>JALAZF010000003.1:9575000-12075000 GCA_022829125.1 Lathyrus tuberosus
CTTGGAATACCTATGTCTCTGAGTCTGTAACGTTGACGACGTCAAAATCATTGATTGAATATGCACTAAGTCATAATATGTGAGTCTCCCGGACAGTGTGGTCTTAAAGCATCGACAAGAAGAAGGGGTATATATGATATGAATATAATAATGAAAATGAGTAAGGGATAAAACTACTTAATCATGGAACCACCACAATTAAACACTCAATGTACTACCACCTATTCCCTATCACTTCCTAAAATCCGTAAAAAGACTGAATCTCATAAAATAGAAAACCTTATTGAGTAGTTTACTCCCTTACTCAATTTTTTTATTATATTCATACTATATGTAACCCTTCTTCTTGTCGTGGCTCTGATACCACACTATTTGGGAGCCTTACATATTATGAAACCACCCTTAACTGTATAGTCAGGCGAGACAATAAACAGTTAACCATAGGCATAACAAAGTCTCAAACACATACTAACAATTAAAACTGACATCCCATAATATCAAAGATCATAGTATGGATCGATGGTCAGATGTTTTCTAATACACAAGATCCTCATTTTGAGGGAGGTGTAGAGCATACTTGCATCTTTGTGGGGAATTATGATATGAACATAATAACTAAAGCTTTTAGAGAGAAAATAAAAAATTTTAGAACATGTTTATGTTTTAGCACACAAGATTTATTTCTTATTGCTTTTGCCTCAAACTGATACAAGACATCCCCTTTTATAACTAAGGATATTCACAAAAAGTCAAGAATGACATTATTTATAAGCATGCCATTATAAGTATTATTGAAATGCTTTTTTTTCAAATGGCTGACACTCATATGGCTTATGGATACATTATTGTAGTACTATTTCACAAGAATACAAAATAGCTTTGTTCATAAACATGCTTGTGACACATAAGGGACACTTGTCCAATTAGTCTTTAAAGATGAGCTCATAACTTGGAGACATATTCTTATCGGATAAATATTATCATGAAAAGTAACTTGAATAAAGAGCTGACTCATACTACCACATATCATCCAACATTTTCCATTTGGTTTCTTCCACGCGTCCTTCAAATGACTTGGTTTCCATTGGAAAATCTTTTTATGCTAAAGAGCTTGATCGGAGCTTTGTCCAATTTCTCGTATCCTAACCCTTCCATGAGTTATGCAGGTTCTATCAACTTTGATTTTTCCTTGATCATGAATATTGATGAATTTGACATAATCCATTAATTATTTTGTAACTTTTAAACTTGGAGGATAATCATCAATAGTTTCCCATAGACCAGCATAATTCTTACAAACAAGGTGTTTAGTTATTGGATATATCTGATATGGCATGTGTAAGAAGAAAGCAGTCTTGAGTTTGACAATGACTTTTAAGGCTAATTTTCTTTCCTTGACTTTTTCTAGGATTGGTTTTAATTTATTTATCCACCATTCCAATGGAGAATATGATTCAATAGTAGTCCAGATTAACGACTTGTGATTCTTAGGATCCATTATATGGGTATACATGGCTTTAGTTGGGACAAGGACAGGCATAACATATAGACTGGTTGCAAACCAAATATACCATAAAAAAGTTTTTTGTAAATTTAAAATTTGGGTTTATGATGAATGGTAGAAGAAAAGGTGAGTTTGGGAAGTAAGGAGTATGATCTGGGAGTTTATTTTTTATAATCTTAGTCATGAAATAAAAAAGATTTTTCTGGCATATTCTTTGAGTTTGGATGGTGAGAAAGATACATTTATTCCAGGAGGAAGATTCTTAGTTGTAGATGCATGGACTAGTGGAGGTTTGACCATAAGGATCAAGGGAAAAGTGTGTTAGGTAGTAATGATTTGGATGGATTTCATAGGTCTGGAGAGAAAATCAAGTTTCACACGTTTTAAGTTCCTTTGATATGTTTTACAATAAAATCATATCTGGAAAATCAATCTTTGAGTCAAAGAGTTTGAGGATCTGGAGGCATTTTATATTTAAATTCAATGATCTTAAAAAAATAGGAATTATCCATCTGAACTTCAAACTGATAGCCTCTTAGGTGGAAGTCGAATTTTTGGATAGCCAACTTAACTGCAAAAGCTTCCTTATAAGTGGTGTGATAATGTTTTTCAGCTTCTTTGAATTAACCCCTAGCATGACCACAATAATACTTTATACCATCAACTTATTCTATAAAGACTGCTCCACAATAATGATCACTCGTATCAGTTTGTAAGATTCTCTTACCATTCCTCGAGATTTTCAGGGCAGACCAAGTTTGTGCAATCTTTTTTCAAAGCCTTTAATGCTCCAGTATGCTTTTTTACCCATAGCGGTGGTTTTTTATTGAGTAATTAGGATAGAGGACTCGTATATCTTGCTAGCTTTGGTAGGAAATCTCTTATAGAATTAATTATACCGAGGAATTGCTGAATTTACTTAACGGTGAGAATTTTATTAAGAAAGTTTAACAATTCTTGAGTAATATGGGGTTGAGGTTGCTATATCCCTTAGGAGAAATGCTTTCCTAGAAAATCAATTTCTATTTGGCCCAATTGGCTTTTCTTTTCAGAGAGCATCATTCCATGTTGTTGGGGTATTTGAAGGAATTTGCCCATTAACTATTTATGAGCTTTTTCTTCTTTTGAGACTAATAGCACATTGTCAATATAGATGAGGATACCATTGACAATGGGCTCAAACATTCTAATCACTTCCATTTGAAAAAGCCATGGAGCAATATTAAGCCCAAATGGTAATACTATCCATTGGTATTGGGCATTGGGAATTCAAAACGCCCGCTTATAACGATCCTTAGGGTTGATACCCAATTGCCAAAACACTGACTTAAGATCGAACTTGGAATAAATTTGGGCATCTTTGATGAAAACATTTAAAGATGAGGATTTCGTAATGGGAAATATATCATCTTTAAGGAAATTATTTAGAGGTTTGTAGTCAATTACTAGCCTTTTTTTAGCTCTCATCTTTTCAGATCTCTTTTCTACATAAAATGCTTGGCAAACCCACTCCAATTTAGTGGTTTCTATTAGACCTTGTATGAGCAGCTGGTTACATTCTTCCCTAGCCAATGTATAATTTGATGGTCTCATTCCTGGATGAGTGGCCTTGGTTGGATGAACATCTTCATTGAGCTTAAAAGGAATTTGGATAAAAAAGTATTCATTTTTCCATAGAGTTTTTTATGGAGGAATTTCCCATGGATGTCTGCACAATGTTTGAGTAGGTTAGACTTAATTTCTTCATACCCAGTAGTGACTTTAGATAAGGAATATAGTTTCAATATTCCAAAATAGGGTTTGAATTCTCTTTTGAATTTGATTCTTGTGGGAAGAATTTGAAGCCTATTTGTTGTTGAATAGATATCCATTCCTATAACAATATCTTTATTTGGAAGATTAGTACCAATGACCCTTGTGCAGACTATGCAGTCTGGGAAGAATTTGATTCATATCTTTTCCTTGGTCATTAAATCTGTTTTGGAAACTATTCCATTTGCTGCTACAAAGTATGCATCATGTATCTCCCATGATTCTGTTGGGAGAATGTTGGGATTCATCATTGTAATTTGGGCCCCAATATCCATATAAAGAGAAAACGTTGATGCGATGACATGAATTTCAACACAAGGGAGAGGGGGAGTAGAAAGAGAACTCTATATTTCTTTGAAGGAGATAACTGGGAAATATTTGTCATTTCTTGATTCTAGATGTTGAAGAGAGTTGATCAGCTTTGCGGTTTTGTTGGTATTATTAGAGCACTCTTTAGAAAAGTATCCCTTTTTACCACAAACTAAGTGTCATACCCCAAATTTTACCCTTAGATGTCATCATCATCTGCATATGCATTCTAGGTCAATCATCCTTGCATGGCTAACCATTTTATCATACATTTGTTTGTTTGGTTTCACTTGTGAAATTAGGGTTACTGCAAAGGCTCAATGCAGGGATCCATCAAGGTTTTAGATGAGTCCTCAATCAAGTAAATTCTTCAAAGCAAACTCATCTAGCCATGAATCTAGTTTCATCATCATCATTGGATGTATGAAGCAAAAGGAGGAATTAGGGTGTGAGTTATTGTAAGGCTTGGGAATCAGGAAACCCAAGGCATCGGTTGGCTTACCTCTGATCATTTGAGGGAATATGAGTCTTAAGAAGCCTTCAACCTATAATGGGTCAAAACGTTACTTGATCAAGATGAAACTGTTGGATAATTGGAGTATTTTGCTTGCTTTTTCATTTGATTGGGATTCAAAGGTATTGTTCTAGACTGGGTCGGGGTCTGCTCATCAATCGAGCAGGCCCAACCCACGCATCTTGGGATGGCCCAACAAGGGCCTCTTATCACAACCAACGTCGAGCGCAGGCTCGCCTCAACTATGTCGGGCACGTACAACAACCTCGGTAGTGTTCGGGCGCATGCAGTATAGAGCGCCGGGCAGAGGCACTAAGTCTCTTCGAGCTCACCCCTCCTCGACACGCAGGGACATCTCCTTCTGCACCTAAGTCCTCCCCGTGAGGACACGTCTCTCCCCGACACGCAAGACTCCTCCCCGCGAGGACACGTTCTCATGTAACTGCCCACCTCCCGATGGAATCGGTCTGCCATAATTTCGGAGATCTAGGAGCGGTTACCCCAGGGCGAAGACCACGTGCTGGTCTTCACTACGCCACGCAAGCCCTGGCAGTTGCTTGGATTGGGCCTGGAAATCCAGCCCAGTGCTAGTGACCATTGGCCCCGCGCTGAGGGCTCTCTATAAATACACTCTCACTTGAGAGGGCCAAGTTACTCACTTCTTAACACTCTAACCTTCTTCTCTTGTACTTGCTTTTTCTCTGACGGTTACCTTACTTGAGCGTCGGAGTACCTTGCAGGTACACCCCCCCCCCCCCCCCCCCCCCCCGCCGTCTTTCAACCGCACCGGAGCTGAAGTCCAAACGACGTTGTTGGCCACCAGAAACTGTCTGATCCAGGTACGATCAGTGGCGCCGTCTGTGGGAACCCTTTGCTTCCCCGTTTTCCTCTGTTAAACCAAAGCAACTCTCGTTCATCACCGTCATGGCCGGCAATCCGTCCGCTACCAAAGCTCTGGACACCGTCCTCACGCAACTCGAGAATGGGAACCACCGCGAAGACGCTGATACCCTCCACATCGAAGAAGGCGACGTGAGAGACGGGAAGACCGCCTCCCCAGACTCCCAAGACACGGCTTACAACGCCGCCCACCAAGACGATCAGCAGGCCGTTTTTCAGCCAGTTGCTCCTCCACCCAATGCAGACGCGAGCACTGTGGCCCTGTTCGCCTTGATCAATCAGACCAATCAGCTGATCGCACACCAGAATACCAGAATTGAAGCGCTGGAGCAAGGGCAGGCACGACGATCTTCCCCGCGAAGACATCGCCGTCCACCGTCGCCTCGCCGTTCCCCTTCCCTGCGAAGGACTCCTTCAGACGAATCTCGGACCCCCTCGCTGGTACACGAGGGTCGTCGGCCACGTCTTGAGCGCCCCCAGCCGACAATCTCCTAGAAACGCCCTCGTTCCCCGTCTCAGAAGGAACCCAGGGCCTCCACCACTACCAAGAAGTCCAAGCAGACCGAGGAGAACACCGCTCAAGGAATTCCCCTCCACGGCATCAGCGATCCCCTTCGGTGTCCCCTACAGGAAGTGACGACAACGACCAGAGGACCCCTCTATCGTGAGAGATCATGAACCCCCCAATCCCTGCGGGCATGGAGAAACCTCCGCAGCTGGGAAACTGATGGCATATCCGACCCTGACGACCACGTCGAAAGTTTCGAAGCCATGCTCGACTTCATAAACGTCAGGGGAGCCATCAAGTGCAGGATTTTCCCCACCACCTTGAGGAAGGGCGCCATGACTTGGTACAAAGGTCTGGCACCCAGGTCGATCACATCCTAGAAGCAACTAAGGCAACGCTTCACCAAACACTTTACCGCGTCTCGTCGACATCCGATGACGGAAGCTGCCCTAGAAAGTATCTTTCAGGGGAAGAACGAATCTCTCTGGAACTACATTGAGAGATTCAACAGAGAAGCTGTCGAGGTCCATACGACCGACGACATGAAGAAGTATTTGATCATCCATGGGCTCCGCTTTGGATCTGACTTTTCCAAGTCCGTGGGCCTCCGCAGACCCCGTCGTCTTGAGGATCTCCTCCAACGGGCACAGTCATACATCGAGCTCGAGGAGTCGGAGGCGGCACAGATCGCCCTCGAATCGAGGCGCAAAGAAGGCCCCCGTGGCCACAAAGAAGAAGACTCCCCTCCCTGACGTAGAGGAGAAAGAAAGAGAGATAATCGCCCCTGGGAACCTCGTGAGCCACGCGGACCAGCTGGCCAGTTCACTGAGTACACCCCACTCAACGCTCCCCGCGCGCGTATCCTCTCCGAGTGCCAGAACTCAGAATTTGTGAAAGGAGGAGTCCGCTTTCCGAAGCCCACTGCCCCCAAATCAAACGTTGACAAGTCCAAATACTGTAGGTTCCACCGGAGTCACGGGCATGTGACGGAAGACTGCATCTATCTCAAAGATGCGATTGAAATTCTGATCAAGGAGGGGCACCTAAAGAAATACGCCCAGAAGAATAACACTCCTCGTCCCAGCTCCCGGGAAGCCCAGAACGTTGAGGAGACGACGCCTCCCCCCGACGAGAGTCACCTTCAAGTCGCCCTCAGTGTCATCCGACCCGAAGATTTCTTTGTCCCTCCAATCATTGAAGGCCAAGAAGCAATTCGCAACATGTGGGCGACCTTCCCCCACGAGGACCCCGTCACTGCCCGTAGCACCTGGGAAAGCTTCCCCAGGGCGATGGTTATCTCTGGGGGAGGTCCAGAGAAGTTGTCTGTCGGATCGATCAAGCGGAAATTTGACGAGTTGGAATCCGCAATGTCGGCGAAGGCAACCACTCTTGAGAAAGTGCGGGGAAACTCCAACCCTATCACCTTCTACCTCGAGGAACTCCCCGGGGGAGCGCCAAATGCCACTATTCCCCTCCTGGTCAGGGCGCAGATGGCAAACTTTGACATTCGAAGGATCTTAGTCGACCAGGGAAGTTCGGTCGACATCATGTATGCCCATCTGTTCGGAACCCTTCAGCTCGACGAAAGGCATCTGACCCCGTACGTCGGTTCAGATCTACAGGGGTTCAACAGAACCACCACCAGACCATGGGGTTACGTGGAGCTGATGGTTACATTTGGGGTCGAAGACACTGCCCGACTGGTGAAGATCCGTTTCCTGGTTGTCGAATGCCCATCCCTTTACAACTGCATCCTCGGGAGGACCACCCTCGCTGAACTTACGGCGGTACCATCAATGGTCCACCTCAAAATGAAGTACTACACGACCAGGGGACGAGTAGTGACGATGCACAGGGACATCGACGCGGCCAGAAGATGCTTCGACGCTGCCATCAAAGGCTTGAGTTCCATCGGCCCCAAACTCAAGACCGTGGCCAAGCCACCCCAGAACGCCGAACAGGTATCTCTCCCGCGCGTCAACGCGGTCGAACTCGACAGTAGGTTCCCGGGCGAACCCGATGAAGACGGGGCAGAAGACCTCGACCTCCAGGAGGAAAACAATGGGCGGCCTCTCTACCCAACATACCCCATCCCAGATGGGGAGTTTGAGCTCGTGGTCCTCGGGGACGATCCAGATCGTAACGTGAAGATTGGCACCGGTATCCCCGACCTGGTAAAGGAGCAGCTGAAGGCATGTCTAAGGGAGAACGCTGATCTCTTCGCGTGGAGCGCATCCGAGATGCCTGGCGTCGACCCCGTGGTGGCTTGCCATCAACTCACAGTAGATCCGGCCGCTAGGGCCATAGTACAACGTAGGTGTAAGCAGTCTCCCAAAAAAGCGGAGGCTGCTGAAAAAGCTGTAAAAGACCTCCTAGAGGCAAATTTTATTTCGGAGGCCAGATACACGACCTGGCTGTCCAACGTTGTACTTGTTAAAAAGAATAATAGAAAATGGAGGATGTGCATTGATTACACTGATCTTAACCGGGCTTGCCCGAAAGACTGTTATCTTTTGCCTAACATCGACCAACTGGTCGACAATTCTGCAGGTTACAAACTATTATCCTTCATAGACGCTTACTGGGGATACAATCAAATTCCCATGGACAAGGTCGACAAACAACACACGGCCTTCATGACCGCGTCGGGCAACTACTACTACAACGTAATGCCTTTCGGTCTGAAGAACACCGGGGCGACCTACCAACAGATGATGAACAAGGTTTTTTGGGCTGAAATCGGCGACATGCTCGAGGTCTACATGGACGACATGATCGTCAAATCCACAAAAGAAGTCAACCACGTCGCGCACCTCAAGAAGGTGATCGACACGGTGAGGATATGCCGCATGAGGTTTAACCCCGACAAGTGCACCTTCGGCGTTCAGGCAGGTAAGTTCCTCGGATTTTACCTCACAGAACGAGGAATCAAGGCCAACCTCGAAAAGTGTAGGGATTTTTCCAAGCTCCCTACTCCGAACTCAAAGAAGTCGATACAATCATTGAACGGGATGCTCACCGCCCTCTCCCGCTTCGTCGCCAAATCCGCACAGTACGCACTCCCATTTTTCAAACTTCTTCGACAAAAAGCGGAGTTTGAGTGGAGCGAAGAATACGAGCAGGCGCTCGTCCACTTAAAACAAGTCCTATCACAACCCCCGGTCCTCTCACAGCCTGAGAGCGGGGAGACACACTTCTTGTATCTTGCAATCACGAGTGAAGCAGTCAGCGCCGTCCTCATTCGGGAGACCCTGGACGGGCAGAAGCCAGTTTACTTCACGAGCAAAGCCCTCCAAGGCCCTAAACTCAGATATTAGCAGATAGAGAAAGTTGCCCTGGGCCTCCTTACCGCGGCCAGGAGGCTACGCCACTACTTCCTCGCCCACACCGTCATCGTGAGGACCGAGCAACCTATAAGGCAGCTCCTCGAACGACCGGACATGGCGGGGAGGATGCTCAGGTGGTCGCTCGAGCTCGCCGAGTTTGACATCCAATATAAAGGGAGGAAAGCCCTGAAGGCCCAGGTATTGGCCGACTTCGTAGCAGAGATGACCGTCCCAGAACCTTCGACCAACGGATCCCAGAAATGGATGATCTATGTCGACGGAGAATCCAGCCCGAAGGGAAGCGGGGCGGGCATCATCCTAGAAAACGAGGAAGGCATCCTGATCGAGGTATCCCTCGAACTATCCTTCCCGACGTCGAACAACCAAGCCGAATACGAGGCCTTCCTCGCAGGACTTTGGCTGGCCAAGGACCTCGGCACCAAGGAGATCAAACTCTTCACCGACTCCCAGCTCGTGGCCTCACAAGTCCGAGGAGAGTACCAAGCCAAGAACGACAGCCTCATAGAATACTTGGCCTTGGTGAAAGAAAAGATGAAAATGTTCACCTCCGCGGAAGTAACTCACATCCCCCACGAGCATAATTCCCGAGCAGATGTCTTGTCCAAATTGGCTAGCACAAAGAAGAAAGGCGGGAACAAATCTGTCATACAAGAAGTGCTTTCCCGCCCGAGCATCGACAAACCGGGCCACAATTTCGGACATCAACGCCATCGGGAACAACAATTGCTGGATGACCCCGGTATACGAATACCTCATGACGGGCAAACTGCCCAAAGATCCTAAAGAAGCAGGAATGGTCAAGAGGCGGGCGTGCTCGTACACCATAGTCGAGGATAAGCTATACCGACGAGGTTTCTCTATTCCCCTCCTCAGATGTGTCGAGGAGACCAAGGTCCACGGCATACTCCAGGAGATCCATGAGGGAATCAATGCGCAGCACCTAGGCGGGCGATCGTTAGCCCGTAAGGCTCTCCGAGCAGGGTATTACTGGCCCACCATGCAACAGGACGCCAAGGAACACGTCAAGAAGTGCGACAGATGCCAACGACACAGGGACATGCACCTCGCTCCTCCCAACGAGCTCAGTCCACTGTCCTCCCCGTGGCCGTTTGCGTGGTGGGGAATGGATATCCTCGGACCGTTCGTCCAGGGGTCATATCAAAACAAATACCTCATCGTCGAGGTGGACTACTTCACGAAGTGGATTGAGGATGAAGCGTTGGCCAAAATCACGGCCTTTAACATACTACATTTTTACAAAAGAAACATCCTCACCCGATTCGGCGTGCCTCAAGCTATCGTCACCGACAACGGAACGTAGTTCACTGACAGGAACTTCCAAGACTTCGTCACAAAACTAGGCACGAAGCAGCACTTCACGTCGGTGGAACACCCTCAAACGAACGGACAGACTGAGGCGGCGAACAAGGTGATTCTCCAAGGATTAAGACGTCGACTAGGTGACACCAAACAACGGTGGGTCGAGGAGTTGCACAGCGTCCTCTGGGCCTACTGGACGACCCCGCACTCCACAATCGGGGAGACCCTCTTCCATTTGACCTAAGGAACGAAGCGGTGATCCCCGTGGAGATCAGGGAACCCTCGAGGAGGACAGAAGCCCCCCTCGATGGGGACGCGAACGACGAAGCCTTGAGGGACGAACTCGATTTTTTCGAGGAGATACGTTCGGGCGCTTCTCTCCGAGAAGCTTCACTCAAGCAGAAAATAACACTATGTTATAACGACAAAGTTATCAAACGTGATTTTCAGGTGGGCACCCTCGTCCTACGAAGGAACCAGAAAGACTCGCGAGAAGGCAAACTCGCCGCGAATTGGGAGGGCCCGTACCGCGTCCGCGCGAAAACGGGGACAGGAGCCTATTTCCTCGAAAATCTGCACGGGGAAGAACTTGCTCGACCATGGAACGCTGAAAAGCTAAAACAATATTACAGTTAAGCACTGCCCGCGATACACTAGCGCCGCGATTACGGGGATGCACTAAGGTACGAGTGCGACACCCCTAGACAGAACACGATGATCGAAGACCGCGTTGTGTGTGCGCGAGGACTTTGATCCGACGGGGATACCTCGATCGAGCTCCGCCGTCGTTGTACCAATCAGGCAGAACACCCAGCTCGCGATGGGAAGTTCACGCCATGAAGCTAAGACCACGACCGAGCTCTTAGCCTCGTTGGAGGTCAGAATACGTCTCCGACCACCCGACCAGCTCTCCACGCGGTCAGGGACTATCAAGGTCCAGCAAATCCCAAAGTCTTTATTACTTAGACAGAAAACAAAGTATAACTTAGACAAAAGCAAAGTATGGGAAATGCATTAACATCACACACAATTAAAACCATGCAAACAACACTAGCAGGTAAACAAAAGTACATTAAAACGGGCAGAAGCCCAGTGTACAAATATTACAAACAAATGTCAAAAAGCCCTTGTCACGCAGGCCGGGCACAAGTCATTACAAAAAAACAAGTGGCACGCAGGCCGAACAAGCAAAACTAAACAGCAATCTCATCCTCGACCTGACGTCCATCCTCCTCGTCCTCCTCCTCTTGCAGGTCCAACTTGCCATCGACCACACGAATGAACGGGCTGATTCTGTCGAGCGCAAGCGGAACACCCGGATTCTTAGCACTGACCTGCTTCACTGAATTCTTAAAACCTATCTCGAGGGCCTTCAGGCTATCTTGCTGAAGTTCCCGAATCTTCGCAATCAGGCTCGCACGGTCAACGAAGCTTTTCTCCTAGGCGGAATCTTTCTCTGCGGGACGGACAACAGCTTCCAATTCCTCAATCCTAGTCCGAAAGCGATCGCGCTCCTCTTGAGCCGCCTTCAGTGCAGCCTTGGCCTCATTCAGCTCGTGGAGGGCGTTGGCGTAGTCCTCGCATTTGGCCTGGGCCTTTTGCAGATCGTTCGCGACCTTGTCCTTCTCCTTCTCGAGGGCAGTATAGTCATCCTTCAGCTTCTGTAACTCGGAGGCAGAGGGGGCCCCATCATTCAATATTAAGGCAGTCTCGAAGACTCGCATCATGGCCGCAAGGTCCTCGACAAGCGCCTCTCTCTTGGCCGCACCGTCCATTCCCAGCACCGCCTTCACCTCGAAATCAGCAATGATAGGGGGGCTTCCTCCGAAGAAATTCTGCTGGAGATGACAGGCGGGCATCAGAAACTTCTCCGGTGAGGCAGGGTCCACGAGATCCACGAGGACAGGTTCCTCGGTCCTCGCTTTCTTAGCAGGGGTGCTCTCCGGAGGAGGAGACTGGCTACACTGCGGAGAGCCCGAGCCGCTCGTCGCCGCAACCTGGATAACATCCCGAACTCGGCTCTTAGTTCGCTTAGGTGCCCGTTCAGCGGCCTATTTAGCATCCAACTTCAGAATGCGCTCGGTGGCGTTCGACATTCGAGCTGCAAGAGAAAACATGAAAATAGTCAGCGCAAAGAAACAAAACTAAACGGACGCCTGAACAGGACGGGGAGTTCCTACCTAAGAACCTCTTGGCCTCATCGGGAGACTTGCACTCAAGGAGACCCCGGGTGTTTATGTACCGGGCCGCGGTCACAACCCTTCCTCGGGAGTCGAGGAGGTACTTTCCATCCCTACCAACGCACTCTGCCCAGTTGAAGCCGTTGACGTACTCGACCAGCGTGACGTACGCTCCTTTGTCCTCCTCCGACAACTCGCCAGGCTTCAATAGGTAGTCCTCCGTGCCGAGCGCAAAGTGAACATCCTCCCACTCCAGGGGACACTTAGACACAAACCTTTCCTTCCCGGAGCCATCGGGCACAATGTCGTAGAGCGTACCCACAGCCTCGTGCGTCGCGGGCATGACATAGTAGAACTTATCCTCGAAATTCCTAATCGAATCCGAGTACGCCTTGAATAACTTCCTCGATTGTTTGAAAGAGACCCAACTATGTCGCCCATGGTCTGTTGAACGTTGGAGGTGGAAGACACAGAAGAAGAGCGCGAGAGTGGCCCCGATCTTGAAATAATCACACACGATCTCAAAGGCCCGCAGGAAGGCAAGCGCGTTGGGGTGAAGCTGGGACGAAGCCAAGTGCAGACGGTTGAAAACCCCCAATTGAAATCTGTTGAAGGGGAGACGGATACCGGCTTCTTTGAAGGCAAACTCGTATATAGGGAACCTTAACCCACGGTAGTTCGAACATATGCGGTGGTGGACCCGAGGTTGAAAAACCGTCCACTTCGCCTCCCCGCCTTCAGGGACGTCCTCGACGAAAGCGAACGCGTCCGTGTCATCGGCAGCGAAATGCGACTTTATACGCAGAGGCTCCTCCCTGGTCCATTCAGCGGCCGGACGTACGAGCTCCTCCCCAGGGAGCTGAGCGGGTCCGTCCACGTCAGGTTCAGTATCTATCTGGAGAATCCCCAGAACCCTCACGACCATTTTTTACCTGAAAAGCAGAGGAAATAGGTGAATTCGTTGGCCACGACCAAATCCACCCTTCCACCGCCAATTAAGTGAAAGGGCAGCGGGAGCAAAGAAAATGCTCGGGGACACGATGAACTGCCCCTCCCTCCTTCGGGTCTCCAACCCTCCTGTGTCATTTCCCCGTGACATTCATCGCATGCCCTCGGGACATTCATCGTGTCCTCGGTGTATTCATCGGGTTCTCGGGATATTCATCCCAAACCTCCACCAATCCTACCGGAACCCTAGGAACGTCCCGCCGTTCCCAGCCAGAACTCAAGGGATCACCGGGAACTTCATCAGTTCCCCGGAAAACCGCAAATAGAAAGTAAGACGGAAAAGAAATGGATCAGAAGCTTACTTGGAACGGTGTAGAAACTTGAACGAAGAAGAAGATACGGCGGTGAACGGCGGCGGAGCAGCAACGGAGGTAGAAAGAAGAGAGGAGCGAAAAAGGTGGAAACGTGCAACTGACACGAACTCGGCCCTTTTATAGGCTCCTCACGAAACTTGAGGATTTCCTAGGCAATCGATTACGCTACCCTAGCGTAGCCGCCCTAGGGAATAATGAGGGGTGACACGTGGTGCATGCTTCCCCAGGCACGTCTTTCCATTCCCCAACACGCCTTTTCGTTCACCTCAGTTCGGACTCCTCGTGTCACCGAGACGTCGCCCATCTGCGGCAGGTCTAGCGTGAGCAGATCTATTTGTTCTGCCTGGTTTACCAACTGTTCCTCGTTTTGAGTCCCTTCCCCGACTGGGCAAGTCCTCGACCTAGCTGGACCTTAAGTCATTACTCCGACACCTCAGAGCAACGACTTGGGGGGCTCCTGTTCTGGACTGGGCCAGGGTCTGCTCATCAATCGAGCAGGCCCAACCCACGCATCTTGGGATGGCCCAACAAGGGCCTCTTATCACAACCAACATCGAGCGCAGGCTCGCCTCAACTATGTCGGGCACGTACAACAACCTCGGCAGTGTTCGGGCGCATGCAGTATAGAGCACCGGGCAGAGGCACTAAGTCTCTCCGAGCTCGCCCCTCCTCGACACGCAGGGACATCTCCTTCTGCACCTAAGTCCTCCCTGCGAGGACACGTCTCTCCCCGACACACAAGACTCCTCCCCGCGAGGACACATTCTCATGTAACTGCCCACTCCCGATGGAATCGGTTTACCCTAATTCCGGAGATCTAGGAGCGGTTACCCCAGGGTGAAGACCACGTGCTGGTCTTCCCACCGCCGTCTTTCAACCGCACCGGATCTGAAGTCCAAACGACGTTGTTGGCCACTAGAAACTGTCTAATCCAGGTACGATCAGGTACTAAGGCCTTGGGATTTAAGTCAAAGGATAAGCTTTATTTGCAAACTCATGAGAATTCAAGGTTGAGCCCAAGGACAAAATTTCTGTTCTAAAAATATACATTAGTAAGGGTCCATTTAAGAATAATTTTTCACGATTGGTCTTTTCAAGAATCAAGTGCAATGTCAAAATTTAAGTGATTTCATTTCATGACAAGTTAAATGCATTCCAAAATTCCATAAAGTTTCCTTTGCACGGGATTACAAATTGGTTCTAGCATTATTTCAAATGTGTGAATCACATGTTTGTGTGAATTAAAGGAGATTTTCAAAGGAATCATGTTGCACTTTGTTTCAAAGTCCTATAGTGAAAAGTTGCAAATTATGTGATTAAGATTGAAACCATTCCATGAGTATTCACAATAACAAGCAATGTACCAACGTAAAAAGGGTTACATCAAATATCCAAAAATGATTCACAAAAGAATTACAAGTGGTTACAAGAGTTCAATTCAAGAATCTATAATTTCCACAATGACCTAAAAGGCATGCCTAAAGGACTAGGCTTCTTGCGTTTGGTTCTCCCACCAACCTAGAGTTTGCAGCAGTTTTGGCTATGTCGTGATGCCGCCAAGCTGTCCCAAGGTGGTCTTGAAATTCTTCACAATTCAATCCTTGTTCCCTTCAGCCTTTGGTAACATGCCAAGTTTATCATCCATTCCTCAAATGAATCAACAAACAGGGTTACATTAGTGAGTAAGCTAAGACTAATTCAAAACATAACAAAATTCACCAAATAATTCAAGCTAAACCATTTCAAAGCCATCTCAAATTCATCATCAAACCACCAAATTCAAGCCAAAATCTCTTCAAACCCACACTACAAGACCAAACAAATGCAAGTTGTCAACAATTACAAGAAAACTCAATTCAAGACAATTTCATCACGTTTCATCATGTACTATCAAACATTCCACAAGTCTAGCCAAGCAACCAATTCAAGTCATCACACCTCATGTCACAAACTCATAGCATCACACATGTAACATGTTGGTCAGGACCTCACACATACATCCAATTCATCAACCTCCAAACTTCTCATCATTCACGATTTCAAAATTCAAAATGCAAGTCACAAATCAAATCCAATCAAAACCACGCCAATTTCCAAAACAAAATGCAAAACCAATGAACAAAAAAGAAAGGCAATTCAATCAAGTTTCAAAATCATTCTCAAGAACCAAAATCCAACAATTCACAAAACCTTCACAAGTTCACAAACATGACAATTTCATTAAGTCATACCAATGTCAATCTCAACAAGTAACATTCTTTATGTGTAACACATATAAGCCAATTTTCCACAAAAACTTACAATAAGACATTAGTTTTAGAGCAGTAGGACTGCAGAATCATGGCAGAAATAGGGCAGCAAGTTATAAGATTCAAATACATGAAAAGAGAAGGTTGTAAAGAAGAAGGATTTATTCAGAAAAGCGCTTTAACACAAATTTGGAAATAGGACAAACACTCAGAGCAAAAACCACACAACACAGGTCAACAAGCAATAGGTTCAACATACATAAGAGAGGCAAGTTGAAAAGCATTAGGTTTTTATCAGAAAAGCATTGACATTCAAAAGGGAAGAAGACAAACAATATCATAGCAAGGGTCCAGAACATCTCAGAAATTTCAAAGATAAAAAGACTTAGCATATCCCATTCAAAGGCAGAGAGGAGGGAAATCTTGAAACGAAAATAAGTTTATTCAGAAACCACAAACCACAAAGAACCTTAATTTTGATTCTAACAGACAAGATTTCAAAACCTAATCACATCAATCTGCTAAAGAAAAAAGAGAAAGCAAAAGGGTAAAAAACTTTTCTAGTTCGTTGATTTTTCTTTCAGAGCTTGTTTTTGAAAAGTCCCTTCAGGTATCGTTTTCTGTCTCCACCATTGCATTTATTTGCACGTTTTTGCTTGTTCTATCGTCCATCTCCTTTGTTTTTTTGCCATGTTTCGATTTGAGGCTATTTGATGGTTTTAGGTTAGGTTAGGATTTGTTGATTTTGAGGTTTAGAGGAAGAGTTTGAAGATTCTGAGTCCAGAATCGGACTCAGAAGGGTGGATTTAGTGGGGAAAATAGTGTATTTTTGGTGATTGGCCGGAGAGAGGTGGCGGCGCCGCTGTGGCCGGTTGCCCACCACCGTCTTCTCCGGCGGTTATTATCTTCTCTGGTGAACATTTATTGCAGAAAGAGGGAGAAACAAGAGGGAGATGAGAAAGAGATTAGAGCAGTGTTTTAAAAATCGGACCGGTCATCAAACCAGTGAGGGTACTGGTTCACTAGTTTATCGGTCGAACCACTGGGTCATTGGTCGAACCGCATGACCAAACCGGATTAAACCGGATAACTTGGTTGAATAAACCTGTCATTATAATAGGTATAAAACCGGTAAAACCGGTCGAACCGGATGATTCAGTCTCTAAAAACTATAACTAACACTTAAATTTTTTGAAAAGATCATATCATAAATTCACAGGTTCATAATTTAAATTCAAATTTTAAAAGAGTCTAATTGTAAATTTTAAACAGAGTCTAAATTAAACAGAGTCTAATTTAAATTCATAGTTTTAATGTTAATAAAATATAAGTTTTAATGTTAATAATTAAAACAATACAAATATTAACATTATTTTAAATAATAAATTTTCCAAGTCTATATATATATATATATAATGGAAATCAGTTAAGTCTAAAATTATATTATATTTTGTTTCTTAATTTGTGTTCTTAAATTTTTATACAAATATTTGTATGATGGTTTTTCAATCAATATAAATACAAAATAGTAAAAATAGTTTTGTGGATATTACAAAACTTAATTTGTGTATTACTTGAATTAAATGAGTGATTACTATTATTCTTGAAGAAAAGTTCTTATGTATTTGAGTAAAAAAAATTAAAAAAAAAAATTTTAAAAAAATTTTAAAAAAAAATTTAATAA
The DNA here is from genome assembly GCA_022829125.1 of Lathyrus tuberosus. NCBI lineage: Eukaryota > Viridiplantae > Streptophyta > Magnoliopsida > Fabales > Fabaceae > Lathyrus > Lathyrus tuberosus. Next base: position 9,592,650 of record JALAZF010000003.1, read on the forward strand.
AAATTAAAAAAAAAATAAAAAAAGTTTTTTTTTTTTAAATAAGCAGTTGAACCGCCGGTTTGCGAAAATCGACGGTTTTCCCGGCTTTCCCAGTTCGCACCGGTTCACAACGGTTCTCACCAGTTCAAAGACATGGCCGATCCAACAAGCGAACCCCGCCGGTTACCTGGCCGGTTCTCGGTCCAACCGGTCCGACCGGCCGGTCCGATCCGGTTTTTAAAATTATGGATTAGTGAATCTGAGATAAGAGGAGGAAGTGGAAAATGTTGGTGTTCCGTTGCTTCATGCGTGTAATTCTTTTCCACTTTTTTTACTAGTAGTTTTTTGTGTTGTCAAATTGGGATGGTGACAAGTGTCACCATCATGTCTGTTTGATCATTACCAACAGGCCTTTAACCTGTTCCCGTGTGTAGGCTTCTACTAAACCCTACCATGTGCCTATCTTTGCAGCATTGATGTGTTTACGTTTCTGTTGGGCTTAGGTTACTATTGCTAGTCGCACCCTCCAGAAAGGCCCATTAAGGTTTCTGTAGTGGTTTTATTTACTATTTGCACCCCCTGCCATTTCTCTATTTATTTATCTTATCTCAATTTGTTTTTATTTGTTTTTCCAATTTTATAATTTATTTTTATATTCCAATCGTTCAAAAATCCATAAAAAAATATTTCTAAGAGCCTTACTATCTTAAATAATTTTTGGCTATTTTTATTTATTTTTATTAATCATTTGGCTATTTTATTTAATTTATTTTGTGTAGTGAGTTTACTAAAACACCCTCACCTTTAGGGTTTTTGTTTGGATGACTTCCACATGTTTTCTTGAGCTAATTTTTTTGCCAACTTTTAATACCTGAATATGGGATGTTTTAGTATTTTTGTTGGGCTTTGATGTGTTTGTTTTGTTAGCTTTTGGCTGGGTTTTGTTAAGCCCCGATTATGTTGGTATCATGAGCTTGATTAGTTGGTTTTGATGTAATTTTTGTGCCAATATTTTGATGATATTTTGACACTTATTCTTGAGGGTATGGACTTGAGTTAGAGCCTTTAGTTTGATTTTATTTTGTCATTATTCTATTTTGATTGGTGTCAAGTTAGGGTTTGTTTCTTGCATATTTGTGTCTCATTTGTTGATATTTTTGGCATGTCTTTGATTTTTGATACTTTTTTTATATCATGAGTTGATCATCCTCTTTAGTATATGCTTGTCCATAATGCCATTTTTCACCCTTGATTGTTATCATTTTTGCTTCAAAGTTTAGTTACTTATTGTCACAAGTTGTTGGTCATTTATTCCAAAGGAGGGTTTCCCTTGTTAACTTATAAGTCATGTCTTTAGGATAAGTTAGTGTTGTTTCCCTACCTTTGTGACCTTGTTAGGATCATTGCCTTGGCCTTGTTAGAGCCATTGTTTCTTTGCAACTTATAATTAGGTTTAGAGTTTGTAAACTCTATGTGAATACCATTATAATGTGTACTCACTTCCCCTCTTTGACTTTGTAAAAAGTCAACCCTTAGTTAGTATTTCAATTTAGACTTAGAGAGGTTGTTAACTCTATGTGAGTGCCTTGCCATAGACACTTACTCCTCTTTGGAACCTTGACCACAGTCAAGAGTTCCTCACCCTTAGTTAGGCAAACTACGAATGCTCTGATTCTATCCTAGTCAGGATACGTAGGCACGAGATGCGATGTCTTGGCGAGCTTACTTTGTACATACCTAGGTCTTTACCTTAGCACTTCCCTTAGCAAGCAAACAATAGCATAACACAAATACTAACAAGAGGTTCCTGTAGAGTACTGCAGATACTTAGGATGCTAACACCTTCCCTAGGTATAACCAACCCCCAAACCTTAGATCTCTAGCTTTGTTGTTACATAGCGCACTTAGGGTTTTCTTCGATCTTTACCCTTTCCTTTGGATAAATCAAAGCTCGGTGGTGAACTTCATGATTTGTGATTCAAGTTAATTAATAGCTTGATATCCAATTCTCATTGCAACATAAAGCATCTTTGATTTTTCCCTTTTCCTCTGAAAGGTTTCCTATTAAAAAACTTCATAGATTTCTTTTTCTTTTCTTTGAAGATCCTACATGGATTGGTGTATTTTTACTTATGATGCTTCTTTTTTGTTTCACAACTACATCTCTTATCTCTACACTTGTTCTCTGGATAAGGCTTCTTGCATGCCTTGGCAAACTTTTGCTTTTGTTCTACAACCTCTGAGAAATGTTGATGCAGTCTGCATAACTTTTCAAGTGCTTCTAAATTAACTTGATGAATATGACAGAGACTTATGGTTTTAATATCCTTTTGAGGTGTTACTAACATTATGTGAATTTTTTGTTGGAGTTATTGAGGTAGAGAGGAAACATATATATTTTTGAGACTATTGTCATTAAATTTATTGAGGACATAATACCTTTGTTCCATTCTATGTGATTGGGTCCATTGAGGAAACATATGTTTGTTGAGGTCTTTTGTTTTGAGAGAACGACACTTCATCTTAAAGAATCCTTGTATGTTTTTCCTATAAAATATCTCCATATCGCCAATAAATTCATGGTGAAGGATTCCAAGGATATTAATAGTATTTCCTAGTCTGTGCAGTTCACCTTGTTTGAATGTTCCAAGATTATTATACTATTCTTTCATAGTGCCCTTCATTCTACAGCAAAATTCTTCAATGACTTTATAACTATCTGCACTTGTTTTCATCATCTGAGTGACAAGCCAAGCCCCAAATTAGAGGAGACTTTTTCTCCAGCGACTAAGTGGGATATCATCAAGTGTGAACTAAGGACCACTACTTACTTTTTTCCTTTCGATGGATGGATCCTCTTTAGATGGTACTTCATAAAAAGATTCTTTCTTTTTTATATTTTCCATGAAGATCCTAGGAATAAAATTCTCTTGAGATTCTGAACCGATGAAAAGGATCTCAGTTTTTCAACAACGGATGTATCTTGATAAGAATCGTTGTTATCATCTAAGGAGGAATCTTCACCCTTTTGTGTTGAGGATTCAGCAAGAAAGTGATTTTCTCGGGGGAATTCATAATTTCCCGTGATTTCCATGGCTTGGAAACTTTCATAAGGAATTTCTCCTTCTTTATGGAATTTTGGAGGAGGTGGTTTAGGAACATCCTGAGAGTGTGAGGATGGAGCGCTTAAATAGACAACTTTCCCTAGGGATGGCAACGAGTAGGGTTTGGGCAGGGTACTATAGTACCCGTCCCCATACCTGCAGTTTAAAAAAAATCCTCGTACCCGAGCCCATACTCATGTGGGCACTAACATTTGTACCCGTGTCCATATCCCGTGGGTAGCTAAGTACCCATACCCGTACCCGTTTACCCGCATTTCTAATAAAACATTAACGATCAAATATAATTTATCATGTCATTTGAAGAACATTAAAAAAATTCAAGGATATTATTGTTGAGTTAAAAATAACAAACACTTATATTAAAATGCGTACAAGTTTAATATAGATGTATTTAATAAAACGGATAAATATACATGTGTTTATAATAATAAAAATAAAACTATATAAATTTATATAGTGCTGGTATGGGGCGGGTTAGGTACTAAGGTACCCGTACCCGCACCTATACCCGCGTATTTTATTAGGTAATTTCCCGTGCCCATGCTCGTACCTATTTTGCGGGTTTTTACCCCCCCGTTATGGGTAATTTTTGTGGGTACCCTATGGGGATGGGTCAAATTGCCATCCCTAACTTTCCCTTTTATCATGGTAGTTGAGGTGGCATTGGTTATGTCATATTTGGGTCTCTGAGCTATGGGTATGTATTTGACATAATCTGGTGGAGATTGGGCATTGGTAGGGTAAAAAGGAGAAGGCCTTTTTAGTCCTGTGAAATATGTAGGTTTCCTTGAAGATTTCTAATTTCTCTTTCCTTTCGGTCAAAAGTCTTGCCAAAAGTTCTTTCTTCTAACATTTGTCTTAAGTCATGATCTAGCTGAGAGACTTGTGTTTTAAGCTTCTATAATACTTATGCATTCCTTGAGATAAAGCCTTGAGATAATCATTTGTTTCGTCTATTTTCTCAACAATTTTATCTACCATTTTGTCAAGATTATAGAGGGTATCATTTTAAGCAACCATGTCTTCTGATTGCTAATTCAGAACCTCTTCAGCTTGAATCAAATGTTTAAGTTTTACATCAGGATGGACTTCATTAAGGTGAATGAAAGGCTTAGATGTTCTTCCTGTGATTCGGTCCATTTTCCTTTCTAAAGAAAGAAAATGTTGGCTATAATTCGATGTTGTAGTTGAGTACATAAAACAAGGGATTGAATCAATATTTTTTGGAGGATCCAATGGTTTATTGTAGTCTGAAAGTGACCACGTAACAAGAGTTGGGTCATCAGGTGGTAACATATTTTATTTCTTGAGGATATTACCAGCTTCCTGATAGATAGAGAGAGGTTTTTTCTCATGGATTCCTACCCATGGGCCATTATTCAGATAAGGTCATTTTTAAGGACGAGGAGATGGTTTGCACGTCCCTTTGTTCTTTCTTTTGGGAAGGATAATTTCTCAATCAATATCATCATCGTGCATCTAGTAGTCACATTCTGGGTCACATTTTTTAGGATGAACGTCCCAAATGAAATGGCCATCTCTCTTGTCAGTATAGATGGGGTTTCCTTATGTTGTGACATCATGAACCAGAAACCAATCATCTTTAAGTATTGGTTGGATCATCATGGTTTAGGAAATAGGAGAAACTGAACTTTACCCTTCATCTGGCTTTTTGAAAATGGTTTTGACAGTTTTGTAAATGGAGCTTCTGAAGGTAACCTCTTGAGATTGTATTGGTCTTCTGTCAAGATGGATTTTTTCATAATTTTTATCCATTTAAGTGTAATTAGTTGAGTTAATTCTTCCTTTGTGATCCTTCTTGGTATATGAACAATATAGGGTATATCTTCTTCTCTGTTAGTAACGTCCAACAGTGAATCGGAAGAACATACCAAGAGAAACAAATCTATCAAATGATTTTATAGAAAATATATAATTTAGTGATGAAGAGTGGCAGACATAGCTTTTGGAACTTGGTCTGGTCCAGTGATCCGGACATGTACTTTCAGACTTATAGATAAAGTACTATCGTTGAGGCTTACATTATAATTCAGAAAAACAGTAAGGAAAACCCTTCCTGATGGATTGTGGTTAAAATACTCCCTATTACAACATTTTCATAGTGAAGATAACTTGAATCTATAAGAGCTATCTTGCGTAAGACAAGCTGATTTTTCCTTCCATGGGGAGAGAGAATGAGCCTGACAGCTCCAAAATTTAAAGATGTGTATCCTTCAAATTTCCAGTGATTTATGAGACTATGAGGAATCTCTAAATCTAAATACTTCTCTTGGTTGGTAGCTCTCAGACTACATTGTTCTAGTCGAAACAACTGGACATATTTTTCCATATAAGGGTGGTTTGTAGAGATTAGGTTTCAGATGGATTTGGTAATTGATTTTTGTATTTTGAAGATATTATAAGGACTTAAAAGGGGAGATATTATTTCAGCAATTTGAGCATCTTCTGGAACATAAAAATAATCAATAAGGTTTTCTATTTTACAACAATCAGTCTTTTTAAATATTTGAGGAAGTGATAGGGAAGATGTGGTAATAATAGGTTGAGTGTTTGGTTGTGGTGGTTCCATGATTAAGTAGTTTTCTCCCTTACTAACTCTCTTTATTATATTCATACCATATACACCCCTTCTTCTTGTCGAGGCTCTAATACCACACTGTCCGGGAGCCTCACATATTTGTTTTATTAAATTTAAATGCAGAATTTATGATGTATATTTAAATATATTTTTTAATATTGTCGAATCAATTATATTTATAGATGTATATATGAGGCGAATACTTTAATACTTGTTGAGAATAACAATAGTGAATAGTGTGTGGAAGTCACACATTGGTTAGAAATGTGGAGACTTGAGCATTTATAAGTGGGAGAATCCACACACCTATCACATTAAGTTTTTGGGTTAGTATGTGGTGTGTCTCTAACAAAGGTGTGTTGCTTATACAGAAAGTTCCCTGAGTAAAATGCCCTCTCGTGTTGACCCCCCCTGAATTCTAGCCACAACAATAGTATCATGAGGATTTGGTTCGAGTAAAGGGACTAACTCATTTGTATTGAAATTATCCCCACATGGTCATGGGTAGAGTGTCCCGTTGAAGAGTTTCAACGATGGTACAAGTGTATGTGTTTAAAAAAGAGCTTCCGCTTGAGGGGAAACATTGTAGATAGACTCACATTTAAAGGAAAGTATTGAGAATAACAAGTGTGGGTAGTGTGGGGAAGTCCCACATTTGTTAGAAATGTGGAGAATTGAGAACTTATAAGTGAGATAACCCATACACCTATCACATTAAGATTTTGGGTGAGTATGTGGTGGGTCTCTCACAAAGGTGTGTTACTCATAAAGAAAGTCCCCAAAGTAAAATGCTCCTTCGTGTTGCCCCTCGAATTGTAGCCCCAACAATACTTATACTAACATTTAATTCTCTCTATTTTATGTTAATTATGTTTATATTCTACATTATGAGTGTTTATTGGAAAAATCATAAATATTGTTGCAACTTTCAAATAAGTATGAGTTTATATTTCGATGGTGGAACAGAGAATAAGAAGTGAACCAGTAAAATCCTCGAAGGAAGATCTTTCGCGCGACAATGAAAGTCTTTGATGACTAGATAAGGGGTGTACTTACAAGGTTAATACTACAACGTATTGGACATCAGATTTCATACACAAAGGAAAAGTCAATTGCGGAGGTTTGAAAATCTTTGGTTGAAAACAAAATAATCTTGAAAATCGGAGTTTGAAATTATTTTATAAAACAAATGAATAAATCGGCAGCGGAAAAGCAAAGGAAATAAAATTATTGGAAATTAAAGAGATATGGGAAGTGAAATAAAACTAGAGAATTAATAATCATGTCCCCAAGAATTATCCTTGAGAGTATCCACTAAAATTGAGAGTTTTTATAAGGATGTGCCCATGAACCCCTTATACAAATAAATGAAGTTTTAAAGATAACTTTTAACCAAACAACAAACAAGGTTTAGACCGGTTAGTCTCCAAACTAATTAAAAAATTTCTACGGGTTAATCTCAAACCAAGATAGAATTTTGAGTTGGCTATCCTCCTAAACAAACCGGGATTTTAGACAGGATGACCACAAAATGAATCGAGATTTTAACAGGGATGATATCAAACCTATTGAGATTTTATATTAGGCTAAGCTCAGGAACCAAAAAAGAACTTAACTGGGATGATCTCGAATTGATAGAGCTTTTAACTAGGTTGAGCTCAAGAATCGTTGCAAAGATTTTCATTGGCTGATCTCCATGAACCAAAAAAGAGCTTTTTCTCCTAGGCTAAGCTCATGAGAAAAATAGAGACTTCCTAAGACAATCCCAAAAGAATACAAGAGCTTTTAACTGGTTTAACTCTCAACCAAAATAATGAATTCCTATGGAAGATTTATTTACACAAGAGAAAAATACAGTCTAGGTAAATTTACAAATTTGCCCTCACCTGCAGTAACTATCCTTACTAATACTCAAGAACACTCCCAAAGCACCTTGGCTAAAATATGTGAGAAAAATGAGAGATTGACAGAGAAGATGAAAGAAATGAAAAGTGAAGTTCTTATATGTTTTGTGGATGTGAAAAAGTGATAGAGAAGCTCTCTATTTATAGTCTAAGGTGTGATTTAAATTTGGAAACAATCTATGCATCAATGAAGTATATTAGTGCAAAATTTGTTAAAAGAAACCAAAAATCAGTTGGAAACTCGCCAAATTCCCGCTCAAACATTTCACCACAACTTAATGAAAGAAGAAAAGAAATTGAATTTGGGAAGAAGAAGGTTAGGGTGTCAGCGAGTGAAGGAAGAAGAAGATTGTTTCTGCAAGGTTCTCTCTGCCCTCAAACTGAGATTTTCTATTCAACTGTGCAACTACACTTTTATGTTGTGTTACAATCAATAATAGGGTACCTCCCTATTTATAGGTTGAGATTTCTTGCCCACCAAACAATCTCCAACTAACCTAACAAACTTATATAAAACAAGCAAATAAAACTAAGTCTAACGAACCTGTCGAAGACTCACATTTCGACATTCATCATAGACCTTGATTTCTTGAACGTTCGACCTGCACTCTTTTCGTCATGATATCTGCAATCTAATTCTCCGTCTGTAGTGTTTCAAGTTTAACTTCGATTTTGCCACTTGTTCTCGAAGATAATGGAACCTCATTTCAATGTGCTTGTTTCGTCCATGTGCTATCAGATTCTTTGCCAGATTGATAGAAGACATGTTGTCGATCTTCGTGTTAATTGATGGAAGAATCATGGAGCAATTAGTATGAAATAAAATGTCTTGACTACGAAGTCAAGATGAAATAAAATGTCATAGTTAAGATCTTCTTGGTCTAGCAAACATGAACAACTTGCATTCTTTTCCTTCATCAGCTGCAAGAAATAAAATGTTGTAGTCAAGAGTTCCTTTCAGATACCTTAGTATCGTCTTCATTGTTGCTAGTTGTGATACCTTTGGCTTTTGCATGAATCTACTCACCATACATACATTGTATGCTAGATCATGCCTTGTGTGACAAAGGTATCGAAGTGATCCAATGAGTCTTCGGTACTGCGTTGGATCGACATCGTTTTCATCTATGTCTTTCGACAGTTGTGATCTGGGCTCAACAGGAGTGGAAGTTAGGTTGCAATCTTGCATCTCAAATCTCTTGAGTATTTCTCCTGCATATCTTCTTTGGTGCATCATCAAGCCTCTACTACTCTTGTAGAATTCAATGCCAAGGAAGTATGAGAGATTTCTCAAGTCTGACATTTCAAACTTCTTACTTAAGTCATGTTTGAAGTCTTCGATCTCATTCTTGCAACTTCCTGTTATCAACAGGTCATCGACATAGAGACATAGTATAAGGAATTCACTATTTCTTCTTCTTACATATACTCTATGCTCGGTTGCGCACTTCACAAATTCCTTCTTGCTTAGAAAGCTATTTATCTTCTTCTTCCAAGCTCTTGGAGCTTACTTAAATCCATACAGTGTTTTATGCAACCTGTATTCTTCACCTTGTTTCACAAATCTAACTGGTTGTGTAACATAAACTTCTTAATCTAAGGGGCCATTCAGAAATGCACATTTCACATCCATCTGACATATATGTCAGTTGTTCATGTTTGATAGACCAATAACTAACCTGATTGTTTCGATCCTATCAACAGGTGTAGAGACTTCGCCGAAGTCGATTCCTTCTTTCTAAAGAAATTCTTTCGTCACAAGTCTGCCTTGTGTCGAGTTACTTCTCCTTCTTGCCTTGAGGTAATTCGACAAGTGACCAAGTGTTGTTGACTTCGATGGACTTCAGTTCCTCATTCATCACATTCTTCCACTTCGAAGCTCTCTATTTATAATCAATGCGTGATTTAAACTTAGAAATAATCCATGCATCAGATGAAGTATATTAGAGCAAAATTTGTTAAAAGAAACCAAAACTCTGTTGGAAACACGCCAAATTCCCGCCCAATAATTTCACCACACCTTGATGAATTCCGAATCAAATATTGATGAAAAAAAATCAATCTTTCTGACTGATTACTCCTCTTGTTCTTCAGTCTTCACTTGAGTGAATTAACCACACATTGGTTACAAGATTTCGTTGCATAGTGATAATTAAAGAAGAAAAAAATTGAATTTGGGAAGAAGAAGTTTAGGGTTTCAACGAGTGAAGGAAGAAACAGAATTGTTTCTGCAGAGTTTCTCTCTGCTCTCAAACTGATATTTTCTATTCAACTGTGCAACAATACTTCTGTGTTGTGTTATAATTAATAATAGGGCACCTCCCTATTTATAGGTTGAGATTGCTTGCACACCAAGCAGTCTCCAACTAACCTAATAAACTTAGCTAAAACAACCAAGTAAAACTAAGTCTAACAAGCCTGTCGAAGACACACATATCAACATTCTGATAACTTCCTTGTCTTTGTCGAATAATCTACTTCAACATAAGAAATTACTGAAAGCTCAAATGGTTTGACAAATTTTGGTAAAACATAATGGCGGAAAAGATGCTCCAACATGAAGATTTATGCCCCAGACCAAAGATGTCGAGTGAAATGTCCTAGCATGATGACTCGACATCATGATCATTACAGCAGGTTTGTTCTAAATCTGTTCCAATATTCAAGGCGCGATTGGCAGTGGATCAAGGATCAAAGATATGAAGCCCAAGTCAGCAGAAGGCTATAAAAGAAGACCAAGACCTAGGCAAAGGAGGGGAGAAGATGACATAGACTTAGGAATCCTATTTTGTAAAGTAGGGTTTGGGTTTTGAGAGTCATAGGTTTCTCTTGTAAGTCTCCCTCTATATCGATTTGATGCAGTGTGGTAGACATAGGTACTTGTACAGATTCAGAAACCCGTAGGTAATGAATCGTGTAGTGTTCTTGGATGAAGCTCTGAAGCAAATCCAAGTTAACTTGTTAGTCAAGGATGCTTAACTGAACTTTGTATTGGAAGGGGTGTCTTTCAATAGAGATGATACAATTATGGGGTATTAACTGTTAGATAATCACAGGTTGTGATTTATGGAGTGAAATGAGTTTCTCTTATCAATTAGATGTGACTTCTAATGATAAAGTTTTCATTGGGTAGTGATAGGAAAGCGTGGGTGTTTACTATAAACTTGAGTTTGTTTACATAAAACTATATTACTGATAGTGAATTTTTCTTCCTGGATTGGTATCCCCCATATGTAGGTGAGTTGCACTGAACTGGGTCATCATATTCTGTGTTGGTTATCATTCTGCAATTTACAGTTCAGTTTTGATTAAAATGTTTGAACAGATGTTGAAACATCTGTGATTCTGCAATTATTGATATTTAAGGTATCATTCTGATGTTCTGTTCTTGTTTAAATGATTATGTAGAACAATGTATTGACGTGTGTTAGTACATCTGCTGTCTGTTATGCCAGAATTTCAATTGGTATCAGAGCAGGCATCCTGTCTGTTTCTGGATGAGATCTTTGGGAGATACTTTCTGGTATTTAAACAAGGAGGAGTTTTTGAAGATTAGATCAATCAACTCAGACATACTCAAGGGTATTAATGGATGGGAAAGATGTTCTGGATCGAAGGTAACAACCCGGTGGTTGTTCATGTTGCTGAGGAGGTTCTACAACTACTGCAGGAGAAATGGTTAGTTCTCTTGTTGGGGTGTCTTATAAGATGTTCTGACATCTTATTAGGGCAAGCAGAATTTGTTCCTTTGTGGTTCCGCTGCATATGTTTCTGATGGAAGAGCTCTGGAATTATGGGATTCTGGAGTTGTTATTGAAGACAGATGGTGGAAGATCTCAATCGCCGGCCTCTATATTTGAAGATATCTGCATCTTTTTATTCCAAAGTCGGGAGCGATGGAATGAAGAGAGTTGTTGGAAGATGTCTGTTATGGTGACTTGGTACTTGGAAGCTTGGTTCCATGGTGCAGTTTGAAGTCAGTTGAAGAGAAGGGGAGTTGAGATTAGGTTTATCAAGTTCTTGCTCTAGGGATTTGATAAATTATTGATCGGCTAAGTTGTCAAAGATACTTGAGAATTCTATCAAGTCCACTCATAAAGGTGTCTCAGTCGTGCATCTGGAGTCTTCTAGTTATTCTTATGACTAGAGAGTGTTTCTGTGAAACACAAACCTGAAGAAAGTGGAGGTGATTTATTTTCACCATCCAAAAAGTGCAAGGAAGGATTCATCTCTCTTAATCCTAAAGGTGGATCCAATCTGAATGGAGATTTCAGAATTGTTTAAGTAAATAAGTTTTATTCAGAGAGAATCTTAATTACTTGAGTCAAGGGTGGGAGCCTTGGTATCTCAACACTTTGTTTGTCAAAGAAGATACTTGCAAAAGATTGAATACTTGATAAGTATTCATGGAGTGATCTGTTGGGATATGGTTTCAACAGTGAAGCATGGTTATTAAACAAGGATTTAAGATTAATTGCTATTTGTGATATTCACAAGAATTTAATTGATTATCCTTGTATGTGGAGTTCAAGATTTCTGATGTTCAACGCGATGTTGGAACATCTCTTCATCTGGTTTGTGCATAATCATGGGAGGGGTACTGAATAATCTTTTGGATCTATTCCTCTTAGGTGTTGACCTAAGAATCTGCTTCAGTTGGTGTGGCAGAAGCATCTGATCTCTGGAGAGTTTCCTTGCAAGAAACTGGTCTAGACAGTGGTGATGTGGAAGATGAAGAAGAAGAAGACATCATAATCTTGATAGATAGTTCTTGGATCAGTTTATTTCTGATCTAGGAGTATTGGAGTGCAGAAGGTGTGTTCAAGTTTTTACTAGAAGCATCTGGTGTTTATCTAGAACGTGTCCTGGTAAGAGACTTGTCCAGAATGGAGTGCTGGTGATGGCACAACTTAGATCAGTTTATTTCTGATCTAGGTACTTAGGAGTATGGGACCTTGCTCATCTTGGAGGTCAAGGTTAAGTGGCAGTTATCTCTGACTTTCTACAGACTGCTCTACTAAAGAAAGTGACATTTTTTGGTATGGCTGTGGTGTAGTCTATGACTACATCTCTTCTAAAGAATCATACGTGGTAGGTGGGAATTCTTTGGAGTTTCAAAGCAGTTATTCATCAAGGTGTGAGCTTGAATGGAATATCTATGATAATATTAAGCAGGATGGAGGTTGTCTACTCAAACTTGGTTGTTGAATCAAGTCTATGAGAGCATGAAACTCTTGTTCTGTAATAGGGAGAAGGTTCTTCTAAGTGACAGAAGGAGGAGCTGAATTCAGCAGCTGGATGTCGTATCAAAATGTTCTGACATCAAGCTTAACATCAGGATCTCAGGTGGTGATGTGGTACATCAGATTAAGATAAGGTGATCTGCAGGAGAATGGAAGTTGTGGATGCTTCAAAAAGGTCTATCTCTTGCAGTTTGCGGGAGCTGTGGATGGAGAAGATGTTACATGTCTAAGGCTTGATGAATCCAAGATGTCTTGCTACGGAGCAAGTAGTTCGTGTAACTTGAAGATCAGATTTCATTGGTAGATCAGTGTATCTTGTGGGAGTTCTGAAAAATTTAAGATGAATCAAATAGTGGTATTTGGTTAATCTTTAGTGTGCATTCAAGCAGGGTGCTTGGAACTAATTACTCTTTGGCAGAAGGGTAGTTGGTTGAAGACGTGAGGAGGTTCTGGTTCAGGTCTATCTTGGAGCTTGTGGTAGAAATTCTAAGTTGATGATGGAGGATTACCTTCTTTTGGTGGATGAGAGTTTATTTCTCTCTTTGGTTACTGGAGTTCATATTGATCAAGCTGGTGGCGCAGTGTGGTTTGAAGATCTTCAGTTGGATTACTATGCAGATAGTAAGTCCAGTGGTGGAGCATATCTATAACTATGTTGATTGGTGTCTATGATATGTGAAGGATGTCCTAACTGATGTTAGAACATCTTCTGGGTTAGTTATCCTTGGAGTAGGATTCTGAGTTCATATCTTATCTAAGAGGTATTTATCTTATCGTACAGGAGAATGATGGGTAAAGGATTGTCTTGGAATTCTGATGTGAATGGAACATGCTAGAAGTGGACCAGTTTGGTGCTTGTGGAGTAAATGGGCTGAGGATTTATGGAGCATGTGTTTGATGTTCTTCAAGTGTGAAGAATATCTGGGCGAGCTAGCAAACTAAGGGGCCCTGTGTGTCTCTTTGAAGAATGTGAAGCATTCAGATTCAATTGGGTTGTATCTCAGGGAACAAGGAGATCTATACATGAGAATTCAGGAGGAATTTGTGAGGTGTATGGATGGTTCCTGGATGAGAGGGATCAATGGAGCTTTGGTCTCAATCCAAGAGTTTGTTGGTTATGGTACAAGGATGCATTCCTGGTACTCTCACTATATGATCATGAAGTTGTCATAGGATATCATGTGGTGATTTTGGGTGGTTCTTGCTGAGGATGCATATGTTGAAAAAGATATGGGGAGAACTTATGTCTATTAAATGTACTGGTGTGGTACAGGTTTGCTTGACGGTCAAGCAGTAGGTGAATGCGTTCAGCAGGTGTGTTGAACAGAGGGTGCACTCTTGAAGACATGAAGATGCGTCTTATGTTTTCCATTCATTTAGGGTGTTCTTCTGGCAAAAGAGCACTGGTTATCTACGACAGGGGGAGTTAGACTTCAGTTATGGATATTTGGATGCAGTGGTGCATATTATTTATCAAGATTATTTGTGGTTTCAAACAGTTTGTGATAAATTGCCTTAGGAGAGGATGATATGTCAGACGAGATGTCGTGACATTGCCTTACTGGTATAAGTTCTGGGTGAACTTATCAAGTTGTTCTGATTCTGTCATTGGGTGTCAATGGATTGAATTAGAAGTGGTACAAGTATCTTGGGAATCTCTGCTGATGAAAAGGTATTTGGAAGATTTCTGTAGTAAACAAGTTAGATAATTCTGGATTAAGGAAGTGATTCAGAATAAACAGAAGACGGGTGTAATCATAGTCCTATCTGTGGGGACCATAAATCTGACAATATCAGGTTAGGTATCAGGACACTGTTCAGAAGCAGTTTCAAGGACAAGTCAGAACAGGTGGAATCTTTCGAAACTATCTTGACCAACGATTATTGCACTCATTGACTAGTCTTTTGTTTCTTTCAATAGGATTAGCTCTACCTACATAACTTCTTAATATTTAAGGAAGATCGAGCTAGAACATCTTTCTTAGGTTGAGAGCAAATGAGTTTTGTCCGTGTGTGGGCAAGCATTACCTGGGTTTGTGCTTGCATGGGTCACTTTTGCCATCTTTTGGCTAAAAAGGGGGAGAATGGCTATGTTGTTGCTTTGGACTGGTCGTGCGTTTGAGCTACTGATCATCTAGAAAATGTCTCAAAGGATGTTATGACATTCTGGGTGCTAACATCTTGGGTAAATTGTGTTTTGTGATCAGAGTTAAGAAGAAAGTGTGTATTCGGTGTCACAAGGGAATGAAGAGGTTATCTTCTCTCTTCTTCCACTGCATGCACTATCAAGCTGAAGAATGTTTTAGCCAAAATTTGTCAAAAGGGGGAGATTGAAAGCTCAAATGGTTTGACAAGTTTTGGTAAAACATAATGGTGGAAAAGATGCTCCAACATGAAGATTTATGCCCCAGACCAAAGATGTCGAGTGAAATGTCCTAGCAAGATGACTCGACATCATGATCATTACAACAGGTTTGTTCTAAATCTGTTCCAAGATTCATGGCGCGATTGGCAGTGGATCAAGGATCAAAGATATGAAGCCCAAGTCAGCAGAAGGCTATAAAAGAAAACCAAGACCTAGGAAAAAGAGGGGAGAGGACGATATAGACTAAGGAATCCTATTTTGTAAAGTAGGGTTTAGGTTTTGAGAGTCGTAGGTTTCTCTTGTAAGTCTCCCTCTGTATCGATTTGATGCAGTGTGGTAGACATAGGTACTTGTACAGATTCAGAAACCCGTAGGTAATGAATCGTGCAGTGTTCTTGGATGAAGCTTTGAAGCAAATCCAAGTTAACTTGTTAGTCAAAGATGCTTGACTGAACTTTGTATTGGAATGGGTGTCTTTCAATAGGGATGATACAGTTATGGGGTATTATGTAACACCCCCAATGTATACCCCAAAGCTATTAAAGCGGTAATCAAAAATTCAAAATTTCATCAGAGTATATTTAAAACATGCACGACATAGACCGAGGGGGTCACATCAATTTGAAACAAACATACAAGACCTGCTCATAAAGATATGCAACACTCCGTAGGTAGTAAATAAACAGAGGAACTTAGTTCCTACTACCCACAATTCAAATACAGAATAAAGCGGAAAAATCTGTACTGAATATCTCATATATATATATATATATATATATATATATATATATATATATATATATATATATATATATATATATATCATAAAAAGTTTGTTGTCATACACAAAATCATACATGTACAATCCAACAGATACATATACACAATGAAAAAATAATAACACTCGATCACCCCGACTACCCGGTGTCACATATCAGAGCCGACCGACAAAAGAATGAAGACCCAACTTCACAAAAAGACCGCCAACAACTCTAATCTGCAATGCCTCATAGAGCATTATAAAATAGCAGAAGGGTGAGAAACACAATCATAACACAGTTGCATATAATTATATAATAACACAGAAATGCACAAGTAAAATATTCTCACCACAAATGCACCACAATCAAATATAACACAACACATTACAAGTATCAGGTATCCATCACCAATACACATCACTCATACACAATGCACTCATCATCAACACAATTATCCATATTCCATCTCATTAATCACATTCACAATTACATACACAATTAATCCATGGTTTATGCAAATGCACAGAGACCGACACAACGACTCCATGCAGTGCACATGCGGTACCGACTTCCAATGTTTCTCATCACTAGTTCACTCAGGAACTCTGCTGGAACCACCGCTCGTTACATCACTGTAACTCCCCGTCGGGCATACGATGTTCCCCGTCGCTCACACCCCACACGGGCACACGACCCGATCGTTCACACCCCACATGGGCTACCACATTAGCTTTACCAGGATGGTAATTCAAGCCAAAGTCGTAGTCCTTCAAAAACTCCAACCATCTTCGTTGCCTCATATTCAATTCCTTCTGATCAAACAAATATTTCAAACTTTTGTGATCACTAAAGACTTCAAACCTCGCACCAAAAAGATAATGCCTCCAAATCTTCAACACAAAAACCACAGCCGCTAATTCCAAATCATGAGTAGGATAATTCTTCTCATGCACTCTTAACTGTCTCGAAGCATACGCCATAACTTTACCTTCTTGCATTAGCACCCCACCTAGACCAATCAAAGACGCATCACAATACACCACAAATGGTTCAGTAGGATTTGGAAAAATCAAAGTTGGAGTTGTCGTCAATCTTCTCTTCAGCTCATTAAAAATTTCCTCACACCGAATATCCCAAATGAACGCTTGCCCTTTACAAGTCAACAGGGTCAAAGGAAGTGCTAGCTTCGAAAAACCTTCAATAAACCTTCGATAATAATCAGCCAAACCCAAAAAGCTTCAAATTTCAGTAACAGATCTGGGAGCCTCCCATTGTATAACTGCTTCTACTTTAGATGGATCCACAGAAATACCATTACCTGAAATTACGTGTCCAAGAAAACTCACCTCCGACAACCAGAACTCGTACTTGGACAATTTGGCAAAAAGCTTTCTTTCAAAACCTGCAAAACAATACGCAAATGCTCCGCGTGCTCCTCCCGAGACTTAGAATAAATCAAAATGTCATCAAGAAACACCACAACAAATCGATCCAAATGCTCGTGGAAAATACGATTCATGTATTCCATAAACACACCTGGCGCATTAGAAACCCCAAACGGCATCACAGAATATTCATAATGACCGTAACGTGTCCTAAAAGCCGTCTTCTGAATATCTTCCTCTTTCACCCTAATTTGATGATACCCCGACCTCAAGTCAATCTTACTGAACACACACACACCAACCAACTGATCCATCAGATCATCAATCCTTGGAAGAGGATACTTATTCTTAATCGTCGCCTTATTCAACTGGCGATAATCAACACACAACCGCATACTTCCATCTTTCTTTTTCACCAACAAAACTGGAGCACCCCAAGGAGAAATGCTTGGTCTCACAAACCTCTTTTCCAACAATTCATTCAATTGCTTCTTTAACTCAACCAACTCAAATGCCGACATATGATAAGGTGCCATAGAAACAGGTCTAGTACCAGGAACTAGATCTATCGAAAACTCCACCTCTCTCTGGCGGCAAGTCTGAAATATCCTCAGGAAACACTTCAGGAAAATCACACACAACAGGAAACACATCAAATGACACTTGACTATCCACAGCCAATGATGCAAACAACCCAAACAACTGAGCTTCATCCGCCAAAAGTCTCTTCAACTCTTTGGTAGATAAGAAACTCGAGTCTTCGTCTTCCTCAAGAGAAGGAAACCTTACTAGCTTATGATGACAATCAATATGAACCCGATTAAATTGCAACCAATTCATTCCCAGAACCACATCCAAACCCTCCAACGGCAAACACACCAAATCCATCTCAAAGTCTTTACCATAAATGGTCAAAGAACAACTTAAACAAACCAAAGAAGTAGTTACTGACCCCATTGCTGGAGTATCAATAACCATCTCACCACCCATCAAAGATAACACAAGATTCAAATGCTTCGCGCACTCAGACGAAATAAACGAATGAGTCGCTCCAGTATCAATAATAGCAACTAAAGGCGTACTATTAATAAAATAAGTACCTCGGATCAGACGATCTGCACTTGAAGTCTGAGTTCCCTCCAATGCAAACACCTTCCCACTAGATGGAGCCTGCTTCGGTTTCTGACACTTTGTACTAATATGACCAGGTTCACCACAGTTGAAACACTTCACCACATTCTTCCTTTTACAATCAGCTACGACATGTCCGACACCTCCACAATTAGTACACTTCCTCATATCTTTCCTGCACTCAAATTGACGATGTCCTAATTCACCACACCTATAACACCTCAGAGGACCAGACACACTCCCACCACTGGGCCTTCGATCAAAAGTACCCCTTTGTTTACCCTTATCAACTGGTGTTACATACGGCCCACTACGGAACTGTTGCTTCCCTCTTCTGTCACTCACACTCTTATAGTGAGTAGAACGAGCCTTACTATCCTCTTCATAAATCCTACAACATTCCACTAAATCAGAAAACCTCCGAATCCTTTGATAACCGATTGCCTGCTTAATCTCAGGACGCAATCCGCTCTCATACTTCACACACTTAGAAAACTCTGCAGTCGCTTCAGCATAATGAGGATAAAACTGTACAAGCTCCACAAACTTAGCAGTATAATCAACAATAGACATATTACCTTGTTTCAATTCCAAGAACTCAATTTCCTTCTTTCCTCTTACATCTTCGGGAAAATACTTCCTCAGAAACTCTCGGCTAAACAATTCCCAAGTAACTTCTTCATCCCCAGCTTCCAACATGTGACGAGTACTAACCCACCAGTCATCCGCTTCTTCCTACAACATGTGAGTTCCCAGTCTCACCTTACTGTCCTCAGCACAATCCATAACTCGGAAAATCCTTTCAATCTCTATCAACCAAATCTGTGCACCATTAGGATCATGTCTCCCTTTGAAGACAGGCGGTTTGTTCTTCCTGAACTCATCATTATCAGCAGCATTAGGTGCACCCTGCACATCCCGAGCCATAGCTTGCATAGCAGCAGCCAAAGCAGCATCATTCCTACCGACCATACTCTGTTCATTTCCAATAACAGAAACTATGGTTAAACAAACAGCTCACTCCAACGCCACAGCGACAAAGGACAGACACAAACAAACACGAACTGACACGGACTGGCTCTGATACAACTTAATGTAACACCCCCAATCTATACCCCAAAGCTATTAAAGCGGAAATCAAAAATTCAAAATTTTATCAGAGTATATTTAAAACATGCACGGCATAGACCGAGGGGGTCACATCAATTTGAAACAAACATACAACACCTGCTCATAAAGATATGCAACACTCCGCAGGTAGTAAATAAACAGAGGAACTTAGTTCCTACTACCCACAATTCAAATACAGAATAAAGCAGAAAAATCTGTACTAAATATCTCATATATATATATATATATATATATATATATATATATATATATATATATATATATCATAAAAAGTTTGTTGTCATACACAAAATCATACATGTACAATCAAACAGATACATATACACAATACAAAATAATCACACTCGATCACCCCGACTACCCGGTGTCACATATCAGAGCCGACCGACAAAAGAATGAAGACCCAGCTTCACAAAAAGACCGCCAACAACTCTAATCTGCAATGCCTCATAGAGCATTATAAAACAGCAGAAGGGTGAGAAACACAATCATAACACAGTTGTATATAATTATATAATAACACAGAAATGCACAAGTAAAATATTCTCACCACAAATGCACCACAATCAAATATAACACAACACAGTACAAGTATCAGGTATCCATCACCAATACACATCACTCATACACAATGCACTCATCATCAACACAATTATCCATATTCCATCTCATTAATCACATTCACAATTACATACACAATTAATCCATGGTTTATGCAAATGCACAGAGACCGACACAACGACTCCATGCAATGCACATGCGGTACCGACTTCCAATGTTTCTCATCACTAGTTCACTCAGGAACTCTGCTGGAACCACCGCTCGTTACATCATTGTAACTCCCCGTCGGGCATACGATGTTCCCCGTCGCTCACACCCCACATGGGCACATGACGTTTATGGATCGCTCACACCCCCACACGGGCACACGACCCGATCGCTCACACCCCACATGGGCACACGATCGTCTATAACCATCGCTTTCGGTCCTCTTATTTTTAAGGCGATTCATTCCTCTTATTTTTAAGGCACACGATGTTATAGCAGATTCCCTCTGGAATTAATCCGTCACTCAGGACGTCACAAGAATGCATATCATGATGCTTGGCATACAATGACTCATGACATTTAAAATGCACACATATATGCACTCATCTTAATCAACAAAATCATGCTTTACACTCAAGCCCAAAACAATGCATTTAATTTCCATGCGGCCACAAACCATCGTCACGATATTCAAACACATGCATCCAACATATATCACAAGCAAATCGTAGGATAACCCATCAATTACACCCAAGTAACCGACAAAAGTCGACAATAATACCACACAATTTCTAATTTCCGACATAATTTAATCGGCCAACAATCTCAAAACCATCCTCATAAAAAAAGAACATTTTATAAGCTTTCTAACGCATCAAACCACACCTCAAACCGAACCACAGATCAAAAGTTATGCAGAAAACAAAACTACACAAACAACCCTGTTCACTAGGCGAACAACTCAGCGAACCTTCGCTGACCTTCGCTAACTGGTTCGCTAGGCGAACCCGCGAAAACATCACTCGCTACTGCTTCGCCCCAGGTTCGCTAGGCGAACCAAGGAAAACTCAGAATTTCTCAGCGCTGTGTGGAAACCCAAAATGATAATTTCTACTACAAAAACATTTCCAAAACATCATATATCAATCAGAACTCAATACAATCATGGCAACAAGCATTCTACCACATTTACGTCGATTTCCAACCGCGAAAGTATCGATTTCTCACAAGATTCTCATTTCCAACCTAGAACTCAAAAGCTATGGAAGAAAAGCAAACATACAAGAAAACACGTACATAATCATACACAAACATAGTATAATCGAGTTTCGCACCCTTACCCGATTTAATCGCGCGTAGAAAAGTCGGGAGATTGATTTCTTCTTTCTCAAGTTTTTCATCTCTTTTTCTTCTCTTCTTCTTTCTCTCTACTTTTCTTCTTCTCTTTTACTTTCTCCTTACTATTTTTCTCTCATTCTATTCTATCATATTCCAAACTTAACAAAATAAACCAAAATGCCCAAAATACCCCTACACTCAAATATCTCACAAACGTTCCCAAAACGCGACAAAATATATTCACGATGAAAAATAACATATTTTCAAATAAAAGTCAGAAATAAAATAATATAATAATAAAATAATCAAAACGACTCAATTAAATAAAAACTGACAAACTTTTGTGATCACTAAAGACTTCAAACCTCGCACCAAAAAGATAATGCCTCCAAATCTTCAACACAAAAACCACAGCCGCTAATTCCAAATCACGAGTAGGATAATTCTTCTCATGCACTCTTAACTGTCTCGAAGCATACGCCACAACTTTACCTTCTTGCATTAGCACCCCACCTAGACCAATCAAAGACGTATCACAATACACCACAAATGGTTCAGTAGGATTTGGCAAAATCAAAATCGGAGCTGTCGTCAATCTTCTCTTCAGCTCATTAAAACTTTCCTCACACCGAATATCCCAAATGAACGCTTGCCCTTTACAAGTCAACTGGGTCAAAGGAAGTGCTAGCTTAGAAAAACCTTCAATAAACCTTCGATAATAATCAGCCAAACCCAAAAAGCTTCGAATTTCAGTAAAAGATCTGGGAGCCTCCCATTGTAGAACTGCTTCTACTTTAGATAGATCCACAGAAATACCATTACCTGAAATTACGTGTCCAAGAAAACTCACCTCCGACAACCAGAACTCGCACTTGGACAATTTGGCAAAAATCTTTCTTTCAAAACCTGCAAAACAATACGCAAATGCTCCGCGTGCTCCTCCCGAGACTTAGAATAAATAAAAAATGTCATCAAGAAACACCACAACAAATCGATCCAAATGCTCATGGAAAATACGATTCATGTATTCCATAAACACACCTGGCGCATTAGAAACCCCAAACGGCATCACAGAATATTCATAATGACCGTAACGTGTCCTAAAAGCCGTCTTCTGAATATCTTCCTCTTTCACCCTAATCTGATGATACCCCAACCTCAAGTCAATCTTACTAAACACACACGCACCAACCAACTGATCCATCAGATCATCAATCCTTGAAAGAGGATACTTATTCTTAATCGTCACCTTATTCAACTGGCGATAATCAACACACAACCGCATACTTCCATCTTTCTTTTTCACCAACAAAACTGGAGCACCCCAAGGAGAAACGCTTGGTCTCACAAACCTCTTTTCCAACAATTCATTCAATTGCTTCTTTAACTCAACCAACTCAAATGCCGAAATATGATAAGGTGCCATAGAAACAGGTCTAGTACCAGGAACTAGATCTATCGAAAACTCCACCTCTCTCTGGCGGCAAGTCTGAAATATCCTCAGGAAACACTTCAGGAAAATCACACACAACAGGAAACACATCAAATGACACTTGACTATCCACAGCCAATGATGCAAACAACCCAAACAACTGAGCTTCATCCGCCAAAAGTCTCTTCAACTCTTTGGTAGATAAGAAACTTGAGTCTTCGTCTTCCTCAAGAGAAGGAAACCTTACTAGCTTATGATGACAATCAATATGAACCCGATTGAATTGCAACCAATTTATTCCCAGAACCACATTTAAACCCTCCAACGGCAAACACACCAAATCCATCTCAAAGTCTTTACCATAAATGGTCAAAGAACAACTTAAACAAACCAAAGAAGTAGTTACTGACCCCATTGCTGGAGTATCAATAACCATCTCACCACCCATCAAAGACAACACAAGATTCAAACGCTTCGCGCACTCAGACGAAATAAATGAATGAGTCGCTCCAGTATCAATAATAGCAACTAAAGGCGTACTATTAATAAAATAAGTACCTCTGATCAGACGATCTGCACTTGAAGTCTGAGTTCCCGCCAATGCAAACACCTTCCCACTAGATGGAGCCTGCTTCGGTTTCTGACACTTTGTACTAATATGACCAGGTTCACCACAGTTGAAACACTTCACCACATTCTTCCTTTTACAATCAGCTACGACATGTCCGACACCTCCATAATTAGTACACTTCCTCATATCTTTCCTGCACTCAAACTGACGATGTCCTAATTCACCACACCTATAACACCTCAGAGGACCAGACACACTCCCACCACTGGGCCTTCGATCAAAAGTACCCCTTTGTTTACCCTTATCAACTGGTGTTACATACGGCCCACTACGGAACTGTTGCTTCCCTCTTCTGTCACTCACACTCTTATAGTGAGTAGAACGAGCCTTACTATCCTCTTCATAAATCCTACAACATTCCACTAAATCAGAAAACCTCCGAATCCTTTGATAACCGATTGCCTGCTTAATCTCAGGACGCAATCCGCTCTCATACTTCACACACTTAGAAAACTCTGCAGTCGCTTCAGCATAATGAGGATAAAACTGTACAAGCTCCACAAACTTAGCAGTATAATCAACAATAGACATATTACCTTGTTTCAATTCCAAGAACTCAATTTCCTTCTTTCCTCTTACATCTTCGGGAAAATACTTCCTCAGAAACTCTCGGCTAAACAATTCCCAAGTAACTTCTTCATCCCCAGCTTCCAACACGTGACGAGTACTAACCCACCAGTCATCCGCTTCTTCCTACAACATGTGAGTTCCCAGTCTCACCTTACTGTCCTCAGCACAATCCATAACTCGGAAAATCCTTTCAATCTCTTTCAACCAAATCTGTGCACCATCAGGATCATGTCTCCCTTTGAAGACAGGCGGTTTGTTCTTCCTGAACTCATCATTATCAGCAGCATTAGGTGCACCCTGCACAGCCCGAGCCATAGCTTGCATAGCAGCAGCCAAAGCAGCATCATTCCTATCGGCCATACTCTGTTCATTTCCAATAACAGAAACTATGGTTAAATAAACAGCTCACTCCAACGCCACAGCGACAAAGGACAGACACAAACAAACACGAACTGACACGGACTGGCTCTGATACCACTTAATGTAACACCCCCAATCTATACCCCAAAGCTATTAAAGCGGAAATAAAAAATTCAAAATTTTATCAGAGTATATTTAAAACATGCACGGCATAGACCGAGGGGGTCACATCAATTTGAAACAAACATACAACACCTGCTCATAAAGATATGCAACACTCCGCAGGTAGTAAATAAACTGAGGAACTTAGTTCCTACTACCCACAATTCAAATACAGAATAAAGCGGAAAAATCTGTACTAAATATCTCATATATATATATATCATAAAAAGTTTGTTGTCATACACAAAATCATACATGTACAATCAAACAGATACATATACACAATACAAAATAATCACACTCGATCACCCCGACTACCCGGTGTCACATATCAGAGCCGACCGACAAAAGAATGAAGACCCAGCTTCACAAAAAGACCGCCAACAACTCTAATCTGCAATGCCTCATAGAGCATTATAAAACAGCAGAAGGGTGAGAAACACAATCATAACACAGTTGCATATAATTATATAATAACACAGAAATGCACAAGTAAAATATTCTCACCACAAATGCACCACAATCAAATATAACACAACACAGTACAAGTATCAGGTATCCATCACTCATACACAATGCACTTATCATCAACACAATTATCCATATTCCATCTCATTAATCACATTCACAATTACATACACAATTAATCCATGGTTTATGCAAATGCACAGAGACCGACACAATGAATCCATGCAATGCACATGTGGTACCGACTTCCAATGTTTCTCATCACTAGTTCACTCAGGAACTCTGCTGGAACCACCGCTCGTTACATCACTGTAACTCCCCGTCGGGCATACGATGTTCCCCATCGCTCACACCCCACATGGGCACATGACGTTTATGGATCGCTCACACCCCACACGGGCACACGACCCGATCGCTCACACCCCATATGGGCACACGATCGTCTATAACCATCGCTTTCGGTCCTCTTATTTTTAAGGCAATTCATTCCTCTTATTTTTAAGGCACACGATGTTATAGCAGATTCCCTCTGGAATCAATCCGTCACTCAGGACGTCACAAGAATGCATATCATGATGCTTGGCATACAATGACTCATGACATTTAAAATGCACACATATATGCACTCATCTTAATCAACAAAATCATGCTTTACACTCAAGCCCAAAACAATGCATTTAATTTCCATGCAGCCACAAACCATCGTCACGATATTCAAACACATGCATCCAACATATATCACAAGCAAATCGTAGGATAACCCATCAATTACACCCAAGTAACCGACAAAAGTCGACAATAATACCACACAATTTCTAATTTCCGACATAATTTAATCGGCCAATAATCTCAAAACCATCCTCATAAAAAAAGAACATTTTATAAGCTTTCTAACGCATCAAACCACACCTCAAACCGAACCACAGATCAAAAGTTATGCAGAAAACAAAACTACAGAAACAACCCTGTTCGCTAGGCGAACCCTCTAGCGAGCATTCGCTACCACCTTCGCTAGGCGAATGTCCAGCGAACCCGCTACCAGCTAGAAAACAGATACAAAGTTCGCTAGGCGAACCCCTTAGCGAACCAAGGCAGCAACTACCAGACCCAAAAATATCCAAAGTTCACTAGGCGAACAACTCAGCGAACCTTCGCTGACCTTCGCTAACTGGTTCGCTAGGCGAACCCGCGAAAACATCACTCGCTACTGCTTCGCCCCAGGTTCGCTAGGCGAACCAAGGATAACTCAGAATTGCTCAGCGCTGTGTGGAAACCCAAAATGATAATTTCTACTACCAAAACATTTCCAAAACATCATATATCAATCAGAACTCAATACAATCATGGCAACAAGCATTCTACCACATTTACGTCGATTTCCAACCGCGAAAGTATCGATTTCTCACAAGATTTTCATTTCCAACCTAGAACTCAAAAGCTATGGAAGACAAGGAAACATACAAGAAAACACGTACATAATCATACACAAACATAGTATAATCGAGTTTCGCACTCTTACCCGATTTAATCGCGCATAGAAAAGTCGGGAGATTGATTTCTTCTTTCTCAAGTTTTTCATCTCTTTTTCTTCTCTTCTTCTTTCTCTCTACTTTTCTTCTTCTATTTTACTTTCTCCTTACTATTTTTCTCTCATTCTATTCTATCATATTCCAAACTTACCAAAATAAACCAAAATGCCCAAAATACCCCTACACTCAAATATCTCACAAACGTTCCCAAAACGCGACAAAATATATTCACGATGAAAAATAACATATTTTCACATAAAAGTCAGAAATAAAATAATATAATAATAAAATAATCAAAACGACTCAATTAAATAAAAACTGACAAAACTGGGGCGTTACAACTCTCCCCCACTTAGAAATTTTCGTCCTCGAAAATATTACCTGAAACGAATAACTCAGGATACGACTCCCGCATCCGACTTTCCATCTCCCAAGTCAAATTGCCCTCAGCAGCGCCTCCCCACGCCACTTTCACAAGTGCAATATTCTTGCCCCTTAACCGCTTTTCCTCGCGATCCAAAATACTAACGGGTAGTGCCTCAACCGTAAGGTTCTCCCTTACCTCAACCTCATCCATCAGAATCACATGCGACGGATCCGGAACATACTTCCGAAGCTGTGAAACATGGAACACATCATGTAAATTCGACAAACTCGGCGGCAACGCCACCCTATAAGCCACATCACCCACTCTCGCAGATATCTGGTAAGGACCAATAAACCGAGAAGTAAGTTTCTTCGACTTCAATGCTCTACCAACACCCGTTACCGGCGTAACCCTCAAAAATACATGATCTCCCTCTTGAAACTCAAGATCTTTTCTTCTCCGATCATGATAACTCTTTTGTCTACTCTGAGAAGCCTTCATTTTCTCACGAATAAACTTCACTTTTTCTGTAGTCTCTTGCACCAACTCTGGCCCAACCACCGAACTCTCACCAGATTCGTGCCAACACAACGGTGTTCGACATCTCCGTCCATACAATGCTTCAAACGGTGCCATTCCAATACTAGAATGAAAACTGTTATTATACGTGAATTCAATCAACGCAAGATGACTATCCCACGCACCACCTTGTTCCAAAACACACGCTCGCAACAAATCTTCCAAAGACTGAATCGTTCTCTCCGTCTGACCATCCGTCTGCGGATGATAAGCCGAACTCAATCTCAATTTAGAACCCAACGCCTTCTGTAAACTTTCCCAAAATCTCGAGGTAAACCTTGGATCTTGATCCGAAACAATACTCAATGGAACTCCATGCAACTTCACAATCACACTGATATAAATCTCGGCTAACCGATCCAAAGAAAAACTGATGTCAATCGGAATGAAATGAGCCGATTTAGTCAGTCTATCAACAACCACCCAAATAGCATTATGCCCTCTCAGTGTATTCAGCAACCCGGTTACAAAATCCATAGAAATGCTATCCCATTTCCACTCAGGAATATCCAACGGTTGCAACAAACCACTAGGCCTCTGATGTTCCACTTTCGACTTCTGGAACGTCAAACAAGCATACACAAACTGAGCCAGATCACTTTTCAATCCAGACCACCAGAAAATCTTTTTCAAATCTTGGTACATCTTATTCGCTCCCGGATGTATACTCAAATTACTTCGGTGTCCTTCTTCCAAAATCATCCGTTTCAAATCCGAATCGTCTGGAATACAAATTCGCCCACGGAACCTCAACACACCATTAATATCCACCTGAAAATCACCACTCGCATCTTTTCCTCCAACCAACATCAAATCCACCAATTTCACATCCAGCTTCTGTTTCTCACTAACCGTCATCAGAAAATCATTAGTAACCTTCAGCATACCCAGCCTCACACTATCCGAAGTCACTTCACATACCAAGCTCAAATCTCTAAACGATTCCAAAAGCTCCCACTCCTTACCCATCAAAGCGGACATATGCAACGATTTCTGACTCAACGCATCGGCTACCACATTAGCTTTACCAGGATGGTAATTCGAGCCAAAGTCGTAGTTCTTCAAAAACTCCAACCATCTTCGTTGCCTCATATTCAATTCCTTCTGATCAAACAAATATTTCAAACTTTTGTGATCACTAAAGACTTCAAACCTCGCACCAAAAAGATAATGCCTCCAAATCTTCAACACAAAAACCACAGCCGCTAATTCCAAATCATGAGTAGGATAATTCTTCTCATACACTCTTAACTGTGTCGAAGCATACGCCAAAACTTTACCTTCTTGCATTAGCACCCCACCTAGACCAATCAAAGACGCATCACAATACACCACAAATGGTTCAGTAGGATTTGGCAAAATCAAAGTTGGAGTTGTCGTCAATCTTCTCTTCAGCTCATTAAAACTTTCCTCACACCGAATATCCCAAATGAACGCTTGCCCTTTACAAGTCAACTGGGTCAAAGGAAGTGCTAGCTTCGAAAAACCTTCAATAAACCTTCAATAATAATCAGCCAAACCCAAAAAGCTTCAAATTTCAGTAACAGATCTGGGAGCCTCCCATTGTAGAACTGCTTCTACTTTAGATGGATCCACAGAAATACCATTACCTGAAATTACGTGTCCAAGAAAACTCACCTCCGACAACCAGAACTCGCACTTGGACAATTTAGCAAAAAGCTTTCTTTCAAAACCTGCAAAACAATACGCAAATGCTCTGCGTGCTCCTCCCGAGACTTAGAATAAATCAAAATGTCATCAATAAACACCACAACAAATCGATCCAAATGCTCGTGGAAAATACGATTCATGTATTCCATAAACACACCTGGCGCATTAGAAACCCCGAACGGCATCACAGAATATTCATAATGACCGTAACGTGTCCTAAAAGCCGTCTTCTGAATATCTTCCTCTTTCACCCTAATCTGATGATACCCCGACCTCAAGTCAATCTTACTGAACACACACGCACCAACCAACTGATCCATCAGATCATCAATCCTTGGAAGAGGATACTTATTCTTAATCGTCACCTTATTCAACTGGCGATAATCAACACACAACCGCATACTTCCATCTTTCTTTTTCACCAACAAAACTGGAGCACCCCAAGGAGAAACTCTTGGTCCCACAAACCTCTTTTCCAACAATTCATTCAATTGATTCTTTAACTCAACCAACTCAAATGCCGACATACGATAAGGTGCCATAGAAACAGGTATAGTACCAGGAACTAGATCTATCGAAAACTCCACCTCTCTCTCTGGCGGCAAGTCTGAAATAACCTCAGGAAACACTTCAGGAAAATCACACACAACAGGAAACACATCAAGTGACACTTGACTATCCACAGCCAATGATACAAACAACCCAAACAACTGAGCTTCATCCGCCAAAAGTCTCTTCAACTCTTTGGTAGATAAGAAACTCGAGTCTTCGTCTTCCTCAAGAGAAGGAAACCTTACTAGCTTATGATAACAATCAATATGAACCCGATTGAATTGCAACCAATTCATTCCAAGAACCACATCTAAACCCTCCAACGGCAAACACACCAAATCCATCTCAAAGTCTTTACCATAAATGGTCAAAGGACAACTTAAATAAACCAAAGAAGTAGTTACTGACCCCATTGCTGGAGTATCAATAACCATCTCACCACCCATCAAAGACAACACAAGATTCAAACGCTTCGCACACTCAGACGAAATAAACGAATGAGTCGCTCCAGTATCAATAATAGCAACTAAAGGCGTACTATTAATAAAATAAGTACCTCTGATCAGACGATCTGCACTTGAAGTCTGAGTTCCCGCCAATGCAAACACCTTCCCACTAGATGGAGCCTGCTTCGGTTTCTGACACTTTGTACTAATATGACCAAGTTCACCACAGTTGAAACACTTCACCACATTCTTCCTTTTACAATCAGCAACGACATGTCCGACACCTCCACAATTAGTACACTTCCTCATATCTTTCCTGCACTCAAACTGACGATGTCCTAATTCACCACACCTATAACACCTCAGAGGACCAGACACACTCCCACCACTGGGCCTTCGATCAAAAGTACCCCTTTGTTTACCCTTATCAACTGGTGTTACATACGGCCCACTACGGAACTGTTGCTTCCCTCTTCTGTCACTCACACTCTTATAGTGAGTAGAACGAGCCTTACTATCCTCTTCATAAATCCTACAACATTCCACTAAATCAGAAAACCTCCGAATCCTTTGATAACCGATTGCCTGCTTAATCTCAGGATGCAATCCGCTCTCATACTTCACACACTTAGAAAACTCTGCAGTCGCTTCAGCATAATGAGGATAAAACTGTACAAGCTCCACAAACTTAGCAGTATAATCAACAACAGACATATTACCTTGTTTCAATTCCAAGAACTCAATTTCCTTCTTTCCTCTTACATCTTCGGGAAAATACTTCCTCAGAAACTCTCGGCTAAACAATTCCCAAGTAACTTCTTCATCCCCAGCTTCCAACACGTGACGAGTACTAACCCACCAGTCATCCGCTTCTTCCTGCAACATGTGAGTTCCCAGTCTCACCTTACTGTCCTCAGCACAATCCATAACTCAGAAAATCCTTTCAATCTCTTTCAACCAAATCTGTGCACCATCAAGATCATGTCTCCCTTTGAAGACAGGCGGTTTGTTCTTCCTGAACTCATCATAATCAGCAGCATTAGGTGCACCCTGCACAACCCGAGCCATAGCTTGCATAGCAGCAGCCAAAGCAGCATCATTCCTATTGGCCATATTCTGTTCATTTCCAATAACAGAAACTATGGTTAAACAAACAGCTCACTCCAACGCCACAGCGACAAAGGACTGACACAAACAAACACGAACTGACACGGACTGGCTCTGATACCACTTAATGTAACACCCCCAATCTATACCCCAAAGCTATTAAAGCGGTAATCAAAAATTCAAAATTTCATCAGAGTATATTTAAAACATGCACGGCATAGACCGAGGGGGTCACATCAAATTGAAACAAACATACAACACCTGCTCATAAAGATATGCAACACTCCGCAGGTAGTAAATAAACAGAGGAACTTAGTTCCTACAACCCACAATTCAAATACAGAATAAAGCGGAAAAATCTGTACTGAATATCTCATATATATATATATATATCATAAAAAGTTTGTTGTCATACACAAAATCATACATGTACAATCCAACAAATACATATACACAATACAAAATAATCACACTCGATCACCCCGACTACCCGGTGTCACATATCAGAGCCGACCGACAAAAGAATGAAGACCCAGCTTCACAAAAAGACCGCCAACAACTCTAATCTGTAATGCCTCATAGAGCATTATAAAACAGCAGAAGGGTGAGAAACACAATCATAACACAGTTGCATATAATTATATAATAACACAGAAATGCACAAGTAAAATATTCTCACCACAAATGCACCACAATCAAATATAACACAACACAATACAAGTATCAGGTATCCATCACCAATACACATCACTCATACACAATGCACTCATAATCAACACAATTATCCATATTCCGTCTCATTAATCACATTCACAATTACATACACAACTAATCCATGGTTAATGCAAATGCACAGAGACCGACACAACGACTCCATGCAATGCACATGCGGTACCGACTTCCAATGCTTCTCATCACTAGTTCACTCATGAACTCTGCTGGAACCACCGCTCGTTACATCACTGTAACTCCCCGTCGGGCATACGATGTTCCCCGTCACTCACACTCCAAACGGGCACACGACGTTTATGGATCGCTCACACCCCACACGGGCACACGACCCGATCGCTCACACCCCACATAGGCACATGATCTTCTATAACCATCGCTTTTGGTCCTCTTATTTTTAAGGCGATTCATTCCTCTTATTTTTAAGGCGCACGATGTTATAGCAGATTCCCTCTGGAATCAATCCGTCACTCAGGACGTCACAAAAATGCATATCATGATGCTTGGCATACAATGACTCATGACATTTAAAATGCACACATATATGCACTCATCTTAATCAACAAAATCATGCTTTACACTCAAGCCCAAAACAATGCATTTAATTGCCATGCGGCCACAAACCATCGTCACGATATTCAAACACATGCATCCAACATATATCACAAGCAAATCGTAGGATAACCCATCAATTACACCCAAGTAACCGGCAAAAATCGACAACAATACCACACAATTTCTAATTTCTGACATAATTTAATCGGCCAACAATCTCAAAACCATCCTCATAAAAAAAGAACATTTTATAAGCTTTCTAACGCATCAAACCACGCCTCAAACCGAACCACAGATCAAAAGTTATGCAGAAAACAAAACTACACAAACAGCCCTGTTCGTTAGGCGAACCCTCTAGCGAGCATTCGCTACCACCTTCGCTAGGCGAATGTCCAACGAACCCTCTACCAGCTAGAAAACAGATACAAAGTTCGCTAGGCGAACCTCTTGGCGAACCAAGGCAGCAACTACCAGACCCAAAAACATCCAAAGTTCGCTAGGCGAACAACTCAGCGAACCTTCGCTGACCTTCGCTGACTGGTTCACTAGGCGAACCCGCGAAAACATCACTCGATACTGCTTCGCCCCAGGTTCGCTAGGCGAACCAAGGAAAACTCAGAATTTCTCAGCGCTGTGTGGAAACCCAAAATGATAATTTCTACTACCAAAACATTTCCAAAACATCATATATCAATCAGAACTCAATACAATCATGGCAACAAGCATTCTACCACATTTACGTCGATTTCCAACCGCGAAAGTATCGATTTCTCACAAGATTCTCATTTCCAACCTAGAACTCAAAAGCTATGGAAGACAAGCAAACATACAAGAAAACACATACATAATCATACACAAACATAGTATAATCGAGTTTCGCACCCTTACCCGATTTAATCGCGCGTAGAAAAATCGGGAGATTTATTTCTTCTTTCTCAAGTTTTTCCTCTCTTTTTCTTCTCTTCTTCTTTCTCTCTACTTTTCTTCTTCTCTTTTTCTTTCTCCTTACTATTTTTCTCTCTTTCTATTCTATCATATTCCAAACTTAACAAAATAAACCAAAATGCCCAAAATACCCCTACACTCAAATATCTCACAAACGTTTCCAAAACGCGACAAAATATATTCACGATGAAAAATAACATATTTTCACATAAAAGTCAGAAATAAAATAATATAATAATAAAATAATCAAAACGACTCAATTAAATAAAAACTGACAAAACTGGGGCGTTACATATTAACTGTTAGATAATCACAGGTTGTGATTTAGGGAGTGAGATGTGTTTCTCTTATCAATTAGATGTGACTTCTAATGATAAAGTTTTCATTGGGTAGTGATAGGTAAGCGTGGGTGTTTACTGTAAACCTGAGGTTGTTTACATAAAACTATACTACTGATAGTGAATTCTTCTTCCTGGATTGGTATCCCCCAGATGTAGGTGAGTTGCACCGAACTGAGTCATCATATTCTGTGTTGTTTATCATTCTGCAATTGATAGTTCAGTTTTGATTAATATGTTGGAACAGATGTCGAAACATCTGTGATTTCGCAGTTACTGATATTCAAGGTATCAGTCTGCTGTTCTGTTCTTGTTTAAATGATTATGCAGAACAATATCTTGACATGTGATAGGACATCTGCTGTCTACTATGCCAGAATTTCAATTACAATTCAACAAATTCAAGTATGTCAGTGTGTTATCTTTTCAGCGAATCAAAGTAAGATAATATTATTAAAAAAATTGTAAAATGCATGATAACACGTGAGTGTTGAAATTTGTGTTGGCAAAGCAATCATGATAATAACAACAATATGATGGAGATATTATATAATAAGATCGTATAATGTGATATGATGTCACGTCACAGGCTAAGAGACAGAAAGTGATAGAAATAAAATGAAAGCTCCCAAACAGAACAAGAAATCGGATGTGAAGCGGTTCAGTTCAAAGTTGAAAGTGCTGTGATGGAGAAGAAGCTGAAGGTGTATGCAGATCGTATGTCTCAACCATCTCGAGCAGTTCTTACATTCTGCAGGTAATTCACTCAACAAACCCATCAATCATTACTATATTTTATTCATGATTTTATCACCATCGATCATCAAACATTTATTATATCTAGAATGGATTTTGAAAAGGTTGAACGGAATCGAGTTTGAGGAGATCAAAATTGACACTTCCAAACGCCACCAATTATCTCCTGAATATACAGGTATACAATACAATACAAGTTGCAACTTAATTATGCTATTCACCTTGTAAATTATTTCATTTCAGATGTAAACCCTCTCCAGAAAGTTCCAGCTATTGTTCATGGAAACTTCAATCTCTCCGAGAGGTATAACTAACTAACTACTTTGTTGTTTTTTTAACAGAATCTCATCTCATTTACATTCATTTTGAGGTCAATTTTGAACTTGTTAATTAATCATGTTTTGTTTTGGCAGTCATGCAATCCTGGTCTATCTTGCTTCTGCTTTTCCTGGAATAGCTGACCATTGGTTAGTCCAAACACTTCTTTTGCTTTTTCTGGAATCTCTACCTGCTTGGATTGAACTGTTTCAATATGTAGTAGCTGTAGCTGAACATGTGTTTGATTTTAAGGAGGAAAAAAAAGACTAAGATAGAATTAACTTTATAAAATGGATTATGACTAAAACTAAGTTGAAGGTAAAGTATTTTATATTCAAATGCATTCATGTAAATATGGATTAAACAATTGTAGAGGCAAAAGCTCCAAATTCTAACTTGAGAATGGTTCCTTGTGATATTCTAATGCTCTTGGGGATCTTTATTTAAAATTAGGATGAATCTGAACAAGACAAATAACATAAAAAATAAATGTATTGATTCCGATTACAATTTTATTCTGCCAGGACATACATTTTTTAAAATCTGAATTAGAACTAGTTATTTTAACGGCTTTCCTTGTTGATGTTCTAGGTATCCAACTGATGTTTTCAGGAGAGCCAAAATTCAGTCAGTATTGGATTGGCATCACTCTAATTTACGATATGGCGCAGGTACTTTACAAATCAGTATCAGTATCTGGAAATTATGCAAGAATACATATATTCATATTCAATCTATGGATTTATAAGAATAGAACATTTTTCCCCAAATACTGGAGGAAAAACTTTGACTAACTGCTGGCAGTGGCAAAATCAACATTTGCAGATCATTATGTAATAAACACTGTATTAGGACCTGCACTTGGCCATCCACTGAATCCAAAAGCCGCTTCTGAAGCAGAGAAAGTTTTATCATCTTCTTTATCAATTCTAGAGAAAATTTGGCTAAATGGAGATGGACGATTCCTTCTCGGTGTCTCTCAACCGTCTATAGCAGATCTCAGTCTGGTTTGTGAACTCATACAACTTGAGGTACGTAACTGAATATGAAGGTATGATTGTGATCTGTGGTTGAATCAGAATGATGATTAGTACTTTGATTGATATTTCATGAATTTGTGATTTTTTTTATTCAAATGTAAATAAACATAGGTTTTGGATGAGAAAGATCGCGATAGAATATTATCCCCATACAAGAAAGTTGTTAAGTGGATTGAGGATACAAGAGCTGCAACAAATCCTCACTTTGAAGAAATGCATAATATCCTTTTTAGAGTTAAAAAGAAACTCCAAAAACAGCGTTCAATGGATGCTGAAGCTGGGACTGAGACGAGCAGCAAGATGGAGAGGCATTCCAAGATTTGAATTCAATGCTTTCATGTTTTTCACAAGACTGACATATTTGTAGCCTAAGTAGATTTTGTGAGTGAATAAGTAGAAGTCCGCGAAGAAATGCAGTTGTACTTGGCAACTTATATGACCGTTTTGTAACTTGTGGCTGTACTTTGGAGGTGTATTATAAGCAATTGAAATAAAAAAGAACTACCTACTTCTAAGTGTCCAATTTGATCAAGACTCTAACTCCTAACACCTTCTCCTACTTAGACAAACGCCAAACCAAACAGGCAAAGTAGACTACAGTGGGTCTTGAGCCACAACTTGAAAGTACTAACCATCTGTGGATTAGCCATAACAGAAAAATTTGGGTACCTTAAAAGGCACAAATCTAGCCTTACAATTAAAAAAGTGATTATTGCCATTAATGAGGCATCATTGTTAACACCAATAACTCTGTATAGATCATCTCTTGAGACAGTCGTTAGCATTTCTCATTCTTATCATATGAAATCAAATTTTATTGTTTCGAAATGCAATCTTTGTAACAATAATGAAGAATCATCTTCTCAGATTTTTTTTATTGTATATATGTTTTCAAGCTTTAGTTTTGATTGGTCTCGGTTATAAACATTCATTTCTGCATTTTGATTGGTCTCGGTTATAAACATTCATATCCCCATTTAGAACTGGGATAAGGTTTGAAGTATCTGTAGCTGAGTGTGGTCTACTGAGTGTGCGTTTGTGGTTAACATTTCGATTATTAATTTGGTCTATGAAGTTTGAATAGTTAGGATTAACATTAGATTTGAGGATAAATTCGCTCAAGTTTTCTCTGCCATCAATTATATTTTAACTGCTTGTTCTTTGTCTGGAAACAATGCACATGTAGCATCACATACATGTGCAAGACTTTTTTGTTTTGAAAATTTTCAATGTCAAAATTTTGCCCCCTTAAACCCCTATGATTATGGAAATTATTTGGCAACCGGTTCTTTGGAACTGAATTAAGGACCAGATTGTTTTATCTTTTAAAAAAAAAATTTTTTTTTTGTATTTTTGAAAATGAATTCTACAAAAATGTATTTTAAAATATTACAAGTTTTTTTAAATTTATTTTTTATAAATTAAAAGACTAATTTTGACATTCTATAACAAATATATATTATTGAAGATTAAAACATAGTCAAAATCATAGTTTTTTCAAAAAATTGTATTTCAAAAATAATTTTTATGAAAAACTATTTGAAATAGCTTCAAAATTAAGTAATTTTTTAAAATTTTGATTTAAAAAATAAATTGATAAAATGATGAAATACCTAAAATATGTATTTAACCACTTAAATTAAATGATCAAATATAATTTTTATATGTATTTAACCTTATTTTAAAAAACAATCAAATATTATTTTAAAAATCTAATCTTAGAACCAATTTTATTTTAATATAATCTACTAATCTCACGAGAGATACAAATAATAGAAACCGTCAAAGTTTGTAGATCCATTGACCTTGGACACGCCACTTGACTTCACATTCATCCCACATTTGGACACGCCACTTGACTTCACATTCATCCCACTTTACACTGAATATTGATTAGTTGTATAGATAGCCACCAAAACAGACGCATACCACCTGGCACCTACATCACCTCACGTAATAATAGTGCTATCGTCAAAATTTGATTAAATCAAAAAAGCTCACACAAAATACATTATGATGAGTCAAACTACCGAAGAAAAAATGTCCATAGTATTAGTAGTATTAAGTTAAGGTCGAAAGTGGAAAAACGTCAACTCTTAAATAACATGTGAATGTTATGAATATTACATTAATAATAAAATTGTTTAATGTGATTATACTTTTCTAAGTGATGAATGTGGTTTTATACAGATAATTGTTCACTATTTTAAAAATGTTTTGCAAACACGATTTTTGACATGTAACGTGTATAAATTTAAGAGTTTAATTGTTATGTATTGACAGTATAAAAATATTTTATATTGTCATCTAATATAAATATATTATTTTGTTATGTAATATAATTAATTTAAAATTTTTATTATAATTTGATGAAATGTCTGATCGTCATTGGTTAATAGTGTAAAAAAATTTACACTGTCAGTGCATCACAATTTTTTCCTAAATTTAATAGTTAAATTTTTTAACTATTTCTTATTTACATTTTGCTGAAAAATAAATTAAACCAGTGTATATTTTATATATTATCTAGTATCTGATAATGTATTAATTTTTTAAATTTCAAATAACACTTTTCACATTACGTTTAGTTTGAAACTGTTAAATTCTTTTTAATAAATGTTTGACTTGAATTACACATAAAACAAATACAATCAATAAAAATGAAAGAATAAAAATATGAAAGATGATATTTTTTTTTCTTTATCAAAATAAATTAAAATATATGAGAAAAAACAGAAAAAATACATTGCATATATTATAAATGGTTTTATTTGAGATTTTGACTTTTTTTTTTGTTATTTGTCTAGTAGCCAACACTATATCAGGTTAGATTTATTTTTAAATAGAAAAGATTTAAAAAAAATTTTAAATCTATTTAGTTAAAAGACTATGCCACAAACTATAAATTTCTTTTAAGTCTATCACACTAGTATATTTAAATACACATGTATAACTTTATTATTATTATTATTATTATTATTATTATTATAATTATTATTATTATTATTATTATTATTATTATGTATTTTAAGTTAAAATACAAAAAATAAAGTTTGGTGATCCGTGAAGGGCAAACGCCACCCCGCCTCGTCGAACATAAATTCATATACGGAAAACCGCATCCCGCTATATGTCGAGCATATTCGATGATGTGGCAAAGGCCTGAATACGTTCCACAACTTCTGTGAACCTATTAGGCGGTGCTCGACGGTACAAAATATGTCGGCCTCGTTCAGGTCGGCAAACTCGGAGATCATGTTCACTGCCTCTTCGCAGGCCCACTCGTCGGGAAGCCTCTCCCCGGCGCTGGTTGTCTCCGCCATAGGCGAATCGGGCCCGTCGTAAATATCCAAAAATCCCTTAGCCACAGGCAATACGTCCATTTACCTGAAAAGCAGAAGGAAATGGTGAATTCGATGACCCATATCAAATCCACCCCTTCCACCGCTAATCAAGTGAAAGGGCGAGGAGGGAACGTCGGGGAACGCGAACCCGCGACCATCCTCAGGTTCGCTGGGAGCGAAATTGGGCGGGACCCCGGGGTATTCGACCCATATCCCCGAGATAAACGTCGGCTCCCCGGGGATTTCGTCCTTGATCCCCGGAATGTTCAACAAAGAGCTGAGAAACGTTCATCTCATGACCCCGAGATATTCTTCGTGTCCTCGGGGATTTCATCGCCTCTCCCCGCGAGATTCAACAACTAAACTATGAAATTCCGCCGTTTTCGCTGGATATTTCGTGACTTCCATGGAAACTTCATCAATTCACCATAAGATTCACCCTACAAATGCAGACGAAAGGAGAAAAAAGAAAGAAACTTACTTGAAATACGCTTTTTAGGGTTCCGGCACGGCGATCGTCGGTGGAGAACGGCGGAGAACGGTGGAAGGCAGCGGCGAAAAAACGGAGAAGAAGAGAGGGAGAGTCTAAGGGAAAAAGAGCAAATGGTGCAAATGAAACGAGGTGAGGCCTATTTATAGGATCCTCACGGAATTCGAAGAGTTTTAGACTACTAGAGTACACTACCTAGCCTAGTCGCCCCTAGGCAATGATGACGTCTGACACGTGGCATACATGCGACCGTTCGCTCCCCAACACGCGTCTCTCCATTTGCTTCGACACCCAAGTTCAAACTTCTCGCATCCCCGCTGAGTCGACCTTCCGCGAACTACGACGCTCGAGTCTCCCCGACGATACGGCCAGCGGATCTCAAACAAGTTCCCCTCATCGCGGTCACGCGGTCGATACTCCCTCGACATGCTTGTTGGCCCTTAAGTCATTACTCCGACACTTCGGAGCAACGACTTGGGGGGCTCCTGTTCTGGACTGGGCCAGGGTCTGCCCCTCAGTCGAGAAGGCCCAACCCACAGGACATGAGATGGCCCAACAAGGACCTCTTTACAAGACCACTGTCGGGCACATACATTCCCCAACAGCGTCGGGCACGTGCCACCCCTCAACATTGTCAGGATCAGCAGAGTCTGTCGAGCAGAGGCATCAAGCCCCCCAGGGCTCGCTCTTCCTCGACACTTAGGTGCTCCTCCCTGCGAGGAGCCATCTCCTTCTCACATAAGAGTCCTCCCCGCGAGGACACGTCTCTCCCTGACACGCAAGACTCCTCCCCGCGAGGACACGTTCTCATGTAACCACCCACTCCTGATGGAATCGGTTTGCCCTAATTCCGGAGATCTAGGAACGGTTACCCCAGGACGAAGACCACGTGCTGGTCTTCACTACGCCACGTAAGCCCTGGCAGTTACTTGGATTGGGCTTGGCAATCCAGCCCAGTGCAAGTAACCGTTGGCCCCGCGCTAGGGGCTCTTTGTAAATACCCTCTCACTTGAGAGGGTCAGGTTACACACATTTTCTTACTCTAACCTTGTACTTATTTTTACTTGTGACCCTTGCCTTACTTGAGCGTCGGAGTACCTTGCAGGTACACCCCCCCGCTGTCTTTCAACCTCACCGGAGCTGAAGTCCAGACGACGTTGTTGGCCACCAGATACTGTCTGATCCAGGTACGATCAGTGGCGCCGTCTGTGGGAAATCTTTGCGTCCCCATTTTTTTCCTTCGATAAACCAAAGCAATCCTCTCATTCATCACCAGCATGGCCAATCCGTCCGCTAACAAAGCTCTGGACACCGTCCTCGCACAACTCGAGAACGGA
Organism: Lathyrus tuberosus; assembly: GCA_022829125.1. Classification (NCBI taxonomy): domain Eukaryota; kingdom Viridiplantae; phylum Streptophyta; class Magnoliopsida; order Fabales; family Fabaceae; genus Lathyrus; species Lathyrus tuberosus. Next base: position 9,633,886 of record JALAZF010000003.1, read on the forward strand.
AACCACCACGAGGACGCCGCTATCCTCAACGGCGATGAAGGCGACGTAAGAGACGGGCATACCGCCTCCCCGGACTCCCAAGACGTGGCTTACAACGCCGCCCACCAAGACGATCAGCAAGCCATTTTTCAGCCAGTTGCTCCTCCGCCCAATGCAGATGCGAGCACCGTGGCCCTATTTGCCTTGATCAATCAGACCAATCAGCTGATTGCACACCAGAATACCAGAATTAAAGCACTGGAGCAAGGGCGGGCACGGCGATCTTCCCCGCGAAGACATCGTTATCCACCGTCACCTCGCCGTTCTCCTTCCCCACGAAGGACCCCTTCCGAAGAATCTCGAACCCCCTCGCCGGTGCGCGGGGGCCGCCGGCCACGTCTTTAGCGTCCCCAGCCGACGATCTCCCAGAAATGCCCTCGTTCCCTGCCTCGGAAGGAACCCAGGGCCTCCACCACTACCAAGAAGTCCAAATAGATCGAGGAGAGGCCGAGGAACCGTTCGAGGAATTCCCCTCCACGGCATCAGCGATCCCCTTCGAGGTCCCCGACAGGAAGTGACGACGATGACCAAAGGACCCCTCTGTCATGGGAGATCATGAATGCCCCAATTCCTTAGGGCATGGAGAAACCTCCGCAACTGGGGAACTACGACGGCCTGGCTGACCCCGACGACCACGTCGAAAGTTTCGAAGCCATGCTCGACTTCAGAAACGTCAGGGGAGCCATTAAGTGCAGGCTTTTCCCCACCACCTTGCGGAAGGGCGCCATGACTTGGTACAAGGGTCTGGCACCCGGGTCGATCACATCCTGGAAGCAACTAAGACAACGCTTCACCAAACACTTTACTGCATCTCGTCGACACCCGAAGACGGAAGCTGCCCTAGAAAGCATCTTCCAGGGGAAGAACGAATCTCTCTAGAACTACATTGAGAGATTCAACAGAGAAGCTGTCGAGGTCCATACGACCGACGACATGAAGAAGTATTTAATCATCCATGGGCTATGTTTTGGATCTGACTTTGCTAAGTCCGTGGGCCTCCGCAGACCCCGTCGTCTGGAGGATCTCCTCCAATGGGCTCAGTCGTACATCGAGCTCGAGGAGTCAGAGACAGCGCAGATCGCCCTTGAATCGAGACGCAAAGAAGGCCCCCGTGGCCACAAAGAAAAAGACTCTCCTCCCCGACGAGGAGAAGAAAGAAAGAGAGATAATCGCACCCGTGAACCACGCGGACCAGCTGGCCGGTTCACTGAATACACCCCACTCAACGCTCCCCGCGCGCGAATCCTCTCCGAGTGCCAGAACTCAGAATTTGTGAAAGAAGGAGTCCGCTTTCCGAAGCCCACTGCCCCCAAATCAACATTGACAAGCCAAAATACTGTAGGTTCCACCGGAGTCACGGGCATGTCACAGAAGACTGCATCCATCTCAAAGATGCGATTGAAATTCTGATCAAGGAAGGGCACCTAAAGAAATACGCCCAGAAGAATGATACTCCTCGTCCCAGCTCCCGGGAAGCCCAGAACGTCGAGGAGACGACGCCCCCGCCCGACGAGAGTCGGCTTCAGGTCGCCCTCAGCGTCACTCGACCCGAGGACTTCTTTGTCCCCGTAATCATTGAGGGCCAAGAAGCAATTCGTAACATGTGGGTGACCTTCCCCCACGAGGACCCCGTCACTGCCCGTAGCACCTGAGAAAGCTTCCGCAAAGCGATGGTCATCTCTGGGGGTAGTCTCGAGAAGTTGTCCGTCGGATCGATCAAGCGGAAATTTGATGAGCTGGAATCCGCAACGTCGGCGAAGACAACCACTCTCGAGAAAGTGCGGGGGAACTCCAACCCTATCACCTTCTACCTCGAGGAACTCCCCGGGGGAGCGCCAAAAACCACTATTCCCCTCCTGGTCAGGGCACAGATGGCGAACTTTGACGTTCGAAGGATCCTCGTCGACCAGGGAAGTTCGGTCGACATCATGTATGCCCATCTGTTCGGGACCCTTCAGCTTAACGAGAGACATCTGACCTCGTATGTCGGTTCAGATCTGCAAGGGTTCAACGGAACCACCACCAGACCATGGGGTTACATTGAGTTGATGGTTACATTCGGGGCCGAAGACACTGTCCGACAGGTGAAGATCCGTTTCCTGGTGATCGAATGCCCATCCCTTTACAACTGCATCCTCGGGAGGACCACCCTGGCCGAGCTTACGGCAGCGCCATCAACAGTTCACCTCAAAATGAAGTACTACACGGCCAGGGGACGAGTAGTGACGATGCACGGGGACATAGACGCGGCCAGGAGATGCTTTGACGCCGCTGTCAAAGGTATGAGTTCCATGGCACTAAACCCAAGACCGTGGCCAAGCCACCCCCGGACGCCGAACAGGTACCTCTCCCGCATGTCAACGCGGTCGAACTCGACAGCAGGTTCCCGGGAGAACCCGATGAAGACGGGGCAGAAGACCTCGACCTCCAGGCGAAAAACAACGGGCGGCCTCTCCACCCAACGCGCCCCATCCCCGACGGAGACTTTGAGCTCGTGGTACTCGGGGACGATTCAGACCGTAACGTGAAGATTGGCACCGGAATCCCCGACCTGGCGAAGAAGCAGCTGAAGGCATGTCTAAGGGAGAACGCTGATCTCTTTGCATGGAGCACCTCCGAGATGCCTGGCCTCGACCCCGAGGTGGCTTGCCATCAGCTCGCAGTAGATCCGACCGCTAGGGCCATAGCTCAACATAGACGTAGGAAGTGTCCCGAAAAAATGGAGGCTGCTGAAAAAGCTGTAAAAGACCTCCTAGAGGCAAATTTTATTTTGGAGGCCAAGTACACAACCTGGCTGTCCAACGTTGTACTTGTAAAAAATAATAATTGAAAATGGAGGATGTGTGTTGATTATACTGATCTTAATCGGGCTTGCCCGAAAGACTGCTACCCTTTGCCTAACATCGACCAACTGGTCGACAATTCTGCAGGTTACAAACTACTATCCTTCATGGATGCTTACTCAGGATACAACCAAATTCCCATGGACAAGGTCGACAAACAGCACACGACTTTCATGACCGCGTCGGGTAACTACTATTACAACGTGATGCCCTTCGGTCTGAAGAACGCCGGTGCGACCTACCAACGGATAATGAATAAGGTTTTCTGGACTGAAATCAGCGACATGCTCGAGGTCTACATGGACGACATGATCGTCAAATCAGCGGAAGAAGTCGACCATCCCGCGCACCTCAAGAAGGTGTTCGACACAGCGAGGAGGTGCCGCATGAGGTTCAATCTCGACAAATGTACCTTCGGCATTCGGGCAGGTAAGTTCCTCGGCTTTTACCTCACAGAGCGAGGAATTGAAGCCAACCCCGACAAGTGTAGGGATTTTTTCGAGATCCCTACTCCAGACTCAAAGAAGTCGATACAATCATTGAATGGGATGCTCACCACTCTCTCCCGCTTCGTCGCCAAGTCTGCACAGTACACACTCCTATTTTTCAAACTTCTTCGACAAAAAGCGGGGTTTGAATGGAGCAAAGAATGCGAGCAGGCGCTCCTCCACCTAAAATAAGTCCTATCGCAACCCCCTGTCCTCTCGCGGCCTGAGGGCGGGGAGACACTTTTCTTGTATCTTGCAATCACGAGTGAAGCAGTCAGCGCCGTCCTCATTCGGGAAACCCCGGACGGGAAGAAGCCAATTTACTTCACGGGCAAAGCCCTCCAAGCCCACGAGCTCAGGTATCAGCAGATAGAGAAAGTCGCCCTGACCCTCGTTACCGCGGCCAGGAGGCTACGCCATTACTTCCTTGCCCACACTGTCGTCGTAAGGACCGAACAGCCTATAAGGCAGCTCCCTGGACGACCGGACATAGCGGGGAGGATGCTCAGGTGGTCGCTCGAACTCGCCGAGTTTGACATCCAATACGAAGGGAGGAAAGCCCTGAAGGCTCAGGTATTGGCCGACTTTGTAGCGGAGATGACCATCCCGGAACATTCGACCAACGAATCCCAGAAATGGACGATCTATGTCGACGGAGCATCCAGCCCGAAGGGAAGCGGGGCGGGCATCATCCTCGAAAACGAGGAAGGCATCCTGATCGAGGTCTCCCTCAAACTATCCTTCCCGACGTCGAACAACCAAGCGGAATACGAGGCCTTCCTCGCCGGACTTCGGCTGGCCGAGGACCTCGGCGCCAAGGAGGTCAAACTCTTCACCGACTCCCAGCTCGTGGCCTCGCAAGTCCGAGGAGAGTACTAGGCCAAGAACGACAACCTCATAGAATACTTGGCCTTGGTGAAAGAAAAGATGAAAAAGTTCACCTCTGCGGAACTAACTCACATCCCCCGCGAGCACAATGCCCGAGCAAATGTCTTGTCCAAATTGGCAAGCACAAAGAAGAAAGCTGGGAACAAATCTGTCATATAAGAAGTACTTTCCCGGCCGAGCATCGACAAACCCACTCCAGTGGTGGACGTAAACGCCATTGGTGACAGCAATTGCTGGATGACCCCCGTGTACGAGTACCTCACGACATGCAAACAGCCCAAAAATCCCAAGGAAGCCAGAATGGTCAAACGGCGGGCATGCTCATACACGATAGTTGAGGACAAGCTATACCGGCGAGGGTTCTCTATCCCCCTCCTCAGGTGCGTCGAGGAGGCCAAGGTCCCCGGCGTCCTCCAGGAAATCCACGAAGGAATCAATACACAACACCTCGGCGGGCGATCGTTAGCCCGTAAGGCGCTTCGAGCAGGGTATTACTGGCCCACCATGCAACAGGACGCCAAGAAGTGCGACAGATGCCAACGACACGGGGACATGCACCTTGCTCCTCCCAACGAGCTCAAAACACTGTCCTCCCCGTGGCCGTTTGTGTGGTGGGGGATGGATATCCTCGGACCTTTCGTCCAGGGGTCATATCAAAACAAATACCTCATCGTCGGGGTGGACTACTTCACGAAGTGGATTGAGGCAGAAGTATTGGCCAAAATCACGGCCTTCAACATACTGCGTTTTTACAAGAGGAACATCCTCGCCCGATTCGGCGTGCCTCAAGCTATTGTCACCGACAACGGAACACAGTTCACCGACAATAACTTCCAAGACTTCGTCTCCAAGCTAGGCACGAAGCAGCACTTCATGTCGGTCGAGCACCCTCAAACGAACGGACAGGCTGAGGCGGCGAACAGAGTAATCCTATGAGGACTGAAACGTCGATTAGGCGACGCCAAACAATGGTGGGTCGAGGAGCTACACAGCGTCCTCTAGGCCTACCGAATGACCCCACATTCCACGACCGGGGATACCCCTTTCCGTCTGATCTACGGAACGAAAGCGGTGATCCCCGTGGAAATTAGGGAACCCTCGAGGAGGACAGAAGCCCCCCTCGACGGGGACGCGAACGACAAAGCCCTGAGGGAAGAACTCGATTTCATCGAGGAGACACGTTCGGGCGATTCTCTCTGAGAAGCTTCACTTAAGCAGAAAATAACACTACGTTATAACGACAAAGTTATCAAACGTGATTTTCAGGTGGGCACCCTCGTCCTACGAAGGAACCAGAAAGACTCGCGAGAAGGCAAACTCGCTGCGAACTGGGAGGGCCTGTACCGCGTCCGCGCGAAAACGAGGACATGAGCCTACTTCCTCGAAAATTTGCACGGGGAAGAACTTGCTCGACCATGGAACGCTGAGAAGCTCAAACAGTACTACAGTTAACCACTGCCCGCGACTCACTAGCACCGCGATTATGGGGACGCACTAAGGTACGAGTGCGACACCTCTATACAGAACACGATGATCGAAGGCCGCGTTATGTGTGCGCGAGGACTTTTGATTCGACGGGGATACCTCGATCGAGCTCCGCCGTCGTTGTACCAATTAGGCAGAACACCCAGCTCGCGATGGGAAGTTCACGTCACAAAGCTAAGACCTCGATCGAGCTCTTAGCCTCGTTGAAGGTCGAAATACGCCTCCGACCACCCGACCAGCTCTCCACGCGGTCAGGGACTATCAAAGTCGAGCAAATCCCAAAGTTTTTATTACTTAGACAAAAACAAAGTATAACAAATGCTATAACATCACACACTGTTGCAGTGAAAATCGGATAACAAGCTATTACTTAACTTGCATCATATTTCTTTTACAAACGACTTTGATTTATCCAAAGGAAAGGTTCAAGATCGTTAGAAAAACCTAAAGGGAAGAGATCTAAGGTTCGGGGGTTGGTTACGCCTAGGGAAGGTATTAGCACCCTAAACGTCCGTAGTACTCTACGGGAACCTATTGTTAATGTTATCTTATGTTTGCTAAAGGTTCTATGCTAAAGGTTGAAATCCTAGAGGTTAGTATCTAAGTATACTCGACAAAGCATCGCACTTTGCGCCTACGTATCCTCGGGAATAGAATCAGAGTATGCATAGTTCTACTTCTACTGAATGATTGACTATGGTCAATATTCAGAGGGGAAATGAGTACAAGCTCATTGTAAAGTTTAAGAACTCTCTAAATCTAGTTGTAATGAACCTATGTTATGTTTTAGTCAGTAGGGGAAAGTGAATATTCATTAGGATGAATATCACTAAGAGTTTAAGAACTCTTCCTAAGGCTAGTTATGATTTCTATGGCTCTGATGAGGCCAAGAAATAAAGTTTTCTCCTAAGAGGTTACTTAGGTTAAGGTGGGGGCTATGACTTTAAGAGTCAATGTTAATCACCTTCCTTTGGAATGGGGGAAATAACAGTTGTAAAGATTATCAAGATAAAGAGATATAATGTAAATACGATGATACAATAATACATGAATTAAGATAATGATATGGGTGAGAATCATGATATCAATGCAAAGTGAGAATTAAACATATTGGACAATGATTAAATATGAAATGAAAAAAGTCTCGTCTTAGTCATGATTTAATCGAGAAGCCGTTAATCAATGATTCTTGACTTTCATCGACTAAAATAAAATAAAAACCAAGATGGTCTCGTTTAAATCAAGATTCAATCGATAATCTAGGATTTTTAATTTTCATCGACCAAACTAAGAATCGGAATGAAAATAAAACTAGTCTCGTCTAAATCAAGATTTAATCGATAAATCGATAATCTTAGATTTTAACTTTCATCGACCAAAATAAAATCGGAATAAAACAAGTTGGTCTCGTTTAAATCAAGATTTAATCGATAAATCGATAATCTAGGACTTTAACTTTCATCGACCAAAATAAAATCGGAATAAAACAAGTTGGTCTCATTTAAATTAAGATTTAATCGATAAATCGATAATCTAGGATTTTTAACTTTCATCGACCAAAATAAAATAAATAAAAGACGATTCGGTCTCGTTTAAATCGAGATCTAATCGACGAGTCGATGATCTTGGATTTTTAACTTTCATCGACCAAAATAAAATAAAAACCAAATTGGTCTCGTTTAAATCAAGATTTAATCGATAATCTTAGATTTCTAACTTTCATCGACCAAAATAGAATCGAGATAAAAAGGTTGGTCTCGTTTAAGTCAAGATTTAATCGGGAAATCGATAATCTTAGATTTAAACTTTCATCGACCAAAAAGTGGCCTCCTACAAATTTAGACCTTTAGTGATTTTGAGATAATCAACGAAGTCAAAATTTATACGATATCATTGGCCAAACTAAAAGAAAAGCAATGAACCACTAAGTTAAGTGGATTAACATGAATAAGATGAGTAAAAACATAGAAAAACTAGAGATTAGAAATTCCGAAAAAACTTGTTAAAATAAGTTAATAAATGAAAATGATTTAAAAAAAAAAGAGGAGGGGGTTTGAAATGAATAAAGGGTGTGAGGCACTAACATGGGCTTAGCAAAGCCCAAAAACCATTAAGGAATACAACAAAAATAAAGAAACTAAAAAAAACAAGGGGGCGCTGACTTGAAAGGGGGGTGCGTTAGTAGCTATGTGCTGTGTATATGAATATTACATGGGCTCATGACCCATCATTCTTCAACCAAAAGAACCCTGATTTATTTTTAAAAAAAGGAAGGGTTTTGTGTCTAATGGAGCATAACGGTATCAAAATGAAAAAAGAAAGTCAAAGTCTAGCCTCATTTTCAAAAGATTAAAAAACAAGGTTTTTTTTAGTGAAAGGAGGTGGGGGTGTCGAAGACCAAAATGGGCCAAGCCCATACGAGTTGAATGAAGCTCATACCATCCTTCAGTTTCAAACAAGAAAGGAAATGAAACTAAACCAAATCAGCAATAAAGTGAGATACAACAGGGCCACAACAGATTTGACGAACAAAAACAACAGCTGGAAAACGCGATTTAAGAACTCCGCCAAAAGTATTCGCGTCACGCACAATCGAAAGCCGTCCCTTTCCGTTCGACTGATCTCCTTTTCCGTCGCTGGGTTTTCGCTCGCGAATCCTCCTCTCCGTGTCTTTTCGATTAGGGTCTGCTTCAGTTATGGTGAGTTTAGCTGAGTGGGTTTCGGTTTGATTTTACTTTGATTTGCTCAGGTTTAACCTTTCTTTTTCTTTCCCTTCCGTCAAACATGGATTTGGAGTATGAAGTTAAGTTTAAGAGTGGTTTTGTGTGGTCGATTGGTTGAAGGAGGAAGAGGTTGTTGGGTTAATGATGAAGGTCGAAGAATAGAGGTCAAGGTTGAAGAGAAGAGAAGGTTGAATGTTGTGAGAAATTGAAGGGTTCTGAATGAATTCCCCCAGGTTGAAGAACAGAGGACCTCAGGTTTTGTTTTCCTTCCGAGAGATTTTCTTCTCCCCCCTTTTTGTTCCATTTTGGTTTATGACTCGATTTGGGTTTCGATTTGTTCTGTGAGTTTGTTTGGTTTGTGAATTCAGATTAGGATTGAAGTTAGATTTTGATGGTTGGTGTTGGAAAAGGTTAATGTTGAGTTTGTATTTGAAGGTTATGAAGACCGTGGTGGTGTTTCGGTTGGGTTGAGCGAAGGAGAAGGAAAAAAAGGTTGAGTTTGTTGAAAGTGTGGTGAGTGTGTTTGGAGAAATGGGAGAAAAAGTAAGAGGGTTCCGACGGAGGGAGTTTAGAGATTATGAGGGATAATGGTGAAGAGGCTCACGGTGGAGGCGTTTAGAGGCTGTTGGTTTCTGATAGGTTGTATCTTTTTAAAATTCCTTTCCTTTCCTGAGTTTTGGTCGTGGAACTTGGAAGGTTCCCCTCATCTTTTTCTTCCTTTGCTATTTAACAAGAAAAATAAAGAACCGTTTCCTTCAATTTCAATTTTGAATTTGGCCGTTGTTGTATTGTCCCTTTCAGGTTGCAGGAGGAGCGTGTTCGTACCAGCAGGTTTACGTTGAGGTTGCAGAGGCTTTTGCAAACATTGTGGAATTTTCTTTGTTTGGAAACAAAAGTTGTAATGTAAATGACTGAAACCATGGCCTTTTGGAACGTCTTGGTGGACTTGGTGTAAAAAGGAAAATGAATTGGGTTTGAAAAGTCAACACACCAACTTGGTTCTCATTGGTTGAAGGTTAAATGAAACATCCAATAATGAAAAAAGCACACGGTGGACCAAAATAGAGAAATGGAAATGAAAACTCTTCTCTTTTTTAAAATAGAATTAATAATATGATTAATAAAAATAATAATAAACTAATTAATATTCTAAATTAAAATTAGTAAAAACAAAAAGAATAATTAATCTAATTATCTAAATTAATTATTGAAATTAAGTTAAACTAAGATTAAACAACTTAAATATAAATGAAATAAAATGCCATATTGGATATAAATTAAAAAAATAAAGACGGATAAAGATATGGAAGTAAATATTAAGTTACAATAGAGAACAATAAATAAAACATCAACTAGCAGAAAAAATGAGGGTAAAATTTGGGGTACAACAGTTGGCCATATTTAAATATCTTCACCTGATGACATGAGAGATGAAGATCCTTATGTAATTAACAGTGAAAGATATTTAAATACAGATAACCGAAAATTTTACCCTCATATGCGCGCACATGCAATGCAGCAAACACGATGCCAAGAAGATGCAAGAAAACGCAGACACAATAAGACACCAAGGGGCAAACAGGAAGCAGAACAAGATGAGCTTCACTGGGGAAGGAGAAGGGTTAGCATCTGTGAGAAACACCTCACTAGGGATACAAGCAAACCAACAAAAGAGACCCACCAGGGAGACTCAAAAGAAGCACTGGGGAAAAGACCACAGACAATCTTCACCGGGGAACGATCCGGGGAGATTGACTATTGGGGACAAAACAAACCCACACTCTTCCTGGGCATGAAACCAGAAAGAAGAACCTGATCCGGGGATCAGCCTAAAAAAGAGACAGACAACCAAGCGAAGACTTCCTGGGGATTCTATACCAAAGAGTTCAAGATGGGATCTTCAAGAAAAGCCAGAAAGACAGAGACAAACTCTGCGCACCAGATAGGAGTCTTATAAGGTTGAAGAAATTGGTTTCAAGGAGCTTAGCTTAAAGCGAGTTTTCAAAAATCCAAAGTAAGGGTTCACCGTCCGACGCGATTCGAACAAAAGCGGTTTTAAAACAAGAAGACAGTGCTTGACATGATTCAAACAAAGTCCAAGTTCAAGTTTGACACGATTCAAACAAGAACAGTTTTAAAACACAAGACAATGCTTGACATGATTCAAACAAAGTTCAAGTTCAAGTTTGACACGATTCAAACAAGAACAGTTTTAAAACACAAGACAATGCTTGACATGATTCAAACAAAGTCCAAGTTCAAGTTTGACACGATTCAAACAAGAACAGTTTTAAAACACAAGACAATGCTTGACATGATTCAAACAAAGTCCAAGTTCAAGTTTGACATGATTCAAACGAGAACAGGTTTTACAAAATCTTTAATGTTAAACTTCTTGGGGAACAGCAATAGGTTTAAAGATTCAAATCTGGCGCGCAAAGGTTAAGACCGAACAAGCACGACACAAAGCAAACCGGGAATGTCTTTACTCCACTGGGGAAATAAAGACAGACACCAATAAAAGACCACAAGCAAAACAAATCACAAGGAGCGAAGATTCTAGGGTATGATGCATATGCTTATCTATATGCTAGAAACGACGCGAACGACGCAAAACAGGAAAGAAGAAAGGATAACACAAGCCAACACCCTGAAATCCAAGCACCAAGGATAACCAGGCAAACTTCTTTCAGCTGGAGATGGCAGATCCATGCCAAAAATACAGTACTGCCAATTCTTCCTGTACAAACTTGATTCCAAAACGTCTTAATTCCAGAGTAAAACTTGGTTTATGTTTGTGTTTTCTTAAAACTTTTCCGCTTCCAAGAATCAGATGAAAATGACGAAGTTATTGTATTCAAAGACCAATAACAATTCTAGTGACTAAGAATTCTGTCATCTAACAGCTGACTTCTCTGGGGACTCCTGCATAGAGAGCTGGGGTTTAAATGGGAACATGGTTAATGAGTCAAGAATAGACTCTGGTACTCAAATAAGAGTTGGTTGAGATAACACATAATCTGCTTCATGAAGGAAAATCGGTAGGAGCCAGAAAGGTAACCTAATTGGAGATAGAACCAAGAAATGGCTCCAATAAAGGTATCTAGAATGATTGATCATCAAGGCTAAACACAACTAGATGACATTCTAGAAAGGATCCACAATGAAGGTTGAACCAAAAAACGGTCTTACTGGGAAAAGATATCCAAAGTGATAGAGCAATAGGTTCAAGTATGACCGGTTGGCACTTTGGAAAAAGAAGAACCTTATTGGAGATTGAACCAAGAAATGGGCCCCAATAAAGTATCTAGGATGATTGATCAAGTCAAAACATGACTAAATGACATCCTAGAAACACCTATAAAGTGATGGAACAACAGGTTCAAGTATGACCGGTTGGTTCTTTAGAAGTACCTCTAAAGTGATGGAACAACAGGTTCAAGTATGACCGGTTGGCGCTTTAGAAGTAACCTTGTTGGAGATAGAACCAAGAAATGGGCTCCAACAAAGTATCTAGAATGATTAATCATCAAGGCTAAACGCGACTAGATGACATTCTAGAAAAGATCCGCAATGAAGGTTGAACCGAAAAACGGTCTTCACTGGGAAAAGGCATCCAAAGTGATGGAACAAGAGGTTCAAGCATGACCGGTTGGCACTTTGGAAAAAGAAGAACCTTATTGGAGATAGAACCAAGAAATGTGCCCCAATAAAGGTATAGAATCTGATAGGTTAGTACCGGGGTTGCGTAGCTGAAGATAAGGCTTCCTGAGGAATACCCAATTACAGTCGCGAAGAGGTTGAATAGTACTAGTGATAGATAAGCTGCTTATAAGAGACTGCCAAGCTTCTTCAAGAGATTGTTGATTCAAAGATATGTTGATATCATAATACTGTTGGAGAAATAATTCTGTCTTCAATGAGGATCTGTGAAAGATGCTTCTTGCGAGAAATGGTGCAAAATAAATGCACGTTCAAAGATAGGTTAAAAAACCACACCCGCCAGGGACCAAAGTTCAATCTAGGAACAAGCTAGAAAGAAACGGTCAAACAAGACTCCAATTGAGGAAAGAACTCAAATGGGAATTTATCTTATCAACATGTGGAAAAGATAACTGAACCAACCATCATCCACGAGGATAAAACTCTGTGGGGAATTCAGAAAAGAATGGGCACTTTATGCCTAAGGTTGACTACTCTATTGGAGTGAATAGACAAACCCAGTCACTTCGGGGGATAAACGCCAAAGTGAACAAAGACAGGAAAACACCAGAAAGAGAAAGCAAAATGCTAAGATGCTATGCATATGAGTGCTTATGCCATGCTTATGCTGACAAAACAGACAGAAAGCGAAGCTGGAGACGAAACAAACGTCTTGACAAAGGATACCCGGCCAAACTCAAAAGGTTAGACAAATACTGGGGATGAAGAAGAATCAACAACTTTGCTGGTGAAAAGAGTATTCCATTTGAGGTATAACGTCATGAGGAATGCCATCATGAGCTTGATCTCTTTGTTGGAGGAGAATCCATGGAGAATTATCAAGATTAGCTGAAGTGGCAGCTTATTGGGGAGCTAGCAGAGGATATCACAAGAACAAAGTAGTTCTGCATCCTTACTGACATAATGATCCTCTTCAAATCTTATCTGCCCCAGACTATATGGTTTGTCGGAAGACGATAACAAGAGGATTTTATAGAAGAATTGGCATACAAGGTGTTTCAAGATCTTCAAACTCTTGGAGAGATCTCGGCGTAACTGCCCCAGATTAACAGCATTCACACAACAAGGTCCTTGAACTCGCTTTAGACTGGTTGTTTGGCGATTTAGGGAAGATATGCCCCAGACTGATTGGCCCTTTAGAGATTTACCGAATCTCGACTTAACTGCCTCTGATTAATTGGCTTGTGAGGGTAAGTCATCAAAAGGATTTCACAGAAGAATTGACGCACCAGATGCTTCAATGTCTTTAAACTTTTGAAAAGAAATGAACCTAGACACGATTGTCCCAGTTCAACCATATTCGTGATACTCAAACTACAGTAGAAACGACTGGGGAACAACACTTGCCCCTGATTATGGGTTACTGATGTCAAAACTAGTCATAAGATGATCTCAAGAAGATTTACCCCAATATTCTGAATTGCAGCGTTCTGCCCCTGATTCACCAACTCCTGGGATGATGGATTGGCAAACCTCACACTTGGTTGCCCCTGACTGAGCTAAATTCCCTTTATCGAGTTCAATTCCTTGACTGACCGCGTTTGTTGGGATTCCTTGATATTGAATGGTATTGCAAACAAGTGTTGTTCATCAAAATTGGCAAAATTTAATGCAAAGTTTAATGCAAAGTTTGAAAACAAAGCTTTGATAAAAACGCGCAGTGAAATGATTAAATAGTCAAAAACAATGGTGGGTCTAGTCATTAAGGAAGTGACCAACACACGCGAGTAACAAAGATTATTAGGAGTCAGGTTATTCAACCTTGCTGTAGTATGCTTTTCAAAATAACCTTACCTCAATTAGGTCTTTTAAGGGTGGTAATGTGGTCTGGTTCACGATTTATGAAACAAAGGATGAATTCCAATCCTACGCTCAATTAACTCAAGATATACGTTCAAATCTCCAAAAGTAGGAAGTCACTTGATTTGAAAACTGAATGGCGTCTTATATGAAGCGCTCGTGTTTGAATTCATAACCGAGTTAAACTGAGAACTACCCTGCCCCAAGGTTGAGATTTAAGGTTTTTTTTTTGTGTAGAGAAAAACTACTACTTCTAGGCTCGAAAGGGGTTAACAATGTTTAGGAAATGTGAAACAAATGCCTTACATCCTCGGCGAGGTTAATTTGAAAGCATATCACAGCAATTATGAACATGAGGTTTTCATCATCCTCCCCAATCTTTGTTTAAACAAACAGTTGAATAAAGGGAGTGAAACAAGGTAAATATTTTTTTGAAAATAACAGTAAATGAGTGAAACGAATGGATTTAATCTAAAAGATGCACAAACATTTCATTAACCTTGCCAGTTTGAAAGTACAACAAAGCTCATAAGCAAATACAAATTCAAAGTGCAAAGGAAATTCAATAAAATTGTTGAAACAGCCAACAGATTGCCAGCTTTAGGGAATCAAATGCAGAAAATCAAAGAGGAGCTCAATCACAGTCCATCTTGGTCTTGGTACATCTTCCACAGCATTACTTATCTCATGAGCGGGTAAGGATTGTTCTTGATGTTAGGCTGAGATCCATCGAAAGACAAAATGTTTCTCTCCACTAAGTCCTTCACAATATGCTTCAAAGCAAAGCAACCTTCTAAATTATGGCCTGGTGCACCTTCATGGAATGCACAATGAGCATTGGGATTGTAGGAAGGTGGAAGCGGATCAGGAGGTGGGCCTGATGACCTTGTAGTTATTAATCCTCATTGTACCAGAATAGGATACAATGTTGTGTACGTCATAGGAATGGGAGGAATCGAAGGCCTTCCACCCTTTCTTTTTCCTGGAATGTTCTGACGAGAAACTTTAGTCTGTTGGCGATAAGCATGAGCGTTGGGCGCTCGTTGATACACTGGTGGTTAAGGAACTGGCTGATAACCAGAAGCTTGGTGGTTGAATGTTGGCGCGATGGCGGCCACATAAGGTTGCTGAACGGCATAACACTGTTGTTGCTGCTGACGTTTCCAGAACTGATTTTTCTTCTTTTTGTTTGTCATCACTGCACTGGTTTCTCCTTCCCTTTTGAAGGATATCTTGGCATCGTCGCTCGAATTATCAGCTCTCTTGGTCATTTTCCCACTCTTCAGACCATGCTCTACTTTAATTCCCACAACCACAATATCAGAAAAATTAGCAGGCACGCTACTGATCATCCTTTCGTAGAATTTCGGTCTCACCGTGTCGACAAACCAATCAGTCAACTCTTTTTCAGATAAAGGTGGCTCCATAAATGCAGCCAACTGTGAAGCCAGTTCTCTCCATCTTTGTGCATACTCTTTAAAAGACTCGGTATCATTTTGAGACATACTCAGTAGTTGTCTGCGATCGGGCGCCAGGTCCATGTTATATCTGTAATGCTTTACAAAAGCATCAGATACGTCTTGAAAACATTGGATCCTAGATTGGTCCAAGGTTAAATACCACTTTGCAGCAGCTCCTTTCAAACTATCATGGAAGCAGTGGATCATCAACTTATCATTATCCATAAATGCAGCCATTCGTCGGTAATACATGACCAAATGCGACTTAGGACAGGTCGCACCTGAGTAGAGATCGAAATTGGGTAGTTTAAACTTGGGTGGAATTACCAAGCCTGAGACTAAGCACATGTCTTTAACATTAGTATTAGATACATTGCTCCTCTCCATTGCTTCCAATTTCCTCCGCATTATATCTACACTTTCCTTCAACCTTTCATGTCGATTATCCCTTTCTTCGGACACATTGACATAATCATAAACCAGATGTGGGTTCTGAAAAACTGGGCGCGCCTGAGCTTGCGCTGTTGCTGGAGTGAAGGTAGGAATAGCTTGAAAAGCCTCATTACCTAAGGGAACAGCTTGTTGAGTAGAGGTGACGGCCGGAGCATGCATGAAGTTAAAAGGCATGCCTAAAGTGGGGTTCACAATAGTAACGGGAGGTTCTATAGTTGTAGCAACGACTTCTGAGACTACGGTGACCTGCGTATCCACCTTTGCTCGTACAACATTCAAAACTTCCATGATCTGCCCCATTCCTCCTCGAAGCTCACTCAATTCATTATTAACTCTGTCCATCTCGCAGTATTGTTCAGACATCCTTTGTCGAGTTTGGCTCGGGTGACGGTTCAAAGACGACTCTGGAGGGAAAACGGCGACATAAGACGAAGACAGAGAGGAAATGCACATGCTGTGACATGATGCAAATGCAAGCCAAATGGTTTCAAGGAACTCAAAGGCAAGTTGCAAAATTTTTTTGGGAAAATTGAAGAGTTTTTGTTTTTAAAATCCAAGCTCTGTTGATCTTTGAAAAGGAAACAAACATTTGAGTTCCTCGAAACTAAAGGGCTAGGAATGCTTGAATGTAGAGATGCAAAAAGCACACAAGCACAAACACATGTACACACAGCAAAACAAACAAACCCTAGGTTTGTAGGTCTCATGAATGGAGCCGTGGTCTACCCATCCCAATAGGTATGTACTACTGGTTTTCACCTGCCGAACAAGGTTCTAAAGAGTTCCCAGAGTCTACAACCCATCTTTCGTATTTTAAGGATTTCCCAGATGACTTGGTAATCGATAAAATTCTCAAGAGGATCTCGTCTGAGTGTAGTATCGCGTGACAACCAATTCAGAAATAGACTCCATCATGGTCTCCGCACTACCTCCTAAAAGGCTTAGTGGGGTTTGGTAACTACGGTTCTCAATATCCCGGGCTCCTAGGTCGAGAGTAGCACGCTTTCACGAACGAATTCATTCAACATAACTAGACTCTCGAGAGGGCCTCAACTGAGTGATGGTGTTATCAATTCAACCTTTCAGGATTCGACTCCCTCAAAGCCTCCTTGAATACCATCGTCCTATAATAAGTGTACGCTCAAATCCGGGTATAGGATTTATCTCACTCAAAGATGTCATATCAGCCTAATATAACAGGAAAAGTCAAGTAAGAACAGATATACAGATATATAAGCAAGTATGACATACACAAACATATACAAGCAAATAAGCAAACATGAATAAAAAACAAGATAGGCTTAACCCTCTTAGGAAAGGACCAGCAATAGGTCTAACTCTCCCCAGTGAAGTCGCCATTTCTGTTGCGGTGAAAATCGAATAACAAGCTATTACTTAACTTGCATCATATTTCTTTTACAACCGACTTTGATTTATCCAAAGGAAAGGTTCAAGATCGTTAGAAAAACCTAAAGGGAAGAGATCTAAGGTTCGGGGGTTGGTTACGCCTAGGGAAGGTATTAGCACCCTAAACGTCCGTAGTACTCTACGGGAACCTCTTGTTAATGTTATCTTATGTTTGCTAAAGGTTCTATGCTAAAGGTTGAAATCCTAGGGGTTAGTATCTAAGTATACTCGACAAAGCATCGCACTTTGCGCCTACGTATCCTCGGGAATAGAATCAGAGTATGCGTAGTTCTACTTCTACTGAATGATTGACTATGGTCAATATTCAGAGGAGAAATGAGTACAAGCTCATTGTAGAGTTTAAGAACTCTCTAAATCTAGTTGTAATGAACCTATGTTATGTTTTAGTCAGTAGGGGAAAGTGAATATTCATTAGGATGAATATCACTAAGAGTTTAAGAACTCTTCCTAAGGCTAGTTATGATTTCTATGGCTCTGATGAGGCCAAGAAATAAAGTTTTCTCCTAAGAGGTTACTTAGGTTAAGGTGGGGGCTATGACTTTAAGAGTCAATGTTAATCACCTTCCTTTGGAATGGGGGAAATAACAGTTGTAAAGATTATCAAGATAAAGAGATATAATGTAAATACGATGATACAATAATACATGAATTAAGATAATGATATGGGTGAGAATCGTGATATCAATGCAAAGTGAGAATTAAACATATTGGACAATGATTAAATATGAAATGAAAAAAAGTCTTGTCTTAGTCATGATTTAATCGAGAAGCCGATAATCAATGATTCTTGACTTTCATCGACTAAAATAAAATAAAAACCAAGATGGTCTCGTTTAAATCAAGATTCAATCGATAATCTAGGATTTTTAATTTTCATTGACCAAACTAAGAATCGGAATGAAAATAAAACTAGTCTCGTCTAAATCAAGATTTAATCGATAAATCGATAATCTTAGATTTTAACTTTCATCAACCAATATAAAATCGGAATAAAACAAGTTGGTCTCGTTTAAATCAAGATTTAATCGATAAATCGATAATCTAGGACTTTAACTTTCATCAACCAAAATAAAATCGGAATAAAACAAGTTGGTCTCATTTAAATCAAGATTTAATCGATAAATCGATAGTCTAGGATTTTAAACTTACATCGACCAAAATAAAATAAATAAAAGACGATTCGGTCTCGTTTAAATCGAGATCTAATCGACGAGTCGATGATCTTGGATTTTTAACTTTCATCGACCAAAATAAAATAAAAACCAAATTGGTCTCGTTTAAATCAAGATTTAATCGATAAATCAATAATCTTAGATTTCTAACTTTCATCGACCAAAATAGAATCGAGATAAAAAGGTTGGTCTCGTTTAAGTCAAGATTTAATCGGGAAATCGATAATCTTAGATTTAAACTTTCATCGACCAAAAAGTGGCCTCCTACAAATTTAGACCTTTAGTGATTTTGAGATAATCAACGAAGTCAAAATTTATACGATATCATTGGCCAAACTAAAAGAAAAGCAATGAACCACTAAGTTAAGTGGATTAACATGAATAAGATGAGTAAAAACATAGAAAAACTAGAGATTAGAAATTCCGGAAAAACTTGTTATAATAAGTTGATAAATGAAAATGATTTTAAAAAAAAAAAGAGGAGGTGGTTTGAAATGAATAAAGGGTGTGAGGCGCTAACATGGGCTTAGCAAAGCCCAAAAACCATTAAGGAATACAACAAAAATAAAGAAAATTAAAAAAAAAAGGGGGCGCTGACTTGAAAGGGGGTGCGTTAGTAGCTATGTGCTGTGTATATGAATATTACATGGGCTCATGACCCATCATTCTTCAACCAAAAGAACCCTGATTTATTTTTAAAAAAGGGAAGGGTTTTGTGTCTAATGGAGCATAACGGTATCAAACTGAAAAAAGAAAGTCAAAGTCTAGCCTCATTTTCAAAAGATTAAAAAACAAGGTTTTTTTTAGTGAAAGGAGGTGGGGGTGTCGAAGACCAAAATGGGCCAAGCCCATACGAGGTGAATGAAGCTCATACCATCCTTTAGTTTCAAACAAGAAAGGAAATGAAACTAAACCAAATCAGCAATAAAGTCAGATACAACAGGGCCACAGCAGATTTGACGAACAAAAACAACAGCTGGAAAACGCGATTTAAGAACTCTGCCAAAGTATTCGCGTCACGCATAATCGAAAGCCGCCCCTTTCCGTTCGACCGATCTCCTTTTCCGTCGCTGGGTTTTCGCTCACGAATCCTCCTCTCCGTGTCTTTCCGGTTAGGGTTCGCTTCAGTTATGGTGAGTTTAGCTGAGTGGGTTTTGGTTTGATTTTGCTTTGATTTGCTCAGGTTCAACCTTTCTTTTTCTTTCCCTTCCGTCAAACATGGATTTGGAGTATGAAGTTGAGTTTAAGAGTGGTTCTGTGCGGTCGATTGGTTGAAGGAGGAAAAGGTTGTTGGGTTAACGATGAAGGTCGAAGAATAGAGGTCAAGGTTGAAGAGAAGAGAAGGTTGAATGTTGTGAGAAATTGAAGGGTTCTGAATGAATTCCCCCAGGTTGAAGAACAGAGGACCTCGGTTTTGTTTTCCTTCCGAGAGATTTTCTTCTCCCCCCTTTTTGTTCCCTTTTGGTTTATGACTCGATTTGGGTTTCGATTTGTTCTGTGAGTTTGTTTGGTTTGTGAATTCAGATTAGGATTGAAGTTAGATTTTGATGGTTGGTGTTGGAAAAGGTTAATGGTGAGTTTGTATTTGAAGGTTATGAAGATGGCGGTGGTGTTTCGGTTGGGTTGAGCGAAGGAGAAGGAAAAAAAGGTTGAGTTTGTTGAAAGTGTGGTGAGTGTGTTTGGAGAAATGGGAGAAGAAGTAAGAGGGTTCCGACGGAGGGAGTTTAGAGATTATGAGGGATAATGGTGAAGAGGCTCATGGTGGAGGCGTTTAGAGGCTGTTGGTTTCTGAAAGGTTGTATCTTTTTAAAATTCCTTTCCTTTCCTGAGTTTTGGTCGTGGAACTTGGAAGGTTCCCCTCATCTTTTTTTCCTCTGCTATTTAACAAGAAAAAAAAAAGAACCGTTTCCTTTAATTTCAATTTTGAATTTGGCAGTTGTTGTATTGTCTCTTTCAGGTTGCAAGAGGAGCGTGTTCGTACCAGCAGGTTTACGTTGAGGTTGCAGAGGCTTTTGCAAACGTTGTGGAATTTTATTTGTTTGGAAACAAAAGTTGTAATGTAAATGACTGAAACCATGGGCTTTTGGAACGTCTTGGTGGACTTGGTGTAAAAAGGAAAATGAATTGGGTTTGAAAAGTCAACACACCAACTTGGTTCTCATTGGTTGAAGGTTAAATGAAACATCCAATAATGAAAAAAGCACACGGTGAACCAAAATAGAGAAATGGAAATGAAAACTCTTCTCTTTTTTTAAATTGAATTAATAATATGATTAATAAAAATAATAATAAACTAATTAATATTCTAAATTAAAATTAGTAAAAACAAAAAGAATAATTAATCTAATTATCTAAATTAATTATCGAAATTAAGTTAAACTAAGATTAAACAACTTAAATATAAATGAAATAAAAGGCCATATTGGATATAAATTAAAAAAATAAAGACGGATAAAGATATGGAAGTAAATATTAAGTTACAATAGAGAACAATAAATAAAACATCAACTAGCAGAAAAAATAAGGGTAAAATTTGGGGTACAACACACACAGTATAAACCATACAAATAGCACACGAGCAGATAAGCAAAAATGCATTGAAGCGGGCAGAAGCCCATTGTACAAATATTACAAACAAGTATCAAAAGCCCCTGGCACGCAGGCCGGACATACGTATTGAAAAATAAATAAAACGGCTAGCAGGCCGAACAAAACGAAGAAGAAAAGCCTACTCGGCGACAGTCCCTTCGGGATCCTCGCGTTCATGAACCTTGTCCACCCGCATCAGCTGCACGATTTGACCGTCGACCACCTCGGAGTCGGGGTCAATCCCTTCGGTTGTGAGGTCGGGGTTGAGAACCCGAAGCTGCTGCATGGCATTTTTGAATCCTATGTTGGCCGCTTCGAGGTTGTCCTCCTCAGATTCCCGGAGCTTCGCTATGAGCGCTGCCCGCGAGGTAAGCAACCTATCTTCCTCGGTTTCCTCATCAGCGGGGCGGACAGCCTCCTCCAACTCGGCATTCCTCGCCAAGAGACGATCCCTCTCCTCTTCAATCCCGACGAGACGTCTCTGCTCTTCCTCAGCATTCTTCAACTTTTCCTCCAACTTCCCTTGAAGCTCGACTTGGGCCTGGTTCTGGCTTTTGTAGTCGGCCAGCTCCTTGCCCACTTTCTCCATTTCGGCTGAGATAGACTGGAAACTCTCGCGCAACCTGTTCAGTTCACCTTCCGGGCACGCCTCGTCGTTCAGAACCAGGGAAGCCGCACAAACCCGCATCACAGAGGACACATCCTCCACCAACGCCTTTCTCCGAGAGACCTTGTTAACGCCTAAGATGGCCTGAGCTTCGGGGGCACCCACGCAAAGGGAATTATTCCCCACGAAAAAGTTCGGCCTCGAGTGACAAGGCGGGAGCACGAATTTTACAGCAGGGGGACCCTCGTTCTCAGTAAGGTCGATGGCCATTGTGTCTACAACCCGCTGCCTCTTCTGGGAGACTTGGGGGCTGGGAGAATCACTATCCTGGTGAGAGACAGAAGAACCCCCGGTTGTCTGAGTAGGAACGGACTCCTGCGCTCGGATCTGCTCGAGACAGCTTTTGCCTCCCTTCTTCGTAACGCGGTTAGCCTTCAAATTTTTGAGGCGCTCCTCAGCAGACGACATCTTACCTGCACAGAAAACAAAGAGGTCAGTAATTCGAAAAGAAAGACGAAGGGAAAGGCAGGTCGGGGAGGCACCCCACCTAACAGCTCAAGAGCCTCCTCGTCAGAAAACGTCTCGAGGAGAGCCCTAGTGTTGATCAATCGACGCTTTGTTAAGACCTCCCCATCGTCGCCCAGAAGAAAGTCCCCGTTCAGCGTCACGAACTTGGCTTTGTTAAACCCACTAACAAACTTGACTATGGCCTCGTGAGCCAAGCGATCCCCTTCGCAGAGTTTACCAGGGCTGACGATATAGCTGTCCGTCCCCCTCTTAAAGTGTTCTTCAGTCCAGAACAACGGAAACCTGGGCACAAGGGCTTCCTCTCGCCGTCCATCCACTTCCTCGACGACCCGACGGTACACTGTATTTAAGGCCTCATGTGTGACCAACCTCACGAGGAAGTACCGATACTTGAAGTCTCACACGGAGTCCAGATAAGTGTGAAATAGGTTGCTCACCTTCTTGAAGGACACCCAGCCATGCTTGTCGTCGACAGCCTGCCGTTGAAGATGGAAAATGCGAAAAAATAGGGGCACCGTCTCCCCAATCTTCAGATATTTACACACGGGCTCGAAAGCCCTGATGAATGTGAGAGAGTTGGGGTGGAGTTGAGAAGGGGCTAAACGCAGGTGGGCAAATAATGACTGTTGGAAATCCGTGAAGGAAAAACGCCACCCCGCCTCGTCAAACATAAACTCATATATGGGAAACTGCATCCCGCTATATGTCGAGCAGGCCTGAACACGTTCCACGACTTCTGTGAACCTATTAGGCGGTGCTCGACAGTACAAAATATGTAGGCCTCGTTCAGGTCGACAAACTCGAAGATCATGTTCATTGCCTCTTCACAGGCCCACTCGCCGGGAAGCCTCTCCCCGGTGCTGGTTGTCTCCGCCATAGGCGAATCGGGCACGTCGTAAATATCCAAAGATCCCTCAGCCACGGGCAATACGTCCATTTACCTGAAAAGCAGAAGGAAATGGTGAATTCGATGACCCATATCAAATCCACCCCTTCCACCGCTGATCAAGTGAAAGGGCGAGGAGGGAACATCGGGGAACGCGAACCCGCGACCATCCTCAGGTCCACTAGGAGCGAAATTGGGCGGGACCCCGGGGTATTCAACCCATATCCCCGAGATAAACGTTGGCTCCCCGGGGATTCCGTCCTTGATCCCCAGAATGTTCAACAAAGAGCTGAGAAACGTTTATCTCATGACCCCGAGATATTCTTCGTGTCCTCGGGGATTTCATCGCCTCTCCCCGCGAGATTCAACAACTAAACTATGAAATTCTGCCGTTTTCGCCGGATATTTCGTGACTTCCATGGGAACTTCATCAGTTCACCATAAGATTCACCCTACAAATGCATACGAAAGGAGAAAAAAGAAAGAAACTTACTTGAAATACGCTTTTTGGGGTTCCGGCACGGTGATCGTCGGTGGAGAATAGTGGAAGGCAGCGGCGGAAAAACGGAGAAGAAGAGAGGGAGAGTCTGAGAGGAAAAGAGCAAATGGTGCAAATGAAATGAGGTGAGGCCTATTTATAGGATCCTCACAGAATTCGAAGAGTTTTAGACTAATAGAGTACACTACCCTAGCCTAGTCGCCCCTAGGCAATGATGGCGTCTGACACGTGGCATATATGCGACCGTTCGCTCCCCAACACACGTCTCTCCATTTGCTTCGACACCCAAGTTTAAACTTCTCGCATCCCCGCTGAGTCGACCTTCCGCGAACTACCATGCTCGAGTCTCCCCGACGATACGGCCAGCGGATCTCAAACAAGTTCCCCTCATCGCGGTCACGCGGTCGATACTCCCCCGACATGCTTGTTGGCCCTTAAGTAATTACTCCGACACTTCGGAGCAACGACTTGGGGGGCTTCTGTTCTGGACTGGGCCAGGTTCTGCCCCTCAGTCGAGAAGGCCAACCCACAGGACATGAGATGGTCCAACAAGGACCTCTTTACAAGACCACTGTCGGGCACATACACGCCTCAACAACGTCGAGTACGTGCCACCCCTCAACATTGTCGGGATCAGCAGAGTCCGTCGAGCAGAGGCATCAAGCCCCTCAGGGCTAGCTCTTCCTCAACACTCAGGTGTTCCTCCTTGCGAGGAGCCATCTCCTTCTCACATAAGAGTCCTCCCCGCGAGGACACGTCTCTCCCCGACATGCAAGACTCCTCCCCGCGAGGACACATTCTCATGTAACCACCCACTCCCGATGGAATTAGTTTGCCCTAATTACGGAGATCTAGGAACGGTTACCCCAGGGCGAACACCACGTACTGGTCTTCACTACGCCACGTAAGCCCTGGAAGTTACTTGGATTGGGCCTGGCAATCCAGCCCAGTGCAAGTAACCGTTGGCCCCGCGCTGGGGGCTCTCTGTAAATACCCTCTCACTTGAGAGGGTCAGGTTACACACATTTTCTTACTCTAACCTTGTACTTTCTTTTACTTGTGACCCTTGCCTTACTTGAGCGTCGGAGTACCTTGCGGGTACACCCCCCGCCGTCTTTCAACCTCACCGGAGCTGAAGTCCAGACGACGTTGTTGGCCACCAGATACTGTCTGATCCAGGTACGATCTATTATTATTATTATTATTATGTATTTTAAGTTAAAATACAAAATATAAAGTTTGGTGATCTTGAAGAAGTTATGAATATAGAGTGACAACACCTTATAAACAATGTCATAAGTTGTTTCACAAGTTCTCTTAATAATTTTGTCTCACAAAACTTATACTAGTAGGTAGGTTTAGATAATTCAATGCAAATAAATTTTAGTCTTATTGGTCTTTTAGTTTGTTAGTTTAATTAAACTTTAGTTGAATTGTTTATTTACATATGTTCAAATGAAATATGAAGTTTCTCTATCTCTTAGGATTCGTCCTAGTTTATGTTTTTTTCTTGTCAATTTAGTAGTTTGGTTTATTTCTCGTAATTGAGTATCCTCACATAGTTGCATATTTTAGAGTTGAGTGTTAAATTGCTTTTACGCGTGCATAAATTGAACTATTTGATTAATGTCAACACAATATGTTTCTAGTAAATTAGTGGGAGGTTCGGATCAAGAAACAAATGAAAACATGGTTCAAATTGTGTCAAGTCTTGATTCAAATAAACACTTCATTTTTGTTAAAATTTGAATTTTTGGAAGTGTGATCAAATCAAGGAATTGGTTGATTGAAAACATATTGAATGTGAAAAATTAGGATTTACTTATGTGAGTTTGATCCGAATCATGAGAAAGTTTGACTCGAATCAAATATGGATTCTAAAAATAGGATTTTGCTTTTAAGTGTTCGATTTGAATCATAGTAAAATATGATTCAAATTTTAAAGATTTTTATTCAAATCATGAAAAGGTTTGACTCAAATCAAATCTTGACTGCAAATTTTGGATTTTGGTTATGTAATCTTGATTCGAATCATATACATGTATGACTCGAATAACATGACTCAAATCATAAAAAAACTTGATTTGAATCATAGAGGTAGTTTTTTAAGTTTTTAGTTCTTGATTTAAATCATTCACTCGTGATTCAACTTATACCATTTACTCTTGACTCGAATCAAATGGGTATTTTCTCTCATTTTGTGCTTTATTTTCATCACATATATAAATCAAAATTTCAAATTCCTTTCATAACATTTTATGATTTAAAACACACATCACACGTTTCTCTCAAGCGTTCAAATAACATTTTGATTTTTGTTCTGAAAGTGCAACCGAAATTTCTCTTCATCTTCAACCTTTAGCTTTTATCATTGTTGTTCGGATTAACTTCTCAACCTTGGGTGTGAGATCCGTTTGAGAAGGTTCATTTTGTGATTAACATTTTGTGTTGAATTTAGAAGATTTCAAGTTGGCATTTTTGTGTTGTTGTGGTTGAAATTGACAATCTAGCGGAAAAATAAGTAGCACTACTACAAAACACGCATTCAACAACGTCATGGTCATCACGGGTTTTCCCTACACCGTGGTGACATATCTTAACTAAGGCGCTACCATATTTATTTTATTTTTTGATTAAAAATTATTTGTATATAACAGCGGTTACAAAACCAACTGTTATGATACAATCAAACTTTCATCGGTTTGAACCTCAGCGCCATAAAATATTTTATTGCTTTAACGTTAAGGCACGCCTTTTCTTTTTTATTTATTTTAAAATTCACAAATAAAAGGGATATCACTATGGTTCTTCTGGTTAACCATAGTGATATATTTATAATAAATAAATACTTATATATACTGTTGGTGTTGTTAACCGTTGTGAAATAGTTTACCCATATATAAGCGAATTAATTTTCACTTATTAACAGTAGCGCCATTCCCTTCACAGCGAAACCCTATAACCCATTTTTTCTCTTCGTCTTCACCATTAGCCGTGAATCTTGTGCTTCATACATTAAGGTATTCTTCTTCTTCCATCTACTGTTAGATATTTCCCATTATCTCGTTTTTTGTATGTTATTTTTGTTGATTGTTCTCATTTTTTCAGATTCGCGTTCACTACCTTAACAAAGACCATACTTTGGCTATGGTACATAATGTTTGTGTAGCTATGGAAAAAGTACAAGAACCATGAAGCTATGATGGAAACTTCATCCACCTTGTGCTTCTTCATAGCTTCACAAACAAGATGTTAGTAAATGAAGAAACAACAGTGGCAGCAAACTTCATCTAGGTTTAGAAACAATGAAAAGAAATATAAGAAATATGAAGTTTTTGTGTAAGATTCTTCCTCCTTATATTTCTTTTTCATTGCTTCCCAAACTAGATGAACATCATAATTGATTCCTGTTCCACGATTAGTTTCATTAAAAGGTGCGTCCTGGAAATTTATAATATATCTCTTTCAATCTCTCTTTACTCTTCACTGGATTATGGTTTTAGGGTTCGATTTCAACTAAGGATGCTCATTATTGAAATTTGTTGTGTTTCCTTACAGGTTAAGGAGATGATACATGGTGATGATACTGGTGGTAGCAAGCGTATTATATGAGTTTATAATATCTGGTTCTGGTTTATGATGTTGTTTGAGTTTATTATATTTTATGTAGATTGTTTGTTTCACTAACCCTCACTTAAAAACATTCATTTAATTTGACATAGATACTTATAATTTGCAAATTAAGTTGTATTTGAAAAGCAACATATATGAATTAATGTTTCCGAATTGCATGCCTCTCATCTTTCATCTCACGTTCTTTTATATATAGATTATGGTATAATGATCTGGCTCCTTAGATGCATCGCTATCTTCCATTATAGTTAAATTTCATTAACAACAATTTATTGGTTAATCGGCCTCACCATCAACACTTATAATCATAAAAATTACGATTATAAAAATTATGATGATAAGTGATGATGAGGCAGATTATCCAATGTCTTGTTCTTATGGAAATTTAACTATAATCGAAGATAGCGATATATCGAAGGAGTCAGACCAATAAACCACAATATATATGTAAAAGAGCATGAAATGCACAATGAGACGATTGCAATTAGAAAACAACAATGGTTTGTTTAAGTTGGTTTTCAAGAATAGTTTAATTTTCAGATTACAGACTTCTTCATCAAATTGAATCCTTGTATTTCTTTAGTGAGGTGTATGGAAAACAAGCAATCTACATTTAATATGATAAACTCTTGGTATTTTCAAAAACGGTTATTTATTGTAACTGAGATCAAAGATAATATGATAAACTCTGGGTACTTTTAACCTATGTTGTTAATCTCGAAAAGCGGCGCGGCGTGGTCACTCCGAAAATGGGAGCGGCGCGGAAGCGGGGAGCGGCGCGGGCGCTATTTTTTCGACGCGGGCGCGGAAATATACTAAAAATATACTAATAAATATACTACTAAATATATTAAAAAAAAACTCAAACTTCATAATAGTATATATTACTTCAAATTCCTAATAGCATTCATTACTTCCAATTCCAAATATCATTAAAAGACATAAGTCTTAAGCAAAAAAGCATTGCAACATACTTCCAAAATTCAAGAAAATAAACACTTAACATCTAAATCTTAAAATAACTTAAACAATCTAACTCTAATAAAACTTCAACAATCATTAAAGTCAAAGTCTTCATCGTCACTTCCTCCGACACTAGCATCGTCTTCATCCTCTTCAATCTCTTCATCCTCTCCAAGATACTCTTCATCACCAAATTCATCATCTACTACTACCACTTCCTTTGCTTTTGCCTTAGATCTAGACGAAGAAGGTGGAAGTGGTGGAGGTGCAACTGCCTTCTTTTGCATTGCCGCTTGGCTCCTAGTGTTGATTGCAGGCTCAGCAGCACCACTTGCAATTTCAACATCTAGCCAAGATAAATCATCACCATCAAACACCGTATCATCATTATCAGGTTGAGCTTCTTCTTCACCTCCCAACAACCATAGGTAAGTGGTCTCAAAATCATCATCCATAACCACAGGATCAATCAAATCATCACTATCAAAACGCTCTTTCAAGTTTTGATTATACTTGATGAAAACCAAGTCTTGCAACATTTGATGTTCAAGTCTATTTCTCTTCTTGGAGTGAATCTATATTATAATTTTAGTGTTAGTTTAAATAATAAATATAAACTATTAATTTGAATGTATAAATTAATACCAAGTACGTACATGCTCAAAAGCACTCCAATTCCGCTCACAACCCGATGAGCTACAAGTCAAACTCAATATCTTAATAGCAAGGAGTTGCAAATTTGGTGTTTTTGCTCCATACCTCCTCCACCACTCAGCTGCAATGTAAGACTTATTTGCATTAGCATATATACATAAAAATTGTTATGTAATTGAATTATTGTCAAATATACTTAGTTACTTACCAGAAGCTACATCATTCCTTTGCCTTACCGCTTCCGTCAATGCAAAGTGGCCTACACCCATCCTATATTTTGACAATTCTCCATGGATGGCATCAACAACCTTATCACTTTCAGAAAACTTATTAATGCATGCATAAAGACCATCCAACAACTTACCATCATTCTCAATCATTGGATTGCTATAAAAGAACCTCGGATTAAGATAATATCCAGCTGCGTGTAACGGATGATGAAGTTGAATACTCCATCTTCTATCAACAATAGCAATGATATCTTTGTACTTGCTTTCATTGTTGTTGAAGTTTTTTGTAATTAACTCCTTGGCTTCCAACATTGCATGATAGATGTTACCCATTGCCGGCTTTTTTTCATTATCAACAAGCCTAAGGACTTTTACAAGAGGCCCCATAGCCTTAAGAGTGTACACAACATCCTCCCAAAATGAGACTTGAAGTACAATAGCAGCTGCCTTCTTTCCTTTCACCTCCTTACTAGCATTCAAGTTCAACCATTCTTCAGAAGTGAACATGGTTCTAATTTTTGCCTTTAAAGTGTGCAACCTATGCAAAGTAAGAAAGTTTGTGGCAAACCTTGTGACTCCACTTCTAACCAACTCACTTTCTAATTTCTCCCTCATTAAGTTTAAAACCAAAGAATGGTTGTAAATGAAGCCCACGAGTTGCATTCCTTTTTGTATAACCTTCTTGACTTTAGGAATTTTTCCGATATCTTCTAGCATCAAGTCTAGACAATGAGCAGCACATGGAGTCCAAAATATTTTTGGCCTCGAGACTTAAAGATGTTTACCAGCCATAACATAGTTGCTTCCATTATCGGTAACTAGCTGAATAACATTAGTTTCACCAATCTCTTCAACAAAGCTATCCAATAGTTCAAACACTTTTTGTCCAGTTTTCATGTATGCAGAAGCATCAACACTCTTAACAAACATAGTTCCTGCTGGAGAATTGACCAAAAAATTAATCAATGTCCTTCCTTTTGTATCAGTCCAACCATCAGACATTATGGAACAACCATACTTTGCTTGTTCTTGCTTATTAGTACTCAACATCTTGTGCGTAAGTCTCAACTCATCTTGAAGCAATGGAACTCTCAACTCATGATAACTTGGAGGCTTCAAGTGTGCACCATACATACCAATTGCTTCAACCATCAATTTGAAACTTTTTGAATTTGCAACATTGAACGCAATTTCATTCCGATAAAAGAAACGGGCTATGTATTGGAGGCAACTTGCTCTTGCTTGCTTATCACAAGCATGATTCAAGCTTGTTTGCTTTCCTTTTTTCAAAGTTTCCTCGGGTTTTCTATAGAAAATTATATCCAATGGCCCTTTTGTATTCTTCTTGGCAGCCGGCATACTCCCCTCTTCAGCCGGTCTTTTTCCACTTCGAATCCTAGATATCTCTAGCAATCGTGCCGCCTCATCATCATCTTCATGCACGTCACCTGACATAGATTTCTTTGCGGCCAATTTCTTATCTTCATGCTCTTGCAGAATCGCCTTAACGTCTTCGGGTGTTTGAGTGCAAGCCTTCACATTTCCTTTAATCCCTAATTGATGTTGTTTAGCTCTAGAAATTCCTCCGGTAGACGTTTCGTTGCAAAAATCACACGTAACTCTCCTCTTATTATTCAAGTATTTTAAATGGTTAAATTTCCATCCTATATCACCTAATAGTTTGTGTTGCTTAGCCGAAGAAGCAACCGATTGATCATTGGATGATGACGGTGGAATAGAACCAGTAGAAGGTATTGGAGTTGTCATGGCTGTTAGGAAAAAAATATATAACCTTAGGAACAAAAAAATATATAGAAACAAAGTTTCTAAGTAAAAGTTTATATGTAAAAGTTTCTATGTAAGAAAATATATAATTTCTGCATCTAATCTCTGCATTTGAATACAAAGTTTCTATGTAAAATATATATAAAAAGTGAAACAAAAAATGAAACAAAAAAATTTTAAGAAGAAGTGAAACAAAAAATGAAAAATTTTTATAAACTGAACCACTATCATGAGTTACGTTAGATATAATAACAGAAAATGAAAAAAATTTAGAAACTGAACCTTAATAACAGAAAATGAAACAAAAAATATAAAAAAATATATTTTACAAACATAGAACAAAATATATTTTAGGAAACTTGAAGAACATAAAAACAAACAAGGAAGAGTGGGCAAGAAAGTAGAAATATATAAAAATATACAGAAAGAAGGTGAAGATGAAGAACAGAAAAGTAACCTCTGTTTTGTATCGTTGTAGAAGACGAGGAAGAGTGGGCGAGGAAGCAGGGAATGAGAAGAAGAGAACAAGTCGTTGGTGTTGCTGTATCGCGCTCGTTGGAGAAGAGAACAACTCGTTGGTTGTAGCAGGGAAGGAGAAAGAGAACTCAGAGAGAGAGCCGTTGAAGGAAGCAGAAGAAAAAGGTTAAAAAAATTAGGGTTTTTTTTTTGTTTTTAAAGGAATGGGTCGGACCCGACCCGTTGGAAACCCGGCGCATCCGCCACGCATCCGCACCCGCTTTTCCAACCGCGAAACCTGCTTTCGACCCGCTTTACCCTTTCGCGGCCGACCGGTTTCATTTGATGCGGCGACGCCGTTTCTGGCGCGGTGCGCCGCTATCTCGGCCGCTACCGGCACTTTTGACAACATAGCTTTCAACAACGGTTATCTATTGTAAC
The DNA here is from genome assembly GCA_022829125.1 of Lathyrus tuberosus. Classification (NCBI taxonomy): domain Eukaryota; kingdom Viridiplantae; phylum Streptophyta; class Magnoliopsida; order Fabales; family Fabaceae; genus Lathyrus; species Lathyrus tuberosus. The sequence goes on from JALAZF010000003.1 coordinate 9,665,659, forward strand.
CGAGATCAAAGATAATTTATGTTTTACATAATTTGCTGCTGATGGGTATCGAACCCAGTACCAAAGTGTATATATCACAACGGTTTATTAGCATAACCATTGTGAGATGTGGCGTGCGTCCTGCCTTTCAATAACGGTTTCCAGACCATTGTAGAAACAGCGGACTTACAACGACACTCTACTTAACAACGGTATGTCAGGCGTGATGGTACCCCCTTTTCAAACCATCGTGAAAGGGGTTTTCCGTAGTAGTGTAGTTTCCTTTCTCCAAGATTACTGCGGTGAATATGTGTAAAGCTGCTATAAACAGAGTTAGAGTTTCTCTCATCTTTAGAACAGTTAAAGGCTTAGACAAGGAATCAGGAGGGCTTAATAAAGGTCGCTACAGAAACAAACTATTAGAGCGAAATTCTTGAAGATGAAAGATATAAGTTGAAATCAAGGTGGTAAAGATCTTGCAAGAAACAAGTGCCATACGTTGTATACTGTTTAAGGAAGGATTCAAATAAAAAAATCATTTTTTTCAAACATTATCTTGACTCGTGATTGTACTAAAAGACTCTGTGTGAAAATTATCAAAATCGTAGTGGAAGAACAACAAATGGGAAACCATTAAATAGTGGAGTACGCATAAAAGCGAGGCTAAAAGTGTCAAAATAAATCTCTCTCTCTCTCTTTCTCTCTCTCTCTCTCTCTCTCTCTCTCTCTCTCTCTCTCTCTCTCTCTCTCTCTCTCTCTCTCTCTCTCTCTCTCTCTCTCTCTCTCTCTCTCTCTCTCTCTCTCTCTCTCTCTCTCTCTCTCTCTCTTCTCTCTTCCTCTCTCTCTCTCTCTCTATCAATCTCTATCTCTATCTCTATCTATTTATCTATCTATCTATCTATCTATCTCAAATAGAAATTATATCAATTGAAGCGTTGATTGATTTAGTCTCTATATATACCATTTTTTTTGTTTCTGGTTAAGTGTATATTGACAATCCATCCAAAAGCGTATATTTTCTACAAAAATTCCAACGCCGAGCGATTTTTTATCGAACTCTTATTTTAAAAAATGATTTTTATGATATTATGTATTTTTATTAAATAAAGTTAATACATTTTAATTTATAAAATAATATTTTGAATATTTTTTTTATAATTAAATTTGAAAAATCACTTAAATTTATAACTATTTTAAATAGTTTTTCACTAAAATTATTCTAAAAACATATATTTTTATCAAAAAATTATTTTAGATAATTTATCAAAAATTGTTTAAAGTAACTTCAATTCCTTTTAAAATAAAACATATCTTTTAAAAATATAGATGAAATTAATTTTTTTATAAATCTCTAATAAAGGGACTCTCGATTTATAACAGATTAATATTAAACATTGTCAGTATAAATCCTTGCATAAAAATATTTTTTAAATGATTTGAATGGATATACTTTCTCTATTCTTTATTATAAATACAAATTTTAATTTTTAAATTTATTGAATAATTAATATATATATATATATATATATATATATATATATATATATATATATATATATATATATTATAGTCAAAATATAGTATTTGTTAAATGAATTTAAAAGATCAAAATTTACGAATGGAGGAGTTTTCTTAAGAGACAGCGGTAAATATGAAAGAAAGTTGAACCCGTCAATGTTTGTGGACCCGTTGAATTTTCATAGAACACCGAACTTGACTTCCTCGTTCACCGCACTTTCCACTGAATACTGATTAGTTGAATACAAAAGCCACCAAAAAACACACGCATATTCTACTGACTTAATAAACACATTAATAACGTTCCGGACCAGAATTCAGTAAATAAACAATTAGCGTTCCCACTTTCCAAGCAATATCTTCTCTGTATTTACTCTCAATATAAAACAGCCCAATCTCTTCTCATCTCAGAACATCACAAACTATTTACTTGCAAAGCTTTCTCTCTTTCTAAATTTGAACTCAACTTCAAAATTACTTCAAGATCAAGTCTTCAAGAAATTCAATATGAGCAAGCTGAAGGAAGGATCCATCATTATCCGTGAAGTCTGGGCATCCAATTTAGAGTATGAATTCAGTCTCATCCGTCAAGTTATCCATCAATATTCTTTCATCTCACTCGACACTGAATTTCCCGGCGTAATTCATTTATCAAAAATCGACCGCCGTTATCTTACACCCTCTGAGCACTACCGTTATTTGAAGGCCAACGTTGATGCTCTTAAACTCATTCAAGTTGGTCTCACCCTTTCTGACGCTAAGGGAAACCTTCCGAATTTTGGAGGTAGTAACAGCTATATCTGGGAATTTAATTTCTGCGATTTTGACGTCAATAATGATCTTTATAATCATGATTCTATTGCTATGCTCCGCCGTCAAGGGATTGACTTTAATCGCAATTTCCGTCACGGTGTGAATTCAGTGCGTTTTGCTGAACTAATGTTCGCGTCTGTACTTGTTTTTAACCAATCAATCGTCTGGGTTACATTTAGCAGCGCTTATGATTTCGGGTATTTGGTGAAGATCTTAACCCAAAACAATTTACCAAACAGTTTAGAGGGGTTTCTAAATATGGTACAAGCCTTGTTTGGAAAAAACGTGTACGATATGAAACACATGATGAAGTTCTGTAATGCTTTGTATGGTGGTCTCGAACGGGTAGCTACTACCCTTAACGTGGATCGGGCAGCTGGAAAATCTCATCAAGCTGGATCTGATAGTTTGTTGACATGGCATGTATTTAAGAAAATGATGGATACTTGTTTTGTCAATAACATGGCTCAAAAGCATGCTGGAGTGCTATTTGGGCTAGAGATGATTGCAGTCAAATGAAATAGAATACAACACAATTGTAAACAAAATTGAAATATATAAAATATTCATTCTTTGATTGTTTAATAATTGTTTACGGCTGGAAACTTTGTGTTATTAAGTTAAATAATATACTATCTGGAAATTATGATAATTGTTTTAAGCTCGAAAACTGTGTCATTAAGTTTTTTTTTAATACATTCATATTCTTTCTATGGATTTATAAGAATAGAACATTTCCCCCTAATAGTTTTATCAGGAGGAAAAACTTTCACTAACTGGCAGTGGCAAAATCAACTTTTGCAGGTAATGTATTAGGATATGCACTTGGCCATTCATTCACTGAAACCAAAAGCAGCTTCTGAAGCAGAGAAAATTTTATTATCTTCTGTATCAAGTCTAGCCCAAAAACTTATATGACCATTTTGTGACTTGTGATTGTACATTGGAGGTGTTTTATACACATTTGAAAATTTTTATTAAAAAAAACTACCTAACTCTAAAGGTCTCTTTTCAGTTTTGTTTCTAGAGAAACTTTAGAAGGAAGTGCTAAGATTTTAGTTCATTACATATTAGCTTAATACTAACTTAGCATAATCAATTGCATTATGCATAACTGAGTTATTAGGTATGACAAACTTTCTTCTCTTATTGCAACTCTTTCTATAAATAGAGTTGTATTTGCTTGTATACATTTTGAGATTGAATTGAATGAACTTTTTTTTCAATGCTTTATTTATCACCTCTCAATATTTCATTTATCACATTATATAATCGGCCTTCAAAATATTGAATCTTTTGCCCTTTGTTCAAAAAATCATGAACATCAAACTCTCGAACCGAATCGAATTGAACTTAAACTAACTGTTATGTTTGATTAGTAAAACAAACTATATTGCACAAATAGCGTTATAACCGAATTGAAATTGAAACGGAAACAAACTGAAACTGAAAAATAAAAATACTAAAAATAAATTTTTAATTTTTTAAAAATAATTTAATTGTTTGATTCTTTAATAAATGGTTCAGTTCGGTTTTGAGTAAATTAAAATGGTTCGCTTTAGTTCGAGTACATTATTTTCTATAGTTTAGTTCAGTTAAATTTAGTTTTCTCACTAACCATACCATGAACAGCTGTAGCCCTTACTCTGATGATTTTTGCATTGTTCTTCCACTATATCCTCTAGTTCTCCACCTACTGATCCAATTTTGAATCAATCTAATTTGTTTTTTGTCCATCTCGACGATGGACCTGCATCGATTTATGTTACAGAGAAATTAATTGGTTCGAACTACCATTCTTGGGCTCAATCCATGCAACGAGTTCTTGGTGGAAAAATGAAGCTGGAATTCATCGACAATTGCATTTCAATCCCACCAATACATTTGTTCCATTATATTGCGCCTAAAATCTTTGTAAGATGCTGGTTCAGTCTTTGATCATGAATTCAGTATCTGAATTTATCACTCAATCCATCGTGTTCATGGAAAAAACCTTCGATATATGGAATAATCTTAAAGAGAGATTCTCACGGGGGTATGGTTCGCATCAACAAGAAATCTATAATCTTAAGCAAGACACAAATCAGTAACTGAACTATTCGCTAATCTTAAAATTTATTTGGGAGAAATTAGATTTGTATATACATAAGCCTATGTGTAGTTGTCAAGTAAAATGCTTGTGCAAAGCCATGCGCAGTGCCCGATCCAATCACAAAAGCTTCATGTAATATGATTTTTAACCGGTTTGAATGAAAAAAAACTTGTTAACAAGTCACATATCCTTTTAGTTGATCATTTACCTCCAATCTGTTGAAAAAGTTATTTTTCTGCATTTCTGTTGGTGTAACCGGTTGCCCTATTTATGGTAACTGGTTACATGGTCATTATTCATTGGTAGTGGGGCGTTCAATTGGGTGTAACCGGTTACCCAGATTATGGTAACCGGTTACCACTGTAGCATTTTCAGTTTTCAGCTTATTTTTAAGTTGTTTTATTTTTCCCATTTGATTTGTAACTGATGTATAAAAGGCCTTTAGTGCTCCCAATTATTGTTAATACCAATTTTCATTCTCACCCTCAATTACTCTCTCTCTATTTTTCTCTCTCAATTCTCAACTTCATCTTCTCCAAATTACTCTAATTCTCCATTAATTCACCTTGATTAATTTTGTGTGTTCTAACATTTGGCATCAAAAGCTCTGGTTACGATCCAATTCCGCTGCGACAATGAGTTCCATTTCCAACGATAGAATTCCTACCAACCTTCTGATTCTTGATTCGAAGAATTATGACAAGTGGTCAAAGAAAGTGAAAGTGTTGTTTGGGTATCAAGAAGTTCTTGAAGTGATCAACAATGGAGTTACACCACTTGGGATAGAAGCTACAAAGGCACAAAAAGTTGCATTCAAGGAAGAGAAGAAGAAAGATTACAAGACACTCTTCTTGATTCATTCTTGTGTTGATAGTGACAACTTCGAAAAGGTTAGGGATTGCGAGTCAGCAAAGCAAGCTTGGGAGATATTGGAGAAAGCTTATGCCGGGGCTGTTAAGGCGAAGGTGGTGAGGTTACAAACTCACAAGAGTCAATTTGAGCTAACGCAAATGGAAGAGAAGGAAACGATCAACGATTATGTGACGCGTATTACACGTTTGGTGAATCAAATCAAGTCTTGTGGAGAAACGATGTTGGAGCAAAATGTTGTGTCGAAGATTTTGCGTTCTTTAACGTCAAGATTTGACAACATTGTAGTGGCTATTGAAGAATCGAAGGACCTTGCAACGTTGAGCAAAGATGAGATTTAAAGCTCTCTACTCATGAGCAAAGAATGGATGAGAGAGGAAGCGATAAAGCTAAAGCGGAGATTGCTTTACAATCCCGACTTAACGAGAAGAGTAAAAGATCGAAAGGAAAATGGGATTCTAAAGGGTTGTAAAATTTCCAAAATTTGGGTGGAAATGATCCACAAAATTAGAAGGTTTCGATGGGGCAAAAGGATGAGAACAACTCCAATTGATATGGTGATCGAGGCAACGCTAGAGGTGGAAAACTAAGGGACAAAAGCAATGTTCAGTGCTGAAAGTGTAAAAGGCTTGGACATTTTTCAAATGAATGTGGTGAAAAACAGAGGGATTCCCAAGGAAATGAAGCCAAGGTTGCGAGGAAAGAGATAGATGATGAAAATAAGCTCTTAGTGATGATTAAAGAGGAGTTTTATGGCAGTAAAGAGGTGTTGGGCAGCAGTAGCAGTTGTAAGTTGCGGGAGAACAACTGCAGCAGTTTGAAAAATGGGGCAGAAACGTGCTTGGGACAAAATGTAATGATTATGGTGCAAGATGGAGTCCAAGGCAGCGATGAATGGTACTTGGATTCTGGTTGTTCAACGTATATGACAGGCAGAAAGAATTGGTTTGTTCAAATCAATCAAAGCTGCGAAAAGTAGAGTAAAATTCGCGGATGATACCACTCTTGCAGCCGAATGTGTCAGTGATGTTTTGATCAAGAAGAAGAATGATGGACATTCTATGATCAAGGATGTCTTGTATATACCGAGAATTAAATGTAATCTCCTGAGTATTGGGCAATTGCTTGAGAGAGGTTACAAAATTCACTCGGAAGACGAGATTTTGCGTGTTGTGGATGCTAACAGAGTGTTGATCCTTAAGGCTCTTATGGCTGCCAATAGGACTTTCAAAGTTGAGTTGAAAGTGATGGAGCATAGGTGCTTAGCTACAGCAGCAAGTAGAGAAGAGTGGTTGTGGCATTACCATCTTGGGCATCTCAATTTTTGACATCTCAAAGCGTTGCAAAAAAATGGTATAGTTACCGGGCTGCCACACATTAATATTCCAACTGAGTTGTGTGAAGAATGTGTGAAAGGAAAGCAACACAAGGCGAGTTTTAGCAAAGATGCGGGTCATAGGACCAATACTCACCTTGAGGTGGTGTATTCTGATGTTTGCGGGCCGATGCAAGTTGACACATTTGGTGGCAATACGTATTTTTTCACTTTTATCGACGATTTTAGTAGGAAGCTATGAACTTACCTTATCAAGAGGAAGGATGAGGTGTTTGACGTGTTCAAGAAGTTTAAGTCTATGGTTGAAAGGCAATGCGGTCAAAAACTCAAAGTGCTCAAAACAGACGGTAGAGGTGAATATGTCTCAAATGACTTTGGGAAGTTTTGTGATCAAGAGGGAATAGTGCATGAGGTTGTGCCACCCTATACACCACAACAAAATGGTGCTGCCGAGAGAGAAATCGATCAATTACATGCAGAGAAACAACACTTCCAGGTCTGCAGAGCAGGGTGTAGCCAGTCCATTCTAGTGTAACCGGTTACCAGCAAAACAGAACCTCCAATAACTTTGTTTTGATGATCCTGTCAGCTCCGAAACCGCTGTGAAGCCACCGAATGAGGTATGAAATGAATAAAATATTATAAGATCAACAAGGCAAAGGATATTGTCTCAAAGACTCCAAGAATGTGAGAGATTACAAGACAACGAAATCAATGATGATGGTGATTTCGTTCACTTTACGCTTATGGCCAAATCTAAACCGGTGAACACGGTGGAGGCTCTAGGTGATCCAAAATGGATTTGTGCAATGATGGAGGAGCTGGAATCTATTGAAAAAAAATGGTACTTGGGAGTTGGTTGATTTACTGCTTGGAAAGAAGCCGATTGGAGTGCGATGGGTCTATAAAGTGAAGGCAAATCCCAAAGGCGAGGTGATCAAACATAAGGCTCGATCGGTAGCAAATGGATTCTTGCAATGTGAAGGTATAGAATTTAAGGAGGTGTTTGCACCTGTGGCTAGGCTTGAAACCATCAGAGTAGTTGTTGGCATTACTTATAACAAATATTGGAATATATTTCAAATGGACGTTAAATCTGCCTTTTTGAATGGTCCACTTGATAAAGAGGTTTATGTTGAGCAGCCCCCCGGATTTATGGTAAAGAATCAAGAGATGAAGTACTACAAATTGTATATAACGCTATATGGTTTGAAACAAGCTCCAAGAGCTTGGGACAAACGCAATGATGGGTTTCTTGTTGACATTGGTTTCAAGCGGTGTGTGCCGAGCATGGAGTTTATGTGAGATCGGATACAAATGATGGTGTGATCATCCTTTTCTTGTATGTGGATGATCTATTGATTATCGCCAGCTGTGAAAAGAGTATCTCTAAGTTCAAGAGTGAACTTATGGATGAGTTCGAGATGAAGAACCTTGACATTATGACGTATTTCCTTGGCATAAAGTTCCAAAGGTCAAAAACGGGACTGCTCATGCATCAAAGGAGATATGCTCTTAAGATCTTGAAGAGGTGTGAAATGGAGCATTGTAATGTGACTATTACACCATGTGAGGCAAGGTTGCAGCTGTCCAAGAGTAAGGATGAACAAGATGTGGATCCAACTCAATTTAGGAGATTGATTGGATCATTGTGGTACTTGTACAATACGCGATCGAACTTGGCATTTAGTGTCAGTATTGCTAGTAGATTCATGGAGACCTAAGGTGTCTCACTTGGCAGCGGTCAAGAGGATCCTTAGATATGTTTAAGGAACTCTTGGTTGTGGAATTCTTTTTCTGGCATCGGATACGGGCCAAAAATGTGATTTACTTGGTTCCATCGATTCAAATTGGTGTGGTGATAAGGATGATAGAAAGTCAACGACTGGATACATATTTATGTTTGGTAGGACATCAATCTCTTGGTGTTCGAATAAGGAACCGGTGGAATCACTCTCGTCTTGTGAGGCTGAGTACATTGCGGTTTTGTTGTGTGCATGTCAAGCCACGTGGCTCATGAATCTATTGAAGGAGTTGGGTAGCAAAGAGGGTGAGGCTACTACACTTCTTGATGATATTATTGAAGCGAAGACCATGTAGCAGAATTTTTGACCAAGGGGGTAACAAATGAGGTGTTCAAGAGGTTGAAGATGAGCTTGAGCATGTTGGACTTGGACAAACTGAAATGAGGTGGTGTGTTGAAAAATTTGTTTTTCTTCATTTCTGTTAGTGTAACTGGTTACACTGTTTATGGTAACCGATTACATGATCGTTATTCAGTGGTAGTGGGGCATTCAACTGGGTGTAACCGGTTATCTAGATTATGGTAACCGGTTACCACTATAGCATTTTCAGTTTTCAGCTTATTTTTAAGTTGTTTTGCTTTTCCCGTTTGATTTATAAATGATGTATAAAAGGTCTTTAGTACTCCCAATTATTGTTAATGCCAATTTTCATTCTCACCCTTAATTACTCTCTCTCTCTCTCTCTCTCTCTCTCTCTCTCTCTCTCTCTCTCTATTTTTCTCTCAATTCTCAAGTTCATCTTCTCCAAATTACTCTAATTCTCCATTAATTCACCTTGATAAATTTTGTGTGTTCTAACACAATCAACAAGATTCTTTCCATGGTTATTCAATATAAGAGGCAAAGTTATTTCCATTCAGCTACTGATGAATCTCAACCACTAATTAATTTTGTTGACTCCAACAGATTTTTATCTAAGTTCAACTCTATTCCTTCTAGGTAAACTAATCATACCGTGACTACTATTTTAGAAAACATGTCCTCATTTACAAAAACAATATTCAACTTTGGCCAACAATGTTACATGTGATGGGGGTGATAATGAATTTTCTCTTACTCTTGTTGATGTGAAAGTTGATTCCTCAGCTATGACTCAAGACCAATATGAAGTTCTGTTGAATCTACTTCAAAATTCTAGCCTTGGCCAAGCTTCTAGTGTTGCATCTTCAATCAGGTTGGCTCATTCTTAACAATTGGCTATCTATTAGTAGGTATGGACAATAACACACATTTTTCATTACATAAATGCACTTTTGATTTTTTAATCACTGATTCAGGGGATAGTGATTATTTTTGAATTGTGGGTTTCTGGAAACTAATAATTTGAAAAACATTGAAGAACTGAAATTGTTGGATGATTTAGATGCGTGTGTTGTTTGGAGCTCAAGATGTTCTTGATCTCGTTAACGATGGTTATGTTCTAGTTGCACTTCTAAAAAATGCAACTAATGCGTAGAGGAATGCTCACTGTGATCTGAGGAAGAAGGATCAGAAAGAGTTATTCTACATCCATTAGAGTGTGGATGTGAACGTGTTTGAGAAGATCGTTGATTCAATGACGGCGAAGGCTGTGTGGGACACATTGGTACAGTGCTATGACGATGATGCATCAGTAAAGAAGGTGAAGCTTCAGTCTCTACGTAAGAAGTATGGGAATCTCAGCATGAAGGACAATGAGAAGATACCTGACTATATCTCTATAGTGATTCTGATCACAAATGAGATGAAGTTGTGTGGAGAAACTCTCAGTTAAGAAAATATCATTGAGAAGGTACTTAGATCTCTTACTCCTAAGTTTGATTACATTGTGGTAGCACTTGAACATTCTAAGGATCTGAGCACCATGAGAATAAAAGAGCTGCAAAGCAATCTAGAGGCACAAAAGTTACGTCTGACCTAAAGAACCTCTAAGAGAGAGGTAAAGTAGCCTTTCAAAGCTTCTTTTGTCAAGAAGGACCAGAAGCAGTCTTAGTCAGAGGCCAAGAAAAGACATGGTAGGTCTCAGAAGTCAGAAACTTCAACTTCTGGAAGGTAGAAGAGTGCTCAGAAGGAGAATGAGAAGTATGATAAAAGAAAGGTTCAATGCTATTGTTGTAAGAAGTTTGACCACTTCGCTGCTGACTGTTGGTCAAGCAAAGAAAGAAAGTCAGAAGAAGCAAATATAGCTAGAAGAGATTCTGATGATGAATTTGTGCTATTGATGGCTTCTATATTTGATGATGTGTATTTGACAGACTGGCGGTATATGGACACTGGTTGCTCAAATCACCTTACTAGAAATAAGAAATGGCTGGTTGATTTTGACTTTAGAAAGAGGACAAAGATCAGATGTGCTGATGATGAATACCTCAACACTGAAGGTATGGGAAATGTCAGAGTACTTCTGAACAATGGTAAAGCAGCATTAATTCAGAATGTGTGGTATGTACCTGGCATAAGAAGCAATCTGATGAGTGTAGGCCAATTAATTGAGAAAGGTTTTTAGTTACCATGAAGGACAATCTTTTGAAGTTGTATGACTATAATAAGAAGCTGATTATGAAATCAGAATAGGGGAAGAATAGAACATTCAAAGAGAATGTTAAAACTGCAGACTCTGAATGCCTTAGTGCAACATGTGTTATGAAGGAAAGTGAGTTGTGGCACAAAAGATTTGGTTATTTGAACTTCAGAAGCTTAGGACATTTGAATTTCGAAGATGTTGGTACATGGAGTTCTTGAAATTGAGAAGCCAGAGAAGTCATGCAATGTGTGCATGAAAGGGAAGCAACCAAGACTTCCATTTGCATCTGAAATGCCTCCAAGAGCAAAGCATGCTTTAGGGTGGTGCGTTCTGATGTGTGTGGACCATTTCTAGTACCTTCACTTGGAGGGAATAAATACTTTGTGTCATTTGTGGATGAGTTCACAAGGATGACATGGGTATCCCTTATAAAGTTCAAACACGAGGTGTATGCTGAATTTAAGAAATTCAGAATCAAGGCTGAGAATCAGAGTGGTCAAACTCTGAAGATTCTCATAACTGATGGTGGAGGTGAGTATAACTCTACTGAGTTCAGAAATTTCTGTGAGGAGAATGGAATTGAGCATTAGGTGACTGCTCCATACACTCCTCAACATAATGGTCTTACTGAAAGAATAAACCATTGCTTGATATGACAAGGAGCATGCTGAACGAGAAGAAGCTCCCTCATACATTGTGGGGAGAAGCTGTTGACACGACAACATATGTGCTCAACAGGTGTCCAACCAAGAAGCTGAAGGAAATTGTTCCTTTAGACTGGACTGTGTTGAGACAAATTTGGTTTATACCATGTATCCTCTAAGGTTTTAATGATAACAAAAGTGTTTGAAAAACAATTAGGATTTCTAACTGGCTGGTTCTTGTGTACATAATTATATTACTTGATGAAACAGGTTCTGTCATGGAAGAAGCTGTAGTTCAATTCTGGTCGAGTACTTGTGAAAGAGTCTGATTAGAAATATATCATTAGTACATTTCAGAATCAGAAGCGTGCTAAACTCTTCCTTTGAAACTGATTAATGTTAACTTAAGCCCAAATCACGGTACTCAAGAATAATTGACATTATATTCAAAATATTGTGTTGTACTTGTTTCACTGAAGAGTTCTTTGGACAAAGGCCTTGTTTAGTGTATAATTCCTTGGCTACAAGTTCCAACACCTACTTTATTGGAAAAGAAGATGTACTAGAAGATTCGATTTGAATATAGGCGTTGGGGATGCTTCAACGACTCTATTTCTTCAGCTATAAATGGAGCAAAAGAATTGAAGATCAGCTAAGAGAATAACAATGCAACTTAACTAAAATATACACGCACTTTACACTACTTGTATCAATTCAAGAGAAGCTAATCTTATAAGTGTTCTTAGTCTTGTATAGCTTAAGAATCTTTAGTGATAAAGTGTGTTGTATTATATTTGAACCCCTCTGATTGTTAATCATGTGTTTTTGTAAGTTATTCCTTCTCTAAACACTCGGTTTAGATAAAAGTCTCTTGCCTTGGGCTTGAGCATTGAAGCCTTAGATTCGAGAAATCTGAGAAAGGAATTCTTGGACTGGAGGTCTAAGCAGGAAGTCTTGTACTCGAGGAGTATAAGCAAGGAAGTCTTGAATCCGAGGGGTTTAAGCAGGAAAGTCTTAGGATTTGAGGATCTAAGCAGGGAAGTCTTGATCAGGTGCTGATTAAGCAAGGAAGTCTTAGGTTGTACGTCTGGGCAAGGAAAAGTCTTATACATGAATGTATAAGCAGTTGCAATATGTTTGATTATAGTGGAAATCTCTTGTGCTACAAGGGGACTGGATTACTCTCAGTTGGAGAGGAACCAAGATAACTTTTGTGTGTTCTTTGCCTATTTATTTACTTCTCTCACTTTCCGCTGCATTTTTTATTTAGATTCTAAACTTTTGTTTAGATTCTGAACTCTTTTCCGAAGTAGATATGATTTGGAAAACACAATTCAACCCCCTCTTCTTGTGTATTTTTCTCACCTTCAGACTGGAGATAAGCAAAGTGTGAGCCATTTGAAGGTGTTTAGTTCTGTGTGTTATAAATATGTTCCAGATGCTAAGAGAAGGAAGTTGAATGACAGAAGAGAAATTATGATGCTTCTAGGGTACCACAATATAAGTGCTTATAAGCTCTACTGTCATGTCATTAACAAGGTTGAATTCAGCAGAGACGTCATTGTGAAAGAATCAGAAGCGTGAGATTGGAGTGAATCTCAATCCAACTCTGGTGCGGTGTTAACACCTGAGTTAACATCTAAAGACACTTCAGAATCTGAAGGTTCTGAAGATGAGTCAGAATCAGAAGATGATTTTGAAGGTGAGTCTAAAGATGAGCTAGAGTCTGAAGGTGACTCTGAAGCTAAAGAAGACTCTGAAGGTGAATCTCATTCTGATCCAGATTCTGATGGTGATTCAGACTCTGGCAGAGATCCAGTCTCTGGTGTAGCGTCGATTTTTTTGTGACGCAACCACAACCGCTTTTGGTGCTACTTTTTTATTTCTATATTTATTCTATGAAGCTTAAAAGGAACGGGAAGATATCTTAAACTAACTCTGCGTGCAAGTGTTTTCTTTAACAAATGCGAAGAGATCGGGGATCGTGATTTGGTTATACAAATGGAAGCTATTAACACCCAGAGTATTTATAGTAATCTATAGGAACCTTCGTTTGCATATATTTTCTACGGTTTGAAATGTTTTCTTAAGTCTATTTGCTGTTGATTGGGGAAAGTTTCTCCTTTTGGAGGACTGAGAAAATGTTTTTGTTGTTTTTGGGTTTTTCTATTGTTTTTGGGAAGGTACTGGACCTAAGCTTTTTGATTTGTGTGCTCGCTAAGATTTCGTAATCTTATGCCTACGTATTCTCGTAAAGAGATCTGGGGAAATTAGAGTAATCGTAGTTCCTCCTATTCTATGGGAGGAAATTTGGTGTCTTGTTCAAAGCCCAAGATTGAAGCTAAAAGTTGATTGAGAGAGAATTTGTCAAGGGAGTAATCTCACCTATTTATCACAAATATTGGCTAATTGGTTATAAGGTAGATTACTTTAACTGGGGTGTGTGGAATCCTGCAATGCCATATCTTCCTTTATAAGAGAAATGTTATAAAGGAAAAAGCTTTAACTCAGTGTAGAGCAATGCCACTTTTTCCTTTATGAATCTTTCATGCTAAGAGAGGGACATTGGCTTGGATATGTAGAATCTAGAGGCTTGCCACTTACATCAATTAGATTAAAGAGAAATTTTATCCATGATAAAGGAGGGACTCCAGCTTGGATTTTAAATCAACAAGTGTGCCACTTACATCTATTATCTGGAAAAAAGTTTTGATTTTTTGTTTTGAAATGTGATATATAGAGGAGATATCCTCCTACAGAGAGGACTCATGGTCTCATCTGTGGGGGTGTTAAATTTTGTGCCTTGATCAATGACCAAGGTTGAAGCTGAAAAAAGTTGAAAACTGATTCAACTGGGGGAGTATTATATATGTCTTGTACAAAGCCCAAGATTGAGGATGACTGGGAAAATCATTATATGAAGCCTAAGAGGAGGCTGACTCTTGCTAATGATTATTGAAATCCAGGAGAAGGTCTAAAGTGTGTTGGGGAATCCAAAAGGAAACTAACTCTAGCTGGATATTTTAGCAGAGTTGATTTATCAGATGCCATAAGGCTCTAATTCTTTTGAGGATTTGTTGATGTCAATCTGACCCTGGCTGGGGATTTTTAAGGTGAAAATCAAGCCTTGTTGAGGGGTCAGAAGGGATTTAAAGATGAGTTTGAATGCCTTAGAGGTTTTAACTCTTCTGGGAATTGATGTATTGGTAAAGATGATTAGGATCTATCCTATGCTTCTAGGCAACCTGAGGGTCCTTGTGTTAAACCCAAGAGGAGACTATGAGGGTGAGGCTTTCCAAGTCTAACTTGTATGAAGCCCAACAGGAGCCTGAGACTATCCAAGTCTCTTAAGAAGAGATAGACTCTGGTTGGAGAAATATCTTTTTATGATGCCCAAGAGGAGGCTGAGGGTTCTAGAGATGAAGATCAATTCTTGACTGATTGGATGTTCTAGAATTTTGACTTTCCTGACGATTGAACTAGTAGAGATGACTGAATTATATCCTATGCTTTTAGGAAGCCTTTGGGTCCTTTTACTAAGCCCAAGAGGAGGCTGTGATGCTTCTAGGAAGCCTGTGGGTCCTTGTACTAAGCCCAAGAGGAGGATGTGGGGAACTTCTAAGAAGCCTGTAGGTCCAAGCCTAAGAAAAGTTCAAGAAAGGTTTCAGCTGGAAACAATCCTTTCTTTATTGAACAGTTCTAAGGTTTGAAGAAATTCAAAAGAGGTTTCACTGGGAATTAATCCTCTCTAGTGAAATGAATTTCTTTGTATAAGTATAAACTAGTTGATTGAACTAAGTTATAAGTATCTTACTGTTTAACCTAAGTGTGAACTGAGTATGACCTAACTGCTGAGGTAACTCTAAAGAGGTATGCACAAGTATATACGGATAAGTAGTTTAATATGTATATAAATGAGTATGCATTGAAAAAGTGATGGGTCTTATTCTCTGGACAGAGGCCCAAGTGTATTGTGATTGGTTATATTAATTACAACTGTATGATTAGGGTTATGAGAATTTGAATTAAAAGAAATGTTATTGTTATTGAATGAATTGAAAAGAAAGTTTGGGGCTTATAACTCAAAGAGAGGCCCAAGTGGTCTAAGAGCAGTTTCACCGGGAATAATGCTCCTCTTAGTACCAGTGTGATTTGAATCTTCTTTTTATTATAAAAAAGGGAAAAGGATGAGACATACACTCTATTAAGAAGCCCGTGTTAATGTATTTTTAATGGAAGAATAGTATCGGGTCTTATACTCGGGGAGAGGCCCAGTTGTTTTCCAACAGTTTTAAAACAGACAGATGATTTTGAAAACAGAGGTATGGGGCTTACAACTCAAGGAGAGGCCCATGGAGGTTGTTTATTGTTTAAAAAAAAGTTTATTTACAAAAGATTGGGGCTTATACTCAAGGAGAGGCCCAGATGATTTATTTTTAAAACAGTTATCTCACCGCGATAACCAAAAGACGTTGTGGGACTTATACTCTAGCAGAGGCGCAAAATTTATTTATGTACATAGGGGGGTTGGCTCTTCCACTATAATAGAGGCCCATGAGTGTTAAAATGAAATTTTGAAAGGTCAAATCAAAGGAAACCCTAATTCCTATTTTTTTGTATATTTAAAAATGGAAATTAATTAAAAATATCAAATAAATCCAATAAACATGTTATGATTTATGTTTAAGGTTTGAAAAATAAGTTTTTATTCACATGATGAGTTAAAATCAAATTGGTTTCGAAAAATCAAGAAAAAGAAATTATTTAAAAATGTTTAAAAACAAATTAAAATAAATTCTTAAAAATATATCAAATAAAAATATTTTTTGTGATTTTTTGGTGAATAAAATATTTTTAATGTGTGAGTGATTTTTGCGCAAAAAATCATTTTAAAATAATTAAAATTGATTAATAACAATAATTATTAAAATAAATATGAAAAATATCCAAAAATATGAAAAAAAGGTGAAATTGGACAAAATGGCATGGGTGGGTGTTGAACCCACGCCCTCCAACACAAACACACATGAAAACACACGCTGCTACCACCGCGGTGGTGATACATCCGTGTATCAAAACCACCCCATAAACATATATACGTGACTTGTTTTTAGGCCAAGCCAAGGCGCCATGGCTTGACCCTTGCCCAAGGGAGGCCAGATTTTATGCCTTTGCATGAAGGCCATAACTTTCTTATTTCTCCATGAAAATGGATGAAATAAAGATGGATCCTACCTAGAATTTCATGAGGAATCCAATGGTGGTCTTGGAATTTTCTAAAAATGCCTACATTTTAAAACCCGATAGTGGTTTCAAAATAGGCCAAGATTTGCAAGTTCTATGCTACAACTCTATACAAGCAATAATAGCATGGTAAAACAGTTCAAACACAACAAATATGATATGTATGACATGTTCATGATCAATGTACATCAAATCAATGCATATTTCACAAAGTTCAAGTTATTATGCACTTACCTCTTAAAGCTCCACTTGCTAACTTTCAAGATGCTTGTGACAGAAGTAATCCAATTCCTTGGACACTCTTAATAGACCCCTTAAAAGCTTTTAGGATTATCAAAATCAACTGGAAACCTTTGGAACAGAAACTGGCTCCTTCTTGCAAAATTGGCAAAAGTAACCAAAATGGCAACTCCCTCAATTGGTGTTACAGTTGAGGGACACTTGTTGGAAAAGCTTAGGGATGATATTTGGAGAGTATTTGGAGTGTTGTTTGGCTTTGAAAGTGATTGAATCAAGACATGGCTTGAAAAATGCAGAAAAGTCAAAATTTGAGGTTTTGATGGTTGACTTTCTAATTTTGGTGTTGTGAGATGAAGATGAAGGTTTGAACACCTCTAATAGATGATTTGTGATGTGTTTGGATGGTTGTTTGAGTGGTTCAAGCTCTGGTTTTGAGAATTTCAAGTTTGATCCTTGAAACTTTGAAATTTGAAGCAAGAGAAGGAGAATGAGAAAACAAGACTTTGGTATTGTTTTGGTGTGTTTTTTCTAATGCAGAATGACCTCTATTTATAGGAGAACATGTTTGTTTTGCAAGGAATAATGAGTGGATGAGGGAGCATGCTATTATCCAATGGATTTTGTCATGTAGCACTTTCTTGAATGCCAAGATACCAAGTCTCCTTTTATCTTGACTTCAACCAACTTTGCAGGTTTGAACACTCATGTTTCTTGAATCCTCTTGAATGGTTTGTAACTGATTCATGTCACCTCTATGCATCACATAAATGCTTGATTCCAAATTTAAAATTCAAGGTTCTTGTAATGATGATTTTGCACATGCCAAGTTGAAATCTTGACTCATTGGTCCAAAGTTAAAATCATCAAGTGATTCATCAAGATTCTTTCTGATATTGTAAGAGGACAAAACTTGTAAGTTGACAAAATTGGAAATGGAAATCGTGTGGCACAAGAAATGTACACAATCTACCAAATGCTGTCATGAAAATCAGTTTGAGCAAGGCATGTTGTGAGGTTCATAACTCCTTGCTCAAGTTGAATCAAGGGATGTTCTTGTGCTCTTTGTAAAGCTTGTATATCATACTTCAACTTTGATGTTTACATTTGGTCTTGATTCCTTTTGAATCATAATGAAAAATACCTCCAAAGTTGGACAAAACATGAGACAGATTTTGTATAAAAAATTTCTAAGTGTCAAAGTTCAAATCTTATGAAACCCTAACTTTATGGTCTTATAACTCAAAATCTAGGCATTTTTTTTACCATGGATCAGTAGGACACTTTTGTAGTATGTAATTAGATCTTTCATTTGAGCTTTCTATGGAAGAAAATAGTTGCTTGGATCACAGGTTATGGCCTTGCAAAGTTGGGTAAAAATCATTTTTTTCCATAACTTAGTGAAATTTCAAGTTTCTCAAGGTTGCCCTTTTTGCAAGTAACCTAACTTTTCTTGATTTTTCTTGACTGATCATGGTCTAAATCATAAGTTAGCATTATTTTTGACTTGAAGAGGCCATATTTGTCAAAAAATCCCAAAAGTCAAACTTTATTTTGGTCACAGTTGACTTTTTATATCAGATGAATTTTAAACTTTGTGATCCTTTATAAAACCAAGTCCTTGGGCTAAATTGAACCTAATGAATGGATTCCATAGGTGTTTTAGAGTGTCTTGAATCATGTCCCAAGGTTTGAGATCATGTCTTGGCCAAAGGTCAAAGGCATGGTTGACTTTTTCTCAAAAACCCTAGTTTGTGGTCCAGATGAATTTGAATCCTTGCATTGCTTGTGAACCAAGTTCTTTGAATCAATTTAATCTTATGAAGGGATCAACATGATGTATTTGAGATCCTTAAAGCATCTCTTGAGGTCTTGGCTCATGCCTTCCTCCAAAAGTCAACTTAGGGATTGAATTAGGTCAAAACCCTAATTCCTGATTTTTGATGAATGCATCCCCTGAGGTTATTTTGAACTTATGAATGGAATCATGAGGACCTTTTGAGCTTGTTGAATCATGTTTTGAAGTATTGGCTCATGCACAGATGAAAATTTCTCTCTGGAGGCCTTGGTCGACCAAAACCCTAATTTGGTGACACTGATGATCTTGAGGCCTGATCAACTTGAGATGTTACATTTTTGTGCTTGTTTCTTGATATGGAATACCTCTTGATCCTTCATGGATGCTTTAGAGGTTTGACAAGTTAAAGATCATATCAATTCTTGATTGATCCTTTGCCTGGATGCTCTGAGAGGGCTCAAAAACCCTAATCATTGGTTGAGGTGAATGCTCAACAATCTTTGAGAGGATTGATGAGGAATGAAGGTACATCCATATTGTGGTGATGGTTTGCACAATGATGTGAAATCTTGTGGTCAAAATTTAGGGTATAACAGATGCCTCTATTTAATCTTCTTGGACCTGATGGTGTGAATGACGAATACATTCGGACATTCAAGGTAAAAGAGGATTAAATATTAGAATACCCGAAATTTTGATTGTGGTTGTGAATGGTAGCTGATTTGCTCGTCCATATTCTCTTACTAAGTAATGCTACTTAGAAAAGGTTAAAACTTCCCCTCGTTCCTGGTCTTCAGCCACGAAACTTGTCTCAGTTTTCTTGAAATAAAACCTCCCCTTGATCCTGGTCTTCAGCCACGGAACTGGTCTCAGTTTCTTTTGAAATAAACCTCCCCTCGATCCTGGTCTTCAGCCTCGAAACTAGTCTCAGTTTCTTCTGAAATAAACCTCCCCTCGATCCTGGTCTTTAGCCATGGAACTTGTCTCAATTTTTCTTTTGAAATAAACCTCCCCTCGATCCTGGTCTTCAGCCATGGAACTGGTCTCAGTTTCTTCTTGTCGAGTTCTTTTCTTGACAAGAAATGCTATATGTGATGGTTTTTTTTATCAAACTTCTCGTCGAGATTTACTGGGGAGATGCCATTTGATGGAAATAGATTTGATGTCATACTTGCTGGGGATAACCATTTGTCTGAACTGTAGAGGTGTGCAAATTTTTTAGTCGAAGATGCCATTTACTTGGAGAGGTTACATCATACTTTCCTTCGAGACTTTGTCGGAGAGATTCCATGTGATGTAATTCAATTTTTGAGGTGCTGATGACTTCCTTGAAAGTAGGACAAACTTCTTAGGGAGAAACTGTCATTTGTCAACTTTATTTAGAAATCTGTGAGGGCAAGAATAAACTTCCTTGTTTGCCGATCGGTAGATATTTCTTGGAGGATGTGATGTCCGTGTTGCCAAGAGTCTTTTGTTGAGAAGCTTGCGTGGGGAGTTTTCCTTAATCCAGGAAAGCAAAATATCATCTTCAATGGTGAAGAGTGAAGTTTCAAAGGTGTATATCCAAATGTCTTCTTGCCTTTCAGAGGTTCAAGTTATCAAAGTGGTTGAGGACCGATCTCAATCCAGGAATAAATTGGAGAGAGATTGTTTAGACGATACATTTCCTGACGAGGAAAGAACTCAAACCGGGATTTTATCCTAACAAGTGTAGAAAGGAAAATTGACAACTCTAATGGAGAGAGGACATTTATCACTTGGGGATGAGTATGACCTAAGTGATTGTAATGCAATATGAATATAAATCAATTATGCACCATGTATGTATGAAATGCTTATGCTGACAAGACAGACATGACATACGGATTGGTGATGAACACAACTAGATACTCGACCACTCTTGGAGATGGGGGTATCACTGGAGATTTTGAAGGTAGTACATTAGTTTGGAAACAGGTATTCCTGTGTTTGTTCTAGTTTTCGGAGATACAAACCTGCTAGGGATAGAAACCCGTTCTTGCTTTTCAAGGGTAGACTCTACTGGGGAGAAAAACCAAACATTGGTTCTCAAAGGTAGGAACTCTACCGGGGATAACAGATGGGACATTCCATCAAAAGCAATTGATCCTTCATTCAGGGTGTACTGATCATAAGGAGTATTTTGATTCTGCATTTTGAAGTTTGATTACTTACGGAGAAGGCATCGATGTTCCTTTTTGTGTTCAGTAATCAAAAGGAAATTGCCATCCTTATTTTAAAAGCAGAAGTAAAAATTTGAAATTTTCGTTTTGAAAACAAAAGTAAATTCATTTTTTTTTTGTTTCAAGAATCGTTGATCATATTAAAATATCATTTTGCAAAGCAGAATAAATGAGAATTGCAAACAAAAGGCACAAGGGCTCAAACTTTTATTGATAGAATGGTAATCAGCCTAATGCGTGATTCCATGGAGCATTACAAAGTTTAGAAAATGGTAATTTAAAGGAAAAGGGGCTACATTGAAACATAATGACCATTATCCTTCTACCAACTTTGAACTCTGAGTATCTTGAGCTTCTGCAAAAGGTGACCTCTGATTGAGGATTTCTTAATAGACGACGTATCCTCTGATGAGCCAATCTTGTTGGATACAGTTACTTGCCATGAATCCTTAACTTTTTCCTAGATCTCCTTTACAGGTATTCAATCTATCGGGTTGATTATTGTTTATGTCTCTAATTTTTTCCTAGGCTACCCTTTCAGGTTTTCAATCCAACGAGACGTTTTTTTTTTCATTTAGACGAAGTATTTCTTGACTACATCAACATTTGTGGGGTAGGTAAACTCTTCTCCATCCATGGTTGCGAGTCTCAAGGCAACTCCTGAAAAGGCTTTCTTAACAACATAGGGGCCATCATAATTCGGAGTCCATTTGCCCCTAGGATCAATGATAAATGATTGGATATTTTTGAGCACGAGGTCGCCTTCTCTGAATACCCGAGGCCGGACCTTTTTGTGGAAGGCTCTCTTCATCCTTTGTTGATATAACTGACCATGGCATGAAGCCGTCATTCTCTTTTCTTCGATTAGGTTCAATTCGTCGTATCTACTTTGACATCATTCAGCTTCCGTTAGCTTGGCTTCCATCAAGACTCTTATTGATGTGATATCTACTTCTATGGGGAGTACTGCTTCCATGCCATATACTAGAGAGAAAGGGGCTGCCCTTGTTGAAGTTCAGACAGATGTGCGGTAACCGTGAAGAGCAAAGGGTAGCATCTCATGCTAATCTTTGTAGGTTACGACCATCTTCTGAATGATCTTCTTGATATTTTTGTTGATTGCTTTTACTGCTCGATTCATTTTAGGCCGGTAGGGAAATGAGTTATGGTGTTCAATTTTGAACCCAACACAGAACTCTTTCATCATTTTGTTATTCAGGTTTGATCCATTATCCACAATGATCTGGTTTGGAACACCGTAACAGAAGATGAGATTGTTCTTGATAAATCGGACCACTAATTGCCTAGTCACATTGGTGTATGATGCTGTTTCGACCCATTTAGTGAAGTAATCAATGGCTACCAGGATGAACCGATATCCGTTTGAGGCTCTAGGTTCAATCATGCCAATCATGTTAATTCCCCATATAGAAAAAGGCCATGGAGAAGAAAGAACTTTGAGATGCGTTGGCGGTACATGAATTTTGTCAATGTATATCTGACACTTGTGACATTTCCTCCTGTACTTGTAGCAATCAGATTCCATTGTCAGCCAATAATATCCTGCTCTCAGAATTTTTCTTGCCATTGTGTGTCCATTGGTATGAGTGCCAAAGGAGCCTTCATGAATCTCTTTCATTAGCATGTTTGCTTCGTGTCTGGCCATGCATCTGAGCAAAGCCATGTCAAAGTTTCTTTTGTAGAGCACATCATTTTTCAGGAAGAAGTTGCCAGCCAGTCTTTTGAGAGTCTTCTTATCTTTTCTTGATGCCCCAGGCGGGTATTCTTGTCTTTGAAGGAAGCATTTGATATCGTGATACCATGGTTTGTCATCTATAACTGCTTCAACTGCAAATATGTAAGCAGGCCTATCAAGGCGCATTATGTCGATCCTAGGTACGTCATTCCATCGACTCACACTAATCATGGAGGATAGGGTAGCTAGTGCATCGGCCATGTGGTTTTCTTCACGAGGAATGTGATGAAACTCAATCTTGTTGAAGAAGGGTAACAACCTTCTTGCGTAGTATTTGTAAGGAATCAATCCTAATTGAAACGTGTTCCACTCTCCTTTGATCTAATTTATAACAAGGGCTGAGTCTCCAAACACATCCAAGTTCTTTATCCTTAAGTCGATAGCTTCTTCGAGGCCCATGATGCAAGCTTTGTATTCAGCCTCATTGTTTGTACATTTGAATGCCAATCTGGCAGTGAAAGGGATATGTGTACCCTGAGGTGTTACGATGATTTCCCCAATTCCATTTCCATAAGCGTTGACAACTCCGTCGAATATTAGTCACCATTCGGAACCTGGCTCTAGCCCTTCGCTTGGTAGCGGTTCATCGCAATCTTTCATTTTCAAGTACATTACATCTTCGTCCGGGAAGTCAAATTTGATCATTTCTTGATCTTCAATCGGTTGATGAGCCAAATGACCGGCTAAAACACTTCCTTTGATGGATTTTTGAGCATGGTACTCGATGTCGTATTCTGATAACAACATCTGCCAACGGGCAATCCTTCCTGTTAAAGCAGGCTTTTCAAAGGCGTACTTGATCAGATCCATTTCAGAGATTAACCAAGTAGTGTGTCAAATCATGTATTGGCGAAGACGTTTAGCTGCCCAAGCCAGAGCGTAACAAGTTTTCTCGAGCTTAGTGTATCGAGTTTCACAGTCTATGAATTTCTTGCTTAAGTAATAAATGGTAGACTCTTTTATTTTTGTCTGTCTTGTTGGCCAAGCACACAACGCATGGAGTCTTCCAAGACTGTTAAGTATATGATCAGTGGTCTTCTTTCCACTAGAGGAGACAGAATCGGTGGATTCATCAGATATTCTTTGATGCTGTCGAAAGCCTTTTTGCAATTTTCTGTCCATATACAGCTTTGGTTCTTTCTGAGTAGTTTGAAAATTGGCGCGCATGTCGCGGTCATGAGAGATATGAATCTTGAGATGTAGTTCAGACGTCCCAAAAATCCTCTTACTTGCTTTTCAGCCTTTGGAGCAGGCATTTCTTGAATGGCCCTGACTTTGTCGGGATCAACTTCAATTCCTTTTTGGCTGATGATGAATCCCAAGAGCTTTCCTGAGCGAACAACGAATGTACATTTTTTGGGATTCAAGCAGAGTTTGTATTTTCTCAGATGCTCGAACAGCTTTGACAAATTTTCCACATGTTCTTCTTCTGTTTTAGATTTGACAATCATGTCATCGACATACACTTCAATTTCTTTGTGCATCATGTCGTGAAACAGAGTTGTCATAGCCCTTTGATAAGTTACCCCTGCTTTCTTCAGACCGAACGACATTACTTTGTTGAAAAAGGTGCCCCATGGGGTGATGAATAAAGTTTTCTCCATGTCTTCTGGCGCCATTATAATTTGATTAGAGCCCGAGAATCCATCCATGAAGGAGAATACTTTGAATATTGCTGTGCTGTCAACTAGCATGTCAATGTGTGGTAGGGGAAAATCATCCTTTAGACTTGCTTTGTTTAAATCCCTGTAGTCTACACACATCCTGACTTTTCTGTCCTTCTTAGAAACTAGCACTATGTTGACCAGCCACTCAGGATATTCTGATGTGGCAAGGAAACCTGCGTCGTTCTGTTTCTGCTCTTCTTCTTTAATTTTGATGGCCATATCAGGTTGAGTCCTTCTCAGCTTTTGTTTGACTGGTGGACATTCTGGTTTCAGGGGTAACTGATGTTCCACGATGTTGGTCTCCAACCCTGGCATGTCTTGGTAGGACCAAACAAACACATCTGGAAATTCTTTGAGAAGCTTTATCATACTTTCTCTAACAGTTGCACTGAGCAGTGCTCCAATCTTAACTTCTTTCCTTTCTTCTTCTTAACCCAAATTATCTGTTTCCAACGGCTCTTTGTGGGGCTCAATGAACCTTTCCTCCTGTTTGAGTAGTCGGGAGATCTCTTCTGGAATTTCTTCGTCTTCTTCTTCTTCGGCTTCAAATACTGAGAACTCAAAGTTGGGAGAAGGCAATAGATCGTATGTTTCAATGGGGGTTTAAAATAAGCAATCTACATGACGTGTTGATTCTTTTTTAGAAAAGGCAGAGAGAATGCAAAAGTGTGTGCAGTGTATTTTTTTGAAAACGTTTGTTTTTATTTTGGGTTGTTTTTTAGGATTACCATTTTCTGGAAAAGCGAAAAGTGAAAATAGCAATAAATGCAGGAATTTAGAATGACATTATTTATTTATGATTTGTCGATTCTTGAAACACAACCCTATAAAACAAAACTCTTTCGCTTTGGGCGAAGAGGGACATTTATAGAAAATCAAGCCCTATAAAACATCCTTTTCATCCGGGAAAAGTGAAAGGTCAAAACAAAGATGCAGCAATTACTTTGATTTATGAATGGCATTCGGGACATCGACCGCAACCCAATGGCGACGAAATCCTCTATGGATCACAAAGTCTAGTACTTTTCTTCCAGGATTGTCTTCAGTAATGACACTGATTTTTGGCTGAGTTGGATCACTAGAGTCTTCTTCCCATGCAGCATTATCATA
Organism: Lathyrus tuberosus; assembly: GCA_022829125.1. Classification (NCBI taxonomy): domain Eukaryota; kingdom Viridiplantae; phylum Streptophyta; class Magnoliopsida; order Fabales; family Fabaceae; genus Lathyrus; species Lathyrus tuberosus. Next base: position 9,691,232 of record JALAZF010000003.1, read on the forward strand.
AGAGGATTCCTCTATTGTATCTTCAACAATATTTTCATTTTCAAGAGGATCTCCCCATCCAGTTGGTTGGATGTCCTCATACTTGATGCGGAAGCTTTCGGGAGCAGTATATTTCACTAGAAAGTCGTACTTGCTGTTTGGCTGCCCCAAAGTATCCCAAGTTTCTAAGGGGATAGGTGAGCGTTCTTTTTCAATGTCGTTGACCTCAGGAAATGCAAAGTTAATAAATTCTTGTCCTGCGATCTTTGAAAATTCATCAACGTGGCATTTGACATCCTTGGAATGTTCAGGGTAAGGATTCCATGACTCTAGGAGAAAAAGTGGATTTTTCTCAAGGTCATTCAGCAGATATGCATACTCTGGCTGACTCTTTTGCCCTGAATTTTCCATGTAAGGCTTCCAGATGGGTAAATCATCCATGGGATCATATGAGTTCTAGTCAAAGTTGTCTTTCATCAGAGTGTCTTCCTCTAATGAGTTGGGTGGAGCACAACATTCCTTGGGATCGCAATTGCCGTAGATTATTCCGACGTCTGATCTTGGTATATATCTAGGACTTTGCTTCGGAGAGCAGAATGACATGTATGTTTCTTCCTGATATATATAACCTTCATCGTTGAAATAGGATTTCCACTCTTCATCGGTATCAGAAGAGTTATTTTCCTCGATGGTGTGGACTTCTTGAGAAATCGGGACGAGGAAGCCTCCACTGTTGAAGAAATCTTGAATGGGACGAAAGCTTTCATCCCTTTTTGCAGTCTTGGTAAGTGCTGAAGAAAAACTGAGACCTTTCCTTTTCTTGTTATCAACAGGAACCACAACTTGCCCACATCCTTTTATGTCACTGCTTCCCATTACTTGGAGAGCGTCTTTGTACGAGGAAATTGACGTTCATTTTTCTTGGCAATTCTCATTGTTCACCGAGAGTGCTTGAAATTGAGTTCCAACAACCTTCTCTGGTTCTAAATAGGAGAATGATGATAGGTTGCTCATGATCAAAGCTTATTGTCCACATACTGTGATCAACTTGTCGTTCTTGACAAACTACAGCTTCTGGTGAAGAGTCGAAGTGACTGCCCCTGCTTCATGTATCCAAGGTCTTCCTAATAAACAGTTGTATGCTGCTCGGATGCCCATGACCTGGAAAGTCACTTGGAAAGTGTGGGGACCAATGGTTATGGGAAGGTTAACTTCGCCGATAACTGTTTTTTTGGATTCGTCAAAGGCTTTGACGATGATCTCATTGCCTCTCATCGGCGTACCTTGAAAAGATAGTCGTACCAAAGTTGACCTTGGCATGACGTTTAAGGATGAACCTGTGTCTACCAGTACACTGGCTAAAGCATCATCCTGGCAATTGACTGTGATATTGAGTGTCATGTTATGGTTTTTGCCTTCCTCTGGAAGTTCTTTATCATTGAAACCCAAATTGTTGCAGAAAGTGATGTTGGAAATAATACTGTCAAACTTACCCACTATCACATCTTGTTCTACGAAGACCTGTTCTAAGACTTTCTGTAGAGCTTCTCTGTGAGCTTCTGATATGAGCAATAGAGATAACATGAATATCAGAGAAGGAATTTGTAATAATTGATCCACAATGTTGTATTCACTCCTCTGGATGTGTTTTAACATTTCATCATTATTTTTCACAGGCTCCGTGCTGCTGGATTGACCAATTTGTTGATTAGGAACTTCAGCTTTAGGTTCCTTTTCTTTTGCAGGTTCTCTAACTCCTCTGTTGAAGATTCGACCGCTTCGGGTGACCCGACCGATATCAACAATGTTGACAACAGATGGTAGTGGAATCTCTTTTCCATCTTCTATTGTAGTCGCACCGTACTTGTACAGAATAGCTTTCTCTGACTTGTATGGTATTGGTCCCGACAAGTAGATGACCACAGAGGCTATTTGGGTCTTTTGACCGTCATAAGTAACCTCAGTCGGTTCCAGGTTGGGAACTTTTCTCTTGTCCAGAGGGACTTCCACATGCTTTGGTTCCTTGGGCAAATGAATTATGGTGAAAACATCCTTGTTAATTCCATAATTAACAAGTTCTTTTTTATCTGGGACTGTGATAGTCCTTTTGTCCAGTAGTCTTTGGACCTTGTTTTGGCCAAGGAAGCAACCTTGCACCATGTTGATTGACTGAGAATTCATGCATAATTGGGTTTCCCCTTGGTCTACCTGATGCTGGAGAGCTGCCCGCACGAGGTAGTTTCCCTGGTTATTTTCTGAACATACTCGACAACGTTCATAATTGTGAGGTGGCACCCTGCCGTATCCACTCTGTATGCAGTGCATCTTTACCAAATCCATTTCCATCAAGCGGATGTCACAACTTTGGTGTCTGCCTGGATTCCCGTTGGTTATACTAACTTATTGTGTGTCCTTATCCAGGTAGAATGAGAGCCACCAGTGGTCCAATAGATGTTAAAGAGTTCTTTGTACAAGCGCGTAACCTTGATCGTTTTTGGAGCAATATTTGCAGTCCTGATAATTATGCGAGGACAGAAAACTGAGTCTGACTTGCTTGGCATGCAACCCTACTAGACTGGTATTCATTAAACAAATGTCAAAGATCTGAATCATGTTAACCTAGTGATCATTCCTTTCATGGTAGTCTTAGATCCATCCAAGATCCATTTGATGCTGAAGTGCTTCTTGTACAAAAGAACATCCCTGATGTCTTTTGAGCAAATCGGACAAGCGTTGTAATCGTGCAATGGGAAAATTGTAGTACTGACTTTGTCTTGAATGCATTGCCACTAGATTGACATTCATTGCGCGGATGTCATGATTTTGAACAATGTTTGGGTGTGCATGGGCCATATTTACTTTACGAATCCTGTGATCCTGAATGCAGCCTAGATCCATCTACTCTTGAAGAGCTGCTTGTACAACGACACATCCTTGATTGCTTTTAGAACAAAGATCACATTGGTGATAGTTGTGAGATGGTACATGGTCGTACCCGCTCTGCCTGTAATGCATTTTTACCAAATTTTTTCCTAGTAGGCGTACATCGTGAATTTGATAACTGCTGTCGGGTTCTCCTTCTATTAAGTTTACCAAAGTTTTTCATGTTGCGGCAATGGATTTGTTTGAACATTTGGGTTCGTATCTTTGAAAGATAAAACTCCGTTTCTGACGAGCTTTTGTACATCAGATTTAAAGTTGAGGCAATTCTCAATGTTATGTCCTGGCCCTCCTTGATGGTAAGGGCGAGATTGATCGGCCTTGCACCAAAAAGGCGGATTGTCCGACATTGTAAGAGGAGTCCTAGTTTGAACGTGCTCCTTGGCTAGCAGAAGTTGAAATAATTCTGCATATAACATTGGTATGGGATCAAGCCCTGGTGATCGTGTGATACGATTATTATTATTATTATTGTTAAGTCCTTGCCCTTGAGGTTGGCATTAATTTTGGTAAAACTAACTTAGCAGAAAAATGTTGGACAAGATGTCCTAACATGATGAACTAACTGCAGGTTAAGATGTCAGACAAGATGTCCTATTAGGTGGATTCGACATCTTTGTCTGTTACAGTTTTGGGATAACTATTTTTGGTAACAGGTGTGATTGGAATATGACTTGATTCTAGGTGGCATCTGAGATTGTGGAATCAGAGATTCTGATTCTAAATGGAATACACGGTTTCATTGTAAGGAGATATTTTTGGAAACTTGGGATTGAAGAAAGGATTAGGTCAGAGATTCTGAGGAGCGGAATTGCTGCGCTTTTGAAGCCCAAGTCCAGCTGAGTTTTACAATATAAATAGGTTGGATTTAACCTAGTTTAAGTGTTGGATATTGCAGCTGTTTTAGAAGTACTAGGGTTTGTACTTGTGAGCCTCTCGTGTATTGTGTGAATACTTGAGAAGGACTATTTTATTGAGTTGTAATATTTTCAGTCACTGCTGTGATTGGAAGGGAATTGAGAAGGGTCTCATACCTAGGATAGTCTTAGGTAGAAATCTAGGATGGGTAGTCTCTAGGTACTAAGTTGTAAACGATGGAGTTTAGCTTAGAACCAATTCTACTTAGTGATTTCATTCCTGGCATGGTAGCCCCCAGACTTAGGTGTTGTTGATCACCGAACTGGGTTAACAATTTCTGTGTGTTGTTTACATTCTGCAGTTTACTTTGTTCTTCCTTAATCCTTGTGAGAAGCAGAGATCAAGTGTCACGACATCCTGTCTGACATCTTAGTGATCTGCTTAACCAGAATTTTAATTATTATATTGCGGGCGAGCCTGCTGAAGAGGCTGTTGCTGCCTTTGCTGATACTGTTGTTAATTTGCATGGCTCTGAGCAATCCGAGGTTGATATGTCGGAGCTGGCGCTGGGTTGATAGCGGGAGCTATTGCTACTACCAGCAGAGGTTGATACCTTGGTCTTTGCTTACCCTGAGAGATATTACTGATATCTTACTCTTTCTTCTTTTAGAAAGCACTATCGTATCTTTTAGTACTGCTGGACGGCTCTGCCTCTTTGACTAACCGGCCATCTCGGACTGCTTTCTCAAGGCGTACTCCCATGTTCACCATTTCGGTGAAGTCACTAGGTGCGCTTACAACCATTCGGTCAGAATAAAATGGGCCCAATGTTTTTAGGAAGATTTTTGTCATTTCCTTCTCCTCAAGAGGAGGACAGATCTGGGCACCGATTTCACGCCATCTTTAAGCATACTCCTTGAAGGTTTCTTTATCTTTTTGGGACATTGCTCTAAGCTGGTCCCTATCTGGTGCCATGTCCAAATTGTATTTATACTGTTGAATAAAAGCTTCCCCAAGATCTCTAAAAGTATTGATCTTGGTACGGTTTAGACCCATGTACCCTTTGAGTGCGGCACCGGTTAAATTGTCTTGGAAGTAGTGGATAAGTAGCTGTTGGTTTTCTGTCTGGGTAGACATTTTCCGGGCGTACATTACCAAATGAATTTGAGGGCAAGAGTTGCCTTTATATTTTTCAAAGTCAGGCACCTTGAATATGTGCAGTATCTTTACATTAGGGACCAAATAGAGGTCAACGACGTCCTTGCAAAACAAGTCCTGTCCGCGAATGGCATGCAGTTCTTTCTGCAATTCCAAGAACTATTCTTGGAATTCATTCATCCTTTCGTATACTTCTTCATTTCTGCTAGAAGCGACCTGCAGAATCTGTTCCCATGGGATATTATGTATCACAGGTTTTGGTATAGACATTACGGCGGTAACTCTTAGCGCTTCAGTAGTCCGAAGTTTGTAACCTTCAGGTAGAGGAGTCTCCGTTATAACCCTTGCGTCTTCATTTGCCTGAAGTTTGTAACCTTCAGGTCTAGAGGTTCCTGCTATGGCTTTTAGGTCTTTAGTGACCGGAGGTATATATCCTTCAGGTACAAAATTGAAAGGCATACCCCAAGGAAAACCTTTGGGCATGTTGTACTGAGGATGACTGCCAGGTGTCTCAAATGCTGGTGTAGACATGATCTCTAAGATCACAGTCCTTCGAGGTGGTTGATCTTGAGCTGTTGCTAGGGATTCAATTTTGTTGTGGAGTTTCTCCAGACTTTCCTTCAAAGCGTTGATTTCCTCTCTTAGTTCTCTGTTCTCTTTTTCGAGATCGTCCATTTTCTTTTTCCGATTAGCCCGAGTATTGTACGAATGAGACAATTTGACTCTAAAGCGTGACACATGTGTGAGACTCAATGACAAAGACGTGTTATGTAAGAATGATGAATGATATGCAAAGAATGAGAATGATCTTTTTGTTTTTGTTTTTAAAAGAACTTTTGACAATTATGTTGCGAATATCATACATCGGTGGAAACCTTTTATTGAATTCAAAGGATTGCAGTATCTTACAGGGAAAAGTACATTATTTTACAAAGTGCGAGAAGGAAAACTAGGCCTATGGATCCTAAGGTATTCCTGAAGAAAGCTCAGATGCTAGTTGCTGAATTTTTCTCTTCTTTGACTGTGACCCTTCAATTGTTGTCGGGTCGATGATCTTTTGCCATGTGAAAGGAGATAGAAAATTTATTCGTTCCTCTTGACTTTCTACATCATGTTGCTCTAATATCTCGATCAGATCATCCTTTTCTTTCAAGAGCTCTTGGATTTTTGTGCATTCCAAGCTGATAATGTGGTACTTGTTCTTCCGAGAGTTCTTCTCGCGTTGGACCTTGTTGAAAGAGATCTGAAGCTTCTCCGTGTCATTTATGAAGTAAAGAATTGACTCTTTCAGGGGAAAACCTTCCTGATGGGGGTAAGGCATCTTCAATTTGATGGCTCTAGTTTGTACCCATCGGAGGTAAGGCTCTACAGAGATGTAGCTTAGCCTTCCTAAGGACTATCTTCCCTTCTTATGAACATGTTTCCAGGCATGCACAATTTCTTTCTTTAGTGCTCTGTCATTTTCTCCTTCCTTGAAGAAAAGACCTTCCAGATGAATGTTATATGGTACATTCTTCATCGGGTAACTAAGTTGACGGCGAGCTAAAATTGGATGATAGTTGATCCCTCATTTAGTACCAATGAGGGGTACATTGGGGAAACTTCCATATTTGTCAATGATTTTTATTCCGTCATAGATCCGATTGTACCAATTCATGTCAGAATGAGTGAGAGACATAATCTTCTGCGACCATCGTATACCACTCTTAAGATCCCAAAAAGCAGCAGACTTGGGTAAGTGGGAAATAAACCATTTGTAGAGTAATGGTACACAACATGTGATAATCCCTCCACTGTAAAAATTTCTTAAATGTACTAAATGATAAGCATCTGCGAGCAAAGTTGAGACCTGATTCCCAATTAAGAATATCTTGAAAGCATTAATATCAACGAAGATGTCAATGTTGGGAAAGAGAAATAACCCATACATGAGCATAACAAAGGCATCCTTGAAAGCAGTTACATTTCCAATACTGGCAAAGTATAGGGCTTTCTCCATAAGGAATTTAGCTGGTAAACCCTGGATTCCTCCCTTGGTGGTTATGTGAGTTTTGATATCTAGCTCTTCCAAAGAGGTAGCTCTTGCAATGGCTTGATCTTTTGGAATTTCTTCCAGTCTAGAAAATAGATCTTGATCAGTGATAGGTAAATCAACCAGTTGAGAGTATTCTTCCAGTGTCGGTGTGAGCTGATAATCCAGAAATGTGAAGCAATGGTATACTGGATCATAAAATTGAACCAATGTAGGCAGGACTCCTTCCACCATGTTGACCTTCAAAAGAGACAACAGTTCTCCGTGCTTAGCTCTGAAAGCTTCGGGATTAGTAATCATCCTTCCCAATTTCCTAGGTCTTCCAGTTTTGGAATTTTGAAGGTGTACTTATGCGTTTTTTTTCTACCGAAATCCATAGCACTACTTCTGATATTTGCAACGATTGTTTTAGTTCTTTTAGAAAAAGATTTTTTTCTTGTTTGAAATTTTTTTTAATGAATGAAATGCATGGATGCATGAATGCAACAAACAAAAACATTTGAAAACATGGTTTTAGGGGTTCATCGTCACGAGCATGGAGTCATGGATCTACCCATCCCCAAGGTGTGTACTATGGTCCATTTTTTGTTGTACCTGTAGAACAAGTTCTAACAAAGGTTCCCAAAATCATTGACCCCTCTCAAGAATATTACTAGCAAACCGACTGACTCATGAGAGCTGTAATATCCCCAAGATGAATCTTTTTTGAGTGTAGTATCGTGTATCAACTATTCCCGATAGTCACCGTACTACGTCCTACCAAAGGTTAAGTGGGTAAATGTCCACTAATCCTCAGTTTCAAGGGTGCCTAGTGGTAAAAGTAATGTTTTCACGACTTGCTCGTTCAACATCAGTAATTCTAAAAGGGTACCTCCACTGATTCAGTGGACTTTCAAGTTATCTTGGTCGGGACTCACTCCCTATAAGCCTTCCTGATCTGCCACCACCTATCTTAATGTGCTCTCAGACTCACCACATGTTTATTAATCACATTCCCAGATAACGGTAATTTAAACAAGTATAGAAAATAAATAGATAGTATGACAGCCAATGATATAAAAAGAAAATAAAAATAGCAGAAAAATAAATGCAATGCAAGGCCTAAACCTCTTAGGAAATCTAATTCTATAGTCTCCCCAGCAGAGTCGCCATTTTTCTGTAGCGTTGGTTTTTTTGTGACACGACCACAACCGCTTTTGGTGCTACTTTCTGATTTCTGTATTTATCCTATGAAGCTTAAAAGTAAGGGGAAGATATCTTAAACTAACCTTGCGTGCAAGCGTGTTCTTTAACAAAATGCGAAGAGACCGGGGATCGGGGTTTGGTTATACAAAGGGAAGCTATTAACACCCAGAGTATCTATAGTAATCTATAGGAACCTTCATTTGCATATATTTTTTACAGTTTGAAACGATTTCTTAAGTCTATCTGTTGTTGATTGGGGAAAGTTTCTCCTTTGGGAGGACTGAGAAAATGTTTTTGTTGTTTTTGGGTTTTTCTATTGTTTTTGGGAAGGTACTGGACCTAAGATTTTTGATTCGTGTGCTCGCTAAGATTTCGCAATTTTATGCCTACGTATTTCCATAAAGAGATCCGGGGAAATTAGAGCAATTGTAGTTCCTCCTATTCTATGGGAGGAAATTTTGTGTCTTATTCAAAGCCCAAGATTGAAGCTAAAAGTTGTTTGAGAGATAATTTGTCATCTCTAAATGGAGTAATCTCACCTATTTATCACAAATATTGAGTAATTGGTTATAAGGGAAATTACTTTAACTGGGATGCGTGGAATCCAACAATGCCATATCTTCCTTTATAAGAGAAATGTCATGAAGGAAGAAGCTTTAACTCAGTGTACAGCAATGCCACTTTTTCCTTTATAAATCTTTCATGCTAAGAGAGGCACATTGGCTTGGATGTGTAAAATCCAGAGGCTTGCCACTTACATGAATTAGATGAAAGAGAAATTTTATCCATGATAAAGGAGGGACTCCAGTTTGGATTTTGAATCAACAAGTGTGCCACTTATATAATTATTTGGATAAAGTTTTGATTGTTTGTTTTGAAATGTGATACATAGAGGAGATATCCTCTACAGAGAGGACTCATGGTCTCATCTATGGGGATGTTAAATTTTGTACCTTGATCAAAGCCCAAGGTTGAAGCTGAAAAAACTTAAAAACTGACTCAACTGGGGGAGTATTATATCTGTCTTGTAAAAAGCCCAAGATTGAGGCTGATTGGGAAAATATTATATGAAGCCTAAGAGGAGGCTGACTCTTGCTAAGGATTATTGAAATCCAGGAGAAGGTCTAAACTGTGTTGGGGAATCCAAAAGGAAACTAACTCTTGCTGGAGATTTGAGCAGAGTTGATTTATCAGATGCCATGAGGCTCTGATTCTTTTGAGGATTTGTTGATGTCAATCTGACCCTGGCTAGGAATTTTTAAGGTGAAAGTCAAGCCTTGTTGGGTGGGGGGTCAGAAGGGATTTAAAGATGAGTTTGAATACCTTAGAGGTTTTAACTCTTCTAGTAATTGATGTATTGGTAAAGATGATAAGAATCTATCCTATGCTTTTAGGCAGCCTGAGGGTCCTTGTGTTAAACCCAAGAGGAGACTATGAGGGTGAGACTTTCCAAGTCTAACTTGTATAAAGCCCAAGATGAGGCTGAGACTATCCAAGACTCTTAAGAAGAGGTAGACTCTAGTTGGAGAAAGATCTTTGTATGATGCCCAAAAGGAGGCTGAGGGTTCTAGAGATGAAGATTAATTCTTGACTGATTGGATGTTCTAGAGTTTTGACTTTCCAAAGGATTAAACTAGTAAAGATGACTGAATTCTATCCTATGCTTTTAGGAAGCCTTTGGGTCCTTGTACTAAGCCCAAAATGAGGTTGTGATGCTTCTAGGAAGCCTGTGGGTCCTTGTACTAAGCCCAAGAGGAGGTTGTGGGGAACTTCTAAGAAACCTATGGGTCCAAGCCTAAGAAAAGTTCAAGAAAGGTTTCACCAGGAAATAATCCTTTATTTGTTGAACAGTTCTAAGGTTTGAAGAATTTCAAAAGAGGTTTCACCGGGAATTAATCCTCTCGGGGGAAATGAATTTCTTTGTATGAGTATAAACTAATTGATTGAACTAAGTTATAAGTATCCTACTGTTTAACCTAAGTGTGAACTGAGGATGACCTAACTGTTGAGGGAACTTTAGACAGATATGCATAAGTATATACAGATAAGTAGTTTAACAGATATATAAATGAGTATGCATTGAAACGGTGATGGGTCTTATTCTCTGGACAGAGGCCCAAGTGTATTGTGATTTGTTGTATTGATTACAACTGTATGATTAGGGTTTTGAGAATTTGAAGAAAGTTATGAGAAAAACTTTTAATTTGAATTTGAATTAAAAGAAATTTTATTGTTATTGAATGAATTGAAATGAAAGTTTGGGGCTTATAACTCAAAGAGAGGCCCAAGTGGTCTAAGAGCAGTTTCACCGGGAATAATGCTCCTCTTAGTACCAGTGTGATTTGAATATTCTTTTTATTATAAAAAAGGGAAAAGGATGGGACTTACACTCTATTAAGAGGCCCAAGTTAATGTATTTTGAATGAAAGAATAGTATTGGGTCTTATACTCGGTGAGAGGCCCAGTTGTTTTCCAACAGTTTTAAAACAGACAGATGATTTTGAAAATAGAGGTATGGGGCTTACAACTCAAGGAGAGGCCCATGGAGGTTGTTTATTGTTTAAAACAAAGTTTAGGTACAAAAGATTGGGGCTTATACTCAAGAAGAGACCCAAATGATTTATTTTGAAAACAGTGATCGCACCGTGATACCGAAAGACGTTGTGGGACTTATACTCTAGCAGAGGCCCAAAATTTATTTATGTACATAAGGAGTAGGGTCTTACACTCTAATAGAGGCCCATGAGTGTTGAAATGAAGTTTTGAAAGATAAAATCAAAGGAAACCCTAATTCATATTTATTTTTGTATTTTTAAAAAGGGAAATTAATTAAAAATATCAAATAAATCCAATAAACATGTTATGATTTATGTTTAAGGTTTGAAAAATAAGGTTTTATTCACATGATGATTTAAAATCAAATTGGTTTTTAAGAATCAAGAAAAAGAAATTATTTAAAAATGTTTAAAAACAAATTAAAATAAATTCTTAAAAATATTTAAAAATATATCAAATAAAAATATTTTTTGTGATTTTTTGGTGAATAAAATATTTTTAATGCCTGAGTGATTTTTATGCAAAATATTATTTTAAAATAATTAAAATTGATAAACAAAAATAATTATTAAAATAAATGTGAAAAATATCAAAAAAATATGAAAAAAAGGTGAAATTGGACAAAATGGCATGGGTGGGTGTTGAACCCACGCCCTCCAACACAAACACACATGAAAACACACGCTGCTACCACTGGAGTGGTGATACATACGTGTATCAAAACCACCCTATAAACATATATGGGTGACTTGTTTTTAGCCAGGCTAAGGCGCCATGGCTTGGCCCTTGGCCAAGGGAGGCCATATTTTATGCCTTTGCAAGAAGGCCATAACTTTCTTATTTCTCCATGAAAATGAATGAAATAAAGATGGGTGCTAACTAGAATTTCATGAGGAATCCAATGGTGGTCTTGGAATTTTCTAAAAATACCTACATTTTAAAACCCGATAGGGGTTTCAAAATAGGTCAAGATTTGCAAGTTTTATGCTACAACTCTATACAAGCAATAATAGCATGGCAAAACAGTTCAAACACAAGAAATATGATATGTATGACATGTTCATGATCAATGTACATCAAAGCAATGCATATTTCACAAAGTTCAAGTTGTTATGCACTTACCTCTTGAAATGCCACTTGCTAACTTTCAAGATGCTTATGACAGAAGTAATCCAATGCCTTGGACACTCTTAGTAGACCCCTTAGAAGCTTTTGGGATGATCAAAATCAACTGGAAACCTTTGGAACAGAAACTGGCTCCTTCTTGCAAAATTGGCAAAAGTGACCAAAACGGCAACTCCCTCAATTGGTTTACAGTTGAGGGACGCTTGTTGGAACAATTTTGGGATGATATTTGGAGTTTGAATTGTTGTTTGGCTTTGAAAGTGATTGAATCAAGATATGGCTTGAAAAATGCAGAAAAGTCAAAATTTGAGGTTTTGATGGTTGACTTTATGATTTTGGTGTTGTGAGATGAAGATGAAGGTTTGAACACCTCCAATGGATGATTTGTAATGTGTTTGGATGGTGGTTTGAGTGGATCAAGTTCTGGTTTTGAGAATTTCAAGTTTGATCCTTGAAACTTTGAAATTTGAAGCAAGAGAGGGAGAATGAGAAAATAAGGCTTTGGTATTATTTTGGTGTGTTTTTTCTGATGAAAATCTATTTATAGAAGAACAAGTTTGTTTTGCAAGGAATAGTGAATGGATGAGGGAGCATGCTATTATCCATTAGATTTTGTCATGTAGCACTTTCTTAAATGCCAAGATACAAAGTATCTTCTTATCTTGACTTCAACCAACTTTGCAGGTTTGAACACTCATGTTTCTTGACTCTTCTTGGCTGGTTTGTAACTGATTCATGCCACCTCTATGTATCACATAAATGTTTGATGCCAAATTTGAAATCCAAGGTTCATGTAATGATGATTTTGCACATGCCAAGTTGAAATCTTGACCCATTGGTCAAAAGTTGAAATCATCAAGTGATTCATCAAGATTCTTTCTGATCTTGGAAGAGGACAAAGCTTGTAAGATGACAAAATTGGAAATGGAAATCGTGTGGCACAAGAAATGAACACAATCTGCCAAATGCTGTCATGAAAATCAGTTTGAGTAAGGCATGTTGTGAGGTTCATAACTCCTTGCTCAAGTTGAATCAATGGATGTTCTTGTACTCTTTGTAAAGCATGTATATCATACTTCAACTTTGATGTTTACATTTGGTCTTGATTCCTTTTGGATCATAATGAAAAATACCTCCAAAGTTGGAGAAAACATGAGACAGATTCTGCCTAAAATTTTTCTAAGTGTCAAAGTTCAAATCTTATGAAACCCTAACTTTATGGTCTTATAACTCAAAATCTAGGCATTTTTTGACCATGGATCAGTAGGACACTTTTGTAGTATGTAATGAGATCTTTCATTTGAGCTTTGGATGGAAGAAAATGGTTGCTTGGATCATAAGTTATGGCCTTGCAAAGTTGGGTAAAAATCATTTTTTTTCATAACTTAGTGAAATTTCAAGTTTCTCAAGGTTGCCATTTTTGCAAGTAACCTCACTTTTCTTGATTTTTCTTGATTGATCATGGTCCAAATCTTAAGTTAACATTGTTTTTGACTTGAAGAGGCCATATTTGTCAAAAAATCCCAAAAGTCAAACTTGATTTTGGTCACAGTTGACTTTTTATATCAGATGAATTTTTAACTTAGTGATCCTTTATGAAACTAATTCCTTGGGCTAAATTGAACCTAATGGATGGATTCCATAGGTGTTTTAGAGTGTCTTGAATCATGTCCCAAGGTTTGAGATTATTTTTTGGTCAAAAGTCAAAGGCATGGTTGACTTTTTCTTAGAAACCCTAGTTTGTGGTCCAGATGAATTTGAATCCTTGCATTGCTTGTGAACCAAGTTCTTTGAATCAATTTAATCTTATGAAGGGATCAACATGATGTATTTGAGGTCCTTAAAGCATCTCTTGATGTCTTGGCTCATGCCTTGCTCCAAAAGTCAACTTAGGGATTGAATTAGTTCAAAACCCTAATTCCTTATTTTTTATGAATGCATCCCCTGAGTCTATTTTGAACTTATGAATGGAATCATGAGGACCTTTTGAGCTTCTTGAATCATGTTTTAAAGTATTGGCTCATGCCCAGATGAAAATTTCTCTATGGAGGCCTTGGTCGACCAAAACCCTAATTTGGTGACACTGATGATCTTGAGGCTTGATCAACTTGAGATGTTGCATTTTTGTGCTTGATTCTTGATGTAGAAGACCTATTGATTCTTCATGGATGTTTGAGAGGTTTTACAAGTTGAAGATCACGTCAATTCTTGATTGATCCTTTGCTTGGATACTATGAGAGGGCTCAAAAATCCTAATCCTTGGTTGAGGTGAATGCTCAACAATCTTTGAGGATTGATGAGACATGAAGGTACATCCATATTGTGGCGATGATTTGCACAATGATGTGAAATATTTTGGTCAAAATTTAGGGTATGAAATATGGGAATGTTCCAAACTCTGAAGGTGGTCATGCCTCTAAAGGTGGTACTTTTGGGGTTCCAACAGCTGATAATGTTCTAAAACTCGAAGATGATTCTGAACAAGTTCAGAGGCCACAAAGAATTAGAAACATACCAAGGAAATTTGAAGATTTTGACATGTTGCAAGATACTGAAGTAGACTCTGAAGGGGAAGTCATTCAGTGTGCCATGTTAGTAGACTCTTAACCAGTCAGTGTTGAAGAAGCGCTCAAGAAAAAAGTGTGGCTGAAGGCCATGAAAGAAGAACTTGAGGCTATAGAAAGAAATAAGACTTGGAAGTTGACTGAGCCTCTAAAGGACAAGAAAACCATCAGCGTTAGATGGTTTTTCAAGGAGAAACTGAAGTCAGATGGATTAATTAGCAAACACAAAGCAAGGTTAGTAGCAAGAGGTTTTCTACAGAAAACTGGGTTATATTATTTTGAAGTGTTTTCTCCTCTAGCAAGACATGAGACAATCATACTGGTGATTACAATGGCTGCTAACAAGAATTCCCTCTGATGCATTTAGATGTGAAATATGAATTTCTGAATAGCCCATTGGAAGAAGAGGTATACGTGTCACAACCTCCAGGATTTGCGAAAAAGATTCATGAAGGGATGGTGTACAAGTTACATAAAGCGTTGTATGGGTTGAAAAAAGCTCCCAGAGCATGGAATCTGAAAATTGATTCATTTTTGAAGCGTCAAGGATTCAGAAAGTGTGAGATGGAGTATGGCATTTATGTTCAACATACTTCTGAAGGAAATGTGATTTTGGTGTATCTCTATGTTTATGACATATTACTAACAGGGAGTTGTGAACATGAGATAACTAAGTTCAAGAAGGTGTTGATGAATGAATTTGAGATGACTGATATAGGAAAGATGACATATTTTCTAGGGATGGAGTTTATGTATGAAGGTTGAGAAACACAAGAAAAGGGGGTTTGAATTGGGTTTCACATTTCGTCCCCTTTTTGTGACCAAGTAAATAAAAATAAATGAACACAATTATTTTTATCCTGGTTCACTGTTAACGAAGCTACTCCAGTCCACCAACCTTGGTGATTTTGCCTTAGACAAGGACTTAATCCAATAATCATCAAAATGATCACAACCTCTAAGCTGTTAAACAACATTGAAATTCTGGTACCAGACGTGTGATGTTAAGGTGCGATGTTACAACAACACACTCTGCAATAATGGACAGAATAAGCAACAGGAAAACGCAAGGAATTGTTCACCCAGTTCGGTCTAACTACCTACGTCTGGGGGCTACCAAGCCAGGGATGAAATTCACTACTTGTAGATATAATTTACAGACTCAACACACCAGTTGACAATCTCCTAAACTTATACTCTACTAGTGACTTTCTACCTAAGAAACCACTTAGATATGAGAACACTACTCAATCCCCTAAAACACTCAAAGAACAACCTCTTTGAGATCCCTTGATCTTGCTTCCTAGCTTCGATCAATTAACAACTCTCTATTGCTTCACAGCTTCTAGAGAGGACAGAAAATTCAACACCTATTCAACCTAGAATAGTGTGATTACAAGTACTCTAAATAAACCCTAGACTCTAAGCCTCCAGCTCTTGATCTTCAATCTGTTTTCTGTACCTTCTTCCTTGGTCTTGTGCGCTTTATATAGCTCCTTGAATTTGGATTGGATTTGTCACAATATCTGATCAGATTTGTTAATTAAAAACTGAATCTTTTAAAACAGATTTTATCCCCAAAATCTTTTTAAATCTTCCACCTTTTAATTCTCCAACAAACCTGCAATCAAATCTCCCATGTAACAGAAAATATCTAGCCCAAGATATTCTCATCCAACGAGTCAACACTCTCCACAATTCCAGCTAATACGCGACCCTAATAACAACAAGCCCATGCTGTCATTAGCTTCAGTTCTGCAGGTCTGATGTTACAACATCACCTATGTGACATCAGACATCCACTTCAGCAACTAGCAACCTTAACACAGCCCAGTGTTAAGTGCAATGTTATGACATCAAGCCCATGACATCAAACATAGTTAACCTTCACAACTTAGTACAGCCCAGTACTAAGACTCAATGCTACAACATCAACACCATGACATCAGCATTGAACACCTTGTTGTTTTACCAAAATTCCAGCCAATCCAGGAACTTACAATCTCCCCCTTTGGCTAATTTTGGCTAAAACAATCTCTGCATCTTCAGAGACTTCAGCAGCGGAATATCTTCAATATTTTGAAACTTTAACTTGCAGCAGTTTGACAATTTTCATATAGTCTTCATTACTTGATCTGCTGCAGCACCATCTTCATTATTGACAACAGCCAATTGGTGCTCCCCCTCAAAAACTTGAACCAGCATCACAGCTGTTCAGTAGCTCACAATGCACAACACATCTCCAACTTGATGTCTGCTTTGCTGCACTCTGCACTCTTCAATGCTATGAATACTTCACCAGTAGCTCCACAACTATGCTGTCTATACTCCCCCTCCATAGCTGCACCAGCACACTTTCCACTTTTCAACTAGACACCTTAATCTTTTACTATTCTTCTCTTTATGGCATTTACGAACTCTCCCCCTTTTTAGCCATAATTAGACAACTATCCCAAATCAAATGCCCTACAAGGTGACATAATACTGGTCCCACTGTCAGTAGCAACAAGACCTATGTAGTCTCCAAGCACAATGTTCTAACATTATTAATGACATAGTCAAAAACAACTTCCAACCCCTTGACTGATCAGGCGATACAACCCAAGCATTTGAACAAACCATTATAAAACCACTCTTTCTCCTATGCTCAGCACAACACACCAATAAAGCATGAGTCAATCAAGCTCCAAAGAACCAACCAAGAACCTCAAGCATGAGGATACACAACCAGACCCTTTGAAGAAGAAGATCAAATCTCAGACGACATCAGGTCCTTCTACAGGAGCAACAAAAACTGGCAGGACTTCAATGACCACTATGAAGCCTGGTAAGAACAATTCTGCTCAACAACAGCCTTTAGAAGATGAATGGGATGCAGATTGGAAGGCTTTTCTGGATGCAGGAGATTGGCATGAGGATGTAGTCTAATCTTGTATTTTCAACTATTGAATAAAAATCCTATTTTTAGATTTTTCAGTTGCCATGCCAAACACTTTACAGTACTATTCTAAACTGCTGAAATTTGTACTGCATTAAACATAACCAGAGCACCAAGATGAGTTTCTTGAACAAACTATTTTATGTACCATACTATCTGCAGTTGAATAACCATTATCTTATAGGCCAACTGCACCATAAAACATCTTTCAATTAATTTTGAAGTAATACGCTCCCCAATTTTAAGCTCTCAAATTGGTTAGCATACATGAACTCATCATCTAATTTCTCTTTATTTACCAAATAATCTGAGTATTTAACCAGATCTTTTCTATCAACCTGCTCATCATCCCATTGATGAGTAACATTCTGCAATGTTGTAACATCTTTCTTGACATGGTGATTGCCCACCAGTCGTTTCTTCCACAAGAGTTGATAGCATGAGTTCTTTCCACATAACACTGATCTACGACTGTTCTTCTTCTTAGATCTGAGAACTAATCTGATTTTGCCCCTCTTTATTCTTCTTAGTCTTCCAAGATCAGTTTGTATCTTTTAACCAACATGATTCCATCCTAGAGGATGTGTATTTATTCTTGACATTTTAATCCAGGATCTGATAGACCCAATATCAGAGGTCCTCTGCATGTCAATTTTCATATTGGGATCAATCTTAGACTCTAGTCTATTCTGAATCATTTTTGCACTTTGCTCATCATCCTTCTTGAGGCTAGAAATACTCTTCTTGTCTTGAGATGTTTTAGCATCTGCTCTGACATCTGTATCTTTCGACACAGAGCTATTCATCCAGGGGAGGTTTTCTTCTGAGACATCGATCTTCTTCAGATCTTGATGATAGAATTTTTTATAGTTACCACTGGTATCTCCCATAACTTCAGTGAGTTCTTCAATCTCTAGCCTTTTAGACTTACTCACAGTCAGACCACTGATGATTTGTTCAGATGTCAAGACATCAGCATCTTTCCTCTCGAGAGATGTTGCTCTATTCAGCTCCTAAGAACCTTTAATCCTTCCATCAATGGTGAGGACTGGTGTGTAACATTTGCCCTTGACTAATTTCAGATCATCTTTTCTTCTGACCTTCATCAACTTGAGGGAACCTTCATCATTCTGATGTCTACACCTGATATCTTCTTTATCATCACCAGACTGGCTTTCAGTTTGAGGAATCCAATGATAACAATTGTCTTTGGATCTTGCACTAGTCATTACAGCCTCACCCTTCTCATTCGTTACAACACATTTGTCTTTGGTGTAGCTGACTAAGTAACCTTCATCACATAATTGGCTGATGCTTATCAGATTAGCATTCAAACCATTGACAAGATAGACATTGTCAAGTTCAGGTCCTCTTACTTTTCCAATACCTTCTACAACTCCGTTATTCCCTTTACCAAAAACCACTTCAAGAGAAGGACACGGTCTACATTCAGCAAACATGGATCTACATCCAGACATGTGTTTGGAACACCCACTGTCAAAATACCATGTTTCTTCTTTAGCTTCTTTGTCAGCCAGGTGAGCCACTAAGCACTTCATCTTCTCATTCTGTACCAATTGTTTAACGACTTTGGGCCTGTATTCTCTCCATCTGTTCTGTGTCTGAGGGTATCCATGCAGCTTGTAGCAAGAGTATTGCATATGTCCAAGCCTTCCACAATAAAAGCATCTCACCCTTTCTTCTCTGAATCTTCTGCCTTGATGAGACTGCATAGGTTGCCATCCATAATGTGGTCTTCTCCTAACATTGCTTGCCTGCCTTCTATTATGCTGGTATCCATAAGGAAGCTGAGAATACTTTTTCCTGGATTGTCTCCCATGATGGTGGGACTTTCTCCTTCCATAATGAGACACAACATTAGTGTAACCATACCCCTGATGTTGAGACACCTGATGAGACACGTGCTGTTTGAACTGAGGATGCTGTCTTCTAGGCTGTCTCCCATGGTGATGAGGCATCCTTCTTCCATAATTATACGGCACAGCATTGTTGAGGCCAGGTCCATACCAGTTTTCCTGATGTTGAGACATCGGATGTGACCTGGTCTGCTTGACCCTTGCAGCTTCCATGCTCCTATGATATTGGGGGGGCATATTCTGGCTTGCTCCTTGTGGCTGCTTTCTCTTCTGATTATGACCAGTCTTCTTCTCAATCTTCTTAGGTTGTGAAACATCAGCTTCCTTGGGAGTAAGATTCTGCCTCTTTGGCTGATGTTGAGGCACAGTTTGTGACTCTTCCTTCTTTAGACCTGAAGTACTTGCTTCTGAGGTACCTTTGTCTTCGGCCACATATCCTATCCCAGCTTTGTTTCCAGCAACCTGTTCTGACTGGAGTATCTTGTCAAGAGTGGCTGTACCACTGTTCAGCATCCTAACAGATTTTGTCATCTGATCAAGTTGGGATCTCACTAGAACAACTTCATATTCCAGATCAGATTTTTCATTCTCAAGTTGAGCAATCTGTTCCTTGTGGCACTTGTTTTCTTAACAAACTTCAGCACTCTTTAAACACAACTCCTTGTAGGTTGAAGCTAGCTCATCATAGGTGACTTCTCCATCACTATCATCATCAGATTCAACAATTCCTGTCAAAGCTGTAACATGCTTTGCTGACTCACTTTCATCTTCGCTATCAGTGTCAGACCAGGAAATTGTCAAGCCTTTATTCTGCTTCTTCAAGAATGTGGGACACTCTTTCTTGACATGTCCATACCCTTCACATTCAAAGCACTGAACACCTTTATCTTGGACAGTCTTCTCTTCATCTTTCTCTTTTGACTTACTGATGTCAGAGGAGATGTTCTTGACATTTGGCCTGTAGTTATAGTTCATCTTCTTGAACACTTTGTTGAATTGCCTTCCCAACATAACTATAGCCTGAGGCAGATCCTCCTGGGACTCATCATCTTTAGCTGCTGCAGGAGTGGAGACTAAGGCTATACTCTTGGGCTTCTTTTCTGGTTCTTCCTCATTCAGCCCAAGTTCAAATGTTTGAAGAGATCCAATAAGCTCATCAACTCTCATCTTGCTGATGTCTTGAGATTCTTCAATGGCTGTTACCTTCATCTTATACTTCTTAGGGAGGGACCTAAGAATCTTTCTTACCAGCTTCTCTTCTGTCATCTTCTCACCAAGAGCACTGGATGCATTTGACAGCTCAAGAACACTCATGTGGAAGTCATGAATAGTTTCCTCTTCCTTCATCTTTAAGCTTTCAAACTTAGATGTTAAAAGCTGAAGTCTTGACATCTTCACTCTAGATATACCTTCATGAGTAGCCTTCAAAATATCCCAAGCAGCCTTAGCAGTTTCACATGAGTTGATCAACCTGAATATGTTCTTGTCAACCCCATTGAAGATAGCATTTAGGGCTTTTGAATTCCCAAGGGCAAGCTCATCTTCTTCCTTGGACCATTCTTCTTCAGGCTTTCACTTAGAGGTGCCTTCTTTATCCTTGCCAGCATCATCTTTTTCACACACAACAGGAGCTTCCCACTCTTTAATGACAGCCTTCCAAGCTCTGCTGTCTAATGACTTTAAAAAGGTAGTCATTCTAGGCTTCCAATACTCATAGTTTGAGCCATCCAAGATAGGGGGTCTGTTGACGAATCCTCCAACCTCTTTGTCCATCTTTCACCAGAAAGTAACTTCCCTAGATCTCACCCAGAGACAGACAGGATGCCTGCTCTGATACCAATTGAAATTCTGGTACCAGACGTGTGATGTTAAGGTGCGATGTTACAACAACACACTCTGCAATAATGGACAGAATAAGCAACAGGAAAACGCAAGGAATTGTTCACCCAGTTCGGTCTAACTACCTACGTCTGGGGGCTACCAAGCCAGGGATGAAATTCACTACTTGTAGATATAATTTACAGACTCAACACACCAGTTGACAATCTCCTAAACTTATACTCTACTAGTGACTTTCTACCTAAGAAACCACTTAGATATGAGAACACTACTCAATCCCCTAAAACACTCAAAGAACAACCTCTTTGAGATCCCTTGATCTTGCTTCCTAGCTTCGATCAATCAACAACTCTCTATTGCTTCACAACTTCTAGAGAGGACAGAAAATTCAACACCTATTCAACCTAGAATAGTGTGATTACAAGTACTCTAAACAAACCCTAGACTCTAAGCCTCCAGCTCTTGATCTTCAATCTGTTTTCTGTACCTTCTTCCTTGGTCTTGTGCGCTTTATATAGCTCCTTGAATTTGGATTGGATTTGTCACAATATCTGATCAGATTTGTTAATTAAAAACTGAATCTTTTAAAACAGATTTTATCCCCAAAATCTTTTTAAATCTTCCACCTTTTAATTCTCCAACAAACCTGCAATCAAATCTCCCATGTAACAGAAAATATCTAGCCCAAGATATTCTCATCCAACGAGTCAACACTCTCCACAATTCCAGCTAATACGCGACCCTAATAACAACAAGCCCATGCTGTCATTAGCTTCAGTTCTGCAGGTCTGATGTTACAACATCACCTATGTGACATCAGACATCCACTTCAGCAACTAGCAACCTTAACACAGCCCAGTGTTAAGTGCAATGTTATGACATCAAGCCCATGACATCAAACATAGTTAACCTTCACAACTTAGTACAGCCCAGTACTAAGACTCAATGCTGCAACATCAACACCATGACATCAGCATTGAACACCTTGTTGTTTTACCAAAATTCCAGCCAATCCAGGAACTTACAAACATGCTTAGCCCTCTCAAGCATCCTGGCTTTCACTTAGCCGCTCAAGGAAATAAACCTCCAAGCCGTTAAAAAATGACCTAGACCTCTCAAGCAACCTGGCTAACAACTTAGTCGCTCAAGGAAATCATCAACCCACAATGGATACCCTCCATTGTCTTCTTGAGAATTCTGACTACGACGAGTCCCCCAAGGAATACAATCACCTTTTGACAAAGGATTTTCATGTGTACACTTAATGCTTCTTACAAGCTGATTACACAAATGAAGTACAAGAACACCTAAGTGTTTCTTAGTAAGATATGAGCAACAACTCCTTGCTTTGTAATACAAAACTATCTAAAGAATGAATCTCTAAGAGATTATAAAACATTAGTTCTGTATTGCTTAAAAGCTTTCTTGATGAGCACTACGACTTCTTTTCATGAACTTTAAGCTTCTTTTGATGAACTCCTTTCTTGAGAATATAATGTTTCTTCCAGTTTAACCATCAAGATTAACTAAGTTACTATGCTTTAATTATTGATGTTTCACTTAACTAGTTTCACATGGCTTTAGCATGTTGCATCGTTGTACACACTTTAACATTTTGCTTTGTCTTCTTCATCTTTGAGCATTCTTCATTTAAGCTTCAGCTTGTAGCATTTTCTTCAGCACTTTGGCTTTTCATAACAACGTGCTATCACCAGTAACCAGCCATTCTTCAAGCTTCTTGAGCTTCAATTTATAGAGCTTGAGAGAATAGATCCATTGAGGGGCATTCTTGGAAACATATTCCAATAACAATATCCCAACATTCACATGAAGGAATGGTCAACATCACTGTACAAAAAGCTGTCCTTGCGCCACCTTATCGAGGTAGGGGCCACAGAGTTTTAGTACTATTATATTCAGTTCAAAACCATTATTATATTCAGTCTTTCTAATGTATTCAGTGGCTTCAAATAAAACGTTGATGAAGCATGTTGTAGAAGAGTCAATTCTTTGTAACTTCAGAAACCCAGTCTTCAGAATTCCAAGATCTTTGTTCAGCAGAACTATCTTGATAATCTTCAGCAGTCGTTCTTTTAGAAGTAATATCTTCAGTTCTTCAGAACCTGTTCCTTGAGAACCTTAACTTCAGAGTCTTCAGAATTCATTAAGCAAATTCTTGTCTTCAAAATCTTCAATACTTCGTTCACCTGAACCTTGTGTTCATAAACTCTTCAGAACTTGACCTTCAGACATTATGTCTTCAGAATCTTCAGAACCATGTTCACCTAAACCACGTCTTCAGAATATTCAGAACTCGTGACATTAGAAACGCATTACATTAGAAAGCGTTATAGGCCTTTCTCATAAAGTCTCAATTAGAATGTCCAGAACTAACGTTCATTGGAACCGTTGTATTAGAAACATTCATGAATCTTGACTTTATCTTGTACACACATATGTTTTCTTCCAGAGTGTTGATAATAGAGTCTGATGACGTCACACGTCTTCTTATCAGAGTCAGAATCATTTTGACAATAGCCACACACTAGACAGAAACCATATCATACATAATTGTTCTCTTAGATAACATGTATAGTTATCATCAAAACTCAAAGGCCAGATGTAGAACCAAATCTTGTTCTTACAATGTACTCTGAGAAGGGTATCATTTTACATCAGCTGAAGTATGAACTTCAGCTTCTGAAGAGATTCGAGCTGCTAAATTGTAAGATTGTTGTCACACTTGTTGAAACAAATCATAAAATGGATTCTGATACTGAAGGTGATGATGTTGATGCTACAATTTTCAAGCAATTGGTTGGCTCTTTGAGGTATTTGTGTAATACCAAACCTTACATTTGCTATGCAGTTGGAACAGTTAGAAGGTTCATGAGTAAAACAAAGTGGTCTCATTATCAAGTTGCTGTCAGGATTCTGAGGTATATTAAGGGGATTATGAAGTATTGAGTATTGTTCTCTTCTAGTGCTAATTCAGAGTTGTTGTATTATTCAGACTCTGATTGGTGTAGAGACAGAGAGTTACATAAGAAGTACTTTTGGATATTTGCTTAAGTATCTGGGAGGTCCTGTTTCTTGGTGTTTGAAGAAACAACCAGTTGTTGCTTTGTCAACCTATGAATCTGAATACATTGCAGGTGCTATAGCCGCGTGTCAAGCTGTTTGGATTCTGAATTTACTGCAGGATCTGAAGATCAAGGTAAACAAGCATTTGAAGCTGATGATTGATAACAAGTCTACAATCAATCTTGCCAAGAACCTAGTGCTGCATGGGAGAAGTAAGCATATTGAGACGAAGTATCATATCCTGAGAAGTCAAATCCAGAATGGAGTGCTAGAAGTTGTGCACTAGCACTCAAAAGCAGTTGACAGTTGTCTGGGAAGTCGTGGGATTTACATGTGAAGTCATGGGATTTAACTACACATCCTAAATTTCAGGGAACCAACCACCCATTCCCATAGTGGTTGCTACATCCTAGGAAGACTCGGGTCCAGACCCAGGGGACTATAAATACATCAGTATGTTTATAGATGAGATGAGATATACAACATACAAATACACGCATACAAAAGCTTCTCACCTCATGCGGGTTAGCTTTCAATCCTACAACAACCTTAAATCCTTTAACAACCCTTAATCATTAGGGTTGTCACACATTTGTAATTTTAGTAAGTATAAGTATCATTTAAATGTTTTATTTTTAACTTTTATTATTTCTTTAACATTAATTTTTGAACAAAAATATAATACAATATATTAAAAAAAAATATAATCCTATATATCATATACTATTTCAAAATATTGTGTTCAATGCAATGGTTTTGGAATTAGAGGCACTGAACAAAAATGATACCTTGACTATAGTAGATCTTCCTGAAGGGAAATCACGATAAAAAGTGTAGCAAAAAATAAAAATTTCCCTTAAGTTATTCCATATGAATGAACATGATCAGTTATATAATGTTTACTTCTTATGGAAGTTAACCGTTGATGCAGAATCCAAAGAAAAAAATATAAGCGTTGAATGAAGAACAACACCTCTACTTATTCCACACGAACAAAGTGCCTTCAATATCCCCGCTAACTTCTACAAACAAGTTGAATATTTCCACATAGCACAGAGTACCTAATTGTATACTATATTTCACTTAAGTGTGTCATATCTTACGGTGTCCCGTGTTTTACTTAAGTACATCGCACCTTACAGTGTTCCTTATTTCACTTAAAATGTTTATTTTTTACTTAAGCATATTGTTCCTTATGGTGTACTCTGTTTCACTAATTAACGCTAGTGCATTGCAAGGACCGTACAATCCAATAAGCTTCACTTATTAATTTTCTCTCATCAATCTATCCTTATGGGTGTGATTATGTAGGTTCTAGTGACGTTGGCCATTATATCATATCACACATTTAATATTATAAAGAATGAGCAATTTCTAGTAACATATCACTGCCACACATGTAATAAAAATGTCACGTGATATGAAAAAACATTTATGTGAAAACATTTATTGTATAACTAACCATTTTCCCTTATGTCTATATTGAACACATGGAATAGGCACTGTTACCCTTATCTAGTTCAATATTTGACTCTTAGACATTTATCCTGTTGAACAGGATGATCCAATTCCATCCAGGTTACTCATGGCCCCCATCATGATTTATGGAGTACCCATGAATCATATTAATGGTCATTCTGTTATAGACAATAGTTGATTAACAATAAAGTACTCGACTCCACATCTAGGGTCCATAGCGGCTTTAGATCAAAAGGTGGTATACACCACTATCACCTTTAGCATAAATTATGAAACTTGCATAACATTTTATGTAGTAGTATCATGGTGGGTATTTCTAATATAAATACTACTCCTAATATTTATACATATGTGAAGACTTTATAACTCTTTATCCTTGATCCATGTGTTCACCGGTGATTTTGGTAAACAATCACTTATTTTTAAATTTATTGCTTGAAGGACCAAACTAGTAAATCTAGGGGCGTGTTATGCTAAATCTTTAAGAAAAAGAAGTGTGCATTAATGTTGTCAAATATTTGTGTTGGATGTTGACTACTTTGCGTAAGTAATAGTTGGTAGGCAAACACATTTTCTTCAAAGACTCGTTTCTCGCTTGCATATGGTTACTTTGAGCTTGTATTGAAGTTTACAATGAATTTTACCACCCTAAATCCTAACATTAGAATCCCTATTTATAGTACTATGAAACTAATTGTCCTTAACGTTCAATTGTCTTCCATATGACACGTCACCTCTGCTTGATTTTGTTTCCTTTGATTGATCTCCACGTGTCTTTGACATTTTGGATAAGACCAAAAAAATAGTTAATTGTGTTGAAATAAGCGAGACTAAGAGACATTTAGATTAAATCGTATGTTTAATAGCACAACCGAAGATGAATTATATAGGAAAAAAAATACTAATTGTAGTATTAATTACATAGATATCCTAGTCTATTCTAGAATATACTAAGGAATATTCTAGGGAGTATATATATATATATATATATATATATATATATATATATATATATATATATATATATATATATCAACACTCCCCCTCAAGCTTGAGCATATAAGTCAAATGCACCAAGCTTGTTACATATATAGTTGGTTCTAGGGCTTCGTAGGGATTTTGTAAACACGTCTGCCAATTGATCATTAGAGTTGATAAAGCTTTTAGGGATGTCGCCTGACTCGATCTTCTCTCTGACAAAGTGACAGTCTATCTTAATATGTTTGGTTTTCTCATAGTAGACTGGATTTGAAGCAATGTGGAATGCAAGTTGATTATCACAAATAAGTGTCATTGGTCTTACTTCTTCAATTTGAAGTTCCTTGAGCAACTATTTTAACTAAATAGGTTCACATGTTGCCATTGTCGTGGCCCTTTACTCTGCCTCGACGCTTGATGTTGCAACTATATTTTGTTTCTTACTTTTCCAGGATACAAGGTTTCCTTCAACAAGTACACAATACCCGGAGGTGAATCGTCTATCAATGGGTGATCATGCCCAATCAGCATCGGAGTATCCAACTATCCGGGTATGTCTTTTATCTTCATACAAGAGACATTTTCCTATAGCACATTTGATGTATCTCAGAATTCGGATAACAACTTTTATGTGTTCCTGACAAGGGGAATTTAAGAACTAGCTTACCACACTAACTATAAAAGAAATGTCCGGACGAGTGACTGTGAGATAATTCAACTTTTCGACTAATCTCCTATATCTTTCTGGGTCAGATAGAGGCTCCCCCTTATTGGGTAGTAGTTTAACACTTGGATCCATAGGAGTATAAGTTGGTTTAGCATTCGACAACCATGTTTCTTCCAAAATATCCGTAGCATATTTCCACTGGAAAATCACTAAACCATCTTTAGATTGGGCCACCTCAATTCCCAAGAAGTAGCGGAGTTTACTGATATCTTTAGTCTAAAATCAATTTGAGAAATGTTGTTTCACCTAAAGCATTCCTTGTTGATCACTACCAGCTATGACAATATCATCTACATACACAATAAGATAGATGCACCCTAGGGCTGAGTGACGATAAAAAACAGAATGTTTAGCTTCGCTACGCACCATACCAACCTGTTGTACTACAGTGTTGAGATTTCTTAAAACTATAAAGAGACACGTGTAGCTTAAAACCCATATTCAATGAGTCCCCCTGAGCAACAAACCCAGGTGGTTGCTCCATATATACTTCCTCTTCAAGATCACAATGTAAAAAGGCATTTTTGATGTCAAGTTGATGAAAGGCCAATGTTGAATAGCTGCAATGGCTAGAAGAAGTCTGACAGGTGTCATCTTGGCTAGAGGCGAGAAGGTATCACTATAATCCAACCCAAAAATATGAGTGTATCCTTTGGCTACCAAGCGAGTTTTAAAATGATTGATCTTACCATCTGGTCTAACCTTCACTGAATAAAGCCAACGAAAACCTACAAAAGATTTCTCATGGGGGAGATAAACCAGTTCCCCAGTACCACTGCTTTGAAGAGCATACATTTCATCAATCATTGCTTGCCTCCACTTAGGGTGATATAATGCTTCACCTGGTATTTTTGGAATAGAAACAGAAGACAAAGAAGACAAACAAGTATACTACAAAGGGGAAAGACGATGATAACATAAATCAATATAATGTGGAGAAGTATTTCATGTTTGACGTATACCTTTTGGAAGGAAAATTGGAACATCAGATTCAGGTGGCAGGATCAGATCCGTTGATGGCGAAGGCATCAGAGGAGAGTCTGCAATGACCCTAGGGGTAGGTATGACCTCAGGGATAGGTACGAGAGACGTTGGTTGGAAAAGCTGATATATTTGAAGTGGATGAGAAGTGAAGGGGTCAACTATTGGGGTATTTAGTGGGCTAGGTTTCGTAGAATGATGGGGAATAATGACAAACGGGACTTCTGAAAGATGTTTGGGAGTAATTTCCTAGAGGGGTTTTGGAGTTACTTGGCTGAACTCAAAATATGGAACAGACTCAAAGAAGGTAACATCGGTTGATACGAGGTATTGTTGTAGAGTATGTGAATAACAACGATAACCCTTCTGGGATCGATGATAATCAAGAAAACACACTTGAGTGATCGAGCTGATAGTTTATCAAGTCCAAGGGAGAGATTATGTACAAAACATGTTGACCCGAAGACTCGAGGAGGAATTGGGTGAAGGGGAATGTCTGGACAAATGAGGGTATTCAGTTAAGGACAAATGAGGGCATTCGATTTATAAGGTAACATACTGTGAGCATAACATCTCCCCAAAATAGCTGAGGAACATTACTATGAAGAAGTAGGGTCCGAGTGGTTTCTACGAGATGCCAATTTTTACATTCGGCTACCCCGTTTTGTCGAGGTGTTTGAGGGTAAGATGTTTGGTGCAAAATACCATTGGATGACATAAAAGTTTGAAATTGTGAGGATAAATATTCACGTGCATCGTCACTTCTTATGGTACACATAGAAAAACCAAATTGGGTTCTTACTTCCCGATAAAATTGTTCAAAAATATAAAACAATCTAGATATGCTCTTCATTAAAAATAGCCACGTGCAACGTGAAAAATCATCAATAAAGGTTACAAAATACCTAGACTCAAAATTAGACATAATAAGCGAGGGGACCCTAAACACCGGAGTGAACTAAAGCAAAAGGGGAGGAAACCAGTTTATTTAATTGATCAGGAAAGTGACTACGAGTATGTTTCCCTAACTGACAAGATTCATAATGTAAAGTGGATAATTTAGATAAACTGGGCACTAACTTTAGTAGCTTGGGAAGACTTGGATAACCTAACTGCCCGTGGATAGTGAGTGGAGAATCTGTTGTGGAGCATATGGTAGATGAAGTAAAGAAGTAGTAGAGGCCTTGAGACTCACATCCGATGCTAATTGTTTGTCTCGAAGTTCGATCCTAGAAGGAGACATTAATCTTATTAAAGGTGATAGAACAATTAAGGGACCGGGTTAAACGACTGACTGACAGTAAATTAAATTGGCAATTACGTACGCATAGGACAGAAGGGACAGAGAGAGATGGTAGAATTTGAAAAATGCCAATCCCTTGAGATCGGGTTTGAGAACCATTTATAACGCCTGAGACTGCTTTCAGGATTACAGGCTAACCCCCCAAACTAACACAGGTCTTTTCATTATGGTTTGGCCTCACTCACATGCTTTTCGGGAAACTTCCCAGAAGGTCACCCATCCCAGAATTGCTGCAAGTCAAGCACGCTTAACTGTGGAGTTCTTATGGAACGGGCTATTGAAGGCTTTTCGAAGTTGGCACTCCCGTTGACTCAGTTGACTTGCAAAGGTAAAGCGTTTGTGTGGGATGCCCATTGTGAGGAGAGTTTCATTGAACTGAAGAAGAGATTGACCACAACTCCAGTTTTAACTCTACCCGAACCAAGTGAACCGTTTGTGGTGTATTGCGACACTTCTTTGATGGGTTTAGGAGGTGTGTTACTGCAGGATGGAAAGGTTGTGGCTTATGCTTCACGACAGTTAAGGGTCCATGAGAGGAATTATCCAACTCATGATTTTGAATTGGCTGCAGTGGTTTTTGTATTGAAAATTTGGAGGCACTATCTTTATGGTTCTAGATTTGAAGTGTATAGTGATCATAAGAGCCTAAGGTATCTGTTTGATCAGAAGGAATTAAATATGAGACAAAGAAGGTGGTTAGAATTCTTAAAGGATTATGACTTCGGCTTGAACTATCACCCTGGTAAAGCTAATGTCGTGGTTGATGCTTTGAGTCGGAAGACGTTGCATATGTCTGCTATGATGGTTAAAGAGTTGGAATTGATTGAACAGTTCAGAGATATGAGTTTGGTTTGTGAGCAGACACCGCATAGTGTGATGCTACGTATGCTGAAGATCAACAATGAATTTCTTAACAGTATCAGAGAGGGTTAGAAATTGGAAGACGTTGCATATGTCTGCTATGATGGTTAAAGAGTTGGAATTGATTGAACAGTTCAGAGATATGAGTTTCGTTTGTGAACAGACATCACATAGTGTGATGCTACGTATGCTGAAGATCAACAATGAATTTCTTAACAGTATCAGAGAGGGTCAGAAATTGGATGTGAAACTGGTGGATTTGATGATTGTAAATGAACAAGCAGAAGGTAACGAATTCAAAGTGGATGAACAAGGTGTGTTGAGGTTTCGTGAAAGAATTTGTATTCCTGGTGATCCTGAGTTGAAAAGAATGATCCTAGAAGAAAGTCACAGGAGTAGCTTGAGTATCCATCCAGGAGCTACAAAGATGTATCAAGACTTGAAGAAGATATTTTGGTGGTCTGGATTGAAAAGTAACGTGGCCAAGTTTGTGTATGCTTGTTTGACTTGTCAGAAGTCGAAAGTGGAACATCAAAAGCCTGCTGGTTTGATGCAACCGTTGGATATTCCAGAGTGAAAGTGGGACAATATTTCTATGGATTTTGTGACCGGGTTGCCTAATACGCCGAGGGGAAATGATTCCATTTGGGTAGTGGTGGATAGACTGACGAAATCGGAACACTTAATTCCGATTAATATCACTTTTCCTTTGTAGAAGCTGGCAGAGATTTATATTCAGGTGATTGTGAAGTTGCATGGAGTTCCGTTGATTATTGTGTCAGATAGAGATCCAAGATTCACTTCCAGATTTTGGGAGAGTTTGCAAGAAGCTTTAGGATCGAAACTGAGATTGAGCTCAGCTTATCACCCGCAGACGGATGGACAAAAAGAGAGAACTATATAATCTTTGGAGGATTTATTGAGGGCTTGTGTGCTTGAACAAGGAGGTGCTTGGGATAGCCATTTACCATTGATTGAGTTCACTTATAACAACAGTTATCATTCTAGTATTGGAATGGTGTCTTTTGAAGCTTTTTATGGACGGAGGTGTCGGACGCCTCTATGTTGGCATGAATCTGGTGAGAGCGTAGTACTTAGACCCGAGATTGTTCAACAGACTACTGAAAAGGTGAAGCTGATTCGGGAAAAGATGAAAGCTTCGCAGAGTAGGAAGAAGAGCTACCATGATAAGAGGAGGAAAGATCTTGAATTTCAAGAAGGAGACCATGTGTTTTTTAGAGTCACCCCGGTGACCGGTGTTGGACGTGCGTTGAAGTTGAGGAAACTAACTCCTCGGTTTATTGGTCCATATCAGATTTCCGCAAGGGTTAGATCTGTTGCCTACCGAGTGGCGTTGCCACCCAATTTGTCAAATTTGCATGATGTGTTCCATGTGTCACAGCTTTGGAAGTATGTTCCGGATCCGTCGCATATGATTCCAATGGATAATGTGGACGTAAGGTATAACCTTACAGTTGAGGCCTTACCAATACGGATTGAAGACTGCGAGGTAAAGAAATTGAGGGTTTAAGATATCACCCTTGTGAAGGTAGTATGGGGAGGCGCTACTGGTGGAAATATGACTTGGGAGTTAGAGAGCAGGATGCGAGAGTCGTATCCGGAGTTGTTCGTATGAGGTAAATTTTTTGAGGACGAAAATATTCTAAGCGGGGGAGAGTTGTAACACCCCGATTTATTTTCTTGTCTTTCGTAATTGGAATTATATGTTGTTGTGCATTTGTGTGTGGTTGTGTTTAGGGTTGCCCTTAATATGGAGTAGTGACCTTAAAATTATAGGGATTAAGATGTTGGGGGTGTGTGACCAATTAGGTAGAACTTGGTGGTGTGGTGAGAATAAGCAGGATTAGTGCAGAGTCGAAGTTAGTGATGATGAAGTCTTATCTTTTGTTTCGTTGTGCCGGCGTCTGCTCTGATGTGTAACACTGGGGATTCGGAACGCTTGTCGTTATTTGTTTTATTATTTGTTATCACTTTAATTGCTTGATGATGATTATGTGGTATTAAACATGTTATATTTTCGTTAAATTTCCGCTGCCATATTGAAGATTAATTAAGTATGATTTTATTGATGATATCTATGTGTTACATATCGTACGCATGAGCAGGTGTTTGTTGAATGTAGCATCCTAAACGTTGTATGTTTTATTTTACTCTGATATTTAATTATTAATAGTCTCGGGGGTTTAGGGTGTTACATAGTGGTGTTGTACCCCAAATTTTACCCCTTAGATGTCATATTTTCTTGCACCCGCATCATGTATGCATTGTTAACTAACCATTTCTTTTGCAAGTTATTTCTTTTTATTGTGGAAAATAGGGTTTAAAGAGGACAAGGTTTTCCTAAGACATATTTTGGCCAAATGCAACCATTTGAGTCTACATGCATCCAAGAAGACTTTTCAACAAGAAATCAAATGTTTCACCAAGACAAGTCAACCATTGCCTTTCATGTCAAGCAAAGTGTGATCCCAAGTCTTGAGAAATTATGCCATGTGTTAACAAACATCCTTGGAATCCATCTTTGAGTCTTAAAGATTTTTCTCTTAAGAGAAAGAATTTTTTTCATGAAGATAAAATATTCACCAAGGTGTAACATATCAAAGTGGTGCCATGGGAGGATTTAATCTTGCCATTTCATAAGTTCATCCCCGTGACATTTCTTTTCCATGGACATATGGTTTGTCTCAAATTTCTACGGGCCCAAAATATGTCATTTGGATCAAAGGCCATTCAAAGTGGTGCTCCTGTAGTGGTTCAGCAACAAGGCCCCATGCATCTAGTTTAATTCTTATGCCATTTATTATTTGAAAACTGAAGATGCTTTGCTTCAAAAACAAGTTTCGTGGAGTCATTACATATTACCTTTCTAAGCTCACCCATTCTTGATAAAACCAAAAAGTTACTGAGATATCATGTTGAATTAGTGAAATAAAAATGTTCAGCACAAGAAGCCTGTATTCATAAGCAGAGAGTACGTATTCTCAATTCAAACCATTACTTCTTTTTGCTTTCTCTCTCATGGCACATTAAAAAGTGGTTTTGGAATAACCATTAAAGAATGAAAGTAACAGACTGAATCCACCACCTCCTCCGCTGCACTTGTCCAGCATGGTGATCTTCAAGGATTGACCAAGATCAACGGCTGAGGGAAGTGATACACAAACCCTAATTCCTTACCCAACAGGCCATGTAAACCCTAATTTTTTCTCCCGTGGACAAACCAATTATCCACTGTGTCTCTAAGACCCGGAGAGCTGGCTTTGCCTATAAAAGGAGATCATTTTTCCTTTGCTGAGGACACCAGAAATTACCAAGCATTTCTCTCTACTTCTCCCTCCCATAATCTTGCAAGTAACACTAAAAAACTTGCAAGAAATTCACCATTTCCATTTCCTCTGTAAACACCACAACAAACACTCCTAGAAAAAATATCAAGAAACTCATAAAAACCCTCTTTACTTTTCCATTTTTTTAAGTTCTGCAAGTAACCTTCAAGTCTTGCAAGAATTTATCCTTTTTACTTCCTTCCAGTAAACACCTCAAGCCTCCATTATCTTAAACCACCAAAGCCCGTGTTTCGTTCTGAGAGTTTGGTTCTGTAGCAGTTGAGGAAGGAAAGTATCCATCACTTCCAGAAACTCTCGCCGGTGAAGAAGCAGTGGACTTTCTCCACTAGGTATCACTCCATCTCACTCTGTTTTATATACACGACGATCATGTGATACCTATCTGCACCATACTGTTATCATACTTGTTGTTCATTACTGCCTAATTTTGTGATTACTCTGCTCCATATTGTCATCATGTTGTGATCTTGTTATTATCTGATTATTGTTTATTTCTGTGGTAAAATCATTAACATGTTAGTCCTGTGTTGTTAATCGTTAAGTGAATCTATATTCGTATTCGAAACTGAACAAAAATAAAAAGAATCAAGGTGGCGCTCGCCATGCTAACATAGTGGCTCCCGCCACCCACACCAAATAAATAAAATATAAGACCCACATACACATGGCGCCCGCCATGCATATGGTGGCGTCCATCACACTTCCCTAACACACTAAAACCACACACCACATGAAAAGGAAAAAGAAAAAGAAAAAGAAAAGAAAAATGGACACATGGTGCAAGCCACCCTCTATGTAATGGAGGTGGCGCAAGCCACCCTTTACTATGGGGAGGTGGCGCCAGCCACATTGGGTGGTGGGGGCCACACTGAGTTCTTTGTTTTTTTTGTGTTTTATTTGTTTTACCCTTCATTTAATCTTTCTTCTTCTTCTTGTCAAGAATACTAAAAATATAATGATAAAGCATTAAAACATATGCATAATTTCTTTTCATTCTCAGACATTTCTGCAAATAAAATCTACTGTTTTTTATTAAGAAAAGGAAACTTCAAAGTGGGTTGTTTTTGGCATATGCTGTGACTCGTGGAACTTTGCTTCTTGACTTAAACAAAACCCCCTCATAAGAATGTTGTCTTTTCTTTACCTCTGTTGATAAGTTGCATCCAATTGTTTTTGTTGTTAAACTGTGAATGCGTTTCCTTTGCCATACTGGGTATATGTATGTGACCGCTGACTTTAAAGAGATTTTCTTGAGAGCATGCTGTAATTTGTGGATTTTATTGAACTTTGCTTCCTGGCTGTGAACAAAACTTTCTCATGAGAGTGTTGTTTGCATTTTTTACCTCGATTTCTAACTTGCATGACTTCAAATATATTTGTCGCCAAATTATGAATGTCACATTTACATGATCACCTATACTTGCTGTTTGCTATGATCACATTTAAAAATTTCACTTCACGTGTTGATTAAATGCTTACTGTTTGAAATTCTTGAACTCATATGCTTCATTGTATTTCAACCCCACTGTAACTCTTGTTTACAAGATGTTATTCTTCCCCTTCCTTCCAAAGGAAAAGTTTTTCTATTGACTTCAAGGTCATAGAAAGCTCATTTTACCTTGACCTCATAGTCTTAGGTTTTCACCCCATTCTTGGCCTCATAGCCAAAGTTTCTCTTGACCTCATAGTCATAGAGAGCTCATTATCCTTTTGGCCTCATAGCCATCCTCTATTGACCTCATAGTCATGGAAAAGTCTCTCTATTGACCTCATAGTCATAGATAGCTCATTACCTTCCCTTGACCTCATAGTGATAGGATCCCACCTTTGACCTCATAGTCATAGGTAACCTTTGGCCTCATAGTCATAGGTAGCTCTTGACCTCATAGTCATTAGCAACATCTTAAACCTTTGGCCTCATAGTCATAGGTAACTCTTGACCTCATAGTCATTAACAACATCTTCAACCTTTGGCCTCATAGTCATAGGTAGCTCTTGGCCTCATAGTCATTAGCAACATCGTTAACCTAGACCTCATAGTCATAGGTAACCCTTGACCTCATAGTCATAGGAAAGCTTTGGCCTCATAGTCATAGCCATCCTCCATTGACCTCATAGTCATGGAAAAGTCTCTCTATTGACCTCATAGTCATAGATAGCTCATTACCTTCCCTTGACCTCATAGTCATAGGATCCCACCTTTGACCTCATAGTCATAGGTAACCTTTGGCCTCATAGTCATAGGTAGCTCTTGGCCTCATAGTCATTAGCAACATCTTTAACCTAGACCTCATAGTCATAGGTAACCTTTGACCTTATAGTCATAGGCAAGCTTTGGCCTCATATTCATAGCCATCCTCTATTGACCTCATAGTCATGGAAAAGTCTCTCTATTGACCTCATAGTCATAGATAGCTCATTACCTTCCCTTGACCTCATAGTCATAGGATCCCACCTTTGACCTCATAGTCATAGGTAACCTTTGGCCTCATAGACATAGGTAGCTCTTGACCTCATACTCATTAGCAACATCTTCAACCTTTGGCCTCATAGTCATAGGTAGCTCTTGACCTCATAGTCATTAGCAACATCTTCAACCTTTGGCCTCATAGTCATAGGTAGCTCTTGGCCTCATAGTCATTAGCAACATCTTTAACCTAGACCTCATAGTTATAGGTAACCCTTGACCTCATAGTCATAGGAAAGCTTTGGCCTCATAGTCATAACCATCCTCCATTGACCTCATAGTCATGCAAAAGTCTCTCTATTGACCTCATAGTCATAGATAGCTCATTACCTTCCCTTGACCTCATAGTCATTGGATCCCACCTTTGACCTCATAGTCATAGGTAACCTTTGGCCTCATAGTCATAGGTAGCTCTTGGCCTCATAGTCATTAGCAATATCTTTAACCTAGACCTCATAGTCATAGGTAACCTTTGACCTCATAGTCATAGGCAAGCTTTAGCCTCATATTCATAGCCATCCTCCTTTAACCTCATAGTCATGGAAAAGTCTCTCTATTGACTGCATAGTCATAGATAGCTCATTACCTTCCCTTGACCTCATAGTCATAGGATCCCACCTTTGACCTTATAGTCATAGGTAACCTTTGGCCTCATAGTCATAGGTAGCTCTTGACCTCATAGTCATTAACAACATCTTCAACCTTTGGCCTCATAATCATAGGTAGCTCTTGACCTAGTAGTCATTAGCAACATCTTCAAGCTTTGGCCTCATAGTCATTGGTAGCTCTTGGCCTCATAGTCATTAGCAACATCTTTAACCTAGACCTCGTAGTCATAGGTAACCTTTGACCTCATAGTCATAGGCAAGCTTTGGCCTCATAGTCATAGTCATCCTCCATTGACCTTATAGTCATGGAAAAGTCTCTCTATTGACCTCATAGTCATAGATAGCTCATTATTTTTCCTTTTGACCTCATAGTCATAGGATTCCCTCTTGACCTCATAGTCATCTTGCTATTTTGACCTCATAGTCATCTTACCATCTTGACCTCATCATCACCTTACCATCTTGACCTCATAGTCACCTTAACATTTTGACCTCATAGCCACCTACCATCTTGACCTCATAGTCATCTTACCACTTTGACCTCATAGTCATAAGTAGCACATTCTCTAGACCTCATAGTCATAGGCCACATGGCCATTCACCCATCATAACATAGACTTAGAGAGTTTCTTAAACTCTAAATGAGCTCATACTCATTTCCCTCCTTGGAAATTTGGCCATAGCCAATGGTTCCTGAATCCACCCTTAGTGAGATGAACTACAGTTGCTCTGATTTATTAGTCAGATACGTAGGCACAAGATGCAACGTCTTGGCGAGCATACTTAGTGTACATACCGTTAGGTTTTTACCTTTAGTAGATTCTTAGTAAGCAAACATAATATAACACAAGCTAAACAAGAGGTCCCTGTAGAGTACTACAGATATTAATGGTGCTAATACCTTCCCTTAGTATAACCAACCCCCGAACCTTAGACCTCCCCCCTTTAGGTTTTTCTCAATCTTGAACCTTTCCTTTGGATAAATCAAAGTCGGTTGTGAATCAAAAGAAATGTGATGCAAGTTAATTAATGGCTTGTTATCCGATTTTCACCGCAATAGAAATGGCGACTTCACTGGGGATGCAATGTTGAGGGTTAAGCCCACCTTGCTTTTGCTTATGTTATTCATGCTTGTTTGCTATATTTGTACATATCCCTTGTATTTATGCTCTGTTTGAGATCTTTTGTGGGCATGGTACCATTGAGTGGTGAGGTAAGTCCTAACTCGGACTTGAGAGCACATATTATAGGATCGTGGTGTAATCAATAGTCGGTTATTGGTAGTAGTACTAACAATCTATGGCATATGATGACCACACTCAGATGAGGCCCTTTGGGATTGTTGATGTCTGATGTGAGAAGTCACATTGATATTACTTTTTCAATTGGGAGCCAGGGATTTTGAGAACCGTAGTTACCTTCACCCCACTTGGCCTTTTAAGACGTAGTGCGGTGGCTACAAGGGAGCAAGTCCTAAGTAGTTGTCACGCGATACTACACTCAGACGAGTTTATCTTGAGAATATTATTAACCCGTGTAAGTAGTTACATGGGCCGATAATATCCGAAGGATTTACGTAGACTCTGGGAACTTTTAGAACCTTGTTCCACAATTGATGAACCTATAGTCCACACCTTGTTGGGATGGGTAGAACATGACTCCATTCATGAGACCTCTAAACCTTGGACTTGTATGCTTCGTTGTATGTACATATGCCTGTGTTTATGTGTACCCGTGTTTGTGCATTGCATACCCCTCATTTGCATCCATTGTTGGTTTCAAGGAATTCAAACATTCATTTCATTTTCAACAGAGCTTGGATCTTAAAAAAAAAACTTCTTCAGTTTTTCCACAAAAATTTTTGCAACTTCCTTTGAGTTCCTTGAAATCACATGGCTTGTATTCGCATCCCATGCGCATTCGCATCTCATTTGCATTTCTCGATCCTGAGTCTCTCCCTCTATGTCTGGAGGATACCTAGCACCTATTCAAGACAATGGCAACAATGAATGAAATTCTGAAGAACCAGGAGGAGTTGAAAGAGGAGGTCAGAATCCTCAAGTGCCAGATGAATTGGGTTCTCAAAACTTTGCAAGCTCTGATGAAGAAAGAAGAGTACGCTCCCCATGCCACTCCCAGAGAGATTGTTAGTTCATCGCCTCTTGTGAATCCTCTAACTCAAGGACCTCCTCAGTATCAAGGGCCGAACTGCCGTCAACTATGCCAGCATGTACGACCAAGGCCAAGAAAGCCAGAAAGAAATTTCACTCAGCTACCAATGTCGTACAGTCAATTACTGCCAGTTTTGATCAAAGGAGGATTGATAGTGCCAAAGGAATTAAAGCCAGTACCATTTCCTTATCCACCAGGTTTTGACGCCAATGCTCGATGTGACTACCATGCTGGGGCACAAGGGCATTCAACTGAAGACAGTAAGGTGCTCCCGGGTAAGGTTCAGAAACTGTTAGACTCTGAGAGGATCTCATTTACGCCTCAAGGCATTCAAATCAACCAACATTTGCCATCTCCTGTGGTTCTCCCATACCAAGGATCTGCCTTTGGAGAAACTTCACGCCAACCAATCTTTGGTTTTGGTCTAGTACCAGAATGTAACCGTCATCAGGTATCCACCGAAAGGGTGTTTCAGCCTCCAACTGTTGTTTCTCCTCGCCAAGATAAAAAGAGCTGCTCTATCAAAAGAGGCAAGGTTCACTACACTCCTATCTCGGTGCCGCTAAGCGAACTGTTCCCACTGCTAATTCAGAACAAGTTGGTGACTCCTCAACCTTACAATCCTGTGCCAGGACCTTGGTACAATGCAAGTCTGACTTCTGACTTTCATAAAGGGGCTGAAGGACATAGTTTGTGTTAGTTCCTGGATTGGCTGGAATTTTGGTAAAACAAAGTATATTCAATGTTGATGTCAAGGTGCTGATGTTGTAACACTGAAGTCTTAACACTGGGCTGTGTTAAGTAATTAATTGCTGAAGTTGGATGTCTGATGTCACACAGGTGATGTTGTAACATCAGATCTGCAGAATTAACAATAGCATGCTGTGATGTTGTTAGGGTTGCGTATTAGCTGGAATTGTGGAGAGCAAGCTGTCTCATTGGATGCGAATATCTTGGGACAGATATTTGCTGTTGCATAGGAGATCTGCTGCAGATTTGTAGGAGATTTAAAAGGTTGAAGATTTAAAAAGATTTTAGGAGAAAATCTGTTTTAATATTCAGTTTTAAATAACAAAATTTGGGAGATATTGTAGCAAGTCCAAGACCAATTCAAGGAGCTATATAAAGTGCACAAGACCAAAGGAAAAAGGTACAGAAATACAGAAAGAAGATCAAGAGCATAGGCTGAGTGTCTTGAGTATTTTGTACGAGTTGTATTTACACTATTCTAGGGTTTTGTAAGTTCCTGGATTGGCTGGAAGGTGTTCAATGCTGATGTCATGGTGTTGATGTTGCAGCATTGAGTCTTAGTACTGGGCTGTACTAAGTTGTGAAGGTTAACTATGTTTGATGTCATGGGCTTGATGTCATAACATTGCACTTAACACTGGGCTGTGTTAAGGTTGCTAGTTGCTGAAGTGGATGTCTGATGTCACATAGGTGATGTTGTAACATCAGACCTGCAGAACTGAAGCTAATGACAGCATGGGCTTATTGTTATTAGGGTCGCGTATTAGCTGGAATTGTGGAGAGTGTTGACTCGTTGGATGAGAATATCTTGGGCTAGATATTTTCTGTTACATGGGAGATTTGATTGCAGGTTTGTTGGAGAATTAAAAGGTGGAAGATTTAAAAAGATTTTGGGGATAAAATCTGTTTTAAAAGATTCAGTTTTTAATTAACAAATCTGATCAAATATTGTGACAAATCCAATCCAAATTCAAGGAGCTATATAAAGCGCACAAGACCAAGGAAGAAGGTACAGAAAACAGATTGAAGATCAAGAGCTGGAGGCTTAGAGTCTAGGGTTTGTTTAGAGTACTTGTAATCACACTATTCTAGGTTGAATAAGTGTTGAATTTTCTGTCCTCTCTAGAAGCTGTGAAGCAATAGAGAGTTGTTGATTGATCGAAGCTAGGAAGCAAGATCAAGGGATCTTAAAGAGGTTGTTCTTTGAGTGTTTTAGGGGATTGAGTAGTGTTCTCATATCTAAGTAGTTTCTTAGGTAGAAAGTCACTAGTAGAGTATAAGTTTAGGAGATTGTCAACTGGTGTGTTGAGTCTGTAAATTATATCTACAAGTAGTGAATTTCATCCCTGGCTTGGTAGCCCCCAGACGTAGGTAGTTAGACCGAACTGGGTGAACAACTCCTTGCATTTTCCTGTTGCTTATTCTGTCCATTATTGCAGAGTGTGTTGTTGTAACATCGCACCTTAACATCACACGTCTGGTACCAGAATTTCAATTGGTATCAGAGCAGGCATCCTGTCTGTCTCTGGGTGAGATCTAGGGAAGTACTTTCTGGTGAAAGATGGACAAAGAGGTTGGAGGATTTGTCAACAGACCCCCTATATTGGATGGCTCAAACTATGAGTATTGGAAGCCTAGAATGACTACCTTTTTAAAGTCATTAGACAGCAGAGCTTGGAAGGCTGTCATTAAAGAGTGGGAAGCTCCTGTTGTGTGTGAAAAAGATGATGCTGGCAAGGATAAAGAAGGCACCTCTAAGCGAAAGCCTGAAGAAGAATGGTCCAAGGAAGAAGATGAGCTTGCCCTTGGGAATTCAAAAGCCCTAAATGCTATCTTCAATGGGGTTGACAAGAACATATTCAAGCTGATCAACTCATGTGAAACTGCTAAGGCTGCTTGGGATATTTTGAAGGCTACTCATGAAGGTACATCTAGAGTGAAGATGTCAAGACTTCAACTTTTAACATCTAAGTTTGAAAGCTTGAAGATGAAGGAAGAGGAAACTATTCATGACTTCCACATGAGTGTTCTTGAGCTGTCAAATGCATCCAGTGCTCTTGGTGAGAAAATGACAGAAGAGAAGCTGGTAAGAAAGATTCTTAGGTCCCTCCCTAAGAAGTATAAGATGAAGGTAACAGCCATTGAAGAATCTCAAGACATCAGCAAGATGAGAGTTGATGAGCTTATTGGATCTCTTCAAACATTTGAACTTGGGCTGAATGAGGAAGAACCAGAAAAGAAGCCCAAGAGTATAGCCTTAGTCTCCACTCCTGCAGCAGCTAAAGATGATGAGTCCCAGGAGGATTTGCCTCAGGCTATAGTTATGTTGGGAAGGCAATTCAATAAAGTGTTCAAGAAGATGAACTATAACTACAGGCCAAATGTCAAGAACATCTCCTCTGACATCAGTAATTCAAAAGAGAAAGATGAAGATAAGACAGTCCAAGATAAAGGTGTTCAGTGCTTTGAATGTGAAGGGTATGGACATGTTAAGAAAGAGTGTCCCACATTCTTAAGAAGCAGAATAAAGGCTTGACAATTTCCTGGTCTGAATCTGACAGTGAAAGTGAAAGTGAGTCAGCAAAGCATGTTGCAGCTTTGATAGGAATTGTTGAATCTGATGATGATAGTGATGGAGAAGTCACTTATGATGAGCTAGATTCAACCTACAGAGAGCTGTGTTTTAAGAGTGCTGAAGTCTGTCAAGAAAACAAGTGCCACAAGCAACAGATTGCTCAGCTTGAGAATGAAAAAGCTGATCTGGAAAATGAAGTGGTGCTAGTAAGAGCTCATCTTGATCGAATGACCAAGTCTGTTAGGATGCTGAACAGTGGTACAGACACTCTTGACAAGATTCTTCAGACGGAAAGGATAGCTGAAGACAGGACT
Source organism: Lathyrus tuberosus (assembly GCA_022829125.1). Taxonomy (NCBI): domain Eukaryota; kingdom Viridiplantae; phylum Streptophyta; class Magnoliopsida; order Fabales; family Fabaceae; genus Lathyrus; species Lathyrus tuberosus. The sequence continues at coordinate 9,733,950 of JALAZF010000003.1, forward strand.
GGATTAGGATTTGTGGTTGAGGGAAAAGTATCTACTGAAGCAAGCACTTCAGGAACCAAAGTGGAGATGTCTCAACCATTGTCTCAACATCAACCAAAGGTGCAGGATCCTACTCCTAAGAAAGCTGATGTTTCACAACCTGAGAGGATTGAGAAGAAGACTGGTCCTCATCAGAAGAGAAAGCAGCCACAAAGAGCTAGTCAGTATATGCCCCCATAATACCATAAGAGCATGCAATCTGCTAGGTTCAAACAGGGCATGTCACATCAGATGTCTCAACATCAGGTCAACGAGTATAGTCATGGCTTTAGATTTAACAATGATGTGCCTTATGTCTACGGAAGAAGAAAGCCTCACCATCATGGGAGACAATCCAGAAAACAGGATTCTCAGCCTTCTTATGGAAGAAGATATCAGCATAATAAAAGGCAGGCTAGTTATGGCAGGAGGAGACCACATTATGGATGGCAGCCTAAGCAATCTCATCATGGCAGAAGATTCAAAGATGAAAGGGTGAGATGTTATTACTGTGGAAGGTTTGGACATATGCAGTACTCTTGTTACAAGCTGCATGGATACCCTCAGCCTCAAAACAGAGGGAGAAAGCACAAGCCCAAAGTTGTTAAACAATGGGTACCTAAGGAGAAGGGGAAGTGCTTATTGGCTCAGTTGTCTGACAAAGAAGCAGAAGAAGGAACTTGGTACTTTGACAGTGGATGTTCAAAGCACATGACTGGATCCAAGGAGCATTTGGTGGAGATCATGTCTGGGCATGCTAACAAGGTTGTCTTTGGTAATGGAGAAGAAGGAGTTGTAGAGGGAGTTGGAAGAGTGAAAAATCTTGATGGACTCACTCTTGATAGTGTGATGCTTGTCCAAGGGTTGGATGCAAATCTGATCAGCATAAGTCAGCTATGTGATGAAGGGAACAAAGTATGCTACTCAAAGGATGAGTGTCTGGTGACAAGTGAAAAGGATGAAGTGATCATGAAAGGAGTCAGAACCAGAGATAATTGCTATCAGTGGAGTTCCTTTGAAAGTGGTTCAACTAATGATGTTATACCATCAGAATGTGACATCAGGATGCTGAAAAGTGATTCAAAGTTAATGAGTCCTGATTCAAAATGTGTAAAAGGAAAGGATTTATGGAGGGAATAAGTCATTGCTAATTCATATCAAGCTCTCAGCCTCAGAACCCCCTTTGACGGTACAACAACATCTCGACTCTCCAAATCTCCATTCTCTCAATGAATCAACGTTCTCGTCTCCAAGAATCAACCTTCTATAACTGGAGTCATGGCTTCTACAACCAAGATTCAGAGTTCCGCAAAAGGAAAAGCTAGGGTTTACACAGACAAAGGGTCAGCAGTCAAGCATATGGACATTGAGCCCCTCTCCACCATCTATCCTGAATCAGGTACTGTAAGACCTGCTAAACTAACTCCCAAGAGACCTACCACTGTCTTTAAGGATTCCGAAACTATGAAAGTTGTTACAAGTGTGTTGTTTGGAGACAAACTTAGAGCTATCAATCCGTTTCCACAAACTGCTGAGGAAAGGATAGAGGGTAAACGGGGTACAAGCGAAAGGAGTGACATGCAGCCTACTGATACAGATCTTCACAGATTAGCAGTATCCGCAATCGAAGATTCTGAAATGGAGGCAGATAATACTCATGTTGAAAGGGATGTCAGAACATCGCCTAGTAGGGAGGATGAGACTGCTCCTAGAGGAGAAAAGAGCTCTGATGTGATTAATGTTGAAGACTTATCTGATGATGAAGTCATCGGAAGAGCTGTGCCTGGTTTGGCAAAAAGACTAAAAACAAGGAAAGAAAAGGAGAGAGCTTCAGGTGATAAAAAGAAAAGGGGTGGAGTTGGGCCAACTAAAGCTTGGAGCAAGGTTGAGGTGACTCCAAGAAAGAGGAAGATTGTGGAACAATCTGAGTCTGAGGATGAAGCTGAGGAAGATGTTCATGACATCACACCAGTCAGAAAGACTATTTTAAAGAGAATTTCTGAGAATGTCCCTGAAGTGCCAGTGGACAACATATCTTTCCACTATGCGAGCAATGCTTCATTATGGAAGTTTGTGTGCCAAAGAAGGTTAGCTCTAGAAAGGGAGCTTGGAAAAGATGTCTTGTAGATGAAAGAAATTATGGACCTGATTCATGGTGCTGGTCTACTAAAAACTGTGACCAGATTTCCCAAGTGCTATAGTGGACTTGTTAAGGAATTCGTTGTCAACATTCCCACAGACATTTCTGACAATAGAAGTGTGAACTACAGGAAGGTGTTTGTTAGGGGGCAGTGCATTGACTTCTCTCCTAGTACTGTCAATAGGTACCTAGGAAGAGTTGAGGAAGAGGAGTGTGAGCTGGAGGTAACTGACAATGAGGTGTGTAGAGAGATCACTGCCACTCAAGTTAAGGTGTGGCCTCTGAAGAATAAGTTGACAGCTAGCAAACTCAGCATCAAGTATGCTATTTTGCACAGAATTGGTGCTGCTAACTGGATACCTACTAACCACAAAACCACCATAACTGTGGGTTTAGGAAGGTTCATCTATGCTGTGGGGAAAAAGGTCAAGTTCAACTATGGAAACTATATATTCGATCAAGTGGTGAAACATGGTGCTACCAATGCCATCAAAATGCCTATATCATTCCCTTCCCTTATCTGTGGAATGATCTTGGAACAACATCCTGGAATCTTAACCAGTTCTGAGGTTGCTTGTAAGAGGGAATCAGCTCTATCTTTGCATCCCAAACTGTTTGCTGGGAGTCATGTTCCAGACATTGTTACAACATCAAGTGTTGGAGTTAAGAAGGGCAGTACCAAATCTGAGCTGATTGAAGAATTAAAGGCAACCTGCAAGGATCTTGACATGGTTATCAGCACTAGCACTGTTAGGAAGATGAAGATTGAGCAGATGATCAAAGACTTGGAACAGGGAGAAGATGCTGGGAATGGTGACATTGAGGAGTCCAGGTCAGGTGAAGGTGAAGAGGATGGTGAGAGTACCAGCTCGGATGAAGACTGATTTCTGTCTACTGTTTGTAGTGGTAGCTTTAATTTCTGTCTTTGTTTTGGCACTTGATATGCTTGGTTTGTAATTTGAATATTGTGCTGTTATGTGCACGGTTTATGTTTTTAGTTTCCTTCTATGATTTGTTTTGCCTGTTTACTATCTGAGAGGCTAACAATGAGAGCTAGGGTACACTGACTATAGTTAATAGGGCTTCTTATAGAAGCATGCCTAATTATGGCTAAAAAGGGGGAGAAAATAGTAGCCTAGATAGTCAAGAGTATTATTGCCATATGCTGCTGATGTGATGCAGAGATTAAGGAAGAGTAATTGCTGCTAAAAGAAAAAAATAAAAGGTGTTTAGTTGAAAAGTAATGATGCAGCTGTGGAGGGGGAGTATAGACAGCATAGTTGTGGAGCTGCTGGTGAAGTATTCATAGCATTGAAGAGTGCAGAGTGCAGCAAAGCAGACATCAAAGGGGAGATGTGCACCAATTGGCTGTTGTCAATAATGAAGATGGTGCTGCAGCAGATCAAGTAATGAAGACTATATGAAGATTGTCAAACTGCTGCAAGTTAAAGTTTCAAAATATTGAAGATATTCCGCTGCTGAAGTCTCTGAAGATGCAGAGATTGTTTTAGCCAAAATTAGCCAAAGGGGGAGATTGTAAGTTCCTGGATTGGCTGGAATTTTGGTAAAACAACAAGGTGTTCAATGCTGATGTCATGGTGTTGATGTTGCAGCATTGAGTCTTAGTACTGGGCTGTACTAAGTTGTGAAGGTTAACTATGTTTGATGTCATGGGCTTGATGTCATAACATTGCACTTAACACTGGGCTGTGTTAAGGTTGCTAGTTGCTGAAGTGGATGTCTGATGTCACATAGGTGATGTTGTAACATCAGACCTGTAGAACTGAAGCTAATGACAGCATGGGCTTGTTGTTATTAGGGTCGCGTATTAGCTGGAATTGTGGAGAGTGTTGACTCGTTGGATGAGAATATCTTGGGCTAGATATTTTCTGTTACATGGGAGATTTGATTGCAGGTTTGTTGGAGAATTAAAAGGTGGAAGATTTAAAAAGATTTTGGGGGATAAAATCTGTTTTAAAAGATTCAGTTTTTAATTAACAAATCTGATCAAATATTGTGACAAATCCAATCCAAATTCAAGGAGCTATATAAAGCGCACAAGACCAAGGAAGAAGGTACAGAAAACAGATTGAAGATCAAGAGCTGGAGGCTTAGAGTCTAGGGTTTGTTTAGAGTACTTGTAATCACACTATTCTAGGTTGAATAGGTGTTGAATTTTCTGTCCTCTCTAGAAGCTGTGAAGCAATAGAGAGTTGTTGATTGATCGAAGCTAGGAAGCAAGATCAAGGGATCTCAAAGAGGTTGTTCTTTGAGTGTTTTAGGGGATTGAGTTGTGTTCTCATATCTAAGTGGTTTCTTAGATAGAAAGTCACTAGTAGAGTATAAGTTTAGGAGATTGTCAACTGGTGTGTTGAGTCTGTAAATTATATCTACAAGTAGTGAATTTCATCCCTGGCTTGGTAGCCCCCAGACGTAGGTAGTTAGACCGAACTGGGTGAACAATTCCTTGCGTTTTCCTGTTGCTTATTCTGTCCATTATTGCAGAGTGTGTTGTTGTAACATCGCACCTTAACATCACACGTCTGGTACAAGAATTTCAGGTTTGAATAGGTGTTAAGTTTCTGTCCTCTCTAGAAGCTGTGAAGCAATAGAGAGTGTTTGCTTGATCGAAGCTGTGAAGTAAGATCAAGGGTACTCAAAGTGGTGTCTTTGATAGTTTGTAAGGGATTGAGTGGTGTTCTCATACCTAAGTGGGTTCTTAGGTAGGAAGTCATTAGTAGAGTATAAGTTTAGGAGATTGTCAACGGGTTGTTGAGTCTGTAAATTATATCTACAAGTAGTGAATTCCATCCCTGGCTTGGTAGCCCCCAGAGTAGGTTGGTTGTAACCGAACTGGGTCAACAATTCTTGGTGTTATTTTACTGTTATTGTTGTCCATTGTGCAGAGTGTGTTTTTGTGACATCACACCTTAACATCACATGTCTGATACCAGAATTTCAATTGGTATCAGAGCAGGCATCCTGTCTGTCTCTGGGTGAGATCTAGGGAAGTTACTTTCTGGTGTAAAGATGGACAAAGAAGTTGGAGGATTCGTCAACAGACCCCCTATTTTGGATGGATCCAATTATGACTATTGGAAGCCAAGGATGACCACCTTCTTAAAATCCTTGGACAGTAGGGCTTCGAAGGCTGTTATTAAAGAGTGGAAAGCACCTGTTGTATGTGAGAAGAATGATGCTGGTAAAGATAAAGAAGGCACCTCTAAGCCAAAGCCTGAAGAAGAGTGGACCAAGGAGGAAGACGAGCTTGCACTTGGAAATTCCAAAGCCCTAAATGCCATCTTCAATGGAGTGGATAAGAATATCTTCAGGTTAATCAATACCTGTGAAGTTGCTAAGCAAGCATGGGATATCTTGCAGGCTACTCATGAAGGAACATCTAGAGTCAAGATGTCAAGACTTCAGATTTTAACATCAAAATTTGAAAGCCTGAAGATGAAGGAAGATGAGACTATTCATGATTTCCACATGAGTGTTCTTGAGCTGGCCAATGCATCTAGTGCTCTTGGAGAGAAGATGTCAGATGAAAAGCTTGTGAGGAAGATCCTTAGGTCCCTACCTAAGAAGTATAAGATGAAGGTTACTGCCATTGAAGAATCACAAGACATCAGCAAGATGAGAGTAGATGAGCTCATTGGATCTCTTCAAACTTTTGAGCTTGGGTTGAACGAGGAAGAACCAGAAAAGAAGCCAAAAAGTATAGCCTTGGTGTCAAATGATGCAGAAGAAAAAGGAAAGAGTTCTGAATCGCAGGAGGATCTATCTCCGGCCATAGTTATGTTGGGAAGACAGTTCACCAAAGTATTCAAGAGAATGAATAATAACTCCAGGCCTAATGTCAAGAACATGACTTCTGACACCAGCAAGAAGGATGAAGAGAAAAATACCCAAGATAAAGGAGTTCAGTGCTTTGAGTGTGAAGGGTATGGACATGTCAAGAAAGAATGTCCCACCTTCTTGAAAAAGCAGAAGAAGGGCATGACAGTTTCCTGGTCTGACTCTGATAGTGAAAGTGAAGGCGAGTCAGCAAAGCATGTGAGAGCTTTAACATGAGTTGTGGTTTCTGATGATGATTATAGTGATGGAGAAGTAACTTATGAGGAGTTAGCATCTACCTATCAAGAGCTGTGTTTAAAAAGTGTTGAGATTTGTCAAGAAAACAAGTGCCACAAGCAACAAATTGCTCAGCTAGAGAATGAAAAGACAGATATGGAAAATGAAGTGGTGCTAGTTAGAGCTCACCTTGATCAAATGACCAAGTCTGTTAGGATGCTGAGCTGTGGTACAGACACACTTGACAAGATCCTTCAGTCAGATAAAGCTGCTGGAGACAAAGCTGGGATAGGTTATGTAGCTGAGGACAAGGGAACTTCAGAAGGAAGCACTTCAGGATCAAAGAAGGAAGTGTCACAACTTTCATCTCAACATCAGCCAAAGAAGCAGGATCCTACCCCCACGAAAGCTGATGTTTCACAACCTTAGAAGATTGAGAAGAAGACTGGTCCCTATCAGAAGAGAAACAGCCACAGGGAGCTAGTCAGTACATGCCCCCACAATACCACGAGAGCATGCAAGCTGCTCAGTTCAAACAACACATGTCTCATCAGGTGTCTCAACATCAGGACAACTGGTATGGTTATGGATATGGATACACCAATGCTGTTCCTTATATCTATGGAAGAAGAAAGCCACACCATCATGGGAGACAATCAAGGAAACAACATTCTCAGCCGTCCTATGGAAGAAGATACCAGCATAATAGATGGCAGGGCAGTTATGGTAGGAGGAGACCACATTATGGATGGCAGCATAAGCAATCTCATCATGGCAGAAGATTCAGAGATGAAAGGGTGAGATGTTATTACTGTGGAAGGTTTGGACATATGCAGTACTCTTGCTACAAGCTGCATGGATACCCTCAACCTCAAAACAGATGGAGAGAGCACAGGCCCAAAGTTGTTAAACAATGGGTACCTAAGGAGAAGGTGAAGTGCTTATTGGCTCACATGGCTGATAGAGAGTTTGAAGAAGGAACATGGTATTTTAACAGTGGGTGTTCCAAACACATGTCTGGATGTAGATCCATGTTTGTTGAATTTAGAACTTGCCCCCCTCTTGAAGTTATATTTGGCAATGGAGAGAAAGGAGTTGTTGCAGGAGTTGGGAAAGTGAAAGGTGATGGTAGACCTGAACTTGACAATGTTCTGTTTGTCAGTGGTTTAAATGCAAGTTTGATCAGCATAAGCCAGTTGTGTGAAGAAGGTTACAAGGTAAACTACACTAAGCATGAGTGTGTGGTTTCTGATGAGCATAATCAGATTGTTATGAAGGGTGTCAGAACCAAGGATAACTGCTATCAGTGGATTTCTCTTGAAGGAAATTCAACTATTGATGCTCAAGTTAATGTTACAACATCAGACTATGACATCAGGATGATGAAAGGTCACTCAGAGTTAATGAGTCCTGATGTGAATTGTTTAAAAGGAAAATCTTTATGGAGGGAGAAAATTAGTAATTGGTCTTTAAAGAGTATTCAAAATGCGCCTTACTATATTGATACTACATCAAGACTTACCAAAGCATTCTCATCGCAACGCTTCATCTCCCTAAATCTCAACAGAATAGAAAGTTCTTCTCCAAACCTAGTCTGTCACAAAGGAACGATGTCTGTCCCTTCCAAGAACTCTGAGCAGGTACGAACTAGGGTTTCTTCCGAAGAACTCATTTCTATTGCTTTTCTAGAGTCAGGTAACCCTAAACCCTCAACCACGGTAAACAAACCTGAAACTAGGTCATCATCCTCTCAAGCTGTTGAGGAGAAGTTTGATGTAGACATGCATTTGGAACAGCTTGCCACCAAAATCCTTGAGAAGGGGATACGGGTGAAAGGGATTTCTGTCCCTCTATGGAAAATGCCTGCTGAACAAGTCGACTCTCAAGGTAAGGACAATAATCTTCAAAGACAGGTCCTTAGTCAAGAAGCTGAAGGTGAAGATCCTGATGACACTAATGTCAGGCTTGATGTCAGAACATCGTCCCTTAGGAATGAAAGCCACAGGGGTAAAGGAAAGGAACATGTTGAGGTTATAGAGATTGAGGACTCATTTGATGATGATAGAATTGGAAAAAGGAAGGATAAGAAAAGGACTTCAGTTACAGACTCTCCCAAGTCGTGGAGCAAAGGTGCCAGGTCTGGCAAGAAGAGGAGAATCAGGGAAGAGTTAGATTCTGAGTGTGATGCTCAAGACATCAACCCTGCTACAAATCAAGTGCCTGATAACATCTCATATCACAGTGCCAGAAGTGCATCCTTGTGGAAATGTATGAGCCTAAGAAAGGTAGCTCTGGAAAGAGAGGTAGTAGGAAAAGACTTAGAATCTACTAAAATTATAGACCTAATTAAGCTTGCTGGTCTCATAAGGACTGTGTCAGGGTTGGCTGACTGCTATGATAGACTGGTCAGGGAATTCATAGTTAATATACCTGAATCGATAAATGACAGCAAGAGCCGAACCTTCAGAAGAGTTACCATCAGGGGTAAGTGTGTCTGGTTCTCTCCTAAGATGATCAATGCCTACTTGGGAAGAAATGAGGAAGATTATGGGGAATTAGAAGCCTCCAACAATGTTATATGTAAAGAAATCACTGCTGGTCAGGTAGATGTTTGGCCCGTAGAAGGAAAACTGTTAGCCAGGTTGCTGAGTGTCAAATATGCTTTTCTGCACAGAATAGGAATTGCCAACTGGGTTCCTACTAGTCACAAGACCACAATTTCTGTTGAATTGGGGAAGATAATTTATGCAGTTGGGACAAAGCAAAGAATTGACTATGGCTCCTACATCTATGATCATACTATTAAGCATGCTGCTACAAATGCTGTGAACATGCACATTGCCTTTCCCTCTCTCATTTGTGGGATTATCTTGTCTCAACATCCTGGAATTCTACAGCATTCAGATGTTGTTTGCAAAAGGAAGCCTGCCTTGTCACTCCATTACAAGTTGAAACATGTTCCTAACAGTGTCAAGACATCTGCTTCAACATCACAACAGTCACTAGCCAAGACTGGGTTGATTACAGAACTAGAGGAGGCTTGCAAGGAGTTAGATGAAGTCATAAGAGTTAGTACTGAAAGGAAACAAAAATTTGAAAGACTTGTCATGTCTCTGAGATTGGCAACAAAGGAAGGTGAAGCTGTCAACACAAGGAAGGACGCTGTTGATAATGATGATCTTAGCTCAGAAGATTCAAGCTTTTAAAATTTGCCTTATTTTAGTAGGGTTAGCTTTATATTCTGTCCTTGTTTTAGCACTTAATGTGCTTGGTTATGTAATTTGAATATTGTGCTGGTTTATGCACTGTTTATGTTTTTAGTTTCCTTCTATGATTTGTTTTGCCTGGTTGCTAACTGAGAGGCTAACAATGAGAGCTAGGGTATACTGACTATAGTTTATAGGGCTTCTAACAGAAGTTTTCCTAATTGTGGCTAAAAAGGGGGAGAAAATAGCCAAGATAGTCAAGAGAATTATTGCCATATGTTTCCAGTGGAATGCAGATATTAAGGAAGAGTTATTGATAGTTGCTATGCTGGTGGGGGAGCAAAATTGTTAAAAGTGGTAATGCAGTTATAAAGGGGGAGTTTTGACTGAACTAGTGAAGATATCATGTCATTTGAAGAGTGTAGCCAAGCAGACATCAAGGGGGAGAGAAGTGCTGCACATTGTGAACTACTGAACAGCTGTGATGCTGGTTCATGTTTTTGAGGGGGAGCACCAATTGGCTGTTGTCAATAATGAAGATGGTGCTACAGCAGATCAAGTAATGAAGACTATGAGTATTGTCAAACTGCTGCTGATTGAGGTTCAATGTTTTAAAGATTATTCCGCTGCTGAAGTCTCTGAAGGTGCAGAGATTGTTTTAGCCAAAATTAGCCAAAGGGCGAGATTGTTAGTTCCTGGATTGGCTGGAATTTTGGTAAAACAAAGTATATTCAATGTTGATGTCAAGGTGCTGATGTTGTAACATTGAAGTCTTAACACTGGGCTGTGTTAAGTAATTAATTACTGAAGTTGGATGTCTGATGTCACACAGGTGATGTTGTAACATCAGATCTGCAGAATTAACAACAGCAGGCTGTGATGTTGTTAGGGTTGCGTATTAGCTAGAATTGTGGAGAGCAAGCTGTCTCATTGGATGCGAATATCTTGGGACAGATATTTGCTGCTGCATAGGAGATCTGCTGCAGATTTGTAGGAGATTTAAAAGGTTGAAGATTTAAAAAGATTTTAGGAGAAAATCTGTTTTAATATTCAATTTTTAAATAACAAATCTGGGAGATATTGTAGCAAGTCCAAGACCAATTCAAGGAGCTATATGAAGCGCACAAGACCAAAGGAAAAAGGTACAGAAATACAGAGAGAAGATCAAGAGCATAGGCTGAGTGTCTTGAGTATTTTGTACGAGTTGTATTTACACTATTCTAGGGTTTGAATAGGTGTTAAGTTTCTGTCCTCTCTAGAAGCTGTGAAGCAATAGAGAGTGTTTGGTTGATCGAAGCTGTGAAGTAAGATCAAGGGTACTCAAAGTGGTCTCTTTGAGAGTTTGTAAGGGATTGAGTGGTGTTCTCATGCCTAAGTGGGTTCTTAGGTAGGAAGTCATTAGTAGAGTATAAGTTTAGGAGATTGTCAACGGGTTGTTGAGTCTGTAAATTATATCTACAAGTAGTGAATTCCATCCCTGGCTTGGTAGCCCCCAGAGTAGGTTGGTTGTAACCGAACTGGGTCAACAATTCTTGGTGTTATTTTACTGTTATTGCTGTCCATTGTGCAGAATGTGTTGTTGCAACATCACACCTTAACATCACACGTCTGATACCAGAATTTCAGTTTGGATGGTTGCCTGGTTTTAGAAGCTATTGTGCAAAATCTGATCCACAACGAGGACTTGGTCTTTGAGGAAGATCATCCAGAGATTGAATGCAAATTCTGCACTAGGACAATAGGGCACCCCATTGAAGAATGCAAAGAGTTCGAAACGAGACTGCTAAACCTGCTAAGAACACTGCAACCTCAAGAAGGTACATCAGATGTCAATGTCTCAATTTTTGAAGCAAAAGTCAAAAGACTTGCAAGGCCTCTCAAGATTCTGTATCACAAGGAACTAGTGATTAGTGGCGAAGGTGTTCCCACGCTTGGGCCCAGAAACTAAAATCTTTTGAATTCAATTCGCCAAAGCTGGATGTACTTTGCATTTTCAGTTGAACTTTGTTTGAATGTTGAATTTGTATTTGCTTATAAGCTGTTGTACTTTCAAATTGGTAGCATTAATGAAATGTTTATGCATCTTTTGATTAAATCCATTCGTTTCACTCATTTACTGTTATTTTCATAAGAGCAAAAAAATATGTCTTGTTCCACTCCCTTTATCAAAATGTTTGTTTAAGAAAAGATTGGGGAGGATGATGAAAATATTATCCATAATTGTTGTGGTATGCTTTCGATTAAACCTTGCCGAGGATGTAAGGCATTGTTTCAAATCTCCAAACACTGGAGAAATAAGGAAGATAATCCCTCGTTAACCCTTCGAGCCTAGAAGTAGGAGTTTTTTTTCTTACACGAAAAAACCCTTAAATCTTAACCTTGGGGTGGGTAGATCTCAGTTTAACTCGGTTATGCATTCGAATGCAAGCACTTCACGCAAGACGCCAGTCAGCTCTCTCCAATCAAGTGAATAAATGTTGTACAAGTTGTTCCCGAAGCGACAAACAAGGAAGGATCGTTAAGAAATCCTTAATCAAAGAATGAGCCGAGTCCCTTTCAAGTAAAGAGCCGAGAAAGGTGGAAAACCCAAACTTTGCCTTATATAAGAAGGCTTGTCCAACAACAAAGACAAGAGGTATCAAAACCTCAGTAAAGACAAGAAGAGGTCTTAAAACCTCAATCCAGAAGAAGAGGTATCAAAACCTCAGTGAAGACAAGAAGAGGTCTTAAAACCTCAATCCAGAAGAAGAGGTATCAAAACCTCAGCAAAGACAAGAAGAGGTCTCAAAGCCTCATTGGAGATAAGAAGAAGTCTCAAAACCTCAAGAAATAAAGGATAACCAAATACTGCAAGGGAGCATTGACTACCAAAGGTGTCAGAATCAATATCAACTATCATCAATTCATTCCTAGCCTATAGGAGCTTGAATGTACAACTTGAGTTAATTGAGTGTAGGATTGGAAGTTCATCACAGAGATGGGGTGGGTACAAATAAACTTTGAGCCTTTATCTTTTGTTTCATAAACCGTGAACCAAGCCACGTTACAACGCTTAAAAGACCTAATTAAGGTAAGGTTATTTTGAAAGCATACTACAACAAGGTTGATTAACCCGACTCCTAATAATCTTTGCTAATTGCGTGTGTTGATTACTTCATCTGTTATTCCGTAAATGGTTAGATCCACTTTTGTTGATTGATTATTTAATCATTCCACTGTGTGTGTTTCATCAATAAAACTTTGTTTTCAAAAGCTTGCATGAATTTCACATTGAAATTGCCAATTTTAATTGAATAATTCTTGTTAGCAAGACAATTCAATATCAAAGGAATCCCAACAAATGCAGCCAGCTAGGGAATTTGACTTGATAAAGGGCTCAATCTGGGGCATCTTCCCCATAGATCCAGCATCTCAAGAGCTACTAAATCAGGGGCAGAAACGCTTCAAGATTCAGGATATTGGGGCAAGCCTTCTTGAGGTCATCTTATGACAAAATTTAGACTCCGATGACCTATCAATAGGGGCAGGTATGTTCCCCAATTGTTTCTACCGCAGTCTGAGGACTTTGTATTGTGAATATCGTTAATCAAGGGCAATCAGGTCGAGATTCGGTAAATCTCTAAAAGGTCAATTGATCCGGGGCACCTCATTCGCTAATCAACCAGTCTAAAGAACAAGTTCAAGGACCTTGTTGTATAAATACAGTAAAACTGGGGCAGATATGTCAAGATCCATGAATCTCTTCAAGAATTTTTGTAAAATCCTTTTGATGACTTATCCTCACAGACCAGTTAATCAGAAGCAGTCAGGTCGAGATTAGACAAATCTCTCAAAGGTCAGTTATTCTAGGGCATCTACTTAGCATTGGACAAGTTTGTTTTCCCGTTGTCTGAAGAACAAGTTCAAAGACCTTATGGTGAAAGCATAGTTAATCTGGGGCAGTTATGCCGAGATCCATGAATCTCTCTGAGAGTTTGAAGTTATTAAAGCATTTTGTATGCTGATTCTTCTGTAAAATCCTCTTGGTATTTTCTCCCAAAGGACCGTGCAATCTGGGGCGAAGAAGATTTGAAGATTACTCGTGGATGATGGTTGGTTCAGTTATCTTTTTCCATGCGTAGGATAAGATAATCCCCATTTGAGCTCATTCCTCAATTGTTGGAGTTTTGTTGGACCATTTCTTTCTAGCTTGTTCTGTGATCCCTGGCAGATGTGGTTTCTGAGCCCACCTTGAACGTGCATTTATTTTGCACTATGTCTCGCAAGAAGAACCTTTTACAGATCCCCATTGAAGGCAAAATCATTCCTCCAGCAGCGTGGTGATATAAACATCTCTTTGGAATTCATAAACAATAACAAGTAGAAACATCCTGGAGAAGCTTGGCAATCTCTCCTGAAAGGATTATCCATCCTTGGTTTTACAATTACTATCAGTGTTATCTTCAACCAATCACTTTGCATCAACCTGTTCGATACTATCCCTACTTGAAGTGTTCTGAGCTCGGGTTTCGTACCTTCGGATATGTTTGGCTTCTTCCTATCACTCTATTTGATGATGTGCTCCGAGTTCAGGTTTAGTACCTTCGGATATGTCTTATTTCTTGCCATCAACTTTGTTGTTGATGTCTTTCGAGCTCAGGTTTATTACCTTCGGATATGTCCTATTTCTTTCCATCACCTTTATTGTCGATGCGTTCCGAGCTCAGGTTTCGTACCTTCGGATATGTCTTACTCTTTGTCATCAATATCATCTTGGCCCAGAGCCATCTCATTCACCTTTGGCCTCATAGTCATAGGTAAGCTTTGACCTCATAGTCATAGCCTTCTTTAACCTTTGACCTCATAGTCATAGGATTCCTTCTTATCCAAAATCCAGTTCATGCTGGTATTTAAAATCCAATTCATGTTGGTATCCCAAATCCAGTTCATGCTGGTATTCAGAGTCCGATTCATGTTGGCATTCAAAATCCAGTTCATGCTGGTATTCAAAATCTAATTCATGTTGGTATCCCAAATTCAACTCATACGGGTAAACAAACTGTAACCCTAAAACTGATGTCGTCCCAACTTATATCGATACCCGAATTCAATCAATAATGGTGCATTAGCCTTACTTCTAGTCATCTTTGCATCTGGCACGCATAGTTTATTTCTGTCTTTCCTGGCTTTTCTTGAAGATCCCGTTTGAAATCTTCAGTATAGGAAATTCCCAGGATATGTCTATTATCTTATTTCAAAATGATCCCTAGTGGAGATCATGTCTTCTTTCTGGTTTCATGGCCAGTAAGAGTATGTCTTCATTTCCCCAGTGGAGAACACCTCTCTGGCTCCTATCTCCAGTGAGGATCTGTAAGGTATCCCCTTTATTTCTCTGTCCCTAGTGTTTCTTTAGGGTCTCCCCAGTGAAACTCTTTTGTTGGTTAGTTTGTATCCCCAGGGAGTCTTTCTTGTGGATACTTCCTTCATCTTTCCCCAGTAAAGCTCACCTGTGTTTGGTAGCTCTTTGGTGTCCTGTTTGTCTGCATTTTTGCACTGTCATATCGTCATATCATCATATTAGAGTTCATGGCATGTCGGCATATGCATGTTTGTTGCATGTCTTTAGCATCTGCATTCCATCTAAGGGCAAAATTTCCGGTTTGCTATATTTAAATATCTTCCACCTTGATGTCCCGAGGATTTCCATTCCTCGTGCCATCCAGTGAAGCTATTTAAATAGGGGCAACTGTTGTACCCCAAATTTTACCCCTTAGATGTCATATTTTCTTGCACCCGCATCATGTATGCATTGTTAACTAACCATTTCTTTTGCAAGTTGTTTCTTTTTATTGTGGAAAATAGGGTTTAAAGAGGACAAGGTTTTCCTAAGACATCTTTTGGCCAAATGCAACCATTTGAGTCTACATGCATCCAAGAAGACTTTTCAACAAGAAATCAAATGTTTCACCAAGACAAGTCAACCATTGCCTTTCATGTCAAGCAAAGTGTGATCCCAAGTCTTGAAAAATTATGCCATGTGTTAACAAACATCCTTGGAATCCATCTTTGAGTCTTAAAGATTTTTCTCTTAAGAGAAAGAATTTTTGTCATGAAGATAAAATATTCACCAAGGTGTAACATATCAAAGTGGTGCCATGGGAGGATTTAATCTTACCATTTCATAAGTTCATCCCCGTGACATTTCTTTTCCATGGACATATGGTTTGTCTCAAATTTCTACGGGCCCAAAATATGTCATTTGGATCAAAGGCCATTCAAAGTGGTGCTCCTGTAGTGGTTCAGCAACAAGGCCCCATACATCTAGTTTAATTCTTATGCCATTTATTATTTGAAAACTGAAGATGCTTTGCTTCAAAAACAAGTTTCGTGGAGTCATTACATATTACCTTTCTAAGCTCACCCATTCTTGATAAAGCCAAAAAGTTACTGAGATATCATGTTGAATTAGTGAAATAAAAATGTTCAGCACAAGAAGCCTGTATTCATAAGCAGAGAGTCCGTATTCTCAATTCAAACCATTACTTCTTTTTGCTTTCTCTCTCATGGCACATTAAAAAGTGGTTTTGGAATAACCATTAAAGAATGAAAGTAACAGACTGAATCCAACACCTCCTCCGCTGCACTTGTCCAGCATGGTGATCTTCAAGGATTGACCAAGATCAACGGCTGAGGGAAGTGATACACAAACCCTAATTCCTTACCCAACAGGCCATGTAAACCCTAATTTTTTCTCCCGTGGACAAGCCAATTATCCACTGTGTCTCTAAAACCCGGAGCAACTTGCTTTGCCTATTAAAGGAGATCATTTTTCCTTTGCTGAGGACACCAGAAATTATCAAGAATTTCTCTCTACTTCTCCCTCCCATAATCTTGCAAGTAACACTAAAAAACTTGCAGGAAATTCACCATTTCCATTTCCTCTGTAAACACCACAACAAACACTCCCAGAAAAAATATCAAGAAACTCATCATAACCCTCTTTACTTTTCCATTTTTTTAAAGTTCTGCAAGTAACCTTCAAGTCTTGCAAGAATTTATCCTTTTTACATCCTTCCAGTAAACACCTCAAGCCTCCATTATCTTAAACCACCAAAGCCCGTGTTTCGTTCTGAGAGTTTAGTTCTGTAGCAGTTGAGGAAGGAAAACATCCACCACTTCCAGAAACTCTCGTCGGTGAAGAAGCAGTGGACTTTCTCCACTAGGTATCACTCCATCTCACTCTGTTTTATATACACGACGATCATGTGATACCTATCTGCACCATACTGTTATCATACTTGTTGTTCATTACTGCCTAATTTTGTGATTACTCTGCTCCATATTGTCATCATGTTGTGATCTTGTTATTATCTGATTATTGTTTATTTCTGTGGTAAAATCATTAACATGTTAGTCCTGTGTTGTTAATCGTTAAGTGAATTTGTATTCGTATTCGAAAACTGAACAAAAATAAAAAGAATCAAGGTGGCGCTCGCCATGCTAACATAGTGGCTCCCGCCACCCACATAAAATAAATAAAATATAAGACCCACATACACATGGCGCCCGCCATGCATATGGTGGCGTCCGTCACACTTCCCTAACACACTAAAACCACACACCACATGAAAAGGAAAAAGAAAAAGAAAAAGAAAAGAAAAATGGACACATGGAGCAAGCCATGCTAAGCATGGCGCAAGCCACCCTCTATGTAATGGAGGTGGCGCAAGCCACCCTTTACTATGGGGAGGTGGCGCCAGCCACATTGGGTGGTGGGGGCCACACTGAGTTCTTTGTTTTTTATGTGTTTTATTTGTTTTACACTTCATTTCATTTTTCTTCTTCTTGTCAAGAATACTAAAAATATAATGATAAAACATTAAAACATATGCATAATTTCTTTTCATTCTCAGACATTTCTGCAAATAAAATCTACTATTTTTTATTAAGAAAAAGGAAACTTCAAAGTGGGCTATTTTTGGAATATGCTGTGACTCGTGGAACTTTGCTTCTTGACTTAAACAAAACCCCCTCATAAGAATGTTGTCTTTTCTTTACCTCTGTTGACAAGTTGCATCCAATTGTTTTTGTTGTTAAACTGTGAATGTGTTTCCTTTGCCATACTAGGTATATGTATGTGACCGCTGACTTTAAAGAGATTTTCTTGAGAGCATGCTGTAATTTGTGGATTTTATTGAACTTTGCTTCCTGGTTGTGAACAAAACTTTCTCATGAGAGTGTTGTTTGCATTTTTTACCTCTGTTGCTAACTTGCATGAATTCAAATATATTTGTCGCCAAATTGTGAATGTCACATTTACATGATCACCTATACTTGCTGTTTGCTATGTTCACATTTAAAAAGTTCACTTCACGTGTTGATTAAATGCTTACTGTTTGAAATTCTTGAACTCATATGCTTCATTGTATTTCAACCCCACTGTAACTCTTGTTTACAAGATGTTATTCTTCCCCTTCCTTCCAAAGGAAAAGTTTTTCTATTGACTTCAAGGTCATAGAAAGCTCATTTTACCTTGACCTCATAGTATTAGGTTTTCACCTCATTCTTGGCCTCATAGCCAAAGTTTCTCTTGACATCATAGTCATAGAGAGCTCATTATCCTTTTGGCCTCATAGCCATCCTCCATTGACCTCATAGTCATGGAAAAGTCTCTCTATTGACCTCACAGTCATAGATAACTCATTACCTTCCCTTGACCTCATAGTCATAGGATCCCACCTTTGACCTCATAGTCATAGGTAACCTTTGGCCTCATAGTCATAGGTAGCTCTTGACCTCATAGTCATTAGCAACATCTTCAACCTTTGGCCTCATAGTCATTAGCAAAATCTTTAACCTTTGGCCTCATAGTCATAGGTAGCTCTTGGCCTCATAGTCATTAGCAACATGTTTAACCTAGACCTCATAGTCATAGGTAACCTTTGACCTCATAGTCATAGGCAAGCTTTGGCCTCATAGTCATAGCCATCCTCCATTGACCTCATAGTCATGGAAAATTCTCTCTATTGACCTCATAGTCATAGAAAGCTCATTACCTTCCCTTGACCTCATAGTCATAGGATCCCACCTTTGACCTCATAGTCATAGGTAACCTTTGGCCTCATAGTCATAGGTAGCTCTTGACCTCATAGCCATTAGCAACATCTTCAACCTTTGGCCTCACAGTTATAGGTAGCTCTTGACCTCATAGTCATTAGGAACATCTTCAACCTTTGGCCTCATAGTCATAGGTAGCTCTTGGCCTCATAGTCATTAGCAACATCTTTAACCTAGACCTCATAGTCATAGGTAACCTTTGACCTCATTGTCATAGACAAGATTTGGCATCATAGTCATAGCCATCCTCCATTGACCTCATAGTCATGGAAAAGTCTCTCTATTGACCTCATAGTCATAGATAGCTCATTACCTTCCCTTGACCTCATAGTCATAGGATCCTACCTTTGACCTCATAGTCATAGGTAACCTTTGGCCTCATAGTCATAGGTAGCTCTTGGCCTCATAGTCATTAGCAACATCTTTAACCTAGACCTCATAGTCATAGGTAACCTTTGACCTCATAGTCATAGGCAAGCTTTGTCCTCATAGTTATAGCCATCCTCCATTGACCTCATAGTCATGGAAAAGTCTCTCTATTGACCTCATAGTCATAGATAGCTCATTTCCTTCCCTTGACCTCATAGTCATAGGATCCCACCTTTGACCTCATAGTCATAGGTAACCTTTTGCCTCATAGTCATAGGTAGCTATTGACCTCATAGTCATTAGCAACATATTCAACCTTTGGCCTCATAGTCATAGGTAGCTCTTGACCTCATAGTCATTAGCAAAATCTTCAACCTTTGGCCTCATAGTCATAGGTAGCTCTTGGCCTCATAGTCATTAGAAACATCTTTAACTTAGACCTCGTAGTCATAGGTAACCTTTGACGTCATAGTCATAGGCAAGCTTTGGCCTCATAGTCATAGCCGTCCTCCATTGACCTCATAGTCATGGAAAATTCTTTCTATTGACCTCATAATCATAGATAGCTCATTATTTTTCCTTTTGACCTTATAGTCATAGGATTCCCTCTTGACCTCATAATCATCTTACCATTTTGACCTCATAGTCATCTAACCATCTTGACCTCATAGTCACCTTACCATCTTGACCTCATAGTCACCTTACCATCTTGACCTCATAGCCACCTACCATCTTGACCTCATAGTCATCTTACCACTTTGACCTCATAGTTATAAGTAACACCTTCTCTAGACCTCATAGTCATAGGCCTCATGGCCATTCACCCATCATAACATAGACTTAGAGAGTTTCTTAAACTCTAAATGAGCTCATACTCATTTCCCCCCTTGGAACTTTGGCCATAGCCAATGGTTCCTCAATCCACCCTTAGTGAGATGAACTACGGTTGCTCTGATTCATTAGTCAGATATGTAGGCACAAGATGCGACGTCTTGGCGAGCAAACTTAATGTACATACCCTTAGGTTTTTAACTTTAGTAGATTCTTAGTAAGCAAACATAATATAACACAAGCTAAACAAGAGGTCCCTGTAGAGTACTACAGATATTAAGGGTGCTAATACCTTCCCTTAGTATAACCAACCCCCGAACCTTAGACCTCCCCCATTTAGGTTTTTCTCGATCTTGAACCTTTCCTTTGGATAAATCAAATTCGGTTGTGAATCAAAAGAAATGTGATGCAAGTTAATTAATGGCTTGTTATCCGATTTTCACCGCAACAAGTGGTATCAGAGCAGGTCGGTCAGTCCGGCCAAGTAGTCAAGTCTTTGTCGTGTGACAGTTAATTACTGTCGATGTTGTTTCCTTAACCATTGTGTTCTGTTGTGATGTGTAACAGATTTAGAATGGCTGGATGAAACGATGCTGCTATTACTGCTGCTTTCTAGGTTGTTGCTCAGGCAGTACAGAACCCGCCTCATGCTAGTGAGAATGACGAGTTTCAGAAGAACAGACCGCCTATCTTCAAGGGAAGATATGATCCAGATGGAGCACAAGCTTGGGTCAAGTAGATTGAGAGAATATTTTGGGTTATGGAATGCCCTGAAGCACAGAAGGTGCAGTTAGATACCCACATGCTGGCTGAGGAGGCTGATGATTGGTGGGTTAACACTCGTCAACTGTTGGGAGCAACAGGAGAGGCAATCACTTGGGTTGTGTTCAGTAGGGTAACATGAAACAGGGTAACATTTTCCTGAAGATGTCAGAGGAAATAAAGAGATTGAGTTTCTGGAACTGAAACAGGGTAACATGACGGTTACGGAGTATGCTGCCAAATTCTCAGATCTGGCTAAGTTTTACCCTCACTACAGTGCGGCAAGTGCTGAGTTATCAAAGTGTGTCAAGTTTGAGAATAGATTGAGGACTGAGATCAAATAGGCAATTGGTTATCAGTGATCAGAAGATTTCCAGTCTTGGTATACTGTTGTAGGATCTTTGAAGAAGATAGCAAGGCTCGATCGGCTCACTATAAAGGGCTGCCCGAGAGGAGAGGAAAGCAACAGATGAACCGTGGGAAGCCATATGCAGCTCCAACTGAGAAAGGTCAACAGAAATACGCTGATGGCAAGAAGCCAAGTGGGGGAGGTGCCCCTGCTCCTCTTAAGTGTTACAGGTGTGGTGAGCTAGGTCATCATGTCAGTGAGTGCATGAGTGATGTGAAGAAATGCTTCAAGTGTGGATAGGCAAGACATTTGATTGCTGATTGCAAAGTTAATGTGGTGACTTGTTACAACTGTGGAGAACAAGGCCATATTAGTACTCGTTTCCATAAACCAAAGGAAGTTTTGACTGGAGGAAAGGTGTTCGCTTTGACAGGGACTCAGACGTTCAGTGATGACAGACTAATCATACGTACATGTTATATTAACAATACGCCTTTGATTACTATTATTGATACTGGTGCTACTCATTCTTTTATTGCTTCTGATTGTGTGAGAAGGAAAGGCCTTGTTGTTTCTCCTATGAGGGGAGAGATGGTTGTCGAAACTCCTGTAAAGGGATCGATGACCACTTAGTTTATTTGAATTGTCCACTATCAATCTTTGATAAGGACTTTGGTGTGGATCTGATTTACTTACTGTTGGGAGGTATCGATGTGTCCTTGGGTATGAACTGGTTGAAGTTCAATCATGTTCATATTAACTGTTTTAACAAGTCGGTGCAATTCCTTGCTCCTAAAGAAGGGGAAGAAGATGGTTTTCTATCTGCTAGAGAGTTGAGAAAGCTCTTAGAAGAAGAAGCTCGGGTGCTTGCATTGTTTGCATCCTTGTCAGTGGAGAGTGAGTCGATGATTAATGAATTGCAGGTGGTGCGTGAATTTCCAGAAGTGTTTTCGGATGACATTGCTGATGTATCACCAGAAAGAGAAGTGGAGTTTGCTATTGATCTTGTCCCTGGTACCAGACCTATTTCTATGGCCCCATACAGGATGTCGCCATCAGAATTAATGGAGCTGAAGAAACAACTTGAAGAGTTGTTAGAAAAGAAATTTGTGAGACCAAGTGTATCGCCATGGGGAGATCCAGTGTTGTTGGTAAAGAAAAAGGATGGCAGTATGAGGTTATGTATCGACTACAGACATCTGAATAAAGTAACGATTAAGAACAAGTATCCACTTCCAAGGATAGATGACTTGATGGATCAGTTAGTGGGTGCCCGTGTGTTTAGCAAGATTGATTTGAGGTCAGGTTATCATCAGATACGAGTAAAGGATGAAGATATTCAGAAAACGGCTTTCAGAAATAGATATGGACATTATGAGTATGTGGTGATGCTGTTCGGAGTTACTAAGCACATGGTGTATTGATGGAGTATATGAATCGAATTTTTCATTCTTACTTGGATCAATGTGTGGTTGTCTTTATTGATGATATTCTAATCTATTCTAAGTCAGAAGAGGAACATGCCGAGCATTTACGGATTATGCTGCAAGTGTTGAAAGAAAAGAAGCTCTATGCTAAGTTGTCAAAGTGCGAATTCTGGTTGAGAGAGGTGAGTTTTCTTAGTCATCTTATTTCTGTTGATGGTATTACTGTGGATCCATCCAAGGTAGATGCAGTTCTACAGTGGGAGGCTCCGAAGTCGGTAGCTGAGATTAGAAGCTTTTTGGGTTTGGCTGGGTACTACCGTAGGTTTATTGAAGGCTTTTCGAAGTTGGCACTCCTGTTGACTTAGTTGACTTGCAAAGGTAAAGCGTTTGTGTGGGATGTCCACTATGCGGAGAGTTTCATTGAACTGAAGAAGAGATTGACTACGACTCCAGTTTTAACTCTACCCGAACCAAGTGAACCGTTTGTGGTGTATTGTGATACTTCTTTGATGGGTTTAGGAGGTGTGTTAATGAAGGAGGGAAAGGTTGTGGCTTATGCTTCACGACAGTTAAAGGTCCATGAGAGGAATTATCCAACTCATGATTTGGAATTGGTTACATGGTTTCCGTATTAAAGATTTGGAGGCACTATATTTATGGTTCCAGATTTGAAGTGTATAGTGATCATAAGAGCCTAAGGTATCTGTTTGATCAGAAGGAATTGAATATGAGACAAAGAAGGTGGTTAGAATAATTAAAGGATTATGATTTCGGCTTGAACTATCACCACGGTAAAGCTAATGTCGTGGCTGATGCTTTGAGTCGGAAGACGTTGCATATGTCTGCTATAATGGTTAAAGAGTTGGAATTGATTGAACAGTTCAGAGATATGAGTTTGGTTTGTGAGCAGACAGCGCATAGTGTGATGCTACGTATGCTGAAGATCAACAATGAATTTATTAACAGTATCAGAGTGGGTCAGAAATTGAATGTGAAACTGGTGGATTTGATGATTGGAAATGAACAAGCAGAAGGTAACGAATTCAAAGTGATGAACAAGGTGTGTTGAGGTTTCGTGAAAGAATTTGTATTCCTGATGATCCTGAGTTGAAAAGAATGATCCTAAAAGAAAGGCACGTGAGTAGCTTGAGTATCCATCCAGGAGCTACAAAGATGTATCAAGACTTGAAGAAGATATTTTGGTGGTCTGGATTGAAACATAACGTGGCCATGTTTGTGTATGCTTGTTTGACTTGTCAGAATTCAAAGGTGGAATATCAGAAGCCTGCTGGTTTGATGCAACCGTTGGATATTCCAGAGTTGAAGTGGGACATTATTTCTATGGATTTTGTGACCGGGTTGCCTAATACGCCGGGGGGACATGATTTCATTTGGGTAGTGGTGGATAAACTGACGAAATCGACACACTTCATTCCGATTAATATCGGTTTTCCTTTGCAGAAGATGGCAGAGATTTATATTCAGGTGATTGTGAAGTTGCATGGAGTTCCGTTGAGTATTGTGTCGGATAGAGATCCAAGATTCACTTCCAGATTTTGGGAGAGTTTGCAAGAAGCTTTGGGATCGAAACTGAGATTCAGCTCAGCTTATCACCCGCTGATGGATGGACAAACGAAGAGAACTATACAATCTTTGGAGGATTTGTTGAGAGCTTGTGTGCATGAACAAGGAGGTGCTTGGGATAGCCATTTGCCATTGATTAAGTTCACTTATAACAACAGTTATCATTCCATTATTAGAATGGCGCCTTTTGAAGCTTTGTATGGATGGAGGTGTCGGACGCCTTTGTGTTGGCATGAATCTGGTGAGAGCGTAGTACTTGGACCAGAGATTGTTCAGCGGACTACTGAAAAGGTGAAGCTGATTCGGGAAAAGATGAAAGCTTCACAGAGTAGGCAGAAGAGCTACCATGATAAGAGGAGGAAAGATTTTGAATTTCAAGACGGAGACCATGTGTTTTTTAGAGTCACCCCGGTGACCGGTGTTGGACGTGCGCTGAAGTCGAGGAAGCTTACTCCTCGGTTTATTGGTCCATATCAGATTTCTGCAAGGGTTGGACCTGTTGCCTATAGAGTTGCATTGCCACCCAATTTGTCGAATTTGCGTGATGTGTTTCATGTGTCACAGCTTCATAAGTATGTTCCAGATCCGTCGCATGTGATTCCGATGGATAATGTGGAAGTAAGGGATAACCTTATGGTTGAGGCCTTACCAATACGGATTGAAGACCGCGAGGTAAAGCAATTGAGGGATAAATAGATCACCCTTGTGAAGGTAGTATGGGGAGGCGCTGCCGGTGGGAATATGACTTGGGAGTTAGAGAGCAGGATGCGAGAGTCATATCCGGAGTTGCTCGTATGAGGTAAATTTTTCGAGGACGAAAATATTCTAAGCGGGGGAGAGTTGTAACACCCCGATTTATTTTCTTGTCTTTCGTAATTGGAATTATATGTTGTTGTGCATTTGTGTGTGGTTGTGTTTAGGGTTGCCCTTAATATGGAGTAGTGACCTTAAAATTATAGGGATTAAGATGTAGGGGGTGTGTGACCAGTTAGGTAGAACTTGGTGGTGTGGTGAGAATAAGTTATTTGGTTAATATTATTATTTTTAAATTATTAAGGAATATTGTTATTATTATTTAATTAGTATAATAATAATAATATTGAAATAATAATAATAATAATAATAATAATATTAATAATAAAAGGTTATTAGAAAAGAAAATAGAAAAGAAGGGGTTAGGGGGAGAAATCATTCAGTACGTGAAAAGCTGAGAAAGACAAAGAGGAGAGCTAGGGCAGAAGGAGGAGAAAAGCCATTGTTGAGGCCGAGGTTTTCGTCAAGAACTATAAGGTATGAGTGGGGTTCTTTAATCTCTAAGGGTTGCATAATATTTGTATGAGGGTAGATAAACCTTTAGGATCGTCCCTTGTGTATGGTTGTGTTGATTTGAGAATTGGGGTTTTGTATGTTGGAGGTTTTGATAAGAGGAAAAATGCATAAATTGATCGGTTAAATTGTGGTATTTGTATTCCTAATTGTATGTATGGTAATCTGTGATTATATGTGCGTTTTGGGGCTGTTTGGGAGTAAAATCGGAGAAAGGTTGGGGTGGAATGGTGCTGAAATCGCAACTGCAGAATTGCAGAATCGCGTAGTTCGCAATGCGAACAAAAGTTCATTGGGAGAATGTTTGCCGAATAAGGCAGCGAACGAAGGAAAAAGAAGAGGAATTTTGGGATGTGTGGTGGGGAAGTTCGCCCCAGGTTCGCTAGGCGAACTCCTGGCGAACTCTAGTTCGCTGGGCGAATGAGAAGCGAAAGGGGAGAGGAAAAAGTGACTCTCTAGTTTTTGTATGGAAGAGGTTGTTCGCTGGGAAGTTCGCTAGGCAAACTTCTAGAGAACGAGAGTTCGCTGAGCAACTCGCAGCGAGCATGACAGTGCTGGTTGCTGCTGTTACGGACAAAATTGTATCAAACTTCAAAAATTCATAACTTTTAATCCGTATGTCCGTTTCAGTCGCTGTTCGAATCGTTGGAAAGATGGTTTCATATACTTTTTGATAAAATTAATTTCAATACCAAAATCCCAACTATTAGATGCAGTAGTCGGGTCTTCATGTATGTGCTATGTGTTGTACGTTGAAATGATGAATTTGGTTGCGTGTATGCTGTAGCGCAAATTTTTGCGTGGTTGCGAAGCACTATCGCTTTGGGGTACTACAGTTTGATTCATTTTTTATCCTATTGAAGCTGATGAAGGAAGGGAAATAGATGTCTCCAATTAACCCTGCTTGCAAACTGAGTTTAAACCGATGACTATTGGTTTACAGATGCTATTAAGATTGTAGGTCTCTCTTAGGTTATTTTGTTAAAAAAAATAGTGTCTAGGCTATTGGTAGGATATTAGGACTGATGTTTTTTGATTGATGTATGAAGGTATGGGATTTTGGGTTTTTGATTAGTATGCTCGCTAAGATTTTTCAATCGTATGCCTACGTATTCCCGTTTAACGAAACAGGGAAATCAGAGCGATCGTAGTTCCTTCTATTCTATGGGAGGAAGAAGGTCGTTTTGGTGTTTTGTTCAAAGCCCAAGACGTGAAGCTAAATGTGGTTTTTATCTTGTTCAAAGCCCAAGATGTGAAGCTGAAGGGTCTATTTGTATCTTGTTCGAAGCCCAAGATGTGAAGCTAAAGGGTTTTAACTTTAGAGAGAATTTGTCACCTCTAAAGGGGGATATTTGGTATGTTTATCACCATTGTTGGGTGACTGATTATAAAGGAGAATTACTTTAACTGGGATATGTGAATCCAGGAATGCCATAATTTCCTTTATAGTGGATTTTTAACCTGAAGGAGAAGACTTTAACTCAGTTTAGAGCAATGCCATCTTTCCTTAGGAATTTCTCATGCTAAAAGAGGGACAGTGGCGTGGATGTAAATAATCCAGAGGCTTGCCGCTTACAGCAATTAGATGAAGGAAAAGGAGTTGTTGATGTTTGTATACTATGAGTAAGGCACATATTTTGATGCTAAAAGGTTGATTGACTCAACAGAGGTTTTCTTATACAAAGCCTAAGAGGAGGCTATTGACCCAACAAGAGGGTGTTTTTCTGTGTCTCGTACGAAGCCCGAGAGAGAGTCTAAAAAGGTTGACTCAACAAGAGAGTGCTTTTATGTGTCTTGTACGAAGCCCAAGACGGAAGCTACAAAGGTTTTGACTCCACATGAGGGTCTTTTATACTCAACAAGAGAGTGATTTTGTAGCTCGTACGAAGCCCGAGATGGAGGCTGAAAGGGAAGTGACTCAATAAGAGAGTCTTTTATACTCAACAAGAGAGTGTTTTTGTATCTCGTACGAAGCCCGAGATGGAGGCTGAAAGGGAAGTGACTAAACAAGAGAGCCTTTTATACTCAACAAGAGAGTGTTTTTGTATCTCGTACGAAGCCCGAGATGGAGGCTGAAAAGGTTTGACCCAACAAGAGAGTCTTTTATACTCAACAAGAGAGTGATTTTTATCTCGTACGAAGCCCGAGATGGAGGCTAAAAGGGATTGACTCAACAAGAGAGTCTTTTATACTCAACAAGAGAGTGTGAAAGGTTAGCTCCGCTGGGGAGAATCATTGCACAAAGCCCAAGAGGAGGCTATTGTGCTGGTGACTATTTCAGTTTAGTGACAGGTCCAGTATGTTGGATAAAAGAGAAAATCAGTTCTTATAAAGGGAACGATTAAAGGTATTGTTGTGCTTTGGCACTGATCAGAGGATCAGGGTTATTTCCTGTTCTTTAAGGAAATGGAAAATCCAAAGGGTATTGAGACTGTCCAAGTCTATTGGTGTTTTGAGAAATCGATTCTCAGATAGTGAATGATCTTTGTATGATGCCCAAGAAAAGGCGGGTTTGTTAAGGGATGAAGGTCAACCCATTAACTGGTCTGACACTTGACTCAAAAAGACAGCTCTAGCAAATTGATGACTAGGTTATGTTCCTATACCTGTAGAGGTCTCTGAGTCCTTGTACTAAGGCCAAGAGAAGGCATGAGAGCTTTTAAGAAGCCGAATGGTCCTTGTACAATGCCCAAGAGGAGGCGGAGATGCTTTTAAGAAGCCTGTGGGTCCCCAAACCGCGAGAAGTTCAAGACATGCCATTCACCGAGTATAGATCAAGCCAGGAATGTCTGAGAATTTGGAAGAAACTCAAGAGATGCCATTCAAGGAAAAAAGATCATCTATGGGGAGTTAGAGTTTCTTTGACGATTTCTAAGAGTGACAGTCTGAGAAAGGGTTCACAGAGAATGTTGCCTTTCACGTCTCCATATCTTTTAACCCCAAGAGGAGAGAAAACTGTGTCTGGTAATCCTATGGGGATCTAGTTTTGTTTGTATTTAAGAGTGACCAACAGGGCTTTACCTAGTGCTAGACGTAGTTGCCGGGGAAAACTCTAAATAACTATACTAGTAATACACAGTTGATATTTGACAAGTATATAAAAGTTTGTGAAAGAAGACTTACAGTGTGCAGCCCCACAATACAGTTATATATATATATATATATATATATATATGAAAGCTGATAAAGAAAGCAGGTAAACACTTACTCGGTTGTAGAGCTTCCATGTTGTTTGGTTAGTTTGTTCAACAAAGAAAGCTTTGATAATAATATTATATTCAAAATCAAAGGAGAAAGTGCTTTGAAAAGATTGTTGGGGCTTACAGCTCAAGGAGAGGCCCAAGGTTTTATCAGTGATTGCACTGTTGTTTTGTACAGGGACTTATACAAGTAACTGAGGCCCAAAAAGGTTTTCTGTACAAAGGGATTGGGTCTTACACTCTCTCAAGAGGCCCAAAGGTGTTTAAAGAAAAAGAATTGGGCTTATAACTCGAGGGTAGGCCCAAAGGGTTTTGTTTGAAAAATGACGATTGCGCCAAGATTTCTTTAACGTACTGGGTCTTATACAATGCATTGAGGCCCAAAAAGTTTTGGTTAAATGGGGGTTGGGTCTTACACTCAAATAGAGGCCCAATGATTTATTTTTGTACAAGTGGTGGGGCTTACAACTCAAGGAGAGGCCCAGGGTTATTTGTTTTGAAAACGGAAATCGCGCCGAGGTTTTAAAAGGTACAGAGGGACTTATACAATAAGTGAGGCCCAAAAAGGTTTATGTACAAAAAGGGTTGGGACGTACACTCTATTAGAGGTCCAAAGATTAAAGATGGGTCTTATAACTCAAGGAGAAGCCCAAAGATTTTTGTGAAAAAGGCAACGATCGTGTCGAACCTTTTGACAGTATTGGGACTTATACAACACACTGAGGCCCAAAAAAGTTTTTATTTACAAAGGGTTGGGTCTTACACTCTACCAAGAGGCCCAAAGGTGTTTGAAAAAGATTTGATGAGGGTTGAATTGATCAAAACCATAATTTGTTTTCAAAATATATTTTAATTGAATAAAAATTCAATTAAAATGATCAAAATTGTTAAATATGTGTGGAAACAAATTGTGATCTTGGATTAATGTCTCAAAAATTATGTTTCTATTCCCAAAATGATTGGAAATCACTAAAATTTGAAAAATCAAGAGGGAGAAAATATTTTAAATGTCAAAAACCATTAAAATATTAATTCTTTACAAAAATATCAAGTATGTGAAATAAATAATATTTTTGGGATTTTTTGGGAAAATAAAATATTTTAACATTTTTGTGAATTATTGAAAAAAGAACCAACTCAAAATCATTAAAACTCAGAGAGAAATTAATTTTTAAATCAATTAAATAAAATCACAAAAATTCAAAAATTCCAATATTTGAAAATGGCGCCAAGAACATGGCAAGAACACGCGCTACCCTCTGTTTCTGCAGATTTGCGTTTTCTATCCAATCTCACTGAATACTTGATGATATCATGCAATCTACATATCAAATCAAAGAGAAACCTCAAGAACCCTAAAATTTGCATGAAGGTTCAGAAATTCCATACACGATTCAAACAAAGCAATTGATTGAGGGAAAACACTCTATGCATGATTATGAACATATGGCCAAATTATTGTGCAGCAAAAAATGCATGGATCATAGAGTTAGAAGAGCTCATGCTTACCTCTTGTAGCTGGTGATCGTTTTTTGTTTTAGAGGTGTTACAGCTTGGTTCCAAGGATATGGACAGCTTCCCTAGGTGCTATGGAGTGTGTCTGGATGCTTGGAATGAATGGAAATGATCTGGAACTTGAGATGGTACCCCAACTGCAAATTTGTCAAGAACTTGAGCAATTGGCTAGTGATTTTGTGATTTTGGTTTTCCATATGTTGTGTGAGTGTTTGGATCACTTTTATATGATGTTTATGAGGTGTGTGTGTGATTGGTTTGGTTGGAATAGCTCTCAAACTCAAAACCCGATAGTGACTTGCTTTGGAAGGCAATTTTGGAGTGAAGAAGGAGATTTTGAAGAAAGCATATGTTCGATGGCTTTGGTGTACTCAAACTGAGCACAAATAAGCTCTATTTATAGTAGAGCAAGTTTGTTTTGCAAGGAATAGTGAATGGCAACTGCTACATAGGTTTGGCCAATCTTGATCAATGAGAATCCAAGTCTCCTCTAGCCATTGACTAGAGGTTAGGGCACAGGCTGTTGGTTCCCTTGGTCTTGGATAAGTCTTGACTGAATTCAGTTGGAAATGGCTCAGTCCTTGCCACCTTGGTGCATCCATTGAATGCTCCAAAACAAAATTGGAGTCTTGTCCCCTCTTTAGGGATTTCTAGGTTTGACATGCTATTTTTAGTTCCAAGGACTTGGGAGGCTTGGGATCAGAGTTGGTTCCTCCTTGGTCTCCCCTTGAGGTGTTCAGATGGATAAGTGTGTTTGTCATTTGCACAAATTTGGAAAATTAAGCAAAATGTACAAATCTGCCTTGCTTTGACAGTTTTCAGCAAGGCATGTTGCCATTGTCATATCTCATGGCTCAAGTGGAATTTGATGGGGTTCTTGGCCATTTTGGAAAGCCCTCATATAATACAACAACTGTTTGATCATAATTGGTTTTGATACTTTTTAGATCCAAGTGAAAAATGCCCTTACATTTGGAAAAAAGTGAAGGCAGATTCTGACTTAGCGAAAATTTCACTAAGTGTTGGAAAAAAGTGACATTTTCACTTTTTGTGATTTTGATCATTCCATAACTTAAAATCCATGAGGAATTGGAATGAGTTATGTTTGAAGCTTTTGTAGAGTTCCATGAGAGCTACAAATTCAGCTTTGAATGGGGAAAAATGGCCTTGTGGTTAGGAGTTATGATCCTCCAAAGTTGGTACCCTAGCCACTTTGTTCCATAACTTAGAAAAATTTCTAAGTTTTTATGGTTACCCCTTTTTCAAGTTATCCCACTTTTCTTGATTTTTCTTGATGAATGATGATTCCAATCACACAATAACATCATTTTAGGGTTAAGGAACCATAATTGTGAAAAATCTCAAAAAGTCAAAGTTGACTTTTGTGCACAGTTGACTTTTGGTCAGATGTGTCGCGGCTGACAAAATTATCGAGTCGCCACCATATTTTTTAAGGAAAGTAATGATAAACCTAAAATCCTAATCCTAAAGGTAGATATTCCTAAGGTTCGGGAGTCGGTTAAGTGAGGGGAAGGTGTTAAGCACCCCTCACCTCCATTGTACTCAATGGGATCCTCCTTAGATTTTAGGGTATGCTTGTTTGTTTGTCTAAATGATTTATTTACAAAAGAAACCTAAGTTTTTTTGTTAATTATACTCGCGAGGGTTTACAACCCTATGCCTACGTACCTTCAAATTTGAAGGATCAGAGTAACCGTAGTTCACCTCCCATATTCCTACTCCCTAATCCTACTCCTAACCCTAATCCCAAATCCAATCCACTGTTTATACTCTTGGATAAAGAGTTCTATCCCTTGATCTATTGTTTATACTCCTAGATAAGGAGTTCTATCCCTTATCCCTTGTTTATACTCTCGGACGGAGAGTTCTATCCCTTATCCATTGTTTATACTCTCGGATGGAGAGTTTTATCCCTTATCCATTGTGTATACTCTCGGATGGAGAGTTCTATCCCTTATCCATTGTTTATACTCTCGGATGGAGAGTTCTATCCCTTAAAATCCCTTATCCCTTGGCCTTTATTTATACTCTTGGAACCTAAGAGTTTTATTCCTTATCCTATCCCTTATTTAGGCTCTCGGACCAAGAGCTTTATCCCCAAATTTAAATCCTTAAAAGAAATCCTTTTGTATCCCTTATATTTACAAATAAAATCCTAAAATTCCATAAAAATCCAAAATGCCATTATGCTAAAAAATAGCAAAGTTGATCCCCAAATTATCCCAATTAAAAATAATTTCCCAACCCAAGATAATCCCAAAAATTAAATTAAATTAAATTAAATTTATTTTCATCCCAAACTAATATTTATTCACTAAAAATCTAAAACACTAATTTTAAAATCAATCCTAAACCAAATTTACATAAAAAGATCACAACCTCCAAAATACCTTATCCTAAAAAACCAGTAGCAAAATTCCCTTTATGAAAAATCCTTATTCCCTTATCCCTTATCAGAGTCAAACCTTTCTCTCTTATTCTCTTACTCTCTTGGTTATGACACCATTTCTTTTGCATCCCCAACGGATCTTTCTCCATCTCTTGCTCTTAGTTTTGACACCACCTCTTTCATCCCCTTGTTTCTTCCTTGTTTTGTTTTCCGTTCAGTCCCCCGAACTATGGAAGCTCTGATTCTGCATTCTTTCGAATGTATAATACGTAGGCATGAGATCGCAATGATCTCGGCGAGCACGCTTCCACCTTTCTTTCTTTCTTCTTTGTCCCCTGGTTCCATGAACTATGGCGCTCTGACTTCCTCATTGCACTATGAAGGTACGTAGGCACGAGGACTTCGTTCCTCCGCGAGCACTTTCTTTCTTTCTTTTCTTTTCCCCTTTCTCTCTCTCTCTCTCTCTCTCTCTCTCTCTCTCTCTCTCTCTCTCTCTCTCTCCTTCTTTTAGCTAGAAGCCTTTAGATAGATAACCCATCCAAGCCTAGAAGCAAGCGAAATGGTTCCCGTCGAGTACGACGGATGCTTCAGGTGCTAATACCTTCCTTTCTCATAACCGACCCCCCGTTCTCGTTTCTCTTCCCCTTGGGTTTTATCGATATTTTCCATGTCCTTTGGGACTAAATAAAGTTCGGTGGCGACTCTGTTGTATCTTTGAGTGTGCGATTCACTCAGGTAGAAACCAACCATCTTCAGCATGAGGGAGATTTTTATGCTTATTATTTTTTGAATTGGTGCAAATGAAAGTACTGAAAAGAAAGTGTATTGCCATTTGAAAAAAGAAAAACTAAGAAAGAAAAAGATCTTGATTGAAAACAAAATGCGATTTCATTATTAAATAATTCAAAGAAACAAAAGGTGGCCCTACAAAGCTTGTCCATTTGCCTTGGGTATTGCAAAGGACTTATTATTATTTTAAGAAAAAGTAAATTACTTCAAAACAGAAGTCATCTCTGGAATCTCGATGGCCCTCCAATTGTTGAGAACTACATCTGGAGAGCAATGGCACACCCAATCCGGTATCCCCTTATTTTCCTCTTCAATTGCAGTCACTTGATCTTCATCTCTGAATCCGACATTATGGAAAGTTTCTTCGAGAGGAGGAAATGTCATCCGATGAGACTTCTGAACCCCTTTATTAGCTGGTTTGTAACCCAACCCGAACTGATCCTTCTTTTCATGTATCTCTATCACCTTGCCCCAGCCCCTAGTATCCCCATTCTGGATCAAGTCTGTGATCCTTTTCGGCCTTTCCTCTTGTTGAACGACTTGCTTACGACTGACCGTCGCAACCTCCAAAAGCTTGGAAAGGTATTTCAAATGTCTCCCCATCCACTTCTATGTATCTGAATGACGAGAGATGGCTGACAAACATGTTTTCCTCCCCCATCAACAATTATTAATTTGTCCCAAGATATGAACTTCAATTTTTGATGAAGTGTGGAAGTAACTGCGCCCGCAACATGAATCCATGGTTGTCCTAGAAGACACGTGTATGAGGGATTGATGTCCATAACTTGGAAAGTGATCATGAAGGTATGTGATCCCACCACTGTAGGTATGTCCACCTCCCCAATTACCATTCTTTTTGAACCGTCGAAAG
This sequence comes from Lathyrus tuberosus, assembly GCA_022829125.1. Lineage (NCBI taxonomy): Eukaryota > Viridiplantae > Streptophyta > Magnoliopsida > Fabales > Fabaceae > Lathyrus > Lathyrus tuberosus. Next base: position 9,767,920 of record JALAZF010000003.1, read on the forward strand.
CCCTAAAAATCAGGGAACTGGTCTTCATAAAGGTCCTTACAGATGTCAATTTCATAAGGGCATCCTTAGGCATGAAATTTAGAGCAGACCCTATGTCTACTAGCACCCTTGAGAGAATAGTGTCTTGACATTTGACTGATATATGCAAAGCTTTATTATGTGCTTGCCCCTCGGGGGGTAATTCCTCACTACTGAAACCCAGACAGGTGCTGGAAGCGATATTGGCGACTACCTCGTCGAACTGAATCACTGATATATCCTTGGTGACATGGGCTTCATTCAGGACCTTCAGCAGGGATTCCCTATGTGCCTCCGAGCATGACAACAAGGATAGAATAGAGATCTTGGACGATGTTTGATTTAGTTGGTCCACCACCCTATAATCACTTTTCTTTATGATTCTAAAAAATTCCTCAGCATCTTCTTGAGATATACCCTTCTTGGACGGTCCCTCACCTGTATTTGTGGTCTCCTTCCCCTTTGAGCTTTTGGGGGTATCCTTCTTAGGTTGCTCTGAGGAGTATACTCTTCCACTACGGGTCATTCCTCCAATACCAACTATGTTAGTAACAGCTGGTAATGGTATTAGAGTCTTTCCTCCTACGGATGCAGCGATGTCATATTTCCAAGGTACAGTCTTGGTGCTTTCATATGGAAATGGTGCTGGAACAATGAAAGTGATAGGGCCTTCTGACCTTGCAGGCCCTGGAACTTTGACTGGTGCGGGAACAGGTATTTGAATTGGCGTTCGTGCAGGTACCGGAATTGATATCTGAATAGAAGCCTGTGTAGGCCTTGAAACTGGTATTTGAATGGGTGCCTGTGCAGGCCTGGGAACTGGTATTTTAATAGGCACTTGTGCAGACCTTGGAACTGATATTTGAATAGGAGTCGCAACTCCTCTTTTCTGGTATAGAATCTCAGAAGGTACTTTCCCCTGGGATTCTAAGGCAGCCACCTCATTCATATTCCTTAAGTACCCAATTTGAATTATCCCTTGGTCCATTAATTATTGGAGGACCTCCTTCATCTTCTTACAGTTATTGGGCTCAGCATTCATCGTGCAGCCTTTCAAACTCCTCATACCCAATTAATACTTCCCTTATTTTCGTCATAGGGGTCTTTACTTGTTTTACCCCTCTGATCAGGACATTCTCTCCCAGTCCCTCATTGGAGTTAACAGTTGGTCCAGCGTGCCCTGGGAAAGGATTATCTCCTACATTTGGATTGTCATAACTGAAGTTAATGACCTTCTGATCCAACAAATCTTGCACCCTAAACTTGAAGGCTAAACACTTTTCAGTCGTATGCCCTGGCGATCCAGCATGATAATCACATCTAGCATTAGCATCATACCCTCGAGGAAGAGGCGTAGGAGGGGGCCCTAACGACTTGATTTCTACCAATCCCTTTTGGATTAACATTGGCAGGATCTGAGTATATGTAGTGGGTATAGGGTTAAAGTCCTTCCATGGCCTCCTTTGTTCCCTTTGGGGATACTTCTGTTGTTGCTGATTTTGCGGAGGTGGCTCCCTTGGCTGCTGGGTTTGAAGCGCAGTCACGTTTGACTAGAGGCCGTAGCCGCCACGTAAGGGTTATAAGGTACTTGAGTATACCTATCAACAGAAATGGCATTGGCCTGCTTCTTCGAACTGTTTCTAGAGTACCTTTTGTTGTTATGTTGACTGGAAGACGACGTTCCAATCTTTCCACTTTTTAATCCATTCTCGATCCTTTCCCCAATGATAACCAAATCCGTAAATCTAGTTGAGATAGATCCAATCATCTTTTCATAGTATAGTCCTTGCAGAGTTCCCATGAATGTATCTACTAGCTCGCTTTCCCGCAATGGAGGTTGCACACGAGAGGCTAGCTCCCTCCATCTCTGGGCATAGTCCTTAGAAGATTCATTCCCTTTTTTAGACATATTTTGTAATTGTATGCGATTAGGGGCCATGTCTACATTATATTGGTATTGCCTTATAAAGGCACTCGCCAGATCCTCCCAGTTCTTGATGTGAGTCCTTTCCAGTTGCATGTACCAGTCCAAGGATGCCCCACTAAGACTGTCTTGGAAAACATGCATCATCAGCTTTTCATTTTTAGCGTGAGCCCCCATCTTTCGGGAAAACATCCGGATGTGATTTTTGGGACAACTAACTCCTTTATACATATCGAAGTTAGGTGCCTTAAACTTAGGAGGCACGACCACGTCGGGTACCAAACACATTTCCAAGGCATCAATCCCAAAGACCTTGGATCCTTCCACAGCCCTTAACCATTCCTCAATTATCTTATACTTTCATCCTCCCTTATTCCTTCCATGGCAGCCAATTTGGTTTCACGAACTACTTGCCTTGAGTCCTCCTCTCCAAATTGGAGATTCCAGTCATCATAGTTCTCCCGAGAAACAAGTATCTGTATAGGTCGTGATTCTCCATTATGCTCGGGTGGAGGAACAGACCCTACAGGAGGTTGAGTGTTAGTCTTCCCCTTACTAACCTCTAATGCTTCACGTTCCAAGTCAGCCACAAATCCCAAAAGAGGATTATTATCTTCATACCGGGGAGGAGGGGTAGGGACACTCCTATAGTTACTAGCCTCGGTGTCTCTTGCTATCATATTCTGAATAGCTCGAGTCAGTTGGTCAATTTTGTCCTTAATTTCCTCCACATTTCCTTTGACAGCATCCACATCTCCCTTTAGAGCAGCGTGTTTCAGTTCCATTTGTTCCATTGCTTTCTTTTGGTGAGCACGGGTGTTGGGTCGAGACGTTAGATTGTTGCGATGATTCTGAGAGAAGATATTAAAAAAATGATTTCCTTTTGATGTTTTTTTTTATTATGTTATGCATGCATGAATGTATGAGTATGCAGAAATTATTTTTATTTCAGGAATCTTAAACTTTTATTTATTAAGAGTAAAGCCAAGGATAATGGAAAACAAATACTTTTATTCATGAAAAGAAAGTACTAGGGTCAAAGCCCCATTTATTACATAAGGAAAACCAAACTAGGGATACACCCTTAAATTATTCATAACTAAAAACCAAACGTAAGAAGTCATTACATAGAAAAGCTAAATCCTCCTCCTAATCCTTTCCCTAAACTCCTCTACCATCTCACGACAAAGTGCAAGAAAATCGGTGATCTCTTTTACTGGCTTAAAGATATCAGCCATGTACTCAGCCTCCTTTAAACTTCGAGGGATCTCGTGGATGAGATCGTTAGATAGTAAGACCAACTTCTGATACGTTTCTCGATAATACGCCTCTTCTCTTTTTAACTTCGCCATGATCTCCAAGTCCTCCCTAGTAGTTTGATCTAGTTGTTAGTTATGTTCTTCAACATAAATGCCCCATGCCCTTAGATCTTCGTAAGAATCCTGAAGCTCCCCATATAGCCTTCTAAGCTCCTAGTTCTCCTCTTGAGTTTCTAACCATCCTTCTGGCCGTAGGGCAAGAAGTTCTTCGGCTGATCTTATCCGCACAGTTGCATCTAACGCTTGCCTTTTGCTCTCGAGAAGAGCGTTAGCCAAGCTTTGGACTTCAGCTTCTAGGTTTTGGATACGCCTATCACATCCCTCCTTGAACTCTCTTTGCGTTGATGTCATCCAAATGTCCCTCCACTCGTCCCTTTGATGCCAGGCTCTATCTAATTGCTCCTTATGGTCTTTGAGACGTGAACTCACAGCTTGAAGGTCGGTGTAAGCTTGTTCCTTCTTCTCTTCCTCCATCTGGGCTATCCCCTTATTGATCTTTGACTGCTCTAGAACTTCATTGAGACTCCTTCTTAACTGACTGCTTTCTCCAGTGGCTTGGTAAAATTTACCTTCCCACTCTTCTTTTTCTTTTTTCAATTGTGAAATAGTCTCTTTGAGTCTTTCACTTTCCTCTATGGAGATTGCGGCAGGTGGGGGAACCCTTGGATTAACAGGACGATCCAGAGTAAAAGGCAGCTTCACTGTACTCACTCTTTCTTTCATCCATTGCAGATATGGTACCCTAGATTCTTCCCTTGGTCTTTTAAGATAACCCTTCCCTTTGATACTTTGCCTCCAAGCCTGAGCAATCTTTAGAACATCAGGATAGTTTCCAGTTATATTTTGTAGGACGAAACCTTCTAACAGCCTATCCTCTGGCTTGTAGGCCAATGGATGCCCCAATTGCCTCATTGCTAAGACAGGATTGTAACTTATGCACCCTCTCGATCCTATCAAGGGTACATTAGGAAAATCCCCACAGCTTAGGATCACGTCGTCTCGATGGAGTATTTGAGGGAACCACAAGATGTCTTTGTCAACAAGAGATACCAAATATTGAGACCAATCATAGGATTTCATTTTTTCCATATCCTTTAAATCCCTCACTAGGTGAGAGCACAACCATTTGTACAATAACTGAGAGCAACATAACATAGCCCCTCCCCTTCTTTCGAATTTTTGGTGAAGGGTAAAGTATATATCTGCGAGGAGAGCCGGTGTAGGATCTTCTTCTCCAATGGTCACAACCAAGAATAAATTAATGGCAGCGATGTCTACGAAGTTCTTCGCGCTCGGGAATAGAACTAACCCAAAGATGAGGAGTACCATGATAGTGTCCATGGCTGCCCAATTTTTGCAAGCAGCAAAATGACTGGCCTTCTTCTCCAAGAACCCTTTAGGGAACCCATGAAAGTTTTTTTGAACCCTTAAGTTTGCTTGCAAGTCTTCTTCACGGATGTGAAAACAACTTGCCATTTCTTTGAAGGTAGTGCGATACCCTAAAGCCTTGAATGGACCTTTGTTGCTCTTAGGGAGACCCAGTATCCTACGAACTTCTTTTAGAGTGGGGGCTATTTGAAAGTCTTGAAACTAGAAGCACCTTAGTTCTGCGTCGTAAAACTGAGCCAAGGCGTTAGACCCTCTTCTTGAATAGGAGTAGTGACAAGATCTAATATATCCCCATACTTACGAATTAGGAGGCTTTCTCCTTTCCTGAGGAAACCCCATAACATAAGCTTTTAAGCCCTCTATGTCAGACGTTCTTACTCTGATTGTGATAGTTTTCCTTTTCCCAAATTCCATTGCCTTTGACTTTAACCCTTTTTTTTTGAAAATATTTAAGATTCCTGTGACATGATAATGCAAAAAAGAATTTATGAGGATGATGAATGCAAATTTTATGTACTTTGATTAGGGTAAGGTAATATGCAAGCATGCCCTAGTAAAGGTAAGCTCCCTATGATATGTTAGGTCTATGTTTTGTCTACCCAATCCCTTTACATGTAGGACATAAAGTTTGGACATGATAACGACCCTATAATGTATAGACTATACCCTTGTTTTACCATGAGAAGGAGCAAGCCTTCCTATGGTAATCCTTCGGGATAAGTCTCATCTGGGTAGGACCCTAGTAACAGCCCTTGAGTGTTGAATACATAGGTTCTTCATGAGTTGGCAAGGGGTAGGATAAAAGTTCTCAGAGTCTCGGACCACATCCAAATCATCCTCTACGTTAGGGGCTAGCCCTTTAATGAGGACAACTTTGGAAGGATCTATTCTAAGTGTGGCATCAATGAATTATTGGGGATGTCACATCCCCCCCAAAACATTTCCGTTCCACGTCCTAATCTAGGGTTATACTCCAAGCTTGGGCTTTAGCTTCACACATCATATGCCCCAATCCAATGCATGATGACAAAATAAAAATATAATGGACAAATATAATAAATTAAAACAAATTAAAACATAAAATAAATCATAATAAAAAATTTAAAAATAAAAACAATAAACACCCAAAACAAACAAGGACCCTAAAGCCTAAGGTTATGAGGAACTCTTTTTAGGGAGGCATCCCCAGCAGAGTCGCCAGCTATCGCGGCTGGAAAAATTATCGAGTTGCCACCATATTTTTTAAGCAAAATAATGATAAACCTAAAATCCTAATCCTAAAGGTAGAGATTCCTAGGGTTCGGGAGTCGGTTAAGTGAGGGGAAGGTGTTAGGCACCCCTCACCTCCATTGTACTCAATGGGATCCACCTTAGATTTTAGGGTATGCTTGTTTGTTTGTCTAAATGATTTATTTAACAAAGAAACCTAAGTTTTTTTGTTAATTATACTCGCGAGGGTTTACAACCCTATGCCTACGTACCTTCAAATTTGAAGGATCAGAGTAACCGTAGTTCACCTCCCCTATTCCTACCCCCTAATCCTACTCCTAACCCTAATCCCAAATCTAATCCACTGTTTATACTCTTGGATAAAGAATTCTATCCCTTGATCTATTGTTTATACTCCTAGATAAGGAGTTCTATCCCTTATCCCTTGTTTATACTCTCGGACGGAGAGTTCTATCCCTTATCCATTGTTTATACTCTCGGATGGAGAGTTTTATCCCTTATCCATTGTTTATACTCTCGGATGGAGAGTTCTATCCCTTATCCATTGTTTATACTCTCGGATAGAGAGTTCTATCCCTTAAAATCCCTTATCCCTTGGCATTTATTTATACTCTTGGAACCTAAGAGTTTTATCCCTTATCCCATCCCTTATTTAGGCTCTCGGACCAAGAGCTTTATCCTCAAATTTAAATCCTTAAAAGAAATCCTTTTGTATCCCTTATATTTACAAATAAAATCCTAAAATTCCATAAAAATCCAAAATGCCATTATGCTAAAAAATAGCAAAGTTGATCCCCATATTATCCCAATTAAAAATAGTTTCCCAACCCAAGATAATCCCAAAAATTAAATTAAATTAAATTAAATTTATTTTCATCCCAAACTTATATTTATTCACTAAAAATCTAAAACACTAATTTTAAAATCAATCCTAAACCAAATTTACATAAAAAGATCACAATTTCCAAAATACCTTATCCTAAAAATCCAGTAGGAAAATTCCCTTTATGAAAAATCCTTATTTTTAAAAAATAACTTATTTTAAATATATAAAACTTTTATTTAAAATAAACAAACCCATAATTACCCCTAAAATCCTAATTATTTATCCTAATAATAATAATCCTAAAATCCTATTTAAAAAACCTAATTAATATTTAAACCCCAATTAAATAATTAAATTAAGTAATTAATTTAATTATAAAATAATAATATCCAGGGGGTGTATTTCCTACCAAATTAGTAATGGGCCAAATGACGTAGGTTGTAAATAGCATCTGGGCGCAAGGCCCAAACCACCAAAAAAACAAAGCCTGAAGAGAAAAAACCAAACTCAAGGGGGAAAAGTCAACGGGTTGACTCATTCGGAGGCGTTAGATCCTGATCAGAAGGATCCCCATGCCTTGTAATCCTAGCCACTGATCATGATTACCCGTCTAAGTAATCCAATCTGACGGTTCTGGTATCAAATCAACGAAGGAATATTGAATGTATACATGCATAGGATCTCTAGTTGACCCCCAAGTCAACTGATCTTGAGCGCAAGGAGGATGCCACTTGGCATACATCCAAGCACACATTGAGGAAGTACAAAACCCCTCTTCCCTTCACAAACCCTTCATTTTCTGATTCCCTTTCTCTCTCTTACCCGCTCCTTGTCTCTCTAACTCCCAAAATCTCTCTCGCTTCTCTCTAGCTTCTCTCTTCCCTTTCTCCGGCCACCCTTCTCAAACGGCCTCTGGCCACCACCAAAACCCCAAAAACCACCGCAAATTCCAGAATCCAGTTGAACCTCAACTGGAAACTTCATACATCAAGAACCCTAACCCCACCCCTAACCCAGATCACCTTGGTTCGTTAGGGTTCGCGAGGAACCCTAAGAACCCTAACCCTCAACATTCATCCGAACCCAGAATTTCATATTAACCCCAAGAACCCTAAGGGTTCAACGATGAACCCTAACCCTACCACGAGGAACCCTAACCCTACAGAATAAACCCTAACCCTAATCAAACCCAGAAAACCAAACCAAACAGTCACGGTGCAGCAATCAGTAAACAACAACAACAAAGCTAAGTGATTTTACCTTCCGTGCAGTGAAACTGGTTGAATATTCCCTTTATTTTTCCTCTTCTAATCTCTCTTTTTTTTTACAGGGGTTCGAGCTCAAGGGACTTAGGGTTCTAATGATGAACCCTAGTTCTTTGTTTGTAAGAGCTTTGGGTATTGGCTCAAGGGATTTGCATAGGGGTTGTTTGTTCGTTCGCTTAGGGTTTTTTCCTTCTTTTCTGAATTGTTTTGTTATTTATAAAGATTAGGATTAGGTTAGAGTTTAATTCTTAAGTTTAGATTTAGGAAGATTTGATGTAATTTAATTCATTGTAATCTGATTTTGTAATTTTGGATCCGATTTTGGAGTAATCAAAGATTTGATTTTGTAACCTGAGATTTGATATGATTTTGTTTGTAAATTACAGATTCAAAAAATAATGAAATGATTCTGTTTGATTTGATTTTTCCCAATTTTAGCGTGAATTAGGGTTTTGGGCTTTGGGGAAGAAGAAGAAGAAGACAAGACTGGTCAACAATTTTGACCAAAAAATAAAAAATAAATAATAAGAAAATAAGGAATAAAAAATAAACCGTAAAAACCTAATACGACTACCATTTTAAAAATAACAAGAAGGATAATATAAGTAATAATCATAAACTATATTAATAAATAAAATCCTATACTAATCACTCCTAAACCATAATTAATAATTAACATAAAATTATCCCAAATAATGTATATTAAAATCTAAATCTTAATTAAAACAATGCTCCTAATTAATTAAAAAATAATAGAAAGCCCAGCAAAATAGAAATTTAATAAAACAAAAAGATACTAATAAACTAATTAACACTAAAATAAAACTTAATTATTCTCTAATTAAATTAAAAACCCAAATTCTAAAATAATACCCAATTAACTTAACCATGATAAAAATCTAAAATCAACTCAAAAATGAAATATCAATAAAAAACACTTTGATCCCTAATTAAAAATAATAAATAACTAAAACCTATACATGAAACTCAAACCCCAAAATAAGTCTAAATGTACTAGCAGACCCCCCAAAAGCCCAAATGACACTGAATGACACCCCCCTAGTAGCACAAGAAAGATCCCAAAAGATGAAAAAACACTGGTCAAAATTTAGGGTACTACAAGATGAATTCCAAACTGTGTGATCCTCTATGAAATCAAGTCCTTGACCTAAATCAAACTTGATGGATTGATTTCATAGGTGTTATAGGGTGTATTAAATCATGTCCTAGGGTTTGGGAGCATGTCTTGGTCAAAAGTCAAAGGCACTGTTGACTTTTTCCGCGAAACCCTAATTGTGGTTCTGATGAATTTGAAACTTGCTGCTCAAGCTTCTTGGATCAATCCATTGTTGCAAATGGATCAATGTGGTTTATTAGAGACCCTTAAATCATGTCTTGAGGTCTTGGCTCATGATTTGCCTAAAAGTCAACTTAGGGGTGAATTAGGTCAAGAAACCCTAATTCCTGATCTTTTGTGAATGCATCCCCTGAGGTTAAATTGACTTAATGATTGGGTTCATGATGTCCCTTGGAGCATCATAGGTTATTCTTTGAAGCATTGGCTCATGCCCAGAGGAAAGTTTCCATCTGGAGGCCTTGGTCGACCAAAACCCTAATTTGGTGACACTGGCGATCTTGAGGCTTAATCCACTTGGAACGTTGCAGCCTTGTGCTTGATCCTTGATGTGGGAGTCCTCTTGATCCTTTGGGGATGTTGGAGAGGTTTAGACAAGTTGAAGATCATGTTAATTCTTGATTGATCCTTTGTCTAAGAGCTCTGAGAGAGCTTGAAACCCTAAGTTTGATTGTAATGGATGCTCACCCATCTTTGGGGAGACTAATGGTTCATCCATATTATGATGATGATTTGCACAATGATGGGAAATCTTAGTGGTCAAAATTTGGGGTATGACAGATGCCCCTATTTAATCTTCTTGGACCCGAAGGTGTGAATGGCGAAGGTATTCGGGCATTCGGGGTGCAAGAGGATTAAATATCGGAATACCCAAAATTTTGATGGTGGTTATGAATGGCAGCTTGCTCATCCATCTTCTTTTGCTAAGCAATGATACTTAGAAAAGGTAAACTTCCCCTCGATCCTGGTTTTCATTCGAGGAACTGGTCTCAGTTTCTGAAGTAAACTTCCCCTCGATCCTGGTTTTCCTACCAAGGAACTGGTCTCAGTTTCTGATGTAAACTTCCCCTCGATCCTTGTTTCCTACCAAGGAACTGGTCTCAGTTTCTTTTGTCAATGAGCTTTCTTGACAAGGGACGCTATTAGTAGCGGCTTTCCTCAAACTTCTCGCCGAATTTTCCTGGGGGGATGCCATTTGATGGAAAAAGTTTCAATTTCAGACTTGATGGGGAACCCTATATGTCTGAGCTATAGAGGTACACAAACTTCTCTGTTTGGAGACGCCATCTGTCGGCTTTACTGGGGAAAGCAGGTATCTCGAGAGACTGTTGTCGCTTGGGGGTGTTACATCATACTTTTCTCGAAGATCTTCTCGGAGAAATGCCATATGATGTGATCCAATTTTGAGGTGCTGATGACTTTATTAACATCGAATCTCCGGGGAGCAAAATCAATGTGTTGCTGAAAGTCTTTAGTTGTGAGGCTTTCTCTGGGGATTTTCCTTAATCCGGGAAAACGGAGATATCATCTTCAATGGCGAAGAGTGACATTTGTCGAAAGTTTCTCTGGTTTTCTCAGAGGTTCAAGTTATCAAAGTGGTCGAAGACCGTCTCTAATCCAGAGATAAACTGGAGAGAGATTGCTTAGATGATTCACTTCCTGACGAGGAAAGAACTGACAACTCAATGGAAAAACGTTTATCACTAGGGGACAAGATCGACTAGAGTGATAGTGATGCAATATGAACAAGTATGAATCGATAATGCATGATGTATGTATGTATATGCTGACGAAACTGATACGACATACAGACTAGTGGATGAACACGACTGGATACTTGGCCACTGTTGGGGACGAAGAAGTACCGCTGGTTCAAGATAGCAATTATGCCTTGCTTAGGCGAAATAGTCCCTGTGGGGGAGCAACCGTTGGTCGGGCTTAGGAGGTAAGAACTCTGCTGAAGATGTCAGATGGAGTATCCGCATCTGACATAACTGATCCTTCGTTCAGGTGCATTGGTTTAAAAGGAGTACTTTGATTCTGCAATTTGAAGTTCGATTACTTCAGGCGAAGCGATCGATGTTCTTTCGATGTTCGACAGTCAAAAGAAATTGTCGTCTTTGTTTAAAAAGCAAAAAAATTTTTAACAAGTAAATTCATTTTTGTTTTATCTCAAGAATCGTTGATTATGTTAAAACATCATTCTGTAAAGCTAAAACAAATAAGAATTGCAAACAAAAGCACAAGGGCTTGAATTTTATTGATAGGATGGAAATCAGCCAAACGCGTGATTCCATAGAGTATTTACAAAGTTAGAAAATAGTAATTTAAGGGAAAAGGGTTACATTGAAACACAACGACCACTATCCTTCTACCAACTTTGAATTCGGGGCATCCTAAGCTTCTGTCGAAGATTACCTTAACTGGAGTTTTCTGATGGATGGCACGACTGCTACTAGGGAATTTGCCCCTGTTGGACGTAGTTACTTGCCACTATCCCTAACTTTTGCCTGGATTGTACTTAGAGATTTCCAATCCACCGGGATGATTTTTTTTATTATGTCTCTATTTTTTGCCTGGACCGCCCTTTCGGGTTTTCAATCCACCGAGACGTTTTTTTTTATTTTGGCGAAGTATTTCTTGACTACGTCAACATTTGTGGGGTCGGCAAATTCCTCTCCATCTATGGTTGGAAGCCTCAAGGCACCACCTGAGAAAGCTTTCTTGACCACATAGGGGCCATCATAATTCGGAGTCCATTTGCCCAGGGAATTAGTGAGAAATGATTGTATTTTCTTGAGCACAAGGTCTCCTTTCCTGAAGACGCGGGATCAGACCTTTTTGTCAAATGCTTTCTTCATCCTTTGTTGATATACCTGACCATGGCATAAAGTCGTTATTCGCTTTTCTTCGATAAAATTCAGTTCATCGTGTCAACTTTGATTCCATTGTGCTTCTGTTAACTTAGCTTCCATCAATACCCGGATTTATGGGATCTCCGCTTCCATGGGAAGTACTGCCTCCATGCCATATACTAGAGAGAAAGGGGTTGCCCCTGTTGAAGTGCGGACATATGTGCGATAACTGTGAAGAGCAAAGGGTAGCATCTTGTGCCAGTCTTTATAGGTTACAACCATCTTCTGAACGATCTTTTTGATGTTCTTGTTAGCTGCTTCTACCGCTCCGTTCATCTTGGGTCGGTAGGGAGATGAGTTATAGTGTTTGATCTTGAACTCAACATATAACTCCTTCATCATCTTATTGTTCAAGTTAGATCCATTATCAGTAATGATCTGACTCGAAACACCATAACGGCATATGATATTGTTTTTGATAAAGCGGACTACCAATTGTCGGGTTACATTGGCGTATGACGCTGCTTCGACCCTCTTGGTGAAATAATCAATGGCTACCAGGATGAACTGATGTCCGTTTGAAGCCTTGGGCTCAATCATGCCAATCATGTCGATTCCCCATATGGAAAAAGGCCATGGGGAAGAGAGAACTTTGAGATGTGTAGGCGGTACATGGATTTTGTCTGAGTATATCTGACACTTGTGACACCTCCTCATGTACTTGTAGCAATCGGATTCCATGGTCAACCAGTAGTACCCCGCTCTCAAAATTTTTCTGGCCACTATGTGTCCGTTGGCATGAGTGCCAAAGGATCCTTCGTGAGTTTCCTTCATCAGCATGTCTGCTTCTGGTCTGTCTACACATCGGAGCAAGACCATGTCAAAGTTTCTCTTATAGAGTGTATCGCCGCTCAGAAAAAAGCTGCCTGCCAGCCTTCTGAGGGTTTTTCTGTCTTTTCTTAGTGCCCCAGGTGGGTACTCTTGTTTCTGAAGGAAGCATTTGATATTGTGATACTAAGGTTTGTCGTCTATGACTGCTTCAATCGTGAAGATGTAAGCTGGCCGTTCAAGGCGCATTATGTCGATCTTAGGCAAGTCAGCCCATTGACCTACACGAATCATGGAAGAGAGGGTGGCTAATGCATCAGCCATGTGATTCTCATCATGAGGGATGTGATGAAACTCGATTCTGTTGAAGAAAGGTAACAACCTTCTTGCATAGTCTTTGTAAGGAATCAATCCAGATTGGTATGTGTTCCAATCTCCTTTGATCTGATTGATAACCAGGGCTGAGTCGCCGTATACATCCAAGTTCTTGATCCTTAAGTTGATCGCTTCTTCGAGACCCATAATACAAGCTTCGTATTCGGCCTCGTTGTTTGTGCACTTGAATGTAAGTCTGGCAGTGAAAGGAATGTGGGTACCCTGAGGTGTTATGATGATTGCCCCAATTCCGTTTCCGTAATGATTGACAGCTCCGTCAAAGATTAGTCCCCATTGGGAACCTGTTTCTGGCCCTTCACTGGGTAGTGATTCATCGCAATCTTTCATTTTTAAATACATGACATCTTCGTCTGGGAAGTCAAACCTGATTGATTCATGATAGTCAATCGGTTGATGAGCCAAATGATCGGCTAAAATACTCCCTTTAACGGCTTTCTGAGCGTGGTATTCGATGTCGTATTCTGATAACAACATCTGCCAACAGGCAATCCTTCCCGTGAGAGCTGGTTTTTCAAAGACGTACTTGATTGGATCCATTTCTAAGATCAACCAAGTAGTGTGACGAATCATGTACTGGCAAAGACGTTTGGCTGCTCAAGCCAGAGCACAACAAGTTTTATCAAGCATAGTGTACCGAGTCTCGCAGTCGGTGAATTTCTTACTCAAATAGTAGATGGCAGACTCTTTTCTTTTTGTTTCGTCTTGTTCACCAAGGACACAACCCATTGAGTCTTCCAAGACTGTGAGGTAGATGATCAGTGGTCTTCCTTCCACTAGAGGTGAGAGAATCGGTGGGTTCAACAGATATTCCTTGATACTGTCGAAGGCAGTTTGGCAATCTTCTGTCCAAACGCAATCCTAATTCTTTTTGAGTAATTTGAAAATTGGCGCACATGTTGCGGTCATGAGGAATATGAATCTGGAGATGTAGTTCAAACGTCCCAGGAATCCCCTGACTTGTTTTTCAGTCTTTGGAGAAGGCATTTCTTGAATGGCCCTGACCTTGTCAGGATCAACCTCAATTCCTTTTTGGCTGACGATGAACCCTAAAAGTTTCCCTGAACGGACACCGAAGGTGCACTTGTTGGGATTCAAGCGGAGTTTGTATTTTCTCAACCGCTCGAATAACTTTGACAGGTGGGACACATGCTCCTCTTCTGTCTTAGATTTGGCAATCATGTCATCGACATATACCTCGATTTCCTTGTGTATCATGTCATGAAACAGAGTAGTCATGGCCCTTTGATAGGTTGCCCCGACATTCTTCAATCCGAACGGCATTACCTTATAGCAAAAGGTACCCCATGGGGTGATGAATGAAGTTTTCTCCTTGTCTTTCAGCGCCATTTTGATTTGATTATAGCCCGAGCATCCATCCATGAAGGAGAATATTTTGAACTTTGTTGTACTGTCAACCAGCATGTCAATGTGTGGTAAAGGAAAGTCGTCCTTTGGACTAGCCTTGTTTAGATCTCTGTAATTAACACACATTCTGACTTTTCCGTCCTTTTTTGGAACGGGTACGATATTGGCTAACAATTGAGGATATTCTGACGTGGCGAGGAAACCCACGTCAATCTGTTTTTGTACCTCCTCTTTGATTTTGACGGCCATGTCCGGGTGAGTCCGTCTCAACCTCTGCTTTATTGGTGGATATTCCGATTTTAACGGTAGATGATGTTCCACGATGCTGGGATCCAACCCTGGCATGTCCTGATAGAACCAAGCAAACACATCGGGAAATTCTCTGAGAAGCTTTGTCAAACTCTCTTTGGCAGTTGGACTGAGCAGTGCCCCAATACTGATTTCTTTTCTCTCTTTTTCTAAACCCACGTTGATCATTTCCAACGGCTCTTTGTGAGGTTCAATGGACCTTTCCTCTTGTCGGAGTAATCGGGAGATCTCTTCCAAAATTTCTTCGTCATTTTCTTCTTCAACCTCGAATACTGGGAATTCAAAGTTGGGAGAAGGCATTGGATCGTATTTTTAAACGGGGTTTAAAATAAGAAATCTGCATGACAATATGATTTGTGTTTAGAAGAGATAGAGAAAATGCAAGTGTGTGCAGTGTATTTTTTTTGAAAAACTGCTTATTTATTTTGAATATTTTTTTAGGATTACTATTTTCTGAGAAAAGCGAAAAGAGAAAACAACAATTAATGCAGAGATTACAGAACGACGATATTTTATTTATGGACAGGTCGATTCTTGAAACTACAACCCTATAAAACAAAACTCTGTTGCTTTGGGCAAAGCGAAGAGGGATATTTACAGAAAGTGAGCCCTATCAAAACATCCGTTTCACCTGGGCAGGGTGGAAGGTTAAAGACGTCAATTACTTTGACTTATGAACAATCTTCGGAACATCGACAGCAACCCATTGGCGGCGAACTCCTCGGTGAATCACAAAGTCTGGTACTTTCCTTGATTTGTCTACAGAAATGACACTGATTTCTAGCGGAGAAGGATCGTTGGAATCTGTCTCCCAGGCAGAGTTATCGTAGGAGGATTCCTCTATTGTATTTTGCATATTATTTGTGCTCTCAAGTAAATCTCCCCATCCAGTTTGCTGGATGTCTTCGAGCCTGATACGAGAGCTTTCGGGAGCGGTGTACTTGACCATGAAGTCAAATTTTCCACTTGGTTGTCCTAAGGTGTCCCACACTTCTTTGGAACTGGAGGAGTCATCTCTCTCGATGACTTGACCTCAGGAAAAGTGTAGTTGATGAATTCTAGCCCTGCAAGCTTTTCTAATTCATCGTCGTACTGGATACTTTCTGAATGACCTGAGTGTTGATCCCATGACATGGTGGGGACGCAGGTATTCTGTTCAATGATGTTCAGCTGATTTTCATTGTTCGACTGATTTTCTTGCCCTAAGTCTCCTGGGTACTGCTGCGAGACAGGCAGGCCATCCATTGGGCCATAATAGTCGTGGTCAAAGTTGTCCTTCATCAGAGTATCCTCCTCTAATGAGTTTGGTGGAGCACGGTATCCTTTAGGATCACAATCTCCGTATATCATTTCGACATTTGACCTTGGTATAAATCTCGAACTTTGTGCGGGATAGCAAAATAGCGTAGGCACTTCTTCCTGAGATATATAACCGTCCTCGTTAAGATAGGACTTCCACCCCTCATTTGTATCAGAGGGATCTCCCTTGTTGATGGTATGGACTGCTTGAGGCACTGGGTGAAGGAAACCTCCACTGTGGAAGAAGTCCTGAATGGGATGAAGACTTTCATCGTTAACAGCTGTCTGGGTGCAGGTTGCAGAAAAACCAAGACCCTTCTTTGTTTTATTATCAGTAGGAATGACAAGTTGTCCCCATCCTTTAGCATTGTTATTCTCGATCACTTCGAGAGCATCTCTGTATGAGGAAATTGAGGTTCCTTTCTCTGATTGATTCTCATTGCTCACCGACAGTGCTTGGAACTGAGTTCCAACAACCTCCTCGAGTTCTACACAAGTAGATAATGACAAGTTGCTCACGAGCAAGGCTTGTTCTCCACAAACCGTGATGAGTTGATCGTTCTTAACGAACTTCAGTTTCTGGTGAAGTGTCGAAGTGACTGCCCCAGCCTGGTGTATCTAAGGTCTTCCTAATAAGCAACTGTATGTTGCTCGGCTGTCCATGACCTAGAAAGTAATTAGGAAAGTGTGAGGACCGATAGTTATGGGAAGGTCAACTTCTCCGATAACTGCTTTCCGAGACCCGTCAAATGCTTTGATGATAACCTCACTGCCCTTCATCGGGGTCCCTTTGAATGATAGTCGCATCAAAGTGGACTTCAGCATAACGTTGATGGCTGATCCTGTGTCTACCAGTACGCTGGCTAAAGCATCGTCCTGGCAGTTAACTATGATATTGAGCGCCATGTTGTGGCTTTTGCCCCCCTCTGGCAAATCCTCATCACTGAATCCTAAGTTGTTGCAGGAAGTGATGTTAGAGATGATGCTATCAAATTGTCGTATTGACACATCCTGTTCCACAAAGGCCTGCTCTAAGACTTTCTATAGAGCCTCTCTGTGGGCTTCGGAACTGAGTAAAAGTGACAGCACTGAGATCTTTGAAGGCGTTTGTAACAGTTGATCAACAATTTTGTATTCACTCCTTTGGATGAGCTTCAGCATCTCATCATTGTTTTTTGACAGGTCGGTATCACTGGATTGACCGACTGGTGGATCAGGAGCTTCTGGCTGAAGTTCTTTTTCTCTGTTAGGTTCTCCAACTCCTCGGTTGAAGATTCGACCGCTCCGTGTTACTTGACTGATGTCTGCAATATTCACGACAGAGGGTAATGGAATTTCCTTTCCATTCTAAATTATTGTTGCACCGTATTTGTAAGGGATCGCCTTAGCCGATTCATGCGGTAATGGTCCCGGTAGATAGATAACTACAGGAGCCTTCTGATTTTTCTGACTGTCGTAGGTAACTTCAATCAGTTCCTGGCTAAGAACCTTTGATTCGTCCAATAGAGGGTAGATGAAACAAACATCCTTGTTCTGTTGATGATCAGAGATTATGACAACGTCTCTGATTTGATCCGCGAAGTAGTCCGGCTTCCAGTTGATTGGCTCGGGACTCGGACACGGGTGAATCTCTTTACGATCCAACTGACCTTGAAGGGCTGCCCGCACAAGGTAGCATCCTTGGTTATTCTCCGAGCAGACTCTACAACGTTCATAGTTGTGTGGTGGTGTCATACCCCAAATTTTGACCACTAAGATTCCCATCATTGTGCAAATCATGATCACAATATGGGTGTGTCATTATGCTTCATCAGTCTCCCCGAAGATGGGTGAACATCCACTACAATCAAACTTAGGGTTTCAAGCCCTCTTAGAGTTCTTAGACAAAGGATCAATCAAGGAATGACATGATCTTCAACTTGTCTAAACCTCTCAAACATCCAAAATGGATCAAGAGGACTCCCACATCAAGGATTAAGCACAAGGTTGCTCCCTTCTAGGTGGATCAAGCCTCAAGATCGCTAGTGTCACCAAATTAGGGTTTTGGTCGACCAGGGCCTCCAGTTGGAAATTTTCCTCTGGGCATGAGCCAATGCTTCAAAGCATAACCTAATATACTCCACGGAACCTCATGGACCCAAGTATCAAGTCAATTTGACCTCAGGGGATGCATACATCAAAAATCAGGAATTAGGGTTTCTTGATCTAATTCACCCCTAAGTTGACTTTTGGGACAAAGCATGAGCCAAGACCTCAAGAGAGGATTTGAGGATCTATAATACACCATATTTATCCATTTGCAACAATGGATTGATCCAAGAAGCTTAAGCAACAAGTCTCAATTTCATCAGTACCTCAGTTAGGGTTTTAAGGAAAAAGTCAACTGTAGCTTTGACTTTTGACCAGGACATGCTCCCAAGCCCTAAGACATGATTCAATATACCCTATAACACCCATGAAACATGTCAATCAAGTTTGATTTAGGTCAAGGACATGATTTCCTAAAGGATTGCACAGTTTGGAATTCATCGGATAAAAAGTCAACTGTGCACAAAAGTCAACTTTGACTTTTTGAGATTTTTCACAAAAATGGATTTTTAACCCTAAAATGATGTTAATGTATGATTTGAATCATCATTCATCAAGAAAAATCAAAGAAAGTGGGATAACTTGTAAAAGGGGTAACCATAAAAACTTAGAAAATTTTCTAAGTTATGAACAAAGTGGCAAGGGTACCAACTTTGGAGGATCATAACTCCTAAACCACAAAGCCATTTCTCCCCATCCAAAGTTTGATTTGTAGATCTCATGGCCCTCTACAAAAACTTCAACTAGACCTCATTCCAATTCTTCATGGATTTTGAGTTATGGATTGATCAAAATCACAAAAAGTGAAAATGTCACTTTTTTCCAACACTTAGTGAAATTTTCACTAAGTCCAAATCTGCCTTCACTTTTTTTCCAAATGTAGGGGGATTTTTTACTTGGATCCAAAAAGTATCAAAACCAAATATGATCAAACAGTTATTGTATCATATAAGGGCTTTCCAAAATGGCCAAGAACATCACCAAATTCAATTTGAGCTAAGAGTTATGGTAGTGGCAAAATGCCTTGCTGAAAACTGCCAAGGCAAGGCAGAATTTTGTATTTTTGGTCGATTTGCCAAAATCAGCCGATTTCAAGCCTTGTCATCATCTTGGACACATCTGAGGATCAAATCTAAAGTGGTCAATCACTGAGCCAAGCCTCTAAAGTCCTTGGAACAAGAAGTAGCATGCCAAACCTAGAATTGCCTAAAAGAGGGACAAGACTCCAATTTTGGATTGGAGCATTTAATAGATGCTCAGAGGTGGCATGGACTGACACATTTTCAACTGAATTCAGTCAAGATTCCTCCAACAAGTTGGGAACTAAAGCTCTGTGCTCTAACCTCTAGTAAATGGCTAGAGGAGACTTGGATTTTCATTTGCCAACATTGGCCAAACCTCTGCTGCAGTTGCCATTCACTATTGCTTGCAAAACAAACTTGCTCTACTATAAATATAGCTCATTTGTGATCAGTTTGAGTACACCAAAGCCATCAAACAAATGCTTTCCTCAAAATCACCTTCTCACTTCCAATTTTGCCTTCAAAGGCAAGTCACCATCGGGTTTCGAGTTTGAGAGCAATTCCAATCAAACCAATCACACACACACCTCATAAACATCATATAGAAGTAACCCAAACACTTAAACAACATCTGGAACACTGATTTCTCAGAATCACCAGCCAGTTGCTCAAGGTTTTAACCAAGTTGCAGCTGAGATGCCATGAAGTGATCCAGCCATTTCCAGTCAAGTCCAAGTATTCAAACACACTCCATAGGGTGTAGGGAAGCTGTTTAGATCATCACAACTCATCTGTAACACCTCCAACTCAAAAATCACATTGCACTTGCTGTCACGACCTTCAAGTAAGCCTAAACTTGGTCATCTCTTAATCTATGCATATTTCCTCGCACAATACTTTTGCCAAATGTTCATAATCATGCATAGAATATTTCCCCTCAATTAATTCCTTTGTTTGAATCGTGTATCAAAATTCTCAGCCTTCATCTAAATTTTAGGGTTCTTGAGGTTTTGTCTTAATTTCTTATTCCATGTTAAAAATAAATGAAATTAAAGACCATAGACATGATCGTGAGGCTGAAACAAGCAGATTGATTTGTGGTTTGCATGATTCCATCAAGTATTCAGTGAGATTGGAGAGAAAATGCAAATCTGGGCAAAACTCAGAACACGCGCGTGTTCTTGGCGCCCTTTCTTGAAAATTCAAATATTTGAATTTTGTGATTTTATTTAATTGATTCAAAAATTAATTTCTCTCTGAGTTTTAATGATTTTGAGTTGATTCTTTTTTTAATAATTCACAAAAAATGTTAAAATATTTTATTTTACCAAAAAATCCCAAAAATATTATTTATTTCATATAATTGATATTTTTGCAAAGAATTAATATTTTAATTGTTTTTGACATTTAAAATATTATTTCCTTCTTGATTTTGCAAATTTTAATGACTTCTAATCATTTTGTAGGTCAAAACATGATTTTTGAAACATTAATCCAAGATCACAATTTGTTTTCCACATGTTAAACAATTTTGATCATTTTAATTGAATTTTTTATTCAATTAAAATACATTTTGGAAACAAATTAGGGTTTTGATTAATTCAACCCTCACAAATCATTTTCAAACACTCATGGGCCTCTAATAGAGTGTAAGACCCAATCCTCTTTTAACCAAAACAATTTTGGGCCTCAGATATTGTATAAGTCCCTATGCGTTAAAAGAAAAGTTCGGCGCGGTCGTAGCCCATTTAAAAATGACCTTTTGGGCCTCTCCTCGAGCTATAAGACCCATTCAAAACTTTTGGGCCTCTATTAGAGTGTAAGACCCAAACCCCCTTTGAAAACCAAACCATTTTGGGCCTCAGTCATTGTATAAGACCCACTGCGTTTTCAAAAATCCCGTCACGATCGCTATTTCAAACGAAAAATCATATGGGCCTACCCTCGTGTTATAAGCCCCACTCTTTTTCTTTAAACCTTTTGGGCCTCTTGAGAGAGTGTAAGACCCATCCCTTTGTACAGAAAATGTTTCTCGGGCCTCAGTCACTTGTATAAGTCCCTCTATACAAAACGACAGTTCGATCACTGATAAACCTTGGGCCTCTCCTTGAGCTGTAAGCCCCAACCTCTTTTCAAAATACTTTATCCTTTAGTTTTGAATATACTGTTGTTTTCAGTCTTTCTTTGTTGAACAACTAACCAAACAGCATGGAAGCTCTACAACCGTGTAAGTGTTTATATACATACAATTGTATTGTGGGGCTGTTTCATTGTAAGTCTTCTTTCATAAACTCATATCGACTATGTAATAATAGTATATATATTTAGAGTTTTCCCGGCAATTATGTCTAGCACTAAGCCCTGTTGATTACTCTTAAAATAGACAAAACTTGATCCCCATAGGATTACCAGATACAATCTTCCCTCCTCTTGGGGTTAAACAATATGGAGACGTGAAAGGCAGCATTCTCGGTGAACCCTTTCACAGACTGTCACCTTTAGAAATCATCAAAGAAACTCTATTCCCCAGAGATGATATTTTCTCTGTGAATGGCATCTCTTGAGTTTCTTCCAAATTCTCGAACTTTCCTGGCTTGATCTAGTCTCTGTGAATAGCCTGTCTTGAATTTCTCGGGTTTTGGGGACCCACAGGCTTCTTAAAAGCATCCTCGCCTCCTCTTGGGCGTTGTACAAGGACCCGTCGGCTTCTTAGAAGTATTCACAGCCTCCTCTTAGGCTTCGTATAAATGATTTCTTCCTCTGGGAATGATGGCCTCCTCTTGGACTTCGTACAAATTGTCCCTCGGCTTCTTAAAAGTTTCCAGCCTCCTCTTGGGCTTCGTACAAATTGTCCCGACGACCTCCTAGAGGTATAGGAACATAAATTAGTCATCCTAATAGAACAGTCTTTCAAAAAGTCTAGATCTTGCTACTGCTATTTCTTAAACGTAGTACAAAAGACGAAACTCTAGACTCAGACAGTCTAAATCCCTTGAGTCTCAAAGACATTCTCAAGTTCCTTCCAAAACTAGGAGACGAAACCCGTAGACTCGGACAGTCTCAATACCCTTTGGATTTCCCATTTCCTTAAAGAACAGGAAATAACCCTGATCCTCGAATCAAATCCCTGAGTGCAAACAGTACTCATATAAGAACTTATTTTCTCTTTAAATTAGCAAACTGGGCCTATCACTCAACTGAAACAGTAACCCTAGCCTCCTCTTGGGCTTTGTACAATGATTCTCCCCAGCGAAGCTAACCTATTCACACTCTCTTGTTGAGTATAAAAGACTCTCTTGTTGAGTCAACCTTTAGCCTCCGTCTTGGGCTTCGTACAAGACACATCTACAAAGACTCTCTTGTTGAGTCATCCCTTTTAGCCTCCATCTAGGGCTTCACACGAGATACAAAAACACTCTCTTGTTGAGTATAAAAGACTCTCTTGTTGAGTCAAAACCCTTTAGCCTCCATCTCGGGATTTGTACGAGATACAAAACACTCTCTTGTTGAGTATAAAAGACTCCCCTGTTGAGTCCAGCCTTTAGCCTCCGTCTTGGGCTTTATACAAGACACATATAAAAGATTCTCCTGTAGAGTCAACCCTTTTAGCCTCTCTCTCGGGCTTCGTACGAGACACACAAAAATCACCCTCTTGTTGGGTCGATAGCCTCCTCTAAGGATTTGTATAAGGAAACCCCGGTTGAACCAATCAACCTTTTAGCATCAAAGTTGTGCATCGTTCACAGTATACAAACATCAACAACTCCTTTCCCTTCATCTAATTGCTGTAAGCGGCAAGCCTCTGGATCATCTACATCCTGGCCACTGTCCCTCTTTTAGCATGAGAAATTCCTAAGGAAAGATGGAATTGCTCTACACTGAGTTAAAGTCTTCTCCTTCAGGTTAAAAAAACCCTATAAAGGAATTTATGGCGTTACTAGGATTCACATATCCCAGTTAAAGTAATCCTCCTTTATAGCTAGTCACCCAACAATTGTGACAAACAGACCCCCTTAGAGATGACAAATTCTCTCTAAAGTCAACACCCTTCAGCTTCACATCTTGGGCTTTGAACAAGATATAAACCACCTTTAGCTTCACGTCTTGGGCTTTGAACAAGACACAAAAACACCATTTCCTCCCATAGAATAGGAGGAACTACGATCGCTCTGATTTCCCTGTTCCGGTAAACGGGAATGCGTAGGCATAAAATTGAAAGAAAAATCTTAGCGAGCACACTAATCCAAAACCCCAAATCCCGTACCCACATACATTAATTAAAAAGCATCAGTCTTAACCTCCCACCAATCTCCCGGGCACTATTTTAACAAAATAACCTAAGAGAGACCCACAATCTTTGTAGCATCTGTGAACCAACAGTCATCTGTTCAAACTTAGTTTGCAAGCAGAGTTAATTGGAGACATCTATTTCCCTTCCTTCATCAGCTTCAATAGGATAAAAAATAAATCGAGTTGTAGTACCCCAAAGCGATAGTGCTTCGCAACCACGCAAAAATTTGCGCTACAGAAAAATGGCGACTTCACTAGGGAAACATCATTAGGATCTATCTCACCTTAGTCATCATTCGTCACCATTTTCCACGAAAAAATGGTGACTTCACTGGGGACCACAAGACCTTGTTCTCTTCCCATCTCTTAGGTAGAAACCTTAAAAAAAATTCCACAGAAAAGTGGTGCCCACCGTGGGGCCCTTTCTTTTCTTTCTTTGGGGATTTCACTATGATAGGACTTTTTTTGACTTCACTAGGATCTTAGGTCAAACCCTTTAAATTGGGAAGGAACCACACAGTGGCGCCTCCGCCGGGGAGCCATTTTCTGTCAGGAACATAGGATTCATAGCTCTTAAAAGTCTAGGACATTAGGACAAATATATATACTGCTTTTCCTAATTGATATATGTGTTTGTTTTTCTGCTAATGGGAATGCGTGTGATGCCGCATGTGGAAAGATTGAGTATACACCTAGGAAAAACCCTTTTAGTGGTGCGGAAGCTATCGGAAATAGTTGTCACGCGATACCACCCTCTTTTGAGGACTCTTCGAAAAAACATCACCTAGCACGGTTCCCGGCCCACTGGTGTTTTTCTCGACAAGAGTTGATGATGTTGAGAGACAGGTACAAAAATCACTAGTATAAACCTTTGGGACGGGTAGATCCTTGACTCCATGACACCGACCGTTTGATCCCATGTTTTTTCTATGTTTTTGTGTGCTGCATTCATGCATTTATTTAAAAAACATTACATCAAAGAAAATCTTCTCTTCTAGTCTCTCCTTTTTTCAAATTAAACTAAGACAATGATTGCAAATGTCAGAGAAAAGGATTGCACTCATGGATTTCGGTAGGAGGAGAACTCATAAGTACACTTTTAAGGTTCCAAAGATAGAGGATTTGAGAGGATTAGCAAGAATGGTCACTAACCCTGAAGCTTTCAGAGCCAAGTACGGAGGTCTGCTACCTTAGTTAAGGGTCCAAGTAATTGAAAGAATCATGGATGCACTCGTTCAGTTTTACGATCCGGTCTATCACTGTTTCACATTCCCGGATTACCAACTCGCACCAACACTGGAGGAATATTCTCATCTGATTGATTTACACATCACTGATCGAGCTCCTTTTTCTGGACTGGAAGAAATTCCAAAGGATCAGACCATTGCAAGAGCAATTTATCTGGACGAGTCAGAGGTTAGGACTCACATGGCCACTAAGGGTGGCTTACAAGGTTTGCCGACCCAGTTCTTGACAAAGAAGGCCCTGTACTTCGCTAGTATAGGGAACGTGACTTCTTTTGAAAGCATCTTTGTCTTACTCACTTACGGGTTATTTCTGTTTCCCAACATCAATAACTTCGTCGATATCAACTACATTAAGGTTTTTCTCATTGGAAACCCTGTGCCGACTTTGCTCGCGGACGCATATCATTCTGTACACTTAGGGAATTTGTACAATGGAGGGGAGATCACATGTTGTGTACCTCTGCTATACAAATGGTTTATCTCCCATTTGCCTAAGTCCGCTGCTTTTTGGGATCAAAAGAATACTTTACGTTGGTCGCAGAGAATCATGTCTCTTACCAACTCTGACATAGATTGGTACAATAGGATTTATGAGGGAATCAGGATCATAGACCGTTGTGGAAACTTCCCCAACGTACCCCTCCTAGGAACTAAGAGAGGAATCAATTACCATCCAGTATTGGTTCGTCGTCAATTTGGATACCCAATGAGGTATGTCCCCCGGAATGCTCATCTGGAAGGTCTTTTCTTCAAAGAAGGAGAAAATGACAGAGCACTAAAGATGGAAATAGTGCATGCTTGGAAACATGTTCATAAGAAAGGACGAGAGTCTCTAGGAAAACCGGATTGTGTCTCGGTGGAGCCTTATCTTAACTGGGTACAAACTAGAGCTCTCAAGCTAAAGATGCCTTATCCTCGTCACAGAGTTCTTCTACCAAAGGAATCTGTCATGTACTTCATGACCAAAACGGAAAAACTTCAGGTTACTCGCAACAAAGTTTAGCGGGAGAGGAGGTCTTGGAAGAACAAGTACCGCACCCTCAATGTGGAGTGTATCAAAATACAACAACTACTGAAGGATAAGGATGCCCTGATTGAAATTTTGGAGCAGCATGCTGTGGATAATCAAGATGACCAAAGGAATTTGCTCGCTCCTTTCACCTGGAAAAGGAATGACAACCCGACAACGGCCCAAGAACCCCGGTCCAAGAAAAGGAAAGTACCAGAATCAGCACTCGGTTTCTCCTCAGAGAGGACTCGGGACCCCTTAGCTTAGGTTTCTGTTTCCGCACCTTGTAATCTACTATATTTCTATTTTCGTAATCCTTTGAATTCAATAAAACGGGGTTTCCCCGCTGTTTGATATTTGCAATCTGATTGTCGAAGTTTATTTTGATTAAACAAAAAAAAAACAATTAATATAATCATTGCATTCATCATTCTCACGTCACGTTTTCTTCTTACCTATGAATCTCACGTTTGTGTCTCGGTTCTAGAGTCAAACTGTCTCATTCGTACAATACTCGGGCCAATCGTCAGAAAAAGATGGATGATCTTGAGGAAGAGAATAGAGAGTTGAAAGAAGAGATCGACGCTCTGAGAGAGGATATGAAAAATCTTCGTAACGACATGCAAGCCATGGCAGAAGCTCAGCTACAAAGAACTGTGATCTCAGAGATCACCTCAATGCCCATAGTGGAGAAGTATGATCCTAGGTACAAAATGCCGAAAGATCGTCCCTGGGGCATGCCTGTTAACTATATCTTGGAAGGATATGTTCCGCTGATCACTGGAGATCCGGAAACTTCAGTAGAAGCCGCTGGGCCTGAAGGTTACAAACTTTGGGAAAGCGAAGATGCCAGAGGTATATTGAGGACTCCTAAAGGTTACAAACTACGGGAAATGCCAAGATTCATGGCCGTAGTCACGGTACCACCCCCTGTGGTGCACACTGTCCCGGAAGTACAGATTCCACAGATACTTTCTAGTAGAAAGGAAACTATGTTCGACAGGATGGACGAGTTCCAGGAACAGTTCCTGGAGTTACAAAAGGAACTGCAAGCCATCCGCGGTCAGGATTTATTTGGAAAGGATGCCGCAGACCTTTGTCTGGTCCCCAATGTGAAAGTTCCGCACAAGTTCCAAGTGCCCGACTTTGAAAAATACAAGGGTAACTCTTGCCCTCAGAGTCACTTGGTAATGTATGCTCGACGAATGTCGACTCAGACAGAGAATCAGGACCTACTGAATCATTACTTCCAAGATAGTTTAACTGGTGTCGTACTCAAATGGTACATGGATTTAAATCGCGCTACGATCAGCACATTCAGAGATCTTGGCACTGCCTTCGTCCAACAATATAAATACAATCTGGACATGGCACCAGACAGAGATCAGCTCAGATCAATGTCGCAAAAGGACAAAGAAACCTTTAAGGAATACGCTCAGAGATGGCGTGAAATTGCTGCTCAAATTTGTCCACTTCTTGAGAAAAAAGAGATGACAAAAATCTTCTTAAAGACCTTAAGCTCATTTTACTATGACAAAATGGTTGCCAGTGCGCCCAGTGACTTCACCGAAGTGGTCGGTATGGGGGTACGTCTCGAGGAAGCTGTTCGAGAAGGACGTCTAGTAAAAGACGCTGGATCATCAAGTAGTACAAAACGATACGGTAGTGCTCTCCCTAAGAAAAACGAGCAGGATATTGGGAATATCTCTCTCGGAAAGCAAAGGCGACGTTACCAACCAGTAGCAGTTGTAACTCCTGCTATTAACCCTGCGCCTATGTATCAACCTCAGGTTGCGCAGAGCCAACCTAATCAACAGCAATTTCAGCAAAGGACGCAACAACCTCTTCAGCAGGCTCGTCCTCCATACAACAACAACCGTACAACGCGGCCACCAGGATTTGATCCTATCCCCGTATCATATGCAGAACTATTTCCGTTACTACTAGCCAAGGGGCACATCCAGACTAAATCCCCTCTTACAGTATCGGAAAATCCGCCTTTTTGGTTTAAGGTGGACCAGACATTCCCTTATCACCAAGGAGGACCAGGGCATAACATAGAGAACTGTCTCAGTTTCAAATCCGACGTGCAAAAGCTTGTTAGGAGCAGGGTCTTATCTTTCAAAGATATGAATCTGAATGTTCTCACGAACCCGCTGCCTCAACATGAGAAAGCTGCAGTCAACCTGATAGAGGGAGAGTCTAACAATGTCTATCAAATTCACGATGTACTCTTGTTAAGGACCAATCTGGTCAAGATGCATTGTAGACAGAGTGGGTATGGCCACGTGCCACCTCATAATTATCACCAGTGTGATATCTGCTCTAAAAACAATCAGGGATGTTCTGTGGTGCAATCAGCTCTACAGGAACAGATGGATCTCGGATGGATCCAAGAGCACCGAGTTCGTGGAGTTAACATGGTTTATACGAATTCCAACGTCATTCAAAACCACGACATCCGTGTGATGAATGTCAACTTGGTGGCGATGCACTCAAGGCAAAGCCAGTATCATAATCGGCCACGACTCGATTTAGGTTCTTGTCTGACTTGCTCGGTAAATGAACAGGGATGCTATTTTGTACAAGAGGCCCTCCAGCGTCAGATGGATCTTGGATAGATCCAAGACTACAATGATAGGGACCACTATCAGATCAACATGGTTTAGATCTTCGATGTTCGCTTAGTGAATACCAACCTGGTAAAGTTACATGCTGAGCAGGTCCAACTCGGGTTCCTGATTTCACATAACTATCAAAGCTGTAAGGCAGGTTGCGAAAACAATCAAGGTTGTGCCCTTGTCCAGGAGGCGCTTCAGCACTTATTAAATCACTGGTGGATGCCAATCTATATGGATGAAGATACTCAGCAAATTAGTATCAATAACAGGAACCCAACTCGGCGTCAAAGTCA
The DNA here is from genome assembly GCA_022829125.1 of Lathyrus tuberosus. NCBI lineage: Eukaryota > Viridiplantae > Streptophyta > Magnoliopsida > Fabales > Fabaceae > Lathyrus > Lathyrus tuberosus. Next base: position 9,796,648 of record JALAZF010000003.1, read on the forward strand.
GGATGTCGGATCTGTGGAAACTAACCTAGTGAGGTTACATTGCATTCAAAGCGGGCGTGGCCAGGTGCCGCCACACAACTACGAACGTTGTAGAGTCTGTTCAGAAGATAACCAAGGGTGCTACCTTGTGCGAGCAGCTCTTCAGGGTCAGGTGGATCGTAGAGAGATTCGCCCATATCTGGGTTCCGGACCAATTAACTGGGCGCCGGACTACCTTGCTGAGCAAATTGAGGACGTTGTCGTAATCTTCGATTACGAGAAGAACAAGGATGTTTGTGCCATCATTCCTATACTTGACGAATCGAGAGTTCCCAACCAGGAACGGATCGAAATTGCTTACGACAGTCAAAAAAATCAAAAGGCTCCCATAGTCATCTATCTACCGAGACCAGTACCATATGAATCAACTAAGGCAATTCCTTACAAATACAGTGCGACGATAATTGAAAATGGAAGGGGAAATTCCATTACCCTCCACCGTAAATATCGCAGACATCAGTCGTGTAACACAGAGTGGTAGAATCTTCAACAGAGGAGTTGAAGAGTCCAGCAAAGAAAAGGAACCTCAGACAGAAGTTCCCAATCCACCGATCGGTCAATCAAGTAATCCCGACCTTTCGAAAAATAATGATGAGATGCTGAAGCTCATCCGAAGGAGTGAATACAACATTTTTGATCAGCTATTACAAACTCCTTCAAAGATCTCGGTGTTGTCCCTTTTACTCAGTTCAGAAGCGCACAGGGAGGCTCTACAGAAAGTCTTGGAGCAAGCCTTTATAGAACAGGATGTAACAATCAGACAGTTCGATAACATTGTCTCTAACATCACTTCCTGCAATAACTTGGGATTTAGTGATGAGGAATTACCTGAAGAAGGTCGCTGTCATAACATAGCGCTCAACATTACAGTCAACTGCCAGGATGATGCTTTATCCAGCGTACTGGTAGACACAGGGTCAGCCCTGAATGTTATGCCGAAATCCACTTTGATGCAATTATCATTCAAAGGACCTCCGATGAGAACTAGTGAGGTCGTCGTCAAAGCATTCGACTAGTCCAGAAAAACGGTTATCGGCGAAGTCGACCTTCCCATAACTATTGGTCCTGACACTTTCCAAGTCACTTTCCAGGTCATGGATATCCGGGCAACATACAGTTATTTATAAGGAAGACCTTGGATACATCAGGCTGGGGCGATCACCTCGACCCTCCACCAAAAGTTAAAGTTCGTCCAGCACAACCAGCTCGTCACGGTCTGTGGAGAACAAGCCTTGCTCGTGAGTAGCTTATCATCATCTACTTGTGTAGAACCCGAGGAGGTTATTGGAACTCAGTTCCAAGCACTATCGGTGAGCAAGGACAATCAATCCGAAGAGGGAACTTCCATTTCCTCATACAAAGACGCTATCAAAGCGGTCAAGAGTACCAATACAACAGGATGGGGACAGCTAGTCATTCCTACTGACAATAAAACAAAGAAGGGTCTTGGTTTTTCTGTGACCTGTACCCAGACAGCTACTATCAGCGATGAAAGTCTTCATCCTATTCGAAACTTCTTCCACAGTGGAGGTTTCCTTCACCCAGTGCCTCAAGAAGTGCATACCATCAATAAAGATGATTCCTCTGATATGGAGGAAGAATGGGAGTCCTATCTTAACGAGGATGGTTATATGTCTCAGGACAAAACGCATACTCCCTTTTACTTTCCTACACAGAGTCCGAGATTTATACCCAGGTCAGATGTCGAAATGATATACGAAGATTGTGATCCGAAAGGATGTCGTGCTCCACCAAACTCATTAGAGGAAGATACTCCGATAAAAGACAACTTTGACCACAACTATCATGGCCCGGTGGATGGCCTGCCAATGTGGCAGCCTTACCCAGGAGACTTGGGGCAAGAGAATCAACTGAACAATGAATATCAGTTGAGCATCATTGAACAGAATACCTGTGTCCCCACCATGTCATGGTATTAACACCCAGGGTATCCTGAAAATACCCCGCACGATGATGAATTCGCAACGTTCGCAGGATTAGAGTTCATCAACTATGCTTTTCCCGAGGTCAACGTCATCGAGAGAGATGAACCCTTCGGTTCCAAAGAAGTATGGGACACCTTGGGACAAACGAGTGGAAAATTCGGCTACTTCGTCAAGTACACCGCTCCCGAAAGCTGTCGTATCAGGCTCGAAGACATCCAGCCAACTGGATGGGGAGATCTACTTGAGAGCACAAATGCTATGCAAAAGGCAACAGAGGAATCCTCCAACGATAATTCTGCCTGGGAGACAGATTCTAATGATCCTGCTCCACCAGAAATCAGCGTCATTTCTGAAGACAAATCAAGGAAAGTACCAGACTTTGTGATTCATCGAGGAGTTCGCCGCCAATGGGTTGCTGTCGATGTTCCGAAGATTGTTCATAAGTCAAAGTAATTGCCATCTTTAACCTTTCACCATGCCCAGGTGAAACAGATGTTTTGATAGGGCTCGTTTTCTATAAATTTTCCCTCTTCGCTTTGCCCAAAGTGACAGAGTTTTGTTTTATAGGGCTATAGTTTCAAGAATCGACTTGTTCATTAATAAAATAACGTCGTTCTGTAATTTCTGCGTTAATTACTGTTTTCTCTTTTTGCTTTTCTCAAAAAATGGTAATCCTAAAAAACATCTCAAATAATAAAAACTAGTAAAAGAATTACACTGCACACACTTGCATTTTCTCTATCTCTTCTAAACACGAATCATCACGTCATGGAGATTGCTTGTTTTAAACCCAGTTGAAATATACGATCCGATGCCTTCTTCCAACTTTGAGTTCTCGGTATTTGGGGCTGAAGAAGAAGTTGATGACGAAATTCCAGATGAGATCTCCTGACTACTCAGACAAGAGGAAAGGTCCATTGAACCTCATAAAGAGCCTGGAAACGGTAAACTTGGGTTCAGAAAAAGAGAGAAAAGAGATCAGGATTGGGGCACTGCTCAGTCCAACTGCCAGAGGGGGTTTGTTAAAGCTTTTCAAAGAATTCCCCGATGTATTCGCTTAGTTCTATCAGGATATGCTAGGGTTGGATACCAGCATCGTGGAACACCATTTACCATTGAGATCGGAATGTCCGCCAGTAAAACAAAGGTTGAGACGGACTGATCCAGACATGGCCATCAAAATCAAAGAGGGGGTACAGAAACAGATTGACGCAGGTTTCCTCGCTACATCAGAATATCCTCAATGGTTAGCCAACATCGTACCCGTTCCGAAAAAGGACGGAAATGTCAGAATGTGTGTCGATTACAGAGATTTAAACAAGACTAGTCTAAATGACGACTTTCCCTTGCCGCACATTGACATGCTGGTTGACAGTACAACAAAGTTCAAAGTTTTCTCCTTCATGGATGGATTCTCGGGCTATAATCAGATCAAAATGGCGCCGAAAGACATGGAGAAAACTTCGTTCATTACCCATGGGGTACCTTTTGTTACAAGGTAATGCCGTTCGGTTTAAAGAATGTCAGGGCAACCTATCAACGGGCCATGACTACTCTTTTTCATGACATGATACATAAAGAAATCGAGGTATATGTCAATGATATGATTTCAAAATCTAAGACAGAAGAGGAGCATGTGACCCATCTGTCAAAGTTATTCGAGCGATTATGAAAGTATAAACTCCGCTTGAATCCCAACAAGTACACCTTTGGTGTCCGTTCAGGGAAACTCTTAGGGTTCATCGTCAGTCAGAAAGGAATTGAGGTTGATCCTGACAAGGTCAAGGCCATTCAAGAAATGCCTTCTCCGAAAACTGAAAAACAAGTCAGTGGATTCCTGGGACGTTTGAACTACATCTCTAGATTTATATTCCTCATGACCGCGACATGTGCGCCGATTTTCAAACTGCTAAAAAAGAATCAGGACTGCGTTTGGACAGAAGATTGTCAAACTTCCTTTGACAGTATCAAGGAATACCTGTTGAACCCACCGATTCTATCCCCTCCAGTGGAAGGAAGACCGCTGATCATTTACTTAACAGTCTTGGAGGACTCCATGGGCTGTGTACTTGGCCAACAAGACGAAACCAAAATGAAGGAGTCTTCCATCTACTATTTGAGCAAGAAATTCACCGACTGTGAAACTCGGTACACGATTCTCGAGAAAACTTGTTACGCTTTGGCTTGGGCAGCCAAACGTCTGCGCCAGTACATGATTCGTCACACTACTTGGTTAATCTCCGAAATGGATCCAATCAAGTATGTATTTGAAAAACCTGCTCTCACGGGAAGGATTGCCCGTTGGCAGATGTTGCTATCAGAAAATGACATAGAGTACCACGCTCAGAAAGCCGTTAAGGGGAGTGTTTTAGCCGATCATTTGGCTCATCAACCGATTGACGATCAAGAATCAATCGGGTTTGACTTCCCAGACGAAGATGTCATGTATCTAAAAATGAAAGATTGCGATGAACCGCTACCCAGTGAAGGGCCAGAACCAGGTTCCCAATGGGGACTTATTTTTGACGGAGCTGTCAATCATTACGAAAACGGAATTCGGGCAATTATCATAACACCTCAGGGTACCCACATTCCTTTCACTGCCCGACTTACGTTCAAGTGCACAAACAACGAGGCCGAATACGAAGCTTGTATTATGGGTCTCGAGGAAGCGATTGATTTAAGGATCAAAAACTTGGACGTATATGGCAACTCAGCCCTGGTCGTCAATCAGATTAAAGGAGATTGGAACACATACCAATCAGGATTGATCCCGTATAAAGATTACGCAAGAAGGTTGTTACCCTTCTTCAACAGAGTCAAGTTTCATCATATCCCTCGTAATGAGAATCACATGGCTGATGCTTTAGCCACTCTCTCTTCCCTGATTAGTGTAGGTCAATGGAATAACATACCTAAGATTGACATAATGTGCCTTGAACGGCCCGCTTACATCTTCACGATCGAAGCAGTCATAAACGTCAAACCTTGGTATCGCGATATCAAATGCTTCCTTCAGAAACAAGAGTACCCACTTGGGGCGTCTAGAAAAGACATGAAAACCCTCAGAAGACTGGCAGGCAGTTTCTTTCTAAGTGGTGATACACTTTATAAGAGAAATTTCAACATGGTCTTGCTCCGATGCGTAGACAGACCAGAAGCAGACACGCTGATGAAAGAAATTCGCGAAGGATCCTTTGGCACTCATGCCAACAGACACACAATGGTGAGAAAAATTCTAAGAGTAGGGTACTATTGGTTGACAATGGAATCCGACTGCTGCAAGTACACGAGGAAGTGTCACAAGTGTCAGATATACTCAGACAAAATCCATGTACCGTCAGCACATCTCAAAGTTCTTTCTTCCCCATTTCCTTTTTCCATATGAGGAATCGACATGATTGGCAAGATTGAGCCCAAGGCTTCGAACGTACATCGATTCATCCTGGTAGCCATTGACTACTTCACTAAGTGGGTCGAAGCAGCATCATACGCTAATGTAACCCGACAAGTGGTGGTCCGATTTATCGAAAACAATATCATCTACCGTTACTGATAATGGATCTAACTTAAACAATAAGATGATGAAGGAGTTGTTCGCAGAGTTCAAAATCGAACACCATAACTCATCTCCCTACTGACCAAAGATGAACGGAGCGGTAGAAGCGGCTAACAAGAACATCAAGAGGATTGTTTAAAACATGGTTGTAACCTATAAAGATTGGCATGAGATGCTACCCTTTGCTCTTCACGGTTATCGCACATCCGTACGCACTTCAACAGGGGCAACCTCTTTCTCTCTAGTATTGGCATAAAAGCAGTGCTCCCCATAGAAGTAGAGATCCCATCAATCCAGGTATTGATGGAAGCTAAGCTTACAGAGGCTGAATGGTGTCAAAGTCGACACGACGAACTCAATCAGATCGAAGAAAAGATAATAACGGCACTATGCCAAGGTCAGTTGTATTAACAGAGAATGAAGAAGGCCTTTGACAAAAAGGTCCGACCTCGCGTCTTCAGGAAAGGAGACCTCGTCCTCAAGAAGATACAATCATTTCTCACTGATTCTCGGGGCAAGTGGACTCCGAATTATGATGGCCCCTATGTGGTCAAGAAAGCTTTCTCAGGCGGCGCCTTGAGACTTGCAACCATGGACGAAGAGGAATTTGCCTACCCCAAGAATGTTGATGTAGTCAAGAAATACTTCGCCTAAAAAAAACGTCTCGGTGGATTGAAAACCCGAAAGGGCGGTCCAGGCAAAAATTAGAGACATGATCAAAAAACATCCCGTTGGATTGGAAACCTCAAAGTACAATCCAGGAAAAATTTAGGGATAATGGCAAGTAACTATGTTCAACAAAGGGGCAAATCCTCAGCAGCAGTTATGTCGTCCATCAGAAAACTCCTATCAAGGCCATCTTCGACAGAAGCTCAGGATGTCCAGAATTCAAAGTTGGTAGAAGGATAGTGGTCGTCATATTTCAATGTAGCCTTTTTCCCTTAATTTACCATTTTCTAACTTTATAAATACTCTATGGAATCACGCGCTTGGTTGATTTCCATCCTATCAATAAAATTTTAGCCCTTGTGCTTTTGCTTGCAATTCTTATTTGTTTTAGCTTTATAGAACGACATTTTAACATGATCAACGGTTCTTGACACGAAACAAAAATGAATTTACTTGTTAAAACTTTATTCTGCTTTTAAATAAAGATGGCAATTTCTTTTAACTTTTGAGCATCGAAAGAACATCGCTCGCTACTCCAGAAATAAGCGAGCTTCAAAGTGCAGAATCGAAGTACACCTTCTAAGCCAGTGCGCCTGAATGAAGGATCAACTGTATCAGATGCGGCTTTCCCATCTGATGCCCTCGACCGAGTTCTTATATCCTAAGCCCGACCAGCAATATTCCCCGCAGGGACTGTCTCTCCTAAGCAAGGCAGAATTGCTACTTTTGGATCAACGGTATGACTTCGCCCCGCGATGGCCGAGTATCCCGTCATGTTCATCTGTTAGTCTGTATGTCGCGTCAGTTTTGTCAGCATATACATATATATATATATATATATATATATATATATATATATATATATATATATATATATATATCATGCATTCTATTTGCATTCTGATTCATATTGCATCACTATCACTCCAGTCGGTCTTATCCCTAGTGATAACTGTCTTCTAAGTCGAGTTGTCAGTTCTTTCCTCGATTAGGAAATGTTGCATTTGAATAATCTCTCCTCTAGTTTATTTCTAGATTGAAATTGGGTCCTTGACCAGTTTGATAACTTGAACCTCTAAAAGACCAGAGAACCTTCAACCGATGTCACTCTTCACCATTGAAGATGATATTTTCGCTTTCCCGGATTAAGGAAAATCCCCAGAGAAATCCTCTTAATCAGAGATTTGGTAATACAACAGTTTTTCTCCGAAAAACTACTGATGAAAAGGTAATCGGCACCTCAAAATTGGATCCCATCATATGGCATTTCTCCGGGAAAACCCCGAGAAAAGTATGATGTAAGACCCCAAACGGAAGCAGTCTCTCAAGAAACTCGCTTTCCCCAGTAGAAACAAATGGCGTCTCCAATAGAGAAGTTTGTGCACCTCTACAACTCAGACGATTGGGTTCCCCAACAAGTCTGACATCATTCTTTTTCCCGTCAAATGGCATCTCCCCAGGAAAATTCGGCGAGAAGTTTGAGGAAAACCGCTACGAATAACGTCCTTTGTAAATAAAGTTTATTGACAAAAGAAACTGAGACCAGTTCCTTGGTAGGAAACCAGGATCGAGGGGAAGTTTATTTCAGAAACTAAAACCAGATCTTGGTAGGAAACCAGGATCGAGGGGAAGTTTATTTCAGAAACTAAGACCAGTTCCTTGGTAGGAATCCAGGATCGAGGGGAAGTTTATTTTAGAAACTAAGACCAGTTCCTTGGCTGGAAACTAGGATTGAGGGGAAGTTTACCTTTTCTAACCTTCATTGCTTAACAAAAGAAGATGAATACGTAAGCTACCATTCATAACCACCATCAAAATTTAGGGTATTTCGATATTTAATCCTCTTGCACACCGAATGCCCGAATACCTTCGTCATTCGCACCTTCGGGTCCAAGAAGATTAAATAGGGGCATCTGTCATACCCCAAATTTTGACCAATAAGATTCCCATCAGTGTGAAAATCATGATCACAATATGGATGTGTCATTATGCTTCATCAGTCTCCCCGAAGATGGGTGAACATCCACTACAATCAAACTTAGGGTTTTAAGCCCTCTCAGAGTTCTTAGACAAAGGATCAATAAAGGAATGATATGATCTTCAACTTGTCTAAACCTCTCAAACATCCACAATGGATCAAGAGGACTCCCACATCAAGGATTAAGCACAAGGCTGCTCCCTTCTAGATGGATCAAGCCTCAAGATCGCCAGTGTCACCAAATTAGGGTTTTGGTCGACCAGGGCCTCCAGTTGGAAATTTTCCTCTGGGCATGAGCCAATGCTTCAAAGCATAACCTAATATACTCCACGGAACCTCATGGACCCAAGTATCATGTCAATTTGACCTCAGGGGATGCATACATAAAAAATCAGGAATTAGGGTTTCTTGACCTAATTCACCCCTAAGTTGACTTTTGGGACAAAGCATGATCCAAGACCTCAAGAGAGGATTTGAGGATCTCTAATACACCACATTGATCCATTTGCAACAATGGATTGATCCAAGAAGCTTGAGCAACAAGTCTCAATTTCATCAGTACCACAGTTAGGGTTTTTATGAAAAAGTCAACTGTAGCTTTGACTTTTGACCAGGACATGCTCCCAAGCCCTAAGACATGATTCAATATACCCTATAACACCCATGAAACATGTCCATCAAGTTTGATTTAGGTTAAGGACATGATTTCCTAAAGGATTACACAGTTTGGAATTCATCGGATAAAAAGTCAACTGTGCACAAAAGTCAACTTTGACTTTTTGAGATTTTTCACAAAAATGGATTTTTAACCCTAAAATGATGTTAATGTATGATTTGAATCATCATTCATCAAGAAAAATCAAAGAAAGTGGGATAACTTGTAAAAGGGGTAACCATAAAAACTTAGAAAATTTTCGAAGTTATGAACAAAGTGGCAAGGGTACCAACTTTGGAGGATCATAACTCCTAAACCCCAAAGCCATTTCTCCCCATCCAAAGCTTGATTTTTAGATTTCACGGCCCTATACAAAAACTTCAACTAGACCTCATTCCAATTCTTCATGGATTTTGAGTTATGAATTGATCAAAATCACAAAAAGTGAAAATGTCACTTTTTTCCAACACTTAGTGAAATTTTCACTAAGTCCAAATCTGCCTTCACTTTTTTCCAAATGTAGGAGGATTTTTCACTTGGATCCAGAAAGTATCAAAACCAAATATGATCAAACAGTTGTTGTATCATATAAGGTCTTTCCAAAATGGCCAAGAACATCACCAAATTCAATTTGAGCTAAGAGTTATGGCAGTGGCAAAATGTCTTGCTGAAAACTGCCAAGGCAAGGCAGAATTTTGCATTTTTGGTCGATTTTCCAAAATCAGCCAATTTCAAGCCTTGTCATCATCTTGGACACATCTGAGGATCAAATCTAAAGGGGACAATCACTGAGCCAAGCCTCCAAAGTCCTTGGAACAAGAAGTAGGATGCCAAACCTAGAATTGCCTAAAAGAGGGACAAGACTCTAATTTTGGATTGGAGCATTTAATAGATGCTCAGAGGTGGCATGGACTGGCACATTTACAATTGAATTCAGTCAAGATTCCTCCAACAAGTAGGGAACTAAAGCTCTGTGCTCTAACCTCTAGTCAATGGCTAGAGGAGACTTGGATTTTCATTTGCCAACATGGCCAAACCTCTGCTGTAGTTTCCATTCACTATTGCTTGCAAAAAAAACTTGCTCTATTATAAATATAGCTCATTTGTGATTAGTTTGAGTACACCAAAGCAATCAAACAGATGCTTTCCTCAAAATCACCTTCTTACTTCCAATTTTGCCTTCAAAGGCAAGTCACCATCGGGTTTCGAGTTTGAGAGCAATTCCAATCAAACCAATCACACACACACCTCATAAACATCATATAGAAGTGACCCAAACACTTAAAGAACATCTGGAACACTGATTTCTCAGAATCACCAGCCAGTTGCTCAAGGTTTTAACCAAGTTGCAGCTGAGATGCCATGAAGTGATCCAGCCATTTCCAGTCAAGTCCAAGCATTCAAACACACTCCATAGGGTGTAGGGAAGCTGTTTAGATCATCACAACTCATCTGTAACACCTCCAACTCAAAAATCACATTGCACTTGCTGTCACGACCTTCAAGTAAGCCTAAACTTGGTCATCTCTTAATCTATGCATATTTCCTCGCACAATACTTTTGCCAAATGTTCATAATCATGCATAGAATGTTTCCCCTTAATTAATTGCTTTGTTTGAATCGTGTATCAAAATTCTCAGCCTTCATCTAAATTTTAGGGTTCTTGAGGTTTTGTCTTGATTTCTTATTCCATGTTAAAAATAAATGAAATTAAAGACCATATACATGATCGTGAGGTTGAAACGAGCAGATTGATATGTGGTTTGCATGATTCCATCAAGTATTCAGTGAGATTGGAGAGAAAATGCAAATCTAGGCAAAACTCAGAACACGCGCGTGTTCTTGGGTGTTCTTGGCGCCCTATTTTGAAAATTCAAATATTTGAATTTTGTGATTTTATTTAATTGATTCAAAAATTAATTTCTCTCTGAGTTTTAATGATTTTGAGTTGATTCTTTTTTAATAATTCACAAAAAATGTTAAAATATTTTATTTTACCAAAAAATCCCAAAAATATTATTTATTTCATATAATTGATATTTTTGCAATGAATTAATATTTTAATTATTTTTGACATTTAAAATATTTTTTCCTTCTTGATTTTGCAAATTTTAATGACTTCTAATCATTTTGCAGGTCAAAACATGATTTTTGAAACATTAATCCAAGATCACAATTTGTTTTTCACATGTTAAATAATTTTGATCATTTTAATTGAATTTTTTATTCAATTAAAATACATTTTGGAAACAAATTAGGGTTTTGATTAATTCAACCCTCACAAATCATTTTCAAACACTCATGGGCCTCTAGTAGAGTGTAAGACCTAATACCCTTTTAACCAAAACAATTTTGGGCCTCGGATATTGTATAAGTCCCTCTGCATTAAAAGAAAAGTTCGGCGCGGTCGTAGCCCATTTAAAAATGAACCTTTTGGGCCTCTCCTTGAGCTATAAGACCCATTCAAAACTTTTGGGCCTCTATTAGAGTGTAAGACCCAAACCCCCTTTGAAAACCAAACCATTTCAGGCCTCAGTCATTGTATAAGACCCACTGCGTTTTCAAAAATCTCAGCGCGATCCCCATTTCAAATGAAAAATCATATGGGCCTACTCTCGTGTTATAAGCCCCACTCTTTTTCTTTAAACCGTTTGGGCCTCTTGAGAGAGTGTAAGACCCATCCCTTTGTACAGAAAATGTTTCTCGGGCCTCAGTCACTTGTATAAGTCCCTCTGTACAAAACGACAGTGCGATCACTGATAAACCTTGGGCATCTCCTTGAGCTGTAAGCCCCAACCTCTTTTCAAAATACTTTATCCTTTAATTTTGAATATACTGTTGTTTTCAGTCTTTCTTTGTTGAACAACTAACCAAACAACATGGAAGCTCTACAACCGATTAAGTGTTTATATGCTTTCTTTATCCGCTTTCATATACATATAATTGTATTGTGGGGCTGTTTTACCGTAAGTCTTCTTTCATAAACTCATATCGACTGTGTAATAATAGTATAGATATTTAGAGTTTCCCCGGCAATTACGTCTAGCACTAAGCCCTGTTGATTACTCTTAAAATAGACAAAACTAGATCCCCATAGGATTACCAGATACAGTCTTCCTTCCTCTTGGGGTTAAACAATATGGAGACGTGAAAGGCAGCATTCTCGGTGAACCCTTTCACAGACTGTCACCTTTAGAAATCGTCAAAGAAACTCTATTCCCCCGAGATGATCTTTTCTCCGTGAATGGCATCTCTTGAGTTTCTTCCAAATTCTCGAACTTTCCTAGCTTGATCTATTCTCTGTGAATAGGCTGTCTTGAATTTCTTGGGGTTTGGGGACCCACAGGCTTCTTAAAAGCATCCCGCCTCCTCTTGGCCGTTGTACAAGGACCCATCGGCTTCTTAGAAGTATTCACAGCCTCCTCTTAGGCTTCGTATAAATGATTTCTTCCTCCGGGAATGATAACCTCCTCTTGGGCTTCGTACAAATTGTCCCTCGGCTTCTTAAAAGTTTCCAGCCTCGTCTTGGGCTTCGTACAAATTGTTCCGACGACCTCCTAGAGGTATAGGAACAAAATTAGTCATCCTAATAGAACAGTCTTTCAAAAAGTCTAGATCTTGCTACTGCTATTTCTTAAACGTAGTACAAAAGATGAAACTCTAGACTCGAATAATCTAATTCCCTTGAGTCTCAAAGACATTCTCAAGTTCCTTCCAAAACTAGGAGATGAAACCCGTAGACTCGGACAGTCTCAATACCCTTTGGATTTCCCATTTCCTTAAAGAACAGGAAATAACCCTGATCCTCGAATCAAATCCCTGAGTGCAAACAGTACTCATATAAGAACTTATTTTCTCTTTAAATTAGCAAACTGGGCCTATCACTCAACTGAAACAGTAACCCTAGCCTCCTCTTGGGCTTTGTACAATGATTCTCCCCAGCGAAGCTAACCTATTCACACTCTCTTGTTGAGTATAAAAGACTCTCTTGTTGAGTCAACCTTTAGCCTCCGTCTTGGGCTTCGTACAAGAGACATCTACAAAGACTCTCTTGTTGAGTAATCCCTTTTAGCCTCTATCTCGGGCTTCGTACGAGATACAAAAACACTCTCTTGTTGAGTATAAAAGACTCTCTTGTTGAGTCAAAACGCTTTAGCCTCCATCTCGGGCTTTGTACGAGATACAAAACACTCTCTTGTTGAGTATAAAAGACTCTCCTGTTGAGTCCAGCCTTTAGCCTCCGTCTTGGGCTTCATACAAGACACATATAAAAGATTCTCCTGTAGAGTCAACCCTTTTAGCCTCTCTCTCGGGCTTCATACGAGACACACAAAAATCACCCTCTTGTTGGGTCGTTAGCCTCCTCTTAGGCTTTGTATAAGTAAACCCCGGTTGAACCATTCAACCTTTTAGCATCAAAGCTGTGCATCGTTCACAGTATACAAACATCAATAACTCCTTTCCCTTCATCTAATTGATGTAAGCAACAAGCCTCTGGATCATCTACATCCGTGCCACTGTCCCTCTTTTAGCATGAGAAATTCCTAAGGAAAGATGGCATTACTCTACACTGAGTTAAAGTCTTCTCCTTCAGGTTAAAAAAACCCTATAAAGGAATTTATGGCATTACTAGGATTCACATATCCCAGTTAAAGTAATCCTCCTTTATAACCAGTCACCCAACAATTGTGATAAACAGACCCCCTTTAGAGATGACAAATTCTCTCTAAAGTCAACACTCTTCAGCTTCACATCTTGGGCTTTGAACAAGATATAAACCACCTTTAGCTTCACGTCTTGGGCTTTGAACAAGACACCAAAACACCATTTCCTCCCATAGAATAGGAGGAACTACGATCACTCTGATTTCCCTGGTAAACGGGAATACGTAGGCATGAGATTGAAAGAAAAATCTTAGCGAGCACACTAATCCAAAACCCCAAATCCCGTACCCACATACATCAATTAAAAAGCATCAGTCTTAACCTCCCACCAATCGCCCGGGCACTATTTTAACAAAATAACCTAAGAGAGACCCACAATCTTTGTAGCATCTGTGAACCAACAGTCATCTGTTCAAACTCAGTTTGCAAGCAGGGTTAATTGGAGACATCTATTTCCCTTCCTTCATCAGCTTCAATAGGATAAAAAATGAATCGAGCTGTAGTACCCCAAAGCGATAGTGCTTCGCAACCACGCAAAAATTCACGCTACAGAAAAATGGCGACTTCACTGGGGAAACGTCATTAGGATCTATCTCACCTTAGTCATCATTCGTCACCATTTTCCACGAAAAAATGGCGACTTCACTGGGGACCACGAGTTCTTGTTTTCTTCCCATCGCTTAGGTAGAAACCTTAAAAAAAATGCCACAGAAAAGTGGCGCCCACCGTGGGGCCCTTTCTTTTCTTTCATTGGGGATTTCATTGGGATAGGACTTTTTTTGACTTCACTAGGATCTTAGGTCAAAACCTTTAAATTGGGAAGGAACCACACATTGGCGCCTCCGCTGGGGAGCCATTTTCTATCAGGAACATAGGATTCATAGCTCTTAAAAGTCTAGGACATTAGGACAAATATATATACTGCTTTTCCTAATTGATATATGTGTTTATTTTTCTGCTAATGGGAATGTGTGTGACGCCGCATGTGGAAAGATTGAGTATACACCTAGGAAAAACCCTTTTAGTGGTGCGGAAGCTATCGGAAATAATTGTCACGCGATACCACCCTCTTCTGAGGACTCTTCAAAAAAACATCACCTAGCACGGTTCCCGGCCCGCTGGTGTTTTTCTCGACAAGAGTTGATGATGTTGAGAGACAGGTACAAAAATCACTAGTTAAACCTTTGGGACGGGTAGAGCCTTGACTCCATGACACCGACCCTTTGATCACATGTTTTTTCTATATTTTTCTGTGTTGCATTCATGCATTCATTTAAAAAACATTACATCAAAGAAAATCTCCTCTTCTAGCCTCTCCTTTTTTCAAATTTAACTAAGACAATGATTGCAAATGTCAGAGAAAAGGATTGCGTTCATGGATTTCGGTAGGAGGAGAAATCATAAGTACACTTTTAAGGTTCCAAAGATAGAGGATTTGAGAGGATTAGCAAGAATGGTCACTAAACCTGAAGCTTTCAGAGCCAAGTACGGAGGTCTGCTACCTCTGTTAAGGGTCAAAGTAGTTGAAAGAATCATGGATGCATTCGTTCAGTTTTACGATCCGGTCTATCACTGTTTCACATTCCCGGATTACCAGCTCGCACCAACGCTGGAGGAATATTCTCATCTGATTGATTTACACATCACTGATCGAGCTCCTTTTTCTGGACTGGAAGAAATTCCAAAGGATCGAACCATTGCAAGAGCAATTTATTTGGACGAGTCAGAGGTCAGGGCTCACATGACCACTAAGGGTGGCATACAAGGTTTGCCGGCCCAGTTCTTGACAAAGAAGACCCTGTACTTCGCTAGTATAGGGAACGTGACTACTTTTGAAAGCATCTTTGTCTTACTCACTTACGGGTTATTTCTGTTTCCCAACATCAATAACTTCGTCGATATCAACTCCATTAAGGTTTTTCTCATTGGAAACCCTGTACCGACTTTGCTCGCGGACGCATATCATTCTGTACACTTAGGGAATTTGTACAACGGAGGGGAGATCACATGTTGTGTACCTTTGCTATACAAATGGTTTATCTCCCATTTGCCTAAGTCCGCTGCTTTTTGGGATCAAAAGAATACTTTACGTTGGTCACAGAGAATCATGTCTCTTACCAACTCTGACATAGATTAGTGCAATAGGATTTATGAGGGAATCAGGATCAATGACCGTTGTGGAAACTTCCCCAACGTGCCCCTCATAGGAACTAAGGGAGGAATCAATTACCATCCAGTATTGGTTCGTCGTCAATTTGGATACCCAATGAGGCATGTCCCCCGGAATGCTCATCTGGAAGGTCTTTTCTTCAAAGAAGGAGAAAATGACAGAGCACTAAAGATGGAAATAGTGCATGCTTGTAAACATGTTCATAAGAAAGGACGAGAGTCTCTAGGAAAACCGGATTGTGTCTCGGTGGAGCCTTATCTCCACTGGGTACAAACTAGAGCTCTCAAGCTAAAGATGCCTTATCCTCATCACGGAGTTCTTCCGCCAAGGGAATCTGTCATGTACTTCATGACCGAAACGGAAAAACTTCAGGTTACTCTCAATAATGTTCAGCGGGAGAGGAGGTCTTGGAAGAACAAGTACCGCACCCTCAATGTGGAGTGTATCAAAATACAGCAACTACTGAAGGATAAGGATGCCCTGATTGAAATGTTGGAGCAGCATTCTGTGGATAATCAAGATGACCAAAGAGCCCCGGTCCAAGAAAAGGAAAGTACCAGAATCAACACTCAGTTTCTCCTCAGAGAGGACTCGGGACCCCTTAGCTTAGGTTTCTGTTTCCGCACCTTGTAATCTACTGTATTTCTATTTTCGTAATCCTTTAAATTCAATAAAACGGGGTTTCCCCGCTGTTTGATATTTGCAATCTGATTGTCGAAGTTTATTTTGATTAAACAAAAAAAACAATTAATATAATCATCGCATTCATCATTCTCACGTCACGTTTTCTTCTTACCTACGAATCTCACGTTTGTGTCTCAGTTCTAGAGTCAAACTGTCTTATTCGTACAATACTCGGGCCAATCGTCAGAAAAGATGGATGATCTTGAGGAAGAGACCAGAGAGTTGAAAAAAGAGATCGACGCTCTGAGAGAGGATATGAGAAAGCTTCGTAACGACATGCAAGCCATGGCAGAAGCTCAGCTACAAAGAACTGTGATCTCAGAGATCACCTCAACGCCCATAGTGGAGAAGTATGATCCTAGGTACAAAATGCCGAAAGATCATCCCTGGGGCATGCCTGTTAATTATATCCCAGAAGGATATGTTCCGCCGATCACTAGAGATCCGGAAACTTCAGCAGAAGCCGATGGGCCTGAAGGTTACAAACTTCGGGAAAACGAAGATGCCAGAGGCATATTGAGGACTCCTAAAGGTTACAAACTTCGGGAAATGCCAAGATTCACGGCCGTAGTCACGGTACCACCCCCTGTGGTGCACACTGTCCCTGAAGGATAGATTCCACAGATACCTTCTGGTAGAAAGGAAACTATGTTCGACAGGATGGACGAGTTCCAGGAACAGTTCCTGGAGATGCAAAAGGAACTGCAAGCCATACGCGGTCAGGATTTATATGGAAAAGACGCCGCAGACCTTTGTCTGGTCCCCAATGTGAAAGTTCCGCACAAGTTCCAAGTGCCCGACTTTGAAAAATACAAGGGTAACTCTTGCCCTCAGAGTCACTTGGTAATGTATGCTCGACGAATGTCGGCTCAGACAGAGAATCAGGACCTACTGATTCGTTACTTCCAAGATAGTTTAACCGGTGCCACACTCAAATGGTACATGGGTTTAAACCGCGCTACGATCAGCACATTCAGAGATCTTGGCACTGCCTTAGTCCAACAATATAAATACAATCTGGACATGGCACTAGACAGAGATCAGCTCAGATCAATGTCGCAAAAGGACAAAGAAACCTTTAAGGAATACGCTCAGAGATGGCGTGAAATTGCTGCTCAAACTTGTCCACCTCTTGAGGAAAAAGAGATGACAAAAATCTTCTTAAAGACCTTAAGCTCATTTTACTATGACAGAATTGTTGCCAGTGCGCCTAGTGACTTCACCGAAATGGTCGGTATGGGGGTACGTCTCGAGGAAGCTGTTCGAGAAGGACGTCTAGTAAAAGACACTGGATAATCAAGTAGTACAAAATGATACGGTAGTGCTCTCCCTAAGAAAAAAGAGCAGGATATTGGGAATATCTCTCTCGGAAAGCAAAGGCGACGTTAGCAACCAGTAGCAGCTGTAACTCCTACTATTAACCTCACGCCTACGTATCAACCTCAGGTTGCGCAAAGCCAACCTAATCAACAGCAATTTCAGCAAAGGACACAACAGCCTCTTCAGCAGGCTCATCCTCCATACAACAACAACCGTACAACGCGGCCACCAGGATTTGATCCTATCCCCGTATCATATGCAGAACTATTTCTGTTACTACTAGCCAAGGGGCACATAAAGACTAAATCCCCTCTTGCAATACCGGAAAATCCGTTTTTTTGGTTTAAGGTGGACCAGACATGCCCTTATCATCAAGGAGGACCAGGGCATAACATAGAGAACTGACTCAGTTTCAAATCCGACGTGCAAAAGCTTGTTAGGAGCAGGGTCTTATCTTTCAAAGATACGAATCCGAATGTTCTCACGAACCCGCTGCCTCAACATGAGAAAGCTGCAGTCAACCTGATAGAGGGAGAGTCTAACAATGTCTATCAAATTCACGATGTACTCTTGTTAAGGACCAATCTGGTCAAGATGCATTGTAGACAGAGTGGGTATGGCCACGTGCCACCTCATAATTATCACCAGTGTGATATCTGCTCTAAAAATAATCAGGGATGTTCTGTGGTGCAATCAACTCTATAGGAATAGATGGATCTCGGATGGATCCAAGAGCACCGAGTTCATGGAGTTAACATGGTTTATACGAATTCCAACAGTATTCAAAACCACGACACCCGTGCAATGAATGTCAACTTGGTGGCGATGCACTCAAGGCAAAGCCAGTATCATAATCTTCCACGACACGATTACGGTTCTTGTCTGACTTGCTCGGTAAACGAACAGGGATGCTATTTTGTACAAGAGGCCCTCCAGCGTCAGACGGATCTTGGATGGATCCAAGACTACAATGATAGGAACCACTATCAGATCAACATGGTTCAGATTTTCGATGTTCGCTTAGTGAATACCAACCGGGTAGAGTTACATGTTGAGCAGGTCCGACTCGGGTTCCTGATTTCACATAACTATCAAAGTTGTAAGGCGGGTTGCGAAAACAATCAAGGTTGTGCCCTTGTCTAGGAGGCGCTTCAGCACTTATTAAAGCACTGGTGGATGCCAATCTATATAGATGAAGATACTCAACAATTTGTATCAATAACAGGAACCCAACTCGGCATCAAAGTCAGGATGTCGGATATGTGGAAACTAACCTAGTGAGGTTACATTGCATTCAAAGCGGGCGTGGCCAGGTGCCGCCACACAACTACGAACGTTGTAGAATCTGTTCAGAAGATAACCAAGGGTGCTACCTTGTGCGAGCAGCTCTTTAGGGTCAGGTGGATCGTAGAGAGATTCACCCATATCCGGGTTCCGGACCAATTAATTGGGCGCCGGACTACCTTGCTGAGCAAATTGAGGACGTTGTCGTAATCTTCGATTATGAGAAGAACAAGGATGTTTGTGCCATCATTCCTCTACTTGACGAATCGAGAGTTCCCAACCAGGAACAGATCGAAATTGCTTACGACAGTCAGAAAAATCAAAAGGCTCCCATAGTCATCTATCTACCGAGACCACTACCGTATGAATCAACTAAGGCAATCCCTTACAAATAAGGTGCGACGATAATTGAAAATGGAAGGGAAATTCCATTACCCTCCATCGTAAATATCGCAGACATCAGTTGTGTAACACGAAGCGGTAGAATCTTCAATAGAGGAGTTGGAGAGTCCAGCAAAGAAAAGGAACCTCAGACAGAAGTTCCCAATCCACCGGTTGGTCAATCAAGTAATCCCGACCTTTCGAAAAACAATGATGAGATGCTGAAGCTCATCCAAAGGAGTGAATACAACATTGTTGATCAGCTATTACAAACTCCTTCAAAGATCTCTGTGTTGTTACTTTTACCCAGTTCAGAAGCGCGCAGGGAGGCTCTACAGAAATTCTTGGAGCAAGCCTTTGTAGAACAGGATGTAACAATCAGACAGTTCGATAACATTGTCTCTAACATCACTTCCTGCAATAACTTGGGATTTAGTGATGAGGAATTACCTGAAGAAGGTCGCCGTCATAACATGGCGCTCAACATTATAGTCAACTGCCAGGACGATGCTTTAGCCAGCGTACTGGTAGACACAGGGTCAACCCTGAATGTTATGCCGAAATCCACTTTGATGCAATTATCATTCAAAGGACCTCCGATGAGAACCAATGAGGTCGTCGTCAAAGCATTCGACGGGTCCAGAAAAATGGTTATCGGCGAAGTCGACCTTCCCATAACTATTGGTCTTGACACTTTCCAAGTCACTTTCCAGGTCATGGATATCCGAGCAACGTACAGTTGTTTATTAGGAAGACCTTGGATACATCAGGGTGGGGCGGTCACCTCGACCCTCCACCAAAAGTTAAAGTTCGTCCATAACAACCAGCTCGTCACGGTCTGTGGAGAACAATCCTTGCTCGTGAGTAACTTATCATCATCTACTTGTGTAGAACCCGAGAAGGTTATTGGAACTCAGTTCCAAGCACTGTCGGTGAGCAAGGACAATCAATCCGAAGAGGGAACTTCCATTTCCTCATACAAAGACGCTAACAAAGCGGTCAAGAGTACCAATACAACAGGATGGGGACAGCTAGTCATTCCTACTGACAATAAAACAAAGAAGGGTCTTGGTTTTTCTGTAACCTGTACCCAGACAGCTACTACCAGCGATGAAAGTCTTCATCCCATTCGAGACTTCTTCCACAGTGGAGGTTTCCTTCACCCAGTGCCTCAAGAAGTGCATACCATCAATAAAGATGATTCCTCTGATATGGAGGAAGAATGGGAGTCCAATCTTAACGAGGACGGTTATATGTCTCAGGACAAAACGCAGACTCCCTTTTGCTTTCCTACACAGAGTCCGAGATTTATACCCAGGTCAGATGTGGAAATGATATACGGAGATTGTGATCCGGAAGGATGCCGTGCTCCACCAAACTCATTAGAGGAAGACACTCCGATAAAAGACAACTTTGACCACAACTATCATGGCCCGGTGGATGGCCTGCCAATGTGGCAGCCTTAACCAGGAGACTTGGGGCAAGAGAATCAGCCGAACAATGAAAATCAGCTGAGCATCATTGAACAGAATACCTGTGTCCCCACCATGTCATAGGATCAACACCCAGGGTATCCTGAAAATACCCCGCACGATGATGAATTCGCAACGTTCACAGGATTAGATTTCATCAACTATGCTTTTCCCGAGGTCAACGTCATCGAGAGAGATGACCCCTCCGGTTCCAAAGAAGAATGGGACACCTTGGGACAACCGAGTGGAAAATTCGGCTACTTCGTCAAGTACACCGCTCCCGAAAGCTCTCGTATCAGGCTCGAAGAGATCCAGCCAACTGGATGAGGAGATCTACTTGAGAGCACAAATGCTATGCAAAAGGCAACAGAGGAATCCTCCTACGACAATTCTGCCTGGGAGACAGATTCCAATGATCATGCTCCACCAGAAATCAGCGTCATTTCTGAATACAAATCAAGGAAAGTACCAGACTTTGTGATTCACTGAGGAGTTCGCCGCCAATGGGTTGCTGTCGATGTTTTGAAGATTGTTCATAAGTCAAAGTAATTGCCATCTTTAACCTTTCACCCTGCCCAGGTGAAACGGATGTTTTGATAGGGCTCACTTCGCTTTGCCCAAAGTGACAGAGTTTTGTTTTATAGGGCTGTAGTTTCAAGAATCGACTTGTTCATTAATAAAATAACGTCGTTCTGTAATTTCTGCGTTAATTGCTATTTTCTCTTTTTGCTTTTTTCAGAAAATGGTAATCCTAAAAAATATCTCAAATAATAAAAACAAGCAGTAAAAGAAATACACTGCACACACTTGCATTTTCTCTATCTCTTCTAAACACGAATCATCACGTCATCTAGATTGCTTGTTTTAAACCCAGTTGAAACATACGATCCAATGCCTTCTTCCAACTTTGAGTTCCCGGTATTTGGGGCTGAAGAAGAAGTTGACGACGAAATTCCAGAAGAGATCTCCCGACTACTCAAACAAGAGGAAAGGTCCATTGAACCTCACAAAGAGCCGTTGGAAACGGTAAACTTGGGTTCAGAAAAAGAGAGAAAAGAGATCAGGATTGGGGCACTGCTCAGTCCAACTGCCAGAGGGGGTTTGTTAAAGCTTCTCAAAGAATTCCCCAATGTATTCGCTTGGTCCTATCAGGATATGCCAGGGTTGGATACCAGCATCGTGGAACACCATTTACCATTGAGATCGGAATATCCGCCAGTAAAACAAAGGTTGAGACGGACTCATCCAGACATGGTCATCAAAATCAAAGAGGAGGTACAGAAACAGATTAACGCAGGTTTCCTCGCTACATCAGAATATCCTCAATGGTTAGCCAACATCGTACCCGTTCCAAAAAAGGACGGAAAAGTCAGAATGTGTGTCGATTACAGAGATTTAAACAAGGCTAGTCCAAAGGACGACTTTCCCTTACCGCACATTGACATGCTGGTTGACAGTACAGTAAAGTTCAAAGTTTTCTCCTTCATGGATGGATTCTCAGGCTATAATCAGATCAAAATGGCGCCGAAAGACATGGAGAAAACTTCGTTCATTACCCCATGGGGTACCTTTTATTACAAGGTAATGCCGTTCGGTTTGAAGAATGTCGGGGCAACCTATCAACGGGCCATGACTACTCTTTTTCATGACATGATACACAAAGAAATTGAGGTATATGTCAATGATATGATTACAAAATCTAAGACAGAAGAGGAGCATGTGACCCATCTGTCAAAGTTATTCGAGCGATTAAGAAAGTACAAACCCCGCTTGAATCCCAACAAGTGCACCTTTGGTGTCCGTTCAGGGAAACTCTTAGGGTTCATCATCAGCCAGAAAGGAATTGAGGTTGATCCTGACAAGGTCAAAGCCATTCAAGAAATGCCTTCTCCGAAAACTGAAAAACAAGTCAGGGGATTCCTGGGACGTTTGAACTACATCTCCAGATTTATATTCCTCATGACCGCGACAGGTGCGCCGATTTTCAAACTGCTAAAAAAGAATCAGGACTGCGTTTGGACAGAAGATTGTCAAACTACCTTCGACAGTATCAAGGAATACCTGTTGAACCCACCGATTCTATCCCCTCCAGTGGAAGGAATACCACTGATCATTTACTTAACAGTCTTGGAAGACTCCATGGGCTGTGTACTTGGCCAACAAGACGAAACCAAAAGGAAGGAGTCTGCCATCTACTATTTGAGCAAGAAATTCACCGACTGTGAAAGTCGGTACATGATTCTCGAGAAAACTTGTTGCGCTTTGGCTTGGGCAGCCAAACGTCTGCGCCAGTACATGATTCGTCACACTACTTGGTTAATCTCCGAAATGGATCCAATCAAGTATGTATTTGAAAAACCTGCTCTCACGGGATGGATTGCCCATTGGCAGATGTTGTTATCAGAATATGACATAGAGAACCACGCTCAGAAAGTCATTAAGGGGAGTGTTTTAGCCAATCATTTGGCTCATCAACCGATTGACGATCAAGAATCAATCGGATTTGACTTCCCAGACGAAGATGTCATGTATCTAAAAATGAAAGATTACGATGAACCGCTACCCAGTGAAGGGCCAGAACCAGGTTCCCAATGGGGACTTATTTTTGACGGAGCTGTCAATCATTACGGAAACGGAATTGGGGCAATTATCATAACACCTCAGGGTACCCACATTCCTTTCACTACCCGACTTACGTTCAAGTGCACAAACAACGAGACCGAATACGAAGCTTGTATTATGGGTCTCGAGGAAGCGATTGATTTAAGGATCAAAAACTTGGACGTATATGGCGACTCAGCCCTGGTTTTCAATCAGATCAAAGGAGATTGGAACACATACCAATCAGGATTGATCCCTTATAAAGATTACGCAAGAAGGTTGTTACCCTTCTTCAACAGAGTCGAGTTTCATCATATCCCTCGTAATGAGAATCACATGGCTGACGCTTTAGCCACTCTCTCTTCCATGATTAGTGTAGGTCAATGAAATAGCATACCTAAGATCGACATAATGTGCCTTGAACGGCCCGCTTACATCTTCACGATTGAAGCAGTCATAGACGACAAACCTTGGTATCGCGATATCAAATGCTTCCTTCAGAAACAAGAGTACCCACTTGGGGCGTCTAGAAAAGACATGAAAACCCTCAGAAGACTGGCAGGCAGTTTCTTTCTAAGCGGTGATACACTTTATAAGAGAAATTTCAACATGGTCTTGCTCCGATGCGTAGACAGACCAGAAGCAGACATGCTGATGAAAGAAATTCACGAAGGATCCTTTGGCACTCATGCCAACGGACACACAATGGCGAGAAAAATTCTAAGAGCAGGGTACTATTGGTTGACAATGGAATTCGACTGCTTCAAGTACATGAGGAAGTGTCACAAGTGTCAGATATACTCAGACAAAATCCATGTACCGTCAGCACATCTCAAAGTTCTTTCTTCCTCATGGCCTTTTTCCATATGGGGAATCGACATGATTGGCATGATTGAGCCCAAGGCTTCGAACGGACATCGCTTCATCCTGGTAGCCATTGACTACTTCACCAAGTGGGTCGAAGCAGCATCATACACTAATGTAACCCGACAAGTGGTGGTCTGATTTATCAAAAACAATATCATCTGCCGTTATGGTGTTCCGGGCTAGATCATTACTGATAATGGATCTAACTTGAATAATAAGATGATGAAGGAGTTGTGCGCAGAGTTCAAGATCGAACACCATAACTCATCTCCCTACTGACCAAAGATGAACGGAGCGGTAGAAGCGGCTAACAAGAACATCAAGAGGATTGTTCAAAAGATGGTTGTAACCTACAAAGATTGGCACGAGATGCTACCCTTTGCTCTTCACGGTTATCGCACATCCGTCCGCACTTCAACAGGGGCAACCTCTTTCTCTCTAGTATATGGCATGAAAGCAGTGCTCCCCATAGAAGTAGAGATCCCATCAATCCAGGTATTGATGGAAGCTAAGCTTACAGAGGCTGAATGGTGTCAAAGTCGACACGACGAACTCAATCTGATTGAAGAAAATAGAATAACGACACTATGCCATGGTCAGTTGTATCAACAGAGAATGAAGAAGGCCTTTGACAAAAAGGTCCGACCTCGCGTCTTCAGGAAAGGAGACCTCGTGCTCAAGAAAATACAATCATTTCTCACTGATTCTCGGGGCAAGTGGACTCCGAATTATGATGGCCCCTATGTGGTCAAGAAAGCTTTCTCAGGCGGCACCTTGAGACTTGCAACCATGGACAGAGAGGAATTTGCCTACCCCATGAATGTTGATGTAGTCAAGAAATACTTCGCCTAAAAAAAAACGTCTCGGTGGATTGAAAACCCGAAAAGGCGGTCCAGGCAAAAATTAGAGACATGATCAAAAAACATCTCGTTGGATTGGAAACCTCAAAGTATAATCCAGGAAAAATTTAGGGATAATAGCAAGTAATTATGTTCAACAAAGGGGCAAATCCTCAGTAGCAGTTATGTCATCCATCAGAAAACTCCTATCAAGGCCATCTTCGACAGAAGCTCAGGATGTCCAGAATTCAAAGTTGGTAGAAGGATAGTGGTCGTCATGTTTCAATGTAGCCCTTTTCCCTTAATTTACCATTTTCTAACTTTGTAAATACTCTATGGAATCATGCGCTTGGCTGATTTCCATCCTATCAATAAAATTTGAGCCCTTGTGCTTTTGCTTGCAATTCTTATTTGTTTTAAATTTATAGAACGAAATTTTAACATGATCAACGGTTCTTCAAACGAAACAAAAATGAATTTACTTGTTAAAACCTTTTTCTTCTTTTAAATAAAGATGGCAAATTCTTTTGACTTTTGAGCATCGAAAGAACATCGCTCGCTACTCCAGAAATAAGCGAGCTTCAAAGTGCAGAATCGAAGTACACCTTCTAAGCCAGTGCGCCTGAATGAAGGATCAACTGTATCAGATGCGGCTTTCCCATCTGATACCCTCGACCGAGTTCTTATCTCCTAAGCCCAACCAGCGATATTCCCCGCAGGGACTGTCTCTCCTAAGCAAGGCATAATTGCTACTTTTGGATCAACGGTACGACTTCGCCCCGCGATGGCCGAGTATCCCGTCATGTTCATCCGTTAGTCTGTATGTCGCGTCAGTTTTGTCAGCATATACATACATATATCATGCATTCTATTTGCATTCTCATTCATATTGCATCACTATCACTCCAGTCGGTTTTATCCCTAGTGATAACTGTCTTCTCAGTCGAGTTGTCAGTTCTTTCCTCGATTAGGAAATGTTGCATTTGAATAATCTCTCCTCCAGTTTATTTCTGGATTGAAGTTGGGTCCTTGACCACTTTGATAACTTGAACCTCTGAAAGACCAGAGAACCTTCAACCGATGTCACTCTTCGCCATTGAAGATGATATTTTCGCTTTCCCGGATTAAGGAAAATCCCCATAGAAAGCCTCTTAATCAGAGATTTGGCAATACAGCAGTTTTGCTCCGAAAAACTACTGATGAAAAGGTCATCGGCACCTCAAAATTGGATCCCATCATATGGCATTTCTCCGGGAAGACCCCGAGAGAAGTATGATGTAAGACCCCAAATGGAAGCAGTCTCTCAAGAAACTCGCTTTCCCTAGTAGAAACAAATGGCGTCTCCAATAGAGAAGTTTGTGCACCTCTACAACTCAGACGATTGGGTTCCCCAGCAAGTCTGACATCATTTTTTTTCCTGTTAAATGGCATCTCCCTAGGAAAATTCGGCGAGAAATTTGAGGAAAACCGCTATGAATAGCGTCCTTTGTCAATTAAGTTTATTGACAAAAGAAACTGAGACCAGTTCCTTGGTAGGAAACCAGGATCGAGGGGAAGTTTATTTCAGAAACTAAGACCAGATCCTTGGTAGGAAACCAGGATCGAGGGGAAGTTTATTTCAGAAACTAAGACCAGTTCCTTGGTAGGAAACCAGGATCGAGGGGAAGTTTATTTTAGAAACTAAGACCAGTTCCTTGACTGGAAACCAGGATCGAGGGGAAGTTTACCTTTTCTAAGCGTCATTGCTTAGCAAAAGAAGATGAATACGTAAGCTACCATTCATAACCACCATCAAAATTTCGGGTATTCCGATATTTAATCCTCTTGCACACCGAATGCCCGAATACCTTCGTCATTCGCACCTTCGGGTCCAAGAAGATTAAATAGGGGCATCTTTCATACCCCAAATTTTGACCAATAAGATTCCCATCATTGTGCAAATCATGATCACAATATGGGTGTGTCATTATGCTTCATCAGTCTCCCCGAAGATGGGTGAACATCCACTACAATCAAACTTAGGGTTTCAAGCCCTCTCAGAGTTCTTAGACAAAGGATCAATCAAGGAATGATATGATCTTTAACTTGTCTAAACCTCTCAAACGTCCACAATGGATCAAGAGGACTCCCACATCAAGGATTAAGCACAAGGCTGCTCCCTTTTAGGTGGATCAAGCCTCAAGATCGCCAGTGTCACCAAATTAGGGTTTTGGTCGACCAGGGCCTCCAGTTGGAATTTTTCCTCTGGGCATGAGCCAATGCTTCAAAGCATAACCTAATATACTCCACGGAACCTCATGGACCCAAGTATCAAGTCAATTTGACCTCAGGGGATGCATACATAAAAAATCAGGAATTAGGGTTTCTTGACCTAATTCACCCCTAAGTTGACTTTTGGGACAAAGCATGAGCCAAGACCTCAAGAGGGGATTTGAGGATCTCTAATACACCACATTGATCCATTTGCAACAATTGGTTGATCCAAGAAGCTTGAGCAACAAGTCTCA
The DNA here is from genome assembly GCA_022829125.1 of Lathyrus tuberosus. Classification (NCBI taxonomy): domain Eukaryota; kingdom Viridiplantae; phylum Streptophyta; class Magnoliopsida; order Fabales; family Fabaceae; genus Lathyrus; species Lathyrus tuberosus. The sequence goes on from JALAZF010000003.1 coordinate 9,824,283, forward strand.
ATTTCATCAGTACCACAGTTAGGGTTTTGAGGAAAAAGTCAACTGTAGCTTTAACTTTTGACCAGGACATGCTCCCAAGACCTAAGACATGATTCAATATGCCCTATAACACCCATGAAACATGTCCATCAAGTTTGATTTAGGTCAAGGACATGATTTCCTAAAGGATTGCACAGTTTGGAATTCATCAGATAAAAAGTCAACTGTGCACAAAAGTCTACTTTGACTTTTTGAGATTTTTCACAAAAATGGATTTTTAACCCTAAAATGATGTTAATATATGATTTGAATCATCATTCATCGAGAAAAATCAAAGAAAGTGGGATAACTTGTAAAAGGGGTAACCATAAAAACTTAGAAAATTTTCTAAGTTATGAACAAAGTGGCAAGGGTACCAACTTTGGAGGATCATAACTCCTAAACCACAAAGCTATTTCTCCCCACCCAAAGCTTGATTTGTAGATCTCATGGCCCTCTGAAAAAACTTCAACTAGACCTCATTCCAATTCTTCATGGATTTTGAGTTATGGATTGATCAAAATCACAAAAAGTGAAAATGTCACTTTTTTCCAACACTTAGTGAAATTTTCACTAAGTCCAAATCTGCCTTCACTTTTTTCCAAATGTAGGAGGATTTTTCACTTGGATCCAGAAAGTATCAAAACCAAATATGATCAAACAGTTGTTGTATCATATAAGGTCTTTCCAAAATGGCCAAGAACATCACCAAATTCAATTTGAGCAAAGAGTTATGGTAGTGGCAAAATGCCTTCCTGAAAACTGCCAAGGCAAGGCAGAATTTTGCATTTTTGGTCGATTTTCCAAAATCAGCCAATTTCAAGCCTTGTCATCATTTTGGACACATCTAAGGATCAAATCTAAAGGGGACAATCACTGAGCCAAGCCTCCAAAGTCCTTGGAACAAGAAGTAGCATGTCAAACCTAGAATTGCCTAAAAGAGGGACAAGACTCCAATTTTGGATTGAAGCATTTAATAGATGCTCAGAGGTGGCATGGACTGACACTTTTGCAACTGAATTCAGTCAAGATTCCTCCAACAAGTTGTAACACCTCAAAATTTGTCCTAGTGTTGCTAACCTTTTTGGCTTATGCTTCATTTGATTTGCATCGTCATTTCTGCATTTTTTCATGTTTCTTTTAAGCATGGGATCAAGGTATTTTCTAGCAACTCATGGCATTATCAGCTCCGGCATTATTTTCAGCAGTATTCAGGGTCAAGCAGATGGTTTTCAAGATCTTTTGGAGCTTTTATTTTGCTCATTAGGCGTTTTAATAATCAGAGGCTTCAACAATCATTTTCTGATCAAGCGATCCGGTATCAGGTATTATTAATTCAGCAGGATATTCTAAGGTGTCAGCAGGAATTTGTGTTCTTTTCAGGTGTTACTCAGTAGCAATATCAAATTTTGAGTTTCAGAGGGTTAACAGGTTCAAAACAGCTATCGGAAGTCACTTTTCCAAGTTTCCCTCCAAAAGGCGCCAAAATTCAAAATTTGCACTGAGTAACTAGTTACAACGTATCTAATAACCGGTTACCCTTTGGTTTTTCTGCGCATTTCTTCAGTTTTTGAACTGAGTAACCGGTTAGCAGATGTGCTGTAACCGGTTACTCTAGGCAAAATTTGGGAAATTCTGTTTGCATCATTTGCGATCATGTGCTAGGCATGTGCACGTGGGGGAAGGATCTAGAATTGATATTTTCATCATTTTCCACCCAAAATTCAAATTCTCTCCATCATTTTTCCACTCTAATTCCTCATTTCATTTCCTAATCCACTTTTCACCCCAATTTCCACCCACTAAACCTCACTCCAAACCACATTTGAATTCCTAACCTTGCTTCTATTTAAATCAATTCATTCCAAACCTCTCCACCCTAGATCATTTTTCACTCTCATTTTTCAGAATTTTGCTCTAAATTCTCTCTCACTTTTTCACTCTCAACTTCCATTTTCAACCACACTCAAAGCTCTTTTTCAAAGGTTAACAAGTTCTTCATTGGAACTTGTTAATTCTTGAGCTAAAACCTCACATCATCACTACATTTCTGCTTTTCAACTTGGATTTTCGTTTGGATCTAGTTCTGATTTTTCAGAAGTGATTTTTGGAAGTGGTTTTGGAGTTTTGGTTGCTTATTGCTTAGATCTTCAACTTTTGAGTGCAAGGAGCTTGTGGATCTTGGATTTCTCTACTTGGATTCATCAAATTCTGTTTACAACACTCACCAAAGCAAATCTCAGCTTTGTAGGTTGGTTAATTTCAGATCCATGCTCATTTTAGCTTAATTGGAACTTTCACAATGTAGATCCATGATTTTTGGTGTGTTTTGATTCATTTGTGTGAATTTTATTGTGGATGTTAATGATTATTGGATTTAAATGATGTTTGAATGTTGTTTCTGAACTTGATTTTCGTGCATTGTTGATTACATGATCATTGAACATGATTACATGAGTGATTTGCTGCTGAAAAGTGCTTTTGAAACTGATTTTTTTCACCACTGTCCCAGAGTAACCGGTTAGCAGTTATGCTGCAACCGGTTACACTGTGTATTTTCAGCATAATTTGTGCAATTTTGAACTGTGTAACCGGTTAGCAGTTATGCTATAACCGGTTACCAGTGCTGCAGAATGTAATTTTCTTGCATTTTCTTGGTTGTTTGAGATCCTTTTCACGTCTAAACTTTATGGATTGATATGTTGATGATTTGTGGAACATTCTTGAGCTGTTGCACCTCACACTATTGTATGCACATAATTTTTCGACACGCGACTCTTGGATTTTTATCGTTTATGATCACGTTTGCGATGTTGCGTTCCCGATACAATGAACACATAGCATACACTTCTGTAGCATGTTGATTGTGACTTGTTGATGATGCATTTGTTACTGCCCCTTGGATTCATTGCCTTGTTTCCATCTCATATGACCATTATGGATTGATTTGTATGATGCATATCATTATCATTTGATTTGTTGCTTCTTTGGCTCATAATGCATCATGATGTGAAGCATTCTTACATGTGTGAATTGGATGATTATGACATGATTGAATTCTGACTTGGATCTATTTTCATCTTACCTTATTCATGTCATCTTTGTGTGAGGTTCAATGATGTTTAATTGTGCTTCTTATGCAAGTTTGCTTGCATCCTTTCTTGTTTGCTTGTACTTGCTTACTTAAGCTTTCTTGTGTGACCTTTTGGAGCATGATTAATGATGTGATTTGAGTATGATGTGTATGATGTGCTTGCTGCCCCATCTTATCTCTCATCCTCTATCTCCCTTTCTTCTTCATCTCTTTCACTCTTTCTCTTCCCATGAGTCTCATGACTTGTTTAAGTCTTGGATTCACTCCCTTAGAGCTACCTAGTCCAACTTAATTTTCGATTAGGCTTGGAGTAGGATTAGCATTAGGCTTCCCTTTGCATGCTAACTTAGGTAGATATTTCCCCTTTCAAACTCAACTATAGGGCCACCTTTGCATGACAACATTAGGAACATTTAGTTTCCCCTTAGTGTTTTCTTTGAGTCTTCTCTTCTCATCTCATAACACTTCTAAAACACTTAATAAATATAACGAATATTGCGCTCGAGCCTTAAGTGTAGGAAATTAATAACGAGGGGTCTCCCCTCCTCTTCTAGAGTGTTTAGCATACGTCCCATTTGGGGGCGACCATGCGATTCACTCGTTCCAGCATGGTAGACTTTAGTGCAATGTAAGTTACGAACTAACTTCAATCCACTTCTGTCTAAACAACAAAAAAAAAACCAACTCAAACCTTTTTCATCCTTCGGGATCGTTAAGTTCAACTCATTTTCAGAAAAGGGCACGTTACTTCCGTCTCGTCACAAACAGGCATCGACCCTAACTGTCGGACGTGAATCTAACGTCGCTCATAAAAAACACTAACCGACCTCGTTAGGTCGAACTACGACTGCTCTGATTTCCTCTCTCTAGTCCGACTGAGGATAAATAGGCACAAGACGGCGATGTCTTAGCGAGCAACCTCCCCCCTTAGTTCGTGTCCGAACTACATTGACTCTGACTTTCCCATTGCACGAGGGAACACGTAGGCATAGGACAAGAGATGTCCTATCGAGTCACTTCTTCTTTTTCTTTTCTTCTTCGTTTCTTCGTTCCTTTCCGTTCTCGTTCCTTCTCGTTTCCAGTAGCAGCGGAGCTCCAGATGACGACACCCTTTGATCGAGACAACAAGCGTGGATCCCGTCGAGTACGATGGACGTGTGGGGTGCTAACACCTTCCCTTCGCGTAACCGACTCCCTTACCCGTTTCGCTTGGTCGTGAGACCATGCTTTTCCCTTCCCTTCAGGTTTACGCAGTGTTTCCTTTCCCTCTCTTGGGATAAATTCATATTGCTGGCGACTCTGTTTTTCGCGCCACTTTCGCGTTTGTACCATGGATGGAAATCCTCGGGAGCGATCGTTGGCGACTCTGCTGGGGACAGGTTGACTTATTGCTGGTCCATCCCCTATGCGAGTCAGTCTTAGCGCTTGTCTGTTTTTTTTAATTGGGTGTTTATTTATGGTGCTGTATTTTGCTGTTTTACTGTTTTATTGTATTGCTATTTACTGCATTATTGCTTTACTGTATTACTGTATTTTATCGAATTTATTGCATTGCATGTCATTATTATGCTGTACTGTTCTGCTGCTGGATTTCCTATTTGTAGGGTGGGTTGGATTCATGAGAGAAAAGCCCAATACCCAGGCTTGAGCATACACCTTTGATTAGCGTGGAAAGTAGTGTGACTTGTTTGGCATTTGGTCAGACGTAGTATACATGAAAATTCCACATCCAGACGAGGTTTTCTTTGGTAATATTCTATCATGCGCATTTGGGGCAGACGATGGAATGTAACCTGGAAAACTGTCGACTCTGGCAACCGTCTCCCGAGGACTCAGCAACGCCTCTCCTCCCGACATGTGATAATGGCAGACCAGAAATTTCAAACCCATTACACTTGTCGATCCGAGGACCCAATGCTGAGAACTTGCTATAGGATGAACTTATTTTTGGGGGAATTAGTGGACGACCTCTTTGTTTGGCGATAGTATTGGACCCCGAGGGATGAATGTACTATTGCTTCTCAAATCGAGAATCCGAGGTTGAGGATCCCGTTTTCTAGAACTCACATGTGAGAGGGGCATGTTGTTTACAGGTTTGCAGGTAACCTCTGTCGCTCCCGGGATTTTCATCCTAGTACAAACGCGAAAGTGGCACCAAACAGAGTCGCCAGCAATGTGTATTTATCCCAAGAGAGGGAAAGGAAACACTGCATAAACCTGGAGAGAAAGGAAAGAGCATGGTCTTACGTCCAAGAGAATGGGTAAGGGAGTCGGTTACGCGTGAGGAAGGTATTAGCACCCCCACGCGTCCATCGAACCCGATGGGATCCACGCTTGCTTGTTTCGATCAAAGGGTGATAGAAAAGAATACTGGAAAAAGGAACTGAAAGAAAGAAAGGAGAAAGAATAACAAATGTAGGGAAAATAAAAGAAGTGCTCGCATGGGCCCTACCCCACTGCCTACGTATCTCATCGGGAACATGAGAATCAGAGCGACGTAGTTCCCCTCACTAGGGATGGATTGTGTTTTTTAGAGAACGGCTTACGTTCTAGCTCAGGTGTTGCAGGCTCGCTGGTCCGAGTGCGTTACCATCTTGCAAGAGAACGAGTAGAAGCGCGTTCGTACGCTAAGAGTGAATGAGGTGAGAAAAGGATTCCCGAAGGAAAGACGTTATTGTTTGTTTTTGTCTTTTAGAAGTTTTTTTCATTTGTTTGCATATGAGAGTGTATCTAAATCTTAGCCATTGGAATGTGTACATTCTCACATTCCAAGATGGAATGGGTAAGAAAGCACACTAAGAGTGAAGAAGGCCCTCACACTTAGTTCCAAATAATAAGGTTCAAACACACTAACATACTTGTATTTATTAAGTGTTTTTGTTGATTATGAAGTGAAGAAGTGTTTTTCTTTATTTATCTCTTCAACAAGTATTGCATTTAAGTCCCTCATACAAGATCAAATGTTTAACACATTGACCCAAGATGGGGCATATGCTACACATTCTAAAATTATAAGAGAAGACCCCTTATAATCTTTTCTTTATATGAAAGGCCTAAATGCAATAAATGCCTACCTTTATTAGATATTTTGAATTTTCTTTGAGATGAGAAGATGAAAGACTCAAGGGAGGAGAGAAAGGCAAAATCTATGTGAACTAAGACTCAATCCTAATTTATTAGTTACGGGAGTGATCCTAATGGTTAATGTGGTTTAACAAATCTAATCCTAAAAGAAAAGAGGGATAGCACTGCCTAATGCATATCCTACCTCACTTTAATCAAAGATTAAAGTTGAGCTAGGATCCCAATGGGATGTGAGAAAATTCTACACATAGCATTATATCATGCTATTCATAAAAGAGAAATAAAAAAAAATCAACAATGAGCAATTGAAATTATGATCAACAATTAATCAACAATAAGCATGTTAGAATTAAAATACTAAGTAATCAAGATTAAAAGTTAGTTAAAAAATCTAAACCTAGGATTAATTTCTAATTAACCTATTTCTAAAAATTAAATCTAAAGAAATCTAATTTTTAAACTAATTCTAAAATTAAAAACTAATATCAAAACCTAGCTTTTAATCAAGATAAAATTTTAGAATTAATCTAATTGCCTAAAATTAAAACCAAACAACTATTAAAACCAATTAACACCATTAATCAATTATAAAAAAAACTACTAAACCAATATTCAAATAATGAAAACAGAGGGGGGTACAGATAGTGGTTCAAGGGTGGTGAAAAGGGATACAATCGCATGGGCTTTAATCTCCAGCCCAAAGTCCTTTGAACCTGTTCAGAGGGTGAAGCGAGTATTTGGGAGGTGCTGATAGTGGTTTGTGGGGCGAGGAAATGAAAGGGAGAATGGGCTTGAAGCCCGATCCAAACTCTTGCAGCCAAATAGCTTTCCTCTTAACAATAGCAAACCCTAAAGTTCTCAATCTCTTCTTCCCATCATCTTCTTCCGCCTCCCAACCTGCGCCGTCGCGCTCTCCACTTCGGCCACCCTCATTCTCCTTAATCAGCGGCCAAACCCTTACTCTGCTTCGTTCAAAGCTATTCCTCGTCTTTCCTCCGTTTCGTTCACAAACCTCGCCATAAGACAATACCTCCATCGCGCCGTCCACGTCGTCCGTCATCTCCTCTCATCCTTTTTAGCTTCACGTCGTCGCCGCTCGCAAGCCACCGCCTCTGTCCTCATCTCGCTCGATTCTCCTTCGACTTCTCCATCTCAAACTCACGTTCAACCCCCACCGGAGATGTAAGGTTTCAACCCATCGTCCCTTTCACCGGATTCGCCCTCCGTCTCAGAATCAATATTAGTGAGCAAGACCTTCATCGACACTCTCTCTCGATCTCGCTCAACAAACACTCGCTCGGTTCTCACACTTCATCTCTCCGTCACAACCTCTCACCGGATAAACAAAGACGTCGCGTTGGAGTTAGACTCTTCAACATTCCGCGCTCTCACAAAACGAGCTCGCTCACGGCACGATTCAACGTTACCAATGTTCACAACCGACATCAAGTAAAATCAACAGAGAGAAAGATATTCGGAATACCTATCGGAGTCGCTCCGATGGCGCTTCAATCCGCGAATCTAATCTAGGTATGCGTATTTCTTCGTTCTTGCTTTCAATCGTGCCTTTTCCTCTGCGTGCTGTTGTCGTCGCGGATGTGTAGTCTTGGATTCTTCTTCTTCCTTTCTGCTATTTGCTTTGTGATTGCTATGGCGATGATGTGAACTTGCAGGTTTGAATTGATTAGAGTGAATCGAAGGCCATGGTTAAGGCTTATGCAGGTTGCGATTTCTGGTGATGAAGATGAATCCAAGAAGATGTTTGTTCTACATTGAAGTGGATGAATTAAAAAGTTACAGAGTTCTTGAGAAATGAAGATGAAGAGTGGGAGAATGAGAAAGATGAAGATTGTGTAGAATCAAGAAGAGTGAAAAACAAAAATGGTGAAGAAGCTGAAGAATGAAGACGATGAGATTTTATAGCAGGAATCAGGGAGGGTAAAATAGGTTTTTCACCCTGAAATTCAGTTACAATTCTGTTAGAGTTGGTTAGAGGTTTGTTAGAGTGAAGGTTAGAAATTTTTGCTAGGAAACTTGTCAATGAAGATTAGTGATAGCAGTTCTGTTATATATCTTCTGTTATAATCTCTAATGCAGTGTATTTGTCAATTTTCTGGCGTAAAATGGTTTTTTAAATTGTGGTTTTGTGTGAATTGGTTCTGTGATGGCAATTAGTTTGGCTTTGTATTGTGAAATCCATTTTTCCCTACACATGGTGTACGTATGCAGAGGATGGCACCACAGTTTGCGTTATTATGATTGTCACATTTAGAATTGCAAGGCTACGTCGTGGTACAGTGTGGGGGTAGTGGCTGGAAGTTTGCAACTTTTGTTCATCAAAGAAAATTGGATGGTTTAACATGGATGTGGACATTTGGAATTAGAGAGTGAAACTTAAATGAAATGGAATAATGGATATTTGGATGGGTTTAGAAAAATGGTTTCGATTTAGAGAAAGAAAAAAAAATATTTAAAATGAATAAAAATGGTTAACTGGATTTTGAATATTGGACCTGGATAGGTAATTTGGAAATATGGATATGAAATTGGATAGGTAAACATGGATATCCAAGTGGCTATTAAAAATATGGAAAAATGGATTTTATATAATGGACTCAAAATGGATGTTTGGAAATAGTTTGACAATGGATAACCAAAATTAAGAATGGATATTAAAAAAAATGTGGGTTTAGGAATTGAATTTGGATATGGATTAAAAAAGTAGTTTAAAGAAACGGACTTATTGGATATAGACTAGAAAAAAATGGATTTTGAATAAAAATGGATGGATAAATTTGGATAAAGAGAAATGATTAACAATGGATATGGAAAAGTAATGGTTATGGATATCAAGAATGGATATTAAAAAAATTTGAATTATGATTTGGAAATTGAATTAGAGAAATGGATATGAATTTATGTTAAAAGTGGATGATTGGATTTTGGGTGAGCAAATGGATATTCAAATGGATAATAAACTTGGATATGGAGATGGATATAAAATATGGATTAGATTTTTGGTTTAACAAATGGATAAATGTGAATGTGGGCTAAAATATAGTTTTTAAATGGATGTGGAATATGAAATGGACTTTGGCAATGGATAATTGGTTTAGAAAAATGGATGAAATGTGGTTACTTGTGATAAAAATGGATAATAGAAAAATAGGACTTGGGTAGAAATGGTAAAAAAAAGGATATGGATAGAAAATTGGTTAAAATGGTTGAAACCGGTCATGATGGATAGAAAATGAATAACCCAAAGAATTCAAAACCAATCACAAACTATTCACAAGCCTCTGATAAAATGGTCACAGCTACCGCCGCACAATCTGGCCACTCATCTGATCCACTGAAGAATCTCAACCAATAAACGATCCACAAGCGCAACCATGAATAGAAACCTAAATCACCCAGATGTACACTGATGAACTTCTGAATACGAAAAGCTCAAACCACACGAGAATGCCTTGATCCCATGTCCCAGAAAACCAATGCAATGAATGATTATGAGTCATGACCTAAAAATGTAGATGAACATGAAGCAAAAGCCAGAAAAAGGTAGGGCAAATTTTGGGGTGCTACAACCTCAACTATCATCCTACCCGGTATTCTGATTTTCCTATCAGTGCAAACTTATCAACCTGGTATTCTGGGATTCTGATTAGGCTGATATTCTGGTATTCCGGTATTCTGATTATTCTGGTACCCTGGCATACTGGTATTCTGATTATGCTGATATGCTGGTTATTCTGGTATTCTGGTTATTCAGATATTCTGGTATTTGGGTATTCTCTTCAGAGCCCGCCTGTGAGCTTATTCGGCCATCAGCATAACACTTATGCAGAATATATGGAAGCCTTGATCCCATGTATGTTGCATCTGAATCATCATTTTCGCATGCATGTTCTTGTATTTCCAAGGGATAGTAACTTTGAGACTTGCTACTGAGCATTTCCATCTATTTCTTGTAGTTCGTCTGTGAAACAAAATTTTGAATCAAAGCATAATGATTCCTTGGAAATATTCGAACACGGCATTTTGCATTGCATTCTCATACTCATATGCATAACAGGTGTTCCGGAGCGGATTTCTCATTCTGACTTGGTATTATCTGCAGGACAGCCAGCTTGATCTGCCACCACTACTCGACCTGTGATAATCAGAGGATAGCCATGGAACAACTCCGTGCAGAAGTGACTGAATTGAAGATTCAGATGAGGCAGTTTAGGGAAGATATGCAGGCTATATCCCAGGATCAGAAATTGCTAAGAGAGGAAGTAAATCAGATGAGGACTCAGATGGGTCTGGTTATGGAAATCTTGAATAAGGTGTTAAAAAAAGAAAACGATCATATGTCCGCTTCCACAACAGAGGTCTTTACTCCTCCCATCTCTTTGTGGTTTGCTCTAGATCATGGATTGCTTTGTGAATCCCCTCCTCAAACTAAAGTTTCAGAGCTCTCTCATCAGGAATCACCTCCTGCTCCTCAAGAGGATCCTAAGTCAGAGGGGCCTAAGAGGAAGTTTATTCCCATTCCAATTCTGTATGGGCAGTTGCTTTCTTATTTGCTCGAGCTCAAACTGGTTGAACGTGTTAGTTTGGGACCTCTTCCCACAAAGCTTCCTCTGGGACCTAATGCTAATGCTAGATGTGAGTTCTACTCTGGGGCACCTGGTCACAATGTTGAGAATTATACAAGGTTCAAGCATAAAGTCTAAGAGCTCATTGATTCAGAGGCAATCAAGTTTGTATCAGTTGGAACTGGTAAACAACGTGATTTTACTCCCACTGTTGCAAAGGAATTGGGGACTCCTTCCTTTTCCAAAGGATCCACCTCATGTCATGGATCTCTTCCACAACCTTATGATTCAGAAGTTTTGTGTCAGCAACCCTTATTTGTGCCTCAGCCGAATGCAGAAAGGAAAGTGCAGGGGAGGATTGGGCGCCCAAATCAGCAACAGCAACAGAATTATCAGCAATAGAGGCAACTCAGACCAAGAAGGCCCAAGAGGATATTTGATCTTATTCCTATTCCTTATAGTCAGTTGTTTGGTCGCTTTCTCAAAAGCTCGTTGATCCAGCTGAGGAATGCTATGCCAGTGCCATACCCTATTCCTCCGGACTATGACATGAATGCTAGGTGTGAGTTCCATTCAGGAACGTTTGGGCACACACTTGATAACTGTAATGCGTTCCAGCACAAGGTGCAAAATTTGATTGACTCAAAGGTCATTACCCCAGATGGTACGCCCACGAGATGAAGCTTCTTTATCAGAGTGAGCACTCGAGGCTGCGAAGACATCAGCAGAAGCAATAAGTCCAAACGGAGTCAAGTCTCCTCAACAATGGCAATCATCAGCTTCCTTTACTGCATTTTCATCTGTAGCTTGCATTTGTTTGTTTAAACATTGTTTGCATGTAAAAACTTGTTTTTGTTTTGAATGATGATTGTTAATGCAATGAGTATGTTTTTCTTGAAGAATTTCATTCGTATTCACTCATTTAATATTTCTGAGCACTGCAATACCAACTTTCTTGCTTAAACTCCTCGAGGGAGGATGATGAAGTGAAAAACGCAAAATCTTCGGTTGTGTGCTTTTGGATAAAACCCTGTTGAGGATGTACAGGAATTGTTTCAAATCCCTAAACACTGGAGATATAAGGGAGATAGACCCTCGATAACCCCTTTGAGCCTTGAAGTAGGAGTTTCTTTCTCGAAACGAAAAACCCTCAATCTTAACCTGGGACAGGGTAGGCATCAGTTAGTTTGACTAAGCGCTCAAATTTCAAAAGGAGTACGCATCTGAGGATCCATTACCTTTCTTTCCTCACATATCAGGAGGTCAAAAGATGTGAAACCACAATGGTTATCCATCAACAATCTAGGAGTGAGGCAGTCACAACCCTTTCCAGCAAGTCAGACAAAACGGTGTCACACGATTTGTTCAAAAAGAAGAAGAAAGAAAGCCCGCTAAGTCTAAACTGGAGAATAAATTACTTAGGCAAAAATTAGGGCCTCCCGCTGGACTTCAAGATCGAAAGATTAAAAAAAAAAGATTCAGTCCAGGCAAAATCAGGGAAATAAAAAAAAAAGAAATAAAAAAAACGAAAAGGATTACACAAAGGAAAAATCCTCAAACAAGAACAAATTCGTGTGACTACAAACACAAAAGACAAAAGGGATGACTGTTGCTCCAAAACCTCATCAGGTGTCAAACCATTAGTTGCATGGGTTCCTTAAAGATCATAAAATCGTTTTGAGAGAGGAGTGCTTATGCCAGATTAGCTGAACGTAGGACCGGAGAACATCATGGAGAATGGGTGGGCACCAATAAACTTTGAGCCATAAATCCTTTTTTCTAAAAAACCGCAAACCAGGCCACATTACAACCCTTTAAAAGTCCTAATTGAAGCAGGGTTAGTCCGAAAGCGTACTTTGGCGAGATAGCGTTCCTGACTCCTATGAGTTATGCTAGTAAGATTTTTGTTGGTATTGCATGTGCGTATTGTTTCCCTTCGAAAATCAATGTCGCATCCCAGCCAGTGATTCGTTCACGAGGCTTGGTGACACATTTTCAATAAAACTTCAGGATAACACGAGTGTTGCATTAGAATTGTCATTCTCGTATTAAACGTTTTCTGCTTGCATGTGTTTGACATCAAAGAAGCTTACACAATGAGTGTCAGTCGAGAAGCTCGATCATGCCAAGTTGAGATGGTGTGAACTCTGAAGGACAGTCATGTCAAGAGGTACGTGGCCAAGAGACTGTGCGCATCCTAGAGGTTCCCGATAAATGGTGATAAGAAGCAGCCAAACAGGGGCAATCAGGTCGATTTGACAAATCTCTGTAAAATCGGTCAGGGGCAAAGTTTCTTCAAGACTCGGGGCAGGCCATCTCTAGAGCGTAAGAAGTTGTCCACTCCTGAAGATGGTCAGTTGAAGGTACGAGATACCGGGGCAGAGTATTTCTAGTCATTGCAAACCCTTTTGAGCCAAGCTACTTTGTAGATGTGCAGTCTAGGGCAATTATGTCGAGATATGATAAATCTCTCCAAGAGTTTGAAGACCTTGGGGCAGTGTGAACGCCCGGTCTTCTATAAAATCCTCTTGAGGTAATTTCTTCTTTTAGACCTGATGGTATGGGGCAAGTGGAGAGTTCAAAGGGCCGTTTATGACCATAGAGACAGGTCAGGCTGGGTAACAAGTTTGTTTTTCCCCAGTAGCGTTATTCTCCCCAGCAAGCAGTTTAAAGTGGATTGCTCCGAGGTGAATGTGGTTGTATCTCCTGCAGGAGGTGTGTTGGATGTCTTTGAAAAGACTTTATTTTCCCCCACAGAGCCTGGCGCTCACTTTCCTCAGCAGGTCAGGAAGAGTATTTCCGTCAGCAACGACATGCTCTAATCCCCAGCAGGGTAACAAGTTTGTTCTTCCCAGTAGAGCTACTCTCCTCGACATTGAAAAGTTCATCCTCCTCAGCAGGTTATTATTTTCCCCAGCCAGAGTGTCGAGGATTATCTTCCTCAGCAGAGTACAGAAGATTAATTCCCCAGCCAGAGTTGTGATCAATTCATTACTCTTTCTGCAAGCAGTCAGAAGTTGATGCTGACGCATCCCCAGCAAGAGACTTATAGAATATCTTCTTTGGACAAAGATGTTATTTTCCCCACAAGGCCTGAGCACTCATTCTCCTCAGCTAGTCGAGAAATGTTTTCCTCACTAACAACGGTATGAGTTAATCCCCTCAGATGAGTAAGCTTGGTGTTGTCCTCTAGCAGGGTGGATGTCAGCAGCTACCGTTCCTCAAGCAGGTTTGCTGGTCATGGCCGGTACTCCCCAGCAGGGTAAAAGTACTAATATTCCCCGGTAGGGTAAAGGCAGGGACATCTCCCAACAGCAGGTTGAGTTTGGTAATATCCCCAAACAAGTTTGGAGTTATTGACTTGTCTCCCCAAGCAAAGTTTGATGGTGATCTTCACAGTGGTTTGTTCAACAGCAGTTGAAATCCCCAGCAGGTTGTAAGTCCAATTGTTATTGGCATTCTTTCGGATCCAGATGGAAATCATTGGTAATCCCCAGCGGAGAGAGTTTCTCTTTGGGTTCCATCTTCAATTATTCATTTTTATCCATCTCCAGCAGAATGGATTTTCTCTCGGAGTTTTCATCCCCAACAGAGTTTGTGATTAGGAAGTCGTTCAATGAAGTCTTTCCCTGCAGGGTCTCTTATTTCAGAGGACAATTTAGTTTGTCATCCCCAGTGGAGTTGCCTTTCTCTTCAGCATTTATTTTGCTGAGACGCCTCTTTTGCATTGCATAAGCATTTTTGCACGGCATCCTTCCAAACGCGTAGCATTTCCATTTCGTATGGAGAATTACGCCATAAAATTCAAACATATGCATTCGAAGCATAAGCCAGGTTTGATATCCTTTACCAGATTCTTTCCCCAGCAGAAAGTAACAAAATTCAGGAGACGTTGTTTTACACTACACCGCAACCAGTGGATTCGTCCTTCTTGTTGGTCCTTCCTATACTCCCCCGCAGAGTTGTCCGTTTAGATTTCTCTTTTCCCCGGCGGAGTCATCTTTGTAGAACTGTCGATTCTACATATTGTTGTTTGAAAGTTTACCTTCGGCTTAGTATTTCTTTGAAAGTCCACCTTCGGCTTGGTGTTTCTCTTTTCTCGAGTTCGCCTTTGGCTGTCCTCGCACCCACTGTTATCTAGTTCTCCCCAGGAAAGTCTACCTTCGGCATAGTCTTTCTTTGGAAACCCACCTTCGGCTTGGTCTTTCTTTTTTGAGTCCACCTTCGGCATGGTCTCATATCCTCTGTTTGAAAGTCTACCTTCGGCATAGTCTTTCTTTGAAAGCCCACCTTCGACTTGGTCTTTCTTTTTCGTGTCCACCTTCGGCATGGTCTCGTATCCTTCGTTTGAAAGTCTACCTTCAGCATTGTATTTCTTTGAAAGCCCACCTTCGGCTTGGTGTTTCTTTTTTTTCGAGCCCACCTTCGGCATGGTCTCGTATCCCAGGAAAGTATACCTTCGGCATAGTCTTTCTTTGAAAACCCACCTTCGGCTTGGTCTTTCTTTTTCGAGCCCACCTTCGGCATGGTCTTGTATCCCTTGTTTGAAAGTCTACCTTCGGCATAGTCTTTCTTTGAAAGCCCACCTTCGGCTTGGTCTTTCTTTTTTCGAGCCCACCTTCGGCATGGTCTCTTATCCTTTGTTTGAAAGTATACCTTCGACATAGTCTTTCTTTGAAAGCCCACCTTCGGCTTGGTCTTTCTTTTTTCGAGCCCACCTTCGGCATGGTCTCGTATCCCAGGAAAGTATACCTTCGGAATAGTCTTTCTTTGAAAGCCCACCTTCGGCTTGGCCTTTCCTTTTCAAGTCCACCTTCGGCATGGTCTCGTATCCTTTGTTTGAGAGTCTACCTTCGGCATAGTCTTTCTTTGAAAGCCCACATTCGGCTTGGTCTTTCTTTTTCGAGTCCACCCTCGGCATGGTCTCGCATCCTATGTTTGAAAGTCTACCTTCGGCATAGTATTTCTTTGAAAGCCCACCTTCGGCTTGGTCTTTCTTTTTTCGAGTCCACCTTCGGCATGGTCTCGCATCCTTTGTTTGAAAGTCTACCTTCGGCATAGTCTTTCTTTGAAAGCCCACCTTCGGCTTGGTCTTTCTTTTTTGAGCCCACCTTCGGCATGGCCTCGTCTCCTTTGTTTGAGAGTCTACCTTCGGCATAGTCTTTCTTTAAAAGCTCACCTTTGGCAAGGTTTTTCTTTTCGAGTCCACCTTCGGCCGTTCTCGTGGTATCCTTATATCCCTAGTTTAGTCCACCTTTGGCCGGTCTGCCTTTCCGAGTTCGCGTTCGGCCGTTCTCATATTCGCGTTATTTCATCATCCCCACAGGTTGCAAATTTCCAGGTTATTTTAGTATTCAATCTCTGTGTATCCCGATTATCTGAAAGTCGTTGCTTCCATACCCTCAGATCCAAGAAGTTTAAATAGGGGCAGTTGTAACACCTCAAAATTTGTCCTAGTGTTGCTAACCTTTTTGGCTTATGCTTCATTTCATTTGCATCGTCATTTCTGCATTTTTGCATGTTTCTTTTAAGCATGGGATCAAGGTATTTTCTAGCAGCTCATGGCGTTATCAGCTCCGGCATTATTTTCAGCAGTATTCAGGGTCAAGCAGATGGTTTTCAAGGTCTTTTGGAGCTTTTATTTTGCTCATTAGGCGTTTTAATAATCAGAGGCTTCAACAGTCATTTACTGATCAAGCGATCCGGTATCATGCGTTATTAATTCAGCAGGATATTCTAAGGTGTCAGTAGGAATTTATGTTTTTTCAGGTGTTACTCAGTAGCAATATCAAATTTTGAGTTTCATAGGGTTAACAGGTTCAAAACAGCTATCGGAAGTCACTTTTCCAAGTTTCCCTCCAAAAGGCGCCAAAATTCTAAATTTGCACTGAGTAACCAGTAAAAGCGTATCTGATAACCGGTTACCCTTTGGTTTTTCTGTGCATTTCTTCAGTTTTTGAACTGAGTAACTGGTTAGCAGATGTGCTGTAACCGGTTACTCTGGGCAAAATTTGGGAAATTCTATTTGCATCATTTGTGATCATGTGCAAGGCATGTGCACGTGGGGGAAGGATCTAGAATTGATATTTTCATCATTTTCCACCCAAAATTCAAATTCTCTCCATCATTTTTCCACTCTAATTCCTCATTTCATTTCCTAATCCACTTTTCACCCCAATTTCCACCCACTAAACCTCACTCCAAACCACATTTGAATTCCTAACGTAGCTTCTATTTAAATCAATTCATTCCAAACCTCTCCACCCTAGATCATTTTTCACTCTCATTTTTCAGAATTTTGCTCTCAATTCTCTCTCACTTTTTCACTCTCAACATCCATTTTCAACCACACTCAAAGCTCTTTTTCAAAGGTTAACAAGCTCTTCATTGGAACTTGTTAATTCTTGAGCTAAAACCTCACATCATCACTACATTTCTGCTTTTCAACTTGGATTTTCATTTGGATCTAGTTCTGATTTTTCAGAAGTGATTTTTGGAAGTGGTTTTGGAGTTTTGGTTGCTTATTGCTTGGATCTTCAACTTTTAAGTGCAAGGAGCTTGTGGATCTTGGATTTCTCTACTTGGATTCATCAAATTCTGTTTACAACACTCACCAAAGTAAATCTCAGCTTTGTAGGTTGGCTAATTTCATATCCATGCTCATTTTAGCTTAATTGCAACTTTCACAATGTAGATCCATGATTTTTGGTGTGTTTTGATTCATTTGTGTGAATTTAATTGTGGTTGTTGATGATTATTGGATTTAAATGATGTTTGAATGCTGTTTCTGAACTTGATTTTCGTGCATTGTTGATTACATAATCATTGAACATCATAACATGAGTGATTTGCTGCTGGAAAGTGCTTTTGAAACTGATTTTTTTCACCACTGTCCCAGAGTAACCGGTTAGCAGTTATGCTGCAACCGGTTACACTGTGTATTTTCAGCGTAATTTGTGTAATTTTGAACTGTGTAACCGGTTAGCAGTTATGCTGTAACCGGTTACCACTGCTGCAGAATGTAATTTTCTTGCATTTTCTTGGTTGTTTGAGATCCTTTTCATGTCTAAACTTTATGGATTGATATGTTGATGATTTGTGGATCATTCTTGAGCTGTTGCACCTCACACTATTGTATGCACATAATTTTTCGACACGCGACTCTTGCATTTTTATTGTTTATGATCACGTTTGCGATGTTGCGTTCCCGATACGATGAACATAAAGCACACAATTCTTGAGCATGTTGATTGTGACTTGTTGATGATGTATTTGCTACTTCCCCTTGGATTCATTGCCTTGTTTCCATCTCATATGACCATTATGGATTGATTTGTATGATGCATATCATTATTATTTGATTTGTTGCTTCTTTGGCTCATAATGCATCATGATGTGAGGCATTCTTACATGTTTGAATTGGATGATTATGACATGATTGAATTCTGACTTGGATCTATTTTCATCTTACCTTATTCATGTCATCTTTGTGTGAGGTTCAATGATGTTTAATTGTGCTTCTTATGCAAGTTTGCTTGCATCCTTTCTTGTTTGCTTGTACTTGCTTACTTGAGCTTTCTTGTGTGACCTTTTGGAGCATGATTAATGATGTGATTTGAGTATGATGTGTATGATGTGCTTGCTGCCCCATCTTATCTCTCATCCTCTATCTCCCTTTCTTCTTCATCTCTTTCACTCTTTCTCTTCCCATGAGTCTCAAGACTTGTTTAAGTCTTGGATTCACTCCCTTAGAGCTACCTAGTCCAACTTAATATTCGATTAAGCTTGGAGTAGGATTAGCATTAGGCTTCCCTTTGCATGCTAACTTAGGTAGATATTTCCCCTTTCAAACTCAACTATAGGGCCACCTTTGCATGACAACATTAGGAACATTTAGTTACCCCTTAGTGTTTTCTTTGAGTCTTCTCTTCTCATCTCTTAACACTTCTAAAATACTTAATAAATATAACGAATATTGCGCTCGAGCCTTAAGTGTAGGAAATGAAGAACGAGGGGTCTCCCCTCCTCTTCTAGAGTGTTTAGCATACGTCCCATTTGGGGGCGACCATGCGATTCACTCGTTCCCGCATGGTAGACTTTAGTGCAACGTAATTTACGAACTAACTTCAATCCACTTCTGTCTAAAAAACAAAAAAAAACAAACTCAAACCTTTTTAATCCTTCGGGATCGTTAAGTTCAACTCATTTTCAGAAAATGGTACGTTACTTCCGTCTCGTCGCAAACAGGCATCGACCCTAACTGCCGGACGCGAATCTAACGTCGCTCATTAAAAACACTAACCCACCTCGTTAGGTCGAACTACGGCTGCTCTGATTTCCTCTCTCTAGTCCGATTGAGGATACGTAGGCACAAGACGGCGATGTCTTGGCGAGCAACCTCCCCCCCTTAGTTTGTGTCTGAACTACGTTGACTCTGACTTTCCCATTGCACGAGGGAATACGTAGGCATAGGACGAGAGATGTCCAATCGAGTCACTTCTTCTTTTTCTTTTCTTCTTCGTTTCTTCGTTCCTTTTCGTTCTCGTTCCTTCTCGTTTCCAGTAGCAGCGGAGCTCCAAATGACGACACCCTTTGATCGAGACAACAAGCATGGATCCCGTCGAGTACGATGGACGTGTGGGGTGCTAACGCCTTCCCTTTGCGTAACCGACTCCCTTACCCATTTCTCTTGGTCGTGAGACCATGTTTTTCCCTTCCTTTCAGGTTTACGCAGTGTTTCCTTTCCCTCTCTTTGGATAAATACACATTGCTAGAGACTCTGTTTTCCATGCCACTTTCGCGTTTGTACCATGGATGCAAATCCTCGGGAGTGACACAAGTAGGGAACCAAAGCTCTATGCTCTAACCTCTAGTAAATGGCTAGAGGAGACTTAGATTTTCATTTGCCAACATTGGCCAAACCTCTGCTGCAGTTGCCATTCACTATTGCTTGCAAAACAAACTTGCTCTACTATAAATAGAGCTCATTTGTGATCAGTTTGAGTACACCAAAGCCATCAAACAAATGCTTTCCTCAAAATCACCTTCTCACTTCCAATTTTTCCTTCAAAGGCAAGTCACCATCGGGTTTTGATTTTGAGAGCAATTCCAATCAAACCAATCAGACACACACCTCATAAACATCATATAAAAGTGATTCAAACACTTAAACAACATCTGGAACACTAATTTCTCAGAATCACCAGCCAGTTGCTCAAAGTTTTAACCAAGTTGCAGCTGAGATGCCATGAAGTGATCCAGCCATTTCCAGTCAAGTCCAAGCATTCAAACACACTCCATAGGGTGTAGGGAACCTGTTCAGATCATCACAACTCATCTGTAACACCTCCAACTCAAAAATCACATTACACTTGCTGTCACGACCTTCAAGTAAGCCTAAACCTAGTCATCTCTTAATCTATGCATATTTCCTCGCACAATACTTTTGCCAAATGTTCATAATCATGCATAGAATGTTTCCCCTCAATTAATTGCTTTGTTTGAATCGTGTATCAAAATTCTCAGCCTTCATGCAAATTTTAGGGTTCTTGAGGTTTTGTCTTGATTTCTTATTCCATGTTAAAAATAAATGAAATTAAAGACCATAGACATGATCGTGAGGTTGAAACGAGCAGATTGATATGTGGTTTGCATGATTCCATCAAGTATTCAGTGAGATTGGAGAGAAAATGCAAATCTGGGCAAAACTCAGAACATGTGCGTGTTCTTGGGTGTTCTTAGCGCCCTTTTTTGAAAATTCAAATATTTGAATTTTGTGATTTTATTTAATTGATTCAAAAATTAATTTCTCTCTGAGTTTTAATGATTTTGAGTTGATTCTTTTTTTAATAATTCACAAAAAATGTTAAAATATTTTCTTTTACCAAAAAATCCCAAAAATATTATTTATTTCATATAATTGATATTTTTGCAAAGAATTAATATTTTAATTGTTTTTGACATTTAAAATATTTTTTCCTTCTTGATTTTGCAATTTTAATGACTTCTAATCATTTTGTAGGTCAAAACATGATTTTTGAAACATTAATCCAAGATCACAATTTGTTTTCCACATGTTAAACAATTTTGATCATTTTAATTGAATTTTTTATTCAATTAAAATACATGTTGGAAACAAATTAGGGTTTTGATTAATTCAACCCTCACAAATCATTTTCAAACACTCATGGGCCTCTAATAGAGTATAAGACCCAATCCCCTTTTAACCAAAACAATTTTGGGCCTCAGATATTGTATAAGTCCCTCTGTGTTAAAAGAAAAGTTCGGCGCGGTCGTCTCCCGTTTAAAAATGAACCTTTTGGGCCTCTCCTCGAGCTATAAGACCCATTCAAAACATTTGGGCCTCTATTAGAGTGTAAGACCCAAACCCCCTTTGAAAACCAAACCATTTTGGGCCTCAGTCATTGTATAAGACCCACTGCGTTTTCAAAAATCTCGGCGCGATCGCCATTTCAAACGAAAAATCATATGGGCCTACCCTCGTGTTATAAGCCCCACTCTTTTTCTTTAAACCTTTTGGGCCTCTTGAGAGAGTGTAAGACCCATCCCTTTGTACATAAAATGTTTCTCGGGCCTCAGTCACTTGTATAAGTCCCTCTGTACAAAACGACAATGCGATCACTGATAAACCTTGGGCCTCTCCTTGAGCTGTAAGCCCCAACCTCTTTTCAAAATACTTTATCCTTTAATTTTGAATATATTGTTGTTTTCAGTCTTTCTTTGTTGAACAACTAACCAAACAACATGGAAGCTCTACAACCGAGTAAGTGTTTATATGCTTTCTTTATCCGCTTTCATATACATATAATTGTATTGTGGGGCTGTTTCACTGTAAGTCTTCTTTCATAAACTCATATCGACTGTGTAATAATAGTATAGATATTTAGAGTTTCCCCGACAATTACGTCTAGCAGTAAGCCCTGTTGATTACTCTAAAAATAGATAAAACTAGATCCCCATAGGATTACCAGATACAGTTTTCCCTCCTCTTGGGGTTAAATAATATGGAGACGTGAAAGGCAACATTCTCGGTGAACCCTTTCAGAGACTGTCACCTTTAGAAATCGTCAAAGAAACTCTATTCCCCAGAGATGATCTTTTCTCCGTGAATGGCATCTCTTGAGTTTCTTCCAAATTCTCGAACTTTCCTGGCTTGATCTATTCTCTGTGAATAGCCTGTCTTGAATTTCTCAGGGTTTGGGGACCCACAGGCTTCTTAAAAGCATCCTTGCCTCCTCTTGGGCGTTGTACAAGGACCTGTCGGCTTCTTAGAAGTATTCACAGCCTCCCATTAGGCTTCGTATAAGTGATTTCTTCCTCTGGGAATGATAGCCTCCTCTTGGGCTTCGTACAAATTGTCCCTCGGCTTCTTAAAAGTTTCCAGCCTCCTCTTGGGCTTCGTACAAATTGCCCCGACGACCTCCTAGAGGTATAGGAACAGAAATTAGTCATCCTAATAGAACAATCTTTCAAAAATTCTAGATCTTGCTACTGCTGTTTCTTAAACGTAGTACAAAAGATGAAACTCTAGACTCGGACAGTCTAATTCCCTTGAGTCTCAAAAACATTCTCAAGTTCCTTCCAAAACTAGGAGATGAAACCCGTAGACTCGGACAGTCTCAATACCCTTTGGATTTCCCATTTCCTTAAAGAACAGGAAATAACCCTGATCCTCGAATCAAATCCCTGAGTGCAAACAGTACTCATATAAGAACTGATTTTCTCTTTAAATCAGCATACTGGACCTGTCACTCAACTGAAACAGTAACCCTAGCCTCCTCTTGGGCTTTGTACAATGATTCTCCCCAACGAAGCTAACCTATTCACACTCTCTTGTTGAGTATAAAAGACTCTCTTATTGAGTCAAGCTTTAGCCTCCGTCTTGGGCTTCGTACAAGACACATCTACAAAGACTCTCTTGTTGAGTCATCCCTTTTAGCCTCCATCTCGGGCTTCGTACGAGATACAAAAACACTCTCTTGTTGAGTATAAAAGACTCTCTTGTTGAGACAAAACCCTTTAGCCTCCATCTCAGGCTTTGTACGAGGTACAAAACACTCTCTTGTTGAGTATAAAAAACTCTCCTGTTGAGTCCAGCCTTTAGCCTCCGTCTTGGGCTTCGTACAAGACACGTATAAAAGATTCTCCTGTAGAGTCAACCCTTTTAGCCTCTCTCTCGGGCTTCGTACGAGACACACAAAAATCACC
This sequence comes from Lathyrus tuberosus, assembly GCA_022829125.1. Taxonomy (NCBI): domain Eukaryota; kingdom Viridiplantae; phylum Streptophyta; class Magnoliopsida; order Fabales; family Fabaceae; genus Lathyrus; species Lathyrus tuberosus. Next base: position 9,847,290 of record JALAZF010000003.1, read on the forward strand.
CTCTTGTTGGGTCGATAGCCTCCTCTTAGGCTTTGTATAAGGAAACCCTGGTTGAACTAATTAACCTTTTAGCATCAAAGTTGTGCATCGTTCACAGTATACAAACATCAACAACTCCTTTCCCTTCATCTAATTGTTGTAAGTGGCAAGCCTCTGGATCATCTACATCCATGCCACTGTCCCTCTTTTAGCATGAGAAATTCCTAAGGAAAGATGGCATTACTCTACACTGAGTTAAAGTCTTCTCCTTCAGGTTAAAAATACCCTATAAAGGAAATTATGGTGTTACTAGGATTCATATATCCCAGTTAAAGTAATCCTCCTTTATAACCAGTCACCCAACAATTATGACAAACAGACCCCCTTTAGAGATGACAAATTCTCTCTAAAGTCAACACCCTTCAGCTTCACATCTTGGGCTTTGAACAAGATATAAACCACCTATAGCTTCACGTCTTGGGCTTTGAACAAGACATCAAAACACCATTTCCTCCCATAGAATAGGAGGAACTACGATCGTTCTGATTTCCCTGTTCCGGTAAACGGGAATACGTAGGCATAAGATTGAAAGAAAAATCTTAGCGAGCACACTAATCCAAAACCCCAAATCCCGTACCCACATACATCAATTAAAAAGCATCAGTCTTAACCTCCCACCAATCGCCCGGGCACTATTTTAACAAAATAACCTAAGAGAGACCCATAATCTTTGTTGCATTTGTGAACCAACAGTCATCTGTTCAAACTCAGTTTACAAGCAAGGTTAATTGGAGACATCTATTTCCCTTCCTTCATTAGCTTCAATAGGATAAAAAATGAATCGAGTTATAGTACCCCAAAGCAATAGTGCTTCGCAACCACGCAAAAATTCGCGCTACAGGTGGCACCTGGCCACGCCCGCTTTGAATGCAGTGCAACCTTACCGGGTTTGTTTGCATAGATCGGACATCCTGACTTTGACGCCGAGTAGGGTTTCCATTCAGCACACTGATTTGTTGCGTGTCTTCATCCAGATAGATTGGAAGCCACAAGTGGTTTAATATGTGTTGTAAAGTTCTCTGAACGAGAACTCACCCTTGGTTACTCTCACAACATCCTTTGCAGTTCTAATAATCATGTGAAGTGAGAAAACTGAGTTGGACCTGTGTAGCGTGTAACTCCACCAAGTTGGTATTCATCAGACGAATATCAAAGATTTAAATCATGTTGATTTGGTAAGGATTTCTATCATGGTAGTCCTGGATCCATCCAAGATCCATCTGACGTTGGAGGGCCTCTTGTACAAAAGAGCATCCCTGTTTGTTTACCGAGCAAGTCAGACAGGAATTATAATCGTGCCGCGGCAGATTATGTTACTGGCTTTGCCTTAAGTGCATCGCCACCAATTTAACATTCATTGCACGGATGGCGTGGTTCTGAATGATGTTGGAATTCGTATAGGTCATGTTGACTCCACGAACTCGATGCACTTGGATCCATCCGAGATCCAATTGTTCCTGTAGAGCTGATTGCACCACAGAACATCCCTGATTGTCTATAGAGTAGATATCACACTGATGATAGTTATGAGGTGGCACATGGCCATATCCGCTCTGTCTACAATGCATCTTGACCAAGTTGGTTCTTAATAAGAGTACATCATGAATTTGATAGATGTTGTTAGACTCTCCCTTTATCAAATTGATTGTAGCTTTCTCGTGTTGAGGCAGCGGGTTTGTGAGAACATTCGGGTTCATATCTTTGAAAGATAAGACCCCGCTCCTAACAAGATTTTGTACGTCGGATTTGAAACTGAGACAGTTTTCTATGTTATGCCCTGGTCCTCCTTAATGATAAGGACAAGTCTGATCCGCTTTGAACCAAAAAGGCAGTTTTCCGGTACTGTAAGAGGAGACTTAGTTTGGACATACCCCTTAGCCAGTAATAATGGAAACAGTTCCGCGTACAACACCGGTACAGGGTCGAACCCTGGTGGTCGTGTAGTATGATTGTTGTTGTATGGAGGACGAGTCTGCTGAAGACACTGTTGTGTCCTTTGCTGAAGTTGTTGTTGGTTCGGTTGGCTCTGCGCAACTTGAGATTGATACGTAGAAACAGGCGTAGGATTGATAGCAGGAGTTACAGGTGCTACTGGTTGATATCGTCGCCTTTGCTTTCCAAGAGAGATATTTCCGATATCTTGCTCTTTTTTTTAGGGAGAGCATTGCCGTATCGTTTCATACTACTTGATGATCCAGCGTCTTTTACTAAACGTCCTTCTCGGACGGCTTCCTCAAGACGAACTCCCATGCCCACCATCTCGGTGAAGTCACTGGGCACACTGGCGACCATTCTGTCGTAGTAAAATAAGCTTAAGGTCTTTAAGAAGATCTTTGTCATCTCTTTTTTCTCAAGAGGTGGACAAATCTGGGCGGCAATTTCACGCCATCTCTGAGCGTACTCCTTAAAGGTTTCCTTGTCCTTTTGTGACATCGATCTGAGTTTATCTCTGTCCGGTACCATGTCCAAATTGTATTTATATTGTTGAACGAAAGCAGCGCCAAGATATCTGAACGTGCCGATCGTAGCGTGGTTTAAACCTATGTACCATTTTAATGCGGCACCAGTTAAATTATCCTGAAAGTAATGAATTAGTAGCACCTGGTTCTTTGTCTGAGTTGACATTCGCCGAGCATACATCACCAAGTGACTTTGAGGGCAAGAGTTACCCTTGTACTTTTCAAAGTTGGGCACTTGGAACTTGTGCGGAACTTTCATATTGGGGACTAAGCAGAGGTCTGCGGCGTCCTTTCCAAATAGATCCTGACCGCGAAGGGTCTGCAGTTCTTTCTGCATCTCCAGGAATTGTTCCTGGAACTCATTCATTCTGTCGAACATGCTGTCGTTTCCACCAAAAGGTATCAGTGGAATATGTCCTTCTGGGACAGTGTGTACCACGGGTGGTGGTATAGTCATTATGGCCGAGACCCATCGGTGCCTCCCGAAGTTTGTAACCTTCAGGAGTTGCTGCCATGCCCCTGGCATCTTCGCTTTCTCGAAGTTTGTAACCTTCAGGCCTAGCGGTTCCTGCTGCGGTTCCCTGATCCTCAGCGATCGGTGGAACATATCCTTCCGGGTTATAGTTGATAGGTATGCCCCATGGACGATCTTTCGGCGTTTTGTACCTAGGATCATACTTCTCAACTATGGGTGTTGATGTGATCTCTGAGATCACAGTCCTTTGTTGTTGCATCTGAGCTTCTACTAGAGCTTGCATGTCGTTATGAAGCTTTCTCAGATCCTCTTTCAGAGTGTCAATCTCTTCTCTCAACTCTCTGTTCTCTTCCTCGAGATCATCCATCTTTTTCTGACGATTGGCCCGAGTATTGTACGAATGAGACAGTTTGACTCTAGAATCGAGACGCAAACGTGAGATTCGGAGGTAAGAAGAATGCGTTTATGAGAATGATGAATGCAATGATTATTAATTATTGTTGTTTATTCAAAGTAAACTTCGACAATTAGATTGCAAATATCAAACAGTGGGGAAACCCCGTTTTATTGAATTCAAAGGATTGCGGAAATTAAAATACAGTAGATTACAAAGTGATGGAAAAGGAAATCTAAACTAATGGATCCTGAGTCCTCTCTGAAGAGAGCTCAAGTGCTGGTTCGGGTGCTTTCCTTTTCTTTGACCGGGGCTCTTGGGCCGTTGTCGGGTTGTCATTCCTTTGCCAAGTGAAAGGAGCGAGCAAATTCCTTTGGTCATCCTGATTTTCTACAGCATGTTGCTCTAGAATCTCAATCAGAGCATCTTTTTCTCTTAATAGCTGCTGTATTTTCTTGCACTCCACATTGAGAATACGGTACTTGTTCCTCTAAGACCTCTTCTCCTGCTGAACTTTGCTGAGAGTAACCTGAAGTTTTTCCGTCTCAGACATGAAATAAAGGGCAGAGTCCCTTAATGGAAGAACCTCCTGACGAGGGTAAGGCATCCTCAGCTTGAGAGCTCTAGTTTGTACCCAATGAGGCTCCATCGAGACACAGTCTGGTTTTCCTAGAGACTCTCGTCCTTTCCTATGAACGTGTTTCCAAGCGTGCACTATTTCCGTCTTTAGTGTCCTGTCATTTTCTCCTTCCTTGATTAAAAGACTTCCAGATGAGCATTTCACGGGACATGCCTCATCGGGTATCCAAATTGACGACGAACTAACACTAGATGATAGTTTATTCCCCCTAGTTCCTATAAGGGGTACATTTGGGAAATTTCCAGAATGGTCAATAATCTTGATCCCGTCGTAGATTCGATTGTACCAATCGATGTCAGAGTTGGTAAGAGACATGATCCTCTGCGACCAACGTAAAGTATTCTTTTGATCCCAAAATGCAGCAGACTTGGGCAAATGGGAAGTGAACCATTTGTATAGCAGGGGTACACAGCATGTGATCATTCCTCCATTATACAAATTCCTTAAGTGTACCGAATGATACGCATCTACGAGTAAGGTCGGTACGGGGTTTCCGATCAGGAAAATCTTAATGGCGTTGATATCTACAAAGTTATCGATGTTGGGAAACAAAAATAACCAGTAGGTGAGCAAAACAAATATGCTCTCGAAAGCGGCCACGTTCCCTATACTAGCAAAGTATAAAGCCTTCTTTATCAAGAATTGGGCTGGCAAGCCCTGGATTCCACCCTTAGTGGTCATGTGAGTCCTGACTTCTGACTCGTCCAAATAAATTGCTCTTGCAATGGTCTGATCCTTTGGAATTTCTTCTAGTCCAGAAAAGGGAGCTTGATCAGTAATATGTAAATCAGTCAGGTAAGAATACTCCTCCAGCATTGGTGCAAGCTGATAATCTGGGAATGTGAAACAGTGATAGATCGGATCGTAGAATTGGATTAGCGTGGACAGGATTCCTTCAATTACGTGGACCCTTAACAAGGACAGTAGTCCCCCATACTTGGCTCTGAAAGCCTCGTGGTTGGTTATCATCCTAGACAGACCTCTCAAATCCTCTAGTTTTGGAACCTTGAAGGTGTACTTATGAGTTTTCCTTCTACCGAAATCCATTAGCACAATCTTTTTCTGACATTTGCAATCATTGTCTCAGTTTAATTTGAAAAAGAGAGACTAGAAGAGAAATTTTCTTTTGTTTTAATGTTTTTTAAATGAATGTATGAATGCAGCACACAAAAACATAGAAAAAAACATGGGGTCAAAGGGTCAGTGTCATGAATTCAAGGCTCTACCCCTCCCTCCCCCCCCTCCCCAAAGGTTTATACTGGTGATTTTTTGTACCTGTCCGCAAAATCATTGACCCCTCTGGGATAACAACAGCAAGCGGATCGCCAGCGAGCTGATATATCCTAGAGTGATCTCAGATAAGGGTAGTATCGCGGATAACTATTTCCGATAGCTTCCGCACTACAAAATGGCTTAAGTCTACTAAAAACCTCAGCTTCTCAGATAACCCAGTCGACCACACTACTTTCAACAACCGGAGTCGTATAGGCAATGTATCTGCAAAGGGAGTCTCCACTGAGTTTGATGGTCGATCGGGGGCTCTTAACTGGAATTCACTCCCAGCAAAATTACCCACATTTCCATCACCTATCTTAGGTGTATACTCAATCTTTCCACATGTGGCATCACACGCATTCCCATTAGCAGAAAAATAAACACAAATAACAATTAGGAAAAGTAGTATATATATTTGTCTTTATAATCCTAGACCTCTAGTCTTATGATCCTATACAGACAATGACTCCCCAGCAGAGCTGTCATTTCTGTGATGCGAATTTAGGGTTTCCTCCCTTGGGAAAGCAAGCAAGAATATCTCCCACTATGGTCGCCTTTCTGCTGTGGCATTTCTTTAAGGTTTCTACCTGAGAGATGGGAAGAGAAATGATAACTCCCCAGTGAAGTCGCCATTTTTCTGTAGCGCAAATTTTTGCGTGGTTGCGAAGCACTATCGCTTTGGGGTACTACAGTTCGATTCATTTTTTATCCTATTGAAGCTGATAAAGGAAGGGAAATAGATGTCTCCAATTAACCCTGCTTGCAAACTGAGTTTAAACAGATGACTGTTGGTTTACAGATGCTATTAAGATTGTAGGACTGATGCTTTTTGATTGATGTATGAAGGTATGGGATTTTGGGTTTTTGATTAGTATGCTCGCTAAGATTTTTCAATCTTATGCCTACGTATTCCTGTTTAACGAAACAGGGAAATCAGAGCGATCGTAGTTCCTCCTATTCTATGGGAGGAAGAAGGTCGTTTTGGTGTCTTGTTCAAAGCCCAAGACGTGAAGCTAAATGTGATTTGTATCTTGTTCAAAGCCCAAGATGTGAAGCTGAAGGGTCTATTTGTATCTTGTTCGAAGCCCAAGATGTGAAGCTAAACGGTTTTAACTTTAGAGAGAATTTGTCACCTCTAAAGGGGGATACTTAGTCTGTTTATCACCACTGTTGGGTGACTGATTATAAAGGAGAATTACTTTAACTGGGATATGTGAATCCAACAATGCCATAATTTCCTTTATAGGGGATTTTTAACCTAAAGGAGAAGACTTTAACTCAGTTTAGAGCAATGCCATCTTTCCTTAGGAATTTCTCATGCTAAAAGAGGGACATTGGCGTGGATGTAAATAATCTAGAGGCTTGCCACTTACAACAATTAGATGAAGGAAAAGGAGTTGTTGATGTTTGTATACTATGAGTAAGGCACATATTTTGATGCTAAAAGGTTGATTGACTCAACCGGGGTTTTCTTATACAAAGCCTAAGAGGAGGCTATTGACCCAACAAGAGGGTATTTTTCTGTGTCTCGTACGAAGCCCAAGAGAGAGGCTAAAAGGGTTGACTCAACAAGAGAGTACTTTTATGTGTCTTGTACGAAGCCCAAGACGGAAGCTACAAAGATTATGACTCCACATGAGGGTCGTTTATACTCAACAAGAGAGTGATTTTATATCCCGTACGAAGCCCGAGATGGAGGCTGAAAGGGAAGTGACTCAACAAGAGAGTCTTTTATACTCAACAAGAGAGTGTTTTTGTATCTCGTACGAAGCCCGAGATGGAGGCTGAAAGGGAAGTGACTCAACAAGAGAGTATTTTATACTCAACAAGAGAGTGTTTTTGTATCTCGTACGAAGCCCGAGATGGAGGCTGAAAAGGTTTGACCCAACAAGAGAGTCTTTTATACTCAACAAGAGAGTGATTTTTACCTCGTACGAAGCCCGAGACGGAGGCTAAAAGGGATTGACTCAACAAGAGAGTCTTTTATACTCAACAAGAGAGAATGAAAAGTTTAGCTCCGTTAGGGAGAATCATTGTACAAAGCCCAAGAGGAGGCTATTGTGCTGGTGACTGTTTCAGTTTAGTGACAGGTCCAATATGTTGGATAAAAGAGAGAATCAATTCTTATAAAAGGAACGATTAAAGGTATTGTTGTGCTTTGGCACTGATCAGAGAATCAGGGTTATTTCCTGTTATTTAAGGAAATGGAAAATCCAAAGGGTATTGAGACTGTCCAAGTCTACTGGTGTTTTGAGAAATCGATTCTCAGATAGTGAATGATCTTTGTATGATGCCCAAGAGAAGGCGGGTTTGTTAAGGGATGAAGGTCAACCCATTAACTGGTCTGACACTTGACTTAGAAAGACAGCTCTAGCAAATTGATGACTAGGTTATGTTCCTATACCTGTAGAGGTCTCTGGGTCCTTGTACTAAGCCCAAGAGAAGGCATGAGAGCTTTTAAGAAGCCGAAGGGTCGTTGTACAACGCCCAAGAGGAGGCGGGGATGCTTTTAAGAAACCTGTGGGTCCCCAAACCCGGAGAAGTTCAAGACATGTCATTCACTAAGAATAGATCAAGCCAGGAAAGTCTGAGAATTTGGAAGAAACTCAAGAGAAGCCATTCACGGAGAAAGGATCATCTCTGGGGAGTTAGAGTTTCTTTGACGATTTCTAAGGGTGACAGTCTGAGAAAAGGTTCACATAGAATGATGCCTTTCACGTCTCTATATTTTTTAACCCCAAGAGGAGGGAAGATTGTGTTTGGTAATCCTATGGGGATCTAGTTTTGTTTGTATTTAAGGGTGACCAACAGGGCTTTACCTAGTGCTAGACGTACTTGCCGGGGAAAACTCTAAATAACTATACTAGTATTACACAATTGATATTTGACAAGTATATAAAAGTATGTGAAAGAAGACTTACAGTGAGCAGCCCCACAATACAGTTATATATATATATATATATATATATGAAAGCGGATAAAGAAAGCGGGTAAACACTTAATCGGTTGTAGAGCTTCCATGTTGTTTGGTTAGTTTGTTCAACAAAGAAAGCTTTGATAACAATATTATATTCAAAATCAAAGGAGAAAGTGCTTTGAAAAGATTGTTGGGGCTTACAGCTCAAGGAGAGGCCCAAGGTTTTATCAGTGATTGCACTGTTGTTTTGTACAGGGACTTATACAAGTGATTGAGGCCCAAAAAAATTTTCTGTACAAAGGGATTGGGTCTTACACTCTCTCAAGAGGCCCAAAGGTGTTTAAAGAAAAAGAATGGGGCTTATAACTCGAGGGTAGGCCCAAAGGGTTTTGTTTGAAAAATGACGATCGTGCCGAGATTTCTTTAACGTACTGGGTCTTATACAATGCATTGAGGTCCAAAAAGTTTTGGTTAAAAGGGGGTTGGGTCTTACACTCAATTAGAGGCCCAATGATTTATTTTTGTACAAGTGGTGGGGCTTACAACTCAAGGAGAGGCCTCGGGTTATTTGTTTTGAAAACGGCAATCGCGCCGAGGTTTTAAAAGGTACAGAGGGACTTATACAATAAGTGAGGCCCAAAAAGGTTTATGTACAAAAAGGGTTGGGACTTACACTCTATTAGAGGCCCAAAGATTAAAGATGGGTCTTATAACTCAAGGAGAAGCCCAAAGATTTTTGTGAAAAAGGCGACGATCGTGTCGAACCTTTTGACGGTATCGGGACCTATACAACACACTGAGGCCCAAAAAAGTTTGTATTTACAAAGGGTTGGGTCTTACACTCTACCAAGAGGCCCAAAGGTGTTTGAAAAAGATTTGATGAGGGTTGAATTGATCAAAACCCTAATTTGTTTTCAAAACCCTAATTTGTTTTCAAAATATATTTTAATTGAATAAAAATTCAATTAAAATGATCGAAATTGTTAAACATGTGTGGAAACAAATTGTGATCTTGGATTATTGTCTAAAAAATTATGTTTCTATTCACAAAATGATTGGAAATCACTAAAATTTGAAAAATCAAGAGGGAGAAAATATTTTAAATGTCAAAAACCATTAAAATATTAATTCTTTACAAAAATATCAAGTATGTGAAATAAATAATATTTTTGGCATTTTTTGGGAAAATAAAATATTTTAACATTTTTGTGAATTATTGAAAAAAGAACCAACTCAAAATCATTAAAACTCAGAGAGAAATTAATTTTTTAATCAATTAAATAAAATCACAAAAATTCAAATATTCAAATATTTGAAAATGGCGCCAAGAACATGGCCAGAACACGCGCCACCCTCTGTTTCTACAGATTTGCGTTTTCTATCCAATCTCATTGAATACTTGATGATATCATGCAATCTACATATCAATCTACTCGTTTTCACCTCATGATCATGTCTATGGTCTTTAATTTCATTTATTTTAAACATGAAATAAGAAATCAAAGAGAAACCTCAAGAACCCTAAAATTTGCATGAAGGTTCAGAAATTCCATACACGATTCAAACAAAGCAATTGATTGAGGGAAAACACTATATGCATGATTATGAACATATGGCCAAATTATTGTGCAGCAAAAAATGCATGGATCATAGAGTTAGAAGAGCCCATGCTTACCTCTTGCAGCTGGTGATCGTGTTTTGTGTTAGAGGTGTTACAGCTTGGTTCCAAAGATGTGGACAGCTTCCCTAGGTGCTATGGAGTGTGCCTGGATGCTTGAAATGAATGGAAATGATCTGGAACTTGAGATGGTACCCCAACTGCAAATCTGTCAAGAACTTGAGCAATTGGCTAGTGATTTTGTGATTTTGGTGTTCCAGATGTTGTGTGAGTGTTTGGATCACTTATATATGATGTTTATGAGGTGTGTGTGATTGGTTTGGTTGGAATAGATCTCAAACTCAAAACCCGATAGTGACTTGCTTTGGAAGGCAATTTTGGAGTGAAGAAGGAGATTTTGATGAAAGCATCTATTTGATGGCTTTGGTGTACTCAAACTGAGCACAAATGAGCTCTATTTATAGTAGAGTAAGTTTGTTTTGCAAGGAATAGTGAATGGCAACTGCTGCATAGGTTTGGCCAATGTTGATCAATGAGAATCCAAGTCTCCTCTAGCCGTTGACTAGAGGTTAGGGCACAGGCTGCTGGTTCCCTTGGTCTTGGATAAGTCTTGACTGAATTCAGTTGGAAATGGCTCTGTCCATGCCACCTTGGTGCATCCATTGAATGCTCCAAAACAAAATTGGAGTTTTGTCCCCTCTTTAAGGATTTCTAGGTTTGGCATGCTATTTTTAGTTCCAAGGACTTGGGAGGCTTGGGATCAGAGTTGGTTCCTCCTTGGTCTCCCCTTGAGGTGTTCAGATGGATAAGTGTGTTTGTCATTTGCACAAATTTGGGAAATCGAGTAAAATGCACAAATCTGGCTTGCTTTGACAGTTTTCAGCAAGGCATGTTGCCATTGTCATATCTCATGGCTCAAGTGGAATTTGATGGGGTTCTTGGCCATTTTGGAAAGCCCTCATATGATACAACAATTGTTTGATCATAATTGGTTTTGACACTTTTTGGATCCAAGTGAAAAATGCCCCTACATTTGGAAAAAAGTGAAGGCAGATACTGACTTAGTGAAAATTTCACTAAGTGTTGGAAAAAAGTGACATTTTCACTTTTTGTGATTTTGATCATTCCATAACTTAAAATCCATGAGGAATTGGAATGAGTTATGTTTGAAGCTTTTGTAGAGTGCCATGAGAGCTACAAATCCAGCTTTGGATGGGGAAAAATGGCCTTGTGGTTTAGGAGTTATGATCCTCCAAAGTTGGTACCCTAGCCACGTTGTTCCATAACTTAGAAAAATTTCTAAGTTGTTATGGTTACCCCTTTTTCAAGTTATCCCACTTTTCTTGATTTTTCTTGATAAATGATGATTCCAATCACACAATAACATCATTTTAGGGTTAAGGAACCATAATTGTGAAAAATCTCAAAAAGTCAAAGTTGACTTTTGTGCACAGTTGACTTTTTGTCAGATGAATTCCAAACTGTGCGATCCTCTATGAAATCAAGTCCTTGACCTAAATCAAACTTGATGGATTGATTTCATAGGTGTTATAGGGTGTATTAAATCATGTCCTAGGGTTTGGGAGCATGTCTTGGTCAAAAGTCAAAGGCACTGTTGACTTTTTCCGCGAAACCCTAATTGTGGTTCCGATGAATTTGAAACATGCTGCTCAAGCTTCTTGGATCAATCCATTGTTGCAAATGGATCAATGTAGTTTATTAGGGACCCTCAAATCATGTCTTGAGGTCTTGGCTCATGATTTGTCCTCAAATCAATGTGGTTTATTAGAGACCCTCAAATCCATTGTTGTTGTTGTTGTTGTTGTTGAGGTGATCGTGTGCCCATGTGGGATGTGAGCGATCACAGATGTCGTGTGTCTATGTGGGGTGTGAGCGAGTGATATAGAAATTCCGACGGGAATTATGATCATGAAAAAGGGATCGATTTGGTACCACATGCATTGAGTCAATCGTGGGTCTCATTGCATTGCATTGCATTTCGTTGTGTTGTAGTGCACATGATTGTCTATTTGTGTGGAAAATTGTATTCGTGCTAATGTATGTAGTGATAGGGTGAGCTGTATATGGATTATGTTCTTTCATACTTATCTTATGCATTTCTTATGATGATTTGAGAATCTCACCCCTTCTGTTTGAATGTTACCCCCACGTGGGTAACATTCAGATAAGCAAGATTAGTGCGGAGTCGAAGTTAGTGAAGATGGAGTCTTCTCTTTTGTTTCGTTGTGTCGGCGTCTTGTCGTTATTTATTTTATTATTTGTTATCACTTTAATTGCTTGATGATGATTATGTGGTATTAAACATATTATTATGTGGTATTAAACATATTATATTTTCGTTAAATTTCCGCTGCCATATTGAAGATTAATTAAGTATGATTTTATTGATGATATCTATGTGTTACATATCATACGCATGAGCAGGTGTTTGTTGAATGTAGCATCCTAAACATTGTATGTTTTATTTTACTCTAATATTTAATTATTAATAGTCTCGGGGGTTTAGGGTGTTACATAGTGGTATCAGAGCAGGTCGGTCCGTCCGTCCAAGTTGTCAAGTTGATAAAAAGGCCAATGTTGAATGGCTACAATGGCTAGAAAAAGTCTGACAGATGTGATCTTGGCTAGAGGCGAGAAGGTATCACTATAATCTAACCCAAAAATATGAGTGTATCCTTTGGCTACCAAGCGAGCTTTAAAATGATAGATCTTACCATCTGGTCTAACCTTCACTGAATAAAGCCAACAAAAACCTACAAAAGATTTCTCATGGGGGAGATAAACCAGTTCCCAATTACCACTGCTTTGAAGAGCACATATTTTATCAATCATTGCTTGCCTCCACTTAAGGAGATATAATGCTTCACCTGGTGTTTTTGGAATAGAAACAGAAGACAAAGAAGACAAACAAGTATACTACAAAGAGGAAAGACGATGATAACATAAATCAATATAATGTGGAGAAGTATTTCGTGTTTGACGTATACCTTTTGGAAGGGAAATTGGAACATCAGATTCAGGTGGCAGGATCAGATCCGGCGATGGCAAAGGTGTCAGAAAAGTCTGCAATGACCTTAGGGATAGGTATGACCTCAGGGATAGGTACGATAGACTTTGGTTGGCAACACTGATATGTTTGAAGTGGATGAGAAGTGGATGGGTCAACTATTAGGGTATTTAGTGGGCCAGGTTTCGTAGAATGATGGGGAATAATGACAAATGGGACTTCTGAAAGATGTGTGGGAGTAATTTGCTAGAGGGGTTTTGGAGTTACTTGGCTGAACTCAAAATATGGAATAGACTCAAAGAAGGTAACATCAGCTGATACGAGGTATTGTTGTAGAGTATGTGAATAAAAATGATAACCCTTCTGGGATCGATGATAATCAAGAAAGACACACTTGAGTGATCGAGCTGATAGTTTATCAAGTCCAAGGGACAGATTATGTACAAAACATGTTAACCCGAAGACTCGAGGATGAATTGGGTGAAGGGAAATGTTTGGACAAATGAGGGCATTCAGTTAAGGATAAATGAGGGCATTCGATTTATAAGGTAACATGCCGTGAGCATAACATCTCCCCAAAATCGCATAGGAACATTACCATGAAGAAGTAGGGTCCGAGTGGTTTCTACGAGATGCCGACTTTTACATTCGGCTACCCCGTTTTGTTGAGGTGTTTGAGGGTAAGATGTTTGGTGCAAAATACCATTGGATGACATAAAAGTTTGAAATTGTTGGGATAAATATTCACGTGCATTGTCACTTCTTATGGTACACATAGAAAAACCAAATTGGGTTCTTATTTCCCGATAAAATTGTTCAAAAATATAAAACAATCCAGATATGTTCTTCATTAAAAATAGCCACGTGCAACGTGAAAAATCATCAATAAAGGTTACAAAATACCTAGACTCAAAATTAGACATAATAAGTGAGGGGACCCTAAACATCGGAGTGAACTAAAGCAAAAGAGGAGGAAACCAGTTTATTTAATTGATCGAGAAAGTGACTACGAGTATGTTTCCCTAACTGACAAGACTCATAATGTAAAGTGGATAATTTAGATAAACTGGGCACTAACTTTAGTAGCTTGGGAAGACTTGGATGACCTAACTGCCCGTGGATAGTGAGTGGAGAATCTGCTGTGGAGCATATGGTAGATGATGTAAAGAAGTATTAGAGGCCTTGAGACTCACATCTGACGCTAATTATTTGTCTCGAAGTCCGATCCTAGAAGGTGAAATTAATCTTATTAAAGGTGATAGAACAATTAAGGGACCGAGTTAAACGACTGACTGACAGTAAATTAAATTGGCAATTACGTATGCATAGGACAGAAGTGACAGAGAGAGATGGTATAATTTGAACAATGCCAATCCCTTGAGATCGGGTTTGAGAACCATTTGCGGCAGTTATACTAGGTAATAAACCACATGTAGATAGGGAAGAAAAATGACCTTTATTACCGGTAACATGATTAAATGCAAATGATTGAGAGAATCAAATAGATGAATTACCAGTGTTTAAAACTAGAGTTCTGATTAGTTTGACACCACCTGAGAATATCCTCGTAGCTTGGTGTGGACATCTGAAGAGAAGGTGATCTCTGCAGAGTGTATGGGTGATCGATTTGAGCTGTATTTACTTGACGTGGAGTCTACCATGCATCTTCCAACAACGATCAATAGTCTGCCCAAGCCGGTTACAATGGTCACACTTGAGACAAGGTTTGGAGTTGGATGACCCTCCTTAAAAGAGATTCTGATTGTTGCCAAGAGATGCAAGGGAAACAATTTCACATGGTGTCGGAGCAGCAATAGATGGAGGGGAAATCGGGCAAAAAGCGCGAGGTTTAGCCAAGCGCAATAGTTGTTCACTAACTGCATCATAGTTAGGAACATTAGTATTAGATAAAATATGGTTATAAATGGATTCAAGATCTGATGGTAGTCTGATAAGTTCCATGATCATGAAATATTTACTCTCTTTTTCTGCAAGAGTTGTTGCATCTTTTGTTTAAGGCATCAGGGTGGCATAATTTGCTTTCAAGGCATCAAGCTATCTTAGATAGGCTTGCATATCCATATTTTCCACCTTCAGAGTGTTGATTTTACGGATGAAACTATATAGAGAATATACATCATTGGAGAAGATTTTCTTGGTCTTTTCCCAATCCTCATAGCAAATGGAGAAGGCTTAGTATTGCAGTTGGAGATTCGTTCCTATGGAAAACCATATCACAACCCACAAAGATGCATCAATTTTCTTCCGTTTAGCAAGTTTGACGGCGGGAACAACATCCACTTTTGTGGTTAGGTGATCTTCATATCCCTAACCGTGAAACCACATCTTGAGAGCACAACCCATATGTTTTAGTTGGATGAGCCAATTAGCTTTCACATGGGATAAGTGGAACTTTTATAAATGAATCACTGAAACCAGAATCACTGTCTCCCATGGATTGGACAAAAAACATAGTGAAATTGGGTCTACTTAAACTGGAGCATCGTTTTTCGTGAGTCGGAAAGTAAAAAGGAGACCGAATTTGGAATGGGTGGAGAGAGGCGAGTTGACCGGCAAAAAACGGCGGGAACTGGCCGCTAGATGCGCTGGCACGCGTAGGACAGCAGCGACACGTGGAGCCAACTCGCAGTGAGACGAGCACTGGGTGGGAGCGCGTGTGTGGGCGACTGGCGGCAGAAAAAGGGCGATGGGCGGATCGCATGGCAAGCGAGTCGGATGGTGAGTTAGTTTTCCGGAATGTCGCCGGAAGTTTACTGGAGTAGTAAAGGCGGCAGGGTGGTTACCGGAGAATTTTGAAATGTGAGAGGCAAACCAGAGTGATAGCACGGTTTGAAAAAAAAATTTTCACCGGAAGACAATGGGTCTATCTGGTAAAGCACGGCGAAGAAAGAATTTCCTTTTAGTAGGCTATAGATACCATGTTGAAATAAGTGAGATTAAGAGACATTTAGATTAAACTATGTGTTTAATAACACAACAGAAGATGAATTATATAGGAAAAAATACAGATCGTAGTATTAATTACATAGATATTCTACACTATTCTAGAATGTACTAAGGAATATTCTCTTCCTACATATATATATATATATATATATATATATATATATATATATATATATATATATATATATATATAAACAATTTGCTTTGATTTTGAATTTGCTTTGGTCGAATCTTCTTCGATCTGTCGAAACGGCCAACAACCAACTTTTGGAAATTTCACTTAGAACCATACCAAATCCTTAACATATTGAACATTGATGTTTTGTCCCAATGTCTCTGGTCGAAATCCATGAAATCTTGCCTTATGTTTGTTCTGAAATATTAGCTAATTTCTTGGATAAAATCATGTGATGTGATCATCATTATATCCATATAATAGTCTCAATGCTTTAATGTTATCCCACTTCACAATAAAGCTCTACTATATGTACTTTAAGAGTATTTTTTTATGATTAATGGAATCTCATGATTAAGTCACACTTAGTGTTTCATTAAACAGACTAGCTATTCTAGGCACTTGGTTATTTTAGGAAAAAAAAGTAACAAAGAAATGCCTTATTATTAATATAAAATTCGATAAAAAGTTCCAAGTTCTAATAAAACTATTGCCCTCTAGGACCTACACCAACAATCTCCCACTAGCACTAGAGTCAATTACGCATGCACTTAATACCTATAGATCTAGTATAGTCATCATGCTTGTGATGTGTAAGAGCTTTTGCCAGTGGGCTAGAAACATTGTCAAGTGTTTGTACTCAACATATCTCTTGAATTAGATGATATCGCTAAAGTATGTGCTTGGATCGCTGGTGAAATCTAGGCTTCAGAGGTTGTTTAATGGAACCATTATTATCACAATAGAGTTCAATAGGATCCATTATGATATGGATTGTCCCAAGGTCATTAATTAACTTCTTCATTCAAACAAATTTCTCTGTTACATTCGAGGAAATTATATACTTGAACCCGGTTGTAGAATCAACAATTGTATTGTGCTTTGAACTTTTACAGCTTACAGCGCCACCATTTAAGAAAAAAAACATAATTAGATTGTGGTCTAAAATCATCTTTATTTGTTTGGAAGCTAGAATCGGTGTACCCTATTACATTGAGATTTTTCCGACCTCCATATATCAAGAATGAGTCCTTAGTCCATATCAAGTACTTAAGGATATTCTTGACAACAACCCAATGAGCATCACCAAGATCATACTAGTACCTAATCATTGCACTTAAAGCATACAAGCCATGTGGTAGAGTACATAACATGTCATACATTATAGATCTTATTATATATGAATATGGAATATTACTCGCGTGGTCCCTTTCTTCCTTAGTTGAAGGGAATTATGTTTTTGATAAACATAAGCCATGTTACATAGGTATAAATACTTTCTTGGAGTCTCGTAACTTTGTCTATGTATATACTTTGACTTAGGCTAAACATTTTTTATGATCTATCTCTATAGATCTTAATTCTTAATATACAGGCTGATTCACCCGAGTCCTTCATAGAAATGCATTTCCCTAGCCAACTTTTTACTTGCTTCAAGGTAGGGACAACCTAAGAATCAAACCAAAGACTATTTCACTCGACAAAGATAAGTTAAAGCTTCTCATTGAACAAGTGGTAGATTTCAACAAGTTTACTGCAAATGGCTGCTCTCTAGAAAGCCATTTTGTGTTCCAAGGATGGATGAACTTCTTAGATATGCTAAATGGACCAACTTTCCCATATATGGTAAAAGATTTCTGGGTTAGAGAAGAAGTCTATAATGAGTACTCAACACAAGATGAAGAAAGAATCGCCGTGGAAAAATATAACAGCTTAAAAGGGAAATCAAGAGCAGAAATGAGTCTGAAGGAATTTAAATGTGTGGAAATAAGATTTTCTGTAATGGTGATAATCAGTTAATTAGGGCTGAAAATAAAAGAATGGTGATAATCAACAAATAGGATGGAGGAGATTATGCCAGTGATATTAAGAAAGTACTCTTTGAAAAGAAAGACAATTATGGAAAAGTAAAGAACATGCATCTCAAGCAAAAGTTGTTGTTCAAAATTATTATTGGTTTCTTAATTCCTAGGGAAGGAAGTTCAGATCAAATATCATGGAATCATAAGATGTTTCTTTGGTATTTGTCTACTGATCAACAATTGAATCTACCATGTTACATTTTTCATCATCTATGTGAATCCATCAAGGACTCTACTAAGAAGTTCAAAAGAACAGTTCCTTATGCAAGGCTACTTTCTGAACTATTCTATAAATGCAAGTTGATTCAAACATTGATGGAATTTGGAGCTACAGAAGAGTTAGATGATGCTTATGGAAGTGTGCTTTCTGCAACAATATTAGCTCACATGATGGAAATAAAAAAGAAGGATATTGTAATGATATCTGACCCTATAAGAATCAGGAAAGACGTAAGAAGAGCTTTTCTAGAAGATTATACAACTCTAACCAAGGAAGATAATCCTGATGTTATCAAGATTCTTCTTGAAGAAGCAAAAAGGTATTATGGTATTACTATAACACTTGATTAACTTCCTGATAAGTGTCCTGATGTTTATGGTCAAAGAGGAAGAAGAAAAATAACCTATGATGAAGATGAAGAATCAGATACTCCTATACTTGCCAAAACGAAATTGCTAGGAGATGCTCAAAAAGCAGTACAGAAAGAGGAAGAAAAAAGTGCTCAGAAATGATAAAGAAGAAGGATCCATGTAACTCCAAGAAGGCATTACAAGTTGAAGTGGAGTAACTTATTGAATCTACTGAGATTCCTCCTACCAAGACTAGAGGAGGAGGATCTGGAAGCAATATAGATATGAATAATGAAGTCTATGCACCTACACAAAAGAAAAGGAGATTGGTGAAATTAAGTCATCTAGAAGAGGAAAAAGAAACAGAAGTTTCTCAAGTCTGGAAGGAGAATAAGAAAAAGGTTGACTATTTCATGTCAACAGTTGTCAAGAGAAGTATGGAAGTTTTATCTAAGGAGTTGATTAAAAATAATCGTATCGAAGATTCAATAAAGCTTACAGAAAAGAGCATGGAAATTCTAAGAGAAAAGCTGGGAGACAAACTTGAGCCTATCATAAATTCTCCTAAAGTTTCCAGAATAAATCAAGAGTTTTTTTAGAATAGTAAGAAGGATATATATATGTTTCTCAAGTGTGTGAAGACTTTCTTGTCAAAAATAGTTTTAAGGAAGTAAAAGGAAATACTCCTGAAGAAGAGATAAAAGACGTGTCTATAGAAAAATATGTTGGCTCTAGGAATTGGTTGAATGAGAGTCCAGCTACAAGTGGCAAGGAGGTGGAGGTTGCAAAAGAACTTATATCAATGGAAGCTGGATCAGGTAATGAGGTTGAACCCGATAATAACTCTAGTGTTAATTATTCTCTGAGAAAGTCACCCTTACATCACCTGCTAGATATAACGAAACCCTACCTTAGCCATACAACTTTATCAACCATCAAAATCAATAATTCCTGAAATAACAGAATTTTCTGATCCTCTAAAGACCTCTCTAGATAAAACACAAGACAACAACAGTCCATCACAAGACCAACCCATCAATCAGACCAATCAGGACAATCATAATGCTAACATTCAATCAGACTCGCCTTCACCAACTTCTAATGAATCTAAAAGTGCTTTGGATTCTAAGCCTCTTAATGTTATGTCACCCTCACATAGTTCCACCAAAACTAATTCAGATCAACAAGTTCAGAATCATCTCAATAATGAAATTGAATGTCCTGAATCTGATCCAATGCCAGAAAATAATAACCAAGCTCAGCCCTTACCATCAAATCATCAAGAAATCACTCAACACTCATTTCCATCAAACCATTCTTCAGACAAAGAAAATTCAACTGAATATGTTCAAGAAATACTACATAAAGATAAAACAAACTCACCTGAACCATCACAACACATGACCTACTATCATCCTCTGCCTAACCAGGTACTTTATCAGTTGAAAGATTTTAGGACTTGTTTATACAATTAGGCAAAGGAAATAATGGAAGAAGGATTCACTTATACTGATTATGTTGCTTATAATGCAAGATGAGAAACCTTTAGAAATTATGTCAACTCAATCATTCAACATCTGAATAATTTCTCCACTGAGGAAGTCACTACATCAAGCCAGAAGCAACTACTTAATCTAGAAGCTAAGGTAGCTTCAGTTGCTGAATTTCAAGCATTGACAAAAACTCATATGGCTAGTAACCAACAATCAATGGATGCTCAATTCAAATATATTGTTGCTAGGCAAGAAGAAATTAGTTCTGATCTCAAGACAGTCATGGAATTATTAAAGAAAATTTAAGTATAGGCTATAGAACCTTTTATATGTTTGATAATATGCTTGTGATCTTATTACATTTCAGTTTATTTAAACAGATTCTCTATTCAATATGTTTCACTGGTTAGTGCTTTATATTTCTTTCTTGTTGATTAAAAGTAAAGAAAACTTGCTATTTCTAGTTTAAGATCAATTGGAAACTAAAATAGGAAATTTCATTCGAATTTGAAAATTACATGATAATAGATAAGACGGTACAATAAATTAGTCTATCCCAAGTGTTCTTTATTGCTCCAGTCATCTCTCTCAGTGTTACCAACATATTCCTTCCATGACTGACCTGTTTCCTCATTTTCAGAAGAATGATCTTCATCTTCTGTGGAAGAATACTTAGGAGCATTTCTATGCTCTTTCATCCCTGAAGTTTGTGCTCTATAGGCAGCCAATATGGTTTGAACACCTTCCTCTTCCTTCAATTTATGTTTCTCTTTAACCGCATCAGCATGATGTTTTGCAGCTAGTTCCTTGACTGCCAAACGTTTCTATCTCTCTTGCAAAAAAAATTTTATCCCTCTTGTGAGGAATTAGGTTATGAGATTTTCTCTTCATACCTAATATTTCTCGAAATATTTCTATGAATTGGATGATTTCTTGAGGAAACTCCGTCAATCTGCTTTTATAGTGTGTCTTAAGTAACCATTGAGTATAGTATGGAATTTATGCACCATTGAAAACTGGTCTTCTGATCTCTGCACTTTGTTTGACTTTGACTACTCTAAACCCTATAAAGCATCTTTGACCATCTCGGGACAATGCGTTTTTCTTAAATATTTTTTTAGTTGTTTTTCTTATCTTTTTTATGTGTATTTTTTTCTTTCTCTACTTTAAAATTTTTATTTTACTTTTTCATGTGACAAAAAGGGGAGAAAGATATAGAAGTATTTTAAGAGAATCTAAACCCTTCAGATTTTATTAGTTTTTTTTTAATTTTCTGTCATTTAAAATTATGTATGATTATTAATTTACCCAGTAGATATATTTTATATTTCTTGAATATAGAACTTAGGGGGAGCTTACAAACCTCAACCTTTGAACTATTAGACTCAGGAGAAGCTTCCAAACCTCAGACTCTGACGTTGTCAAGTAAATTAAAATAGCCCAACATTGTTCTTAAATACTTATATTTGTCATCATAAAAAAGGGGGAGATTATTAGAACAAGATTTGTTCGTGACATATATCCTTTAGGTTTTGATGATAACAAAGTATTGAAAGAATAATGGTGTTATCTAATGTGTGTTCTAAGTATGCAGGTTCCAAAGCTGAAAGAGAATCTATTCAGAATTTGTTAAGAAAACGCATTTAAGAGAAGCTGAGTTCTTGGCTTTTTATGGTTTAGAACTGAAGGATGTTCTCTAGTGAAGTTTGATGATATATGATTGCGTAGACTCTGAAGCTGAATGTATCAGCATCTGAAGAGCAATATGTTATCTCTACACTCATTGAATGCGTCAACTTCTGATAAAGTAAGCTACATTGTCAAATCAGTTTATCAGCTAGAGTTTGTGTTTACATGGCTCAAGAAGGGTTGACATGCTTTGCGGATATTCACTCTCAATTAATCTATAATACAGCTCACAAGGAAGACGCTATGGTTAAACAAGTTACACAATGGATAAAGATCTTTTTTGTATCTATCTTCAATGTCTCCTAGTACTATGGAGTGACAAAGACACTTGTGCAAGTTATCTTTTCCAATGGCTACTCTTTTGTATCTGCTATTTAAGCAGCTGAATATTCAATCTGAACGATCAACAAGTGATAAATAAAAAGGTTCCAGCATAAAAAAGGAAGTGTTTTCACGCTTTCATCAATAGGGAAGAATAAAAATATCAACAATAAACAACAACATCGAGTATACAGATTTTCTTTCATCTGTTGTAAATTGTACAAAGCCTTAAGATTTCTTAAACAATGTATATCTTAGAAATCATAAGTGTTATGATCTTTGTTAAGGATATTTCCCTGTACCTCTGATTGTACATCAGGAACTCCTTGTTCTCTATTCTGCTAAACTGATTGCTTAGTAGTTTAGAAAGAAAGTCTCTTGTTATGTGCTTGATCATTAAAGTATCATGCTATGAGCTTGAGCCAAGTAAGTCTCTTGCTATGTGCTTGAGCATTGAAACCTTGATCAAATTGTTGATTAAGAAAGGAAGTCTTAGGATCTGAGGATCTGAGCAGGAAGTCTTGAATCCATGGGATTTAACCAAGGAAGTCTTGGACTGTGAGTCTAATTAGGAAGTCTTGTACTTGAGAGTATAAGCAGGAAGTCTTGAATCCGAGGGCTTTAAGAAGGAAGTCTCAATCAGGTGTTGATTGAGCAAGGAAGTCTTAGACTGTAGGTATAAGCAAGGAAGTCTTGAATCCGAGGGGTTTAAGGAAGGAAGTCTTGGATTCGTGGAATCTAAGCAATCAAGTCTTAGGCTATATATCTAAGCAAAGGAAAGTCTTATGTTTGAGGGCATAAGAAATATTAATCAGTTTTGATTATAGTGGAAAATCTCTTGTGTTGCAAGGTTACTTGACTACTTTTGGTCTGGGAGGAACCAGGATAAATTATGTATGTTCATTTGTCATTTACTTGCTTTTGTTTATTATTCCGCTACATTCATATTATCAAAATCTGAACTATTATTTAGAATTTGAACTCTGATCATAAGCAACGCAAATTGGAGAACACAATTCAAACCCCCCTTCTTATGTATTTTTCTCACCTTCAAAAACAATTTTTTTCATTAAGAATATCTCAAAATTTCTAATCCTCGTTGATCAACTAACCTCATAGTAGGTTGATTTGTTATGTTGGTGATCAAGAGGTCTCCCACATCAAGAATCAAGCACAAGGTTGCAACATTCCAAGTGGATCAAGCCTCAAGATCACCAGTGTCACCAAATTAGGGTTTTGGTCGACCAAGGCCTCTAGATGAAAATTTCCATCTGGGCATGAGCCAATACTTCAAAACATGGGCCAAAATGCTCAAAGGGACCTTATGAGTCCAATCCTCAAGTCAAAACAACCTCAGGGGGAGCCTTAATCAAAAATCAGGAATTAGGGTTTCTTGAACTAATTCACCGCTAAGTTGACTTTTGAGGCAAGACATGAACCAAGACCTCAAGACATGATTTGAGGGCCTCAAATACACCACATTGATCCATTTACAACAATGTATTGACCCAAGAAGCTTGATTCACAAGTTTCGATTTCATCAGGACCACAATTAGGGTTTTGAAGAAAAAGTCAACTGTATCTTTGACTTTTGACCAAGACATGTTCTCAAACCTTGGGACATGGTTCAAGACACCCTAAAACACTTATGGAATCCCTCCATTTGGTTTTAATTAGGTCAAGGACTTGATTTCATAATGGATCACACAGTTTGAAATTCATCTGACAAAAAGTCAACTGTGCCTAAAATTAAATTTGACTTTTTGGAATTTTTCACAAATATGGTTCCCCTAAGTCAAAAACAATGTTAATGTATGGTTTTGATCATCATTCATCAAGAAAAATCAAGAAAAGTGAGGTTTCCTACAAAAGGGGCAACCATAAGAAACTAAAATTTTTCTAAGTTATGGGACAAAAGTGAGTTGGTACCAACTTTGCAAGGTCATAATTCCTAAACCACAAGGCCTTCTTCTCCCATCCAAAGCTCAAATTAAAGTTCATCTTACATACTTCAAATATGTCAACTACATCTCATTCCAAATCATCATCCTCATGGATTTTGAGTTATGGATTGATCAAAATCACAAAAAAAATGAAAATGGACATTTTCATTCCAACACTTAGTGAAATTTTCAAGTCAGAATATGTTTCCCTTTTTCCAAACTTTGAGGCCATTTTTCACCTTGATCCAAGCTAAAACAAGACCAATCTTGGACATCAAAGTTAAAGTATGTCATGAGAGCTTTCTAAAGAGTACAAGAACTCCCATTAATTCAACTTGATCAAGGAGTTATGGATCTCACAACATGCCTTGCTCAAACTGGTTTTCAAGGCAGATTTGATGCATTTCTTGTGCCACACAATTTCCATTTCAAATTCTGTCATCTTGCAAGCTTTGTGCTCTTCCAAGATCAGAGGGAATCTTGATGACTCACTTGATATTTTCAAAATTGGACCATTGAGTCAAGAATCCAATCCCTTTGGCATGTGATCATCAATGTTGCAAATCCAAAACCAAGCTTTGTCATTTGGAATTGATGTGGTGCATTGAGCTATCATGAACCAAGCCTTATCAGTCCAATTGAGTCAAGGTTGTTGCAAAAATCAAAAGACCTAGAGCTACCAAGACCAGCTCAAGTCAATGGCCAAGTGAAGACTTGGTACCTTAGCATTTAAGGAAGTGATACATGGGCATATCCATTGGATAATATAGTGAACCAGTTGCCATTCACTATTCCTTCAAAAACAAAACTCCTCTACTATAAATAGAGGTTATTTCTGATGTTTCAAACCACACCAAAACAATACCAAAGCCTTGTTTTCTCACTCTCCCTCTCTTACTTCAATTTCAAGTCACATTGAAGCAATTTGGGAATTCTTGAAACCAGAGCAAAAACCACTCAAATAATCATCCTAACACATCATAAATCATCCATTGGAGGTGTTCAAACCTTCATCCACATTGCACAACCTCAAAATCAGAAAGTCAACCTCCAAAACCTCAAATTTTGACTTTTCTGCATTTTACAAGCCATGTCTTGATTCAGTCACTTTCAAAACCAAACAAATCTTCAAATACACTCCAAATATCATCCTCAAATTGTCTCAACTGGTTTCCCTCAACTGTAACACCATTTGAGTGAGTTACCATTTTGGTCATTTTTGCCACTTTTGCAAGAAAGAGCCATCTCTTGTTCCTGAGGGTTCCAGCTGGTTTGGATCATCCTAAAAGCTTCTAAGGGATCAATCAAGAGTGTCTAAAGCATTGGATTACTTCTGGCACAAGGATCTTGACAGTTAGCACAAGGAGCTTCAAGAGGTAAGTGCATCACAACTTGACCTCTTAAAATATGCATTGCTTTGATGTCCATTGATCATAAACATGTCATATATATCAAATATGTTATGTTTGAACCAAATTGCCATGCTATTGTTGCTTGTATGATGAGATATCATAAAACTTGCAAATCTTGGCCTATTTTGAAACCACTATCGGGTTTTAAAATAGAAGCATCTTTAGAAAATTCCAAAAGCACTATTGGATTCCTCATGAAATTCTAGGCAGGATCCACCTAAATTTTATCCAATTCCATGGAGAATTGAGGAAGTTATGGCCTTCATGCAAATCCACCAAAACTTGGTTTTTTGCCTTGGTCAGGCCTAGAAACCAAGTCACCCTTATGTATTCATGGGGTGGTTTTGATACACGGATGTATCACCACCCCACTTGTAGCACTCATGTGTGTTTGGTTGAAGGGCGTGGGTTCAACACCCACCCAGACCATTTTGCTATTTCTCTCATATTTTGCTATTTTTCATATTTTTTTTTTGTTTTTATTAATTAATTCCAAAATTAATTTCTCTTTCAATTTTAAATATTTGTGATTGGTTCTTTTTTAGAAAATTCAAAAAAATGTTGAAATATTTTATTCTACAAAAAAATTAAATTTATATTATTTATTTAATATAGTTTTATTTTTGGCAATTTATTTCATTTCTTTATTTTCAAACATTAAAAAATGAGATTTCCACCTTGATTTTTCAAAACCAATTGAACTTCAAGCCTTTATGTGTTTAAACATGATTTTTTAAAAACATTGTTCAAAATTTACAATTTGTTTTTCAAAATATTTGGTATTTTATATCATTTATTACTTATTTTTCTTTGAAAATTATATTTGTAAAAGAAATTTAGGGTTTCCTCTTGATCAAACTTTTTTTCAAAAACACTTTTGGGCCTCTAATAGAGTGTAAGACCCATCCCTTGTCACATACAAACCAATTTGGCCCTCAATCATTGTATAAGTCCCGGTACAATTTTAAAAATCTCGGCGCGATCGCCATTTTTAAGATAATTCTCATCTGGGCCTCCCTTTGTGTTGTAAGTCCCATCTTTGTTCTTTTAAAAAACTTTATGGGCCTCTAATAGAGTGTAAGACCCAACCCCCTTTGTACATAAATAATTTGGGCCTCAGTCATTGTATAAGTCCCTGTACAGTTTTCAAAATAACGGTGCGATCGTTGTTTTTCATCTAGGCCTCTCTCTGAGTTGTAAGCCCCATCTCTTGTATAAAAATAAACTCTGGGCCTCTAATAGAGTATAAGACCCATCTCTTTTGTAAATACAATAAATTTGGGCCTCAGTCATTGTATAAGTCCCTCTGTGGTTTTCAAAACTACGACGCGATTGTCGCATTTTCAAAAGAATTCATTTGGGCCTTTTCTTGAGTATAAGCCCCAAACTCCCATTTTAAAACAACTTTCCTTTTAGTTCAAATTCAAGTTCATAGTTGCTATCAAAACTTTCTTCAATTTCTGTAATATCTAACCATACAGCTGTGTTTATAATGCTGGAAGCTTGCACAACTGTAAGTTCTAACATTCTCTTTTACATACTTGCTTATATATTTCATCTATATATGTATGCCTGTATATACTTGCTTAGAGTTTTCCCCAGAAATTAGGTCTTGGATTAAATAAAACCAGTGGTTACTCTTTCAACACAGTCAAAACTAGTTCCCATTAGGAAATTCCAGATAGAGTCTTGCCTCCTTTTGGGCTTATACAATATGGAGCAGAGAAAGGCATTATTCCCGGTGAAACTTTTCTCAAGACGGTCACTACTTAGAAATTTGTACAAGAAGTTCATTTCCCCAAAGAGGATTAATTCCCGGTGAAACCTCTCTTGCATTTCTTCAAACCCTAGAACTATTCACTAAAGAAAGGATTATTCCTGGTGAAACCTTTCTTGAACTTTTCTTAGGTTTGGACCCACAGGCTTCCTAAAAGCATCCCTAGCCTCATCTTGGGCTTTATACAAGGACCCTCAGGCTTCTTAGAAGTTTTCAGCCTCCTCTAGGGCTTAGTACAAGGACCCAAAGACCTCCTACAGGTATAAGACAGAACTTAGTCATCCTTTGATAGTTCAATCCTCTAGAGAGTCATAAATTCCAGAACATCAGACCAGTTTAGGGTTGATTCTCATCCCTTAAAACATCAGCCTCTTCTTGGGCATCATACAAAGATAAACTTCTTCATACCAGTGGACTTGGAAAGTCTCACCTCCTCTTGGATCTCAAAGAAACCCTTAAGTTTCCTAAAAGCACAGGAAAAAACCTGATCAATCACCAGCAGAGTTAAAACCTCCAAAGGTTTAAAAACTCATTCTTTAAGTGAAATTCTGGTATCAGACGTGTGATGTTAAGGTGCGATGTCACAACAACACACTCTGCACAATGGACAAATTAAACAGCAGAAAAACACACCAAATTGTTCACCCAGTTCGGTCTAACTACCTACGTCTGGGGGCTACCAAGCCAGGGATGAAATTCACTACTTGTAGAATTAATTTACAGACTCAACAACCCAGTTGACAATCTCCTAAACTTAATTCCTACTAGTGACTTTCTACCTAAGAAACCACTTAGATATGAGAACACTACTCAATCCCTAAAACACTCAAAGAACAACCTCTTTGAGAAACCTTGATCCTGCTTCACAGCTTTGATCAAGTAACAACTCTCTATTGCTTCACAGCTTCTAAGAGAGGACAGAATACGACTCAGCAATTCACCCTAGAATTCTGGTTATACAACTCGAACAAAATACTCAAGACACTCAGCCTATGCTCTTGATCTTCTCTCTGTATTTCTGTACTTTTTCCTTTGGTCTTGTGCGCTTTATATAGCTCCTTGAATTGGTCTTGGACATGCTACAATATCTGACCAGATTTGTTATTTAAAACTGAATATTTAAAACAGATTTTCTCCTAAAATCTTTTTAAATCTTCAACCTTTTAAATCTCCTACAAATCTGCATCAGATCTCCTATGCAGCGAAGAATATCTACCCCAAGATATTTGCATCCAATGAGATAGCTTGCTCTCCACAATTCTAGCTAACACGCGAACCCTAACAACATAACAACCTGATGTTATTAATTCTGCAGATCTAATGTCACAACATCGCCATGTGACATCAGACATCCAACTTCAGCAAATTAACTACTTAACACAGCCTAGTGTTAAGACTCAATGTTGTAACATCAGCACTTTGACATCAACATTGAACATACTTTGTTTTATCAAAATTCCAGCCAATCCAAGAACTAACAATCTCCCCCTTTGGCTAATTTTGGCTAAAACAATCTCTGCACTCTGCACCTTCAGAGACTTCAGCAGCGGAAAAACTTCAATCAATGATTTTGAAACTTCAAGCAGCTTCTTCAATAAAGACTTCACAAAACTCTGCTGCAGCAACAAACAAAACAGCTACATTATTTAAACAGCGGCACATATTTCATTATTAGCAGCAACTTCAATTCACTTCAGCATCCAGTAGCAGCATCATAAACTCTGCTGCACATATTTCAACAGCAATAGTAACAATTGCTCCCCCTCAATTAAGAACCAGCAAAGCCAGCTGATCACTCAGTTCAGTAATTACTCATTACTCCCCCTTAATTTCTGCATATTCCTTTGACAGCTCCTCAACTCCTTGACATTTGACAGCTTTACAATCATTTACCTTTGGCTATCTCTCTTTGGCTACATCTCCCCCTTTTTAGCCATAATTAGACAAGCTTCAATCAGAAGCCCTATGAACAATAGTCAGTACACCCTAGCTCTCATTGTTAGCCTCACATTTAGCAACCAGGCAAAACAAATCATAGAATGAAAAACATAAAAAGTGCATATAACAGCACATAATTCAAATTACAAAACCTGCACATTAAGCACTGAAACAAGACAGAAAATAAACTAAGACTACTAATCAAGAGAAATAATACAAGCATTAATCATCTGTGCTGAGATCATCATCATCTTCATCTTCTTTTGGACTGTCATTGTCAGACTCATCTGTCTTATTAGCAACTACATTCTCACTTTCTTTTTCCTTCATCTTCAGGGACATAAGTAATTTTTTAAACTTGTCCTTCCTTTCAATGTTTACTCTGATGACTTCCTCTAGTTCTTTGCAGGCTTCCTCCAGTTCAAAAATCATATCAGTCTTGACATGAGTATGATTAGTAGATGTTGAGGCAGATGCTTTGACATTATCAGCAACATGTCTTCCTTTAAACAGCTTCTGATGAAACGACAATCCAGGTTTCCTTCTACTCACACTATCATCCTGATTAAGAATCCCAGGATGCTGAGACAGAATTATCCCATAAATGAGGGATGGAAATGCAATAGGCAATTTCACAACTCTTGTTGCAGCGTGCTTGATAGTCTGATTATAGATGTAAGAGCCATAATCAATTAGTTTCTTTGTTCCAATGGCATAAACTAATTTTCCCAGTCCAGCAGAAACAGAGGTCTTGTGGTTAGTGGGAACCCAGTTAACCGCACCTATTCTATGAAGTAGAGCATATTTCGCACTCAATAAACTTGCTGACAACTTTCCTCTTGAAGGCCAAACTTCAACCTGACCAGCTGTGATCTCTTTGCAGACAGCATTATTTGAAACTTCTAATTCTCCATCATCTTCCTCACTTCTTCCTAAGTAGGTATTGATCACCTTAGGAGAGAACCATACACACTTACCCCTGACGGTAACTCTTCTGAAGGTTAGGCTTTTGTTGTTATCAATAGACTCAGGGATATTCACTATAAATTCTATGACCAGTCTATCATAGCACCTAGACAATCCTGACACAGTCCTTATGAGACCAGCAAACTTAATTAAATCTACAATTCCAGTAGATTCTAAGTCATCACCTACTAGCTCTCTTTCCAGAGCTAT
Source organism: Lathyrus tuberosus (assembly GCA_022829125.1). Lineage (NCBI taxonomy): Eukaryota > Viridiplantae > Streptophyta > Magnoliopsida > Fabales > Fabaceae > Lathyrus > Lathyrus tuberosus. Next base: position 9,877,458 of record JALAZF010000003.1, read on the forward strand.
CCTTCGTTGGCTCACACAGTTCCACATGGATGCACTTCTGGCACAGTGAAAAGAGATGTTATCATGTACTTGATTAGCATCTCCTTTCATCACATGGTTGATGTCTTGAACATCACACTCTGAATCTGATTCTTCCCTGATTCTCCTCTTCTTGCCAGACCTGGCAACGTTGCTCCACGACTTGGGAGAGTCTGCGACTGAAGTCCTTTTCTTATCCTTGACCATATCTTCATTAGGAAGGGACTCCACTCCTTTCCCTTTCCTATCCTCACTGTCAGATGAGTCCTCAACATCTATAACCTCAACCTGATCCTTCCCTTTACTCCTGTGACTTTCTTTCCTAGGGGACGATGTTCTGACATCAAAGATGACATCAGTATCATCAAGATCTTCTCCTTCAGCTTCTTGACTCACAGACAAGGCCAGTCTTTGAAGATTTTTGTCCTCACTTTGAATGTCCACCTGTTCAGCAGGCATTTGCCTTAAAGGGACAGAAATCCCTTTCACATGTATTCCCTTCTCAAGGATTTTGGTGGCAATCTGCTCCAAATGCATGTCTACATCATATTTCTCCTCAACCGTATGAGAGGATGATGACCCAGTTCTATTCAACTTGGTTGGGGGTTTGGAATTACCTGACTCGGGAAGTGCCATAGGACTGTGTTCTTTGTTAACCAGCTCTTTGTCCGAAGAAACCCTAGTTCGTACATGTGCAGTTCTTTGAGAACCAGAGTTCTTGGATGGGGAAGACATCGTTCCTTTGTAACAGACTAGGTTTAGAGATGATTTTTCTATTTTGTTGAGGGAGACGAATCGTTGAGACGAGAACCCTTTGATAAATCTTGATGTAGAATCAATATGGTAAGGCGCCTGATTTTGGGTACCTCTTAAAGACCAATCACTAATGTTTTCCCTCCATAAAGACTTTCCTTTTAAACATTTAAAAGTATTCACATCAGAACTTGTTAACTTTGAGTGACCTTTCAGCATCCTGACGTCATAGTCTGATGTTATAGCATCAACTTGAGCATCATTAGTTGAATTACCTTCAAGAGAAATCCACTTATAGCAGTTATCTTTGGTTCTGACACCCTTCATAACAACCTGATTATGCTCATCAGAAACCACACACTCATCTTTGGTGTAGTTAACTTTGTACCCTTCATCACACAATTGGCTTATGCTGATCAAATTTGCATTTAGACAATTGACAAATAGAACATTATCAAGTTCAGGTCTACCATCACCTTCCACTTTTCCAACTCCTGCAACTACACCTTTCTTTCCATTCCCAAATATAACCTCATGAGAGGGACAATGACTGACTTCAACTATCAGTGTTCTGACTCCAGTCATATGCTTTGAACATCCACTGTCAAAGTACCATGTATCCTTATCAACTTGGCAACCTGCGGTGTGGGCTAAAAGACATTTCACTTTCTCCTTAGGAACCCATTGTTTAGCAACTTTAGGTCTGACCCCCTTGGGTTTGCTTTGAGGAGCAGATTGTGGATAACCATGCAATTTACAACAAGAGTACTGCCTATGTCCAAACCTTCCACAATAGAAGCATCTTACTCTGTCATCTCTAAAGTGGTTAAATCTTTTGCCACTTTGATGATAATGTTGTGGCTGCCACCCAGAATGTCTTCTTCTTCCATAGTTAGAATATCTTCTTCTGTACTGATGCTGTCTTCTAGGCTGTCTCCTATGGTGATGAGGCTTCCTTCTTCCATAGTTATGAGGCACAACATTGTTGTATCCATATCCATACCCATACCAGTTTCCCTGATGTTGAGACATCTGATGAGACATGTTCTATTTCACCCTTGCAGCTTGCATGCTCGTGTGATATTGGGGAGGCATATACTGACTAGCTCCTTGAGGCTGCATCTTCCTCTGATGGGGACCCTCCTTTTTCTCAACATTCTGAGGCTGAACAGCCTTCTTAGGGGTAGAGTCCTGTCTCTTTGTTTGAGCCATTGGTTGGGACACCTCCTCCTTTGCTCCTGAAGTGCTTGCCACATATCCTATACCAGACTTATCACCAGCCACCTTTTCTGTCTAAAGGATCTTATCAAGTGTGTTTGTCCCACAGCTCAGCATCCTAACAGACTTGGTCATCTGATCAAGGTGAGCTTTAACTAGTACAACTTCATTCTCTAGATCAGGATTTTCATTTTCAAGCTGAGCAATCTGTTGCTTGTGGCACTTGTTTTCTTGACAAATCTCAGTACTTTTTAAACACAGCTCTTGATAAGTTAATGCCAACTCCTCATACGTTATTTTTCCATCACTAGAATCATCATCAGAAACAACTGTTCCTGTTAGAGCTCTAACATGCTTTGCTGACTCACCTTCACTTTCACTTTCAGAGTCAGACCAGGAAACTGTCATGCCCTTCTTCTGCTTTTTCAAGAAGGTGGGGCATTCTTTCTTGACATGTCCATACCCTTCACACTCAAAGCACTGAACTCCTTTATCTTGGGCAGTTTTCTCTTCATCCTTCTCTTTTGACTTGCTGGTGTCAGAAGTTATGTTCTTGACATTAGGCCTGGAGTTATTATTCATTCTCTTGAACACTTTGTTGAACTGTCTTCCCAACATAACTATGGCCTGAGATAGATCCTCCTGGGATTCAGAACTCTTTCCTTTTACTTCTTCATCATTTGACACCAAGGCTATACTCTTTGGCTTCTTTTCTGGTTCTTCCTCATTCAACCCAAGCTCAAAAGTTTGAAGAGATCCAATGAGCTCATAAACTCTCATCTTGCTGATGTCTTGTGCTTCTTCAATAGCAGTCACCTTCATCTTGTACCTCTTAGGAAGTGACCTAAGAATCTTCCTTACAAGCTTTTCATCTGACATCTTTTCACCAAGAGCACTGGAAGCATTAGCCAGCTCAAGAACACTCATGTGAAAGTCATGAATAGTCTCATCTTCCTTCATCTTCAGACTTTCAAACTTCGATGTTAGAAGTTGTAGTCTTGACATCTTAACTCTAGATGTTCCTTCATGTGTAGCCTGCAAAATATCCCACGCTTCCTTAGCAACTTCACAGGTATTGATTAACCTGAAGATATTCTTATCCACTCCATTGAAAATTGCATTTAGAGCTTTGGAATTTCCAAGGGCAAGCTCATCTTCTTCCTTGGTCCATTCTTCTTTAGGCTTTGGCTTTGAGGTGCCTTCTTTGTCTTTGGCAGCATCATCTTTTTCACACACAACAGGTGCTTTCCACTCTTTAATAACAGCCTTCCAAGCCCTGCTGTCCAAGGATTTTAAGAAAGTGGTCATCCTTGGCTTCCAATAGTCATAATTGGATCCATCCAAAATAGGGGGTCTGTTGACGAATCCTCCAACTTCTTTGTCCATCTTTACACCAGAAAGTAACTTCCCTAGATCTCACCCAGAGACAGACAGGATGTCTGCTTTGATACCAATTGAAATTCTGGTATCAGACGTGTGATGTTAAGGTGCGATGTCACAACAACACACTCTGCACAATGGACAAGTTAAACAGCAGAAAAACACACCAAATTGTTCACCCAGTTCGGTCTAACTACCTACGTCTGGGGGCTACCAAGCCAGGGATGAAATTCACTACTTGTAGAATTAATTTACAGACTCAACAACCCAGTTGACAATCTCCTAAACTTAATTCCTACTAGTGACTTTCTACCTAAGAAACCACTTAGATATGAGAACACTACTCAATCCCTAAAACACTCAAAGAACAACCTCTTTGAGAAACCTTGATCCTGCTTCACAGCTTTGATCAAGTAACAACTCTCTATTGCTTCACAGCTTCTAAGAGAGGACAGAATACGACTCAGCAATTCACCCTAGAATTTTGGTTATACAACTCGAACAAAATACTCAAGACACTCAGCCTATGCTCTTGATCTTCTCTCTGTATTTCTGTACTTTTTCCTTTGGTCTTGTGCGCTTTATATAGCTCCTTGAATTGGTCTTGGACTTGCTACAATATCTGACTAGATTTGTTATTTAAAACTGAATATTTAAAACAGATTTTCTCCTAAAATCTTTTTTAAATCTTCAACCTTTTAAATCTCCTACAAATCTGCATCAGATCTCCTATGCAGCGAAGAATATCTACCCCAAGATATTCGCATCCAATGAGACAACTTGCTCTCCACAATTCTAGCTAACACGTGAACCCTAACAACATCACAACCTGATGTTATTTATTCTGCAGATCTAATGTCACAACATCGCCATGTGACATCAGACATCCAACTTCAGCAAATTAACGACTTAACACAGCCTAGTGTTAAGACTCAATGTTGTAACATCAGCACTTTGACATCAACATTGAACATACTTTGTTTTACCAAAATTCCAGCCAATCCAAGAACTAACATTAAGCTTTCACTTTAAATTCCCCCAGCTAGGGTCAGATCACTATCAATAAACCCTCAATCAGAGCCTTAAGGCATATGATATTTCAACTCTTCTTCAATCCTCAACAAGAGTTGATTCCCCAATTTGGACCTATCTCTGGATCTCAATAATCCTTAGCAGAAGCTAACCTCCTCTTAGGCTTCATATTAGAAATTCCCCAACCAGCCTCCTCTTAGGCTTTGTATAATGATTTTCCCTCAGCAATTTAGCCTCAATCTTGGGCTTTGTACAAGACAGACAAAATATTCTCCAGCTGAGTCAGTCAATTCTTTTTAGCCTCAATCTTAGGCTTTGTACAAGACACATATAAAACTTCCCTAGTGGAGTCAATTCTTTTAGCCTCAATCTTGAGCTTTGTACAAGACAGATAAAAACACTCTCCCCAAAAGAGTCAAAATCTTTTCAGCCTCAATCTTGGGCTTTGTACAAGACAGAAATAAAACTCCCTAAACAGAGTCAACCTTTTAGCTTCAGCCTTGAGCTTTGATCAAGGCACACAAAAATCAACATCCCCTCAGAGGAAATCAAAAATCTCTCTGTAGGAAGATATTTCTCTGTACAATCACACATCAAAACAGACAATCAAAAAACCCTAATCCCAGATAACTGCTGTAAGTGGCACACTTATTGATTCAAAAATCCAAGCTGTAGTCTATCTCTTATCTTGGTAAACTTCTTCTTTCATCTAATTGATGTAAGTGGCAAGCCTCTGGATTATTTACATCCAAGCTAATGTCTCTCTCTTAGTAGGAAAGATTCCTAAGGAAAAATGGCGTTCCTCTACACTAAGTTAAAGTTTCCTTCTTCAGGACAAATCCCATATAAAGGAAATTATGGCATTGCTGGATTCCATACATTCTAGATAAAGTAATTCTATTTTATAATCAGTTACCCAACAACTGTGATAAACAGATGAGATATCTCCCTTTAGAGATGACAAATTCTCTTAAACCATCTAGCTTCAATCATGGGCTTTGAACAAGACACAAAATACCCCTTTAGCTTCAATCTTGGGCTTTGAACAAGACATAAAATACCCCTTTAGCTTCAATCTTGGGCTTTAAATAAGACACCAAGCATCTTTCCTCCCATAGAATAGGAGGAACTACGATTGCTATGATTTCCCTGTTATCATTACGGGAATACGTAGGCATAAGATTGTGAAATCTTAGCGAGCACACATATCAAAAATCTTAGGTCCAGTACCTTACCAAAAACATCGAAAAACCCAAAAACAACCAAAATATTCTCTCAACATTCCCAAAGGAGAAAATTTCTCAAATTTATAACAAATAAACACCAGTAAGTAGATGACAAAAGAACATGCCAAACAATTTATGGATAACCATATATACGCTGGGTAATTGACAACTCCCCATTGTATAATCTGACCCCGGACCCCCAATCTCTTAGCATTTGTTAAAGAAAACATTTGCGTGCAAGGTTAGTTTTAGATAGCTTTCCTTTCCTTTTCATCTTTATAGGATAATAAGAAATCAGAAAGTAGCACCCAATTCCAACCAATTCGGTAAGGTGGTTGCGTCACCGACAAAAATCGCACGCTACAAAGGGGATGGTTTATCAAGACTTTTTTTTATATCTGAGATAGTACACTATTTTAAATATGAAACGATTGGAAAACTCTGATTAATTCTTTAAAAATAATAAATTTGTTTTTAGGTCATCAAATAAAATATTTTTTGCTAACCCAATAGATGAATTTCTAAGTATTTTATAGAAAATAGGCAAATAAAGTTGAACATGGGTGCATTACCAAAAGAAAATCCAACATAAGGCCCAAAAAGAACCAAGAAGGCTGACTGACATAAGCCCAATTGTAACACCCCGACTTTAGTTTATTATTATTTTTATTTAAATTATTTAATTTATACTATTTAATTGAGTGATTCATGTGCTTTGTGAGAATTACGAGTATTTTGATAATTTAATTAATAGTAGAATTTAGAGAAATATTAGAGTTGAGGTAAATAGTTAAGTTTATTAGAATAATTAAATATTAATGATATTTTTTTATTTAAAATTAGAGAATTACGGAATTGTAATAAAATAAGCATTATATTTTATGATATTATTATTATTTGATTAAAATAATAAAATATTAGATTTTTTTAATTAAAATAAGTGAATTAGGATAATATGAATAAATAAGTTAGATATGACTTCTATTAGAACATGAATTTGTGGAAATGAGGAAGCGGCGGAAAAACCTAAGGAGAGCGATCATAGAAAGGAGAGTAAGGTAGAATCCCAGCGGCAGGAAAACTCAACGATCATTGTAACACCCTCAATAAACCCCCGTAATATTTATAAATAAACATCAGAGTAAATAAAGAAACACACGAAACCTAGGGTGTTACAGTCAACATACAAAACCTCCTCGTCATACTGGTTATGTAACACTTATATATTTGCACAATCACCAAAAACCTGAATATTGCTTTATTTGCAGCGGAATCATAAAATTGTTTCTTGTTCATGGTATATATAAAATTTAACGTGGAATCACATAATCCATCAAACAATAATTAAACATGATAAAGGAGATGTCCACAATCTCAAAGCAAATATAAATCATAAAAACGTTCCCATGACTCCCCAGTGTTGCAATCAGAGCAGACACCAACTATAGAAAAAAGATAAGGAGACTCCATCTTCAACTCACACATGAGTCCTACTGTGGAGTATCTGCACATTGCCTACGCGGAGGCAATATTCAAACAGAAGGGGTGAGATATCATGATAGTATAAAGGAAAGCATGTTAAACGGTAAACATCAAATTAACACAACCACAATACAACTACATATCTCACATTAATCAACCATCTATATCATCACCACTTATTCACCAACCAACAGGAAATCACATGTTAACAAACTAATTAATCACACAACACCACATATTTGGCAACATAGCAACTTATAATATCTAATGCAATGAGACTCACACCTGACTTAATGCTTATGCATGTGGTACCAATTTTTCACGAACACTTAGGTTCACCGTTGTGATCCCCACCTCCTAGGATCAGAACCACTCACTGATCCATCACCTCCGAATCAGCTACTGGCCCAATCCACACAATGGGATTTTAGGCTCACCAACAACGGACCATTTGTCCACAAATGTATGCAATGCGATTATTAATGCATACAACAACAAGAACATCGTGTACAATAACCCACCACCATGGTTATTGCATGTTATACCCCAAATTTTACCCCTTAGATGTCATGACATCTTGCACTTGCATTAGGGTTCAATCATCTATGCATTGTCAACTAACCACCATATCTTGCTAGTTGTTTCTTTTATGTGAAAGCTAGGGTTTGCACAAGAAAGAGGACAAGATCAATAAACCAAGCTCTCACATGTTTCAAGGTCTCCTAAGACATCCTTGGCTCAATACATCCATCCCAAGTGTTCACTAGGTGGTTGAAAATGGTGTTTGAAGTCATATGTCCAAGAAAGTCAACTGAGGTTCCAAGAACTCAATCTTTGGCCTTGGAGGCTAATCATGAAACTCTCAAATCATATGCCATGATATCATGTGGTTAGACCAAGAGAAATCAAAGAGAAACCATAAAATCAGGAGTTGTGGAATTAGGGTTTTAACTTGAGGAATTACAAGGAATCTTGGTGTGATCAGTCCATGCCTTGATTGTTTCATCAACCAATTGAGCTTACATATGCCTTATTCATCAAGAAATCAAGTGCGCTTGGCTCCCATCACAAGTGCAATGAGCCCTAAGTTCATCTGGCCCCAGATTAGGGTTTTGTCAGGAGAAGTCAACCATGTCTTTGACTTTTGATCAAGGCATGATCCCAAGTCTTGGGACATGATTCTATGTGTTTATATGTATCTTTAGAAACTATCTATTGGTATTTGAAGATATTGAGAAAGTAAGATCATCAAAGATCATCCAGTTGAATCCATGAAGAAATTAGGGTTTTGACTGAAAAGTCAAACCTTTGACTTTTGATGTTTTTGATCCAAGATGAAGTATTCAAGCCATATTCCATCAAGACATGCTTGATTCTTGAGTTATAGCATGAGAAATCAAGATTTGAGAGGTTTCTTGCAAAAAGGGCAAGGCTTGGTTCTTAAAATTTTCTAAGTGTGGAAGAATTCACTCCTTGTGTGAACTTTGAAGAGTCATAACTTTCAAACCACACATCCAATTTTTGTGGTTCAAATCTCAAATTGAAGTTCTCATCATGAAACTCAAAATGTATTAGAGGGTCCTTCTTCAAAAAAGGCTTGGTTTTTAAGTTAGGAAGCTTGGAAGTTCAAGGCAACTTATGACTTAGTGAAATTTCACTACTTTTGCCCTAATTTTCAGCCAACTTCACCTCCATTTTTCATCAAGATCCCTTTGGATCTAGAACTTTGAGTGAACAAGAACATTGTAGAGAATACTTGGGGCTTTCCAAAAAGTACAAGAACTCCCCAATCCAATGTGTGAGCTGAGAGTTTCGAAGACTTGAAGTTGAGGTTTTGAAACTTAGTTTTCATGCTTTTTCACATGGCACATTTGAAGCAAAACAACTTCCATGCTGCAACTCCTTGCATTTCAGAGGAGTTTGCTTGCATATCTTCATTTACTCAAAAAAGGACACGAGTTTGGATCAATATCCATCAAGTTTAAGCATAACCCACTTGTTATTTTCATTAATGGCATAAAGAAGAAACTTCCATTTTGATAAAGCATGGCTTTATGCATAAAGTTTATCTTGAGCTACCAACTTGTTCTCTTTGCATCAGAATTCTTGCTTTTGCTCAGAGGAAAGCTCTGCATTGCCAACTACTTTGGAAGAGGTCATCCCTATGCATTGGAACTCTTGAACTATTGCAAAAGTCCACTTGCATTCCAACCAAATTCTCAACTAAACCAAAATGAACCAAGTTACATTTCTGCAAGTTGATTGCTCTCACTCTCTTGCCTATAAATAGAGCACTCAAACACACTTCAAAACACACAATAAACCTGATAGAAACACTCAAGCAAGGCTTATAGAAAACAGTTCTTGCATTCATCCACCCTTTGTGTCAAGAAACCATCCCCTTGCACAAACTTGCTCAGAACCATTTCTAAACATCAAACCACCAAACCAATCACTCTAACACATCACAAAACATGTGTTAGAGGTGTTCAAACTCTCTCCATCATCCAAAACCTCTTAAATCCAAAGGTCAACCTTCAAACCTAAAGAAGTTTGACATTCTGCATTTGTATGAACCAGTCTTGATTCATTCCATTTCCAACCGCCTTAATACCTCAAACACCATCCATAAATCACCCTTCAACTGTCCAGACCTTGTATTTGCAATTGTAACTCCATTTCTTGAGGTTTCAGTTTTGGTTATTTTGCACTTTTTGCAAGAGGGGATCCATTTTCTGTTCCACTGGCTTTCTTTGGTGTCTAAGCATTCAGTCAATATCTTTGAAGCATATTGGAAGTGTCCAAGGCTTGATCTTTATTCTGTAACATATTTTGGAGGTTTTTTGAAGTTTACTACAAGGGGTAAGTTCATCTCAACTACAACTCTTGGAATCATGTTAATTTTTTATGTGCATTGAATGTGTTTAGCTTGAATATGTTATATGTGTTGTGTTTGGGTCATTAAACATGATTGAACCTGACTGTATTGGACTGTGAACTTGGAAATACAAACTTGAGCTTATTTTAGGAACCCTATCGTGTTTTTAATTAGAGTCACATTTAGCACAAACCAAGGGTACCATCAGTTTCCTTGTGAAAAAATACGTGATTTTGGTCTTTACATCTTGAATTTTCATGGAGTGTAGAGAAAGTTAGAGGTGTTCTTGCAAAGCACCAAATGCTAGGTCATGACCTTGCCTTGCCCAGCCATGGCGCGTTCTGGTCACTAGGAGCTTGTTTTATATATTACTTATTAGAGTTAGTTTAGTTAACGGATGAGGGCGTAGCACCGCTGGTCAATGGAGGTTTGTGTGTGTATTTGATGAGCGAAAAGACTGGGGTTCGAATCCCCCTCGCCCCAGTCTTTTGTTTTTTTTCTGATATAAGCCAGGCTTAACATATATTGTCTTGGTATCATCCCTTGTCCCAGCGCTTATTCTGGTAGGTTTGGCAAGCCTTTTAGGCTGTAACCCTTAGGGCGTGGGTTCAAATCCCTTTAGGACCCTCCCTTTATTTTTATCACTTGTTTTTTTTATGTTTTATTCACAAATTTACAAAATTCATAACTCATTCAATCTTTATGATTTTAATTCCATTATTTTTGCATTGTCTTCCTTTTATTGTGTACCTCATGTTAATATTTCAAAACCTCCAAAAATATTAATTTTTTAGGTCTTTTATGCATATGTAAAAATAATTGTGTTTTTAGGTTATTTTAGGTTCTTAAGGCCATAACATTTGATCTCCCTCACCTATTTAGGACTTGTATAGGCTTGTCATAACATGTTAGGATCACTTCTATTACCTTAAGACTTGCATGATTGTATGTTTTATTTTTAGGTACACTTATAAGTTGTTGGTTACCTTAAAATGTCTAAACTTTTACTACCCCCAATTGAAGTCTTAGATTAGGTCTTTACCTTCAAAATTGGACTTCCCTCTCATGTATGTGTACAACATCAAGTAGATACAAAACCATACACTTAGGTTATACCCTGCACCTTGTGTTTAGACTTCCCTTTCATAGAAGTGAACTTTAGCGTAACATAAGTGATATCTTTCCCCTTTACATAAAGATTAGAATACATCCCCCTTTGTAGGTCATCACCTACTTGTTTAAGATTTTTTAGACTTATACCTTGTTAACTTTAGGTACTTACCTTGTTCATTGATGAATAAATCTTGGTGTGTTAACATGACACTTGTATACTTGAAATACTTGCCTTGAATGTCATCACATTCACCATCTTTATTCATGTGTTATATCCATGTGTTTTTGCTACCATGAATTGTGAATATCTTTGTTAGCTTCATTAAGTTACCCCCTTTAAGAAAGGCTATCTTGTTAGCTCTCCTCCTTAACCCTCTTTGTTCCCCTCCTTCCAAAGGAAAGTCTCTCTATTGACCTCCAAGTCATAGATAGCTCATTACCCTCTTGGCCTAATTAGAGTCATCCCTTATCCTCATTAGGATCAACCCTTGGCCTCATTAGAGCCATTTCTCCCTTAACCTAGTTAGGTTTCCCCTCTTGTAAGCACTATCATTATAAATGCCTACTTTTCTTTCGCCTCATTAGAGCCACTTACCTCATAACTTAGGATCCACCTAGAGTTCTTCAACTCTATATGAGCATCATCATTATGATGTTCCACTTCCCCTTTGGCCTCATTAGAGCCATTCACCCCTTAACTTAGAATTAAGTTAGAGTTCTTAAACTCTATGTGATTCTCTTCATCATGAGCATTAACTTACCCTTACAACTTAGACTTAGAGAGTTCTTTAACTATATATGAGTATCATACTCATTCCCCTTGGAACTTTGACCATAGTCAATGGTTCCTCATTCCTAGTTAGGTGAACTAAGAATGCTCTGATTCCATCCTTATTAGGATACGTAGGCACGAGATGCGACGTCTTGGCGAGCATACTTAGTGTGCATACCCTTAGGTCTTTTCCTTTAGCCCTTTGGTCTTTACCATAGGTCATCTTTACCCTTAGCAGATTCCCTTAGCAAGCAAACAATAGCATAACACAAATACAAACAAGAGGTTCCTCTAGAGTACTACAGATATCTAAGATGCTAACACCTTCCCTAGGTATAACATGCCCAGAACCTTAGATCTCTTAGCTGTGTCTTTACATAGCGCAATTAGGGTTTTCTTCGATCTTTATCCTTTCCTTCGGATAAATCAAAGCTCGGTGGTGAATTTCAAAGATGTGTGATTTAAGTTAATTAATAGCTTGATATCTGATTCTCACCGCAACATTGCACACCTGCCAAATTGGCCAATACAAACATAAAAATGTATTTCATACAGTATAGACATATATATATATATATATATATATATATATATATATATATATATATATATATATATATATATATTATGCAATCATAATAACATCATCAACATGCTCATTTTACACCAATAACACCACAACAACCTCTTTAGAACAACATTCAAGTTTCGCCACTTACAACAAGATTTCTCTACATGCACAACAAGTAATAGTCGTAATCTTCAACATATTAAACTTAAAAATATTAGATAAATGTATCATCTAATTATACCATGCTAAAGTTCTGATCATTAGCTTTCCAACGCTTCGAACGGTTCGTCATTTGGTTTAACGGTTAAAAAGTTATGATAGAAACCGTTTTTGGCGTTTTTCTACCTATGAGTCGACCCCAGGGTCGACGCGCAGGGTACATAGGTCGACGTAAGGCCTGTAAGTCGACGCATACTGTTCAAATTTCTACAATATTACATTCGGGTAGCATCAGGTCGACCCAGGGGATCCTGGAGGTCGACGCACGCTGTTTCGAACCCCAAAAATCACTTTTTTTAAAAGTTATTTCACACCAGTTTTCATACCAAAGCCTATGCCACTATACCCCATCATCATAGACCCGGTTTTATATAAAAATAACATCCTAAACTTCAATTATACTATGTTTTACTCATGGATTAACAACATATCATCGTCAATTTCATACTTCCGACACGAAACTCCAAAACTGAACAATGGAGGACTTTCAACAATTTCTAAAACAGAAACACCACACACATCTATAGGTAAATAACCCATCACATATCAGTTAACAAAACATCGTTTGTCACAAATCAACTAACAATTTCACCATTTATCAATTATTCATAGCAATCATAACATAGAACAACATTCCACGCATAAGACAAAACATAACTTTTACCTATCATTTAACATACTAACCCTTACAAGATCAGAACTCCACCCTTACCTTAGATTGATGAGCTTTTCTCTTCTCTAATGGAGTTCTTCCTCTTCCTTACCCTAGCCTTTTTCACTTTCAACTCCAATTTCACGTACGATCGGAAACTAATTCCAATCTTTTCCAATTCCTTTATAAAATCCATCAACTATGGTTTTCCTCTTTTACCCTCACTCATCCTCATGAAATTACAATCATGCCCTTCAAATCTCTACACACTTAATCTCTCATTTTATTTTATTTCATTATATTATTATTATTATTATTATTATTATTATTATTGTTATTATACTTGATCCCATCTAATTAAAATAATAATAATAATAATAATTCACAATAATTATCTAATTAAATTAATATCAACCTAATATTAAATAATTAAATAATTATCACTAATTTTTTCTATTTAGTTTTACTTTTCACACTACCCATCTCTACTCAACTGCTCACACACTTTTTCACCCTCAATGTCTACTCTTAAGGTTACTACTCCACAACAAGGGTATCCCCAATCACAACAAAACACACATAATCACATTTATACATGCAACTTCACATAATTAAATAATGAAAAATAATTTAAAATAAAACGGGGCGTTACAATCATCACTTTTGAGGTAGGGGGATTGTTTACATGTTGGGTGTTTAGACATTCGGATGGTGAGGGGTCCTAACCCTCCTGTCTTCTTCTTCCCTATTTTGTGTTTTGTGTGATTGTATGTTTGTGGCCTCTTAAAACCTTTTGAATTAAAAATTGGATTATATTAAATTGAATAGAATTTTTTGAATACATAATTGATATTGTTGATTTTGTTGTTATCGATTTGTGGTTGTGCCCTTTGGGGATTTTTGTTGATAATTTGATTATGATCTGTCTGTGCTGTGTAATTGATAATTTTTCTGAGTGATCGATAAGCGAGTTGAGTTAAGGCATAACAGTCCTAAATGGCCTATTTTTCATGAAAACCCCCAAATATCACCTTTTTCCAAAAAAGTTAAAAAAAAATCGAAAAAGGTCAAAAAATAGGGTCTGCGTTTAGGTTCGATGTCTAGTTGGTGAGGTTTTGAGAAATTTCGAGTTCGATGATCTTTCGTTATCCTTTTGATAAGTTTGAGATTCAAATTGCGACCATAGTGTTGTTTTATTATTATATGAGTCAGGTCGCCAGCCAATACAGTTCATAAGAGTTATCTTTAAATGCAAGAGTTGTCATTTGAACACTTTAGAGTTGTTTTGGGATTGTAGAGTTGTTTAGAGTTTCTTTGAGAACTCTGTTGAGTAACAGATAAGAATTGTTACCCTTTTGATGAGTGCGGGTATAAAACAATAACAACTACTCTGTCGATATTTTTTGAGTAATTTTATGAGTCGATGAGCAATAAAGTAATTTGAGTTACTGAGTAGTAAAGTAATTTGAGTTGCTGAGTAATAAAGTAATTTTCCCTAATATTTTTAATATAATTATTGAGATTTAATTATATTGCTGAGTTGTGTAATTCTGAGAGAATTACAGCGTTAGCCTTATATTGGCTAATTGTGCGTCCATAGAGGACACTGTTGATACGAGATACGAGATGTAATTTGTTGATTAATTATGAGTTGTGATTGACATTATATGTTTCTGCATTCATGTGATTAGAGATAGGTACGACTTCGGTCCGATGAGGTCCAGTGCTAAGAGAGAGCCAGTGACGGTCTCATTGTTCAGAGAGAACATTTTCTAGAGAGGAATTGGAGACGTAGATAATTCCTTAAAATAACTCGGACATCCAAACTTTTAGTGCCACATGCATATTGGAAGAGATATGCATATCATCTCACATTTTCATTGTAATTAATTGTGGATTAGGATTAATGTGTATGATTTATGTTATGTCTGTGAATACTATCCTTGCTGACTAATACATCAATAACTTCTATAAAGTTATTCTCACCTCTTTTTGTTGTTGTGTGGCTCGTTATGCCTATCTTGTAGATACAGGTAGCGGGCAGTAGCTGTGAGTTGGCGAATGACACATATTATTAGACGATAGGCTTCGATCTAGAGGGGCTGAATAGATCACAAATTTTAAACCCAAAAACTTTGGCAAAAATCTGTTTTCAAAAATATGGCACAGCGGAAAAACAACCCGAATTGAATCATCTAACTGAACCTGCTATCAAAAAGCTATGTACGTATCGCAAACCAAATATAATGATAATGACCCTAAATATTCAACAACGATCAAGCTACAAATCAATTAAATGCAAATCTATTCATAACTCGTATTTCCAATGAACAAAAAAAACAATTAAAAATAAACACAAACAATTTATCGAACATTTGGTATGCAATCGATAGCAATTGGAAATTCAATTTGTTTTGTTGATATTAAAAGCCAATCACAATCAAAGTGATTATGATTATATCAACAACAACACTTTTAAAAGATAATTGAAAAACAATTTCCAATCGAATTAATCAAACAATGATGAACTCGATAAATTGCGAAATCAACAATTAAAGTGATAAAGTGATAAATGAGAGAGAGATCTAGATTTGTTTAGGCAGTTCCCCAATCGTCCTCGCTATGGGTACGTATGTCTTCAATTCAAATCGAATTGAGATAATTGCAATTAACCTTTTCTTTGTAAAATCATTTATACAAGAGATGAAGAATGCAAACTCAAAAAACCCTATTGTTTTGTGTTGATTCTTCCACCTCCAAACCCTTGATCAAAGCTTGATCAAGTGATCAACAATGCGACTTGATGGGTTATCATGAGGGGGGAGCATTCACATTGGGCCAAACACTCACCTAAAAGTCAAAGACTCACCCAAACAAGTAAGAGAGACACCACATATTCACCCAAAACCTTAAGGTGATAGGTGTATGGGTCCTCTTACTTATAAAGTGCTCAACCTTAACTTTTCTAAGCAATGTGGGACTTAGAACTCACACTTGTTTCTCCACACAACTCACACTTATTTCCCAATAATCTCCCCCTCAAGTGTGAGTCCATCCACTATGTTCCCCCTCAAGCAAAAGTTATTTCATCCACATACTTGTACCGCCGTTGAGAGACACCCTTATTTCATCTTGGGCACTTCAACGGAACATGCCTCCTGACCATCATGCCAGGAAGACTTTCGACACAAGGAGCCGGTCCCTTACTCGAACTAGGCTATGATACCACTGATGGGTTATCATGAGGGGGAAGCATCAAAAATTGAGTCGTCTCTAGGGCTGAAGAAAGCATCATGATGATAATCTAGTTCAGGAATGGAATTCTAGTTCACTCGACCGCCAACAGGAATTCGAATAGCAGTAGGAGGAGGTGGACCACCACCAGCAGGAGGTGGAATAGCACTAGCAGGAGGTGGAACGACACCGACGAGAGTGGTACCAGTAGGGGTTGGAGTAGCACCAACATGGGTTGCAGTAGAACCAACAGGTGTATTCACATGAGTATTCACAGGAGGATTGGCAGCGCTCCTTTCAAAAAATTTTCTTAGTTCTTTTTGGCCCCTGGCCATATTTTGGATAACTTCCATTATATGTCCCATCTGGGTCCTCATATTGAGCATTTCCTCTCTGAGAGCATATTGGTTCTATTCCAATTTATCCATGAGTAATCTTTGATTGCAACGCATGTCATAAGGATGTTGAGAAGTCAACTTGACGATGTAGCTTTCTGGAGAAAAAGGCCAAGTAGTAAGTTTCTTGGTTTTGCTTCATGAAATGCAAAATGATGCATGAATGTGCGTGGAGTTTTTCATTTTATTTTTTCTTTTTATTCTTGCAAAGCTCGTAGACATCTTGTTAGTTATTGCTAAGCATATAAAAAGTTGTTATTGTAATCAATCATGAAGAAGTATTGGAACATAAAATTTCTCATTTCATTGATTTTTGGAATCAAATTCAAGTACAAAGAATTGGAAAGATAAACATTTGGAATTAAAATTACAAAGCAATTCTGAAAGTGATCCCTTGAGCCCTTCGAACTACCTCAAGAACAGTGGTGAGCCCCCTAGAGGTCTTCTTGCAGAACTTCATAAAAGTATATACAGGATTAGGAGTTTACTCTGGAAGCATAACTTGGTCCGTTTTCTTTAATCTATCAGGAAGCTCTCGGATAACAAAGTTTGACAAACCAGCCATGTTCGAAAACTTTATCTTCCATTCAAAGTAGAGACCTTGGATATTCTTGATAATTTCATCCCTCTGAGCCATAAAAACTTCTTCCTTATGACAATTGTCCTCCCAATACTTGCAGTTATTCCCCAGCTCTAGGTATATTTCATCAAAGTTCCTAGCCTGTAATCTTTTGACTTGCTCACCAGCCATTTCCAGTTGAAACTTCACATGTAGGCATTCTCGATGTATCTTTTCTTTCTCTAACTGCTCACGCGTCAGATGGTTTTGGTAGTCTTTGACGGTGTTTCTCAGCTCGAGGATTTGGGCCTCATAATCCTCTCTAGCATCCATCTTCATTTGGTTGAATATTTCCACATCTTTCTCTAAGTCTTATATGATACGCTTGGCTCGATCCAATTTTTCATTTTGTTCATCCAACTTAGAATTAGCTCCCTTAAGGTCATCTCTAAATTACTCCATCTTTGCTTCCTCATCTCTGACTCTTTTCCTACTGTTTGTGAACTTTTGCTTCAACTTTTTCTTCTCATCCTCCAAGTCTTCACTCTTTTGCTTGGTTCGATTGAGTTGGACTCGTAGCTGAGATTTCTCATCCTCCAGCTCCTTGATCTTGGCTTTTAGCTTCTCCACATCTTCTTACAAAATTGGCTCAGGCTCAGGTATTGGTGAGAAAGCTAAGGGTCCAAAGAAGAAAGGAAGCTTGACCACCCGGGCTCTTTATTTCACCCATTGGACATAAGGCTCTTTAGGAATTACATTATTTTTCTCGATTTCATGTCCACTTCTAACAATCTTTGTCCATGCTCTTCTGAATTTTCATACAACATGATTAGTAGGAGTGACACCATTGATAACAAAAGGAAAAAGTTCCTTGTCTTTAGGAGGGCCATTCATCCATGAATTGTCTCATGAATACCACGGGGTTGTAATTAATGCAACCATGTGTCCCCACGAGTGGTACATTGGGAAACTCCCTGCAGTGAAGTATAATGTTCTTAGTCTCTGACTTCCTCATATATTATTTAATAAAGATAGTAGTAACTGAAGCAAACCTTTGAGGCCAAGAGAGTTCTTTAGAAACAATGGAACCTTCTTGAGGCATATGAGTTCACATCCACATGTGCAAGAGTAGAGCACAATAGAGGAATGTGCCACTCTTCTTCTCATGTCAAGTGTGGAAGGTGTGATAGAAGTCTGAAGGAACGACATTGGGTTACCAACCAAGAAGATCTCTACTTCCAAACGATCCACGAAATTGACAATATTAGGGAAGAGCATAATTCCATAGATGAAGAGTGCCAAAATTGCACAACATGCATCCCACTTTTCTTCCTTGACACACTTCCATGCTTGATATTCTAAGAACCTCTTTGAGAATCCCTTGAAGGCCCCTTTGGGTGCCTAATTGGCTACTACATCATCCACACTGATACCTAGAGCTACTTCCATGAATTTCCAAAATGTTCCCATATTTCACTTGGATTTAGTCGCGCTTGAGGGGTGTTATTTTGGAACACAAAGTCTTCAAGCTATCAATCTGAGGCTATTTGTACTTGAATGAGAAAGTGTTTTTTCTGAAAGTTTCCACACTCACATTCATTGTGACTGCTCCCATGTCTACCTTCATCATGATTGCTTTGGAAAATGTTTTATCTGTAACAAACACAAGATACTTAGAGCTTTGTATGATTTTTTGTATGAATGAATGAATGCATGTTACACATGTAGGAACTCCAAGCATGTCGTTTCATAAGTCTGAGGTACAGATGGAGAATACACTGATTGCTCCTTACAAGGATCACACTAGTTAGGATCTAGGGTTTAAACATGAGCCATAGAGTCACGAATTCACATGAATGTTTATCACTCACGGCAGAAGCATGTCTGTTGACAACTCCATCAAATGAATCCACTCTGAGTGTATCTACCCATACGAGAAAAGCTTCTCGGGGCCCACACTATGTGACCTTTGACATTGGGTTCTAGACAAAGGTCTCAGAGTCATGAACTTCCTTAATTGTTGGTCCCGTATGTTAGTTTGATTGCTAGACACCACTCCATTAAAGAAAGTCTGTTTTGGGTGAGATCTTCGTATCGACCCACGCGAGAAAAGCTACTTAGGGGCCCATACTACGCGACCATCAGTCCTACTTGGCCAAAGGTTCAAGATTCTATAAAGGTCCTTAGAGTCATGGATCCCAATAAAACATTGACGCTTACGACAAAAGTTTGTCGGTCGTCAATATCCTCTACAAAATCTACTCCAAGTGAGGTTCTCGTATCGACTCTCAAGAGAAAAGCTTATTGGGATCCCATACTACTCTACCTCATATTATCTCATGTTTTCACTCTATACTCGGGTATATAGTATTTCCATCAAGGTTTGCAATCAAAGTATCCATCCAATGCCACAACATAAGAGAGCCACATAATAGATGAGTATTAACATTGAAATCAACAAGAAAGCAATAAAGCAAATAAAGTGGAAAGAAAAACACTCAAACATGCAAAGAAGGTAACCTAGACTAGGTTTGACTTGCTTAAGGAAGTCTTCCCCTATAGAGTTGCCAGCTGTCACTACGCAAAAAAATGCACAAAGTCACAACCGAATCTTATTTATTCCGAAGAAAGTGACAATATCGATAAAACCCCCATAAGAGATGAAGAAAATGGTTTCGCAACCAAATTCGGGTTTGAAAGTCGGTTATGCAAGGGGAAGCTATTAGCACCCCTCACATTCATCGTACTCGACAGGAACCATATGGGTTGTCTATGCGCGAATGGGTGTCATTATCTGAAGGTTACTTGCTATCGGGGAAAAACATTTATTTTTTATTAGTGTGCTCGCCCAGATCTTGAAATATCGTGTCTATATATCCTCATACTGTAATAAGGAATCAGAGCTCAGTAGTTTGGGGTAGGAAATAAGTGTGTGTTGGTTGATTTTACCTTGAAAAAGGGTTTTAGAATGATGCCCTAGGCGCAAAAAGAGTTTGATGAGTTGATGTTGATTTTAGGGTTTTGAAAAGAGATTGTTTTTTATTCGAGTTGCACTAAAGACAATGGGTAGAGGCGAATATTTTAAACAACAAAGCCAAACATCTTGTGTCCAAAATACTCAGAGTGAGGGTAGGGAAGCTCCATTCTCACTCCTTTTCCACCACTTAAGGCTCATGGCACACAATTCTAATCATACTTTAACATGTTTTTTTATTTTATTTGAGAAAATACTGCTTGATGTTGGATCAAGAGTTTTATTGAGAAAATGTCGCTTAACATTTGATCAATGGTTTTATTGAGAAAATGTCGCTTGACGTTGGATCAAGGGTTTTATTGTTGATTAAGAAAACGATGAGGTTGATCCTAGTCCCTAAGGATATCTAGCAAGCAAAACCAAACCAAAGGGAAGCATAAAAGTAACAAAGTACACAAAGTAGGGAGTGTCATACCCCAAATTTTGACCACTAAGATTTCCCATCATTGTGCAAATCATCAGCACAATATGGATGTACCTTTGTACCTCATTAGTCTCCCCAAAGATGGGTGAGCATTCACTACAAACAGGATTTAGGGTTTCAAGCCCTCGCAGAGCTCTTAGACAAAGGATCAATCAAGGAATGACATGATCTTCAACTTGTCTAGCCTCTCAAATATCCACAAAGGATCAAGAGGACTCCCACTTCAAGGATTAAGCACAAGTTTGCTCCCTTCGTGGTGGATCAAGCCTCAGGATCGCCAGTGTCACCAAATTAGGGTTTGGTCGACTAGGGCCTCCAGATAAAAATTTTCCTCTGGGCATGAGCCAATGCTTGAAAGCATAACCTAAAATGCTCCATGAAACATCATAAACCCCATCATCAAGTTAATTTAGCCTCAGGGGATGCATACATCAAAAATCAGGAATTAGGGTTTCTTGACCTAATTCACCCCTAAGTTGACTTTTGGGACAAATCATGAGCCAAGACCTCAAGACATGATTTGAGGGTCTCCAACATACCACGTTGATCCATTTGCAACAATGGATTGACCCAAGAAGCTTGAGCAACAAGTTTCATTTTCATCTGAACCACAGTTAGGGTTTCGCGAGAAAAGTCAACTGTAGCTTTGACTTTTGACCAGGACATGCTCCCAAGCCGTGGGACACGATTAAATACACCCTATAACACCCATGGAACATGTACATCAATTTTGATTTAGGTCAAGGACATGATTTCCTGAAGAATCGCATAGTTTGGAATTCATCTGATAAAAAGTCAACTGTGCACAAAAGTCAAACTTTGACTTTTTGAGATTTTTCATAAAAATGGTTTTTTTACCCTAAAATGATGTTAATGTGTGATTGGAATCATCATTCATCAAGAAAAATCAAAGAAAGTGGGATAACTTGTAAAAGGGGTAACCATAAAAACTTAAAAAAATTTCTAAGTTATGAAAAAAAGTGGCAAGGGTACCAACTTTGGAGGATCATAACTCCTAAACCAAAAATCCATTTTTCTCCATCCAAAGCTTGATTTGTAGCCCTCATTACCCTCTACAAAAACTTCAACTAGACCTAAGTCCAATTCATTAAGGATTTTGAGTTATGCTTGGATCAAAATGGCTAAAAAGTTAAAATTGACATTTTTCAGCACAATGTCCCAACTTCAAGGCTGTTTTTCTCCATGATCCAAGTTTTACCAGGTCTAATGTTAAACATCAAAGTTGAAGTACGTCATCTAAGCTTTCCGAAAAGTCCTCGAACGTCCATGTAACATACTCGAGCAAGGAGTTATAGATCTTACAAAAGGCCTTGCTGAAGCTGAATTTTACAAGGCAGATTTGCACATTTTTTGTGCCACGCGAATTTTCAAGCCTTGTCATCAGTTTGGACACATCTAAGGATCAAATCCAAGTGGGATGATCTGATCCATGAACCTCCCAAGTCCAAGGAACAAAGAAAAGCATGCCAAAGCCTAGAAATCCCTAAAAGAGGGACAAAACTCCAATTTTGGTTTGGAGCATTTAATGGATGCTTAGAGGTGGCATGTACTGAGCCATTCTCATCTGAAATTAGTCAAGACTTATCCAAGACCAAGGGAACCAGCAGCCTGTGCCATAACCTCTAGTCAATGGCTAGAGGAGACTTGCATTTCCATTGGCCAACATGGAACAAACACCTGCTGCAGTTGTCATTCACTGTGGATCCCAAAACAAACTTGCTCTACTATAAATAAAGCTCATTTGTGCTCAGTTTGAGTACACCAAAGCCATCAAACAGATGCTTTCCTCAAATTCTCTCTTTCACTCCAAAATGCCTTCATCAGTAAGGAAATTATGAGTTTTTGAGCTAGAGAGCAATTCCACTCAAACTAATCACACACACACCTCATATATATCATATGTAAGCTGTGCAAACCATCAAAAGTGACCTGTAATCACAACATCACAAAGTCACCTCTCAAAACCTCAAAATGACACTTTTTTGCATTTTTCAAGCCATGTCTTGATTCAGTCACTTTCCAAACCAGATAAAACCTCAAACACACTCTAAATATCATCCTTGAACTATCCCAAATGGTGCCACACATCTGGAACACCGTTTGAGAGAGTTGGCATTTTGGCCGTTTTTGACCATTTCGCGAGAAAGTGCACAAACTTGCTCCAGAGGTTTCCAGCCGATTCCAACCATCCTAAAAGCTTCTAAGAGGTCATTTGAGGTTGTCCAAAGCATCAAATCATTTCTGGAACAAAGCACTTGGAAGGTTGCCCAAAATCTCCAAAAAAGAGGTAAAATCCACAACTTGAATTCTTTGAATCATGCTTTCCTTTGTTGTCCACATACATGCATCATATTGAACAATTCTTGAGGTAAATATGTAGTCCTTAATGTGTATGTTGTGATCCTCCCACTGTTTGCATTTTGACATGTTTTTATGTGGAATTTTGGTTGTTTTGAAACCATGTACAGTTCTGTCTTGTTTTCATTGGTGTGTTCTATACATTAAGTTTTATTTTGCATGAGTAACACCATTGGATTCCTTACGAAAAATCGGTCAAGATAGATTTTTTTTACGGATTTCAATTCCGATGAAAATTGAGAGAGTTACGCGCGTTGGAAATTTTACGCGAAACGGCGTCGAATTAACGATAGCGGTTCTGTTTTTTTGCTTTGTACAGTGAGTTTCCGAGTGCATGAATAACACCATTGGATTCCTTGCGAAAAATCGGTCAAGATAGGTTTTTACGGATTTCAATTCCGATGAAAATTGAGAGAGTTACGCGCGTTGGAAATTTTACGCAAAACGGCGTCGAATTAACGGTAGCGGTTCTGTTTTTTTTGCTTTGTACAGTGAGTTTCCGAGTGCATGAATAATACCATTGGATTCCTTGCGAAAAATCAGTCAAGATAGGTTTTTACGGATTTCAATTCCGATGAAAATTGAGAGAGTTACGCGCGTTGGAAATTTTACGCAAAACGGCGTCGAATTAACGGTAGCGGTTCTGTTTTTTCGCTTTGTACAATGAGTTTCCGAGTGCATGAATAATACCATTGGATTCCTTGCGAAAAATTGGTCAAGATAGGTTTTTACGGATTTCAATTCCGATGAAAATTGAGAGAGTTACGCGCGTTGGAAATTTTACGCGAAACGGCGTCGAAAACAACGATAGCAGTTTTTGTTTTTTAATTTCTGCGTTTTGTGCGTCGATTTTCCGTGTGCGTGAGTAATACCATTGGATTCCTTGCAAAAAATCGGTCAAGATAGGCTCTTGAGGATCTTGATTCTGTTAAAAATCGAGAGAGTTACGCACGTTGGAAATTTTACGCGAAACGATGTTTTTACACGCAGCAGCTCTGATTTTTTTATCGCTGTATTTTGTACGTTGAGTTTCGGCGTGCGTGAGTGATACCATTGGATTCCTTGTGAAAAATAGGTCAGGATAGGCTTTCGCGTATCTTGATTCGGTTAAAAATCGAGAGAGTTACGCGTGTTTGAAATTCAACGCGGAACGGTGTTTTTAATCGATAACAGTTTTTGTTTTTTAATTTCTGTGTTTTATACGTCGATTTTCCGTGTGCGTGAGTAATACCATCGGATTCCTTGCGAAAAATTGGTCAGGTAGGTACTTCCGGATTTTGATTCCGATAAAAATCGAGAGAGTTACGCGTGTTGGAAATTCGGCGTGGAACGGTATTTTCAAAACGATAGCAGTTTTTTCTGCGTTTTGTGCGTCAATTTTCCATGCGCGTGAGTAATATCATCGGATTCCTTGCGAAAAATCGGTCAGGCAGGTATTTCCGGATTTTGATTCCGATAAAAATTGAGAGAGTTATGAGTGTTTGAAATTTGATAAAAACCTATTGAAAATTAAAGTTTCGGTACTCGTTTTTACCCCAAAAAATGTCGAAAATTATATTTTGATATCTTTTCTCTTTTTCTTACTTTTTATTTTCAAAACTCAACCAATTTTTTTCACATAGCAAAAAATCATCATTTTCCAATTCGTACCCCATAATATTTTAATCCAAAAAAATAAAAAAAAAGTATTATTTTTAATATATTTAAAAATAGTGTTTTAAATCGTTTTAAATGCTTTTAAAATGATTTCTTTTTTTCTTGATTTTTAAAACCAAAATGATTTTAAATATTTATGTTGATAAAATATTTTTTTTCATAAACTTTAATCATTATTTAATGATTTTATTTGATATTTTTATCATTTTTTACTTAATTTTTCTTGAAAAAATGCCTAAAAAATGAAATTGGGGTTTTCTTTGATTTTCACCCTAATAAATCTTTTTTAAACACTTGGGCCTCTAATAGAGTGTAAGACCCAATCCTTTTTTGACCAAATCATTTTTGGGCCTCATTCATTGTATAAGCTCGATACCGTCAAAAACAAACGGCGCGATCGTCGTCTTTTTAAGAAATAACCTTGGGTCTCTCCTCGAGCTATAAGACCCATTCAAAACTTTTGGGCCTCTATTAGAGTGTAAGACCCAATCCCCTTTTAACCAAAACAATTTTGGGCCTCACTTATTGTATAAGTCCCTCTGCGTTAAAAGAAAACTTCGGCGCGATCGCCATTTTCAATCGAAAATCAACTGGGCTTATCTTTGAGCTGTAAGTCCCATTTCTTTTCATTTTTAAACACTTAGGCCTCTATTAGAGTGTAAGACCCAACCATTTTTTAACGAAACAATTTTGGGCCTCAGTTATTGTAGAAGTCCCGATACGTTAAAAATCTCGGCGCAATCGCCACTTTCAAACTGAAAATATTTTGGGCCTCTCCCTGAGTTGTAAGCCCCATATTTTGTACAAAAATACACTTTGCGCCTCTAATAGAGTGTAAGACCCAACCCCTCTTTTTTATATTTTCTTATTATTTTTTAATAATTTGGAAAATTCATAACTCCTTCAATTTTGATTATTTTTTATTGGTTCTTTTTCTGAAAAATCACAAAAATAGTAAAATATTTTATTCTACAAAAAAATCAAATTTATATTATTTATTTAATATAGTTGATATTTTTGTGAATAAATTCATTTTTAATTGTTTTTAAGCATTTTAAAAGTGAATATTCATCTTGAAAATAAAGACTATGGGCCTCCCCTCGTGTTGTAAGCCCCATTTCTTTTCTTTAAACTCTTTGGGCCTCTAATAGAGTGTAAGACCCAATCCCTTTGTAAATACCAAAATTTTGGGCCTC
Source organism: Lathyrus tuberosus (assembly GCA_022829125.1). Classification (NCBI taxonomy): domain Eukaryota; kingdom Viridiplantae; phylum Streptophyta; class Magnoliopsida; order Fabales; family Fabaceae; genus Lathyrus; species Lathyrus tuberosus. The sequence goes on from JALAZF010000003.1 coordinate 9,903,649, forward strand.
AGTCACTTGTATAAGTCCAACGGTGTTTACAAAACCTCGGCGCGACCGTCGCCTTTTTTCAAAATTAACCATTGGGCCTACCCTCGAGTAGTAAGACCCATTTCTTTTCCTAAAACTCACTTGGGCCTCTTGATAGAGTGTAAGACCCATCCCTTTGTACAGAAAACCTTTCTTGGGCCTCAGTCACTTGTATAAGTCCCTCTGTACAAATTCAACAGTGCGCTCACTGATAAAACCCTGGGCCTCTCCTTGAGCTGTAAGCCCCAAATCTTTCTTTTTCAAAGCACTTTCTCCTTTGATTTTAAATATACTGCTGTTTTCAATCTTTCTTTGTTGAACAACTAACCAAACAGCATGGAAGCTCTACAACCGAGTAAGTGTTTACCCGCTTTCATTTACCGCTTTCATATGTATATAACTGTATTGTGGGGCTGTTTCACTGTAAGTCTCCTTTCATAAACTCATATACATATAACTGTATTGTGGGGCTGTTTAGCTGTAAGTCTTCTTTCATAAACTCATATCAACTGTGTAATAATAGTATAGATATCTAGAGTTTCCCCGGCAACTACGTCTAGAACTAGGTGACGCCGTTTCATTTATTCGTAGAAATAGACAACTAGATCCCCAATAGGATCACCAGATACAGTCTTCTTTTCGGCTGTCCTCATTAGGAATTGTCAAGAAACTCTACTCCCCAAGATGAATGTCTTCTCCGTGAATGGCATCTTTGAGTTTCTTCCAAATTCTCGGACTTTCCTGACTTGATATATTCCTTGTGAATAGCTTGCCTTGAATTTCTCGGGGTTTGGGGACCCACGGGCTTCCTAAAAGCATCGGCCTCCTCTTGGGCATCGTACAAGGACCCACAGGCTTCCTCAAAGCAACCCCGCCTCCTCTTGGGCTTCATACAAGGACCCTACGGCTTCTTAGAAGTATTCACAGCCTCCTCTTAGGCTTCGTATAATGATCTCTTCCTTCGGGAATGATAGCCTCCTCTTGGGCTTAGTACAAGGACCCGTCGGCTTCTTAAAAGTTTCCAGCCTCCTCTTGGGCTTCGTACAAATTGTCCCGACGACCTCCTAGAGGTATAGGAACAGAACCTAGTCATCCTCATAGAACAGTCCTTTCAAAGAGTCTACTACTGTTTCTCAAAACATAGTACAAAAGATGAAACTCTAGACATGGACAGTCTAACTTCCTTGAGTCTCAAAGACATTCTCAAGTGACCCCTTCGTTAAATAGGAAGGAAACCCGCAGACTCGGACAGTCTCAATACCCTTTGGATTTCCCGTTTCCTCAAAGAGAAGGAAATATCCCTGATCTTCAAATCAAATCCCTGAGTACAGTGTTGCTCATATAAGAACTGATTTTCCCTTTAAAATCAGTATACTGGACCTGTCACTTTACTGAAACAGTCACCATAGCCTCCATCTCGGGCTTCGTACGAGATACCAAAATTCTCCCCAGCGGAGTCAAACAACGTTTAGCCTCTCTCTTGGGCTTTGTACAAGACACATAAGAGACTCCCTCGTTGAGTCAATCACCCCTTTCGCCTCCATCTCGGGCTTCGTACGAGATAAAAAGACTCACTTATTGAGTCAAACCTTTAGCCTCCATCTCGGGCTTCGTACGAGATACAAAGACTCTCTTGTTGAGTCAAACTTTTAGCCTCCATCTCGGGCTTCGTACGAGATACGGAAAACACTATCTTGTTGAGTATAAAAGATTCTCCTGTTGAGTCAACCATTTTAGCCTCTCTCTCGGGCTTCGTACGAGACACATAAAAACTCCCTCTTGTTGGGCCAATAGCCTCCTCTTAGGCTTTGTATAAGAAAACCACTGGTTGATCCAATCAACCTTTTAGCATCAAAGCTGTGCCTCGTTCACAGTACACAAACATCAACAACTCTTTTCCCTTCATCTAATCGCTGTAAGCGGCAAGCCTCTGGATCATCTACATCCATGCCATTGTCCCTCTTTTAGCATGATAAATTCCTAAGGAAAGATATCATTGCTCTACACTGAGTTAAAGTCTTCTCCTTCAGGTTAAAATCCCCTTTAAAGGAAATTATGGCATTGCTAGGATCCGCGTATCCCGGTTAAAGTAATTCTCCTTTATAACCAGTCACCCAACAGTTGTGACAGACAAACCCTTCTTTAGAGATGACAAATTCTCTCTAAAGTCGAGGTCCTTCAGCTTCACGTCTTGGGCTTTGAACAAGACACAAATAGACCCTTCAGCTTCACATCTTGGGCTTTGAACAAGATACAAACCACCTTTCGCTTCACGTCTTGGGCTTTGAACAAGACACCAAAAAAAAACCAATTTCCTCCCATAGAATAGGAGGAACTACGAATGCTCTGATTTCCCTATTTCGGTAAACGGGAATACGTAGGCATAAGATCGAAAGAAAAGATCTTAGCGAGCGCAATCAACAAAAAACCCAAATCCCATATCTCCATCAATCAAAAGCAGTAATTCAAAAGCATCAGTCCTAACATCCTAACCCTTGTTCCCCGCTAGAAAGTCCTAGAAAGAAAGAAAACTGTATTGGCGAAAATACAAATAACCAATACAAAGTCCCCCCCACATTGATAGCATCCGTAACCTAACAGACCGCTGTTTAAACTCAGTATGTAAAGCAGGGTTAATTGGAGACATCTATTTCCCTTCCTTATTCAGCTCACAATAGGATAAAAAATGAATCGACCTGTAGTCAAAGCTCAAACCGCAGAGAGCGACCAGCGCTTAAGAACCGCGTCCAAAATCGTTCGCTACAGAAAAATGGCGCCCACCGTGGGGCCGATTCTTTCTTTCTTACAATTTAAACCTTGGGTAAGTCATTTTCATGGCGGTGGCCGCCAACAGAAAAATGGCGCCCACCGTGGGGCATATCTCTTCAGCTTCTTTCCTTTTTCCTCCTTTTCACCTCTTTGGTTGATACCACAGATTGGGGCTTCCGCCGGGGAACCCATTTTCTGTTAGGAACTTAGGATTCTTAGCTTTAAAGGTCTAGGATGTTTAGGACAAATATATATACTGCTTTTCCTAATTGCTATACGTGTTTATTTTTCTGCTAATGGGAATGCGGGTGATGCCGTATGTGGAGAGAATGAGTATACACTTAAGATAAGTGATGGCGACGGGGTCGACCATCAACCTCAGTGGAGGCTGACCAACGCAACCCATTCACTCTTCTAGCCAATGGGCCGGTTGTTAAGTCTGAGAAGCTGAGGAGCCAAACCCTTTCGTAGTGCGGAAACTATCGGAAATAGTTGTTACGCGATACTACCCTCATTTGAGGCTGGTGATCTATTCTCGGTGAATGGCACTTACTCTAAGATTGCTCTACAACTCGCTGGCCATCCGCTTGTTGTTTTGCTTTCCTGGGAGGAGCTGATGATAATGAGTACAGGTACAAAAATCACCCTAGTATAAACCTTTGGGGATGGGTAGAGCCTTGACTTCATGACAACGACCCTTTGACCCCATGTTTTTTCTATGTTTTTGTGTGCTGCATTCATGCATTCATTTAATAAAACATTAAAACATTCAAAAAACTTCTCTTCTAGTCTCTCTATTTTTCAAGTTAAACTAAGACTGTGATTGCAAATATCAGAGAAAAAGATTACGCTAATGGATTTCGGTAGAAGGAGAACTCATACGTACACCTTCAAGGTTCCAAAGCTAGAGGATTTGAGAAGGTTAGCAAGGATGATCACTAACCCTGAGGCTTTCAGAGCCAGGAATGGAGGTTTGCTACCGCTGTTAAGAGTCCATGTGATTGAGGGAATCATTGATGCGCTCATTCAATTCTACGATCCGGTTTATCACTGTTTCACATTCCCGGATTACCAGCTCGCACCAACGCTGGAGGAGTATTCTCACCTGACTGATCTACATATCACTGATCGAGCTCCATTTTCTGGACTGGAAGAAATTCCGAAGAATCAGACTATTGCAAGAGCAATTCATTTGAACGAGTCTGAGGTCAGGACTCACATGACCACTAAGGGTGGCATCCAAGGTTTGCCAGCCCAGTTCTTGATAAAGAAATCCCTGTACTTTGCTAGTATAGGGAACGGGACTGCTTTTGAAAGCATCTTTGTCTTGCTCACCTACGGGTTATTTTTGTTTCCCAACATCAATAACTTCGTCGATATCAACGCCATTAAGGTTTTTCTCATTGGAAATCCTGTGCCGACTTTGCTCGCAGATGCGTATCATTCTGTACACTTAGGAAATTTGTACAGTGGAGGGGAGATCACATGCTGTGTACCTCTACTTTATAAATGGTTTATCTCTCACTTGCCCAAGTCTACTGCTTTTTGGGATTGCAAGAGTGTCTTACGTTGGTCGCAGAAGATCATGTCTCTTACCAACTCTGATATAGATTGGTGTAAAAGGATCTATGATGGAATCAGAATCATTGATCGTTGTGGAAACTTCCCCAACGTACCCCTCATAGGAACTAAAGGAGGAATCAACTATCACCCGGTATTGGTTCGTCGTCAATTTGGATACCCGATGAGGCTTGTTCCGTGCAACGCTCATCCGGAAGGTCTTTTCTTCAAGGAAGGAGAAAACGACATAGCACTAAAGACGGAAATAGTGCACGCTTGGAAACATGTTCATAAGAAAGGACGAGAGTCTCTGGGAAAACCAAACTGTGTCTCGGTGGAGCCTTATCTCCACTGGGTACAAACTAGAGCTCTCAAGCTAAAGATGCCTTATCCTCGTTACGGAATTCTTCCGCCGAGGGAGTCTGTCATGTACTTCATGACGGAAACTGAAAGGCTTCAGGTTACTCTCAACAAAGTTCAATGGGAGAGGAGGTCTTGGAAGAATAAGTACCGCACCCTCGACGTAGAGTGCATCAAAATACAACAACTACTGAAAGAGAAGGACGCTCTGATTGAAATTTTGGAGCAACATACTGTAGAGAATCAAGACAACCAAAGGAATTTGCTCACTCCTTTCACTTGGCAAAGGAATGACAACCCGACAATGGCCCCAGAGCCCCGGTCAAAGAAAAGGAAGATACCAGAATCAGCACCCGGTTTCTCCTCAGAGAGTACTCGGGACCCATTAGCTTAGGTTTCTGTTTCCGCACCTTGTAATCTACTGTATTTCCATTTCTATAATCCTTTGGAATTCAATAAAAAGGGGTTTCCCCAGTGTTTGATATTTGCAATCTAATTGTCGAAGTTTATTTTGATTAAACCAAAAGAACAATTAATATAATCATTGCATTCATCATTCTCACATCGCGTATTCTTCTTCCCTACGAATCTCACGTTTGTGTCTCGGTTCTAGAGTCAAACTGTCTCATTCGTACAATACTCGGGCCAATCGTCAGAAAAAGATGGATGATCTTGAGGAAGAGAACTGAGAGTTGAAAGAAGTGATCGACACTCTGAGAGAGGATATGAGAAAGCTTCGTAACGACATGCAAGCCATGGCAGAAGCTCAGCTACAAAGAACTGTGATCTCAGAGATCACCTCAACGCCCATAGTGGAAAGGTATGATCCTAGGTATCAGATGCCGAAAGATCGTCCCTGGGGCATGCCTGTCAACTATATCCCGGGAGGATATGTTCCGCCGATCACTGAAGATCAGGGAATCGCAACAGAAGCCGTTGGGCCTGAAGGTTACAAACTTCGGGAAAGCGAAGATGCCAGGGGCATACTGAAGACTCCTGAAGGTTACAAACTTTGGGAAGCGCCAAGACTTACTGCCGTAGTCACGGTACCACCCCCTGTGGTGCACACTGTCCCGAAAGGACAGATTCCACAGACACCTTCTGGTAAGAAGGAAACTATGTTTGACAGAATGGAGGAATTCCAGGAACAGTTCTTGGAAATGCAGAAAGAGCTGCAAGCCATTCGCGGTCAGGATTTATTCGAAAAGGACGCCACAGACCTCTGCTTGGTCCCCAATGTGAAAGTCCCGCACAAATTCCAAGTGCCCGACTTTGAAAAATACAAGGGTAACTCTTGCCCTCAAAGCCATCTGGTGATGTACGCTCGGCGGATGTCAGCTCAGACGGATAATCAGGACCTGCTGATTCACTACTTCCAGGATAGTTTAACCAGTGCCGCATTAAAATGGTACATGGGTTTAAACCGTGCCACGATCAGCACTTTCAGAGATCTTGGTACTGCCTTCGTCCAACAATACAAATACAATTTGGACATGGCACCCGACAGAGATCAACTCAGATCAATGTCGCAAAAGGACAAGGAAACCTTTAAGGAGTATGTTCAAAGGTGGCGTGAAATTGCCGCTCAAATTTGTCCGCCTCTTAAGGAAAAAGAGATGACAAAATTCTTCTTAAAGACCTTAAGCTCATTTTACTATGACCGAATGGTTGCCAGTGCGCCCAGTGATTTCACCGAAATGGTCGGCATGGGCGTACGTCTTGAGGAAGCCGTCCGAGAAGGACGTTTGGTAAAAGACACTGGATCGACGAGCGGTACTAAAAACTAGGGTAGTGCTCTCCCTAAGAAAAAAGAGCAAGATATTGGGAATATCTCTCTCGAAAAGCAAAGGCGTCGTTATCAGCCGGTAGCAGCTGTAATTCCTGCTATCAGCCCTGTGCCTATTCCTACGTATCAACCTCAGGTTGCGCAGAGCCAACCTGATCAGCAAAGGACACAACAGCCTCTTCAGCAGGCTCGTCCTCCATATAACAACAACCGTACAACACGACCATCAAGGTTTGATCCTATACCCATGTTGTACGCAGAATTATTTCCGTTACTATTGGCTAAGGGGCACATCCAGACTAAGTCTCCTCTTACAGTACCGGAAAATCTGCCTTTTTGGTTTAAGGTGGATCAGACATGCCCTTATCATCAAGGAGGTTCAGGGCATAACATTGAGACTTGTCTTAATTTCAAGTCCGACGTGCAAAAGCTTGTTAGGAGCGGGCTCTTATCTTTCAAAGATACGAATCCCAATGTTCTCACGAACCCGCTGCCTCAACATGAGAAAGCTGCAGTCAATCTGATTGAGAAAGAGACTAACAATGTCTATCAAATTCATGATGTACTCTTGTTAAAGACCAATCTGGTCAAGATGCATTGTAGACAGAGTGGATATGGCCATGTGCCACCTCATAACTATCACCAGTGTGATATCTGCTCTAAAGATAACCAAGGATGTTCGGTAGTGCAATCAGCTCTACAGGAACAGATGGATCTCGGATGGATCTAAGAGCACCGAGTTCGTGGAGTTAACATGGTTTACACGAATTCTAACGTCATTCAGAACCACGGCATCCGTGCAATGAATGTCAACTTGGTGGCGATGCACTCAAGGCAAAGCCAGTATCATAATCTGCCACGGCACGATTACAGTTCCTGTCTGATTTGCTCGGTAAACAAACAGGGATGCTCTTTCATACAAGAGGCCCTCCAGCGTCAGATGGATCTTGGATGGATCCAAGACTACCATGATAGGAACCCTTATCAGATCAATATGGTTCAGATCTTCGATATTCGCGTGATGAATACCAACCTGGTAGAGTTACATGCTGAGCAGGTCCGACTCGGATTCTTAATATCACATGACTATCAAAGCTGTAAAGCGGGTTGCGAAAAAGATCGAGGTTGTACCCTTGTCCAGGAGGCACTTCAGCACTTGTTAAATCATTGGTGAATGCCAATCTACATGGACGAAGATACTCAGCAAATTAGTATCAGTAACAGGAATCCCACTCGGCGTCAAAGTCAAGATGTCCGATCAGTGGAAGGTAACCTAGTGAGGTTACATTGTATTCAAAGTGGGCGTGGCCAGGTGCCACTACACAATTATGACAGTTGTAGCGTCTGTTCGGAAAGTAACCAAGGGTGTTACCTTGTGAGAGCAGCACTTCAGGGGCAAGTGGATCATGGAGAGATTCGTCCATATCCAGGTTCTGGACCCATCAACTGGACGCCGAATTACCTTGCCGATCAAGTTGAGGATGTTGTCACCATCTCTGGTCGTCACCATACCAAGGATGTTTTTGCCATCATCCCTCTATTTGACGAATCTAAAGTTCCCAACCGGGAACGGATCGAGATTACTTATGATGGTCAGAAAAATCAGAAGGTTCCCATAGTCATCTATCTACCGGGACCACTACCGTATGAATCAACTAAGGCTATCCCTTACAAATACGGTGCAACAATAGTCGAAAATGGAAAGGAAATTCCATTACCCTCCGTTATGAACATTGCAGACATCAGTCGAGTAACACGGAGTGGTAGAATCTTCAACCGAGGGGTTGGGGAAGTTAACAAAGAAAAGGAACTTCAGACAGAAGCTCCCGATCCACCAATCGGTCAATCCAGTAATCCCGACCTTTCGAAAAATGATGATGAGATGCTGAAGCTCATCCAAAGGAGTGAATACAACATTGTCGATCAACTGTTGCAGACTCCTTCAAAGATCTCGGTATTATCACTGTTACTCAGTTCAGAAGCACACAGGGAGGCTCTACAGAAAGTCTTGGAACAAGCCTTTGTGGAACAGGATGTAACAATCAGACAGTTCGATAGCATTGTCTCTAACATCACTTCCTGCAACAATTTGGGATTTAGTGATGAGGAATTACCTGAAGAAGGTCCCCGTCATAACATGGCGCTCAATATCACTGTTAACTGCCAGGACGATGCTTTAGCCAGCGTACTGGTAGACACAGGGTCAGCCCTGAATGTTAATGCGAAGTCCACCTTGATGCAATTATCATTCAAGGGCCCTCCGATGAGAGTCAGCGAGGTCGTCGTCAAAGCATTCGACGGATCCAGAAAAGCGGTTATCGGCGAAGTTGATCTTCCCATAACTATTGGTCCTCACACTTTCCAAGTCACTTTCCAGGTCATGGACATCCGGGCAACATACAGTTGTTTATTAGGAAGACCTTGGATACATCAGGCTGGAGCGGTTACTTCAACCCCCCACCAAAAGCTAAAGTTCGTCAAGAACGGCCAACTTGTCACGGTTTGTGGGGAACAGGCCTTGCTCGTGAGTAACTTATCATCATCTACTTGTGTAGAACCCGAGGAGGTTATTAGAACTCAGTTCCAAGCACTGCCGGTGAGCAAGGACAATCATTTCAAAGGAGGAACCTCGATTTCCTCATACAACGATGCTATCAAAGCGGTCGAGAGTACCGATACGACAGGATGGGGACAGCTTGTCATTCCCACTGACAATAAAATAAAGAAGGGTCTTGGTTTTTCTGCAACATGTACCCAGACAACTGTCAACGATGAAAGTCTTCATCCCCTTCAAAACTTCTTCCACAGTGGAGGTTTTCTTCACCCAGTGTCTCAGACAGTTCATGCTATCAATGAGGAAGATCCCTCTGACACAGATGAAGAATGGAAGTCCTACCTTAACAAGGACGATTATATGTCTCAGGAAGAGGTGCCTATGCCTTTTTGCTATCCTGCACAGAGTCAAGGATTTATACCAAGATTAGATGTCGAAATGATCTACGGAGATTGTGATCCGGAAGGATGCCGTGCTCCGCCAAATTCATTAGAGGAGGACACTCTGATGAAAGACAACTTTGATCACAATCACTATGGCCCGATGGATGGCCTGCCAATGTGGCAGCCTTACCCAGGAGACTTGGGGCAAGAAAGTCAGCCGAACAATGAAACTCAGCTGAGCGTCATTGAACAGAATACCCGTATCCCCACCATGTCATGGGATCAACACTCAGGTTATTCAGAAACTACTCAACATGAAGATGAATTCGCAACGTTTGCAGGACTAGAATTCATCAACTATGCTTTTCCTGAGGTCAACGTCATCGAGAGGGATGACTCCTCCAGTTCCAAAAAAGTGTGGGACACCTTGGGACAACCGAGTGGAAAATACGACTATATGGTCAAGTACACCGCTCCCAAAAGCTCTCGTATCAGGCTCGAAGATATCCAGCCAACTGGATGGGGAGATACAGCTGAGAGCACAAATGCTATGCAAAATACAACAGAGGAATCCTCCTACGAAAACTCTGCTTGGGAGACAGATTCCAATGATCCTGCTCCACCAGAAATCAACGTTATTTCTGAAGACAAATCAAGGAAGGTGCCAGACTTTGTGATTCACCGAGGAGTTCGCCGCCAATGGGTTGCCGTCGAGGTTCCGAAGGTCGTTCATCAGTCAAAGTAATTGCCATCTTTAACCTTTCACCCTGACCAGGTGAAACAGATGTTTTGATAGGGCTCGTTTTCTGTAAATATCCCTCTTCGCTTCGCCCAAAGCGACAGAGTTTTGTTTTATAGGGTTGTAGTTTCAAGAGTCGACTTGTTCATTAATAAAATAACGTCGTTCTGTAATTTCCGCATTATTTGCTGTTTTCTCTTTTTGCTTTTTCAGAAAATGGTAATCCTAAAAAACAATTCAAAAATAAAAAACAAGCAGTAAAATAAAACACTGCACACACTTGCATTTTCTCTATCTCTTCTAAACACGAATCATCACGTCATGCAGATTGCTTGTTTTACACCCCGTTGAAACATACGATCCAATGCCTTCTCCCAACTTTGAGTTCCCGGTATTCGAGGCTGAAGAAGAAAATGACAACGAAATTCCAGAAGAGATCTCCCGATTACTCAGATAAGAGGAAAGGTCCATTGAACCTCACAAAGAGCCGTTGGAAACGGTAAACTTGGGTTCAGAGCAAGAGAGAAAAGAAATCAGGATTGGGGCACTGCTCAATCCAACTGTCAAAGAAAGTTTGATAAAGCTTCTCAAAGAATTCCCCGATGTATTCGCTTGGTCCTATCAGGATATGCCAGGGTTGGATACCAGCATCGTGGAACATCACTTACCGCTAAGATCGGAATGTCCGCCAGTAAAGCAAAGGTTGAGACGCACTCACCCGGACATGGCCATCAAAATCAAAGAGGAGGTACAGAAACAGATTGACGCGGGTTTCCTTGCTACATCTGAATATCCTCAATGGTTAGCCAACATCGTACCCGTTCCCAAAAAGGATGGAAAGGTCAGAATGTGTGTTGATTACAGAGATCTAAACAAGGCAAGTCCAAAGGATGACTTTCCTTTACCACACATTGACATGCTGGTTGACAGCACATCAAAGTTCAAAGTATTCTCCTTCATGGATGGATTCTCGGGCTATAACCAGATCAAAATGGCGCCGAAAGACATGGAGAAAACTTCATTCATTACCCCAAGGGGCACCTTTTGTTACAAGGTAATGCCGTTCGGTTTGAAGAACGTCGGGGCAACCTATCAAAGGGCCATGACTACTCTGTTTCATGACATGATACACAAAGAAATCGAGGTGTATGTCGATGATATGATTGCAAAATCAAAAACAGAGAGTGAGCACGTTGAACATCTGTCAAAATTGTTCGAACGTCTACGAAAATTCAAGCTCTGCTTGAATCCCAACAAGTGCACCTTCGGTGTCCGTTCAGGGAAACTACTAGGGTTCATCGTCAGCCTGAAAGGAATTGAGGTTGATCCTGACAAGGTCAAGGCCATTCAAGAAATGCCTTCTCCAAAAACTGAAAAACAAGTCAGAGGATTCCTGGGACGTTTGAACTACATCTCCAGATTCATATTCCTCATGACCGCGACATGCGCGCCGATCTTCAAGTTACTCAAAAAGAACCAGGATTGCGTTTGGTCAGAAGATTGCAAAACCGCCTTCGACAGTATCAAGGAATATCTGTTGAATCCTCCGATTCTATCACCTCCAGTGGAAGGAAGACCACTGATCATTTACCTCACAGTCTTAGAGGACTCAATGGGATGTGTACTTGGCCAACAAGACGAAACTAAAAGGAAAGAGTCTGCCATCTACTATCTAAGCAAGAAATTCACCGACTGCGAGACTCGGTACACAATGCTTGAGAAAACTTGTTGCGCTTTGGCTTGGGCAGCCAAACGTCTTCGCCAGTACATGATTCGTCATACTACTTGGTTGGTCTCCGAAATGGATCCAATCAAGTACGTTTTCGAAAAACCTGCTCTCACGGTAAGAATTGCCCGTTGGCAGATGCTGTTATCAGAATATGACATAGAGTACCACACTCAGAAAGCCGTTAAAGGAAGTATTTTGGCCGATCATTTGGCTCATCAACCGATTGACAATCAAGAATCAATCGGGTTTGACTTCCCAGACGAAGATGTCATGTATCTAAAAATGAAAGATTGCGATGAACCGCTACCCAGTGAAGGGCCAGAACCAGGTTCCCAGTGGGGACTTATCTTTGACGGGGCAGTCAATCATTATGGAAACGGAATTGGGGCAATCATTGTTACCCCTCAGGGTACCCACATTCCTTTCACCGCTCGACTTACGTTCAAATGTACGAACAACGAGGCCGAATACGAAGCTTGTATTATGGGTCTCGAAGAAGCGATTGATTTAAGGATCAAAAACTTGGACGTATATGGCGACTCAGCCCTGGTTATCAATCAGATAAAAGGAGATTGGAACATATACCAATCAGGATTGATTCCTTACAAAGACTATGCAAGAAGGTTGCTACCTTTCTTCAACAGAGTCGACTTTCATCACATCCCTCGTGATGAGAATCACATGGCTGATGCATTAGCCACTCTCTCTTCCATGATTAGTGTAGGTCAATGGAATGACATACCTAAGATCGACATCATGCGCCTTGAATGGCCCGCTTACATCTTCGCGATTGAAGCAGTCATAGACGACAGACCTTGGTATCACGATATCAAATGCTTCCTTCAGAAACAAGAGTACCCATCTGGGACACTCAGAAAAGACAGGAAAACCCTCAGAAGATTAGCTGGAAACTTCTTCCTGAGCGGTGACACTCTTTATAAGAGAAATTTTGACATGGTCTTGCTCCGATGCGTCGACAGACCAGAAGCAGACATGCTTATGAAAGAAATTCATGAAGGATCCTTTGGCACTCATGCCAACGGACACACAATGGCCAGAAAAATTCTGAGAGCAGGGTACTACTGGTTGACCATGGAATCCGACTGCTACAAGTACATGAGGAGGTGTCACAAGTGTCAGATATACTCCGACAAAATTCATGTACCGCCATCACATCTCAAAGTTCTTTCTTCCCCGTGGCCTTTTTCCATATGGGGAATCGACATGATTGGTATGATTGAGCCCAAGGCTTCAAACGGACATCGGTTCATCCTTGTAGCCATTGATTATTTCACCAAGTGGGTCGAAGCAACATCATACGCCAATGTAACCCGACAAGTGGTGGTCCGATTTATCAAAAACAATATCATCTGCCGTTATGGTGTTCCAAGCGAGATCATTACTGATAATGGATCTAACTTGAACAATAAAATGATGAAAGAGTTGTGTGCAGAGTTCAAGATCGAACACCATAACTCATCTCCCTACCGACCCAAGATGAACGGAGCGGTAGAAGCGGCTAACAAGAACATCAAGAAGATCTTTCAAAAGATGGTTGTAACCTATAAAGATTGGCACGAAATGCTACCCTTTGCTCTTCACGGTTATCGAACATCTATCCGCACTTCAACAGGGGCAACCCCTTTCTCTCTAGTATATGGCATGGAGGCAGTTCTCCCCATAGAAGTAGAGATCCCATCAATCCGGGTATTGATGGAAGCTAAGCTCACCGAAGTTGAATGGTGTCAAAGTCGACACGACGAACAGAACCTGATCGAAGAGAAGCAAATCACGACACAATGCCACGGTCAGTGGTATCAACAGAGAATGAAAAGGGCGTTCGACCAAAAGGTCCGACCTTGTATCTTCAGAAAAGGAGACCTCATGCTCAAGAAGATACAATCATTTCTCACTGACTCTCGGGGCAAATGGACCCCAAATCATGATGGCCCCTATGTGGTCACGAAACCTTTCTCAGGCGGCGCCTTGAGACTTACAACCATGGACGGAGAGGAATTTGCCTACCCCACGAATGTTGATGTAGTCAAGAAATACTTCGCCTAAACTAAAAAAAAAAAAAAAGTCTTGGTGGATTGAAAACCCGAAAGGGCGGTCCAGGCAAAAGTTAGAGACATGAAAAAAATCATCCCGGTGGATTGGAAACATCAAAGTACAATCCAGGCAAAAATTAGGGATAATGGCAAGTAACTATGTTCAACAGAGGCAAGTCCCTCAGTAGCAGTTACAGCATCCATCGGAGGAAAACTCCAGTCAAGGTCATCTTCGACAGAAGCTAAGGATGTCCCGAATTCAAAGTTGGTAGAAGGATAGTGGTTGTTATGTTTCAACGTAGCCCTTTTCCTTGTAAATTACCATTTTCAAACTTTGTATATACTCTTTGGAATCACGCGTTTGGCTGATTTCCATCTTATCAATAAAATTTGAGCCTTTGTGCTTTTGTTTGTAATTCTTATTTGTTTTAGCTTTACAGAACGACGTTGTTAACATGATTAACAATTCTTGAAATGAAACAAAAATGAATTTACTTGTTAAAACTTTTTCTGCTTTATTAAAATAGAGATGGCAATTTCTTTTGACTGTTAAACATCGAAAGAACATCAATTGCGTCTCCAAAGGCGTTTGAACTTCAAAGTGCAGAATCAAAGTACTCATTCTAGACAGTACTCCTGAATGAAGGATCAACAATGTCAGAGACCATGTTTCGTCTGACATCCTCGGCCGAGTTCTCATCTCCTAAGCCCGACCAACGTCACCCCCAACAGGGACCGTTTCTCCTAAGCAAGGCAGAATTGCTATCTTGAACCAGCGATATTTCTACACGCCCCGCGGTGGCCGAGTATCCAATCGTGTTCATCCCTTAGTCTGTATGTTGCGTCAGTTTTGTCTGCATATACATATATACATCATGCATTGTAAGTTCCTGGATTGGCTGGAATTTTGGTAAAACAACAAGGTGTTTAATGCTGATGTCATGGTGTTGATGTTGCAGCATTGAGTCTTAGTACTGGGCTGTACTAAGTTGTGAAGGTTAACTATGTTTGATGTCATGGGCTTGATGTCATAACATTGCACTTAACACTGGGCTGTGTTAAGGTTGCTAGTTGCTGAAGTGGATGTCTGATGTCACATAGGTGATGTTGTAACATCAGACCTGCAGAACTGAAGCTAATGACAGCATGGGCTTGTTGTTATTAGGGTCGCGTATTAGCTGGAATTGTGGAGAGTGTTGACTCGTTGGATGAGAATATCTTGGGCTAGATATTTTCTGTTACATGGGAGATTTGATTGCAGGTTTGTTGGAGAATTAAAAGGTGGAAGATTTAAAAAGATTTTGGGGATAAAATCTATTTTAAAAGATTCAGTTTTTAATTAACAAATCTGATCAAATATTGTGACAAATCCAATCCAAATTCAAGGAGCTATATAAAGCGCACAAGACCAAGGAAGAAGGTACAGGAAACAGATTGAAGATCAAGAGCTGGAGGCTTAGAGTCTAGGGTTTGTTTAGAGTACTTGTAATCACACTATTCTAGGTTGAATAGGTGTTGAATTTTCTGTCCTCTCTAGAAGCTGTGAAGCAATAGAGAGTTGTTGATTGATCGAAGCAAGGAAGCAAGATCAAGGGATCTCAAAGAGGTTTTCTTTGAGTGTTTTAGGGGATTGAGTAGTGTTCTCATATCTAAGTAGTTTCTTAGGTAGAAAGTCACTAGTAGAGTATAAGTTTAGGAGATTGTCAACTGGTGTGTTGAGTCTGTAAATTATATCTACAAGTAGTGAATTTCATCCCTGGCTTGGTAGCCCCCAGACGTAGGTAGTTAGACCGAACTGGGTGAACAATTCCTTGTGTTTTCCTGTTGCTTATTCCGTCCATTATTGTTGAGTGTGTTGTTGTGACATCGCACCTTAACATCACACGTCTGGTACCAGAATTTTAATTGGTATCAGAGCAAGCATCCTGTCTGTCTCTGGGTGAGATCTAGGGAAGTTACTTTCTGGTGAAAGATGGACAAAGAGGTTAGAGGATTTGCCAAAAGACCCCCTATATTGGATGGCTCAAACTATGAGTATTGGAAGCCTAGAATGACTACCTTTTTAAAGTCATTAGACAGCAGAGCTTGGAAGGCTGTCATTAAAGAGTGGGAAGCTCCTATTGTATGTGAAAAAGATGATGTTGGCAAGGATAAAAAAGGCACCTCTAAGCGAAAGCCTGAAGAAGAATGGTCCAAGGAAGAAGATGAGCTTGCCCTTGGGAATTCAAAAGCCCTAAATGCTATCTTCAATGGGGTTGACAAGAACATATTCAGGCTGATCAACTCATGTGAAACTGCTAAGGCTGCTTCGGATATTTTGAAGGCTACTCATGAAGGTACATCTAGAGTGAAGATGTCAAGACTTCAGCTTTTAACATCTAAGTTTGAAAGCTTGAAGATGAAGGAAGAGGAAACTATTCATGACTTCCACATGAGTGTTCTTGAGCTGTCAAATGCATCCAGTGCTCTTGATGAGAAGATGTCAGAAGAGAAGCTGGTAAGAAAGATTCTTAGGTCCCTCCCTAAGAAGTATAAGATGAAGGTAACAGCCATTGAAGAATCTCAAGACATCAGCAAGATGAGAGTTGATGAGCTTATTGGATCTCTTCAAACATTTGAACTTGGGCTGAATGAGGAAGAACCAGAAAAGAAGCCCAAGAGTATAGCTTTAGTCTCCACTCCTGCAGCAGCTAAAGATGATGAGTCCCAGGAGGATCTGCCTCAGGCTATAGTTATGTTAGGAAGACAGTTCAATAAAGTGTTCAAGAAGATGAACTATAGACCTAGTGTCAAGAACATCTCTTCTGACATCAGCAAGTCAAAAGAGAAAGATGAAGAGAAGATTGTACAAGATAAAGGAGTTCAGTGCTTTGAATGTGAAGGGTATGGACATGTCAAGAAAGAGTGTCCCACATTCTTGAAGAAGCAGAATAAAGGCTTGACAATTTCCTGGTCTGACACTGATAGCGAAGATGAAAGTGAGTCAGCAAAGCATGTTACAGCTTTGACAGGAATTGTTGAATCTGATGATGATAGTGATGGAGAAGTCACCTATGATGAGCTAGCTTCAACCTACAAGGAGTTGTGTTTAAAGAGTGCTGAAGTTTGTCAAGAAAACAAGTGCCACAAGGAACAGATTGCTCAACTTGAGAATGAAAAATCTGATCTGGAATATGAAGTTGTTCTAGTGAGATCCCAACTTGATCAGATGACAAAATCTGTTAGGATGCTGAACAGTGGTACAGCCACTCTTGACAAGATACTCCAGTCAGAACAGGTTGCTAGAAACAAAGCTGGGATAGGATATGTGGTCGAAGACAAAGGTACCTCAGAAGCAAGTACTTCAGGTCTAAAGAAGGAAGAGTCACAAGCTGTGCCTCAACATCAGCCAAAGAGGCAGAATCTTACTCCCAAGGAAGCTGATGTTTCACAACCTAAGAAGATTGAGAAGAAGACTGGTCATAATCAGAAGAGAAAGCAGCCTCAAGGTGCTAGACAGTATATGCCTCCCCAATATCATAGGAGCATGAAGGCTGCAAGGTACAAACAGAACATGTCAGAGCAGATGTCTCAACATCAGGAAAACTGGTATGGATCTGGTTTCAACAATACTGTACCTTACAATTATAGGAGGAGGAAGCCTCATCACCATGGGAGACAACCTAGAAGACAGCATCGTCAGTTCAGGAGACAGTCTACCTATGGTAAAAGACATCAGCACGATAGAAGACAAGCTAACTCTGGAAGGAGAAGACAACATTATGAGTGGCAACCACAGCTTTATCATCAAGGTGGGAGAAGGTTTAACCACTTCAGAGATGATAGAATCAGATGTTTCTATTATGGAAGGTATGGACACATGCAGTACTCTTGTTACAAGCTGCATGGATACCCTCAGCCTCAAAACAGAGGGAGAAAGCACAAGCCCAAAGTTGTTAATCAATGGGTACCTAAGGAGAAGGGGAAGTGCTTATTGGCTCAGTTGTCTGACAAAGAAGCAGAAGAAGGAACTTGGTACTTTGACAGTGGATGTTCAAAGCACATGACTGGATCCAAGGAGTATTTGGTGGAGATCATGTCTGGGCATGCTAACAAGGTTGTCTTTGGTAATGGAGAAGAAGGAGTTGTAGAGGGAGTTGGAAGAGTGAAAAATCTTGATGGACTCACTCTTGATAGTGTGATGCTTGTCCAAGGGTTGAATGCTAATCTGATAAGCATCAGCCAATTATGTGATGAAGGTTACTTAGTCAGCTACACAAAAGACAAATGTGTTGTAACGAATGAGAAGGGTGAGGCTGTAATGACTGGTGCAAGATCCAAAGACAATTGTTATCAGTGGATTCCTCAAACTGAAAGCCAGTCTGGTGATGATAAAGAAGATATCAGGTGTAGACATCAGAATGATGAAGGTTCCCTCAAGTTGATGAAGGTCAGAAGAAAAGATGATCTGAAATTAGTCAAGGACAAATGTTACACATCAGTCCTCACCATTGATGGAAGGATTAAAGGTTCTCAGGAGCTGAATAGAGCAACATCTCTCGAGAGGAAAGATGCTGATGTCTTGACATCTGAACAAATCATCAGAATCTCGCATCAATGTAGTGGTCTGACTGTGAGTAAGTCTAAAAGGCTAGAGATTGAAGAACTCACTGAAGTTATGGGAGATACCAGTGGTAACTATAAAAAATTCTATCATCAAGATCTGAAGAAGATCGATGTCTCAGAAGATCGAAGAGAAGCGAATCACGACACTATGCCACGGTCAGTGGTATCAACAGAGAATGAAAAGGGCATTCGACAAAAAGGTCCGACCTCGTATCTTCAGAAAAGGAGACCTCATGCTCAAGAAGATACAATCATTTCTCACTGACTCTCGGGGCAAATGGACCCCAAATTATGATGGCCCCTATGTGGTCACGAAAGCTTTCTCAGGTGGCGCCTTGAGACTTGCAACCATGGACGGAGAGGAATTTGCCTACCCCACGAATGTTGATGTAGTCAAGAAATACTTCGCCTAAACTAAAAAAAAAAAAAAAAAAAGTCTTGGTGGATTGAAAACCCGAAAGGGCGGTCCAGGCAAAAGTTAGAGACATGAAAAAAATCATCCCGGTGGATTGGAAACATCAAAGTACAATCCAGGCAAAAATTAGGGATAATGGCAAGTAACTATGTTCAACAGAGGCAAGTCCCTCAGCAGCAGTTACAACATCCATCGGAGGAAAACTCCAGTCAAGGTCATCTTCGACAGAAGCTCAGGATGTCCCGAATTCAAAGTTGGTAGAAGGATAGTGGTCGTTATGTTTCAACGTAGCCCTTTTCCTTGTAAATTACCATTTTCAAACTTTGTATATACTCTTTGGAATCACGCGTTTGGCTGATTTCCATCTTATCAATAAAATTTGAGCCTTTGTGCTTTTGTTTGTAATTCTTATTTATTTTAGCTTTACAGAACGACGTTGTTAACATGATTAACGATTCTTGAAATGAAACAAAAATGAATTTACTTGTTAAAACTTTTTCTGCTTTTTTAAAATAGAGATGGCAATTTCTTTTGACTGTTAAACATCGAAAGAACATCAATTGCGTCTCCAAAGGCATTTGAACTTCAAAGTGCAGAATCAAAGTACTCCTTCTAGACAGTACGCCTGAATGAAGGATTAACAATGTCAGAGACCATGTTTCGTCTGACATCCTCAGCCGAGTTCTCATCTCCTATGCCCGACCAGCGTCACCCCTAACAGGGACCGTTTCTCCTAAGCAAGGCAGAATTGCTATCTTGAACCAGCGATATTTCTACACGCCCCGCGGTGGCCGAGTATCCAATCGTGTTCATCCCTTAGTCTGTATGTTGCGTCAGTTTTGTCCGCATATAAATATATACATCATGCATTGTAAGTTCCTGGATTGGCTGGAATTTTGGTAAAACAACAAGGTGTTCAATGCTGATGTCATGGTGTTGATGTTGCAGCATTGAGTCTTAGTACTGGGCTGTACTAAGTTGTGAAGGTTAACTATGTTTGATGTCATGGGCTTGATGTCATAACATTGCACTTAACACTGGGCTGTGTTAAGGTTGCTAGTTGCTGAAGTGGATGTCTGATGTCACATAGGTGATGTTGTAACATCAGACCTGCAGAACTGAAGCTAATGACAGCATGGGCTTGTTGTTATTAGGGTCGCGTATTAGCTGGAATTGTGGAGAGTGTTGACTCGTTGGATGAGAATATCTTGGGCTAGATATTTTCTGTTACATGGGAGATTTGATTGCAGGTTTGTTGGAGAATTAAAAGGTGGAAGATTTAAAAAGATTTTGGGGATAAAATCTGTTTTAAAAGATTCAGTTTTTAATTAACAAATCTGATCAAATATTGTGACAAATCCAATCCAAATTCAAGGAGCTATATAAAGCGCACAAGACCAAGGAAGAAGGTACAGAAAACAGATTAAAGATCAAGAGCTGGAGGCTTAGAGTCTAGGGTTTGTTTAGAGTACTTGTAATCACACTATTCTAGGTTGAATAGGTGTTGAATTTTCTGTCCTCTCTAGAAGCTGTGAAGCAATAGAGAGTTGTTGATTAATCGAAGCTAGGAAGCAAGATCAAAGGATCTCAAAGAGGTTGTTCTTTGAGTGTTTTAGGGGATTGAGTAGTGTTCTCATATCTAAGTGGTTTCTTAGGTTGAAAGTCACTAGTAGAGTATAAGTTTAGGAGATTGTCAACTGGTGTGTTGAGTCTGTAAATTATATCTACAAGTAGTGAATTTCATCCCTGGCTTGGTAGTCCCCAGACGTAGGTAGTTAGACCGAACTGGGTGAACAATTCCTTGTGTTTTCCTGTTGCTTATTCTGTCCATTATTGCAGAGTGTGTTGTTGTGACATCGCACCTTAACATCACACGTCTGGTACCAGAATTTTAATTGGTATCAGAGCAGGCATCCTGTCTGTCTCTGGGTGAGATCTAGGGAAGTTACTTTCTGGTGAAAGATGGACAAAGAGGTTGGAGGATTTGTCAACAGACCCCCTATATTGGATGGCTCAAACTATGAGTATTGGAAGCCTAGAATGACTACCTTTTTAAAGTCATTAGACAGCAGAGCTTGGAAGGCTGTCATTAAAGAGTGGGAAGCTCCTGTTGTGTGTGAAAAAGATGATGCTGGCAAGGATAAAGAAGGCACCTCTAAGCGAAAGCCTGAAGAAGAATGGTCCAAGGAAGAAGATGAGCTTGCCCTTGGGAATTCAAAAGCCCTAAATGCTATCTTCAATGGGGTTGACAAGAACATATTCAGGCTGATCAACTCATGTGAAACTGCTAAGGCTGCTTGGGATATTTTGAAAGCTACTCATGAAGGTACATCTAGAGTGAAGATGTCAAGACTTCAGCTTTTAACATCTAAGTTTGAAAGCTTGAAGATGAAGGAAGAGGAAACTATTCATGACTTCCACATGAGTGTTCTTGAGCTGTCAAATGCATCCAGTGCTCTTGGTGAGAAGATGTCAGAAGAGAAGCTGGTAAGAAAGATTCTTAGGTCCCTCCCTAAGAAGTATAAGATGAAGGTAACAGCCATTGAAGAATCTCAAGACATCAGCAAGATGAGAGTTGATGAGCTTATTGGATCTCTTCAAACATTTGAACTTGGGCTGAATGAGGAAGAACCAGAAAAGAAGCCCAAGAGTATAGCTTTAGTCTCCACTCCTGCAACAGCTAAAGATGATGAGTCCCAGGAGGATCTGCCTCAGGCTATAGTTATGTTAGGAAGACAGTTCAATAAAGTGTTCAAGAAGATGAACTATAGACCTAGTGTCAAGAACATCTCTTCTGACATCAGCAAGTCAAAAGAGAAAGATGAAGAGAAGATTGCACAAGATAAAGGAGTTCAGTGCTTTGAATGTGAAGGGTATGGACATGTCAAGAAAGAGTGTCCCACATTCTTGAAGAAGCAGAATTAAGGCTTGACAATTTCCTGGTCTGACACTGATAGCGAAGATGAAAGTGAGTCAGCAAAGCATGTTACAGCTTTGACAGGAATTGTTGAATCTGATGATGATAGTGATGGAGAAGTCACCTATGATGAGCTAGCTTCAACCTACAAGGAGTTGTGTTTAAAGAGTGCTGAAGTTTGTCAAGAAAACAAGTGCCACAAGGAACAGATTGCTCAACTTGAGAATGAAAAATCTGATCTGGAATATGAAGTTGTTCTAGTGAGATCCCAACTTGATCAGATGACAAAATCTGTTAGGATGCTGAACAGTGGTACAGCCACTCTTGACAAGATACTCCAGTCAGAACAGGTTGCGGGAAACAAAGCTGGGATAGGATATGTGGCCGAAGACAAAGGTACCTCAGAAGCAAGTACTTCAGGTCTAAAGAAGGAAGAGTCACAAACTGTGCCTCAACATCAGCCAAAGAGGCAGAATCTTACTCCCAAGGAAGCTGATGTTTCACAACCTAAGAAGATTGAGAAGAAGACTGGTCATAATTAGAAGAGAAAGCAGCCTCAAGGTGCTAGACAGTATATGCCTCCCCAATATCATAGGAGCATGAAGGCTGCAAGGTACAAACAGAACATGTCAGAGCAGATGTCTCAACATCAGGAAAACTGGTATGGATCTGGTTTCAACAATGATGTACCTTACAATTATAGGAGGAGGAAGCCTCATCACCATGGGAGACAGCCTAGAAGACAACATCGTCAGTTTAGGAGACAGTCTACCTATGGTAAAAGACATCAGCACGATAGAAGACAAGCTAACTCTGGAAGGAGAAGACAACATTATGAGTGGCAGCCACAGCTTTATCATCAAGGTGGGAGAAGGTTTAACCAATTCAGAGATGATAGAATCAGATGTTTCTATTGTGGAAGGTATGGACACATGCAGTACTCTTGTTACAAGCTGCATGGATACCCTCAGCCTCAAAACAGAGGGAGAAAGCACAAGCCCAAAGTTGTTAAACAATGGGTACCTAAGGAGAAGGGGAAGTGCTTATTGGCTTAGTTGTCTGACAAAGAAACAGAAGAAGGAACTTGGTACTTTGACAGTGGATGTTCAAAGCACATGACTGGATCCAAGGAGTATTTGGTGGAGATCATGTCTGGGCATGCTAACAAGGTTGTCTTTGGTAATGGAGAAGAAGGAGTTGTAGAGGGAGTTGGAAGAGTGAAAAATCTTGATGGACTCACTCTTGATAGTGTGATGCTTATCCAAGGGTTGAATGCTAATCTGATAAGCATCAGCCAATTATGTGATGAAGGTTACTTAGTCAGCTACACCAAAGACAAATGTGTTGTAACGAATGAGAAGGGTGAGGCTGTAATGACTGGTGCAAGATCCAAAGACAATTGTTATCAGTGGATTCCTCAAACTGAAAGCCAGTCTGGTGATGATAAAGAAGATATCAGGTGTAGACATCAGAATGATGAAGTTTCCCTCAAGTTGATGAAGGTCAGAAGAAAAGATGATCTGAAATTAGTCAAGGGCAAATGTTACACATCAGTCCTCACCATTGATGGAAGGATTAAAGGTTCTCAGGAGCTGAATAGAGCAACATCTCTCGAGAGGAAAGATGCTGATGTCTTGACATCTGAACAAATCATCAGAATCTCGCATCAATGTAGTGGTCTGACTGTGAGTAAGTCTAAAAGGCTAGAGATTGAAGAACTCACTGAAGTTATGGGAGATACCAGTGGTAACTATAAAAAATTCTATCATCAAGATCTGAAGAAGATCGATGTCTCAGAAGATCGAAGAGAAGCGATCACGACACTATGCCACGGTCAGTGGTATCAACAGAGAATGAAAAGGGCGTTCGACAAAAAGGTCCAACCTCGTATCTTCAGAAAAGGAGACCTCATGCTCAAGAAGATACAATCATTTCCCACTGACTCTCGAGGCAAATGGACCCCAAATTATGATGGCCCCTATGTGGTCACGAAAGCTTTCTCAGGCGGCGCCTTGAGACTTGCAACCATGGACGGAGAGGAATTTTCCTACCCCACGAATGTTGATGTAGTCAAGAAATACTTCGCCTAAACTAAAAAAAAAAAAAAAAGTCTTGGTGGATTGAAAACCCGAAAGGGCGGTCCAGGCAAAAGTTAGAGACATGAAAAAAATCATCCCGGTGGATTGGAAACATCAAAGTACAATCCAGGCAAAAATTAGGGATAATGGCAAGTAACTATGTTCAACAGAGGCAAGTCCCTCAGTAGCAGTTACAGCATCCATCGGAGGAAAACTCCAGTCAAGGTCATCTTCGACAGAAGCTCAGGATGTCCCGAATTCAAAGTTGGTAGAAGGATAGTGGTCGTTATGTTTCAACGTAGCCCTTTTCCTTGTAAATTACCATTTTCAAACTTTGTATATACTCTTTGGAATCACACGTTTGGCTGATTTCCATCTTATCAATAAAATTTGAGCCTTTGTGCTTTTGTTTGTAATTCTTATTTGTTTTAGCTTTACAGAACGACGTTGTTAACATGATTAACGATTCTTGAAATGAAACAAAAATGAATTTACTTGTTAAAACTTTTTCTGCTTTTTTAAAATAGAGATGGCAATTTCTTTTGACTGTTAAACATCGAAAGAACATCAATTGCGTCTCCAAAGGCGTTTGAACTTCAAAGTGCAGAATCAAAGTAATCCTTCTAGACAGTACGCCTGAATGAAGGATCAACAATGTCAGAGACCATGTTTCGTCTGACATCCTCGGCCGAGTTCTCATCTCCTAAGCCCGACCAGCGTCACCCCCAACAGGGACCGTTTCTCCTAAGCAAGGCAGAATTGCTATCTTGAACCAGCGATATTTCTACACGCCCCGCGGTGGCCGAGTATCCAATCGTGTTCATCCCTTAGTCTGTATGTTGCGTCAGTTTTGTCCGCATATACATATATACATCATGCATTGTAAGTTCCTGGATTGGCTGGAATTTTGGTAAAACAACAAGGTGTTCAATGCTGATGTCATGGTGTTGATGTTGCAGCATTGAGTCTTAGTACTGGGCTGTACTAAGTTGTGAAGGTTAACTATGTTTGATGTCATGGGCTTGATGTCATAACATTGCACCTAACACTGGGCTGTGTTAAGGTTGCTAGTTGCTGAAGTGGATGTCTGATGTCACATAGGTGATGTTGTAACATCAGACCTGCAGAACTGAAGCTAATGACATCATGGGCTTGTTGTTATTAGGGTCACCTATTAGCTGGAATTATGGAGAGTGTTGACTCGTTGGATGAGAATATCTTGGGCTAGATATTTTCTGTTACATGGGAGATTTGATTGCAGGTTTGTTGGAGAATTAAAAGGTGGAAGATTTAAAAAGATTTTGGGGATAAAATCTGTTTTAAAAGATTCAGTTTTTAATTAACAAATCTGATCAAATATTGTGACAAATCCAATCCAAATTCAAGGAGCTATATAAAGCGCACAAGACCAAGGAAGAAGGTACAGAAAACAGATTAAAGATCAAGAGCTGGAGGCTTAGAGTCTAGGGTTTGTTTAGAGTACTTGTAATCACACTATTCTAGGTTGAATAGGTGTTGAATTTTCTGTCCTCTCTAGAAGCTGTGAAGCAATAGAGAGTTGTTGATTGATCGAAGCTAGGAAGCAAGATCAAGGGATCTCAAAGAGGTTGTTCTTTGAGTGTTTTAGGGGATTGAGTAGTGTTCTCATATCTAAGTGGTTTCTTAGGTTGAAAGTCACTAGTAGAGTATAAGTTTAGGAGATTGTCAACTGGTGTGTTGAGTCTGTAAATTATATCTACAAGTAGTGAATTTCATCCCTGGCTTGGTAGCCCCCAGACGTAGGTAGTTAGACCGAACTGGGTGAACAATTCCTTGTGTTTTCCTGTTGCTTATTCTGTCCATTATTGCAGAGTGTGTTGTTGTGACATCGCACCTTAACATCACACGTCTGGTACCAGAATTTCATGCATTATTGATTTGCATTCACATTCATATTGCATCACTATCACTCTATTCGTTCTTATCCCCTAGTGATAAGTCCTCTCAATCGAGTTGTCAGACCTTTCCTCGTTAGGAAGTGAATCATCTAAGCAATCTCTCTCCCGTTTATCTCTGGATTAGAGACGGTCCTTGACCACTTTGATAACTTGAACCCCTGAGAAACAAGAGAACTTTCAACAAATGTCGCTCTTCGCCATCGAAGACGATATCCTTGCTTTCCCGGATTAAGGAAAATCCCCAGAGAAAGCCTCTTAATTAGAGATTCGGCAGTACGGCAGTTTTTCTCCGAAAAAACCACTGATGAAAAGGTCATCGGCACCTCAAAATTGGATCCCATCATATGGCGTTTCTCCGGAAAGATCCCGAGAAAAGTATGATGTAAGCCCCCAAACGAAAATAGTCTCTCAAGAGACTCGCTTTCCCCAGTAGAATCGACAAATGACATCTCCAAAACAGAGAAGTTTGTGCACCTCTACAGCTCAGACGATTGGGTTCCCCAGCAAGTCTGACATCAAATCTTTTTCCACTCAAATGGCATCTCCCCAGGAAAATTCGGCGAGAAGTTTGAAGGAAAACCGCTACTAACATCGTTCCTTGTCAAGAAAGTTTATTGACAAAAGAAACTGAGACCAGTTCCTTGGTAGGAAACCAGGATCGAGGGGAAGTTTATTTCAGCAACTAAGACCAGGTCCTTGGTAGGAAACCAGGATCGAGGGGAAGTTTACATTAGAAACTAAGACCAGTTCCTTGGTAGGAAATCAGGATCGAGGGGAAGTTTACATTAGAAACTAAGACCAGTTCCTTGGTAGGAAACCAGGATCGAGGGGAAGTTTACCTTTTCTAAGCATCTTCGCTTAGCTAAAGAAGATGAATGTGTAAGCTACCATTCATAACCACCATCAAAATTTCGGGTATTCTGATATTTAATCCTCTTGCACCCCGAATTCCCGAATACCTTCGTCATTCACACCTTCGGGTCCAAGAAGATTAAATAGGGGCATCTGTCATACCCCAAATTTTGACCACTAAGATTTCCCATCATTGTGCAAATCATCAGCACAATATGGATGTACCTTTGTACCTCATTAGTCTCCCCAAAGGTGGGTGAGCATTCACTACAAACAGGATTTAGGGTTTCAAGCCCTCGCAGAGCTCTTAGACAAAGGATCAATCAAGGAATAACATGATCTTCAACTTTTCTAGCCTCTCGAATATCCACAAAGGATCAAGAGGACTCCCACTTCAAGGATTAAGCACAAGTTTGCTCCCTTCGTGGTGGATCAAGCCTCAGGATCGCCAGTGTCACCAAATTAGGGTTTGGTCGACTAGGGCCTCCAGATGGAAATTTTCCTCTGGGCATGAGCCAATGCTTCAAAGCATAACCTAAAATGCTCCATGAAACATCATAAACCCCATCATCAAGTCAATTTAGCCTCAGGGGATTCATACATCAAAAATCAGGAATTAGGGTTTCTTGACCTAATTCACCCCTAAGTTGACTTTTGGGACAAATCATGAGCCAAGACCTCAAGACATGATTTGAGGGTCTCCAACATACCACGTTGATCCATTTGCAACAATGGATTGACCCAAGAAGCTTGAGCAACAGGTTTCATTTTCATCTGAACCACAGTTAGGGTTTCGCGAGAAAAGTCAACTGTAGCTTTGACTTTTGACCAGGACATGCTCCCAAGCCGTGGGACACGATTAAATACATCCTATAACACCCATGGAACATATCCATCAATTTTGATTTAGGTCAAGGACATGATTTCCTGAAGAATCGCATAGTTTGGAATTCATCTGATAAAAAGTCAACTGTGCACAAAAGTCAAACTTTGACTTTTTGAGATTTTTCATAAAAATGGTTTTTTAACCCTAAAATGATGTTAATGTGTGATTGGAATCATCATTCATCAAGAAGAATCAAAGAAAGTGGGATAACTTGTAAAAGGGGTAACCATAAAAACTTAGAAATTTTTCTAAGTTATGAAAAAAAGTGGCAAGGGTACCAACTTTGGAGGATCATAACTCCTAAACCATAAAGCCATTTTTCTCCATCCAAAGCTTGATTTGTAGCCCTCATTACCCTCTACAAAAACTTCAACTAGACCTAAGTCCAACTCATTAAGGATTTTGAGTTATGCTTGGATCAAAATGGCTAAAAAGTTAAAATTGACATTTTTCAGCACAATGTCCCAACTTCAAGGCTGTTTTTCTCCATGATCCAAGTTGAACCAGGTCTAATGTTAAACATCAAAGTTGAAGTACGTCATCTAAGCTTTCCGAAAAGTCCTAGAACGTCCATGTAACATACTCGAGCAAGGAGTTATGGATCTTACAAAAGGCCTTGCTGAAGCTGAATTTTACAAGGCAGATTTGCACATTTTTTGTGCCACACGAATTTTCAAGCCTTGTCATCAGTTTGGACACATCTAAGGATCAAATCCAAGTGGGATGATCTGATCCATGAACCTCCCAAGTCCAAGGAACAAAGAAAAGCATGCCAAAGCCTAGAAATCCCTAAAAGAGGGACAAAACTCCAATTTTGGTTTGGAGCATTTAATGGATGCTTAGAGGTGGCATGTACTGAGCCATTCTCATCTGAAATTAGTCAAGACTTATCCAAGACCAAGGGAACCAGCAGCCTGTGCCCTAACCTCTAGTCAATGGCTAGAGGAGACTTGCATTTCCATTGGCCAACATGGAACAAACACCTGCTGCAGTTGCCATTCACTGTGGATCCCAAAACAAACTTGCTCTACTATAAATAGAGCTCATTTTTGCTCAGTTTGAGTACACCAAAGCCATCAAACAGATGCTTTCCTCAAATTCTCTCTTTCACTCCAAAATGCCTTCATTAGTAAGGAAATTATGAGTTTTTGAGCTAGAGAGCAATTCCACTCAAACTAATCACACACACACACCTCATTTATATCATATGTAAGCTGTTCAAACCATCAAAAGTGACCTGTAATCACAACATCACAAAGTCACCTCTCAAAACCTCAAAATGGCATTTTTTTGCATTTTTCAAGCCATGTCTTGATTCAGTCACTTTCCAAACCAGATAAAACCTCAAACACACTCTAAATATCATTCTTGAACTATCCCAAATGGTGCCACACATCTGGAACACCATTTGAGAGAGTTGGCATTTTGGCCGTTTTTGACCATTTCGCGAGAAAGTGCACAAACTTGCTCCAGAGGTTTCCAGCCGATTCCAACCATCCTAAAAGCTTCTAAGAGGTCATTTGAGGTTGTCCAAAGCATCAAATCATTTCTGGAACAAAGCACTTGGAAGGTTGCCCAAAATCTCCAAAAAAGAGGTAAAATCCACAACTTGAATTCTTTGAATCATGCTTTCCTTTGTTGTCCACATACATGCATCATATTGAACAATTCTTGAGGTAAATATGTAGTCCTTAATGTGTATATTGTGATCCTCCCACTGTTTGCATTTTGACAAGTTTTTATGTGGAATTTTGGTTGTTTTGAAACCATGTACAGTTCTGTCTTCTTTTCATTGGTGTGTTCTATACATTAAGTTTTAGTTTGCATGAGTAACACCATTGGATTCCTTGCAAAAAATCGGTTAAGATAGGTTTTTACGGATTTCAATTCCGATGAAAATTGAAAGAGTTACGCGTGTTGGAAATTTTACGCGAAACGGCGTCGAATTAACGATAGCGGTTCTGTTTTTTCGCTTTGTACAGTGAGTTTCCGAGTGCGTGAATAACACCATTGGATTCCTTGCGAAAAATTGGTCAAGATAGGTTTTTACGGATTTCAATTCCGATGAAAATTGAGAGAGTTACGCGCGTTGGAAATTTTACGCGAAACGGCGTCGAATTAACGATAGCGGTTCTATTTTTTCGCTTTGTACAGTGAGTTTCCGAGTGCGTGAATAACACCATTGGATTCCTTGCGAAAAATCGGTCAAGATAGGTTTTTACGGATTTCAATTCCGATGAAAATTGAGAGAGTTACGCGCGTTGGAAATTTTACGCGAAACGGCGTCGAAAACAACGATAGCAGTTTTTGTTTTTTAATTTCTGCGTTTTGTGCGTCGATTTTCCATGTGCGTGAGTAATACCATTGGATTCCTTGCGAAAAATCGGTCAAGATAGGCTCTTGCGGATCTTGATTCGGTTAAAAATTGAGAGAGTTACGCGCGTTGGAAATTTTACGCGAAACGATGTTTTTACACGTAACAGCTCTGGTTTTTTATCGCTGCGTTTTGTACATTGAGTTTCGGCGTGCGTGAGTGATACCATTGGATTCCTTGCGAAAATTCGGTCAGGATAGGCTTTCGCGGATCTTGATTCGGTTAAAAATCGAGAGAGTTACGCGTGTTTGAAATTCAACGCGGAACGATGTTTTTAATCGATAACAGTTTTTGTTTTTTAATTTCTGCGTTTTATACGTCGATTTTCCGCGTGCGTGAGTAATACCATCGGATTCCTTGCGAAAAATCGGTCAGGTAGGTACTTCCGGATTTTGATTCCGATAAAAATCGAGAGAGTTACGCGTGTTGGAAATTCGGCGCGAAACGGTATTTTCAAAACGATAGCAGTTTTTTCTGCGTTTTGTGCGTCGATTTTCCGTGTGCGTGAGTAATATCATCGGATTCCTTGCGAAAAATCGGTCAGGCAGGTATTTCCGGATTTTGATTCCGATAAAAATTGAGAGAGTTATGAGTGTTTGAAATTTGATAAAAACGTGTTGAAAATTAAAGTTTCGGTACTCGTTTTTACCCAAAAAAATGTCGAAAATGATATTTTGATATCTTTTCTCTTTTTCTTACTTTTTATTTTCAAAACTCAACCAATTTTTTTCACATAGCAAAAAATCATCATTTTCCAATTCGTACCCCATAATATTTTAATCCAAAAAAATAAAAAAAAAAGTATTATTTTTAATATATTTAAAAATAGTGTTTTAAATCGTTTTAAATGCTTTTAAAATGATTTCTTTTTTTCTTGATTTTTAAAACCAAAATGATTTTAAATATTTATGTTGATAAAATATTTTTTTTCATAAACTTTAATCATTATTTAATGATTTTATTTGATATTTTTATCATTTTTTACTTAATATTTCTTGAAAAAATGCCTAAAAAATGAAATTGGGGTTTTCTTTGATTTTCACCCTAACAAATCTTTTTTAAACACTTGGGCCTCTAATAGAGTGTAAGACCCAATCCTTTTTTTACCAAATCATTTTTGGGCCTCATTCATTGTATAAGCCCGATATCGTCAAAAACAAACGGCGCGATCGTCGTCTTTTTAAGAAATAACCTTGGGCCTCTCCTCGAGCTATAAGACCCATTCAAAACTTTTGGGCCTCTATTAGAGTGTAAGACCCAATCCCCTTTTAACCAAAACAATTTTGGGCCTCACTTATTGTATAAGTCTCTCTGCGTTAAAAGAAAACTTCGGCGCGATCGCCATTTTCAAACGAAAATCAACTGGGCTTCTCTTTGAGCTGTAAGTCCCATTTCTTTTCATTTTTAAACACTTGGGCCTCTATTAGAGTGTAAGACCCAACCCTTTTTTAACGAAACAATTTTGGGCCTCAGTTATTGTATAAGTCCCGATACGTTAAAAATCTCGGCGCGATCGCCACTTTCAAACTGAAAATATTTTGGGCCTCTCCCTGAGTTGTAAGCCCCATATTTTGTACAAAAATACACTTTGGGCCTCTAATAGAGTGTAAGACCCAACCTCTCTTTTTTATATTTTCTTATTATTTTTTAATAATTTGGAAAATTAATAACTCCTTCAATTTTGATTATTTTTTATTGGTTCTTTTTCTGAAAAATCACAAAAATAGTAAAATATTTTATTCTACAAAAAAATCAAATTTATATTATTTATTTAATATAGTTGATATTTTTGTGAATAAATTCATTTTTAATTGTTTTTAAGCATTTTAAAAGTGAATATTCATCTTGAAAATAAAGACCATGGGCCTCCCCTCGTGTTGTAAGCCCCATTTCTTTTCTTTAAACTCTTTGGGCCTCTAATAGAGTGTAAGACCCAATCCCTTTGTAAATACC
This sequence comes from Lathyrus tuberosus, assembly GCA_022829125.1. Taxonomy (NCBI): domain Eukaryota; kingdom Viridiplantae; phylum Streptophyta; class Magnoliopsida; order Fabales; family Fabaceae; genus Lathyrus; species Lathyrus tuberosus. The sequence goes on from JALAZF010000003.1 coordinate 9,935,615, forward strand.
AAAATTTTGGGCCTCAGTCACTTGTATAAGTCCCACGGTGTTTACAAAACCTCGGCGCGACCGTCGCCTTTTTTCAAAATTAACCATTGGGCCTACCCTCGAGTAGTAAGACCCATTTCTTTTCCTAAAACTCACTTGGGCCTCTTGATAGAGTGTAAGACCCATCCCTTTGTACAGAAAACCTTTCTTGGGCCTCAGTTACTTGTACAAGTCCCTCTGTACAAATTCAACAGTGCGCTCACTGATAAAACCCTGGGCCTCTCCTTGAGCTGTAAGCCCCAAATCTTTCTTTTTCAAAGCACTTTCTCCTTTGATTTTAAATATACTGTTGTTTTCAATCTTTCTTTGTTGAACAACTAACCAAACAGCATGGAAGCTCTACAACCGAGTAAGTGTTTACCCGCTTTCATTTACCGCTTTCATATGTATATAACTGTATTGTGGGGCTGTTTCACTGTAAGTCTCCTTTCAAAAACTCATATACATATAACTGTATTGTGGGGCTGTTTCGCTGTAAGTCTTCTTTCATAAACTCATATCAACTGTGTAATAATAGTATAGATATCTAGAGTTTCCCCGGCAACTACGTCTAGAACTAGGTGACGCCGTTTCGTTTATTCGTAGAAATAGACAACTAGATCCCCAATAGGATCACCAGATACAGTCTTCTCTTCGGCTGTCCTCATTAGGAATTGTCAAGAAACTCTACTCCCCAAGATGAATGTCTTCTCCGTGAATGGCATCTTTGAGTTTCTTCCAAATTCTCGGACTTTCCTGACTTGATCTATTCCTTGTGAATAGCTTGCCTTGAATTTCTCGGGGTTTGGGGACCCACGGGCTTCCTAAAAGCATCGGCCTCCTCTTGGGCATCGTACAAGGACCCACAGGCTTCCTCAAAGCAACCCCGCCTCCTCTTGGGCTTTGTACAAGGACCCTACGGCTTCTTAGAAGTATTCACAGCCTCCTCTTAGGCTTCGTATAATGATCTCTTCCTTCGGGAATGATAGCCTCCTCTTGGGCTTAGTACAAGGACCCGTCGGCTTCTTAAAAGTTTCCAGCCTCCTCTTGGGCTTCGTACAAATTGTCCCGACGACCTCCTAGAGGCATAGGAACAGAACCTAGTCATCCTCATAGAACAGTCCTTTCAAAGAGTCTACTACTGTTTCTCAAAACATAGTACAAAAGATGAAACTCTAGACATGGACAGTCTAACTTCCTTGAGTCTCAAAGACATTCTCAAGTGACCCCTTCGTTAAATAGGAAGGAAACCCGCAGACTCGGACAGTCTCAATACCCTTTGGATTTCCCGTTTCCTCAAAGAGAAGGAAATATCTCTGATCCTCAAATCAAATCCCTGAGTACAGTGTTGCTCATATAAGAACTGATTTTCCCTTTAAAATCAGTATACTGGACCTGTCACTTAACTGAAACAGTCACCATAGCCTCCATCTCGGGCTTCGTACGAGATACCAAAATTCTCCCCAGCGGAGTCAAACAACGTTTAGCCTCTCTCTTGGGCTTTGTACGAGACACATAAGAGACTCCCTCGTTGAGTCAATCACCCATTTCGCCTCCATCTCGGGCTTCGTACGAGATAAAAAGACTCTCTTGTTGTGTCAAACCTTTAGCCTCCATCTCGGGCTTCGTACGAGATACAAAGACTCTCTTGTTGAGTCAAACTTTTAGCCTCCATCTCGGGCTTCGTACGAGATACGAAAAACACTCTCTTGTTGAGTATAAAAGATTCTCCTGTTGAGTCAACCATTTTAGCCTCTCTCTCTCGGGCTTCGTACGAGACACATAAAAACTCCCTCTTGTTGGGCCAATAGCCTCCTCGTAGGCTTTGTATAAGAAAACCACTGGTTGATCCAATCAACCTTTTAGCATCAAAGCTGTGCCTCGTTCACAGTACACAAACATCAACAACTTTTTTCCCTTCATCTAATCGCTGTAAGCGGCAAGCCTCTGGATCATCTACATCCATGCCACTGTCCCTCTTTTAGCATGATAAATTCCTAAGGAAAGATATCATTGCTCTACACTGAGTTAAAGTCTTCTCCTTCAGGTTAAAATCCCCTTTAAAGGAAATTATGGCATTGCTAGGATCCGCGTATCCCGGTTAAAGTAATTCTCCTTTATAACCAGTCACCCAACAGTTGTGATAGACAAACCCTTCTTTAGAGATGACAAATTCTCTCTAAAGTCGAGGTCCTTCAGCTTCACGTCTTGGGCTTTGAACAAGACACAAATAGACCCTTCAGCTTCACATCTTGGGCTTTGAACAAGATACAAACCACCTTTCGCTTCACGTCTTGGGCTTTGAACAAGACACAAAAAAAAACCAATTTCCTCCCATAGAAAAGGAGGAACTACGAACGCTCTGATTTCCCTATTTCGGTAAACGGGAATACGTAGGCATAAGATCGAAAGAAAAGATCTTAGCGAGCGCAATCAACAAAAAACCCAAATCCCATATCTCCATCAATCAAAAGCAGTAATTCAAAAGCATCAGTCCTAACATCCTAACCCTTGTTCCCCGCTAGAAAGTCCTAGAAAGAAAGAAAACCGTATTGGCAAAAATACAAATAACCAGTACAAAGGCCCCCCTACATTGATAGCATCCGTAACCTAACAGACCGCTGTTTAAACTCAGTATGCAAAGCAGGGTTAATTGGAGACATCTATTTCCCTTCCTTATTCAGCTCACAATAGGATAAAAAATGAATCGACCTGTAGTCAAAGCTCAAACCGCAGAGAGCGACCAGCGCTTAAGAACCGCGTCCAAAATCGCTCGCTACAGGGAGAGGGATATATGAAAAATACAAGGGATGTATGCAAGAAGTAAAAGATCTCATTGTAAGGTAGCCCAAGAGAAAGTCATGTGTGTGCAAAGTGTCCTAATCTAGGCAGTGAATAGGAGTCCTAGTTCACATCTCCTTTTTGCTAAAGTCATACACCAGGTCCATGATACTCCATTATGCTAAGGTCATTCACAAAGTCCATGAGAGTCCATCCTCTAGGTCACAAATAAAGAATCACATATTTTTGGTCTTTTCATTTTATCATGTTTTTGTTTTTTTTTTTTAACAATATGAAACAATAAAACAAAGGAAAAATAAAATGACATAAAGTAAAGAATGCATGAAGTAAAAAATGGATGATAATGAGCATAAAAATAAATTATGATAATATAAAGTGCAAGAATGTAAATTACGAGAATTAAATGACAAGAAAGTAAAGTCAATAAGTTAATAGTTAGTAATTATGGTTTATGATCGATTTACCGCATCGGGACAATGTAGCACTATGTTAAACAATCACAACATGATTCACGGAAGAATCATGTTATGGGAGGTAGGACAATGAAAGTTATGTATTAACGTATTAGAGAATTAATACGAATTAATATTTGAAAATACGAAATGCGATGAAGAAAATAAAAGAAAAATAGATATATAAAAAAAATAATAAAATATAAAAAATAAAAATAAAAATAAGATATGAAAATAAAAATAAAAAAGAAGGTAAAAGATGGAAGTGATAAAAGTCAAGATTTCAAAATAATATGGAAAATAATCAAAAAAACAAAATCAAAAAAGGAAAATAAATGAAAGAAAATAAATCAAAGGGGGTGCAATATGGAATCAGGAGGTCCAAATAGCATTCTGAGCAAGTCCAAGAGCGCTGAGACCCACTACCAAGTCAGCCTTGACCAAAGAAGTCGAGGAAAAAGGCTCACACACTCAAGTCCATCAGATTTGATCCAAAGGACCACACACTTTGCATAGAAGACCATTCATGTCCATTGGATCAGATGAATAAATAAAGCACGCAAAAGGAGAAGCTATGATTATAGGGGACTGTCGCTCACGCAAAAAAAACAACCGGCAAAGACACAGAGTCGCCATCGAACTTTATTTATCCCAACGGAGAAAGGAAAACATTGAGAAAACCTCAGAAAGGAAAAAACATGGTCTCGCAACCAAATTCGGGGGTCGGTAGTCAATTACACAAGAGGAAGGTATTAGCACCCCTCGCGTCCGTTGTACTCAACGGGATCCCCTCTTGTTTTTCTAATCAAAGGGTGAGTGTATCTAAAGCTTACCTACTAAGGGAACTCGGAAACGAAAAGGGAGAAAAAAAAAAGGGGACTCGATAGGATCTGGCAATCCTATGCCTACGTATTCCCTCGTGCAGTGGGAAAGTCAGAGTCAACGTAATTCAGAGGACTACGGGTGAAAGGGAAGGTTGCTCGCCAAGGATTGGGGCTCTTGTGCCTACGTATTCTCAACAGGATTGAGAAATCAGAGCGTCCGTAGTTCGTGGGACCACGGGTTGCTAAGTGTTTTTTATGGACAATGCTAACATTCACGTTCCAGTAGTTTAGGTGTTTGTCCCTCGTTATCGGGAGTCTTACACGTTACCTATTTGCGGTAGAATGGAAATAACATGCCCTTTTGAAAAAGAAAGGAGAGAATCTCGAAGGAAAATAATTTGAATTTGTTGAAGTGTTTTAAAGAAGTGAATTGAATCGGTTTGTGATGTATATCGTGTTAAAGTCTATGACGATAGGAGCGAGCACTTAATACGACCGATTCGAGAAGGCTCACATGTAAAGCTCTCTATATGAGGTAAGGAGAGACTCCCGCTCATCACTTTCCATGTACTTAAGGCTCGTGACGCACTATACACATCACATTTATTAAGTGTTTTGACTTGGTTAAGAGGAAGAAGAGAAAGACACAACGCAAAATCTAAGGGAGACTTGGTCCTAAATGTTATCATGCAATGTGGTCCTAAGGTTAGGATTAAAAGACGATTCTATCCTAATGTGATCATGCAAGATGGACCTATGGTTGAGGATAAAGGGGAAAATCTACCCTAATGTTATCATGCTAGCACAAACATCCTACTATCTTTGATTTAATCTAATCGATTTAATTAAATAAATCAAATTGAATCCAAGATTTTCTAAGGGAACATGTGAAACAAACAACAAGTTAACAATATCACAAGACCACAAGAACTCAAATAATCAACTAAGAATTAAGGCATCATCATCAAGCATCATTTCACACAATTACAAGTTCATAAGAATGAAAATAAAGTGCAAAATTAACCAAATAATACCAACTATATTAAATCAACTTCCAAACAGAGAATAGATGAAATAAATTTGAAGAGAATAAAATTTCATGCAATTTGAAAAAAAAAATCTAGAAAAGCTATTAATATGAAAAAGTTATAAAAAAATGAAAATAGGGGTAAGATAGTGAAATGGAATTGCAAAAAGTAAATTTGCAATAGGCCCACACACTAAGCCCAGCACTGCATTTTTTGTGAAAAAAACCTGTAAAAGTCCATGCTATACACTATCATGTACATGGTCGTGTGATGCAGATCGCGCGGTACATATCTCACTGCTTATCATCAAGCAACAACCGTTGGATCTCCACAATTAAATGAATAAGAAAACCCTAAGGTCATGATGCAAGGTCCCACACGGACACTACTTGAAAGGAGTGTACAAAACTCACATGCATTCATTAAACCATTCGTAATCCAGAACGTGACACGTGTACAAGATTAAAAAAACAAAAGATTGAAGCCCTAGCATGGCAGCCGCGCGGGTATTATCATCATCATCTCCATTAAAGCTAAAAAATGGAGCTCTTCACCATGTAATATAAATGCCAAATGAAACATGCTTCTTAACCGAAATTTCGCAAGGATCTCGAATATGCGACTAGTTTTTGCTCATACGACATGGTTAAGGAGAAAATCAAGTAAACTCAAAACACACCAAAATGGATTCATGCTTATTTCATGAAATTTACATAAGGAAAATGAAAACTAATAGTAGATTCATGATCATGAGAGCAAGATGAACATATTAGCATCAATAAACTTGAGAAAAGCTTACGAAATTACCGATCCTGTCGTGATCAAAGTGCTTTGAAGATGAGCTTCTTTCTCACTCCACAGTACTCTGTTTGGCATGATCTTCATTGCGTTCTCTTCCTTGTTCTACCTACTTGAGATCAGGGTGAAGAACTCTCATTGAGGTTGCTTGGTTTGCGCACACGAGCATCACTTTCAGAGGTGTTTGGACACGATTTGAGCTGAATTTTTTTGGCTCTTCAAGCTTGTGAAATGCAATGTAATATCTCTCTATTTATATAGAAGTGAGGTAGGGTGAGGGAGAGTGAGATCCACTTGCTTTTTGAGTGAAATGAGAGAGTGAGGTTCACTCTCTATAACCAACTTTTGCCACCTCATCTTGATCCGTTGGAGGGAGTGAGGTACTGTTTACCGGTGAAAATGACAAACAACCGCTAGTCCTCCAAAGCTACTAAAACCTTTGGTCACTCGCATGATCGACTAGATTGATCCTAAGACGTATGTTGTTAATTCAGTTCTTTGTCTTAATTATCACGAACATTTAGTCAACGTTCTTCAAGTATTTTCCAAGGTTATTGAGAAAACGTGATGATTGATTAAACGCAATGATTGATTTTAAGTAAAAGAAGGTTGGAAGATTGCATAAAGATAAATAGCTTGAAGATAAATAACAAGGAAATAAATTGCAAACAAAGATAAATGGCTTGAATTTAAATGACTTTTATTGTAAAAGATGGTATTCAAAGGGGTTAACGAATTTTCACTACACACTGGTAAGTTACTTTTGGATATGGTTGTGCTCAATATAAACAAATGCCTTGATCCTTTCTAATGCTTTCACAAAATCACAATAATCAAAAGATTAAGTACGAATCGAACGAATTGAACAAAGTCATCAATTATCCAAGCATTTAGTAAACAATGGAGGTTTCTCACAATTTGTGGCTTTTGGACCTAAGTGACTCAAGCATTCAAATAAGTTGTAGAATGAAACAAAAATACAAATTTGTACAAAGACAAAATTCTTAATCATTCTACAATTATAGAAAGCGGTGACCATGTACCTTGCATGCATTCATCACATTAAAAATCTTATCATCACCATCCAATCTTGGAAGAATCTTCATTGGATACATTTTTTTTTGCAAAAGAGCAACCAATATAGAAGTTCTTCTCATTCAACATCAAGGAAGAAGCATAAAAAAATAAAAACAAATAACAACCATAAAATAACATAGCAACTGCACCCGCCCCCTCTTTTTCAAAAAAATCCTGCCCTCAGTCAACAATGGAAGAGGCAATGCAGCTGCATATTAAAAATAAAATAAAAGTGTTGTGGCAAACCCTTCAAACTGTCCAAAATCTGTCAAGCTCGCACTACGAGCAGTAGGCGAACTCGCTTAGGCTTGCAGTGCGAGGTGAGGGTAAATATGCCAATAACTTCAAAAAATTTGGTTCACCACAACCATCTTCCACACAATCTTAGCTAACATAAAAACTTACAAATGCAGTAAAAAGCAGTAATACTCATAATGTTGGGATGCCTCCCAACAAGCGCTTTGTTTAACGTCGTTTGGGCTCGACAGTCCAACGCGACCTCACGGATCGGCAAACGGATTTGTTGTTTTACTTCAATCAACCTTTTCTTTGTAGATTTTGTTGGAGTCATTAAGACCAATTGCCTTTCTTTAAACTCTTTGCAGACAATTTTTTGATCATGAAACATTTTCACCTTTTCTTTGTAGATTTTGTTGGAGTCATAAGCTTGAAGTCGCAACTCATCCATCTTATGAAGTTACACTTTTCTATTTTCCCCACCCAACTTAGGGTCAAAATTCAAGAATTTTAAGGCCCAAAAAGCCTTATGAACCAACTCAACCGGCAAGTGACAAGCTTTTCCGTAGATCATTTTAAAAGGTGTGAGACTAATCGGAGCCTTGAAAATGGTCCGATAAGCTCACAATGTATCATCATGTTTGTTGGACCAATCTTTTCTAGAAGAAGAAACAGTTTTTTCAAGGATTCTTTTAATTTCACGATTCTAAATTTTTGAATTCCAGGTTCTGCCTCTTGCAGAAACAATGTAGTAAATCCAAGTTTTAAACAATGTTTTCAAGGTTCTAGCAGAAACTGAGCATTCAACAATCATTAATCTTCAAAATAACGAGATGCATTGATAACACTATTTTAGTGTGTCATAATTACCCATTTTGTGTAGTAATTTGGATATGTTTAATTAGATTTATTTGCATTTCTCTTATTTGAGTATGAATTTGTCTTCAGTGCACTAGTTGCAACTTTTATAGTTTATTATGTGTTTTTGGTCCTAAAGCAATTCAGATTAAGGCAAGCTGAGGCGTGACACCTCAAGACATAGTCTGAGCAAAATAAAGATAAGAGGAATAAAGATAATGAGATTTGTCAATTGCAATTTCACCAAGAGCTTGGAAAAATGTCTATCACTAGAGCATACGTGGCAGAGGTTCGTGTCAAGAAGAAGCTGAAGCATCAAGATAAGATTAAAGAAGCTAGAGGACAAAGGAGGGTACAGTGGGGACCATGCCTGCAAAAACGTATCCTGCACCCACCCACCCGCCATCTGCTCTCCACCACTACCTGCTACAGCAGCCTGTCAAAGACGCCTTGTCTCCAAATGTTGTCTGTCCTTGATAACTTGTTCACAAATGAAGAAGTGACGGCTGGAGCTATTTGTGTTTTGATTCAGGCTGAACCTTATTTTTAACAAAAGCCAATGATCCAAGACCCATCAACTCCCATTTCTCATTCTCAAAGGCTATAAAAAGCAAGCCATGTTCAGCATTGAAGAGAGACCACAAGCTAGAGAGCACACTTTATATTTTCTGTTTTTAGTTTAGTTGCTTTGAGGATTAAGAGGATTAGAGAGATTTCTTCTTCTCATCCAGTCATGTACTCACTGCTTGGAACTGTCGTGACTGCAGAGATCTGATGTTGTTTACCCAACGCAAAGGATCTTCAAGTTATTACTAGGTTGTCATTTCTTTTCTATATTTTTGTTAAGAATTTGTCATCTTGTATTTTCATTCCAGTAGTTTGTACTCAGTTCATTATGAGCTAAACTCGTATTTGATGAGAAAAGTGAAGTTAATATAAAGTTGTTTTTACATTGAAATGATGTGTTGTTAAGTGCCTTTTTTTGTTAAGTGTTTTCATTGCTATATACTTGCTTCTTAGAATGATCAACTTAGAAAAGGTACAACTATGTGGTTGAGAGAGAGTCAACACCATGCTAATTTCATAACAAAAGGGGTTAACAAAGTAGGATAGAGATATTCACTTAATTCAACTTACTTAGAGATAAGAAGTTGAGACCATAAATATTTTATAGAACTAAAACCATACACATTTTAGGGTTATAAGTGAGACTGAGAGATTTGTTCCCTTGCCCTAGTTATGTATGTTTTGATGCTATAGAAATACACCACTAGATCACGTTCTGACCTTTTAAGGCACGACACTTCACATCATGGAAACTGTTTAGCAACAATTTACTAATGGATCTTAGCTCAACAATCATTCTCTCTGATATCTTGTCCCTCTTTATTTAGATTTTTAGTTTGTGTTGTGTTAATCTTGTTGTTACCATTATTATTATTTGTTACCTTGTTCATACTAGTTTTAAAAAAAAAATTGAATACTTTAAAGTTCAAAGTTATATCAAGATTCACTCCATGTGGGTACGATCTCTTATTTTATCACTTGCTGCAATCAAACATACATGTATACTTGCATGTGACACCTTTTCTTTAGAATAATTAATTAGAGTAAACACTTTGAAAGCAGACAACAAGTTTTTGGCGCCGTTGTCGGGGAGTGGAAGATACACTTTGAGCTACTATATTTGTTATTTTTGTTTAAAGGTTGTATTTGAGCCTTTAACGTTTTTGCTGTGTTTTGGTGTTACGACAGGTTTAAGTTATTGCATGCGCAGGTCGTTACAACCAGTTTACAGTAGTTATCCTAAACCTGAAAGAATTCTAAGAGCATGAAGGAGATTTTTGCATTCTCAACAACCATATGGAGATCCATCTACATCAGCTGTGGATGAATCAGAGGAAGGAGTGCACGTGGAGACAGACGAAGAAGCTTTGTCATCATCATCAGACGAGACACAACCAGAAAGTGTCATGGCTGAGCAAGACATCATTGGCATTTCCAATTACAGGGCACGCAACATCAGAGCCTATGTTGTATTTGATCCAGCTGCCATTATGTTATACTCCAAATTTTACCCCTTATATGTCATAACATCTTGCATTTGCATTTAGGCTTCAATCATCTATGCATTGTTAACTAACCCATATCTTGCAAGTTTTTTCTTTTATGTGAAAGCTAAGGTTGACACAAGAAAGGAGACAAAAGAAATAAACCAAGTTCTCATGTGTTTCAAGGTCTTCTAAGACTATTCTTGGCTCCATATCTCTATCATCAGTGATCATCAGTTGATTGGGATTAGTGTATGAAGTCACCTGTCCAAGAAAGCCAACTGAGGCTCTAGAGTTTCAACCAGTTGTTCTTAAAGGCTAATCATAAAGTTCTCTAGTCATGTGCCATGATCTCAGGATATTGAATCAAGAGAAACCATCAGACCAAAAGTTGTGGAATTAGGGTTTTAACCTGAAGAATCACTGAAGAGGTTTGTCATGATCAGTCAAGGTTTTATTGGTTCATCAACCAATTGAACTTACTTATATTCAAGAGATCTTATTCAACAAGAAATCAAGAGCATCTGGCTCTCATCTTTAGTACAAAGAATCACAAGTTCATCTTGCCCTCAGATTAGGGTTTTGTCAGGAAAGTCAACCTTTTCCTTTGACTTTTGATCAAGGCATGTTCCCAAGCTTTGAGCCATGTTTCCATATGTTCATAAACATCCTTGGAGGCCATCCATTGGCATTATAAGAGATTTGAGGAAGCAAGATCATCAAAGATCGTCCAGTGGAATTCCTAAGGAAATTAGGGTTTTGACTGAAAAGTCAAACCTCTGACTTTTGATGTTATTGGTCCAAAATGAAGTATTCAAGTCACATCCCATCTTAACATATTCAATCCTTGACTTAGAGCATGGCAGGTCACCACTTGAAAAGTTTCTTGCAAGAAGGGCAAGGTTTGGTTTTTGAAATTTTCTAAGTATGGAAGAATTCACTCCTTGTACAAAATTGGGAAGGTCATAACTTTCAAACCACACATCCAAATTTAGTGACTCAAAGCTCAAATTGAATCTCTCATCATAAACTTCAAAACCTATTAGAGGGCCCTTATCCAAATGAGGCATGATTTTTAAGTTACAAGGCTTGGAAGTTCAAAACACGTAAAGACTTAGTGAAATTTCAATACATTTTGCCTTAAAAACCAGCTGACTTCATCTCCATTTTTCACCATGATCCCTTTTGATCTAGAATTTGGCGTGAACATGAAAGTTTTAGAGGATATTTAGGGCTTTCCAAAAAGTGGTAGAGCTCCTCAATCCATGGTGTGAGCTGAGAGATTCGAATGGTTGAAGTTTGGTGTCTTTTCTTGAAATGCAAGTTTCACACTTAGTGCATAATGATGTATAATCACTTTTAATCACCAAATGCCTCACTTTTCTGATGTTTAGAAGCAAGGTTAATGTATGTAAGACCTCTGCCACGATTTCCAAAAGCTGCACACTTAAAATAGCATTGTTTAATCAACTTGATGCAAGTGGACACCTTAAGAAAGAGAAACTTTTCCACCAAAGCATGGCAGCTCTTTTCTCCTTGTAACTTGGACCTCTACTCCAATCCCATCAGTACAAAAACTCCACAGGGTCTATGACTAAAGCTCTTGAAGACTTTACTCAGCTGCCAGCTTGCACGAAGGAGATCTTTCCAAAAGGGAAAACATGGCAAGTTTTGATTTCAGACCATACCTCTTGTCCTCAACTTCTCCTATAAATAGAAGCTCAATCTTCACTCCAAAACACACCAGATTCACCCCAAAAGAAGGCTGAATACTCACTTCATTCTCTCATTCACCAACTCTTGCAAATTTGTAAGAGCAATCTAAACTCTCATTCCACTCGTGCATTCACTCTCAAACTCCACAAACCACCTACAAATACTTCACCAAGTTCATCCAAACACCTGAAACCTAACTGTAATACCTCTACCACCACCTGCCATTTTTAAACCCCCAAAAGCAAGAAGTATCGGGTTGCATTATCCAAGCATATTCCAAAGCTTCTAATCATCTGCACTTTCTCTCCAAGGATCAACAAAGTCCCAAAAGGTGGTTTTTATCATTTACAAGTGTTGTAGAAGGAGCCTTGGACTTTCTCCAAGAGGTAATCCTTTAAAGCTTTGAAACTCATAAGCATGTTGTGATATGATTTGTTATTTGATGCTGGCATATGTACATTATTGTGTTTAAGTTGTGTGAACCACTGCTTACATTTCATGACTTGTGTGTTTGATGTTTTAAGCTTCTGAAATTTTTGTTGTGGCACTGGTTTTGGCTTTCATGTGAGCTGAGTGTTTAATTTTAGGGCAAACAAATGGCATAGTTAAGTTCCTTGATCTTTGCTGAACACTTTAGGCATTTAATTTGTAAAAAAGGATGGAAAATGAGAGTGAGCAGGGCTGAGAAAGAGAAGGGTTGGCCATGGTGTTTTCATGATGATTTTGGCCAGGTTTTGTTTACGTTGCATGGAGAAGATGATGCGTGGCCGTGTGGGAGTGGCTGGGTGCGTTTTTGTAGAGCAGTAACTTAAAAGATTAGTGGCCGGTTGATGCGTGTGATTAGTGTATATCCATGTAACATTCATGTGTGTTTTTCAGCTGGCCATTTTCTTTTACATTCATAGAATATATGTTTGTGTGGGTGGCTTATACAACGGATGTATAGCCACCCTAGTGGTATGATCATTGCGTGTGAAACCAAGGGGTCTGGGGTTCGAATCCCCCTCGCCCCAGACACCCTTTTGGCTTTTTTCTCTTCTTTTCTGTTTTCATTCTTTTTGGACTTGGGCATGTTTTTTGATAATTGCACCCTCCCTGCCAAAGGCCCATGTGCGCATAACAATTAACCTTAGTTCATTTTCAGATTAATAATGCACCCCTTGTTGTTTCTTGCCAAATATTTTTTTTTCTTATTACTTGTCAAATCTGTTTTATTAAAAATAGTTTTTATTAATAAAAAATTCCCAAAAAATTCATGTTAATACTTCAAGGTTTAATTTAATTTTCTGAAATTTTGATTTAATTTTAATAATTATTTCTGATTTTGTTAAATTATAAGTAATTTTGACCTAGTTCTTGAACCTCTCTTGAAAAAAAAACCTTTTCTCTTTATCTTCTTGAACTAATTTTCCAAAGTGTCTTAGGATACATTAGAGGGATATTTGAAGGCTGACTTATGACCTTGAATGAGGTCTTTTGTTTAGGGTTATGGCTCATTGTTCGACCCTTGATTCTTAGACTTAATGCCTTTGTTACTCACCTTGAAGTCTAAATTGAGAGGACTATCTTTACCCAACTTGTATGACACTTCACACACACATTCTTAAATGTTGTAAAATTGAAAGTAGGCTTTGGTTTTTATTTTATCTTGGCTATTCGACATTTATTCATGTTAAAGTTATGTGCATCATTTCATTTACACTTTTTCATGCTAAGAGGTAGCTTACCCTGACATTTTGATGTTATATGGCTTGTGCTTGATTTATGCTATTGCCCTTCCTTGGATGTTTATCCTACTTGAGTTCTTTAACTCTTATTTCTTATCACTCATACTTCAAATCCCTTTCCAACACTTGTTTTCACAAGAAGTTGTCTTCCCCTTCTTCCAAAGTAAAGTCTCTCTTTTGACCTCAAGGTCATAGATAGCTCATTTATCATCTTGGCCTCATTAGAGCCATCCTTCATCCTCATTAGGATCAATCCTTGGCCTCATAAGATCCTCTTCCACCCTCAAACATCATTAGGTTTCCCTCTTGTGAGCACTACCATCATAGTTGCTTACTTCCCCTCTTGGCCTCATTAGAGCCACTTACCTCATAACTTAGGATTCACCTAGAGTTCTTCAACTCTATGTGAGCATCATCATTATGATGTTCCTTTCCCCTTTGGCCTTATTAGATCCATTCAACTTAGAATTAGGTTAGAGTTCTTCAACTCTATGTGATTCTCATCATTATGAGTATTCACTTACCCTATCACAACTTAGAATTAGAGAGTTTTTTAAGTCTATATGAGTGTTACACTCATTCCCGTTGGAACTTTGGCCAAAGTCAATGGTTCCTTACCTTTAGTTAGGTGAACTACGGTTGCTCTGATTCTTTAGTCATGATACATAGGCACAAGATGCGACGTCTTGGCGAGCATACTTAGTATATACACTTAGGTCCTTACCTTCACCTTTAGTATCTTGGTTTTCACCATAGATCTTCATCCATACCATTAGGTATTTACCTTTAGCACTTTGGTCTTCACCATAGGTTTTTACCTTAGCCTTAGCATAGATCCCTTAGCAAGCAAACATAACATAACACAATACAAACAAGAGGTTCCTGTAGAGTACTACAGATACTTAGGGTGCTAATACCTACCCTTAGTATAACCAACCCCCGAACCCCCAATCTCTTAGTCGTGTCTTCACATGGCGCAAAAAGGTTTTTCTTTCAATTTTTACCCTTTCCTTTGGATAAATCAAAGCTCGGTGGTGAATTTCAAAGTTTTGTGATTCAAGTTAATTAATAGCTTGATATTCGATTCTCACCGCAACAGAAATGGCGACTTCACTAGGGATGTTTTTTTAGAGGGTTGAGCCCACCTTGTTTTTATTTGTGTTATATGTTTTGCTTGTTTGATTATACATATCGGTATATATCTGTCTATTGCTTGGTTTCTTCTGTTTGGCAAGGTGCTACTTTTGAGTGGTGAGATAAGTCCTAACCCGGATTTGAGATACACATATGATAGGATTGTGGTGTAATCAATAGCCGGTTGTTGGGAGTAGTCCTAACAAGTTTGGCATATGATGACCACACTCAGTTGAGGCCCCTTTGGGATTATTGATGTCTGATGTGATTAGTCGCATTGATGTCACTCTTTCCGACCTGGGAATCCGTGAGACTGAGGACTGTAGTTACCCTTACCCCACTTGGCCTTTTTAGAACATAGTACGATGGCTATGAGGGAGTAGTCCCAAATAGTTGATACGCGATACTACACTCAGACGAGTTTATCTTGAGAATACTATTAATCTGCGTGAGTAGTCACGTAGGCCGATAATATCCGAAGGATTTATCTATGACTCTGAGAACTTTTAGAACCCTGTTCTACAGTTGATGAAACCATAGTACATACCTATTGGGATGGGTAGGCCATGACTCCACGCATGAGACCCCTAAACCTAGGACTTGTGTGTTGTGGATTGTGTGAACATATGTTTCTATTTGTGCTTGTGTTTTGTGCATTGCATACATCTCATTGCATCCATTTTTGGTTTTAAGGAACTTAGTCGTCTTTTCTTTTGAAAATCAAAGGTATCATGGATATTGAGAAAAGGAACACTAAGAAGTACAATTTCAGAAAGCCAAATTTGGTAGAGTTGAAGAAGCTAGCGGCCTTGGTATCTTGCCCTGAAAACTTCAGAAAACATTATGGAAGATTGATTGGTATTCTCAGAACTAAGATGGAAGATGGTGTTCTTGACACGTTGGTGCAGTTTTATGACCCTCTTTACCATTGCTTCACTTTTCCCGACTACCAACTTGTTCTGACATTAGAAGAGTATTCTTATTGGTTTGGTCTACCTGTGAAAGAACAAAAGCCTTTAAGTGGTCAAGAGAAGATTCCTTCACCAAAGGAAATTGCTTATTCTATCCACCTAGAAGTATCAGAGGTCAAGCATCACCTCACCACCAAGAGTGGAATCAAGGGTCTACCTTCTAAATTCTTGTTTGACAAAGCATTTTACCTAGCTAAAATGAATAGTATGAGGGCCTTTGAAGCAATCTTTGGATTTCTTGTCTATGGCTTGGTCTTGTTTGCTAATATTGAGGAATTTATTGACATCAACGCCATTTGGATCTTCTTAAGTGGAAACTCTGTACCTACGCTGCTTGGTGATACTTATCACTCTATCCATCATAGGACTCTCCAAGGAAAAGGTACCATTTCATGTTGTGCACCTTTGCTCTACAAGTGGTTTGTTACTCATTTACCTCGAACATCACGCTTCAACGATAATCCAGAAAAACTTCGTTGGTCTCAGAGAATCATATCTCTCACCCATACTGATATCTTTTGGTACGATTCAGCTTACGACAAAGGAGTCATCATTGATAGTTGTGGCCCATTCTCCAATGTGCCACTCCTTGGTATCAGAGGTGGGATCAACTACAACCCCATTCTAGCTAGACGTCAGTTTGGATTTCCTATGGAAGAAAAGTCTAAGAATATCCTTTTGTCTGATTTCTTTTATCTTAATGAGGAAGGCAGTACAGAAACCAAGAACAGTGTTTTGAATGCTTGGGTAAAATTCCACAAAAGAACTAAGGATGACTTGGGAAAGAGAAACTGTGTGGCCTTGGAACCTTTCCTTTGATAGGTTCGATCTAGAGCTCTTGATCTTAAGATGCTATATCTCCGTGAGAGACCTCCTCAGCCTACTATTGTGTCTCCTTCCATCATTCCTATTGAGCGCATGGAAGAGTACCAAGAAACTCTAGCAAGGATAAAACTTGAGAGAGACACGTGGGAAGGGAAATACCATGCCATCTATGCTGAAAAGATGGAAATGAAGACACAGATAAAAGAGAAAGATGGTTTGATTGAGTTGCTTGAAAGACGGGTAATTGACAGACCAGTGGCGCTAGAGAATTTATTTTTCTCTAGCATGCAACCCACTCCTAGCACTCATGAGTATTCAACTATTCCACCAACATCTGGCGCTTGGAAAGGGATTGTTGACAAGCTGATCTTGGAGAATGACAAGCTGAAGAGACAGAAGAGGAAGCGTGAAGTGGAGCATCCCTAGATAGGGTTACTTTTTAGGCCTAGCTGTTGCTTTTTATCTCTTTGTATTTTGAGCTTCTTGAGATGTACTTTGAAAGTTGTAACTTTTCTCAATATTTAATGAAGTGAAGCTTATTTTGAAAATTATCTCTCTTGAATTCCTTAAAACCAATTGCATTCGCATTACACCTTGTATTTTTGTTAAAACTATCAAGGAACTAATTTTGTTTTGCAGATTTTGTAGAGATGGATTTTGGAAGAAAAGGAACTTGGTCGTACACCTTCATGGTTCCCGATCTTGAGCAGCTGAAGGAACTGGGGAGATTGATTGAGGAACCAGTGGCTTTTTCATTGAAGTATGGAAGAATCCTACCGTTGCTGTGGCTCCAAAATACTGAAGGACTGTTGGAGACTTTGGTTCAGCTTTACCATCCTCTTGATCACTGTTTTGTGTTTCCAGATTATTAACTGACACCAACCTTGGAAGAATACTCCGCTTTGATGGGTCTCCCTGTCAATGATTCTCCTCCATTCTCCGGTTTAGAGGATAAACTCAATGCAAAAGACATTTCCAGAGGAACAAAAGGGGGACTTGTTGGATTGCCTGCTCAATTTTTGTTCGAGAAAACCCATCACTTTACTGATAGAAAGAATATTGCGCTCTTTGAGTCCACTTTCGCCTTGCTAGCTTCTGGATTGTTTTTGTTTCCCAATGCAAAAGACTTTATTGATATTCATGCTATTTAAATCTTCATGCTCAGGAACCCAACTCCCACCCTTTTAGATGATACTTATCATGTCATTCACTCAACATACATGCGAGATGGAGGACAGATTGTCTGCTGTGTTGCTTTTCTGTATAGGTGGTTTATTTCGCACCTACCCAGAACTGCAACCTTTTGGGATGTGGAGGATGGTACTATGTGGTCCAAAAAGCTCATGGAGCTCACTCATGCTGATATCAAATGGTACAACCCAATCTATGGGGGAATTCTCTTGATTCATAGCTGTGGGGATTTCCCCAATGTACCTCTTATGGGCAGAAGGGGTTGTATCAACTATAACCCCATTCTCGCTCGACGACAGCTTGGTCACCCCATGGAGGATATACCTAATCTTGGTGATCTGCAAAGGCTTTTTCTTGAAGAAGGAGAGAATCCTGAGTTCATGCTCAAAGTTGCACGCGCATGGCGTTGCATAAACAGACAGAGGTGGACTACGATGGGGAATCCTGACTGTACCGTTACTAGGGCTTGTTTAGAATGGTCTCGTGAGAAGGCTCTTGTGATGAGGATGCCTTATCCACGTCATAAGCCTCCCACAGATGAAGAGATGAAGTTGAAGAAGGCAATGGAAGAGCTAACCCTTGATAAGGCGAAAATGCAAGAACAGATCAACAAGCTCATAAGGGAGCTCAATGGAGGGGAGGGACCGTCTGCTAGTGGAGTTGATTTCTAGTTTCTTTGATGTTGTATTTCCTTTTTTTTATCTATGTAATGAACCTTGAGGGTTTATCAACCATGCTGTAATATTCGCCAAATTTGCTAATGAAAGAGCTTGTTTTGAGAAATATCCTTCTATCTACAATATTTACAAACTTTTTAGTTCCTTGATGGTTTTGTTTGCATTTGCATTTTGCATCATTTCATGTTATAACATGTGCATTTCTTTCCTGTCGTGTCTCATTCCGTGATCTTCTCTTCAGAAACCGTCACGCTGAATCTTCGACGTCGATATAACACACGAGCCCAAGCTCGCCAAAGGATGTCTGAACACGACTTTGAAATGGACAGAGTCAACAATGAACTGAATGATCTGCGAGGAAGTATGGGGCAGATTATGGAAATTTTACAAGTTATTAGAGCAAAAATGGACACTCAGGCCACTGTGGTCTCTGAAATTATCACTCCAGCTGTGGAGCCTGCTACTAATATCAACACCGATCTCTTACCACCGTTTGGGTTGCCTCCCGGTTTTGTGCCGCCACTAATTCCTACCACAACTCAACAAGTTGTTCCTATGAGTAATGAGAATCCTCAAGTTATCCCAACTTTTTCTCTGCCAGCGGTGCATACTCAAGTACACCCTGTTTTTCACAACCCACAACCAATTTATGACTACCCTAAGATGTCTGAAGAGGGGGACGAGCGACATGAAAGATTGGAAGAGAGTGTTGAGACTACCCAGAGAAAAATGAAGGCGATGGAAGGAAGCAATATCTTTAGTACTGACGCTAGGGATATGTGCTTAGTTTCTGGTTTGGTAATTCCGCCGAAGTTTAAGATGCCTAATTTTGATCTGTACTCAGGTGCGACCTATCCCAAGTCACACTTGATCATGTACTTTCGACGAATGGCTACATATATGAACAACGACAAGTTGATGATCCATTGTTTTTAGGATAGTTTGAAGGGAGCTTCCACAAAGTGGTATTTGACATTGGACCAATCTAGGATCCACTATTTCCCGTACTTATCTGACGCTTTTGTAAAGCATTATAAATACAACATGGATCTGGAACCGGATCGAAGACAACTTTTGAGTATGTCACAAAACAATTCTGAATATTTTAAAGAGTATGCGCAGCGATGGAGGGAACTGGCCTCCCAGGTAGAACCACCTTTGTCGGAAAAAGAATTGGCTATCTGGTTTGTAGATACTGTGAAGCCAGAATTCTATGAAAGAATGATTAGTAGTATCAACGCCAATTTCGCTGATATTGTTGTCGTAGGTGTAAGAGTAGAAGCTGGGTTGAAAAGTGGAAAAGTGATAAGTTCTTCAGGCAGTTCAAACAGTACCAACACAAAAAAGCCTCCAAACCACTTCCACAAAAAGAAGGAGGGAGAAACCAATGCCATTATGGTGGGAAGAAAAAAGAATCCAATGTGGCAACAACCAATGTATCAACACCAATCATTTCTAAATTTTGCTCAACAGCCGAGTTATCCAATGCAGTTTGCCCCACAACACTATGTGGCAGCTGTAACACCAACTTTCAGTCATCATTCCGCGCAGCAGGTGCCAGTATTTCAACAACAACCCCGTTATTAGCAAGCACCCTGTGCTCCAACTTTTCAACAACAGCCACAACACCAGAGGCCACAAGCTTCTTCATCAAATGTTCCCAACAGAAGATAAGGTGTCAAACCTTCATTTCCACCTATTCCTATGACTTACACAGAACTTTATCCCTCTTTGGTTAAACAAGGTTTAATTGTCACTAGACCTATGGGACCACCTTTAGAAAAGGCCATGCAATTCCACAATCCCAATGTTAACTGTGCGTTTCACCAAGGCGCTACCGGTCATGACCTAGAAGGTTGCCTTGCATTGAAACATGTTGTGAAAGGTTTGATGGAGAGGAAGGTTCTATCCTTCGCTAACAATCAACCTAATGTGAAGAACAACCCATTGCATACTCATGGGTCTATAAATGCCATTGAAGATGAGAAGGATAAGGTATTGATAACAGATGCATCAGAGATTAAAACTCCTGTCAAAATCTTCCATTCCAAACTGTTTGAAGCTGGGTTAGTGAAGGTTAACCATGACAACTGTGAGGAGTGCAATGACAGTATCAAAGGATGTCAGTTAGTGTAGAATGATATTCAGAGATTAATTAATGAAGGTTTCCTACAAGTGTTCAGTAAGGTAAAGAAAGAGGAAGTCGTTGTGATAAAGCCTGTCTTCAACTTACCTAAATCAACAGAAAAAGTGCTTGTTTTCAATGTACCAAGGGCTGGTTCTGTGGTCCCTGTCTTTAACAATCCGAAACCGGTTTTTAGTACATCAGAGCCTGTTGTTGCTTCCACCACTAATCAGTCAAAACCGAGAAACATTAGGCAACCTGTTCCGTTCAGATTCAGGAATACCAAAGTTGTGCCATGGAAGTATAAGGACACTATGGTCAACAAGAGATATGAAGAGGTGGTTCCAAGGAAAGAGGTGGGAACCATTGTTGAAGATGTGACAAATATTACTGGGACTGGGAAAATGACCCGAAATGGTCGAGTTTATACTCCTGTCTTCCAATGGACTGTGCCTAAAGAGACTGTTACTCCTGTACCTGCTAAGGATAAAGAGAAAGAGGTAGTTACTAGTGAAGAGGATGTTGAATTCTTGAGAATTAATAAGAGAAGTGACTATAGAGTAGTGGACCAGCTTCACCAAACTCCTTCAAAAATCTCCATATTATCTTTGTTGTTGAACTCACCCACTCACAGGGCCGCATTACAAAAAAACTGGCTCAAGCTCATGTTGCCCGAAACATCACCGCCGGTCAATTCGATAGCGTCATCGCTAATATCACTACCTACAATACCCTCAGCTTCAGCAACGAAGAATTGCCTAAGGGAGGGCGAGATCACAACCTTGCTTTGCACGTATCGATGAAATGCCAAGAAGATACTTTAGCAAGAGTTCTTATGGACACAAGTTCCTCTTTGAACGTATTACCAAAAAGAACCCTTGAGAAGTTGGCTTATAAAGGAGCTGAAATGAAGCCTACCTCTCTAATCGTCAAAGCTTTCGATGGCTCAAGAAGGTCTGTAATGGGTCAGATTGAGTGACCAATTCTGATTGGCCCACATGTTTTCAATATTGTCTTTCAAGTGTTGGATATTAATCCTGCATACAGTTGCCTACTGGGAAGACCGTGGATCCATGGAGCTGGTGCCGTGACTTCAACCTTACATCAAAAGATGAAATTTGTGGTTGGTAAAAAGCTAGTGATAATACAAGATGAAGAGGATCTGATGGTCAGTAACCTGTCTTCCTTCCGTTATATTAAGGCTGATGAAGATGCTTTGGAAACTTCTTTCCAAGATCTTGAGATAGCCAATGCTGTTATGCTAGACATTGAAGAACCATTGGTCCCGAGTGTTCCATCTTTTGCTTCTTTTAAGAGTATGCAATCTGCCCTAAAAGAAGGTGTCCCTGAAGGTTGGGGAAAGCTTATTGAAGTTCAAGAGAGGAAGAAATACCAAGGGTTGGGTTACAAACCAACTTATGGCCAAGCGACTGCTTCAACAACATGACCAAGGACTATCTAGGAAATGTTTGTCAGCAAAGGACATCAAGTCGATACTATAATAGGAGCTGAAGAAGACGATGTAGCGAGTGATTTTTGGATGTGGTTGCGAAGCACAATCGCTCTAGTACTACAGTTGGATTCATTTTTTATCCTATTGAAGCTGATGAAGGAAGGGAAAAAGATGTCTCCAACTAACCCTGCTTGCATACTGAGATTAAACAGTCGAAACTGTTGGTTTACAGATGCTACAAAGATTTGGGGTTTTTCTTAGGTTTATTTTGTTGACGAGGGTGCTTTAGGCTATCGGTTGAGATGTTAGGACGGATATATATATGAAAGTATGGGATTTTGGGTTTTTGTTTAGTGTGCTCGCTAAGATTTTTTCTTTCAATCTTATGCCTACGTATTCCCGTTTACCGAAACAGGGAAATCAGAGCGTTCGTAGTTCCTCCTATTCTATGGGAGGAAATGGGTGTTTTGGTGTCTTGTTCAAAGCCCAAGACGTGAAGCGAAAGGTGGTTTGTATCTTGTTCAAAGCCCAAGATGTGAAGCTGAAGAGTAGTTTTTATCTTGTTCAAAGCCCAAGATGTGAAGTTGAAGAGTATATTTGTATCTTGTTCAAAGCCCAAGATGTGAAGCTAAAAGGTGTTGTCTTTAGAGAGAATTTGTCATCTCTAAAGAGGTTTGTCTGTCACAACTGGTGGGTGACTGATTATAAAGGAGGATTACTTTAACTGGGATACGCGGATCCTAGCAATGCCATAATTTCCTTTATAGGGGGTTTTAACCTAAAGGAGAAGACTTTAACTCAGTGTAGAGCAATGCCATCTTTCCTTAGGAATTTCTCATGCTAAAAGAGGGACAGTGGCATGGATGTAGATGATCCAGAGGCTTGCCGCTTACAGCGATTAGATGAAGGGGAAGGAGTTGTTGATGTTTGTGTACTGTGAACGAGGCACAGCTTTGATGCTAAAGGGTTGATTGGATCAACTAGTGGTTTTCTTATACAAAGCCTAAGAGGAGGCTAATATGTGTCTCGTACAAAGCACGGAAGAGAGAGGCTAAAAGGTTTTGATTCAATGAGGGAATCTTTTGGTATCTCGTATAAAGCCCGAGATGGAGGCTATTTGACTCAACAAGAGAGTTTTTGTATCTCGTACAAAGCCCGAGATAGAGGCTGAAATTTGTTTGGCTCAATAAGAACCTTTTTGTATCTCGTATAAAGCCCGAGATGGAGTCGAAAGGGGTGATTGACTAAACGAGGGAGTCTTTTATGTGTCTCGTACAAAGCCCGAGAGAGAGGCTAAACGTTGTTTGACTCCACTGGGGAGAATCATTTGTACAAAGCCCAAGAGGAGGCTAACTTCACTGGAGAAGGATCATTATACAAAGCCTAAGAGGAGGCTATGGTTACTGTTTCAGTTGAGTGACAGGTCCAGTATACTGATTTTAAGTGAAAATCAGTTCTTATATGAGCAACACTATACTCGAGGATTTGATTCGAGGATCCGGGTTATTCCTGTTCTTTAAGGAAGTGGGAAATCCGAAGGATATTGAGACTGTCCGAGTCTACGGGTTTTCTTCCTATTTTGGAAGGGTGCTTGAGAATGTCTTTGAGACTCAAGGATATTAGACTGTCCAAGTCTAAAGTGTCATCTTTTGTACTGTGCTTTGAGAAACAATAGTAGACTCTATGAAAGGACTGTTCTATGCAGATGATTACGTTCAGTTCCTATACCTCTAGGAGGTCGTTGGGACAATTTGTACGAAGCCCAAGAGGAGGCTGGAAACTTTTAAGAAGTCGACGGGTCCTTGTACGATGCCCAAGAGGAGGCTATCAATCCCAGAGGAAGAATCATTATACGAAGCCTAAGAGGAGGCTGTGAATACTTCTAAGAAGCCGTAGGGTCCTTGTACTAAGCCCAAGAGGAGGCGGGGTTGCTTTTAGGAAGCCTGTGTGTCCTTGTATGATGCCCAAGAGGAGGTCGATGCTTTTAAGAAGCCGATGGGTCCCCAAACCCCGAGAAATTCAAGACAGGCTATTCACGAGGAATAGATCAAGCCAGGAAAGTTTTAGAATTTGGAAGAAACTCAAGAGATGCCATTCACAGAGAAAAGATCATCTCTGGGGAGTAGAGTTTCTTTGACAAGTGCTTTTAAGAAGCCTGTGGGTCCCCAAACCCCGAGAAATTCAAGACATGCCATTCACCGAGAATAGTTCAAGCTAGGAAAGTTCGAGAATTTGGAAGAAACTCAAGAGATGCCATTCACGGAGAAAAGATCATCTCTAGGGAGTAGAGTTTCTTTGACAACTTCTATGAGTGACAGTCTATGAACGGGTTCACCGAGAATGCTGCCTTTCATGTCTCCATATTGTTTAACCCCAAGAGGAGGGAAGACTGTGTCTGGTAATCCTATGGGGATCTAGTTTAGACTATTTCTAAGAGTGATCAACGGCTTTACCTAGTGCTAGACGTAGTTGCCGGGGAAACTCTAAATATCTATACTATTATTACACAGTTGATATGAGTTTATGAAAGAAGACTTACAGTGAAACAGCCCCACAATACAGTTATATGTATATGAAAGCGGAAAATGAAAGAGATAACCACTTACTCGGTTGTAGAGCTTCCATGCTGTTTGGTTAGTTGTTCAACAAAGACAGATTGAAAACAACAGTATATTCAAAATCAAAGGAGAAAGTGCTTTGAAAAAGAAATATTTGGGGCTTACAGCTCAAGGAGAGGCCCAGGGTTTTATCAGTGAGCGCACTGTTTGAATTTGTACAGAGGGACTTATACAAGTGACTGTGGCCCAAAAATTATTTTCTGAACAAAGGGATGGGTCTTACACTCTCTCAAGAGGCCCAAAAAGTTAAAAAAAAAAGAGTGGGGCTTATAACACGAGGGTATGCCCAATTGATTTTTCGTTTCAAAATGGCGATCGGCCCGAGGTTTTCTTTTAACGCGAAGGGGCTTATACAATATCTGAGGCCCAAAATTGTTTTGGTTAAAAGGGGGTTGGGTCTTACACTCTATTAGAGGCCCAAAAAGTTTTAAAGAAAAAGAGTGGGGCTTATAACACGAGGGTAGGCCCATGGTTATTTTTCAAAAGGCGACGATCGCGCCGTTTATTTTTTACGGTATCGGGACTTATACAATGCACTGAGGCCCAAAAAATGATTTGGTCAAAAAAAAGGATTGGGTCTTACACTCTATTAGAAGCCCAAAGAGTTTTTAAAATGATTTATGAGGGTTGAATTAATCCAAAAACCCTAATTTGTTTTCAAAAATGTGTTTTAATTGAATAAAAATTCAATTAAAATGATCAAAATTGTTTAACATAGGAAAAACAAATTGTGATCTTGGATTAATGTTTCAAAAATTAAGTATTGGCCTACAAAATAATTAGAAAGCATTAAAAGTTGCAAAATCAAGGTGGAAAAAATATTTTAAATGTCAAAAACAATTAAAACATTAATTCTTTGCAAAAATATCAATTATATAAAATAAATAATATTTTTGGGATTTTTTGGGAAAATAAAATATTTTAACATTTTTGTGAATTATTAAAAAAAGAATCAACTCAAAATCATTAAAACTCAGAGAGAAATTAATTTTTGAATCAATTAAATAAAATCACAAAATTCAAATATTTGAATTTATGAAAATGGCGCCAAGAACACCCAAGAACACGCGCATGTTCTGGGCTTGCCCAGATTTGCATTTTCTCTCCAATCTCACTGAATACTTGATTATATCATGCAATCCACATACCAATCAACTCGTTTCAACCTCACGATCATGTCTATGGTATTTAATTTCATTTAAATTAAACATATAACAAGAAATCACGAAAAATCCTCAAAAACGCTAATTTTTGCATGAAGGCTAGGATTTTTGATACACGATTCAAACAATACAATTAATTGAGGGGAAACATTCCATGCATGATTATGAACATTTGGCAAAAGTATTGTGCGAGGAAATATGCATAGATTGAGAGATGACCAAGTTTAGGCTTACCTCTAGGTCGTGACAGCAAGAGCAAATTGATTTCTGAGTAGGAGGTGTTACAGATGAATTGTGATGATCTGAACAGGTTCCCTACACCCTATGGAGTGTGTTTGAATGCTTGGACTTGACTGAGAATGGCTGGATCACTTCATGGCATCTCAACTGCACTTTGGTTAAAACCTTGAGCAATTGACTGGTGATTCTGAGAAATCAGTGTTCCAGTTGTTTTTTAAGTGTTTGATCAGCTCACATATGATGTATATGAGGTGTGTGTGTGATTGGTTTGAGTGGAATTGCTCTCTAATGAAAAACCCGATAGTGACTTGCTAAGAAAGGCATTTTTGAGAGTGAGAAGTGGATTTTGAGAAAGGCAAGTGTTGTAGGCCTTTGGTGTACTTAAACTGATCACAATTGAGCTCTATTTATAGTAGAGCAATTTTGTTTTGGGATCCACAGTGAATGGCAACTGCAGCAGGTGTTTGTTCAATGTTGGCCAATGGAAATCCAAGTCTCCTCTAGCCATTGACTAGAGGTTAGGGCACAGGGCTGTGGTTCCCTTGGTCTTGGATAAGTCTTGACTGAATTCAGTTAAGAATGGCTTAGTGCATGCCACCTTGATGCTTCCATTGAATGCTCCAATCCAAAATTGGAGTCTTGTCCCTATTTTGGCCATTCTAGGTTCAACATGCTATTTCTTGTTCCAAAGACTTTGGAGGCTTGGCTCAGTGATTGTCCCCTTTAGATTCAATCCTCTGAGGTGTCCAAGTGGATAGGAGTATTTGGATTTGGCTGATTTTGGCAAATCGAGCAAAAATGCAAATTCTGCCTTGCCTTGGCAGATTTCAGCAAGGCAACTTTCCAATGTCATATCTCATGACTCAAATGGAATTTGGTAATGTTCTTGGCCATTTTGGAAAGCCTTTACATGATACAACAACTGTTTGAACATGTTTGGTTTTGATCTCTTTTGAATCCAAGTGAAAAATCCCCCTACATTTGGCAAAAAGTAGGGTAAAATCTGACTTAGTGAAATTTTCACTAAGTGTTGGAACAAAGTGACTTTTCTTGATTTTGATCACTCCATAACTCAAAATCCACAATGAATTGGAACTAGGTCTAGTTGAAGCTTTTGTAGAGGGCAATGAGATCTACAAATCAAGCCTTGGATGGGAGAAAATGGCTTTGTGGTTTAGGAGTTATGACCCTCCAAAGTTGGTATCCTAGCCACTTTATTTTTAACTTAGAAAATTTTCTAAGTTTTTTATGGTTACCCCTTTTACGAGTTATCCAACTTTTCTTGATTTTTCTTGATGAATGATGACTCAAATCATACATTAACATCATTTTAGGGTTAAAAATCCATTTTGGTGAAAAATCTCAAAAAGTCAAAGTTGATTTTTGTGCACAGTTGACTTTGTCATCATCATCAGACGAGACACAACCAGAAAGTGTCATGGCTGAGCAAGACATCATTGGCATTTCCAATTACAGGGCACGCAACATCAGAGCCTATGTTGTATTTGATCCAGCTGCCATTATGTTATACCCCAAATTTTACCCCTTATATGTCATAACATCTTGCATTTGCATTTAGGCTTCAATCATCTATGCATTGTTAACTAACCCATATCTTGCAAGTTTTTTCTTTTATGTGAAAGCTAAGGTTGACACAAGAAAGGAGACAAAAGAAATAAACCAAGTTCTCATGTGTTTCAAGGTCTTCTAAGACTATTCTTGGCTCCATATCTCTATCATCAGTGATCATCAGTTGATTGGGATTAGTGTATGAAGTCACCTGTCCAAGAAAGCCAACTGAGGCTCTAGAGTTTCAACCAGTTGTTCTTAAAGGCTAATCATAAAGTTCTCTAGTCATGTGCCATGATCTCAGGATATTGAATCAAGAGAAACCATCAGACCAAAAGTTGTGGAATTAGGGTTTTAACCTGAAGAATCACTGAAGAGGTTTGTCATGATCAGTCAAGGTTTTATTGGTTCATCAACCAATTGAACTTACTTATATTCAAGAGATCTTATTCAACAAGAAATCAAGAGCATCTGGCTCTCATCTTTAGTACAAAGAATCACAAGTTCATCTTGCCCTCAGATTAGGGTTTTGTCAGGAAAGTCAACCTTTGCCTTTGACTTTTGATCAAGGCATGTTCCCAAGCTTTGAGCCATGTTTCCATATGTTCATAAACATCCTTGGAGGCCATCCATTGGCATTATAAGAGATTTGAGGAAGCAAGATCATCAAAGATCGTCCAGTGGAATTCCTAAGGAAATTAGGGTTTTGACTGAAAAGTCAAACCTCTGACTTTTGATGTTATTGGTCCAAAATGAAGTATTCAAGTCACATCCCATCTTAACATATTCAATCCTTGACTTAGAGCATGGCAGGTCACCACTTGAAAAGTTTCTTGCAAGAAGGGCAAGGTTTGGTTTTTGAAATTTTCTAAGTATGGAAGAATTCACTCCTTGTACAAAATTGGGAAGGTCATAACTTTCAAACCACACATCCAAATTTAGTGACTCAAAGCTCAAATTGAATCTCTCATCATAAACTTCAAAACCTATTAGAGGGCCCTTATCCAAATGAGGCATGATTTTTAAGTTACAAGGCTTGGAAGTTCAAAACACGTAAAGACTTAGTGAAATTTCAATACATTTTGCCTTAAAAACCAGCTGACTTCATCTCCATTTTTCACCATGATCCCTTTTGATCTAGAATTTGGCGTGAACATGAAAGTTTTAGAGGATATTTAGGGCTTTCCAAAAAGTGGTAGAGCTCCTCAATCCATGGTGTGAGCTGAGAGATTCGAATGGTTGAAGTTTGGTGTCTTTTCTTGAAATGCAAGTTTCACACTTAGTGCATAATGATGTATAATCACTTTTAATCACCAAATGCCTCACTTTTCTGATGTTTAGAAGCAAGGTTAATGTATGTAAGACCTCTGCCACGATTTCCAAAAGCTGCACACTTAAAATAGCATTGTTTAATCAACTTGATGCAAGTGGACACCTTAAGAAAGAGAAACTTTTCCACCAAAGCATGGCAGCTCTTTTCTCCTTGTAACTTGGACCTCTACTCCAATCCCATCAGTACAAAAACTCCACAGGGTCTATGACTAAAGCTCTTGAAGACTTTACTCAGCTGCCAGCTTGCACGAAGGAGATCTTTCCAAAAGGGCAAACATGGCAAGTTTTGATTTCAGACCATACCTCTTGTCCTCAACTTCTCCTATAAATAGAAGCTCAATCTTCACTCCAAAACACACCAGATTCACCCCAAAAGAAGGCTGAATACTCACTTCATTCTCTCATTCACCAACTCTTGCAAATTTGTAAGAGCAATCTAAACTCTCATTCCACTCGTGCATTCACTCTCAAACTCCACAAACCACCTACAAATACTTCACCAAGTTCATCCAAACACCTGAAACCTAACTGTAATACCTCTACCACCACCTGCCATTTTTAAACCCCCAAAAGCAAGAAGTATCGGGTTGCATTATCCAAGCATATTCCAAAGCTTCTAATCATCTGCACTTTCTCTCCAAGGATCAACAAAGTCCCAAAAGGTGGTTTTTATCATTTACAAGTGTTGTAGAAGGAGCCTTGGACTTTCTCCAAGAGGTAATCCTTTAAAGCTTTGAAACTCATAAGCATGTTGTGATATGATTTGTTATTTGATGCTGGCATATGTACATTATTGTGTTTAAGTTGTGTGAACCACTGCTTACATTTCATGACTTGTGTGTTTGATGTTTTAAGCTTCTGAACTTTTTGTTGTGGCACTGGTTTTGGCTTTCATGTGAGCTGAGTGTTTAATTTTAGGGCAAACAAATGGCATAGTTAAGTTCCTTGATCTTTGCTGAACACTTTAGGCATTTAATTTGTAAAAAAGGATGGAAAATGAGAGTGAGCAGGGCTGAGAAAGAGAAGGGTTGGCCATGGTGTTTTCATGATGATTTTGGCCAGGTTTTGTTTACGTTGCATGGAGAAGATGATGCGTGGCCGTGTGGGAGTGGCTGGGTGCATTTTTGTAGAGCAGTAACTTAAAAGATTAGTGGCCGGTTGATGCGTGTGATTAGTGTATATCCATGTAACATTCATGTGTGTTTTTCAGCTGGCCATTTTCTTTTACATTCATAGAATATATGTTTGTGTGGGTGGCTTATACAACGGATGTATAGCCACCCTAGTGGTATGATCATTGCGTGTGAAACCAAGGGGTCTGGGGTTCGAATCCCCCTCGCCCCAGACACCCTTTTGGCTTTTTTCTCTTCTTTTCTGTTTTCATTCTTTTTGGACTTGGGCATGTTTTTCGATAATTGCACCCTCCCTGCCAAAGGCCCATGTGCGCATAACAATTAACCTTAGTTCATTTTCAGATTAATAATGCACCCCTTGTTGTTTCTTGCCAAATATTTTTTTTTCTTATTACTTGTCAAATCTGTTTTATTAAAAATAGTTTTTATTAATAAAAAATTCCCAAAAAATTCATGTTAATACTTCAAGGTTTAATTTAATTTTCTGAAATTTTGATTTAATTTTAATAATTATTTCTGATTTTGTTAAATTATAAGTAATTTTGACCTAGTTCTTGAACCTCTCTTGAAAAAAAAACCTTTTCTCTTTATCTTCTTGAACTAATTTTCCAAAGTGTCTTAGGATACATTAGAGGGATATTTGAAGGCTGACTTATGACCTTGAATGAGGTCTTTTGTTTAGGGTTATGGCTCATTGTTCGACCCTTGATTCTTAGACTTAATGCCTTTGTTACTCACCTTGAAGTCTAAATTGAGAGGACTATCTTTACCCAACTTGTATGACACTTCACACACACATTCTTAAATGTTGTAAAATTGAAAGTAGGCTTTGGTTTTTATTTTATCTTGGCTATTCGACATTTATTCATGTTAAAGTTATGTGCATCATTTCATTTACACTTTTTCATGCTAAGAGGTAGCTTACCCTGACATTTTGATGTTATATGGCTTGTGCTTGATTTATGCTATTGCCCTTCCTTGGATGTTTATCCTACTTGAGTTCTTTAACTCTTATTTCTTATCACTCATACTTCAAATCCCTTTCCAACACTTGTTTTCACAAGAAGTTGTCTTCCCCTTCTTCCAAAGTAAAGTCTCTCTTTTGACCTCGAGGTCATAGATAGCTCATTTATCATCTTGGCCTCATTAGAGCCATCCTTCATCCTCATTAGGATCAATCCTTGGCCTCATAAGAGCCTCTTCCACCCTCAAACATCATTAGGTTTCCCTCTTGTGAGCACTACCATCATAGTTGCTTACTTCCCCTCTTGGCCTCATTAGAGCCACTTACCTCATAACTTAGGATTCACCTAGAGTTCTTCAACTCTATGTGAGCATCATCATTATGATGTTCCTTTCCCCTTTGGCCTTATTAGATCCATTCAACTTAGAATTAGGTTAGAGTTCTTCAACTCTATGTGATTCTCATCATTATGAGTATTCACTTACCCTATCACAACTTAGAATTAGAGAGTTTTTTAAGTCTATATGAGTGTTACACTCATTCCCGTTGGAACTTTGGCCATAGTCAATGGTTCCTTACCTTTAGTTAGGTGAACTACGGTTGCTCTGATTCTTTAGTCATGATACGTAGGCACAAGATGCGACGTCTTGGCGAGCATACTTAGTATATACACTTAGGTCCTTACCTTCACCTTTAGTATCTTGGTTTTCACCATAGATCTTCATCCATACCATTAGGTATTTACCTTTAGCACTTTGGTCTTCACCATAGGTTTTTACCTTAGCCTTAGAATAGATCCCTTAGCAAGCAAACATAACATAACACAATACAAACAAGAGGTTCCTGTAGAGTACTACAGATACTTAGGGTGCTAATACCTACCCTTAGTATAACCAACCCCCGAACCCCCAATCTCTTAGTCGTGTCTTCACATGGCGCAAAAAGGTTTTTCTTTCAATTTTTACCCTTTCCTTTGGATAAATCAAAGCTCGGTGGTGAATTTCAAAGTTTTGTGATTCAAGTTAATTAATAGCTTGATATTCGATTCTCACCGCAACAGAAATGGCGACTTCACTAGGGATGTTTTTTTAGAGGGTTGAGCCCACCTTGTTTTTATTTGTGTTATATGTTTTGCTTGTTTGATTATACATATCGGTATATATCTGTCTATTGCTTGGTTTCTTCTGTTTGGCAAGGTGCTACTTTTGAGTGGTGAGATAAGTCCTAACCCGGATTTGAGATACACATATGATAGGATTGTGGTGTAATCAATAGCCGGTTGTTGGGAGTAGTCCTAACAAGTTTGGCATATGATGACCACACTCAGTTGAGGCCCCTTTGGGATTATTGATGTCTGATGTGATTAGTCGCATTGATGTCACTCTTTCCGACCTGGGAATCCGTGAGACTGAGGACTGTAGTTACCCTTACCCCACTTGGCCTTTTTAGAACATAGTACGATGGCTATGAGGGAGTAGTCCCAAATAGTTGATACGCGATACTACACTCAGACGAGTTTATCTTGAGAATACTATTAATCTGCGTGAGTAGTCACGTAGGCCGATAATATCCGAAGGATTTATCTATGACTCTGAGAACTTTTAGAACCCTATTCTACAGTTGATGAAACCATAGTACATACCTATTGGGATGGGTAGGCCATGACTCCACGCATGAGACCCCTAAACCTAGGACTTGTGTGTTGTGGATTGTGTGAACATATGTTTCTATTTGTGCTTGTGTTTTGTGCATTGCATACATCTCATTGCATCCATTTTTGGTTTTAAGGAACTTAGTCGTCTTTTCTTTTGAAAATCAAAGGTATCATGGATATTGAGAAAAGGAACACTAAGAAGTACAATTTCAGAAAGCCAAATTTGGTAGAGTTGAAGAAGCTAGCGGCCTTGGTATCTTGCCCTGAAAACTTCAGAAAACGTTATGGAAGATTGATTGGTATTCTCAGAACTAAGATGGAAGATGGTGTTCTTGACACGTTGGTGCAGTTTTATGACCCTCTTTACCATTGCTTCACTTTTCCCGACTACCAACTTGTTCTGACATTAGAAGAGTATTCTTATTGGTTTGGTCTACCTGTGAAAGAACAAAAGCCTTTAAGTGGTCAAGAGAAGATTCCTTCACCAAAGGAAATTGCTTATTCTATCCACCTAGAAGTATCAGAGGTCAAGCATCACCTCACCACCAAGAGTGGAATCAAGGGTCTACCTTCTAAATTCTTGTTTGACAAAGCATTTTACCTAGCTAAAATGAATAGTATGAGGGCCTTTGAAGCAATCTTTGGATTTCTTGTCTATGGCTTGGTCTTGTTTGCTAATATTGAGGAATTTATTGACATCAACGCCATTTGGATCTTCTTAAGTGGAAACTCTGTACATACGTTGCTTGGTGATACTTATCACTCTATCCATCATAGGACTCTCCAAGGAAAAGGTACCATTTCATGTTGTGCACCTTTGCTCTACAAGTGGTTTGTTACTCATTTACCTCGAACATCACGCTTCAACGATAATCCAGAAAAACTTCGTTGGTCTCAGAGAATCATATCTCTCACCCATACTGATATCTTTTGGTACGATTCAGCTTACGACAAAGAAGTCATCATTGATAGTTGTGGCCCATTCTCCAATGTGCCACTCCTTGGTATCAGAGGTGGGATCAACTACAACCCCATTCTAGCTAGACGTCAGTTTGGATTTCCTATGGAAGAAAAGTCTAAGAATATCCTTT
Organism: Lathyrus tuberosus; assembly: GCA_022829125.1. Lineage (NCBI taxonomy): Eukaryota > Viridiplantae > Streptophyta > Magnoliopsida > Fabales > Fabaceae > Lathyrus > Lathyrus tuberosus. Next base: position 9,969,343 of record JALAZF010000003.1, read on the forward strand.
TGTCTGATTTCTTTTATCTTAATGAGGAAGGCAGTACAGAAACCAAGAACAGTGTTTTGAATGCTTGGGTAAAATTCCACAAAAGAACTAAGGATGACTTGGGAAAGAGAAACTGTGTGGCCTTGGAACCTTTCCTTTGATAGGTTCGATCTAGAGCTCTTGATCTTAAGATGCTATATCTCCGTGAGAGACCTCCTCAGCCTACTATTGTGTCTCCTTCCATCATTCCTATTGAGCGCATGGAAGAGTACCAAGAAACTCTAGCAAGGATAAAACTTGAGAGAGACACGTGGGAAGGGAAATACCATGCCATCTATGCTGAAAAGATGGAAATGAAGACACAGATAAAAGAGAAAGATGGTTTGATTGAGTTGCTTGAAAGACGGGTAATTGACAGACCAGTGGCGCTAGAGAATTTATTTTTCTCTAGCATGCAACCCACTCCTAGCACTCATGAGTATTCAACTATTCCACCAACATCTGGCGCTTGGAAAGGGATTGTTGACAAGCTGATCTTGGAGAATGACAAGCTGAAGAGACAGAAGAGGAAGCGTGAAGTGGAGCATCCCTAGATAGGGTTACTTTTTAGGCCTAGCTGTTGCTTTTTATCTCTTTGTATTTTGAGCTTCTTGAGATGTACTTTGAAAGTTGTAACTTTTCTCAATATTTAATGAAGTGAAGCTTATTTTGAAAATTATCTCTCTTGAATTCCTTAAAACCAATTGCATTCGCATTACACCTTGTATTTTTGTTAAAACTATCAAGGAACTAATTTTGTTTTGCAGATTTTGTAGAGATGGATTTTGGAAGAAAAGGAACTTGGTCGTACACCTTCATGGTTCCCGATCTTGAGCAGCTGAAGGAACTGGGGAGATTGATTGAGGAACCAGTGGCTTTTTCATTGAAGTATGGAAGAATCCTACCGTTGCTGTGGCTCCAAAATACTGAAGGACTGTTGGAGACTTTGGTTCAGCTTTACCATCCTCTTGATCACTGTTTTGTGTTTCCAGATTATTAACTGACACCAACCTTGGAAGAATACTCCGCTTTGATGGGTCTCCCTGTCAATGATTCTCCTCCATTCTCCGGTTTAGAGGATAAACTCAATGCAAAAGACATTTCTAGAGGAACAAAAGGGGGACTTGTTGGATTGCCTGCTCAATTTTTGTTCGAGAAAACCCATCACTTTACTGATAGAAAGAATATTGCGCTCTTTGAGTCCACTTTCGCCTTGCTAGCTTCTGGATTGTTTTTGTTTCCCAATGCAAAAGACTTTATTGATATTCATGCTATTTAAATCTTCATGCTCAGGAACCCAATTCCCACCCTTTTAGATGATACTTATCATGTCATTCACTCAACATACATGCGAGATGGAGGACAGATTGTCTGCTGTGTTGCTTTTCTGTATAGGTGGTTTATTTCGCACCTACCCAGAACTGCAACCTTTTGGGATATGGAGGATGGTACTATGTGGTCCAAAAAGCTCATGGAGCTCACTCATGCTGGTATCAAATGGTACAACCCAATCTATGGGGGAATTCTCTTGATTCATAGCTGTGGGGATTTCCCCAATGTACCTCTTATGGGCAGAAGGGGTTGTATCAACTATAACCCCATTCTCGCTCGACGACAGCTTGGTCACCCCATGGAGGATATACCTAATCTTGGTGATCTGCAAAGGCTTTTTCTTGAAGAAGGAGAGAATCCTGAGTTCATGCTCAAAGTTGCACGCGCATGGCGTTGCATAAACAGACAGAGGTGGACTACGATGGGGAATCCTGACTGTACCGTTACTAGGGCTTGTTTAGAATGGTCTCGTGAGAAGGCTCTTGTGATGAGGATGCCTTATCCACGTCATAAGCCTCCCACAGATGAAGAGATGAAGTTGAAGAAGGCAATGGAAGAGCTAACCCTTGATAAGGCAAAAATGCAAGAACAGATCAACAAGCTCATAAGGGAGCTCAATGGAGGGGAGGGACCGTCTGCTAGTGGAGTTGATTTCTAGTTTCTTTGATGTTGTATTTCCTTTTTTTTATCTATGTAATGAACCTTGAGGGTTTATCAACCATGCTGTAATATTCGCCAAATTTGCTAATGAAAGAGCTTGTTTTGAGAAATATCCTTCTATCTACAATATTTACAAACTTTTTAGTTCCTTGATGGTTTTGTTTGCATTTGCATTTTGCATCATTTCATGTTATAACATGTGCATTTCTTTCCTGTCGTGTCTCATTCCGTGATCTTCTCTTCAGAAACCGTCACGCTGAATCTTCGACGTCGATATAACACACGAGCCCAAGCTCGCCAAAGGATGTCTGAACACGACTTTGAAATGGACAGAGTCAACAATGAACTGAATGATCTGCGAGGAAGTATGGGGCAGATTATGGAAATTTTACAAGTTATTAGAGCAAAAATGGACACTCAGGCCACTGTGGTCTCTGAAATTATCACTCCAGCTGTGGAGCCTGCTACTAATATCAACACCGATCTCTTACCACCGTTTGGGTTGCCTCCCGGTTTTGTGCCGCCACTAATTCCTACCACAACTCAACAAGTTGTTCCTATGAGTAATGAGAATCCTCAAGTTATCCCAACTTTTTCTCTGCCAGCGGTGCATACTCAAGTACACCCTGTTTTTCACAACCCACAACCAATTTATGACTACCCTAAGATGTCTGAAGAGGGGGACGAGCGACATGAAAGATTGGAAGAGAGTGTTGAGACTACCCAGAGAAAAATGAAGGCGATGGAAGGAAGCAATATCTTTAGTACTGACGCTAGGGATATGTGCTTAGTTTCTGGTTTGGTAATTCCGCCGAAGTTTAAGATGCCTAATTTTGATCTGTACTCAGGTGCGACCTATCCCAAGTCACACTTGATCATGTACTTTCGACGAATGGCTACATATATGAACAACGACAAGTTGATGATCCATTGTTTTTAGGATAGTTTGAAGGGAGCTTCCACAAAGTGGTATTTGACATTGGACCAATCTAGGATCCACTATTTCCCGTACTTATCTGACGCTTTTGTAAAGCATTATAAATACAACATGGATCTGGAACCGGATCGAAGACAACTTTTGAGTATGTCACAAAACAATTCTGAATATTTTAAAGAGTATGCGCAGCGATGGAGGGAACTGGCCTCCCAGGTAGAACCACCTTTGTCGGAAAAAGAATTGGCTATCTGGTTTGTAGATACTGTGAAGCCAGAATTCTATGAAAGAATGATTAGTAGTATCAACGCCAATTTCGCTGATATTGTTGTCGTAGGTGTAAGAGTAGAAGCTGGGTTGAAAAGTGGAAAAGTGATAAGTTCTTCAGGCAGTTCAAACAGTACCAACACAAAAAAGCCTCCAAACCACTTCCACAAAAAGAAGGAGGGAGAAACCAATGCCATTATGGTGGGAAGAAAAAAGAATCCAATGTGGCAACAACCAATGTATCAACACCAATCATTTCTAAATTTTGCTCAACAGCCGAGTTATCCAATGCAGTTTGCCCCACAACACTATGTGGCAGCTGTAACACCAACTTTCAGTCATCATTCCGCGCAGCAGGTGCCAGTATTTCAACAACAACCCCGTTATTAGCAAGCACCATGTGCTCCAACTTTTCAACAACAGCCACAACACCAGAGGCCACAAGCTTCTTCATCAAATGTTCCCAACAGAAGATAAGGTGTCAAACCTTCATTTCCACCTATTCGTATGACTTACACAGAACTTTATCCCTCTTTGGTTAAACAAGGTTTAATTGTCACTAGACCTATGGGACCACCTTTAGAAAAGGCCATGCAATTCCACAATCCCAATGTTAACTGTGCGTTTCACCAAGGCGCTACCGGTCATGACCTAGAAGGTTGCCTTGCATTGAAACATGTTGTGAAAGGTTTGATGGAGAGGAAGGTTCTATCCTTCGCTAACAATCAACCTAATGTGAAGAACAACCCATTGCATACTCATGGGTCTATAAATGCCATCGAAGATGAGAAGGATAAGGTATTGATAACAGATGCATCAGAGATTAAAACTCCTGTCAAAATCTTCCATTCCAAACTGTTTGAAGCTGGGTTAGTGAAGGTTAACCATGACAACTGTGAGGAGTGCAATGACAGTATCAAAGGATGTCAGTTAGTGCAGAATGATATTCAGAGATTAATTAATGAAGGTTTCCTACAAGTGTTCAGTAAGGTAAAGAAAGAGGAAGTCGTTGTGATAAAGCCTGTCTTCAACTTACCTAAATCAAAAGAAAAAGTGCTTATTTTCAATGTACCAAGGGCTGGTTCTGTGGTCCCTGTCTTTAACAATCCGAAACCGGTTTTTTGTACATCAGAGCCTGTTGTTGCTTCCACCACTAATCAGTCAAAACCGAGAAACATTAGGCAACCTGTTCCGTTCAGATTCAGGAATACCAAAGTTGTGCCATGGAAGTATAAGGACACTATGGTCAACAAGAGATATGAAGAGGTGGTTCCAAGGAAAGAGGTGGGAACCATTGTTGAAGATGTGACAAATATTACTGGGACTGGGAAAATGACCCGAAATGGTCGAGTTTATACTCCTGTCTTCCAATGGACTGTGCCTAAAGAGACTGTTACTCCTGTACCTGCTAAGGATAAAGAGAAAGAGGTAGTTACTAGTGAAGAGGATGTTGAATTCTTGAGAATTAATAAGAGAAGTGACTATAGAGTAGTGGACCAGCTTCACCAAACTCCTTCAAAAATCTCCATATTATCTTTGTTGTTGAACTCACCCACTCACAGGGCCGCATTACAAAAAAACTGGCTCAAGCTCATGTTGCCCGAAACATCACCGCCGGTCAATTCGATAGCGTCATCGCTAATATCACTACCTACAATACCCTCAGCTTCAGCAACGAAGAATTGCCTAAGGGAGGGCGAGATCACAACCTTGCTTTGCACGTATCGATGAAATGCCAAGAAGATACTTTAGCAAGAGTTCTTATGGACACAAGTTCCTCTTTGAACGTATTACCAAAAAGAACCCTTGAGAAGTTGGCTTATAAAGGAGCTGAAATGAAGCCTACCTCTCTAATCGTCAAAGCTTTCGATGGCTCAAGAAGGTCTGTAATGGGTCAGATTGAGTGACCAATTCTGATTGGCCCACATGTTTTCAATATTGTCTTTCAAGTGTTGGATATTAATCCTGCATACAGTTGCCTACTGGGAAGACCGTGGATCCATGGAGCTGGTGCCGTGACTTCAACCTTACATCAAAAGATGAAATTTGTGGTTGGTAAAAAGCTAGTGATAATACAAGATGAAGAGGATCTGATGGTCAGTAACCTGTCTTCCTTCCGTTATATTAAGGCTGATGAAGATGCTTTGGAAACTTCTTTCCAAGATCTTGAGATAGCCAATGCTGTTATGCTAGACATTGAAGAACCATTGGTCCCGAGTGTTCCATCTTTTGCTTCTTTTAAGAGTATGCAATCTGCCCTAAAAGAAGGTGTCCCTGAAGGTTGGGGAAAGCTTATTGAAGTTCAAGAGAGGAAGAAATACCAAGGGTTGGGTTACAAACCAACTTATGGCCAAGCGACTGCTTCAACAACATGACCAAGGACTATCTAGGAAATGTTTGTCAGCAAAGGACATCAAGTCGATACTATAATAGGAGCTGAAGAAGACGATGTAGCGAGTGATTTTTGGATGTGGTTGCGAAGCACAATCGCTCTAGTACTACAGTTGGATTCATTTTTTATCCTATTGAAGCTGATGAAGGAAGGGAAAAAGATGTCTCCAACTAACCCTGCTTGCATACTGAGATTAAACAGTCGAAACTGTTGGTTTACAGATGCTACAAAGATTCGGGGTTTTTCTTAGGTTTATTTTGTTGACGAGGGTGCTTTAGGCTATCGGTTGAGATGTTAGGACGGATATATATATGAAAGTATGGGATTTTGGGTTTTTGTTTAGTGTGCTCGCTAAGATTTTTTCTTTCAATCTTATGCCTACGTATTCCCGTTTACCGAAACAGGGAAATCAGAGCGTTCGTAGTTCCTCCTATTCTATGGGAGGAAATGGGTGTTTTGGTGTCTTGTTCAAAGCCCAAGACGTGAAGCGAAAGGTGGTTTGTATCTTGTTCAAAGCCCAAGATGTGAAGCTGAAGAGTAGTTTTTATCTTGTTCAAAGCCCAAGATGTGAAGTTGAAGAGTATATTTGTATCTTGTTCAAAGCCCAAGATGTGAAGCTAAAAGGTGTTGTCTTTAGAGAGAATTTGTCATCTCTAAAGAGGTTTGTCTGTCACAACTGGTGGGTGACTGATTATAAAGGAGGATTACTTTAACCGGGATACGCGGATCCTAGCAATGCCATAATTTCCTTTATAGGGGGTTTTAACCTAAAGGAGAAGACTTTAACTCAGTGTAGAGCAATGCCATCTTTCCTTAGGAATTTCTCATGCTAAAAGAGGGACAGTGGCATGGATGTAGATGATCCAGAGGCTTGCCGCTTACAGCGATTAGATGAAGGGGAAGGAGTTGTTGATGTTTGTGTACTGTGAACGAGGCACAGCTTTGATGCTAAAGGGTTGATTGGATCAACTAGTGGTTTTCTTATACAAAGCCTAAGAGGAGGCTAATATGTGTCTCGTACAAAGCACGGAAGAGAGAGGCTAAAAGGTTTTGATTCAATGAGGGAATCTTTTGGTATCTCGTATAAAGCCCGAGATGGAGGCTATTTGACTCAACAAGAGAGTTTTTGTATCTCGTACAAAGCCCGAGATAGAGGCTGAAATTTGTTTGGCTCAATAAGAACCTTTTTGTATCTCGTATAAAGCCCGAGATGGAGGCGAAAGGGGTGATTGACTAAACGAGGGAGTCTTTTATGTGTCTCGTACAAAGCCCGAGAGAGAGGCTAAACGTTGTTTGACTCCACTGGGGAGAATCATTTGTACAAAGCCCAAGAGGAGGCTAACTTCACTGGAGAAGGATCATTATACAAAGCCTAAGAGGAGGCTATGGTTACTGTTTCAGTTGAGTGACAGGTCCAGTATACTGATTTTAAGTGAAAATCAGTTCTTATATGAGCAACACTATACTCGAGGATTTGATTCGAGGATCCGGGTTATTCCTGTTCTTTAAGGAAGTGGGAAATCCGAAGGATATTGAGACTGTCCGAGTCTACGGGTTTTCTTCCTATTTTGGAAGGGTGCTTGAGAATGTCTTTGAGACTCAAGGATATTAGACTGTCCAAGTCTAAAGTGTCATCTTTTGTACTGTGCTTTGAGAAACAATAGTAGACTCTATGAAAGGACTGTTCTATGCAGATGATTACGTTCAGTTCCTATACCTCTAGGAGGTCGTTGGGACAATTTATACGAAGCCCAAGAGTGTCGCTCCCGGGATTTTCATCCTAGTACAAACGCGAAAGTGGCACCGAACAGAGTCGCCAGCAATGTGTATTTATCCCAAGAGAGGGAAAGGAAACACCGCATAAACCTGAAGGAAAGGAAAGAGCACGGTCTTACGACCAAAAGAACTGGATTCGGGAGTCGGTTACGCGAAGGGAAGGTATTAGCACCCCCTCGCGTTCATCGTACCCGATGGGATCCACGCTTGCTTGTCTCGATCAAAGGGTGTAAAGAAAGGATACTGGAAAAGGAACTGAAAGAAAGAAAGGAGAAAGAAAAGAAAAGGAACGGGAAACAAATGTAGGGAAAATAAAAGAAGTGCTCGCATGGGCCCTACCCCACTGCCTACGTATCTCATCGGGAGCATGAGAATCAGAGCGACGTAGTTCCCCTCACTAGGGATGGATTGTTTGTGTTTTTTAGGAACGACTAACGTTCTAGCTCAGGTGTTTGCAGGCTCGCTGGTCCGAGTGCGTTACCGTCTTGCAAGAGAACGAGTAGAAGCGCGTTCGTGCGTTGAGAATGAATGAGATGAGAAAAGAATTCCCGAAGGAAAGACGTAATTGTCTGTTTTTGTCTTTTAAGAGTCTTTTCATTTATTTGCATATGACAGTGTATCTGAATCTTAGTCATTGGAATGTGTACATTCTCACATTCCAAGATGGAATGGGTAAGAATGCACACTAAGAGTGAAGAAGACCCCCACACTTAGTTCCAATTGTCAAGGTTCAAACACACTAGCATACTTGTGTTTATTAGGTGTTTTGTTGATTATGAAGTGAAGAAGTGTTTTTTATTATTTGCACCTTCAACAAGTATTGCATTTAAGTCCCTCATACAAGATCAAATGTTTAACACATTGACCCAAGATGGGCTATATGCTATACATTCTAAGATTATAAGAGAAGACCCCTTATAACCTTTTCTTTATATGAAAGGCCTAAATGCAATAAATGCCTACCTTTATTAGATATTTTGAATTTTCTTTGAGATGAGAAAAGAGACTCAAGAGAGGATAAAGGTAAAAATCTATATGGACTAAGACTCAATCCTAATTGAATATTAAAGGGAGTGATCCTAATGGTTCGTGAGGTTTCAACCTAAAGTCTAAAGAAAGAATGAATTAAACAATTCACTTCTAAAGTAGAAGATGAATTGTAATTCAAAAAGGGAAAGTAATGAGTTATTAAAAGAAAGCACATAAGTGCTTAACAAAACATAAAATGGAATTGTAAAAGAGAAAGGATAGAAGTTGAATGTGGATTCCTTATCCACACTCAATTGAAACTTACCAAAGCCCCTACATGGTTAGTAAACATGTATAAGAAGTATAAGAAGTAAAAGAACATGTAATGCATCATAAAACTCAAAAGAATTAAATGAGAAACCAAATCCTAGAGCCACAACCAGAATGTACATCATATGAGAACAAATGGTCATTATCAATCAAACTCAAGTGGATAGGCAACAAACATCCTCCATGATATTAGAACATGATATCATAAGAAAAGGAAGAATGAATGATGAAAGAGAAAAGAAGAAATATGCACAAATGGAACATGTAATCCATGGATCAGAATTGAAATGAAATGAAAAATGATTCACAAACATCTCACAAGTATTCATGCATAACACATCAAAGCATTTAAGAAGTAATAGAAGAAGTAGAATTGAAATGGAAGTTCAAAAGAAAACACAAGCACAAGCACCACATGTTAAAGGTGCACAAGGTTTAAATGAAAGTCAACATGCAAGGATGACACATAATATGTACCAATGACCTATAATGTCAAGTGAATGGTTCACCAAATATGCAAATGATCATGCCATTATGTACAAAAGAAAACATGCAAACATGCACAAAAGATTACAATGATATAACATGTCATAATGCTTTAAATGAAATGCATCAAGCAAAAATCAAATGGCCTCATGAAAATTATGAAAACATAGTATTGAAGTTCACTAATCAGAGATGAATCACATATCAAAGTAGCATGCAAGGAACCAAGGCAAAATGATGTCAAACAATGCACTTAGGTCACATAGGTCACATAGACATATCATACAAAGTAACACAAAAGTGAACACCAAACATGCCATAAAATGACCTAAAAAATCAAATAAAAATCACTTAACATACCTCAAGATGCTAGTGACTCAATACAAAAAGAAGAGCATCAAAACAATTTTTAATGATCAAGAACAAAATTAAACATAATTATGTACCACATTAAGAATGCACACCAAAGAAATTCAAAGAAAATTATGGAACAGGGGCAAAAAGGTCATAAAATCAAGAAACAAAATCATGAAAAAAATTCTAAATGTTTTAAGAAGGCTCATGAATTTTTGTGGAATTTTATGATGCTATTTAGTATTTTTAAAAATAAAAAAACAAACGTGTAGAAAAATGAAAAATAAAATGAAATGGAACTAAAGAAGGGGGTGCATGCATAGCAAATTAACAGTTCAAAATCATTGGGCCTTGAAAACATGGGGTGTGGATATCAATCTGGCTTAGGTCCAATAAGCACGCAAAACACCATAACTAGCGTGTTCTTCAGTCAACATAGTCAAAGCAATCCAAGCCATCAGATTAAGTCACAGTCAAACAAAAGTCAAAGTACACAGATCCAACACACGCGCATGAGGTCACACACAAATTACCATGTACTGCATCACACAATGTTTAAGTAAAATCAGAAATTAGGCACATGACTTGCACGCGAATTTTAATGTGCTGTCAACATGGTAGCCACACGATCACACACATCCAACGACCATGATTTAAACTGCAACCAAAACCCTAACCAAAAACCACCGGCCGGAGAGGGACCTCCGGTCACCTTCTCCGGTCACACGCCACCGTCTGCAACTTCACATGTCCCAGAAATGCCCAACTATTATACCAGAATGAAGCTGAGCTCACGTAGATTAAGAATTCACAATTGTTTTTCACATACCAAGCACACACATAGAGAACAGAGGAGATTAAATCATGCCCTAAGTTTTGGATCTAGGCTTCTAAGAAGCTCTATCAACTAGCCGGAGTAAGCAGAGCTTCTATCAAGCTTAAATTAACAAAAACAAGCTAAAATTAATGAAAATCAACTGAAGCAAAGTTGAATGATGAAACCTGAAAATGTGGAGCAATTGGAGATGTTGAGAAAAACCAGAGGAAAGCTTGATATGCTGAGCTTCTAGATCTTCAAACTTAGCAAAATAAATGCTATGGATTCGTAAATAGATGAAGGATGTTGAAGCTTGCAATGATGCTGAACTTGCAGAAATGGAGTTGTTCTTGTTGCTCTTGATTCAACCACACCAAGCAATGATTAATGGGAGCACAATGGAGTTGAAATCGTGGAGAAGAAGATGAGCAAAATCATAGAGAGTGAGAGGAGAATTCTGAAGTGAATGTGAGAAAATGAGTGTTCTCTCAGAAATGTGAGTGAAATTTTGTTTTATAGTGTGAGTTAACCAAGGTTAAACTGAGTGAGGTTAACTGAGTCACAATGGTTTGAGTGAGTCATCCCTAACTAACTGAGTCAAGTTAGTTAGGGAGAGCCATGATATGGTGTGGCTGGTTCATAACAAACTATGGTGGAGGTGAAATGAATTGAATGGAAAGGCTGTTGTATCACAAAACTTGTTCAGCAAGCTTGTTATTTCTACTTTCATGCATAATGAGGCACGTGCTATGGTGTGTATGAAATGTGTTTGGTTTAAAAAGGCAATGGATAGCTGGTATGAATAATGCAAGTGCAATCTTGTAACCACAACATCAACAACATTGGTTCTGTTTCTGATTTTTTATGACAGTTGAGAACAATGGAGATATGGTGATTTGATGATGTTTTCCTCTCTACTCAATGATTGGTTTGGTGAGTTTTTGGATTCATTTGAAAGAGAGGATGTAAGAGGACATGCTTGGTATGAAAAATGAATTGAAATAAGGCTTGGAAGAGGTTGAAAAATGACTTGGAATACACAAGTTTGGGAACTGGTTATGAGGCGTGGCAAGCAAGTCATGGCATGGCAACTTGGCACACAAAATTTCAGCACAACCAACATGACTTTGAACCAATATATCCCCACTATAACTTGATCAAATGGAATTTTGTCCAACATGAGTATTGAAGATGACACTACAAGGAACAACTTTGATGTTGAAAAGTTTTTCATTTGAGGCCTTTAACCATGAGAAAAATAGGCGAATATATGGCACACCAACTGTTTGTTAAAAGGACTGCGCGCGTGCCCTGAAAATCTTGGTCATGACCTAGTTTTGAACCTACTTTGCTCAAACTTTGATCAATCATATCTCACTCAATTTTTATCCAATGGAGATGTTCCACACATGGATTTGAAGCTTAAAACAAGATCTTTTGTTGTGGCCGAGTGGAATTTTCATTTGGTGCTTCAATTTTAAATGGCCTTGGTTCAAACTCTGATGCAAAATGGCCAAAACTTACTATTTTTAGTAACCCTTCCTCTTCCAAAAATGGCAACTTTCCACCTCTTGATTTTTTCATGATTCCTTTGGAGTTTCTTGACCAAATTTTGTACATTGGACATATGTAACATGAATTTCATGATTTTGGGCTCAAAAAGTCAAGAGTTGACTTTTTCCTCTGATTATTTGACTTTGCCCCAATTTCTCTGATTCTTGATCTTTCTTCCAATTGAACCACTTCTAGAACCAATTGAGATGTAATTTTCCACATACATACACTTAGGGACATATGGAATACCATGACATCAAGTTTTGTCCAAAAAATCAGAGATTCCCTGATTTAATGGGAAACCCTAGTTTTGGTGCCCACCTCCTAGGAGAAAAATGTGCAGTCTTCAATTTCAAATTCCTCAGAGTATGTTCTGTACCTTCTTAAAGGATGATGAGATATACCATTTGAGGATGATTTTGGATCAATGGGCTATCTCTTTTGAGGGTTTTTCTTTAATTTTTGAACCTCTTGCATGTTGAAGTATGTATTGCTTCAATCTCCCATTGGATTTCACCTTCTTGAGATTGTGGATGATCAATTGAGATGGTATGAGACATGAAAGACCTCTTGGCTTGCCTTGAGGGCACTTGATTGACCTTTTGTGCTTTGAATGATTCCTTGATTGTCCACCTTCCACATGATCACATGCCCTGATGGTAAGAAGGATGCCATGCTTCATTTTTCTATGTTAAATGCAATGTAATGTTAATGAGATGGATATGATATGATAAATGATAATGCCATGCTATGATGCCAAAAGGGGAGAGCAAATTTTGGGGTATTACAGCTGCCCCTATTCAAGCGCTGTAGACCTGAATGCCTGAAAGCAATTGCTTTCGGACTTTCAAGGTATATAGTGATTGAATACCAAATATAACCAAAAATTTGCTCTGGATGATGAAGAAGAAAAGGGATATAAACCCAACGAGACTGCTGGATTGAATCTTCGATGAAACGTCGGAGAGATCTGTCTTTTGAATGCCGCCAGACGACTACTGGCTTGCCACGCTGCTGGTGGACTTTAATAATGTCTTTTATGCAACTCCAGACGACTATTGGCCTGCCACACTACTGGTGGACTTTGATAACGTCTTTTGAACGACGCCAGACGACTACTGGCTTGCCACGCTACTGGTGGACTTTAATAATGTCTTTTATGCAATTCCAGACGACTACTGGCCTGCCACACTACTGGTGGACTTTGGAAATGTCTTTTTGAACGACGCCAGACGACTACTGGCTTGCCACGCTACTGGTGGACTTTGCAGCTTCGTGCCACCCGAAGATGGACTTTTGCCAATCCACTGTTGGACTTTTGCCACCCGAAGACGGACTTTTGCCAATCCACTGTTGGACTTTTGCCACCCGAAGACGGACTTTTGCCAATCCACTGTTGGACTTTTAGCTGCTTTGCCACCCGAAGATGGACTTTTGCCAATCCATTGTTGGACTTTTAGCATATGCCACCCTTAGATGGACCTTTCGCCAATCCACTGTTGGACTTTTGCCACCCGAAGACGGACTTTTGCCAATCCACTGTTGGGCTTTTGCCACCCGAAGACGGACTTTTGCCAATCCACTGTTGGACTTTTAGAATTTCAAAATTGAATTACTCTCTGCCTCTGCGCCAGACATCTCTGCCGACTCTGCTGAGGAACCACAATCAATGATTTAATCTCGGAGACTCCTAAAAGGATAATATCTCTGCTGGCGAATGGATGAACAATCCGTCTGCTTCGAATTGTCAAGCTTGCCAACAATAAATTGGACTTTAAGATATGAGGGAATGATGACTCTGCCAGGAATTATTCCATCTGTTTGGGGCTGGATTCTGGTCACAGCAACTCCGCTGGGGATGAGAATTTTTAAATGACGTCCTGCTGGGGAAATGAGCCATTAAAACTCTGCTTGGGGATTTATTCAACCCAAGATCCTTTATAGGGATTATCAACCTTATAACTCGGCTGGGGAGTATTGCTGACAAGATTCGATGCTGACCTCTGTGGGGGATCATTACCAGAGACACAATCTTGTTGGGGATCATGGCTACTCTGCCAGGGATATGCAAATCCTGGTTAGAACATTCCACTGCAACTTGCTAGAAAGAGTCCTTAGAGATCTGTTGGGGAAGCCCAAAGCAAATCCACAGTAGTCTACTGAAGAATATGACTGTCGAGCTTAGGATAAGTACTACAATGCCCCATGTTAGGCGAGCTTTCCTTTAGACAATTCCGTTGGGGATGACGAGTTTATAACAAACTCTGCTGGAGAAAACTGCTTTAAAGCGTCTCGTGTTGGGGAATGCCTTTTGAGAGGATTTTACAGAAGACCAACTGTCCTCAAACTCTACTGGGGATGATCAACACTTCATGCTGGGGAACCAAACAATTTGTCCCTGAAGAGGATGTCATAAGAGGATTTTACATAAGATTTAGCTTCTTCAAACTCCTGCGACTTCGCTGGGGATAATGACCATCAAACTCTACTGGGGGGTGATCAACACTTCATGCTGGGGAAACAACATGCCCCATGCTTAAGAAAACCAACAATTTATCCCCGAAGAGGATGTCATAAGAGAATTTTACAGAAGATTTAGCCTCTTCAAACTCTTGTGACTTCGCTGGGGATAATGACCATCAGTTTCGGTGTCGACGAGACCACTCTTTTGGGGAACCTGTGACCGTTATCGACACAGAAAAGCTTGTAGTTGTTGGAAGTACTGAATGAGAGAATCGACTTAATAAGATACAACGGTACCCAGTTGAACTTAATTCACTGAGATCGACCCGATGAACGCCGATCTCCTTACCCATAATTGCCCCAGTCTTTTGCGTGGGGTGATTTATTGCTGGTCTTGTGCTTAAAATCATCTGCACCTGCTACCTGCAACAAAAGAATATGCCCACATGCCCCGAATATTGCGTGGCTAGAATCCACCATCCGGGAGTATTCAACATTCGAAGTAATTTCAAATGTTTTTTCTGCGCATGTTATTGCAAGGCTGCCATGTTTTCAAATGCAATGTTTTATCAAAAATTAGGACGTTTTTGCAAACAAAGCAATAAAACAAAAATAGAAAGCTTTTTATTGAAATTCAATTTATTGACTGAGAGCCCAGAATAGGCAATTACATCTGGAAGCAATCCCTGGAAAGAGGTGATCGCTGAAAATTGAGAAAAGAAACTATCCTAATGGCAATGTGAAAACGGAATTCCACTGAGTTTCCATTCTGTTATGACCAGTATGTCTTCAAAACTCCCCGACCTTGCCTTCTGAGGAATGATCGGACCGATTCCTATCCTTCAGAACGTCAGTTGTTCAAACGGTAATGGGGGATAGATAACTCAAACCGTAGTCATTCGCTTAAATCCCTCTTTTGTGTGGACCGCCCTTTCAGGTTTTCGATCCACCAGGATACCCTTTTTTGCCTAAGTTTCCCTTTCAGGTTTTCAACTTACCGGGTGTACAAATTTTTTTCAATTATATCCCTAATTTTTGCCCGAACCTTATTCTGTTTTTGGTTCGCCGGGAGGCCCTTTTTTGCCTGGATTTTTTATTCTTATTATCCAGCGGGTCTATTCATGCGAAGTATTTTTTTACTACGTCCGAGTTGACAGGGGATGAAAAGTCTTCGCCATCCATGGTTGTAAGCAATAAAGCTCCGCCCGAAAAGACCTTTTTAACCACGAATGGACCTTCATAATTAGGAGTCCATTTGCCCCTGTGATCTGTATTGGGAGGAAGGATCCTTTTGAGTACCACATCTCCGACTTTATAAACCCGAGGACGCACCTTCTGGTCAAATGCCTGTTTCATTCTGCGCTGATATAGTTGCCCATGACATACAGCCGCCAATCGCTTTTCCTCAATAAGGCTCAGCTGATCAAATCTGGCTCGTACCCATTCAGCTTCATCTAGCTTAACATCCATCATAACTCTGAGGGACGGAATCTCTACTTCAACCGGTAGCACTGCCTCCATACCATATACAAGTGAGAATGGGGTTGCCCCAGTGGACGTGCGTACCGACGTTCGATACCCATGCAAAGCAAATGGTAACATCTCATGCCAATCTTTGTACGTGACAACCATCTTCTGCACAATCTTCTTGATATTTTTGTTGGCCGCTTCGACCGCGCCATTCATCTTTGGGCGGTACGGAGAAGAATTGTGATGTTCGATTTTGAAGTCCCGGCATAGCTCAGCCATCATCTTATTGTTCAAATTAGAACCCTTATCAGTAATGATTCTTTCGGGAACTCCATATCGGCAAATGATATCCCGTTTTAAGAAACGAGCGACCACTTGTTTTGTAACATTGGCATAGGATGCGGCTTCAACCCACTTGGTGAAGTAATCAATTGCCACCAAGATGAAACGATGACCATTGGAAGCTGTAGGCTCAATCTTTCCGATCATATCAATGCCCCACATGGCAAACGGCCAAGGCGACAACATGATACTCAACGGATTTGGAGGTACATGCACTTTATCTGCGTAGATCTGGCATTTATGGCATTTGCGGGCATATTTGCAACAATCTGACTCCATAGTCAACCAATAATATCCCGACCTTAACAACTTTTTAGCCATTGCATGCCCTCTGGCATGGGTACCGAAAGAGCCTTCGTGCACTTCAATCATCAACAAGTCTGCTTCATGTCTATCCACACATCTAAGCAGGACCGTGTCAAAATTTCTTTTATACAGCACGCCATCTTTGTTCAGGAAGAAACTACCAGCTAACCTTCTCAACGTCTTCCTGTCTTTGGACGATGCCCCGGACGGGTACTCTTGACTTTTCAAGAAACACTTAATGTCATGAAACCATGGCTTGTCATCAGACGTTGCATCGACTGCAAACACAAATGCTGGTCTGTCAAGGCGGGATACCTCAATCTTAGGTACACGGTTCCATCCTTGCACTTTGATCATGGAAGACAAAGTGGCCAAGGCATCAGCGAACCTATTCTCATCTCGAGGAATATGGTACAGTTTCACTGTTGTGAAAAATGTCAGCAATCTCCTTGTATAATCTCTATACGGCACTAGATTTGCCTGGTGCGTGTACCAACTCCCTTTCACTTGATTGATTACCAAAGCTGAATCACCAAATATATCAAGGGTCTTAATCCGTAGATTAATCGCCTCCTCGATCCCCATTATAAAAGCTTCGTACTCTGCTTCATTGTTGGTGCATCCAAAAGTTATTCGGGCAGTGAAAGGCATATGAACACCTTCCGGCGTGATAAGAACTGCTCCAACTCCGCACCCATTCATATTGACAGCCCCATCAAACATCAGACTCCATTTGGATTCAGGGTCTGGCCCCTCCTCCGGAAGTGGTTCCTCGCAGTCTTTAGCTTTAAGAAACATGATGTCCTCATCAGGGAAATCAAATTTCATGGGTTGGTAATCATCAATCGGCTGTTGAGCAAGATAGTCAGACAAGATACTTCCTTTGATGGCCTTTTGTGAAGTGTACTGAATGTCATACTCTGTCAAGACCATTTGCCACCGTGCAACTCTGCCTGTCAATGCTGGTTTCTCGAAAATGTACTTGATAGGATCCATTTTTGAAATCAACAAGGTTGTGTGCCTAACCATATATTGCCTCAATCGCTTAGCGGCCCATGCAAGCGCACAGCATGTCTTTTCAAGCATTGAGTATCGGGACTCACAATCATTGAACTTTTTGCTCAGGTAGTAAATAGCATGCTCCTTCCTACCTGTCTCGTCATGTTGACCGAGAACACAACCCATGGAACCTTCAAGCACTGTCAGATACATTATCAGCGGTCTCCCTTCAACTGGAGGCATTAGAATCGGAGGTTCCTGCAAGTATTCTTTTATCTTATCGAATGCCAATTGGCAATCGTCATTCCACCTGACCGTTTGATCTTTCCTTAACAATTTAAATATTGGTTCACACGTGGCTGTTAGGTGAGATATGAACCTTGCAATGTAGTTCAATCTACCCAAGAAACCACGAACCTCTTTTTCTGTTCTCGGTTCAGGCATTTCTTGTATTGCTTTCACCTTGGCAGGATCAACCTCGATTCCTCTTTCGCTCACAATGAAACCTAACAACTTTCCAGAACGCACCCCAAACGTGCACTTGTTTGGATTTAATCTCAGACAGAACTTTCTCAACCTTTCAAACAGCTTTTTCAGGTTAACCAGATGTTCCTCTTCTGTTCTCGACTTGGCAATCATATCATCTACATAACATTTGATCTCCTTATGAATCAAGTCATGAAACAATGTCACCATCGCCCGCTGGTATGTTGCCCCTGCGTTTTTCAACCCAAAAGGCATTACTTTATAACAATATGTACCCCACGGAGTAATGAACGTGGTCTTCTCCATATCTTCAGGTGCCATCTTGATCTGGTTGTACCCGGAGAACCCGTCCATAAAGGAGAACAATGAAAATTGAGCTGTATTATCGACCAGCACATCGATATGAGGTAGTGGAAAATCATCTTTCGGGCTAGCTTTATTAAGATCTCGATAATCCACACACATTCTCACTTTTCCATCTTTCTTCGGTACTGGCACGATGTTGGCTACCCACGGAGGATACTTTGTCACAGCAAGAAAACCAGGATCCCACTGCTTCTGGACTTCCTCCTTAATCTTTAAAGCCATGTCGGGGTGAGTCCGACGAAGTTTCTGCTTGACTGGCGGGCATTTTTCTCTTAATGGCAGCCTGTGCACGACAATATCCGTATCCAACCCCGGCATGTCTTGATACGACCAGGCGAAAATGTCAACATACTCGCGCAACATTTCCGTCAAAGTTTGCTTCACATCTACTTGCAAGCTGGCACCAATCCTGATCTCTTTCTTGGCGTCCTTGGTACCAATATTGATGATTTCTACAGTCTCCTGATGAGGCTGGATGACCCTTTCCTCTTGTTTCAACAATCTGGCCAGTTCTTCAGGAAGTTCACAATCTTTCTCATCCCCTTCTTCGGCTTGATAAATCGGATTGTCAAAGTCATACATGGCCATATCAAAATCGTTATCAGTGGTATCCGGAGGATCAAGTCTGCATGAACGGGTTCATGCCTTATTTTAGAATTTATTTCTAAGCAAAACAAAAGAAAATGAAACATTGCCATTTTATTTTTGTGCAAAAATAAAAACTGAAAGACAGAGAACAAAATTTGATTGCAAAACGTCCTTTATTAATGATTAAACATTGCAAATGCAACCATGGTGGCCCTACAAATGAATCTATACGCCTTGGGCAAAGCGCAAGATTTTGACATGCATTATGGTTAGAAAAAAAACAAAGAAAAATTACTCTGTCTGAAGAGTAACCCGGATGACTTCTTCAACGGACCAGTTTTGCACTTGTTGTCCCGAAGCATGAGGGCGTACCCAGTTGTCCAGGTCACAATTACTGTCAACACTATCCTCTGTGGCTGCACAAGACTGGTCCATGTAGATAATTCCCCCACTATTGAAAGTAATGGGTCCTCTGCCCCCCGCATCTGAAGTTGTAGAGGGATGATAACCAATACCAAATTTGTCTTCCTTCGTTGGGGTCTCTATCAACCTGCCCCAACCTTGGGCGTTGCCTGCCCTGACGACTTCGACAGCTTGTTTGTAAGATGAAATGGAGGTACCAGCCCCAACTGGTACAGAAGAAGACTCAGGTGCATCGTCAATGTTGACTGCTTCAAATGATTGGCACAGCATCTCATGAATTTCCCCATCCATTTCAATGTACTTGAACGTGGACAGGTGACTCACAAAGATGTCTTCTTCCCCGCACACCGTCACAACCTGCCCTTCAAACTCATACTTCAGCTTTTGATGTAGAGTAGAAGTAACAGCCCCGGCTCCGTGAATCCAAGGGCGTCCCAATAGGCAGCTATATGCAGGTTGTATGTCCATTACATGGAACGTGGATTTGAATACCTGTGGTCTAATTTGTACGGGCAATTCCACCTCACCAAACACAGATCGTCTAGTTCCATCGAATGCTCTGACCACCAATTCACTAGGCCTTAAGATCAAACCATCAACTTCCAGCTTCATCAATGCCTTCTTGGGCAAGACATTGAGTGATGAACCAGTGTCTACCAGTACATGAGATAACACTGCGCCCTTACACTCCATCGTGATATGCAAAGCCTTATTATGGTTTCTTCCTTCAACCGTCAAATCTCTACTTGTAAAGCCCAAGCCATGGCTAACATTAACATTGGAGATTACGCCCTCGAGCTGATTAACAGTAATTTCTTGTGGCACGTACGCACTCTTCAACACTTTCAACAACGCCTGCCGGTGCGCATCAGAGCACATCAATAGTGACAAGATTGAAATCTTTGAAGGGGTCTGATTCAGTTGGTCCACAATCTTATAATCGCTTTTCTTGATTATCTTCATAAATTCTTCCATTTCCTTATCAAAAGTAATCTTTGTCTCTGCTTCAGGTGTAGGCACACTTTCAACCACCTGTTTACCCTTAGCCTTTGCTGCAGCTTCTGCCTCTTTATCACTTCTCAAGGTTTGGGGAGCGAACAACCTTCCACTCCTTGTAAAGCCCCCTACACCCCCTACGTTATCAATATTTGGGCTGATTGATGATTTAACTTCCTGCTTTTTACCTTCGTAATATACATCTGCCCCATAGTGCCATGGGATAGCTTTCGTAGATGTGAACGGAATTGGTCCTGGCACCGTGATAGTGACAGGACTGGGCCCTTCTGGCGCAACACTCGCCACGGGAACTGCATTGACCGGCATTTGAATCTCAGCGGGAGTGTAATAGATGGTCACGGTTGATATCTCATCAGTGTCTTTCACGACTCTGTCGAACTGTAGACATCCTTCATCGATCAGATTCTGTAAACCCATCTTCAACTTATCACAGCCGTTCTCCTGATTCATACACTCAGAGCAATCTTGATTACAGCCCGGGAACACCTGTCCCTTCAATAAATGATCTTTTACAACCAACAAAGAAGTTTTCACTTGATGGATATCTGTCACCAGATTCAATCTCCTCCCATCTTCAATAGCGTACACATTTGCTGCACTATGATCAGGCATGGGATGCTGAGTAATATTAGGAGCGGGAGAGAAATTGATGGCTTTAGCATCAATCAAATCTTGTACTTTATGATGGAAAGCCCAGCATTTTTCAATGGAGTGTCCCTGAGCACCTGAGTGGAACTCACAACGAGCATTAGCATCGAAGTTAGGTGGCAGGTTTCCAGCAACTGGAGCTTTCATAGTACGGAGTTCTACCAACTTTAACTCGAGTAGTCGGGGCAACAGCGCGGCATAAGTCATAGGGAGAGGATCCATCTTACGATCCCTCTGTCTAGACCTTTGTTGGAAAAAAGGTTGTTGCTGTTGAACTTGTTGTTGGGGTTGTTGTTTCTGAACAGACGGTGTGGGGATTGTTACAGCATCTACCTGATAATAAGCTTGAGAACGCCCTCTGCCTCGTCCTCTAAACACAGCATTCGTATCACCTTCTCTTCTTTTCTGGTTACTAGCAAACGGTTTCTTCGTCCCCGAAGAGCCAGCCCCACTCACATCCTGGATCTTTCCAAGCTTTAACAGACTTTCTATTCTTTCTCCCGCAATCACAATATCAGCAAATCCAGTTGACGGACAAGCAGCTAATCTGTCAAGATAGGCCCCTTGCAAGGTGCCCATGAACATATCTGCCATTTCTCTGTCTGACAAGGGAGGTTGGACCTGGGCAGCCATTTCCCTCCACCTCTGTGCATATTCTTTGAAACTCTCCTTGGCATTTTGTGACAACCCCTGCAATTGAGTGCGGTTGGGCGCCATGTCAATATTATACTGGTATTGCTTCAGGAACGCTTCTGCCAGATCTTTCCAATTCTTCACAGCAGCTCTATTCAGCTTCATATACCAGGTCAAAGACGCCCCCGCCAGACTGTCCTGAAAATAGTGCATCCATAGCTTCTCGTCATCCGTATGGGCTGAAATCTTCCCAAAGTAAGCTTGAAGATGCGTTTGGGGACACGCATTGCCGTGATACTTATCAAAAGTAGGAGGTTTGAATTTAGGGGGAATTCTGACTCCTGAGACCAGCCCCAAGCTGGTAACATCAATACCCATAGAGTTCTTGCATTCTATGGCCCTGATCTTCTCTGCTAACTCATCATACCTTCGATCCCCTTGATTACCCACATCAGCATCCAGCAGAGTAAATTGGTCTTCCAGAGTATCTTCAAGAGTAACACCAGCATGCCTACCATTTCCATTACCCCGATTGTTACCACCAGGAGGAGGGTTGCCACCGGGAGGAGGAATGCCATGTCCCTGTGAATTGTCATGCTGATCACCTTCGGGCCCATTATCTGGACGCTCTACCAGAAGCCTCAATCTCTCCTGATTTTGCGCCATGCCAGTCATGAGGGTCATGAACTGGTCCATACGCGCCCTCATTTCAGCCAAATCACTTTGCACTTGATCCATGATTCTTACTTGATTCCTTCGCGTCGAATATCGGTGAATATGACTCTCCGCTATACTGCTTGAAACCAAATAAAGGTTAGAGTCCCTGTAACGAGTACCTGAAAAGCAAGTAACAAAAATGCAAAATGATATGCAATGCCATGTTTGTCATTTCCGAGGTGCTTTATACCCTGATTCCAATCCAACCACAGAAATCTGAAGACCAGAAATTGTGATATAAAGAGACGTGTCGTGGTCATGTGCTTGTGTGCAGCTATCTGATAAGGAATAATTCTGAATAAAACTGCTCATACTCATTCAACGAAGTATTCAAGTACATTTAAGAAAGGTTCAACCGCAAATGCAATACAAGGAAAAATGGATCCATCAACAAGCCTGATGGTAACCATTGACAACAAAATATAAGGAAGAGAACATCAGTCTGACAATTCCACACCCTTCAGCTTATCACTTGAGTATTTGATCTCCTCAAAAAGTATACGGGTACGCTGGTGATTCGGCTTTTCAATCATTTCTTTGATCAAGACATCCCTTTTCTCAAGAGCTTCAGTTAAAGAACCCATATGCAGCATCAGAGCCTCGTCATCACACACTCCTTTGTGTCTCTTTATGCCAGCTTGCGTCTTGAGTATCTCCCTTTCTATCATGACTTCTTCAAGCTCTTTCTTGGTGTTCCTCAGCTCACCTCTAGCTTCTTCTAGCTGTTCTTGACTCTTACCGAGGCTTTCCCGATACTTTCTCCTCTGCTCATGCGCCTTTTCAAGCTCTTCGTCCTTAATCTGCAATTGTTCCTGTAATTCAGCATTCTCTATCCTAACTTCGTCCCAAGCGTGCTGAAACTTTGTTAACTTTTCTTTGGTCTGTGCTAACGCCTGTTTGGTTTGCTTGTGGGCTTGAGTAGCATCATCAGCACCTTTACTAATCTTCCGGAAATGTTGGGCTCTTCCAGCAAAGTCTTTTTCTTTTGCAGTTAGGATTTGTTCAGCATCTTGGGCTTTCCGCTCCAGCTCTTTGTTGGCATGTAGAGCATTCTGAAGACGGCTACTCAACTCGGAATTCTCTCCTTGGAGCTTTTTCACCAAGGCTTGCAACTTGTCAACTTCTTCCACAGTAGCAGTGCTTCTTGCTTTCTCATTCTCCGGATACAAAAGGGGTGCCTTACCAAAAGGCAAGAGAAAATCTTCAACTCTTTTCTTCACCCACTCTTCATATGCTAGATAAACCCGGTTGTTAGGCTTTCCTAGAGTAACTTTCCCCTTTTTCAGTACGCTACCCCAGCTTTCAGAAGCTTTCTGTGCTGCTTCCCACCCATCTGATGTATGAAAATAGAGGGACTCCTCCACATCTCTCTTAATAGGCGGACCTGTCAGGGCATACCCAAATTGTCGAATGGCCAAAGAAGGATTGTAGTTAATCCCGCCCAGTCTTCCTATCAGTGGAAAGTTAGGGAACTTACCACAGCTGTGGATAATATTCTTGCCAATTAGCCCATGATCTACCCATACGATGTCCTTGGCCACCAATCCCATTAAACGCTGTTTCCACTCTAGAGAATCTTTGGAATCCACAAAAGCCCCTGATTGTGGTAAACGGCCTGCGAACCACTTATAGAACAAAGGTGCACAACAACGAATTATCCCTCCTCTTTTCTTTTCGTTTCGGTTGTACAACGAGTAGTGAAGATCTCCCAGTAGCGTTGGCACCGGGTTCTTCATCATGAATATTCGTATAGCGTCTGTATCAATAAAATCCGGCTCGTTGGGAAACAACACTATGCCGTATATACAAAGGGCTAGCAAAGCATTAAAAACAAGCCAATTCTCGCCTTTAGCTGCTTCCTGGGCCTTCTTAATCAGATATTCCAGCTTGTAACCACGAATCTTTCCTTTGTTGGAGACATTGTCACTTAACTCTGATTTGCTCAAATAAAGAGCACCAGCCAACTTCCCAAAGTCAAGATCCCCCACCGATCCAAAGAAAGGGGGCTCCTCCTTGATAGCAATCCCCAACATGTTGGAATACTCCTCCAAGGTAGGAACCAACACATAGTCTGGAAATACAAAACATCTCAGAGGCGGATCATAGAACTGCATCAACGTATGGAGACCTCTGGCTTCATAATCACTGACATTACGGACCACAGATAAAATCCACCCATATTTCTCTTCAAAAGCTTCTCGTACTGCAGGACTCGCCATTCCCTTCAGCATAACAATAGGGCCCAAAGTAGGCGTAAGGAACTTATAGCTGATGATATTCTTCCTCTCTTTAGTGTTCATCTTTGCAGGGACCTGATGACTGGAATCAAGGGTGATATATGCACCTGGAAATGAATAAACATGTATGTTAGGATATGATAATGCAATGCAAAGGGCAATGTGATCAGGTAATCAGGTGTCTGTGCTGAACTGTGAACGGTGTCAGTGTAACTCTGAGGCTAATATAGAACCATAGATAAGAACCATCTGAATACAATAGGATGAAACTTCCTTTTTGTGCAATGATGATAGAAAACCGGGTATGTAGGAGGTCATGGTTATCTGCAAACCTGTAAACAACCCGCCCTTCTCACATGTGGGTACTAGGATGTTCAGTATCCCGGGCTCTCAGGTCGAGAAATGATGATACGTTCACCATTTCTGGTTTGGCATCATCATCAATCGAGGAGGCCTCAACTGATTCTCCAAAACAAAAAGGTCCTCAGCTTCTGGCACTGAGGTCGAGAAGCAATAGTACATTCATCCCTCAGGGTACAGTACTATCGCCAATCGAGGAGTGCCTCCGCTGATTCTCTTTCAAAAAGGGATGTCCTATAGCAAGTTCCCAGCATTGGGTCCTCGGATCGAGAATGTGCAATGGGTTTGCCACAGAATGTGGTCTGCCACTGTCACATCTCGGGAGGAGTGCTGCAACTGAGTCCTCGGGAATGGCCACCAGAGTCGACAGTTCCTCAAGAGAATAACCACTGGCCTGCATAACATGCAGTAGCAGAAAGCTCCTGATAGAACCTCGTCTGGTTGTGGGTCTCATGAACAACAATACGTGGTCACCACCACGCAAGCGTCATGACTATCCACTCTAATACCTATGTATGTACTCAAGCCTTGGTAGTGAGCTTATCTCTCAGAACACCCATCCCGCCAAACAGACAAAACAGTGCAACACAATATAATATATGATATGTAATGCTAAAATGCGGTAAATACAGTAAAATAAATAAACAACAACATATAGCACAACAGTAAACACCCAATGGAAGAAAAGCGGACAAGCGCTAGGATTGACTCGCTAAGGAAACCAGAGATTCTGGGTTCGTTCCCCAGCAGAGTCGCCAGCTGTCGCTCCCGGGATTTTCATCCTAGTACAAACGCGAAAGTGGCACCGAACAGAGTCGCCAGCAATGTGTATTTATCCCAAGAGAGAGAAAGGAAACACCGCATAAACCTGAAGGAAAGGAAAGAGCACGGTCTTACGACCAAAAGAACTGGATTCGGGAGTCGGTTACGCGAAGGGAAGGTATTAGCACCCCCTCGCGTCCATCGTACCCGATGGGATCCACGCTTGCTTGTCTCGATCAAAGGGTGTAAAGAAAGGATACTGGAAAAGGAACTGAAAGAAAGAAAGGAGAAAGAAAAGAAAAGGAACGGGAAACAAATGTAGGGAAAATAAAAGAAGTGCTCGCATGGGCCCTACCCCACTGCCTACGTATCTCATCGGGAGCATGAGAATCAGAGCGACGTAGTTCCCCTCACTAGGGATGGATTGTTTGTGTTTTTTAGGAACGGCTAACGTTCTAGCTCA
Source organism: Lathyrus tuberosus (assembly GCA_022829125.1). NCBI lineage: Eukaryota > Viridiplantae > Streptophyta > Magnoliopsida > Fabales > Fabaceae > Lathyrus > Lathyrus tuberosus. The sequence goes on from JALAZF010000003.1 coordinate 9,995,512, forward strand.
GGTGTTTGCAGGCTCGCTGGTCCGAGTGCGTTACCGTCTTGCAAGAGAACGAGTAGAAGCGCGTTCGTGCGTTGAGAATGAATGAGATGAGAAAAGAATTCCCGAAGGAAAGACGTAATTGTCTGTTTTTGTCTTTTAAGAGTCTTTTCATTTATTTGCATATGACAGTGTATCTGAATCTTAGTCATTGGAATGTGTACATTCTCACATTCCAAGATGGAATGGGTAAGAATGCACACTAAGAGTGAAGAAGACCCCCACACTTAGTTCCAATTGTCAAGGTTCAAACACACTAGCATACTTGTGTTTATTAGGTGTTTTGTTGATTATGAAGTGAAGAAGTGTTTTTTATTATTTGCACCTTCAACAAGTATTGCATTTAAGTCCCTCATACAAGATCAAATGTTTAACACATTGACCCAAGATGGGCTATATGCTATACATTCTAAGATTATAAGAGAAGACCCCTTATAACCTTTTCTTTATATGAAAGGCCTAAATGCAATAAATGCCTACCTTTATTAGATATTTTGAATTTTCTTTGAGATGAGAAAAGAGACTCAAGAGAGGATAAAGGTAAAAATCTATATGGACTAAGACTCAATCCTAATTGAATATTAAAGGGAGTGATCCTAATGGTTCGTGAGGTTTCAACCTAAAGTCTAAAGAAAGAATGAATTAAACAATTCACTTCTAAAGTAGAAGATGAATTGTAATTCAAAAAGGGAAAGTAATGAGTTATTAAAAGAAAGCACATAAGTGCTTAACAAAACATAAAATGGAATTGTAAAAGAGAAAGGATAGAAGTTGAATGTGGATTCCTTATCCACACTCAATTGAAACTTACCAAAGCCCCTACATGGTTAGTAAACATGTATAAGAAGTATAAGAAGTAAAAGAACATGTAATGCATCATAAAACTCAAAAGAATTAAATGAGAAACCAAATCCTAGAGCCACAACCAGAATGTACATCATATGAGAACAAATGGTCATTATCAATCAAACTCAAGTGGATAGGCAACAAACATCCTCCATGATATTAGAACATGATATCATAAGAAAAGGAAGAATGAATGATGAAAGAGAAAAGAAGAAATATGCACAAATGGAACATGTAATCCATGGATCAGAATTGAAATGAAATGAAAAATGATTCACAAACATCTCACAAGTATTCATGCATAACACATCAAAGCATTTAAGAAGTAATAGAAGAAGTAGAATTGAAATGGAAGTTCAAAAGAAAACACAAGCACAAGCACCACATGTTAAAGGTGCACAAGGTTTAAATGAAAGTCAACATGCAAGGATGACACATAATATGTACCAATGACCTATAATGTCAAGTGAATGGTTCACCAAATATGCAAATGATCATGCCATTATGTACAAAAGAAAACATGCAAACATGCACAAAAGATTACAATGATATAACATGTCATAATGCTTTAAATGAAATGCATCAAGCAAAAATCAAATGGCCTCATGAAAATTATGAAAACATAGTATTGAAGTTCACTAATCAGAGATGAATCACATATCAAAGTAGCATGCAAGGAACCAAGGCAAAATGATGTCAAACAATGCACTTAGGTCACATAGGTCACATAGACATATCATACAAAGTAACACAAAAGTGAACACCAAACATGCCATAAAATGACCTAAAAAATCAAATAAAAATCACTTAACATACCTCAAGATTCTAGTGACTCAATACAAAAAGAAGAGCATCAAAACAATTTTTAATGATCAAGAACAAAATTAAACATAATTATGTACCACATTAAGAATGCACACCAAAGAAATTCAAAGAAAATTATGGAACAGGGGCAAAAAGGTCATAAAATCAAGAAACAAAATCATGAAAAAAATTCTAAATGTTTTAAGAAGGCTCATGAATTTTTGTGGAATTTTATGATGCTATTTAGTATTTTTAAAAATAAAAAAACAAACGTGTAGAAAAATGAAAAATAAAATGAAATGGAACTAAAGAAGGGGGTGCATGCATAGCAAATTAACAGTTCAAAATCATTGGGCCTTGAAAACATGGGGTGTGGATATCAATCTGGCTTAGGTCCAATAAGCACGCAAAACACCATAACTAGCGTGTTCTTCAGTCAACATAGTCAAAGCAATCCAAGCCATCAGATTAAGTCATAGTCAAACAAAAGTCAAAGTACACAGATCCAACACACGCGCATGAGGTCACACACAAATTACCATGTACTGCATCACACAATGTTTAAGTAAAATCAGAAATTAGGCACATGACTTGCACGCGAATTTTAATGTGCTGTCAACATGGTAGCCACACGATCACACACATCCAACGGCCATGATTTAAACTGCAACCAAAACCCTAACCAAAAACCACCGGCCTGAGAGGGACCTCCGGTCACCTTCTCCGGTCACACGCCACCGTCTGCAACTTCACATGTCCCAGAAATGCCCAACTATTATACCAGAATGAAGCTGAGCTCACGTAGATTAAGAATTCACAATTGTTTTTCACATACCAAGCACACACATAGAGAACAGAGGAGATTAAATCATGCCCTAAGTTTTGGATCTAGGCTTCTAAGAAGCTCTATCAACTAGCCGGAGTAAGCAGAGCTTCTATCAAGCTTAAATTAACAAAAACAAGCTAAAATTAATGAAAATCAACTGAAGCAAAGTTGAATGATGAAACCTGAAAATGTGGAGCAATTGGAGATGTTGAGAAAAACCAGAGGAAAGCTTGATATGCTGAGCTTCTAGATCTTCAAACTTAGCAAAATAAATGCTATGGATTCGTAAATAGATGAAGGATGTTGAAGCTTGCAATGATGCTGAACTTGCAGAAATGGAGTTGTTCTTGTTGCTCTTGATTCAACCACACCAAGCAATGATTAATGGGAGCACAATGGAGTTGAAATCGTGGAGAAGAAGATGAGCAAAATCATAGAGAGTGAGAGGAGAATTCTGAAGTGAATGTGAGAAAATGAGTGTTCTCTCAGAAATGTGAGTGAAATTTTGTTTTATAGTGTGAGTTAACCAAGGTTAAACTGAGTGAGGTTAACTGAGTCACAATGGTTTGAGTGAGTCATCCCTAACTAACTGAGTCAAGTTAGTTAGGGAGAGCCATGATATGGTGTGGCTGGTTCATAACAAACTATGGTGGAGGTGAAATGAATTGAATGGAAAGGCTGTTGTATCACAAAACTTGTTCAGCAAGCTTGTTATTTCTACTTTCATGCATAATGAGGCACGTGCTATGGTGTGTATGAAATGTGTTTGGTTTAAAAAGGCAATGGATAGCTGGTATGAATAATGCAAGTGCAATCTTGTAACCACAACATCAACAACATTGGTTCTGTTTCTGATTTTTTATGACAGTTGAGAACAATGGAGATATGGTGATTTGATGATGTTTTCCTCTCTACTCAATGATTGGTTTGGTGAGTTTTTGGATTCATTTGAAAGAGAGGATGTAAGAGGACATGCTTGGTATGAAAAATGAATTGAAATAAGGCTTGGAAGAGGTTGAAAAATGACTTGGAATACACAAGTTTGGGAACTGGTTATGGGGCGTGGCAAGCAAGTCATGGCATGGCAACTTGGCACACAAAATTTCAGCACAACCAACATGACTTTGAACCAATATATCCCCACTATAACTTGATCAAATGGAATTTTGTCCAACATGAGTATTGAAGATGACACTACAAGGAACAACTTTGATGTTGAAAAGTTTTTCATTTGAGGCCTTTAACCATGAGAAAAATAGGCGAATATATGGCACACCAACTGTTTGTTAAAAGGACTGCGCGCGTGCCCTGAAAATCTTGGTCATGACCTAGTTTTGAACCTACTTTGCTCAAACTTTGATCAATCATATCTCACTCAATTTTTATCCAATGGAGATGTTCCACACATGGATTTGAAGCTTAAAACAAGATCTTTTGTTGTGGCCGAGTGGAATTTTCATTTGGTGCTTCAATTTTAAATGGCCTTGGTTCAAACTCTGATGCAAAATGGCCAAAACTTACTATTTTTAGTAACCCTTCCTCTTCCAAAAATGGCAACTTTCCACCTCTTGATTTTTTCATGATTCCTTTGGAGTTTCTTGACCAAATTTTGTACATTGGACATATGTAACATGAATTTCATGATTTTGGGCTCAAAAAGTCAAGAGTTGACTTTTTCCTCTGATTATTTGACTTTGCCCCAATTTCTCTGATTCTTGATCTTTCTTCCAATTGAACCACTTCTAGAACCAATTGAGATGTAATTTTCCACATACATACACTTAGGGACATATGGAATACCATGACATCAAGTTTTGTCCAAAAAATCAGAGATTCCCTGATTTAATGGGAAACCCTAGTTTTGGTGCCCACCTCCTAGGAGAAAAATGTGCAGTCTTCAATTTCAAATTCCTCAGAGTATGTTGTGTACCTTCTTAAAGGATGATGAGATATACCATTTGAGGATGATTTTGGATCAATGGGCTATCTCTTTTGAGGGTTTTTCTTCAATTTTTGAACCTCTTGCATGTTGAAGTATGTATTGCTTCAATCTCCCATTGGATTTCACCTTCTTGAGATTGTGGATGATCAATTGAGATGGTATGAGACATGAAAGACCTCTTGGCTTGCCTTGAGGGCACTTGATTGACCTTTTGTGCTTTGAATGATTCCTTGATTGTCCACCTTCCACATGATCACATGCCCTGATGGTAAGAAGGATGCCATGCTTCATTTTTCTATGTTAAATGCAATGTAATGTTAATGAGATGGATATGATATGATAAATGATAATGCCATGCTATGATGCCAAAAGGGGAGAGCAAATTTTGGGGTATTACAAAGAGGAGGCTGGAAACTTTTAAGAAGTCGACGGGTCCTTGTACGATGCCCAAGAGGAGGCTATCAATCCCAGAGGAAGAATCATTATACGAAGCCTAAGAGGAGGCTGTGAATACTTCTAAGAAGCCGTAGGGTCCTTGTACTAAGCCCAAGAGGAGGCGGGGTTGCTTTTAGGAAGCCTGTGGGTCCTTGTATGATGCCCAAGAGGAGGTCGATGCTTTTAAGAAGCCGATGGGTTCCCAAACCCCGAGAAATTCAAGACAGGCTATTCACGAGGAATAGATCAAGCCAGGAAAGTTTGAGAATTTGGAAGAAACTCAAGAGATGCCATTCACAGAGAAAAGATCATCTCTGGGGAGTAGAGTTTCTTTGACAAGTGCTTTTAAGAAGCCTGTGGGTCCCCAAACCCCGAGAAATTCAAGACATGCCATTCACCGAGAATAGTTCAAGCCAGGAAAGTTCGAGAATTTGGAAGAAACTCAAGAGATGCCATTCACGGAGAAAATATCATCTCTAGGGAGTAGAGTTTCTTTGACAACTTCTATGAGTGACAGTCTATGAACGGGTTCACCGAGAATGCTGCCTTTCATGTCTCCATATTGTTTAACCCCAAGAGGAGGGAAGACTGTGTCTGGTAATCCTATGGGGATCTAGTTTAGACTATTTCTAAGAGTGATCAACGGCTTTACCTAGTGCTAGACGTAGTTGCCGGGGAAACTCTAAATATCTATACTATTATTACACAGTTGATATGAGTTTATGAAAGAAGACTTACAGTGAAACAGCCCCACAATACAGTTATATGTATATGAAAGCGGAAAATGAAAGAGATAACCACTTACTCGGTTGTAGAGCTTCCATGCTGTTTGGTTAGTTGTTCAACAAAGACAGATTGAAAACAACAGTATATTCAAAATCAAAGGAGAAAGTGCTTTGAAAAAGAAATATTTGGGGCTTATAGCTCAAGGAGAGGCCCAGGGTTTTATCAGTGAGCGCACTGTTTGAATTTGTACAGAGGGACTTATACAAGTGACTGTGGCCCAAAAATTATTTTCTGAACAAAGGGATGGGTCTTACACTCTCTCAAGAGGCCCAAAAAGTTAAAAAAAAAAGAGTGGGGCTTATAACACGAGGGTATGCCCAATTGATTTTTCGTTTCAAAATGGCGATCGGCCCGAGGTTTTCTTTTAACGCGAAGGGGCTTATACAATATCTGAGGCCCAAAATTGTTTTGGTTAAAAGGGGGTTGGGTCTTACACTCTATTAGAGGCCCAAAAAGTTTTAAAGAAAAAGAGTGGGGCTTATAACACGAGGGTAGGCCCATGGTTATTTTTCAAAAGGCGACGATCGCGCCGTTTATTTTTTACGGTATCGGGACTTATACAATGCACTGAGGCCCAAAAAATGATTTGGTCAAAAAAAAGGATTGGGTCTTACACTCTATTAGAAGCCCAAAGAGTTTTTAAAATGATTTATGAGGGTTGAATTAATCCAAAAACCCTAATTTGTTTTCAAAAATGTGTTTTAATTGAATAAAAATTCAATTAAAATGATCAAAATTGTTTAACATAGGAAAAACAAATTGTGATCTTGGATTAATGTTTCAAAAATTAAGTATTGGCCTACAAAATAATTAGAAAGCATTAAAAGTTGCAAAATCAAGGTGGAAAAAATATTTTAAATGTCAAAAACAATTAAAACATTAATTCTTTGCAAAAATATCAATTATATAAAATAAATAATATTTTTGGGATTTTTTGGGAAAATAAAATATTTTAACATTTTTGTGAATTATTAAAAAAAGAATCAACTCAAAATCATTAAAACTCAGAGAGAAATTAATTTTTGAATCAATTAAATAAAATCACAAAATTCAAATATTTGAATTTATGAAAATGGCGCCAAGAACACCCAAGAACACGCGCATGTTCTGGGCTTGCCCAGATTTGCATTTTCTCTCCAATCTCACTGAATACTTGATTATATCATGCAATCCACATACCAATCAACTCGTTTCAACCTCACGATCATGTCTATGGTATTTAATTTCATTTAAATTAAACATATAACAAGAAATCACGAAAAATCCTCAAAAACGCTAATTTCTGCATGAAGGCTAGGATTTTTGATACACGATTCAAACAATACAATTAATTGAGGGGAAACATTCCATGCATGATTATGAACATTTGGCAAAAGTATTGTGCGAGGAAATATGCATAGATTGAGAGATGACCAAGTTTAGGCTTACCTCTAGGTCGTGACAGCAAGAGCAAATTGATTTCTGAGTAGGAGGTGTTACAGATGAATTGTGATGATCTGAACAGGTTCCCTACACCCTATGGAGTGTGTTTGAATGCTTGGACTTGACTGAGAATGGCTGGATCACTTCATGGCATCTCAACTGCACTTTGGTTAAAACCTTGAGCAATTGACTGGTGATTCTGAGAAATCAGTGTTCCAGTTGTTTTTTAAGTGTTTGATCAGCTCACATATGATGTATATGAGGTGTGTGTGTGATTGGTTTGAGTGGAATTGCTCTCTAATGAAAAACCCGATAGTGACTTGCTAAGAAAGGCATTTTTGAGAGTGAGAAGTGGATTTTGAGAAAGGCAAGTGTTGTAGGCCTTTGGTGTACTTAAACTGATCACAATTGAGCTCTATTTATAGTAGAGCAATTTTGTTTTGGGATCCACAGTGAATGGCAACTGCAGCAGGTGTTTGTTCAATGTTGGCCAATGGAAATCCAAGTCTCCTCTAGCCATTGACTAGAGGTTAGGGCACAGGGCTGTGGTTCCCTTGGTCTTGGATAAGTCTTGACTGAATTCAGTTAAGAATGGCTTAGTGCATGCCACCTTGATGCTTCCATTGAATGCTCCAATCCAAAATTGGAGTCTTGTCCCTATTTTGGCCATTCTAGGTTCAACATGCTATTTCTTGTTCCAAAGACTTTGGAGGCTTGGCTCAGTGATTGTCCCCTTTAGATTCAATCCTCTGAGGTGTCCAAGTGGATAGGAGTATTTGGATTTGGCTGATTTTGGCAAATCGAGCAAAAATGCAAATTCTGCCTTGCCTTGGCAGATTTCAGCAAGGCAACTTTCCAATGTCATATCTCATGACTCAAATGGAATTTGGTAATGTTCTTGGCCATTTTGGAAAGCCTTTACATGATACAACAACTGTTTGAACATGTTTGGTTTTGATCTCTTTTGAATCCAAGTTAAAAATCCCCCTACATTTGGCAAAAAGTAGGGTAAAATCTGACTTAGTGAAATTTTCACTAAGTGTTGGAACAAAGTGACTTTTCTTGATTTTGATCACTCCATAACTCAAAATCCACAATGAATTGGAACTAGGTCTAGTTGAAGCTTTTGTAGAGGGCAATGAGATCTACAAATCAAGCCTTGGATGGGAGAAAATGGCTTTGTGGTTTAGGAGTTATGACCCTCCAAAGTTGGTATCCTAGCCACTTTATTTTTAACTTAGAAAATTTTCTAAGTTTTTTATGGTTACCCCTTTTACGAGTTATCCAACTTTTCTTGATTTTTCTTGATGAATGATGACTCAAATCATACATTAACATCATTTTAGGGTTAAAAATCCATTTTGGTGAAAAATCTCAAAAAGTCAAAGTTGATTTTTGTGCACAGTTGACTTTTTATCAGATGAATTCCAAACTGTGCAATTCTTTATGAAATCATGTCCTTGACCTAAATCAAACTTGATGGACATGTTCCATGGGTGTCATAGGGTATATTGATGCATTTCATAGGGCTTGGGAGCATGTCCTGGTCAAAAGTCAAAGTTACAGTTGACTTTTTCCTTAAAACCCTAACTGTGGTGCAGATGAAATTGAAACTTGTTGCTCAAGCCTCTTGGATTAATCCATTGTTCCAAATGGATCAATATGGTATATTAGAGACCCTCAAACCCTCTCTTGAGGTCTTGGCTCATGATTTGCCCTAAAAGTCAACTTAGGGGTGAATTAGGTCAAGAAACCCTAATTCTTGATTTTTGATGAATGCATCCCCTGAGGTCAAATTGACTTGATGATTGGGTCCATGAGGTTCCATGGAGTATATTAGGTTATGTTTTGGATCTTTGGCTTGTGCCCAGATGAAAAATTTCCATCTGGAGGCCCTAGTAGACCAAAACCCTAATTTGGTGACACTGTCGATCTTGAGACTTGATCCACCTAGAAGGGAGCAGCCTTGTGCTTAATCCTTGAAGTGGGAGTCCTTTTGATCCATTGCAGGTGTTGGAGAGGTTAGACAAGTTGAAGATCATGTCATTCCTTGATTGATCCTTTGTCTAAGAACTCTGAGAGGGCTTGAAACCCTAATTCTTGATTGTAGTGGATGCTCACCCATCTTTGGGGAGACTGATGAAGTATGATGGCCCATCCATATTGTGATGATGATTTTCACAATGATGGGAAATCTTAGTGGTCAAAATTTGGGGTATGACAGATGCCCCTATTTAATCTTCTTAGACACGAAGGTGTGAATGACGAAGGTATTCGGGCATTCGGGGTGCAAGAGGATTAAATATCGGAATACCCGAAATTTTAATGGTGGTTAAGAATGGTAGCTTACGCATTCATCTTCTTTAGCTAAGCACTGATGCTTAGAAAAGGTACACTTCCCCTCGATCCTGGTCTTCAGCCAAGGAACTGGTCTCAGTTTCTAAAATAAACTTCCCCTCGATCCTGGTTTCCTACCCAGGAACTGGTCTTAGTTTCTGATGTAAACTTCCCTTCGATCCTGGTTTCCTACCGCGGAACTGGTCTTAGTTTCTGATGTAAACTTCCCCTCGATCCTGGTTTCCTACCAAGGAACTGGTCTTAGTTTCTGATGTAAACTTCCCCTCGATCCTGGTTTCCTACCGAGGAACTGGTCTTAGTTTCTGATGTAAACTTCCCCTCGATCCTGGTTTCCTACCGAGGAACTGGTCTTAGTTTCTTTCGTCAATAAACTTTACTGACAAGGGACGCTATTTGTAGCGGCTTTCCTTCAAACTTCTCGCCGAATTTTCCTGGGGAGATGCCATTTGAGTGGAAAAAGTTTCGATGTCAGACTTGCTGGGGAACCCAATCGTCTGAGTTGTAGAGGTGTACAAACTTCTCTGTTGGAGATGCCATTTGTTAACTCTACTCGGGGAATGCGAGTCCCTTGAGAAACTGTATTCGTTTTGGGCCTTTACATCATACTTTTCTCGGAGATCTTCTCGGAGAAATGCCATATGATGTGATCCAATTTTGAGGTGCCGATGACCTTTTCATTGGTGGGTTTTTCGGAGAAAAACGGCCGTACTGCTGAATCTCCGATTTAGGAGGCTTTCTCTCGGGATTTTCTTTAATCCGGGAAAACAAGGATATCATCTTCAATGGCGAAGAGTGATGTTAACTGAGGGCTCTCTGGTCTTTCAGAGGTTCAAGTTATCAAAGTGGTCGAGGACCCAACTTCAATCCAGAAATAAAACTGGAGGAGAGAGAATGTTCAGACGTAACACTTCCTGACGAGGAAAGGGTTGACAACTCGATTGAGAGGACTTTTATCACTAGGGGACAAGACCGACTAGAGTGATAGTGATGCAATATGAAATGTGAATGCAAATCAATAATGCAATGATGCATGTATGTTTATGCTGACAAAACTGACGCGACATACAAACTGACAGGTGAACACGACTGGATACTCGTCCATCGCGGGGCGAAGAAGTACCGTTGGTTCAGAATAGCAATTCCACCTTACTTAGGAAAGATAGTCCCTGTTGGGAGCTATGTTGATCGGGCTTAGGAGATGAGAACTCGGCCGAGGCGTGTCAGACGAAACAAGGTCTCCGACATAGTTGATCCCTTCATTCAGGCATACTGGGTTAGAAGGAGTACTTTGATTCTGCACTTTGAGGTTCGATTACTTCTGGAGAAGCGACCGATGTTCTTCTGATGTTCGACAGTCAAAAGAAATTGCCGTCTTTATTAAAAAGCAGAAAAAGTTTTAACAAGTAAATTCATTTTTGTTTTATTTCAAGAATCGTTAATCATGTTAACAACGTCGTTCTGTAAAGCTAAAACAAATAAGAACTATAAACAAAAGCACAAAGGCTCAAATTTTATTGATAGGATGGAAATCAGCCAAACGCGTGATTCCAAAGAGTATATACAAAGTTAGAAAATGGTAATTTACAGGGAAAAGGGCTACGTTGAAACATAACGACCACTATCCTTCTACCAACTTTGAATTCGGGACATCCTGAGCTTCTGTCGAAGATGACATTGACTGGACTTTTCCTCCGATGGATGATGTAACTGCTGCTGAGGGACTTGCCTCTGTTGAACATAGTTACTTGCCATTATCCCTAACTTTTGCCTGGATTGTACTATGATGTTTCCAATCCACCGGGATGATTTTTTTCTCATGTCTCTAACTTTTGCCTGGATCGCCCTTTCGGGTTTTCAATCCACCGAGACGTTTTTTTTTTTAGTTTAGGCGAAGTATTTCTTGACTACATCAACATTCGTGGCGTAGGCAAATTCCTCTCCGTCTATGGTTGCAAGTCTCAAGGCGCCGCCTGAGAAAGCTTTCGTGACCACATAGGGGCCATCATAATTCGGAGTCCATTTACCTCACGAATCAGTGAGAAATGAATGTATCTTCTTGAGCACGATGTCTCCTTTTCTGAAAACACGAGGTCGGACCTTTTTGTCAAACGCCCTCTTCATTCTCTGTTGATACAACTAACCATGGCATAGTGTCGTGATTCGCTTCTCTTCGATCAGGTTCAGTTCGTCATATCGACTTTGACACCATTCATCTTCTGTAAGCTTTGCTTCCATCAATACTCGTATTGACGGGATCTCTACTTCTATGGGGAGCACTGCTTCCATGCCATACACTAGAGAGAAAGGGGTTGCCCCTGTTAAAGTGCGGACAGATGTGCGATAACCGTGAAGAGCAAAGGGTAGCATCTCGTGCCAATCTTTGTAGGTTACAACCATCTTTTGAACGATCTTCTTGATGTTCTTATTGGCCGCTTCTACCGCTCCGTTCATCTTGGGTCGGTAGGGAGATGAGTTATGGTGTTCGATCTTGAACTCAGCGCACAACTCCTTCATCATCTTGTTGTTCAAGTTAGATCCATTATCAGTAATGATCTGGCTCGGAACACCATAACGGTAGATGATATTGTTTTTGATAAATCGGACCACCACTTGTCGAGTTACATCGGCGAATGACGCTGCTTCGACCCACTTGGTGAAGTAATCAATGGCCACCAGGATGAACTGATGTCAGTTTGAAGCCTTAGGTTCAATAATGCCAATCATGTCGATTCCCCATATGGAAAAAGGCCACAGGGAAGAAAGAAATTTGAGATGCGATGGCGGTACATGAATTATGTCGGAGTATATCTAACACTTGTGACACCTCCTCATGTACTTGTAGCAGTCGGATTCCATGGTCAACCAATAGTACCCTGCTCTTAGAATTTTTCTCGCCATTGTATGTCCGTTGGCATGAGTGCCAAAGGATCCTTCATGAATTTCTTTCATAAGCATGTCTACCTCTGGTCTGTCTACGCATCGGAGCAAGACCATGTCAAAATTTCTCTTATAGAGAGTGTCACCGCTCAGGAAGAAGTTTCCAGCCAATCTTCTGAGGGTTTTTCTGTCTTTCCTGGATGCCCCAGGTGGGTACTCTTGTTTCTGAAGGAAGCACTTGATATCGTGATACCAAGGTTTATCGTCTATGACTGCTTCAATTGTGAAGATGTAAGCGGACCGTTCAAGGCGCATTATGTCGATCTTAGGTAGGTCGTTCCATCGACCTACACTAATCATGGAAGAGAGAGTGAGTAATGCATCAGCCATGTGATTCTCCTCACGAGGGATGTGATGAAACTCAACGCTGTTGAAGAAAGGTAGCAACCTTCTTACATAGTCTTTGTAAGGAATCAATCCTGATTGGTATGTGTCTCAATCTCCTTTTATCTGATTGATAACCAAGGCTGAATCGCCATATACATCCAAGTTTTTGATCCTTAAATCAATTGCTTCTTCGAGACCCATGATACAAGCTTCGTATTCGGCCTCGTTGTTCGTACATTTAAACGTAAGTCGAGCGGTGAAACGAATGTGGGTACCCTGAGGGGTAACAATGATTGCCCCAATTCCGTTTCCGTAATGATTAACTGCTTCGTTAAAGATAAGTCCCCATTGGGAACCTGGTTCTGGCCCTTCACTGGGCAGCGGTTCATCGCAATCTTTCATTTTTAGATACATGACATCTTCGTCTGGGAAGTCAAACCCGATTGATTCCTGATCGTCAATCGGTTGATGAGCCAAATGATCAGCTAAAATACTTCCTTTAACGGCTTTCTGAGCGTGGTACTCTATGTCATATTCTGATAACAAAATCTGCCAACAGGCAATTCTTCCCGTGAGAGCAGGCTTTTCGAAGACGTACTTGATTGGATCCATTTCGGAGATTAACCAATTAGTATGACAAATCATGTATTGGCGAAGACGTTTAGCTGCCCAAGCCAAAGCGCAACAAGTTTTTTCAAGCATCGTGTACCGAGTTTCGCAGTCGGTGAATTTCTTGCTCAAATAGTAAATGGCAGACTCTTTCCGTTTGGTTTCGTCTTGTTGGCCAAGTACACATCCCATTGAGTCCTCTAGGACTGTGAGGTAAATGATCAGTGGTCTTCCTTCCACTGGAGGTGATAGAATCGGAGGATTCAACAGATATCCCTTAATACTGTCGAAGGCAGTTTGACAATCTTCTGTCCAAATGCAATCCTGGTTCTTTTTGAGTAATTTGAAAATCGGGGCACATGTGGCGGTCATAAGGAATATGAATCTGGAGATGTAGTTCAAACGTCCCAGGAATCTTCTGACTTGTTTTTCAGTTTTTGGAGAAGGCATTTCTTGAATGGCCTTGACCTTGTCAGGATCAACCTCAATTCCTTTCTGGCTGACGATGAACCCTAGTAATTTCCCTGAACGGACACCGAAGGTGCACTTATTGGGATTCAAGCGGAGCTTGAATTTTCTTAGACGTTCGAACAATTTTGATAGATGTTCAACGTGCTCACTCTCTGTTTTTGATTTTGCAATCATATCATCGACATATACCTCGATTTCCTTATGTATCATGTCATGAAACAGAGTAGTCATGGCCCTTTGATAGGTTGCCCCGACGTTCTTCAAACCGAACGGCATCACGTTGTAACAAAAGGTACCCTATGGGGTAATGAACGAAGTTTTCTCCATGTCTTTCGGCGCCATTTTGATCTGGTTATAGCCCGAGAATCCATCCATGAAAGAGAAAATTTTGAACTTTGTTGTGCTGTCTACCAGCATGTCAATGTGTGGTAAAGGAAAGTCGTCCTTTGGACTTGCCTTGTTTAGATCCCTGTAATCAACACACATTCTGACCTTTCCGTCCTTTTTGGGAACGGGTACGATGTTGGCTAACCATTGAGGATATTCAGATGTAGCGAGGAAACCTGCGTCGATCTGTTTCTGTACCTCCTCTTTGATTTTGATGGCCATGTCCGGGTGAGTCCGTCTCAACCTTTGCTTTACTGGCGGACATTAAGATTTCAACGGTAAGTGATGTTCCACGATGTTGGTATCCAACCCTGGCATATCCTGATAGGACCAAGCAAATACATCGGGGAATTCTTTGAGAAGCTTTATCAAACTCTCTTTGGCAGTTAGACTGAGCAGTGCCCCAATCCTGATTTCTTTTCTCTCTTCTTCCGAACCCAAGTTTACCGTTTCCAACGGCTCTTTGTGAGATTCAATGGACCTTTCCTCTTGTCTGAGTAGTCGGGAGATCTCTTCTGGAATTTCGTTGTCATCTTCTTCTTCAGCCTCAAATACCGGGAATTCAAAGTTGGGAGAAGGCATCGGATCGTATGTTTCAACGGGGTTTAAAACAAGTAATCTGCATGACGTGATGATTCGCGTTTAGAAGAGATAGAGAAAATGCAAGTGTGTGCAGTGTTTTATTTTACTGCTTGTTTTTATTTGAATTGCTTTTTAGGATTACCATTTTCTGAGAAAACAAAAAGAGAAAACAACAATTAATGCGGAAATTACAGAACGACGTTATTTTATTAATGAACAAGTCGATTCTTGAAACTACAGCCCTATAAAACAAAACTCTGTCACTTTGGGCAAAGAGAAGAGGGAAAATTTACAGAAAGCGAGCCCTATCAAAACATCCATTTCACCTGGGCAAGGTGAAAGGTTAAAGATGGCTTTGGAACCTCGACGGCAACCCATTGGCGGCGAACTCCTCGGTGAATCACAAAGTCTGGCACCTTCCTTGATTTGTCTTCAGAAATAACGTTGATTTCTGGTGGAGCGGGATCATTGGAATCTGTCTCCCAAGCAGAATTGTCGTAGGAGAATTCCTCAGTTGCATTTTGCATAGTATTTGTGCTCTCAGTCGTATCTCCCCATCCAGTTGGCTGGATGTCTTCGAGTCTGATACGAGAGCACCATATATTCGTATTTTCCACTTGGTTGTCCTAGGGTGTCCCAAACTTCTTTGGAACTGGAGGAGTCATCTCTCTCGATGACATTGACCTCAGGAAAAGCATAGTTGATGAATTCAAGTCCTGCAAACGTTGCAAGCTCATCTTCATGTTGAGTAGTTTCTGAATGACCTGAGTATTAATCCCATGACATGGTGGGGACATAGGTATTCTATTCAATGACGGTCAGCTGATTTTCATTGTTCGGCTGACTCTCTTGCCCCAAGTTTCCTGGGTAAGGTTGCCACATTGGCAGACCATCCATTGGGCCATAGTAATTGTGGTTAAAGTTGTCTTTTATCAGAGTGTCCTCCTCTAATGAATTTGGCGGAGCACGGCATCCTTTCGGATCACAATCTCCGTAGATCATTTCGACGTCTGACCTTGGTATAAATCTCAGACTCTGTGCGGGATAGCAAAATGGCGTAGGCACCTCTTCCCGAGACATATAACCGTCCTCATTAAGATAGGACTTCCATTCTTCATCTGTGTGGGAAGGATCCTCCTCATTGATAACATAGACTATTTGAGACACTGGGTGAAGGAAACCTCCACTATGGAAGAAGTTCTGAATGGGATGAAGACCTTCATCATTAGCAGCTGTCCGGGTACAGGTTACAGAAAAACCCAGACCCTTCTTTGTTGTATTGCTAGTAGGAATGACAAGCTGTCCCCATCCTGTTTTATCGGTACTCTCGACCGCTTTAATAGCATCATTGTATGAGGAAATCGAGGTTCCTCCTTTGAACTGATTGTTCTTGCTTACCGACAGTGCTTGGAACTGAGTTCCAATAACCTCCTCAGGTTCTATGCTAGTAGATGATGACAAGTTGCTTACAAGCAAGGCTTGTTCCCCACAAACTGTGACAAGTTGATCGTTCTTGACGAACTTTAGCTTTTGGTGGAGGGTCAAAGTGACCGCTCCAGTCTGATGTATCCAAGGTCTTCCTAATAAACAACTGTACATTGCCCGGATGTCCATGACCTGGAAAGTGACTTGGAAAGTGTGAGGACCGATAGTTATGGGAAGATCAACTTTGCCGATAACTGTTTTTCGGGATCCGTCAAACACTTTGACGACAACCTCGCTGGTTCTCATCGGAGGGCCTTTGAATGATAATTACATCAAAGTGGACTTTGGCATAACATTCAGGGCTGACCCTGTGTCTACCAGTACGCTGGCTAAAGCATCGTCCTGGCAGTTAACTGTGATATTAAGCGCCATGTTATGACGGCGACCCTCTTCGGGTAATTCCTCATCACTAAATCCCAAATTATTGCAGGAAGTGATGTTAGAGACAATACTATCGAACTGTCTAATCGTTACATCCTGTTCCACAAAGGCTTGCTCCAAGACTTTCTGTAGAGCCTCCCTGTGGGCTTCTGAACTGAGTAACAGTGATAACACAGAGATCTTTGAAGGAGTTTGTAACAGTTGATCGACAAGGTTGTATTCACTCCTTTGGATGAGCTTCAGCATCTCATCATTATTTTTCGAAAGGTCGGGATTACTGGATTGACCGACTGGTGGATCAGGAGTTTTCGTCTGAAGTTCCTTTTCCTTGTTAGGTTCTCCAACCCCTCGGTTGAAGATTCTACCACTCGGTGTTACATGACTGATGTCTGCAATATTCACGAAGGAGGGTAATGGAATTTCCTTTCCATTTTCAATTATCGTTGCACCGTATTTGTAAGGGATTGCCTTAGCTGATTCATATGGTAGTGGTCCCGGCAGATAGATGACTACGGGAACGTTCTGATTTTTCTGACCATCATAATTAATCTCGATCCGTTCCCGGTTGGGAACTTTAGATTCGTCAAGTAGAGGGATAATGGCTAAAACATCCCTGGTCCTGTGATGACCAGAGATCGTGACAACATCCTCAACTTGCTCGGCAAGGTAGTTCGGTGCCCATTTGATGGGTCCAGAATCCGGATATGGGCGAATCTCTCCATGATCTACCTGACCCTGAAGAGCTGCTCTCACAAGGTAACACCCTTGGTTACTTTCTGAACAGACGCTACAACGGTCATAATTGTGTGGTGGCACCTGGCCACGCCCACTTTGAATACAATGTAACCTCACTAGGTTAGCTTCCACAGATCAGACATCCTGACTCTGATGCCGAGTAGGATTCCTGTTGCTGATACTAATTTGCTGAGTATCTTCATCCATATAAATTGGCATCCACCAGTGATTTAACAAGTTCTAAAGTGCCTCCTAGACAAGGGTACAACCTCGATTGTTTTTACAACCTGCTTTACAGCTTTGATAGTCGTGTGATATTAAGAATCCGAGTCGGACCTGTTCAGCATGTAACTCTACTAAGTTGGTATTCATCACGCGAATATCAAAGATCTGAACCATGTTGGTCTGATAAGGGTTCCTATCATGGTAGTATTGGATCCATCCAAGATCCATCTGACGCTAGAGGGCCTCCTGTATGAAAGAGCATCCCTGTTTGTTTACCGAGCAAGTCAGACAGGAACTATAATCATGTCGCGGCAGATTATGATACTGGCTTTGCCTTGAGTGCATCGCCACCAAGTTGACATTCATTGCACGGATATCGTGGTTCTGAATGACGTTAGAATTCGTGTAAACCATGTTAACTCCACGAACTCGGTGCTCTTGGATCCATCCGAGATCCATCTGTTCCTGTAGAGCTGCTTGCACCACAGAACATCCCTGATTGTCTTTAGAGCAGATATCACACTGGTGATAATTATGAGGCGGCACATGGCCATATCCACTCTGTCTATAATGCATCTTGACCACATTGGTTTTCAACAAGAGTACATCGTGAATTTGATAGACATTGTTAAATTCTCCTTCTATCAAATTGACTACAACCTTCTCATGTTGAGGCAGCGGGTTCGTGAGAACATTAGGATTTGTATCCTTGAAGGATAAGACCCCGCTCCTAACAAGTTTTTGCACGTCGGACTTGAAATTGAGACAAGTCTCTATGTTATGCCCTGATCCTCCTTGATGGTAAGGGCAAGTTTGATCCACCTTAAACCAAAAAGGCGGATTTTTCGGTACTGTAAGAGGAGACTTAGTCTGAATATGCCCCTTAGCCAGTAGTAACGGAAATAGTTCTGCGTACAACATGGGTATAGGATCAAACCCTAATGGCCGTGTTGTACGGTTGTTGTTGTATGGAGGACGAACCTGCTGAAGAGGTTGTTGTGTCCTTTGTTGATTAGGTTGGCTCTGCGCAACCTGAGGTTGATACGTAGGAATAGACGCAGGGTTGATAGCAGGAGTCACAGCTGCTATCGGTTGATAACGTCGCCTTTGTTTTCCTAGAGAGATATTCCCAATATCTTGCTCTTTTTTCTTAGGGAGAGCACTACCGTATTTTTTAGTACCAATCGTCGATCCAGTGTCTTTTACCAAATGTCCTTCTCGGACGGCTTCCTCAAGACGTACGCCCATGCCCACCATTTCGGTGAAATCACTGGGTGCACTGGCAACCATTCGGTCATAGTAAAATGAGCTTAAGGTCTTTAAGAAGATCTTTGTCATCTCTTTTTCCTCAAGAGGTGGACAAATTTGAGCGGCAATTTCACGCCACCTTTGAGCATACTCCTTAAAGGTTTCCTTGTCCTTTTGCGACATCGATCTGAGTTGATCTTTGTCGGGTGCCATGTCCAAATTGTATTTGTATTGTTGGACGAAGGCAGTGCCAAGATCTCTGAAAGTGCTGATCGTGGTACGGTTTAAACCCATGTACCATTTTAATGCGGCACCGGTTAAACTATCCTGGAAGTAGTGAATTAGTAGGTCCTGATTCTCCGTCTGAGCTGACATCCGCCGAGCGTACATCACCAGATGGCTTTGAGGGCAAGAGTTACCCTTGTACTTTTCAAAGTCGGGCACTTGAAATTTGTGCGGAACTTTCACATTGGGGACCAAGCAAAGGTCTGCGGCGTCCTTTCCAAATAAATCCTGACGGCGAATGGCTTGCAGCTCCTTTTGCATTTCCAGGAACTGCTCCTGGAATTCCTCCATTCGGTCAAACATAGTTTCCTTTTTACCAGCAGGTATTGGAGGAATCTGTCCTTCCCGGACAGTGTGCACCACAGGGGGTGGTACCGTGACTACGGCAGTAAATCTTGGCGTTTCCCGAAGTTTGTAACCTTCAGGAGTCTTCAGTATGCCCCTGACATCTTCGTTTTCCCGAAGTTTGTAACCTTCAGGCCCAGCGGCTTCTGTTGTGATTCCCTGCTCTTCAGTGATCAGCGGAACATATCCTTCCGGGATATAGTTAACAGGCATGCCCCAAGGACGATCTTTCGGTATTTGATACCTAGGATCATACTTCTCCACTATGGGCGTTGAGGTGATCTCTGAGATCACAGTCCTTTGTAGCTGAGCTTCTGCCATGGCTTGCATGTCGTTACGAAGCTTTCTCATATCCTCTCTCAGAGCGTCGATCTCTTCTTTCAACTCTCTGTTTTCTTCCTCAAGATTATCCATCTTTTTCTGACTATTAGCCCGAGTATTGTACGAATGAGACAGTTTGACTCTAGAACCGAGACACAAACGTGAGATTCGTAGGTAAGAAGAATACGCGATGTGAGAATGATGAATGCAATGATTATATTAATTGTTTAAGGTTTAATCAAAATAAACTTCGACAATTAGATTGCAAATATCAAACGGTGGGGAAACCCCTTTTTATTGAATTCAAAGGATTACAGAAATGGAAATACAGTAGATTACAAGGTGCAGAAACAAAAACCTAAACTAATGGGTCGCGAGTCCTCTCTGAAGAGAAATCGGGTGCTGATTCTGGTACCTTCCTTTTCTTTGACCGGGGCTCTTAGGCCGTTGTCGGGTTGTCATTCCTTTGCCAAGTGAAAGGAGCGAGCAAATTCCTTTGGTCATCCTGATTCTCTACAGCATGTTGCTCCAAAATTTCAATCAGAGCATCTTTCTCTTTCAGTAGTTGTTGTATTTTGATGCACTCTATGTCGAGGGTGCGGTACTTGTTCTTCCAGGACCTCCTCTCCCGTTGAACTTTGTTGAGAGTAACCTGAAGCTTTTTAGTTTCCGTCATGAAGTACATGACAGATTCCCTCGGCGGAAGAATTCCGTAACGAGGATAAGGCATCTTTAGCTTGAGAGCTCTAGTTTGTACCAAGTGGAGATAAGGCTCCACCGAGACAGAGTCCGGTTTTCCTAGAGACTCTTGTCCTTTCTTATGAACGTGTTTCCAAGCGTGCACTATTTCCATCTTTAGCGCTCTGTCGTTTTCTCCTTCCTTGAAGAAAAGACCTTCCAGATGAACACCTCATGGGATGTGTCTCATCGGGTATCCAAACAGACGGCGAACCAACACCGGATGATAGTTGATTCCTCCCTTAGTTCCTATAAGGGGTACGTTGGGGAAGTTTCCACAACGATCAATGATTCTGATTCCATCATAGATCCTATTACACCAATCTATGTCAGAGTTGGTAAGGGACATGATCTTCTGCGACCAACGTAAGGCACTCTTACAATCCCAAAAAGCAGCAGACTTGGGCAAGTGGGAGATAAACCACTTGTAAAGCAAAGGTACACAGCATGTGATCTCCCCTCCACTGTACAAATTTCCTAAATGTACAGAATGATACGCATCTGCGAGCAAAGTCGGCACAGGGTTTCCAATGAGAAAAACCTTAATAGCGTTGATATCGACGAAGTTATTAATGTTGGGCAACAAAAATAATCCATAGGTGTGCAAGACAAATATGCTTTCAAAAGCAGTCACATTTCCTATACTGGCAAAATACAGGGCTTTCTTTGTCAAGAACTGGGCTGGCAAACCTTGGATGCCACCCTTAGTGGTTAGGTGAGTCCTAACCTCAGACTCGTCCAAATGAATTGCTCTTGCAATGGTCTGATTCTTTGGAATTTCTTCCAGTCCAGAAAATGGAGCTCGATCAGTGATATGTAAATCGATCAGATGAGAATACTCCTCCAGCGTTGGTGCGAGCTGGTAATCCGGGAATGTAAAATAGTGATAAACCGGATCATAAAATTGAATGAGCGCATCCATGATTCCCTCAAACACATGGACTCTTAATAGTGGTAGCAAACCTCCGTGCTTGGCTCTGAAGGCCTCAGGGTTAGTGATCATCCTCGCTAACCTTCTCAAATCCTCTAGCTTTGGAACCTTGAAGGTATACCGATGGGTTCTCCTTCTACCGAAATCCATTAGCGCAATCCTTTTCTTTGATATTTGCAATCACAGTCTCAATTTAATTTGAAAAACAGAGAGACTAGAAGAGAAATTTTTTCTGAATGTTTTAATGTTTTTTAAATGAATGCATGAATGCAGCACACAAAAACATAGAAAAAACATGGGGTCAAAGGGTCGTTGTCATGAAGTCAAGGCTCTACCCATCCCCAAAGGTTTATACTAGGGTGATATTTGTACATGTACTCATTATCATCAGCTCCTCCCAGGAAAGCAAAACAACAAGCGGATCGCCAGCGAGTTGTAGAGCGATCTTAGAGTAAGTGCCATTCACCGAGAATAGATCACCAGCCTCAAATGAGGGTAGTATCGCGTAACAACTATTTCTAATAGTTTCCGCACTACAAAAGGGTTTGGCTCCTCAGCTTCTCAGACATCACAATCGGCCCATTGTCTAGCTGAGAGAATGGGTTGCATTGGTCAACCTCCACTGAGGTTGATGGTCGACCTCGTCGCCATCACTTATCTTAAGTGTATACTCGATCTTTCCACATGCGGCATCACACGCATTCCCATTAGCAGAAAAATCAACATGTATAGCAATTAGGAAAAGCATTATATATATTTGTACTAATCATCCTAGACTTTTAAAAGCTAAGAATCTTAAGTTCCTGACAGAAAATGGTTTCCCGGCGGAGTCACCAATCTGTGGTTTCATTCCAAATTAACGGCGTTTTGACCTAAGATCCTAGTGACGTCAAGGTTTCCACCTAGGAGATACGAAGAGAACAAGATCCCTAAAGAGACCTGCTGTCCCCAGCAGAGTCGCCATTTTTCTGTAGCGAGTAATTTTTGGATGTGGTTGCGAAGTACAATCGCTCTAGTACTACAGTTCGATTCATTTTTTATCCAATTGAAGCTGATGAAGGAAGGGAAATAGATGTCTTCAACTAACCCTGCTTGTATACTGAGATTAAACAGTCGAAACTGTTGGTTTACAGATGCTACAAAGATTCGAGGTTTTTCTTAGGTTTATTTTGTTGACGAGGGGTGCTTTAGGCTATCGGTTGAGATGTTAGGACGGATATATATATATATGAAAGTATGGGATTTTGGGTTTTTGTTTAGTGTGCTCGCTAAGATTTTTTCTTTCAATCTTATGCCTACGTATTCCCGTTTACCGAAACAGGGAAATCAGAGCGTTCATAGTTCCTCCTATTTTATGGGAGGAAATAGGTGTTTTGGTGTCTTGTTCAAAGCCCAAGACGTGAAGCGAAAGGTGGTTTGTATCTTGTTCAAAGCCCAAGATGTGAAGCTGAAGAGTAGTTTGTATCTTGTTCAAAGCCCAAGATGTGAAGCTGAAGAGTATATTTGTATCTTGTTCAAAGCCCAAGATGTGAAGCTAAAAGGTGTTGTCTTTAGAGAGAATTTGTCATCTCTAAAGAGGTTTGTCTGTCACAACTGTTGGGTGACTGATTATAAAGGAGGATTACTTTAACCGGGATACGCGGATCCTAGCAATGCCATAATTTCCTTTATAGGGGGTTTTAACCTGAAGGAGAAGACTTTAACTCAGTGTAGAGCAATGCCATCTTTCCTTAGGAATTTCTCATGCTAAAAGAGGGACAGTGGCATGGATATAGATGATCTAGAGGCTTGCCGCTTACAGCGATTAGATGAAGGGGAAGGAGTTGTTGATGTTTGTGTACTGTGAACGAGGCACAGTTTTGATGCTAAAGGGTTGATTGGATCAACCAGTGGTTTTCTTATACAAAGCCTAAGAGGAGGCTAATATGTGTCTCGTACAAAGCCCGAGAGAGAGAGAGAGAGGCTAAAAGGTTTTGATTCAACGAGGGAATCTTTTGGTATCTCGTATAAAGCCCGAGATGGAGGCTATTTGACTCAACAAGAGAGTTTTTGTATCTCGTACAAAGCCCGAGATGGAGGCTGAAATTTGTTTGGCTCAATAAGAACCCTTTTGTATCTCGTATAAAGCCCGAGATGGAGGCGAAAGGGGTGATTGACTCAACGAGGGAGTCTTTTATGTGTCTCGTACAAAGCCCGAGAGAGAGGCTAAACGTTGTTTGACTCCACTGGGGAGAATCATTTGTACAAAGCCCAAGAGGAGGCTAACTTCACTGGAGAAGGATCATTATACAAAGCCTAAGAGGAGGCTATGGTTACTGTTTCAGTTGAGTGACAGGTCCAGTATACTGATTTTAAGTTAAAATCAGTTCTTATATGAGTAACACTGTACTCGAGGATTTGATTCGAGGATCCGGGTTATTCCTGTTCTTTAAGGAAGTGGGAAATCCGAAGGATATTGAGACTGTCCGAGTCTACGAGTTTTCTTCCTATTTTGGAAGGGTGCTTGAGAATGTCTTTGAGACTCAAGGATATTAGACTGTCCAAGTCTAGAGTGTCATCTTTTGTACCGTGCTTTGAGAAACAGTAGTAGACTCTATGAAAGGACTGTTCTATGCAGATGATTAAGTTATGTTCCTATACCTCTAGGAGGTCGTCGGGACAATTTGTACGAAGCCCAAGAGGAGGCTGGAAACTTTTAAGAAGTCGACGGGTCCTTGTACGATGCCCAAGAGGAGGCTATCATTCCCAGAGGAAGAATCATTATACGAAGCCTAAGAGGAGGCTGTGAATACTTCTAAGAAGCCGTAGGGTCCTTGTACTAAGCCCAAGAGGAGGCGGGGTTGCTTTTAGGAAGCCTGTGGGTCCTTGTATGATGCCCAAGAGGAGGCCGATGCTTTTAAGAAGCCGATGGGTCCCCAAACCCCGAGAAATTCAAGACAGGCTATTCACGAGGAATAGATCAAGCCAGGAAAGTTCGAGAATTTGGAAGAAACTCAAGAGATGCCATTCACGGAGAAAAGATCATCTCTGGGGAGTAGAGTTTCTTTGACAAGTGCTTTTAAGAAGCCTGTGGGTCCCCAAACCCCGAGAAATTCAAGACATGCCATTCACCGAGAATAGATCAAGCCAGGAAAGTTCGAGAATTTGGAAGAAACTCAAGAGATGCCATTCACGGAGAAAAGATCATCTCTGGGGAGTAGAGTTTCTTTGACAACTTCTATGAGTGACAGTCTATGAAAGGGTTCACCGAGAATGCTGCCTTTCATGTCTCCATATTGTTTAACCCCAAGAGGAGGGAAGACTGTGTCTGGTAATCCTATGGGGATCTAGTTTAGACTATTTCTAAGAGTGATCAACGACTTTACCTAGTGCTAGACGTAGTTGCCGGGGAAACTCTAAATATCTATACTATTATTACACAGTTGATATGAGTTTATGAAAGAAGACTTACAGTGAAACAACCCCATAATACAGTTATATGTATATGAAAGCGGTAAATGAAAGCGATAACCACTTACTCGGTTGTAGAGCTTCCATGCTGTTTGGTTAGTTGTTCAACAAAGACAGATTGAAAACAACAGTATATTCAAAATCAAAGGAGAAAGTGCTTTGAAAAAGAAAGATTTGGGGCTTACAGCTCAAGGAGAGGCCCATGGTTTTATCAGTGAGCGCACTGTTTGAATTTGTATAGAGGGACTTATACAAGTGACTGTGGCCCAAAAATTGTTTTCTGTACAAAGGGATGGGTCTTACACTCTCTCAAGAGGCCCAAAAAGTTTTAAAGAAAAAGAGTGGGGCTTATAACATGGGGGTAGGCCCAATTGATTTTTCGTTTAAAAATGGCGATCGCGCCGAGGTTTTCTTTTAACGCGAAGGGGCTTATACAATATCTGAGGCCCAAAATTGTTTTGGTTAAACGGGGGTTGGGTCTTACACTCTATTAGAGGTCCAAAAAGTTTTAAAGAAAAAAAGTGGGGCTTATAACACGAGGGTAGGCCCATGGTTATTTTTCAAAAGGCGACGATCGCGCCGTTTGTTTTTGACGGTATCGGGACTTATACAATGCACTGAGGCCCAAAAAATGATTTGGTCAAAAAAAGGATTGGGTCTTACACTCTATTAGAGGCCCAAAGAGTTTTGAAAATGATTTATGAGGGTTGAATTAATCCAAAAACCCTAATTTGTTTTCAAAAATGTGTTTTAATTGAATAAAAATTCAATTAAAATGATCAAAATTGTTTAACATAGGAAAAACAAATTGTGATCTTGGATTAATGTTTCAAAAATTAAGTATTGGCCTACAAAATAATTAGAAAGCATTAAAAGTTGCAAAATCAAGGTGGAAAAAATATTTTAAATGTCAAAAACAATTAAAACATTAATTCTTTGCAAAAATATCAATTATATAAAATAAATAATATTTTTGGGATTTTTTGGGAAAATAAAATATTTTAACATTTTTGTGAATTATTAAAAAAAGAATCAACTCAAAATCATTAAAACTCAGAGAGAAATTAATTTTTGACTCAATTAAATAAAATCACAAAATTCAAATATTTGAATTTATGAAAATGGCGCCAAGAACACCCAAGAACACGCGCATGTTCTGGGCTTGCCCAGATTTGCATTTTCTCTCCAATCTCACTGAATACTTGATTATATCATGCAATCCACATACCAATCAACTCGTTTCAACCTCACGATCATGTCTATGGTATTTAATTTCATTTAAATTAAACATATAACAAGAAATCACGAAAAATCCTCAAGAACCCTAATTTCTGCATGAAGGCTAGGATTTTTGATACACGATTCAAACAATGCAATTAATTGAGGGGAAACATTCCATGCATGATTATGAACATTTGGCAAAAGTATTGTGCGAGGAAATATGCATAGATTGAGAGATGACCAAGTTTAGGCTTACCTCTAGGTCGTGACAGCAAGAGCAAATTGATTTCTGAGTAGGAGATGTTACATATGAATTGTGATGATCTGAACAACTTCCCTACACCCTATGGAGTGTGTTTGAATGCTTGGACTTGACTGAGAATGGCTGGATCACTTCATGGCATCTCAACTGCACTTTGGTTAAAACCTTGAGCAATTGACTGGTGATTATGAGAAATCAGTGTTCCAGTTGTTGTTTAAGTGTTTGATTAGCTCACATATGATGTATATGAGGTGTGTGTGTGATTGGTTTGAGTGGAATTGCTCTCTAATGAAAAACCCGATAGTGACTTGCTAAGAAAGGCATTTTTGAGAGTGAGAAGTGGTTTTTGAGAAAGGCAAGTGTTGTAGGCCTTTGGTGTACTTAAACTGATCACAATTGAGCTCTATTTATAGTAGAGCAAGTTTGTTTTGGGATCCACAGTGAATGACAACTGCAGCAGGTTTTTGTTCAATGTTGGCCAATGGAAATCCAAGTCTCCTCTAGCCATTGACTAGAGGTTAGGGCACAGGGTTGTGGTTCCCTTGGTCTTGGATAAGTCTTGACTGAATTCAGTTGAGAATGGCTCAGTCTATGCCACCTTGATGCTTCCATTGAATGCTCCAATCCAAAATTGGAGTCTTGTCCCTATTTTAGCCATTCTAGGTTCAACATGCTATTTCTTGTTCCAAAGACTTTGGAGGCTTGGCTCAGTGATTGTCCCCTTTAGATTCAATCCTCTGAGGTGTCCAAGTGGATAGGAGCATTTGGATTTGGCTGATTTTGGCAAATCGAGCAAAAATGCAAATTCTGCCTTGCCTTGGCAAATTTCAGCAAGGCAACTTTCCAATGTCATATCTCATGACTCAAATGGAATTTGGTAATGTTCTTGGCCATTTTGGAAAGCCCTTACATGATACAACAACTATTTGAACATGTTTGGTTTTGATCTCTTTTGAATCCAAGTGAAAAATCCCCCTACATTTGGCAAAAAGTAGGGAAAAATCTGACTTAGTGAAATTTTCACTAAGTGTTGGAACAAAGTGACTTTTCTTGATTTTGATCACTCCATAACTCAAAATCCACAATGAATTGGAATTAGGTCTAGTTGAAGTTTTTGTAGAGGGCAATGAGATCTACAAATCAAGCCTTGGATGGGAGAAAATGGCTTTGTGGTTTAGGAGTTATGACCCTCCAAAGTTGGTATCCTAGCCACTTTATTTTTAACTTAGAAAATTTTCTAAGTTTTTTATGGTTACCCCTTTTACAAGTTATCCAACTTTTCTTGATTTTTCTTGATGAATGATGATTCAAATCATACATTAACATCATTTTAGGGTTAAAAATCCATTTTGGTGAAAAATCTCAAAAAGTCAAAGTTGACTTTTGTGCACAGTTGACTTTTTATCAGATGAATTCCAAACTGTGCAACTCTTCATGAAATCATGTCCTTGACCTAAATCAAACTTGATGGACATGTTCCATGGGTGTCATAGGGTATATTCATGCATGTCATAGGGCTTGGGAGCATGTCCTGGTCAAAAGTCAAAGTTACAGTTGACTTTTTCCTTAAAACCCTAACTGTGGTGCAGATGAAATTGAAACTTGTTGCTCAAGCCTCTTGGATTAATCCATTGTTCTAAATGGATCAATATGGTATATTAGAGACCCTCAAACCCTCTCTTGAGGTCTTGGCTCATGATTTGCCCTAAAAGTCAACTTAGGGGTGAATTAGGTCAAGAAACCCTAATTCCTGATTTTTGATGAATGCATCCCCTGAGGTCAAATTAACTTGATGATTGGGTCCATGAGGTTCCATGGAGTATATTAGGTTATGTTTTGGATCTTTGGCTTGTGCCCAGATGAAAAATTTCCATCTGGAGGCTCTGGTCGACCAAAACCCTAATTTGGTGACACTGTCGATCTTGAGACTTGATCCACCTAGAAGGGAGCAGCCTTGTGCTTAATCCTTGAAGTGGGAGTCCTTTTGATCCATTGCAGGTGTTGGAGAGGTTAGACAAGTTGAAGATCATGCCATTCCTTGATTGATCCTTTGTCCAAGAACTCTGAGAGGGCTTGAAACCCTAATTCTTGATTGTAGTGGATGCTCACCCATCTTTGGGGAGACTAATGAAGTATGATGGCCCATCCATATTGTGATGATGATTTTCACAATGATGGGAAATCTTAGTGGTCAAAATTTGGGGTATGACAGACGAAGACATCAGTCATCTGGTTTTTCAGTGTGACACCACACTAGACAATTGGGAGGCTATTGAGATCCCTGTATTGTTCCCTGAGCCAGTTTAATATGTTTGTTTCCATTGTTTTGTTTTCAAATCCATAGATGTGCCCAAGGCTATTGGACTATTTTGTATAGGGCCACTGCTTTCAAATTTTATTAATCAATGAAGATATTGTTTTGTTAAACTCTTTTGTTTTTATTTACTGTTTTTGCTCTTAAGGAAAAATGGCAATCTTTTCACAACTACCAAAAACATTTTCTGTTTGCATTCAATTTTGTGCATTTTAATAAAATAAGTCCCTCCATCATGCAGAATCATCCATGAACCTGTTGTATTCAATGACCCTACTTTCACTATTGACTTTGATTCATCCATCTATCAAGCTAAGGATGAGGAAGAAGAAGATTATGAGGTCCCGGATGAGTTGGAAAAAATGTGTGAATACGAGTACACGGCTCTTCAGCCGCATGAGGAAGAAATTGACACCATCAATCTTGGTACTGTTGAAGACAGGAAGGAAGTCAAGATTGGGGCAATGTTCGGGGCAGAAGTCAGACAACGGTTAGTGAAGCTTCTTGAGGAATATGTGGATGTGTTTGCATGGTCCTATCAGGACATGCCTGGTTTGGATACAGATATTGTAGTTTATAAAATTCCGCTCAAGCCTGAATGCCCTCTAGTGAAACAGAAACTCAGAAGAAGTAGGCTTGATATGGCTCTCAAGATCAGAGATGAGGTCAAGCGACAACTTGATGCAGGATTCCTAGCAGTCTCCAAGTACCCTGAGTGGGTGGCCAACATTGTGCCTGTGATGAAAAATAATGGTAAGGTGCGAATGTGTGTGGATTATAGGGATCTCAACAAAGCCAGTCCAAAGGACGATTTCCCTTTGCCGCATATAAACACTCTTGTGGATAACACATCCAGTTTTGTAGTTTTTTCCTTTATGGACGGTTTCTCCGGTTATAAAAAGATCAAAATGAACCCTGCTGACATGGACAAGACTATATTCATTACTCATTGGGGGACTTATTGCTACAAGGTCATGCCCTTCGGTTTGAAAAACGCAGGGGAAACCTATCAGAGAGCTATGGTGACCTTATTCCATGACATGATACATAAGGAAATTGAGGTATATGTTGATGATATGATTACTAAATCCCAGAGTGAGGAGGACCATTTGAATCACCTTCTGAAACTGTTCAAAAGAATCCGGAAATATCAATTAAGGTTGAATCCTGCTAAGTGTACCTTCGGTGTCAGATCAGGAAAGCTACTCGGTTTTATCGTTAGTCAACGAGGAATTGAGGTAGACCCCGACAAAGTGCGAGCTATTCAAGAGATGCCAGCTCTGCAGATCGAGACTCAAGTAAGAGGTTTTCTTGGACATTTGAATTATATCTCCAGGTTTATCTCCAACATGACTCCTACTTGTGAACCAATCTTCAAACTGCTTCGCAAAGACCAGATTGTAGAGTGGAATTCCAACTTTCAGCAGGCCTTTGATAAACTCAAGAGTTACTTGCAAAAACCACTGATCTTGATCCCACCCATTCCTAGAAGACCTCTCTTTATGTATATGACTATTTTGGAAGGGGAAATGGGTTGTGTTTTAGGCCAACATGATGAATCTGAGCGCAAAGAGCATTCCATCTATTACTTGAGTAAAAAGTTTACTGATTGCGAGAGCCGTTACTCACTACTAGAAAAAAACCTGTTGTGCTCTAGCATGGGCCGCCAGACGTTTGAAGCAATATCTGATATGTCATACTACTTTGTTGATCTCAAAAATGGATCCAATAAAGTACATCTTTAAAAAGCCTACTCAAACAGGAAGACTCGCCCGTTGGCACATGCTCTTGTCAGAGTATGATATTCAGTATGTCACTCAGAAGTCCATCAAGGGCAGTGTCCTAGCAGATCATCTCGCAGATCAACCCGTGGAAGGCTATGAGCCTCTCATGTTTGGTTTCCCAGATGAAGACATTATGGTTGTGAAAAATTGTGAAGAGCCAGACCCTGATGAAGGTCCTGAACCTGGTTCTCGTTGGAAGATGATGTTTGATGGTTCTTCTAACTACAGTGGGGATGTTGTAGGTGCTGTGTTGATAAACCCAGATGGCAGATATACCCCATTCACGGCCAGACTTTGTTTTGAATGTACAAATAACATTGTTGAATATGAAGCATCTATTCTAGGGTTGGAAGCAGCTATTGATCTCAGAATTAAGATTTTGGAATTAGTGGAGATTCTTCTTTGGTTATCTATCAAGCCAAAGGTGAATAGGAAACTAGAGATAATAAGTTGATCCCATGCCCCGCTTATATTGTGGAGATGATCTAATATTTTGATGAAATCACTTTCCGTCATGTTCGACGATCAGAAAACCACATAGTTGATGCTCTAGCTATGTTAGCTTCAATGTGAAAGGTTAATTTTGTTAATAAAGCGCCACTCATCAGTATCGAGCGTAAGACTGCACCAGCCTACTGCTAGTTGGTTGAAGAAGAGGTAGATGGGGAACCGTGGTTTCACGACATCATGAACTATCTGAAAAATCAAGAGTATCCTGCCATGGCTTCAGCTCTTGATAAGAAAACTTTGAGAAGGCTATCATCAAAGTTTTCCTCAGCAATGATGTACTCTACAAAAGGAATCACGACATGGTTTTGCTAAGATGTGTTGATAAATGAGAAGCAGACCTGTTGATGATGATATTCACGAATGAGCCTTTGGTACTCACTTCAATGGCCACGCCATGGTTAAAAAGATCTTAAGGGCTAGGTATTATTGGTTAACTATGGAGACTGACTGCATCCAGTACGCCAGGAAATGTCACAAATGCCAGATCTATGCTGACAAGGTGTATGCACCTCCAACATTGTTGAATATTTTATCGTCGCCTTGGCCTTTCTCTATGTGGGGCATTGATATGATTGGGTCTATTGAGCCGAAAGCTTCCAACGGTCACCGGTTCATCTTAGTGGCCATTGACTATTTTACGAAATGGGTTGAAGCTGCTTCCTACACCAACGTGACCAAGCAATTGGTTGCTCGTTTCATCAAAAATCAGATCATCTGTCGTTATGGGATCCCAAACAAGATCATAACGGACAATGGGACAAATTTGAACAACAAAACAATGAGGGAGTTGTGCGACAATTTCAAGATTGGACATCATAATTCCTCACCTTATCGCCCGAAGATGAACAGAGCTGTCGAAGCGGCCAACAAAAACATCAAAAAGATCATGTAGAAAATGGTCAAGACTTATAAAGATTGGCATGAGATGTTACCATTTTCTTTGCTTGGATACAGAACTTCAGTTCGAACTTCGACAGGGGCAACTCCCTTTTCTCTAGTGTATGGAATGGATGTTGTTCTCCCCATTAAAGTAGAAATACCATCCTTAAGAATTTTGATGGAAACTAAGCTTGATGAAGCAGAGTGGGTCCAAGAAAGATATAATCAGCTGAACCTCATTGATGAGAAGCGATTGACTGCCATGTGTCATGGTCATTTGTATCAGAGAAGGATGAAGAGAGCATTTGATAAGAAGGTCTGTATTCGTGAATTCCGTGAAGGAGAACTTGTACTCAGAAAGATCTTTCCATCTCAGAGGGATGTACGTGGAAAATGGGCGCCCAACTATGAGGGCCCATTTATCGTAAAAACAGTGTTCTCAGGAGGTTCCTTAATTCTTACAACAATGGATGGTGAACAACTCTCACACCCTGTGAATGCTGACTCAGTAAGAAAATATTATGCCTAAAAACCCGATAAGTCGAAAACCAGAAATGGCGACTTAGGCAAAAAAAAAAAAGAAAAAAAAGGGTATCCCGGTGGGTCATAACCTATGAAGGAGACTCAGGCAAAAATTAGGGATTAAATAAAAAGAAAAGAGCTCGCTAGGTTGAAAACCCGAAAGGGAGGCCTTGGCAAAAAAGAGCGTCCGGGTGGACTGAAAACCCGAAAAGGCGGTCCAGGCAAAATTTAGGGACAAAAGGTGTTTCACTGAGTCAGAAAGGGTTGTCACTCGTACTAAGAAATTCAAGACGAAGTTCAAGCTTCCTCGCTTTCATCAGCAGCAAGATTTTGAAGGATTTTTAGTCATTAGGGATAGTAATGGTCATTGAATACGATGTAACCTTTTTCCTATTGTCATTTTTCCAAATTTGTAATGTTCCATGTAACTTTGCCATTGGCAGGTTGTCATTCTAATGAAATCAGATTTTGGACCATTCTTTGTTTGATATTCATCATGTCTCTGATTTTTCTTTGTTATGCAAAACTTCACTTATTTTTTAATAATGATTTTGAAAGCGGAAAATTTTGAAATAAAAATCGTAACGAGTGGTTGTTCTCTTCATATTCAGTGTGACTTCTGGAAGTGGATACGTTATCCATCCACCCCTTCCCCCAGTCTGTCGCCTCTCATCAGAGTCATCTCTTGCATGTCATTGAGCATTCTCATCACACCATATCATCGTACATCTTTGCATTTGGTGTGTCTTTCTCGTGGGTCTTTACCTTCTTTACCCTTGACTCGCCCAAAGTTAAGGATCCTTTTGAGTTCGTGGGTCATCATCTGCATCCTGTTTGCGTCTGGTTTTCACCTGCATGCGTCAAATTTGATTGTTATCCATATTCCCCAGGAATTCTAGTCATCACTATGCAACCTCAATAATGTCTTATTTGAAATCTAACTTCTGTTTGCAAACCGGTCATTATTGGTATTTGTTAAAAGTCCAGTATTTATTGGCACTGTCTTAAATTCAATCGTAATTGGTCAGTCATAACTGTATGCCCTTTTGTTTCAAGAATCCAATCTTAATTGGTCAGTCTTAACTGCATGTCTCTTTGATCAAGATCCAATCATTATTGGTATCTCAAAGTCCAGTATTTACTGGCATGGTTTAAAACCTTGATTTTCTTTGGTATTGTAAGTCCGGTATTCATTGGTGTTACCTCAAAAGTGATCAGCAATGTATATCACAAAGTCCAGTATCTACTAGCATGTTTTATATCGATCATCATCGGTATCGTGAAATCCAATCTTCATTGGCCAGTCTTAACTGTATGTCTTTAAACCCAATCTTCATTGGTCAGTCTTAACTGTGCATCACAAAGGCCAGTATTTACTGGCATGTTTTATATCGGTCATCATCGGTATTGTGAAGTCCAGTGTTTACTGGTGTGTTATTCCTGTCGTAACCCAAAATTTGACCTCCCTCTTTTTCCTTTTGCATGAGCATAAGCATTCGTATCACTGGCATACGCATTCGCATTTTTTCCTCTGGTGTTTTGATTGCAAGATATTCAGGTTTTCCAAGCCCGATTAATCATATCCTCACAAGGTTATCACCTCATCAAAACAAGTAAAAAATGAAGGTTTCCATACCTATTCATCAATACAAGAGGTGGAAAATCGAAGCCGAGACCACAACACCTTTTTTAGGGCAAATTGGGCATATTTTGGCCTGGTTAATCGATTAACCATTTGCAGTTCAATTGTGTTAATCGATTAACACAGGAAAAATAGGCACAATTTGCTGCTTTTTCATGACAACACCTTTGCACACACTTTGGTCTTGGATTCTAGCAGCATATGGAATATTCTAGACACTTCTAAACATTTCCAAGCTACTCAATTCATTCCAAGTGCATTTACTATGATACTTCACTTCAAATCAAGTTCACCATGTTCCTTGTCTTCCAAGTAATGTGGATCTATGGATGTTGGAATTCACCTTGGGATGGTTACCGAGTTGGTTCTAACTAACCGAGTTAACCACCTTGACTCGGTCAGTCAAGTCCAACTAACTCCTAACCTAGCTCCAAGCTTCTCAACCATTCTCTACCATTTTCACCAAGCTTCTCAAATTTCACTCTCAATTCTCTCACTTTTTCTCTGATTTCTATACTCATTCTTCATCTTCATCTCAATTCTTCTCCATCAAACCTCACCAAAAGCTCTTATTCTTGAAGAATAATCACTTTTCACCTTGAAAGTGATTAATTCTTGAGCTTAACCTTCATCATTTGGCATTCTTTGGTTATATTTCTGGAATTACATCTCCTTCTACTTCAATCCAAGGGTTTCACACCATTTATTTTGGTACAAGTTCGATTTCGGTGCATTTTCGCAATTTTGATCGGTTTTGACGCGTTTCGTCTATAATTCAAGGATCCTCTGGTTTTCTTTAATCTTCTGCACCAAGATCACTTTGCAACATTTACCAAGGCACATCTCAGCCTTGTAGGTTGGTGGATTTCATTCATTTTATCATTTCGATCGTTTTCGTATCGTTTGCGATGTAATTTCGATATTCTTGCATGTGAATTGATTACACTTTTGCTTGATCCTTGATCTTGATTGTTAATTAATTCTTTTGTTGATCATTTGCTGTTTCTAAGCTTGATTTTTAGTGCATAATTGTTTGCCCTAGCATTGGAGTGATTGCACAATCAAAAAGTTGGCCAAAAGCACTTTTCAAAACTGATTTTCTGCTCCCTGTACAGTGTTAATCGATTAACACATTGCAGTGTAATTGTGTTAATCGATTAACTAGTGTTTTTACACTTTTTCAAGTGTTAATCGATTAACACTTTGCAGTGCAATTGTGTTAATCGATTAACACTGAACCAGAAGGCCATTTTCTTGCATTTTCAAGTGTATTTGCCATGCTTTCTTCACTTTAACTTCCATTGATTGTCATGTTGGATTTTATGGATGTTTTTAATGTCATTTCACTTCTGGTTGAAGCATGTTCATGAACTTTCGATGCGCATTTTCGATTATTCTTTTGTTTCGTGTTCTTAGCATTATATGAACATAGCAATTCTTGCACTATTTTGTTCACATGATACATGAGTTTGTGTGGCATTTTGGTGATCATTTGGCACTGTTTTGCACCTTCCATTTCAGTTTGCATTAAGTTTATTCTTCATGGATAAACTTAATCTTGTATAATCAATAATTCACTCCTTTTTGCTTTAATGACTTTTCATCCACTTTGGAAAGTTGTTAGCATGTTTATCCCTTGATTAATTGATCGAAACTTTGTTTCGATTAATCGATCTTCCCTTTTCCTCTCTTTAGGCCTCCTTTAGAGCTTTCTCTCTCTTCCCCCCGTGGAGTTGGAGTTTCGCACTGCGCCTTGCATCGGAGCACTGTACAAATTGACGCTGTTATGTTATCCGCAGGAGCACTGTACAACATTGGAGCGGTTGCGCTGTCTGTTTCGCTTTCCACACTATATTTTGGGTGCTAGAGAAAGAATGAGGATGGAGTCTTTCCACCCTCATTCTGGCTATTTCTTTGGTAAGGGCGTCTTGTCCTCTCCTCAAGAATAGTCACCTCTATCCTCCAGCTATAGTGTTTCTCATTCCCCTGTCGAGTTGATCCTTGATCACTCTTCTCTCTTTACGATCCTTGATCACTCCTATCTCTTTCAATCTCTTCCTTTTGATCAATCACCACCCTTCTTAGTTGAAATCATTATCCTTGCGCTAGAAATCTCTCTTTGTTCCATCACTCCTTTCTTCTTGTAATCAATCATTGCTTTTTGATTCCCCTGAAGAGTCCCAATTCTCTTTCTTTGGTCTAACACAGTTTTCCTGTCACGACCATTCTTCCCCAGGAGTTTGCAATCCTCTCTTGGTTCTTCTCCCGTTGTTGGTTTAACCACTGCTTGTCAGTTAAAACACCAATTTTGCTCTCTTACTCAGTTAATCACAATCCGTCTGTTAATCACTGAGCACCCATTTGGGTTAATCACCTATTCTTGGT
This sequence comes from Lathyrus tuberosus, assembly GCA_022829125.1. Taxonomy (NCBI): domain Eukaryota; kingdom Viridiplantae; phylum Streptophyta; class Magnoliopsida; order Fabales; family Fabaceae; genus Lathyrus; species Lathyrus tuberosus. The sequence continues at coordinate 10,031,943 of JALAZF010000003.1, forward strand.
TAATCACCCGCCTCTTCAGTTAATCACGGTCCATCCGTTAATCACTGAGCACCTCTTGGGTTAATCACCTATTCTTGGTTAATCACCCTTTTCTTCAGTTAACCACAGTCCGTCTGTTGAAATACTGAACCTTTTCGAGTTAATCATCTTCTTTTGGTTAATCACTCGCTTTTCTCTTCGGTTAATCACAGTCCGTCTGTAAACACCGAATCCCCCGCAGTTGGCAACCTCCTCTTAGTTCGAATACTTGCACCCTTGGGTTAGTAACCTATCTTTGGTTCAAATACCCTTTCTTCGGTTGAGTATTGTTTGTTCAGTCAGTTCACCCGTCCTTTGGGTCATGACCTTTGCTCGGTCCTACACCCGTCCTTTGGGTCACGATCTTTATTCAGTCCTACACCCATTTTTCTGGTTAATCACAGTTTTCTCTGTTAAAACCAATGCTTCTCTATCCCCACAGAGTTGCAGTCTTTTCTTCCCCGGTTAACCACTGCCAGCCAGTTAATATACCGATTCTTCCTTTTCTCTTGGTTTTGACACCGTCCCTTTATTTGGATCCCCAGCGGAGTCCTTCCTATTCCCTTTGCTCTTACTTTCTTGGTTTCGGCACCGATCCTCTTTGTTATCCCCTGTAGAGTTTCTCTCTCATCTTTTGCTCTTGGTTTAGACACCATTTCTCTCTTATTCTCCTATTCCCTTGGTTTGGACACCATTTCTCTCTTATTCCCTTATTCCCTTGGTTTGGACACCATTTCCCCTTTATTCCTTTATTCTCTTGGTTTCGACACCATTCTCGCACTTTATTCTCAGTACAATTACTATTCCTTTTCTTTACACTCTTTTCTTGGTTTCGACACCATTTCTTTGGAATCCCCTGTGGAATTTCCTTCTTTCTCTTTTCTTGGTTTTGACACCATTTCTTTGGAATCCTCAGTGAATTTCCTTCTTTCTTTTTACTCTTGGTTTTGACACCGCTTTCCTTTCCCTTTCCGTCTTAAGTTCCCCGAACTATGGAAGCTCTGATTCTGCATTCTTTTGAATGTATGATACGTAGGCACGAGACACAATGTCTTGGCGAGCATGTAACACCCCATTTTTAATTATTTAACCGTCTGGTTTTATTTTAAATTGTTGGTCGTGTTTGGGGTGTATGTCTGAGTGCGTAGGGGGTAATGTTAGTAATATGGAATTATTATTATTATTATTATTATTATTATTATTATTATTATTATTATTTTATTAATAGTATATTTCAAATTATTATTATTATTATGGTTATTATTATTATTTAGTAAAATAAAACCAGATATAATTAAGTGGATAATGGGATAATGGAATTAGTGAGGGCAGTTTGGTAATTAGAGATTAATTAGTAAAAATTGGTAGGGTTTAGCATAATCAGAATTTTTAGAGATAGAGGGAGAAAAAGCTAAGAAGAGGAAGAACAAGGGCTAGGGCAAGTTTTCTTCTCAATTCCTTTGCAGATTTCTGAACAAATTCGAGGTAAGGGGGGAGAATTGTTTAATACTTGGTGAATTAATCGTATAAGGGTAGTGGGAAGTCCTTAACCCCGTAAGAAATTATTTGATTATATGTTGTTGTATGATTGAGGTGTATACTTGTGAATCTGTGTTGAAATTCGTGTTGTTGAACTGTCGAATCATTGATATATTGATGTTGTTGATGCTGTTTGATCTTGACTGTTGTAGACCCTAATTTTGGTACAGTTTAGGGAGAGGAAATTAACCCTAAGACCTGTAATTCTTGATTAGTAATAATAAGTGCAAGAGGGAAGATGAACAATAGGACCTAAAATCAATGTAGAATCAATTTTAGGACTGGTTTGGAGAGAAAACTAGTGGAATTCGTAGCAGAACATAGTCTGGTGTGGAAAATGGTAAATTGCGTAATGGATCTGGCCATACGCGTATGAGGGGTGTTGATACGCGTAAGGCTGGCAGAAGAAGGAGTCATTACGCGTAAGGGGAGGCCAAAAGGAAGAATTGACACGGCCCTCTGTCCATACACGTAAGGGTACGCATATGGTGACAAGGCAATACGCGTATGGGAGTAGCCGTACGCGTAAGCAGATCTGGAAGTTGGATTTTGAAGGAAAAATGGGTCTCTACCCATACGCGTATGAAGCTGGTCAGTACGCGTATGGTGGGGCGAGGCAGGACGCCTTACGCGCCTGGTACGCGCAGGAAGGGCGAGGGAGCTGGTCAGTACGCGTATGACCCAGGTCAATACGCGTATGGACAACGTGAGTGCAGAAATTCCCCGTTTTGCGATTTCTTTCCCGTTTTCGCATCGGAATTGGTTTCTCTTGGATTGATAGGTTGAGGGTAGATGCCAGATGTTGAGGGATGTAACAATGGTTATGAAATTAATTAATTTAATAATTTTTGGAGGATTAATTAATAATTAAGTGGGTTAGGTGATGTGAAATAATCTTATGGTGTTGGATGATGATAGTATTTTTGATGGTGTGATCAGGAGGATCGTGAGCATGTATCTATGTTATAATACATGTATCTTAATATGCATTCTGTGTCATGCATTTCATGGTGATGGTGGGATGAATCATTGCTCAGGAGGAGTGTATGTGATTCATCCGTACTCCGATATGGAGAATGGTGGGGATAGATCATTGCCAAGTAGAGGTGTATGTGAATTTTTAAAATCATTTAAAAATAATATGAAAAATGATAAAAAGTAGAAAAATGGTAAAAAAGAGGATCTGGGGCGAGGGGGATTCAAACCCCCAGACCTCTTGTGTGCAGTGCATGCCTCCTACCACTGAGGTGGTGATACATCCGTGTATCAAAACCACCCTATGGATATATGAAGCATGCCTTGTTTTTGGCTTGGCCAAGGCAAGGCAGGCAAGATTTTGGCAAAAAACGTGAAGCTTGTAACTTTCTCATTTCTCCATGGATTGGGACAAAATTTAGGTCTATCCTGCCTAGAATTTCACAAGGAATCCAATGGTGGTGGTGGTTTTTTCACATGAGGCTCCTATTGAAAAACCCGATAGTGGTTTTGAAATAGGCCATGATTTGCATTTTCTATGCTATCTCTTGTTACAGGCATGAATTACATGATGAATTGGTTCAAACACAACACATATAACATGTATGAGATGTGCATGATCAGTGGACCTCAAAGCAATGCACATTTCAAAGAGTTCAAGTTGTGATGCTTACCTCTGCAGGAGCTTTTTGGGCAATCTGTCAAGTGCTTTGTTCCAGAAATAAATTGATGCTTTGGACACCCTTAAATGATCCCTTAGAAGTTTTTAGAATGGTTGGAATCAACTGGAATCCTCAGGAACAAGTTTGAGATCTTTCTTGCAAAAGGGGCAAAAGTGGAAAATATAGCAACTCTCTCAAATGGTGTTCCAGATGTGGAGAACCATTTGGGACAGTTCAAGGAAGATATTTGGAGTGTGTTTGAGGCTTTATCTGGTTTTGGAAGTGACTGAATCAAGACATGGCTTGAAAAATGCAAAAAAAAAATCCAATTTTGAGGTTTTGAGAGGGGACTTTGTGGTTTTGGTGTTACATGTCACTTATGAGAGTTTGGACAGCTTAGGTATGACATATTGGATGTGTTTGGATCATGAGCTATGATGGAAATGCTCTCTAACTCAAAAACTCAGAGTTACCTTGCAAAAGAAGGCATTTTGGCCTAGAGAAAGAGATTTTGAGGAAAGCAAGTGTTGTAGTGCTCTGGTGTACTCAAACTGAGCACAAATGAGCTCTATTTATAGCAGAGCAAGTTTGTTTTGCAAGCAATAGTGAATGGAAACTGCAGCAGCTCATTGTCCAATTGCATCACTTTGGAATCTTAAATCTCCTCTAGCCATTGACTAGAGGTTAGAGCATAGGCCTATGGTTCTTTGGTTCAGAGCTTACCCTTGACTCATTCATTTGGAAATGGCTCAGTTCATGCCACCTGGTACATCCATTGAATGCTTGGAAACAAAATTAGAGTCTTGGCCTCTTTTAGGCTTTTTAGGGTTTGACATGCTACTTTGGGAATCTTGGACTTGGGAGGCTGATGGATCAGTGCTTGTCCCATGGTTGTTCCCACTTAAGGTGTTCAGATGGATAAGCATGCTTGGAATTGCACAATTTGTACAAATCGTGCCTTTATACACAAATCTGCCTTGCCAAGACAATTTTCAGCAAGGCATGTTGCAGCTGCCATAACTCCTAGCTCAGATGGAGTTTGATGAAGCTCTTGGACATTTTGGAAAGCCCTTATGTGATACAACATATGTGTAAACATAGTTTGTCTTTAAACTTTTTGGATCCAAGTGAAAAATCCCCCTACATTTTAAAAAAAAAAGCAAGATAGATTCTGACTTAGTGAAAATTTCACTAAGTGTTGGAAAAAGTGACATTTCATGTTTTCAGCCATTTTGATCACTCCATAACTTAAAATCCATGAGGAATTGGAATGAGGTGTAGTTGACACTTTTAAAGTATGCCATGAGGGATACAAATCCATCTTTGGATAAGCCAAAATGGTTGCTTGGATCTCAAGTTATGATCCTTGGAAGTTGGCACCCTAGCCACTTTATTTCATAACTTAGAAAAATTCTAAGTTTTTATGGTTACCCCTTTTACAAGTTATCCCACTTTCTTTGATATTTCTTGATGAATGATGATTCAAATCACACATTAACATTGTTTTAGGGTTAAAGAACCATAATTATGAAAAATCTCAAAAAGTCAAACTTTGACTTTTGTGCACAGTTGACTTTTTATCAGATGAATTCCAAATTGTGCGATCCTTTGTGAAATCAAGTCCTTTACCTAAATCAAACTTGATGGATATGTTCCATAGGTGTTATAGGGTGTATTGAATCATGTCCCAAGGTTTGGGAGCATGTCTTGGTCAAAAGTCAAGGGTACAGTTGACTTTTTCCTCAGAACCCTAATTGTGGTCCTGATGAAATTGAAACTTGTGAACCAAGCTTCTTGGATCAATCCATTATTGCAAATGGATCAATGTGGTTTATTAGAGACCCTCAAATCATGTCATGAGGCCTTGGCTCATGTTTTGTCCCAAAAGTCAACTTAGGGGTGAATTAGGTCAAGAAACCCTAATTCCTGATTTTTTGGTGAAGGCATCCCCTGAGGTCAAATTAACTTGATGATTGGGTTTATGAGGTCCCTTAGAGTATTTAGGGTTATGCTTTGAAGCATTGGCTCATGCCCAGAGGAAAATTTCCATCTGGAGGCCCTGGTCGACCAAAACCCTAATTTGGTGACACTGGCGATCTTGAGGCTTAATCCACTTGGAATGTTGCAACCTTGTGCCTGATTATTGATTTGGGAGTCCTCTTGATCATTTATGGGTGTTTGAGAGGTTAGAAAAGTTGAAGATCAAGTCATTTCTTGATTGATCCTTGGTCTTAGGCTCTGAGAGGGCTTGAAAACCCTAATCTCTGATTGTAGTGAATGCTCAACAATTCCTGAGGAGATTGATGAGGCATAAAGATACATCCATATTGTGATGATTGTTTGCACAATGATTGGAAATCTTAGTGGTAAAATTTGGGGTATGACATCTTCATTCTTGATAATCTTCACTATCTTCATTCTTGGTCTCTTCGAAGTATGGTATGTTTCGTGCAAACTTCACTCACTTCCTTATCTTCCTAATTCTTGATAATATTCACAATATTCACTCTCTTGTTGATTTTGAATCTCATATGCTTTTTCTATACACTTAAGATTGAGAGTTGTATTATCGTACTGAATATGCTTTATGTTTAGTTGTTGGATTTTGTGGTCTGTTTCTTGCAAAGTTCATATACTTTATCAATATGCTTAAGATTTAGAGTTGTACTGAACATGCTTTAAGTTTAGATTTTATTGTCCCATTCACAATATTGTTTTGATATAAATTTTAGAATTTATTATGGATTGTAGTTGGATGAAAGCTGATAGATTAGATCGGGTATATGAGAAAGGAGTTCTTGAATTCCTTGAATAGGCTGATCAAAATCTTACCGACAATAATGGCATCTTTTATTGTCCTTGTGTTAATTGTGGGAATATAAATAAAGGTATGAAGGATGAGATATTCCATCACCTATGTTGTGATGGTATATTTCAAAATTATACAATATGGACGTGGCATGGTGAGGTGGAAAAAAATCGAAACCCTGCGTCACAAAGTCACAAAGTTGATGAAGATGAATATATGGATGACTGTCTAGAAGATATGTTCCGTGATATTGGAGAATATTCTTTTAAGAAAGCCCATATTTATGATACTTTATATAGTGATAAAGGAACCCCTTTATATAAAGGGTGCACAAGTTTTACACGATTGTCTGCGGTTTTAAAATTGTTTAATCTGAAAGCAAAAAATGGATGGTCAGATAAGAGTTTCACGAAATTGTTTAATTTTCTAAAACAAATGCTACCATAAGATAAAAAATTTCCTGATCGTTGTTATGAAGCCAAAAAGATATTATGTCCATTGGGTTTGGAGTATATCAAAATACATGCATGCCCTAATGATTGCATATTATACAGGAAAGAGTGTGAAAATTTAGATCAATGTTTGGAATGTGGGGTGTCGTGTTACAAGCTGAAGGACAACAATGGTGATGACATTGACAATGACAATGTTAGTAGGAAGAGGCCTCCTATTAAAGTGTTATTGTAGCGTGCAATTTTTGTCGGTGATGCGACCACCTTACCGCATTGGTTGGAATTGGGTGCTACTTTTTTATTTCTTATTTATCCTATGAAGCTGGAAAGGAAAGGGAAGTCATCTAAAACTAACCTTGCACGCAAATGTTTTCTTTAACAAATGCTTAAGAGATTGGGGGGTCCAGGGTCAGGTTATACAATGGGGAGTTGTTAATTACCCATCTTATATATGGTTATCCAAAGATCGTTTAGCAAATTATACTGTTATCTACTTACTGGTGTTTATCTGTGGTGGGTTGGGAAAGTTTCTCCTTTGGGAGTGTTTGAGAGAGAGTTTTTGTTGATTTTGGGTTTTCCGATGTTTTTGGTAAGGTACTGGACCTAAGGTTTTTTATATGTGTGCTCGCTAAGATTTCACAATCTTATGCCTATGTATTCCAGTTAAAGAAAACAGGGAAATCAGAGAAATCGTAGTTCCTCCTATTCTATGGGAGGAAAAGATGTTTTGGTGTCTTGTTCAAAGCCCAAGATTGAAGCTAAAGGTTATTTGTGTTTTGTTCAAAGCCCAAGATTGAAGCTAAAAGGTTTTGACTGAAAGAGAATTTGTCATCTCTAAAGGGAGATATCTCATCTGTTTATCACAGTTGTTGGGTAACTGATTAATAAAGGAGAATTACTTTAACTAGAATATATGGAATCCAGCAATGCCATAATTTCCTTTATAGGGATTTGTCCTGAAGGAGAAAACTTTAACTCAGTGTTGAGCAATGCCATTTTTCCTTAGGAATCTTTCATGCTAAGAGAGGGACATTGGCTTGGATGTAAATAATCCAGAGGCTTGCCACTTACAGCAATTAGATGAAAGAAATGGGATTTACCAGGATAAGAGATGGACTACAGCTTGGATTTTTGAATCAACATGTGTGCCACTTACAGCAGTTATCTGGGATTAGGTTTGTTTTGATTTGTCTGTTTTGATGTGTGATGTACAGAGAAATGTCTTCCTATAGAGAAATTTTTTATTTCCTCTGAGGGGATGTTGATTTTTGTGTGCCTTGATCGAAGCCCAAGGTTGAAGCTAAAAGGTTGACTCTATTAGGTGTTTTATTTCTGTCTTATACAAAGCCCAAGATTGAGGCTGAAAGGAGACTGACTCTTTTGGGGAGATCATTATATAAAGCCTAAGAGTGTTTTTGGATGAAGCATTTTAACGAGAGAAAGTAATTTTTTTAGGGAATTTAAAATGATTTGACCAAAATCTATTGTTTGGATAAAAAATATAGAGAATTGTTAAAATGATGTAAAATTATGAAGCATTTTATTCAAGTTAAATTTAAGGAATTTCAAATGACACCAAAAAATAAGGAATTTAAAATTACTCTTTCACTCTATATCATACAATTCTTAAATTGTTTGTTATCAATTTTTCAAATTTTGCAAGATAGTCCTCACATTTTATGAAAATTTCAAATTCACCTCTAAAATTTTCTAAAAATTGCAAATAAGTCCCTAAAATTTTTCAAATTTAACAAATTAGTCCCTTCAAGTTTTCAAAAATTGCAAATTGGTCTTTTTTCCATATTTTAATTTTGTCTCAAAAGTTTTAAAATTTATGAAATGACCCTAAAAGTTTAACAATGAATCATTTTAATACTCTATCTAAACAAAAGAATTTAAAAATGAATGGATTTAAATTAAATCATTTAAATTGCTTAGGATTTTGAATTCCTTAAAAAATCTCAATTACCTCGTCCAAACACACTCTAAGAGGAGGCTGGAAGGAATTGACTCTTCCGGGGAAATATTTTGTCTTTCTTGTACAAAGCCCAAGATTGAGGCTAAAAGAGGATTGACTCCACTGGGGAGGTTCCATATGTGTCTTGAACAAAACCCAAGATTTAGGCTAAAAAGGGTTAACTGACTCAGCTAGAGAATGTTTATGGGTGTCTTGTACAAAGCCGAAGATTGAGGCTAAAAGGTGCTGAGGGATGATCATTATACAAAGCCTAAGAGGAGGTTGGTTGGGGAATTTCTTATATAAAGCCTAAGAGGAGGCTAACTTCTGCTGAGGATTAGTGAGATCCAGAGGCAGGTCCAAATTGGGGAATCAACTCTTGATGAGGATTATAGAATAGTTGAAATATTAGAGACCATGAGGTTCTGATTGAGGGTTTATTGATAGTGATTTGACCCTAGTTGGGGAAATTTAAAATGAGGATTTAAAGATTGAGTTTTTAAAACCTATAGAGGTTTTAACTCTGTTGATGATTGATAAAATGATCAGGGTTTACCCTGTGTTTTTAGGAAACTTGAGGGTTTCTTTGAGATCCAAAAGGAGGTGAGACTGTCCAAGTCTACTGGTATGAAAAGGTTTATCTTTGTATGATGCCCAAGAGGAGGCTGATGTTTTAAGGGATGAGAATCAACCCTAAATTGTTCTAATTTTTGAGATTCTGACTCTCTGGAGGATTGAACTATCAAAGGATGACAAAGTTTTGTCATATACCTGTAGGAGGTCTTTGGGTCCTTATACTAAGACCAAGAGGAGGCATGAGAACTTCTAAGAAGCCTGAGGGTCCTTGTACAAAGCCTAAGAGGAGGCTAGGGATGCTTTTAGGAAGCCTGTGGGTCCAAACCTAAGAAAAGTTCAAGAAAGGTTTCACCGGGAATAATCCTTTCTTTAGAGAACAGTTCTAGGGTTTGAAGAAATTCAAGAGAGGTTTCACCGGGAATTAATCCTCTCTGGGGGAAATGAATTTCTTAGACAGATTTCTAGTAGTGACAGTCTTGAGAAAAGTTTCACCAGGAATAATGCCTTTCTTTGTTCCATATTATATAAGCCTAAGAGGCGGCAAGACTGTATCTGGAATTTCCTATGGGGAACTATTTTTGACTGTGTTGAAAGAGTGACCACTGGTTTGATCTAATCCTAGACCTAGTTGCTGGGGAAAACTCTGAGCAAGATAATATACAAGCATATATATATATACACAAGTATGTAAAAGAAAGCTGATAGAACTTACAGGTGAGCAAGCTTCCAGTACTTCGGGTTTTCCGATGTTTTTGGTAAGGTACTGGACCTAAGGTTTTTTATATGTGTGCTCGCTAAGATTTCACAATCTTATGCCTACGTATTCCCGTTAAAGAAAATAGGGAAATCAGAGCAATCGTAGTTCCTCCTATTCTATGGGAGGAAAAGATGTTTTGGTGTCTTGTTCAAAGCCCAAGATTGAAGCTAAAGGTTATTTGTGTCTTGTTCAAAGCCCAAGATTGAATCTAAAAGGTTTTGACTGAAAGAGAATTTCTCATCTTTAAAGGGAGATATCTCATATGTTTATCACAGTTGTTGGGTAACTGATTATAAAGGAGAATTACTTTAACTGGAATATATGGAATCCAACAATGCCATAATTTCCTTTATAGGGAATTTGTACTGAAGGAGAAAACTTTAATTCAGTGTTGAGCAATGCCATTTTTCCTTAGGAATCTTTCAGGCTAAGAGAGGGACATTGGCTTGGATGTAAATAATCCAGAGGCTTGCCACTTACAGCAATTAGATGAAAGAAAAGGGATTTACCAGGATAAAAGATGGACTACAACTTGGATTTTTTAATCAAGGAGTGTGCCACTTACAGTAATTATCTAGGTTTGTTTTGATTTGTCTGTTTTGATGTATGATGTACAGAGAAATGTCTTCCTATAGAGAGATTTTTTATTTCCTCTGAGGGGATGTTGATTTTTGTGTACCTTGATCGAAGCCCAAGGTTGAAGCTAAAAGGTGGACTCTATTAGGTGTTTTATTTCTGTCTTGTACAAAGCTCAAGATTGAGGTTGAAAGGAGACTGACATTTTTAGGGAGATCATTATAAAAAGCCTAAGAGAAGGCTGGAAGGAATTGACTCTTCCGGGAAAATATTTTGTCTGTCTTGTACAAAGCCCAAGATTGAGGCTAAAAGAGGATTGACTCCACTGGGGAGGTTTCATATGTGTCTTGTACAAAGCCCAAGATTGAGCCTAAAAAGGGTTAACTGACTCAGCTGGAGAATGTTTATGGGTGTCTTGTACAAAGCCCAAGATTAAGGCTAAAAGGTGCTGAGGGATGATCATTATACAAAGCCTTAGAGGAGACTGGTTGGGGAATTTCTTATATAAAGCCTAAGAGGAGGCTAACTTCTGCTGAGGATTAGTGAGATCCAGAGGCAGGTCCAAATTGGGGAATCAACTCTTGCTGAGGATTACAGAAGAGTTGAAATATCAGAGACCATGAGGTTCTGATTGAGGGTTTATTGATAGTGATTTGACCCTAGCTGGGGGAAATTTAAAATGAGGATTTAAAGATTGAGTTTTTAAAACCTATAGAGGTTTTAACTCTGTTGATGATTGATGAAATGATCAGGGTTTATCCTGTGTTTTTAGGAAACTTAAGGGTTTCTTTGAGATCCAAAAGGAGGTGAGATTGTCCAAGTCTACTGGTATGAAAAGGTTTATCTTTGTATGATGCCCAAGAGGAGGCTGATGTTTTAAGGGATGAGAATCAACCCTAAATTGTTTTGATGTTTTCAGATTCTGACTCTCTAGAGGAATGAATTATCAAAGGATGACTAAGTTATGTCCTATACCTGTAGGAGGTCTTTGGGTGCTTGTACTAAGCCCAAGAGGAGGCATGAGAACTTCTAAGAAGCCTGAGGGTCCTTGTACAAAGCCCAAGAGGAGGTTGGCGATGCTTTTAGGAAGCCTGTGGGTCCAAACCTAAGAAAAGTTCAAGAAAGGTTTCACCGGGAATAATCCTTTCTTTAGTGAACAGTTCTAGGGTTTGAAGAAATTCAAGAGAGGTTTCACCGGGAATTAATCCTCTCTGGGGGAAATGAATTTCTTAGACAGATTTCTAGTAATGACAGACTTGAGAAAAGTTTCACTGGGAATAATGCCTTTCTCTGTTCCATATTGTATAAGCCCAATAGGAGGCAAGACTGTATCTGGAATTTCCTATAGGGAACTATTTTGGACTGTGTTTAAAAAGTGACCCCTGGTTTGATCTAATCCTAGACCTAGTTGCCGGAGAAAACTCTAAGCAAGATAATATACAAGCATATATATATATATATATATATATATATATATATATATATATATATATATATACAAATGAAATATATACAAGTATGTAAAAGAAAGCTGATAGAACTTATAGGTGAGCAAGCTTCCAGTACTTCGGGTTTTCCGATGTTTTTGGTAAGGTACTGGAACTAAGGTTTTTGATATGTGTGCTCGCTAAGATTTCGCAGCCTTATGCCTATGTATTCCCGTTAAAGAAAACTGAGAAATCAGAGCAATCGTAGTTCCTCCTATTCTATGGGAGGAAAATATGTTTTGGTGTCTTGTTCAAAGCCCAAGATTGAAGCTAAAAGGTTTTAACTGAAAGAGAATTTGTCATCTCAATAGGGAGATATCTCATCTGTTTATCACAGTTGTTGGATAACTGATTATAAAGGAGAATTACTTTAACTGGAATATATGGAATCCAACAATGCCATAATTTCCTTTATATGGGATTTGTCCTGAAGGAGAAAACTTTAACTCAGTGTTGAGCAATGCCATTTTTCCTTAGGAATCTTTCATGCTAAGAGAAGGACATTGGCTTGGATGTAAATAATCCAGAGGCTTGCCACTTACACCAATTAGATGAAAGAAAAGGGATTTACCAGGATAAGAGATGGACTGCAGCTTGGATTTTTGAATCAACATGTGTGCCACTTACAGCAGTTATCTGGGATTAGGTTTGTTTTGATTTGTCTGTTTTGATGTGTGATGTACAGAGAAATGTCTTCCTATAGAGAGATTTTTTATTTCCTCTGAGGGGATTGATTAGTGGTTTTCATACGCCATTTCTCTATTTGTTTTAATTACTATCTTGTTATTGTTTATTTGTTTTACATCTCTTTTACCGCATTTTATGCCTTGGTTGTGTTCTTTTGTGTTTTCAGGTTCACATAAACATTCAGGAAGAATCGGAGCGAAAAATTGAGAAAAATCGCAAAATTTGGAATGAAATTGGAATGAGGACAGTGGCTGACACGGGTGCCCGTGTCGCCTGACACGACTCATGTCGCCTGACACGGCCCGTGTCAGAAGGCCTGGAGCAACAAGCATTTGAAATTGAAGATTTGGGAGGAAGTCAGAGAGCTGACACGGGTGCCCGTGTCATCTGACACGGCCCATGTCAGCACACCTGGAGTGGGGAAAGTTTGCGCAGAGAAACAGAGGTCTAACACGGGTGCCCGTGTCGCCTGACACGGCCTGTGTCAGCAAGCCTAGGAGAGAAAATTTTGTGATTTTTTATACTTTCTGAGTGTAGTGCTCTGAGGGGTATTCTGGGAATTTCGTACTGTTTTAGTGATTTGCAACTACTTAGGCTGTGTGGAGAGAGAAAAATGGGGACTTTTGGATCGTACGAAAGAATTACAGAAGAAAGAATAGAGCTCTGGAGGATTGGGAAACGAGGAGATTTTCATGATCGGAAGAAATCGAAGATCAACTTTTATCACCAATTCTTATAATGTCTTTATTTTGTATTTTGTTTTCTTTGAATATTATGAGTAGCTAAACCCCCAATGCTAGGGGGTGTCCCTGAATTAGGATGTAATGAACCGTTGTTGAATTATTTGATGAGTTTATGCTTTTTTACCTTAATCTTTTGTTATGCAAATAAATTAATACTTTTTTTCGATTGTACAAATTGGGAACGATTTACGGTTAGGGATTTGGCCTGAAAAACCAATCTATTGTTTTTGCATAATACATTACGGTAGATATTGCCTAGGAATAGGGATACCCCGTAGTGACTAAAAGACCTTGTCAGAACTATTGCTTGATGTTCTCTCTTGACTGCTAAGGAATTAGGTTCAAGGGGGAATATCAAAGGTTTTTCGGTTAAGGAATTTAAGAAAAATATTTGAGGGTTAGTAAAATTAAGGTTTGGAGGAATATCTCTTTGAGGATAATTTAGGGTTCTTGCTGAGCAATTCATACACCTTTCCTAGCATAAATTCTCATAATTGGTAAAGTTATTTTATTATTCTGCTTATTTCTTTCTGTCATTAGAATTAGTTTGATAATCAAAACCCCCAAAAGAAACTTTTTTCTAATTGAAATAACATCAGCACTTACAAATTATATGCAGTCCTCGAGAGATCGATTCTGGGGATAACCCCACTTATTACTACATCGTTAAAATTGTACACTTGCTATTTTTCCGATCAAGTTTTTGGTGCCGTTGCCGGGGACTGTCAAATTATAAGTGTTGATTTTAATTCAATTGGAATTTTGTTACTCTGTGACCAAAATTTTTTTTATTTTATTTTCCTGTTATTTTTTTTATTACTAATAATTTCCTAACCTGTGTATGCGAGGTAAAGCCTCAGCTGAATTTTCTTTTAACGCAGAACCAGAGAGATCTTTGCACCACAGACGCCGTCAAGCCAAACTAGAGAGACTGGCAGCGTCGGGTTCAGGACCAATTAGTTTTGAGCAAGAAAAAGAAGAAGTAATTTCAGTCCACGCCGAGCACACAGATTCCGGCACAGACTCAGAGCCGGAAATAGTTATTATGGATGACGATCCACCAGCAGAAAGACTTCTCGGTGACTAAGGAAGGGCGAATGCTCTAACAGTGCGGTTGACAATCGTTAATCAACCAGTTACTGTTGCGCAATTCCAGCTGCACCCATCCACCATCCGACAGCTTCAGAGTAGGCCATTTTCAGGAAGGATCAACGAAGATGCCAATAAGCACCTACAAAGGTTCCTTACCATGAGTACGTCCTTAAAAATTAAGGGACACTCTGAAGAAGCAAAGAAGCTGGTGATGTTCCCGTTTACTCTATCTGATGAAGCCGAAGAGTGGTTTTACTCACTACCTGCTGGGAGTATTACTACTTGGCAAGAGATGGAAACCACATTTCTAAATGAATACTTCCCTGCTTCTGTGTACATCCGAAAGTGGTATGACTTAGTGAACTTTAAACAGAAAGAGGGAGATTCACTTGGAGATGTGTATAAGAGGTTCAAGAAGTGTTTGGTTGTGTGCCCCACTCATTACATGGACGCAACTGAACAAATGCAGAATTTTGTGAATGGTCTTAAGGTGAAGACTAAGCAGCTCATCGATATAGCTGTCGGTGGCTCAACCAACTTTGCAACAGCCACTGGTATCAAAAAAATAATTGAGGCTATTGCAGCGAATGAGCACTTAGAGTTGTATGATCGCAGTGTAAGCCAATCGGAAAAGATTATTGATATGAAGCTTACGGAGCAAGTGGTAAAAATGGAAGAGCAGATTGTGGCTGAGGTAGAAAGGAGGATTAAAAAGTTGAGTCTTGATACCCAAACTGTAGCACAGGTTCAACCGGTTCAAGCGGTGAATTGTGAGGTTTGTAGTGGACCTCATTATACTGCACATTATGTTGCAACTCCGCAACAGGTTGAAGAGATAAAATTCTTGAAGCAGAATAATCCCTACGCTCAAACTTACAATCCGGGATGGAGGAATCATCCGAATTTCTCATGGAAAGATTAGCAAGGGAATGTTCCAATGCAAGGGGTCGCTCCACCTCCGAACCAACCGCAACAACAATAGTACCATCCTCAACAACAACACCCTCAGCAGCCGTATCCACAACAATATCAGCAACAATTTCAGCAGCAGGTACCAAGAAAGGTGGATTGGGAAATTGCCATTGAAAAAATGGCAGCTCAAAGTTCTCAATTCCAAGAAGAGACAAGAAGCAACCTTAGGAACACAGGTGCTTCCATAAAAAATCTTGAAGTACAGATGAGTCAGATAGCACAACAAATAGCAGGTTCTCAAGCACAAAGTACTCTACCGAGTGCAACGGTGACAAACCCAAGAGATCATCAGAATGTGAATGCCATCATGAATGGAAGTGGTGAGTCAAGTGAGAATTCTAAAGAAGAAAGAAAAGAAGATGAAGGTTTGATTGAGGTGGACTTGGAAATCAAAAATCATCAAAAACCGCAGGAAGAAGTCATATCACCTATAAATCCACCTGAAAAGAAGAATAAAAAGGAAGAGAAACAGGCGATTAAGGTACCTTACCCTCAGAGAGTGCGACAAATGCATCAAAAAGAGAAGGACTTTGAGAAATTTGTCACAATGTTCGAAAAGTTGGAGGTTAATTTGCCATTCTTTGAGGCGCTAGAGCAAATGTCGTTATATTAGAAATTCATGAAAGAAGTGATCACTAAAAAGAGACCTATTGAAGAAGAGCTGAAAACTGTAAATGAGAAGTGCAGCGAAGTACCGCAAAATAGGAGAATCCCCGCCAAGCAGAAGGATCCTAGATCTGTTGCAATACCGTGCACTATAAAAGACAGAAATTTCAAAAAAGTTTTGATTGATTCAGGTGCTAGCGTTAGTCTCATGCCATTATCTATTTATAAAAAATTGGGAATTGGAAGGGTGAGCGATGCGGGAACGAATTTAAAATTTGCAAACAACAGAACTGAGAGATCTTATGGGCTAGCTGAAGATGTGTTGGTGATGATCGGTGAATTTGTCTTTCCAGTTGACTTTGAGATTATGGATATTCCAGAAGATGAAGAAATCCCTATCATCCTCGGTCGACCTTTCCTGCTCACTAGTCAGTGCAATTTCGATATTGAAAAAGGCACGGTGACTTTTAAATCTTTTGGTGAGGAAATCACTTTAGAAGTGTTAGATATCAAGAAGCGAAATGAAGGTAAGGGTAAGCAAGCTTCACTTGGAATGATCGAAATGGTGGGAAAAAGCAATAGTATGAAATCCCCTCTAAAAAAAATTTTCGGCATCATCTATAAGGTTGAAGTCTCTCGGGCATATAGTGCACATGTCAACACTGTAACATCCATTCGTGAAATCAAGAAAAGAAAGAAAAAGAAACATCGAATGAAGGATAAGGAAGTTGGAGTTGACTTGAGGTAAGAAGTAGTTCGTATTTCTGAATCGGACCGGTGCTATGTTGCGGAAAGGTCACGCAACAAAATGTGTAACCTGAAGTATCCCCCATAGCATTGGGGAGTAACCCGTCGAGCCATGCGACGTTAAACGTAGCGCTACGTGGGAGGCAACCCACGCTTGTCTAATTAATTCTTTCTTTTTGCTGTTTATTTTGTTTTGGTTGCAGGAAATAATCTAGATCCTACATGTGCAAACGATGATGTAGCAGTGGTGTTGCATTACCGTCAGCATCCTGAGAAGGATCTCTGTGAGTGACCTCTCTCGCTCTTGTTCTAACACATTGGGGCCAATGTGTAGTTCATGTTTGGGGGGGGGGGGGGATTTACTGCTTTTAGTTTTTCCTTTTTGTACGGGTCATGTCTGTTTTGTGTGTTGAAAACCATTATGAATTCTCCCTGAATTTGAACCGTTAAAATTTTTCTTGTGAATACTGTGATTTTGAGGTGGTCAAGAAAGTATATAGAGTTTGAGGGAAGAGGAGTTAGAATTAGGGACATTGGTAAAGTTTGAAAACTTAGGAATGACCCGAACACCCTAGATTCCCTGGAGTAAGGAAACGAGTCCTACGTGTAGATTTGTGCCATAGTACTTGGATTTGAGAAGTATTTCCCGATTAGTTCATAGTGATAGTCCAGCATAACTAAAAAGAATTGCATGTACAGGGCTGATTGAGAGAATGACCTAAGGCACCGAAAAAAAATGAATAATGGCGATAAAGACAACTTGTCCTTCTAAGTTGGGTAACCCTCACCCGGTTACTTAGCCTAACGGCGGTTGAGTCTCAATTGTCGTCCCAAAGTGGACTAATAAACGCCAATGAGCGAGAAAAAGAGATAATGGTGCCTAGAAAAACTTTCGATCAATTTTGTACATGTGAGGGAAAACGAAAAAATGCCTTAATCGGATTATCCGAATGAAAAGGGTAGAGAATCGAAGAAAAGACTTAAGCCCAAAGCATAGTTGGAGAGGTAACCGAAAAGGGGGATGTAGGTCCGTGGTTTTATCGCGGTTTGTGTTTGTGGAATACCTTCGTTAACAGACGAGTACTAAGAGAACTAGTTTTAACCGATCGGAACAAACGTATAAGTATCGACACACCTTACCTTCATAGGTCTTTCATCGGATTTGAACCGTTTGATCTGAAAATTTTTATGTAAGCTTGATGCTTGAAGTCAAGCAACGGTTTAAGTTTAGGGGAGTTTGATCAGTGGTTTTCATACGTCATTTCACTATTTGTTTTAATTACTATCTTGTTATTATTTATTTGTTTTACATCTCTTTTACCGCATTTTATGCCTTTGGTTGTGTTCTTTTGTGTTTTCAGGTTCACATAAACATTCAGGAAGAATCGGAGCGAAAAATCGAGAAAAATCGCAAAATTTGGAATGAAATTGGAATGAGGACGGTGGGCTGACACGGGTGCCCGTGTCGCCTGACACGACCCGTGTCAGAAGGCCTGGAGCAACACGCATTTGAAATTGAAGATTTGGGAGGAAGTCAGAGAGCTGACACGGGTGCCCGCGTCATCTGACACGGCCCGTGTCAACACACCTGGAGTGGGGAAAGTTTGCGCAGAGAAACAGAGGTCCGACACGGGTGCCCGTGTCGCCTGACACGGCCCGTGTCAGCAAGCCTGGGAGAGAAAATTTTGTATTTTTTATACTTTTTGAGTGTAGTGCACTGAGGGGTATTCTGGGAATTTCGTACTGTTTTAGTGATTTGGAACTACTTAGGCTGTGTGGAGAGAGAAAATGGGGACTTTTGGATCGTACGAAAGAATTACAGAAGAAAGAATAGAGCTCTGGAGGATTTGGAAAAGAGGAGATTTTCATGATCGGAAGAAATTGAAGATCAACTTTTATCACCAATTCTTGTAATGTCTTTATTTTGTATTTTGTTTTCTTTGAATATTATGAGTAGCTAAACCCCCCAATGCTAGGGGGTGTCCCTGAATTGTGATGTAATGAACCGTTGTTGAATTATTTGATGAGTTTATGCTTTCTTACCTTAATCTTTTGTTATGCAAATAAATTAATACTTTTTTTGATCGTACAAATTGGGAACGATTTACGGTTAGGGATTTGGCCCGAAAAACCAATCTATTGTTTTTGCATAATACATTATGGTAGATATTGCCTAGGAATTGGGATACCCTGTAGTGACTAAAAGACCTTGTCAGAACTATTGCTTGATGTTCTCTCTTGACTGCTAAGGAATTAGGGTCAGGGGGGAATATCAAAGGTTTTTCGGTTAAGGAGTTTAAGAAAAATATTTGAGGGTCAGTAAAATTAAGGTTTGGAGGAATATCTCTTTGAGGATAATTTAGGGTTCTTGCTGAGCAATTCATACACCTTTCCTAGCATAAATTCTCATAATTGTTAAAGTCATTTTATTATTCTGCTTATTTCATTCTGTCATTAGAATTAGTTTGAAAATCAAAACCCCCAAAAGGAACTTTTGTCTAATTGAAATAACATCTGCACTTACAAATTATACGCAGTCCTCGAGAGATCGATTCTGGGGATAACCCCACTTATTACTACATCGTTAAAATAGTACACTTGCTATTTTTCCGATAAGGGGTGCTGATTTTTGTGTGCTTTGATCGAAGCCCAACGTTGAAGCTAAAAGGTTGACTCTATTAGGTGATTTATTTATGTCTTGTACAAAGCCCAAGATTGAGGCTGAAAGGAGACTGACTCTTTGGGGGAGATCATTATACAAAGCCTAAGAGGAGGCTGGAAGGAATTGACTCTTCCGGGGAAATATTTGGTCTGTCGTGTACAAAGCCTAAAATTGAGGCTAAAAGAGGATTAACTCCACTGGGGAGGCTCCATATGTGTCTTGTATAAAGCCCAAGATTGAGGCTAAAAAGGGTTAGCTGACTCAGCTGGAGAATGTTTATGGGTGTCTTGTACAAAGCCGAAGATTGAGGCTAAAAGGTGCTGAGGGATGATCATTATACAAAGCCTAAAAGGAGGCTGGTTGGGGAATTTCTTATATAAAGCCTAAGAGGAGGCTAACTTCTACTGAGGATTAGTGAGATCCAGAGGCAGGTCTAAATTGGGGAATCAACTCTTGCTAAGAATTACAGAAGAGTTGAAATATCAGAGACCGTGAGGTTATGATTGAGGGTTTATTGATAGTGATTTGACTCTAGCTGGGGACATTTAAAATGAGGATTTAAATATTGAGTTTTTAAAACCTATAGAGGTTTTAACTCTATTGATGATTGATGAAATGATCAGTGTTTATCCTGTGTTTTTAGGAAACTTAAGGGTTTCTTTGAGATCCAAAAGGAGGTGAGACTGTCCAAGTCTACTGGTATGAAAAGGTTTATCTTTGTATGATGCCCAAGAGGAGGCTGATGTGTTAAGGGATGATAATCAACCCTAAATTGTTCTGATGTTTTGAGATTCTGACTCTCTGGAGGATTGAACTATCAAAGGATGACTAAGTTCTGTCCTATACCTATATGAGGTCTTTGGGTCCTTGTACTAAGCCCAAGAGGAGGCATGAGAACTTCTAAGAAGCTTGAGGGTCCTTGTACAAAGTCCAAGAGGAGGCTGGGGATGCTTTTAGGAAGCATGTGGGTCCAAACCTAAGAAAAGTTCAAGAAAGGTTTCACCGGGAATAATCCTTTCTTTAGTGAATAGTTCTAGGGTTTGAAGAAATTCAAGAGAGGTTTCACCGGGAATTAATCCTCTCTGGGGGAAATGAATTTCTTAGACAGATTTCTAGTAGTGACAGTCTTGAGAAAAAATTCACTGGGATAATGCCTTTCTTTGTTCTATATTGTATAAGCCCAAGAGGAGGCAAGACTGTATCTGGAATTTTCTATGGGGAACTATTTTTGACTGTGTTGAAAGAGTGACCACTGGTTTGATCTAATCCTAGACCTAGTTGCTGGGGAAAACTCTAAGCAAGATAATATACAAGCATATATATATACAGATGAAATATATACAAGTATGTAAAAGAAAGCTGATAGAACTTACAGGTGAGCAAGCTTCCAATACTACAGTTGTATGGTTAGTTATTCAAGAAATTAAAGAAAGTTTTGATAACAACTATGAATTTGAACCTAAATCAAAAAGGGAAGTTGTTTTGAAAGAAAGATTGGGGCTTATACTCAAGGAGGGGCCCATAAATAACAGTGATCGCACCGTTGTTTTGAAAGCTGTACCGGGATTTATACAATGACTGAGGCCCAAATTTATTGTAGTTTTACAAAAGAGGTTGGGTCTTACACTCTATCAAAGTCTGAAAGTTTATTTTTATATAAGAGATGGGGCTTACAACTCAAGGAGAGGCCCAAAAATAATAGTGATTGCACCGTTGTTTTGAAAACTGTACCGGGACTTATACAATGGCTGAGGCCCAAATTTATTTTATGTACGAAAGATAGGTCTTACTCTCTATTAGAGGCCCAAATAATGTTTGAAAAAAGAAGAAAAATGGGACTTACAACACAAGGGAAGGCCCAGATGAAAATGTTTAAAAGGCAACGATCGCGCCGAGATATTTTAACGTACTGGGACTTATACAATGACTGAGGCCCAAAAATATTTTTATTTACAAGGGATGGGTCTTACATTCTATTAGAGGCCCAAAAATAACTGTGATCGCACCGTTGTTTTGAAAACTGTATCGGGACTTATACAATGACTGAGACCCAAATTTATTTTATGTACAAAAAGATGGGTCTTACACTCTATTAGAGGCCTAAATAATGTTTGAAAAAAGAAGAAAAATGGGAATTACAACACAAGGGAAGGCCCAGATGATTTTGTTTAAAAGGCGACGATCGCACTGAGATTTTTTAGCGTACTGGGACTTATACAATGACTGAGGCCCAAAAAGATTTTTATTTACAAGGGATGGGTCTTACACTCCATTAGAGGCCCAAAAGTGTTCTTGAAAAAAGATTTGTGAGGGTGTGAATGATCAAGACCCTAATTTGATAAAAAATGTATTTTTATTTGAATAAAAAATCAATAAAAATGATCAAAATTAACAAATATGTGTAAAAACAAATTATAATCTAGGATAAATATTTAAAAAAATCATGTTGTATCCCTAGAATGATTTAAAAATCAATTAAGTTTGAAAAATCAAGAAAAGAAATATTTTTAAAATGTTAAAAACAAGTAAAAAATAAATTCTTTATGAAAATATTAAATATATCAAATAAATAATATTTTTGTGAAATTTTTGTAGAATAAAATATTTTAACATTTTTATGAATTTTGAAAAAAAGAATTAATCCAAAAACATAAAAATTCAGAGAGAAATTAATTTTTGAATCAATTAAATAAAATAATAAAAATTCGAAAATTCAAAAGTTTGAAAAAGGGCGCCAAGAACAACTTGTTCTTGCCCGCGTGCCCTGTTTTGCTCCAATTTGCATTTTCTCATTTTTCCCTCTGATTACTCAATGCTTTTGCACGATTCAAACACCAATCTTGCTCGTTTTTTAACAAGGATCATAACCATATAGATTAATTGCATTTATATTAAGTGTGGAGTGAGAAATCAGAGGATAACCTCAAGAACCCTAATTTCAGCATGAACATAATGAAATTCCATACACGATTGATTCATGGCAATTGATTGAGGGTTATTACTCTACATACATGCAGAAACAAGATGGTAACTCAAAAATTCATTTATGATGCATGGAATATAGAGTTTGAAGGCTTCAGGCTTACCTCTTGCAGCTGGTGATCGAGCTTGATGATGGAGGTGTTACAGATGTGTTGTAAGGACCTGGACAGCTTCACTATACCCTATGGAGTATGTTGAGATGCTTAGCCTTGATTGGAGATACTTGGATCACCTTCTGGTACCTCAACTGCAACCTTGTCAAAAGCTTGAGCAACTGACTGGTGATTTTGTGATTCAAGTGTTTCAGATGTATTTCAAGGCCATGGATCACTCATATATGATGTATATGAGGTGTTGGCATGATTGGTTTGGCTTGAATCACTTCTAATCTCAAAACCCGATAGTGACTTGAAGTGGAAGGCAAATTTGGAGTGAAAGAGAGATTTTGAGGAAAGCATCAGTTTGGGTGCTTTGGTGTACTCAAACTGATAAAAAATAAGCTCTATTTATAGTAGAGCAAGTTTGTTTTGCAAGCAATAGTGAATGGCAACTGGTACATGTCTGTGGCCAATGGTGATCAAATGGAATCTCAAGTCTCCTCTAGCCATTGACTTGAGATTAGAGCACATGCCTATGGTCCTCTGTTGCTTGAGTTTATCTTGACTCGTTTGGTTGATCATGGACTGATACATGCCAGCTCTATGCATCCTTTAAATGCTCCATGACAAATTTGAAAGTTTTGGATTATGAACTTTGAATGCTACTTGCCAAATGATGAGGTTCTTGACTTGCAAGGCTCTATAATGTTGTAGCTCTATAGAGATCAGGTTCATTGTACTTTAGAAACTTGTCTTGTATGATGATAAGGCTTTCCAAGTCATGAAAATGCCAAAATCGTGTGGCATGTACAAAGCTGTCTTGTGAAGAACAGTTTTTGAGGTATCATGTTTCCATGCTTATAACTCCCTACTTAAGTTGAATTAGGATGAGTTCTGGTATATTTTGGAAAGCTCTCATGACATAATTTAACTTTGATGTTCACCAATGGACCTGGTTCAACTTGGATCAAGGTGAAAAATGTCCTCAAAGTTTGGAAAAAGTGAAAGAGATTCTGACTTGTTTGAAAATTTCACTAAGTGTTGGAAAAAGTGGCCATTTCCCATTTTTGTGATTTTGATCAATCCATAACTCAAAATCCATGAGGATTTGGAATCTCTTGTAGTTGACATATTTGAAGTATGTAAGATGAACTTTTATTTGAGCTTTGGATGGGAGAAAAAGGCCTTATGGTTTAGGAGTTATGACCTTGCAAAGTTGGTATAAAATCACTTTTATTCCATAACTTAGAAAAATTTTGGTTTCTCATGGTTGCCCCTTTTGCAAGAAACCTCACTTTTCTTGATTTTTCTTGATAAATGATGATTAAAATCATACATTAACATTGTTTTTGACTTAGGGGAACCATATTTGTGAAAAATTCCAAAAAGTCAAACTTGATTTTGGGCACAGTTGACTTTTTGTTATATGAAATCCAAATTGTGTGATTCTTTTTGCAATCAAGTTCTTGACCCAATTCAAACCTAATGTATGGATTCCATAGGTGTTTTAGGGTGTCTTGAATCATGTCCCAAGGTTTAGTAGCATGTATTGGTCAAAAGTCAAAGATACAGTTGACTTTTTCTTCAAAACCCTAATTGTGGTCCAGATGAAATTAAAACTTGTGAATCAAGCTTCTTGGATCAATCTATTATTAAAAATAGATCAATGTATTGTATTTGAGGCCCTCAAATCATGTCTTGAAGTCTTGGCTCATGCTTTGCTCCAAAAGTCAACTTAGGGGTGAATTAGGTCAAGAAACCCTAATTCCTGATTTTTTATGAATGCATCCCCTGAGGTTATTTTGACTTGATGGTTAGGTCCATGAGATCCCTTTGAGCATCTTGGGTTGTGCTTTGAAGCATTGGCTCATGCCCATAAGAAAATTCTCATCTGGAGGCCTTGGTCGACCAAAACCCTAATTTGGTGACACTGGCGATCTCGAGGCTTGATCCACTTGGAATGTTGCACTCCTGTGCATGATTCTTGATGTGGGAGTCCTCTTGATCCCTTATGGGTGTTTGAGAGGTTAGACAAGTTAAAGATTATGTCATTTCTTGATTGATCCTTTGTCTAAGTGCTTTGAGAGGGCTTAAAACCCTAACTCTTGATTGTGGTGAATGCTCAACCATATTTGAGGAGATTGATGAGGCATGAAGGTGCATCCATATTGTGGTGATGATTCTCACAATGATGGGAAATCTTGGTGGTCAAAATTTGGGGTATGACAGTTATGGTACTTGCCAATAATTTCAAGATTCAAGAGACTTTTTGCTAAT
Source organism: Lathyrus tuberosus (assembly GCA_022829125.1). NCBI lineage: Eukaryota > Viridiplantae > Streptophyta > Magnoliopsida > Fabales > Fabaceae > Lathyrus > Lathyrus tuberosus. The sequence goes on from JALAZF010000003.1 coordinate 10,056,617, forward strand.
GTGGATGACACAAAGAATATTAGATGGCATGCAGATGAAAGAAAATGTGATGGAAACATACGTCATGTAGCTGAATCTTTCCAATGGAAGAAAATTGATTCGTTGTTTCCGGATTTTGGCACTGAGCCTAGAAACCTTAGGCTTGGGCTTGCCACCGATGGAATGAACCCCTTTGGTAATATAAGTACTAACCATTCTGCATGGCCTGTTCTTCTCAAGATATGAGCCAAGTTCTAAAACCCGATCATTATTATCGTAGATTGTGGAAGCCTTTTAATTGAGAGAAGCAGTTTAATATCGCTCTTAAACCTTTAATCGGGGATGAAGTTTATGAACGACAGAAACACATTAATGTTGTCCTTGGAAAGAGAGGAAAAGAAAAAGCGCAAGTTGTTGAGAAAAATATATGGAAAAAGAGGTATGTGTTCTTTGATCTTCCATATTAGTCAAGTCTCGATGTAATACATTGTCTTGATGTGATGCATGTGGAGAAAAATTTGTGTCATAGTTTGATTGGAACACTTCTAAACATTTCAGGCTAGACTAAAGATAGTAAGTAATCTCGTCTTGATATAGAGGCGATGGGTATACGAAAACAATTGGATCCAATAGAAAAAAGGAAAAGAACTTATCTTCATCCGGCTTGTTACATTCTATGTAAAAAGGAAAAGAAAAATTTTTGCGAGTGTTTGCATGGTATCAAAGTTTCCCAAGGTTACTCATCAAACATCAAGAAACTTGTATCAATGAAATATCTCAAGTTAATTGGTTTGCAATATCATGATTGTCATGTCTTGATGCAACAACTTCTACCACTGGCTATATGCGGCATCCTACCAAAAAATGTGAGAGTAACTATCACCATATTGTGTTTCTTCTTCAATGCCATATGTAATAAAGTTCTTGATTTCAAAAAACTAGATGAATTAGAAAATGAAGCTACCATAATCTTGTGTCACTTAGAGATGTATTTTCCTCCGTCATTTTTTGACATTATGGTTCACTTACTTGTTCATCTAGCTAGAGAAATCAGAATCTGTGGTCCAATTTATTTAAGGTGGGTGTATCCAATAGAGCGATACATAAAGATATTTAAAGGGTATATAAAGAATCATCATTGACCGGAAGCTTCGATTGTTGAAAGGTACATCACAGAAGAAGCTATTGAGTTTTGTACAAACTATTTGTTTAAAGCAGAGTCTATAGGAATTCCAAAGTCTCGTCATGCTGACACTAAAGGTAGAGGTATTCAAGGTTTAAATGTTAAGTCAATGGCTCGAGATATAGTTATTCAGACACATTTCTATATATTGAATAATCTTGATGAAGTTCAACCATATGTGGCTACTCACAAAAGACTTTTGAAGAAAAGATATCCACGAATGAGTGACAAGTTGTTATTGATCGAGCATAACAAGAAATTCCTAGATTGGTTTAATAAAATGATATCAAAAGATCATAGTGCATCCGAGACAATTAAATGGTTGTTGTTTATGCCAAAATTTAATGTGATAACTTGGACTGTATATGACATTGGTCATTATACCTTTTATACAAAATCAAAAGATGATCGGAATTGTAGTTTGGATAGAAATGTGATTCACTTTCTTTCAATACTAAAACTTTCAATTCAAATTAGAATTCCATCAACTTTTGGAATTGTATTTCATGCTTGACACCGACACTTTTGTTGTGAATTTTCATGCTTGACATCCGTGCAAGATTCATGCATTTTTTAGCCGATTTTTCATGTGAAATAGTTGCTGCCCCGTGCACGGAAATGGTACTTCCGGTTGGATTTAATTTGAGCCATATAGTTTTTTGAGTCCGTTGGCATGTTTGTAGGCTATCGTGCGATTTTCATGCGATTCCGTTCCGATGATTTGTGCGCCTATTTATGAATTTAATGTTATTCGACTCTATTTGATGTGTACATTTTTGTATGATATATGTTTGAGTCTTTTTGGTCATTTACGGACTATTGCGCTTGAGTTTACTTGTTTGCGGATTGGTTTTGTATGCGTTTCAAACAATTGCGTCACAGCTGCCCGGGTTTCAAAGTATTGGTTCCGATGTTTGTTCGGATTGCATATTATCATGTTGCTACTTGTTTTTGAGTTGTGAATTAAATGTGAAAATTCCGGTTGCATTTCCTTGTTGTTTATAGTATGAACTGTGTAGAATATAATGATGTAGTTGTCTGAGGTGTTATTAACTTATTGAATTTGCTATATATAGGGGTTACTTGTGAACTGCGCTATACTTTAACATGAGCACTTCCTCAAAAAACTCTGCGGCCAAGAAGGTGACCGAGAAAATGAAGAAGGACGGTCCAAATGTTGCAATATCTGCTGCATCATCAATCGGAGCAACCTTGTTCGGGAAGAAATCTGTGACAAAGATGAAATTCCTCACAAAAGACCGCGCTCCGAAACGTGATTTTGGTGCAGATGTTGATGAGGACTGGGATGAAGACTGGTTCAATTTTCTTCATTCAGGAGGCGGGAGAGAGAGCGATAAGCTTCTATAGGGGAAGCTGTATTTTGTTGTTGTTTTGATTGTCCCCTTATATGGGTGTTAGTGATTTTTCTGGACTTCAGGCTCTCTTTTTAATTGTATTGTACAATGTTTTGGCTCATCTGAGGCATTTTATATAATATGTCGTTTTTCCTCCTGCAAGGAATTACCCTTTTATGTATATGCTAGCCCCTCGAGTACTTAAGTCAAGATGGCTTAGAGTGGTCGATCATGAGGTACCAAGCGTTATTTTTTTGCCTTTTTGTTTTTTGAGACTTTATATTAGGGGTATGAAAAAGCGCTGCCTAAAGATGCCAATAGAAAGTATAAAAGGCCGGAAAAAGCGCTGCTAAAGGCCCACTTTAGACAGCGTTTTTCCAGAAAAAGCGCTGCTAAAGGCCTACTTTAGAAAGCGCTTTTCCAAAAAAAGCGCTGCTAAAGGCCTACATAAGGCAGCGCTTTTGCATAAAACTAAAGCGTTGTCTTTACCTATAGCAGCGCCACCTAAGGCAGCGCTTTTAAGCGCTGTTAAAAGCCAAAAAAAGCGTTGTCCTTTCCCTTCCGTGGCATAGTGTGGATATATAAAGCTATTAGTTCATTCAATTTTGCCCTAGACGTAATTAGACAAACTTCATCTTCTGTTTCCAAACTTCTTCCATTTAGAAAACATTATTCCTTCATTAAATTAAACTTTAAAACATCATTTCTTCCATGAACTAAACTAAAAAACATTTCCTCCATTAACGAGTTTCGGAACTCCATTATCTCTTCTTCAAATTGAACGAGGCAAGAAAAGCATGAATTCAACTTAGCAACGTTATTTGTTTGTTGTTATGCCAGGTAAAATGTTCTTGTTTAACCATTCTTTTATTTATTTTTTGTTGTTGTTGTTGTTTTTGTTTGTTTTTTGTTCTTTTTGTTGTTTTTGTTGTTTTTGTTATTGTTGTTCGTATTGTTCTTAGTATTGTTGTTGTTTTTGTTCTTGTTCTTGTTTTTATTCTTGTTGTTCTTGTTATTCTTGTTGTTTTTGTTATGTTAAAAATATTTAATGTTATATATGTGATGAAAGTTATCAATTTAGTCAGGTAAAACATGTGACAAAAGTAAAAATTGTTGACAGACCTTTCACCACGAGTATTCAAAATAATTGTGATTATAGGTAGCACATTTTCCAGTTTTCTATCACGGGCACTAGACTGTGGTTGTAAATAACTCATATATAATCACACCCTACCCAACAACAATTATTCAACTGTTATTATAGATCTTTCGCAACTGTGATTATAAGCGTTTTTCATAGTAGTAACTATTATTTCCTATTTGAGTTGTTTGATTGATCTTGCATGGTCACGGTACCAAACCCTTAGAGCTTCAAGATAAAGCCCCTTAAATCAATACCCTTGAAGTACCAATAAATGGTTTATTTTCTTTTTATGTTAATCCAACATCTAAATGCTTAAAAATTTGCATAAAATTTAATATCCTCTTCTCAATTTTCCGACAAAATGAAAACTACATGCAAGTTTGATATCATGAGTAGCATTAATTTCCAATTTGCTTTTTAGCCTAAAGCAGGTGATGTTGCATCGCAATCTAAAGCAGCTGGGAGGATAATAACATTGCCTAAGATTAATAAGTAGTAGACGGACTTCGAGTTCTCAAAGATTTCACATGGTAAAAACAAATCATTAGCATTCATATATATTATGAACTGAAATAGAGTTTTGTGGTCTCTTTAGGATAATTTGCCGTGTTTTCTATAGCACAGGCATGTCCTATGAGATCTTGTTGACAACATAATAGTTGTGGAAGACAATTAAATTTTTAAAGAGATGAAACACTTTTGAAATTCTTAAGATTTTTGTAGAGCCAAGTAGAGCAACTGACATTGTTGTTGTTCTATCATAAACTTTTCAAAAAAATCTTGCTTTGAAGAATAACAATAGGAATAGTAGCTTCAGAAGGCAATGTTGATATGATTATGCTTTAGAAATCTTTGAACAAATAAAAATCACTTTTCATTTTGCTTATGTGAATTTTCATTATTGTTGTAACATTTTTGTGGATACATTTATCACAATTTTATCCACAAATATGTTACATTAATAATTGGTTTAATCCATAAAAGAATATTGATATTTTCACATTTAAAATATTTTCATCATTGAATGCATTACAAGAAAATGATTTTTCTATCTTCATTTTATAATTTCAAGATCAATTACTTACATGGAAGAGGAGAGTCAAATAACAAAGGGAGAATATGTTATTGATATTTCCTCCATAAAAGAAGCACATGCCTTCAATTAAATCATTGATTCATATAACCCTAGTTCTCTCCTCCACCTTTCTGGATTACATATCAAAAGACAAATATAATTTAAGTGTGATAATTTAAGTTTGATGTTTTTCCTTACATAAATATTTTGACTTTTCCCTACTTTTTTGTGACAGTTATTGGTTTATTCTATCTACTATTACACTTTTGAAAAAATTAAAGAAGAAAAGACTATAATATTTTCTTCTGTATTCTATGACCATTAATGGAGCTTTTAAATTTACACATGTCTGCAATGTAATTTTCTCTCTCACTGAATAAACGATGTTTCTAACGGTGGTATAACATACAACATATTTGTTTATGCAAAATTACATAAGTTATTTTAAAAAATGTAATTCAGTAAATTTATTTCTCTTCTAACGTTGTTTGGCAGCGAAACTAAAGAGTTATGTGAATACATTGTTATTCTAAAAAATGCTCCAATTTGTAAAGTTGAAAATGGTAAGCGAGGTGATGGGCCAATTACCTAGCATGAGGCCAATATGCGGTTAAGGAAATAAGTTGCGAAAAAATGTGACAAAAAACTGTTGCTATTTTTATACATTCTTCTAATGATAGGGGCACCTATTAAGGTAAAATATCGAATGTTGATTATTTTTTAACTTCTTTTTTTGTGTGATATTTGACTTGGCATTAAACTCTTTCTAGGAAAAATTATGGGATGCACACATTCTTTTCATAGCAATTCACCAATCAGTTTATTCACCCCATAATTATCTTCAGAAAGAGTTGATTGAGAATTAATTTACACAAAAAGTTAAAGAAAATAATCAACATTTGACATTTTAATATGTGCCTATCATTAATTGAACGTATTAATATATCCTCCATAGTTACCTTCCTAATACGTCATCGAGAGAGTGGATAAGGAACTAGAATTTTATGAACCAATGATCTAATTCGGATGCATACTTCTTTAATGTAGGAAATATCAACATCATATTTTACTTTGGTTATTTGACTCTCTTATTCATATAAGTAACAGATCTTAAAAGTAAAAAATGAAATAGTAAAACATATTAATATTCTTAAATGTAAAAATATTAATATTTTTTATGGATTAAACCAATTATTTGCGTAACAATTATTTGTGTAACAATTTTGTGAATAAAATTGTGATCAATTTATCCACAGAATTAAAATTTAAATAGACAAAATGAAAAGTGATTTTATTTGTTCAGAGACTCACAAAATACAGTCATATCAATATTGTCTCGTGAAAGTACTAATTCTATATATTTGTTATTTGTCTAAGTAGAATTTTTCTGAAAAGTTTCTGATATAAACAAGAGCAAGACGAATTCCACTTGTTCTACAACAATCTTAAGAATTTCAAAATACAATTTTAGGGTTTTTTAAATTTCACTGTCTTCCATATTTATTATGTGGTCAACAAAATCTGTTACCACGTGCATGTATGTGCCACAAAAAGCTTGACAAATTAATCGGATAAGAACAAAAAAAACTTTATTTCAATTCATAAAATATCAATGTTAAGGATGTGTATTTTACCATCTGGAATTTTTGAAAACTGTTCAAAGTCCGTCATCTCCTATAGCATTAATGTTATTATCTTCCCAACTGCTTAGATTGCGATTATCATCAATTTATTTACTTAGCAGTCAATGCTGCTACTGATAAAAAAAACAGTTGGATAAGCTCTCACAAAACATAACAAATGATGATATAAATTACAGTGTATAATAAAATTGCACACTTCAATTCAATAATATAAAAATACAAAAAAGTTAAAAGCTACTGTATTTTCCTAATTGCAGTACCCTAGAAATGCAATTGGCACAATATGTGTGTGCTGCGGAGTAATGTGTGTGTTTGAGCAATGAAGAGGAAAACCATAGAGCTTGTTAAATAAACGACAAGTTACAAGTTAAGCCGTTGGATTATTTTCAGTTTGGGAAATACAAGTTAAGCCGTTGGATTATTTTCCCTTCAAGATTCGTCACATGGGGTTATCCCACCCAACCATAACCCACGTCACATAACCTCACCAGATTCTCACGCGCCATTTACAACACTTAGATTTTTAACGGGCAGATGGATCTACATCACAGCCGTTTGTTCGCATCCCATCCAACGCGCCCAGACCTCCTTTATCACCCAACAACTTTTCTGCTAAAAAATCTAAAAGCCTACACAATTTTCCTCTTACATCCCCATCAACCCACCCCAATACAGTTGGACACACCCCATTTGTTTTTTTATAAAGTAGTATTCTCTATTTAGGGTGGCAAACTCGTCCCATTTAAATCTGTCTTATAAAAGTTAAAAAAAAATAAATGAGGTGGAGTGGAAAGAATATAGTTGATGGGGTGGGCTTAAAATCTTAACTCGTCCTACATAAAAGCGAATGGAGCGGAAAAATAACAAACGCATTTAACAAATGATTTTTGAACGGAAAAATAAAAAAGCCTCTCTAAATACACAACTATCCAAATTCCTAAAACACTCAAAATACTACACTTTGTTGTTGTGTAAAAAATTAAAACTAACTATTTATATTAATATTAATACTCAAATTCTATTTTTTTTCTACTATCCGATGTGAAACTTAGATGAATATACTATTTGACTCAATAAAATAAATCCGCGGACATTTCATCTTTTAGGCCTAAAAATACATAAAAATATGTTAATTTTTGTGTTCATAAAAGCCTGAAAAAAAAAACAGAGTAGAATGGAGTGGAGTGGACGAACACATTAAATGGTGATGGCCTAATTCTTTAGTTTGTCACTACTAAAGCGCGAAAAACGAATGTACTCAACTAAGCAGGACTTATTTTGTCACCCTTATCCCATAATAATACTTCTTTCTGTCTTAGATTGAATGATTCATTTGAAATATAAAATTGTCTTAAAATGAATGACTCATTTAAATTTTAAATATGTCTTTTTCAATTTTACTCTCTATATTTTTAATACTTAATGGTATTTTAATAAAAATATTATTCTCCAGTTTATTAATTAAGTTATTCTCCAGTTTATTAATTAAGTTGCAGATAGAAGGAAATTTCTTACATATAGCTACCACCTTAATGGTTTGTTTGGTAGGCGCGAGTTTGCTGCGAGAGAAAGACCGAAGAGAGGGAGAGCGAAGAAACAAGCTACTTTTTTTGTTTGGTGCATCCGAGAAATACTGCAGAGAGATTAAAATATATGGGACCCCATCCACTTTTTATTTCTCTTCAAACTAGCGAAGAAAGGATGAGACACATTGTTATTTTCATAAATATCTTTAGCACATACCGGGCAATAAAAAAGTATTAAAAAAATACAACTCTATCTTTTTGGGCCAATCCATTGGACCAATATTTTTAATGGGTCAGGTTGGGCCGGCCAAGCGGGCTTCGGGCAGTCCTATTAAAAATCTTAAAAAATAATAATTTGTTTTGATAAAAAAAATAGAAAACTGTTTTTGTTAATTTTGAGGAGAAATTGAGCTAAAATATATTTTTGTTAATTTTAAGGTTGGATGTGTGTACAAGATGGAATGTCACATATATGATGCTTGAAAGTTCTATTAGGTATCGACGCGCATTCATTAGCTTGAGTTATAATGATTAAAAGTACAATATTTGTTCAAGCATTGAAGAGTGGGATAGAGCAGAGAACATTTGTAATTCCTTGGCTCCATTTTATAATATTATTAACTTAATTTCTGGATCATCTTACCCAACCTCGAACTTATACTTCATGCAAGTTGGACTTATAGAGATGGAATTGAATAGAAATTTGAAAAGTCAAGATGAAGTGATCAAAGATATGGCTAAGGGGCTGAAGGAAAAGTTTGATAAGTATTGGAGTGAATATTCTGTTATCTTGCACTTGGGAATGTTCTTGACCCAACATCAAAGTTGGACTTTTTGAACTGTTAGGTGATTAATTATTTGGTTATGTATGTGTGAATGTATTATATTGTTTCTAAAGTTACACTATGTGACAATTGTTGGATTCACCAAGTGTTCATGGGACTTAGCCAAAAATTTGTCTACTAGATAATTTATTTTTATATCTAATTTTAATGGTTAGATGAGTAATTATTTTGTTATGTATGATTGTATTTTATTGTCTCTAAATTTAAAAATTAAAATTATAATATTGAAATGTATAGGCGGGTCTGGCTCATCGGCCAGCATGGCCCATAAGGAATTGGGACGAACTCAATTTTGATAGTCCATGAAGTAATCAGACCAATCCACTCTAGCTCATTTACAAGTGTTGGTCCACCGGATCAATGCGGGCTGAGCCGGGCTGACCCACTTGACATCTCTATTTGAAATAGTGAAATAGGAGGATTTTACCTGCCACCCCCCCCCCCCCTCCCCCCCCCCAAATTAAACCTGACACCCCCCCAATTTTTCATTATTACCATATTATCCCTGATATTATTTACATAAAAAATAACATTTTTTAACCCAAAAATCACTTTTTTAGAAACTTGAAAACGAAATTTTCGGTAGTACAAAACAAAATTTCCGGTAGTGTTTTTCGAAAATTCCGTAACCCAAAAATACCGGTAGTACAAATAGTAAATTACCGGTACAAAATACCGGGAATTTTCAAAAAACTGGTAATAATTACCGGTAATTCTGATTTTACCGGTGTAATTTTGTAGAACCATTCCCAGAATTTCAAAATTACCGGTATCTATCAAAGTACCGGGAATTTTAAATGTCCGGTATACCGGGAATTCCCATTTTAGACGAAATTTCCGGTAACAGGTCTGTGTCACCAAAAATGCTTGTCATTTGTGCTCCCAAACCGTCAGGGTCTTCTACCGACTCGTGTAGCGATTACACTCAGTTCTTCACCACTGACAAAGGATGTATTATACGTAGACGCTTAAAATTTACTATTATTTCGTTTGATTTCATGTTTTGTGTGACTATAAGGTGTTATGTTTTTTAACGACAGATTTTTGAGAGCCGATCCGACGTATTAGCTTGGGCGCAGAATATTGGGAAGCAACATGGTATCATAGTTGTGACAATTCGTTCTGATAGTGCAACTGGCCAGCGAGGAAGGAAGGATAAATTGATATTGGGTTGTGAGAGAGGAGGAAATTATAAAAGAAAAAAGTCTGAAAGTAGTCATTCATCGGAGAAGGATGGTCTCGCTAGTATGAAAGTGAAATGTCCCTTTCGGCTGAGGTCTTCGCCAAGTGGTATTGGTTGGAGGGTGAGTGTTATGTGTGGGTTTCACAATCATAGATTATCTCAGGATTTATCAGGGCATGACATATTAGGCCGTCTAAAACCTCATGAGAGACAATTTGTGAATAACATGACGAAGTATAACATACCTCCGAGACACATAATTTCCGCCTTGAAAGACCAAGATCCTGAAAACCTCACGAGTGTTGAGCAAGTATATAAAGCTAGATCTACGTGCCATGAAAGAAAGAGAGGTTCATTGACGGAAATGAAAATGTTGTTGAGTCTTATTCATAAAGAAAAGTACATGTGTTGGACAAGAAATAGGGAAGACTCGAATGTTGTTGCTGATTTTTTCTGGACACATCCTGATTCAGTGAAGCTGTTGAATATGTTTCACTTGGTGTTGATTTTTTATTGTACATACAAGACCAATAGGTACCGATTACCGTTGCTTGAGATTGTTGGCATTACGTCAACCAAGTTGACGTTTTCCGTAGGGTTTGTGTATTTGGAACACGAAAGGGAGGAGAATTTCAAATGGGCAATGGAGAAGCTGAAAGAATTGCTTTTTTCTGAGAAATTGCTACCAAATGTTGTTGTGACTGACAGAGAACTTGCCTTGATAAATGCACTTGAAGTTGTGTTTCCTAGTTCAACACACCTGTTATGTGTGTTCCACATTTCCAAAAATGTTAGCATGAAATGTAAGGAATATGTTAAATCAGAAAGACATGAACATGTCATGGAGCTGTAGAACAAAATCATGTATACTAATAGAGAGAGTGAGTATCTCATACACTTGAAGCACTTTGAGACTGTTTGTGTTGACATACCTTTGTTTGTTAACTATGTGAAAGAAACATGGTTGACACCGTATAAAGAAAGGTTTGTTTCTGCATGGACAAACAAAGTTCCTCACATGGGAAACACAACAACGAACAGGTATACCTGCGTCTTATTTGATTTTATAAATTAGCATAATTGATGTTTAATTGTGTTTTTATTATTGCGGTTTAGGGTTGAGTCTGCGCATTGGAGACTCAAAAATATGTTGTCACATAGTCGGGGAGACTTATGCCGAAGTTGGGATGCTGTTAACACCATGCTGAAGTTGCAGTTAGGCTCAATTAGAGTGTCGTTTGAAAAGAGTATCGTGAACATTAAGCATCGGTATAACACTCAATTCTACACCAACTTGTATGGTTTTGTGTCAAGGCAATGTGTACAACACATAGGGAAGGAGCTAGAACGGGTCAAAATTATTGGTATAAACAAAGAAATGTGTGGTTGCTTCATTATATCAACACATGGTTTACCCTGTGCGTGTCAAATTGCTGGTCTTCAAATACAAGGTATATCTATTCCTTTAGAAGAAATTCATGTTTTCTGGAAGAAATTACGCATTCAAGAGCATACTGACGGACCAGAGGATAGTGGTTCAAAGATGGATTTAGACGCAGAATGTGAAGATTTGAAGACATGTTTCAATTCTTTGGATATGGTAGGTCAGAAGGTGAGATAAGTGCAAATTGTAGCTATTTTTGTATATAAGTTTTGTTGCACTTATCGATACTTTTTGGTTAATATCATACGAATAAACCCTGTTTTGTTTATAAATGCGTATAGTTTATATTTTAGTGTATATATGCGTTTCGTGTAAACATCATTGAGTTTAATTGATTTTATCTCATTTTTGTAGGTATTCAAGCAGTGGTATTTTGCCATTGTTGTATAGAGCATTGAATAAGCTTTCCAACGCTTCGAACCGGGCAAAAAACAGAATTACGGTTCAAGAGTTATGAAGAAAATAAGCTTTGGATTTTCGAGCATGCTTTGAGCGCGCTGAGCGCGCTCCAAGCCCCAGGAAGCATGAGCGCGCTCCAAGCCCCCAGAAAGAGCTACTTACAGTGAGTTGCGCGCTGAGCGCGCTCGTAAGGCGGTTTAACTTCAAAAAACGCGCGCTGAGCGCGCTCTGCGACTTTGACAGCAATAAATATAGTGAAAAAACACATTTTTTGGGATGGTTTTGGGTATTTTTTGCTCCCAACTCCATCAAACTTCATTTTTCTTGTAGATTAGCTTAGAAAACATCATTGGAGCTTGCATTTGGATGATCCGGAGTCGAATCTCTCGTCGATTGGTGTTGACAAACCAAGAAATGTTTGGTTCTTCTTCTTCTCTTTTCTTTGTAATCTCTCTTTGTTGGGTTTGTATATGTTTTTACTTTGATCTTATGTATATTTGTTGATCATGGTGTTATATTTAATTTGATTTATGAATCTCTATTGGTGATTGTTCTTGATTTTTGCTTAAATGCGCGGGGTTTGGATCGTGTTAGAGATAAACGTCACAAACTTCGATTAAGGATAATTATCTGTTAGTTTCTGGATGCTAGAGATAGATTTAGGGCTAACAATCCGTAAGGGTGTTGAAACTTAATGACGTCCGTATCTCGAGGCTTCGTGCGCGAGAGTGACGAAGAGAGTGATACGGGTGATTTCTCAACTCAGTGTGCCAGAGATGGACATTGTTGTGAGCGATATCGGGTGATATTGAGGAGTATTGTAAGTTGAGTGTAACTGGTGGGTAAGTTTAAGTCTGTGATGAGTCGAATATATACACGCCTGATAAGTTCGTCTGTTTGAAGAATGAATTGTTTCTATGTTTTTATTTACTTTTTCGCATTTAATTCAAACCATTTTAAAACCAAACTCATTAACATTGATATTGTCGAACGGCAGTTCAGTAGCACCGATCTCTGTGGACACGATAAATTCCCGAAAAATTACTTCCAAATCTTTTTGTTTGCTTGCCCTATTCCGCAACCAACAAGGTGTTGAAGAAGAAAATTAGAGAACTAACTTATCCAGCCACATCTTCTATGCGTCCACCGCCGGTGAAGTACAAGTCGAATAGAGGAGTTAAGAAGAGCAAAAAGGGTGAAGAGAGTGATGTGCATCGTGATCCCTCGCAGTGGGAGTATGGTGAGGCCTCGTAAGGGAGTCAGACTACAAAGACATCATGTACAAAACCAACAGGAAGTCAACCTTATAGTCAACCGTCCACTGTATCTTCTAAGCATAAATACTTGTCTCAGTTTCCTCGTTTCATGCATCCATACATTGACGACATTATTAATGTGGGTGACGATGGAAATTGTGGTTTTCGGGCTATTGCAGCATTACTTGGATGGGGTGAAGAGTCTTGGGCGTTGATTCTGAATCAGTTGGATGCTCAAATTTATCAACAACCAAAATTGTTTTCAAAGTTGTTTTATGACACCGTTGATGTGGTTCGACGTTCCTTAAAAGTAACATACTTAGGTGCACAGGGTAGAGAGAAATGGATGTCGATTCCAGATATGGGTTATCCTATTGCGACCCGATACAGTTTGGTTTTTGTCTCCCTGTCGATGACACTGAACCAAACCTTCTTCCCTCTTACCATAGCTCCATCTATGTTTGCAAGTAGGCATAAAATAACTGTTGTTGGATTTGTCAACAACAACCATTGGGTTCAGGTAAAATTAAAACCTGATCGTCCTTTGCCTCCCGTCACGTCCCGGTGGAGAAAAAACTGTACTGAAGAGGCAAGAGCCTGGGAAACAGCATATGCAGGACGGATTAGGCACTGGGAGGAAGAAATTAGGAAGTCACAGTAGTTTTAATTTTTTTCGTATGTTGTTATGTATTTTTTTCGTACGATATCATTTTAATTTACCATGTAATCTTGATGATGTTCTTGTTGATCAAACACTATTGGAAACAGTAATGGAGATTGCAGGTTTTTTAAATTTTTTTCAAGCTCAGGTCTGTTACCGGGAATTTCAGTTTCGGTATACCGGATATTTCAATTCCCCGACATCTTTCACTTTTTCTGTTACTTTAAAAATCCGGTACATTTATACCGGTAAATTCGAAATAGTGATGATACATTCTTAATGCTTTATTAAATATTTTTATAAATTAAGTAGAAAAAAAAATTACTGACACAAAACATTTTTTAGTATCAAAATTATTGTTTGTAAAAAGTCATTTTTTGAATTTTTTTAAATGAAATGATAATTTTTTGAATTTTTAAAAATGAAATAGTTAGATTTTGACATGTAAATGAGTAGATAATTTATAATATATTTTACTAGTAAAACTTTTTTTCCTAAATTTATGATTTCTTAATTTTTTTTTATGTAAGTTTGGTTTAATACTGTTCATAGTATAAATTGGGATATTGTTGATATTGATTGAATTAACAAAAAACTCAAATCGATCACTATAAAAACTATCCTATTAGATATTTAAAATGACATTTTTTTTATATTTTACGCATATTGGTATTGTTATTTTTTAAATAATAATTTTCTTTTTATTCATAATACTTTTAATTATTTATTATATTTATTTTATTTTTCTCTCATTTATTATATAAATGTTTGTCAATAATTTTGACAAAGTACTATCTTGAGTTTTGCAAATTACAATTAAAATTTTTTTAAAAATTATCAAAAAAATAATACTTAAAAAAGAACAGAAAAAATATATATCTAGTAATATTTAAAATTCAACACCTCTTCCTAGATTCAGGTCCAAATTTTAATCACTATTATGTTAGTATTAAATACTCTAATTTCTATGGTAAAGGAAAGAGAAAAAAAAAGGCAGAGGACAATTGTTTTTATATGTTTTTCATTGTCTTATCACAATGTCCACCGTCTAAGTTATCGAATTGTCTTTTCACGATTATGAATTAAGGAAAATATTTTTTAAATCATTACATGAAATTCAAATCTATTTTAACATATTTAAAAATATTTATTTTATTTTAGGATTAATACCCATTTTGTTCCCTGCCATATAGGCGCTTTTCGAAAACCCCTGTAAAAAAAAACTTGCAAAAAAAATCCTAACATTTGAAGATTCTCTCAGTTTTGACCTTCATCACATCCAGTCACTAAAAATATCAAAATGGCAGGGGTCAAAATGGTAGGGGTCAAAATGAAAAGGCTGCCAAAATGGCAGGGGTCAAAATAAAAACTCTGCCAAAATGGCAAGGGTCAAAATGGCAGGTTTTTGGTGACTGAATGTGATGAAGGTCAAAATTAAGAGAATTTTCAAATGTTAGGGTTTTTTTTTACAAGTTTTTTTTTTACATGGGGTTTTTCAAAAAGCACCTATATAGCAGGAGGTAAAATGGGTATTAATCTTTTATTTTATTATGTTATAATATATTGATTTACCATATAAGAATTACAGAGAAAAAGACAATGAAAAATTTTATTATTCCTCTGAAAGTTTAATTACCAAAAAGGAAAAAAAAAAAAAAACTAGTGTATTTATACACAGATAAAGTAACGGTAAAGTCTAAAAATAAGGAAAGGATAAAAGACTAAGTCAAATCCTAATAAAACTATATAAAAGGGCTAGTTATTTTAATATTAATTATATTTTTGTTGTCTATTTTATCTAGTTTACAAAATTGGTCATCTATCTTAAATTTAAATAGTTTTAGTACCTTTATTTTAAATTTAAACAATTTTAGTATTTCTTTTATAATTTTACATTTAAAATTAACGATATTTTTATTTTTTAAATGATAACTTACTCGTAAAATATGACAAATCATCTTATATAAATATATTGTTGATATATATATAAATAAATATAAGTTAAAAGCGAACATTTTATTAGCCTATATAATTAGTGATATCTCAGTGATATCTTTGTATTTAATTATATTGCTTAGTTTTTAGTTGGTAGTTGTTATGCCACGTGGCTTATTTGTTTCTTTGATCCTAGCCACACATTTCTTGTATTGTATTTGTATATATATCCTCTTTAGGGATAATGTGAAGATAAGAAATAGAAAATATTTCAGTTATGTTTTCTAACTGTTTCATAACAACCTGTATTCTCTCTTCTTCTTTGATGAATATGAAATTCATCTTCTTCATTTCACATAGGTTTTCTTCTGGTTATCTGAACATTGATATGGTATCAAAGCCTGGTTTAAGATCCGGTGGGCCACCTTCTATGGTTTCCGCTATCGGGTCACCCACAATTTATTTCCACGCTCCAGATGTCCAGTCCTGGGCGTGAGGGGGTGTGTTAAGAGTCCTACATCGGACAATATATGACATGAACATGTGTTTATAAGTGGGGGTAATCCTCACTCTACCAACCGGTTTTGTAGGGTTGAGTTAGGTTCAACCACATTTCTTGACATGGTATCAGAGCTTAACAAGCTCTGGTAGCCATTTTTCTTTCTCCTCAATCGATTTTCTTTCTCCCTGATTTTTCCCTTTTTCGATCCATTTTTTTTTCAGATTTTGTTGCTGATTCTTTTGGTATTTCGATCTCTATTCATGGCTAACCAGAGTTTCAATGATTTCTCCACCAATTCATCGAACCCATACTATTTGCATCCAAATGAAAATCCCTCTCTTGTTCTTGTTTCCCCGCTTCTTGATGATAAGAATTACCACACATGGGCGAGATCGATGCTCATTGCATTGATATCCAAAAACAAAGAAAAGTTTATAGATGGAACCCTCACGAAGCCTCTTAGTTCCGATCCATTATATGCTCCTTGGATTCGCTATAACACAATGGTATTGGCTTGGATTCACAGATTAATTTCAGAGTCCATCGTAAAGTCGGTACTGTGGATTGAAAGCGCAGCGGGTGTATGGAGGAATTTGCAGCTTCGTTTCTCTCAAGGTGATATTTTCCGTATATCAGATATCCAAGAAGATTTGTATACATTCCGTCAAGGTACTCTCGATGTTTCAAATTACTTTACTCAGCTGAAAGTTATGTGGGATGAACTTGAAAATTACAGACCTATTCCTGCCTGTTCTTGCGCTATGGCTTGCTCATGTGGTGCCATTGCGTCTATTAAGAAGTATCGTGAGCAGGATTATGTAATCAGGTTTCTTAAGGGCTTAAATGAAAAATTTGCTCATTCGAAGTCCCAAATTATGATGATGCATCCTCTACCTAATGTGAATAAAGCTTTTTCACTGGTTATACAACAAGAAAGGGAAATTAATCATCCTGGATCTGTTGTGCCTTCCCCTGCATCTTCCAATGAAGAAGTCACTACATTGCAGGCCAACAATACTTCAAGCAATTATAATGGTAAAAATGGTCAGAATTTGTCTAGAAACAAGACTCAAGGATATGGTGGGCCTCGAGGGCATAGCCGTGTCTGCACTCATTGTGGCAGAACTAATCACACAATGGAGACTTGCTTCCTCAAACATGGTTACCCTCCTGGCTTCAAGGGTAAAGGTAAATCTTCAACTAACAATGCCTCTTCTCAATCGAGTGATTCTGTTAATGCAGGAATTGATGCCTCACAACCAAAGTTTGGTTTTACTCAAGATCAGTATAACAACATTATGGAATTGCTTCAGCAGTCAAAACCTACACCCCAAGCCAATTCCATCTCAACTTCTCCTTTTGTCTTGAACTCACATGCTTCCAATAATAATGGTAATAATCCTAACCTATGGATCCTTGATATAGGAGCTACTAATCACATATCTTATATTTTAGAAGCTTTTCATTCATGTAAAACCATTGTCCCTATCTATGTCAGTCTGCCAGATGACTCACAAGCCACTGCATCAATGGCCGGTAGTATTATCATATCTCCCACCTTAACCTTACACAATGTGTTATATATTCCCACATTCCATGTTAATTTGCTTTCCATTGCTAAACTTGTTAGTAGCAATGACTATCATGTCCATTTCACTTCTAATTCGTGCCAAATTCTGCATAACCTTTCAAAGGAGATGATTGGTACAGCTAGCCTGCAAAGAGGATTGTATGTGCTTGATGCTGAAAATCATTCTCAAGCTTACCATTCTAGCTCTCAAGTCTCAAGTAATCTTTGGCATCTAATTAGGTTAGGCCACATTTCTAATGATGGTTTAAAACAAATTTCCAAAGTTTTCCCTTTCATTCCTTATGTTAATAATACAACACCATGTAATTCTTGTCACTTTGGCAAGCAAAAGAAATTGTCTTTTCCTCATAGTAACACGGTTACCAATGTTCCTTTTGAAATACTACATGCTGACCTTTGGGGCCCTTTTTCTACTACATCTATTTTAGGTCATAGATATTTTTTAACCTTAGTTGATGATTTTTAGACATACTTGGGTTATCTTTCTTAAATCTAAAGATCAAACTAAGAGTAGACTTATTCAATTTGTAGCCTATATTGAAAACCAATTTAACACGTCTTTGAAATGCTTAAGATCGGATAATGGAACTGAATTTGTTGCTGTTAAGGAATTCCTTCTGTCCAAAGGTATTGTTCATCAAACATCTTGTGTTGAAACACCCCAACAAAATGGGGTGGTTGAGAGAAAACATCAACACGTTTTAAATGTAGCTAGAACCCTTTTCTTTCAAGATTCCATCCCTTTAAACATGTGGAACTTTTGCATTCAACATGCTGTACACATAATCAATAGACTTCCTTCACCTTTGCTAAAACTTAAATGTCCTTATGAACTTTTATACCAAACATCTCCTATCCTAATTCACTTAAAAGTCTTTGGTTGTTTGGCTTATACATCCACTTTGCAAGCCCATAGAACAAAATTTGAGTCTAGAGCTAGAAAAGCTGTTTTTCTTGGTTTTCAAGATGGCACAAAAGGTTACATATTATATGATTTACAAAGTCACAATCTTTTTGTCTCTAGGCATGTGGTGTTTTATGAAACTCAGTTTCCTTTCAGCTCTTCTGTACCAACACAAAATAACCATCTTGACCTTTCTATTTTCCCAATACATGATGACCCTACTGATACATCACATCCTACTGATAATATCAGTACTTCTCCTAATTCTTTCCTGCAGCCTGACCATAATATCTCTCCAAATCTGTTACCATTGGATCCCTTTATCCATAGCCATGTACCACAAACAAACAATAGTCCTATCACTACTACGAAAAACCCATTTAACAACGGTTGGAAATGACATATAATGACGGGGGCGAAGGCGTTGTTATGTAGAGTGTTGTTGTATATGAGGTACGTACAATGACGGTCCGGGAATCGTTGTTGTATTCCAGTTTGCGCACACCATTTCACGATGGTTAGTTTAGTCAACCGTTGTGATATACTAAACTGTGATCTGGTTCGATTCTCAGCAACAACATTTTTTATTTATATTAGCGTTTGACATACAACTACGGATAGGTTTATAACCGCTGCCAAAAATAGACTGTTTTAAATATAAAATTTATCTGCGTATCAAATTATTCCCATAATTTATCCTGTCAAAACAGCTTATGTTTACATGCAAACACAATATGTGCATCAAACACAATTCTTCCTATATTGTATCCTTATAAATGAATCACAGAATTTATATCAAAAGAAATTTACATCAAAAGCTAAATGAATCAGAGAATTAAACTGCTAACATTGTTTAAATCAAAAGCCAATATTATTGATTTCATTATGTGCATCAAAAGCCAAAACTATTGTTCACATTATGTGCGTCAAAAGCAAAAAATATGTGCATCAAAAAATGTTGCTGATATATCATACAGCAGGAGTAGAACCCTTAAGCTGATTGTGGATATACGCCCAACGTTTACGAAGATCCACAAAGTCCTCAAGGGGGAATGGGGTTTCGTCGTTAAACATCTACATAAGAGCAAAAAATTGAAGATACATCATGCATGATAATAATTCAATAGTCAACTTATATATTAATATATGTAAACATTTTATGGCATATATTACCGTATCCCATGAATCAACAGTGCCAGCAAGGACGATGTTTAACATATGTTTCATGATAAAATACCCACACTCGTAACTCCCACGTTGTTTCCTCGTCTACAAATTACATGAATATAAAAACATGAATACAACCACACATGCATGAATGTAAATGAAATAAACAGGTAATCGGGCCACTTACTTTAGGAGCAAGGTATGTGGGCTTTTTTCTAACATTCCTCAATATATTAACTTGCTCCACAATACTGCACATTGAAAATTGAATTAAACATATTACATGATAAACTAATTACAATTAATGCCAAAGAAAATGATATTAAACAAAGACACTTACGTTAATACAAGATTTTTCATTGGTTTGTGGAGTGGATCGTGCAAGGAACACAGTAATGTCACCGTATTTGTCCTAAACGATATTACGATCAATTGCCAATGACCACTGAATGAACACGAGAATATATATATATATATATATATATATTATTAGTTGTTACTAAAACAAAACTAAATATAGAATATAGAAATAAATTACAACAATACTAACCTACATAGGAATGGTACAAGGTAACATT
The DNA here is from genome assembly GCA_022829125.1 of Lathyrus tuberosus. NCBI lineage: Eukaryota > Viridiplantae > Streptophyta > Magnoliopsida > Fabales > Fabaceae > Lathyrus > Lathyrus tuberosus. Next base: position 10,076,987 of record JALAZF010000003.1, read on the forward strand.
CTTTTTCTCCGTCATTTAGCCGGCTTTTCAAGTACTTTTCTCTGATAGTTTTATCATTATACGCCCAAGCAATAAAACTTGGGTCCAAGATTCCATATGAACTTGATTTATTTAATTCTATACAAACACGGTGAATGTACCTAAATGGTCAAAGAAAATGAATAAATTAAGGGAGAAAATAAAAAAAAATTATAATGTTTTATAATGACATGTATATTCGACTATATACTTACGTGCACCAAACTTGCAAAATATACATGTTCTATAATGACATGTATATTCGACTATATACTTACGTGCACCAAACTAAAATCACTACAGTTCGTATTCTCTTATCTCTAACAGCTATTAAGGGCTGATACCAAGAGCAACTTGATGTAAATAATGCTTTTCTTCATGGTGATTTACATGAAGAAGTGTATCTGACTCTTCCCCCTGGCTTAACTGGTTTTGATGACTCTAAAGTTTGTAGATTGCAAAAATCTTTGTATGGCCTTAAACAGGCTAGTAGACAGTGGTATCCCAAGTCATCCTCTTTTCTCATCTCTCTAGGGTACAAGCAATCTCAAGCAAACCACTCATTATATGTTAAATATGCCAACCATGAGTTTACTTCTTTATTAGTTTATGTTGATGATGTGGTGTTAGCAGGAAACTCTATTTCTGAGATTCATAAGGTCAAGCATCTTCTGGACCAACAGTTTAGAATTAAAGACCTTGGGCAACTGAGATTTTTTCTGGGATTTGAAATAGCTAGGTCTACAACTGGTATTTTTTTCAATAAGAGAAAATACACTCTAGAAATGTTAGAAGATGCAGGTATGCTTGCAGCCAAACCTTCTGCAGTGCCATTTCCTCCTACTATTAAACTGTCTGTTGATGAAGGCAATTTGTTGGATAGTCCTTCTTCATACAGAAGACTAATTGGAAGATTGATCTATCTTACCAACTCCAGGCCTGATATTTTGTTTGCCGTACAACACCTAAGTCAATATGTGGCTCAACCTCGTGTCCCTCATTATCAGGCTGCAATGCACATCCTAAGATATTTGAAATATGCTCCTTCCAAAGGTATTCTTTTTTCTTCATCTAGCAAAATACAGTTATTTGGATTTGCATATTCAGATTCGGCTCGCTGCCCTGATACTAGAAAATCAGTTACTCGATATTGTGTCATGCTTGGCTCTTCTCTCTTGTGTTGGAAGTCCAAGAAGCAGCAAACAATCTCCAGATCCTCGACAGAAGCTGAATATAGAGCTTTGGCGTCCATTACTTGTGAAATTCAATGGTCGAAGTATTTGTTTCATGATCTGCGTGTGCAATTTGACCAACCTGCTTCAGTATTTTGTGATAGCAAATCTGCCATTTATCTGGCTCATAATCTATCCTTTCATGAACGAAGTAAACACATCGAGTTAGATTGCCATATTGTGAGAGAAAAGATCAATTGCAAGCTGATTCATCTTCTGCCAGTTTCCACACATAATCAGCTCGCCGACATGTTCACTAAGCCTTTACATTCACCAAGCTTGCAAGACTGTCTTGGCAAGTTGGGTCTTTGCAACATCCAACGCCCAACTTGAGGGGGGATATTAGCATATATAATTAGTGATATCTCAGTGATATCTTTGTATTTAATTATATTGCTTAGTTTTTAGTTGGTAGTTGTTATGCCACGTGGCTTATTTGTTTCTTTGATCCTAGCCACACATTTCTTGTATTGTATTTGTATATATATCCTTTTTATGGATAATGTGAAGATAAGAAATAGAAAATATTTCAGTTACGTTTTTTAACTGTTTCATAACAACCTGTATTCTCTCTTCTTCTTTGATGAATATGAAGTTCATCTTCTTCATTTCACATAGTTTTTCTTCTGGTTATCTGAATATTGACACATTTCATTAATTTTTTATGAAAAAATCTGAGAGGAGGATTAAAATTGTTTGATGTTTGAATTTAAAATAAGGGGATTGATTTCCTGAATCAGATAAAATTTGAAACTAAAACTATAAATTAACCTAATATAATTAAGGTTTAATATCTTTTTTAGTTTTGTATATTAATTTCTAGATTTATTTTTAATCTTTATTTAAAAATGTTTATATTAATACTTTATTTTTTTTAAATATAATATGTTAGTTCTTTTTATCTAATTAACGATTATTTTTAAATTTTTTCTTTATTAATTAAATAAAAATGACTTAAATGATAATTATAAAAAATTAAAGAATTAATATAGACATTTTTAACATTAAATAACCAAAATAAACACAAGGTTAACCGAAGAAAAAAGATATTAAACATATATTTCATAAATTTATTAGAACACAATAAAATAAATATTAATTGATCCATGGTTTGATTGCTAACGACCTTATTTAATTTTTTTATGTATTAATATAAATAATTTATTGATATTTATAAATAATAATTTTAAAAAATATTTAATAAATTTAAAGAGTTATAATATATTTTATTCTAAAAGTTAAGTTATATAATATTTTTTTAATTGATTTTACATACTAAATGAATATATTTTGTCAGAATTTTTATTTAAAAAAATTATTACAGAATAATCGTTTCAGTGTTTTTATATTTATTATTATAGTATATAAAAATATATGTCATTTATATTTTAAATGTTCATTTGTTTAATTATCTATGACTTAAGAAAATTTAAGAAACCATTTAAATTTATCTTATATATTGATAGTTACTATATATATACGGTTAAAGGAAGTGATGTTTTGAAACTATATTTATTCATATTAATATCAATTATCTAAATGTATTGTGTTATTTCTTAAAGTCTCAATTACTCCTTATTAAAAATTAATTAAATACACTTTTGATCCTCTAGTTTATGTGTTTTAAACAATTGATCCTTTATTATAAAATCAACTATTAATATATATTTTTAATGACGTGTCTAGAAAATTTTATTAATTAATAATTTTTTAATAATTAATAATTTAATAAATTATTATTAATAAATTTATTAATTAAAATTTTGAAAAACAGACCTAAAGCCCATTTCTTCATCGTAACACTTATGTAATATCTTTCACATGTTTCAAACTTTATAAACCCTCATATTATACTAGGAAAAAACAATGTTGGACTATACTACCAACACCACCACAACTCACCTTTCAACTTCAACTTCAACAAACAACAACAACACATCATGAGAAATTTTATGAATTTATACATAACCTTACCTACATCTTTTTATAAGTTCATGCTTCGTCAAAACGATCTCAAACTTCTGGTATATATCACCATCATCTTGTTTTCCTTTTCATATGTTATATTTCTATCTTGTTTATCGAAGTTGAATATTTGTTGTCCATTTTTTATAACTGCAGTATCTTCCTGCATTTATGATATGTTCAACATGTCTCATCTATTAGGACACATCAAGTCTCAAATACAACTATAAATCATTCATTATTACACATACATAAGTAATTCTAAAATGTTATTACAACGACAATTTTGAGCTATTACAACAATAGAAACAATTTTGAGCTTTTAGCATATGCTCTTTCTGCACTTCAATAATCCACAAAGACAATTTTAAACTATTAATGCATGTATTGTGTTGCTGTAACAAATGTATTTAGTAAGGGTGGGAAGATAGATGACGTTGTTGGTTTGTTCTTCAAGATAGAATGCTTTACAGAGATGTTGTATCGTGGACCACTGTTATGTCTTCTCCCTAACCACTTCATACAACACCACAAGCCCATTCGCACAAATCATTCCATCATGTGGTGGTGGCGATGGCGGTGGCAAGATCATTCCATCTCATTATAGACAACCCTTTTGGTAAGTGGGTGTATTTATACAAACATTCACTACGCCAAAAAAGACCTTTAGCAGCGCTTTTTTTTGCCTTTAGCAGCGCTTTAAAGCGCTGCCAAAGGTGGCGCTGCTAAAGGTAAAGACATCGTTTTTTTTTCCTTTAAAAAGCGTTGAAATAGGTCCCCCTATAGGACCCCCTTTAGCAGCGCTTTGAAAAGTGCTTTCGTATGACCCCCATATAGCAGCGCTTTTCCAAAGAAAAGTGCTTTCGTATGACCCCCTTTAGCAGCGCTTTTAAAAGCGCTGCTATAGGTCCCCCTTTAGGCAGCGCTTTTTCAAAGAAAAGCGCTTTTGTAGGACCCCCTTTAGCAGCGCTTTAAAAAGCGCTGCCTTATGTATACGCCATGACACCCTTTAGTAGCGCTTTTTTTAGAAAGCGCTGAAGTGCTTTTTAAAAGCTTTTTTTTAAATATCAATTATTAAACCTGTATAATTTATCAGAATTCATAATCATTCATCACATGGCCTTTGATACCATTATATGTCAACACATAGGCCTTATAGCATTATAATTCAACAATAGGCCTTTATATGATTAAAATTCAAGACATAAATGGTAAAAACCATTATATATACAACACCAAAATAACCATTACATATATATATATATATATATATATATATATATATATATATATATATATATATATATATATATATCTCAATACAAACTATACAACACGAATTCCATACACCAATTCGAAACCTTATACACCATATATCCATCACCTATATATACAACACCTTCCATAAACCTAACACAATTTCTAAAACTAACAAATTCTCATTTCAACCATGTATTGACACCAATCCTCCTTTATTTCTTCCAATTTGTCTTTCGTGTAGGTGGCACACTTGAATTCATCAAAATACTACATTTTAAATAATATGCATGATTTAGTTAAAAGTAATTAATTAGATGAAATATCCGATAATAAATCTTAAAATAAATCATAACTTATATATAAATTCATACCTTGGTTGGAATCTCTATGTGTTCCAAAAAAATAATTTCTTTCATGAATCTCAAGACAAAATAACCACAATCGATACCATTATGTTGCCGAGGACACTGCACATAGAAAAAAAGTATTAATAAGTCTCATAGATGACTTGTCTTATCAAGTAGCATTACTATTATAATATCAAATCATACCTCAACTCTTAGCCATGTAATGTTGTTTGCTTTGCTCTTTCGTACTCGAACTTGTCGTTGTGATCGAAATATTTGTATGGATCTATCATAATATAAACGAATATTTAGAGCAATCTCACATAAATAAAGAAATACACACGCGAATATTTAAAACAATCGCATCACTTACGTATCAATCATGTTCTTCATCTCCGGGTATTTTGTTTGATCACCCTCTAGCGAATCCAGATAATAGACTATTTCTTTTATCGAATTAATCGCAAGCAACAACCAGTGTCCACTGTAAAATTAAACAAAAGTATAGATGAAAATGTTATACACAACATAAAAAAGCGAAAGATTATAATAAAGGAAGTTAGGATGAAAATCTTACCCATGGCCAGTATTATATGGTAAAAGATACAACTTCTTTGTATCAATGTTGGTCATAAATTCACCTACTAAGTGATATATAGAAGTCAGCAACTTCTCTGTATCAATGTTGGTAAAAGATACAACTTCTCTGTATCAATGTTGGTCATAAATTCACCTGTATATATAGAAGTCAGCAACTTCTGGACTGAACCACAAAGTGTAAGATTCTTGAAAACGATATGAATTCACTCTTCACAAGTAACCCCTATAGCAAATGAACGTAAGTTAGTAACTGGTGGTGTATACCACATATAACAAGACAAATTTAGTATGTAATATGACAAACAAGAAATATCGGAGGAACAAGTCAAAGTTTCAAGAAACAAATTTAGTAAACATCATCATTAAATCAAATAGCATGGTATAGTTTCAACTCAACATTGTCAAAAAAAACAACTTCAACGCTTAAGTTCAAGTAACTTCAAAGTTCTATCATAAATTCAAATTCAATTAACAATTCAAGCACTATTTATCATTTTCAATCAACTCTCAAAATAACAATTAATTTTATAATTAATTTCAATCATCTCTCAAAATAAATTCAATCACTAGTTCACTTAACTACTAATTTCATTATCATTTTCAATAACAACCAAATTCTTACATCACTAAAATTTTCCGATAAATATTCACTTTAACTTTACAAATAACCCTATAACAACCTCAACAATCTAACTTCTACAACACTCTTAACTACCTTGACTTTTCTAATTAATCACTATTCTACAAATTTTACACATTAAACTAACTTCTACTATTCTACAAATTAATCATTAAACTAACTTCTACAAATTAATCACATTTTACACAATAATCACTATACTAACTTCTACTAATTAATCATTAAACTAACTTCTACAAATTAATCACATTTTACACAATAATCACTATACTAACTTCTACTATCACAACAATCAAATCTAAAAGAGCAACAATCAAAACCAACAGATGAAAAATTGATAATCAAAGAAAGAAAAAGGCAAAATGCAAACAACCCTATTGCCACACGAGAAACAAACCTGCTGCCACACAAGAAGCAAACAAACCTGTTGACATTTAATAAAAATTGTATTAAAAACAATAACAAACAAAATAAACTAAACATGCTCAGAATCTAAACATGCTCAGAATTTTAATAAAAGATGCTCAAGAACAAACTCAAGAACAAACAAAAGAAACTATATAGCAAATTGTCAACATTATATAATCACTCAAGAACAAACTCAAGAACAAACAAAAGAAATTATTGCATTTTTTATGAAATGGAAATGGAAATGGAAATGGAAATGAAATGAAATGAAATAAAAAAATATACCTTGCACGACGCACAGTGACGGCCGGAGGAGCAGCGAAGGTCGGAACGACGTGAGTGAGAGTGAGAACGAGAGTGAATAGTGAGAGCGATAATGAGAGTGAGAACGAGAGTGAAAACAATGATAGGGTTAAAAATTAGAAATGATTTATTACTGGTTTAATTTCTGCATTTTAATTTTTACTAAAGCACCTTTAGCAGCGCTTTTAGAAAGCGCTTTTGTAGTCTTGGCTTTTGCAGCGCTTTTAGAGAAAAGCGCTTTTTAAGGTGTGTAGTGAATTGGGCCTTTAGCAGCGCTTTTTGAAAGCGCTGCCTAAAGTATGGTATACCTTGGGCCTTTAGCAGCGCTTTTCGAAAGCGCTGCCTTATGGTAACCCTTTAGCAGCGCTCTTTATAAAACGCTTTCTAAAGTTCATCTGCCTTAGGGCTTTAGCAGCGCTTTTGAAAAGCGATGTCTTATGTCCCTTATATAGCAGCGCTTTTTTTTTTCGTTTTTTCTTTTTTTTTAGCGAAACATATAGCAGCGCTTCTGTCAAAAAGCATTGTCTTTGTTGTGCTGCGGAAAATCATTTTTGGCGTAGTGATTTTATATGGGATATGCTAATATTTAAAGTGATAGAAATTGAATCTAATTCCTTCATGTACCTGACAACCCATCAGTGGCTAAAAAAGGATGTTGCATTAAGACAATGCAGTTCGTTTTTCTTCCTAAGTTTAATTGAAAAATTGACGTGTGAATTGTTGCAGGTGCAGAAGATCAATGGTTATCATTTTTCACCTTACAACTAACTGTTATGTTTTATCAAAATGGTACTTATTCTTGGTGTGAGAAGACAGTCAATTGTTATGCATTGGAAAGAGTTTTAGTTTTGCATGTTTAATAGAAGTTCCACATCGTTTTTTCAATAAATAAAACTAGAAAGAGTTATAGTTTTGCATGTTTAATAGAAGTTCCACATAGTTTTTTCAATAAATAAAACTAGTTCTTATAAAAAGCATTCACACATATCATGTTGAATCATGAATATTTGGCTACTTAGTTTAGAGAATGGGCTCAGGGCCCAATAAATCTATTTTATAATTTATAATCATTAATTTCTAAACAAATTTTTTTAAATTCTTAAAAAAACATATTAATTAAAAGAAATATTAATAAAATAAATTATCATTAATTAAAAGATATAATTAATTTAATTAAAAAATATTAATAGATAAATAATCTAGTCATCAATGACATGTCATTAAAAGTAAATTTTTTTATCCCAATCATTAATGTCACGTCTGCAAAAGTGGAGGGGAACCACAAAAATCCAAAGGCTATCAAAATTAAGGGACCAAAATCGCAGGTTTTGTAATAGGGGGCCAATTATTTAAAATACTCAAAGGGACCAAAAGTGCATTTAAGCCAATTTTATTTTTACATTGACGTTACCGAATGCCACATGGGTCACTATTATGGTAATAAATTCTTACAATTTTGCTTTATATATCTAAGCAAAAGTTGAAGGCGATAAATAAAACTGATCTTACCGGTGATCAAAAGTAAATCGGTGGCTAGCAACATGTCGTTGTCTCCAACGTTAGGTGAGAAAAATGGGGGGTATACCTGCAAGGCACTCCGATGCTAAAGTTAGTACAGAGTGAAAGAAGGCAAGTACAGAGATTAAGAAGAAGTGAATTGAATACTTGACCCTCCGTCATAGGAGGGTATTTATAGAGAGCCTCAGCGTTGAGCCAACGGTCTTCATTATGGGCTGAGTTATCTGGCCCATAATGGATGACTGTCAGGATTTCTACGTGGAGATAGGGATGAGCAGCTCGTGCTCATCATCCTAGGCCAACTGCCCCGCATTCTCCGGAAAGTGGAAGCCTTGCCCGTTACGAAGGGCAGAACGTTTTCGTGAGGTACGCGGGATTAGTTGGCCACGTGTCCTCGGGTGAGGAGAACGTGGGGAATGTGCTCTCTATCGGCTATAATGGATTGGGCCTTTGCGTTAGGCCTTCTTCGACTTGGTTGTGCCCGACGGTGGGCCATTCCCAGACACAGTCCAGAACAAGAGCCCCCAGTTCGTTGCTCCCAGGCAGGGGAGTAATGACTTAGAGTCAATTCGTATGTCAAATACAGATAAAGGAAATAAGTGAGAGGATATCGTTTATTTGGATTTGTGGCTGCAAGCTCGCGGAGCTATGGTCGCGAGGGAGCATGAAAGTTATCCCTCGTGCCCAACAACGTGAGCCTGTTAACAGTTTTTCATCGAGTTTCTACTCGCGGAGATGCTAAGTAGTCGCATGTGCTAGACAACACCATCTCAATTTGAGTTTATCAGCGAGGCCATGTGCTCGTAAGGATGCCAAAGTTGTTGTCTATGCTCGACAATGTATCTTGTTTCAAGCCTTTCTCCGAGGACATGCTCGCGAGGGAATGTCAAAAGTTAAGCCTCGTGCTCGACATCTTGGGATCCGAAACTTTGATAGGACTTAGAACGACGAACCTCGAGCCATGTGTCGTAGCTATTTGATGCGCAATGATGACCTATCGTAGGGGTGCTCAAGATCCAGAAGGCATCACGCTTGCCCATGCCATGAGATCTCTTATAAATTGGAAGTATATGGGGTCATTTGGTATGCTCGCTTCATTTTCAAAGTTCGTTTTCAAAGTTCGCTTCTCTCTTCCAATCGCTAGTCACGCCGCCGTCGAAGCCATCGTCAACACCCTTTTCACCTCCGTAGACTTCAAGAATCCTCTATAATCAAGTAAGTCTTCATTACTCTCCTTGATTTATGTGGCTATTTTTAGCTTTAGGAAGGGGATTTCGCTGCCCTTTAGAGTCCAGTTCCGGTGAACGTTGGTGTTTGGTGGTTATTCCGCAATCCTCAAGCGCCGACCACCGTCGTACTTTGAGTAGGAAATTGGCAATCCGTGTGTTTCCCGGTGACGCTCATGAACACTGTGATAAAGTTATGAGTTTCCCTGCGAGGCCTATGAATTTTCCGGTGACGTTCGTGAAGTTTCTGATGAAACTCATGAAGTTTCCGATGAAGCTCGTGAAGTTTCCGATGAAGTTCATGTACTTTTCGGTGAATTTCATGAAGCTTTTGTTGGGATTTGTGTCGAGGGGATTCCTTCTCGTGAGGTTGCAAAAACTTTCTGATGGAGCCTCATGTCGAGGAGACTCTTCCCCGCGAAGATTCTGATTCAGAATCCTCGTGTCGAGGAGACTCTTCCCCGCGAAAACTTTAAGTTTTACATTAAGGTTTTGTGTCGAGCGGATCCTCGCGATTTCGCACTTGCTATTTAAACAAAGGGCTATTGTTCGGGACCATGTCCTCGTACCACTCCTTGCCCTTTCACTTGATTTGTAGTGGAAGGGTGGATTTGATTTAACAGCCAAATTCACTGTTTTCCTATGATTTTAAGGTTAAAATGGATCATCATGCCGAGGAACCCTACCTGGTTGACACCATCACTAATCCCCTTTTATCTTGGGTTGGGGAGGAAACCCGCGGGATCGCTTCGTGCTTTGCCGACGACCCATCGGATGCCTTCACCATCGTTGAGGAGCTGGATCACCCCGAGGCTAGGGAGAGCTAGGATGTATACAAACCTAAAAAGATGGAGCGGATTTGCTCGACCTTCAAGGGGGAAATTTCCGCAATGTACGAGTTTGCCTTTAAGGAGTTAGGGTTGCGTTTTCCATTCAACGACCTTCAGATGGGAATCTTTGTTCGGCTGGAGTTGGTACCTTCTCAGTTGCATCCAAATGCGATCACATTCATCTAGGAATTCGAGATCGTCTGTCGGTATCTCGAGTTGGGTGCCACCCTTCCCTTGTTCTTCCACTATTTCCACCTGCAACGACAATCCACAACCGGGAAACACAGCTGGGTATCCTTCAAGCAGCCGAGGAAGTTATTCAAGATGTACATGGACTTCGTTCATACTTTTAAGGATAGGTAATTTTTGGTTAGTCCTGTGTCGGAGGCGGCCATAGACTCCTTGTTCTAGCGCATGGTAGCACTCGGGGAAGATGGCAGTGTATGCCATGATGAAAACGGGGAGGAGGTGATGCAGCTGGAGGCAAGGTTTTCCCTTTACTGGGAGAAGACCTATTTCAACAAGGGCACGGACTACTATCTCACCAAGCCTAACGAGCTAGATACTGAAGACCAAGTTGCCTACAATAAGATTATGGCATTCGTGGACAGCTTCGTGCCCAGTCAGTGTGTGACCAAGAACGGAAGCGCTATCGTCGACGAGGATGGCCAGCTTGTTTACGAGGCCCGACTCATCAATACCAAAGACCTCCTCGAGTGTCGTACTGTTGAAGAGGCTTTAGCGCTTTTAGGTAGCTATTTTTCTTAACTTGCTTGTGTGTTTTTTTTCCTAAGTATGTTAAGCCATGTTAGTTTTTATTGTAGGTAAAATGGCCAATCTTCAAGACCGCATCGTCAAGCTTGTTGCGGCCAAGGCAAGCAAGAAAACTCCCAAGAACCAGGTCACTCAGATTCTAGAAGAATCCAGGGTGGACTCCGGCCTTGGCACCTTTTCTTCACCATCGGGCGGCCAGTATCCCCTTCAACAAGGCTCTTCGGCCAAGAAAATGCATCGTGCGGAGGAACCCGAGGCCATTGATCTCACCACGGATGGTCCCGAAGAGAAGTCTGTGTTGCCCCCTGCCATCTTAATAGGGGTTTCTTCGAGGGAGACCATTCCTTGGTTGTGCACAAGGCAGAGTCCTCGGCCATCTTGAATCTCGACAAGGTGGGTAGGAGGAAAGTACTGGCCCAGGATACAGCGACCTTGATGAGGGTCTTAGAGACGGCCCTGGTCCTCAACGACGAGGATACTTGTCCTGCCGCCGAGCTGAGAAAGTTGCAGGCACAGAACATAATGCTTGAGGCAAAGAAGATTGATGTGGAGAATGCCTTTGCCAACTACATGGAAAAGCACGTGATCTGGGTTAGGCTTCTCACTAATCTGGGTGAGATGAAGGAGGCGTTGGCTAAGGATAAAAAGACCCTTGAGACGAGGATCGGCGAAATGGAAGTTGTTACGGCCCCTGCCGATGACGAGTCCGCTGAAGAGAGGGCCTTGTTGACTCGCGGTGAGTTGGTCTCACGGATCATGGTCCTCGAGCAAGATTGCTTGGATGTCGTCGGGATGGGTTTCGATAATGTAGTGGCTCAGCTCCAAGTTGTGAACCTCGAGTTCGAGCTTGTCACCGATGGGATTGGATTTCTTTACTAGGTGGTCGACGATAAAATAGTCGCTCCTCGACTTGACGACGACGGTGACGCCGAGGGGGAGACCCAACCCGAGGGTGAGGAAAATGTTTAAATTTATTTGTTTGTATTCGTTTGGCCTGTGTGCCATGATTTGTATTTGTCTGACATGCGCGCCCTGCTTTGTAATACTTGACGAGTTCGTTGTAATTCTTTGACGTCATTGGCCTTTGTGGTCGTTATCTTAATATAACTTTACTTTTTTGACATGTGCGTATATGCCTTTGTATATTTTGCTCGCCGAGTAAATAGTTTCCTCGGTTAATACTTATGTTTGAATGCAAATTATTTTTGCTAAGTGTATATGGGGTTTTACTTGACAGAATTGGTGCTCGACAGTATAGGGAACTTGTTCGAGTTATCGAAGTTGGCTTCTGATTGATAGCAGAGCTAAGATCTCGGTTGAGGTCTTAAATCCACGGCGTGAACCTCCCATCGCGAGTTGGGTGTTCTGCTTTTGTGGTACGTCGACGGTGGAGCTCAGTTAAGGATTCCCCGTTGGGCCAAGAATCTGCTCGTCAAAAGAGTGGAAACTTGCCTTTTTGTTTAAGTTAGAGACACTATGCTTGTACCCGAGCACGCCTCTATGGCCGGGACGCATCTTGTCGTCGTTGAATAGGGTACGACAACTGTCTGGCCTAGCTGTTGTAGCCGATGATTTTTCTTGAAGGTTCGCCCTTTACATGTGAACTTTTAATTTATGCCAAAGGAGAGAATGGGAAAAAATCTGAATAAACCCGTGAGTGTGTGCAATGCAAAACAATGCACTTGAGAGATCGGGAATCGGGATTGGTTATACAAAGGGAAGGTATTAGCACCCTAAGTATCTATAGTATCCTATAGGAACCTCTTGCATATATTTGTGTTACTATTGTTTTAAGTTACTTGTTGTGTGATAAGAATTTTTTGATTGGTTTTGAATGAGTGATGTTTTTGTAGGGTGTGTTGAGATAAATTATGATAAAAGGTGTAGGGAACTTAATGGTTTTATTTAATATTGTGCTCGCTAAGATCTCGCAATCTTATGCCTACGTATTCTCAAAAGAAAGTTGAGAAATCAGAGCGTTCGTAGTTCTACCTACTACTGGGTGGAATTGGGTTTGTTGGTTTTTTGAGAAGAGACAAATTGTCATCTTAAGGGAGATATCTCACGTATTCACCACAAAATTTTTGAGAAAGAAGATAATAAGGGAAGAAGCTTTAAAGTTAGATGTAGAAAACCCAGAGTAATGCCACATCTTCCTTTAAATTAGTCTTTGCATTTTAAGAGAAGAACCTTAACTTGGATATAGAATCAATAAGTGTGCCACTTACATCACTTAAATGAAAGAAGTGTTTTTGTACCAGAATAAGAGAAGGACTCCAGCTTGGATTTTGAATCAACAAGTGTGCCACTTACATCACTTAACTGGAAAAAAGTTTGAAATGTTTGATTTATGTTGTGGAGAATAGAAGAGACATCTCTTCCATAGAGATGACTCATGTCTCATCTCTGGGGAAGAGTTTTGAGTTTGAAGCCAAAGTTTGGCTAGGGTTTGACTTTAGGTTTGAGGTTTGAAACCACAAGGGGTAGTGTGTTGACTTTAGGACTCCAAAAATGGAATTCTCATCTTGTCATACCCCAAATTTTGACCACTAAGATTCCCCATCATTGTGCAAATCATCATCACAATATGGATGAACCCTTAGTCTCCCTAAAGATGGGTGAGCATCCACTATAATCAGACTTAGGATTTTAAGCCCTCTCAGAGCTCTTAGACAAAGGATCAATCAAGAAATGACATGATCTTCAACTTGTCTAGCCTCTCAAACATCCACAATGGATCAAAAGGACTCCCATTTCAAGGATTAAGCGCAAGGCTGCTCCCTTCTAAGTGGATTAAGCCTCAAGATCGCCAGTGTCACCAAATTAGGGTTTTGGTCGACCAGGGTCTCCAGATGGGAATTCTCCTCTGGGCATGAGCTAATGCTTCAAGGCATAACCTATGATGCTCCAAGGGACATCATAAACCCAATCACCAAGTCAATTTAGCCTCAGGGGATGCATACATCAAAAATCAGGAATTAGGGTTTCTTGACCTAATTCACCCCTAAGTTGACTTTTGGGACAAATCATGAGCCAAGACCTCAAGGGAGGATTTGAGGGTCTCTAACACACTACATTAATCCATTTGCAACAATGGATTAATCCAAGAAACTTGAGCAATAAGTTTCAATTTCATCTGAACCACAATTAGGGTTTCGCGAGAAAAGTCAACTGTAGTTTTGACTTTTGACCAGGACATGCTCCCAAATCCTAGGACATGATTCAATACACCCTATAAAACCTATGAAATCAATCTATCAAGTTTGATTTAAGTCAAGGACTTTATTTCATAGAGGATCACACGGTTTGGAATTCATCTAACAAAAAGTCAATTGTGCACAAAAGTCAACTTTGACTTTTTGAGATTTTTCACAAAAATGGGTTTTTAACCCTAAAATGATGTTAATGTGTGATCATAAAAACTTAGAAAATTTTCTAAGTTTTGGAATAAAGTGGCAAGGGTACCAACTTTGGAGGACCATAACTCCTAAACCACAAGGCCATTTTCCCCATCCAAAGCTGGATTTGTAGCACTCATGGCCCTCTACAAAAGTGTCAACTACACCTCATTCCAATTCATTAAGGATTTTGAGTTATGGAATGATCAAAATGGCTGAAAACATGAAATGCCACTTTTTCCAACACTTAGTGAAATTTTCACTAAGTCAGAATCTGCCTTCATTTTTTTCCAAATGTAGGGGCATTTTTCACTAGGATCCAAAAAGTATCAAGACCAAATATGATCAGACAGTTGTTGTATCATATGAGGGCTTTCCAAAATGACCAAGAACATCACCAAACTCAACTTGAGCCATGAGATATGACCATGGCAACTTGCTTTGCTGAAAAATGCCAAGGCAAGGCAGATTTTGGAGTTTTGCTCGATTTGCTCAAATTTTTCAAAGGGCAAGCAACTCTATCCATCTGAACACCTCAAGGGGGGACCAAGGAGGAACCAACTCTGATCCCAAGCCTCCCAAGTCTTTGGAACAAAAAATAGCATGTTAAACCTAGAAATCCCTAAAAGAGGGACAAGACTCCAATTTTGGATTGGAGTATTTAATGGATGCACCAAGGTGGCATAGACTGACACATTTGCAACTGAATTCAGTCAAGAATGATCCAACAACTAGGGAACCACAACTCTGTGCTCTAACCTCTAGTCAATGGCTAGAGGAGACTTGGATTCTCATTTGCCAACATTAGCCAAACCTCTGCTGCAGTTGCCATTCACTATTGATCCCAAAACAAACCAGCTCTACTATAAATAGAGCTCATTTGTGCTCAGTTTGAGTACCCCAAAGCCATCAAACAGATGCTTTCCTCAAAATCCCTTTCTTTAGGAAAAAATACCTTCTTTAGCAAGGTAACTCTGAGTTTTTGAGTTAGAGAGCATCATAGCTCATGATCCTAACACATATGTCTAAGCTGTCCAAACTCTCACAAGTGACCTATAACACCAAAATCACAAAGTCACATCTGAAAACCTCAAAATAGGCTTTTTTTTTTGCATTTTTCAAGCCATGTCTTGATTCAGTCACTTTCCAAACCAGATAAGACCTCAAACACACTCCAAATATCATCCTTAAACTGTCCCAAATGGTTCTCCCCATCTGAAACACCATTTGAGAGAGTTGCTATTTTGACCATTTTGACCCCTTTTGCAAGAAAGGGTCAGTTTGTGTTTTTACAGGTTCCAGCTGATTCCACTCATCCTATAAGGTTCTAAGGGATCATTTGAGAGTGTCCAAAGCATCAAACCATTTCTGGAACAAGAAACTTGGCAGATTGCACAAAAACTCCAAAAGCTCAAAAGAGAGGTAAGCATCATGACTTGAATCTTCCAAAATATGCATTGCTTTGAAGTCCACTGATCATGCACATCTCATACATGTTATATATGTTGTGTTTGAACCAATTTATCATGTAATTCATGCTTGTACCAAAGTGTAGCATAGAAAATGCAATTATAGGCCTATTTTAAAACCACTATCGGATTTTGAGGAGGGAACATGATCTAAAAAAAATACCACCACCATTGTATTCCTTGTGAAATTCTAGGCCAGATGCATATAAATTTTGTCCCCAACCATGGAGAAATGAGAAAGTTATGGACCTTCCTGTTTCTTGGCAAAACTTGCCTTGCCTTGCCTTGGCCAGGCCTAGAAAACAAGGCAAGTCTTGTGTATTTGTTGGTTTGTTTCAATCAACGGATGTATCACCACCCCAGTGGTAAGGCGCACGCCCTAGAACCTTGAGGTCGTGGGTTCAAACCCCATCCATGTCATTTTGTGTGTTTTAACTTTTTGCTATTTTTTCCAATATTTTCATGTTTTGTTAATTAATTGGAAAATTAATAACTCCTTTTAATTATTTTTTATTGGTTCTTTTTGCAAAAAATACAAAAATATTGAAATATTTTATTCCACAAAAAATTAAATTTATATTATTTATTTAATATAATTAGTATTTTTGTGAATAAATTCCTTTTTAATTGTTTTAAACATTTTAAAAATGAATATTTACTTTGAAAATCAAAGCCAAATGAGTTTTAGTATTTCTTGTGATTAAAACCTCATTTTTTCAAACCTTAAACAAAAATCACAAGTGGTTTATTCAAGCCTATTTGGTATTTTTATTTGATTTTCTTTTAATATTTACTTTTAAAGGAAAAGAAATTAGGGTTCTTTGATTTTCACCCCCATAAATCATTTTCAAACCATTTTGGGCCTCTAATAGAGTGTAAGACCCAATCCTTTGTAAATACAAAACAATTTTTGGGCCTCACTTATTGTATAAGTCCCGTTGTATTTCAAAAGTTCGGCGCGATCATGGCCCGTGTAAAATAAACAAATCTGGGCCTCTCCATGAGCTGTAAGCCCCACCACTTGTACAAAAATAAACCTTTGGGCCTCTTGAGAGAGTATAAGACCCATCCCCTTGTACAGAAAACCTTTTTGGGCCTCAGTCACTTGTATAAGTCCCTGTACAAATTCAAAACAACAGTGCAATCACTGATAAAACCTTGGGCCTCTCCTTGAGCTGTAAGCCCCAATAATCTTTTCAAAGCACTTTCTCCTTTGATTTTGAATATAATATTGTTATCAAAGTTTTCTTTGTTGGACAAACTAACAAAACAACATGGAAGCTCTACAACCGAGTAAGTGTTTACCTGCTTTCAATTACCGCTTTCATATGTATATAACTGTACTGTGGGGCTGTTTCACTGTAAGTCTTCTTTCATAAACTCATATCGACTGTGTAATAATCGTATAGATATTTAGAGTTTCCCCGGCAACTACGACTAGCACTAGGTAAAGCCCTGTTGGTCGCTCTTAAATACAAACAAAACTAGATCCCCATAGGATTACCAGACACAGTCTTCCCTCCTCTTGGGGTTAAACAATATGGAGACGTGAAAGACAGCATTCTCGGTGAACCCTTTCACAGACTGTCACCCTTAGACATCGTCAAAGAGACTCTACTCCCCAGAGATGATCTTTTCTCCGTGAATGGCATCTCTTGAGTTTCTTCCAAATTCTCGAATTTTCCTGGCTTGATCTATTCTCAGTGAATGGCATGTCTTGAACTTCTCGGGATTTGGGGACCCTCAGGCTTCTTAAAAGCATCCCCGCCACCTCTTGGGCGTTGTACAAGGACCCGTCGGCTTCTTAGAAGTTTTCATAGCCTCCTCTTAGGCTTCGTATAATGATTCTCTCTCCGAGAAGACAACCTCCTCTTGGGCTTCGTACAATTTGTCCCTTCGGCTTCTTAAAAGTTTCTCGCCTCCTCTTGGGCTTCGTACAAATTGTCCTGACGACCTCTTAAAGGTATAGGAACAAAAATTAGTCATCTTAATAGAACAATGTTTCAAGGAGTCTGGATCTTACTACTACTGTTTCTTAAGCATAGTGCAAAAGATAAAACCCGTAGACTTGGGCAGTCTCAATACCCTTCGGATTCCCCGTTTCCTTAAAGAACAGGAAATAATCCCGATCCTTAGATCAAATCCATGAGTATAACATTACCCATATAAGAACTGATTTTCTCTTTTAACCAACATACTGGACCTGTCACTTAACTGAAACAGTAACCTTAGCCTCGTCTTGGGCTTTGTACAATGATTCTCTCCAACAAAGTTAACCTTTGCAGCCTCCATCTCGGGCTTCGTACGAGATACAAAAAGACTCTCTTGTTGAGTCGATCACCTTTAGCCTTCATCTCGGGCTTTGTACGAGATACAAAATACTCTCTTGTTGAGTATAAAAAGACTCTCTTGTTGAGTCGGTCAACCTTTAGCCTCCGTCTTGGGCTTTGTACAAGACACACATAAAACACTCTCTTGTTGAGTATAAAAGATTCTCTTGTTGAGTCAAACCTTTCTAACCTCCATCTCGGGCTTTGTACGAGATACAAAATCACTCTCTTGTTAAGTATAAAAGACTCTCTTGTTGAGTCAAACAACCTTTAGCTTCCGTCTTGGGCTTCGTACAAGACACATATAAAAGACTCTCTTGTTGTGTCAAACAACCTTTAGCTTCCGTCTTGGGCTTCGTACAAGACATATATAAAAGAATCTCTTGTTGAGTCAAACACCTTTAGCCTCCGTCTTGGGCTTCGTACAAGACACATACAAAAACACCCTCTTGTTGGGTCAATAGCCTCCTCTTAGGCTTTGTATAAGGAAACCCTGGTTGAGTCAATCAACATTTTAGCATCAAAATCTGTGCCTTGCTCACAACATACAAACATCAACAACTCCTTTTCCTTCATTGAATTACTGTAAGCGGCAAGCCTCTGGATTATTTACATCCACGCCACTGCCCCTCTTTTAGCATGAGAAATTCCTAAGGAAAGATGGCATTACTCTACACTGAGTTAAAGTCTTCACCTTCAGGTTGAAAATCCCTTATAAAGGAAATTATTGCATTACTGGATTCACATATCCCAGTTAAAGTAATTCTCCTTTATAACCAGTCACCTAACAAATGTGACAAACAGACCCCTTTAGAGATGAAAAATTCTCTCTAAAGTCAAAACCCCTTTAGCTTCATATCTCGGGCTTTGAACAAGATACACATAGACCCTTCAGCTTCACATCTTGGGCTTTGAAGAAGATACAAACCACCTTTAGCTTCATGTCTTGGGCTTTTAACAAGACACCAAAACACCATTTCCTCCCATAGAATCGGAGGAACTACGATCGCTCTGATTTCCCTATTTCGGTTAACGAGAATATGTAGGCATAAGATTGAAAGAAAAATCTTAGCGAGCGCACCACATCGAAAACCTCAGGTCACAAATCCTCACATATCAATCAAAACATCCGAGTCCGTATTCCCCACCAAAAGTCTAAACTCGATCAAAATAACCTAAGAGGGCCCTTCCACATTGATCGCATCTGTAAACCAGCGGTTTTGACTGTTTAACCTCAGTTTGCAAAGCAGGGTTAGTTGGAGACATCTATTTCCCTTCCTTCATCAGCTTTAATAGGATAAAAAATGAATCGACCTGTAGTACCCCCCCCCCCCCCCGAGCGACAGTGCCTAAGAACCACGTCCAAAATCGTTCGCTACAGAAAAGTGGCGCCCACCGTGGGGCTCTTCTTTCTTTCTTACAATTTAGGGTGAAAACCTTGTACAAGTCATTTTCTTGGCGGTGGCCGCCACAGAAAAATGGCACCCACCGTGGGGCCTGTGTTTCATCTCTAGGGTAGAAACCAAAGAGTGGGGACTTCACTGGGGATAATACTTTTTGTTGACTTCACTAGGATCTTAGGTCAAAACCTTTAAGATGGGAAGGTACCACAGAATGGCGACTCCGTCGGGGAGCCATTTTCTGTCAGGAACATAGAATTCATAGCTCTTAAAAGTCTAGGACATTAGGACAAATATATATACTACTTTTCCTAATTGATATCTGTGTTTATTTTTCTGCTAATGGGAATGCGTGTGATGCCGCATGTGGAAAGATTGAGTATACACCTAGGAAAAACCCCTTTCAGTAGTGCAGAAGCTATCGGAAATAGTTGTCACGCGATACTACCCTCTTCTGAGGTTCTTCGAAATAACATCACCTAGCACGGTTCCCGACCCGCTGATGTTATCTCGACAAGAATCAATGATTTTGAGAGACAGGTACAAAAATCACTAGTATAAACCTTTGGGATGGGTAGAGCCTTGACTTCATGACACCGACCCTTTGACCCCATGTTTTTTCTATGTTTTTGTGTGCTGCATTCATGCATTCATTTAAAAAACATTAAGCAAATAAAATTTTCTCTTCTAGTCTCTCTTTTTCAAATTAAACTAAAATAATGATTGCGAATACCAGAGAAAGGTGATTGCGCTAATGGATTTCGGTAGAAGGAAAACTCATAAGTACACCTTCAAGGTTCCAACGTTAGAGGATTTGAGAGGTTTGGCGAGGATGATCACAAACCATGAGGCTTTTAGAGCTAAGTACGGAGGTCTGCTACCTCTGTTAAGTGTCCATGTAATGATGTAATTGAAAGAATCATGGAGGCACTCGTTCAGTTTTACGATCCGGTCTATCACTGTTTTACATTCCCGGATTACCAGCTCGCACCAACGCTGGAGGAGTATTCTCACCTGACTGATTTATATATTACTGATCAAGCTCCCTTTTCTGGATTGGAAGAAATTACAAAGGAACAAATCATTGCAAGAGCAATCTATTTGGATGAGTCAGAAGTCAAGACTCACATGACCACTAAGGGTGGCATACCAGGTTTACCAACCAAGTTTCTGGTAAAGAAAGCTCTGTACTTTGCTAGTATAGGGAACATGACTGCTTTTGAAAGCGTCTTTGTTTTACTCACCTACGGGTTATTTTTGTTTTCCAACATTGATAACTTTGTAGATATCAATGCCATTAAGGTTTTTCTCATTGGAAACCCTGTACCAACCTTGCTCGCAGATTCGTATCATTCTGTACACTTAAGGAATTTATACAGCAGAGGAATGATCACGTGTTATGTACCCCTGCTATATAAATGGTTTATCTCCTATTTGCCCAAGTCTACAGCATTTTGGTATCATAAGAGTGCTTTACGTTGGTCACAGAGAATCATGTCTCTTACCAACTCTGGCGTAGATTGGTACAATAGGATTTATGATGGGATTAGAATCATTGACCATTGTGGAAACTTCCCCAACGTACCCCTTATAGGAACTAAGGGAGGAATCAACTATCATCCAATTCTCGTTCGTCGTCAATTTGGATACCCGATGAGGCATGTTCTGCGTAATGCTCATCTGGAAGGTCTTTTCTTCGAGGAAGGAGAAAATGACAGGGCACTAAAGACAGAAATAGTGCACGCTTGGAAACATGTTCATAAGAAAGGACGGGAGTCTCTAGGAAAACCGGACTGTGTCTCGGTGGAGCCTTATCTCCACTGGGTACAAACTAGAGCTCTCAAGCTAAAGATGCCTTATCCTTGTCACAGAGTTCTTCCGCTAAGGGAATCTGTCATGTACTTCATGACTGAGACGGAGAAAACTTCAGGTGACTCTCAGTAAAGTTCATCAGGAGAAGAGGTCTTGGAAGAACAAGTACCGCATTCTCAATGTGGAGTGTACCAAAATACAACAACTACTGAAAGATAAGGATGCTCTAATTGAGATTTTGGAGCAACATGCTGTAGAAAATCAGGATGACCAAAGGAATTTGCTCGCTCCTTTCACTTGGCAAAGGAATGACAACCAGACAACGGCCCAAGAGCCCCGGTCCAAGAAAAGGAAAGTACCAGAATCAGCACCCGAGTTCTCCTCAGAGAGGACTCGGGACCCGTTAGCTTAGGTTTCTGTTTCCACACCTTGTAATTTACTGTATTTCCATTTCCGCAGTCCTTTGAATTCAATAAAACGGGGGTTTCCCCACTGTTTGATATTTGCAATCTAATTGTCAAAGTTTATTTTGATTAAACAAAAAAAAACAATTAATATAATCATTGCATTCATCATTCTCACGTCACGTATTCTTCTTACCTACGAATCTCACTTTTGTGTCTCGGTTCTAGAGTCAAACTGTCTTATTCGTACAATACCCGGGACAATCGTCAGAAAAAGATGGATGATCTCGAGGAAGAGAACAGAGAGTTGAAAGAAGAGATCGACGCTCTAAGAAAGGATATGAGAAAGCTTGGTAATGACATGCAAGCCATGGCAGAAGCTCAGCTACAAACAACTGTGATCTCAGAGATCACCTCAATGTCCATAGTGGAGAAGTATGATCCTAGGTATCAAATGCCGAAAGATCGTCCCTGGGGCATGCCTGTTAACTATATCCCGGAAGGATATGTTCCGCCGATCACTGAAGATCAGGGAATCATAGCAGAAACCGCTGGGCCTGAAGGTTACAAACTTCGGGAAAGCGAGGATGCCAGAGGCATATTGAGGACTCTTGAAGGTTACAAACTTTGGGAAACGCCAAGATTCACTGCCGTAGTAACGGTACCACCCCCTATGATGCAAACTGTCCCGGAAGGATAGATTCCACAAATACCTTATAGTAGAAAGGAGAGTATGTTTGATAGAATGGATGAATTCCAGGAGCAGTTCCTGGAAATGCAGAAGGAACTGCAAGCTATTCGCGGCCAGGATTTATTTGGAAAGGACGCCGCAGACCTCTGCTTGGTCCCCAATGTGAAAGTTCCGCACAAGTTCGAGGTGCCCGACTTTGAAAAATACAAGGGTAACTCTTGCCCTCAGAGCCACTTGGTGATGTACGCTCGGCAAATGTCAGCTCAGACAGAGAATCGATATTTACTGATTCACTACTTTTAGGATAGTTTAACCGGTGCCGCATTAAAATGGTACATGGGTTTAAACCGCACTACGATTAGCACTTTCAGAGATCTTGGCACTGCCTTCGTCCAACAATATAAGTACAATTTGGACATGGCACCAGACAGAGATCAACTCAGATCAATGTCGCAAAAGGACAAGGAAACCTTTAAGGAATACGCTCAGAGATGGCGTGAAATTGCCGCTCAAATTTGTCCACCTCTTGAGGAAAAAGAGATGACAAAGATCTTCTTGAAGACCTTAAGCTCATTTTACTACGATCGAATGGTCGCCAGTGCGTTCAGTGACTTCACCGAGATGGTGGGCATGGGAGTTCGTCTTGAGGAAGCCGTCCGAGAAGAACGTTTAGTTAAAGACGCTGGATCATCAAGTAGTACAAAACGATACGGTAGTGCTCTCCCTAAGAAAAAAGAGCAAGATATTAGGAATATATCTCTCGGAAAGCAAAGGCGACGATATCAACCAATTGCAGCTGTAACTCCTGCTATCAACCCTGTGCCTGTTTCTACGTATCAACCTCAGGTTGCGCAGAGCCAACCTAATCAACAGCAATTTCAGCAAAGGGCACAACAGCCTCTTCATTAGGCTCGTCCTCCATACATCAACCACCGTACAACGCGGTCACCAGGACTTGATCCTATACCCGTATTGTATGCATAACTATTTCCGTTACTACTGGCCAAGGGGCATGTCCAGACTAAGTCTCCTCTTACAGTACCAGAAAATCTGCCTTTTTGGTTTAAGGTGGATTAGACTTGCCTTTACCATCAAAGAGGACCAGGGCATAACATAGAGAACTGTCTCAGTTTCAAATCCGACGTGCAAAATCTTGTTAGGAGCGGGGTCTTATCTTTCAAAGATACAAATTCGAATGTCCTCACAAACCAGCTGCCTCAACACGAGAATGCTACAGTCAATTTGATAGAGGGAGAGTCTAACAGCACCTATCAAATTCATGATGTACTCTTACTGAGGGCCAACTTGGTCAAGATGCATTGTAGACAGAGTGGGTATAGCCATGTGCCACCTCATAATTATCACTAGTGTGATATCTGCTCTAAAAGCAATCAAGGATGTTCTGTGGTGCAATCATCTCTATAGGAACAGATGGATCTCGGATGGATCCAAGAGCACCGAGTTCGTGGAGTCAACATGACCTATACGAATTCCAACATCATACAAAACCACGACATCCGTACGATGAATGTCAACTTGGTGGCAGTGCACTCAAGGCAAAGCCAGTATCATAATCTACTGCGTCACGATTATAATTCCTGCCTGACTTGCTCGGTAAACAAACAGGGATGCTCTTTTGTACAAGAGGCCCTCCAGTGTCAGATGGATCTTGGATGGATTTAAGACTACCATGATAGTAATCATTATCGAATCAACATGATTCAGATCTTCGATATTCGTTTGATGAATACCAGCCTGGTGGAGTTGCATGCTAAACAGGTCTAGCTCGGGTTCCTGGTATCACATGATTATCAGGGCTGTAAAGCGGGTTGCGAAAACGATCAAGGTTGTGCCCTTGTCTAGGAAACACGTTAGCACTATTTGAACCATTGGTGGCTTCCAATCTATATGGATGAAGACACCCAGCAAGTTAGTATCACTAACGAGAATCCTACTAGATATCAAAGTCAGGATGTTTGGTCGATGGAAATAGATCTAGTAAGGTTACACTGTATTCAAAGCGGACGTGGCTAGGTGCCACTACACAACTATGAGCGGTGTGGAGTTTGCTCAGTGAATAATCAAGGATGCTACCTCGTGCGAGCAGCCCTTCAAAGTCAGTTGGACCGTGAGGAGATTCAACCATGGTCAAGTGTTTGATCAGTCAACTACCTCGCTGATCAAATCGAAGACGTTGTCGTAATCTCTGATCATCAGAGGGCTAGGGATGTTTGTGCCATCATCCCTCTACTTGACGAATCGAGAGTACGGATCGAAATTACTTACGATAGTCAGAAAAATCAGAAGGCTCCCATAGTCATATATCTATCGGGACCGCTACCGTATGAATCAACTAAGGCTATCCCTTACAAATACGGTGTAACCACAGTCGAGAATGGAAAGGAAATTCCATTACCCTTCGTCGTGAATATTGCAGACATCAGTCGAATAACACGGAGTGGTAGAATATTCAACAGAGGAGTTGGAGAGCCTAACAAAGAAAAGGAACCTCAGACAGAATTTCCCAGTCCACCAGTCGGTCAATCCAGTAATCCCGACCTTTCGAAAAACAATGATGAGATGTTGAAGCTCATCCAAAGGAGTGAATACAACATTATTGATAACTGTTACAAACTCCTTCAAAGATCTCAGTGATATCACTTTTACTCAGTTCAGAAGCACACAGGGAGGCTCTACAGAAAGTCTTGGAGCAAGCCTTTGTAGAACAGGATGTAATAATCAGACAATTTGATAGCATTGTCTCTAACATCACTTCCTGCAATAACTTGGGATTTAGTGATGAGGAATTACCTGAAGAAGGTCGCCGTCATAACATGGCGCTCAACATTACAGTCAACTGCCAGGATGATGCTTTAGCCAGCGTACTGGTAGATATAGGGTCAGCCCTGAATGTTATGCCGAAGTCTACATTGATGCAATTATCATTCAAAGGACCTCCGATGAGAACCAGCGAGGTTGTCGTCAAAGGATTTGACGGATCCAGAAAAGCAGTTATTGGGGAAGTCGATCTTCCCATAACTATCAGTCCTCACACTTTCCAAGTCACTTTCCAGGTCACGGACTTCCGGGCAGCATACAGTTGTTTATTAGGAAGACCCTGGATACACCAGGCTAGGGCAGTCACTTCGACCCTCCACCAAAAGCTAAAGTTCGTCCAGAAGGGCCAACTTGTCACAGTCTGTGGAGAATAGGCTTTTCTCGTAAGCAACTTATCATCATCTACTTGTGTAGAACCTGAGGAGGTTGTTGGAACTCAGTTCCAAGCGCTTACGGTGAGCAATGAGAATCAATCAGAGAGGGGAACTTCGATTTCCTCGTACAAGGATGCTATCAAAGCGGTCGATAATTCCAATGCAATAGGATGGGGACAGCTTGTCAGTCCTATTGACAATAAGAAAAGGAAAAGTCTTGGCTTTTCCTCAACCTGTATGCAGGCTGCTACCAACGATGAAAGTCTTCGTCCCATTCAGAACTTCTTCCACAGTGGAGGTTTCCTTCACCCAGTGTCTCAAGAAGTACATACCATCAATAAAGATGATTCCGCCAATACGGAGGAGGAATGGAAGTCCTATCTTAACCAGGACAATTATATGTCTCAGGAAGAGGTGCCTACGCCATTTTTCTATCCCGCACAGAGTCCGAGATTTATACCCAGGTCAGACGTCAAAATGATATATGGAGATTGTGATCCGGAAGAATGTCGTGCTCCACCAAATTCATTAGAGGAAGACACTCTGATGAAAGACAACTTTGACCACGACTATTACGGCCCAATGGATGGTCTGCCTATCTGGCAGTCGTACCCAGGAGACTTGGGGCAAGAAAATCAGCCGAACAATGAAAATCAACTAAGCGTCATTGAACAGAATACCTGCGTCCCCACCATGTCATGGGATCAACACCCAGGTCATTCAAAAGATGTCACGCACGACGATGAATTCACAAAGCTCTCCGAATTAGAATTCATCAATTATGCTTTTCTAGAGGTCAACGTCATCGAGAGAGATGACCCCTCTAGTTCCAAAGAAGTGTGGGACACCTTAGGACAACCAAGTGGAAAATACGACTATATGGTCAAGTACACTGCTCCTGAAAACTCTCGTATCAGGCTCGAAGACATCCAGCCAACTGGATGGGAAGATACAACTGAGAGTACAAATACTACGCGAAATACAACTGAGGAATCCTCCTACGACAATTCTGCCTGGGAGACAGATTTCAATGATCCTGCTCCGCTAGAATTCAGCGTCATTTCTGAAGACAAATCAAGGAAGGTACCAGAATTTGTGATTCACTGAGGAGTTCGCCGCCAATGGGTTGCTGGCGATGTTCCGAAGATTGTTCATAGGTAAAAGTAATTGCCATCTTTTAACCTTTCACCCTGCCCAGGTGAAATTGATGTTTTGATAGGGCTCGCTTTCTGTAAATTTCCCTTTTCGCTTTGCCCAAAGCAACAAAGTTTTGTTTTATAGGGCTATAGTTTCAAGAATCGACTTGTTCATTAATAAAATAACATCGTTCTGTAATTTCCGCATTAATTGATGTTTTCTCTTTTTGCTTTTCTCAGAAAATGGTAATCCTAAAAAATAACTCAATAATAAAAACAAGTAGTAGAAAAAGAAATACACTGCACACACTTTTGTATTCTCTCTATCTCTTCTAAAAACAAATCATCACGTCATGTAGATTGCTTGTTTTAAACCCCGTTGAAACATACGATCCGATGCCTTCTCCCAACTTTGAGTTCCCGGTATTTGGGGCTGAAGAAGAAGTTGACAACGAAATTCCAGAAGAGATCTCCCGACTACTCAAACAAGAGGAAAGGCCCATCAAACCTCACAAAGAGCAAAGAGCCGTTGGAAACGGTAAACTTAGGTTTTGAGGAGGAGAGATAAGAAATTAGGATTGGGGCACTGCTCAGTCCAACTGCCAGAGAGGGTTTGATAAAGCTTCTCAAAGAGTTTCCCGATGTATTCGTTTGGTCCTATCAGGATATGCCAGGGTTGGATACCAGCATCATGGAGCATCACTTACCGTTGAAATCAGAATGTCCGCCAATAAAACAGAGGTTGAGACGGACTCACCCGAACATGGCCATCAAAATCAAAGAGGAGGTACATAAACAGATTGACGCGGGTTTCCTCGCTACGTCTGAATATCCTCAATGGTTAGCCAACATTGTACCTGTTCCCAAAAAGGACAGAAAGGTCAGAATGTGCGTAGATTACAGGGATCTGAATAAGGCTAGTCCAAAGGACGACTTTCCCTTGCCGCACATTGACATGCTGGTAGACAGTACAGCAAAGTTCAAAGTCTTCTCCTTCATGAATGGATTCTCGGACTATAACCAGATTAGAATGGCGCTGAAAAACATGGAGAAAACTTCGTTCATTATCCCCTGGGGTACCTTTTGTTACAAGGTAATGCCGTTCGGTTTGAAGAACGCCGGGGCAACCTATCAGAGGGCCATGACTACTCTGTTTCATGACATGATACATAAAGAAATCGAAGTATATGTCGATGATATGATCGCCAAATCAAAAACAGAGAATGAGCACGTTGAATATTTGTCAAAATTGTTCGAACGTCTAAGAAAATTCAAACTCCGTTTGAATCCTAACAAGTGCACCTTCAGTGTCCGTTCAGGGAAACTCTTAGGGTTCATCGTCAGCCAGAAAGGAATTGAGGTTGACCCTGACAACGTCAAGGCCATTCAAGAAATGCCTTCTCCGAAAACTAAAAAACAAGTCAGAGGATTCCTGGGACGTCTGAACTACATCTCCAGATTCATATTCCTCATGACCGCGACATGTGCGTCGATTTTCAAATTACTCAAAAAGAATTAGGACTGCGTTTGGACAGAAGACTGTCAAACCGCTTTCGACAGTATTAAAAAATACCTGTCGAATCCGCCAATTCTATCACCTCCAGTGGAAGGAAGACCACTGATCATCTACTTAACAGTCTTGGAAGACTCAATGGGTTGTGTACTTGGCCAACAAGACGAAACCAAAAGAAAAGAGTCTGCCATCTACTATTTGAGCAAGAAATTCATCGATTGCGAGACTCGGTACACGATGCTTGAGAAAACTTGTTGCGCTCTGGCTTGGGCAGCCAAACATCTTCGCCAGTACATGATTCGTCACACCACTTGGTTAATCTCTGAAATGGATCCAATCAAGTATGTCTTTGAAAAGCCTGCTCTCACGGGAAGGATTGCCCGTTGGCAGATGTTGTTATCAGAATATGACATAGAGTACCACGCTCAGAAAGCCGTTAAGGGAAGTATTTTAGCCGATCATTTGTCCCATCAACCGATTAACGATCAGGAATCCATCGGGTTTGACTTCCCAGACGAAGATGTCATGTACTTGAAAATGAAAGACTGCGATGAGCCGCTACCCAGTGAAGGGCCAGAACCAGGTTCCCAATGGGGACTAATCTTTGACGGAGTTGTCAATCATTATGGAAATGGAATTGGGGCAATCATCATAACACCTCAGGGTACCCACATTCCTTTCACCGCCAGACTTATGTTCAAGTGCACAAACAATGAGGTCGAATACGAAGCTTGTATCATGGGTCTCGAGGAAGCGATCAACTTAAGGATCAAGAACTTGGATGTATATGGCGACTCAGCCCTAGTTATCAATCAGATCAAAGGAGATTGGAACACATACCAATCAAGACTGATTCATTACAAAGATTATGCAAGAAGGTTGTTACCTTTCTTCAACAGAATCGAGTTTCATCACATCCCTCGTGATGAGAATCACATGGCTGATACATTAGCCACTCTCTCTTCCATGATTAGCGTAGGTCAATCGAACGACTTACCTAAGATTGACATAATGCGCCTTAAACGGCCCGCTTACATCTTCGTGATTGAAGCAGTCATAGACAACAAACCTTGGTATCACGATATCAAATGCTTCCTTCAGAAACAAGAATACCCGCCTGGGGCATCCAGAAAGGATAGAAAGACCCTCAGAAGATTGGTAAGCAGCTTCTTCCTGAGCGGTGATACACTCTATAAGCGGAATTTTGACATGGTCTTGCTCCGATGTGTGGACAGACCCGAAGCAAACATGCTGATAAAATAAATTCATGAAGGATCCTTTGGCACTCATGCCAATGGACACACAATGGCGAGAAAAATTCTGAGAGCAGGGTACTATTGGTTGACCATGGAATCCGATTGCTACAAGTACATGAGGAGGTGTCACAAGTGTCAGATATACTCCGACAAAATCCATGTACCGCCAACGCATCTCAAAGATCTCTCTTCCCCATGGCCTTTTTCCATATGGGGAATCGACATGATTGGCATGATTGAGCCCAAGGCTTCAAACGGACATCGGTTCATTCTGGTCACCATTGACTACTTCACCAAGTGGGTCGAAGCAGCGTCATACGCCAATGTAACCCGACAGGTCATGGTCCGCTTTATAAAAAATAATCTCATCTGCCGTTATGGTGTTCCAAGCCAGATCATTACTGATAATGGATCTAACTTGAACAATAAGATGATGAAAGAGTTGTGCGCTAATTTCAAGATCGAACACCATAACTCATCTCCCTACCGACCTAAGATGAACGAAGCGGTAGAAACGGCTAACAAGAACATCAAAATGATCGTTCAAAAGATGGTTGTAACCTATAAAGACTGGCACGAGATGCTACCCTTTGCTCTTCACGGTTATCACACATCTGTCTACACTTCAATAGGCGCAACCCCTTTCTCTCTAGTGTATGGCATGGAAGCAGTGCTCCCCATAGAAGTAGAGATCCCATCAATCCGGGTATTGATGGAAGCTAAGCTAACAGAGGCTGAATGGTGTCAAAGTCGACACGATGAACTGAATCTGATCGAGGAGAAGCGAATCACGGCATTATGCCACAGTCAGTTGTATCAGCAAAGAATGAAGCAGGTGTTTGACAAAAAGGTCCGACCTCGCGTCTTCAGGAAAGGAGACCTTGTGCTAAAAAAGATACAATTATTTCTCACTGACTCTCGGGGTAAATGGACTCTGAATTATGACGGCCCCTATGTGGTCAAGAAAGCTTTCTCAGGCGGCGCCTTGAGACTCGTAACCATGGATGGAGGGGAATTTACTTACCTAATAAATGTTGATGTAGTCAAGAAATACTTCGCCTAAACAAAAAAAAAGTCTCGGTGGATTGAAAACCCGAAAGGGCGGTCCAAGCAAAAATTAGGGACATAATCAAAAATCATCCCGGTGGATTGGAAATCTCAAAGTACAATCCAGGAAAAAATTAGGGATTAATAGCAAGTAACTACGTCTGATCAGTTCAGCTCCTCAGCAGTCATGCCATCCATTAGAAAACTCCAGTCAAGGTCATCTTCGACAGAAGCTCAGGATGCCCAGAATTCAAAGTTGGTAGAAGGATAGTGGTCGTTATGTTTTAACGTAGCCCTTTTTCCTGTAAATTACCATTTTCTAGCTTTGTAAATACTCCATGGAATCACGCGCTTGGCTGATTTCCATCCTATCAATAAAATTTGAGCCCTTGTGCTTTTGTTTGTAATTCTTATTTGTTTTAGCTTTATAGGACGACATTTTAGCATGATCAACGATTCTTGAAACGAAACAAAAATGAATTTACTTGTTAAACTTTTTTCTGCTTTTAAAATAAAGATGGCAATTTCTTTTGACTGTTTAACATTAGAAGAACATCGATCGCTTCTCCAGAAGTAAGTGAACCTCAAAGTGCAGAATTAAAGTACTTCTTCTAAACCAGTACGCCTGAATGAAGGATCAGCTATGTCAGAGACCATTGTTTCATCTGACATCTTCGGCCGAGTTCTTACCTCCTAAGCCCAACCAACGGTTGTTCCCCGCAGGGACTACTTCTCCTAAGCAAGGCAGAATTGCTACTTTTGGACCAGCGGTACTTCTTTGCCCCACAATGGTCGAGTATCCAATCGTGTTCATCCATTAGTCTGTATGTCGCGTCAGTTTTGTCAGCATATACATACATGCATCATGCATTATTGATTTACATTCATATTCATATTGCATCACTATGTCTCTAGTCGGTCTTGTCCCCTAGTGATAGACAGTCCTCTCAATCGAGTTTTCAGTCCTTTCCTCGTCAGGAAACGTTGCGTCTGAACAATCTCTCTCCTCCAGTGTATTTCTGGGATGAAGTTGGTCCTTGACCACTTTGATAACTTGAACCTTTGAAAAACCAGAGAACCCTCGACAAATGTCACCCTTCGCCATCGAAGATGACATCTTCGCTTTCCCGGATTAAGGAAAATCCCCAGAGAAAGCCTCTTAAGCAGCGACTCGATAATACAGCAGTTGTTCTCTGAAAAAGCCGCTGATGAAAAGGTCATCAGCACCTCAAAATTAGATCCCATCATATGGCATTTCTCCGAGAAGATCATGAGAAAAGTATGATGTAAAACCCCAAGCGAAAGCAGTCTTTCAAGAAACTCATTTTCCCCGATAGAGTCGACAAATGGCATCTCCCAACAGAGAAGTTTGTACACCTCTACAACTCAGACGATTGGGTTCCCCAGCAAGTCTGACATCAAAAGTTTTTCCCATCAAATGGCATCTCCCCAGGAAAATTCGGCGAGAAGTTTGAGGAAAACCGCTACAAATAACGTCCCCTTGTCAATAAAGTTTATTGACGAAAGAAACTAAGACCGGGTCCTTGGCAGGAAACCAGGATCGAGGGGAAGTTTATTTAAGAAACTAAGACCAGGTCCTTGGTAGGAAACCAGGATCGAGGGGAAGTTTATTTTAGCAACTGAGACCAGTTCCTTAGTAGGAAACCAGGATCGAGGGGAAGTTCTTACCTTTTCTAAGTATCATTGCTTAGCAAAAGAAGAAGGATGCGTGAACTACCATTCTTAACCACCATCAAAATTTCGGGTATTCCGATATTTAATCCTCTTGCACCCTGAATGCCTGAATACCTTTGCCATTCACACCTTCGGGTCCAAGAAGATTAAATAGGGGCATCTGTTATACCCCAAATTTTGACCACTAAGATTCCCCATCATCACAATATGGATAAACCCTTAGTATCCCCAAAGATAGGTGAGCATCCACTACAATCAGACTTAGGGTTTCAAGCCCTTTCAGAGCTCTTAGACAAATGATCAATCAAGAAATGACATGATCTTCAACTTGTCTAGCCTCTCAAACATCCACAATGGATCAAAAGGACTCCCACTTCAAGAATTAAGCACAAGGCTGCTCCCTTCTAAGTGGATTAAGCCTCAAGATCGCTAGTGTCACCAAATTAGGGATTTGGTCGACCAGGGCCTCCAGATGGGAATTCTCCTCTGGGCATGAGCCAATGCTTCAAGGCATAACCTATGATGCTCCAAAGGACATCATAAACCCAATCACCAAGTCAATTTAGCCTCAGGGGATGAATACATCAAAAATCAAGAATTAGGGTTTCTTGACCTAATTCACCCCTAAGTTGACTTTTGGGACAAATCATGAGCCAAGACCTCAAGGGAGGATTTGAGGGTCTCTAACACACTACATTGATCCATTTGCAACAATGGATTAATCCAAGAAGCTTGAGCAACAAGTTTCAATTTCATCTATACCACAGTTAGGGTTTCGCGAGAAAAGTCAACTGTAGCTTTGACTTTTGACCAAGACATGCTCTCAAACCCTAGGACATGATTCAATACACCCTATAACACCTATGAAATCAATCCATCAAGTTTGATTTAGGTCAAGGACTTGATTTCATAGAGGATCGCACAGTTTGGAATTCATCTGACAAAAAGTCAACTGTGCACAAAAGTCAACTTTGACTTTTTGAGATTTTTCACAAAAATGGGGTTTTAACCCTGAAATGATGTTAATGTGTGATTGGAATCATCATTCATCAATAAAAATCAAGAAAAGTGGGATAACTTGTAAAAGGGGTAACCATAAAAACATAGAAAATTTTCTAAGTTATGGAATAAAGTGGCAAGGGTACCAACTTTGGAGGACCATAACTCCTAAACCACAAGGCCATTTTCCCCATCCAAAGCTGGATTTGTAGCCCTCATGGCCCTCTACAAAAGTGTCAACTACACCTCATTCCAATTCATTAGGGATTTTGAGTTATGGAATGATCAAAATGGCTGAAAACATGAAATGCCACTTTTTCCAACACTTAGTGAAATTTTCACTAAGTCAGAATCTGCCTTCACTTTTTTCCAAATGTAGGGGCATTTTTCACTTGGATCCAAAAAGTATCAAGACCAAATATGATCAGACAGTTGTTGTATCATATGAGGGCTTTCCAAAATAACCAAGAACATCACCAAACTCAACTTGAGCCATGAGATATGACCATGGCAACTTGCCTTGCTGAAAACTGCCAAGGCAAGGCAGATTTTGGAGTTTTGCTCGATTTGCTCAAATTTTACAAAGGGCAAGCAACTCTATCCATCTGAACACCTCAAGGGGGGGACCAAGGAGGAACCAACTCTGATCCCAAGCCTCCCAAGTCTTTGGAACAAAAAATAGCATGCTAAACCTAGAAATCCCTAAAAGAGGGACAAGACTCCAATTTTGGATTGAAGCATTTAATGGATGCACCAAGGTGGCATGGACTGACACATTTGCAACTAAATTCAGTCAAGAATGATCCAACAACTAGGGAACCACAGCTCTGTGCTCTAACCTCTAGTCAATGGCTAGAGGAGACTTGGATTCTCATTTGCCAACATTGGCCAAACCTCTGCTGCAGTTGCCATTCACTATTGATCCTAAAACAAACTTGCTCTACTATAAATAGAGCTCATTTTTGCTCAGTTTGAGTACCCCAAAGCCATCAAACAGATGCTTTCCTCAAAATCCCTTTCTTTAGGCAAAAATACCTTCTTTAGCAACGTAACTCTGAGTTTTTGAGTTAGAGAGCATTTCTATCACAGCTCATGATCCTAACACATCACATATATCATATCTAAGCTGTCCAAACTCTCACAAGTGACCTGTAACACCAAAATCACAAAGTCACATCTCAAAACCTCAAAATATGCTTTTTTTTGCATTTTTCAAGCCATGTCTTGATTCAGTCACTTTCCAAACCAGATAAGACCTCAAACACACTCCAAATATCATCCTTGAACTGTCTTAAATGGTTCCCCTCATCTGGAACACCATTTGAGAGAGTTGATATTTTGGCCATTTTGACCCCTTTTGCAAGAAAGGGCCAGTTTGTGTTTTTGCAGGTTCTAGCTGATTCTACTCATCCTAAAAGCTTCTAAGGGATCATTTGAGAGTGTCCAAAGCATCAAACCATTTCTGGAACAAGAAACTTGGCAGATTGTACAAAAACTCCAAAAGCTCAAAAGAGAGGTAAGCATCATGACTCGAATCTTCCAAAATATGCATTGCTTTGAAGTCCACTGATCATGCACATCTCATACATGTTATATATGTTGTGTTTGAACCAATTTATCATGTAATTCATGCCTGTACCAAAGTGTAGCATAGAAAATGCAATTATAGGCCTATTTCAAAACCACTATCAGATTTTGAGGAGGGAGAATGATCTGGAAAAAATACCACCACCATTGGATTCCTTGTGAAATTCTAGGCCAGATGCATATAAATTTTGTCCCCAACCATGGAGAAATGAGAAAGTTATGGACCTTCCCGTTTCTTGGCAAAACTTGTCTTGCCTTGCCTTGGCCAGGCCAGACCTAGAAAACAAGGCAAGCCTTGTGTATTTGTTGGTTTGTTTCAATCAACGAATGTGTCACCACCCTAGTGGTAAGGCACACGCCCTAGAACCTTGAGGTCGTGGGTTCAAACCCCACCCATGCCATTTTGTGTGTTTTCACTTTTTGCTATTTTTTCCAATATTTTCATGTTTTGTTAATTAATTGGAAAATTAACAACTCCTTCAATTTTAATTATTTTTTATTGGTTCTTTTTGTAAAAAATCACAAAAATGTTGAAATATTTTATTCCACAAAAAAATTAAATTTATATTATTTATTTAATATAATTAGTATTTTTGTGAATAAATTCCTTTTTAATTGTTTTAAATATTTTAAAAATGAATATTTACTTTGAAAATCAAAGCCAAATGAGTTTTAATATCTCTTGTGATTAAAACCTCATTTTTAAAACCTTAAACAAAAATCACAAGTGGTTTATTCAATCCTATTTGGTATTTTTATTTGATTTTCTTTTAACATTTACTTTTAAAGGAAAACAAATTAGGGTTTTTTTATTTTCACCCTCATAAATCATTTTCAAACCATTTTGTGCCTCTAATAGAGTGTAAGACCCAACCCTTTGTAAATACAAAACAATTTTTGGGCCTCACTTATTGTATAAGTCCCGTTGTATTTCAAAAGTTCGGCGCGATCATCGCACGTGTAAAATAAACAAATATGGGCCTCTCCTTGAGCTGTAAGCCCCACCACTTGTACAAAAATAAACCTTTGGGCCTCTTGAGAAAGTATAAGACCCATCCCCTTGTACAGAAAACCTTTTTGGGCCTCAGTCACTTGTATAAGTCCCTGTACAAATTCAAAACAACAGTGCAATCATTGAGAAAATCTTGGGCCTCTCCTTGAGCTATAAGCCCTAAAAATCATTTCAAAGCACTTTCTCCCTTGATTTTGAATATAATATTGTTATCAAAGTTTTCTTTGTTGGACAAACTAACAAAACAACATGGAAGCTCTACAACCGAGTAAGTGTTTACCTGCTTTCATTTACTGCTTTCATATGTATATAACTGTACCGTGGGGCTGTTTCACTATAAGTCTTCTTTCATAAACTCATATCAACTATGTAATAATAATATAGATATTTAGAGTTTCCCTGGCAACTACGTCTAGCACTAGGTAAAGCCCTGTTGGTCACTCTTAAATACAAACAAAACTAGATCCCCATAGGATTACCAGACACAGTCTTCCCTCCTCTTGGGGTTAAACAATATGGAGAAGTGAAAGGCAGCATTCTCGGTGAACCCTTTCACAGATTTTCACCCTTAGACATCGTCAAAGAGACTCTACTCCCCAGAGATGATCTTTTCTCCGTGAATGGCATCTCTTGAGTTTCTTCCAAATTCTCGAACTTTCCTGGCTTAATCTATTCTCAGTGAATGGCATGTCTTAAACTTCTCAGGATTTGAGGACCCACAGGCTTCTTAAAATCATCCCCGCCTCCTCTTGAGCATTGTACAAAGACCTGTCGGCTTCTTAGAAGTTTTCACAGCCTCCTCTTAGGCTTCTTATAATGATTCTTTCTCCGGGAAGACAGCCTCCTCTTGGGCTTCATACAAATTGTCCCTTCAGCTTCTTAAAAGTTTCTCGCCTCCTCTTGGGCTTCATACAAATTGTCCCGACGACCTCTTAAAGGTATAGGAACAGAAATTAGTCATCTTAATAGAACATTATTTCAAGGAGTCTAGATCTTACTACTACTGTTTCTTAAGCATAGTGCAAAAGATAAAACCCGTAGACTTAGGCAGTCTCAATACCCTTGGAATTCCCCGTTTCCTTAAAGAACAAGAAATAATCCCGATCCTCGAATAAAATCCATGAGTACAACATTACCCATATAAGAACTGATTTTCTCTTCTAACCAACATACTGGACCTGTCACTCAACTGAAACAGTAACCCTAGCCTCCTCTTGGGCTTTGTACAATGATTCTCCCCAGCAAAGTTAACCTTTGCAGCCTCCATCTCGGGCTTCGTACGAGATACAAAAAGACTCTCTTGTTGAGTCGATCACCTTTAGCCTTCATCTCAGGCTTTGTACGAGATACAAAACACTCTCTTGTTGAGTATAAAAAGACTCTCTTGTTGAGTCGGTCAACCTTTAGCCTCTGTCTTGGGCTTTGTACAAGACACACATAAAACACTCTCTTGTTGAGTATAAAAGATTCTCTTGTTGAGTCAAACCTTTCTAGCCTCCATCTCGGGCTTTGTACGAGATACAAAATCACTCTCTTGTTGAGTATAAAAGACTCTCTTGTTGAGTCAAACAACCTTTAGCTTCCGTCTTGGGCTTCATACAAGACACATATAAAAGACTCTCTTGTTGAGTCAAACAACCTTTAGCTTCCGTCTTGGGCTTCGTACAAGACACATATAAAAGACTCTCTTGTTGAGTCAAACACTTTTAGCCTCTGTCTTGGGCTTCGTACAAGACACATACAAAAACACCCTCTTGTTGGGTCAATATCCTCCTCTTAGGCTTTGTATAAGGAAACCCTGGTTGAGTCAATCAACCTTTTAGCATCAAAATTTGTGCCTTGCTCACAGCATACAAACATCAACAACTCCTTTTCCCTCATCGAATTGCTGTAAGCGGCAAGCCTCTGGATTATTTATATCCACGCCACTACCCCTCTTTTAGCATGAGAAATTCCTAAGGAAAGATGGCATTACTCTACACTGAGTTAAAGTCTTCTCCTTCAGGTTGAAAATCCCCTATAAAGGAAATTATGGCATTACTGGATTCGCATATGCCAGTTAAAGTAATTCTCCTTTATAACCAATCACCCAACAAATGTGACAAACAGACCCCTTTAGAGATGGCAAATTCTCCCTAAAGTCAAAACCCCTTTAGCTTCATATCTTGGGATTCGAACAAGATACAAATAGACCATTCAACTTCACATCTTGGGCTTTGAACAAGATACAAGCCACCTCTAGCTTGATGTCTTGGGCTTTGAACAAGACACCAAAACACCATTTCCTCCCATAGAATAGGAGGAACTACGATCGCTCTGATTTCCCTGTTTCGATAAACGGGAATACGTAGGCATAAGATTGAAAGAAAAATCTTAGCGAGCGCACCACATCGAAAACCTCAGGTCACAAATCCTCAAATATCAATCAAAACATCCAAGTCCGTATTCCCCACCAAAATTCTAAACTCGATCAAAATAACCTAAGAGGGGCCCCCCACATTGATCGCATCTGTAAACCAACAGTTTTGACTGTTTAACCTCAGTTTGCAAAGCAGGGTTAGTTGGAGACATCTATTTCCCTTCCTTCATCAGCTTCAATAGGATAAAAAATGAATCGACCTGTAGTACCCCCCCAGAGCGACAGTGCTTAAGAACCACGTCCAAAATCGCTCGCTACACATCTCTTTTAATTTTGAGTCTGAAGTCTAACTTCCTTGTATAAAGCCCAAGATGAGGCTATTTGTTGATAGTCAGAACTTCAACAAAGGGAAACCTAATGTTTTATTGAGGTTGAGAACCTCAAAAGGGGAGCTTAGGGTTTTTCTAAGTTACAGTTTGAATCCTATAGTTAGAACTGGGTCTAAACTAAGAAGTAGCATTGAAATGCAACAGTTGTGTGAATGCAAATGTTGTAAATGTCAAGAGAAACTTAACAAGACAAGTTTGATTAAGCTTTATAAATAAGATATAATCATCAAGGATGACATGAGCATGATATATCAACATGTGAATGTACATCATACAAGGAGATATGTTCATCATGGTAAGATTTTATGAAGGAAATATTTGAACATGAGAGAAAAGATTTAATCTATGGAAGCAATCACAAAGAAGTTTAAGTAAGCCATATATCCAAGATGTATCGAGGATCAAATGAATATGGAAAAGGGTAATCAAAACCCTAATGGAATTTCATGAAGATAAGCACATGAACAAAGCATTCAAACATGGTTGAATCCAGGGCTATGGGGAATCCAAACTCAAATGGAAGCCCTAGTTATGTACAAAGGTGTTCTCACAAAGTTGAAAACAAAACCCTAATTTCAAAACAATTAATCCAAGCTTTATTCAAAGTTCAAAATTTAATTAATCATGGTTTGAAAGGCAAAATAACTCAAGATGACATGTTATGAACATTGGACAAG
This sequence comes from Lathyrus tuberosus, assembly GCA_022829125.1. Classification (NCBI taxonomy): domain Eukaryota; kingdom Viridiplantae; phylum Streptophyta; class Magnoliopsida; order Fabales; family Fabaceae; genus Lathyrus; species Lathyrus tuberosus. The sequence continues at coordinate 10,116,494 of JALAZF010000003.1, forward strand.
AGTTAACCAAAGCATGATATGGTCCCATGAAGATTTATGATCAATTAGGTCAAAAAATAATCAAGGAAAATCTTTTTAGAAAGTATAAAAACACTTAAAAATGACCATACTTCAATTCACAGTAACCTTCATTTTTCTCTTTTTTTTTTCAATTCACAATTTCATGATGGTTGCTTGATTCTTCTTTTCAATCAAACAATCATTAATTCCATTTTTTCCGTTTAAAAGAAGAATCAAGCAACCATCATGAAATTGTGAATTGAAAAAAAAAAGAAGAGAAAAATTAAGGTTAATGAAATTCACCCTAATTTTTTTAATTAAGTCTAATCATAATTAATCAAGAGAGCTAAAATCTCATTTTTACTTAAAAAAACTAGATTAACTCTAATTAAACAAAAATAAAATCTAATCTTTTTTTATCTCTTTTTTCTAAAATGTTTAATATGAGTTTGTTTAGTTTGTTTACAATTTAAAACCCAACATAAAAAGCACCACTACTTAAAATCTAAGGGATTTTGTGGATTAATAACCTGTTGAATTTTGTGGATCAACTATCTATTGTCAGAACTAAAGCTGGTTGTTTCTAGTAGTAAAACAACCTATTAATTACACGTGGGGATGTCAATTTGCATCTGTTAACGGGGATCCCTGTGGAGATTATTTGTTTGGAGCTTTGAAGTTGGAGATTTTATTCCCAGCGGGGACGGAGATGGAGGGAAACGTTCCCCCGATGACACTTTAGAACGGGGATTGGAGAAGTACCCTCCGCCCCGCGGATTCCCCGACCCCGACCATAATATTTAACTTTATATTATATAATATATAATTATATAATTTGGCATGTTTATTTTATAAAAAATATATATATTAGGAAATGAAGAGTTATAAGTGGATCATTTTTTGTTTTATTGTATAATGTATTGGTTCACCATTGAAGTACCTCAACCTAGAAAAGTGCATCCAATACATACAATGTATACACCCTTTCCTCTTCTTCTTTTCTCAATTGTCTTTGTCTCCTCCATTTCTCATCTCCTCTATTCTCATCATCATCATCATCATCAAAACAACCACTCTCATTTGTTCATTGTGCTTATGGTAATTACACTTCAATTTCAATATACTTTAATTATCAAGCTTATTTTTGTTCAATTAATAAATTAGTGGCTATGTTTTTGTAACTGCAAGTGCTTTTTCATTTGTTTATTATTGATTCAAGATGTGTTTTTATTTATTAAAAAATGAAAAATATATGTTTTAAAAAAAATATAAAAAAACTATATACTAGTGTCATAGTTTTGATAAAAAATGTATAATTTTTTTTTATGATTCGATCTCCGTGGATCTCAGATTCTCCGTGGGGATTTGTGTGGATGAGATGGGGAAAAATATTCTCCCATGGCGGGGATCGGGGATGGGGATGGGGAAAATATTGGGGGCGGGGCGGGGAGCGGAGAACTATCCCCTGCGCATTCCCTACCCTATTGACATCCCTAATTACACGTTGCAACATGAGAGAAATAGGAATTAAGCCAACCAGCATGCCCATTAACTACCAGCAGTCTCTATGATCATGGAAAAGAAATGAAAGCAAGAAACTTTTTGTCGTGCCAAATGTAGCAATCGCAACGTACATATGGACCATTGTGCACAGGATAATTGAATATTGGTGGCTGAGTAATGTTAGATATTGTTGAGATTGTAATTTCTTGTGTTGAAGCAAATGTAGCTCGACAGAAACAAGGATGTGTCGAAATAAGCCTAGTGCGTGTCAAGTTGTGTTAGATGTCAAAGTGTCGAAGCAGGTTGATTGATACAGGATTTCGACTTAGACCAAAATATAAATTTTGGGCTTTTGTAATTTTGGGCTTTACCTTAGAGGGCAAGGTAACTCAATTATAAATAGAAGGAGAAAACCCTATTTTGAGTAAGAAGAATAAAGAATAATATTGTAACACACAATAGAAAGTGCAGTTGCACAGTTGAATAATATTTTCTCAGTTTTAGAGCAGAGAGTTACTCTGCAGAAATCATTCTCCTCTTCCCTTATTTTGTCAAACCCTAATCTTCTTTCTTATTCAATCTTCTTTCTTTCTTCTTCCATTAACAATTACTGCGCAAAATCATTCTTGCAATTAATGTGTGATTGTTTCACTTGAGTGAAGAGTGAAGAACAAGGGATTTTGATCAGCTTGATTGAATCTTGTTCATCAAGATTGATTCTGAATTCTCAAAGTTTTGGGTTAATTTCAACATTTGGTATCTAGAGCACTGGATGAGCGATTCGTGGGAAGAAAATCACGATGGCAATGAATCATCCAAACGTGCATTTTCTGGCGAGTCTTCCGATTCTCAAGAACAATAATTATGAGAATTGGTGCAAGCAGATGAAGGTGGTTTTCTGTTATCAAGATCTTTGGGATCTTGTGTAGGAAGGAGTAACACCGCTTGCAGAAAATGCGATGGATTAAGAAAATGATGCATACAAAGAACTGAAGAAGAAAGATTATCAATCTCTCTTTATAATTCATCAATGCATTGATCCAAATAATTTTGAAAAGGTTAGTGATGTAGAATCAGCAACATAAGCATGGGAAATCTTGGAGAAATTGTTTGGAGGCATAGAGAAGGTGAAAGTGGTGAGGTTACAAACTCACAAAAGGACGTATGAATTGCTTCAGGTGGAAAAAGTGAAAGCATAACTGATTTCTTCACTGGGGCTACTAAATTGGTGAATCAAATCAAAGTATGTGGATAAGTGTTAACATTAAGATCAGTTGTTACAAAGATCTTGAGGTCATTGGCTCCAAAATTTAACCACATGGTAGTAGCCATAGAAGAGTTGAAAGATTTGTCAACATTCATGAACAAAGGATTGCTGAAAGAATTGCAGGAAAGTCAAAGAGTGATGTGGATTTGCAGGCGCAATCAACAAAAGAAAAGAATGGCAAATGAAGTTGGAATGACAACAAAGGCAGAAGAGGCTATAACAATTCGACTGGTCAAAATGAGCAAGAAGGAAACTGGTCGAATCAGAGAAAACCCTGGAACCAAAGTAACCAAAGAGGTGGTGCTGCAGGTAGAGGAAGAGGGGGTGGTCGAAAACCTGACAAAAGTCACATTCTGTGTTACAAATGTTAGAAGTATGATCATTATTTTAGTGATTGTCCAGAAAAGAAGAAGAATCAAGAAACTGATGCAAAGTTGGCGAAACATGAAGAAGAAAAGATGTTGCTAATGGTCACAACAAGAGATGAAGAAATATTTCAGGACCAATGGTACTTAGACTCAGGATGCTCATCACACATAACTGGTAGGAAAGATTGATTTGTCAACATAATGCCCTCAATGAAGAACATGGTGAAATTTACAAATGACAATACTCTAGCAGTTGATGGTATTGGTGATGTTCTGATTATGAGGAAAGATGGCAAGAGGTCAGTAATTTCCAATGTATTGTACATACCAGGCATGAAGAGTAATTTGCTCAACATAGGGCAACTGGTCAAAAAGAACTATAAGGTGTCGATCAAAGACAAGATGATGGGAGTTCTCGACTCAGGTGATATGTTAATCTTGAAGGCACCAATGTCTCAGAATAGAACCTTCATGATTGAACTTAATGTGATGGAGCATAAGTGCCTTGCAACTGCAGCCAACAGAGATGAATGGATATGGCATTATAGACTTGGCCATATCAATTTCAAAGACATCAGAAATTTGAAGAGAAGAAATATGGTTTCAGGATTACCAGAAATTGACATTCCAAGTGAAGTGTATGAAGAATGTGTTCAGGCGAAGAAGCACAAGAAGAGCTTCAGGAAGGATGCAGGAAGCAAGTCGAAGGTAATTCTTGAAGTCATATACTCTGATGTATGTGGTCCTATCCAGGTGGATTCGACTGGAGGTAGGAGATACTTTGTCATGTTCATAGATGATTTCAGTTGAAAATTATGGACTTACCTGATCAAGAAGAAAAGTGAAGTGTTGAGGTATTTGCCAAATTTAAATCTATGGTCAAAATACAAAGTGGTCGAAAGCTAAAAATTCTGAGGACTGATGGTGGTGGAGAGTGTAGCGGCAAAATCGTGAGTATAAGTTATTGATTAACTTAACTCGAAAAGCAAGAGTCGCCACCGCACTTTTATTTTATCCAAAAAAAGGAAAGGAAAAAGAGCGAACAAAACCTACACAAGCTCTACAACAAGAACAAGTGAAGAGAGTCCGGGTTCGGGGGGTTGGTTACGCAATGGGAATGTGTTAGCACCCAAAACGTCTATAGTACTCTATAGGAGCCCTTTGAAATATCTACCGCTTTTAGTCTGAAAAGGTTTGCTTGAAAAAAGATTGAGGAGATGAGAAGAGAAATTGTTTTTAAGATTTTTGTGTTTGGAGAGACCTGTCGTCTCATGCCTACGTACCCACGATGTGCAATGTAGGATCAAAACCCCGTAGTTCGTGGTACAAAGAGTGAAAATTGTTTGTTTTGGTTGTTTTTAAATGTAAAGACAAGTCGTCATTTCTAAGCGAATAATTCCGCTTAAAGAAATGAATCATGTCTAAACTTATGAAAAAAGTTAAAGGAGAAGGTGCACGAGGGCATAAAAGAGAGTGATGAGTTTGATGTTTTTTAAGTATTTTGAAAAAGATGTCAATATGCTTATGTAGTTTAGCATTTGATTAAGAAATGAAAAGAAAAGAGTAAAATCACTTGACAAAGTCAAGGTTTGTTTATGAAAGCGGTGAAAGTTTGAAATCAAGAAGGTTTTGAAAAAGAGAGAAAGTTTTGAAAATTAAAGAATGGGGAGGAGAAGAAGAGACTATCCTAAAGCATAAAAGAAAAGCTAAGGAAGAGAATAGCCTAACCACACAAGTATGCTTCCAAGTCTTCGAACCATAATTCCAAAGCAAAGGAAGGAATGTCCTAAGTTCTAAGTCCAAGGTTCCAAGAATTGCATTGGATGTCCAAGGTCTAAGTTCAAAACTCCAAGTCCATTTGCATAGGATAATAACCATAGTCCAAGATTAGAATTACAAGTTTTTTAGAGGTTTTGGCCTTTATTAATGTTTTAGGTCCAAGTGGACAAAAAGAAAAAGGCATAAGCATAAACATGTGTCCAACGGACAAAGGAAAAATTACGGAAGCATAAACATATGTCCAACGGACAAAGGAAAAATTGCGGAAGCATAAACATATGTCCAACGGACAAAGGAAAAATTGCGGAAACATAAACATGAAATGAAATGATAAAATGAAGCATAAAAGTAAAAGAGATAGGGTGCGAGAAGTAATTGTAAAGAAGTTAGTACAAGAGTAAATGTTAGTATGTTAGTAATTAGTAGTGAAAGTTAGTGATCAATTATAATTGGATACTTGCACTTAGGTCAAGATTAATGAGAACTCATTAGAGGATTGATAAGACCAAAGCCTCCTAACAACAAGTTCCATAAGTTTTGAACCAAAAGACAAATAATCAACTATTTTTGATATTTATTCCGAGGCGGGACAAATTTTGGTCTATGTTAAGCGCACGCCGAGTAATTTGTTCGAGCAATTACCCTACGAATGAGGCCGGTCATGAGATGTATGTGTTAATGCACGCGAGATAAACGATATAGGGATCGTTATCCTAAAGTGGTGCCACACGAAAAGAAAAAGGTGGAAATGATCTCGTCTCGATCGAAATTCAACAAAGAAATTTCACGATCACTTCGACTTTCATCGATCAAAAAGAAAATAGATGAAGAAAAGTGGATCCAAAAATTATGATCCACACAACCAATTAAAATGAAATAAAGTGAGAAAAAACAAGATAAAATAAAAACAAGAATTAAAAGATAAAGCACATAATAGAAATTTTTTTTATGACTTTTTTTCAAGAAACTTTCTAAAACCAAAATTCTAAGACCAGAATTTAAAATAAAACTAAATCAAAAAATTACTAAAAAAAAAAATAGAAACTAATGGAATTATTTTTTTAAGAAAATAAAAGAAATGAAGGACATATGGAATGGCAAGGTGGTGGTGTAGATAGTGGAAAATAAGGCGCATGAATTAGGCCCAATCTTACTACATAATTGTTTTTTTTTTGTTTCTAAAATAAATAAAAAATTGAAAACAAAGGTAACAAAAACCAGTAAAAGAAGAAAAGGAAAAAAACAAATGGTATCTTCTTCTACTTCCATTTCCACGTTACTATTCATCTCCATGCCAACACTTCAAAACTCCACCAAATCGGAAGCGACGGGACACGAAATTGTGACGGAATCGATCGGAAATAAAAGCTCTACACAACGGTATAATCGGTTTCAAGAATCGTTACCGACGGATACGACTCGAAATTACCGAAAAAGCTTCAATCTACCTTCAAAGTCACAAGTAAGTAGCAAATGAACTTCCTCCTTCTTCTTCCACTGATTCTAGCTTGAATTTGTTGAAAATTGAGAATGAATTGTTGTTGTTGATGTTGAATTGGAATTGTGAGAATTTGTTACGGTTGGAAATTATTGAAGCTTGAAGTGAAGATTTATGGTGGTTTTTGAAGGTTGAATTGAAAATGGATGAAGGTTAATTGAAGTTGGTGATTGAATGAAGGTGGAAGATTGGAATTGAAGAAACTAATTGAAGCTTGGTTGTGTTGATTTTTGCAGCATTTCTGAGGCTTTTCAAGCTTGATTCAAATGAGAAATGAAGGTTGTATTTATAGATGGAATTGTGAAGGTGAGTTTTCCATTTTGAAATCTGAAAATTGGTTGCCGTTTTGATATGAATTTCCTTGCGTTTTGGTTTATGGCCGCGTGTATGTGTTGCGTTTATGTATCATGCTACTGCGGCTTGGAAATGGCGTGTGAATTTGTTGGAGCTGGCGTGATGTTTGCGTGTGGATGGCTGGTAGATGGTTTGTACACGGCTGAAACTTTTGCAGCATGAGGCTTCATCGTGTGGTGTATGGAATGAGCTTCATGGGCTTTTCATTACTACTCCTTTTTTTTTTACTGGTTGTAAACTTAAAAAGGACAATGGCCCTATCTAAATTCAATAGTAGATTTTTTTGTAGAATTTTTTTTATGAATGGGCTTTGTAATGGAATATGGATAAATTGGTTGTTGGAAATTTGATTTGTGAATGGATAATGAGATATAGTTATGAATAGAAAATGGAATTGGAAGTGTGAAATTAGAAAATGGATATTGGAAATGGATCTAAGAAATGGATAAAAAATATGGATTTAGGAAATTAAAAAATGAATTGGTTTAGAGAAAGAAATGGTTTAATTGGATATAATGGATATTTGGGTTTTTGAATTGAAAATGGGTTAGAAAATGGATATGAATAGCTTAGGAAAGAAAATGGATTTAAAGTGGATATTGAGATGGAAAGAATTATAAAAAAAGGATAAAATTGGATAAAACAAAGGATATTTGGATTTTAAATTGGATAATGGTCGTGAAAAGTGATTATTGGAAAATGGTCATATTGGAATAAAATTGGATATGGAGAAAATGGTTTAGAGAATGGATATGGAAATGGATATAACAAATGGATAACCAAACTTTCTCACAAGCCACTGATAAAGTGCACACAGCTACCACTGAACAAGCCACAACTAAGCAACAACCATTTGAATCTGACTTTCTGAACCCAAAACTCATATGAACCACTGCTTGATAAACTGAAGAATCTCAGCACAAGACATCTTGCTTTTGAACAACCACATGTGACTTGAAATCACTTCATCGTCTTTGACAAACCTGCACAACACACAGAGAGAGAAACAAGCAAACGACAACATATTTTTTTTGTATTTTTGGTTAGAGGTTAGATAAACAGAAGCAAGTAAGAAAGAGAAACACACAAGTGCTCAGGAGAAGCACAAACTGTGATCTTGTTTGTGGTTAAGAGATGCAAATGAAATGTGCGAAATCTTAGGGGTAAAAATTAGGGTCTTACACCTGCCCCTATTTAAGTTTCTTCAATCAGGAGATATGAAGGTTGAAAACTTCGTCTCGACAAGATTGAAGATACTTAAATACAGAAATCCGAATTTTTAGCCATAAGATGTCACAAGATGATATGAATGCACAGGATGAGACAGACTGCGGGGAGACTGAAACAAGGGATATACGGTAAATTGAGAGAGATGACGTGACAAGACACGTCGGGGAACACAAGTTATTTCTGGAGATCTGTCAAGGTGACAAGAAGTATCCATCAATAGTTGGAAAGAGAGGGACAAGACCCTGAAAGACGAGTAGTAACATCCAAGAATAGCATTGGGTGGAAACTATAAACAAGACAAAAGGTAAGTCAAAGGACGTCCAAGAATAGCATTGGACAGCAACAAGAAAGTTTCTGGTAAAAACAGCAGCGTCATCCAAGAATAGCATTGGATGGAGGTGAAAAACACTCTGTTGGGTAAGATATCCAAGAATGGCATTGGATAAAGGCACTGCAACATTCAAGAATGGCATTGAATGAGGCAACAACAAGCATTAGAGACATCCAAGAATAACATTGGATTCAGCTGAGGAAAAGATATCCAAGAATGGCATTGGACTTAGCTGGGGAAAAGGTGTCCAAGAATGGCATTGGACTCTGTCGAGGAAATCATATCCAAGAATGACATTGGACAGAAGAAATCACAACATCCAAGAATGGCATTGAATGTAGTGAGAAAAGTTCTGGAAAATATATCAGAATTATCCAAGAATGGCATTGGATAAAATGTTCACAATATCCAAGAATGGCATTGAATAAAGTGAGCAAGGACCTTCAGGAATGGCACTGAAAGGTAAAGATAAACTCATTCAGGAATGGCACTGAATGAACAGATACAACTTTCAGGAATGGCACTGAAAGGTAAAGGTAAATCATTTCATTCAAGAATGGCATTGAATGACAGTGAAAAAGACATCCAGGAATAGCACTGAATGCAAAGGAGAAAACTCATCCAGGAATGGCACTGAATGAACAGGTAAAACTTTCAGGAATGGCACTGAAAGTAAAGGTAAAAACTCATCCAGGAATGGCACTGAATGAACAGGTAAAACTTTCAGGAATGGCACTGAAAGATAAAGGTGAATCACTACATTCAAGAATGGCATTGAATGACAGTGAAAAAAGACATCCAGGAATAGCACTGAATGCAAAGGAGAAAACTCATTCAGGAATGGCACTGAATGAACAGGTAAAACTTTCAGGAATGGCATTGAAAGTAAAGGTAAAAACTCATCCAGAAATGGCACTGAATGAACAGGTAAAACTTTCAGGAATGGCACTGAAAGATAAAGGTGAATCACTACATTCAAGAATGGCATTGAATGACAGTGAAAAAAGACATCCAGGAATAGCACTGAATGCAAAGGAGAAAACTCATTCAGGAATGGCACTGAATGAATAGGTAAAACGTTCAGGAATGGCACTGAAAGTAAAGGTAAAAACTCATCCAGAAATGGAACTGAATGAACAGGTAAAACTTTCAGGAATGGCACTGAAAGTAAAGGTAAAAACTCATCCAGGAATGGCACTGAATGAACAGGTAAAACTTTCAGGAATGGCACTGAAAGTAAAGGTAAAAACTCATCCAGGAATGGCACTGAATGAACAGGTAAAACTTTCAGGAATGGCACTGAAAGATATCCAAGCAGATCTGTTGGGGATTATAGAGGAGAGAAAAAAACTTCCAGGAATAGCACTAGGAGAAACAAGAGGAACAAGGTATCCAGGAATGGCACTGGAGATCAAAAGAGACAGACATCCAGGAATGGCACTGGAGAAACAAGAGGCATACATCCAGGAACGACACTGGAGTGAAAGAATATAAAGATCCAGGAAAGCAAGACATCCAGGAATAGGACTGGAAAGAAAGAAGACAGGACAAGACATCCAGGAATAGTACTGAGTGAAAAGACAGGTAACTGACAACATTCAGGAATGGAACTGAATGAAAAGGCAGGTAAAAGTTTTGGTAGGTGCCAAGTAAGTTAGACTTTAGTCACAAGGTAAGATGTTGAAAGCAACAGGACCTCGGAAAAATGCATATGAGCACGAAGCACACTTCGAGCTGTGAAAATGTTTCTATGCAATGATATGTAAATGATTTATGTATGCGATGCAGGTGATAGAGACAACTGAGATAGACTCTTTTGTGAGGGTAGAATGGAACTCTGATTCCTCAACACAGGGAACGCTGGCCACTCTGCTTGGATAGAAGATGTTGAGCACATCTCTGTCATACTTATGAATTGTATCGGGCTGATGGTCTTTTGAGGAAAGACTTCTTGAGGATTCTTGAAGAAGATTGCCCCAGATTGATTGACTGATGAGGATAAACTGATCATAGCTTCAGTCCGTCTGCTGCATGGAAAAAAAATGAACTGGTCATGGCTTCAATTCTTGAAATGATTGCTGAGGATAAATTGATCATGGCTTCAGTTGTTGGGGATGAATGAACTAATCATGGCTTCAGTTCTTGAGATGATTGCTGAGAAGGCCAAACTCGGTATGAATCTTGAAAGAGATCTTCTGGTTAACCAAATCTGAGAATGGCTTGTAATGAGCAATAAATCTTGAACTGATTCGCAACAGGATCTGGAAGTAATGCCTCTGATAGGATCACTGACCAAGTTTCTCAACTGTTTGAAAATTTCTTGATGAGGAAAGTTTGCCTGTAAATAAGACTATTTAAACAGACATGGTAATTTTAATGCAAAGCTCATGCAATTTTGAAATCAAAAATCATTTTTGGAATGATGTTATTGATGTAAAGCAAAATGAATCACTTGTCAAAACACGGCGGTTTAGACATGCAAAGTGAAAGAGAAAGCAAAGGTAAGACATCAAAGCAAATGATTGGAAACAAACATAGGAGTCAGTTTACGCAACCTTGCTGTAGTATGCTTTCAAAAGAAACCTGGCTTCAATTAGGTCTTTTGAAGGTTGTAACGTAGTCTGGTTCACGGTTTTTGAAACAAAGGATATAGGCTCAAAGTTTATTGGTACCCAACCCATTCTTCGTGATGACCTCCAGTCCTATGCTCAGTTAATTCAAACTATGCATTCAGGTTCCAATTGATTTTGGAATTACAACACTATTATGATGATGGTTCAAGGACCAAGAAATTTTTGAGATGACAGTCACTCTTTCTTACAACATTTGGTGTTTTTGATGAGGACCACAGTCAACTCGTTTTGTCTTTGAGGATTTTGGTCACCTCTTGATTTTTATTTTGTTATCCCTAACTTTTGCCTGAACTGTGTCATTTGAGCTTACAGTCAGCGGGATGCCCCAATTTTTTCCTAAGTCTCCTTCACAGGTTTTGACTTAGCGGGATCTTCTTTTGATTCTTTTTTTCATCCATTTTTTTTTTGAAAGGTAGTGACTGCCTGGCTTAATGATTACGGTGAACCATCATTGGCTTTTGATTTGAAAGACATCTTCGACACTTTTTTGATGTGTGTGAAGGAAAGCTTGTGATTGTAACCTTTATTGGAAGGTATTTTGCATGATTCACTTGAATTTGAATGCATAGCCAAATCAACTGAGAACTACCCATCCCCAGGTTAAGATTGCGGTTTTTTTTTTGTACAGAAAGAAACTCCAAACTTCTAGGCTCGAAGGGCTTGACAAAGGATTAACTTCCTTATTTCTCCAGTGTTTGGGAGTTGAAACAATGCCTGTACATCCTCAGCCAAGTTTTAATTGAAAGCATACAGTCCAGCAATTTCGGGTATTTCGTTTTCGTCATCCTCCCTCCAATCTTTGCATAAACAAAAGCTTAATAAAGAAAGTGAACAGGAGATATATTTTTTTGAAAAAGAAGGCATAAAGATGCACACAGTGAATATAAATGAAATTGAATCAAACATTACATGGCTCATTTCATTGAAATTACCATGAAAGTACAAATGAAGTTCGAAAGCAAACAAACAATACAATCAAAGAAAAATGCAAACAGAAAGAAACAAGGCCTAGTGATTAATCAGCAACAAAGATGAGCTGTCCCTTCTGAAACACTGGCTTTAGGAGATGATCCGTCTGAACTCACTCAAACTTCACTTGGCATGCTCTGGCAAAGGGTTGTTGACAACATTGGGATTGTCATCAAGAAAGGTCAGAATATTTGCTTTCACCAATTCTTGCACTCTAGCTTTTAAGTGCAAAACAACCTTCTAAGTTATGACCTGCCCCCCCCCCCCCTTGATGGAACTCGCAGTGAAGATCAGCCCTATAGCCGGCTGGGAGAGGATTTGGAGGAGGAGGTAGAGTCCTTGTTGTAATCAAACCTTTCTTTACAAGACATGGATACAGCTCAGTGTAGGACATCGGGATAGGATCAAAGTTAACCCTATTGCGATTTTGATTCTGTCTAGCAGGTTGACGAGGAGCTTGAGCTGGTTGAGCATTGACAACAGGAGCGACTGCAGCTACATATTGTTGTTGTCTGCGACGAGGTTTACCTTCAACCGAAACAGCATGGGTATCACCATCCTTTTTCTTTTGAAAATTCCCAGCATACTTTTTAGCACCACTAAAGGCTTCAGCATTAGCAATCCTCCCTTTCTTGATACCTTCTTCTAGTCTTTCTCCAATAGTGACTAGGTCAGCAAAACCAGATGATACACTGCCTATCATCTTTTCCCAATAGAGTGGCTGAAGAGTGTCCATGAACAGACCAGTCAATTCTTTTTCAGCTAATGGTGGCTCCACTTGAGCAGCTAGCTCTCTCCATCGCTGAGCGTACTCTTTGAAGGATTCTTTTTCTTTCTGAGACATATTCTGCAATTGACGGCGGTCAGGTGCCATGTCCAAGTTGTACTTATATTGCTTTAAGAAAGCATCAGACAAGTCCATCCAGCTTTGGATACGGTTCTTATCAAGTCCCATATATCATTTCATTGAAGCCCCACTCAAGCTGTCTTGGAAACAATGAATGAGCAGTTTGTCATCTTTTGCGTGAGCAGCCATCTTGCGGCAGTACATCACCAAGTGAGTTCTGGGACAAGTGTGCCCCTGGTATTTCTCAAAATTAGGAGTTTTGAATTTTGGAGGAATAACCAAGTCGGAAACCAAGCACATGTCCATTGCGGCAGCATTAAAGACATCACTTCCTTCCACGGCTCTTATCCTTTTGTCAAGAGTCTGCCATTGCTCTCTGACTTCTTCAATGTATCCAGGTTCTCCCTGACTTTCAGATTGTGGACCAGCAGCATGGTACACGAAAGGATTCTCAGGAGCAGCTTGAGCAACAGAATACACAACAGGCTGAGGTTCAGTGAACAATGGAGCTGAAGATACTGGCGAGACGAACACAGGAGTAGTTGCAAAGGGTGGCGAGTAATTCGGAGGTAACCCAAATTCTGGCCAAGTAGAAGCTGGTTGCTGAGTCAGTGGAGGGTCAACAGCAGCAGTTGAAGTTTCAACAATCACAGTCCTCTGAGGTGGTTCACCTCTAGCAATCAGAACTTGTAGCATTTCTGTGAGCTTGGTCATACCGGCCTTTAACTCATCAATTTCCATTCTGACTTCGGCGTTATGTTGTTCTTGGTTTTCTATTCTCAATCTGACAGCAGCTCTAGTTTCGTAGTTGTGTTGAGGAAACAGCTTGGCGGCGAACAGATAACTGGAGAAGGAGACAACCGAAATGAGTTTCTGAGACAACCTGGAAGAAATGCATATGTATGCTCATGGATGCAAGAGTGCATGGATGCAACAACCACAAACAAGATCACTCAAAGCACATAGGTTCAAAGGTTCGAGTCACGAGCATGGAGTCGAGGTCAAGAACCAATCCACAAAGGGTATGTACTAAGGTTTGTCTTCATTATACCTGCAGAAAACAGCGGTTCTAACAGAGTGCCCAGGGTCCACAATTCACTATCAGACACACCAGCGCACCGATTTGCTCGGAGGTTGGTAGTTATCCTCAAGAGAATCTAACCTGAGTGTGGCATCACGTGACAGCTAAGTCAGATTTGCATCTTCATAGCTTCCGCGCCACGATCCTAAAATGGCTAGGATGGGTTAAAGGGTACTACGGTTCTATTTGTTATAGGCTTCTATGGAAAAAGTAATGCCTTCTCGATTGCTCGATCGGCATCAGTAATTCCAAAGAAGCAACCACCGAGTGGATGGATTCTCAAGTTCTTCTTTTTCAGGATTCGACTCCCTTAAAGTTCCCTTGACTATACCATCCTCCTATCTCAAAGTACACTCTGGTCCGGGTATAGGACCTATCTCACACACAGAGGAACTCCAAAACAGAACAATCCAGTAACAAGCAAATCAGACAAAAGTAGTAAATAAGTCAAAGTAGGCTAAACCCCTCAAGGAACCAGAGATCCCCAGCAGAGTCGCCACTTTTCTGTAGCGGCAAAATCGTGAGTATAAGCTATTGATTAACTTAACTCGAAAAGCAAGAGTCGCCACCGCACTTTTATTTTATCCAAAAAAAGGAAAGGAAAAAGAGCGAACAAAACCTACACAAGCTCTACAACAAGAACAAGTGAAGAGAGTCCGGGTTCGGGGGGTTGGTTACGCAATGGGAAGGTGTTAGCACCCAAAACGTCTATAGTACTCTATAGGAGCCCTTTGAAATATCTACCGCTTTTAGTCTGAAAAGGTTTGCTTGAAAAGAGATTGAGGAGATGAGAAGAGAAATTGTTTTTAAGATTTTTGTGTTTGGAGAGACCTGTCGTCTCATGCCTACGTACCCACGATGTGCAATGTAGGATCAAAACCCCGTAGTTCGTGGTACAAAGAGTGAAAATTGTTTGTTTTGGTTGTTTTTAAATGTAAAGACAAGTCGTCATTTCTAAGCGAATAATTCCGCTTAAAGAAATGAATCATGTCTAAACTTATGAAAAAAGTTAAAGGAGAAGGTGCACGAGGGCACAAAAGAGAGTGATGAGTTTGATGTTTTTTAAGTATTTTGAAAAAGATGTCAATATGCTTATGTAGTTTAGCATTTGATTAAGAAATGAAAAGAAAAGAGTAAAATCACTTGACAAAGTCAAGGTTTGTTTATGAAAGCGGTGAAAGTTTGAAATCAAGAAGGTTTTGAAAAAGAGAGAAAGTTTTGAAAATTAAAGAATGGGGAGGAGAAGAAGAGACTATCCTAAAGCATAAAAGAAAAGCTAAGGAAGAGAATAGCCTAACCACACAAGTATGCTTCCAAGTCTTCGAACCATAATTCCAAAGCAAAGGAAGGAATGTCCTAAGTTCTAAGTCCAAGGTACCAAGAATTGCATTGGATGTCCAAGGTCTAAGTTCAAAACTCCAAGTCCATTTGCATAGGATAGTAACCATAGTCCAAGATTAGAATTACAAGTTTTTTAGAGGTTTTGGCCTTTATTAATGTTTTAGGTCCAAGTGGACAAAAAGAAAAAGGCATAAGCATAAACATGTGTCCAACGGACAAAGGAAAAATTACGGAAGCATAAACATATGTCCAACGGACAAAGGAAAAATTGCGGAAGCATAAACATATGTCCAACGGACAAAGGAAAAATTGCGGAAACATAAACATGAAATGAAATGATAAAATGAAGCATAAAAGTAAAAGAGATAGGGTGCGAGAAGTAATTGTAAAGAAGTTAGTACAAGAGTAAATGTTAGTAAGTTAGTAATTAGTAGTGAAAGTTAGTGATCAATTATAATTGGATACTTGCACTTAGGTCAAGATTAATGAGAACTCATTAGAGGATTGATAAGACCAAAGCCTCCTAACAACAAGTTCCATAAGTTTTGAACCAAAAGACAAATAATCAACTATTTTTGATATTTATTCCGAGGCGGGACAAATTTTGGTCTATGTTAAGCGCACGCCGAGTAATTTGTTCGAGCAATTACCCTACGAATGAGGCCGGCCATGAGATGTATGTGTTAATGCACGCGAGATAAACGATATAGGGATCGTTATCCTAAAGCGGTGCCACACGAAAAGAAAAAGGTGGAAATGATTTCGTCTCGATCGAAATTCAACAAAGAAATTTCACGATCACTTCGACTTTCATCGATCAAAAAGAAAATAGATGAAGAAAAGTGGATCCAAAAATTATGATCCACACAACCAATTAAAATGAAATAAAGTGAGAAAAAACAAGATAAAATAAAAACAAGAATTAAAAGATAAAGCACATAATAGAAATTTTTTTTATGACTTTTTTTCAAGAAACTTTCTAAAACCAAAATTCTAAGACCAGAATTTAAAATAAAACTAAATCAAAAAATTACTAAAAAAAAAAATAGAAACTAATGGAATTATTTTTTTAAGAAAATAAAAGAAATGAAGGAGATATGGAATGGCAAGGTGGTGGTGTAGATAGTGGAAAATAAGGCGCATGAATTAGGCCCAATCTTACTACATAATTGTTTTTTTTTGTTTCTAAAATAAAAATAAAATTGAAAACAAAGGTAACAAAAACCAGTAAAAGAAGAAAAGGAAAAAAAACAAATGGTATCTTCTTCTACTTCCATTTCCACGTTACTATTCATCTCCATGCCAACACTTCAAAACTCCACCAAATCGGAAGCGACGGGACACGAAATTGTGACGGAATCGATCGGAAATAAAAGCTCTACGCAACGGTATAATCGGTTTCAAGAATCGTTACCGACGGATACGACTCGAAATTACCGAAAAAGCTTCAATCTACCTTCAAAGTCACAAGTAAGTAGCAAATGAACTTCCTCCTTCTTCTTCCACTGATTCTAGCTTGAATTTGTTGAAAATTGAGAATGAATTGTTGTTGTTGATGTTGAATTGGAATTGTGAGAATTTGTTACGGTTGGAAATTATTGAAGCTTGAAGTGAAGATTTATGGTGGTTTTTGAAGGTTGAATTGAAAATGGATGAAGGTTAATTGAAGTTGGTGATTGAATGAAGGTGGAAGATTGGAATTGAAGAAACTAATTGAAGCTTGGTTGTGTTGATTTTTGCAGCATTTCTGAGGCTTTTCAAGCTTGATTCAAATGAGAAATGAAGGTTGTATTTATAGATGGAATTGTGAAGGTGAGTTTTCCATTTTGAAATCTGAAAATTGGTTGCCGTTTTGATATGAATTTCCTTGCGTTTTGGTTTATGGTCGCGTGTATGTGTTGCGTTGATGTATCATGCTACTGCGGCTTGGAAATGGCGTGTGAATTTGTTGGAGCTGGCGTGATGTTTGCGTGTGGATGGCTGGTAGATGGTTTGTACACGGCTGAAACTTTTGCAGCATGAGGCTTCATCGTGTGGTGTATGGAATGAGCTTCATGGGCTTTTCATTACTACTCCTTTTTTTTTTTACTGGTTGTAAACTTAAAAAGGACAATGGCCCTATCTAAATTCAATAGTAGATTTTTTTGTAGAATTTTTTTTATGAATGGGCTTTGTAATGGAATATGGATAAATTGGTTGTTGGAAATTTGATTTGTGAATGGATAACGAGATATAGTTATGAATAGAAAATGGAATTGGAAGTGTGAAATTAGAAAATGGATATTGGAAATGGATCTAAGAAATGGATAAAAAATATGGATTTAGGAAATTAAAAAATGAATTGGTTTAGAGAAAGAAATGGTTTAATTGGATATAATGGATATTTGGGTTTTTGAATTGAAAATGGGTTAGAAAATGGATATGAATAGCTTAGGAAAGAAAATGGATTTAAAGTGGATATTGAGATGGAAAGAATTATAAAAAAAGGATAAAATTGGATAAAACAAAGGATATTTGGATTTTAAATTGGATAATGGTCGTGAAAAGTGATTATTGGAAAATGGTCATATTGGAATAAAATTGGATATGGAGAAAATGGTTTAGAGAATGGATATGGAAATGGATATAACAAATGGATAACCAAACTTTCTCACAAGCCACTGATAAAGTGCACACAGCTACCACTGAACAAGCCACAACTAAGCAACAGCCATTTGAATCTGACTTTCTGAACCCAAAACTCATATGAACCACTGCTTGATAAACTGAAGAATCTCAGCACAAGACATCTTGCTTTTGAACAACCACATGTGACTTGAAATCACTTCATCGTCTTTGACAAACCTGCACAACACACAGAGAGAGAAACAAGCAAACGACAACATATTTTTTTTGTATTTTTGGTTAGAGGTTAGATAAACAGAAGCAAGTAAGAAAGAGAAACACACAAGTGCTCAGGAGAAGCACAAACTGTGATCTTGTTTGTGGTTAAGAGATGCAAATGAAATGTGCGAAATCTTAGGGGTAAAAATTAGGGTCTTACAGAGAGTATGTGTCAAAATATTTCGATGCATTATGTAAGAAAGAGGGGATTGTGCATGAGGTGATGCCACCATACACTCCAGAGCAGAATGGAATTGCAGAAAGGAAGAATAGGACCATCATGAATATGATAAGAAGTATGTTGAAAGGCAAGCATCTACCCAAAGAATTATGGGGAGAAGTTATGTCGACTACAACATACATCTTGAATAGATGTCCCACGAAAAGGCTATAAGGAATTACGCCAGAAGAATGTTGGTTTGGTGTTAAGCCTAACCTAAGTCATTTAAAGGTGTTTGGATCTATAGCACATAGACATGTATCAGATCAATTGAGAAGAAAACTTGATGACAAATCGAGTCAAATGATCCTAATAGGATATCATTCGACTGGAGGATACAAGTTGTTCAACCCAGTGAATAAGCAAGTAGTGATCAACAGGGACGTGATCATAGATGAGCTTAAAGAATGAGATTGGATTGAGAATGTTAAGAAGGATTCAGTGAAAATCTTATGTGAAGAACCAGCTAGTGAAGTCAAAAGAGAAGTTGGACAAGAAGAAGTCATAGGTGAAACAGGCCCAAGTAGACCTTAACGAACAAGACACATGCCTGCAAGGTTTCAAGAATGTGTGATTACATCAGATGATGTGGACAATGAAGAAGGTGAGCTGGTACACTATGCTTTTTATGCAGATGTCGAACCAGTCAATGCAGTTAAGGCATTGAAACATTCAAAGTGGGTGAAAGTAATGAATGAGGAACTAGAGTCCATCGAAGTCAACGCATATCCGGTCTTTTCCGTCTTTCTTAGGAACACGCACAATATTTGCCACCCATTGAGGATACTTAGCATTCACAATTAAACATGCGTCAATCTACTTCTGAACCTCCTCTTTGATCTTAACAACCATGTCGGGATGAGTTCTTCTCAACTTCTCTTATACAAGGTGAAGCTGAATCCTAAAGGAGAAGTATCTTGACACAAGGCAAGACTTGTGGAGAAAGGATTTCTTCAGAAAGAAGGAATTGACTTCGACAATGTTTTTGCACCCGTTGCTAGGATTGAAACAATCAAGTTGGTTGTTGGTATAACAAACATGAACAACTGGCAGGTATGTCAAATGGATGTGAAATGTGCATTCCTGAATGCCCCCTTAGATGAAGAAGTTTATGTCGCACAACCAATTGGGTTTGTGAAACAAGGAGAAGAAAGAAAGGTGTACAGGCTGCATAAAGCCCTGTATAGACTTATGCAAGTTCCAAGAGCTTGGAATAAGAAGATATATAGCTTTCTAAAGAAGAAGAAATTTGTGAAGTTCATAACTGAGCATGGAGTATATGTAGGGAGAAGCAATAGTGAATTTCGTATACTATGTCTTTATGTCGATGACTTGTTGATAACAGGAAGTTACAAGAAGGAAATCGAAGACTTCAAACATGACCTAAATGAAGAGTTTGAAATGTCAGACTTGTGAAATATCTCATACTTCCTTAGTATCGAATTCTACAAGAGCAGTAAAGGTTTGATGATGCATCAAAGAAGATATGCAGGCAAAATACTCAAGATATTTGAGATGCAAGATTGAAACCTAACTTCGACTCCAGTTGAGCCAAGAATGCAACTGTCGAAATATTTAGATGAAGATGATGTCGACCCAACCCAATATAGAAGATTTATTGGGTCACTAAGATAACTTTTTCACACAAGGCCTGCCTTAGCATACAATGTAGGTATGGTAAGTAGATTCATGCAGAAGCCAAAGGTATCACACCTAGCAGCAGCGAAGAGGATACTAAGGTATCTGAAAGGAACTCTCGACTACGACATTTTATTTCCTGCAGCTGATGAAGGAAAAAAATGCAAGTTAGTGGGATACACCGACTCAAGTTGGTGTAGTGATGCTGAGGATAGAAAATCCACAGTTGGCTGTGTGTTAATGCTAGGTGGTGCATCAATTGCTTGGAGTTCTAGAAAGGATCCAGTAGTGGCATTTTCGTCGTGCGAAGCAGAATACATAGTTGCTTCTCTCAATGCATGTCAAGCAAAGTGGATGGTGAACCTAGTCGAAAAGATTACTGTAACGCCCATTTTATTTTAAATTATTTTCATAACTTAATTACGTGAAGTTGTGTGTATAATTGTGATTTTGTGTGTTTTGTTGTGTTTAGGGATGCCCTTGGTGTGGGGTAGTATCCTTAAGAGTAGACCTTGAGGGTGGAGGAGTGTGTGAGCATTTGGGTAGGGATTGGTGGTGTGAGAAGTAAGACTAAATAGGATATATTAGTGTAGTTAGTTAATTATTTAATATTAGATGAATATTAATTTAATTAAATATTATTGAGAATTATTATTATTATTATAATTAGATGGGATCAATAATAATAATAATAGAATGAAATAAAAGAAAATGAGATATTAAGTGTGTATAGAATTGAAGGGCAGAATTGTAATTACATAGTGTGAGTGAGGGTAAAAGAGGAAAACCATAGTTGAGGGATTTTATAAAGGAATTTGAAAAGATTGGAATCAGTTTCTGATCGTATGTGTTTTGTAACATACAGTGAGAAAGGCTAGGGCTAGAGGAGAAGAAGAGGAACCACCATATGTGAGAGTCTAAAAAGATTGATTTCGAGGTAAGGGTGGGGTTTTGGTTTTATAAGGGTTAATATGTTGAATGGTGATAGAAGTTAGGTTTTGTCTTATGGGTGGGATGTTGTTTTATGTTATGATTACTATGAATACTTGATCAATGATGAAATTGTTAGTTGATTGTGTGATACACGATGTTTTTCCAACTGATATGTGATGATTTCTGTACATATGTGTGTGTAGTAATTCTGTTTTGGAAATTATTGAAAATTTCTCCATTGTTGAGTTTTGGAGTTTCGAGTCGGGAGTATGAAATTGATGATGATTTATTGTTAATCTATAAGTAAAACATAGCATAATCGAGTTTCAGGATGTTATTTTGATATAAAATTATGTCTAGGGTGATGGGGGTTAGTGGTATAGACTTTGGTGTGAAAATCTGTGGTGAAAGTGCTTTTAAAAAAAGTGATTTTTGGGGTTCGGAACAGTGTACGTCGACTGCTAGGACTCCCTGGGTCGACCTGATGCCACCCAAATGTAATATTATGGAAATTTAAACAGTATACATCGACTCATAGGCCTTGCGTCGGCCTAAGTACCCTGCGCGTCAACCCTGGGGTCAACTCATAGGCTGAAAAACGCCAGAAACGGTTTTGGTCATAACTTTTTAACCGTTAATCCAAATGACGAACCGTTCGAAGCGTTGGAAAGCTAATGAACAGAACTTTAACATGGTATAATTAGATGAACCATTTTGATAATATTTTCATGATTAATATGTTGAAGATTACGACTATTACTTGTTGTGCATGTAAAGAAATCCCGTTGTAAATGGCGAAACTTGAATGTTGTTATAAAGAGGTTGTTATGGTGTTATTGGTGTAAAATGAGAATGTTTGATGATGTCATTATGATTGAATAATATATACAGATACATTTTTACGTTTGTTGGCCAATTTGGCCGGTGTACAATAATCATGGTGGTGGGTTATTGTACACGATGGTGTTGGTGTTGTTGTATGCATAAATAGTTGCATTGCATACATTTATGGACAGATGGTTCGTTGTTGGAGAGCCTAAAATCCCATTGTATGGCTTGGGCTGATAGCTGATTCAGAGGTGATGGATCAGTGAGTGGTTCTGATCCTAGGAGGTGGGGATCAGAATGGTGAACCTGAGTGTTCACGAAAATTGGTACCACATGCATACGCATTGAGTCGGGTGTGAGTCTCATTACATTATATGTCATACATTTTTCTAAGTTGTTAAATACAGTGTGATGGGTGATTAATTAATTTGTATCGTGTGATTTGTTGTTTGTTTGGTGAATAATTGGTGATGATATCGTTGGATGATTGATGTGAGATGTTAGTTGAATTGTTGTTGTGCTAACTTAATGCATGCTGTTTAACATGCTTTCCTTTATACTATCATGATATCTCACCCCTTCTGTTTGAATATTGCCTCCATGTGGGAAATGTGTAGATACTCCGCAGTAGGACTCAGGTGTGAGTTGAAGATGGAGTCTCTTTATTTTTTTTCTATAGTTGGTGTCTGCTCTGATTGTAACACTAGGGAGTGTGGGAATGCCTTTATGACTTATATTTGTTTTGAGACTGTAGACATCTTCTTTATCATGTTTAATTATTGCTTGATGGAGTATGTGATTCCACTTTAACTTTTACATACCATGAATCAATTAACGGGTTTATAATTCAGCTGCGAATAAAATAATGTTCATGTTTTGTATGTTGGCCGTAACATCCTAAGTTGCGTGTGTTTGAAATGATTACTCTGATGGTTTATTTTTAAAGTATTACGGGGGAAATTTAGGGTGTTACATAGTGGTATCATAGCAGGTCGGTCTCTCCGGCCAAGTGTTGAGTCGTTGTTATTTGACAGTTGACTACTGTCGATGTCGTTTTCTTAACCATTGTGTGTTGTTGTTGATGCATAACAGAGAATGGCTGGAAGGAACGATGCCGCTATTGCTGCTGCTTTGTAAGCTGTTGCTCAGACTATGTAGAATCAGCCTAATGCTGGTGAAAATGATGAGTTTTGGAAGAACAAATCGCTTACCTTCAAGGGAAGATATGATCTAGATGGAGCGCAGACTTGGATCAGAGAGATCGAGAGGATCTTCTGGGTTATGAATTGTCCTGAGGCACAGAAGGTATGGTTAGATACCCACATGTTAGCTGAAGAGGCTGATGACTGGTGGGTTAGCACTCGTCAAGTGTTGGGTGTTACGGGATAAGTTATCACTTGGGATGTGCTCAGTAGGGAATTTCTGAGGAGATACTTCCCTGAAGATGTCTGAGGTAAGAAGGAGATTGAGTTTATGGAGTTGAAGCATGGTAACATGTTGGTTATGGAATAAGTTGCCATATTTGTGGAACTTGCTAAGTTCTACCCTCACTATAGTGAGGCAAATGCTGAGTTCTCGAAGTGTGTCAAATTTGAGAATGGGTTGAGGCCTGAGATCAAACAGGCGATCGGGTATCAGCAAATTAGAAGATTTCCAAATTTGGTGGATTGTTGTAGAATCTATGAAGAAGATAGAAAGGCTCGATCGGCTCACTATAAGGGGGTGGTTGAGAGGAAAGGAAAACAACATATGAACCGAGGGAAGCCTTATGCAAATCCAGCTGATAAAGGCAGACCGAGTTATGTTGATGGCAAGAAGCCAAGTGGGGGAGGTGCTCCAACTATTCCTAAGTGTTATAGATGTGGTGAGATGGGTCATCGTGCCAATGAGTGTAAGAGCGGTGTGAAGAAGTGGTACAAGTGTGGTAAGACAGGACATCTGGTCGCTAATTGCACTGAGAAGGTAGTGATTTGCTTCAATTGCGGAGAACCTGGTCATATCAGTACTCATTGCCAGAAACCAAAGCAAGCTACAACTGGAGGCAAAGTGTTCGCTTTGTCAGGAACTCAGACTTCCAGTGAGGACAGGTTGATCAGAGGTATATGTTATATTAATAATACGCCTTTGATTGCTATTATTGATACTGGTGCTACTCATTCCTTTATTTCTGATGATTATGTGAAAAGGCTAGGCCTTAGTGTGTTGTGATGAAGGGAGAAATGGTTATCGAAACTCCTGCTAAGGGATCGGTGGCTACTTCTCTTGTTTGTTTAAATTGTCCTTTGAGAATCTTTGATAAGTATTTTGGTGTGGACCTCATTTGCCGCTGAGGAATCTCGATGTTATCTTGGGAATGAACTGGTTGATGTTTAACCATGTTCAGATCAATATTTTTAATCAATCAGTGTGGTTTTCTACTCCTGGTGATGAGGAGGGGGCTAATTTCTTAACTATAGAAGAGTTGAAGGATATTTTAGAAGATGGCACTCAGTTGTTTGCGATGTTCGCATCACTATCTGTTGACAGTCAAGCTGTGATCGATGAAGTGCAGGTGGTATGAGAGTTTCCAAAAGTATTTTCGGAGGATATTTCAGATGTACCTCCAGAAAGAGAAGTGGAATTTTTTATTGATCTTGTCCCTAGTACCAGACATATTTCTATGGCACCATATAGGATGTCGGCTTCAGAATTAGCGTAGTTGAAGAAACAACTAGAAGACTTGTTTGAGAAGAAGTTTGTAAGGCCAAGTGTGTCGCCTTGGGGAGCTCCGATATTGTTGGTAAAGAAGAAAGATGGCAATATGAGATTGTGTATAGATTACCGGAAGTTGAACAAAGTTACGATTAAGAACAAGTATCCACTTCCCAAAATAGATTATTTGATGGACCAGCTGGTAGGTGCTCGGGTGTTTAGCAAGATAGACTTGAGGTCGGGTTATCATCAAATAAAAGTAAAAGATGAAGATGTTAAGAAGATCGATTTTAGGACTCATTATGGACATTATGAATACTTGGTGATGCCTTTTGGCATTTCTAATGCACCCGGTGTATTTATGGAGTATATGAATCGGATTTTTCATAACTACTTAGATCAGTTTGTTGTAGTGTTCATTGATGACATTCTGATTTATTCTAAGTCAGAAGAGGAGCATGAGAAACATTTGAGGATTGTGTTGCAGGTTCTGAAGGAGAAGAAGCTTTATGATAAGCTATCGGAGTGTGAGTTCTGGTTGAAGGAGGTTAGCTTCCTTGCTCATGTTATTTCAGGTAATGGTATCGCAGTGGATCCTTCCAAAGTACATGCAGCTCTACAATGGGAAACTCCAAAGTCGGTTACCAATAGAAGCTTTTTGGGGTTGGCTGGTTACTACCGTAGATTCATTGAAGGTTTTTCCAAGTTAGCACTTCCGTTCACTCAGCTGACCTGCAAGGGTAATCCGTTTATATACAATATTCATTGTGAGAAGAGCTTCGTAGAGTTGAATAAGAGGTTGACTACAACTCCAGTTTTGGTTTTGTTTGAGTCAAATGAACCTTTTGTAGTATATTGTGATGCGTCACTGATGGGTCTAGGAGCTGTGTTGATGCAAGATGGAAAAGTTGTGGCTTATGCTTCCCGACATTTGAGGATCCATGGAGGAATTATCCTACTCATGACTTAGAGTTGGTTGTAGTAGTGTTTATATTGAAAATCTGGAGACATTACTTATATGGTTCTAGGTTCGAAGTGTTCAGTGACCACAAAAGTCTGGGGTACTTGTTTGATCAGAAGGAATTAAACATGAGGCAGCACAGATGGTTGGAATTCTTGAAAAACTATGATTTCGGTTTGAATTGTCATCCCGGTAAAGCGAATGTCATAGCTGATGCTTTAAGTCGAAAGTCATTCTACATGTCAGCAATGATGGTTAGAGAGTTGGAACTTGTGGAACAGTTTATAGACATGAGTTTAGTCTGTGAACTAACAGATCAGAGTATGAAGTTGGGGATGCTAATAATCAACAATGATTTCCTCGCTAGAATTAAAGATAATAAAAAATTGGATGTGAAATTGGTGGACTTGATGGCTGAAGATGATCAAGTTGCAGAGAATGATTTTAAAGTAGACCAACAAGGAGTGTTGAGATTCAGGAATAGAATTTGTATTCCCAATAATGAGGAACTAAAGAAGATGAATTTAGAAGAAGGTCATTGGAGTAGCTTAAGTATCCATCCAGGAGCTACTAAGATGTACCAAGATCCGAAGAAGATATTCTAGTGGTCAGGGATGAAGCGCGATGTGGTGCAGTTTGTTTATGCTTGTCTGACTTGTCAGAAGTCGAAGGTTAAGCATCAGAGACCTGCAGGGTTGATGCAATCATTGGCTATTCCAGAATGGAAATGGGACAACATTTTTATGGATTTTGTGACGGGATTTCCAAATACTCTGAGGGGGCATGATGCTATTTGGGTGATCGTAGATAGGCTGACGAAGTCGGCCCAATTTATTCTGATTAGAATCAGTTTTTCTATGCAGAAGTTGGTGGAGTTCTATATCCGTGTAATTTTTAAGTTGCATGGGATTCTGTTGAGCATTGTGTCGGATAGAGATCCGAGATTCACTTCCATATTTTGGGAGAGTTTGCAAGAGGCGCTGGGTACTAAGCTGAGGTTGAGTTTGGCTTATCATCCACAGATGTATGGTCATATGGAGAGGACTATTCAGTCGTTAGAAGATCTGTTAAGGGATTGTGTTCTAGAATAAGGAGGTGTTTGGGATAGTCACTTGCCGTTGATTGAATTCACTTATAACAACAATTTTCATTCTAGTATTATGATGCCATCTTTTGAAGCGTTGTATGGTCGGAGATGCAGGACACCTTTGTGTTGGCATGAATCTGGTGAGAGTATGGTGCTTGGACCTGAATTAGTCCAACAGACTATAGAGAAAGTGAAACTAATTCGGGAGCAAATGAAAGCTTCTCAAAGTAGATAGAAAAGCTATCATAATAAGAGGAGAAAGGATCTTGAGTTCCAGGAAGGGGACCATGTATTCTTGAGAGTCACTTCAGTGACTGGTGTTGGACGTGCCCTGAAGTCGAAAAACCTCAATCCTTGGTTTATCGGTCTATATAAGATATCCGAGCGGGTAGTTTCTGTTGCTTATAGAGTGGCGTTGCCACCAAGTTTCTCTAATTTTCATGGTGTATTTCATGTTTCGCAGTTACGGAAGTACATTCCAGATCCGTCGTATGTGATTTCGATGGACGATGTTCAAGTAAGGGATAACCATACTGTGAAGGCTTTACCTGTGAGAATTGATGGTCATGAGGTGAAATAGTTGCGGGGCAAGGAGATTGCTCTTGTGAAGGTCGTGTAGGGAGGCACTGCTGGAGGAAATGCAACTTGGGAGTTAGAGAGCAGGATGCGAAAGTCGTATTCTGAGTTGTTTGCGTCAGGTAATTTTCGAGGACGAAAATATTCTAAGTGGGGGAGAGTTGTAAGGCCCGTTTTATTTTAAATTATTTTTCGTAATTTAATTACGAGAAGTTGTGTGTATAATTGTGATTTTGTGTGTTTTGTTGTGTTTAGGGATGCCCTTGGTGTGGGGTAGTAACCTTAAGAGTAGACCTTGAGGGTGGATGAGTGTGTGAGCATTTGGGTAGGGATTGGTGGTGTGAGAAGTAAGACTAAATAGGATATATTAGGGATCGTTAGTTAATTATTTAATATTAGGTGAATATTAAATTAATTAAATATTGTTGAGAATTATTATTATTATTATTATTTTAATTAGATTAAATCAATAATAATAATAATAATAATAATAATAATAATAATAATAATAATAATAATAATAATAATAGAATGAAATAAAAGAAAATGAGATATTAAGTGTGTAGAAAATTGAAGGGAAAAATTGTAATTATATAGTGTGACTGGGGGTAAAAGAGGAAAATCATAGTTGAGGGATTTTATAAAGGAATTAGAAAATATTGGAATCAGTTTCTGATCGTACGTGTTTTGGAACTGACAATGAGAAAGGCTATGGCTAGAGGAGAAGAAGAGGAACCACCATCTGTAAAAGTCTAGAAAGATTGATTTCGAGGTAAGGGTGGGGTTCTGGTTTCATAAGGGTTAATATGTTGAATGGTGAGTAGAAGTTAGGTTTTGTCTTATGGGTGGGATGTTGTTCTATGTTATGATTACTATGAATACTTGATCAATGATGAAATTGTTAGTTGATTGTGTGATACACGATGTTTTTCTAACTGATATGTGATGAGTTATGTACATATGCATGTGTAGTAATTCTATTTTGGAAATTGTTGAAAATTTCTCCATTGTTGAGTTTTGGAGTTTCTAGTCTGAAGTATGAAATTGATGATGATTTGTTGTTAATCCATGAGTAAAACATAGCATAATAGAGTTTTAGGATGTTATTTTGATATAAAATTGGGTCTAGGGTGATGGGGGTTAGTGGTATAGACTTTGGTGTGAAAATCTGTGGTGAAAGTGCTTTTAAAAAAAGTGATTTTTGGGGTTCGGAACAGTGTGCGTCGACCACTAGGACTCCCTGGGTCGACCTGATGCCACCCAAATGTAATATTATGGAAATTTGAAAAGTATGCGTCGACTCATAGGCCTTGTGTCGATCTAAGTACCCTGCACGTCAACCCTGGGGTCGACTCATAGGCAGAAAAACGCCAAAAACGATTTCGGTCATAACTTTTTAACAGTTATTCCAAATGACGAACCGTTTGAAGCGTTGGAAAGCTAATGAACGAAACGTTAACATGGTATAATTATATGAACCATTTTTATAATATTTTAATGATTAATATGTTGAAGATTACGACTATTACTTGTTGTGCATGTAAAGAAATCTCGTTGTAAGTGGCGAAACTTGAATGTTGTTATAAAGAGGTTGTTGTGGTGTTATTGGTGTAAAATAAGCATATTTGATGATGTCATTGTGATTGCATAATATATATATATATATATATATATATACTGTATGAGATACATTTTTATGCTTGTTGGCCAATTTGGGCGGTGTACAATAACCATGGTGGTGGGTTATTGTACACGATGGTGTTGGTGTTGTTGTATGCATAAATAGTTGCATTGCATACATTTATGGACAGATGGTTCGTTGTTGGTGAGCCTAAAATCCCATTGTGTGGATTGGGCTGGTAGCTGATTCGGAGGTGATGGATCAGTGAGTGGTTCTGATCCTAGGAGGTGGGGATCAGAACGGTGAACCTGAGTGTTCAAGAAAATTGGTACCACATGCATACGCATTGAGTCGGGTGTGAGTCTCATTACATTATATGTCATACATTTTTCTAAGTTGTTAAATACAGTGTGATGGGTGATTAATTGATTTGTATCGTGTGATTTGTTGTTTGTTTGGTGAATAATTGGTGATGATATCCTTGGATGATTGATGTGAGATGTTAGTTGAATTATTGTTGTGCTAACTTAATGCATGCTGTTTAACATGCTTTCCTTTATACTATCATGATATCTCACCCCTTCTGTTTGAATATTGCCTCCATGTGGGAAATGTGTAGATACTCCGCAGTAGGACTCAGGTGTGAGTTGAAGATGGAGTCTCTTTATTTTTTTTCTATAGTTGGTGTCTGCTTTGATTGTAACACTAGGGAGTGTGGGAATGCCTTTATGACTTATATTTGTTTTTAGACTGTAGACATCTTCTTTATCATGTTTAATTATTGCTTGATGGAGTATGTGATTCCACTTTAACTTTTACATACCATGAATCAATTAACGGGTTTATAATTCAGCTGCGAATAAAATAATGTTCATGTTTTGTATGTTGGCCGTAACATCCTAAGTTGCGTGTGTTTGAAATGATTACTCTGATGGTTTATTTTTAAAGTATTACGGGGGAAATTTAGGGTGTTACATAGTGGTATCATAGCAGGTCGGTCTCTCCGGCCAAGTGTTGAGTCGTTGTTATTTGACAGTTGACTACTGTCGATGTCGTTTTCTTAACCATTGTGTGTTGTTGTTGATGCATAACAGAGAATGGCTGGAAGGAACGATGCCGCTATTGCTGCTGCTTTGTAAGCTGTTGCTCAGACTGTGTAGAATCAGCCTAATGCTGGTGAAAATGATGAGTTTTGGAAGAACAAATCGCTTACCTTCAAGGGAAGATATGATCTAGATGGAGCGCAGACTTGGCTCAGAGAGATCGAGAGGATCTTCTGGGTTATGAATTGTCCTGAGGCACAGAAGGTATGGTTAGATACCCACATGTTAGCTGAAGAGGCTGATGACTGGTGGGTTAGCACTCGTCAAGTGTTGGGTGTTACGGGATAAGTTATCACTTGGGATGTGCTCAGTAGGGAATTTCTGAGGAGATACTTCCCTGAAGATGTCTGAGGTAAGAAGGAGATTGAGTTTATGGAGTTGAAGCGTGGTAACATGTTGGTTATGGAATAAGTTGCCATATTTGTGGAACTTGCTAAGTTCTACCCTCACTATAGTGAGGCAAATGCTGAGTTCTCGAAGTGTGTCAAATTTGAGAATGGGTTGAGGCCTGAGATCAAACAGGCGATCGGGTATCAGCAAATTAGAAGATTTCCAAATTTGGTGGATTGTTGTAGAATCTATGAAGAAGATAGAAAGGCTCGATCGGCTCACTATAAGGGGGTGGTTGAGAGGAAAGGAAAATAACATATGAACCGAGGGAAGCCTTATGCAAATCCAGCTGATAAAGGCAGACCGAGTTATGTTGATGGCAAGAAACCAAGTGGGGGAGGTGCTCCAACTATTCCTAAGTGTTATAGATGTGGTGAGATGGGTCATCGTGCCAATGAGTGTAAGAGCGGTGTGAAGAAGTGGTACAAGTGTGGTAAGACAGGACATCTGGTCGCTAATTGCACTGAGAAGGTAGTGATTTGCTTCAATTGCGGAGAACCTGGTCATATCAGTACTCATTGCCAGAAACCAAAGCAAGCTGCAACTGGAGGCAAAGTGTTCGCTTTGTCAGGAACTCAGACTTCCAGTGAGGACAGGTTGATCAGAGGTATATGTTATATTAATAATACGCCTTTGATTGTTATTATTGATACTGGTGCTACTCATTCCTTTATTTTTGATGATTGTGTGAAAAGGCTAGGCCTTAGTGTGTTGTGATGAAGAGAGAAATGGTTATCGAAACTCCTGCTAAGGGATCGGTGGCTACTTCTCTTGTTTGTTTAAATTGTCCTTTGAGAATCTTTGATAAGTATTTTGGTGTGGACCTCATTTGCCGCTGAGGAATCTCGATGTTATCTTGGGAATGAACTGGTTGATGTTTAACCATGTTCAGATCAATATTTTTAATCAATCAGTGTGGTTTTCTACTCCTGGTGATGAGGAGGGGGCTAATTTCTTAACTATAGAAGAGTTGAAGGATATTTTAGAAGATGGCACTCAGTTGTTTGCGATGTTCGTATCACTATCTGTTGACAGTCAAGCTGTGATCGATGAAGTGCAGGTGGTATGAGAGTTTCCAAAAGTATTTTCGGAGGATATTTCAGATGTACCTCCAGAAAGAGAAGTGGAATTTTTTATTGATCTTGTCCCTAGTACCAGACATATTTCTATGGCACCATATAGGATGTCGGCTTCAGAATTAGCGTAGTTGAAGAAACAACTAGAAGACTTGTTTGAGAAGAAGTTTGTAAGGCCAAGTGTGTCGCCTTGGGGAGCTCCGATATTGTTGGTAAAGAAGAAAGATGGCAATATGAGATTGTGTATAGATTACCGGCAGTTGAACAAAGTTACGATTAAGAACAAGTATCCACTTCCCAAAATAGATTATTTGATGGACCAGCTGGTAGGTGCTCGGGTGTTTAGCAAGATAGACTTGAGGTCGGGTTATCATCAAATAAAAGTAAAAGATGAAGATGTTAAGAAGATCGCTTTTAGGACTCATTATGGACATTATGAATACTTGGTGATGCCTTTTGGCATTTCTAATGCACCCGGTGTATTTATGGAGTATATGAATCGGATTTTTCATAACTACTTAGATCAGTTTGTTGTAGTGTTCATTGATGACATTCTGATTTATTCTAAGTCAGAAGAGGAGCATGAGAAACATTTGAGGATTGTGTTGCAGGTTCTGAAGGAGAAGAAGCTTTATGATAAGCTATCGGAGTGTGAGTTCTGGTTGAAGGAGGTTAGCTTCCTTGCTCATGTTATTTCAGGTAATGGTATCGCAGTGGATCCTTCCAAAGTACATGCAGTTCTACAATGGGAAACTCCAAAGTCGGTTACCAATAGAAGCTTTTTGGGGTTGGCTGGTTACTACCGTAGATTCATTGAAGGTTTTTCCAAGTTAGCACTTCCATTCACTCAGCTGACCTGCAAGGGTAATCCGTTTATATACAATATTCATTGTGAGAAGAGCTTCGTAGAGTTGAATAAGAGGTTGACTACAGCTCCAGTTTTGGTTTTGTTTGAGTCAAATGAACCTTTTGTAGTATATTGTGATGCGTCACTGATGGGTCTAGGAGCTGTGTTGATGCAAGATGGAAAAGTTGTGGCTTATGCTTCCCGACATTTGAGGATCCATGGAGGAATTATCCTACTCATGACTTAGAGTTGGTTGTAGTAGTGTTTATATTGAAAATCTGGAGACATTACTTATATGGTTCTAGGTTCGAAGTGTTCAGTGACCACAAAAGTCTGGGGTACTTGTTTGATCAGAAGGAATTAAACATTAGGCAGCGCAGATGGTTGGAATTCTTGAAAAACTATGATTTCGGTTTGAATTGTCATCCCGGTAAAGCGAATGTCATAGCTGATGCTTTAAGTCGGAAGTCATTCTACATGTCAGCAATGATGGTTAGAGAGTTGGAACTTGTGGAACAGTTTATAGACATGAGTTTAGTCTGTGAATTAACAGATCAGAGTATGAAGTTGGGGATGCTAATAATCAACAATGATTTCCTCGCTAGAATTAAAGATAATAAAAAATTGGATGTGAAATTGGTGGACTTGATGGCTGAAGATGATCAAGTTGCAGAGAATGATTTTAAAGTAGACCAACAAGGAGTGTTGAGATTCAGGAATAGAATTTGTATTCCCAATAATGAGGAACTAAAGAAGATGAATTTAGAAGAAGGTCATCGGAGTAGCTTAAGTATCCATCCAGGAGCTACTAAGATGTACCAAGATCCGAAGAAGATATTCTAGTGGTCAGGGATGAAGCGCGATGTGGTGCAGTTTGTTTATGCTTGTCTGACTTGTCAGAAGTCGAAGGTTGAGCATCAGAGACCTGCAGGGTTGATGCAATCATTGGCTATTTCAGAATGGAAATGGGACAACATTTTTATGGATTTTGTGACGGGATTTCCAAATACTCTGAGGGGGCATGATGCTATTTGGGTGATCGTAGATAGGCTGACGAAGTCGGCCCAATTTATTCTGATTAGAATCAGTTTTTCTATGCAGAAGTTGGTGGAGTTCTATATCCGTGTAATTTTTAAGTTGCATGGGATTCTGTTGAGCATTGTGTCGGATAGAGATCCGAGATTCACTTCCATATTTTGGGAGAGTTTGCAAGAGGCGCTGGGTACTAAGCTGAGGTTGAGTTTGGCTTATCATCCACAGATGGATGGTCATATGGAGAGGACTATTCAGTCGTTAGAAGATCTGTTAAGGGATTGTGTTCTAGAATAAGGAGGTGTTTGGGATAGTCACTTGCCGTTGATTTAATTCACTTATAACAACAATTTTCATTCTAGTATTAGGATGCCATCTTTTGAAGCGTTGTATGGTCGGAGATGCAGGACACCTTTGTGTTGGCATGAATCTGGTGAGAGTATGGTGCTTGGACCTGAATTAGTCCAACAGACTATAGAGAAAGTGAAACTAATTCGGGAGCAAATGAAAGCTTCTCAAAGTAGATAGAAAAGCTATCATAATAAGAGGAGAAAGGATCTTGAGTTCCAGGAAGGGGACCATGTATTCTTGAGAGTCACTTCAGTGACTGGTGTTGGACGTGCCCTGAAGTCGAAGAAGCTCAATCCTTGGTTTATCGGTCTATATAAGATATCCGAGCGGGTAGTTTCTGTTGCTTATAGAGTGGCGTTGCCACCAAGTTTCTCTAATTTTCATGGTGTATTTCATGTTTCGCAGTTACGGAAGTACATTCCAGATCCGTCGTATGTGATTTCGATGGACGATGTTCAAGTAAGGGATAACCATACTGTGAAGGCTTTACCTGTGAGAATTGATGGTCATGAGGTGAAATAGTTGCGGGGCAAGGAGATTGCTCTTGTGAAGGTCGTGTAGGGAGGCACTGCTGGAGGAAATGCAACTTGGGAGTTAGAGAGCAGGATGCGAAAGTCGTATTCTGAGTTGTTTGCGTCAGGTAATTTTCGAGGACGAAAATATTCTAAGTGGGGGAGAGTTGTAAGGCCCGTTTTATTTTAAATTATTTTTCGTAATTTAATTACGAGAAGTTGTGTGTATAATTGTGATTTTGTGTGTTTTGTTGTGTTTAGGGATGCCCTTGGTGTGGGGTAGTAACCTTAAGAGTAGACCTTGAGGGTGGAAGAGTGTGTGAGCATTTGGGTAGGGATTGGTGGTGTGAGAAGTAAGACTAAATAGGATATATTAGGGATCGTTAGTTAATTATTTAATATTAGGTGAATATTAAATTAATTAAATATTGTTGAGAATTATTATTATTATTATTATTTTAATTAGATTGAATCAATAATAATAATAATAATAATAATAATAATAATAATAATAATAATAATAATAGAATGAAATAAAAGAAAATGAGATATTAAGTGTGTAGAAAATTGAAGGGAAAAATTGTAATTATATAGTGTGACTGGGGGTAAAAGAGGAAAATCATAGTTGAGGGATTTTATAAAGGAATTAGAAAATATTGGAATCAGTTTCTGATCGTACGTGTTTTGGAACTGACAATGAGAAAGGCTATGGCTAGAGGAGAAGAAGAGGAACCACCATCTGTAAAAGTCTAGAAAGATTGATTTCGAGGTAAGGGTGGGGTTCTGGTTTCATAAGGGTTAATATGTTGAATGGTGAGTAGAAGTTAGGTTTTGTCTTATGGGTGGGATGTTGTTCTATGTTATGATTACTATGAATACTTGATCAATGATGAAATTGTTAGTTGATTGTGTGATACACGATGTTTTTCTAACTGATATGTGATGAGTTATGTACATATGCATGTGTAGTAATTCTATTTTGGAAATTGTTGAAAATTTCTCCATTGTTGAGTTTTGGAGTTTCTAGTCTGAAGTATGAAATTGATGATGATTTGTTGTTAATCCATGAGTAAAACATAGCATAATAGAGTTTTAGGATGTTATTTTGATATAAAATTGGGTCTAGGGTGATGGGGGTTAGTGGTATAGACTTTGGTGTGAAAATCTGTGGTGAAAGTGCTTTTAAAAAAAGTGATTTTTGGGGTTCGGAACAGTGTGCGTCGACCACTAGGACTCCTTGGGTCGACCTGATGCCACCCAAATGTAATATTATCGAAATTTGAAAAGTATGCGTCGACTCATAGGCCTTGTGTCGATCTAAGTACCCTGCACGTCAACCCTGGGGTCGACTCATAGGCAGAAAAACGCCAAAAACGATTTCGGTCATAACTTTTTAACAGTTATTCCAAATGACGAACCGTTTGAAGCGTTGGAAAGCTAATGAACGAAACGTTAACATGGTATAATTATATGAACCATTTTTATAATATTTTAATGATTAATATGTTGAACATTACGACTATTACTTGTTGCGCATGTAAAGAAATCTCGTTGTAAGTGGCGAAACTTGAATGTTGTTATAAAGAGGTTGTTGTGGTGTTATTGGTGTAAAATAAGCATATTTGATGATGTCATTGTGATTGCATAATATATATATATATATATATATATATATATCTATACTGTATGAGATACATTTTTATGCTTGTTGGCCAATTTGGGCGGTGTACAATAACCATGGTGGTGGGTTATTTTACACGATGGTGTTGGTGTTGTTGTATGCATAAATAGTTGCATTGCATACATTTATGGACAGATGGTTCGTTGTTGGTGAGCCTAAAATCCCATTGTGTGGATTGGGCTGGTAGCTGATTCGGAGGTGATGGATCAGTGAGTGGTTCTGATCCTAGGAGGTGGGGATCAGAACGGTGAACCTGAGTGTTCAAGAAAATTGGTACCACATGCATACGCATTAAGTCGGGTGTGAGTCTCATTACATTATATGTCATATATGTTGCTAAGTTGTTAAATACATGGTGATGGGTGATTAATTGATTTATATCGTGTGATTTGTTGTTTGTTTGGTGAATAATTGGTGATGATATCGTTGGATGATTGATGTGAGATGTTAGTTGAATTGTTGTTGTGCTAACTTAATGCATGTTGTTTAACATGCTTTCCTTTATACTATCATGATATCTCACCCCTTCTGTTTGAATATTGCCTCCACGTGGACAATGTGCATATACTCCGCAGTAGGACTCAGGTGTGAGTTGAAGATGGAGTCTCCTTATCTTTTCTCTATAGCTCGTGTCTGCTCGGATTGTAACACTGGGGAGTGTGGGAACAACTTTATGAATTATATTTATTTTGAGATTGTAGACATCTCCTTTATCATGTTTAATGATTGTTTTATGGAGTATGTGATTCCACTTTAACTTTTACATACCATGAATAAATAAACTGGTTTATAATTCTGCTGCGAATAAAATAATGTTCAGGTTTTGTATGTTGGTCGTAACATCCTAAGCTGCGTGTGTTTGAAATGATTACTCTGATGATTTATTTCTAAAGTATTACGGGGTAAATTTAGGGTGTCACAATTACAGCGAAGAGTCATGGAGCAATTACCATGAAGATCGACAGCATGTCAGTTATCAACCTGGCAAAGAATCCGATAGCACATGGGCGAAGCAAGCACATCTAAATGAGGTACCATTATCTTCGAGAGCATATATCAGAAAGGCAGACAAACTAGGAACACTGTAGAACTGAGAATCAGATTGCAGATATCATGATGAAAGGAGTGCAAGTCGAAGTGTTCAAGAAGGTCTATGATGAATATAGATAGCTTAAAAACAATGAATTAGGTGGTGTGTTGAGATTGTAATTCCTTACGTCGAAGCAAGTGTAGCTCGGCAGAAACAAGGATGTGTCGAAATGAGCCTAGTGTGTGTGACGAGTTATGTTAGATGTCGAAGTGTAGAAGCAGGTTGCTTGACACAAGATTTTGACTTAGACCAAAATAGAAATTTTGGGCTTTTCCTTAGGGAGTAAGGTAACTCAATTATAATTAGAGGGAGTAAACCCTATTTTGAATAAGAAGAATAAAGAATAATATTGTAACACACAACAGAAAGTGTGGTTGCACAGCTGAATAATATTTTCTCAGTTTTAGAGCAGAGAGTTACTCTACAGAAATCATTCTCCTCTTCCCCTATTTTGTCAAACCCTAATCTTCTTTCTTATTCAATCTTATTTCTTTCTTCTTCTATTAACAATTGCTGCGCAGAATCATTCGTGCAATCAAGGCGTGATTGTTTAACTTGAGTGAAAAGTGAAGAACAAGGGATTTCGATCAGGTTGATTGAATCTTGTTCATCAAGATTGGTTCGGAATTCTCAAAGTTTTGGGTTAATTTCAACATATATCAACTTGAAAACTAACACATCATATTTGAGCCATGGTAGAGCTATTAACT
Organism: Lathyrus tuberosus; assembly: GCA_022829125.1. Taxonomy (NCBI): domain Eukaryota; kingdom Viridiplantae; phylum Streptophyta; class Magnoliopsida; order Fabales; family Fabaceae; genus Lathyrus; species Lathyrus tuberosus. Next base: position 10,153,925 of record JALAZF010000003.1, read on the forward strand.
CCCAAGATACGCCATATTGCTCCCATAGTGTCACATTTTGCATCAAGGGAAAGCTGGTACTGGGATCAAGACACACTGATTAGTGGTTACCATTCTAGTTTTCAAAATTTCAACCCACACACTTAATTCTTCAAGATGGGTCTATGAGGTATCTTTAATTATAAGACATGAAAATATCCTGAGAACCCGTGGACTATGTATATCAGACACCAAAAAAAGCAGCATGGCAGTCACACCAGTCGCGGATTTGGAATTGGTTTGCGATTTGTGTTCGAATGATTTACGGTTAAATAATGGTTCAGATTTGGAATTGGTTTGTGATTTGACGTTTTGTAACTTGCACAACAAGTGTTCGGTGAATTACTTTAACCAAGTTTTCCTTCTCGTTTTGGTTTGTTACGATTCTGTTATGGACTGCTTTCACTTATGTTTTTTTTTTTTGTCTCATTGTTATGTGATTTTATTTTGTGGTAATTGTTTCAATATGGGTAATTGAATTGGTTTTAGAAAATGGTTTATGGTTGGATTCTTGATCCGGATATGGTTTAATGCAGTTTTTGGTATTGTTGAGTTTGTATTAGATTTTATAGTATGGTTTATTGTTTGAATGGAATTTTGGGTATGAACAAGAATTGATTTGGATTTTTTTCGGTTTGTTTAGGATATGAATAATTATGGGGTTGTTTTGGATCATGAATGGTATCTGGGTATCGAAATTCACTAATTCTCTCTATGGTGCATGATTATATTAGAAGAAAGGAGAAGAACAAGAAGAGACCCACAATTATTGCATTCATCACAAGTAAGAAAAAGAAAGCTTAAGAACGGTAAGTATGCAACAAATCGGAAATAAGTTTACAGCTTACCAACAGAAGAATCACCGACGAAGATGAAAGCAATAAGAAAATACTAGAGGTAAGTGCCTTTTATCTCGTATACTTGATTCTTTGATTTTTTTTGCCTTTTGAATGCTTCTTTGAAATTTCTGAATTCATGATGATGTTGTATAACCCTTGAATATGAATGATGTCGAATAATGATGATTTTTTACTCGATTAAAGGGAAACCCCTAATATGCTAGCTTGCTTGATTAGGTGAAAATGATTAATGATTGTTGAAATTGGGTTGTGGCTAAGTTCCACCTATTTTAGAACTTCAATGTGAAGTTCTAGATGGTGATGAATATGAACTTTGGTGATGGTGAGAGAGTGAAGAAAAGAGATAATTATGAGAGAACTTGAGAAAAAATGGTGGGAAAATGGTTTTAAAAAGCCTTATATTGTGAAAAATGGCATGTTTATATAGGTTTTGTAAATGATTGAGCACCCTTGGATTGTGATCAAAGTAGGAGGTTTATCAATGGTTGGAAATTAATCTAAGCCTTAGTCGTGGATCACTAATTTCAACCCTTGGATTGATTTTTATGAATGGTTATGATTGAATGGAAATTTGATTGAAAATGGAAGTTAGAATCTGTGTTAGTTTGGTAGTTATGGTAGCTTAAGATTAATTGTGTAATTGAATGATTATGGGTGCATAGGTAGTTAGAGACAAATGATGCTTGGTTTTTGCAGAAGTACCAAGTTGGAATGTAAGATAGAAGGTCTTTGGTGATTATGCATGAAACTTGGAATTTTGAATGCTTTTGCCTTTGGTTTTTGACCACTTTTGCCTTGAATTTTGGTGAATTATCCCATGTGCTTAAGTGCTTTTGAGAAGTGATTTTGTGTTGAAAATAAACACTTTTGAATGGTGTAAACTCAGGGATCAAATTCTAATTTTTTGGCATGAATCAAAATTGGAAAGTATTTAAAAAACAAGTATTGAATTTAAGGAATAGTGCAAATTTTTCCTTTTGTTTCTTGAGTTTTTTTATGACTTTTCCACGGCTTTTTAATGATTTAACTTCATGATATGAATGTCTAACTTGGTGTAACTCCTTCCTTGTAGAAAAGTGAGCACTGTGGTGGAAGAATGAACTTAAAGCAACATTGGAAAGTGAAGAACGAGTCATGAAAGTGAAGCTTGATGGAAAATAGAATTTGTTGGAAATTAACATTTAGAACAAAATCATGACATAAGTCATTCTTGATAAATAATGATGAATCTTTTGATCAAATGCTTGTAAAATAGGTCTAGGAAAATTCATGTGTTAAAATCGAGTCAATGGTCATTAGTTGACCAAAAGTCAATAGTTGACCAGAAAGTCAAATGTTTGACCAAAAAGTCAACCGTACCCAAAATATGTAACTTTTTTGTCCTCTTTCCTTGTAGTCCATTCTTTTGATTTTCATCTCAAACAATATCCATTGTACCATGAATTTCTAATAAATAAATGAAATCTTCATTTTATTCCAACTTGGCCATTTTCTTTGAATTCAAGCAAACTTCTGTAAAATCATTCCAATCTCCATGTTAACTATGAATCTTAGATAAAGAGATGATCATCACCACAAGTAATATGGGAAATAAAATTGATTAATCATCAAATAGTATCCGCCTCGAAAATCCACTTAAATTGATTAAATCCACTATTACCGAACATTTGGACCACTAACAAAATATCGGAAATGCGATGAATGAAATGCTACAACAAATTACCTAATTGGATAACTTGATAACCATGCATGCATATGATTTAAGCATGAGCCAGATGGAAATGAAAAATAGGTAGGTCAAATTTTGGGGTATGACAGTTGCCCATATTTAATCTTCTTAAACCTGAAAGTATGAATAGCAACGACTTTCAGGCATTCAAGGTAGATGAGGATTAAATACAAAGACCCAAAAACTTGCAATGCGAAGAGAAAAGATAAGTATAAATGCTTAAGTATTGTGATATTCCCTAAAGATTTTTTGAAAGGGTTTGCGACGAGCAAACATGATATTAAACTGGTGGATGCTTGTAACGTGGCAATGGTGTCTATATATATATATATATATATATATATATATATATATATATATATATATATATATATATATATATATATATATATATATATATGATTTTTTTAAGAGTGAGATTGATCGGAAAAATAGCAAGTGTACTATTCTACCAATGTAGTAATAAAGGGGAATTTTCCCGAATGTCGATCTCAAGGACTGCTTGACGATATAGAGTTCTGGTTTTATTTCAGTTAAACAAAAACTTTGGGGTTTTGAAATTGTTTGGTTTAATTATAAAAACAATTGCGAATAAAACAAGGAGATTGACTATGTGGTTTCAACAAATATGAGTAAACTATGCCAGAGATGGTGTGTGATCCGACTCAGTAACAACTCTGAAGTAACACTGCAACAACTTATTTTAAATAATTAATTACCGGTTCTTTAGAATGTTTACCCCTAAGTCCTTAGTGAGAAAACCTTTTATTTCATAACCTAATTACTATGTCCATAGATAATCACGTTTAAAATCAAGCAGTCAATTATCAAGAATATTCCGGTTTCTATAGGGTATCCCTAGTCCTAGGTGATATCTAATATAGAATAATCTAAAGCAAAGCATTAACAACAGCGCTCTAGCCTAATCGTTAATCAAAAATCAAACCTTGTTTGTCCGACAGGGTAAGCATTAAGAATGACTAGAGATCAAATTAATTATGAAAAAGAAATATTGTTATTGCAATACTAATATCAAAGTCATTACAGATCCAGATCAGGGACACCTCCCTAGTATTAGGGTTTATCTACTCATATTATTCAAACGAAAAACAAAGAAAAGATTATACATTACAAGATAATAGGATTACTTTGATCTTCAATTGCTTCCACTCATGAAAACCTTCAGTTCTCCAATCGCCTTGATCTCCCAATCTTTGATCGTATAATTATTTTGCAGCCAAAAAGTCCCTTTTTTTCTTCACCAAACGCGTCTTAAGTACTCCCAAGTCTATTAAAGCAGTTAGAAAATACCCAAAATACCCCTAAGGATCCCAGAGGTAAAAAAATCAATAAAATCAGCATATGACACGTCACAGTCAACACGGGCCGTGTCAACTGACACGGGCGGCCGTGTTGGCCCCCTGACTCTCTGAGAACAAAGCTTCATGCTCCAGACTTGCTAACAAGGGTCGTGTCAGGTGACACGGGCACCCGTGCCAGCCCATTGCCTCTTCTCAAATCTTCATAACTTTGGTACCTTCTTGACACGGGTGGCCGTGTCAGGCCACTGTAATTCTTCCAAAAACTCGTCTGAACATCCAGAAATCCTGTTTTCTCCACACGAGTCCTTTGGGATTTTTCATATAGACCTGAAATCATAAAAATTACCAAACAAACGCATAAAATGCAACAAAAGTGAAATACTACAAAAATGCGAGAATAAATAAAAACGTAAAGTTAACTTGAAAAACAACGAAAAGACACAAGAAAATATTACCGATTCATGGATAAAGTGTCGAATAAGTGACGGAAACGTAGTTGAAATGGGGACCGATCACAACCCCAAACATATCTCATTGCTTGTCCTCAAGCAATGCTCAAGACAACAGAAATGTCACCCCCAAATTACCAACTATCAACTTACCACAATATCGCCGATATCTTTCGCAACTCTCTTTTCACTGTACCAACAAAGTTTCTTGCTTCCCCGATCTGAACAATCTGCTACACTTCCACATCATAGCACCTTCTTTACTTGTCAGCTTATTCTCACTCTTACCAAAATCTCTCCAGGTTAAAGTGTTTACGCTCAACAATCAGAGTATGCAAAATCAACTCATAAACTTAAATACCATCTATTATCATTTCACACATACTCCACACACGTTTTGAGGACTTTACAGGTTGTAACGGGACTTAGGGTTAAAGGTGGGATAAACGAAAAAAAGGGAAAACAAATGGTTTTGGGATCAGAATCGGTGTTGTTATTGCTCTCACTGCGTTATTTGCACTGCTTAACATCAGGGGGTATCATACACTTTTTCATCAAGATTCTTTAGCTTCTACTCAAGTATTTCTCTTGAGCATGTTTTCTTAATTTTCAAGCTAAATTCCTCCTCTAGGTAAGTAGGTTATTCTTTTCTCATATATTTTTTTTCTTTTTTTTTTCGATCACAATTTTTTCTTTTTTCTTTTCTTTTTCACTTGCACTTACCTAGTTATTATAGGTGTCTCAACCCCAAACTTAAAATTTTTTCCACAGATCAACTATTAACAACACCTATCTGAGCGGATAGGGAAGTGTTTAGGCTTGGTTTACATGATGTGGTTATAAAACAAACAAAGGGAAAATGGCTCAAATTTGGTTAACAAAGGATAACTTACAAAGGGTGGCTAGAAAGGCTCGGGGTTAAAAGAAAACAAGTGCCTCAGTGTGTATAAGTGTGCGGTCAAAATCCAACAGGCAATACACGAGCTCATAGTGATAGAGACATACCTGAACAACTCTCATGATGATTATATATTTGTCTTTTTGTAACTCGCCATGGTTGGTATAGCTTGACAGGTTCCGAAGTTCTCTTAGTGTGGTGCAGCTTCATACCCGGCTTGGGTGCATCGTACTCCAATGTTGGTCCAGTGTCAGAAAGTCGCGTCCAATCATCACCTTCAGCAGTATCAACTTTTGGGGGCTTCCAGAAAAACAAGTAAGGGTTGAATCTTTCATCCACTGGTACAAGTTTCGTCACTTATAAGACACAAAACTCCACAAATCTGTAACACAAGAACACAAAACACCAAAACAACAACGAAATAAAAGTAAAACTGAAAGGAAAGGAAATAACAAAAATGATAACAAAAATGATAACAAAAACAATAAAATCCCCCACACTTGAACTAAACATTGACCTCAATGTTTAAATCCAAGATAGAGAGGGGACTCACAAAGGTCCTTACTGAGGAGGCGGAAGGTAATGCAACACCAACTACTACATCATAGCTTGAACCCGTAAGGTCCTATTTATTACCTACAAACAAAACAGAAATAACATGAAGAAAAATGACTTAATAAATAAAAGCGTGGGTTGCCTCCCACGTAGCGCTTCGTTTAACGTCGCATGGCTCGACGGTTCATTCTCTATTAAGGTGGCATATATGAAACAAAGAACACATCATCTTTTTTCTTTCTTTTGTTTGGTAGAAATCCCATGAACTTGCGGTATTGATGATGTAGCTTCCAAATCATTTTTAGTGGGATTTTTGTGAACAGGGAATAAATGAAATCCAATACTTTATCAATTTCTTGTCTTTCATCTGCCTTGTCAAAATAGTTTTTAGGGATACTATTTTCTTGAGGATTATCTTGTTGGATGTCTACATCGACACAAATTATTACATCTGTATTTTCATCCAACACTAGATCATCTTCAAGTGGCCTTTTTTCTTCGTCCCCGTATTTCTTATTTACCTAAAGTTCTTTTGTTTCTAATGCATCTTCTTCGTCTGACGTCATGCCTTGTTCTTCTTCTTTCACACATTCTTCTTCCAACCTGAACTCTCGCCAAATAAAATTATCTGGGTAAAAGTTAGCTTCCTCACGTTCATACATAAAGATTCTTACCTCCCTCCTATATGCTTTAAAATTTTTAGTCGCCTCTTCCAATGTGATTCTCGAATCATGCGACCAACATGCAGGAGATACAGGTGGAAATGTATAAAAAATATCCATAACTATACAACTCAGATACTTCGTTAGTCGCACAGTATAGAAGAATTGATGAAGCAACAATAATCTAAATTTTTTTAATGAAAAAAATTAAAACTAAATTTTAGTTGCGGAGCAACAAAATTTTAACTAAAATAAAACTCTAAAATTTATGATCTTTGGCAGTCTCCGGCAACGGCGCCAAAAACTTGATCGGAAAAATAGCAAGTGTACTATTCTACCAATGTAGTAATAAAAGGGGATTTCCCCGATTGTCGATCTCAAGGACTGCTTGACGATATAGAGGTCTGGTTTTATTTCAGTTAAACAAAAGCTTTGGAGTTTTGAAATTGTTTGGTTTAATTATAAAAACAATTGCGAATAAAAGAAGGAAATTGACTAAGTGGTTTCAACAAATATGAGTAAACTATGCCAGAGATGGTGTGTGATCCGACTCAGTAACAACTCTGAATTAACACTGCAACAACTTATTTTAAATAATTAATTACCAGTTCTTTAGAATGTTTACCCCTAAGTCCTTAGTGAGAAAACCTTTGATTTCATAACCTAATTACTATGTCCATAGATAATCACGTTTAAAATCAAGCAGTCAATTATCAAGAATATTCCGGTTTCTATAGGGTATCCCTAGTCCTAGGTGATATCTAATATAGAATAATCTAAAGCAAAGCATTAACAATGGCGGTCCAGCCTAATCGTTAATCAAAAATTAAACCCTGTTTGTCCGACAAGGCAAGCATTAAGAATAGCTAGAGATCAAATCAATTATGAAAAAGAAAGATTGTTATTGCAATACTAATATCAAAGTCATTACCGATCCAGATCAGGAACACCTCCCTAGTATTAGGGTTTATCTACTCATATTATTCAAAAGAAAAACAAAACAAAGATTATACATTACAAGATAATAGGATTACTTTGATTTTCAATTGCTTCCGCTAATGAAACCTTCAGTTCTCCAATCGCCTTAATCTCCGAATCTTTGATCGTAGAATTCTTTTGCAGCCAAAAAGTCCCTTTTTTCTTCACCAAACGCGTCTTAAACACTCCCAACTCTATTACAGATAGAGGTGTACAAAAATATGGTTAACCAAACTATATTACTAAACTGAATTGCATTGCACCATAAAAAAACTGAACCACTTAAATAGTTAATGAACTGAACTATTTAATTAAAACAATTCTAATTCAGTTTAAAACCGGTTCATAACCAGTTTTCTTTTATAAATTGTTTTAATTAAATAAATAAGTTTTTCATACAAAAATAAGAAAAACTATCGAGAGTGAAAAAAAAATTGGAAATATTTTAAAAAAAAATTAAAAAATATGTTATACTGAAATTTGTTTCTTCAAAAAATTAAAAAAAATTCAAAAAAGAAATTTTTTCAAAAAAATTATTTTTTGAAAAATAAATTAATTTTTACTCTGAAAATATTTTTTTAATCTGGATTTTTTTTTTTTTAAATAAAAAAATTATTAAAAAATTTTTTTATTCTGAATTTTGATTTTCGAAAAATAAATTTCAATTTTTTTCGAAAATAAAAATTTATAATTTGTGTTTTTTATTTTGGAATTAATTTTTTCGAAAAATTAAAAAAATGTAAAATTTTTTTTCCAAAAAATTAAAAAAAAATTAATCCGGAATTTTTTTTTTTGAAAAAAAAATTCTTCTAAATTTTTTTAAATTCCAAAAATATAAATAATTTATTATTATTTTTTTATTCTGAAATTTATTTTATTTAAAAATTAATTAAAAAATTTAACTTTTTTTTTATTCTAAATTTAAAAAAAATAAAATTATTCTGTAATTTTTTTTCGAAAAACTAAAAAAAAAATTCGAAAAGAAAAATTTTTTTTCCAAAAAAGAAATTAAATTTTTTATTTTTTATTCTGGAATATATTTTTTCGAAAAATAAAAAAAATTAAAATTTTTTTTATTCTGAATTTTATTTTCAGAAAAATGAATAAAAAATTAAATTTTTTTCCATTTTGGAATTTTTTTTTCGAAAAAAAAATAATAATAAAATTTCCGTAAAAATATATTTTTTTATTCAGAATTTATTTTTTCAAAAAACAAAAAAAAGTCCTAAAATTTTATATAAAATAAAAATAATTTATTCCGTATTTATTTTCTTTATTTATAGAAAAATAAAAAAATTATTTTTTTTTTGAATAAATTTTTCAAATATTTTTTTTTTCAAAATAAAAAAAAAATTTAAAGAGTTCAAATTATAAAATTGGTTTATAATTGCAAACTAATTATAAATTAGTTTCTAAAAACTAATTGGTTCTAAACTAGTTTTAAATTGAATTGAAACCATTTTAGCCGTTAATTATATTTTTATTGAAATGGTTATTGTAAACTGAATTGAACCATAAATGTGATTTGATTCAGTGCAGTTCATGAATCACGAACACCCCTAATTACAACAGTTAGAAAATACCCAAAATACCCCTAAGGATCCCAGAGGTCAAAAAATCAAGAAAATCAGCATATGACACGTCACAGCCAACACGGGTTGTGTTAGCTAACACAGGCGGCCGTGTTGGCCCCCTGGCTCTTTGAGAACAAAGCTTCATGCTCCAGACTTGCTGACAAGGGCCGTGTCAGGTGACACGGGCACCCGTGTCAGCCCACTGCCTCTTCTAAAATCTTCATAACTTTGGTACCTTCCTGACACGGCCCATGTCAGGGGACACGGGTGGCCGTGTCAAGCCACTGTAATTCTTCCAAAAACTCGTCTGAACTTCCGGAAATCCCGTTTTCTCCGCACGAGTCCTTTGGGCTTTTCCATATAGATCTAAAATAAAAAAAAAACTACCAAACAAACGCATAAAATGCAACAAAAGTGAAATACCACAAAAATGCGAGAATAAATAAAAACGTAAAGTTAACTTGAAAAACAATGAAAAGACACAAGAAAAGATTACCGACTCATGGATAAAGTGCCGAATAAGTGACGAAGCAAACATGATTGTAAACTGGTGGATACTTGTAACGTGTCCGAAGAGAAAAGATAGGTCTAAGTGCTTAAGTATTGTGATATTCCCTAAAGATTTTTTGAAAGGGTTTGTGACGAGCAAACATGATGATAAACTGGTGGATACTTGTAACGTTGCAATAATGTCAATATATATATATATATATATATATATATATATATATATATATATATACATATATGATTTTTTTAAGAGAGAGATCATCTTTAACTTAGCGGTTGTTAAAAATTTATGTTGGGGGAGAAATGATTGACATCAATATCATGATTGGACTATCATTAATTTAGGGTTGGAAAGCAAACATGAATACAAACTAGTATTTGAGGGTATTATCAAAATGAACGTGCGTGGGAAAGATCAGGTCAACCTGGACGAGTGTTGGAAGTCAATACTGAGGAGTATTGAAAGATGAGATCTACACGGACGAAGGTTGGGCATCAAATTAGTCAAAACAGACGAGTGATGGGGAAACAAGGTCAACACAGAATGGTGTTGGCAAGATAAGACCAACATAGATGAGTGTTGGAAAGCGATTGATGAGTCCAAGCCTTTGAGGTTGGCATCAATTTTGGTAAAACAAAGTTGATAACAAGATGTTGGACAAGATGTCCTAACATGAAGAACTAATCGAAGATCAAAATGTTGGACAAGATGTCCTATCATGATGATTCGACATCTTTGTCTGTTACTTTTCAGTTTTTAATTATGTTATTCCAGATTTCATATTATTATGGGATTATTTGTTTTTCCTAGGTGGCGCCCAAGATTAAGGAATCAGAGATTCTGATTATAATTTGAAGATGCTGTTTCTAAGTGTGGAGACGCTTTAGGAAACTTAGGATTGAAGAAACTATTCTAGAGGAGAATTAGTTGCAGATTCTGTGGAGCAGAATTGCTGCGTTTCTGAAGCCCAAAGCCAATCATGTTTATGGTTATAAATAAGATGGATTTAACCTAGGAAAAGTGTGGAAAATACATTGTTTCCTAGTGAGTTTAGGGTTTGTATTTTTCTGAGCCTCTCTTGTGTTGTGTGGATACTAGAGCTGGACTGTTTACTATGAGTTGTAATTTCTCTCACTGATGTGATTGAAAGGGAATTGAGAAGAGTCTCATACCTAGGAAGTATCTTCGTTAGAAATTAAGCACGGGTAGTGATTAAGTGATAAGTTGTAAACCGGAGGTGTTTATCTTAGAATTAATATTATCTAGTGGATTTCATTCCTGGCTTGGTAGCCCTCATACCTAGATGTTGTTGTTCACCGAACTGGGTTAACAATCCTTGTGTGTTACTTTATTTTCTGCATTTTATATTTTGTTCCTAATTATCCTTGTGTGTGATGCAGAGATCAAGTGTCTCGACATCTCTCAAGACATCTGAGATCTGCTACCAGAATTTCAATTGGTATCAGAGCAGGCATCCTGCTCTGCATCTGGGTGAGATTTAGGGACGATACTTTCTGGTTCAATGGATAAAGAAGGAGGAATACTAAATAGACAACCTATTCTTGATGGTTCCAATTATGAATATTGGAAAGTGCGCATGATGGCATTCATCAAGTCTATGGATGGTAAAGCTTGGAAGTCTGTAATCAAAGGGTGGGACCCACAAAGGCCAAAGATATGGATGGGAAGATCACTGATGAGTTAAAACCTAAGGAAAATTGGAATTATGAAGATGACAAGTTTGCTCAAGGTAACTCCAAAGCCTTGAATGCCTTGTTCAATGGTGTTGACAAGAACATCTTCAAGTTAATCAAAAACTGTACTATTGCCAAGGTTGCTTGGGAGATCTTGAAGACTACGCATGAAGGAACTTCTAGGGTAAAGTCTTCAAGACTTCAACTTCTCACCACTAAGTCAGATGAACATTGTTGATATTGCCAACACTTCGAGTGATCTTGGAGAAAATATTCCAGAAGCTAAGCTGGTCCAGAAAATCCTAAGATCTCTTCCCAAGAAGTTTGACATGAAGGTGACAGCCATCGAAGAAGCCCAAGATATAAATACCTTGAACGTAGATGAACTCATGGGTTCTCTACAAACTTTTGAAATGGCCTTGAATGAGAAAATTGAGAAAAGCTTAGCCTTGGTGTCTAATCAAGATGAAGGAAAGAAAATTTCCAAGGAAAAATTGTCTAAAGCTGTTGTGGTTCTTGGAAAACAGTACAATTAATTACTGAAGAGGATGGAAGGGGAGTCAAGAGCAAATGTCAAGACACAGTCTTTTGACAACAATAAAAGGAAGGATTTTGGAAGAAAGTCCAAAATTGAAGAGAAAGCTAGCAAAGGAAAAGGAATCAAGTGCTATGAATATGAGGGTTTTGGACACATTAAATCTGAGTGTCCTACCTTTCTCAAGAAAGAAAAGAAAGGCTTGTCGACATCATGATCTGAAGATGATTCTGCAAGCGAAGGAGAATCACCTAAACAGGTTTCTGCTCTTACAGGGATATTTGACTCTGATGTAGAATCAGATATTGGAGATCTCTCATATAATGATCTGATCAACTCCTACAAGGAGCTGTACACCAGAAGTGCAGAAGTTTTTCAGCTAGGAGAGGATCAACATAGTGTTATTATGCATCTTGAGGCTGAAATATTGAAGCACCATGACATCATCTTTGATCTTAAAGAGGAAGGTGTATTGGCCAACTCCAAACTTGACAATATAACCAAAATGGTTAGAATGCTCAACAACAGTTCTAATGTGCTAGATGAGATCCTACAAATTGGGAGGGATGTTGGAGATATCAGAGGACTTGGTTACAATGATGAAGCTGTGATGAGCAAAAGAAGAGATCCAGAATCTAGTTCTGCTCAGCATAAAAGAAGACAGAATCAGAAGATGTCAAAGGGGGTGTTTCAACATCAGCGTAGACATCAGAAAGATACTTCAGGCAAAAAGAAGTATGAATGGAAATGTCATCATTGTGGTAAGTATGGTCATATTAAACCTTACTGCTACAAGTTACATGGCTATCCCAAGTCTGGTTCTCAATCCAGAAAGATGCAAACTGGTAATGCAGGAAAGAACTGGAGTCCCAAGAATGAGTCTGTGGCCTTAATAGCTTATTCTTATCTAAGAGGCTCTGCTGAAGAGAAGTGGTACTTTGATAGTGGTTGTTCAAGACACATGATTGGTGTCAAGAATTTTTTGGTGAATATAGAATCTCATGCCTTCAACTATGTTACCTTTGGAGATGGGTCCAAAGGAAAAATTAAAGGGGTTGGAAAATTGGACCATGCTGGGAAACCTAGACTTGATAATGTGCTAATTGTCAAGGGACTGACTGCTAATTTAATTAGTATTAGTCAACTTTGTGACCAAGGTCTAAAGGCCAACTTTACCAAATCTGAATGTTTGGTTATGAATGATAAAGATAAAGTTATCATGAAGGGTGCCAGATCAAAAAATAATTTCTATATATGAACTTCTTTATTGACAGAGTGCTCATCAATGTCAAATGGAAAGCATCAGAATCCTGCCTCAGATCTGAACATTGATGAATGACAGATTGGGAAGTTAACTAAGATGTCACACAAGAAGTTTCAACATCATACTATCTCAAAGATTCGTGATCTTCTTCATAGGGTCTCTATGGTTGATAAATTTTGAAGGAAAAAGGTACGCTTTTGCTGTCACTGATGACTCAATTACAGAAACTGAAGGAATAGCAACAGGGGATAGTTGCTCTCAATTCATAGGATTGAGACAGGTGCTGATTTGGCATGATGTCATACAAGATGTCGTGACATTATCCTGTGACAACTTGAACCTCACTGTTGGTATAAAAAATCAGGTCAAGATGATGAGGGGCAAATTAGGGTTTTGCTTGCTTGAGGGTTTAGAAAAATTAATTTGTGGGAACACTATTCAAGGGTATGTATGGTTTCAAAAACAATCATTTCAAATTTACCTAAACCGCTCGTGTGCACGTCTTCTCCATACTGCATCGTCTCTCACAAACTGTTTCATACTTCTGTTCAAAGAAAAACTAAATTCTGCTTTCAAGTTTTACAAGATGTTTCAACAACATTCTTCTAGAGGAATAGCTAAGAAAGAAGTTTATTCATCAACGAATAAGGACAGGTCTAAGAAGTTGTCTGCTGAAGATGTTATAGATGTTGTTCCCTTGACTGTGTTACCATGCAAGCTGGATAAACTTGCTGTAAGAAAATCTAAAAACATTCCTACAGGTAGTCCTTCAAATACCTCTAGAGCTTTTTCTAACCCTAGGACAGAGAAGAAATTTTTTACATGGATAAAAGGATCGGAACAATAGTGGCTCAGATCCTAAATCAAGGGGGTCATGTGAATGTTGTTGGAATTACTAGACCGTTGGCTTAGATTCTTCCCACTACCTCTGCTCCTGTTACTGAACCAGGGGTAGTGACTGAATAGAATGTTGAATGGAATGATTATTAATAGTCTGAAGGGAACCTGCACACCCTTGCTAACTCTGTTGTAAAAAATGTTAAAACAGATGGTGGAACATCCCCATCTGTAGAAGAATCTAAGGAATAAACATCTGAGGGTACTATTGGTAAGACTACTGATCAAGTTATTAATATTGATGACTTGCTTTCTGATGATGAAATCATTGCCAAGAGCCTCCACCCATGTGTGGCCAAGAGATTAAAGAGCAGAAAAGGTAAGGGTGTTGCTGCTGAAAACACTCCTACCAAGATAGCTAAGAAACCTGTGGTTGGACCACATAAACCTTGGAGCAAGGTTGTTATTGTGTCTAAAAAGAGAAAGGTTGAGTCTGATACTGAGTCAGACTATGATGTTGCTGAAGATGTCTAGGACATCATGCATGTTAAGAAGCCAGTCTCTAAGAAAAGAGATGTTGCTCTTCCTAAAGCTCCCTTAGACAACGTCTCCTTCCATGCTCCTGAAAACATGAAGAGGTGGCCATATGTGTACCAAAGAAGAGTAGCTTTGGAAAGAGAACTGGGGAAGAATTCCCTAGAATGCCAAGAGGTGTTGAAGCTAATTGAAGTTGTAGGTCTGATGAAGATGATTACTAAATTCGGGTCCTGCTATGAAAAGCTGATCAAAGAATTTGTAGTGAACATTCCTGAAGGATGTAATGATGCCACAAGTGAAGACTACATGAAAGTGTATGTTAGAGGTAATGTTGTGAAATTTTCCTCCATTGTGATCAATAGGTTTTTGGGAAGATCAGTAGACCCTCAACTTGAGTGTGAAGATACTGATGATCAGGTGTGTCAGGAGATCACCTGTAATTCTGTGAAGCATTGGCCAAACAAAGGGAAGCTGTCAGCTGGGAAACTCAATGTGAAGTATGCAATTCTGCATAGAATTGGCACTGTTAACTGGGTGCCTACCAACCACACTTCAACTATATCTATTGGGCTAGGAAAATTCATATACATATTTGGTAAAGGAAGAAAGTTTGATTTTGGGACCTATATCTTTGATCAAATTCTGAAGCAAGCCTCATCCACTGCTACCAAGCTGCCTATATGATTTCCCTCCCTCATTTCTGGCATAATTCTGGAGCAGTATCATGGTATTCTTGTGACTGCTGATTATGAAATGAAAAGGGATTCTCCCTTGACATTGCATTATAAGTTGTTTGCTTGGAGTCATGTTCCAGATATTGTTTCAACATCCGCATCAACATCTGTTCCTGGAACTTTAAAAGAAGATACCATTGCACAACTGAAAGAAACCTTCAAGGATCTTAATGCCATCATCAAGTCAAGTACAACAATAAAGGATAAACTAGAGCAGGTAATACATGCCTTGACAGCTGAGCAAGACAAGAGGACTGAAGCTAACACTAATGATGCTGAGAAGAATGCAGCTGAAAATAATGAGGTGGATACTGATGATGATGTTGAAGATGAGGCTGATGATGGGATAATGAATAAACTGAAGATGACTGTTGAATGTTGTCTTGTTTTTCTTTTTGTGGTTTTGTAAGGGCTTAATGCCCAGGATTATTTTTGGCACTTTATGTGCTTGTTTTTGTACTCTAACACTCTATGTTTTTACTTGGTTATTTAGTAAGTTTAACTGCCTTTGTCATATTATGGCTAAAAAGGGGGAGTAATACTAACTTTACTAACCACTGACTGCTAACCACTAACTACTGTTGTTGGTAACCATTGAGGGGGAGTATGTTAATCTATTGCTTGCAGAAGAAGGAACTGATTGAGGGGGAGGCAAGATGTTTTTCCGCTGCTGATGTTCTGATGTTCTGATTCTTGGCCTCGGATGGTAGTTTTCTGTCTGTATGTTTCATTTAGTTAGTTTTAGCCAAAATCTACCAAAGGGGGAGATTGATGAGTCCAAGCCTTTGAGGTTGGCATCAATTTTGGTAAAACTAACTTGACAACAAGATGTTGGACAAAATGTCCAAACATGAAGATCAAGATATTGGACAAGATATCCTATCATGATGATTTGACATCTTTGTCTGTTACTTTTCAGTTTTTAATTATGTTATTCTAGATTTCAGATTATTATGGGATTATTTGTTTTTCCAAGGTGGCGTCCAAGATTGATGAATCATAGATTCTGATTATAATTTGAAGATGCTATTTCTAAGTGAGGAGACGCTTTAGGAAACTTAGGATTGAAGAAACTATTCTAGAGGAGAATTAGTTGCAGATTCTGTGGAGCATAATTGATGCGTTTCTGAAGCCCAAATCCAATCATGTTTATGGTTATAAATATGATGGATTTAACATTAGAAAAGTGGGGAAAATACATTGTTTCCTAGTGAGTTTAGGGTTTGTATTTTTGTGAGCCTCTCTTGTGTCGTGTGGATACTAGAGTTGGACTGTTTACTTTGAGTTGTAATTTCTCTCACTGATGTGATTGAAATGGAATTGAGAAGGGTCTCATACCTAGGAAGTGTCTTAGGTAGAAATTAAGCACGGGTAGTGATTAAGTGATAAGTTATAAACCAGAGGTGTTTAGCTTAGAATTAGTATTATCTAGTGGATTCCATTACTGGCTTGGTAGCCTCCAAACGTAGGTGTTGTTGTTCACCAAACTAGGTTAACAATCCTTGTGTGTTACTTTATTTTCTGCATTTTTGTATTCTGTTCCTAATTATCGTTGTGTGTGAATCAGAGATCAGGTGTCTCGACGTCTCTCAGGATATCTGAGATCTGCTACCAGAATTTCAGTGATTAACACGGATGAGTGTTAGAAATCAATACGGATGAGTATTGAAAAGGTAAGATCAACAAGGACGGGTGTTGGAAATCAATCCACACGAGTATTGAAAAGTTAAGATCAACACAGACGAGTATTGGAAATCAATACAGAAGATTATTGGAAAGGTAAGATTAACTCGAACGAGTGTTAAAAATCGATACGGGTGAGTATTGAAAAGGCCAAATTAACACGAACGAGTGTTAAAAATTGATACGGACAAGTATTGAAGAGGTAAGATCAACACATACGAGTGTTGAAAAAAATCCGAATGAGTATTGTAAAAAATACGGTCAACACGGACGGGTGTTGGAAAACTAGGTAAACACAAACAAGTGTTAGAAAAATGTGGTTAACACAGACGAGTGTTGGGAAAAAAATGGTCAACACTAACGAGTCTTAGAAAAATACGGTCAACACGGACTAGTGTTGGAAAAAACGGTCAACACGGCCGAGTGTTGGAAAAATACGTCAACACATACGAGTGTTGGAAAAAACGGTCAACACAGACAAGTGTTAGAAAAAATACGGTTAACACAAACGCGTGTTGAAAAATATGGTCAACACGGACGAGTGTTTGAAAAAAATGGTCAACATGGACGAGTGATGGAAAAAACGGTCAACACAGACAAGTGTTAGAAAAATACGTCAACACGGACGAGTGTTAGAAAAAATACCCGTCAACACGGACGAGTGTTGGAAAAAATAAGGTCAACATAGATGAGTGTTGGAAATCAAATATCAAGACGAACAAGTATTGAAAAGGTAAGATCAAATCGGACGAGTGTTGGAAAATAATACGGACGAGTATTGAAAAGATTTGGATCAACACAAACGAGTGTCAGAAAAATACGCTCACCACGAACGAGTGTTGGTAAAATACGTCAACACAGACGAGTGTTGGAAAAATACGGTCAACACAGACGAGTTTTGGAAAAATATGATCAACGTGGACAAGTGTTGGAAAACATATATCAGCACGGCGATTGGAAAAGAGGCAATGACATTAACACGATGGCTGGAGAAAAAAGAATATCAGTGTGGCGGTTAGACAGCAAAAACAAAGTATTTTAAAGGTGATTTACTAGGAATATCAGTTGGGAGATTTGTGGGGATAATATTTTCTTCGGAGGTATATCATCGTTCTGACCGGGATTGATTTTGGTCTTTCGTACAAGGTACAAAGTCTGGCTTATGCTTCGTGTGCATGTTTCAATTTGTATGGCGTAATGTTCCATCTAGATGGATATGCTACGCATTTTTTAGGGATGTAATGATATGTAATGATGATTACTATATGTAGAGTGCCACTTGTGATTGTGCTTTGTGGTATGTATGGGCTATGAAGGGTCGAATGCTTTTTTCCAAAAGGGATGAAGGTTGGAGATTTGAAGTACCAATGACCATTGGATTTATCAATCAAAATTAGGGTTTTGAGTTACCAGCAAAGCAGGTTTTTAAGCATGTTATGGCTTTGATTTAGAGGGTATCAACCGAGGTTGGAATTTGATTTTTCTTGGAGGTGCCAATAAAGACTAAGCTTTGGCTTTATTTGTTTGTTTTACAAGGTTTTGTACTATGCTAGATGAATGATATGAATGAGTGAAGTGACATGATTAATGAACGGTAGTGATTTATGTAATGATTTTGAAGGTTCAATAAGTTCCCCTGAGGCGGGTCATGTACGGTTGAAACTGGGAAGTGTCTTGCTTGGCTACAATACTTCTTGTTGGAGAGTTATGGGATGTGTTTAGCATGACTTCCCGACATTCGTCTTGAACATAGCGGTTGCTTATATATGACAGAAATTACTTGAGAAACTTTGGAGGTGTGGATAAGAAATGCCCCTCTATAGCCAGTCTTGCCCTAGTCTGTAGGATCTTTGAAAGGAAATTTGAGACATATGTACCATAATGACTTAAGATGGTCTACCCCAGTACTTTGAACCTTGGAGCAGTGCCCCTAATTAACTAATTCTTGGAGAGATTTGTCAAGCCTCGATGTGATTAGCCCAAATTGACTGAATCTTGAAGAGATCACCCCTTCTTAGTTTGCACCTTATACTTATAATTGGCATCATGGCAGGTTAAGGTAACTTCATCTAATCCTATTTTTAGATATTGTGGTAGTAACAACAAACCTCCATGCTCCAATTATGATTTATGGAAATTTGCATGCAAGCGTATCTAGAAGCATTAGGAGAAGAAATATGGGATGCTATTTAAAATGGTCATTAAATTTGCATGAAACACTTGACTTTTCACAGCGTTTCACGTGATATTTATTTATGGCAAGCATACAATCAACTTTATTTTTAAATTGGTTACCCTCAATTAAGGCACCATCCATGGGAAGACGGGGATTGTGTGGCCATTCGAAGGATGGTTGGCCAGTACTTAGACACAAGTTTGTCACGTGGGGAGGTGGGCATAATACATTTCTAACTGGAATGTGTTGATCATCTACGTCAACTATTTCTGATTCGACATGATTGCCTTCTTCGAACAAAGAAGTAAAATAATAACCGGCTTGTGCCTCATTTTCTTCCTCATCTTCTTCTTCAACATCTTCATTGGGAATTATAGTTGGTGAATCTTCTTCCAGGATTATCTCTCACATATGGGTTTGTTGACATTGTTCAAATCTTATATATAAATCATTTTAATGAAACTTAGAAATTCATGATTCACAAACATCGTTTCAACATCTTCATCGTCGCAAATCTCAATGGAACAAATTTAATACGATTGTTCCCAAAATGAACAACATTTTCGTAAATGATTTGTAAAATAATTCCAGCTTGAAGCTTCGTCTCTATCATTCCTCTCAAATGTTGGAGTGATGACCTTCTACTAATCGTGAAATGACAACTTTCATTATTTTTAAAGATCATGCCCATTTCATTAGATGCAATTACATCTCCTTTGTGATGGGCATTAAATATATATTATTGAGGGTGAGACATGGTATACCAATTTGTTATGGAATAAATGTAAAAAAATAATATGAAAGTGTTTTGATTTGGTGTAAAATTATTGGAGCAAGTGATACTTAAAAAAGGATAGTTTATTTTTGTCTTTATTCACACTATTTCACATGTTGGTCAAATGGTCAAATGGTCAAAAAATCACTTAAAAAAGGATAGTTTATTTTTGTATTTATTCACACTATTTCACATGTTGGTCAAATGGTCAAATGGTCAAAAAATATATTTACACAGCCCATTGCATGGGGGAGGGATTGGCTACCTTTGGTTTTGGTGCCTTTGGTTCCTTTCCCTCTATCTCTCTCTTAACCACCACTCTCTCTTACTCGTTCATTTTCAAATATACACTAAAGGCATGAAAGTTACCAAATAGTAAAGGTAGCAAATACATTCTCCATTGCATGTCTGGGTGTCAGGCATTTCTACATTGTTGGCCAATGCATGTCCGACCAACATGCATGCGTCTCATTAAATTATGTTGCCTGCAGAAGGAATTTACACACTACCTCCCATTGCAGATTGTCAGTCAGTCAAAAAAGCAAGGATGTTGCCCATTGCATGACTGGGTGTCAGTGGAATTACATAATTCCACCCAATGCATGTCCAGTCACAAATCTATGATGCATACAGAGATTCCCACGTACAAGCATGCATATATGTCTTCACCAACATCAATCATATTCTATTAAATTTTCTACCAACAATTATCTCTACTACTTCATAAATTTTTCTATAAATTCCTTCTTCTACCACATCATAAACACACACAATTATCTCTACTACTCTTACGATATAACATTATATCTACTACTCTTATCATATAACAAAATATGTCTCTGTTAACTTATGGAGAAAAACATCGAGGGACACCAAAAAATATTGTTGCATATGTAAGTGTTTAAGTATTGCTTCTAATATGTCTTTGTTTCTAATGTATATGTCTTTGTTTAATTTGGCATATGTGTCTTTGTTAATTTTTTTTAATATTTTGATTGCTACTATTTTTATTTTGATTGCTTCTATTTTTCTTTTTAAATATTTCATACAACGTTGATATAAAATTTATTCTCGCCTTATGCTAAAGATGGAGACCGAAAACTCACACGTTTCATCTTCTAATTGGTGAATGCATAGTCATTGTGGAGGGTGTACACATGTTGTTAGGTTTACATGTGAATGGCTTGGCAGTAATTGGGCTCACCAATGTGGCATATGAGACGACTCTAGAACTATTGGGGGTGTCATTGGAGGATGGTGATACAAAATGGCAATGCATTAAAATGAAATGGGTAAAGGACAATTACAATGCTTTGAAATTAGACGAGAATTCCCCTTCCCCTTAGATAGTATAACTTTGGAAAAATAGAATGTATATTTTATTGCTTTGTGCTAGCTTATTATTTCCCTGTACTAATGGTAACACTATACATCTTCAGTTTTTACCATTATTAGCAGACATAAATAAAATAGGTAGATATAGTTGGGGCACTGCTACTTTAGCGCATCTATACATAAATTTGTGTAGATGCACTAAAAAAGTGCATACTTTTGCTGCCTGTGGAGTTTTACTTCAAGCTTGGGGTTGGTCTAGAATGTCAAGATTGTCACCAATGAATCTCAATCCATTCCAGTTTCCATATGTGACCGAGTACATATAAAACTAATTATTTTTTTAGATATGTTTTTTCTAGGTATTTTCTAATAACTATTTCTTTTTTAGGTGGTCTGCATATGAGATGAATTACGAAAAAAAACATATAATTGTGCTCCTGCATATCGGGCATTCTTCAATCATTTTGATGCGGATGATGTATTCTCTTCAAGACTTATACTATTAATATTTAAAGTTTATTTATAATTTTTTAACTAATCCTTTTTACTACTATGTAACAATTTCTATGGAGGCCCAATCTTAGACTTGAAGATGAGGATCCAACTATAAGTGACATGTGGAGTTCAACAACACTTTTAATATGTTTCACTACTGTTGAAATGCATCATTTGGATATGGTTAAACTCCAATTTGGGATTCAACAAGAAATTATGGTTCTACCTAGGTCCATGGAGGAGTACCACAAAAGTCAAACATCATACCAATGGAAATTTCCACATTGGAAAGACCATTATAGACAAGAGCATCATCAATGGAAAAATCGTCGCAACACTGTCTTACAAGAAGATATCATGCCAAAGAAATGTAAACCTAGTAGGAAATACATGGATTGGTATATATCTATGTCAAATTTGTATCTATCACAAAATAAAATACTAGTTCACCCTCGTAACCAACCCACATCTTCAAACTTCCAACACATCCAACCATTAACCAACACTTACACCTAACAACCTACATGTAACATCCAACAACCTTCAACCCAACACAACAACCTTATACCCCAAGCCAAAAGTATCATCAACAATACCCATCATTTAAACCAACCCCCTATAGCACCCAACAAGAAAACCCAATGTTTACCCTCTTAACATCACACACCCAACCACAAACACCATCCAACACCCGCTATAACAAATACTCATTCTAATAACCTACCCCACAAGAAAATAACTACCAAACACCCCAACCACAAATCCCTTTTTACTACTGACAAACCTTCACCAAAAATGCATCCCAAGACCAACAACCCTACTCCCCTCATTGCATAGCTCAATGCCACCTACAATACAACCAAACTGAAATAACGAGGGAACCAGATTAATTTATGATAGTGCAGTGACGATGGACTTATTAAATGATGGAATGGTCACTGAATTAATGGATCCTAGGAATGGCCCTGGCCATTCTACTCGGCCAACAAATGTTGATGAAAATCATAGAAGGTTTATCCCAATTGGACAAGCTCATGCATGTGGAACCCACCAACGCTTTCATCGATCGGGTCAAAATCAAGGCTAGATGCATAAATAAAAAAATATTGGTTTCATTAATAATTTATTTGTATTATTATTGTTATTTTATTTATTAATTAAATATAACTTTAATTATAAAAATTATTTTTATTTTTTATTAATTAAACAAATAATTAAATATAAATAATTAGAATCAATTAAAATTAATTAAAATGTTCATATTATATTTAAAATTAAATTCAATTATAATTTAAAACAAAAAAAAAACATTTTTTTAACACTGTCGCCCTTTTAATAGACAGGGTCGGCCCAGTGCAGGTGCAACTTGTGCTGCAACACTGGACCCCAAATTTCAAATGGCCCAATTTTTTTTAATTTTAAAAAAAAATATATTTACATCTATTTTTTTTTAAAGTATAAAATTATTATTTTCAAAATTTATTTTACATCTGTTTCTTAAAAAGTGTAAAATCATATTTTTTATTTATTTTAAAATCTATATATTTTTATGATTGTTTTTTTAAAATTCGATATAAATTAATATTTTAAGGTCTAAAGCAATGGACAGTTGCTTTATACCAAAAACGAACTTTGTTTGAAACATTAATATTTTTGTTATATATTTAGAAATGAATGGTACTTTGATACAGTGTTTTAAAAACCGGACCGGTCATTAAACCGGTGAGGGTACTGGGTCACTGGTTTATTGGTCGAACCACTGGATCATTGGTCGAACCGCATGACCAAATCGGATTAAACCGGATTAAACCAGATAACTCGGTTGAATAAACCTGTCATTATAATATGTATAAAACTGGTAAAACCGGTCGAACCGGATGATTCAGTCTCTAAAAAGTATAACTAGCACTTAAATTTTTTGAAAATATCATATCATAAATTCACAGGTTCATAATTTAAATTCAAATTTTAAACAGAGTCTAATTGTAAATTTTAAACAGAGTCTAAATTAAACAAAGTTTAATTTAAATTCATAGTTTTAATGTTAATAGAAAATCAGTTTTAATGTTAATAATTGAAACAATACAAATATTAACATTATTCTAAATAATAAATTTTCCAAGTCTATATATATAATGGAAATCAGTTAAGTCTAAAATTATATTATATTTAGTTTTTTAATCTGTGTTCTTAAATTTCTATACAAATATTTGTATGATGGTTTTTCAATCAATATAAATACAAAATAGTAAAAATAGTTTTTTGGATATTACGAAACTTAATTTGTGTATCACTTGAATCAAATAAGTGGTCACTATTATTCTTCCAGAAAAGTTCCTATGTATTTGAGTAAAAAAAAAAATTTTAAAAAAATTAATTTTTATTTTATTTTTAAAATAAGCAGTTGAACCACCGGTTTGCAAAAACCGTCGGTTTTTTCGGTTCGCACCGGTTCACACCGGTTCGAAGACATGGCCGATCGAGCAAGTGAACCCGGTCGGTTACCTGGTCGGTTCCCGGTCCAACCGGTCCAACCGTCCGGTCCGGTCCGATTTTTAAAACACTGCTTTGATATATTTTCTTTCAAAAGGCCAATAAAAAAATCTTGTATTTACCAAGCAACCTTTTAAATTCTCTTCAATAAAAAAAAGCATTCAAATTTTGATTTCTACCTACAAGCAGTGTTTTAAAAACCGGACCGGTCATCAAACCAGTGAGGGTACTGGGTCACTGGTTTATCGGTCGAACCACTGGGTCATTGGTCGAACCGCATGACAAAACCGGATTAAACCGGATAACTCGGTTGAATAAACCTGTCATTATAATAGATATAAAACCGGTCGAACCGGATGATTCAGTCTCTAAAAAATATAACTAACACTTAAATTTTTTGAAAAAATCATATCATAAATTCACAGGTTCATAATTTAAATTCAAATTTTAAACAGAGTCTAATTGTAAATTTTAAACAAAGTCTAAATTAAACAGAGTTTAATTTAAATTCATAGTTTTAATGTTAATAGAAAATCAATTTTAATGTTAATAATTAAAACAATACAAATATTAACATTATTCTAAATAATAAATTTTCCAAGTCTATATATATAATAGAAATCAGTTAACTCTAAAATTATATTATATTTAGTTTTTTAATCTGTGTTTTTAAATTTCTATACAAATATTTGTATGATGATTTTTCAATCAATATAAATACAAAATAGTAAAAATAGTTTTGTGGATATTACGAAACTTAATTTGTGTATCACTTGAATCAAATGAGTGATCACTATTATTTTTGGAGAAAAGTTCCTATGTATTTGAGTAAAAAAAATTTTAAAAAAAAATTTTAAAAAATTAAAAAAAAAATTAAAAAAAGAATTAAAATTTTTTTTTTAAAATAAGCAGTTGAACCACCGGTTTGCGAAAACCGCCGGTTTTCCTGGTTTTCTCAGTTCGCACCGGTTCACACCGGTTTCCACCGGTTCGAAGACATGGTCGATCGAGCAAGTGAACCCGACCGATTACCTGGCTGGTTCCCGGTCCAACCTTTCCGACCGACCGGTCCGGTCCGGTTTTTAAAACACTGCCTACAGGACTTATCACGGTGAAATAAATTAGGAATTTTGACATGCAATAATTGATGCTAGCTAAAATAGCAGAAGTATTGTACTCCCTCCGTCCCAAATTATAAGTCACTTTGCCAACAAAATTTGTCTCAAATTATAAGTCACCTTACATTCTCAATGCAATATAAATGACATCTTCCCCAATATACCCTCAAATATTTATTATTATTTATTTTTTCAACTCTTTTAATTTCTCTCTCCTATAAAATTATGAGAGGCATTACTGTAAAGTTATACATAATTTATCTTCACATAAAATAATAATTAAATTTTTTAATTTATGTGAAAAGTGCAAAACATCTTATAATTTGGAACGGAGGGAGTATAGAACAGCAGAAGCAATGATGTTTTATAGCTGAGATTGACTAAATGAAAGATTTTGATAGAACAGCAGAAACATTGATGTTTTTAGATATTGATGTTTTTAGCTGACTAAATGAAAGATTTTGATAGGACTGCTGTTAGACCAAATGAAAGCATTGGATGGAAGGAAGAAGTTTGATAGGTGGTTAGATATATATATGTTTTGAACATATACATTGATCTGCTATAAACCTTGCTCACCAATATAAAAAACAAATGTCAAAAACAAATTGAATCATATACAAAATGTTTTATTGTCACTTACAAGCATATAATTACCTTGAGGATGCATATGAATAAAAAACGGTACATTACACTTTTCAAATTTATGACTTCCATGCACGTTTTGTTTCTATTTTACCCATAATATAAACACACTTTTTTTATAAGCAATACTTGTATTAAATAGAGATTTAGGGGATCTCTATCCAAACAATACAACTACAATCAAACACTCCAAAACCACCTCATTTAACTTACAAAAAATTTAAAGGGAACCTTGTCCATTCGTACAAATTGCATCTACCTCGATTATTCGACCGAATAGATAACCACCTCCAAGACAATACAAGGATAGATTGGAATATCGATTCGACGTTACAAATTGCATCCTTAAACATAATGTTATTCCTAGTCTTCGAAATATACCAACAGGTTACAAACCATATAAAATTTACAACTTCTGGTTTACAACTGCCAACCAACCTTATGAACCATATCATAAAATGTTCCCAACTTGTCGAAACATCTATCCAATCCAGACCAACCCAGTTCAGAACCCTCAGCCAAACCAATCTACTTTTAGGACAGGAGAAAAATAGGCGGGAAACGTCCTCTTGTTTATTAAAGCAAAAAACCACATACCTTTTCATGCCGATTTACTATTATACCTCTATCAACAAGATTCTTGCGAGCCGACAATCTATTTAGAAACACACGCCACGCAAAAATCTGAATTTTCAAAGGAATGCAAGTCTTCTAAAGGATCTCTAGTGCAGTGAGAATTGGTTGCTCCAGCATAGGAAAATTTCCAGCAGCAATGATATGATCATAACACGACTTAACCGAAAACTCTTTGTTATTCTCCAATTGCCATACCCATGTATCAACAGTGTCGAATTTTGGTTGAACAGAGAATAACAGGTTCTCTAACTACAGTAATTCAGAAAGCACCTCACCTTGTGCTTCTTCATGTAGACTCCTAGCTACCCACTTCCACACATCATATTCCCCAAAACCCATTTCTTTTACTGACCAATGCTTGGTTGTCGAATAATCAAATAAAATCGGGAACAACATGCTGAGGTTAGCATTACCTACCCATTTGCAATGCCAAAACATAATATTCTTGCCATTCCCTAGTTTAGTTGATAGTAAATTAATGAAGTAATACTCAGTATCCGCATTACAGATTAAAAGCAAGTCACGCATCCATAATGATTCAGCAGCATTGTTTCCATTTACACCAACACTCAAAACTCTTTTTGCTAAGTTTCTGTATCTGAACTCGAGTATGTTCTTCCACAATTCGTTACCATCTTGAACAAATTTCCACAGCCACTTCGATAATAATGCTATATTGAATTGTCCAACATGTTTGATTCCCAATCCACCACACTTTTTATCTTTACACAAAGAATTCCAGCTAACCCACGAAATGCCATGTGTTCGTAAGGATCCGGACCACAGGAATTGCCTTTGAATGGCAATAATTTCCTTCACAACCTGTCCTGACACCTTAAAGAATGCTAGATGATGAATAGACAGATTTTCTAAAAAAGAATTCAATAGTGTAACTATCTCCCCAATTGACAAATTCCTACCTATCCAAGACAAAAGCCTGGCCCTCAAGCAAGTTATCACCGGTTGCCAAAACTTGATTCTTCTATGGTTACTCCCCACCACAAGACCAAGAAATTTGAATGGTAAAGATCTGAATTTGCAGAATAAAAACTGTTATGCAGCCAGCATAAACTTTGGATCAATACCAACACCATATAGACAGCTTTTTACAAAATTAATCTCCAGACCTGTTATCATCTCAAATCCACGCAAAACTAATTTAATTGCTCACAAATTAGAGTAATTACCATCACATGTCAATAGTGTGTCATCTGCGAATTGTATGATACTCGCAAAGATATTATCATCGACAGAAAATCCACTTAACAAGTTTAATTCAATTGCTCTCCTAACCAAAACTGTCAGGCCTTCTACAACAATATCAAATAGTAGAGGGGACAACATATCCCTTTGTTTTAATCCACGAGTAGCCTTGAAATCCTTCGACGGACTTCCGTTTATTAAAACTGACATGAAGCTATCTTGCACTGCTCCTCTCACCTATTTCAGCCACTTGGGTCCAAAATTCCTAGCCTTGAGCAGACTATCTAGCCAGCCATTTTTTTACAATTTGATTTATTACATAATTTACAAAATTGGTAATCATTACCAAAGAGGCCGACTAATTTTAACAACACATAATAAAACTTTAACAAGTCTTAATGTAAATGTCATATTTTTCAACATAAACAAAATAACATAACTATAATACTAAAAGCTTAAAACAAACATGCTAAAACCCAAAAATAATCCATTTGGTTCAAAAAATCAACAAGCACAACCTAGTTAAGGACATCATGGGACACAAATTAACAAAACAAACTAGCACAAGCTAAACAAAGACAACAAAGAACCAACAACAAATAACCAATCTTAAAGGCTTCATCACAAACACTTCATCAATCATCGTCTATGTCGTGAACATATGAAACTTCGGTTTATATCATAGCCATTGAATGGAACCTTCGACCATCTCTCTCCTCATCGTCACCCACTATTTAATAATTATCAAGATCAACAACATCAAAATAAGTAGCTTTATCAATGCAAGCATCTAAAAAATGAAGCAATCCAAGTAAAATCAAAGTTTCATTAATTAATAATTATCAAGACAAATAACACGCACTTAGTTGGGCATTTTAGTGCCAAAATATAAATGAAATGAGAACTCAAATAAAACAAAATACAAATCAAAACTTTATTATTATAATGAGAAACAAACCCTTTTGTACAAAAATTACCTTAAAGCTTTAAAGCCCGACTCCAATAACAACGAGTAATTGAAAAGAGAAAAGAATGTATTCTCAATGTTTTGCAATAAAGACTTTTCCTACTATGAGTGAAGATGAATAATGAAGCAGAGAGCAATTAATGTATTTAAATTGAGGTGTTTATGATTATGTGAAAAATGAGTAATAGGGTTTGAAGAAATGAGGGTTGTTTTAAAAGTAGGTCTACTACATACTACGTTAATATTGTTCTAATTCCAAGTAAAAATATTTTTTTTCAACAAAAAGCTTGTGGGCAAAACCCGCCCTGCCCCACCCTCGACTCATTTTAAAAGCAGGTTAGGAGGGGTAGGCCAACTTAAGACACCGTGCCAAAAACCTCGCATCGACCCGCCAAAAATGGTGGATTAAACGAGCAGTCCTAACCCGTTTTGCCACCCCTAAATACCAATGTTGGAGACTGAAGTTTGGGATTTAAGATGAGTTTTTCAAAAAAATTAATCCTCTAAGCGAAACAATTCTGATAGATAGATCTTGATTAAATCTTTAATCACAAATAAAACATTTTTTTTTTAAATATCTCTTGAAATGTGCCTCTTGAAGTGTGTTTTAAATTTGATCGCAAATGTTGAAAATAACATCATCTCTACGAAGTCCACGCAATTACAAAATGGAATGTCGTGCAAGTTATTTTCTAAGAAAATAACAATTAGGATTCATAGGAAAACAAACTCCTTTATTTATAGAGAGAACTATTAAAACTCTAATGCTCTTATTAAATATTTTTTTTCGTAAACAAACTTAATTTTATTCATATTTGATTAAACTCTTTTTCAGAAAATAATTTTTTATCATGTTTCATAAGTTATTTATCAACATATTTTCACAAATTTTCTAATATAACTTATATAAACAATTTACAACTTATTTGAGAACCATTTGACTTTATTGAATTGGTTGTAGTTCAAATATTTAGTAAGCACATTTCTTTTATCATTGGGCACATTACAAAAATTGATTTACCTATTTTTATTTATTACTTAAGATATATTTATAGAGTTCCCGTTAGATTCAGATGTCAAAGGCTCAACGATGAAGCAATGTGGTATTGATTGCAGAACAGGTAGACCATTTATATCCAATGAGCACACAATCTTTCACGCGAACGTCGCGACAACCCCTTAGATTGATCCAACAATTAATTGCGTTCACTAATACAGAAAACACATATAATAACGGTTGTGAAACACATATAATGACTGTTTCACGTCCGTTGTTTGCTAGCGTGTGATTGTATGTATGTTGGTTTCCATAACGGGCGAGAAATTATGGTTATAAGTTAGGTAGCGCGCTACTAATAACGACGGTTTAATCAAACAACCGTTGTGAAATAATTTATAGGTCCTGAGCTTGAATCCCAAAACACCATTCTTGCCTTTTATTTGGATAACGTGTTCTACTTATAACAAAAGTTGAGTTCAAAACCGTTGTGATATAATTTGTTTTTTATATATATTTTTTAATTTTATAGTATTCCCAAATTTTAAACCTGAATATTTCTGAATCATATTAGACTAGAAACATCAATACAACCATTTTTTAATTGAATTAGACCAAAAATTGTATCACATCAATGACACAATTCCACTAGGAACCAAAAATTGTATATTACATCAAAGCCAAAATGGCATAAAATAACCTACAATGTACACTTCATTACAACAAATAATACTATTTTGTTGTCTTGGTGTCTTGTCTCTTGGTGTCTTGACTTTAAACGCCTATAATTTCAAATAATAATAGTTGTTAAAAAATAACATTGTTAGAAATTATAACATACAATAAACTATGAATGAACAATATAAAATACTTACTTTTTAATTTTCCCATATGCCTTCTTGATGATCGTTATGAATAGCATGTACATCATCTCTATCAACTTCTTCATATGAAGTAGGCACTCGTGTTGCATAAGAAGGAGTGAGAGATTATCAAAACTTTCATCATCACTAGGAGTAATGTGTTTTCCTTTGAGAACAATTGACCATCTCCTCGAAAAGTCCTCATGGTCTGTCACAAGAAAAACTTGTTTTGCTTGAGAAGCCATGATGAATGGTTCGGTGTTATAAGTTTCCTTGCCATGGTCAACCCGTTTGAATCCTAACTCATTAGTTTGGACACCATTGTTATTGGAACCCACTTACATTTAAATAAATGAACTTTGAAAATAACATAATAAATCTCCAAAATCTCCTCAATGACACCACAAAATGTGGTGGTTGCCAAAATAGGATTCTTATCTTTCGAACTAGAGAAATACATCGAATTGGCCTCAACCATAACCCCACTTTTTTGCATTGTACTACGATAATCTTTTGCTTTTGTATAAAAGGAATAATTAGAAATGTCGTATGTCGTCCAAGTTATCACAGTAAATTTTGGCATGTACGATAACTATTTAATTGTCTCGGATGCACAATCATCATTAGAAATCCTCATATTAAACCAACTTATGAATTCCTTGTTATGTCATGTCAACAACAACTTGTCATTCATTTAGGAATATTTTTTCTTTATAACTTTTTTGTGAGTAAATATGTAAGGTTCAACTACACTAAGATTATTCAATATGTAGAAATGTGCTTGAAGTACTACAACCCGACCTATTGACTTAATATTTAAGCCTTGAGTACCTCTACCTTTAAATCTGTCAGCACAGCGAGACTTTGGAATTTTAATAGACTCTGTTTTCGACAAATAGTTTGAAAAAAACTCAAGAGCTTCTTCTGTGATGTACCTTTCATTGATCGAAGCTTTTGGTCGGTGATGATTCTTCGTATATCCTTTAAATATCTTCATCTATCGCTCTATAGGATACATCCACCTTAAATAAAGTGGACCACAATATCTGATTTCTCTGACTAGATGAACAAATAAGTGAACCATAATGTCAAAAAATGACGGAGGAAAATACATCTCCAATTGACACAATATTATTACAGCCTCATCTTCTAATTCATCTAATTTTTTAAAATCAAGAACTTTATTACATATAAATTTGAAGAATAAGCACGATCTAGTTATAGTTACTCTTACATTTTTTGGAAGGATGCCACAGATAGCCACTGGTAGAAGTTGTTGCGTCAAAACATGACAATCATGAAATTTTAAGCCAATTAACTTGAGATTTTCATTGATACAAGTTTCTTAATGTCTGAAGAGTAACCTTGTGGAACTTTGATATCATGCAAACACTCGATTTTTTTCCTTTTTAGATTGAGTGTGACATGTCAGGGGCAAATAATATATTTTTCCTCTATCTTCTGGAGCCAACTGTTGTCGTATACCCATCTCCATCATATCTAAATGGGAAATATTATTATCTTTAGTCTTGCCTTGAATGTTTAAAAGTATTCTTATTTTATAAACTATCACACACATTTTTATCCACATGCATCACATGCACCAAGGCAATGTCTTACATCGAGTCTAGACCAATATGGAAGATCAAAGAACACTGATCTCCTCTTCCAAATATTTCTCTCAACGGGACCGCGTTTATTCTTTCCAAATAAAACATTGAGGTGTTCTTGTTGTTGATAAACTTCATCTCCAATTAAAGGTTTAAGAGCGCTTTCAAACTCCTACTCTCTGTTAAAAGCCTTCCGCAATCTATGATAAGGATGATTGAGTTTTAGAAATTATTGATGCCAATGTAAACGGTCTTTTTTCCAAACTCAAGCTGGTGAAAACAGGTATCAGATTCACTTATAGGACATGCTTTATGTCCTTTCACGCTATATCCAGGTAAATATATGCATGAAAGTCATTGATTATACAAAATAACATTGCATGCATCTTAAGCTTTTCACCAGATAATGCGTCATCAACGTCAACACCTTTATCCCAAAATAGTTTTAAATCCTCAATTAAATGACTTAGATAAACATTTATGTCATTTCCAGGTTGTCTTGGTCTATAAATCATCATACTTAACATCATATACTTGCGCTTCATGCACAACCATGAAGATAGATTGTAAATCGTGGGAAGAACAGACCACGAAGAATGGTTAGTGCTCAGATTACCAAAGGGGTTCATTCCATGTGTGGCAAAACCAAGCCTAAGGTTTCTTAGCTCAAGGCTAAAATCCAAAAACAATGAACCAATTTTCTTCCATTGCAAAGAATCAGCTACATGGCGAATGTTTCCATCATATTTTCGTTTATCTGCATGCCATCTAATATTCTTTTCACCATTCGCATTAGCAAAAAGTCTCTTTAACCTTGAAATTATTGGCAAGTACCATAACACTTTAGCAGGAGTACACTTTTTACTAGCATTGTCATTGTCATCACCATTGTTGTTCTTCAACATGTAGCGCAACTCACCACATTCTGGACATTGATCCAAATTGTCATACTCAATCATGTATAATATGCAATCATTAGGGCATGCATATATTTTGACATACTCCAAACTCATTAGACACAAAAGCTTCTTAGCCTTATAACATCAATATGGCAAATTGTTATCTTCTGGTAGCATTTATTTCAACAAATCAAGCAAATTTATGAAACTTTTATTTGACCACCCACCTTTTGCCTTCAGATTAAACAATTTTAACAACGTAGACAATGGTGTAAAATTCGTACACCCCTTATATAAAGGCACATCTTTGTCGATACATAAAGTATCCTAAATATGGACTTTCATATAAGACGATTCTCCAATATCACGAATCATATCTTCTAGTCGATCATCCATATCATCATCATCTTCATCCATTTGTGACGTCGCATTTCGATTATTATCCACTTCTCCATGCCATATCCATGTTGTATAATTTTGACATATTTCAACGCAACATAGGTGAAGTAATATTTCTTTCTTTGACTGTTTTTTGATATTTCTGCAAACAACACAAAGACAATAATTTTGACATTTTTTTTGGCGAATTCAAGGAATTCAACAACTCTTTTCTCATACATCAGACCTAATCTATCAGCTTTCATCTAACTACGATTCATAACAAATTGTGAAATTTATATCAAAAGAATAGTGTGAATGACAGACTAATGTTACACACACAACATCCTAATATGATTATATGCATATGACAATGTCTGAAGAAAACATGAACATGACAACACCAAAACATAAACAAATTCAGAAGCGTCACAATGTCTGAATAAAAGATAAATATATCCAACACCAAAATCTGAATAAAACATGAACATGGCAACATGAACAATACACATGATAATGTCAATACACATAACATCCTAGCGAAGAACATAAACATTCAGAAGCATCAGAAAGAGATAATGGTAAATAACCCTTATGAAGAACATAAACATTCAAAAGTGTTAGAGAGAGAGAGAGGGGGAGAGAGAATAGTAATGTACCGTAATTCAAAGAGTATGACGATTTCATTTCCAGAAATGAATGAAGACAGTGAAGATTTTGTTATCGATGTCATCTCGTTCGCTAGGGCAACTTTGTGTGTTATGAACAAAATGAAGTACCTATTATGTTTTAATTTTGTGGGAGATAATTTCGCAACGGTTGCAAACTGCAACCGTAGTGTAATATG
This sequence comes from Lathyrus tuberosus, assembly GCA_022829125.1. NCBI lineage: Eukaryota > Viridiplantae > Streptophyta > Magnoliopsida > Fabales > Fabaceae > Lathyrus > Lathyrus tuberosus. The sequence goes on from JALAZF010000003.1 coordinate 10,188,202, forward strand.
GAACATATAATCATGGTTGAACGACACAACCGTAGTTGTTATACTTTTAATTTTTAAATAACAATACATTTGAAGTGACACGCGCTTATTTTTATTGAAAAAAAGAAAAAAAGATTCATGCTGGGACTCGAAACTTGTCATTCAAGCTCTATGACTACGGTTGTTTTAAGAAACCGTGATGAAAAATTTCTTATTAAAATAAAATAAAAACATGCCTGTAAAAAATGTGATATGACTACAGTGGAAAAATGGTCATTGTAATATTGTGTCACCAAAAGTATATTTCTACCGTGGAAAAATGGTATTTAAATTTGTTTTCATTCAAACATCATTTTTTACTCTCATGTTAATTTGAGCGTTGAAGTGTTAACTTTGCTGGTCAGCCTCTTCTCTACTGCATTGAAAACTCTAAACCGCGACAACAAACCTTGAATTCATACTTTTTGATAAACTCTAATCTATAATATAAGAAAATTTGATGCTCTGGAAAAACCAACATTGCCCTTGCCTTAGAAAATGCCACTTAATCAATTTAGGGGCAATTTGTGTCTAAATAATACTTTTTCTAACCAAATCACCTTTTGAAATGATATAGTTACTACTTTCTTTGAATTTTTGCTCTAACAATTATGTTGTCAAATGGTTATTGTTTGAAACAAACTAGCTGAACTAATAAAGGCAACTAATTGTTAGTACCAATGTAAAATCTGATTGAGTACTATGTCCTTACTTTTTCTCTCTCCCAAAAGAATAGCTTTTCATAATTTCATTTTCTGCTTCTCTATCTCTGTCCTTGCTCGTCTCTCTCTTTATCTCTCTCCGACTTTCATTCCCTTATTTCTCTATACAAGCCAACATCTCAAAAAGCTTCATTTTTTTTCACCGATTCAGCATATTCGAAGGTGAGGTTTGATGATATGAGATGAACATGCAACTTCTTCATGGTTTGTTTTATAGTGATATTCATCTTTGTTCTTATTCTTCAACAGTAGCCACTTTTTAGTGTATCTTGATTTTTTTCGAGTTGCAAAAATTGATCCACAGTATGTTGAAATACATGTGGTTTCTACCTCAATGGAGTTTTCAATTAGGTTTGTGTTTTTTATTCTGACATTGTTCTAGATCTGTTGTTTGTTGTGATTTGCGTTGTTGCTTTTGTTTGAATTAGTTTGAAATGTTTGTTAAGATGCGAAAGATTTGATTTTTAGATTTGGGAATTTATCATTGTTTATTAAAAATTGATTTCATTCTTTATGCATAAATAGTTGAATGTATGAAGAAAGTTTCGAAACTTGATTAAAGTGTTGTTCCAGGCTTTGTTATACAGCTAAAGATTTTGTTTGAAGGTTTACCAAAGATTTTATTCATTTACAACTTACATACATTTAATTTGTTTTAACAGGTTGTATCCTTTTAACAATGATTTTATTTTCAGGCTCAGCTACTTGCTGCTGAAAACGCAAAAATTCAGTACCGTATAATTCATCTTCTGCGGTGTGGAACAATACTTTACAGCGAATAGTCTTATTTCTTCTAGATCTTTTGACATAGATGATTACCATGGCTTTGGCATGGTCCCCCTAGCAGATCTGTAAGTGAAAAATTATATTTTTTTACATTCTTAAACAAAAGGTTATCAATTAGTTATCTTGGTGTTCTCATTATTCCGTGTATCCGATTCTAATAATGCTTATACAATCATCTTCACTAGATTTTAATCATAAAACGGGTGTGGAAGATGTGCCTTTCACCACTTTGTCTTCTAACGATTAATCTGACGACGATGTTGATGACTCAACAGGTGTGGATTTGTAAATGATTTGGATTTGGATGTTTGTGTTGTGCCATTGATGGGTTGGATTATATCTGTGATTATTATTAATTATCATGTGTTTCATTTTCTTTAGGTTGTGTTTTGGAAGTGGATAACCACAAAGATGTTAGGCATAGTCACTCAGACATCTGTGTATCATTGGTCAATTAAAGGTTAAAACGTATTGTTTTATTTCTTCTCAGCATAAATGGAATTTTATGATCCCTTATTGTTTTGCATTCAACATACTTATTGTTGTAATAGTCAATACGTGTTTCCATTTATGTGAATTTGAATTTGCAGTTTTGTGAATTTGAATTTATTGAATTTCTCAGGTTGAACCAACCGGCAACAATGATGGTGGAATAGGTGATGATCTACAAGCTAGGCTGGACCAAAATATGAAGATAAAGCTAATAGTTCTTGGTATCATAATTGCCATAATTCTCATTATTGTTGTTTCGGTCTGTCGTGGCTTCAACTTTACTAAATGAGTCGTTATTTAGCACAGGAAATTATGGATAGTGCTGGGGTCATTGTCCAGAGTTCTGATATGACAGTATGTTATGATGAAAGAGGTAAGTATTTAGTTCATGTTGCAATCAACTATTTACTATGTTCATAATTAAAAGAACATTCAAAATTAATATTTCTTTCGTGCTAAGAATAAAACATAACAATAAGGTTCGCTACTAAAAGATTGGTTATAAGTTTTTATGAAATCTCTTCAGCTTGAAAAAAGGTCATCAACCAATTACATGGAGAGATTGCAGCTAGATATTTCTCCAAGCATGCGTGGAATTCTGATTGATTGGCTTGTGGAGGTTAGTCTCACGCATTGGCATCATCTACTTTCCTATTTTTTAGGACATTTTTACTTGTTCCAATAATCTTGTCAATGAATTTTCCTCCTTTCAATCAAAACATAGTTGAATGATAGGTTATATACTATGTGATAGAAATCTACAATTCCTTATCATGATTCTGCTATAGTTTCATTTGAAATAGAGAATCTCTAATTACAGTTATGTTATGTTTGCCATCAATATTTGGTTGTAGCTTTGTTAAAGGTTTCCAATTCATTTTTTTAGGTTTCGGAGGAATACAAGTTGGTTTCAGACACTCTATACTATGTACTTCAATACCTGTCTGATGCTAAGCTTGAGCTTTCTACTACCTTCCCTGTTTGATTTTTAGTTTTTGTTCTATGATGTGTTTTTGTTAATTAATAGTGAAAAAATGTTTGCATTTTTTGTCATGAAAATGCTAGCTTCATTGAGAAAATATTGAAGAATCATGTGGTGCTGGGATATGGTATAAATGTATTGAACAATTGGTTTTAACTTTTTTGTTTAGCTTTTAGAAGTTCCAAAAAGCAATTCTAGAGGTATAGCATTAATTTTACAATGATTTTGTGGAGTTTGGTTCTTCAAACATAGAATTGATTTTGCTTCAAAATTGATTCAATTTGAAGTTTAGTGGATGTTTGGATTGGCTTTTGAAATACCCAGAATCAATTCTAGAGGTGTAGAATTGATTCTGGGTGATTTTAAAGTGTTTGTTTTATCAAAAGTAGAATTGATTCTACCTCCAGAATTGATTCTACTTGAAGCTACAATTTGTAGCTTCTACCTCCAGAATTGATTATGAGTGATTTTTACACTGAAATTTATTATTTAACTCACTTTTACATAAATGTATCCAAACATAAATCAATTCTGCTAAACTCAATTCTGTTAAAATCAATTCTACCAAACTCAATTCTGCTAGAATCAATTATGTTCACCGCCAATCCAAACACACCCTTAAATGTGTAGTTTTTTATTCTACATAGAATTGATTTTGTGTAGTTTTTACTCTACTTGATTCTAATTGATTCTACATGCATGTGCTGCGGAGATAATTTCCATTTGTCAAAATCCAAGTCAGTACCATATCATGCATTCACTAATAAGATTATTCTTTGTTTTATGGCAAACATAGTCACTAAGATATTTTCAAAAATGTTGAAATTGAATGGAATTAAGATATGCGTATATCAAGTCTCTTTTTCATGATTTATAGTTACTAAGATATCTTCTGCAGCTTTTGAGTGTAGGTTAGACTTTATTTTGTTCATTGATGTTTTTATTAAAGCAATTTTATACCATTGAGTATTACTATTTGAAAGATTGTCATATGGTTGATTTTTATTTTGTGCTTCTGTAATTTCTTATTGTGCTTCTATTTTGTGCTTATGTAATTTGTTTATCATGTTTGTGTTAGAATTGGTATCCATTATAGGATTTTAGGGTTATCATGTTTATACGTGAAATTCACACACAAAAGTAAGTTAAAACTATTTTTCTATCTTTTACTAATAGTTATGCTTCTTGGTTTCTAGGTTCATCATGAGCATCACTAGACAGAAAAGACATGCCTGCTATGAGGTGATAGGCAAGCAGCTAGGGAGTGATAATGTTTGATACTCCCAATACAACTATGTCGTAGTAGTAATAATTGAAAGGCCACATAAATTTAAAGTATTTTTTTTATTATATTATAATTATAATGTACTCCCTCCGTTCCATAATGAGTGACCCATTTGGAATAAAAGGGTGTCCCAAAATATATGACCCATTTCAATTTTCAATGCAACTTTTCCTATTTTACCCTCTAATTAATATTACTTTCATCATTTCCAATACATCATAAGGGTACTTTAGTAAAAATACCATTCTCTCTCTTTCATTTATTCTTTTTTTTAATCTGTGTGAAAAGTCAAATGGGTCACACATTGTGAGACGGAGGGAGTACTAACTAAGAATTAAAACTCATTTTTCTATGAGGATGAATTGAGCCAAAATGATTACATGAATTGATTGATTTTGTTGATTACATGAATTGATTTTGTTTATATTTAATACAAATTATATTGTTTAGGATATTAAATATGATATTAGCGTTGATAATATATTTTAAAATACAGAAATACTATCAGGTTTGTAATTTATTATTAAATTATTGAATTTTATAATTTTATTATACCTATTTTAAAATATTCTTTTAAGGTGTTTTTTTATTTAAAAAAAATTAATATTGTAAATATATTAATTATTCTGTTATAGTAATATATATATTTTTAATATCAGGTTATATAAAAAAATTGTTGCAATTCATTTTTTGCAATTTTAAAAATTACTATTTTTAATTTCTGATTTCAACTTACACAACTCCATGACATAATTTCATTGGATTTGTGGTTAAAAGCATTAACTATTGAATTTAAATATATAAATTCTAAACAAAAAAACTTAGAGAACCTAAAATAAAAATTTACTATTAGGTTTTTAGATTAAAATTATATTTAAACGGAAATAGTTTATCAACAATCAATATATTCTCAAATCAATTAAAATAATTTTTTAAACAATATTTACAAATACTATTATAAAACTAAATGATTGCATAAATATTTTTATAAAAAATGTCAAAATAAAATATTGAATATTAACGGGAATATGAAGTTACTGATCAAAATATTTAATATTAACGGGAACATGAAGTTACTAATCAAAATATTAAATATTAACGGGAACATGAAGTTACTGATGAAATTATTGAATATTAACGAATTCATGAAGTTACCAATCAAAATATTGAATATTAACGGGAACACGAAGTTACTAATCAAAATATTGAATATTAACGAGAACATGAAATTCCTAATCAAAATATTGAATATTCAACGGAAATATGAAGTTACTGATTAAAATATTGAATATTAACGGGAGCATGAAGTTACTGATCAAAATATTGAATATTCAACGGGAACATGGAGTTATTGATCAAAATATTGAATATTAACGAGAGCATGAAGTTATTGATCAAAATATTGAATATTAATGGGAACATGGAGTTACTGATCAAAATAACGGAACATGGAATTTCTTATCATAATATTGAATATTATCAGGAAAATGAAGTTACATATCAAAATATTGAATATTAACGGGGATGAAGTTATTGATCAAAATATTAAATATCAACGGGAACATAAAGTTATTTATCAACTATATCATGCACGTTTTTTTCTTTCAAATTTTACATTTTTTTAAGTTTCTAATATTTTTCTACCAAGTGCGCGTAACATGCCGAGACCCGCATCATATGGATGCCGAGCTTTTCTTCAACCTGCTTAGAGGTGTTTAAGCAGTATAGCTGCAGTAAGTAACCGTTTTCACATGTTAAACAAAGTTTGTAGGTTCATATATACACATTTTTGAAATATTTGTATAGCTAATTAGAAAAAATTATAATTTTTAAAAACTTTAATAAATTTTGTTTTTTTTCTAATATAGAAATTATATGAAACGGTGAAAATTAAGTTATTGATCAAAATATTTAAGGATAACACAACTTTTCTATTGATTCAAATATTTTTATAAATAATGTTAAAACAAAAATAATATTTCTATACAAGAAAAAATACATTGTTAATTCAAATATTTTTATATACAAAAAAAATACTATTGTTATATAAGTTAAATATACAAACCCCCCTGCAATGTTAGCGAGTTCTCATTTTAGCCTCTGACAAAGTTTTTTTATTTAAAAACTCCCTTACCTTAATTAGATTCTCTCAATTAGACCCCTGACTGCCACATTGCAGCAAATATTCATTTATATTGCTTGCGTGGCAGTCCACGTGGCATTTTTAATATTATTTTTTTTTTTTTTTTTTTTTTTTTTAATATTTTTTTTTTATTTTTTTAATTGTTTTTTTATTTTTTTTACGTTTTTTTTTGTTTTATTTTTTATAATTTTTTTTTTTTTGTTTTTATTTATATATATATTTTTTTTTTACTTTTTTTTATTTTTCGTTTTTGAACCTAATTTTTATTTTATATTCTATTTTAAACAAATTGTTATTTTAAAAATTAGTTTAATTGGGCCACAAACAAACACACACAAGCCCATTATAACTCCACTTTTCTGGCCCATATATTATTTCATTTGTTATATGATTGACAAGTAACATATATAAACACTTTCATTTAGTAAATAGTTTTCGATGTGGGACTTTCACAACAACCATAACAACAACTTCACTCACAAACAAACCACCACCACCACAAACGGTACCGCAACAGAGATACAACATCCTTATACACTTAGGGTGGTGGTTGTTGCAGCAAGGTTGAGTTGTTATGTTGTTTCGATGGAGTGAAGGTTTGTTGTTGTGATGTTGCTACATTATGTTTGAAAGATTTTTTTGAAGGTGGTGGATTGTAATGAAGTTGATAACTTTTTATATTGTATGAACATAACTTATGGTGTGAACATGGCAGTAGCAAGTTACCATTTTCATGAGGATGTGGACGGTTGTGTTATGGTTATAGTATAGATATAATGTTACAATATGGTGATGGAGGTTTGGAGAGTGATGAGAGCTTGAGGTTCTTGTTTATTATGGTGTGTGGTATTGTTGTGTTGTGAGTATGCTTTGTATTGAGTTTTAGATGGTTGATGAGTATTGAAAATAATGGATTAGTATGATAATAAATGGATTAGTATAATAATAAATTGAAATAAATGGATTAGTATAATGAAACTAATTTTTAAAATAACAATTTGTTTAAAATAGAATTAAAAATAAAAATTAGGTCCAAAAATGAAAAATTAAAAAAATTAAAAAATAAAAAATACATAAATAAAAACGAAAAAAATAAAATAAAATTATAAAAATTATAATAAAAAAATTAAAAAAAAATTAAAAATAAAATAAAAAAATAAAAATAAAAATAAATAAATAAAAATAAATAAAAAATAAATAAAATAATAAAAAAATAAAATAATATTAAAAATGTCACGTGGACTGCCAGCAAGCAATAGAAAGGAATCTTTGCTGCAATGTGACAGTCAGGGGCCTAATTGAGGGAATCTAATTAAGATGAGGGGGTTTTTAAAAAAAAACTTTGTCAGGGGCTAAAATGAAAACTCGTTAACATTGCAGGGGGTTTGTATATTTAACCCTTGTTATATATAGACACAACTTTACTTTTGATTCAAATATTTTTATATACGAGAACAACTTAATTATTGATTTAATTTTTTTTATAAATAGTGTCAAAATAAAATTAATATTTATATACGGGAAAAAATACATTATTGATTAAAATGTTTTTTTATAGGGGAGAAAATAGTATTGTTATAAACGGTAACAATTTTACTATTGATTCAAATATTTTTATAAATATTGTCAAAACAAAAATAACATTTTGATTTAAATATTTTTAAAAACGGGAACAACTTTACTATTGATTCAAATATATTTATAAATAATGTCAAAACAAAAATAATATTTATATATGAAAAAAATATTGTTGATTAAAATATTTTTATATATGAAAATAAATACTATTGTTATAAACGGGATCAACTTTACTACTGATTCAAATATTGAATAATAGAAATTTATCAACCATTGTATTCTCTCTTATAACATAGTTGTCTTATTTGTCAAAAAAACATAAACAGTTAATTTATCTAATACAAGTTTCAATAGTTTTTTTAATCATATTATTTTTGCCCCAATAATACATTTTATTATTATTTTAATTTCAACCGAACATCAACATCATTTTTTTGTCTCTCTTTATTAGTACTATTTGAATTTTATTATTTATCATCATTACGTTCTTTGTGCATATATCTCAAATTTTTTTTTCCTATTTCACCATTCTAACAAAATATCTTATAGTTATCTTTGCTAAATATTTTATAAACATGAATAACTTTACTATTGATTCAAATATAATTATAAATAATGTCAAAAAAAATATTTCTATACGAGAAAAATATATATTGTTGAATAAAATATTTTTATATATGGAAATATATTAAGAGAACTTATAATGTCAAATATATTTTTTAAAGATGTGAAATATATTAAGAGAACTTATTCAAAATTAATGGAGTAGATATATAAATTTATCGACCATTCTTGATATGGTTGTTTAAATTTTATCTTCTACATTTATTATTATTTCAACTTAAATTTACTATTATTCTTAAGTTTTCATCTTTTTTCAACTTTCAATTTTTATAACCGATTGTAAACAAATGCGCGTTCAAAACCATATCTCACCCAGAAACGTATCACGTGCGAAAGCACGAGTTAGTTACTAGTTTGAGTACGAAACAAGATCCATTACTAAGGAAAAATATGGTGCTCACATTTCCTCTATAAAGGAAGCACATGTTAGAATAAAATTACATAAATACTTGGATTTTCTCTTGTTTTTAGTTATTAGTTTACTCTATCTATTGTTACACTCCAGATAAAAATAAAGAAGAAAAGACAATATAATATTTCCTTCTATATTTTATAGTTACACTTGAGTTTTTAAATTTAAAAGTGTTTACAATGTTGTTTTCTCTCTTACTAATGAAGATTGCTTTTAAAGGTGTTATAACACATTTGTTTTATTTAGAATTTTCAGGAGTTATTATTTTTTATCTGATTCAGTAAATTTATTGTTGAGTTAAAAGCTCATAATAAATTATGATATGAAATAGAATATTTTTGAACTAACTTAAATTTTATAAAACCCTAGTATTTAAATAATTTCAATTTTTTAACAACGTGTAAGCATGTTTGTTAAAAATAAAATAACGTGGAAGCATGAAACAAATTTGTGGATACATAACGAAAGAAGCAAAATAGATTGTAACAGATACATCCATTAATTTCTCCCAAAAAAATTCTATTCTTAGTCATGTCAAATTTCCACCACTCGTGATCCATAAATCATGGATCTTCATTAGTTATTTTCTCTCCATTCTTTTCATTCTATTCCATTACTCCAATTTTACATTCTCCATTTTACATTTCTCATTGCGTTTCTTTCTCATTGCTGACAAAATGGTATCATTTCTCTTGTTCTTTCTTTCTGTATTTTTCTAGCCAAATAATTTTGCATGATGATTGAAACTGAATTTTGCATGACAGGCGAACGCGGCTTCTGGAATGGCTGTGCATGATGAGTGCAAACTGAGGTTTCAAGAGCTAAAATCGAAGAGGAGCTACCGGTTCATTGTGTTCAAAATAGAAGAGCAGCAAGTTGTCGTGGATAAATTAGGCGAGCCTACGGAAAGTTATGATGATTTTATGGCTAGTTTTCCGGAAGATGAGTGCCGATATGCTGTATATGATTTTGATTTCACAACCGATGAGAACTGCCAGAAAAGCAAGATCTTCTTTGTTGCATGGTAACTTAATTATATATAAAGTTGCACTTCTTTGTTAATGATATTCCATTCAAAACCCTATGCATATGTTATGTGATATCCTACCCAAATTTTCAATTAATCTAACCAAATGTTTGATATATAATATGTAGTTTTAAAATAAATATACTAGGGTATTCAGATTCAAATCGATACAAATAAAAAACACAAATCGATATAATAAATAGTTTTAAAATATATATATTAGGATGTGTTTGAATCATGGTATTAAATTGCAGTTATAATTGCGGATGCTGATACCAAGGTTGTCAAGATCGGGATCTTACTTAAGATCGGGAGGGCATAGTAAAATCGTAAAACATAAGATCGTAACTAAGATCGGAAGATCCTACCCAATTATTTTTGTGAGATAGAGAGGGGGTAATAGGATTGTAAAACATAAGATTGTAACAAAAATCAGAAGATATTATTAAAATGAAAAAATTAAACTAAATATTTGAAGTATTTTTACATGATATTTTGGTAGGCAAGTGTATTTGTGCGAAAATGGCCACCGCCGAACTGTAATTGTTGCGTCTCGGCATATTGTCAACCTAATCAGCTTGTAATGGCGGTGGCCGGAAAATGGCAAGTGTGGTCGGAAAACGACTGATTGTGGCCGGAACTGGCCAAGATCGCTCAAAATCAATGGTTTTAGAATTTTTTTCATAATTTGACTATAACATGCAATTCTACTTAGGACCGGGATCGTTGGGGGTGGGTGAGTTCGTAAAATCGTAAGATTTTAATATCTAGATCGAGATCTTGACAACCATAGCTGATACATATGTTGTGATTGCGGTCAAAAATACTTGTTTCGATACATAAGCGTGATTTTTAATTAGGATGTGTTTGACATATCTGTTAAGATTTTTCTTACTTAAATTAAGTTTTTGGACTTTGAGATTTTGAGTTTCGATAAAAAAAAATACTCAAAGAAAATTGATGAAATTGTCCGAAGTGATTTATATTGGCGGTCGGATACATAATTAATTTTCACCCCACAATTGCAGTGCAATGGAGTTGCAGAAGTTACCGCATCAGCAATATTGCAGCTACAATTGCGGTTATAGACTGTAATTTAAAACTATGATTTGAATGTCATTAGGTGCAAATTTGATTTCAGATTAATTTTTCAAAACCGATTCAAATTGCGCCGCAAACAAAACCACATCAATGTAGAAAATCATATCCTAATGCAATAAAACATGAAAAAATGAAGGAACTATTTCGAGTTTGAGTTATTAGATTTTTCACCGCAATTTTGATTAGACTGATGGACATCCAAACATACACGAAATCTAAGTCAACGGTTATTCATTGTGTTGAATATGTTTTGGTTGTAGGTCACCAGATACCTCAAGGGTGAGGATGAAGATGGTGTATGCAAGCTCCAAGGATAGATTCAAAAGAGAATTGGATGGCATTCAAGTTGAACTTCAAGCAACTGATCCAAGTGAGATGAGCTTGGACATTGTGAAAGGGAGAGCCCTCTAAGCCATTCTTGCTAAATGTGTTCTCATGTTATGCATCAATTCCTAGCTGTTTGTTTGGAAACTTTGGGAGCAATCTTGTAATGTCATATGCATCATTCTTCCTTGTACTTAGATACATTGTTTGGTTTTCTAGTGATTTTTTAGATTCTTGGCTTGTTTGAACTTGAAGGGCAATGTGTGGTGGGTTCAAGATTAAGTAACATATATTATATAGATTGGTTTGGTTCTCTTACAAGTTGCCAATTTGACCACTTGATTTTTCACTTCAGGTTACATTTTGTGCAATAGATGCTACCAAAAGAATGATATGTGTAATGTCCTTTTTCTTTTCTTGGTAATGTATGTTCATTTTTCTATCTCTTTATTGTGGAAGTATATTGGTATAGATCAAAATGAGCTTATTGATAATAGAAGAGATGTGATTTACATGTATGAAAAACCAATACAATCTATAAGCCTGTGACTAAGTTCACACATGGATAATGTTGATACAAATTTCCCATTTTGTAACATATATTAGAGCATCACATAAAAAAAGCATGAGGTTTTTTTATTTTAGTGTGACATTCTACTCCAAAAGTGCTTAAAACCCAATATAATAGAAAATAAAGAAAAGTGCGACATCCTACTCCAAAAATGTTTAGCATCAACAATCACATATTAACAAATAATCATCAATCATTCATGTTGTAAACCGTGTGTATTTGTTATTCTGTAATTATTAACAATATTTGTCCTTATGAGACTAGTATTTTTTGACGTTCCAACAGTCGATTAGTATTTTTGACGTTTGGATAGTGGGAGAGATAGTCTTGATGCCGTTGTTAGTAAGCTCAATGCTGCCCGTTTGGATAGTGGGAGAGATAGTCTTAGAGTTGTTCCTAAGGTCTCCTTTGCCCAAGTGGTCAACAAAGGCATTTCTCGCCGGACTGATGTGTTGCAGGAGCCTTTATCTCCTTCGAATCGCATCAAGTTAGCTGTTCATGTTCCTAATAGATTCAACGAGGCTTTCGTGGGAGTGGTGTTGGAGGATCGTAATCCTTTCTTGTTACAACAGTCTCTGTATGAAGAAGGATTCTTCGACATTTTAGCTACTCCTCTTGGTGCTAGCAAATGTTTATTAGAATAAAAAAATGTTAATGGTATTCAACAGTTTATCGAACAATCTGAACCTTGGTGCGACTCTTGGTTCTCAGCTCTTAAACCTTGGTCTATCGAGGACGTTGATCCTGTGAGATATGTGTGGGTTAGATGTCTGGGATTACCTTGTTCTGCCTGGAATAACGATGTGTTTTGTAACATGGTCAAGAAGTTTGGCTCTTTCATTAAAGCTGACGATGTTACTTTGAAGAACTCTAGGTTTGACGAGGCTAGGATTCTTATCAAAACCAGTTGGAGGTTCATCCGTAATGAGGATCTGGTCCTTGAGATCAACGATTTCATCTTCTCTGTTTCATTAACCGAATGCTTCTTGAAGTCTGATGCTGGGAATCCGGACGTTGGTGGTGTGGACGATCAAGTTTCTGATTATCCGGATTCAGTGGACAGCGACAATGACTGCTCATGGTCTCCTGGGGATGTATCAGAAGCTACTGAGTCTTGTCATTCTAGCCCTAGGGAGGTAACCAGCAAAAGGTTTTTGAGAGCTTATTTGCTGCTGCAGGTAGCTCCTCAGGTTCTCTTCAGTCCTTTGTTCGTGATTCGTTGGGAGTAGAGACTGCTTGCGCTACTGGTGACAGTAGTAGGGTGGTTGACCCTCTTGATAAAGTCAATCCTACTTTTGAGGATGCTTCGTTTGTCGCGCCTCCTGTCCTGTCATCTATCCACGCAGAGGGTATCTCGAATCAAGTGAATGATCTGGCTTATAAGGATGGTGTGGGCCTGCTTTTGTCTAAGGATGTGGGCCCTGAAAGGTTTGACCCAATTTCTTTTTCCCATGGTGGGCCTTCGAGGCGTTTTGTTGGATCCAAACCGAAAAAGAAAAAACCTTTAATTGATTTTTACAAGACCCAGATGCCCTTCTCTCCTTCGTTTTATTCATCCTTAATCAGGGCCTCTCCTTCGGTTTTGTTGAAGCGTATTCCTACTAAGTCTAGGCTTTCCCTTTCTCCTGTTAAGAACTCTCTCCCGGAGCTTCCCGTTATTGCTGAAGATGGCGAGCTCTCCGTTATCCCCGAGAGCGCTTTTTTGATTGATGATTCTGATATCTGCAGGAGCAATCACAGATGTAAAGTGGAGTTGGATAGTGTTCCTAGGAAGATGATGGAATCGATTAAACTCTTGGGCATTGAAGCTGATGAAGATGACGAAGCTTTTGAGAGGGTTATCAAAGACCTTGAATCGCGTGACATAGATGAATTCTATCGTAGGAAGGTTGTTGGCAATGGTATGTAATGATTTATGCTTCCTTCAGTGTTCGTGGGTGTAACTTTCCTCTTAAGAGATGGAGTATTCAAGTACTCTGTCGAAAGATATTTGGTGCGACAATTCTTGGGGATGGAAGATCACACTGCCAACTTTTTCTGATGATTCTGTCGAACTTGAGGAATTAATCAATCTGTTTATTTTATTATCTGAGTTATGTCCTTCTCTCAACGACGACGAACATGGGTAGAACCTCGAAGATAATGGATGCTATTCGGATTTCTCATGTTATAATGCCTTGGCTGAGTTTGCTAATTATTTCGTTAGAGTTTATGATAATGTGGGTAATGCGCTGCATATTCTAGGGAAGACTAGTTGTGATTCTAAAACCCAATTTTCTGTGGAAGGTGTGTATGGGGAGAGTGGCGACGAAGCGGAGTTGGCTAAGAGAGGTATTGGTGTCGAAAGCATTGACCAAGGTTGGGTGTTATGTGTTTGTTCTACTGAAACTATTTCTCATTTGTTTCTTATTATTTTTGTTGTGCTTCGTCCTTGATTGGTTTTACTCTTTATTCGAGAAAGGAGGTGCGGATGACTATGGTAATTGTATTTGGTCTGATGGTTGTGTGGGCTGCTTGGTAGGCTAGAATTTTGTGTTTTTCATCGATAAATTGTTCGTCATCGTTGAAGTCTTTTTCTTTTTTCAAACTTCTACTTGGTAGTGGTTTTGTTGGGTGATTATTACGACTGGCGGTTGTAATTTCCTGGACTGGTACATTAGTCCTTTCTTTTGTTTGATCAGGAGTAGTTTTCCTGCTGTTTTGTATGTTTTTCCTGCTTTTTTGTATTGTTTGGGTTGCACCCCTTGTGCGTTTTATATAATTCATTGCTTATAAAAAAGTATTTTTGACGTTTCAACAGTCGAAGACATAGGTTATTCATTCTATGGAGCATTGTTTTGGAGAAAAACAATTTTGACTAAAGTTATATTATTCCTCAAACGCATATAAATCTAAATTAAGAAAACATTATTGAATACAGAAGGAAATCGCAACAGATATGAAATGCGTACTTCAAAATAAACTCACAAAATGCAAAAACAACGTTTTAACAGGTGTGCCAATTTATTCACTGGTATTTTTACTAAACAATCACTTATTTTTAAGTTAATTACTTGAAGGACCAAACTAATAAATTCTATGACAAATTTGTACTAATATTTTTAGAAGAGAAAGTATGCATTTGATACTGTCAAATTGCTTGCAATGAATAACGAGTGTTCTTAAATAAAATAAATATGTTATAAAAAT
Organism: Lathyrus tuberosus; assembly: GCA_022829125.1. Taxonomy (NCBI): domain Eukaryota; kingdom Viridiplantae; phylum Streptophyta; class Magnoliopsida; order Fabales; family Fabaceae; genus Lathyrus; species Lathyrus tuberosus. The sequence continues at coordinate 10,203,456 of JALAZF010000003.1, forward strand.
GGACTGGAAAACTGATTTCGACACATTCGAAATTAGCTTTTGAATGTTAAAGAAGAAAACAGTGAAATAACTTTAAGTCAAAAAGGGATATATTTACATAAATGTAAAAAAAAAGGTAGGCAAGTACATTTTCCTTCAGCGAAACTCGTTTCTCTCTTGTGTGCAGTTTAATTTGAGTATAATCGAATGTTACAATGTTTCTTTTCCACTCCCTGATCATATCACTAGAACCTCTATTTATAATGCTATGAACTAACGGTCTTCCAACGTTTGAATCTTCCTCCATCTAACATGTCATTTCTGCATGTAACTGACGCTTGATTTGATTTCCATGTGTCCTTGCTAACTTGGATAAGACCAAAAAATAGTTACTTCAGTTTGAAATTTGAATCTGCTCCCAGTCGAACCTCTTCGACCTTTCAAACCTGGCGCAACACTGAACCTCTTAGAATTTTTCTAAGTCCTCCGTCAAACTCTTCGACTCCGAATGCTATTGTTCTCGTGGTAAGTCTTTTGTCGAAAAACAACTTGACATCTCCCTATGTTTGGAGAAATTTTAATTAAGTTCCTTATCAAATTCCTTTTGGAATTTCTTGGTTAACAAATTGCCCCCAAAAAATGTCACTTTCAATTTTATTTTTTAAAGAGACAGGTGGCATTTTTGAAGTTCCGACACTGTTTGAAATCGTACGGTGACGTCATCGTCATCATCAAGGTTGTTAAAATCAAAATTTAAAATATAAACTCTTAGATTTTACGTTTCTGGATCGGCATTTAGTGTTAAATGTTAAATGTCAAACATGTTTTAAATTGATCCATATTTACTGGCATTTTTCATCTCATTTGTTATGTTTTGTTGGATTTATTCCATGTTTTCATGCTATTCTTCAATTATGTTGCAAATACCTTTGGTTGCTTTGATTTGTGTGTTATTGTGCAGGAATTAGGCATAAAACATCAAAGTGTAAGACACAAGTAATTTGACAAGGAAACCAAAGAAATTGTGAAGATTTAGCATGTTCGTTGGGCGAACAACCAGCGAGAAACAACAACAAATGTTCGTTGGGCGAGCTTCTAGCGAAGCCCCAACGTACCATCTCAGAATGATGGCAGTAAGAAAAGTGCACTAAGTTCCTTGGGCGAACTTGAAGCGAATATTTGTTGGGCGAGGTTGCAGTGAAGGACCAGTGAACCATCCCATATTTAAGGCAGTAACTAAAGGACCATAAGTTCGTTGTGCAAACTTGTAGCGAAGAAGCTCGTTGGGCGAAGAACTGCTCGGATAGCGAACTTTGTGAATTCCTCAGGGGCGGTTTAACTGTTCAGAGGCACTTCAGGTGCCATAAAGTGAGGTTTGTTGGGCGAAGAAAGAGTTCGATGGGCGAACTTGGTAGATTCTAGTTGTACTATATAAGTACTTTTCACACTTTTTGGGGATAATAACCTATTTTTCACATAGAAACCTCATTTTTCAGCATTTCTTCACCAAAGAGTGAGATTTTGCAAATAGAAGCCGGATTCACATCCGAGTTTGATTCCCATCTTCTCTCAAGACTTGTAAAGCAAGCTACCATTATTATGGGTAGCTAATTTCCTTTGTATCAAAGGTAGAGATAGTCTACCTTAGCTTTATGTATTTTTTTATTGGCCTTGTATGTGAACAAGTGATGATTAATATATGATGAATATTTTTGTTCTTAATGATCCATTCTTGTTTTGTAAAACTCTAGACATGGATTTTGTAGAACTTGATCTAAAATATTCATCTTTCGATTTATAGATTGGAGAGATCTGTCTACGGTTGATATTTGCTTTGTTTTGAACTTAAAGCTTACTATATTGGTTGTTATATGGAGAGATCGTGTAGCGATGAATTCGACACTTCTCACGACACCGTTCTAGAGATAGACGGTATTGAGAGAATACGCTATGATATTAATCGGGTCTAACTTCACATGCAAGATTGAAAGAATATGTATAAGTTAGGGTAGATGAAAACTACTTTTGATATACTCTGTTAATCAAACACTTTAGAATTTATAAGCTTTGCTACTAAAAACGTGACAATTTATGAAACAAACTCTGAAAACCCTTTCTCTTGAAACGGTAAACTATTGAATCGCAAGCATTAGATATTTGGATAATCCTTGTGGAGACGATAACAAAAGTCCACCTATAGTATAATTCTAACAAAATTTCGCCGTTGTCGGGGATTGTTGTTGATATTGCAAACATTGCAATAGTTTATTAATTTTAAGATATTTGTATTATAATCTCTTACCTCTATTTATTTTTCTTGTGCTGTTTAATTTGTTTGGTTAAGTGTGCAGATTCTGTTTATGCAAGGGAGTGTACCTACGGACCAACTTCTTTTCGATCCTGAGATTGAAAGAACCACGTGGAAACTCAATAGCAAAACTAGGCGGATGAGGCAACTTGCCAGAGAAAGACAAGAGCGCGGAGAAATTTCTTCATCTACACCCATTGTTACGCCAAACATGGAAGAAATACCACCATCACCACCTCCTGCTTCAACCCCATGTGTTAACAGTCCAAGACACAACGCTCAGTTTGCACGCAACGCCCACAACGGGAGGCATTCTGAGATGAAGACGGGAATCCTAACTCTTTTATATGCAAATCCTTTTTCAGGGATGGACCATGAGAATCCGTTTACACGTCTCACAAAGTTTTACAGGATAACGGGTGCAACTGGAGCTCTGGAAATCGAAGAATAACCTTTGTTCAAGAGACTATTCCCGTATTCCTTAATTAGGAAGGCGAATGAATGGTATCTTAACCAATCTACTCTTGTGATGATGAATTGGAACGTATTGGAGGAGAAGTTTCTTGAACGATTCTTCCCTCACAATCGGTTTATGGAGGCCAAGACGACGATTTCGGTATTTGTGCAAGAAGGAAGCGAGTCTCTCAACGAAGCTTGGGAGAGATTCAAATCTATGTTAAGAAAGTGCAAGGGCCATGATTTTGATGACTTGAATCAAGTTCACATATTCCGCAATGGACTTCAACTCGTTCATAAAACTCTTTTGGATGATATGGCGGGTGGTTCTCTAATGTCAAAAAGTGCAGAAGATGCAGTGTCCATCATTGATAGGATGGAACTAAATGATCATCAAGGTCAACACAACTGTGGTACTTCGCAAAGAAAACCAAGAATTATTGAGTTGGGAACAAATGATGTTATTCTTGATCAAAATAAATTACTCTCACAATAAGTGGAGTTGTTGACAAAGCAAATGTTAAAGCTTCCACAACAAATCAAAGAGATGCAAGAAGTTCCCAACAAAAATCAATATGTAGCAAGTTGTGAATTTTGTAAAGGTGATCATCCTACCGACTATTGTCCATCGGTTTTGAAGAAGCCAACTATACGGGAAACTAAAATCAATACTATCAACCAAGACCACCGTATCATAGGAATAACCAAGGCTACCAATCGAGAGGTAATAGCTAAGATTACCAACAAGGGTGGAGACAAGAACCAGGATCTTCTAGCCGTCAACCTTATCAAAGTTACAGCCAACCATAACAAAACTAATGGGGAAGTTAAAAGATTGAGGAAACTTTCAACCAATTCATGCAAATGTCTATCTCCACTCAAAAGAGTACGGATTCTTTAATTTGGAACCTTGAAACTCAAGTTGGACAATTGTTCAAGCAACTAGCCAACCAACATAAAGAAACCTTTTCGGCTAATACTCAAGTGAATCCGGAGGAATCTTGCAAAGCCATCTTTACTAGGAGAGGGAGAATAATTGGTGTAGGAGTTGAGAAAAATGTTGAAGTTTAAAAGGAGGATAAAATTGTGGAAGAAGTTGAAAAAAAATGATAAGGAGTTAGTTGAAAAGGAGGATGTAGAAAAGAAGTTGAAGGAGGAGAAGAAGAAAAAAAAGTAAGAGAGGAAAAGAGCATGATAGTGATGTTCCAAAGAAAAAGTTGTCGTATCCAAATGCTCCGACGAAAAAAGACAATGAGAAGTATTATGCTAGATTATTTGACATATTTAGTCGGTTGCAAATAACCATTCCATTTTCTGAGGCTCTAGAGAAAATGCCAAAGTATGCAAAATTCATGAAGGACATACTTACAAAGAAGAAGAGGTATACAGATAAAGAAACCATTGAGCTCAATGCAAACTGTAGTGCTATCATCCAAAGCATTCTTCCGTGTAAGAAAGGATATTCGAGAAGAGTGTCTCTACCTATAACTATAGGTAATGATTCCAAATGCAAGGCTTTGGTCAATATGTGTGCTAGTATTAATTTGATTCCCTTATTCGTGGTCAAAAGACTCGAGAACATGGAGATGAAATCAACCGACATGACTTTGCAACTAGCGGACAAGTCAAGGACTCGTCCTCATGGTGTTGTTGAAGACGTGTTATTGAAAGTTGACAAATTTTTATTTCTGGTTGATTTCGTAGTCATGGACATGGAAGAAGATGAGGATACACCAATAATCATTGGAAGACCCTTCATGAAGACCGTTAGGATGTTAATTGATGTTGATGAAGGTATAATGAAGGTGATGACTAATGATGAAGAAGTGTGTTTTACACTTTTCAAAGGGGCAGTGTATTCAAATCAAGTGGAGGATGATGATCATGTGAGAAAGAAAGATGCTAGAGCTACGATGATGAAAAAGAAGGACGAAGATGCAAAGATTGAAGCAGTGTTAAAAAAGAAGGATGAAGAGGCCAAGGAGGTTATGATGAAGTCATTTTGGAATTTGATCGTGAAGGCTGATCAGATCCTGTGATGGGCCACCAAGAACGTCTGCGATGCTGGGTACGAGAAGAGGAGGGGGTGTACCTGCAAGGCACTCCGACGCTCAAGTAAGAAAAGGTCAGAGAAAAGGGCAAGTACAAAGTGTGTTCTTAGGATGAAAATTAGATACCTGACCCTCTCGAATGAAAGGGTTTATATAATGCCCCCAGCGCGTGGCCAACGGTCCCTATTTTTGGGGCGAAATAACTGTTTCCCAGAGAATAGGTAACTGCCAAAAACTAGTCGTTACATCGGGCAGGGTGCCCAAAACTAGCCGTTATGTCAGGCAAAGGCGTAGTTCCGGGCACATGCCCATGACTGTCCCTGGATAATGAAGTCGTGCCTGAAGGGCAAGAATATCGGGGCGGGGCAAATGGCCCTGGGGGTCCATCCGTCCATCTGTGCTCGGTTGGAGGGCAGAAAGGTTATGCCCCTTCTTGATTGGACTTAGGCATTTGGGCCGTTCTGGGAGCAGAAATGGATTGGGTCATGTCTAGCCATTGGTCCAGTCCGAAACAGGAGCCCCCCAAGTCGTTGCTCCCGAGCATGGGAGTGATGACTTAAGGATAGCCAGTAGCTCCGGGAAATTGTGACAGAGTCGTCGTTTGGTGACAGCGGGGGGTTGTCTCGTGGTGCCCGAGAGTTCCATTGCTCGTGAGATTTACAACGCTCTTTGGTTTGCCCGTCGTTCGGGGAGACCAAAGGGTAGAAGAAACCGAAGCGATGGGGTGCCACGTGTGCCTCGAGCCCTATGCTGTATTAAATAGACAATGATGGCTAGTCTACGGCCATTATGACCTATCTGAGCGTGCTCCTACACATTCTCTCAACTATATATAAGGAGAGAGGGTCTTATCATTTACACTTTCATTTCTCTCTCTTCTTCTTCGTCTTCCTCAGAGAACTTAGCTCACCGCCATCGTCGACCGTCGTTTTAGCCATCGTGAAAAGCTTCGAGCACTTCTTCCCAACCTCTTTGACCACGTAAGTCATCTAATTCCTTGCTTTCTTCTAGCTTTTTCATCTTCGTTTAGAATGCATGCGGTTAGGTTAGTTTTAGGCGAGATAGTGGTGCCTTTCTGGTGTTTGTTGGTGGTGGACGGTGGCTAGACCATCTTTCGCTGCTGATGTGGCCGCCGGAGCCCTTTAGATAGCTAAGAGTAAGGTCGTTTTGCTGCTGGGTGGCGCTATTGTGATGATGGCGCATGTGTAACTGGGGTGGCCACCCATTTTTCTGGCATTCTGATGAAGTTTTCGATGAGTGTATGAAGTTTCCAATGAAGTTTTCGGTGGATATTCAAAAGGAAACTGGGTAGTGGTTCGGGGAAGTTCCTCGTTGTATGAGGGTTTTGCCCTGAGCATCTCCTCATGGGAGACTCTTGTGTTTTTGTTTATTTTAGGGCTTAGGCCGAGGACGGCGTCCTCGGCCCTTCGCGCGCCCTTTCACTTGACTAGCGGTGGAAGGGTGGATTTGATTTTGCGGTCGAATTCACTTTTGTCCTCTGCTTTTCAGGTGATCGAGATGGCGACAGGGTCCAAAAGAGAGATATTAATAGACTCGTTCGAGGAGAGCTCCTCGGAGAGTAGCGGCACAGAAGTTTCAATTGCCCCCAGCGAAGTCGGGGAGGAGCTTGAGCAAGATCCCGCGGAGGAATGGTCGGTGGCAGAGCCTGCCGAGCATGAATCTACCTTCGCGTCTTTCACAGGAGATGTTTTCATGGACGTAGGACCGGATGGGGAGTGGAAGGTGCATTTCCCCTCCCAAGATGATCGGATTTGCACGGATTATGGGGAGAGATTCTCCATGTATGAGTACGCCTTTAAGGAGCTAGGGTTGAGGTTGCCCTTCACAGACTTCCAGCAATCCATCTTTGTACATCTTGATTTGGCCCCGTCACAATTGCATCCTAACTCGTTGGCATTCATCGGCGCCTTCGAGCTGACGTGTGAGTTCCTGAAGATAGGAGCCACATTGCCTTTGTTTTTCACTATCTTCCACCTTCAGAGGCAACTCACGGGGAGAAGATACGGCTGGGTGTCGCTGAAGCAACCTCGGAAGCTATTTAAGCCTTTCTTAGAGTTCATCCATACATTCAAGGAGATGTTCTACATTATTGAGCTCGTGTCGGGGCGAGCCCAAGATAGCACATATGTTTGGGCAGTGTCCACGGACGAGAATGGTAACGTCATGTGTGACGAGGAAGGGAAAGTGATCGGGGATAGGGAGTTCAAATTTCCCTTCCATTGGAGTGGGAGTCATTTTGCCTGGGAGCCTGCTGGTTATGTCGCTCAGCCGAGCATGTTGGACGATCAGGACTTGGTCGGCTATGAGACGTTGGTGAACTACGTTAATTCTTTTAGGCTCGCTGACTGCTGGACGAAGAAGGGTGATGCGATTTTCAAGGAGGATGGTAGTCAACGGGTGGAGTACCATTATATTAATACGAAGGCGCTTTTGGAGAGCAAAACTCCTGCGGACGCTTTTAAACTGCTCGGTAGTTTTAGCTTTTTGACTTGCCTGAACTGTATTTTCTTCGTCGTCTAACATGTTTATTGTGTTTTCGCAGGTGAGATGCCTTCTGCCCATGAGAGAATGGTGAAGAATGCTCTGGCGAGGAACAAGCCTGGGGCGGCCGCTTCAAAGTCTTGGTTTGCACATCGTGCTCCTTCACCCCATCCTACTACGGGGAACTCTTCACCTGCTCTTGCCCAGGGATCCCCTTTGCCTTTGACCGCGAGGTTTAAGAGGACCAGAGCTAATGAAACAGTGGACCTCAGTCGGGCACCAGAGAAAGGGAAGTTCGAGCTTCCTCCTTGTGTCCTTGATAGGAGATTTTTTGAGGGGACATCCCTGGTGGTGCCGCAGGCGGAGTCTCTCCAACTAGAAGGTATGGATTGCCCGAGCAAGATGGCGCTGCTGGCGCAGGATGCCTCTGTGTTGGTCAGGGTCCTGGAGATGGCGGCGATCTATGCCGAGGGAGATTCCTCCTCCGAGTCTGAACTCAAGAATGCCCGAGCGACCATAGCGTCTTTGGAAGAGACGGCGAGGAAGGACAAGGAAGAGGCCAAGGCTGCCAATGATGCGAGGAAGAAATCAGACGAGGAGGCTGTCAGGATGAAGGGGGAGAATGCTACGCTGGCGCGGAGAAGAAGGCTGCCGAGGAGCTGATCGAACAGCTGAGGGCAGCGAGTGCCCCGGCTGAAGATGAGCCTGAGGACGTGAAGACGTTGAAGGTGAAGGCCGAGCTTGTCGCCTGTATGCTAAGGGCAGAGGAAGACGTTATTGCCATTGGAGAATAACCGTTCAAAAATGTTGTGGCCCAACTTCAGCTGGTCAATCCAGGGGTTCAGATCTCCACGGAGGGTACCAACTTCTTGGGCCATGTCAATGATGGCAGGATAGTTAATTCGGACTTCTTCGATATTGGCGACGAGCATGCCTAGATTTCGAACGAGGAAAACCAGGAGCCTGAGCCCAACACCGAGCAGTCTGAGCAGATGTAGGAATGAGATTGGATTCTTTATTTTGTTGTAATGTATCTGGCCTGCGTGTCGTGTTTTGATGTAACTTTATTTTTTTTTGGGCATGGCCCCCTTGTTTTGTAATACGCACAGCTTGTGGCCTTTGTGGTCACTTAAATTTAATGTATGTATTCGATCAGTGTGACCGATTTTATATGTTTGCACATGGCTTTTACTGCTTATTTTGCTAAGTGTTGTGTTGTTGCTCGATATGCTTTTGTGCCCGTAATAGGGATCACTTTGATTTGTTTTAAGCTTTGGGGAATTGCTCGAAGTAGATGTGTTCGGCAGTGGGGGGGACTGGCCGAACGGCTGGGGAATTTCCAGGTGAGAAAGCGGAGCTCAGGTCGCGTTTGAGGCCTGAGTTCGCAGCGTGAACCTCCCATCGCGAGCTGGGTGTTCTGCCTATCGTGGTACTTTGATGACGACGGTGCTCGATTGAGTGACCGCTGTAGGACAGGGACCTGGCTCGTTCTTGAGCGGGGTCCTGCCTTAGCTGACATGCAACGCTTGTACCTAGGTGTGCATCGTGGTCGGGACGTGACGTTCGTTGTTTTGACGAAGCAAACTGACAGTTACGGCCTTAGCTATAGTATTATTTTAGCTTTTCGGCGTTCCATGGTCGAGGAAGCTCTTCCCTGTTGAGATGTTCTAGGTAGTAGCCCCTATTTTCCGTTTTTGCTCGGACGCGATAGGTTCTTTCCCAGTTAGCGGCGAGTTTGCCTTCGCGAGAGTCTTTATGGTTTCTTCTCAGGACAAGGCTGCCCACTTCAAACTCTCGTCGTATGACTTTGGGGTTGTGTCGGATGGCAATTTTTTGTTTTAATGAGGCTTCGCGGAGGGCTGCCCCTGATCGGACCTCCTCGACGAGGTCGAGTTCCTCCCTTAGTGCCTCGTCGTTCATTTCCTCGTCCAGGGGTGATTCGGTCCGCCTGGAGGGTACGTGAACTTCAATAGGAATTACGACTTCGGTCCCGTAGGCCAGGCGGAAGGGGGTATCCCCAGTTGAAGAGTGTGAAGTCGTGCGGTATGTCCACAGGACGCTGTGCGGCTCCTCGACCCAAGCTTTCTTCGTTTCGTCTAGCCTTCGCTTGAGGCCTCGAAGGAAGACTCGGTTTGCCGCTTCCGCTTTCCCGTTAGTCTGGGGATGTTCGACCGATGCGAAGTGTTGTTTCGTGCCCAACTGGACGACGAAATCTTGGAACTTCCTGTCCGTGAACTATGTCCCGTTGTCCGTGACTATTGCCTAGGGAAAGCCAAAGCGTGCGAGGATGTTTCGTTTGTAGAACGCAGTATGTTAAGGGCTGTTATTTTAGCTAGAGTTTTCGCTTTTATCCATTTCGTGAAGTAATCAACACCTACTATTAAGTATTTGTTATGGTTTGATCCTACTACGAATCGCCCCAGGATGTCTAGGCCCTACCAGGAAAATGGCCACGGGGAGGACATAGCCTTGAGCTCGTTAGGCGGAGCTAGGTGCATGTCCCCGTGTCGTTGGCATTTATCGCACTTCTTCACGTGTTCTTTAGCATCTTGCTGTATGGTTGGCCAGTAGTACCCTGCCCGAAGGGCTTTCCGGGAGAGGGATCTTCCTCCGAGATGTTGGGCGTTGATTCCTTCGTGGATTTCGCACAGGACGTGGGTGACCATCTCCTCCTCGACACACTTGAGTAGTGGGATGCAGAACCCTCGCTTGTAGAGTTTGTCTTCAACCAGGACGTAGGAGCAGGCCCTGCGCCTGACTCTGCTGGCCTCTTTGGGATCGGACGGAAGTTCGTCCCAAGCAAGGTAGTTATATACAAGGGTCATCCAGTAGTTGTTGTCGCCGATTACCTATACGTCGAGGGTCGGGGATGCTTTTTCCATACTAGGTCGAGGAAGTACCTCCTGGATGACGGACTTGTTTCTGCCCTTTTTCTTCGTGCTTGCTAGTTTAGACAATACATTTGCTCTGACGTTATGTTCGCGGGGAACATGTTTTACCTCCACGGCAGCGAACTTCGTCATCTTTTCTTTGACCAAGGCTAAGTATTTGGACAGGCTGTCGTTCTTGTCCTGGCACTCTCCTCGAACCTGGAAGGCCACGAGTTGTGAGTCTGTTGATCGGAAAAATAGCAAGTGTACTATTTTCACCGATGTAGTAATAATAGGGGTTTATCCCCGGTATCGATCTCGAGGACTGCGTAGTGAAATACAAGCTTTATCGTAACTCAATTGAACAAAAATAATAAGGATTGTGGTTTTTGTGTAATAGTGTGCAAGGGGGAATAAAATAAAGCAATAAAATTGAGATTTGAAAAATTATCAGAAACATGCTAGGGAAAGTGTATGAATTACCCTGTAACAACCATAATCCTAATTTCAGTGACACAGCTTATTTTACTTAATTTCTTGACTGCACTGTGTTTAATCCTAATTCCTTAGCGAAAAAACCTTTGATTTCATAATATGCCACTCTGTCCAGCTGTAATCAGATTTGAAATCAAGAATTATAATGTCAACAGTTTTCCAAGTGCACGAGGGTATTCCTATTCCTAGGTAATATCTACTGGTGCATTATCGTTCAAAAGCATTAACAGTGGTTTGTCCGACCTAAAGCTAATCGTAAATCAAATCCTATTTTTCCGATAGAAAAAGCATTAAGAACATTGAACAATAAAAATTGATTATAAAATAAGCACTTATGTCATAGAATTCAGAAAAGCAAAGTCATTACAGAACCAATTCAGTGACACCCCCTAGCAATGGGGGTTTTAGCTACTCATAATATTCGAAGAAATTACAATATGAAAACTAAACATTACAAGAATTCAGGATTACATTGATCTTCAATTGCTCCCGCGCATGAAAACCTTTCGTTCTCCGTTGGTTCTTGATCGCTAAATCTTTTATCGTAACTTTCTTTTTGTCCAAAAGTCCCATTCTCCTTCTCAGAAAGTGTCTAAAATACTCCCAGGTCCAATACATTATTGGGGAAATGCCCAAAATACCCTCATGGAACACAAAGGTCAAAAATCCAAGAAAATAAGAAGATGAAGTGTCCAAGCCAACACGGGTCGTGTCAGCTGACATGGGCGGCCGTGTTGGCTCCCTGTTATTCCGAAAATAAAAAAATTTTAGTGCCAGACTTGCTGAGACGGGCAGTGTCAGGTGACACGGGCAGTGTCAGCTGACACGGGCACCCGTGTCTGCCCACTGTTTTTCTTCATATTTTCGTTCTCTTGGCTTCTTCCTGACACGGGTGGCCGTGTTAGGCCACTGTCTTCATTCCAAATCTTGCGATTTTTCTCGTTTTTTCGCTCCGATTCCTCCTGAATGTTTATATGAACCTGAAAACACTAAAGAACGCAACCAAGGCATAAAATGCAGTAAAAGAGATATAAAACAAATAAACAATAGCAAAATATTAACTAAAGTAAACAGTGAAATAATGTATGAAAACCACTGTTCAAACTCCCCCAAACTTAAATCGTTGCTTGACCTCAAGCAACAAGCTTGCATAAAGATTTTTTAGATTAAACGGTACATATCAAATGAAAGTCTTGTGAAGGTAAGGTGTGTCGATACTCATACGTGAGCCTTTGTTCCGATCGGCTAAAACTAGTTCTCTTGGTAATCGTCCGTTAATGAAGGTATTACACAAACACATACCGCGGTAAAACCACAGACCTAAATCCCCCTTTCAGTTACCTCTCCAACTATGCTTTGAGCTTAAGTCTTTTCTTCGATTTTCTACCCCTTTCATTCAGATAATCAGATTAAGGCCGTTTTTTTCGTTTTCCCTCACATGTACAGGATTGATCGAAACTTTTTCTAGGCACCATTATCTCTTCTTTTCTCGCTCATTGGAGTTTATTAGTCCACTTTGGGACGACAATTGAGACTCAACCGCCGTTAGGCTAAGTAACCGGTTGAGGGTTACCCAACTTAGAAGGACTAGTTATCTTTATCGCCATTATTCACTTTTTTGGTGCCTTAAGTCATTCTATCAATCAACCCCACACATGCAATTCTTTCTAGTCATGTCGGACTATCACTATGAACTAATCGGGAAATACTTCCCAAATCCAAGTACTATGACACAAATCTACACATTGGACTCGCTTTCTTACTCCGGAGAATCTAGGGTGTTCAGGTTATTCCTAAGTTTTCAAACTTTTCCAATGTCCCTAGTTATAACTTCTCTTCCCTCGAACTCTATATACTTTCCTGACTACCTCACACATCACAGAATTCACAAGAAAAATTATCGGCTCTAATTCGAGGGTGATCCTACAGTGGTTTCCATAAAACAACATACAAAAACACAAATAACAAGTCTAAACGGAAGAACTAAAAACAGTAAATCCTCCCCCAAACTTGAACTACACATTGGCCTCAATGTGTTAGAACAAGAGCGAGAGAGTTCACTCATAGAGATCCTTATTAAGGGTGTTGACGGTAATGCAACACCACTGCTACATCATCGTTTGCACATGTAGGATCTGGATTATTTCCTGCAACAAAAATAAAAACAAACAGCAAAAAGAAAGTAATTAATTAGATAGGCGTGGGTTGCCTCCCATGTAGCGCTTCGTTTAACGTCGCATGGCTCGACGGGTTACTCCCCAATGCTATGGGGGATACTTTGATAAGTGCACAATGTACCTATTTTTGTATATAAGTTTTGTTGCACTTATCAGTACTTTTTGTCTATATCTGTTCAAATAAACCCCACTTTGTTTATAAATACGTTTACTTTACGTTTTAGTGTATATATTGCGTATTATTTAAATATTACTTAGTTTAATTGATTTTTATCTCAATTTTGTAGGTAGTTAATTAAGGCTATCTTGCCATATTCTTTAAGATCATTGAATAAGCTTTCCAACGCTTCCGACCGTGCGTAAATCGGAGTTTCGGTGAAGAAGTTGTGGCAAAAATAAGGATTGGTTTTCAGTCATGTTCGCACTGCGAGCTGGCAGCGAGCATTCGCTTTGCGAAGACCAACGAAGGCCACAGCGAAGGAGGCCAGAAAGAGGCAGAGGCGAAACAAGCCAAAGTTCGCACTGCGAACTAGCAGCGAGCATTCGCTTTGCGAATGATTCGTTCGCACTGCGAACCAGCGAAGGAAAGCAAAGGCAGTTTAGCATTCAGAGGCACTTAAAGTGCCATTTTTTGAGTCATTTGCACTGCGAATGATCGTTCGCACTGCGAACTGTGCAGAATTTGCAATGTATATAGTTTATTTCAGTCATTATTTTTAGGGATGGTTTTGGGGATTCTTGCTCCAACTCCATCAAACTTCATTTTTTCAGTAGATTAGCTTAGAAAACAACTGTGGAGCATGCATACGGATGAACCGGGGTGGATTGATCGTCGATCGGCTCTGACAAACCGCGAGATGTTTGGTTCATTTCTCTTTTTCTTTGTGTTTTTATTTATGGTTGGGTTGTGTATATGTATTTGCTGTAAACTCATGTATATTTGTCGCCCATGGCGTTATATGAAACTTGCTTTACAAATCTCTATTGGTGATTGTCTCTGATTTTTGCTTTATACGCGGGGTTTGGGTTGCGTTAGACATAACCCTCACGAACTTCGATTAGAGATGGTTATCTGTTAGTTTCTGGACTCTAGAGATAGATTTAGGGCTAGCAATCTTCAATAGGCGTCGAAACTTAATGCCTCCGTGCCTTGAGCTAGCGTACGAAAGTATCGGCAATGGTAACATGGTTGTTCTCTCAACTTTGCGTTAGACATAACCTGTGTTGTGAGCGATGCTGGGTGATATTGAGGAGTATTGTAGGTTGAGTATAACTGGTCGGTAAGTTTAAGTTTGTGAGGAGTCGATTGTATGCAGCGCCTGATAAGTTTCTTGTCTCTGAAGAATGAATTTCTTTTTATATTTTAATATTTACTTTTCTGTTTTATTGCTTTAAACCATTTTAATCCAAACTCATTAACGCGAGAGACTGTCGAACGGTATTTTTTTCCCTCAAACCGATCTCTGTGGACACGACATAAATCCCAGAGGGAATTCTTCCGAAAATAAATATTTTTGCTGCTTGCCCTATTCTGCATTCAACATACTTCAGCTTCCACACCTTGTCTCTTGACTTTTCCGCCATAGAAAACCAATCAGGTTCAGAGATAAGAGCTACTTTGTCCCTTAAGTCACCTCCAACCTCCATATAATTCCGTTGATGTTTCTTTTTCTTTCTCTTCTTGATTTTATGAATGGACTTTGAAGTGTTGCCATGTGCAATAGATGACCAAGATACTGCAACCTTAGAGATTATGCCCGAGACTTTTTCAGGTGGTGGTCTTGTACTTCTGCTTTTTCCCACTATTTGGATCATTCCCACTGAAGCTTGATTACCTTCACCTTCACCATGCTTCTTGATATCCAACACTTTTAAAGTTATTTCCTTCTCAAAAGATTTCAATGTCAGAGTACCTTTTTCAATGTCCACATTGCATCTACTTGTAAGCAAGAATGGTCGACCAAGAATGATGGGAGTCTCTTCATCCTCGGGAATATCCATGATCTCAAAATTAACTGGAAAGACGAATTTATCGATCATCACCAACACATCTTCAGCTAACCCATATGATTGCTTAGTTGTGTGGTCAGCAAATTTAAGATTTGTTCTCCCATCAGTCACCTTCCCAATTCCCAACTTTTTATAAATGGATAATGGCATGAGACTTACACTCGCACCTGAATCAATGAGAACCTTCTTGAAATTTATGTTTTTTATGGTGTAAGGTATTGCGACTGATCCGGGATCCTTCTGCTTGATTGGGATCTTCCTTTCCGGTGAGATTGCACTGCACTTTTCCTTTGGAACAACTAGCTCATCTCCAATAGGTCTTTTATTATTTATCACTTCTTTCATGAATTTCTGATACAAGGGCATTTGGTCGAGTGCTTCAAAGAATAGCATATGGACTTCTAACTTTTTGAACATTGGGATAAATTTCTCAAAGTCCATCTCTTTAGGATCTTTCTTTGTCACTCTCTGAGGGTAAGGTAGCTTAATCTGTGATTTAGCCTCCTCTTTCTTTTTCTCTTCAGTTGGCTTCACGGGTGGTAAAGCTCTTTCTAGTTCTTTCCTGTTTTCTCTCACTTCCAGATCCACCTCTATACATTGATAGTCATTTGTTTCCCTTTCTTCCTCTTCTTCCACAACTCTTTGACTTCTTGTTGTGACAACTTTAACATTCTCATGATTTTTTGGATTCGGTATTGTTGCACTCGGGAGGGATCCTTGAGCATGCATGAAGAGTTGTTGTGCTATTTGTCCCAACTGAACTTCAAGATTTTTGATAGAAGTTGTATTATTCCTTTGATTATTTCTGGTCTCTTCTTGGAATTGCATACTGTGAGTTTCCATCTTCTCAATTGCCATCTCCCATTGTGCTTTTTGGGGAGCCTGTTGTTGTTGTTGGCATTGGAATTGATTCTGGTCTTTCCAGGAGAAGTTAGGATGATTCTTCCACCCTGGATTATAAGTTTGAGAATAGGGATTGTCCTACTTCAGAAACTTTATCTCTTCAATTTGTTGCGCAGTTGCAACGCAAAGCATAATATAATGGGGTCCGCTACAAATCTCACAACTCACCGTCTGACCAGTTTGAACTTGTTGAACTTGTGCCACAGGCTGAGCACCAATATCCATCTTCTTGAGTCTTCTTTCTACTTCCGCTGCAATTTGGTCTTCCATTTTGACAACTTGATTTGCTAGCTTCAGATCAATTATTCCCTCAGGTTGACTCACACTGTGATCATATAATTCCATATGCTCATTTGCCATAATAGCTTCAATTATCTTTTTGATACCAGTGGTTGTTGTAAAATTAGATGAGCCACCGGCTACTGTATCAATCAGTTGCTTCGTCTTCAACTTGAGGCCATTCACAAAATTCTGCATCTGTTCTGTTGCATCCATGTTGTGAGTAGGACATGCAACCAACAACCTTTTAAACCTTTTATAAGCAACCCCCAGCGACTCTCCCTCCTTCTGTTTAAAATTCACTATGTCATACCTCTTACGGATGTACACAGAAGCAGGAAAGTACTCATTGAGAAGCGTTGTCTCTATCTCTTGCCAAGTGGTAATACTCCCAGCAGGTAGAGAATAAAACCATTCTTCAGCATCCTCGGACAAAGTAAATGGAAACATCACCAACTGTTTGGCTTCTTCAGAATGCCCTTCAATCTTTAATGATGTGCTAACGGTAAGGAACCTTTAGAGGTGCTTGTTGGAATCTTCATTGATTTTCCCCGAAAAAGGTCTCCATTCGAGCTGACGGATTATAGATAGGTGCAGCTGAAAATGATCAACATTCACCGGTTGATTTACTATTGCCAATCGTCCTGTTGGAGCATTTTCTCTCCCATAGTCACCTAGAAGTCTCTCTGCTGGCGGCGGATTTGCAGCCATCTTAACAGCTTCTAGACGTGTCTCTGTGTCAGTATTTGCGCCTGCGTACAAAAATTAATTCAGCTGAGGGTTGACCTCGCGTACACAGATTAGACAATTGTTAGAGAAACAAAAATTAAAATTTATAACAAAGAAAAAATAAAATAAAATAAAATTTTAGTAGCAGAGCGAAAAAATTCCAATTGAACTACAATTAAACTTATATTTTGGCAGTCCCCGGCAACGGCGCCAAAAACTTGATCGGAAAAATAGCAAGTGTACTATTTTCACTGATATAGTAATAATAGGGGTTTATCCCCGGTATCGATCTCGAGGACTGCGTAGTGAAATACAAGCTTTATCGTAACTCAATTGAACAAAAATAATAAGGATTGTGGTTTTTGTGTAATAGTGTGCAAGGGGGAATAAAATAAAGCAATAAAATTGAGATTTGAAACAATTATGAGAAACATGCTAGGGAAAGTGTATGAATTGCCCTGTAACAACCATAATCCTAATTTCAGTGACACGACTTATTTTACTTAATTTCTTGACTGCGCTGTGTTTAATCCTAATTCCTTAGCGAAAAAACCTTTGATTTCATAATATGACCACTCTGTCCATATGTAATCAGATTTGAAATCAAGAATTATAATGTCAACAGTTTTCCAAGTGCACGAGGGTATTCCTATTCCTAGGTAATATCTACTGGTGCATTATTGTTCAAAAGCATTAACAGTGGTTTGTCCGACCTAAAGCTAATCGTAAATCAAATCCTATTTGTCCGATAGAAAAAGCATTAAGAACATTGAACAATAAAAATTGATTATAAAATAAGCACTTATGTCATAGAATTCAGAAAAGCAAAGTTATTACAGAAGCAATTCAGGGACACCCCCTAGCAATGGGGGGGTTTAGCTACTCATAATATTCGAAGAAATTACAATATGAAAACTAAACATTACAAGAATTCAGGATTACGTTGATCTTCAATTGCTCCTGCGCATGAAAACCTTTCGTTCTCCCTTGGTTCTTGATCGCTCAATCTTTTATCATAACTTTCTTTTTGTCCAAAAGTCCCATTCTCATTCTCAGAAAGTGTCTAAAATACTCCCAAGTCCAATACATTAATGGGGAAATGCCCAAAATACCCTCATGGAACACAACGGTAAAAAATCCAAGAAAATAAGAAGATGTAGCGTCCAAGCCAACACAGGTCATGTCAGCTGACACGGGCGGCCGTGTTGGCTCCCTGTTATTTCGAAAATAAAAATTTTCAGTGCCAGACTTGCTGACACGGGCACCCGTGTCATCCCACTGTTTTTCTTTATATTTTTGTTCTCTTAGCTTCTTCCTGACACGGTCTGTGTCAGGTGACACGGGTGGCCGTGTCAGGCCACTATCTTTATTCCAATTTCATTCTGAATCTTGCGATTTTTCTCGTTTTTTCGCTCCGATTCCTCCTGAATGTTTATATGAACTTGAAAACACTAAAGAACACAACCAAGGCATAAAATGCGGTAAAAGAGATATAAAACAAATAAATAATAGAAAAATATTAACTAAAATAAACAGTGAAATAACGTATGAAAACCACTTATCATCCGTGCAGATGACGATCTCCTCTGCCCCAAGATCTTTGGCCAGGCGTAAGCCGACGAGGAAGGCTTCGTACTCAGCGTGGTTGTTGGACGTGGGGAAGGATAAGGTGAGCGATACCTCTACGATGATTCCCTCGTCGTTCTCCAATATGATGCCCGCCCCGCT
This sequence comes from Lathyrus tuberosus, assembly GCA_022829125.1. Taxonomy (NCBI): domain Eukaryota; kingdom Viridiplantae; phylum Streptophyta; class Magnoliopsida; order Fabales; family Fabaceae; genus Lathyrus; species Lathyrus tuberosus. The sequence goes on from JALAZF010000003.1 coordinate 10,221,943, forward strand.
CCCTGCCGAGCTGGATGCCCCATCTAAGAAAATGGTCCAGTTGCGTTCCCCGCGGGTGGGGGAATCTGCGAACGTCATTTTGGAGAAGAAGTCAGTCAAAGCCTGGGCTTTGAGGGCTTTCTGTTTTCATACTGAATGTCAAATTCGGACAGCTCTAGCGACCATTTGAGTATTCTGCCGACCATGTCTAGTCGTCCCAGCAGTTGCTTTACGGGTTGATGAGGGCCAGCGCCACCTTTTCTATCTGCTGGTATCTCAGCTCTGGCCCCTGCAATGCTTTGCTGGTGAAGTATATGGGCTTTTTCCCTTTAGGTGTTTCGCGGATAAGAGTGACTCTCACGGCCTCAGTTGTTACGGCGAGGTACAGGTATAGAGTTTCGCAGTTGTCTGGTTGAGAGAGGACTGGTGGCTCAGACAGTGCCCGTTTCAGATGGAGGAGAGCCTGGTTGTATTCCTCCGTCCATTCGAACGCTGCCTCCTTGCGGAGGAGTTTGAAGAATGGCAAGGCGTGCTGTGCAGACTTGGCCATGAAACGGGACAAGGACGCGAGCATCCCGTTGAGGAACTGGATGGAATTCTTCGAATTAGGCATTGGAAATTCGGAGAATTCCTGACACTTGTCGGGGTTGGCCTTGATTCCTCATTCTGTCAGATAGAAGCCGAGGAACTTGCCTTCCCAGACTCCGAACGTGCACTTCTCTGGGTTAAAATGCATCAGGTATTTCCTAGCCTGTTCGAAGACCTTCCTTAAATGGGTCGTATGATCAGTCTCCTTGTGGGATTTCACGATCATGTCGTCTATATAGACTTCGAGTATGTCGCCTATTTCTCCCCAGAAGACCTTGTTCATCATCCTCTGATAGATCACGCCGGCGTTCTTCAGGCCGAAAGGCATTACGTTGTAGTAATAGTTGCCCGATTCGGTCATGAAGGCAATGTATTTTTTATCGCTCATTGCCATTGGTATTTGATTATAGCCCGAGTAGGCGTCCATGAATGATAATAGTTTAAAATCGGCAGAGTTACCAACAAGTTTATAAATATTGGAGAGGGGGTAGGCATCCTTCGGGCATGCCTTCTTAAGATCAGTATAATCAACGCACATTCGCCATTTGCCATTAGATTTTTTCACTAGTACAACGTTGGACAGTCAAGTGGTGTACTTGGCTTCCGATATAAATTTTGCCTCGAGGAGGTCTTTTACAACTTGTTCTGCAGCCTCCATTTTCTCCGGAGACTGCTTCCTCCTACGTTGTGCTACTGCTTTGACGGCTGGGTCGATCGTGATTTGATGGTAGGCGAAGGATAGGTCCAAGTCAGGCATCTCCGCGACACTCCAGGCGAACAAGTCTGCGTTCTCTCGAAGGTAGGCTTTGAGTTGCTTCCGTGCGATGTCGGGGAGACCGGTCCCTATCCTTACTCCCCGCTGAGGGTCGCCGTCGAGCAGGACAAGCTCGAAGTCGCCATCCAGGATAGGGCGCATCGGATGGGAGTTGTTGCTGGTCGAGGCCGATGAGCTGCTCGGGTTGACCTGGTCTTTTTTCTGCTCATCTTCGGCGAAGCGACTGTCGAGATCGACGGAGTCGACGCGAGGGAGTGGCTTGGCTTCCTCTGAGCTGCTGGACAAGGCTGGCTTGTTTGACGTCTTCGGTTTGGAAGTGATGGCGTCGAGTCCCTTGGTTTCCGCCTCAAAGCATCGTCGTGCAGCTTCGATGTCCCCGTGCAATGTGGCCATCATACCTTTCGAAGTGTAGTACTTCATTTTGAGGTGGATGGTGGAAGGTACAGCTACCAGCTCGGCTAGAGTTGGCCGCCCGAATATGCACTGATAGAGCGACGGGCAGTCAATTGCCAGGAACTGCACTTTAACGGATCTGACTATCTCCGTAGATCTAAAGGTCACGATCAGCTCTACGTACCCCCAGGGTTTCGTGACCGACCCATTGAAACCCTGGAGGTCGGAACCCACATAGGGAGTGAGATACGATTCGTCCAGTTGGAGGGTCGAGAAAAGCTGAGAGTACATAATATCGACCGAGCTGCCTTGGTCGATGAGAATCCTGCGAACATCAAAATTGGCCATCTGGGCGCGGACGAGCAGTGGGATACTTGAGTTCGGGGACCCTCTGAGGAGCTCTTCCCTGTAGAAGGAGATGGGGATTGATCCTTTCTGGGCCTTGTCGAGCGTTGTCACCTTTCTAGAGCTCGTGCTGATCAGGTGCTCAAACTTTCTCTTCACGAAGCCCATGGTGACTTTGTTGAAGCCCCCTCCGGAGATGACCATCGCGGAGGGGAAAGTCTCCCACGGGTTTTGGACCGCGAAGTACACGGGAGCGTTGAGCTCGTCTGGAACGTAGAAATCCTCCGGTCGTGAAATGGACATGGAAACTTAGAGGTTGGCTTCTTCTGAGGAAGGCGCCTCTTCCTCTACCTTCTTTGACTCCTGGGCGTCTTGCCGAGGAGCGTCTTTCTTTTTTGTGAACTGCTTCAGGTGGCCATCCCTGATCAGTATTTCTATAGCATCCTTCAAGTGGATGCAGTCTTCGGTAGTGTGGTCGTGACTCTTATGGAAACGGCAGTACTTTGATTTGTCGGTGTTGGGCTTGGCTGGTATCTGCTTAGGGAACCGGAATCCTGGCTGTTTGAACTCTAAGTTGGCACACTCGGAGGGAATCTTTTCCTTGGAGACAGTCAGGGGAGTGTAGTCTTGGAACCGGCCGGATGGTCCCTTGTTGTCCCTAGATTCCCGGGGACGATCTTCGCGTCTTCTTTCCCCCCGACGGGATGTCGAGGGCTCGTCACCTTTGGAGGCCCGGGCATTCTCCTGGTGGCGGGAGGCTCGGGGGGAATTGGCTGCTTCCTTTTCCTCGTACTGAATGTATGATTGCGCCTTGAGGAGGAAGGCATCCAGGCTTCGTGGAGGTGCGAGGCCGACAGCTTTAGAAAACTCTGAGTGTGGGCGGAGTCCCTGCTCGAGCAGGAATTTTTTCATGTCGTCAGTAGTCGGGACTTGCACAGCTTCTTTGTTATACCTCTCGATATATGCCCGGAGAGGTTCATCATTCCCTTGAATTATGGCCTCAAGGGAGGCCTCCGTTTTGGGATGGTGGCGTGATGCCGTAAAGTGCCTAGAAAACATTCTGCCCAGATGCTTCCACGAGGTGATGGACTCCTCGGGCAGTTGTTTGTACCATGTCATTGTCCCTTTTCGGAGCGTGGTCGGGAACAGGCGACATTTGATGGCGCCCTGGACGCCACAGTAATCCAACAGCGCATCGATGTTTTCAATGTGCTCATCGGGGTCGGTTGTTCCATCGTAGGTGCCCAAATCTGGGGGCTTCTCCAAGCGTTTAGGGAGGCGGATAGCCAATATCTCTTGGGACAATGGGCCGTGGGGCTCACCGTCGCTACTGGAACTGGTCCGGGAAGGGGAGCGGACGACTTGCTCGTAACAGCGACTTCTTCGGGGTGACGGTGTACGGGCCCGACCCTTTGGTCGGACCGGGGGTGAACGTTGATCTCTCTGGGTTCTCTTGTGGCCCGGGGAAGATTAGTTTCACGGGGAAACGTGATCGCACTTCCGAACAGCATGGGACTCTGGGTCTTGGCGCCCCCTACTGTCGGTTTCCCGTCGGGGTCGTGGACTCTTCGATCGTCGTTGATTCTTCCTCGGCGGGGGGGATCTCGGACTGGCAGATTCTTCCAATGCCTCAATCCTCTCGTTTTGTTGGAGGATTAAGAGGTTAGTCTTGTTGATCGCTTCGAGGAGGGCCACCACGGTCGGGTCGGCGTTGGGTGGAACTGGAACGGGCTGGAGGGCCAGTACAGGCTGGTCGTCAACATGGTCAGCAGGAGTAGGGGAGGGAGACACGGTTGCCCCGTCCCTCAGGCAATGGGCATCTCCTCCGAGGAGGGATGAGGAACCGTCAGCATAGGTTTTGTTGACGGGGTGGACAGAAAGATGGTGAGTACCCTTGACGTGATCTTGAGAGGCCATGATTGTAATCTTGGAAATCTGCTTTGATCTTTGGTTTCCGGGGAAAGAAAGATAGGGAGAACAAGAGTTCCCACAGACGGCGCCACTGATCGTGAAGGCTGATCAGATCCTGTGATGGGCCACCAAGAACATCTGCGATGCTGGGTGTGAGAAGAGGAGGGGGTGTACCTGCAAGGCACTCTGACGCTCAAGTAAGAAAAAGTCAGAGAAAAGGGCAAGTACAAAGTGTGTTCTTAGGATGAAAATTAGATACCTGACCCTCTCGAATGAGAGGGTTTATATAATGCCACCAGTGCGTGGCCAACAGTCCCTATTTTCGGGGCGAAATAACTATTTCCCGAAGAATAAGTAACTGCCAAAAACTAACCGTTACGTCTGGCAGGGTGCCCAAAACTAGTCGTTATGTCGGGAAAAGGCGTAGTTTCGGGCACATGCCCATGACTGTCCTTGGATAATGAAGTCGTGCGTGACGGGCAAGAATACCGGGGCGGGGCAAATGGCCCTAGGGGTCCATCCGTCAATCTGTGCCCGGTTGGAGGGCAGAAAGGTAAATTCTGCCCCTTCTTAACTGGACTTAGGCAATTGGGTCGTTCTGGGAGCAGAAGTGGATTGGGCCATGTCTAGCCATTGGTCCAATCCGGAATAAAATTTTTATTTCTTAAGGAAAAGTGGACCAAAAACTGGTTATGACAATGATTAAGGACCTTTTGTGTTAGTGGTTTCATCCGGAAGCTAATTCAAGTGCTTTTAGTTCCGAGGTTTTAACCGTCAAACCGTCGAGCTCAAACAATGTTAAACAAAATGCTTGTTGGGAGGCACCCCAACATTGTGAGTATTCTTGTTTTTCTTACTGCATTTATTAGTTTTGTTATTGTGAAAGAGTGTTGTGCTAAAACAAAAAAATTGAGAAACCAGAATTTTTGAAGTTACTGTCATGTTTGTAACGCCCCAGTTTTGTCAGATTTTATTTAATCGAGTCGTTTTGATTATTTTATTATTATTTTTTTATTTTCGACTTTTATTTGGAAATATGTTATTTTTTCATAGTGATTATATTTTATCGGGTTTTGGGAACGTTTGCGAGATATTTGAGTGTAGGGGTATTTTGGTCATTTCATCTTATTTTTCCTTAACTTAGAAAATAGAAATAGAAAGAGAGAAAAATAGAGAGAAAGAAAAAGAGAAGAAGGAAAATGGAAAGAAAAGAGAAGAAGAGAAGAAAAAGTGAGAAAACTTGAAATTCAAGAAATCAATCTCCCGACTTTTCTAAACACGATTAAATCGGGTAAGGATGCGAAACTCGATTATTATATGCTTGTGTATGATTATGTATGTATGTTTTTGGTTGTTATGGGATTGAAATGGAAATATATAGTAAAAACCATATTATGTAGAAATTGATTAGAAATCGATTAAATTGTGTTGGAAATTATGTTTTCAGGTCCATTATTGTTGATGCATGTTAGATACTTGTTGTTAGGCATTGTATTGGTAATTTTTCTGGTGTATAGGTGAAAATGGGTTGATTTTGGTTGGAAAAACGCAGAAAAAAGTTCTGCAGAATTTTCTGGATTTTTCACTGCCCATACGCGTATCACTCAAGGCAATACGCGTATTGGTCAAGGCAATACGCGTATGGCATTGAAGAAAACTGGGCAATACGCGTATGGAAGCTTCATTTTCTCGGTCATCTATCCATTTACGTATGGTACGCGTAAGACTTTAGGGCAATACGTGTATGGTGTAGGGCACTACGCGTATTGGACTTTTAACGTGAATTTTGGGGGAAAATGGGTCTCTGCCCATACGCGTATGAACTTGGGCAATACGCGTATGGAATGGGCGAGGAATCAGGGCAATACGCGTATGGCTCAGGGCAATACGCGTATGGCCAGGAGAATTGCAAAATGGGGTTTTTCGCGATGCCTTTTCTTGTTTAGTCCGTAACTTGTGTTCCGTTTATCCGTCTTTAACATTCTTGGTATCGTTGAGTAGCTATTGAACTGTACTTTCTTATTATAATAATTTTTGAGATTGTTAGCCGGTTTAATTATGTCAGGAATTTGGAATAGTGTCGTTTTGTCGACTTTTGTCGTTTTAATCGTGTGTAATTGGTGTGTATCAGCAATGTGCTGTTGATATGGATATGGTATGATTTGTGTGTTGTTGTATGGTATAAATGCATTGTTTTGGGCTTGAATTGCAAAGCATGATTAATGTTAAGTGAGATGGTTGCATATATGTGTGCATTTGAATGTCATGAGTCATTGTATGCCAAGCATCATGATATGCATTCTTGTGACGTCCTGAGTGACGGATTGATTCCAGAGGGAATCTGCTATAACATCGTGAGCCTTAAAAATAAGAGGACTGAAAGCGATCTGATTGGATCGTGAGCCTTAAAAATAAGAGGACCGAAAGCGATGGTTATAGACGATCGTGTGCCCATGTGGGGTGTGAGCGATCGGATCGTGAGCCTTATACAAAGAGGACTGAAAGCGATCCATAAACATCGTGAGCCTTTTACAAAGAGGACCGAAAGCGGCGGGGAACATCGTATGCCCGACGGGGAGTTACACTAAGTAACGAGCGATGGTTCCAATAGTTCCTGAGTGAACTGGTGTTGAGAATTGATGGAAGTCGGTACCGCATGTGCATATGCATAGAGTCGTTGTGTCGGTCTCTTGCATTTGCATAAATCATTAATGGTTTGTTCTTGTGTGGAATTGTGGGTGAAATTGATAAATTGGTATATGTATATGTGTTGGTGATACTTGTGTTGTGCATGGTTGGTATACCTTGGTAATAGAAATAGGAATTATACATTGTGTTGTTTTGTGTTTGAATACTGGTGTGAGTTGTGGTGAGAACAGTATATATGTGTATTTTTGGTGTTATATATAATTGTATGCAATTATATTATGATTGTTTTTCTCACCCTTCTGCTGTTTTATAATGCTCTATGAGGCATTGCAGATTAGATTGCTGGAGGTCTTTTTGTGAAGCTTAGGTCTTCATTCTTTTGTCGGTCGGCTCTGATATGTGACACCGGGTAGTTAGGGAGGTCGTTGGTGATTTGTGTGTATATGTATATGTTCTTTTGAGATTGTACATGTATGACTTGATGTATGACAAACTTTTTATGTGATATATATATAGGAGATTTCAGTACAGATTTTCCGCTTTATTCTGTATTTGAATTGTGGGTAGTAGGAACTAAGTTCCTCTGTTTATTTGCTACCTGCGAGTGTTGCATATCTTTATGGGCAGGTTTATTGTGTTTGTTTCAAATTGATGTGACCCCTCGGTCTATGCTGTGAATTTCTAAATATACTCTGATGAAATTTTGAATTCCTTTTACCGCTTTATTAGCTTGGGGGTATAGATTGGGGGTGTTACATTAAGTGGTATCAGAGCCAGTCTGTGTCAGTCCGTGTCAGTTTGTGTCAGTCCTTGTTGGTCGTTGTAGTTGGATGAGCTGTTTGTTTAACCATAGTTGTTGTTATTCGAAATGAACAGAATATGGCTGGTAGGAATGATGCTGCTTTGGCTGCTGCTATGCAAGCTATGGCTCGGGCTGTGCAGGGTGCACCTAATGCTGCAGGTAATGATGATTTCAAGAAGAACAAACCGCCTGTCTTCAAAGGAAGATATGATCCCGATGGTGCACAGATTTGGCTGAAAGAGATTGAAAGAATTTTTCGAGTGATGGATTGTGCTGAGGATCAGAAGGTGAGACTGGGTACTCACATGTTACTGGAAGAAGCTGATGATTGGTGGGTTAGTACACGTCATGTGTTGGAAGCTGCAGAGGAGGAGATCACTTGGGCTGTGTTTAGCATTGAGTTTCTGAGGAAGTATTTTCCTGAAGATGTAAGAGGAAAGAAGGAAATTGAGTTCTTGGAGTTAAAACAAGGTAATATGTCTGTTGTTGATTATACTGCTAAGTTTGTGGAACTTGTGCAGTTTTATCCACATTATACTGAAGCGACCGCGGAATTCTCTAAGTGTGTAAAGTTTGAGAACGGATTGCGTCCTGAGATAAAGCAGGCAATTGGTTATCAAAGGATTCGGAGGTTTTCTTACTTGGTGGATTGTTGTAGGATTTATGAGGAGGATAGTAAGGCTCGTTCTACTCACTATAAGAGTGTGAACGAGAGGAACGGGAAGCAATAGTTTCGTGGTGGTCCATATGTAACACCAGCTGATAAGGGTAAACAAAGGGGTACTTTTGAAAGAAGGTCAAGTGGAGGAGGAATGACTGGTCCTCTGAGATGTTATAGATGTGGTGATGTGGGGCATCGTCAGTCTGAATGTAGGAAAGATTTGAGGAAGTGTTCTAATTGTGGAGGTTTAGGACATGTCGCTGCTGATTGTGCAAGGAAGAATGTGGTGAAGTGTTTCAACTGTGGTGAACCTGGCCATATTAGTTTGAAGTGTCCGAAACCGAAGCAAGCTCCAGCTAGTGGGAAAGTATTTGCATTAGCGGGAACTCAGACTTCAAGTGCAGACCGTCTGATCAGAGGTACTTGTTTTATTAATAGTACTCCTTTAGTTGCTATTATTGATACTGGAGCGACTCATTTGTTTATTTCGGATGAGTGCGCGAAGCATTTGAATCTTGTGTTGTCTTTGATGGGTGGTGAGATGGTTATTGATACTCCAGCAATAGGGTCAGTAACTACTTCTTTGGTTTGTCTAAGTTGTCCTTTGACCATTTATGGTAAAGACTTTGAGATGGATTTGGTGTGTTTACCGTTGGAGGGTTTAGATGTGGTTCTGGGAATGAATTGCTTGCAATTCAATCGGGTTCATATTGATTGTTATCATAAGCTGGTAAGGTTTCCTTCTCTTGAGGAAGACGAAGACTCGAGTTTCTTATCTACCAAAGAGTTGAATAAGCTTTTGGCGGATGAAGCTCAGTTGTTCGGGTTGTTTGAATCTTTGGCTGTGGATAGTCAAGTGTCACTTGATGTGTTTCCTGTTGTGTGTGAGTTTCCGGAAGTGTTTCCTGAGGATATTTCAGACTTGCCGCCAGAGAGAGAGGTGGAGTTTTCTATAGACCTAGTTCCTGGTACTAGACCTGTTTCTATGGCACCTTATCGTATGTCGGCATCTGAGTTGGTTGAGTTAAAGAAACAGTTGAATGAATTATTGGAGAAGAAGTTTGTGAGACCAAGCGTTTCTCCTTGGGGTGCTCCAGTTTTATTGGTGAAAAAGAAAGATGGAAGTATGCGATTTTATATTGATTATCGCCAGTTGAATAAGGTGACGATTAAGAATAAGTATCCTCTTTCGAGAATTGATGATTTGATGGATCAGTTGGTTGGTGCTTGTGTGTTTAGTAAGATTGACTTGAGGTCAGGGTATCATCAGATTAGGGTGAAAGAGGAAGATATTCAGAAGACGGCTTTTAGGACACGTTACGGTCATTATGAATATTCTGTGATGCCATTCGGGGTTTCAAATGCGCCAAGTGTGTTCATGGAGTACATGAATCGTATTTTCCATGAGCATTTGGATCGTTTTGTTGTTGTGTTTATTGATGACATTTTGATTTATTCTAAGTCTCGGGAGGAGCACGCGAAGCATTTGCGTGTTGTTTTGCAGGTGTTGAAAGAAAGAAAGCTTTTTGCCAAATTGTCCAAGTGTGAATTCTGGTTGTCGGAGGTGAGTTTTCTTGGGCACGTGATTTCAGGTAATGGTATTTTTGTGGATCCATCTAAAGTAGAAGCACTTCGACAATGGGAGGCTCTGAGATCTGTTACTGAAATTCGAAGCTTTTTGGGTTTGGCCAGATATTATCGAAGGTTCATTGAATGTTTTTCTAAGCTAGCACTTCCTTTGACCCAGTTGACTTGTAAAGGGAAAGCGTTCATTTGGGATATTCGGTGCGAGGAAAGTTTTAATGATCTGAAGAGAAGATTGATGACAGCTCTGATTTTGATTTTACCGAATCCTAATGAACCATTTATGGTGTATTGTGATGCATCTTTGATTGGTCTAGGTGGTGTTCTGATGCAAGAAGGTAAGGTGGTGGCTTATGCTTCAAGGCAATTGAGAGTGCATGAGAAAAATTATCCTACCCATGACCTTGAATTAGCGGCTGTGGTTTTTGTGTTGAAGATTTGGAGGCATTATCTCTACGGTGCAAGATTTGAAGTCTTTAGTGATCAAAAAATTTTGAAATATTTGTTTGATCAGAAATAGTTAAATATGAGGCAGCGTAGATGGTTGGAATTTTTGAAGGACTACGACTTTGGCTTGAATTACCATCCTGGTAAAGCTAATGTGGTAGCCGACGCATTGAGCCGGAAATCGTTGCATATGTCCGCCTTAATGGTTAAGGAGTGGGAACTTTTGGAATCGTTTAGAGATTTGAGTTTGGTTTGTGAAGTGACGTCGGATAGCGTAAGACTTGGAATGTTGAAGGTTACTAATGATTTTCTGATGATTGTTAGAGAGAAACAGAAGTTGGATGTGAAATTTGTGGGTTTGATGTTGGTTGGAGAAAAAGATACGAGTGGTGATTTTCAAGTGGATGTTAATGGTGTTTTGAGATTCCGAGGCCGAATATGTGTGCCGGATGATGCGGAGTTGAAAAAGATGATTTTGGAGGAAGGACACCGGAGTAATTTGAGTATACATCCGGGAGCGAATAAGATGTACCAAGATTTGAAGAAGATTTTCTGGTGGTTAGGATTGAAAAGAGATGTGGCTCAGTTTGTTTATGCATGTTTGACTTGTCAGAAATCAAAGGTGGAACATCTGAGGCCTAGTGGTTTGTTGCAACCGTTGGATATTCCCGAGTGGAAGTGGGATAGCATCTCCATGGATTTTGTGACGGGGTTGCCGAATACACAGCGAGGGCATAATGCTATTTGGGTGGTTGTTGATAGGCTGACTAAATCGGCTCATTTCATTCCGATTGACATCAGTTTTTCTTTGGAGAGGTTGGCTGAGATTTACATCAGTGTGATTGTGAAGTTGCATGGGGTTCTGTTAAGTATTATTTCGGATCGAGATCCGAGGTTTACTTCGAGATTTTGGGATAGTTTACAGAAGGCGTTGGGTTCTAAATTGAGATTGAGTTCAGCTTATCATCCGCAGACGGATGGACAGACGGAGAGAACGATTCAGTCGTTGGAAGATTTGTTGCGAGCGTGTGTTCTTGAGCAAGGTGGTGCGTGGGAAAGTTATCTTGCATTGATTGAATTCACGTATAATAACAGTTTCCATTCGAGTATTGGAATGGCACCGTTTGAAGCACTGTATGGACGAAGATGTCGAACACCTTTGTGTTGGCACGAATCTGGTGAGAGTTCGGTGGTTGGACCAGAGTTGGTGCAACAGACTACGAAAAAAGTGAAGCTTATTCGTGAGAAGATAAAGGCTTCTCAGAGTAGACAAAAGAGTTATCATGATCAGAGAAGAAAAGATCTTGAGTTCCAAGAGGGCGATCATGTATTTCTGAGAGTTACGCCGGTAACAGGTGTGGGTCGTGCATTGAAATCGAAGAAACTTACTTCTCGGTCTATTGGTCCTTACCAGATATCCACGAGAGTGGATGTTGTGGCTTATAGGGTGGCGTTGCCACCGAATCTGTCGAATTTGCACGATGTGTTCCATGTTTCACAGCTTCGGAAGTATGTTCCGGATCCGTCGCATGTGATTCTGATGGACGAGGTTGAGGTAAGGGAGAACCTTACGGTTTAGGCACTACCAGTTAGGATTTTGGATTGCGAGGTGAAACGGTTGAGAGGCAAGGATATTGCACTTGTGAAAGTAGCGTGGGGAGGCGCTGTGAGGGCAATTTGACTTGGGAGTTGGAGAGTCGGATGCGGGAGTCGTATCCAGAGTTGTTCGTCTCAGGTATATTTTCGAGGATGAAATTTTCTAAGTGGGGGAGAGTTGTAACGCCCCAGTTTTGTCAGTTTTTATTTAATCGAGTCGTTTTGATTATTTTATTATTATTTTATTTTATTTTCGACTTTTATTTGGAAATATGTTATTTTTTCATCGTGATTATATTTTATCGGGTTTTGGGAACGTTTGCGAGATATTTGAGTGTAGGGGTATTTTGGTCATTTCATCTTATTTTTCCTTAAGTTAGAAAATAGAAATAGAAATAGAGAAAAATAGAGAGAAAGAAAAAGAGAAGAAGGAAAAGGGAAAGAAAAGAGAAGAAGAGAAGAAAAAGTGAGAAAACTTGAAATTCAAGAAATCAATCTCCCGACTTTTCTAAACACGATTAAATCGGGTAAGGGTGCGAAACTCGATTATTATATGCTTGTGTATGATTATGTATGTATGTTTTTGGTTGTTATGGGATTGAAATGGAAATATATAGTAAAAACCATATTATGTAGAAATTGATTAGAAATCGATTAAATTGTGTCAGAAATTATGTTTTCAGGTCCATTATTGTTGATACATGTTAGATACTTGTTGTTAGGCATTGTATTGGTAATTTTTCTGGTGTATAGGTGAAAATGGGTTGATTTTGGTTGGAAAAACGCAGAACAAAGTTCTGCAGAATTTTCTGGATTTTTCACTGCCCATACGCGTATCACTCAAGGCAATACACGTATTGGTCAAGGCAATATGCGTATGGCATTGAAGAAAACTGGAAAATACGCGTATGGAAGCTTCATTTTCTCGGACATCTGTCCATTTGCGTATGGTACACGTAAGACTTTAGGGCAATACGCGTATGGTGTAGGGCACTACGCGTATTGGACTTTTAACGTGAATTTTGGGGAAAAATGGGTCTCTGCCCATACGCGTATGAAATTGGGCAATACGCGTATGGAATGGGCGAGGAATCAGGGCAATACGCGTATGGCTCAGGGCAATACGCGTATGGCCAGGAGAATTGCAAAATGGGGTTTTTCGCGATGCCTTTTCTTGTTTAGTCCGTAACTTGTGTTCCGTTTATCCGTCTTTAACATTCTTGGTATCGTTGAATAGCTATTGAACTGTACTTTCTTATTATAATAATTTTGAGATTATTAGCCAATTTAATTATGTCAAGAATTTGGAATAGTGTCGTTTTGTCGACTATTGTCGTTTTATGATGACACTGAAGTTCACCGTATTTTTGACTCCGATTTCGCATGCATTCTTAGTCTTTTAATGTCATTTTATTATGTTATTATTATGTTTTTCTTTGTTTTCAGGTTTTTAGTCTAATCGGAGCCCCGAGCGAGAAAAGGAGCGAAAAAGGAGCCGAAATGAGCTAAAATAGAGAAAATCAGCATTTTGCACATATGGCATCCACTCTGGCGGCCGCCACAGGGTCTTCCATGACGTGGCCATGTCTCAAACTCCTCCCAACTGTTTTTCCCCACGATCTCCAACTGCCCAAGCAATTTTACACTCATGGCGGGCGCCACAAGAGCAAAACAAGTTCCCGCCCAAATTCAAATGCTAGGGGCATCCTTGTCTTTTCCACATGTTTCCTTGCCTATAAATAGGACTTTAGATTTTCGTTTTTCTTCATCCAAGCTTAGTTGTTCATAAGCATATATTAGTGTAATAGTGGTAATCGCTTCACATCAAGGTGTTACTACATTCGAGAGATCGAGTCTGTAAGAGCCTGTGAGATTGAGTCTTGGAGCACTCTGGAAGGAAGTTAATCATGTCGCCATTTTACTTTCAGTTCGCATATTATTCAACCACTCCGATTGGAGCAGGTTTTTATTACTTTACCTTTTGTCAACTTTATTTCTTGCACTGTCTTTTAATTTCATTTATTTTCCGCACTGCTTTACTTTCATTTACTTTCCGCACTCGCACTACTTTCATTTACTTTCCGCACTCGCACTTAAATACTTTTTTATGAAAAATCTAAAAATGAACTTTTACTTTACCATGTCTGGCTAATTTTATAAAGGTTAGAATGTGAAGATCATAACTGAACCGATAATCTGTACAATTGTTAGTGGAAACACTTAAGGGCTATTTTAACTTTCAATATAAGTTTTCCTGTTCTTAAATTCCGTTGGGTAAGATCGAAAGCCGTCCAACGCCTATCTAAACTTAATTGTTTTTAAACTATTTCAAAAACAGCGAAAGCGCTTTGTTTAGTTTATTAGGAGTTTTTAATTTAAAAGGAAAAGAGATTTTAAAACCATTTTCGGACGCGTTAAGAAGTTTAAAGTCTGGTTCGTAAGAACCTCTTTTTTTTAGAAAATCCAGGTTAAAATACTTTTCAACTTGGTCAAGATACTATATTTCTTAAAAATAGGTTTACTACTCTAACGCAATGCGCGCCTTTTTATCCGTGACAATAAGAGGGTTTGATTAGGGGGTACAACTCGGTTCTGAATACGCGAAAGCGACAGTTCCTGTCAAATTAGTTCTTTTCAAAGTAGAAAACATTGCCCGTAAGTAGTTCTATTAGCAAGTACTTGGATTATCAATTGGTTGTGTGAATTGCATTCGAACCTGTCTTTATCAATTAATTTTAATTACTTTATTTACTACCGTGCACTCTTCAAAACTACTATTTTCAATCACCTTAGATACACACCTTAACAATAGATAGCGATAGATTGACACTTGGTCTCTGTGGATACGATAATCTTTTATATTACTCTGACGCGTTCGTACACTTGCGAAAAAATACGCATCAAGTTTTTGGCGCCGTTGCCGGGGACCAATTTCGTCAAATTTCGTACCCTGTTGTTATACCGTTTAGACTAAGGAAGTTACCCGCCGGTCAATGCGAAAAACTCATAGTACCGGAAGTTTAGTAGACCCTCTAGCTGAACCAGAACGTTACGCTCGCGCACGTTTATATTTCCGTAAACTTAGGAAAGCTATGGCCGAAGATCAAAATCAAAGACCTCTTAAGGATTTCGCCCAACCATCCAACGAGGAACCTAGTTCTAGTATAGTAAATCCAGCCATACCAGCTAACAATTTTGAACTTAAACCATCCCTGTTGCAGTTAGTACAGCAGAGGCAATTCGCAGGTCTTGCTACAGAGAACCCAAACCAACATTTGAAAAACTTTCTCCAACTAGCAGACACCTTTAAAACCAATGGAGCCCCTCCTGAGGCGATTCGCTTAAGATTATTTCCTTTTTCCCTCAGACATAAGGCCCTATCTTGGTTAGATTCCCTTCCACCAAATTCCATAACAAGTTGGGAAGACCTTAGAAAAGTATTCCTTGCCAGATATTTTCCCCCGAGTAAGACCGCTGTTCTTCGAAACCAAATAACTAGATTTACCCAAAACCAAGGAGAATCGTTGTTCGAAGCCTGGGAGAGATATAAAGAGCTGTTAAGAGCATGCCCACATCATGGTTTAGAAAATTGGTTAATCATTCAAACCTTCTATAATGGACTTCATTATAACACTAAGATGACCATCGACGCCGCCGCAGGTGGCGCACTGATGAACAAACCTTACCCTGAAGCTAGTGCCCTTATCGAAGATATGGCCCAAAACCATCAATCATGGGGAGTAGAACGAGCGACAGTGGAAAAGAAGGAAGCCCAAGGAGGAATACATGAGTTAAGCTCTATAGACATGATGCAAGCGAAAATGGATGCATTAGCCCTAAGAGTTGAGCATATGTGTACAACCCTGAATACTGCAGCCGCAGTTTCGTCAGATTGTGAGATATGTGGGACGAAAGGACACCAATCCGCAGAATGCAGTCTGTTAAACGAGACCAGCTCTGAACAAGTGAACTACACCCAAGGGAACCCATTTTCAAATACCTATAACCCTGGATGGAGGAATCACCCAAACTTTTCCTATAAGAATAATAACCCTATCCAAAATACTGCCCCTCCGAGATAATCAAGTTATCAAGCCCCAAGATCAAATCAACCTATGCAACCTGTACCACCAAAACCGAGCCTTGAGAAAATCGTGGATAATTTTGTCGCTGCTCAAATCCAACAAAACAAGGAGTTCATGAACCAAAACGTTCATGTTAACGAACTAATTACCCAGTTAGGAACCAAGGTTGACCAAATAATCACTCACAATAAGATGCTTGAAACCCAAATCTCGCAGGTAGCTTTAAACCAAGCCCCTCAGACCACACCTGGAGGACAATTCCCTGGACAACCTCAACAAAACCCGAAAGGACAAGCAAATGCCATTACCCTACGAAGTGGGACCGCTTATGATGAACCTTGTAACCCAAGGTTGAGTGATCCCAAAACTTCTGAGGAAGATGACAACATCCCAGATAAAAAGAAGAAACCAGAGGAATCTGTAAACCAGGAAAGTCAAGAAAAATGAGAAGAACCCAAAGACAAAACCTATATAGCACCCCCGCCATACAAACCACCAATACCATACCCGCAAAGACTTAAACAAACCCAGATCAATAATCAGTATCAGAAATTCATTAAAGTTATAGAAAAACTTCACGTAGAAATCCCGTTCACAGAAGCCATTACCCAAATACCATCCTACGCAAAGTTTCTCAAAGACATCCTTACCAATAAACGTAGACTTGATGATCCGAAACCCTTGGAATGTAATTCTATTGCCGAAAATAAATCAGCAAAAAAAGATAAAGATCCTAGAAACTTTTCCATTCCTTGTATTTTGGGGAGTCATGTCATCGAAAAAGCTTTTCTAGACTTAGGAGCTAGTGTGAGCTTAATGCCCTTAGCGGTTTGTGAAAGGTTAAACTTAGGAGAGTTGCAACCTACCAAGATGTCACTTCAATTAGCCGATAGATCTGTTAAATATCTGATAGGCATACTTGAAGACGTCTCTGTTAGGATAGGTCAGCTGTTTATCCCTACTGATTTTGTTGTCATGGACATTAAAGAAGACGATGACATACCAATTCTTCTAGGTAGACCATTCTTATCGACTGCTGGAGCCATAATAGATGTCAAAAAGGGGAAGCTAACCTTTGAGGTAGGGAACGAGAAGATAGAATTTATACTTTCAAAATTTCTTATGGCACCTGTGATAGGAGACGCGTGTTATGCGATAGATATCATTGATGAATGTGTTAGGGAGTTAGAGCAAGAAGAAGTCATTGAAACAATTAAGCTGCCATCAACTCTTATTTTGGAAGATGACAATTATAAGAAACCCTACATCGATGATAACCTTTACGAATGTTTATCCCTTACCCCAGATCCTATGCCTTGCCCTATTAAACCAGCCTTGGAACTTAAGGAACTGCCTAAGAACCTGAGATATGAGTTTCTTGATGAAGAAATGAATCGTCCGGTTATAGTTAGTGCTGCCTTGAGACAAAAAGAAACAGATCAACTCTTGGACATTTTACGAAGATATCCCTCAGCCTTAGGATATAATATCTCTGATCTGAAAGGTATAAGTCCATCCGTATGCATGCATCGGATTTCGCTCGAAGCAGATTCAAAACCTTCCAGAGAACACCAGAGAAGGATAAACCCTATACTGAGTGATGTTGTCAAGAAGGAAGTTCTGAAGTTGCTAGAAGCAGGTATAATATATCAGATCTCGGACAGTAAGTGGGTGAGCCCTGTGCATGTGGTACCCAAGAAGGGAGGCATCACAGTTGTGCAAAATGAGAAAGGTGAGCAAATAGCAAAGCGGATAGAAGGAGATTGGCGTATGTGCATAGACTATAGAAAGTTAAATAAAGCAACTAGGAAGGATCATTTCCCTTTACCGTTCATAGACCAGATGTTAGAACGTCTTGCCAGACATTCTTACTTCTGCTATCTAGACGGGTATTCGGGATTCTTCCAAATACCTATACATCCAGAGGATCAAGAAAAAACTACCTTTACATGCCCTTTTGGAACTTTTGCCTACAGACGAATGCCTTTTGGACTCTGTAATGCCCCTGCTACTTTCCAACGTTGCATGATGTCAATCTTTGTAGATTATCTAGATGGAATCATGGAAGTATTTATGGATGATTTCTCGGTTTGCGGTTTTGATTTCCAAATTTGTCTTATCAACCTTGAGAAAATCCTGGAAAGATGTGTGGAGGTGAACCTTGTACTGAATTGGGAAAAATGCCATTTCATGGTGACTGAAGGAATTGTTTTAGGACATATAATCTCCGAAAGAGGTATAGAGGTAGATAAAGCAAAAATAGAAGTTATAGAGAACCTAAAACCACCCAAGACTATCAGGGAAGTTAGAAGTTTCCTTGGACACGCTGGATTCTACCGCCGTTTCATCAAGGACTTCTCCAAAATAACAAAACCTTTAATTGGCCTGTTAATGAAAGATGCTGAATTCGTCTTTGATGAAAAATGCAATGAAGCATTCAACCTTTTGAAGCAAGCATTGATTTCAGCACCCATTATGAAACCCCCTGATTGGTCTGAACCGTTTGAGATAATGTGTGACGCCAGTGATTATGCTGTAGGAGCCGTTCTAGGTCAGAGAAAAGATAAAAGATTACATGTAATATATTATGCCAGTAGAACCCTAGACGCCGCCCAGCTCAATTACGCAACAACCGAGAAAGAACTCCTAGCGGTAGTTTTCGCTATAGACAAATTTAGATCATATCTAGTAGGAGCCAAAATTATAGTTTACACCGATCATGCTGCCATCCGTTACCTGCTAAGTAAAAAAGATGCTAAACCCAGGTTACTTCGATGGATTTTGTTACTACAAGAGTTCGACTTAGATATCCGAGATAAAAAAGGCACAGAAAATGTAGTAGCCGATCACCTATCTAGGCTAGAATACCTGAATCCTGAATTAGTACCCATAAATGATGATTTTGCCTATGATAGACTGATAGCCCAGTTGGAAACCATTGAAGATAAAAAACCAGACCCTCATGAGCACTTTCAAAAATCCTTAGCTGTAAGTAACGTGCCCTGGTACGCTGATTTTGTTAATTACCTAGCTGCTGATATCATACCCCCTGATCTTGATTACCACAAGAAGAAGAAGTTCTTAAGTGATGTTAGAAACTTCTATTGGGACGAGCCACTTCTTTTCAAGAGAGGTAAAGATGGCATTTTCCGCCGTTGCGTTCCAGAAGACGAGGTAGAAAGTATAATTCAGCATTGTCACTCTGCGCCTTATGGTGGACATGCAAGCACCTCTAAGACCTACGCCAAGATTCTTCAAGCTGGCCTATTCTGGCCTACCATGTGGCGTGATGTCCATGCTTACATTGTCAAATGTGATAGATGCCAACGCACAGGAAATATTTCAAGACGCGACGAAATTCCTTTAAGAAACATCCAAGAAGTAGAACTCTTCGACGTATGGGGTATAGATTTCATGGGACCATTCCCACCATCTTTAGGAAACAAGTATATCTTAGTTGCTGTAGACTACGTGTCTAAATGGATTGAAGCGATAGCTGCACCCACAAACGACACTAGAGTAGTGATTAAATTATTTAAAAATTATATATTCCCCAGATTTGGAACACCCCGTTTAGTTATAAGTGATGGAGGATCTCACTTCATATCAAGAATATTTGATAAGCTTTTAAGCAAGTATGGAGTTAAGCATAGAGTAGCAACACCATATCACCCACAGACTAGTGGCCAAGTGGAAGTATCTAATAGGGAGATTAAACAAATTTTATAAAAAACTGTCTCTGTATCCAGAAAAGATTGGTCGCAAAAGCTTCAAGAGGCTTTATGAGCCTACAGAACCGCTTTCAAAACCCCTATAGGAACAACCCCCTACCAACTAGTCTATGGAAAATCTTGTCATTTACCTTTTGAGTTAGAGCATAAGGCCTATTGGGCCATTAAAACTTTGAATTTGGATTACCTAACTGCTGGTGAGAAACGTATCCTTGACATCCGCAAATTGGAAGAACTCAGACAGCAAGCCTACGAGAATGCCATAATATACAAAGAAAGAACAAAAGCTTGGCACGACAAAAGAATCGTAAGAAAAGACTTCAACTTAGGCAACCCTGTTCTCCTGTTCAATTCTAGGCTACGGCTCTTCCCAGGAAAGCTCCGTTCAAGATGGACTGGCCCCTTCAAAGTATCAAAAATTCTGAGGTCTGGAGCTGTTGAAATCAAAAACGAGACATGTAAACCATTCATCGTCAATGGACAAAGACTGAAGCTCTACGAAGGAGGAGACATTCCAACAACCTACTCCAGCCACACTCTAAGTGATCCACCAATCCCGACAAGAGATGTATAAGTTCCAGTCGTCAAGCTAACGACGTTAAACAAGCGCTGCATGGGAGGCAACCCATGATTTTCTTACCTTATTTACTTTTTCTACATTTTGTTTTATTTTATTTCTTGTTATATTTTGTCAGGACTAATGTTTGAAATGTTTGTGTTTTACAGGACCTTCTTCCTAACTCTGTGCAGAATGCAGAATTTTGACGACATGCATGTGACTTTCAGGAATGACGCCCAGAGAGAGCGTTACTTTGTCCACTTCAGGCGTCCTATGGCACCTACGAGGTACCCAGATCAGGCTTGCATGGAGGCTTTAGGCATTGAGCCTAGTGTCAGATTCTTATGCCACCAGCTTCAATGGGACCAGTTCGACGACCTGAACAACATCTATAGGAACCTCACTTTGGAGTTCCTCAGCTCGTTTTCTTATGACCCCTGGGCCGGACCAGATGGATGTGCTATTTTCAGGTTATTTGGGACTGAGTACTCCTTCACTCATAAGGAGTTTGGTGATTTATTAGGTTTTCAGACGACCCCTGATGCTATTCCTGAGACACCTATGGGATACTTTCTGAGTAGGGAAGTGGAGAAGTTCTGGAGTGATATCTCTGGTGGAGGGAGTCAGGATCCTTCCACCCAGTTCTCACATGTTATCCACAACCCTGCATTGAGGTATTTTCAGATGATCATAGCACACTCTTTCTTTGGATTGCCAGATGCTGAGACCTTGCTTAGTGAGGAGGAGATCTTTCTACTGTTTTGTGCGACCCAGTCACGTCCTGTGGCATGTGGGAACTTTCTGCTGAAAGGTCTTAGCAGTATCGCCAGGTCATCAGTAGGTATTATTCATGTGGGAGGTATTGTTACCCAGATTGCTGCTGCTTTAGGCCTATCGCGTAAGTTGTTACATCTCAGGGTTTTCAGTGAATACACCACCATGGACGTTGATTTCTGCCTAGACAGAGGGTTGATGAGGAGAGCCTCTGCAAACCCCAACCAGTTCAGATTATTGATCGACAACGAGGCTGTTCATTACTTTTTTCTGCCTGATCCGATGATGACCAGTGTTCATGACCCAACTAATTGGAGATATGCTTTGGAGGGTTATGGAGAGACTATTGAGGAGCCTAGATCGCCTCCTATTGCTGAGTACACCCCTACACCTCCGTCTCCCAAAATCACTGTATTATCTAATAATTTGTCTTTGCAGCCACCCGATTTATACACCCAGGTTGTTGAGCTCCGCAGAGAGACTGCCAAGCTCAAACAGGAGGTAGCTGATCTTGCTTTGCAGATTGAGGTATCTGATCTCACTCATGCTACTGAGGCAGACTCTTTATACCAGGAGATCGGAGAGCTTCGTCGCGAGATCGCTGAGCTTCGTGGATCCAGCCAGGCAGAGGACCCAGCTGATTGATCATATTGCCCTGACTTACTACTCTATTATTTAGCATTCAGTATTTCTGCGTTTTCTTTACTTTTTAGCATATCTGGACACATTTCGTATTTTCGCATTTCCTATATTTCCTATGTACTTTGATTTTATATATATATATATATATATATATATATATATATATATATATTATGTGTGTTTTTATTTTTCCTTTTATATATATATATATATATATCCAATAATAATTTTATTTTTCTTAATATTTGATTTTTATTTCCACAAAAATTGTTCAAGTCCCGTGTTGAAGAGGAAAACAAATGAGAACGCTATCGGGACCCCCAAGACGCAAAAGGTCAGAGATGCCCAGGCGGCCTTATCAGCCCGATTGGACCGGAGAGACCAGCATCGTAGCAGATCCCGTCGTCCCAGGCATTCCCAGCAGGACGACGAGGGCACCAGTGGTCCACATCAGTAGTTTTACAGGTTACTCTCCTTATCTTATTTCGAAATATTGGGGACAATGTTCGATTTAAGTGTGGGAGGGGATATTATTGCTTTCTATTTCCATTTTTAGTTAGTTGTTTATTTCTTGTTTTTGTCTATGTCTTTTTTCTAGAAAATGCATGAGTCTGACGAGTCACCAGTACAGTGTATCCCTAGTGCACCCTCATTTTTCCCCATTTCTTTAGCCCTACAAAAAAAATTTTTGCAAAAAGAAAACATTGTTGTTCTACACGTTTTTTTTGGGCTTTAAGACAGGTTTGGATTAGGCTGTGGTGACTTAGGTGAACTTTTTGAAACATTAGTATCGTTTTAGCACCGTAGACTTCACGAATATAGGAATCATTCCAAAACCCCATGTACCATGGCCTTAATTATCATTTCCAAATTTGTCCTAAGTAGTTTATTTCAGCAGTCAGCTCTGGCCTAAGCATGTTCTACGTAGGGAACTGATGAACATAAGTGAATGATCCACTAAAATAAATAAAGAAAAAGGCAAACTCCGGATAGATGACCCTCACAAGGTCGTTTAAACCAAAAAGTTGAATTGTTGCCACAAAAAAAAAAAAAAAAAAAAAAAAAAAAAAAAAAAAAAATATATATATATATATATATATATATATATATATATATATATATATATATATATATATATAATTTTAGCTCACCCATTGTTAGTTGGTTCAGAGGTATCTGGCGCTGAACTCGGTAGGGCGGATTACGATCCGATCCCCCACAACTGCATTTGGGTTAAATAAAAGGGTTTACACAGTCTTATGTGCCAGAAACCCTATGTTTTGGATCAGAATCACTAACAGGTCACTCTACTATGAAACATGTACGGATAACGGGTTTAATGTGATTGCGCCTGAATGAAAAGGACCCAAAAAGAGATGAAGAGGTAGGCCTAGTTATTGTGGGATGATGCGGTTGATTAATATAAGAATGAAGTTTATGTCCGCCTCTGCGGATAAGTGTCATTACGATACCCTTGGTTCACTTAGTACCTGTCACTGCATCCTGACTTGAACTTAGAAGCCCTTTTTGCCCGAATCACGTGTCAGCACTAGTTTTCTTACTTTGAGCTTTAAATGTTTTGCTTGAGGACAAGCAAAGGTCTAAGTGTGGGAGAATTTGATGACACTGAAGTTCACCGTATTTTTGACTCCGATTTCGCATGCATTCTTAGTCTTTTAATGTCATTTTATTATGTTTTTATTATGTTTTTCTTTGTTTTCAGGTTTTTAGTCTAATCGAAGCCCCGAGCGAGAAAAGGAGCGAAAAAGGAGCCGAAATGAGCTAAAATAGAGAAAATCAGCATTTTGCACTTATGGCATCCACTCTGGCGGCCGCCACAGGGTCTTCCATGACGTGGCCATGTCTCAAACTCCTCCCAACTGTTTTCCCCACGATCTCCAACTGCCCAAGCAATTTTACACTCATGGCAGGCGCCATGGTGTTGTGGCGGGCGCCACACGAGCAAAACAAGTTCCCGCCCAAATTCAAATGCTAGGGGCATCCTTGTCTTTTCCACATGTTTCCTTGCCTATAAATAGGACTTTAGATTTTCGTTTTTCTTCATCCAAGCTTAGTTGTTCATAAGCATATATCAGTGTAATAGTGGTAATCGCTTCACATCGAGGTGTTACTACATTCGAGAGATCGAGTCTGTAAGAGCCTGTGAGATTGAGTCTTGGAGCACTCTGGAAGGAAGTTAATCCTGCCGCCATTTTACTTTCAGTTCGCATTTTATTCAACCACTCCGATTGGAGCAGGTTTTTATTACTTTACCTTTTGTCAACTTTATTTCTTGCACTGTCTTTTAATTTCATTTATTTTCCGCACTGCTTTACTTTCATTTACTTTCCGCACT
The DNA here is from genome assembly GCA_022829125.1 of Lathyrus tuberosus. Taxonomy (NCBI): domain Eukaryota; kingdom Viridiplantae; phylum Streptophyta; class Magnoliopsida; order Fabales; family Fabaceae; genus Lathyrus; species Lathyrus tuberosus. The sequence continues at coordinate 10,245,820 of JALAZF010000003.1, forward strand.
CGCACTACTTTCATTTACTTTCCGCACTCGCACTTAAATACTTTTTTATGAAAAATCTAAAAATGAACTTTTACTTTACCATGTCTGGCTAATTTTATAAAGGTTAGAATGTGAAGATCATAACTGAACCGATAATCTGTACAATTGTTAGTGGAAACACTTAAGGGCTATTTTAACTTTCAATATAAGTTTTCCTGTTCTTAAATTTCGTTGGGTAAGATTGAAAGCCGTCCAACGCCTATCTAAACTTAATTGTTTTTAAACTATTTCAAAAACAGCGAAAGCGCTTTGTTTAGTTTATTAGGAGTTTTTAATTTAAAAGGAAAAGAGATTTTAAAACCATTTTCGGACGCGTTAAGAAGTTTAAAGTCTGGTTCGTAAGAACCTCTTTTTTTTAGAAAATCCAGGTTAAAATACTTTTCAACTTGGTCAAGATACTATATTTCTTAAAAATAGGTTTACTACTCTAACGCAATGCGCGCCTTTTTATCCGTGACAATAAGAGGGTTTGATTAGGGGGTACAACTCGGTTCTGAATACGCGAAAGCGACAGTTCCTGTCAAATTAGTTCTTTTCAAAGTAGAAAACATTGCCCGTAAGTAGTTCTATTAGCAAGTACTTGGATTATCAATTGGTTGTGTGAATTGCATTCGAACCTGTCTTTATCAATTAATTTTAATTACTTTATTTACTACCGTGCACTCTTCAAAACTACTATTTTCAATCACCTTAGATACACACCTTAACAATAGATAGCGATAGATTGACACTTGGTCTCTGTGGATACGATAATCTTTTATATTACTCTGACGCGTTCGTACACTTGCGAAAAAATATGCATCATTTTAATCGGGTGTAATTGGTGCGTATCATGCAATGTGTTGTTGATATGGATATGGTATGATTTGCGTGCAGTTGTATGGTATAAATGCATTGTTTTGGGCTTGAATTGCAAAGCATGATTAATGTTAAGTGAGATGGTTGCATATATGTGTGCATTTGAATGTCATGATTCATTTATGTCGAGCATCATGATATGCATTCTTGTGACGTCCTGAGTGACGAATTGATTCCAGAGGGAATCTGCTATAACATCGTGAGCCTTAAAAATAAGAGGACTGAAAGCGATCTGATTGGATCGTGAGCCTTAAAAATAAGAGGACCGAAAGCGATGGTTATAGACGATCGTGTGGCCGTGTGGGGTGTGAGCGATCGGATCGTGAGCCTTATACAAAGAGGACCGAAAGCGATCCATAAACGTCGTGAGCCTTATACAAAGAGGACCGAAAGCGACGGGGAACATCGTATGCCAGACGGGGAGTTACACTAAGTAACGAGCGATGGTTCCAATAGTTCCTGAGTGAACTAGTGTTGAGAATTGATGGAAGTCGGTACCGCATGTGCATATGCATAGAGTCGTTGTGTCGGTCTCTTGCATTTGCATAAATCATTAATGGTTTGTTCTTGTGTGGAATTGTGGATGAAATTGATAAATTGGTATATGTATATGTGTTGGTGATACTTGTGTTGTGCATGGCTGGTATACCTTGGTAATAGAAATAGGAATTATACATTGTGTTGTTTTGTGTTTGAATACTGGTGTGAGTTGTGGTGAGAACAGTATATATGTGTATTTTTGGTGTTATATATAATTGTATGCAATTATATTATGATTGTTTTTCTCACCCTTCTGCTGTTTTATAATGCTCTATGAGGCATTGCAGATTAGATTGCTGGAGGTCTTTTTGTGAAGCTTAGGTCTTCATTCTTTTGTCGGTCGGCTCTGATATGTGACACCGGGTAGTTAGGGAGGTCGTTGGTGATTTGTGTGTATATGTATATGTTCTTTTGAGATTGTACATGTATGACTTGATGTATGACAAACTTTTTATGTGATATATATATATATATAGGAGATTTCAGTACAGATTTTCTGCTTTATTCTGTATTTGAATTGTGGGTAGTAGGAACTAAGTTCCTCTGTTTATTTGCTACCTGCGAGTGTTGCATATCTTTATGGGCAGGTTTATTGTGTTTGTTTCAAATTGATGTGACCCCTCGGTCTATGTTGTGAATTTCTAAATATACTCTGATGAAATTTTGAATTCCTTTTACCGCTTTATTAGCTTGGGGGTATAGATTGGGGGTGTTACATTAAGTGGTATCAGAGCCAGTCTGTGTCAGTCCGTGTCAGTTTGTGTCAGTCCTTGTTGGTCGTTGTAGTTGGATGAGCTGTTTGTTTAACCATAGTTGTTGTTATTGGAAATGAACAGAATATGGCTGGTAGGAATAATGCTGCTTTGGCTGCTGCTATGCAAGCTATGGCTCGGGCTGTGCAGGGTGCACCTAATGCTGCAGGTAATGATGATTTCAAGAAGAACAAACCGCCTGTCTTCAAAGGAAGATATGATCCTGATGGTGCACAGATTTGGCTGAAAGAGATTGAAAGAATTTTTCGAGTGATGGATTGTGCTGAGGATCAGAAGGTGAGACTGGGTACTCACATGTTACTGGAAGAAGCTGATGATTTGTGGGTTAGTACACGTCATGTGTTGGAAGCTGCAGAGGAGGAGATCACTTGGGCTGTGTTTAGCATTGAGTTTCTGAGGAAGTATTTTCCTGAAGATGTAAGAGGAAAGAAGGAAATTGAGTTCTTGGAGTTAAAACAAGGTAATATGTCTGTTGTTGATTATACTGCTAAGTTTGTGGAACTTGTGCAGTTTTATCCACATTATATTGAAGCGACCGCGGAATTCTCTAAGTGTGTAAAGTTTGAGAACGGATTGCGTCCTGAGATAAAGCAGGCAATTGGTTATCAAAGGATTCGGAGGTTTTCTTACTTGGTGGATTGTTGTAGGATTTATGAGGAGGATAGTAAGGCTCGTTCTACTCACTATAAGAGTGTGAGCGAGAGGAACGGGAAGCAATAGTTTCGTGGTGGTCCATATGTAACACCAGCTGATAAGGGTAAACAAAGGGGTACTTTTGAAAGAAGGTCAAGTGGAGGAGGAATGACTGGTCCTCTGAGATGTTATAGATGTGGTGATGTGGGGCATCGTCAGTCTGAATGTAGGAAAGATTTGAGGAAGTGTTCTAATTGTGGAGGTTTAGGACATGTCGCTGCTGATTGTGCAAGGAAGAATGTGGTGAAGTGTTTCAACTGTGGTGAACCTGGCCATATTAGTTTGAAGTGTCCGAAACCGAAGCAAGCTCCAGCTAGTGGGAAAGTATTTGCATTAGCGGGAACTCAGACTTCAAGTGCAGACCGTCTGATCAGAGGTACTTGTTTTATTAATAGTACTCCTTTAGTTGCTATTATTGATACTGGAGCGACTCATTCGTTTATTTCGGATGAGTGCGCGAAGCATTTGAATCTTGTGTTGTCTTTGATGGGTGGTGAGATGGTTATTGATACTCCAGCAATAGGGTCAGTAACTACTTCTTTGGTTTGTCTAAGTTGTCCTTTGACCATTTATGGTAAAGACTTTGAGATGGATTTGGTGTGTTTACCGTTGGAGGGTTTAGATGTGGTTCTGGGAATGAATTGCTTGCAATTCAATCGGGTTCATATTGATTGTTATCATAAGCTGGTAAGGTTTCCTTCTCTTGAGGAAGACGAAGACTCGAGTTTCTTATCTACCAAAGAGTTGAATAAGCTTTTGGCGGATGAAGCTCAGTTGTTCGGGTTGTTTGAATCTTTGGCTGTGGATAGTCAAGTGTCACTTGATGTGTTTCCTGTTGTGTGTGAGTTTCCGGAAGTGTTTCCTGAGGATATTTCAGACTTGCCGCCAGAGAGAGAGGTGGAGTTTTCTATAGACCTAGTTCCTGGTACTAGACCTGTTTCTATGGCACCTTATCGTATGTCGGCATCTGAGTTGGTTGAGTTAAAGAAACAGTTGAATGAATTATTAGAGAAGAAGTTTGTGAGACCAAGCGTTTCTCCTTGGGGTGCTCCAGTTTTATTGGTGAAAAAGAAAGATGGAAGTATGCGATTTTATATTGATTATCGCCAGTTGAATAAGGTGACGATTAAGAATAAGTATCCTCTTTCGAGAATTGATGATTTGATGGATCAGTTGGTTGGTGCTTGTGTGTTTAGTAAGATTGACTTGAGGTCAGGGTATCATCAGATTAGGGTGAAAGAGGAAGATATTCAGAAGACGGCTTTTAGGACACGTTACGGTCATTATGAATATTCTGTGATGCCATTCGGGGTTTCAAATGCGCCAAGTGTGTTCATGGAGTACATGAATCGTATTTTCCATGAGCATTTGGATCGTTTTGTTGTTGTGTTTATTGATGACATTTTGATTTATTCTAAGTCTCGGGAGGAGCACGCGAAGCATTTGCGTGTTGTTTTGCAGGTGTTGAAAGAAAGAAAGCTTTTTGTCAAATTGTCCAAGTGTGAATTCTGGTTGTCGGAGGTGAGTTTTCTTGGGCACGTGATTTCAGGTAATGGTATTTTTGTGGATCCATCTAAAGTAGAAGCACTTCGACAATGGGAGGCTCTGAGATCTGTTACTGAAATTCGAAGCTTTTTGAGTTTGGCCAGATATTATCGAAGGTTCATTGAATGTTTTTCTAAGCTAGCACTTCCTTTGACCCAGTTGACTTGTAAAGGGAAAGCGTTCATTTGGGATATTCGGTGCGAGGAAAGTTTTAATGATCTGAAGAGAAGATTGACGACAGCTCTGATTTTAATTTTACCGAATCCTAATGAACCATTTATGGTGTATTGTGATGCATCTTTGATTGGTCTAGGTGGTGTTCTGATGCAAGAAGGTAAGGTGGTGGCTTATGCTTCAAGGCAATTGAGAGTGCATGAGAAAAATTATCCTACCCATGACCTTGAATTAGCGGCTGTGGTTTTTGTGTTGAAGATTTGGAGGCATTATCTCTACGGTGCAAGATTTGAAGTCTTTAGTGATCATAAAAGTTTGAAATATTTGTTTGATCAGAAATAGTTAAATATGAGGCAGCGTAGATGGTTGGAATTTTTGAAGGACTACGACTTTGGCTTGAATTACCATCCTGGTAAAGCTAATGTGGTAGCCGACGCATTGAGCCGGAAATCATTGCATATGTCCGCCTTAATGGTTAAGGAGTGGGAACTTTTGGAATCGTTTAGAGATTTGAGTTTGGTTTGTGAAGTGACGTCGGATAGCGTAAGACTTGGAATGTTGAAGGTTACTAATGATTTTCTGATGATTGTTAGTGAGAAACAGAAGTTGGATGTGAAATTTGTGGATTTGATGTTGGTTGGAGAAAAAGATGCGAGTGGTGATTTTCAAGTGGATGTTAATGGTGTTTTGAGATTCCGAGGCCGAATATGTATGCCGGATGATGCGGAGTTGAAAAATATGATTTTGGAGGAAGGACACCGGAGTAATTTGAGTATACATCCGGGAGCGAATAAGATGTACCAAGATTTGAAGAAGATTTTCTGGTGGTTAGGATTGAAAAGAGATGTGGCTCAGTTTGTTTATGCATGTTTGACTTGTCAGAAATCAAAGGTGGAACATCTGAGGCCTAGTGGTTTGTTGCAACCGTTGGATATTCCCGAGTGGAAGTGGGATAGCATCTCCATGGATTTTGTGATGGGGTTGCCGAATACACAGCGAGGGCATAATGCTATTTGGGTGGTTGTTGATAGGCTGACTAAATCGGCTCATTTCATTCCGATTGACATCAGTTTTTCTTTGGAGAGGTTGGCTGAGATTTACATCAGTGTGATTGTGAAGTTGCATGGGGTTCCGTTAAGTATTGTTTCGGATCGATATCTGAGGTTTACTTCGAGATTTTGGGAAAGTTTACAGAAGGCGTTGGGTTCTAAATTGAGATTGAGTTCGGCTTATCATCCGCAGACGGATGGACAGACAGAGAGAACGATTCAGTCGTTGGAAGATTTGTTGCGAGCGTGTGTTCTTGAGCAAGGTGGTGCGTGGGATAGTTATCTTGCATTGATTGAATTCATGTATAATAACAGTTTCCATTCGAGTATTGGAATGGCACCGTTTGAAGCACTGTATGGACGAAGATGTCGAACACCTTTGTGTTGGCACGAATCTGGTGAGAGTTCGGTGGTTGGACCAGAGTTGGTGCAACAGACTACGAAAAAAGTGAAGCTTATTCGTGAGAAGATAAAGGCTTCTCAGAGTAGACAAAAGAGTTATCATGATCGGAGAAGAAAAGATCTTGAGTTCCAAGAGGGCGATCATGTATTTCTGAGAGTTACGCCGGTAACAGGTGTGGGTCGTGCATTGAAATCGAAGAAACTTACTTCTCGGTCTATTGGTCCTTACCAGATATCCGCGAGAGTGGGTGTTGTGGCTTATAGGGTGGCGTTGCCACCGAATCTGTCGAATTTGCACGATGTGTTCCATGTTTCACAGCTTCGGAAGTATGTTCCGGATCCGTCGCATGTGATTCTGATGGACGAGGTTGAGGTAAGGGAGAACCTTACGGTTTAGGCACTACCAGTTAGGATTTTGGATTGCGAGGTGAAACGGTTGAGAGGCAAGGATATTGCACTTGTGAAAGTAGCGTGGGGAGGCGCTGTGAGGGCAATTTGACTTGGGAGTTGGAGAGTCGGATGCGGGAGTCGTATCCAGAGTTGTTCGTCTCAGGTATATTTTCGAGGATGAAATTTTCTAAGTGGGGGAGAGTTGTAACGCCCCAGTTTTGTCAGTTTTTATTTAATCGAGTCGTTTTGATTATTTTATTATTATTTTATTTTATTTTCGACTTTTATTTGGAAATATGTTATTTTTTCATCGTGATTATATTTTATCGGGTTTTGGGAACGTTTGCGAGATATTTGAGTGTAGGGGTATTTTGGTCATTTCATCTTATTTTTCCTTAAGTTAGAAAATAGAAATAGAAATAGAGAAAAATAGAGAGAAAGAAAAAGAGAAGAAGGAAAAGGGAAAGAAAAGAGAAGAAGAGAAGAAAAAGTGAGAAAACTTGAAATTCAAGAAATCAATCTCCCGACTTTTCTAAACACGATTAAATCGGGTAAGGGTGCGAAACTCGATTATTATATGCTTGTGTATGATTATGTATGTATGTTTTTTGTTGTTATGGGATTGAAATGGAAATATATAGTAAAAACCATATTATGTAGAAATTGATTAGAAATCGATTAAATTGTGTCGGAAATTATGTTTTCAGGTCCATTATTGTTGATACATGTTAGATACTTGTTGTTAGGCATTGTATTGGTAATTTTTCTGGTGTATAGGTGAAAATGGGTTGATTTTGGTTGGAAAAACGCAGAACAAAGTTCTGCAGAATTTTCTGAATTTTTCACTGCCCATACGCGTATTGGTCAAGGCAATACGCGTATTGGTCAAGGCAATACGCGTATGGCATTGAAGAAAACTGGGAAATACGCGTATGGAAGCTTCATTTTCTCGGCCATCTGTCCATTTGCGTATGGTACGCGTAAGACTTTAGGGCAATACGCGTATGGTGTAGGGCACTACGCGTATTTGACTTTTAACGTGAATTTTGGGGAAAAATGGGTCTCTGCCCATACGCATATGAAATTGGGCAATACGCGTATGGAATGGGCGAGGAATCAGGGCAATACGCGTATGGCTCAGGGCAATACGCGTATGGCCAGGAGAATTGCAAAATGGGGTTTTTCGCGATGCCTTTTCTTGTTTAGTCCGTAACTTGTGTTCCGTTTATCCGTCTTTAACATTCTTGGTATCGTTGAATAGCTATTGAACTGTACTTTCTTATTATAATAATTTTGAGATTGTTAGCCAATTTAATTATGTCAAGCATTTGGAATAGTGTCGTTTTGTCGACTATTGTCGTTTTATGATGACACTGAAGTTCACCGTATTTTTGACTCCGATTTCGCATGCATTCTTAGTCTTTTAATGTCATTTTATTATGTTATTATTATGTTTTTCTTTGTTTTCAGGTTTTTAGTCTAATCGGAGCCCCGAGCGAGAAAAGGAGCGAAAAAGGAGCCGAAATGAGCTAAAATAGAGAAAATCAGCATTTTGCACTTATGGCATCCACTCTGGCGGCCGCCACAGGGTCTTCCATGACGTGGCCATGTCTCAAACTCCTCCCAACTGTTTTTCCCCACGATCTCCAACTGCCCAAGCAATTTTACACTCATGGCGGGCGCCATGGTGTTGTGGCGGGCGCCACAAGAGCAAAACAAGTTCCCGCCCAAATTCAAATGCTAGGGGCATCCTTGTCTTTTCCACATGTTTCCTTGCCTATAAATAGGACTTTAGATTTTTGTTTTTCTTCATCCAAGCTTAGTTATTCATAAGCATATATCAGTGTAATAGTGGTAATCGCTTCACATCGAGGTGTTACTACATTCGAGAGATCGAGTCTGTAAGAGCCTGTGAGATTGAGTCTTGGAGCACTCTGGAAGGAAGTTAATCCTGCCGCCATTTTACTTTCAGTTCGCATTTTATTCAACCACTCCGATTGGAGCAGGTTTTTATTACTTTACCTTTTGTCAACTTTATTTCTTGCACTGTCTTTTAATTTCATTTATTTTCCGCACTGCTTTACTTTCATTTACTTTCCGCACTCGCACTACTTTCATTTACTTTCCGCACTCGCACTTAAATACTTTTTTATGAAAAATCTAAAAATGAACTTTTACTTTACCATGTCTGGCTAATTTTATAAAGGTTAGAATGTGAAGATCATAACTGAACCGATAATCTGTACAATTGTTAGTGGAAACACTTAAGGGCTATTTTAACTTTCAATATAAGTTTTCCTGTTCTTAAATTTTGTTGGGTAAGATCGAAAGCCGTCCAACGCCTATCTAAACTTAATTGTTTTTAAACTATTTCAAAAACAGCGAAAGCGCTTTGTTTAGTTTATTAGGAGTTTTTAATTTAAAAGGAAAAGAGATTTTAAAACCATTTTCGGACGCGTTAAGAAGTTTAAAGTCTGGTTCGTAAGAACCTCTTTTTTTTAGAAAATCCAGGTTAAAATACTTTTCAACTTGGTCAAGATACTATATTTCTTAAAAATAGGTTTACTACTCTAACGCAATGCGCGCCTTTTTATCCGTGACAATAAGAGGGTTTGATTAGGGGGTACAACTCGGTTCTGAATACGCGAAAGCGACAGTTCCTGTCAAATTAGTTCTTTTCAAAGTAGAAAACATTGCCCGTAAGTAGTTCTATTAGCAAGTACTTGGATTATCAATTGGTTGTGTGAATTGCATTCGAACCTGTCTTTATCAATTAATTTTAATTACTTTATTTACTACCGTGTACTCTTCAAAACTACTATTTTCAATCACCTTAGATACACACCTTAACAATAGATAGCGATAGATTGACACTTGGTCTCTGTGGATACGATAATCTTTTATATTACTCTGACGCGTTCGTAGACTTGCGAAAAAATACGCATCATTTTAATCGTGTGTAATTGGTGCGTATCATGCAATGTGTTGTTGATATGGATATGGTATGATTTGCGTGCAGTTGTATGGTATAAATGCATTGTTTTGGGCTTGAATTGCAAAGCATGATTAATGTTAAGTGAGATGGTTGCATATATGTGTGCATTTGAATGTCATGATTCATTGTATGTCGAGCATCATGATATGCATTCTTGTGACGTCCTGAGTGACGGATTGATTCCAGAGGGAATCTGCTATAACATCGTGAGCCTTAAAAATAAGAGGACTGAAAGCGATCTGATTGGATCGTGAGCCTTAAAAATAAGAGGACCGAAAGCGATGGTTATAGACGATCGTGTGGCCGTGTGGGGTGTGAGCGATCGGATCGTGAGCCTTATACAAAGAGGACCGAAAGCGATCCATAAACGTCGTGAGCCTTATACAAAGAGGACCGAAAGCGACGGGGAACATCGTATGCCCGACGGGGAGTTACACTAAGTAACGAGCGATGGTTCCAATAGTTCCTGAGTGAACTAGTGTTGAGAATTGATGGAAGTCGGTACCGCATGTACATATGCATAGAGTCGTTGTGTCGGTCTCTTGCATTTGCATAAATCATTAATGGTTTGTTCTTGTGTGGAATTGTGGATGAAATTGATAAATTGGTATATGTATATGTGTTGGTGATACTTGTGTTGTGCATGGCTGGTATACCTTGGTAATAGAAATAGGAATTATACATTGTGTTGTTTTGTGTTTGAATACTGGTGTGAGTTGTGGTGAGAACAGTATATATGTGTATTTTTTGTGTTATATATAATTGTATGCAATTATATTATGATTGTTTTTCTCACCCTTCTGCTGTTTTATAATGCTCTATGAGGCATTGCAAATTAGATTGTTGGAGGTCTTTTTGTGAAGCTTAGGTCTTCATTCTTTTGTCGGTCGGCTCTGATATGTGACACCGGGTAGTTAGGGAGGCCGTTGATGATTTGTGTGTATATGTATATATTCTTTTGAGATTGTACATGTATGACTTGATGTATGACAAACTTTTTATATGATATATATAAATAGGAGATTTCAGTACATATTTTCCGCTTTATTCTGTATTTGAATTGTGGGTAGTAGGAACTAAGTTCCTCTGTTTATTTGCTACCTGCGAGTGTTGCATATCTCTATGGGCAGGTTTATTGTGTTTGTTTCAAATTGATGTGACCCCTCGGTCTATGCTGTGAATTTCTAAATATACTCTGATGAAATTTTGAATTCCTTTTACCGCTTTATTAGCTTGGGGGTATAGATTGGGGGTGTTACAATGTTCGTCTTAAGTTCGCTGTGCGAACCTGGGGCGAATAAGTTCGCTAGGAGAATAATTGTTTGCACTGTGTACATGGCAGATTCATGAATGTTGGTAAGTTTTGCTACAACACTTATGTAATGTTATATGTAGTACTGTTGCATTTCCTTTTCTGTAGTAGACCTGAGGACATGCCCTTTTGGAAAAGAAGGGGGCAGTAGTATAGTAAACTCTAGTTTTTATGGTTGTTGGTAGCTTGTTTTGAATTTAATGTTTCTTTCTTTGGTGATTGAATGTGAGAACTTCTAGATTGGTTGCTATTTGCTAAAAGTATCCAATGAATATTCTCCCAAGTTTGGATGGTGATTATAGTATTTGATCATGTAAATGCAAATAAGGTACTTGGTTACCTCTTTCTAGGATGCTAGAATGCTTAAGTTCTTTTTCTTTGTTCAAATGTATTTTTGTTTCATTTTGCAACTTTGTTTGAATGCTTGTTTCATTTAGGTTCCAATAGCCACAAATTTGTGAGAAACCTCCATTGTTTACTATATGCATAAGATAACTGATAAACTTTGTTTAATACATTTGATTCATGCTTAATCTTGTGATTATTTTGATTTTGTGGAAGCATTAGAAATGATCAAAGCATTTGTTAATATTGAGCACAACCATATCCCAAAAAAGTAACTTACCCGTGAGTAGTGAGAATTTGCTAACCCCTTTGAGCTTAATAGTTTAGATTCCAATTTAGTGATGAATTTAGTGTTTGTACATAAATTAAAAGTTAACTCATCATTGAATTGTGTGGGATTCTAAAAATTATTCTTGAACATTTGAACAATTGTTTAAATTAACTTCCTTGCCATAAAAAGCAAGGAGCATTCACTTGAGGTTTGGTTGAATTCAAGTTGAGGAGAGTGAAAAGAAAAGTGGTAGGTTACTCAAAAAATTTGAAAAATTTCAAACAAGCATTGAAAAGAAAATTGTGAATATGAATTTGAAAAAGAAAAAAGAAAAAAACATGCTTATTTGAATGAGAAAAAAATAGAAAATAAATAATGTGCATAAAGGAAGTTTGGAAGGGGGAGCAATTGAGAAAAGATAGTGTTGGATGAAGTTGTAGTGTGTACATAACCTTGTATAGTGAATGTTTCTTTTGCATATGAAACTTTGAATCCATGGCCTTAGAAATGTCCCTTTGTTGTGAACCTAACCAAGCTACAACTTTTAAAGACCTTATTGATCTTCTTGCTTCCATGATTTCATTGTTGATTGCTTAGATGTATGTATGGATTAGATTGTATTTGCATTGTTTGTCAAGTGAGTGAAATTGTCACGCTGCTGCAAACACGTTAATTTCTTCATTCTTATTAGAAGAGGAGTGTTAGAGTGATTCAAGCATGATAATTTAGTTGTTATTTGAAACATTGCATGATATTTTTTTAAGAACTAAATTCATTTTCATTGTTCGATTCTAGGAAGTGTTGAACATTGCTTGTGCGCATGTGTTTGTTAATTTGAACCATAAATCCGTTCAAGGTTGAATTAAATGCTTGAGCAAATCCTCTTGTTTTCAATGAGAGACATACTTTGATTAAGGACAAACAAAGATCTAGTTGGGAGAGTTTGTTGAATACCAAACATGCTTTTATTGGAATTTTTCATTTCATTTGTTATGTTTTGTTGGATTTATTCCATGTTTTCATGATATTCTTTAATTATGTTGCAAATACCTTTGGTTGCTTTTATTTGTGTGCTATTGTGCATGAATTAGGGATAAAACATCAAAGAGTAAGACACAAGTAATTTGACAAGGAAGCCAAAGAAATTGTGAAGATTTAGCATTTTTGATGGGCGAACAACCAGTGAATGTTCGCTGGGCGAGCTTCTGGCGAAGCCCCAGCGAACCATCTCAGAATGACGGCAGTAAGAAAATGGTACTAAGTTCGTTGGGAGAACTTGAAGCGAATATTCGATGAGCGAGGTTGCAGCGAAGGACCAGTGAACCATCCCAGATTTGAGGCAGTAACTAAAGGACCATAAGTTCGTTGTGCGAACTTGTAGCGAAGAAGCTCGTTGGGCGAAGAATTGCTCGCACAATAAACTTTGTGAATTCCTCAAGGGCAATTTAACTATTCAGAGGCACTTCAGATGCCATAAAGTGAGATTTGTTGGGCGAAGAAAGAGTTCGTTGGGCGAACTTGGCAGATTCTAGTTGTACTATATAAGTATTTTTCACACTTTTTAGGGATAATAACCCATTTTTCACATAGAAACCTCATTTTTCAGCATTTCTTTACCAAAGAGTGAGATTTTGCAAATAGAAGTTGGATTCGCATCTGAGTTCGATTCTTCGATGTGGATGCTCATTCATCTTCTCTCAAGACTTGTAAAGCAAGCTACCATGCTTATGGGTAGCTAATTTCCTTTGTATCAAAGGTAGAGGTAGTCTACCTTAGCTTTATGTATTTCTTTTGACTGGCCTTGTATGTGAACAAGTGATGATTAATATATGATGAATATTCTTGGTCTTAATGTTCAATTCTTGTTTTGTAAAACTCTAGACATAGATTTTGTGGAACTTGACCTAAAACATTCATCTATCGATTTATAGATTAGAGAGATCGGTCTAGGTTGATATTTGCTTTGTATTGAACTTAAAGCTTACTATATTGGTTGTTAGATGGAGAGATTGTGTAGCGATGGATACGGTACTTTTCACAACGCCACTCTAGAGGTAGACGGTGTTGAGAGAATACGCGATGATATTAATCGGATCTGACTTCACATGCAAGATTGAAAGAATACGTATAAGTTAGGGTAGATGAAAACTACTTTTGATATACTTTGTTAATCGAACACTTTAGAATTTATAAGCTTTGCTACTAAAAACGTGACAATTTATGAAACAAACTTTGAAAGCCCTTTTTCTTGAAACGATAAACTATTGAACGACAAGCATCAGATATCAAGATAACCCCTGTGGAGACGATAATAAAAACCCACCTATAGTACAATTCTAACATTAAATCACATGTAAAATCGTATACTGGAATGATTTACATGATTTAAATCTTGCTGAAATCTGTAAAATCGTGTAAAATATTTAGATTTTACTCTTTGATTTTATTTTACCTTCTTTTATTTTCAAAATTTAAAAAGCCCAACACAATAAAACTTCTTCCATTTTATTATTTTATTTACTTTAAATAACCTCTTTTTCATTAGATATTAAACTATTCATTTACCACAACAATGAAAATTAAAAACTTTTGAACCCTAACATCACTTCACTTGTATGATGTCGGATCGGAACTTCAACGACAATATTATGTAAGCTTTCTTCTTTTGCTTTGTATATTGTGATGCTTTTGTGTATTTGTGAGCCTTTTCTTTGATTGTTAAGTATCTAAAAAGTGAGTTTTCTTCACAAATAAAAATCAGAGCAATATTATGTTACTATGTTATTATGTGATTTTATGTAACCTTGGTTTGTTACTATGTTTGTTATAGCGTTGCTAGTTTGTGTCTTTGAATACTACTATGGTTTGTAATCTAAGTGATTGTTACAATATTTTGCTATTTTTATTATTTTAATATATCAACTTAATAGAAGTTGATTTGATTTATTGTGTATGTTTTTGACAAACTTGTTTTAGTGTTTTACTCTTTTAGTTAAAATTTATTATTTAAATCTGATTATTTTTTCTTTGTTAGATTCACATCCATGGCTGAAACTGGAATTTGTAATGGAGGGTCTGGTTCTTGTTCATTCAAAGGAAAAGGGAGAAAAAATATTAAAGGTAATGGGACTGATATTTGGTGGAATTAAGGGACAAATGTTTACGGTGGGGGAATTTTCATACTCAAACATCATCTTGCGGGGACAAGCGATTATTTTAATATTGTCATTCCGTAAATGACTAGATCCGCGTTGTGTTTGATTATTTAATCAATCCACTATGTGTGTTTCGTCAATAAATTTTGATTTCAAAAGTTTGCATGAATTAATGCTCCAAAAGCGAGAACCTTTAAAGCTTCAAAAGCGAGCTTTGGATCAATTAATGAACCTTTACTGTCCCACTGGGCGTGCCAGATTCAAGTTAATTAATAGCTTGATATCCGATTCTTACCGCAACAAATATTATTTTAATATGAGGTAAACTCTACAATTTTACGTTTCGGTTTTACCTAGCCAAAATGAGTCAAGGTAAAAACTCGATTCTGACAACCTTGGTCATCATGGCTAGTCCCTATAACATCTCTTCGAGACATGTAGGTTTAAACCAGCCATCATGGCTTTGAGTTCCTAGAAGAATGTGGGTCATGTTGGAGATTCAACTTCCCACTCCACCACATGTTAGTGGTACACTTGTCAAAAAGTTCTTTTTTTATTTCTTTTTCAAGAAAAATTAAAATTGAACTGTTTCTTTTTTTGAAACTATAAATTGTTCCATCTTCTTCTTCAAACATTTTCTTCAATCTTTCTTCATTCTTCCACAAATCTTTCAACTTTTATTCTTGCAAAAAACTTAACTTCCTCTCACACAAAAATGGCTCGCAAATCATCCTCCAAACCAGAAGTCCCTCTGGCTACATCCATCATCAAGCCCACTCTCAATGGGAACTAGTTATATGTTCATGAGCCTCCTCTTCAAGAGTAATAGACACTCATTTAGAAATCATGGGTATTTATCCCTTCCATCATTACTGAAGTTACCATGTTTTTTCTAGTCCTTTCCTTGATTTAATCACCAATGTAGCTAGGATTGGTGAATTTTTTCCTTGTTATCATCGGACAAAACTTTTAGTGGTCATGATAGATACACGTTATCAAAAAAGAACTTTTAGTGGCCACTATGCTAGTCCAACCGCTGTGAGGTAAGATGTGATTGTATGTATGATAATTTCCACCACGGCCGTTATTGTGTTTACAAAGCGCACTACCTACTACAATGGTTACTTTAAACAACCGTTGTGATATCCTTTAATGCAACATATTTAACAGTAGTTGTGCTAACAACCGTTGTGAAATATAGACTTGAGTTTATTACAAATTATGTGAAATGCTTATTTCGCCAATGCTCACTAAACATATAACCTTTCAATCTGCACTAAAATATTATAATATAAAAAATTAAGTTATATTAGAAGTACAAGTTCACGTTCAATGCTAGATAAGAGTTCTTCAACACCTTATCCGTATTTTATTCTCTGACAGTAAGAACTTGGTTTAATAATCCTGGTCATTTAACTGCCCATGCCTTAACCTCTAGTTCTTTTTGAAAAATATTATCTACTTTGCAAACAATATTAGAGGTGGAGAGAGAGGTGATTGAAGAGCTACAATTATTAAACCAAGTTCTAACTGTCAAAGAATAACATAGAGTCAACGGTGTGAAGAATTATTGTCAAGAATTGAACATGTACTTGTTTTCTAATACAACTTTATCTATCATATCATAGTTTGCTAATGCAGTTTGGAAAGTTTTATATTCAATAAGGGATTGGAGAAACACTTAAACAACATTATATATAATACGCTCATCTTTAAAACAAACATTAATAACAACATTCATCAACAACAAACCATAAACAGCAAATACAATATATCAAGTCATAGAATGCTTCAGAAAAGTAGTATACATGTCCCATAATGGCGTGTCCGCAATGAAATAAGAATGAAGCTAAAGTTAGAGCAATAAACTTAACATCTCTACCGATAAGTTTGCAACGATAACTTTAGCTTCGTCCTCTTTATTAAAACAAGCATCCCTATCTACAAGTCAAAACAAGAAGAAAGTCCATACATCATGAAACAAGTTATTAAAACAGATTTAAAAAACAACTATAGAGAAAACGAACATCTAAATACCCATTGGCTAAGATTTGATGTTATTGTTTCGTTTTGGGGCTTCCATATGAGAGAGACGAGTGACAGAGCTGTTAGGATTTCGTTTTGAGAGAGATGAGTGAAAGAGTTGTTAAGGTTTTGTTTTGAGAGAGACACTTGTTATGTACTGAAGCAATAGATAATTTCGCTTATATATAAATAAGTATCACCTTTCATCATGGTTGATAATAAAAATCGTGGTGATATACAATTTCGGCAAAAATACCGTCTAGGTCCTTTAAGTTATTTTAAAATACCAAGTTTGTCCTTTAAGTTTTTTTTTTTGTAACACTTTGGTCCTTTATGTTAAGAAACATTTATGTCATTGCCCTTTTTAAAAATTTTCGTTACAAAAACGCATATGTGGCACAAACGGAGCACTTGTGGCATTTAAGTGAGATGAGTTGGCATTGAAGGTTGCTGATTTGACTTTTGTCTTGTTGTTTCTTATATATGTGGATTTCAAAACTCTAAAACTCAATACATTTCAAGAACACTCGTGCACTCATAAACACAAAAATGGCAAAACTCTTAATCTCAACAATAAATTGCGAACTCATACCATTTGAACTGGTTTTTCGCACTGATCACGAATATATAATTAGTTTTGCGTTTGATTGTGTATTTTGGTTGAATCGAACGATTTTTCATCATGTATTTCGTCCATTTTTTCCCTGATTCTCATGAACCATAACTTGTTTGATAAATTTGATAGCATATTTAGATTCAGGGTAAAAATCCAAGTCCAATAGTATATAATTTGTAATTTATTTCATTGCTTTTGTGATTTCCAGATTTTTGCTCATGAATATTGTTAAATATGATGAATATTTGTGAAAGTGATGAACATGTGTGAGCAAAATCCATATTTGATCCCTGCCCCTAGCTTAATCTGGCATTTTTTTAATTTTGTTTTGGTTTTATGAGATTCCTCTTGTAGAACTCACAACAACTTCAATGTTATGTAGTATAGAATTCAAAATTATGTGAATCTTTTCATTTCTTGCAAATTATGAATTGTTTAGTTCACGATACAAGTTTTATGGAGAATATTGATTTTACACAAGTAAAATTATGGAAGAAGATGAAGAATTAATCAAAATCCAAAAAAAATTAAAATCCACGTGGAATTAAAAAATAAATATAAAATAAAATAAAATAACGCATCATCTCAGTTAAATGACACATGTGCTCCGTTTGTGCCACATATGCGTTTTTGTAATGGAAATTTTTAAAAAGGGCAACGACGCAAACATTTGTTAACATAATGACCAAAGCGTTACAAAGAAAACTTAAATGACAAACTTGGTATTTTAAAATAACTTAAAGGACCTATACAATATTTTTGCCAAACATTTCACTCCGTGTTCCTTTCACTACGGTTGCTTCATTTGACCGTTGTCACATGTCCTTTAGTAAATACAAAAAAAAATCAGAAATAAACTAGGGTTAATAGTTATTTACCCCCTGCAATATAGGCGAGTTTTGATTTACCTCCCTTTAAAAAAAAAATTTTGAATTACCCCCCTGAAATTTTAAAATTCTAAGTCTTTTGCCCCCGAGGTAGAAAAATTACCTCCTGTAAAATATTTTTTTTTAATTTACCCCTTGGTTTTTACACGCTTAGGTGGTACCCCAAAATTTCAGGGGGTAATCCAAAATTATTTTTTTAAAAGGGGTAAATCAAAACTTGTTTATATTGCAGGGGGTAAATGACTATTAACCCAATAAACTATTACCATTGGTAACACTATGGCCGTTATAAAATTGGTGTTCCGAAAAATCTATTTTATAATACTGTCTGAGGGTTAGAGTATTAACTTTGCAAATACCTGACTTGTTGATCATCAGAGACCTCAATCATTATACTGAAACCTTTTCACAATTGTCATCTTCTACCTCTCACACATTCTTTATTCCAATGTAAAATATAAATATTTAAAGAGATTAAAAACATATTTAACAATACATAATATTTTAAAAGGTATTATAATAACCCTTTAATAATTTTATATTTTTTTTCCATATTAAAAGGTACGTTGTACCCTTCCTTAAGATAATAGAATTAAATAATATAGACATTAAATTTCTTTAATTTTGTTTAAATATTTTTTACTATATTTTCATGACAATATTTCAATTTCATTTTTATTATTTTACATATTTTCGTATTGGTATTTTAAAATTTGAAAGTTGAATAAAAATTAAAGGTTTGGTCGTACACACTCTGAATTTAGAAGAAAAAAATACTTATGGTAATTTAAAATTCAATTGAAAGATAAGTAAATTTATAAGTAATTTAAAATTCAATTGAAAGATAAGTAAAATTTACCAAAGTAATGTTTTAATTCTATAACGAACTTGTATACCTTTTATAATTATTTAATATTGATCATAATCTAAATTTTAGAATTGTAGTGTTAATTTATAAATTTAATCTTACAAATTTTAATTAACTAAATAGTATATATATATATATATATATATATATATATATATATATATATATATATATATATATATATATATATATATATATATATATATATATATATATGGAGCATATCTAGTGAAAATAGGTAAATTATGTAAGAATGCGAGAATGAATAAGAACCATCAAATTTAAAAAGGAAAGATTGAGATTAAAAAATATTTTTAAAATTTGATTAGTGATTTCTCTTTCCCCTTAATGATATATGATTTAGTGAAAATCACGATTTAATCTCAATCTTTCTTTTTTAATTCTGATAATTCTCATTCATTCTCACATTCTCATACAGCTTATTCATTCTCAATAGATATGTCTTATATATATATATATATATATATATATATATATATATATATATATATATATATATATATATATATATATATATATATATATATACAATGAGAATGACATTTTTATGTGAGAACATGAGAATGAATCTGAATCATTAGATTTTAAAATAAATTGTGGAGATTATGTGTGGTTTTTGTTTTTCTCTCTCATCTATTATTAAAATGTGATGGAAGAGAGAGAAAAAACTAACACATTATTTCTATCATTTATTTTAAAATCTAATGGTTCACATTTATTCTTATGTTCTCACATAAAAATAGCATTATCATATGATACGTTTCTTTTATATATATATATATATATATATAAAAGAAACGTATCATATGAGAATGCTATTTTTATGTGAGAACATAAGAATAAATGTGAACCATTAGATTTTAAAATAAATGGTAAAAATTAAGTATCCGTTTTTTTCTCTCTCCTCCATCATTTATTTTA
The DNA here is from genome assembly GCA_022829125.1 of Lathyrus tuberosus. Taxonomy (NCBI): domain Eukaryota; kingdom Viridiplantae; phylum Streptophyta; class Magnoliopsida; order Fabales; family Fabaceae; genus Lathyrus; species Lathyrus tuberosus. The sequence continues at coordinate 10,265,699 of JALAZF010000003.1, forward strand.
ATAATGGAGGAGAGAGAAAAACAAAACCACACAAAATCTACACAATTTATTTTAAAAACTAATTATTCAGATTCATTCTCATTTTCTTACATAAAAATAGCATTCTCATAGGATATATATATATATATATATATATATATATAAGTTATACAGTTTTATTGTTATCTTATGCTCATATACACCCTCCGTCCCATATTATAAGCAAAAATGACTTTTTAGATACATTAAATAATTAATGTATCTGACCTATATATAGACTAGATACATTAATTATTTAATGTATCTAAAAAGTAATTTTTGCTTATAATATGGAACAGAGTAGTACTTAATATGGTTATTGCAATCATGCGTATTAATCAGAAAAACAACTATCAAACAACTACATGCGTGAAGTAACAAGTATATTTTAAAATAAAATATGCTAATTATGTTTTTTTTCAATATCATGTAGTTTCTTTTTTTGATAAGCAATATCATGTACTTATTATGACTCTCAGAGTCATGTAAGTACTTTGATAGTGAATATTATATAGGTTGGAAATACAAAATTATGGTAAATCTTAACCTTATAGTATGTATGCATTATGCATTGATTATCTTACAAATTATTGATTTTTTAAAAGAAAATTTTAACCTTTTTTATGGTTATATAACTTTTTTTGGTTAAATAATGCTGTAATTGAAATTCATTCTTTAACTTGAATAAATAGGATGTCTCATGTTCAAACCATGCTCCTATATCTAATATTTTTATATAATTATTAACTGAACAGATTTAATCAGATTAATTATTTATTTTTATCATTGTATTTCTTTTGCTGTTTTTCATATTTTTCATATTTTTATGTTTGATTCGTGTGGAACTAATCGACATTTTAAAATCACTTTGAAAATTCAAATTCAACTCAATAGGTTGAGATTACCATTGAACCAACACCTCAAGTATATTTAAATGATATGTGGTATGTTTTGAAAAAGAGCCAAACACCTTTGTTTCATGAAAATATATTTCTAAAATATTAGAAGTAAATTATTAAATCATTTTTGGTACAAACTGTTAAACTATTTTAATTTATTTATTAAATTGATAAAAGTTTAAATATTTATAAATTATTGATTCATATTATGCATCAAAATAATCACATAATAATTATAATTACATCCTTTAAAAATAAATAAATGAAATATCCTTACAATTATCAGCTCAACTAAAATTAACAAGATTTACAATAAATAACTCTAATCATATTCAAAATCAAAGATAATTAGAATTTTAAAAGTAAGCACAACCAAGTTTTAATAAATACTCATATGTATTTTCACAGCCACAATTACTAATATAAAACAATTCTAGTTATTATATCTAATGCCTCCTCTAAAATTCTTAATACAACTCTGTCTCTCCTTCACAAAAATATTATTTGCAATTTATATTTCTTAAAATATTATTATACTTTTATATAAACACACCAAATTAAAGTCAAAGTTAAATTATTATTGTTGTCACATACTAATTAATAATATCAACAAAGCAACTAACGAGTTATATTCACATATTAATATATTGACTCCCACTCAGATCCTTTTTAGGTTTTTTTTTTTTCATATAATTTTTACAAATATAAAAAATAAATAATAACTTTTTTAATTTTTAAATCATAATTATTTTTTATCTATAATATCTTTAATTATTTTTTAATTCATTAAATATTTTTCTCTCTTTGTACTAAAAAGTTAATCATAATATGAATATAAAAAAAAGTTTAACCTAGAAAAATGAGCACACTGAATAGCCTCCTCCCCAACAGTAAACTACAAATTTGAATTCCAACACTATAACTTCCATTCATTGCTCTAATAGTTAACTTTAATTAACTTAAAACCAAATCTTAACACTTATAACTATTTTAGAAGTAAATAATGGTATGAACAATTGGTAAATTCAGTGTTGTAACTCTTCATCCGAATGGGAAGAGTCACGTTTTCTTCTTCGTTGTCTTTTACTATTTTGAACTGAATTGGAGTGATGTTCATTTCCTTCGTCAGGTAGATGAGATCTATCATTTTTATTTTGTATCTAATATGATCAAATTGTCAATTAATTGATTTAATGATATTGTTATATATATTTTGATATTTCACATTGGCATATAACTCAATTAAATTTGTGTGTTTAATCTTCAAAGTATCTAATATACTAACTAATCCAAGACTCTTTTAAGAAATAAATCTCTAATAATATATATTAAGAGGATCTTCAAAAAGGAAAGCTGTATACAGAAGGATCAAAACACATATTTTCCTACTTTTTATATTTAGAAAACAAAAATTCTAATTAGCATAAAAAAGTACACTGTAAACAAATAATAATTATGCATATTAACATAATTAAAGTGATATATAGATCACTCACAAAAACGATCTAAGTGAAGCTTGATTAGATACATAAACAATGTGTTTAAGATTTGGATGTAAACATTAAAGAAGTATCTAACAATTTACTTCCCCATAGTTCCTACAAGGATCAATTTTCTTAACCTTGTAGAATTTTGGTTTAGAATTGATGATATATAGCATGAGGACAAAATTAAGGATCCCTTTACTTGACCTGCAAGTATTTAACATAATCAGCTATATCATAAACATGGCTACCCTGCAAAATTAAAATATAGTTCACTAAGGTAAATGTTGTGAAATTTAGTAATGTGAGAAGCTTAAGTTGATTAACAAATATTAAATTCATCTGACTGTAACCATTGCCATAAAATTAGTTCTTATTGTCTAAAATATGTTTCAATAAGAGGAGTTATTGAGTGCTTCAAGAGCAAGTTTGTCAAGATCATTTACCTCTTTATTGAAAGTAATCTTAAATTTCCATTTTCTAGAAATATTTCTCATGTGCTTGTTCACATAAAATAAATATTTGTGTAACTTTTGACAAGAACCTTAAGTCCCGACACTAATATTTAGAATCTTAAAAACATAGGATCTATGTTATCATATTTTTCTATTTGAAATTGTTTATATTGTTTTATCAATGTGATTGTTGTTGACTCTTTGACTTGTTTGTTACCTTTATAATTTATAAAGAGTGAATCGTTGATACTCTTAGTAGTATCTTTGTTTGTAATTTTTGTTGGAAGAGAATATGGTCGTTGAATGATTTAGAAGAGAGGGTGAATAGTTTGATCCTCAAAAATCGATTGTAAAAATATTTCCTTTCAAAATCAAAGTTTTATAAAAAGCTTGACACAGTAGAAAATGTATAATAGATGTGTTTGTAACAATTACAATTAATAACACGATAATCAGAGAATATAACGTGATCACGATGAATTAACAAATCAATAAATACAACAATTAATCTAATTTCAACTTACACAAGAAGAGTATTTCAAACTTAATTGATTAAGAAATCTATGAGTACAGTTTTCTGATTTCAACCACCAAGAAGTTCATTTAGTGGCTTAGTCTAATTCTGATTGATAAATATGAGTCGAATTCTGTAATACCATAACTTATGTGTTATATCATATGATATTCGTGTACTGATTTGTCATGGAATTTGTGTGTTCTTGTTAGTGAAGATGGTATAAATTAGTGTTTCTACGATGTTGTGATTTTGATGAATAAAACATGTAAAAACAATTATTAATCAAATAAAATGCATGTTAATTGATAGATAAATGTTGTATTGATGTTAGATAAAGTTTTTCTTATTGTTGTTGATCGATTTGGAGATTGGGAAGGGAAAACTGGAGTTCTGAATTTAACTTCATGCGTAAAAACGCAGATCCTGTTTTCTGCTTCAAGGTGACAGGCGTCACCCTCGTGATGACCAGGTCATCACAGCTTTGAAGGTGTTGACGACCGTATGCTGCCTGACGGGTAGACCGTCTTGGTCCCCAGGTCAAATTTTGTGGGGAGAGCGTCATAGGGATGACGGTTGGGTGTGATGGGTGGATGACAAGCGTCACCCTAGTGACGGGCAACCCGTCATGCTGTCAGAATGATTGTTGTTTGCTCAATTGCATGGAATTGAGTTGTCGGTTCCAATTTTTGAGGTTATGTTATGATTAGGCTACTATTTGGCCATTATTTGGAGGAATTTTTGGTGTTGTTTATTATTTGTCGTCGACTTAATCAATTGTTGTGATGTTGTGCATAATGATGAATATTTATATGGTGATATTGCATGTTGTTGAGAACCGTGCATCATGGTGTACGGACTTCGGTCCAATTTTGGTGTGTTGTGGTCCGATTGTGTGAATTCAGGGGCGAGTAGCTAGGTTCATATAGGAATCGATGAAGCATTTCTAAAATGTTAGTGACAAATTGGTGTGCTCTGGTTCTAAGGTGGGAATTCAAGAGCGAGATGGATATGTGTTGTCCATAATGGTATTGTGTGCATGTAGAGTAGTGGTGTTGAGTACATTACATCCATTGTTTGAATATGTATTGAATAATTATGTTGATACTAGTGATCGAGAATACATATGTGGTGAATGTTATTAAATTTTGTTGAAATAATGTGAGTGAGATACATGATTGTTGATGTTTGCTTAGGCTACCCTTGCATACCTTTGCACCATTATATATTTTGAGCATATTCTCAACCTTTTGTTGTTTGTATGGTTATGTGCTCCTTCTTGGGGTATATACGAGTAGGTAAATGAGTAGCTGTTTAGAAGCTGAAGGATGGCGTTGAGGATGTTCTTCTTTTTCCTATTTTATGTGATATTTAGATTTCTTTACTCTGATCTCTAACACTGGGTAGGCGAACATTATGTTTCATTATTTATTATTATTTTGATGTTGTTGATGTAAGCATTAGACTTATACTCGTTATGTTATGCATTGTTGAGTTACTTTAATTGATTTATTTTCCGCTGCAATGAGCCTATGAAAAGGCAAGCATGTGATGACAACTGTTTAAATTATGAAATGTTTTATGTTACCCATTTTACGAAGCATGTTTATGTTATGTTTGAGTGACACCCTATGTGCATAGTTGTTTTAGACTCGTATTATTTTGTGTTGGGGTTGTTAGGGTGTTACATAGTGGTATCAAAGCAGGTCGATCCATACGTCCAGGTTTTTGACATGTTAATTGTTCCCTAGTATGCGACATGTGTGTGTACACTATCGATGCATATTTCTTCTATTGTCTATTTGTCGGTGTGAGTAATGGCTGGAAGAAACGACCACGTAATTGCTGATGCTTTGGAGTTAATGACTCAGGGGTTGCAGGGTCAGCAGAATCATCAGGGTGCTAATGATGAATTTCATGGTATGGACAAGTTTCAGAGGAACAATCTGCCGACCTTCAGGGGCAGATATGATCCTGAGGGTGCGCAAGCATGGCTCAGAGAGATTGAGAAGATCTTTCGATTAATGGCTTGCACTAAAGTTCAGAAGGTGTAGTTCGGTACTTATATGTTGTCAGAAGAGACCGAAGACTGGTGGGATAATGTGCACCAGAGACTGGAGGTTGTTGGTATTGAGGTTATTTGGGTTGTGTTCAGAATTCATTTCATGGAGAAGTACTTTCTTGAGGATGTGCATAGTAAGAACGAGATTGATTTCCTCGAGCTAATGCACGGGAATATGACGATTATTGAGTATGCTGCTAGGTTCGAAGAGTTGGTGAAATATTGTCCTCACTACAATGGTGCGACTATTGAGAGGTCAAAATGTATGAAGTTTAAGAGTGGAATGCATCCTGAGATCAAGTAATGTATTGGTTATCGGGAGATTCACTAATTTTCTATGCTGGTGAAAGTGTAGGATACATGATGAGGATAGCAGGGCCCGTTCTGCTCACTATAAGAGTATTAGTGAGAAGAAAGGTAGGAATCAGTATTGTGGAAATCGTATAGTGCTCCAGTTTACAAAGGGAAACATATGGTTTCATATGAGAAAAAGCCAAGTGGGGGAGTGACTCCCTCTTCTATCAAGTGTGGCGAGTTGGGCCACCGTGCTAATGAATGTAGGAACAAGGTTCTGAAGTGCTTCAAATATGGAAAGATAGGTCACCGTATTACAAATTGCAAGAGTGATGGGCTGACTTGTTATAATTGCGACGAGCAGGGTCACATTAGTACTCATTGTCAGAAACCAAAAAAAGGTTCATTTTGGAGAGAACGTTTTGCTTTGACTGGGTCAGAGACCACTAGCTCAGATAGATTGATTCGAGGTACGTGTTTTATCAATGATATTTAGCTGATTGCTATTATTGACATGGGTGCAATGCATTTTTTTATTTTGCTTGATTGTGCTGAGAGGTTGAGTTTGAAATTGTCTGCTATGGTTGGGAGTATGATTATTGATACTCCATCTCTGGATCTGGTAACTAATATATGGGTTTGTTTGAGATGTCCGATGACTATTTATGGTAAGAGTTGCAATGGACTTAGTCTGTCTACCATTGAGAAAACTCAATGTTATCCTTAGAATGAACTGGTTGGAGTTCAACCATGTTCATATCCAGTGTTTCGACAAGTCAGTGTCATTTCCAAAGTTTGATGCAAGTGATGAGTTATTTGTGTGTGCTAAGCAAGTGGATGAATTCATTAAGGATGATGTCAAAGTCTTCATGATACTAGCTTCTATGAAGGCTGAAAGCAAAGTTGTGATTGGTGAACTATGAGTAGTATGCGATTTTCTAGAAGTGTTTCCCAATAATATCAATGATTTGTCGTCGAAGCGCGAGGTTGAGTTTGCCATAGACTTGATATCTGGTACTAGTCCGGTGTCGATGGCTCCGTATAGGATGTCTGCTTTTGAGTAAGCTGAATAAGCAATTGGAATAGTTACTTGAGAAGAAGTATGTTCGACCGAGAGTTTCGTCATGGGGAGCGCCAATGTTGTTGGTCGAGAAGAAAGATGGTAGCATGTGGTTGTGTGTTAATTATGGACAGTTGAATAAAGTTACCATCAAGAACAAGTATCCTCTTTCGAGAATTAATGATTTGATGGATCAATTGGTTGGTGCTTGCGTGTTCAATAAAATTGATTTGTGGTCGGGTTATCATCATATTCATGTGAAACAAAAAGATATTCCAAAGACAATGTTTAAAACAAGGTGCGGTCATTATGAGTATTCAGTGATGTCGTTTGGTGTATCGAATGCGCCTGAAGTGTTCATGGAGTACATGAATAGAATATTCTATATGTACTTATATCATTTTGTGGTTGTGTTCATCAACGAAATTGTGATATATTCCAAGTTTGACGAAGAGTATGTGGAGCATCTGAGAGTGTTACTGCAGACCTTGAAAGAGATGAAGTTATATGCGAAGTTGTCTAAGCGTGAGTTCTGGTTGAGAGAGGTGAGTTTCCTCGGACATGTGATTTCTAGTAATGGTATTGTTGTTGATCCGTCAAAGATAGATGCAGTGTTGCAGTGGGAAGCTTTGAAGTCTGTTACGGAGATCAGAATTTTTCTTGGTTTGGATGGTTATTACAAAAGGTTTATTGAAGGATTTTTGAAGTTAGAATTACCTTTAACTTAGTTGAATCGAAAGGGTCAAGCTTATGTGGGAAGTGCATTGTAAAGAAAGTTTTCAAGAACTCACTACTAAAAATAAGACATTTGGTTAAATGATTTTACATCAGATTTCAAGATATATGATGTGAAAAATATTTGTCAAAGGATTTTACATCAGATTTCATAACAATTTGAAGTGAAAAATATTTGATTTATGGATTTTACATCAGACATTTATTTCCACTGATGTAAAAAATAATGCGGTGGCAGTTTCGTAAATAATATGAACTTTTGTTATAAAGGATTTTACATCGGACCTGAATTTAAACCCGATGTGAAAAGTCCACTGATAAAAAAATAACAAGGTGGCAGTTTCGTAAATAATATAAAATTGTGTTATAAAGAATTTCACATCGGGTCTGAATTTGCATCCGATGTGAAACGTGGGCCTTTACATTGGGCCAAGTATCAACCGATGTGAATTCTGAACCTTCAATTTTCACTAAAACCCTACTTTGCCTTTACAAACCCAATTCATATCCTTTTGTTTCCTCGTCTCTCACTCTCTGCTCACGATCTCTTCACCCTAACTTCTTTTTCATCTTCTTCTTTCAAATCTCCTATGTCAAAGGGTATGAAACACAAACCTGAAGCGGCGGATCTGTATAGTGCATCGGAGGCGGAGCGATGGCTACGGTGATGCAAACAACACACTCGTGTTCGCATCACCGGAGAGCAACTTGTGATGATTGATCATGGCGTATACATTGGACGGAGGTGGATGCGTGTCGCGAGCGGAATCTGGAAAGGGTTGTTGCGGAAGTCTGAACAGCGTTGATGGTGGTCGTGGGTACCTCCGATCCATGGTGTCATCGTGAAACATCCTGTCGTCGCGGCGTCAAGGTTGCAGACGCGAGGCGGTTGCGAATCGGATCGTCGGTCGTATGTTATTTCTTTACGTTTCTTCTTATTGTTCCTATTGATGCGTATGACCGTGTTGTTGTGAGAGCTGTGGATATGTCTTCAAGGTAATGAGCTTCACACCTTGCCCACCACATGTTCGATGAAAGTCTCAAACAAATCTTTTCTTCCTATATCTTGGTTATATTACTTGATTTATATTGTGTTTTTGATGTTAGGTTGATGGCTCTGTAATGTTTGTTCGAGGAAGTTAATGAAAGTTGTGAAGAAATTTTATTTTTGCAGTTTTTTTTTGTAGATGGATGAGTGGTGAATTGTTTTGTATATGAATCACTCCTTCACCGTTTCAATGGTAATATGATTCCTCTCACAATTTTAACTAATTCAAATAAATGGATTTCATTTTATAGTATTTTTAACTTTCTGAAATCAATGGATCTCATCTTTTTGACACTGTATTCATGGGACTAGATTCATTTAACACTGTATTTATGGGACTAGATTCATTTGACATTGTATTCATGGCCATCAATATTTGTTAAGTGCAGGCTGAGTAGTTTCAAAGAAATTATTGGAAACCAACAAGATTCATATTTTTGCATCATAGAATGGGTAAGACATCCATTGCCTTTACTGTAATTAATTGTATTTAAAATTTATGATTTTGCACCATAGGTGGTTTACAAAAATTCACAATGGAAATTATAGGACAATAACATTCTCTCCATGTGTTTGGCAATGACAAGGAAGCTTGCTTGCATGGTAAGCTAATTGACTCTGTTGTAAACTTGCCTTCTGTTGAGGTTTGTAAATGATGTCAATTTTGTTTTGTTTTGACTCTATTGGAAACTTACAGTTCAAACAAAGAAAAACAATTTATTATGTGCTTCCTAAATATGTGCAGTGGTTGTGTATGTTAATTTAATCTTCCTTATATGACATCTTTAACTTTCTTTGATTCAAATTGTAATTTCCTCTCTTTTTGGTAACTGCTCCGAATTTGTTTACTAATTTGTGTTGGATAATGCTTTCAAACTTATCTTGCTCTTTTAATTAAAAAAAAAATTAGCATGCTCTGTATTTTTAGAAAAAAAAAAGACTATACTTAATCACTTGAAACCTACCATCAGGAGACTTCAAATTTTTTACCTCTCTAACCTGATTGTCAACTTTGACAAAGTTTACTGATGCAAATATTTCCAATATTCATGCATTATTATACATTTATTAGGTAAATAGTTAATGGTGATGTACATTATATGATTTATTTGATTATATGATACATTAGTCTGCCAATAACAATCAACTAATGTATTTCTTATATGATTATATGATACTTTAGTATGTCAATAACAATCCTCTAATGTATATCTAATATGATTTCTACGAGATGCAAGAGGTTTTGTTTGTGTGATTTATGTGAAATTAGTGAATGTCTTCCTTTTTAAAACTTTTAGTAAGAAAATATAGGAAGCTTCATCGGAGGATAATGAGTATCGGAAGATCAATTCTTTCTTCATTTTAGGAAGACGATTTCATCCCCCATGATTAATATTTTTAGACTGTTTATTTCCTCCCCATGATTAATATTTTTAGACTGTTTATTCTCCATATATCTCACCATCCATGATGTAAGAAAATTCTGATTTCGTATCTATTTTGGATTGGATTTATGCTAGTTACATTTTCACTGTATTTCAGGTGTTCTTTAGTTCTCATTCTGGTGTGTTAATTTCTTACATTTGGCAGGTTGAAAAGATGCTTCTTGGTAGAGAGAAGCCTAGTCCAGCTGATATTGAGAATGCGAAAAAGGCTCTTGATGTAATTTCTGCCTTTTGAAATACATTGAAATTACCTTACATATCTGTCTTTAAACAATTCTAACAAAGTTTATTATATGGATGTATATTTTGGTCCAGGAGCAAGAAAGAGCTTTACTTGAAGCACTTGGTAAACTATTGGACGCTTAAATTAAGCTTTCCAATCTTTTCCTGATGTTTGCTTAAAGTCGGAGTTGTAATTGTAGGGGAAAAACTTCAGTTAAAGGATTTCTATTATTAATTTATTTAGAACTGTTACAGTAATTATCTTAATGACACGATTAGAAGCTACATTTTTTACATTTCTTTTTTGGTGATATTTGTTATAGGAGGGAAGTATTGACCTTATGAGGAGTGTCGAAAAGTTCAAACCTAAAGCTGGTTGTCAGTTCAGTACTTACGCTTACTGGTGGATAAGGCATAGAATAAGGATGGCTATATATATTTCATTTCTTTTATAATCTAGTTAGCTAAGCTTACGTTTTTTTCTTCTTTTTGAAATGTAAATTGTCTATATTTCATGAGATCATTGTATATGAACAAAGAATAAAATATACTATTGCATCACAATTTATTCCTAATATGTTATTTGTAAAGCAGAGATCTTTTCTATTTTCTTTTATTATGGTACCAAATAGCGACTTAAATGTGGTATGTGTGATGTTGGAAAAATACGAAAAATTAGGCACCAAAAAAAATTGCGGAGATTCCATCTGGATTCCGCTAAAAAAATAATTTTTTTAAGAAAGATAGCATACATATTACATCGGACGTGCCTTGCAACCGATGAAAAAACCTATATTTTACATCGGGTCAGAAAGGCAACCGATGTAAAAACCTACATTTTACATCAAGTCAGAAAGGCAACCGATGTAAAAACCTATATGTTACATCAGGCCAGAAAGGCAACCGATGTAAAAACTTACATTTTACATCGGGCCAAAAATGCAACCGATGTTAAATGTGCAATTATTTTTAAAAAAATTAAAGTTAAACCCATATTTCACATCAGACGTAACAGTCAACTGATGTAGTAGGTGTATTTTTCACATCGGGTTATTGCCCGATGTAAAATGTCTTTGATTTACTACATCGCTTGGCTTTACATCGGACCCAGACCCGATGTAAAATGTGATTTTCGCCCGATGTAAAAAGTCTTTTCTGCACTAGTGACTCAAGAGGAAGTTGACGTCTGCTCCAGTTTTGATTTTGCCGAATCGGAGTGAATTCTTTGTTGTGTATTGTGATGCTTCAAAGATGGGTCTAGGTGGTGTGTTGATGCAAAATGGTCAGGTTGTGGCTTATGCTTCTAGACAGTTAAAAGTTCATGAGAGGAATTATCCTACGCATGATCTGGAGTTCGCAGCCATGGTATTCGTGTTAAATATTTGGAGGCATTATATGTTTGGTTCCATATTTGAAGTGTTCAATAACAACAAGAGTTTGAAGTACTTGTTCGATCACAAAGAATTGAATATGGGGTAGAGGAGATGGCTTGAATTTTTGAAGGATTGTGATTTTTTCTTGCGATACCATTTTGGTAAAGTCAATGTTGTAGCTGATGTGTTGAGTAGGAAGTCATTGAATATGTCGATGTTGATGGTTTGAGAGTTGGAGTTGATCTAGCAATTCAGAGATCTGAGTTTGGTGTGTGAAGTAACTCTTGATAGTGTGAAGTGTGGTATATTAAAGTTGGCCAGTGGTATCCTTGAAGAGATCAGAGAAGGTCAGAAAACTAACTTGGGATTATTCCACTGTTAGTGTTAATCAATTAAGGAAAATGAGGTAATTTCAGAATCAATGAGAATGGTGTGATGAGATTCACAGACGAGGCTTATGTACCAGATATGCAACAACTTAAGAAAACTATTCTTGAGGAAGGTCATATAAGTGGTTTGAGTATTCATCCCGGTGCTACTAAGATGTATCAAGACTTGAAGAGAATGTTTTGGTGGCCAGGAATGAAGAAGGAAGTAGTTGAGTTCGTTTATGCTTGTTTGACTTATCATAAGTCAAAGATTGTACATCATAAGTGATTGGGTCTGATGCAACTGTTGAGTATTTCAGAGTGGAAGTGGGACAACATTTCTATGGACTTTGTGACGAGTTTACCAAAGAGGGCAAAGGGGTGTGATTCCATTTGGGTTGTTGTTGATAAACTGACTAAATTAGAACCTTTCATTTCGATTAAGATTAGATTTCCTTTGTAGAAGTTAGATGAGCTATATATTGAAAAAGTTTTCAGCTTGCATGGTATTCCTTAGAGTATTGTGTCGGATAGAGATATGAGGTTTACATCGAGGTTTTGGCGGAGTTTGCAGGAAGAAGTGGGTATTAAGCTGAAGTTGAGTTCTGCTTATCATCCATAGACAGATGGTAAAACAGAGAGAACCGTCTAATCTTTGGATGATCTATTGATGGCTTGTGTACTAGAACAAGGAGATGCTTAGGACAACTACTTGTCGTTGATTGAGTTCGCCTACAGTAACAGTTTATATTCAAGTATTTGAATGGCACCGTTCGAGGCTTTGTATGGTAGAAGGTGTAGGACACCTTTGTGTTGGTATGAATTAGATGAAAGTGATGTGCTTGGACCAGAGATTGTTCAACAAACCTCTGAGAAGATCAAGATGATCCAAGAGAAGATGAAAACTTCGCAAAGTTGCCAGAAGAGTTACCATGATAAGAGGATGAAGGCACTTGAGTTCCAAGAAGGGAATCATGCATTTCTGCAAGTTACTCTAATAACTGATGTTGGTCGAGCTTTAAAGTCTCGAAAGCTCACGCCACATTTTGTTGGTCTATACCAGATCTTGCAAAGGATATGCTAGGTGGCTTATTGGGTTGTCTTGCCCCTGCCACTTGTTAATTTTCATGATGTGTTTCATGTGTCTCAGCCGGGGAGATACATTTTAGATCCATCTCATGTGATCCAAGTGGATTATGTACAGGTGAAAGAGAACTTGACTGTTGAGACATCGCCCATGTGAATAGGGGATCGGGAAGTGAAGCAGTTGTGTGGTAACAAGATTGCCTTAGTGAAGGTAGTGTGGGGATGACCAGCTAGTGGAAGCATGACTTGGGAGCAGGAGAGCCAGATGAGGGAGTCGTACCCGACTTTGTTTCCTTCAGGTAATTTTCTAGGGAGAAAATTCGTTAAGTGGTGTAGAGTTGTAACATCAGAAAATTTGATTAAATTATTTAATAATATTATTCGTATTTTATTTAATTAATTAGTATTTATTGTGATTTTAATTAAATATGTATGGTGATTTGTATGTGCATGTGGAGCATGGGTGGGGTGTAGTGAAAGCCTGATAGGGTGTTAGAAGAATGAGAATAATTAAAATAATTAAAAATAATTAGAATTATAGTTATTTGGATTAATAATTAAAATAAAAAAGAAAATAAGTGTAAGTTCTGTGACTTTTGGATTGGCTGCATTTTGGTAAAACAACATGTTGTTAGCAAGATGTTGAATCTGGTGTTCTTGCCATGACAGTACAGTCAGACATCATGTTCTACATGATGTTGTGACATATTCCAGGACATGTTATACCAGATAGTTAGGGCATGACTATTTTGTTATTTTGAGTGTGACCTTTAAGTATGTTATGATTCACACGTATGTGCTATCCAAGGAAGGTTTTTTTTTGGAACTTTTGTTTTAACAGATTGTGATGGTTTTCTGAAACAGGATCGTTGAGCCTTTTTAGGAAACTTTGTATTTTGTTCCTATTTTTGTGCAGGAAATTGTGCTTGTGATTCCAAGCTGATTCCTGATGAATTACGCCTCAAGAAGCCCAAGTACAGTAGGTCTGAAGGCTATTTAAAGAAGACCTAAACCTAATGTATTTCACGACTTTCACTTTTGTAAAAACTAGGGGAAGTTTTAGAAACTTAGGTTTTGAGAGTCTCTTGTGTGCGACTTTGTAAGTCACCCTTTGTATCGTTTGATACATTATGGTATACATATTGTTGATTGTATGTTGTTCTCACTCTAAAGCTTTTAAGCAAAGGAGTTGAGTATTGTCCTGGGTTGAAGTTGTGAAGTAAAACCGAGTATTGTTCTTGGTCAAAAGTCTTGGCCTAGTATTGTAGTAGAAAGAGGGTACATCTTTCTTTTTGGTTTCTCGAGGCATGGTTATTAGGATTATAATTGTTTGCTAGGAAGTGAGAGGGGGATCTCATATCTAGATGGCGATTTCTAGGTAGAAGTAGCACAAGGTAGTGATTAGGCGAGAAGTTGTAAACGAGGGAGTTTAACTTTGAACTAATGCTATCATAGTGGATTTCCTTCCTGGCTTGGATGCCCCTATATGTAGGTGATGTTGCACCGAACTGGGTTACCAATTGATTGTGTTGTTTATCATTCTGCATTTAATTCTGCATAATTTTACAATTTGATAAAATTGTTCTGTCAAGACTGCAAATGTCAAAACATCAGTCATGACTTTGTACTTTGATATTAAGACATCAGAATCACCATCATGTGTTGCATGTGCCAGAAAATTTCAATGAGATTTATGGGTGGAAAAATAGAAAATTAGAGAATATGAGGGGAGTGGTGAATATTGTAACATAAGTTGGGCCTTAGTGCAATTTTTAAGAGATTAAATAACTAGGTTAATGATACATAGTGGTTAGTAGAGTTTTGGCAAAAAAACAGTACGGGAAAACAGAATTGGGAGAGAAGAGGCTAGGAGAGCAACGACTTAGGAAAATCTCCATTGTTAGAGCTTTAAGGTGCTTTTGCTGGAAAATCCGAGGTAGGGAATATTACTCCAAATATGGTGTTGAATGTATGATTAGGTAGAGGGAAGTCCTTAATCCCATTAGGTTTTTCTCCTAATTTTTTCCCTTTTAATGAATGAATGATGAATAAGAGTAAAATTTTGTAATACCATGATTTATGTGTTGTATTATATGAAATTCATGTACTAATTTGCCATGAAATTTGTGTGTTATTGTTAGTGAAGATGGTATGAGTTAGTGTTTCTATGTTGTTTTGATTTTGATGAATAAGACATGTAAAAACCATGATTAATCGAAGAAAGTGTATGCTAATTGATAGATAAATGATGTATTGATGTTAGATAATGTTTTCCCTATTGTTGTTGATCAATTTGGGGGCTAGGAAGGGAAAATCAGAGTTTTAAATTGAACTCCATGGTCAAAATTGCAGATCCTATTTTTCGCTTCAGGTGACAGATGCCACCCTCGTGACGATTAGGTCGTCACGACTTTGAAGGCGCTAATGGACGCCAGCTTCCTGGCGGTAGACTGTCATGGTCCCCAAACCTAGTTTTGTGGGACGAGTGTTATAGGGATTGATCGTGATGACTGGATCAGATCCTGTAGAATCAGGCCGCCAAGTGCGTCAGGGATGCTGGTCGTATGGAAAGGAGGGAGGTGTACCTGCAAGGCACTCCGACGCTCAAGTGAGAAAGGGTCAGAGAAAAGGGGCAAGTACAAAGTATGAATTCTTAGGGTGAATATTGGATACCTGACCCTCTCAAGCGAGAGGGTTTATATAGAGCCCCCAGCGCGTGGCCAACGGTCCTATTTTCGGGGCGAAATAACCGTTTTCCCCAAAGAATAGGCAACTACCCAAACTAGCCATTATGTCGGGCAGGGTGCCCAAAACTAGTCGTTATGTCGGGCATAGCCATAGTTCTGGGTACCTGCCCATAGCTGTTCGGGGGGAAATGAAGCCGTGCGTGACAGGAAGTAATTCCGGGGAGGAATGTTGCATTCCTTGCCCGGTTGGAGGGTCAGAAAGGTAACTTTTTCCCCTCCGTGGATTGGACTTAGGCAATTTGGGCCGCTCTGGAGCAGAGGCGGATTGGGTCAATTCTAGCCATTGGTCCAGTCCAGAACAGGATCCCCCCAAGTCGTTGCTCCCGAGCATGGGAGTGATGACTTAAGGACTGCTCGTTGCTCCGGGGAGCCAGTGTAGAGTCGTCGTTTGAAGACGAGGAGGATTGTCTCAAAGTGCTCGTGGCCCTAGATGTTCGTGAGATTCGTGGTCGTGACTTTATTGTCCGGTGTCCGGGGAGACAAAGGGTCAGACAGAATTGGAAACGTTGGGTTGCCACATGTGCCTCGAGCTCCGTGTAGCAGTTAATAGGCAATGATGGCTAGTGGGTAGTCATTATGGCCTACGGGCGCGTGGTTGTACGTGCCCCTTTGTATAAAAAGGTGGAAAATCGTTCCATTTGGGACTTTTTCTTTCTGATTTCTCTTCGTCTCCCCCAAGTTCTCGCCCATCACCATTCTCTGACTCTCCGACCACCGTAACAGGCTTCCGAGCAGCACCTTTCTTTACTCAAATCAAGTAATTTTTCTGATCTGGAACTCGTTCTGCTTCTGTTTGTTGTTAGTGGTAGATTGCATGTGGTTAGGGCTAGCTTTAGAGGACAAAATAGATGGATTTCTAGTGACTGTTGGTGGTGGACGGTGGTCGTGCCACTTTTCTACTTCTGACATGTCAGCAGACGTGTCTGCATGTTCCGGTTATGAGGGCGATTGATGGCGTCGTCGCGATGGCGACGCTTGCGTAACCGTCGTGATTTTTCATTTTTTGAACGAATGATGAGTTTTCCGGCAGAATAACTCCAGATTTCGGTGAAGCTTCGTGATTTCCGGCGGAGCTTTGAACGGAAACTGGGATTGAGTGCAGGGAAGCTCCTCGTCAGTCGACGATATGTTTCGAGTGGCTCCTCGCGGGGAGGTTCCAACCTTTCCTTTGATGTTAGGGCTTAGGGCGGGGACGATATCCTTAGCCCTTTACGCGCCCTTTCACTTGACTTAGCAGTGGAAGGGTGGATTTGATTTGCTGTCGAATTCACATTCTTCTCTGCTTTTCAGGTTATCGACATGGCGACGGGGCCGGATAGAGAAGTTATTTTAGACACCTCTGAGGAGGAAACAGGATCCTCGGACAAGAGTAGCTCGACGGCTTCGAGCTCGTCGGCTTCGAGCTCTCCAAGTGATGTCGGGGAAGAGGAGGTTCGGGATGATATGGACGAGGATGTTGCTGATGATTCCGCGGAGGAATGGGAGGTGGCTGAGCCTGCTGAGCACGTGTCCAAGCTTGCGGGGGATGCTTTTACTGTAGTCGGGCCTGAGGGAGAGTGGAAGGTGCACTTCCCTTCCAAAGACGAGCAGATCTGCACAAACTTCGGGGACCGTTTTATGATGTACGAATATGCCTTCAAGGAGTTGGGCTTGAGGCTGCCGTTCACCGATTTCCAGCAGTCATTGTTCGAGTATTTGAGGTTGGCCCCCACGCAGCTGCATCCGAACTCTCTGGCCTTTATCCGGGCGTTTGAGTTGGTGTGTGAGCATCTTGCTATAGGGACTACTCTCCCTCTGTTCTTCACTGTCTTCCATCTTCAGCGGCAGCTGTCGGGGAGGAAGTACGGCTGGGTTTCCTTGAAGCAGCCCCGCAAGCTGTTCAAGCCTTTTTCGGAGTCAATAAGGACGTTCAAGGAACGTTATTATGTCATGGAACCCTTGTCCGAAGCTGCCTAGGACAACACATATGTCTGGGAGATAGAGGTTAACGAGGATGGAAACGAGCTGCACGACGAGGAAGGGAAGTATATTGGGCGGAGACTTTACAAGTTCCCCATCCACTGGTCACCCGACCACTTCACCAGGGAGCCCAGTGATTATGTATTCCAACCGAGCGAGCTGCTCGGGCAGGATGCCGCGGCGTATGAGGCGCTGGTGAACTGGGTCAACTCCTTTCGGCTTGCTGAGTGCTGGACAAGCAAGGGCAGTCCGATCTTCGAGGAGGACGGGAGCCAGAGAGTTGAGCGTAGATTCATCAATGTTAAGGCACTGCTGGAGTGCAAGACTCCCGAGGACGCTAAGAAACTGCTCGGTAGTCTTAGTTATTTAGATTTTGTTCATGTCATTTCTTTTTCTCATATCTAACGCATTCATGTTTTGCTTGTGCAGGTGAGATGCCTCAGGCTCATGATCGGGTTGTGAGGAACGCTCTGGCGAGGAACAAAGTTGGAGCGGCTCCTCCAAAATCTCGGTTTGCTGGTGGCCGTGTTCCTCCTTCGGCGTAACCTGCTGCGGGGACCTCTACTTCTCCCACTCCTGCCCCCCGGGGATCTCCTTTGCCTTTGGCCGGGCGACCAAAGCGGCCAAGGATTACTGATGCCGTGGACCTTACTCGGGTAACGGAGAAAGGGAAGTTCGAGCTACCTCTCTGCATCCTTGATAGGAGGTTCTTTGAAGGCAACTCTTTAGTTGTTCCCCGGGCAGAATCTCTTCGCTTGAAAGGTATGGATCGCCCGAGCAAGAGGGCGCTGGTGGCCCAGGACGCTTCTGCCTTGGTCAGGATTCTAGACATGGTGGCTGTGTATGCTGAAGGGGACTCCGCGACTGAATCCGAACTCAATGCTGCCCACGTTTCTGTGGCATCCCTTAAGGAAGAGGTCAAGATTGTCGGCGAGGCTTGGAAGAAGGCTGAAGAGGAAGCGGCCAGGTTGACGGAGGAGAACTCCAAGCTGGCGGCGGAGAAGAAAGCTGCCGAGGAGCTGATCAGGGAGCTGAGGGCGCTCAATGCCCCGGGTGCTGACGAGCCAGACGATGTGAGAAATTTGAAGACTAGATCCGAGCTGGTTGCTCGTATACTGCTGGCCGAAGATGATGGCATCGCCGTTGCAGAGGAATCCTTCGGAAACGCCGTGGCTCAGCTGCGGGTGGTGAACCCTGGGCTTGAAATTACTGCCGAGGGTACTCACTACCTGGCTCATGTCGAGGATGGCCGTATTATCGTGCCCGATGGTGTCCTTGGAGGTACCCCCGAGGATTAGCCCGTAGAGGATCAGGAACCCGAGCCAGAGCCTGCCGAGCATGCTGATGAGTGAGGAGTTTGTTATTTGATGTTGTTGTAATTCGTCTGGCCTGCGTGCCGTTGAATTATTGTAATTTATTTTGGGGGGGCATGGCCCCCGTTTTATGTAACAACGTACAATTGTGGTCTTGTCGGCCACTTGTTAAATTACACGTATTTAGTTCTGTTGTTTGCATGATTTTACTTGCTTTTATTTTTGCTAAGTATCGTATTCATGCTCGCTGTGAATGTATGTCCGCCCGTGATAGGGGGTATTTGACTTGCGTGAATATTTTTTTGGGGGGATTGCTCGTAATAGATGTGTTCGGCAGTGCGGGGAACTGGTCGAACTGCCAGGGAATATCCTGGCGGGGAGCGAAGCTCAGGTCGCGTTTGATGCCTGAGTTCGCAGCGTGAACGTCCCATCGCGAGCTGGGGTTCTGCCAATCATGGTACTTTGACGACGGTGATGCTCGATTGAGGACCGCTATCGAGTAATTACCCGGCTTGTTATTGAGCGGGGTTATGCTTTAATCGTATGTGACGCTTGTAGCTAGACGTGCATAGTGGTCGGTAGCTGACGTTCGTCATTGCGACGGGCCGAACCGATGATTTAGCTGTAATATTGTTTTAGCTTTTCAGCGTTCCATGGTCGAGCAAGTTCTTCCCCAGTGAGATGTTCTACGTAGTAGGCCCCATTTTCCGTTTTTGCCCGGACGTGATAGGGTCCTTCCCAGTTGGCTGCTAGTTTGCCTTCGCGAGAGTCTTTGTGGTTTCTTCTTAGAACAAGGCTCCCCACGTCGAACTCTCACCGTATCACCTTGGCGTTATGCCTGATGGTAATTTTTTGTTTTAGTGAGGCTTCGCGGAGGGCTGCCCCGGTTCTGATCTCCTCGACGAGGTCAAGCTCTTCTCTCATAGACTCGTCGTTCATCTCCTCGTCTAGGGGAGACTCTGTCCGCCTCGAGGGCACGTGAACTTCGACGGGGATTACAGCCTCGGTTCCGTATGCTAGACGGAAAGGTGTTTCCCCGGTCGTTGAGTGTGGAGTCGTACGGTATGCCCACAGTACGATGTGCAGTTCCTCAACCCATGCCTTCTTTGTTTCGTCCAGCCTTCACTTGAGGCCTCGAAGGATGACTCGGTTGGCCGCTTCAGCTTGCCCGTTTGTTTGAGGGTGCTCCACGGACGCGAAGTGCTGTTTCGTGCCCAGTTGGGCGACGAAGTCTTGGAACTTCCTGTCCGTGAATTGCGTCCCGTTGTCCATTACTATCGCTTGGGGAATACCGAAGCGTGCAAGGATGTTTCGTTTGTAAAAACGCAGGATGTTGGGAGCAGTTATTTTGGCTAGAGCTTCTGCTTCTATCCATTTCGTGAAATAGTCCACGGCCACTATGAGATATTTGTTCTGACTTGATCCTACCACGAAGGGTCCTAGGATGTCTAGGCCCCACCAGGCGAATGGCCACGGGGAGGACATAGCTTGGAGCTCGTTGGGTGGAGCCAGGTGCATGTCCCCGTGCCGCTGGCATTTATCGTACTTCTTCACGTGCTCTTTCGAGTAGTTTTGCATGGTCGGCCAGTAATATCCTGCACGGAGAGCCTTTCGAGCAAGGACCTCCCGCCAAGATGTTGGGCGTTGATTCCTTCGTGGATTTCGTGCAGGATGTGTGCGACCATTTCCTCCTCGACACATTTGAGCAGCGGAATGGAGAATCCCCGTCTGTAGAGTTTACCTTCGACCAAGACATAAGAGCATGCTCTTCGCATGACTATGCTGGCCTCCTTTGGGTCGGACGGGAGTTCGTCTTTGGCGAGATAGTTGTAGACTGGGGTCATCCAACAGTTGTTGTCGTCGATCACTTGCACGTCGAGTGTCGGGGAGGCCTTCTCGATGCTGGGTCGAGGAATTACTTCCTGTATGACGGACTTGTTTCCGCCTTTCTTCTTCGTGCTGGCTAGTTTGGATAGCATTCTGCTCGCACGTTATGTTCGCGGGGAACATGTTTTACTTCCATTGTTGTGAACTTCGCCATTTCCTTCTTTACCAGGGCCAAGTATTCGGTTAAGTTGTCGTTTTTGACTTGGTATTCACCCCGGACCTAGAGGGCCACGAGTTGTGAATCCGTACAAATGACTACTTCTTGTGCGCCCGGGTCCTCGGTAAGGCGTAGCCCAGCGAGGAAGGCTTCGTATTCCGCCTGGTTATTGGAGGTTGGGAAAGACAGTGTGAGTGATACCTCGACGATAATTCCTTCGTCGCTCTCCAGTATGATCCCTGCGCCGCTTCCTGCCGAGCTTGAGGCACCATCGACGAAGATGGTCCACTTGCGCGCTTCACTCGCGGGGGAGTCTGTGAATGTCATCTCCGCGACGAAGTCGGCCAGAGCTTGGGCCTTAAGGGCTTTTCTGCCCTCGTATTGGACGTCAAATTCGGACAGTTCTAGCGACCATTTGAGCATTCGGCCAGCCATATCTGGTCATCTGAGCAGCTGCTTTATGGGCTAATCTGTTCGAACCACGATTGTGTGAGCCAGGAAGTAGTGTCTTAATCTTCTGGCTGCATTGATGAGGGCCAGTGCCACCTTTTCTATCTGTTGGTATCTTAACTCTGGTCCTTGCAACGCTTTGCTTTTGAAATAAATGGGTTTCTGCCCGTCAGGCGTCTCGCGAATGAGAGCGGCACTCACTGCTTCGGTCGCAACGGCCAGATATAAGTATAACGTTTCGTCGCTGTCCGGTCGAGAGAGGACCGGCGACTCTGAGAGTGCCCGTTTCAGATGGAGAAGGGCCTTGTCGCACTCCTCGGTCCTTTCGAATGCTGCCTCTTTGCGGAGGAGTTTGAAGAATGGCAGGGTGTGCTGGGCGGACTTGGCCACGAAACGAGATAGTGACGCGAGCATCCCGTTGAGGGACTAGATGGATTTTTTGGACTTGGACGTAGGAAACTCGGAGAATGCCCGACATTTGTCGGGGTTGGACTCGATTCCTCATTCTGTTAAGTAGAAGCCGAGGAATTTTCCTGCCCGGACACCGAACGTGCACTTCTCCGGATTGAAACGCATTTTGTATTTCCTTGCCTGTTCGATGACTTTTCGTAGATGGGCGGTATGATCGGTTTCCTCATGGGATTTTACGATCATGTCGTCCATGTAGACTTCGAGCATGTCGCCTATTTCTCCCCGAAACACTTTGTTCATCATTCGTTGGTACGTTGCACCGGCGTTCTTCAAGCCGAAGGGCATTACGTTGTAGTAATAGTTGCTCGATTCGGTCATGAAGGTCGTGTACTTTTTGTCGGACATTGCCATTGGGATTTGATTGTAGCCTGAGTAGGCGTCCATGAACGATAAAAGTTTAAAACCAGCAGAATTATCAACAAGTTTATCAATATTGGGGAGGGGGTAGGCATCCTTCGGGCATGCCTTATTGAGATCGGTATAATCAATGCACATGCGCCATTTTCCATTAGATTTTTTAACTAATACAACGTTGGATAGCCAAGTGGTGTACTTGGCTTCCGAAATAAATTTGGCCTCGAGGAGGTCCTTTACAGCTTTTTCAGCAGCCTCCATTTTCTTTGGAGACTGCTTCCTTCTACGTTGTGCTACGACCTTGATGGCCGGGTCAATTGTCAGCTGGTGACAGGCGGTGGACGGATCCAAACTGGGCATTTCTGCGGCGCTCCACGCGAAGAGGTCGGCATTCTCTCTGAGGCATGCTTTGTGCTGCTTCCTCGCGATGTCAGGCAGGTCAGCTCCGATCTTCACTCCCCGTTGGGGGTCTTCGCCGAACAGAACTATCTCGAAGTTGCCATCTGGGATTGGGCGCATCGGATGGGAGTTGTTGCTGGATGACGTGGATGGGTTGGCTGAAGCTGGTCGTTCCTCCTATTGGTCCTCAGGGAAGCGACTGTCAAGGTCGATAGAGTCGACTTGGGGCAGAGGCTTGGCCTCCTCGGAGCTGCTTGGCAGTGCTGGCTTGCTCGACGCTTTAGGCTTGGGCGCAATGGTGTTGAGCCCCTTTGTAGCTGTCTCAAAACACCGTCGGGCAGCTTCTATATCACCGTGGAGGGTGGCGACCATTCCTTTCGAAGTGTAATACTTCATCTTCAGGTGGACGGTCGAGGGCACTGCTACCAACTCGGCTAGAGTTGGCCTTCCGAAAATGCATTGGTAAAGCGACGGGCAGTCGATTACCAGAAATTGCACCTTGATGGATCTGGCCGTTTCAGCTGCTCCGAAGGTCACGATTAGCTCGACGTAACCCCACGGCTTGGTCACAGACCCGTTGAATCCCTGTAAATCAGACCCTACGTAGGGGGTAAGGTGCGATTCATCCAGCTGAAGCGTTGAGAACAGCTGGGAGTACATGATGTCGACCGAGCTGCCCTGGTCGACTAGGATTCGGCGAACGTCGAAGTTTGCCATTTAGGCTCTGACGAGCAACAGAATGCTTGAGTTTGGGGAGCCGCCGAGGAGTTCCTCCCTGTAGAAGGAGATGGGGACGGAACCCTTCGGGGCCTGATCAAGCGTGGTCACTTTGTTCGAGCTGGTGTTGATCAGGTGTTCGAACTTCCGTTTCACGGACCCCGCAGTAACTTTGTTGAAACCCCCGCCAGAGATGACCATGGCAGAGGGAAAGGTATCCCACGGGCTGTGGGTCGCGAAATATGCAGGGGCGCTGAGCCCGTTAGGGACGTTGAAGTCCTCGGGTCGCGATATGGACATAGCGACCTGTATGTTGGCGTTTTCCGAGGAGGGTACCTCCTCCTCGACCTTCTTGGACTCCTGGGCGTCCTGCCGAGGAGTGTCCTTCTTTTTCGCGAACTGCTTCAGGTGGCCGTCCCTGATCAGTATTTCAATGGCATCCTTCAGATGGATGCAGTCCTCCGTAATATGGCTGTGACTTTTGTGGAAGCGACATTATTTTGACTTGTCCACGTTTGGTCTGTTCGGCAGCTGTTTGGGGAAGCGGACCCCGACTTGTTTGAACTCCGAATTGGCACATTCGGTCAAAATCTTCTCCCTGGAAATGGTCAGGGGAGTGTAATCATGGAAACGCCCGGAGGGCCCTTTGCTGTCACGGGAGTCGCGGGGACGGTCCTCGTGCCTTCGTTCACCCCGACGAGATGTCGAGGCTTCTTCTCCTTTAGAGGCCCGAGCGTTCTCCTGGTGGCAAGATGCTCGGACGTTGCAGGCCGTAATCTTCTCTTCGTACTGAATGTAAGATTGGACTTTGAGGAGGAGGGCGTTTAAGTTCCTTGGTAGCGCGAGGCCAATGGCTTTAGAGAACTGGGAGTCCGGGTGGACCCCTTGTTCGAGCAGGAACTTCTTCATCTTATCTGTCGTCGGGACCTGCACAGCTTCCTTGTTGAACCTCTCGATATATGCGCGGAGAGGTTCGTCTTTCCCCTGGATTATGGCTCCGAGGGAGGCCTCAGTTTTGGGATGGCGGCGAGATGCTGTGAAGTGCCGCGAGAACATCCTGCCCAGTTGTTTCCACGAGGTGATGGATTCCTCGGGCAGTTGTTTATACTATGTCATTGCTCCCTTCCGAAGCGTGGTCGGGAATAATCTGCATTTGATGGCGCCCCGTACGCCACGGTAGTCTAGCAGCGCATCGATGTTCTCGATGTGCTCGTTGGGGTCGGTGGTCCTGTCGTATGTGCCAAGTGACGGGGGTTTCTCCAAGTCTTTTGGGAGACAGGTGGCCAAGATCTCCTGTGACAACGGGCCGCGAGGCTCGTCGTCGTCACTAGAACTGGTGTATGAAGGTGACGGGACAGGATGCTCGCGTCGGCGGTTCCTTCGCGGAGAAGGTGAGCGGTTCCTTTGAGGAGAAGGTGAGTGGTTCCTTTGAGAAGAAGGTGAGCATGCCCGTCCTTTGGACTTGATCGGAGGAGATTCCTCGTTCCTTCGAGTCCTTTTGTGGTCATGAGCATGCTGGTCACGCGGGGAGATTTGGCCGCGCTTTTGGGCTACGCAAGGATCATGCTCTTGACGCAGTCTTCGGTCGATTTCTCTCCATGGCTGCGGGCTTCTTGATCGTCGCTGGTTCCTCAGCGTAGGAGGGGATCTTGGACGACGAGACTCTTCTAGTGCCCCGATCATCTCGTTTTGCTGCAGGATCAGGGTGTTAGTTTTGTTGAGTGCCTCCAGGAGGGCTGCCATGGCCGGGTCGGCGTTGGGCGGAACAGGAACGAATTAGAGGTCGAGAGACGGTTGATCGTTGTTGCGATCAGCAGGGGTAGGGGAAGGAGAAACAGTGGCTCCATCCCTAAGGAAACGGGCATCTCGGAGGAGAGATGATTGGCCATCAACATCAGATTTGTTGACGGGGAGGATGGTTGATTGGAGAGCATCCTTGGAGCGATCTTGGGAGGCCATGATCGTGATGATGTTTGAGAATTGTTTTGATCTTCGATTACTGAGGAAAGAAAGATGGGGAGAACAAAGGTTCCCACAGACGGCGCCACTGATCGTGATGACTGGATCAGATCCTGTAGAATCAGGCCGCCAAGTGCGTCAGGGATGCTAGTCGTATGGAGAAGAGGGGGGTGTACCTGCAAGGCACTCCGACGCTCAAGTGAGAAAGGGTCTGAGAAAATGGGCAAGTACAAAGTATGAATTCTTAGGGTGAATATTGGATACCTGACCCTCTCAAGCGAGAGGGTTTATATAGAGCCCCCAGCGCGTGGCCAACGGTCATATTTTCGGGGCGAAATAACTGTTTTCCTCAAAGAATGGGCAACTACCCAAACTAGCCGTTATGTCGGACAGGGTGCCCAAAACTAGCCGTTATGTCGGGCATAGGCATAGTTCCGGGCACTTGCCCATAGCTGTTCGGGGGGAAATCAAGCCGTGCGTGACGGGCAGTAATTCTGGGGAGGAACGTTGCATTCCTTGCCCTGTTGGAGGGGCAGAAAGGTAACTTTTTCCCCTCTGTGGATTGGACTTAGGCAATTTGGGCCGCTCTGGAGCAGAGGCGGATTGGGCCAATTCTAGCCATTGGTCCAGTCCAGAACAGGGATGATGGTTGGGTGTGGTGGGCGGATGACAGGCGTCGCCCTAGTGACGGGCAACCCATTATGCTGCGCGAATGAGGGTTGTTTGCTCAATTGCATGGAATTGAGTTATCGGTTCCAATTATTGAGGTTATGTTATGATTATGCTACTATTTGGCCACTTTTTCGAGGTATTTTGGTGTTGTTTATTATTTGTTATGGACTTAATCCATTGTTGTGATGTTGTGCATGTGATGTCATATGTTTAAATTATGACATGTTTTATGTAACCTGTGTTACGGAGCAAGTTTAAGTTATGTTTGAGCGACACCCTATGTGCACAGTTGTTTTAAATTCGTATTATTTTAATTTGGGGTTGTTAGGGTGTTACAATTAGGTTGAATTTGTATAATCTCTAGTGTCTTTCTTTCTCCCTAATCTCTTTTACTTTTCAGTTCTTTTCTTTCTGTTAGTTTTTCATCTATCTTTTTATTTTGCTGCTTGTTTACATGTTTGTTTTTAACATATAATTTTTCAAATGATTTTGTTTTAGATAAGTTATTCATCAACTAAATAAATTAACAAAGAAAAAATAAATTGTTTCGATTTATTTTTTATGAATTAAAAGTTAATTTTATATTTCTCAATAATGTATTACAATTTTTTACAATTTTTTAAGAAATTATAACGAGTTTTATTCAAATTTTATATTGTTTGTATTTAAATATAGATCAAAAAAATTATTAACTATTCTTGTCAGAATACTTTTACTTTAACAGTTCATGTAAACAATTAACACATTTTTTAGAGTGAAGAGGGCTTCTTAAGACCTACTAACAAAAAATCAAGCAAGAAAGCACGACATTCAGAATAACATAGACTATCCCCAACAATACTCAAGTTAACTTTGCTAAGGAATCAACACACTTATTAGCTTCACGTTTAATCTTTATCGTTTTGACCTCTGCTAGTTTCGCCATAATGCTCTTCATTTTGCAAATTATGCTCTTACCCTTCTTCTGGATGTTGTTGTCCTGAAATAAATTAACCATTTCTTAACTGTCAATTTGAAGATCTACTTGCTCGTATTATTTGAAAAATAATAAAAACTTTTACTTTTATAAAATATAAAATAAATCTAGTATATATAAAATAACACTTTAGTTTGTACCAATGAAAAATAAAAAATAAAAAATAAAACAAAAATTTATTAGCTATATTTTTTTTTAAAATTAACTTAATGATTTTCTCTAGTATCGGGGCATCCCAAATTTCTTCGCTCAATGGTCAAGGCAGGAAGCATCCAACTCCAGTCTCTAGTAGCCATCAACGCAGCTCCAGTCTCTCGGCGCTCCGAAAGCTTCTAGCGTAAAAAAAAAAGGTTGTGTCCGGATGTGTATCTCCGAAAGCAGGGGGCATAAAGAAAATTTCACAAGGTGTCTAAGAGTATCAAGGGGTGGATTAAGAAACTCTCTCTTTCTTTTTTTGCAATTTTGTCTTGTAATCATGGGCTTATGATAAAAAGTGAGAAGTGGACTTATGAATTTTGTAGAATTTGTAATTCTTGGACATTATTCTTTTTTTGCAATGGATAATTTTCTTGTTAAAGTTTGTTAAGTAATATGGACATATTTGCAAATCAAAATGGATTAAAAGAGTTATTGAAAAATGAGTTGGATAATTGAAAATGTGGATTGAATTAAACATTGGATATGAAATGTGGGTTTATGAATTAAATTGTTTTAGAAAAAATGGTTTGAAACATGGATATGATAGATTTTTGGATTATTTGGAATTGAATTCGAAATTTAATGGAATATGATTGTATTTGGAAAGAAAATGGATAATGAATATGTATTTGATATATATGTATAATGGATAATGGGTATTCAAGTGGATAAAGGTTTAGAAAAATTGGTGATCAAAATGGGTAGGAGAAATGGTGAAACTAATTTGGATAATTGAAATGAGAATGGATGATGAATAAAAAAAGGTGAATTTAGGAAAGAATGGATCTTGAATGGATATTAAAAGCATGCCTTAAACTTATATTTCAAGCAAGCCATAATGATGAATCTTCCAACTTGAATCAAATCTTGGGTGAAACAAGTTTTTAAGAACTTAATGCCACGATGAATCCAAAGATCAACACTTGCATCTCAACTAATCAAAAGGTTTTGACTTAGCAAAATTCTTTTTCCATTGATGATCTAACCACAAAGGTAATTCCTTGAGAAAGCTCCAATCCTCATTAAAGATATTGACTTGTGAAGCAAATAACTAGGAGAAACCCTAAGATGATGATCAACTTGCAATAAAGAAAGAATAGTGCTCAATGTTGCCTTGAAGAAGAAAACCCTAGCACAATGAACTTCCATTGAGGAACCATTATCAATGCTCAAGCACAATGAACAGAAACCCTAATTCCATTGTTCTTGAGAAATCTTTGATGAAGATATCCTTGTGGTTTGATGGATCTGATTTTGAACCAAACTTCTTGTGAATCAATGCTTGATAAGCACAAAACAACTTGATCTTGAAAAATAGCCCACCGACACAGATAACTTGCAATTGAAGCAAACTCTTGATGGTTTGACCAAGATGAGGTCAAACTTCCATCTGATCTAGACTTGAATGAATAACCACATTTGTCTTGGAATCAAATCCCTTGCCATTAAACTCCCTGCAAAACCCTAAACACAAAAAAAAAAAAAAAGACAAGCAAATTGCAACATATTTTTTGTATTTTGGTTAGAGGTCAGTAAACATAAAAAAAACATAAAGCTAGTAAGAAACACACAAATGCTTGGTGATCTCTGTAACACCCTTCTACCCCACAAAATACTCATGAATAAAATAACTAATTAAAGATAAATAAATCAGAGTAAATCACCACAAGGGTGCCACATTTCGTCATAAAACATCTGAATAACATCCTTCTCCGTAACACGGGTTTCAAATAATTTATAACAATTATTTCATCAATGCACTCAATGAGCAATTTTCAACCATCGCAGCGAAAATCTTAGTCATCAAAACATCTTTATTTAAAATACTTCAAAGAAGACTTCATAAAAAATAATAATAGCAAACATATCGTTCCACTCAAATGTTCCCGACCCTGATGTTACATATCAGAGCAAGACACCTTCTAAATTCAACGGAAATAAGACTGAATAACTTTAAAGGATAAATCTCCACGCACCAAGAGAGCTATTCCTGATCACCTTCACGTTACCCACATGGAGGCAACATTCAAACAGGCAGGGTGAGTAATCACAAATTATTATACAGATATAAAGAAAAAGATATACAAGTACAACAGTATCAACAGTTTATTTACACCGTCATAGTATCTTCACACACAATGAGCATCATTAAGTCATCATCGTCGTACATCACTTAAAATCACGTCATTAATAACATCATTTATTCACAGTTATGCAATGCCACATAGTATGAAATGCAACAAAATAGACTCATGCATGTGGTACCAATTCATTTTATGGACACTGGGCCATCACCCTCCAAAGATCCCCGCCATATGATTGATTCCCCCTTGGAACCGGAGCACGTCATAAACACTTCAATCCACACAATGGGATTTAAGCAACCACTGGACCGAAGTCCTAACATCGTCACTGGACCGAAGTCCTAAATTATGCTATGAATGCATGATGCAAAACGTCATAATAATCACCATCATAGGATCCTCAAGGTTGCATCATCATTCATGAGAATTCATCAAAACATCATAGTATAACATCAATCACATACGTCATAATTCATCATAATACTTCACAATACATCATGTTATAAGCATTAAAACACAACACTTCAATTAACCCACGACACAAGGCCAACAAAGAAACAAGACAACACGTAGGATAAATAAAAAATAAAAAAATATCTGCTCCTTCTAGCCTGGTACTCGCCCAGCGAAGCTGTTCGCTCGCTTGGGGTTCGCCCGGCGAAGCAGGGGCGAAAGCCTTCCCTCATACAAAATCCAGTAGCACCTCTTTTCCACCCTCCTTTCACCTCTACCCTCTCCCATTATAACAAAACATCATTCTTAGAAGGATCTATAACAATTCCACCACTCGATATCACATGACCAAGGAAACTCACTTCCTTCAACCAGAACTCGCATTTTGACAGTTTTTCATATAACTTCTTCTCTCTCTCAACACTCGCAACACCGTACGCAAATGCTCAACATGCTTCTCTTTAGATTTCGAGTATATCAGAATATCATCAATGAAAACCACAACAAACTTATCCAAATACTCATGAAAAACCTGGTTCATATACTCCATGAACACACTTGGTGCATTGGATACACCAAACGACATCACAGTGTATTCATAGTGACCATACCTCGTCCTAAAAGCTGTCTTCGGAATATCATCAGGCTTAACACGAATCTGATGGTAACTAGACCTCAAATTAATCTTGCTAAACATACAAACGCCCACTAGTTGATCCATCAAATCGTCAATTCTCAGGCGTGGATACTTATTCTTGATAGTCACTTTATTCAACTGCCTGTAGTCAATACACAACCTCATACTACCGTCTTTCTTCTTAACTAACAGCACAGGAGCACCTCATGGAGAAACTCTCGGTTGAACAAACTTCTTCCTAAGCAATTCTTCTAACTGTTTCTTTAATTCACTTAACTCAGAAGCTGACATCCGGTAAGGAGCCATTGACACCAGACTTGTACCTGGTATCAAGTCCACTGCAAACTCTACTTCACACTCTAGAGGCAAATCACTTATGTCGTCTGGAAATACATCTGAAAATTCACAGACAATAGGTAATTCGACACTCGCAGTTTCACGATCAATTTGCAACGATGCAAACAGTGCAAACACCAAGACTTCATTTTCCAGAAGTTCATCCACTTGCTTAGCAGACAAAAACATCAGCTCTCCACTATCACCAAACTCAAGAAATCTCACAGTCTTATTATAATAGTTGATATGAACATAGTTAAACTCCAACTAGTTCATTCCAAGGATGATATCAATTTGGTGCAAGGATACATACACCAAATCCATCACGAAACTCTTCCCAAAAATAGTTAAAGGACAACCCGAACACACAAAAGTAGTAGTGACAGAACCATTAGCAGGAGTTTCTATCACCATACTACCATTCATATCAGACAATTTCAAACCCAACCTAGTAGCACATTCAAGCGAAATAGACAAATGAGTAGATCCAGTATCAATAATAGCAACCAACTCCGTATTGTTAATAAAACAAATACCTCGAATCAAGTTATCCTTCATGGGGACTTCTGAACCACTCAAAGCAAACACTCTGCCATTAGTCTGAGCAGCAGTAGCAGTCTTCTTCGGCTTCTGACACTAGGTACTGATGTGACCCTGTTCACCACAGTTGAAACAAGTCAGACCTTCATCTTTGTAATCAATAGCTCTATGGACTCTCTTACCACATCTGTAACACCTCAACACACTATTGTTGTAACCCTCATCACAATGACCTTGCTCGCCACACCTGTAGCACTTAACTGAAGCGGGGGCTGCTCCCCCACTTGTCTTCTTCCCATCTGAAGCCTTTTGCTTCCCTTTGTCAGCTGGAGTCACATAAGGCTTTCCTCTAAACTGTCATTTCTCTTTCTTCTCACTAAGATGCTTATAATGGGCAGATCGAGCTCGACCATCCTCATCATAGATCCTACTCTTATCCACCAGCTCAACATACCTACGAATCTGTTGGTATCCAATACCCTGTTTGATCTCTGGTCTCAGTTCATTCTCAAACTTAAGACATTTAGAAATCTCAGCATCAACACGGTTGTAATGCGGACAAAACTTCACCAGTGCCTCAAATTTTGCATCATACTCTGCCACAATCATGTTTCCTTGCTTTAATTCAAGGAACTCTATCTCCTTCTTACCACGGACATCCTCAAGAAATACTTCTCCAGGAACTCTTTCTTGAATACAACCCAGGTTATTTCAGTTCCAACATCTTCCAATCTCTGACGGGTGTTATCCCACCAATCTTCAGCTTCTTCCGACAACATATGAGTACCAAACTGTACCTGCTGAGCGTCGGTGCATGCCATCATTCGGAAAATCTTCTCAATCACCTTGAGCCAGTTCTGTGCACCCTCTGGATCACGAGTGCCCACAAAAGTTGGCGGATTATTCCTCTGGAACTTCCCCGAAGCACGAAACTCATCAGGAGCTCCACCATTCTGATTGTTCTGTGCATTTTGAGCCATTGCTTGAGCAAGTGATTCCAACGCGTCAGCAATAGCACAATCGTTTCTTCCAGCCATTATGTACACCATCAACAATGTTAGAAGAAACAATTAATCGACACTGTACACACACTCATCGACTGACAGGGGACTGACATCATACAAAAACTTGGTCAGACAGACCGACATGCTCTGATACCACTAATGTAACACCCTTATACCCCACAAAATACTCACGAATAAAATAACTAATTAAAGATATATAAATCAGAGTAAATCACAACAAGGGTGCCACATTTCGTCATAAAACATCTGAATAACATCCTGCTCCGTAACAGGGATTTCAAATCATTTATAACAATTATTTCATCAATGCACTCAATGAGCAATATTCAACCATTACAGCAGAAATCTTAGTCATCAAAACATCTTTATTTAAAATACTTCAAAGAAGACTTCATAAAAAATAATAATAGCGAACATATCGTTCCACTCAAACGTTCCCGACCCCGATGTTACATATCAGAGCAAGACACCTTCTAAATTCAACGGAAATAAGACTGAATAACTCCAAAGGCTAAATCTTCACGCACCAAGAGAGTTAATCCTGATCACCTGCACGTTACCCACCTATTTTTATGAAGGTGTGTTTTAGCAACATGCACCTTAGGGTGTATTTAATGAATTTTTAGTTATTAATTGCTAACACACTCCTTTTAAAAAATAAATAGGTGTATTATAGAAAATGCTTAAAGCAAATGCTAATTTACACCCACTTACTTTTTAGAATGTGTGTTTTAGTAACATGCACCTTAGGGTGCATTTAACCATTTGTTTAATTAAAGTTTACTAAAACACACCTTAATAAATATGTGAGTATATTCTAGCAAAACTCATTTATAAATAGAGTTTAATTGATATACACTGACAACCAATAGGAATATATTAATCTGTCATGTCATACAATTAACTTAAAATTTACAGAATGATGTGGCGGGATACATGAAATGCATATTAATTAAATTCTTATAAATATTTTCTTTTAATTTAAATTTTTAGATAATCATTTTGTTTTTTATTCAACAACTAAATAAAATATAAATAAAAAATTAAATTGTTCCAATTTTTTGATGAATTAAAAATTAATTCTATGTGTCTCAAGAATTAAATAAGATATCACAATTATTTAAGGAATTAAAAGGCGTTTTTAGTCACAATTTATATTGTCTATATATAGATATAGATTATAAATAACAAATAAAATTAACTTTTAATAACTATTCACATAAAAAATATAAAACTTTATTTTGGTCTGTTGTAAAAAAAAGCCTTTAGTAACTGATTTGTTTTTTTTTTATATAAAAAAGATTATCGTAATTATTTTTTGGAAATTATATATTTAATAGATACACATGAATTGTTGTGATTGAATAGAATTAAAACAAATATGAAACCGATTAAAATAATTAGGCTTAAATGCACTTTTAGTCTCCCTATTTACAAATGTTTAACGTTTTAGTCCTCTTTTTAATTTTTTCAGCCTTTTAATCCTTCAAGTTGTTATTTTTTGGAATTTATTTTAGTCCCCCTCCTGTTTTGATTATATGGCAATGATGATTGAGACAAAAATAATTGATTTTGATGAGTTGGCAATATTGACTAGGATAATTAATTTATTAATAATATTTTAAATAATTAATTATTAATATTTTTAATTAAGTTTTTTTTTTAATTTACGTGAACTAGTATAAATTTAAACTTTAAAATAAATATTGTTGGGGCAAAGCCCATATCTCTATGACATTCCAACAACCCACAAGTTCACATTAAAGTTGACTAATGTATGCTTTATAAACAGTTAAAGTAAAACTAAGTCAATCAATGTAGGACTTGTGAGAAACAAAACCAACAAATTCTCCACTATTATCCATCTTCCTGCAAATCATTTAACTTGTTTCTAAAACTATTGAATATATTTTACTTCATTTGATGAAGCATCTGATTGGTTATAAGACTATCATGTTGCAACATTCAAATAATCATTTAAATTCTTTCAGGCACCCTTGCTCCAAAGTTTAGAACACATGTTGGCTTTGAATCTACTTATCACACCAGAGACACCAATCAAACGTCTTTCTCAACAAATCATAGTTCCAATCACCATTAGTATCCACTAAGTCAACCACTTAGTTCCCAACACTCCTCTTAGTTTTATATTATTATGACTACAACCATATTGATGTCAAATTGTAAACGGTTATTTCTATGAAGTATCAAACTAAACATGCTTATCATAAACAAAATTTATAAGATTGAACAATATCCATGGTGGTGGTGGTGATGTTTTTTATGTTGAGGACGATGCTTTTAAGTCAGTGTACGAGGTATGCTATTAAACCATGTTAAATCACTTCCTGTATCAGCAACAAGCCAAAAGCTTTGTCCCGGCGTTCCAACTTCAACTTCAACAAAATATTCACCAACAGCATAATCTCTACCGGAATGCATTGACATTTGAAATTCCTTTCTCACTTCCAAACCCATGCACAAGAGTGGGTTTTTAACAAATTACAGAAAAAAGATAAATAGAAAATAAAAGGAACACTTTTTTTCAGTTTTAGTTTTTAATTTTAATGATAATGATGTGGAGCAACCTAATTGTATCATGTGCCCAAACGTGATGTGATATGTCAAGAACCACACATGACTTTCTCGTTCCACCCCCTTACTATATTCAAATAAAAATGGTTTGCATTGAAAATAGTGGAGGGAGTTAGTTATTAAGTTGGAATTAGTTTGATTCGTTGGAATCTTAATAGTTAAATGGTTAATTGGTAAAAGCTATTATGAACTTGTTGGCATGAGCTGTTGTAATTTGGTTATGCATTGAAAATTCTTGTTATGATGCAGAGATGGAGGATTCTCAACTGTTCGTGAGGCAAAGCTAATGAGAGATGGAGGAAATGGTTGAACATGTTACGTCAGTAAGGTATTTGGAAAAGAAGCAAAACTTGCAGCAGGTATAAAAAGTGTCTTTCATTGATTTTGTTAGTCCCACATCGATTTTGTATCAAATATTAATAGTGTTTATAAAGCTCATATTTTTATGACAAAATAAAATCTTGGATATTTGGCTGATAATGTTATTGAATGAGGCTTGGGCATGAAACTAACAAAATTTTAATTAATTATTAATTAATTTATTCTATAAAATAATATTTTTTAAAAAACTTAATTAAAATTATAAATTTAATAATTAATTATTTAAAATATTATTAATAAATTAATTATCCTAGTCAATATTGCCAACTCATCAAAAACAATTATTTTTGTCCCAATCATCATTGCCACATAATCAAAACAGGAGAGAAGGGGGACTAAAACGTTAAAAATTTGTAAGTAGGGCACTAAAAGTGCATTTAAGCCAAACAATTATAAAAATCCACGTATCACATAACAAAAAAAAACAATCTAAGAACCACCATTGTCTTCCAAACCCTCATAGAACCCTAAACCTAAGCAAAACGGCGGCAGAGCTTTTCGCTCCTCCGATCAAATCGTCGCCGGTGGACCATGGAGGAAGTTTCAGCAATAGCGCCGCCACAACCAAAACCATCGTGCTGGAGTAGTATAGTAAAAAAGGAGGCACCGCCACCTCAACAACCGCCGCCACTTTTAGAGACTCAACAAGTGTTGCAAGATGCGCGTAACCGTCATGGGATATCTGTTGCGATTGTTGACGCGAATGCTGTTATAGCAGGCGGTGATAAGCTTCATGGTATTGCTGATAAGTTTGTTTCCGTCCCGGAAGTCTTGGAGGAAATCCGTGATCCTGTTTCTCGCCACAAGCTTTCTTTCCTTCCGTTCTCTATCGAAACCATGGAACCCACCTCTGAATCCATTAACAAAGGTATTTGATCTGTTTTTTAGGTTTTATTAGTTTCTTCACATTGCTATCATTTTATGATTATGATTATGATTATTTTATAGAATTAGTTCTTAGGGTTATTTGAGTTTATCTCCAACATGTGAGAATGTGCAGAACAGCTTATGAAAACAGCTTATAATCTGTCCTTAAGCTGCATGTCCATTAGTTGTTTTCAGCTTATTTCCACTTACTCACTAGGATAGCTTATGAGAATAACTGACTTATATAAATACCTTATGCTTTAAGCACTTAATTAAGTTATTTATCTGAACAAGACCTTAGTATTGTGTCTTATGTTTCTGTTTGTATGTAATATGATTTTTTTTTTTTTTTGAATTCTAACTTGGAAATCTTTTTACCAATTGGACATGGTTGTAGTTGTCAAATTTGCTAGGGTTACTGGTGATCTACAGACTCTATCAGATGTTGATATCAAACTCATGGCTCTAACTTATACTTTGGAGGCTCAGATTCACGGAACAAAACATCTCAGAGACAGCCCGCCTCCGGTGCAAACGTTAAATGTTAAGAGGTTGCCTGAGAAGGACTTGCCGGGATGGGGTTCGAATGTTCCCAATTTGGAAGAGTGGGAAGCATTGGAACGCGAAGAGGATAATTCAAATTCAAATTCGAGAATCCTTCCTCTGCAGGACTTGAGTTTGAACATTGTTCCTCAAGATGATATCTCTGTAGATGGTTCAGTGGAGCATTCAAGTGAAACTACTTTGGAGATTCTAGAAGGTAGTGAACATGGTGGTTCAACGAGGCGTAAGAATTATCTGCCTAAGAAAAAAGTCATAAACATTGAAGGGAAGACAGTGGCTGATGGCGTTGATGCATCTCAAGGACAAGTTGATGATAATGAAGGTGATTGGATGCCTGCTGTTAGTCGTAGTACTCATAGGAGATTTCTAAGAAGGAAAGCTAGACGGGAGTACTATGATGCATTATCTAGTAATCAAGATCAACAAGATTTGGAAGAAAACATTGATGGAAGTGTTTGTGAAGATGACAAGACTTCGAACCGAGATGTTCACCAAGGTGATGATGAGAAGCATATTGAAAATGTTGTTTCCAAGGATGATATGATATTTGCAGAGAACAATGACGGTGAAGCCCTCTCTGCAACTCTGAAGCAAATGACACTGGAAGAAGGTTCACTTGAAGTTAATGAAGAACACAAACCAAGTTTGTCTCCTGAAGAGATGCAGTCAAACAATGATATACTACTTGAAAGTGCATCAGATGTCAGTGCATTTCACTCTGAGACTGCAAGTCAGACAAGTGAAGCTGCTGATGTTTCATATACAGGTGATGATATCAGTGAGCAAAGTTGGATGCTTAGATCTTTGTCTGAATCATCTGTGGCCTGTATAACTGGCGACTTTGCAATGCAAAATGTTCTTCTCCAAATGGGTTTGCGCTTGCTGGCACCTGGGGGATCACAGATACACCAGCTGCACAGGTAATTGTTACTTGTTAGTAGCTTCTTAAAGATTCACTATGGTAATATAGATTATCTGTCTTTGCTATTTTTTTAATGTGTCAGAATTGAACCTTGTATCTTTTCTTAAAACATTGTGCAATATTATAATTTTTGAATGAGATATGCCTATTTCTTTTATTCTATATGATGCTATCCTATGAAGCACAGTATGCTATTGTCTTATACGTGCTCATCTTTTAATTTGTTTGCATTCAGATGGATACTTAAGTGTCATGCCTGCTTCACTGTTACTGCTGAAATTGGGAGGATTTTCTGTCCCAAATGTGGAAATGGTGGCACCTTAAGGAAGGTAGCTGTCACTGTTAATGAAAATGGAATAATGTTGGCAGCCCGTCGACCCCGAGTTACATTACGTGGCACAAAGGTGAGTGTATATAATGTAATACGTGTAGATATAAATTCAATTTTACTTATGCATGTTAGTATGCTAGTCATTTTATTACTAAAGACGTTCTTTCAGTCACTTGGTCGTCTTTGTAATTGTTGAGTACTTGATTCATCGGTTACTAGCAATGATTAGTAAATACTAACGAATTTGGAACTGAGATTATAATGTATTCCACACCCTTCCTGGAAAGTTACAAGACTTGATGAGCATTTATCGCGGAAGTTCTGCTTGATAGATGCTGGTTTTCAGTTGTACGAATGATAATGTATCTGAACAATCATTTAATCATCTACAAGATAGGATGATATATATCATTTGTATCTTTGTCACTGAGCTGTTTATGTGTTTTCAATGATTTTACGTGCAGTTCTCATTGCCTTTACCCCAAGGCGGAAGGAATGCAGTAACAAAAAACGTTATTCTCCGTGAAGATCAACTGCCTCAAAGGGTACTTCATCCTAAAACAAGAAAGAAAGCCAACAAGGTAGTTTGTGTGTTTTAATACCGATTTGTCCTATGAGTGTGGTGTTCTTTCTTTTTGTCTCAATCATTTTAAATAGCTTCACTTAACTGATCTACTTAATACCCTCTGTAGGATGATGAGTTCTTTGGGCCAGACGATGTCTTCAGCCACCACAATTCTAAGGGATCTCCGTTCCTGCCTCCCGTAAGAAAAGCACTAGCAGTTTACAGTGGGAAGAGAAATCCAAATGACAATCACTACTCTTCAAAGCGGAAGTAGTGGATGTCCAAAACTTTGGTTGGCTGGCTTTTCTGTGCCATCAATTTTGTTGTTTATTGCTTTTTTTTTAATGTTACTTGGAAGGTTGTTTAAGTTAAATACAAGAACATGATTTAAACCATGTTTCATCTATATATGATTTAGTTTGGGTGATTTATGGAACCTGATTAATGGCAAGATATGGTTTTTATTTGCCTAATGGTAGAGTATAGTGTGAAGGCATAATCAATTTTGCACTTATGCCATTGCACACAAAGTATAGTGTGAAGGTTTTGTTTGAGTTGGGGTTTGAAGCATGTAAGTTTAAAAGTTGAATTTTAAAGGGTTTTAGAATATTAGATATATATTTGATAATTCAAAAAGTTAAAAGAACAATAGATAGTTTTATTATAGTTTATTGTTTAAATTTGTTTTTATTATAATTCAATTACACTTGATTCATGTTTCTTTTTGGATATAAGCTGAATATTTTTTTGTGCAACTATAAATCTTTTTCAAATCAAGGAGGATCACAGTAGACTTTTTTTTTTTTAAGAGATTTAACTCCTAGTTGAGAAAAAAGAGATCTCTGTCATCTGTTGTTTAAAAATATTTTAGTGTGCTTACTTTAAAAAAGAAAAGTATTCTAAACTTAATTTGCAAGCAAATCGTAAGTGCCTATTTGGGTGTTTAGGAGGGAAGACAACATTGGAAAAAAGTTGAAGGAAGTGGAATGCATAGATTAGATGATTTTGGATGGGGATTTGGAGAGTATTTTTTTTATATATAATACAATCTCTTTAAAGTGGAAGAACTCTAAAATTTTTTAAAGTATTTTGGAACATTTAAAATACGTTATTCATAAATATTCTCCTATCAGTGTCACAGAATCTGATATGCAAGTTTCAACATGTTTACACTGGTGTCATCCAAAAATATTCAATTTACGTTTCACTAAGTCATACACTTGATCTGCTCCTGCAACCACCGTTTCACTAAGTTTACGTTTGAACTGGAACTCTAAACCCACTAAGTTTACGTTTGAACTGGAACTCAACCCATAATATACTTTTTCACATCGGAGCCATCCATGATACTATCAGCATAAACAACACTAAGTTAGTTAACTTAATTTTCCCAAAAGTAAATCCTATCCCATCCCGTTTGATATCAATTTGGATAGGATAAGGCTCCCTATCACTGTGATTAACTATCACTAGCTCATTTCTAGAAACATCATAACTAAATTCTACGATGAGAATTCCTACATCTAGGTTTTCCGTGTGCGTGCGTGCAAATGAAAACTAAAAAATGCAAAGGAGAAAAAGAAAATGCCTCATATTAATGTAATTACCCTAGCGAAGAGAGATAAAGAAGACGACATATTAAAGAGAGAAATATGAACTTGAGTATCCCCACAACGAAGAAGCGAGCAAAGCTTATTTTCAGAAAACTCTAAAAAATACAAATGAAATGAAGGTTCTCATTATATATGAAAATTGGGCGCTATGACCAATAATCTTGATTAAGGATCAATAACCCACTCTACGAATTAGGTGGCATTTCGATTAAGTAACTGTGCACTTGAGTGCACTCAACTTTAGGCCCGCCACCTCCGTCCTCGACGCGCATGGAACAAGTGTTGACCATCACCACACAAACACTTCGTCTGCATGAAGTGCATTTAATGCTCAGATTCCTGATGCTAACTACTCACACTAAGCATTTACACCGCATAACATCTTCTCAATGTGAAGTGCATTTCAACGAACAACGTTATTACGATTCAAGCTATTGGGTCGACCTCACTTCATGACAACAATCCTCATTTCATTACTGATAGCAAGGACTTCGCGAAAATCTGTTTTGAGATATGGCCAAATGCCCACAAAGAACGACGCCCAATCCACTCAGCTCTAACGTACAGTTAGACCTGATTCACCTACTGCCGCACTAGAGCATACATCTCCTTTGATCAAAGTAGTTGATCTTCTTCCAACGACCATTCGTGCTCCACGGCAGACAACCTGAAGATGGTTGCAGTTGCTTCTCTTATATAATTGTGACCCTGAGTCACACTCAGGTACAATTCAACTCATATTTGCAAACTGTCATCGTAATCTCATACTGACTTGAGCGTTAAGAGTTTTAATCTGTTTTGTAGGTTCCCTCTCCTTTCACCGGAGATCTGTCATCATCACACCAGAAGAACTTTCACGATGGTCGTCATCAAGATATCAATAGTTGTATGCCCAATACGAAATTAGTATAATACACATAAATTCTTTTGTTTTTATCTAGATATTTTTTTTTAAAGGTTATTTTACTTCACATATTGAAGGTCACCAATATCACATAATTGACGATGATATCATTATCTTTGAAGTTTCCAAAAGTCACTAGTCCACTTTCCCCTTCTTCTTAAATGAGAAGAAACATGGTTTGTCACTTGTCATGTGTTTGAGCACACTTCTCATTCTGAAAGTGAAAGTTATTGAACAATCGATCCAATAGTTGTTGTGCATGAGAGCATCCAAGAATGCGTGAGAGAAACTCACTCGAAAGTGTAGACTAAAGACATGACAACATCTGTGGTGGAGTAACCGCAACCATAAATCAACCTAACAATCTGATTCAATAATAGAAAGTAAAAAAATAATTGCAATTTCAATTTCAATTGTAACTAACTTTTTTACTTATGAAAAGTTGATTACTGGTACATTCAAGCTGATAGGTGTCAGTTTTGATAATCTAAACCAAAACGGTTAGGAATAATTTATATTTTACAAAACTTAGTGACTAAGTTTTGTTAGAGGGTAATTTAATACTTTAGTATGTTGCCTATATGGCCCTAGTTTTATGTGTATAAATAGACTAGTGGTAGATGTCATTTATTATCAATTATTCCTTACAACTTTGTAGCCGTCATTTGCAGAGAATAAATATATTCTCTCATTCTATTCATCTCTTTTAACCCTTGTGCACCAACAATTGGTATCTAGAGCTCTGGTTCAGATCCATGGGGAAACACGGGAAACATGAGTGAAACGGTGAGGCGTTGTGTGGTTGATTTCGTTTCTTGAATTCGTGGTGAATCTTGAACGAAATCGTAACATAATCACATTTTCTGATTCTGCGAGATTGAGAAACACCGTGTTTAGTGAGATTTGAGTGATTGCACAAGGTTGAAGATGAACGAAAACGGTGGTCTGAGCACCAAGCTTCCAGTGTTTGATGGAAAAAAACTGGACTCGTTGGATGATTCAAATGCTTGTACTGTTCGGTGCTCAAGACATGCTTGATCATGTCACTGAAGGTTACGTTCCAGTAGCAGCAGATGTAACGGAGGAACAAAAGAACACGCAGAAAGATACGAGGAAGAAAGATCAGAAAGTATTGTTCTACATCCATCAATGTGTGGATGCAAATGTGTTTGAGAAAATCGCTGATTCAACGACGACGAAGGTTGCGTGGGATACACTGGTCAGGTGCTATGGTGGTGACGCATCAGTGAAGAAGGTGAAACTTCAGTCCCTACGAAAGCAGTATGAGAATTTCAACATGAAGAACAATGAGAAGGTATCTGAGTACATCTCCAGAGTGATTCTGATCATTAAGGAGATGAAAGCTTGTGGAGAAACCCTTTCTGAACAAGTAATCATTGAGAAGGTATTGAGATCCCTTACCCCTCAGTTTGATTACATTGTGGTAGCAATAGAACATTCTAAAAATACGAGCACCATGAGAATTGAAGAGTTGCAAAGTAGTCTAGAGGCACAAAAGTTGCGTCTGACTGAGAGAACTTCTGAAAGGGAAGTAGAGCAGTAGGCTATGAAAGCAGTTTCTGGTAAGAAGCATAAAAAATAGTCTTGGTCAGAAGTCAGGAGAAGATCTGATGGTGTTCAGAAGGCAGAAACCTCAACTTCTGATAGGAAGAAGAATGCTCAGAAGGGAAAAGAGAGGTATGACAAGAAGAAGATCCAGTGCTACTGTTGTAAGAAGTTTGACCATTTGGCTGCTGATTGCTGGTCAAGCAAGGAAAGGAAGTCAGAAGAAGCAAATATAACCAGAAGATCTGATGATGAATCTGTGCTACTGATGGCTTCTGAATCTGATGATACAAATTTGACAGACTGGTGGTATATGGACACTGGCTGCTCAAATCATCTTACTGGAAATAAGAAATGGCTGGTTGACTTTGACTATGGAAAGAGGACAAAGATCAGATGTGCTGATGATAAATACCTCAACGCTGAAGGTATGGGAAATGTCAGAGTCGTTCTGAACAATGGAAAAACAACATTGATTCAGAAAGTGTGGTATGTACCTGACATGAAAAGCAATCTGATGAGTGTGGGGTAACTAATTGAGAAAGGTTTTTCAGTTACCATGAAGGACAATCTTCTGAAGCTGTATGACTGTAATCAGAAGCTGATTTGGAGTCAGAACAGGGAAGGAATATAACATTCAAGGTGAATGTAAGAAGTGCAAACTCTGAATGTCCTAGTGCAACAAGTGTTGTAAAGGAAAGTGAGTTGTGGCACAAAAGA
Organism: Lathyrus tuberosus; assembly: GCA_022829125.1. Taxonomy (NCBI): domain Eukaryota; kingdom Viridiplantae; phylum Streptophyta; class Magnoliopsida; order Fabales; family Fabaceae; genus Lathyrus; species Lathyrus tuberosus. The sequence continues at coordinate 10,309,124 of JALAZF010000003.1, forward strand.
TTTGGTAATCTGAATTTCAGAAGCTTAGGGCATCTGAATTCGAAGAAGCTGGTACATGGAATTCCTACAATTAAAAAGCCTGAGAAATCATGCAAAGTGTGCATGGAAGGAAAGCAACCAAGATTACCATTTGCGTCAGAAGTAGCTCCAAGAGCAAAGCATGCCTTGGGAGTAGTGCATTCTGATGTGTATGGTCCATTTCTAATAGCATCGATTGGAGGGAATAAATACTTCGTGTCATTTGTTGATGAATTCACAAGAATGACATAAGTAGCCCTTATAAAGTTCAAACACGAGGTGTTTGCTGAATTCAAGAAGTTCAGAATGAAGGCTGAGAATCAGAGTGGTCAGACTCTGAAGATTCTCAGAACCGATGGTGGAGGTAAGTATAACTCCACCGAGTTCAGAAATTTCTGTGAGGAGAATGGAATTGAGCATGAGGTTACTACTCCTTATACTCCTTAACACAATGGTCTTGCTGAGAGAAGAAATCGTACTTTACTTGATATGGTGAGAAGTATGTTGAAGGAGAAGAAGCTTCCTCATACCTTATGGGGAGAAGCTGTTGCCACCGCAACATATGGGCTCAACAGATGTCCAACGAAGAAGCTGAAGGAAATAATTCCTATTCAGAAGTGGACTGGAGATAAGCAAAGTGTTAGTCATCTGAAGATATTTGGTTCTGTATGTTACAAACATGTTCCAGAAGCCAGAAGACAGAAGCTGGATGATAGAAGCAAAGTAATGTTAATAGTGGGGTACCACAGTACAGGTGCGTACAATCTTTATTGTCCAGAAACTAATAAAGTTGAATTCAGCAGAGACGTCATTGTAAAGGAATCAGAAACTTGGGATTGGAATAAGTCTCAATCAAACTCTGATGTGAGAATTTCTGAAGAAATTTCAGAATTAGAAGTTTCTGAAGATGAGTCAGAAACTGGAGACGATTCTGAAGCTGGAGTAGACTCTGATGGTGATTCTGACTCCGAAGGAGACTCAGAAGGTGAAGATGATTCTGATCCAGATTCTGGTGGTGATTCAGATTCTAGGAATATTCCAGACACTGAAGGTGGTCAAGGTTCTGAAGGAGGTCAAACTTCTGAAGCAAGAGCTTCTGAAGGAGAAGCTTTTGAAGATAGAACATCTGGAGTTCAAGCATCCGAAGGAGATTCTAAACGAGGTCAGAGGCCACAGAGAATCAGAAATATTCCGAGAAGATTTGCAGAGTTTGACATGTTATAAGACACTGGAATATATTCTGAAGTAGAAGTTATTCAGTGTGCCATGTTAGTAGACTCTGAACCCGCAAGCACGGAAGAGGCTATTGAGCAGAAAGTATGGCTGAAGGCCGTGAAAGAAGAACTTTATGCCATAGAGAGGAACAAGACTTGGAAGCTGACAGAACTTTCAAAGGACAAGAAAGCCATCAGCGTCAGATAGGTTTTCAAGCAGAAGCTAAAGCCAGATGAATCAATTGGCAAACACAAAGCGAGGTTAGTAGCAAGAGGATTTCTGCAGAAACTTGGGCTGGATTATTCTGAAGTGTTTGCACCTATAGCGAGACATGAAACAATCAGATTGGTGATTGCAATAGTTGCTAACAGGAATTGGCCTCTGATGCATTTAGATGTAAAATCTGTATTTCTGAATGGTCCATTACAAGAAGAGGTATACGTGTCACGACCTCCTGGATTTGTTAAAAAGAATCAGGAAGGGATGGTGTACAGACTACATAAAGCTTTGTATGGATTGAAGCAAACGCCCAGAGCCTGGAATCTGAAGATTGATTCATTTTTCAAGGAGCGGGGGTTTCAGAAATGTGAGATGGAGTACGGTGTTTATGTTCAGCATACTTTTGAAGGCAATATGATTCTGGTGTGTTTGTATGTTGATGACATACTGCTGACAGGGAGTTCTGAACAAGAGATAGCTAAGTTCAAGAAGGTGTTGATGAATGAGTTTGAAATGCCTGATCTCGGGAAAATGATATATTTTCTAGGGATGGAGTTTATATACTCTGAGAAGGGTATCATTTTGCATCAGCAGAAGTATGAACTTGAGCTTCTGAAGAGATTTAAGCTACATAATTGTAAGGCTGCTATCACACCTGCAGATACAAATCAGAAACTGGATTCTGATTCTGATGGTGAGGATGTGGATGCTACAACCTTCAAACAGTTGATTGGTTCTCTGAGGTATCTGTGTAATACCAGACCTGATATCTGCTATGCAGTTGGAATGGTTAGTAGGTTCATGAGTAAACCTAAGTGGTCTCATTACCAAGTTGCTGCCAGAATTCTGAGGTATATCAAGGGAACTCTGAAGTATGGAGTGATATTCCCTTCTGGAAGAAAGATTGAATCAGAACTTCTGAATTATTTAGATTCTGATTGGTGTGGAGACAGAGTTGATAGAAAAAGTACTTCTGGGTACTTGTTTAAGTTTCTGGGAGGTCCTATTTCTTGATGTTCCAAGAAACAACCTGTTGTAGCGCTATCAACTTGTGAAGCTGAATATATAGCAGGCGTTGTGATCGCATGTCAAGCTGTGTGGATTCTGAACTTACTGCAGGATCTGAAGATCAAAGTTGACAAACCTCTGAAGCTGATGATTGATAACAATTCTGCAATCAATCTTGCCAGAAACCCAATGTTGCATGGGAGAAGCAAGCATATTGAGACTAAGTATCACTTTCTGAGAAATCAGGTTCATAATAGAGTGCTAGAAGTTGTGCACTATAGCACCCAGAAGCTGTTGGAGGATGTTCTAACGAAGACTATCAAGACTGATCAATTTCTTCGCTTAAGGGATGGAATTGGTGTTGTCAATTTTGGGTAAATATAAATTAAGAGATGGTGTTAGGAATAATTTATATTTTACAAAACTTGGTGACTAAGTTTTGTTAGAGAGTAATTTAGTACTTTAGTATGTTGCCTATGTGATCCTAGTTTTAAGTGTATAAATAAACTAGTGGTAGATGTTATTTATTATCAATTTTTCCTTACAACTTTGTAACCGTCATTTGCAGAGTATAAATATATTTTCTTATTCTATTTATCTCTTTTAACCCTTGTGCACTAACAAAAACCAGCAGAACTCTAGTAGGTGACAAGTTATTTTGATATATCCTTTTTTATTACAATGTCATAATTGTATTTATATATAACTACAGAACTAAAAAAAATCACTAATATTACTACATAATTCCAATTGAGTCCTTATTTTTATTTTTGGTTTCAATGTGGTCCGTTTCATTTAAATATAGGGTTAAATATGTTTGTGATCCTTCTAAATATCTCAAATTTCGTTTTGAGCCCCTCAAAATATTTTTTTCAAAGAATGGTCCTCCTAAAATTTTTCATCCACACTTTTGGTCGCTAATACTAAAACCGTCAAAACTGTCGCTAAGTAATAAACCGTTGCTAACTCAATCACTAAGTTGTAAAAATCGTCGCTAAATTACATGACAGAACAAAAGTGTGAATGAAAATTTTTAAAAGGACCATTTTTTAAAAGAAATATTTTGAGAGACTCGAAATTTGAAATTTTATGAGTACTACACATATTTAACCCTTAAATATATTAGAAAAATACCACATTGATGTAAATTTCATAAAACAAGGGACCATTTGGAAACAAATGAATGGACCCTGTTGTTATAACTTTTGTGGTCCTTTTCACCTGCACAATTTTCTTCTTCCATTCATTAATCAATTTATAGACTTCTACATTTCAGTCACCAATACAAGATACTTGTCATGGATTAACCCTTACAAATTTCCTTTATGAGCAATCATTTACAGGTAAACTATATATATATAGGCAAAAAAAATTAATCAAAAGCAACAAAAAGTAATTTGTTGCTTCAATGTATGTTGTTAGTTTTGAGTATTGATTACTTAATTATGTTGAAAGTGCTAGCTCAGCCCAAGCTAAAGATTTGAGCTCCACGCTTATCGATGTGTCGATCCGGCTTTCCAGCATGCTGCATAATTCATGCATTGATGGACATACATTAGGGTCAGGACTAATGCAAAGAGTTATCACCTCACATATTACTTTGAGATCGTCATATCCGAAATGCTTCAACTCGGAATCGACCAAGTATGACATTACTTCAGGCATTTCAAGATAATCTCTCGCCTGCATCACATGCATATGAACGAGTACACGATTAGAGACTTAATCATGAAAGTATGGTCTTCATTTGAGAAAAGTGGTCAGCGTCAGAGTCAGTGTCAGTGCTAGTATGCACGATAGTAATAATAAGAATTATAATGAAAGTTTAGAAATTTCTAACCCAATCTACCAAGTATCCTCGGTCCTGGCAATAAGGAGATCTCCCGCTGATAATCTCAAGTACAAGTACCGCGAAAGCATAAATGTTTCCTTTGGTGTCAAGGTAGCGCGCTCGAAGGGAGTTTGGAGGAATACAAACGGCACCTTGGCTGCTAACAGAACCGGAATTTTTCTCTGATCTTTCAAGAATTGTCTTCCAACTTTCAAAATCAACCAGCTGCAATTGAAATTTTCATTTCAATGACAACAATAACTTACAGGACATAAGCATCAATGCGTACTAAACAATTCTTATATACCTTGGGGGAAAAATCTTCGGTAAGATATACAGCGTTTGAATTCAATTCTGAGATAGTGAATGGAGGATCAATTTCAGTGTGCAAATACTTCAGTCCACGAGCAATGCCTATGATAATTTTCATACGTCGTGTCCAAGATAACTGAAACCCTTCTTCATCTGCAAACATAACTTTCCGTTTTAAGGAATGTAAAACACAAAAATACGTTTAAAGTACTAATAGCTAAGAATCTCAACTTACAACAATGTAGGTGTTCATAAAGTGTTCCGTTTGACGCATAATCAAAAACTAGCATTCTTGTAAATGGAGCGTTTTCTCTACAATATCCTAGTAGTTTTCCTGTGTTTTCGTGATTTAACCTTGCCAAGTCTGCCACCTGAATGACACCATTAGCAGAAAAATTTATCGGTTTTATTTAATTATTTTTCTCATGTATATCGCATACTGCAAGCGTTGGAATACACTATTTACCTCTCTCTGAAAATAAAGTTCAAGGTGTCCAGTCCAATTCTCTTCCTTGATGCATAGCGAAATCGCAGCAATCTCAGGTCCACCTTTCATTGTACCTTTGTAGACGACACTATCCGGAGAGGATCCGATTATGTTGCTGAAATCTTCACAAGCGACCTCAAGCTCTTGTCTGTTATACCTCCTGACATCTTTCAACATCTCCGAGTCTGAACGTTGATATAGTGTTAAATATGATCAAATTAGCCAAAAAAATACTATTAGTAGTAAACTCTATAGCACCGACACCTCTGAAAAAAAGTGTCTGGGTCAGCGTCAGTGTCCGAAACCGAGACTGACACTTGTGATTACGTTTAATTTATTCATTTTTTCAAATTATTACCAGTGTCATGTTTCTGGTGTCCGTGCTTCATAGGTAGTAAATACACAGTAGCAATCAAAGAAAGTGAGAAACCGACCTATATATACTGCGATTTGCTCTTTCTCGCTTGCAGATTTCTTCCAAGGAATAATGATGGATGGTTTTTTGTTACACCTTTGGACAGCAGTGAAAATTCCAATCAGGAAGAGAGAACCAACCATGGTCCCGGTCGCTATCTCTATAGCCAGAAGCCAAGCAGGTTTCGAAGCTCCTTGATGCTTTGATACATGCTCGGCTTTAGATTCGTGCTTTGGTTTCACTACTGGATGGCCTTGAGCAGGTGAAGCTCCAGCTATGAAACAATAACTCATTGTTAGATGTAAAACAAACTAGGATCCGCAAAACAAAATTTATTATGTCATTCGTACCACATTGAACTTTTGTCCGTTGTTTTACGTCTTTGACATGGAGGCAATTCCCTTGAAAGCTAGTTCTGTAAGACATAGTTCGCGTTTTTAAGTACGGACATTGACTAGAACGGCAACATGTTATACAGGTTAAACTAAAAAAGTACCTTGGAAGATACTCCAAACATTTCGGTATGCTACCAACCAAAAAGTTATATGAAAAATCAGCAATTTTAAGCGACGAACGACATAAGCCAGTTGAATTCGCATTTGATGCATACCTGAATATATAATGTGATCAACAGGATTCAGATTAACAAGACCCAGATTTTGATAGTGAATCCATAAGCAAACTATACGAATGAGAATTTATATTGGTTTACTCACATTTCATGCATATTCGAAGAAAAATTTGAAGTGCTAGCAGCAGGAACAGGCCCTTCAAGCTTATTTCTATCGAGCCGAAGTTCTTGAAGGTATTTCAAATTCGCAAGCTCCAGAGGTAACCTACCCGTTAAACCATTGGACTGCAGATTTCTACAAGAAATCAAAATCGGGTTGAATGCATAAGTTCATGATTAGACCTCAAAAGTCAACAATTTTATCTAATTAGAAAAAGCATAGCATAGCATAAGCATATTGGTTTTCAATTACATTTTTACGATTTCGGTCAAATTTCCAATCTCACGAGGAATTGGTCCTGATAACTGGTTCTTTCCCAAATCTAACACCTTAAGAGATTTCAACGCGTTCAATTCTTTTGGTATTATTCCAATGAGATTGTTGCCATGCAAGATCCTACATCAATAAGAACAACAAATTAGTCACAACCATGAAACTAATCATGAATTGTAACACATTTTCACTAATTAAATAAAGTTTTCTGGAAGAGAATCATACAATTCTTGCAAGTAGGTTATTTTCCCGATTTCTGGAGCAAGAAACCCTCTCAGTAATGCTCCTGATATGTTTCTGCAAAGAAAGATCCCAATATGTAGATTAGAAATCTGCTAACTTATACAATAAGCTCTTATGCTATAAGAGGCAGGCTATTCAGTATCAGAGCCGTCTTTGAAGGTGTGCAAGTGGACTACAGCATAGAGCCTTAAAATAGATTTGTCACAGTTAAAGCATAACTAAATACGGTCTCTAGATGATTTGTCAGGGTTGAATCGTAGCTGACCAACACAAGGCCTCAAAAAACTTAAGAAGACTCTGACTCTGATTATGATGTTCATCCAATGAGAGACTAATTACAATTTACAGCCTCTAAGAAAGGTGCTCAATGAATGAACCAAATGAATCTTACAGCTTGACGACATGATCTCGAATTCCGGTGCATGAAACTCCATTCCAATCACAAGGATCTGAATCCAAAGCATTCCAATTGGACAAAACCTTATGTGGATCTTCATAAACAGCTTCTTTGAAGGCTTTAAGCGCCCAAACTAAGCAAAAAACAAAAGACAACACAAATCTTCATTACCATAGTTCCCAAGTTTCACTCTAAAATGAAAAGCAATTAATTAATCTCAAAACTTTCAAATTCACACAAGAAACAAAATCACATTTCTTACATAAAGAGATTAACAAAGTGAAAAGTCAAGATCTGAGAGAGAAAAAGAATACTCAGCAAAATGTAGTAGTACCTTCATTTGATGCCACCATAGCAGAAGACACAAAAGAGAACATAGAAACCAAACCCATAAACAAAAATGAAGTACTCAACTTCATTTTTTTCCTTGCTAATTCAGGAGCTTCAATCTCAGCAAAATTCACCAGACAAAAACTAAAATCCTAGAATTTGGTCGGATTTTTCTACCTTAAAAAAAAAAACCAGACACAAAAATTGAACCAACACAAATGTTCTAAAAAAACAAACAACCATAATATGAATTAAAAAATGAAAAATAAAAGTAGTGAAACATGAAGAGAAATCAGAGTTTTTTAAATGGTGGACTTGAAAGTGAAAAGTGTTAGTGAGAGAAAGTAGAGAGAGAAGCAAATAGTGAAAGACATTGACAGTGCACTAGATTAAAGTTTGAAGACAACCCAGAAGAGAATGAAACTTGGATTGAAAGAGAGTTTATCCAAGATTGGATTTTGATAGGACTAGGCTAAAAAAGAGTGACCTTTTTTATTTCTACTTGTGTAAAAAAATGGCGGTTTTTGGATTTTTTGGTGCAAAATTACTTCATTTTCACTTCAAGTACTTCTTTTTTAGTAATGATTGCAGTTCCAGAAACAAATGAGAGGTTTCTGTTCTGTGTGTTTCTTAAAAATGAATATATATATATATATATATATATATATATATTTGCAAAATAAAAAAATTGATACATTTATACATAAATATACTTCTTTAGGAACATTTATATATAGAATAAATACATTAAATAGACTATATGTTCATCCATAAATTACAAAATGGAAATTATAAAAAGGGCTGAAGTGATATATTTTAAAAATACGTAGTACGTACGTATCAATTAAACTCTAATAATAACTGTATATCAAGTTTATAATTAAAGATTCAAAATTGTCACGATTACAAGGCTTTTTATTTATTACTCACTAAAAAAGTTTTTCACTTTTTTTCCCTAAAAGCCAATAAGATTAATACCTGAACACAAAATATGTTCAAGAAAGCCAATATCCATTACAACCAGTAGTAAAAGCAAAATTTCCTATCAACTCAATTTCAAACTATCTCTTAAGGTATCTATACAAAAGACTAAAAAAATCAGAGTTGGGATAGTAAATTCCATCCACCCTTAGTGTTCCAACATAAGTCATCAAGATTAAAAGATCCATTAGCAAAAATGATATCATTTCTACACTTAAAAATGCTCCACACTATAATAAGGCAAATGACCCCAGTCTTCAAGTTTCCTTCTACCGAGTTACCCATTCCACACCAATCTAAAAAGAATTTTTCAATATTTCCTGCATAAAAGCTGCCAAATCCACACCAGTCTATAATTCTTTCCCACACAGCAGTAATTGGATCGCAAGTGAAGCAAACATGATAAATATCTTCATCACCATTTTGGCAGAACACGCAACCAAGGTTCAAGGAAATCAATCCTCTTTTAACCAATTCAGTTTTCATATCGATTCTTTTCCATAGAATCTTCTAGCCAAAGCAAATCACTTTAGGAGGGGCTTTTAATTTCCACAGAACAACAAAAGCTTTACTAAGAGAAACAGAAAAAGAAGTAGTAGGCATGTTTTCCATCATCATATGATAAACTTCCTTAACACTATACTCAGCTGCTAAATTTTCCTTCCAACCTGCTTTATCTAACTTATCCATGACAGGCGATGTACCTCCAATGGTGGAAAGCATCTTAGAAACTCTGTCAGAATTCTGCAGCAGATCTTGATGAGACAATCCAAAGTTACTCCAATTCCAAGCTTCATTAACTCTAAAACCCATATCATGCACGACAACTTCCGGTTCAGAACTGAGTTGAAATAGGTCTTGATAATTATTTGCCAAAATGGTCCCTTTCAACCACTTAGCAGTCCAGAAAGGGATAGTGGTTCCAGCACCCAGTTGAAATTGAGTGTTATCTGCAAAACAAAAACCTTTGTTAGTTAAAATCTTCCCGCTGTTTACGATGTCTTTCCACCATTGTGAGGAGGTGAATGAAGGCTGCAACTTGTCAGCAATCCCGTGATGATGAATAGCACCATATCTTGCTATCAGAAAATCCTTCCAAAGGGACGTTTTATTGGCAACAATCCTCCATTTCCATTTAGCAAGTAATGCAAGGTTGAATTCCTCCATTCTTCTGATCCTTATTCCTTCCTTATCCTTCGGTGAACAACAAATATCCCAACTAATCCAATGAATTTTAGCCTTCTCCTCCACTCCTCTCCACAAAAACTTGCTTCTAAGAGAGTCAATCTTCTTCAAAACCGAGATCGAAGCCTTGTAAAAAGAGAACCACAAAATCGACAAGCTTGATAACACATAATTAATAAGAGTAATCCTACCCGCCATGGAGAGAGATTTGGCCTTCCAAGAATTCAACTTCCTTTTAAATTTTTTCACTATGGGTTTCTAACCAATAATCCTTCTTGGATTAAATGCAATAGGTATTCCAAGAAAGGAGAAAACAGCCTTATCAACCTTGCAAGATAAGAAAGAGGATTCTACAAGTATAAAGTGCGGGCTAATGTTCAATCCAATTAACCTGCTCTTGCTAAAATTAACCTTCAGCCCCGAAATTAACTCAAAACCCCTGAAAATGGCTTTTAAACTCCATAGATTACTCCAACTCCATTCTCCTAAGATAAAAGTATAGTCTGCAAATTGTACCATATTCACTGTTATACCATCTTCCACACTGAAACCTTTAAAGCTTCCCGACGTTACTGCATATTCATTAGACCTTTTAGCCCCTCAGCCACAATAAAAAGAGAAAGGGAGCTAAAGGATCGCCCTGACGTAATCCTCTTTCAGTAGCGAAGTCGTGCGTAGGGATATCGTTAACCAAAATCGAAAGATGACATTTGAAAATAGTCGCCTCCATCCATTTCCTCCATCTACTCCCAAAGTCCATTTTTTCTAGCATGAAATGAAGGAAGTTCCCGCTAACGCAATCATAGGCCTTAGCGAAATCAATTTTGAACATAATACACTCCTTCTTTTCCCTGGTTGCCAAGTCCACTGATTCGTTTGCTATGACCACACCATCCAGAAGATTCCTCCTTGGCACGAAAGCAGACTGACACGGAGAGATTACTTTACCAATAACAATTTTCAACCTCATAGCAAGTAATTTAGCCACAATCTTGTAAAGGCTCCCAGCCAAACAAATAGGCCTATAGTCTCCAAGATTCAGCAGGTTATCAACCTTTGGGATAAGGGTCAAGAAAGAAGAGGTGACCGCTTTAGGGAGAAAAGCGGCTTCATGAAATTCTTTTACAAACCAAACGACATCATCCTTCATGAAACTCCAACATTTCTTGATGAAAAACAGGTTATAACCATCTGAACCAGGGCTTTTAAAGTCATCGCAACTCCACACAGCACTTTTAATTTCTTCTTCAGAGAAAGGCATCTCCAAGAAGAAAACATCCTCAAAAGGCAATCTACTAAAACTGCATCCTTCGAGTAAAGGTCTCTGCAAATCAGGTTCCGAATAAATTTCTTTGAAAAACCTCCTCACCCCAGCCTTGACTCCTTCCACTGAATCAACAATACATTGGAAAGTTTCCACCCTCCCTAAATACTTCCTTCTAAAACTTCCTCTAATCCTATGATGGTAGAATCTAGAATTGGTGTCACCATCCTTTAGCCACCTCCTTCTAGCTTTTTGTTGCAACATATTATCCTTGATATGGAGCTTCCTCCAAAAGGCCTTACACGCTTCTGCTCTTGCAACAACTAAGTTCTTGATTTCGTTTTCTCCAGCAGAAATCAACAGTTGATCAGCCTGATTCAACACTTCTAGATCCTCTTCCAATTTAAGATCATAACAGCCAAAAATCTCTTCCCTCCACTTTTTGATCTTGCTTTTCAAAAGTCTGAATTTTTCTTTGACAACAAATTCGCTCCTACCTATGATATTCATGTCCTTCAATTCCTTTTCCACAAAGCTGAAAAAAGCAGGGTGGTCAAACCAACTATCGTTACTTTTGAAAGGTTTGTGCCCCCAGTTGATAGGGTTGATCTTCAATCAAATCGGAATCATATATATTAAACTCATGATCTTTTAGATAAATATACTCTTACCAATTAATTCAACATTTTTTATAAAAATATTTTTGAAAACGTGTAAAATTGACTATTTAAAATTCATCACAGATAAATTGTGGTTAAATAAATTTTGAGTTAAATAGTAGAACATATATTTGTTTGAGATTAAAAGTAGTACGTTGATAATATAAAATAGTTTTACACTCTAATCTAATAAAAATTCATTAATCTATTTTGTCATCAATGTAATTTTAAAATATAAATGCAATTTCGTGGAATACAAATAGTTGATTAGTTGAAAATATAAAATTATTTCAGTAATATTTTGAGACAGTTACTTCTTGATTTTCATAAAGAGTTGGCCAAGATGTTACAAGATGTTATTTCAAAATAAAATTTAAATTAAATAAATATCATTAAATAAAGTAGAACAAATTACATTTTACTTGTTTTCTTTATTCTTTATATCAAAATTAGAAGTATTATTAAGATGATTGAACTTGAGTAATTAATGAATTTTGACTAAAGTCCAATTATTCAATTGAATGAGTTTATATTCTAATAAAGTTTGAATTCAACAGTTACAGTTGTTCTCCATCTAATTAAAGTCTAAATTCATTATTAAAACTATTGTCATGCGTCAATCATGCTTCTGGTCTTCATGTATAAAATTCTCCACCTCTACCCCACCTTTCTCCTCTAAATATAGTTTTTATTTGACAATTTCAAAATGTGTTTTTTTTTTTAAATTTTATTTTATTTTATTTATTTTTATTTTTACAAATTGTTTTCAATAGTCACCAGTATCACGTAGAAGTATTTTATTTTCATGCACCTGCGTACTGAATTTAACTTATTAATATACATATCGTATGTTTCATGTTTATTTCCAAATAGATGACTCCAAAAATATAATAATTTAAAAATAAATAATCTTGACTCTAGTCTTCAAATGCAAATTTACCTATAATATACTGTCACATCAAGTATTCAAATTCAAGAATGACTACATTTCTTAAATGAATTTTTACCTAACCACTGCATCAGATTCAAGAATTAATCTTAGGGTTGGTGAAAAGACCAAAAAAGCTATAAATGGAGAAGACTATTTCTTCACAAACATATGCTATAGCCTATAGGTATATATAAAAAAGACATGACATAATGATATTTAGATGACAAGGTATGTGTTAAGTTTTTAAAAGTAATGTGTTGCAAAATATAAAATCCTATTTTCATACAATTTTATTCACAGAATTTGAAGTCATGTACTGTAATTCATCTTACACACACTTAAAAACGACAACTGTTTTTTTGTTAAATTATAGATTTTAAGTTTGAACTTAACTCTAAACAATCCTAACATTTATTATGTTTATTATGGTCATTTCCGGTTCGAAGAAATAAATCGTTGTTGGACATGCTAACTAATTCCACAAAGATGGTGTATAATTAAAGAAAGGAACCAATTTTGAATTAAATTGCACAATAAGACTTCTCCAATAAACAAATTATAAAAAACCCAACTCACAAGCATAATATGATGGAAAACACTTTTAAAAAGTGATTAGATTGTTTAAAGTGTAATTGTGATAAAAGTCAGCTATTGATTAGCTATCAAGTATATGTGTTGGAGATCAAAGACAGGGTGGGTCAACAATTGGGACAAGTTTTAAAATCATAGAGAGGTGTTTTGTTTTTGTAGTAGCTTTATGCCAAAGTGTTCCATCCACTTCCATTTTCTAATTTAGGGGTAGGTTCCTTGGACTTGCCATCAAGAATCCTCACATGTGATTTCTTTCATGATAAAAAGGGCCACACATGCTTTTTCTTTATTCAAGTATTTATATTCTCTTGCTCAAGAAAGATAAATCCTTGTGTGTACCATATTCTTTGTTGATTCTAGGTTTCTTCATTCAATTGGTTTGCTCTCTCAATCTCCAATTTCCAAACTTTACAATAAGAATAAACTTTGTCTATTATTTTTAACTTTTTTTAAACTCGTTCAAATAATTTTAAGTACAACTTTTTTTTTTTTAAGAATTAGACTAAAATAAGAAAAACTTAAGTAAATGTAAAATAGGATAAAAATGCAAGTAAAGAAGATTGTTTGGTTGAATGTGTTTGAAATAAAATATTCAAGTGGTATTTATAAATAATAAAATAAAGCACATAATCCTATTTGTTATGAGAGTGCCCTATAAAAATAGTCTCAACTAGTGTTATTTGTTGAAATACAAAGGTTCAATACCACTAAGCTCAATGTGTAAATTGTTTTTAGCTCTCTTTTGTTTTAGTTTCAAGCCGTTTCTTTTCCGTTTTTATTGCTATCTAACTTGCCTATTAAACCAATAGCCCGCTGCTTGTATTTGCTGATTCAAAACAATAATACTAATTTTTTTTCGTTTTATTTTCATTGGTGATAATGCACTGTTGCGTACACGTGGTAATGTGGTATCATGAGCATTGAGATTGCTCTGATTCTTTTTCTGCTCCACCCATCTGTTCACCTTAGCCATTTCTGATTGGAATCTTCCACGTTGCCTCGTTAGTGCACAACTAAAATTTTTTCTTCCTTATTTTTTTTCGCTTCTTCGACCCTCATCTTTCTTTTTCCTTTCCTCTTCCCCAAATATTACCTATCCCCTCTGTTTTTTTTCCTTCTCCATTTCTTGTTGTTCTTTTTGTGCATCATTCCACCATGGAGGATAGCATTGTTGATCCTCTATCACCAATAAATCTTCGTTTGATTCTCAGAGCACCTCCAAAAACTTCACCAATCGCATATATCAACAAGACACGCTCAACCTGTTCTTTATGCATTCGAGCGATAATCCCAGATTAGTAATTGTTTCCCTATCGTTAAACAACAACAATTTCCATTCTTGGTTCCGTTCCCTGAAATTAGCCCTAATTTGGAAAAACAAATTAGGGTTCATTGATGGAACCCTAACTCGCCCAACCACAAATCATTCTAACTACATCCTCTGGTGTCGTTGCAACAATATGGTGATGGCTTAGATTACCAATTCGATCGAGAAAGAAATCTCAGAGAGTGTTCTTTGGATGGATTCACCCAAAGATATTTGGGATGAGTTTCATGAACCTTATCATTAGGGCGATATCTTCTGCATCTTTGATCTCCAAGAAGAATTCTATGCACAGAAGTAAGGAGATCAAAGCATCACTCAATACTTTACAACCTTTAAGAAACTATGGCAAGAATTTGACAATTTCAGGCCTCTTCCTAGTTGTAGTTGTGATCCCATTTGCCACTGTCAACTCATTCCCACGATCAAGACATACAGAGACAATGTCTATGTCATTCGTTTCTTGAAAGGCCTCAATGACCGGTATGCTCCAGTTAGGGCGCAAATTATGCTCATGACTCATCTTCCCACTGTAAATCGAGTATTTTCTCTCTTGATTCAACAAGAACGCCAACTCTCTTCCCTTATTCCTAAAGACAAGCTCATTGCTCAAGTCCAAAAACCCTATATGAGAGGTCGATCCACTGATTATGGGAGAAAATCTTCTTTTCCGTCCAAATCCAAAGGCATCAAAATCTGTACATATTGTAACAAACCAGGTCATACAATTGAGGCGTGTTTCAAAAAACATGGTCTACCACCATATCTCAAGAAGACTAATTTAGCCCAGACTTCTAATGCTGATAATGAGCTTGACACCACTACTTCTGGCCAACTTGAAGCTGCTCAAGACAACATTGTCTTCACCACTGAACAACAACGTGCTTTGTTTTCTCTACTTCAACAGACAGATGTTTCTCCTGGCCCTAACATTCAACACCTCCACTATGTTCCTTCTCCAAAATCAGGTAATCCTTCTGTCCACAATCTTAATGGTATTACTAATTCTGACTGGTTGCTTGACACAGGGGTTACAGATCATGTATGCCATTCTAAGTCTTTGTTCACTAGCCTTAATCCCATTAAACCCATCATTATGAGGCTTCCTAATGGAGCCTTTATCACTACTAACTTCTCTAGCTCTATTCACTTCAATGACTCCTTCTATTTACATGATATCTTATATATTCCTTCGTTTTAAACCAATCTTATATTTGTTTCTAAATTAACTAGTTATTTAAACCATGCCTTCATTTTTACTGCATCTCACCGTATCATAAGAGGATCCATACCCTGATGAAGATTGGTGTAGCTAGGTTACACCAATGGCTCTACAATTTGATATCCCATTCCCTTTCCCCTATCCCTCCCCCCTCTCCCAATATCAATACTTGTACACTTTAACACAATAGGCTAGGCCACCCTTCATATGATACTCTTGTTCAGATTAATAAACAATTTCCTTTGGCAAATTTACATCCTTCTACTGAACCTTGTGATACTTGCTTCCAAACTAAACAAAAACGATTTCCCTTTCATACTAGCAAGACTTTAACTTCACACTGTTTTGATATCATTCACATGGATATTTGTGGCCCTATATCATGCCCTTCTATTGTTGGTCATAAATATTTTTTAAATGTGGTTGATGATTATAATTGATATTGTTGGATTTTTCTTTAATGAAATCTAAGTCTAAAACTTCATCTCTTATTAAGGCTTTTGTCAAAATGGTTCTAACTCAATTTAACACTACCATTAGAACCATAAGGTCTAATAATGGGCTTGAGTTTCTTTTAAAAGATTTTTACTTAAATCAAGGCATTCATCATCAAACCCCATGTGTTTATACCCCTCAACAAAATGGGCTTGTTGAAAGAAAGCACCAACACCTTTTAGGTGTTACCCGTGCCCTTCATTTCCAATCTAACCTCCCAAATTTTTTTTTGGTCCTATGCTTTATCTTATGTTGTTTATCTTATTAATAGGGTGCCTTCAAAATTACTATCATATAAATGTCCCTTTACATTGTTATATGATATTGTTCTTGACTATTCCCTCATTAAGACCTATAGATGTTTAGTGTATGTGTGTAGTAATACTGGCCATAGAACTAAGTTAGATACTAGGTCACACAAATGCATTTACCTTGGTATTAAGCATGGTGTTAAAGGACCTATCCTATACAACATTAAAACTAGGAACATTTTCATATCTAGAGACACTATATTTTATGAGCACCAATTTCCTTATACTACTCTAACTCCCACACCTTATGGAACTCCCTAACCTATCCATCATCCTCACAAAGATGATTTTCTTGACCATACTCCCTAAATTATTCATTCTTCACCAAACAATGACCCCCCATTCAACATTCCCTCCAACCCACCCAGTCCATATACCCCACCATCTGCAGATCTTGGCACACCTAACCCTACACCTACTCCTACCCTTAACCCTTCTTCTCATTAGCCTTCCTCCTCACCTCCTTACAACTATACCATTCCAAAACCTTCTACTGCTGTTAGGAAATCCACTAGGCCCTCTAGACAACCTTCTTATTTGCAGAATTACCAATGCTCTCTTCTTCAAAGTACTCTTCACTCTCCTCCTTCCACTAATTTAGGTATGAACTCTTATCCCCTTTCTAACTACATCTCATATACTAATTTATCTCCTCAACTAGAGAAAATATTATTACAAACCTAACAAAGACAAGGAGCACAATTTTATGAATGTGAAGGGTTTGGTCACATTAAGACTGAATTTCCTACTTTTCTAAAGAAGCAGAAAAAGGGATTTTCAATCCCTTGGCCTGATTGTGATGATGAAAGTGAAGGAGAAATAGCTAATAAGGTGATGACTTTCGCTAGAAAATATGACTATTATTGTGAGTTTAGTGATAAAGATATCTCAACATAAGAGCTAGCTGAAACATATAGACAGTTGCTCACTGAGTGGAAGGAATCTTGCTTGAGATAAGAGAAACAAAAAAAGACCATTAGTGCTCTACTTATGGAAAATGAGAAGCTTGGATCAACCATTGCAGGTCTGGAAGAGGAAGTCATATTGTTAAAGCCCAAACTTGATAATATGATCAAATCTATATGTATGTTGAACAATGGTTCTAATATGTTAGATGAGATCTTGGATATTGGGGAGAAGAAGGTCATAATATTTGACTATAGTTCCATGAACAACAAGGTTAAAATTCTCACCAATAAGTTTGTTGCTTCTATGAAGAAAATCGAGTTTTTGATGAAAGACCTTATGTCCCATCATTTTGCTCAACATGTGTACCCTTACAACAAAGGCAACAAGAAATCATCTTGGAGGTGCCACCATTGTGGTAGATGTGGTCATATAAGACCTTTTTTCTGTAGAGTGTATGGTATCTTCAGTCCTATAGTCAGCCAAGGCTCAACAAAAGGAAAGGGAAGAAAACTCAAGATAAGAAAGTGTGGAAACCCAAGGAAATGGTCACTTGTCTTATAGCCCATACATCTCTTAGAGTTTCCTCAAGAGAAGTTTGGTATTTTGATAGTGAATGTTCAAGGCACATGATTGGTGAAAAGAGTTATCTTAACGATTTGAAGCCACACTCTAACAGTTATGTCCCCTTTGGTGATGGATCTAGAGGAAGAATCAAGGTCATAGGTAAACGGGTTAGTCCAGGTTTTCTTGGTCTTAATGATGTGCTTCTAGTAGAAGGATTAACAACAAACTTGATCAACATCAGTCAACTATGTGATCAAGGTTTTAATGTGAACTTCAACAAGTCTGAGTGTGTTGTCTCCAGCAAAGTGTAACACCTCAAAATTTGCCCTAGTGTTGCTAACCTTTTTGGCTTATGTTTCATTTCATTTGCATCGTCATTTATGCATTTTGCATGTTTCTTTTGTGCATGGGATCAAGGTATTTTCTAGCAGCTCATGGCGTTATCAGCTCCGGCATTATTTTCAGCAGTATTCAGGGGCAAGCAGATGGTTTTCAAGGTCTTTTGGAGCATTTATTTTGCTCATTAGGCGTTTTGATAATCAGGAGCTTCAACAGTCATTTTCTGATCAAGCGATCCGGTATCAGGCATTATTATTTCAGCAGGATATTCTGAGGTGTCAGCAGGAATTTGTGTTCTTTTCAGGTGTTACTCAGTAGCAATATCAAATTTTGAGTTTCAGAGGTTTAACGGGTTCAAAACAGCTATCAGAAGTCACTTTTCCAAGTTTCCCTCCAAAAGGCGCCAAGATTCAAAATTTGAACTGAGTAACCGGTTACTCACCGTCTGTTAACCGGTTACTCTGAGCCAAGTTTGAAAAATTAAATTTGCATCATTTGTGATCATGTGCTTGGCATGTGCACGTGGGGAAGGATCTAGAATTGATATTTTCATCATTTTCCACCCAAAATTCAAATTCTCTCCATCATTTTTCCACTATAATTCCTCATTTCATTTCCTAATTCATTTTTCACCCTAATTTCCACTCACTTAACCTCACTCCAAACCCAAACTTAACTCCTAACCTAGGGGTTATTTAAACCAATTCATTCTAAACCTCTCAAACCTATATCATTTTCACTCTCATTTTTTCAGAATTTTGCTCTCAATTCTCTCACTTTTTCCATTTTTCATCTTCATCTTCAACCCCTCACCAAAGCTCCATATCCATAGATTCACAAATTCTTCATTGGAATTTGTGATTTCTTGAGCTAAACCTCCATCACATCATCATTCTTGGTTCAATTCTGATATAGCTACTGGTTTGGATCTTGGAATCACTTTTGGGAGCAGCTTTTGATTATTTGGAGTGTTCTTGCTTGGATCTTGAAGTTTCTTGCTAGGAACTTGAAGATTATTGTATAGATCTCTGGTTTTCTTGCTTGTATTCACCAATTTTCGTGCTCAACAATCACCAAGGCAAATCTCAGCCTTGTAGGTTGGTTTTCCTTATATCTATGTTTGATTTAGCTTAATCTCAACTTATGCAATGTAGATCCTTAGTTTGTGATGTGATTTGATCCATTTGCTTGATTTGATTTGTGATCTTGTTGTTTGATTGATGAAATTGATGTTTGATTGCTGTGATTGGACTTAATTCTCGTGCATTGTTGATTACATGATCATTGGATATGATTGCATAAGTGATTTGCTGCTGAAAAGTGCTTTTGAAATAGATTTTTTTGGCTGCTGTCCCAGAGTAACCGGTTAACAACAGTTTGTTAACCGGTTAACATGTGTATTTTTTTTGCGTAAATTGTCTGATTTTTAACTAAGTAACCGGTTACTCACCGTTTGTTAACCGGTTACTCTGGGATAGAATGTGTATTTTCTTGCATTTTCTTAGTTGTTTGAGATCCGATGCATGCCTAAACTTCATGGACTAATATGTTGATGATTTGTGGATTATTCTTGAGCTGTTGCACCTCACACTATTGCATGAACATGATTCTTCGACACACGAGTTTTGGTTTTCGTCGATAAATGTTTATGTTTGTGTTGTTGATTAATTGATGCGATGAACACATAACACACACTTCCTAAGCATGTTGATTGTGGCTTGTTGTTGATGTTGCTGGAGTTGTTTGTTTGAACTTGATTGCGTGCACTTAATTTCATGAGATACATGCTTGTTTTCAACTTTGTGCACATGCTTAATGTTATGAATACCTTCATGATGTACTTTCTTTCATGTTGTCTCCAAGTGTTGTTCACCATGATATATGATGTGTTGGTAATCATAATGCATGATGTTCGATGCGTGTTTGCTTTGCCATGCTTGATTCGTATTCAAATGTATCGCATGCTGCTCTGTTTCTACAGCTGTCTATGTGTATGTGTGTTGTTGTATGTGCTGCTGGCTGACATTTTACACCCTTTTTTGTGCTGAATTGCATGCTGTTATAAGCTATGCTGCTTGTGTGCTGCTTTTTACCGCTGTTTTGTTGCAGGAACATTGTGGTAGCTGCTGTTTTTATTTATTCGCTTCCTTTCCTCCTTCATCTCCTTCACTCTTTCTCTTCCCTCGGATCTCAAGACTTGTTTAAGTCTTGGATTCACTCCCTTAGAGCTACCTAGTCCAACTTAATTTTCGATTAAGCTTGGAGTAGGATTAACATTAGGTCTTAGGTAGTTGTTTCTCGCCTAAACTTCACTAACCATAGGACCACCCTTTTGCATGACAACAATAGGATAGTGATTCCCTTAGAGTCACCCTTCTTCCTTGTGTCTTCTCTTCTTATCTCATAACACTTATAAAACACTTAATAAATATAACGAATATTGCGCTCGAGCCTTAAGTGTAGGAAGTGAAGAACGAGGGGTCTCCCCTCCTCTTCTAGAGTGTTTAGCATACGTCCCATTTGGGGGCGACCATGCGATTCACTCGTTCCCGCATGGTAGACTTTGGTGCAATGTAAGTTACGAACTAACTTCAATCCACTTCTGTCTAAAAAACACAAAAACAAACTCAAACCTTTTTCATCCTTCGGGATCGTTAATTTCAACTCATTTTCAGAAAAGGGCACGTTACTTCCGTCTCGTCGCAAACAGGCATCGACCCTAACTGCCGGACGCGAATCTAACGTCGCTCATAAAAAACATTAACCGACCTCGTTAGGTCGAACTACGATTGCTCTGATTTCCTCTTTCTCGTCCGATTGAGGATACGTAGGCACAAGACGACGATGTCTTGGCGAGCAACCTCCCCCCTTAGTTTGTGTCTGAACTACGTTGACTCTGACTTTCCCATTGCACGAGGGAGTACGTAGGTGTAGGACGAACGATGTCCTATCGAGTCACTTTTTTTTCTTTTCTTCTTCGTTTCTCCGTTCTTTCCCGTTCTCGTTCCTTTTCCTTTCCAGTAGCAGCGGAGCTCCAGACGATGACACCCTTTGATCGAGACAGCAAGCGTGGATCCCATCGAATACGATGGACGTGTTGGGTGCTAACACCTTCCCTTCGCGTAACCGACTCCCTTACCCGTTTCTCTTGGTCGTGAGACCATGCTCTTTCCCTTCCTTAAGGTTTACGCAGTGTTTCCTTTCCCTCTCTTGGGATAAATACACATTGCTGGCGACTCTGTTTTCTGCGCCACTTTCGTATTTGTACCATGGATGCAAATCCTCGGGAGCGACAGCTGGCGACTCTGCTGGGGACTGGTTGACCTCTTGCTGGTCCATCCCCTTTTGCGAGTCAATCCTAGCGCTTGTTTGTTTGTTTTCATTGGGTGTTTATTTGGTGTGCTTTGTTTTGTTGTATATTATTGTATGTTATTGTTTTACTATATTTATCACATTTATAGCATTGCATTTCATTATTGCTGTACTGTTCTGCTGCTGGATTTTCTGTTTGTAGGGTGGGTTGGATTCATGAGAGAAAAGGCCAATACCCAGGCTTGAGCATACACCTATGATTAGCGTGGAAAGTAGTGTGACTTGTTTGCCATTTTTCCAGATTTAGTATACATGAAAACTCCACATCCAGACGAGGTTTTCTTGGTAATATTCTATCCTGCGCATTTGGGGCAGACGATGGAATATAACCTGGAAAACTGTCGCCTCTGGAGACCATCTCCCGAGGACTCAGCAACGCCTCTCCTCCCGGCATGTGATAATGGCAATCCAAAAATGGAAAACCTATTACACTTGTCGATCCGAGGACCCAATGCTGGGAACTTACCATAGGATGACCCTTATTTTTGGGGGAATCAGTGGACGACCTCTTTGTTTGGCGATAGTATTGTACCCCGAGGGATGAATGTACTATTGCTTCTCAAATTAAGAATTCGAGACTGAGGATCCCGTCTTCTAGAACCCACATGTGAGAGGGGATGGGTGTTTGCAGGTTTGCAGGTGACCTTGGCTTTCAACCTACCTGGTTTTCTGGATTTCTCATCGGTGTACTGTTATTATCCTAATTTTCTGGCAGTTTGAATGGCCTGTTATTCTGGACTTCTGGGTTTCTGATATCTGGGGTTTTATTCAGTCAGCAGAACGACAACAGTTTTGAGCATCATGGATACCTTGATCCCATGTTTGCATTTGCATCATCATTTTGCATTCTAACATGTTTGTTCATTTGTAGGGTTGCATCCTAACTTTGATTCTGGTTGTCCGAAGACTGTCCATAATGAGTACTAGCACTAAAGAGAGGAAGAATATTATCCCGTACAAGTTCCCGGAGCTTCATTTAGATGTTGTGCGCAAGATCTCGGTTATGGCAAAACCTGGGGTATTGGTAGACTTTAGAGGAGAATATGGGAGGATTCTGAGCTTCGCCCGAGACGTTACCAACTATGAGTTCAGGGCTCTGCACACCCTGATGCAGTTCTATGACCCTCACCTGCGGTGTTTTCTGTTTACGGATTATCTTTTAGCTCCAACATTGGAAGAGTATGCTCTCATTTTAGATGTTTCTGTCAAAGAAGAAGTTCTCTTCTATCCTTCTAAGGAGTTCCCGATCTGGAAAAGGTCGCTGCTGCGTTATCTTTGGATCAGTCTTTGCTGAAGAAGAATGTTGCGAGTAAAGGAGGTTATAAAGGCTTTCACACGAAGTTTTTGATCGAGCAGGCTGCTATTTGTTCTAAGGCTAAGTGTTGGTCGGTGTTCAATGCAATTCTGGCTATTTGTGTTTATGGAACGGCATTGTTCCCTAACGTGAAGGATTTTGTAGACGTGCACGCTGACCGGATATTCACCATGAAGAATCCGGTACCTACCTTGCTTGGGGATCTATATTATTCGATGCACTATAAGAATGAGAAGAGGAGAGGAGGACCTCTTTACTTTTGTGCTCCAGTACTCTACAAGTGGTTTGCCGATCGCCTTACCAAATCTGGGGCATTCGAAGACACTAAAGAAACATTGGACTGGTCAAGGAGATTGATGGGATTAAGGGCTGACAACTTGATTTGGGTCAATCGTGATTTGCTGGGCCAAGAGATCCTGATTAGTTGTGGAGGTTACCCAAACGTACCTTTAATAGGAAGAAAAGGGGGAATTAATTATAATCCTATTCTTGCTATTAGGCAATTTGGGTATGCTTTGAAGGAGCCGCCAAAGGACCAAGATGTTCAAGAGTCTCTATATGTGAGTGGAGAAGCCAATCTGGAAGTGTTAAAGGAAGCTGCAAATACTTGGAGAGACCTCCACAAGAAAGGAAAGACTTCTTTTGGAAAGTGTAACAACAAAGCCTTCCCTGCATACGAGAACTGGATTCAGAGGAGAGTAAAGAGTGTACTTCTACCGTTCTGCAGAGAACCTCCATCTTACCCCCTGCCGATGTCTTGGCGAGCAACCTCCCCCCTTAGTTCGTGTCCGAACTACGTTGACTCTGACTTTCCCATTGCACAAGGGAATACGTAGGCATAGGACGAGCGATGTCCTATCGAGTCATTTCTTTTTTCTTTTGTCCCTCGTTTCTTCGTTCTCTTCCGTTTCCATTCCTTCTTGTTTCCAGTAGCAGTTGAGCTCCAGACGATGACACCCTTTGATCGAGACAACAAGCGTGGATCCCGTCGAGTACGATGGACGTGTGGGGTGCTAACACCTTCCCTTCGCGTAACCGACTCCCTTACCCGTTTCTCTTGGTCGTGAGACCATGCTCTTTCCCTTCCTTCAGGTTTACACAGTGTTTCCTTTCCCTCTCTTGGGATAAATACACATTGCTGGCGACTCTGTTTTCCGCGCCACTTTCACGTTTGTACCATGGATGCAAATCCTCGGGAGCGACACAAAGATCAAGAGGTACTAATGAATGGTTCAAGATCAATTGACAACTATTATTTGTGGGTATCTCAAATCAAAAGTCATCCCTCAACATGCTTGATATCCAAGCTTAATGAGACTAAGCTACGACACCAGAAACTTGGTCATCTCAATCTCAAGAGCACGAGAAAGATCATATCTGAAGATGCTATTGTTGGCTGGGAATTTCGATGCCATGTTCCCATTTGAGAAACTAAGTGAAAATTAAAGTTTCTTGAATATGTCTGGTTTCGACAGGAGCTGGTTTGAAATTCTGTCGAAATGGTTCTCATGAAGATGTATGCTTGAGCAAATACTTATAAATATTTTCTAAGTATAAAAAGTAACTTCGAAGAAGTGATGTTATGAGGCCTTCCTTCAACAGAAGTTTAAATTTCAAAATACGGATAAATAACTGTCTTTTGTCCTTATCCGTTTCTCAGGAGGGACGTGTGGCGAACTATGGTGAAACGAAGGTATGCAGGGCGAAACGTGTCAACTTTTTAAGAAATTCTCGTTGGAGACAGTTATTTCAACGCATTATAAATAGGAGTCTTAGTGTTAGGATTTCTGTGTGTTCAATTATTGTACTATACTTAAAATTTACTCAAAGTATCCAAGTTAACGTGAGAAAAGAGTTACTGTTGAGAAATGTACGTTTGAAATACCATATATTTTATTCAATAGAAATTTAATTTCTTTTACTAATTGCTCTTTACTGCATTTCTTTTATTTTGAAGTTATTTTTCTTCATTGCTTTACTTTACCAAACTCTTACAAAGTTTAGTCTTTTCAACAAACAATTAAACAATCTTTTCACAACAAATGAATACTGTCGAAGTGTTCTATAATTTTCCAGAAATACATTAAAACACAATAGATATGTCCTTAGGATTCACTGGTTGATCTTGCAAGTAAACCAAATTAATATTTTGGGAGACCAGCGGTTGTTTACCAATTTTCACGGTAAACAAATTGGCACGCCCGGTGGGACAGTGCTATAGTGTTTTAAAATATTTTCTTTTAGTTTTTTTGGAATTTTTTTTGACATTTAAGTCCTTCATTTTTACGATCTCGCTACACTTCGTTGCATGAGACTTAGGAGTGGTAGAATAGCCACAAATAATGAAGAAAGGCCTAGAAGGAGATACGTAAGGAGGATGGCGAATCCAAATCCGCCAAGTAACCAAAATCCACCAAATGATGGAGAATCACCCCCTTCTTCTTCAGGGGTAATACGGTTTCAGCGTCAGTGTCTGAAGCCATACCAACCACGGCGAGTTCGACCTCTATGCAGTCGATTGTGCAAAATGGTCCCATTCCATCATATGGGGGAACACAGGGTCTACCAACAACCCCCCTCAAGTGGGACATAGTTTATTCAGGCCTTATATGCCTGGATTTTCAATGCCACCAATAGGACGTGATCAACCTTATGGTATGCCAACATCAGTGATGGCAAGTTTGCACAATGCCTCATCAACATTTGCAGACCCAGTGGTGAATGTGACTTCGCCATTACAAGGATCTAGTTCAAGCATAAACAATATGGGTCGAATTAGCCAATCCTTAGGAACTGGATTTCCTACCCAGATGCCAAACATCACCAACAATTCTGCAGAAGTGATAAGGCAACAGATGGACAAAAGTAGTCATGAGATGGTCCAGATGCTTGCCCAATAATTGGCAGTGCAAATGACACATATTGCTAACTTTTTTGGTGTTCCACAACCCCCTCGACATCCTCAGAGGGAATAGATGGTACAAAATACTGGGGTGATCTTAGAAGAAGATCCTACAATTAATCAAGTTCAACCAAATATACCCCAGACGAACGTTTTAAACCAGGGAGCAATAGTTGAACCACCCGGGGTCGAACCCCCTAGAGTTGAACAACCAATCCAGAGGGAACCAAGGGTAGTAGTAGTAAATAGAAACTAGAATGTTGATGAAGTAATAAATTAAGTTCGACGCGAAGATGTAGCAGTGGATAATAACCTTGCAACCATGGTCGAAAGGACTATGGCCAGAAATGGGGTAAATATTAGCCTTTATAAGCCAAATTATACATCACCTTTATCTGAATATATCCTACAGTCAGATTTACCCCTAGATGGAAAGTCCCCAAATTCACTAAGTTTTCTGGGGATACTAGTGAGTCCACAGTCGAACATGTGGCAAGATACTTGATAGAGGCTGGCGAAATCGCTAATAACGAAAACCTAAGAGTGAAGTATTTCCCAAGTTCACTCACCAAAAACACCTTCACTTGGTTTACAACACTGCCAGCCAATTCGATCCACAATTGGACTCAGTTGGAGAGATTGTTCCATGAGCAATTCTATATGGGATAAACAAAGATAAGTCTAAAAGAATTATCTAGCATTAAGAGGAAGTTCTTCGAGCCAATTGATGATTACCTAAATAGGTTTCGATTGCTTAAGGCAAGGTGCTTTACTCAAGTGCCTGAACATGAGTTGGTCGAAATGGCCGCTGGTGGCCTCGACTACTAAATTAGGAAGAAGTTAGATACCCAGTACTTGAGAGACATGGCCTAGTTGGTTGATAGAGTTCGACAAGTCGAACGATTGAAGGCTGAGAAAGCTAGGGCTAACAAGAATAGAAAGGAAAGGGTAGCCTACGTCGAATTTGAAGAAGATGGGCAAGAAACTAGTGTCGATACCTTTTTCGACGAGAGTGAAATTAACCTTGTTGAATTAAAGTAAGGCCCACCGTACTCATGTAAAGTTCTAACGCCGTCGAATGGAAAGAATCCAGTCGATTAAGAGAAGGACGATAGGTTCCTTAAAAGGACATATACCTTTGACGTCACCAAGTGTGACGAAATCTTTGATGTGTTAGTTAAAGATGGCCAAATGATAGTGCCTACTGGCGCTAAAATGCCTCCCTTAGAACAGAGAAAAAAGAGAGGTTTTGGTAAATATCATAATTTTCTTGGCCATAAAACATCTCAATGTTTTCTTTTCAGGGATATCGTTCAAAATGCTATTAAGGATGGACGTCTCAAATTCGCTGATAAGTCCAAGAACCAAATAAAGGTGGACTCTGATCCCCTCCCAGTTGCTGATGCACACTATTAAGAACCATCCATGGTAAACATGGTCGAAGTTGCTGATGACTTCATCGGTAATGCTGAAATGGTCGAAGCTACTGATGGCTTCACTGGAATAGTTGCTGAAGATTTCGATCAAGAAACCGCTGAAGGTTTCGTCTAGATTGCTGGAAACTTCAATCACAAAGTCACTGATGACTTCAACAAAGAAATCACCGAGGGCTTCACTAAGAAGGTTACTGACGACTTTCAAATTGAAGCCACTGAAGGTTTCATGAACGAAGCCGCTAAAGGCTTCGATAATGAGACTACTGAGGGTCCCAATGAAGTAATTTTAATGTGTGAAACTACTGATGGTTTCATACAAATCAATAACGAAACTAAGGCCACTGAAGGCCTTAGGGTGAAATTTTAAGAAATGGATATCTCTACAGGTACTAATCTTGGAGTTAACATGGTCGAGATGACCAACGAGTCTGCGATGGAAGTGGACAAATGAACTCTCAAACAAGAAGAATATGCCAAAGTGGAATATCTAAAACAAGAAGAAAATCTGGTTAAGTTTCTTCACAGATGCCAGCGGAAGAATTCCCAAGTGATGCTGTGTCCCAGATGCAGTGCTGCCTTCGACCGAAAGGCTGCGGAGAACATCCAAGGGGTTCAACAGGAGAAGGATAGGAACAACTGGAGGAAATCAAGCAAACATGGTGCTTTTGACAAAAAGGGAGCACCAAAAAGATATGATCAACATGGACCAGGGGTACGTGGCAATATGCCATCAACCTTCAAGCCCACTATTGATGCCCCCAAGGGCAAGTGGGTGAGAACAGTGGAGAAAAGAGAGAATGGCCAGAAAAAGTGGCAAAATTTCGAAGTCGAAAGAGGATCTTCGATAGCGTACCGAAAGGAGTTCCAAGCTTCGAAGAAATCAGTCTGGCATTCAAAAAACTACAAATGGAAGAATCTAATGACGAGGTCTCAGTGGAGACGTCAGCAAAGGAAACATAAGGCTGAGAGAGAAGCTGCAGAGAAAGTGAATGCTAAGTCTAGTAACAACGTGCAGATCAAAAATGACAACAATAAAGATAGAAAACCTGTCGAGAAGAAAGCCGTCGAAAGAAAGTTGTTCACAGACCAACAGGAAAATATAAAGGAAAAGTCTGACCAGATGTTGGCAGATGATGATATCATGACGGATGATTTTGACTCGGGATCAGAGCTGTCACTCGAAATTATCTGTAATGTCGTATCCGTGCTACCCAAGGAGTATGACAGGGTGACGGAATTTGAAGACCCAGAAGATGAGGTCGAACAAGAAGTGGCCTGTCAAAGGCCAGTGTGTTACTACATTTTAAATAATGGATGTGTCAAGGAACAGAATGCGTTCTTCGAAAGACCAGATGAAGCCATGAAAAACCACCTGAAACCTCTATTCATTAGAGGAAAGATAGAGAACATGGGTATCAATAAGATACTAGTAGATGGAGGAGTGGCAGTAAATCTTATGCCGCATTATATGTTAAAAAAGGTTAGAAAAAGTGACTCCGACACGAAGCCACATAACATGGTCCTTTCGAATTACGAAGGGAAGGTGAGAACAACCATAGGAGTTATTCAGGTAGACTTAACCGTAGGTACGATTACTAGGCCAACGATGTTTATGGTGATCGCATCTAAGGCGAATTACAATCTACTCCTTGGAAGGGAGTGGATCAATGGAATATGTGTGATACCTTCTTCACTTCACCAAAGGATATCCATCTGGAGAAGTGATGGAATTGTTGAAAATATCGAGGCAGACCAAAGCTATTACATGGCTGAGGTTAACCAAATAAGTGGGCATCAATTTGATAAAAATTTGGCCCACATAGCACTGTGCAACCCTGCAGGTTTTGACTTTACACCTACAGATAATGCCTTCTGTTCCTTGTACTTGCATCCCACCCACAACTTTCAGTGGGATATGGAGGTTGTAGGAGAAGAAGATTATGTCTTCGGAACAGCTGGAATCTAACCAACTGGTTGGGGCAGTGAATTCAGTGACAATGACTGAGTCATTAACACTCAAAAAGATTCCGGCTTATATAGCTGAAAACAAATTGAAAACGGACTTGGAGGCCGAAGTAAAATACATGGCTGTCGAAGCCAAAGTTGAAGAAATGCACTTCGAAGGTCCTGGGAAGGACTTCGACCCAGAGCCACCCGACAACAAATAAGTCAAAGTGCCGAGCCAAAGGCTAGATACCATCTACGATGATGAGCCTTTGAACTTTGAGAAGGATTCACTAGCAAGCAACATCAAAATACTGATGCAAGATCCTCTGGAAGAGATCGACCTGGGAGAAAGGACAATGAAAACGCCACCCTACATCAGTGCCAACACTAACCCACAACTCAGAGTCAAAGTAATTCAACTGCTGAAGGAGTTCAAAGACTGCTTCGCGTAGGATTACGATGAACTGCCTGGTTTAATGAGAGATCTGGTCGAACTGAAGTTGCCAATAAAGCCTGGGAAGAAGCCCATCAAGCAAACTCCAAGGTGTTTGGTACCTGCGGTTCTCTTAAAGATCAAAGAAGAGGTCGAAAGACTTCTGATATGTAAATTCATCTGTACGACCAGGTATGTCGAATGGATTACCAACATTGTTCCAATTATTAAGAAGAATGGAACTTTAAGGGTTTGCATAGATTTTAGAGACTTAAATGTTGCAACCCCAAAGGATGAGTATCCAATGCCTGTGGCGGAAATGCTAGTCGAATCTGCTGCAGGCCATGAGTATTTAAGTATGCTCGACGAATATTCTAGCTATAATCAAATTTTCATTGCTGAGGAAGACATGTCGAAAACAACATTTCGATGCCCTGGAGCATTAGGCACTTTCGAAAGGGTAGTAATGCCCTTTGGCCTAAAGAATGCTGGGGCAACTTATCAAAGAGCAATGAATTCTATTTTTCATGACTTTATTGAAACATTTATGCAAATTTATATTGATGATATTATGGTTAAGTCAGTTTCAAGAAAAATTCATATAGACCACCTTCGACAATCGTTTGAAAGAATGAGGAAGCATGGTCTCAAGATGAATCCTCTTAAGTGTGCTTTCTGTGTGCAGGTGGGAGATTTTCTAGGCTTTGTGGTCCACAAAGGAATAGAGATCAGTCAGAATAAGACCAAGGCCATCATGGAGGCGAAAGTGCCTTCGATAAAGAAGAAGTTGCAGTCGTTCCTAGGTGTCATATCCCAAATTTTGACCACCAAGATTTCCCATCATTGTGAAAATCATCATCACAATATGGATGTACTTTCATGCCTCATCAATCTCCTCAAAGATGATTGAGCATTCACCACAATCAAGAATTAGGGTTTTGAGCCCTCTTAGAGCATTTAGACAAAGGATCAATCATGAAATGACATGATTTTCAACTTGTCTAACCTCTCAAACACCTATAAAATATCAAGAGGACTCCCACATCAAGAATCAAGCACAAGGTTGCAACATTCCAAGTGGATCAAGCCTCAAGATCGCCAGTGTCACCAAATTAGGGTTTTGGTCGACTGAGGCTTCCAGATGAAAATTTTCATCTGGGCATGAGCCAATGCTTCAAAACACAACCTATGATACTCTAAGGGATCTCATGGACCCAATCGTCAAGTCAATTGAACCTCAGGGGATGCATTTACCAAAAATCAGGAATTAGGGTTTCTTGATTTAATTCACCCCTAAGTTGACTTTTGGGACAAAGCCTGAGCCAAGACCTTAAGAAATAATTTGAGGGCCTCCAATACACTACATTGATCCATTTGCAACAATGGATCTGCCCAAGAAGCTTGGTTCACAAGCTTCAATTTCACCAGGACCACAATTAGGGTTTCGAAGGAAAAGTCAACTGTATCTTTGACTTTTGACCAATACATGCTCCCAAACCTTGGCACACGATTCAATATACCCTATAACACCTATGGAATCTATCCATTAGGTTTTATTTAGGTCAAGAACTTGATTTCACAAAGGATCGCACAGTTTGGATTTCATCCAATAAAAAAGTCAACTGTGCACAAAATCATGTTTGAATTTTTGGAATTTTTCACAAATATGGTTCCCCTAAGTCAAAAATAATGTTAATGTATGGTATTGATCATCATTCATTAAGAAAAACCAAGAAAAGTGAGGTTTCTTGCAAAAGGGGCAACCTTGAGAAACCAAAATTTTTCTAAGTTATGGAACAAAAGTGATTTTGGTACCAACTTCCAAGGATCATAACTTGAGATCCAAGCAGCCATTTTGGGTGATCCAAAGCCTGATTTATAGGTCTTCCTACATTCTACAAAAGCTTCAACTACAAGAAACTCCAATTCCTCATGGATTTTGAGTTATGAACTGATCAAAATGACAAAAATGAAGAAAATGGCACTTTTCCAACACTTAGTGAAAATATGCCTAAGTTACCAGCCTTGGACATCAATGTTCATGAGGATTTTTCAGTTGGATCCAAATAGTTTAAAAAAAAACTATGATCACACATGTTTTGTATCATATGAGGGCTCTTTAAAAAGCACAAGAGCCTCCCATAACTCAACCTAAGCAGGGAGATATGATCCCCTCAAAATCACAATTTCCAAATGTCTTGTACAAGGCAGAATTTGGTGTTTTGCTCGATTTGGAAATTTTGGACAACTCCAAGCCTTGTCATCCATTTAGACACATCTGAGGATAAAACAAAAGGGGAATGATCTGATCCCCAAGCCTCCCAAGTCCAAGAATCTACACATAGCCATAACAAACCTAAAAAGGCTAAAAAGTGCCAAGACTCCAATTTTGTTTCAATGCATTCAATGGGTGCATCAAGGTGGCATGAACTGAGGCAAGTTTAACTGAACGAGTCAAGCCTTATCTCTGAACCAAAAGACCATAGGCCTGTGCTCTAACCTCAAGTCAATGGCTAGAGGAGACTTGAGATTCCATTTGATCCACATTGGCCACAGACCTGCTGCAGTTGCCACACACTATTGCTGCCAAAACAAACTTGACACACTATAAATAAACCTCAATTGTGATCAGTTTGAGTACACCAAAGCACCATAACTGATGCTTTACTCAAAAATCTCCTCTTCACTCCAATTTTGCCTTCTAACTCAAGTCACTATCGGGTTTTGAGATTGAGAGTGGTTCCAACCAAACCAATCACACACACCCCAAAAACATCATATATGAGTGATCCATAACACAAAATCACATCTGGAACATCAAATTCACAAAATCACCAGCCAATTTCTCAAGTTCTTGACAGAGTTGCAGTTGAGGTACCACCACCAGTTCCAGCTCATTTCAATCCATTCCAAGCATTCAAACACACTCCTTGGCACCTAAGGAAGCTGTCCAGATCATTGGAACCTAGATGCAACACCTCCATCACCAAACTCGATCACCAGCTGCAAGAGGTAAGTCTGACACCTTCAAACTCTATGTTCCATTCATCATAAATGAATTTGTGAGTTACCATCTTGTTCCTACATGTATATTGAGTAATAACCCTCAATCAATTGCCATAAATCAACCGTGTATGGAATTTCATTGTGTTCATGCTGAAATTAGGGTTCTTGAGGTTATCTTCAGATTTCTCACGCCATGCTTAATATAAATGCAATTAATCTATATGGTTGTGATCCTTGTTCAAAAACGAACAAGATTGGTGTTTGAATCGTGCAAAACCATTGAGTAATCAGAGAGAAAAGTGAGAAAACGCAAATCATCCATGGCGTGGTCACGAGGAAGAAGAAGGTGACCGTTGGCGCCATAATTCAAATTATTTGAATTTTTGAATTTTGGTTATTTTGTTTAATTGATTCAAAAATTAATTTCTCTCTGAATATTTGTGTTTTTGAATTGATTCTTTTTCTCAAAATTCACAAAAATGTTTAAATATTTTATTTTACAAAAAAATCCAATTTATATTATTTTTTTAATATAGTTAGAATTTTTGTAATTAATTTCATTTTTTATTTGTTTTAAACATTTTAAAATGAAATTCCCACTTTGATCTTTCAAAACCAATTGAATTTCAAACTTTCATGTAATAAAACATGATTTTTCAAAATATTTTTCAAAGTGTACAACTTGTTTTTGAATATATTTGGTATTTTATATCATTTTTTCATTTAATTTCCTTTGAAAAATGACATTTTAATTTAAATTAGGGTTTCCTCTCGATTTTAAATTTTCAACACTTTTGGGCCTTTAATAGAGGGTAAGACCCATTCCTTGTAAATAAATAACCTTTTGGGCCTCAGTCATTGTATAAGTCCCAATACGATTTTAAAAATCTCGGCGATCGCCGTTTTCAAAACAATTTTTTCAACTGGGCCTCCCTTTGGTTGTAAGTCCAACTTTTCTTCTTTGTAAATACACTTTTGGGCCTCTTGATAGAGTGTAAGTCCCACCCCTTTGTACATAAATAATTTTTGGGCCTCAGTCATTGTATAAATCCCAGTACGGTTTTCAAAACAACGGTGCAATCACTGCTTTCATTTGGGCCTCTCCTTGAGTTGTAAGACCCATCACTTGTACAAAAATAAACCTTTGGATCTCTCTTTGAGTTGTAAGACCCATCCCTTTGTAAATAAAACCTTTTTGGGCCTCAGTCATTGTATAAGTCCCAGTACAGTTCTCAGATCAACGGTACGGTTATTGTTTTTTATCTGGGCCTCTCCTTGAGTATAAGCCCCAATTTTCTTTTCAAAAACAACTTTCCCTTTTGATTTAGGTTCAAATTCATAGTTGTTATCAAAACTTTCTTTAATTTCTTGAACAACTAACCATAGAGCTGTTATAATGGAAGCTTGCTCACCTGTAAGTTTTTATCAGCTTCTTTACATGCTTTCACACACACACACACACACACACACACACACACACACACACATATATATATATATATATATATATATATATATATATGTATTGCTGGAAGCTTGCTCACCTGTAAGTCCTTCTTTCATATCCTTTTAAATACTTGTCATATATAAACTGTATATATACTTGTATACCTGCTTAGAGTTTTCCCCGACAATTAAGTCTAGAATTACATAAAGCCAGTTGGTCACTCTTTCAATACAATCAAAACTAATTCCCCATAGGAATTCCAGATACAGTCTTGCCTTCTCTTGGGCTTAAACAATATGGAATAAAGAGAAAGGCAATATTCCCGGTGAAACTTTTCTCAGACTGTCACTATTAGAAAATTGTCAAAAGAAGTTCATTTCCCCAGAGAGGATTAATTCTCGGTGAAACCTCTCTTGAATTTCTTCAAACCCTAGAATTGTTCACTAAAGAAAAGATTATTCCCGGTGAAACTTTTCTTGAACTTTTCTTAAAGTTTGGACCCACAGGCTTCCTAAAAGCATCCCCGCCTCCTCTTGGGCTTTGTACAAGGACCCTCCAGCTTCTTAGAAGTTCGCATGCCTTCTCTTGGGCTTAATACAAGGACCCTGAAAACCTCTTAAAGGTATAGGACATAACTTAGTCATCCTTTGCTAGAGCAGTCTTTCCAGAGTCAAAACCTCAGACCAATTTAGGGTTGATTCTCATCCCTTAAAACACCTGCCTCCTCTTGGGCATCATACAAAGATAAACTCTTCCATACCAGTAGACTTGGACACTCTAATCTCCTCTTGGATCTCAAAGACATTCTCAAGTTCCCTACAAATACAGGAAAAACCCTGGACATTTAACCAATCTCAAGTAGAGTTAAAACCCTCACAGGATCTAAAACTCAGTCTTTTATCCTAAAATTTCCCCAACTAGGGTCAGTTTATAATCAAGATAACACTATCCCAAATCATAACCTCAAGGCATCTGATACTTTAACTCTTCTGTAAATCCTCAACAAGAGTTGATTTCCCATTTTGGACCTGCCTCTAGATCTCAATAATCCTCAGCAGAAGCCAACCTCCTCTTAGGCTTTGTATAATGACTTTTCTCAGCAGAATTAGCCCCAACAACACCCTTTTGTTGAGTCCATCTTGTTTCTTAAAACACTCTCTTGTTGAGTTAACCCTTTTTTCAGCCCCAATCCTGGGCTTTGTACAAGACAAACAAAGTACTCTCTTGTTGAGTCAATCACCTTTCCACACTCTCTTGTTGAGTAAATGGTACAAAACACAAACACTCTCTTGTTGAGTCATTCATCTTTTAGCCTCAATGTTGGGCTTTGTACAAGACATATATAAACTTTCTCCAACAAAGTTAAAATCTTCATAACCTTCTCTTAAGCTCGGGTTAAATATCTTCCCCAGCAGAGTCAATTCCTCCCAGCCTTCTTTTAGGCTTTGAGAAATAATTTCCCTAATCAGAATCAATCTTCTTTTTAGCCTCCTCTTAGGCTTTGTATAATGATTTTCCCCAGTAAGGTCAACCTCAATCTTGGGCTTTGTACAAGACACCTAAAAATCCTCAGCTGATTCAGTCAACTACTTTTCAGCCTCAATCTTGGGCTTTGTACAAGACACCAAATATAACACTCTCTTGTTGAGTCAGTCTCATTTCAGCCTCAATCTTGGGCTTTGTACAAGACACCGTATAAATCTCTCCAGCAGAGTCAATCTTCTTTTAGCCTCAATCTTGGGCTTTGTACAAGATAGATAAAATCTCCCACCTATAAGGCCAGTTTCCTCTTTTAGCCTCAATCTTAGGCTTTGTACAAGACAGACAAAATATTTCCCCGAAAAAGTCAACTTTTAGCCTCCTCTTAGGCTTTGTATAATGATATCCCCAAAAGAGTCAGTCTCTTTTTAGCCTCAATCTTGGGCTTTGTACAAGACAGATAAACACTCTCTTGTTGAGTCAGTCTTTTCCAGCCTCCTCTTAGGCTTTGTATAATGACCTCCCCAGTGGAGTCAATAAACCTTTTAGCTTCAACCTTGGGCTTTGATCAAGGCACACAAAAATCAACATCCCCTCAGAGGAAATAAAAAACTCTCTGTAGGAAGACATTTCTCTGTACAATCACATATCAAAACAGACATTCAAAACAAACCCTAATTCCAGATAACGGCTATAAGTGGCACACTTGTTGATTCAAATATCCAAGCTGTAGTCCATCTCTTATCCTGGTAAACTTCTCCTTTCATCTAACAGCTATAAGTGGCAAGGCTCTGGATTATTTACATCTATGCCACTCCCCCTCTCTTAGCATGAAAGACTCATAAGGAAAAATGGCATTGCTCAACACTGAGTTAAAGTTTTCTCCTTCAGGACAAATCCCCTATAAAGGAAATTATGGCATTGCTGGATTCTCATATCCCAGTTAAAGTAACCATCCTTTATAAACAGTCACCCAACAGTTGTGATAAACAGACGAGATGTCTCCCTTTAGAGATGGCAAATTCTCTCTCAGTTAAACATTTTAGCTTCAATCTTGGGCTTTGAACAAGACACAAATACTCAACCCTTTAGCTTCAATCTTGGGCTTTGAACAAGACACCAAAACATCTCTTTTCCTCCCATAGAATAGGAGGAACTACGATTGCTCTGATTTCCCTGTTTATCTTTAACGGGAATACGTAGGCATAAGGTTGCGAAATCTTAGCGAGCACACCAATAAAAAACTCTAGGTCCAGTACCTTCATACACTAAACAAAAACCTTAGGTCTAGTACCTTCACTCATAAAAAACATCGGCAAGCCCGACATCAACAAAAACTCTCTCTCTCTCTCTCTCAACATTCTCAAACTTTCCCAACCCACAACAGATAAACACCATCCAGTATAAAAGCAGAACCTATTGCTAACAACCTATGGATAACCACATATAGGATGGGTAACTGACAACTCCCCATTGTATAACCTGACCCCGGACTCCCCGAATCTCTTAAGCGTTTGTTCAATTAAACATTCGCGTGCAAGGTTAGTTTTAGATAGCTTCCCTTTCCCTTCCAGTTTCACGGGTTAAATAAGAAATCAGAAAGTAGCACCCCACTCCTACCATTGCGGTGAGGATAAACCCATGTGCGATAAGGTGGTCGCGTCACCGACAAAAATCGCACGCTACACTAGGAAAGATAAACTTTTTAAAGAGATCATTTCCAATCTAAGTGGCAAGACTCAAG
Source organism: Lathyrus tuberosus (assembly GCA_022829125.1). Lineage (NCBI taxonomy): Eukaryota > Viridiplantae > Streptophyta > Magnoliopsida > Fabales > Fabaceae > Lathyrus > Lathyrus tuberosus. The sequence goes on from JALAZF010000003.1 coordinate 10,346,459, forward strand.
CCTTCTCACCTCTACTTCGACTCAAGCAAGAAGGTTTTGAGTGGGGGCAGGCGCAACAAGAAGCGTTTAACAAGATTAAGAAGTACCTTGCTCACCCTCCAATTCTGGCGCCTCCCATGTGAACAAAATTTCAAGTTGAATTGGGTGTTTCTTCACTTCGGAGCTGAGGATACCATTTGCATATTTAAGGTTGGCGTATAACAACTTCATCAAGTGTGGAAATATTTTTTGAGGTTCTTAGAAAATAAAGTTCCTCAAACCAGCCACCATAAAGGCTTCAACAAAAATGCACTATTTGAAGAGTTTCTTATCCAAATAGCGATATTCAAAGATCCCTCTATCAGCATAGTCCCAATTATAGTTAGTTTATTGTTCTTGCTTTGAAAATATTTTGGAGTGGTATAAGGAGGATGGTTGGGTGGTGCAAGTTATTTTGGGCGCCAATGTGGTGATGACGAAGAGATGAAGAGAAAATAACTCTAAAAACACTAAGACAATGCACACAAAGGATGATGTAATGAGAATAGAGAAAATTACCTATTCATACTCACTTCCGAATCGATTAGAATGGGGTTATAATTTATTAGGTCATCCAATGTATGCAGGTGGATGTTAGAACTAGTGGTTGTGCTGATTTTCAATGCTTTAATCGATTATCTCATTTCCTTAATCGATTATTTGGTGCGCCACAATTTCAAATTTGAATTTTGAACTCATATAACAACATTTTCAGGCTTTTTGAACTTTTTGGACCTTGGGTTGATTTTTGCCTTGGCATTCATGCTTTTTATACCCTTGCCCAGTTTGTTTGATTTCTCGACAAAAGCTAAAAACCCATTTATTTTATTAGTAAAAATAATTTTTAATCAATGAGAAAATAATAAAAGCACTCATTTAAAGGGTTAATCAGAGTTTACCGATTATTCAACTTGTAAATTATGTACTACCTTAATCATTAAGTAGCCTTGATAAAAACTCCCTCTTTCGAGGGAACGACAAAAAGCTTTTGTATGTATTTCTCTACAGATCGTTGGATGCGATATTTGGTTAAAAAAAGATAAATATGTCCTTTATAGACTTATCCTCTTAACCTACTAACAAGCTAGTTGATAATCATATATCACTGATGTTGAGACCATCCTCAACGAGCATTTGCTTTGATCATGATTGTTGATATCGACTATCGATGCGCATCCTTGGATCACAAGCTTCAGTTCAAACATGTACTATTATATACTCAAAATTATACTCTTTGCTTTGCACAACTTCATTAAATATACACTACAACTTCATTAAAGTTGTAAAGCATAATTGCAAAACATACTTGCAAAACATACTAGGTTTTCACCTTTGGTACCCAAATTTTCTTGGGTCCTAGTGCATTAGTAGTTTTAAGAGGTCCAAGGCTATTACCTTTAGACCTTCTCAATTTATCAAAACAAAATGGCTCTAGATGTCCAAATCCATTACAGTGAGAGTATTTATAGACAAGTCAATTCACTTTCTTCCTATTAAAGCCTTTGCTATGTGTTATACCAGATTTAAGCCATAATCAAGTTTTATTTAAGGAAGACCTTTGATTTGATAGAATCAAGTCTCAAGGTTTTATTTTCCATTAGTAAATTTACCTAGGATTTCATGCAAATATTATACTTTCTTTTTCATCGAGACACAAGTGTCACATGTTCCAGCTATTTCTAATGTTAGCTATTTCGTGCTTAAATGTTTCATTACTCTTTTCTAGAAACTCAAGATGATATTTAAGGTCTAAGTTACACTTCTTAATATTATAATTTTCCAACTTAGCACTTAATTTAAACAACTCCTTGTATGATAACTTTGTTACCTTATGGTCATCTTCTTTGTGAGATGATTTCAAAATAACTTCATCTTCTTCATTGGACAAAGATTCTTCAAAGGTTCTACCTAAGGTTGACTCATCGAGATTCCACCTTGATGTTGAATCTCAGAGTGTGTTATTCATTGAGACTTTCTTCTTTTTTCTTCTCTCAAAGAATTCACTAGATGAAACATTTTCTTCATATGCTTTTCTTGATGAAGTTCCTCCATTTGATGTTGAATCCTTCGAGGATTGTTCAACTACCAAAATTGTTCTTTCAAAGGAGATTAATGGAGATGATTTGTCTTTAAAAGAGTTTGTTGAGGAAGTTTCTAGGAATTCTTATATACTTGAACTCATGCCTTCATCCTGCAGAAGCTGAATTATTCCATTTAAGTTCTCGACGATTTCTTTCTTTTTGGATTTTTCCTGAAAGTTACAAACATTCATATCTCTCGATTTAAAGATTGGATTAAGTTTCTGATTCCAATTCTTAAATCTTAGATATTTGTTAGTGACAAAAGTTCTAACATTATTTCCAACATTTCTAAATTTTGAGAGGCATTTATGAACAAAACATTCATCTTCTTCGCCTTGTGTGTTCATTCGCTCTTGTTCTACACTTGGATAAACTTCATACATCATTTCAAGAGTGTCTCACATTTCCTGGGAGGATTTACAATTATGAACATAAAAGAATTAATTTTCATCTAATAAAATAACTAAAAGGTTTTTAGTTTTAAAATCAATTTCAAACTTTTTCTTTTCCTCTATGGTACAAAGAAAGTCTGATTTATTTACCATTTTTCTATTAACACGGTGAATAGGGATAATCAGACCATTGGTTATGGTTTACCACATATCAAAATCAAGACTTTGAATGAAAAATTTAAATCTAGATTTTCATAGTTAAAACTTATCACCATTAAATGATGAAGGCATGTATAGGAAAATCCTCTTGTTAAAAACAGTGTTGGAAGTCATCCTCCTCCTGAACGATTATTCTTTGAACATGAGTTAGGCTCTGATGCCACTTGTTGAACATGTGACTCCATACACAAGGGGGGGGGGGGGGGGGGGGGGTTGGATTGGGGAGGTTCGAAAGACAATATTTTAAAACACATTCATTTCCAAAGTATAGTTTGTAAATAGTTTAAAAAAAAAGTTTGGATATGCAGCGTGTTGTACCCCAAATTTTACCCTTATTTCCTGCTAATTGATGTTTGATTTATTTTTCTCTACACTTTAATTTAATACGCATTTTTATTTATTGTTATTTTATTTTATATTTATTTTAATGTCTTATTTGCTTCTTTTATTTTCATTTAATATTTATTTTAAATATTCTATTTGTTTTATTTTAATTTTAATATGGCTTATTTCATTTTCATTTATAGTTAAATTGTCCTATCTTTATTAATTTAATCAATCTCAATTTAATTTAATTGTTCAAAATTATTAGTTTAACTAATTAGATTAATTGTTAGTTTAGCTTATTGTTTTAAGTTATTTAATTAGAATGTTAATTAATTGTTACTTATTATTATTATTTAACCTATTATTTCTTTTAAAAAAGAGAAGAGAAGAGGTTTTATTCATTTCCTTGCCAATTGTTGAATGCAGAATAGGGCAAGCAAGCAAAAATATTTATTTTCGGAAGAATTCCCTCTGGGATTTATGTCGTGTCCACAGAGATCGGTTCGAGGGAAAGAATGCCGTTCGACAGTCTCTCGCATTAATGAGTTTGGGTTTGAATGGTTTAAAACATGAAAACAGAAAAGTAAACATTAAAACATAAAAACAAATTCACTTTTCAGCAAGACAAACTTATCCGGCATGCACATAATCGACTCCTCACAAACTTAAACTTACCGACCAGTTATACTCAACCTACAATACTCCTCAATATCACCCAGCATCGCTCACAACACAGGTTATGTCTAACGCAAAGTTGAGAGAAAAACCGTGTTACCATTACCGATACTTTCGTACGCTAGCTTAAGGCACGGAGGCATTAAGTTTCGATGCCTATTGAAGATTGCTAGCCCTAAATCTATCTCTAGAATCTAGAAACTAACAGACAATCATCCCTAATCGAAGTTTGCAACGGTTATCTCTAACGCAACCCAAACCCCGCGCATAAACCAAAAATCAGAGACAATCACCAATAAAGATTTGTAAAGCAATTTTTATACAACGCCATGGGCGACAAATATACATGAGATCATAGTCAATACATATACAAAACCCAACAAAGAAGAAAGACATGAAGAAAATCAGAAATGAACCAAACACTTCACGGATTGTCGGAGCCGATCGATGAGAAATCCACCTCGGATCATCCGCATGCAAGCTTCCATGATATTTTCTAAGCTAATCTACTGAAAAAAATGAAGTTTGATGGAGTTGGAGCAAGAATCCCCAAAACCATCCTCTAAAAAATGCTGAAAAATGAAGTTTATAGGTGGTTTTTGCTGTCCAGGTTCGCACTGCGAACCCCCGTTCGCACTGCGAACATATGCCGCCTTAACTTCCTCCAGAATGGTGTTTTTCATGCTTCCAGGCACTTTTTATTCGCCCCGGGTTCGCAGTGCGAACTCGCTAGCGAGTGCTCGCCACGGGGGTTCGTAGTGCGAACATGACAGCAAACCAGAATTTGTTTTGATCATAACTCATGAACCGTAACTCCGATTGACGCACGGTTTGAAGCGTTGGAAAGCTTATTAAATGATATTTATGATTATAGAAAAATCCCATTGCTAGAACACCTGTAAAAATAAATGAAAATCAATTAAACTCAATGATATTTACACGGTACCGCACTATACACCGAAAACGTAAAGTAAACGTATTTACGAACAAAGCGGGGTTTATTCAACCAATTTTAACACAAAGTAATGATAAGTGCAACAAAACTTATATACAAAAATAGGTACATTTTGCACTTATCACCAATTTAATTGGTCCTCCGTGGCATTTGAGTTGTTTGTGATTGGATGAATTGTTTTACTATCAACCAATGAGGATTAAATGTTGGCTTTGACTTTTCAACCCTCGTTCATAGCCAATGGAGAAATGACATGTGGCATACAAAGAGACAAAATCACCCAATGTTTCTTCTTCCTCATTCGTGTATGCGAGTTTCAGATTGAAAAATTCAAACATCAAGCATATCAAAATCGTTCAAGCTGTGTAAACCTCAAGTCCTTGGCGCATTTTTGCTCAATTTGGATCTCCAAGAAGCCATTCCCTTTTGAGCTCTCTCTGCTTGGTTCAATAAAGTTGATTCTGAGGATTTGCTAGTTTAAGCATTCACAGTGCCATATCCTGCATCGCCTGCGAAATATCCATAGCATTGTCCCTATCGGTTTCCATTTCTATTGTTTGTGTATTTGACATCAGGAGGGTATCTCAGAAGCAATGCTCAATTTAATGTTTGACCCTGCAATCTCTGAACTTTGAGGCTGCAATGAGCGTTTGTCCCCGAGAGCTGAACCACTTTGAATTCAAATTGCAAACCCTAGCTCCTTTTTGCCCACCAAGTGTTTGAAGATTGACCCGACCCATCAAGTATCCTATATAAGAAGGGTGGATGTTCAGTTTAGAATCAACAACTCTCTCAAAAACACTTAAAGTTTCTCTGCAATTCTATAAGCCTGAGCAATCAAGTGGAAGGAATCTCTTGGAGTGCTTAAGAAGTGAAGGCAGTCATCACACTTGAAGATAGTAGACCTCACTCCATTTGTTTGGAGTCAGTGGGCAAGGATGGCACGCGTGTTTGGTTTGTTTGGAATTCATTGACTTGTTTACCTTATATTATTTTGGAGGCGTATAATTCATGGATGAGAGCGTAGTACCGCTGGTCCATGGAGGGAGTTATAAGTGTTTGCAAGCAAGGGGACTGGGGTTCGATCCCCTCGCCCAACCTTTTTTTTTCTTTTGTCTGATTTTGCTTGTTTTACATATATATATGTATTTCCCTTATATATTCACCACGCGCACGCAGCTCAGTTGGCCATTGTTTGGTGTTGTTGATTCAAAGGGCGTGGGTTCAATCCCCATGGTTGCCATTCTTTTTAATCACCTATTTGTTTTACTATATTTAGTTTATGTCTTAATTTTCAAAACACTATAACTTGTTCATTTTTAATCCTTTTTACCCCATTCTTTTTGCTATATTTCTCTTATTAAATCTACTTTCTACATATAAAAAGAAAATGACAAAAATTTTATTTTAAAGACCTTTATGCATGTTTGGTTTATAAATGCTTATTAAGTCTTTATTGCCTTTCCGTATTCATCTTGCCATGCTATCCTTGTTTATCATATTTGATCATTGTCTAAATTGCATGATTCTAATCATGCTTGATATCATGAGTTTTATTTCATCTCATAAATTTATTCATGTCTTTTTATGTCATCATGTCTACATTAATTCATTATCTTGTTAGTAACTTACATTTGTTATCTGTCCCCCCATTCCAAAGGAAGGTTAAACATGTTGACTCCTAAAGTCATGACCTCCCACCTTAACCTAAGTAACCTCTTAGGAGAAAACTTTATTTCTTGGCCTCATCAGAGCCATAGAAATCACAACTAGCTTTAGGAGAGAGTTCTTAAACTCTTAGTGACATTCATCCTAAATGAATCATCACTTTCCCCTATTGACTTTAAAACATAACATAGGTCCATTACAACTAGATTTAGAGAGTTCTTAAACTCTACAATGAGCTTGTACTCATTTCCTCTCTGAATATTGACCATAGTCAATCATTTAGTAGAAGTAGAACTACGCATACTCTGATTCTACTCCTGAGGATACGTAGGCGTAAGGTGCGATGCCTTATCGAGTATACTTAGATACTAACCCCTAGGGTTTTTACCTCTAGCATAGAACCCTTAGCAAACATAAGATAGCATTAGCAAGAGGCTCCCGTAGAGTACTATGGACGTTTAGGGTGCTAATACCTTCCCTAGACGTAACCAACCCCCGAACCTTAGATCTCCCCCTTTTAGGTTTTTCTAACGATCTTGAACCTTTCCTTTGGATAAATCAAAGTCGGTTGTAAAAGAAATATGATGCAAATTAATTAATAATTTGTTATCCGATTTTCACCGCAACACAGCGTAAGAATAAGGATAAAGAAAATAAGCAGAAAGTAAAAAGTTGAGGGAAGAGAGATAACACCAGAGATTTATAGAGGATCAGTCTTAAAGAAGTGACATACTCCACTCCTCAAGAACTGATCCTGAGAGTATCCAATAATGCTTGAGAGTTTTTAGAAGTTTAAGCCCACGACCCCTTATACAAGAAAAAATGAAGTTTTAGGTTAACTTCCAACCAAACAATGAACTGAGGAATGAAGCGGTTAGTTTTCACGCCAAACAACGAGCAAAGCTTCTAGCTTCTAGTCTCCAAGGAAAACTGAGATTTTACATAAGATGATCTCTAACCAAGTTGGAGTTTTGAGTAGGCTATCCTCCGAACCAAATCAAAGTTTTATACGGGCTGACCACGGAACGAAATAATATTTTTATCAAGCTGATCTTGAAGCTTTTGTACAAGGACGAGCTCAAGAACAAATGTGAAAATTTTTCAATTATTTTTCTCACGAACCCAAAAGGAGGGATTTTCTGCAATGGTAGATGCTCACAAACTAAACCGAGACTTATACTAATCCGCCAAAGAGCTTTTATATAGAATTAGCTCCAAACTAAAAAAAACCTTTCTAAGGAGGAATAATTAATAAATAGGAAAAATAACTCATGATAAATTTACAATAATTCCCCCACTCAGAATAGTTTCTTCCCTACTTAAGAACGCTCTTGAAGCAATATATATACATATATATATATATATATATATATATATATATATATATATATATATATATATATATATATAGAGAGAGAGAGAGAGAGAGAGATTTTCTAGATGTTTAGATATGAATTGGAATCCCTCTATTTAAAGGGAAAAAGATGGTTCAATTTAGAAATCAATCCATAGGCAAAATAAATGACCTGATCGATTATGTACCTTAAATAATCGATTATTATTATCCGAATTGGAAAGTTTTGATAGATAGTTATTAATATTCATTAAGGCATTATCATAATTGATTAGTGTTTTGATTCACCCTCATATAATCGATTAAGTGTTTGATATAATCAATTTGATAGTTCCTAATTCATCTGGTTAGGTTCCAAAAATATTTTTGGTGATTTTATTTGAAAAAGAAAGGCTTCAAAAATACTTTAAAGTGTGTGTGTGTGTGTGTGTGTGTGTTTTTTAGCCATACTACTTACGAAAATGTCCTTGTGTTCTTACAAAACACTGACCACTCAAGCGTACATGAATAGTAAAGCATTCACACTTCCTCTATTTCACACTCTGAAGCTTCAATTCCTTTTGCTAGATATGCTAATCAAATACGAAATTTACTTTAATCTTCTTGCGGATGATACTTGAGATATCTTCAAGTATGCACCATCATCAAAGCGTTGTAAAAACATCATTGGTGATTATAAAACCCTTAATTCTTTAACTTGATTCGAAGGAATAAATTAATCAACCATCTTATGTATCTTGGATCGCTTGAGCTAACTTCAGTCATTGCTTGTTTTCATGCATTGTCAACAAGTATTGTCATCATCAAAATCATGATAATATCAGCGCTAAACATAACTTACTTATCTATGAGATTTGATCACTTCATGATGATACCTACAAGCACATATCTCCATAGTTCCCATAATGGTTTTATGCCTCTTAATACATTTTTTAATACAAAAATCATAAAACTGCTATTAGACAAACTTCAGACCATTGTCAATTCTTAGTAAATTCACTTTGGTTTTTTTATTGATTTACTATAAGAGTGTACCATTCATTAAACTTTTCAAAAGTGTCACTTTTACTTATTAGAATGTAGACACATACTCTTCTAGAGAAATTATCAATAATTATGAGGAAATAAAATCCACCCTAATGAGTTTCCACCCTTTCCAGATCCCATAAATCTGAGTGAACATACTTAAAAGATCTACTAGAATTATACAGATCACTCCCAAACTACACTATGTGTTGTTTTCCTAAAATGCAATTATAAAAAAAATTGTTTATTTAATTTCTCACTCATTAACAAACATTTTTTTATCAAGTTGAACTAAACCTATTTCATGACATGCCCTAATCTCAAATGCCATTACTTAGATTTATCAAGAAGGTATGGACTAGCTACTAATGCCTGACCAATAATAGTAGAACCACCCAAAATATAAAACCCACACATTTTATACCATTTAGCCATTATCAATGCACCATACAAAAATGTTAACATTCAAAGTTCAATTCTAGTTTAATAGCCTAGATAATAAAACATGATATGGACAACAAAATTTGCTTATGTTCATAAACATACTTCACATTATGTTGAATCATGATTATCTAACATTTTTAGTTTGTCTGTACCATTACTATGAGTTTTGCAAGCCTTATTGTTTCTGAGTCGAACGACTTCATCTTCTTTCAACTCCAAAGTTTCAAAATATTCCTTCCTTGGACACATGTGATAAGAGCAATCTGAGTCCATAATCCAAATCTTTTATGCCTCTAAACTTGTTACCATTAATGCGCCAAAACTTTCATAACCATCTTTTTCTAAGGTAATCACAATCTGAACATAATCACCCTTATTTTCTCTTTCGAGACAATTCTTCTCGATGTGACTGGTTTTATGAAAAGTGGAACATTTAAACTTTGACTTATAAAAAAATTGGACTTAGACTTGTATTTTGACCCGGATCTCCATGTTTCTAGTTTCCCCTACTCTCTCTCTCCTTCTTATTGAGACACTAAATCTTCCACCACTATCATAAACCTTTAACTCTTTCAACTTTGATAACTCTTTTGATTTTACGACCTTATGGACTTCATAAAAATAATAGTACCTTCATTACCATAAAGAATGCCATCCTTAAAGTGCTCAAAAGATCTCGGTAATAAGCCTAACAAGAGTAGAGCCTTGCTGTCATCTTCAATTTTCACATTAACATTTTGCAAATCATTAATAATCCTGTGAAATTCTTCCACATGCTCTACAATATATTTATTTTCCACCATACAAAAAGAATAAAGATACAGAATCTGTGAAACAATGACTTGACAATATATAATGATTCAAGTTTGTCCCACATCTCGCTCACAGTAATTTCCCTCACGACTTTTCTTAATACTTTATCTCCAAGGCACAAGATAATGACACTTCTAGACTTACCCATCCTCTCAATTTTCTCAGCTTGGGTAAGGATTACAATCATCAGTGTCTCTCCCTTCAATGATTCTACACACCTTTGTTGAATTGATATTACTTGCATCTTCACCTTTCATAATTTGAATTTGTTGTCTCTGAAAAACTTCTCGATGTCCCCTTTGGAACCTATGGTACTCACTTGTAAATTTAACATCTTTGTACAACAGTGGACGCCACTTGTAAATTTAACCTCTTTCTGCAACAGTGGACGCCACTTGTTGTGAAAATAAGTACAAATGATTTTCACACACCAAAGCTTTGATGTGTGAGACTAAGTACAATGTAAACCAAACAAATGACTTCAAACAATAAAGAAATAGACAAGAATATAAAGAAATTATTTACCTAGTTCAATCAATCGATCTACGTCTAGGGGAGAAAGCAACTCTATGATTTAATATACTTCAAAAGTTATTATAAGAGATTACGATATGAGTTACAAGAAAATAACATTTGGAGTTCTCAAGTTAAACTCTATTTTCTATCCAAATGTTTCACAATCTCTCAAACTCTCACTATAAGAATCACATAAACTCAATGTGTTTAAATTGTTTCCCAAATCCCTTTGATAGCCTTAAAAGTGTCAAATCTCAAAAATATAATCCTAAAAACTTCTACCTTTTACTTCTCACTAGAATATCTACTTTATTCCTCTTCGGCAACTTGTATTAATCAAATGAGAGAACCATATTTATAACTGTCAAAAGTTTAACAAACTAAAAATATAATCCATTAATGAATGATTATATATATATATATATATATATATATATATATATATATATATATATATATATATATATATATATATATATATATATATATATATATATATTCTTTTCTCACTCGAAATTTTTAGATTTAAATTATTTTTAAGTTTAAATACTTTAATTCTATTTTCTTAAGGATAATGCTAACTTGTGTTCTTGAGACACAAGTTAGGAGATAAATACAGGAAAAAAATTTGAAAATTGTGGGATGAATTTAATACAACCTTATAATTAATAATTTTATTATTATTTTCCATAAGAATTTTTTATTTGTAGGTTTTTTAACTTGTGTCCTTTTAGTAGGGGTGTTCATGGGTGTGGGTCGACCCACGAACCCATTGACCCAAATCAACCTAACCCATAAATTACCCGAACCCATTTATTTATGGGTATACCCAACCCAACCCATAACAACCCGTATAATTTTGGGTCGGGTATCGGGTTTGAGTTTTACAACCCGCAGACCCATCGATCCAACCCATTGACGTGACTTTAGTAATTTTTATTATTTTTATGTTTATTTTAAATAAAAATATAATACTAATATCTCACTAATAACCATAATTTTTTCAAAAAAATTTATTCTCCACCAATAATACTACTAGAAGAATGAGTTTACGTAATTCTAATATTAAATGTTCTTTCTTATTTTATTTTGTATCATTTCCAACTTACATATTTTATGGAAGTAACGTGTCTTGTTGAATTTTATACTAATATCAATGTTATGTGGTGTTGATGAATTTTATAAGATATTATATGATGTGTTTCATGGAATTTGAGTATTATAGATGAGTATGATTGTATTGAATTGTGTTACACGTTTTTAAAATCGACAAAAAGAATCATAAAAAATACATATCTTTTATTTGAAACGCAACCCGCGAACTCAACTCAATCAAACCCATAAATGAACGGGTCGGTTCGGGTCGGTTTTGACAATGAAATTGTGGGTTTGATGAAGAACCCAACCCATTAAAGTTTGGACGGATTGGGTAACGGATTAGGCCAAATCCGATTCAACTCAACCCGCGTACACCCCTACCTTTTAGCATTACTTTTTATTTAATTACGTTTTTAAGCCATGAATGTTTCAAGGTTCATTCCTTCACCGAAAATTAATAGAGCTTATGGAGATTATAAAAAGTAGGCGAAACTACATAACATAAATAGAGTATATCTAGTTTCCCAAGCAAGCGAAATTATTGAGTGGCTGCAAACTAAAGACAAGTATAAAGTAGTCACTCTTATTATAACTTTCCCAAATGATTTTTTTAATCTACCATATAAACTTTCTTGTATTGAGACATTATCGTGTTTCATAAGCATTAAGGTGTGTGCATTTGAGTTGACATAATTTGTTGGGTCTCGTTATTAATTTCAAAATATATATATGCTTTTACAGTTTTACCATCAGAAGTTGAGTTGTTTATTTTCTGCTGCATAATCAAAATTGATTCAGAAGCAAGGAATACAAAGGATTGATTTAGACGCATAAATAATTAGTTAGATTTATGAAAGAAAATGCTAGAGCACCATCATTTGGTTCGGTGAACTTTAAAGTTCTTTACCACACAATGATTTTTACTGGTTTTCAAGTCAAAATATATATTACTACTTTCAAAAATCACATTAATGCAGCTTATTTTTAAATTGCCAAAGTCAAGAATCATTTATTTAGTTCATAATGATCGACGTAGCTTCATATTTAAGTATGTGTTTAGAACTAACACTTCATTAAACATGTTAATATGGTATAGGTTCTAACACTCCCGTTTAAGAACCAGAAATAGATGTAGCTGAAGAACTGAATATTTTGAACCGGTGATGCCGATCTCTGTTACGGCGGCGTGAGGTGTATCTATATGGTTAGCACTTTGATGCGTAAATCAGTTCAAGATTCAAGATGAGTATAGTGAAAAATGGATATCAGAGAGTGTACCATATTTATTGTGTGGATTGATTTTATAACTTGGGTCGAGTGGAGTGGATTTGAGGTGAATTGGACCTTAGCTATTTGAGCCTTTGGCCGACTCAAAGCAGTTACCTCAAGGGTTTGTCAAGCACTGAGTGAGCCAAGGAAGCCTTTAGCAATTTTGGCCGGCCTCTAAGACGTTATTTGAGGTGAGATTGACCTGAAACTTTTTGAGTCAGTTGAAAAAGTAGCGAGAAACAAATGCATTAAATACTTTTCCATCATTGAAACGTTTGGTCGCCTTCTTCTGACACGTGTGCTGATGTGGCAAGTTAGGGCATGGCGCAACTTATAGTTCACTTAAATGCATTCGAGTTTGTTGGAGAAATTTTCAAAATATTAATTGATAAATAATAATGATTAAATTGATTTTATGAATCTTTTTAATCATAAATAATGACTCTATGTTGTAGTGGTTATGGCTTTTTCTATGAAGTAAATGACCAAAAGTTGCAACTGTATAGAATAAAACCAAAAACCCTATAATGATTGGGTGTGTAGTCATAAGGTGCAACAATCAGATCGACACAACTTTTCGTGAAAAGTTTTGTTGCTATTGATATATAATGGTTCAGGAATAGTCATGTTGAAACCATTGAAACATTGTTTCTCCTCACCAATTGGTACAAGTTTTTCTATAAATAGAAATACTTTTTAGGCATAAAATATATACGAAAATAATATATTTCAGAGTAAAAAATTATATCTAAGTCATTTCGTTATTTTTCTAGTGCACGAAAATAAATGAGGAAACTTTATTCAGTAAATTATCATTAATAGATATGCTTAATGTGAATGTGTGATTCATGTTAAAGTTTTCAAAGTATCCTGAAGGGGATTCGCCGGTTAACCCTTTTGCATCCAATTTGCATAAATTGGCGGGGGGCGAATCGAACCTAAAGCTTAATATAAACGCACACTTTTGAATTATTTTGTGCAACTTTCATCTTACCATCTTCATCATCTTCTTCTTGTTCATATTTGACAGCAGACCCCCAACACAAGATCTAACAATCTTTAGGTTCGAACCATGATTTTTTGTGATTTATTTATGGTTGCAACTTTGATGGAAAATGGATTCATACTTTCTTATTCATAATCGTGGTGAAAGGTACATAATAATTTATTAAATTAATATATATTCATATAATGTTTCAAATCCATGTATAATATTATATGATGAAAATAATGTGTATTTATGTTTAGTTTAACATGTGATATTAAATTTATACATGCATGATTTATAAACTATTCAAATATGTGAAATGAAATAATTATGAATATGTTTGGTTTATGTTATTGATCGTGAAGGCTGGATCAGATCCTGTCGAAGTGGGCGGAACAGGAACGAAGCGTCAGGGATGCTAGTCGTATGGAGAGGAGGGGGTGTACCTGCAAGGTACTCCGACGCTCAAGTAAGAAAGGGTCAGAGAAAAGGGGCAAGTACAAAGTATGAGTTCTTAGGGTGAATATTGGATACCTGACCCTCTCAAACGAGAGGGTTTATATAGAGCCCCCAGCGCGTGGCCAACGGTCCTATTTTCGGGGCGAAATAGCCGTTTTCCCCAAAGAATAGGTAACTACCCAAACTAGTTGTTATGTCGGGCAGGGTGCCCAAAACTAGCCGTTATGTCGGGCATAAGCATGGTTCCGGGCACCTGCCCACAGCTGTTCGGGGAGTAATGAAGTTGTGCGTAATGGACAGTAATTCTGGGGAGGAATGTTGCATTCCTTGCCCGGTTGGAGAGGCAGAAAGGTAACTTTTGCCCCTCTGTGGGTTGGACTTAGGCAATTTGGGCCGCTCTGGGGCAGAAGCGGATTAGGTCATGTCTAGCCATTGGTCTAGTCCAGAACAGGAGCCCCCCAAGTCATTGTTCCCGAGCATGGGAGTGATGACTTAAGGGTAGTTACTTCCGTCTACTTAAATCAAGTAAGTTTTCTGATACCTTGCTTGTTTTACTCCTTTTTGTTGTCGATGGTAGGTTGCATGTGGTTAGGGCTAGGTTTAGAGGACGAAATGGGTGAGTTTCCGGCGATTGTTGGTGGTGGACGGTGGTTGTGCCATTTTTCTACCTCTGACATGTCACCGGAGTTAGTAGTATGTTTCAGCGAGGAGGGTGGTTCACGGCAATGTTGTGACAGCTATGCATGTGTGACCGTCGTGTCTATTCATCTTCTGAGTGAGTGATGAGTTTTCTGGTAGAACATTCCCAGATTCCGGTGAAGCTTTGCGATTTCCGGCGAAGCTTCAAACGGAAACTGGGTATGAGTGCGGGGAAACTCCTCGCTCGGGGATGATTAGTTTCGAGCGTCTCCTCGCGGGGAGGTGTCAGCTTTTCCTTTGATGTTTGGGCTTAGGCCAGGGACGTTGTCCTCAGCCCTTTGCGCGCCCTTTCACTTGACTTAGCGGTGGAATGGTGGATTTGATTTGTTGTCGAATTCACTTTCTTCTCTGCTTTTCAGGTGATCGTAATGGCGACGGGGCCAGATAGAGAGGTTATCATAGATACGTCTGAGGAAGAAACCGGCTTCGAGGATAATAGTAGCTCGATGGCCACGAGTTCGACGGCTTCGAGTTCTCCCAGCGATGTTGGGGAGGAAGAGGAGATGGACGACATGGACGAGGACGTCGTCGTGGATTCCGCCGAGGAATGGGAGGTGGCCGAACCCAATGAGCATGTGTCTTCTTTTGCGAAGTATTTGGGGGATGTTTTTACAGAGGTTGGACCGGAGGAAGAGTGGAAGGTGCACTTCCTTTCTGTGGATGAACGGGTCTGCACAAACTTCGGGGACCGTTTCACGATGTACGAATATGCCTTTAAGGAGCTGGTCCTGAGGTTGCCATTCACTGATTTCTAGCAGTCAGTGTTCGTGCATTTGAAATTGGCCCCCACGTAGCTGCATCCTAACTCGCTGGCCTTCATCCGGGCGTTCGAGCTGGTATGCGAGCATCTTTCCATAGGGGCTACTCTCCCTCTGTTCTTCACTGTCTTCCATCTTCAAAGGCAGCTATCGGGGAGGAAGTATGGTTGAGTGTCTTTGAAGCAGCTCCGCAAGTTGTTTAAGCCCTTCTCGGAGTCAATACGGACGTTCAAGGAGCGTTATTATGTTGTCGAGCCCCTGTCCGAAGCTGCCCAGGACAGTACGTACGTCTGGGAGATTGAGGTGGGTGAGGATGAGAACGACCTGCGTGACGAAAAGGGGAGGTTTATCGGGCGGAGAATCTATAAGTTCCCCGTCCATTGGGCACCCGATCATTTCGTCAAGAAGCCCAGTGACTATGTTCTCCAACCGAGCGAGCTACGCGGGCAGGACGCCGTGGCGTACGAGGTGCTGGTGAAGTGGGTCAACTCCTTCCGTCTTGCTGAGTGTTGTACGAGCAAGGGTAATCCGGTCTTCGAAGAAGACGGGAGTCAGAGGGTTGAGCGTCGATTTATCAATATTAAGGCACTGCTGGAGTACAAGACTCCCGAGGACGCCGAGAAGCTGTTGGGTAGTCTTAGTTATTTAACATTGTTTGCGTTATTTCTTTTCCTCGTATCTAACGTTCTCGTATTTTGTTTGTGCAGGTTGTAACACCTCAAAATTTGCCCTCTTACTTTTAGCACTAACTGGCTTATATTTTATTTCATTCTTGCATTATCATCTTTGCATATCATTGGTCCTTAGCATGGGATCAGGGTATCTAACTTCATTCACAAGGAAGAGGATGTTTTCCAGGGTTTCAGGCAAAGTTCATGTGTCTTGTCTTAAAAGCTAAGGGAGAGGAAGCTTCTTGATACTACCAATTCTTGAGCCACAAAGGATCCTAAGGCTTCAGGGTGTCTTAATTGGTCCATCATCTCATTATAAGATCAAGATTGGCAAGAGATTTCAAAGGAATCACATTCTCCTAGCATGTTGGTGCAAATTAGGGTTTTGGTATTTTTGGGTTTAACCCTCCAAAGAGCAAGCTCTTTGAGTTTTTATTATCTCCAAATGGCACATATCATCATTGGTGGACAGGATACACATCATACTCAAAGAAATTTGAATTTGGAGGATGTGTTGATTCCTCTTAATTAGAGGGTACCAAAACTAGGGTTTGCCATAAAATCAGTTTATTTCTGATTTTTTAGGCAAGACTTGATTCTATGATATTCCTCATGTCCTCAAGTGTCTAGGATTGGAGAATTGTCCATCAATTTGGTTCAGAAGGATTTCAATTGATCAGAAGAATGAAAAATCAGGAGAATTGGGAATGAAGTCAACTGTGCAGTGGAAAAGTCAACCCCTGACTTTTTGAGGTGAACATCATGATTTTAAAGTCAAATATGGTCTGTGGACAAGATTTGATCAAGAAATGTTCAAGGATTCATGAAAAATCAAGAATGTGGAAAAGTTGCTATTTTTGGAAATCTAGGTTTTTAGGAAGTTGCTATTTTGGGAATGTTCTAACATGAATTCAGCCATCTTCCAAGCCAATTTACACCATGATACAAGCTTCATTTCAATTTTCCTCAAACGTGAAAGTTATAGAGCTTGTTCCAAGCTTTCCAACCATGTAAAGTTTGCCCCATTTGGATCATTTTTGAGAGAGTTATGATATTTTAAAGATGGAGGTTTCAAGTTGGAAAATTGGAAAACTTAGATTTTTTTCTAAGTTACTTTTGACAGCTTGGTACATCAATGTTTATGGCCAATTTTGAGTGACTTCCAAGCCTTAAATTGAGAAACCTCTACCATAAGAATTGTAGAGGGCAATCCCCTCTTTCCAAAGAGTACAAGTATGCCTTAATTGGATAAATATTGAGCAAGTTAGGGCTTCTTGAAGTCCAAGATTTTCATGTTCATGGTAAGCTTAAAACTTAGTTTTTCCTAAGTTAGTTGGACCAGTTTTGGGGACATGGTTTCAAGGTCATTTTGCATGATTTTATGGACCTTTTCTCAAAGAAATTTGGACATCAAATTTGTTCATTTCTTTCCCTACTTTAAGGTAAGCTCAAGAGTTTGTTTTTTGGAGTGGTATTCACCAAGTTTTAATAGTTCAAAGATGTTGTTATGGACTTGATTCTTATGTACCATGTGCACCAACTTGAACCAATTCGTGCAGCATTTCCTCCACCATATCTCACGCGAATAACATCATAATGTCATTACCCAAAGTCGTGCTTTTTCTAGCCAAACATCACATGTGCAATATTTCAGGTTTTTACCAAAAAAGAACAAGATGACAAAGAGAATAACATTTGCTCAACAAGAGTCATTGTGCAATCACATTTCTGATTTCATTTCTTTCCACTCACAACAACAGGAAATCACTCCATGCACCCTCATCAAAATGACAACCCGTACCACCTCTCTCTCTCTTCAATTTTTTGTCAAAATTCCAAACACACATTTACCATCCTTAGGCCCATTAAAAAATGGAGAACCCATCATATTTAAGGATGAAAACCCTAAAACAAAAGAGAGAGAACTCAGTGGCTGCAAAAAAAAATTTAAAGAACCTCAAGTTTCCTTTACTTTCTCTCTCATCGAATTTCACCAATATTGCAAGATCTCTCCCATCTAGTGCTCAATCCTTGCTCACAGAGACCTGAAGAGTCCATTGGAGGCTTTCCTTTAGAGTTCAAGCACGATTTCAAAGGCCAACGGAGCCACTCCGTTGAGGAAGTTTCTTCAACTATAAACCTTCATTTTAGACGTACATTAGGTTCATGGTGGTGCATCTGAAGTCCTACCTTAGAGTAGGCAATATTTGAATACTTGTTTGTCCATTTTGTTGAGGTTTAATGTTAAGTGCACAAAATGTGTTGTTGGATTCCATGAGTTGTGATGGTTATTTTTGAGATCTATTTGCATATTTGATGTCACCTTGAAGTGTGCTATGAGATGGTGTGTTGCTTGTTTTGCTTTGAGGTTGCGAATCCATGTGCACGTTTTCTTTATTTCGTTTTTTCATGGACTTAGGGGCATTAAAACTTGAAAATAAGTGCAAATTCAGATTGTACATGAAAAACTGAGGGGGGGGGGGGTGTCTTGGTTCTTTCGTTTCCGGCCGGGCCAGCCGCGCCGGCGGTGGCCGGCCGGACGGCGCGGTGGCCTGCGATCTACATTTTTTCATGTTGCTGTTCACGTAGCATGGTTTGGGTTTGTAGAAGATGATGCTGACGTGGCGGAGGGATAATGTATTGATTGGTTTTGTTTATTAGTTTTTTTGTCATGTAGTGTTTTAGTTTAATTTTGACCAATTGATATTGTTCCTACATGAATTATTTGTTACAGCTATTTCATTTTTCTTTTTCTTTTTTTCTTCTTAAAATTCTGATGCTATGTTCCATGGGCCTTGCGCCCTTTCTTTTAACACCTCTGCGGAACAGGCCCAGTTATTTGACCTTGGCTGCATACTTGTTTCTTTTTTTCTTTTCTTTTTATTATCTTAGTTTTCATTTTTATTTTAATTGATAAACTTTTATAAAAATACCAAAAAATGTTTTTCTGGTCAATAATTGTGTTGTTTTATTTTTCCATATTTTTATTTTATTTTTATTTTCATTTTTTTATTTTATTTTGAATTAATTTGGTGATAAGTTTCCAATGATACCCTTCATTTAGGGTTAGGATGTTCTTAACTTTTACTCATCATTTGAGACCAATCTTTTGGTTACTTGTGGTGGATCATATGAGGATGTTTTGATGCTGGTTTGATGATGGTTTGAGTTACTTTTAGTGACTTTCCATCCAAGTTTTATGGACCCTCGATCCTTGCTCGATTATGTGCATATCTTGACTTGTGGACCGCTTTTGAACATGTTCTTGAACTAATTCTGTTCCAATCTTTTTGCACATGTTAATTAGATGTTTATAATTATCTTTGATTATTTCTTCAGAATTTATTGAAGCATGTTTCTATTCTTGGTTGATGCCTACTTGTGGTTTGAATTTGATTGAAGCATGCTGACATTTGACTTAATTTGGATGCTTGTGATTCTTGTGATTAAAGTTTGCTTGAGATGATTATTTGGTATGGTCATGTTCTGTTTTAGCTTGTTTGTGGCTTTGGATTCATCCTCAATTGTCCAATTTCCTATTTTTTCTTGATTTTCTAAATTAACAATGTTTTGACTTGAATCCTTTAATGTGCTTGACCTAATCTTGTGAGATATTTGCTTGTATGATCCAATCAATGCATGAGGAATTTTGTTTGATTTGAATGACATGTTTGAGGTTCTAGTCCTTTTGGTTTAGGGTTCTTTTATGTGACATTTTCTCACTCTTTTTTGCACATGATCTTTTGTGATTTGCATGAATGATATAAGTGAATGCTTTGTCTAGTTTTGATGCATGCTTTGAATGTGATGCTTAACGATTCATCTTGATTGACTTGAGTTTGATCTTGGCTTGTTAATGACGAATTTGCTACTTCCCCTTGGGTTCATTGCCTTGCTTTTATTTCATTTAACCCTTGTGGATTGATTTGTATGATGCATATCATTATCATTTGACTTGTTGCTTCTTTGGCTCATACTGCATCATGATGTGAAGCATTCTCACATGTTTGAATTGGATGATTATGACATGAATTGAATTCTGACTTGGAACTACTTTCATCTTACCTTATTCATGTCATCTTTATGTGAGGTTCAATGATGTTTAATTGTGCTTCTTATGCAAGTTTGCTTTCATCCTTTTTTGTTTGCTCTTACTTGCTTACTTGAGATTTCTTGTGTGAACTTTTGGAGCATGATTAATGATGTGAATTGGTTATGATGTGTATGATGTGCTTGCTGCCCCATCTCTTTTCTCATCTTTTACCTCTCTTTCTGCTTCATCTCTTTCACTCTTTCTCTTCCCACAGATCTCAAGACTTGTTTAAGTCTTGGATTCACTCCCTTAGAGCTACCTAGTCCAACTTAATTTTCGATTAAGCTTGGAGTAGGATTAGCATTAGGATTCCCTTTGCATGCTAACTTAGGTAGATATTTCCCCTTTCAAACTCAACTATAGGGCCACCTTTGCATGATAACATTAGGAACTTTTAGTTTCCCCTTAGTGTTTTCTTTTGAGTCATCTCTTCTCATCTCATAACACTTCTAAAACACTTAATAAATATAACAAATATTGCGCTCGAGCCTTAAGTGTAGGAAATGAAGAACGAGGGGTCCCCCCTCCTCTTCTAGAGTGTTTAGCATACGTCCCATTTGGGGGCGACCATGCGATTC
The DNA here is from genome assembly GCA_022829125.1 of Lathyrus tuberosus. Classification (NCBI taxonomy): domain Eukaryota; kingdom Viridiplantae; phylum Streptophyta; class Magnoliopsida; order Fabales; family Fabaceae; genus Lathyrus; species Lathyrus tuberosus. The sequence continues at coordinate 10,367,560 of JALAZF010000003.1, forward strand.
ACTCATTCCCGCATGGTAGACTTTAGTGCAATGTAAGTTATGAACTAACTTCAATCCACTTCTGTCTAAAACACACAAAAACAAATTCAAACCTTTTTCATCCTTCGGGATCGTTAATCTTAACTCATTTTCAGAAAAGGGCACGTTACTCCCGTCTCGTTGCAAACAGGCATCGACCCTAACTGCCGGACGTGAATCTAACGCCGCTCATAAAAAAACACTAACCGACCTCGTTAGGTCAAACTACAACTGCTCTGATTTCCTCTCTCTAGTCCGATTGAGGATACGTAGGCACAAGACGACGATGTCTTGGCGAGCAACCTCCCCCCTTAGTTCGTGTCCGAACTACGTTGACTTTGACTTTCCCATTGCACGAGGGAATACGTAGGCATAGGACGAGTGATGTCCTATCGAGTCACTTCTTTTTCCTTTCTTCTTCATTTCTTCTCCGTTCCCGTTCCTTTTCCTTTCCAGTAGCAGTGGAGCTCCAGATGACGACACCCTTTGGTCGAGACAACAAGCGTGGATCCCATCGAGAACGATGGATGCGTGGGGGTGCTAACACCTTCCCCTCGCATAACCGACTCCCTTACCCATTTCTCTTGGTCGCGAGACCATGCTTTTCCTTTCCCTCAGGTTTACGCAGTGTTTCCTTTCCCTCTCTTGGGATAAATACACATTGCTGGCGACTCTGTTTCCGCGCCACTTTCGCATTTGTACCTGGATGAAAATCCCAGGAGCGACAGCTTGGCGACTCTGCTGGGGAATGGTTGACCTCTTGCTGGTCCATCCCCTTTTGCGAGTCAATCCTAGCGCTTGTTTGTTTGTTTGTTTTCATTGGGTGTTTACTGTTGTGCTTTGTTTTGCTGTATATTACTGTATCACTGCTTTACTGTTTTTACTGCATTGCATTTCATTATTATGCTAGACTATGTTGTGCTGTGCTGGTTTTCTGTTTGGCAGGTGGGGATGTTCAGAGAGATAAGCCCACTACCCAGGCTTAAGCATACACATAGGTATTAGTGTGGACAGGCGTGGCGCTCCCGTGGTGTTGACCACGTGCGGGTGATCATGATCCCCACAATCAGACGATGTTCTGTCGGGAGATATCTGCTACTGTATGTTGATTCAGGCCAGTAGTTATTCTCTTGAGGAATTGTCGACTCTGGCGACCATTCTCGAGGACTCAGTAACGACACTCCTCCCGAGAACGATAATGGCAGACCATAAATGGCAAACCCATTACGACTCTCGACCCGAGGACCCAATGCTGGGAATTCGCTATAGGATGTCCTTTTTGAAAATGAATCAGTGGAGACACTCCTCAATTGGCGATAGTACTGTACCCCGAGGGATGAATGTACTATTGCTTTTTGACCTCAGTGCCAGAAGCTGAGGACCTTTCGTTTTGGAGAATCAGTTGAGGCCTCCTCGATTGGTGATGATGCCAAACCAGAAATGGTGAATGTATCATCATTTCTCGACCTGAGAGCCCGAGATACTGAGGATCTTAGTACCCACATGTGAGAGGGGCAGGTTGTTTACAGGTTTACAGGTAACCTTGACTTTCATCCTACCTGGTATTCTGGTTCTCTTATCAGTGCGAACTTATCAGCCTGATATTCTGATTATGCCGATATGCTGGCCTTCTGGTATTCTGATTATTCGGATATTCCGGTGTTCCGGTGTTCTCTTCAGAGCAGACCTGTGAACCTATTCAGACAGTAGCACAACACTTATCCAGAGCTTTGTGGAAGCCTTGATCCCATGTCTGTTGCATCTGCATCATCATTTTCGCATACATTTTCTTGTATTTCCAAGGGATATTAACTTTGAGACTTGCTACTAAGCATTTCCATCTATTTCTTGTGGTTAGTGTAAGGAAAATTTTTGAATCAAAGCATAATGATTCCTTGGAAATATTCGAACATGGCATTCTGCATTGCATTCTCATACTCATATGCATAACAGGTGTTCCGGAGCGGATTTCTCATTCTAACTTGGTATTATCTTCAGGACAGCCAGCTTAACCTGCCACCACTACTCGACCTGCGATAATCAAAAGATAGCCATGGAACAACTCCGTGCAGAAATGACCGAAATGAAGGTTCAGATGGAGCAGTTTATGGGGAAGATGCAAGCTTTGGTTCAAGACCAGAAAATGCTGAGGGAAGAGGTCAACCAACTGAAGACTCAGATGAGTCTGGCTATGGAGGTCGTGAGAGGTGTGCTAAGCAAAGACAATGTTCCCATGCCTGAAGCTGCGGCTGGAATTGTCTCTCATCCATTATTTAAGGGATCCCTCCCAAAGAGTGAGCAGATTGCCTCTGTGACCGTCCCGACTGTATCTCAACATCAACAGAATCGTGCTCCACGTCAGCAGCAATTTATGCCTAAGCAGAATAGGCATTTTGAGACTCCACCAGTGCCATATTCTCAGCTATTCCAGCATCTCCTTCAGTTGCAACTGGTACAGAAAAGGACTTTGGCTCCTCTCTCTGGTACTCCTCTACCGGGTTATGACGCAAGAGTCCATTGTGACTTCCACTCTAGTGCGCCGGGGCATAATGTGGAAAATTGTAAGGCCTTTCAGCATGCCGTGCAGGATCTGGTCAATTTGAAGGAAATTAAATTCACGTCGGGTGGCGTAAGCTTTCATGGTGGTTTCATTCCTACTATAGCTATTAAAAAAGAAGTGGATATCCCTGTTGCCTCTCCCAAAGTTGCATCAGGTCAGGGGCATTTCTTGCAGTCCTTGGTCTTAGAATCCCCACATCCGCAAATGCTGCCTACGCCTCGACCAAGTCTGAAGAGAAAAGTGCCTGAAAAGATTGTTCGCTCGAATCATGGTCAACAAGAGAACTGCTCTAGAAAGGGACAACAAAGGCAGAAGAAGCCTGAAAGACAGTTTGATGTTCTTCCCATGCTATACGCTCAGTTATTTCCTGATCTACTCAAGTATCAGTTGGTTCAGTTAAGGAATCGCACACCATGTCCAACAAAGATACCACCAGGTTGGGACGCGAGGGCAAGATGCGAATTCCATTCAGGGGCACGTGGCCATTTGATTGAAAATTGCAAAGCTCTGCAACACAAGGTACAAGACTTAATTGACTCAAAAATCATCACGATCACGCCTGAAGGTCTGTACTTGAATTAAAGACTCCTTTCTGGAATGAGCATCCAAATTATAAGAGCATCGTCGGAAGAATTAAGTCCAGACGGAGTCAAGTCTCCTCAACAATGACAATCTTCGGATTCTTTACTGCAGTTTCATATGTAGTTTTCATTTGTTTGTTTAAACAGTGTTTGCATTAAAAAAACTTGTTTGTATTTTGAATGTTGATTTTAATGCAATGAATGTGTTGTTCTTGAAGTAATTTACTTTTATGCACTCATATCATGTTTATATGCACTGCAATACCAATTTTCTTGCTTAAACTCTTGAGGGAGGATGATGAAGTGAAAAACGCAAAATCTTCGGTTGTGTGCTTTTGGATAAAACCCTGTTGAGGATGCACAGACATTGTTTCAAATCCCTAAACAATGGAGATATAAGGGAGATAGACCCTCGTTAACCCCTTTGAGCCTTGAAGTAGGAGTTTCTTTCTAGAAACGAAAAAACCCTCAATCTTAACCTGAGGCAGGGTAGGCGTCAGTTAGTTTGACCGAGCGTTCAAATTGCAAAAGGAGTGTGCATCTGAGGATCCATTACCTTCTATTCCACTGTCAAAAGGTCAAGAGATGTGAAACCACAATGGTTATCCATCAACAATCAAGGAGTGAGGCAGTCACAACCCTTTCAACAAAGTCAAGACAAGCCAGTGTCACACGATTTGTTCCGAAAAAAAAAAGGAAAAAAAGCCGCTAAGTCGAAACTTGAAAACAAGCGACTTAGGCAAAAGTTAGGGCATCCCGCTGGACTTTAAAATATAAAGATTCAAAAGAATCAGTCCAGGCAAAAATTAGAGATCAAAAAGCAAAAGAATGAGAAAGTGAAAAACAAAGGGATTACAAAAGAAAATCCTCGATCAAGAACAAAGTTGCTCCAAAACCTCATCGGGTCTCAAACCATCGATTGCATGGGTTCCTTAAAGATCATATAACCTTTCGAGAGATGAGCGTTTGTGTCAGATTAGCTGAACGTAGGACTGGAGAACATCACGAAGAGTGGGTGGGAACCGATAAACTTTGAGCCTTAAAACCTTTTTTCTCAAAACCGTGAACCAGACCACGTTACAACCCTTAAAAGTCCTAATTGAAGCATGGTTTATTCCGAAAGTGCACTTCAATGAGATAGCGTTCCTGACTCCCATGAGTTATGCTAATAAGATTTTTGTTGGTATTGCATGTGCGTATTGTTTTCCATTTAAAAATCAATGTCGCATCCCAGCTAGTGATTCGTTCACAAGGCTTGGCAACACATTTTTAATAAAACTTCAGGTTAACACGAGTGTTGCATTAGAATTGTCAATCTCATATTAAACATTTTTTGCCGGCATGTGTTTGACATCAAAGAAGCTTACATGATGAACATCAGTTGAAAAGCTCGATCACGCCAAGTTGAGATGGTGAAAACTCCGAAGGACAGTCATGTCAAGGGGTATGTGGCCAAGAGACTGTGCGCAACCTAGAGGTTCCCGATAAATAGTGATAAGAAGCAGCCAAACTGGGCAACTATGTTGAGATTCAATAAATTTATCCATAAACGCTTAATATGGGGCAATCAGGTCAATTTGACAAATCTCTGTAAGATCAGTCAGGGGCAAAGTTTCTTCAAGACTCAGGGCACCCCTTCAAAGTTCAGAATACTGGGGCAGAGTATTTTCAAGTCATTACAAATCCTTTCGAGGTAATTTACTTCATGGAATATGCAGTCTGGGGCAGTTATGTCGAGATCTGATAAATCTCTCAAAGAGTTTGAAGACCCTGGGGCAGTGTTAATGCTTGGTCTTCTATAAAATCCTCTTGAGATGATTTATTCCTTTAGACCTGATGGTCTGGGGCAAGTGGAGAGTTCAAAGGTCCGTTTATGACCATGGAGGTAGGTCAGGCTGCGTAACAAATTTGTTTTTCCCCAGTAGAGTTACTCTCCCCGGCGCTGAAATTTCGTCATCCTCAGCAGAGCTTATTCTCCCCAGCAAGAGTACAGAGGATTGTGTTCCCCAGCCGAAGTCATGGTTGGCTTATTATTCCCTAGCAAGCAGTTAAAGTGGATTGCTCCAAGGTGAATGCGGTTGTATCTCCAACAGGAGATGTGTTGGATGTGTTTGAAAATACTTTATTTTCCCCACAGAGCCTGGTACTCACTTTCCTCAGTAGGTCAGGAAGGGTATTTTCGTCAGCAACGACATGCTCTAATCCCCAGCAGGGTAAATTCTTTCCTCCAACAACAGGTTAAGCTCAATGATATCCCATGGCAGGTTCCGTTGACTTTCCTCCCCAGCAGGGTATTCTCTCTAGCATTGAGGTTTCATCATCCTCATCAGACTGTCACTCTCCCCAGTCAGAGTACAAAAGATTGTTCATCAACCAGCATCTAAAGTGGATTGCTTTAAGGAGGATTTTGTTTTGTTACCACAAGAGGTTTGTGGAACGTATTCCCGAGACAAAGTTGTTGTCTTCCCCGCAGAGTATTGGTGTCTACTCCCCTCAGCCAGTCAGGAAACGTGTTTTCACCGGCAACAGCAGGATAAGGGCGAAATCATTTCCCCAGCAGAGGGTTAAGTTCAATGGTGTCCTCAGCAGGTCTAGTACTTGTGATGTGTCTCCCCAAGCAGAGTTTGGTGATAGTCTTTGCAGCGGGTTTGAACATCGATGGTTGATATCCCCAGTAGAGTGGATGTTCTTTTGGGATTTCATCTCCAACATAAGTTGTTGATCAAAGGAGTTATTCAACGTGATCCTTCTCAGCAGAGTTCTTGGACTCAGAGGACAATTTATTTTGTCATCCCTGGTGGAGTCGCCTTCGTTTTCAGCATTTATTTTCCTGGAGCGTTTCTTTTTGCATTGCATAAGCATCGTTTGCATGGCATCCTCCCAAACGCGTAGCATTTCCATTTCGTATGGAGCATTACGCCATAGAAAAATTCAAACATATGCATTCGAAGCATAAGCCCGGTTTGAGTTCTCGTTTGCCAGGTGTTTCCCCGACAGGAAGAATGGTAATTCTGGATATTTTGTTTGTCAGTTCTCTTTATCAGCAAAGATGGCATAATTCCAGATATTTTGTTTGTCAGTTCTCTTTATCAGCAGAGATGACATAATTCAGGATATTTTGTTTGCCAGTTCTCTTTCTCAGCAGAGATGGCATAATTCTGGATGTTTTCTTTGCCAGTTCTCTTTCTCAGTAGAGATGGCATAATTCTGGATATTTTCTTTGCCAGTTCTCTTTCTCAGCAGAGATGGCATAATTCTGGATATTTTGTTTGTTAGTTCTCTTTATCAGCAGAGATGGCATAATTCCAGATATTTTGTTTGCCAGTTCTCTTTCTCAGCAGAGATGGCATAATTCTGGATATTTTGTTTGTCAGTTCTCTTTATCAGCAGAGATGGCATAACTCCAGATATTTTGTTTGTCAGTTCTCTTTATCAGCAGAGATGGCATAATTCCAGATATTTTGTTTATCAGTTCTCTTTATCAGCAGAGATGGCATAATTCCAGATATTTTGTTTGTCAGTTCTCTTTATCAGCAGAGATGGCATAATTCCAGATATTTTGTTTGTCAGTTCTCTTTCTCAGCAGAGATGACATAATTCAAGATATCTTGTTGGCCAGTTCTCTTTATCAGCAGAGATGGCATAATTCCAGATATTTTGTTTGCCAGTTCTCTTTATCAGCAGAGATGGCATAATTCCAGAGTTTTTGTTTGTCAGTTCTCTTTCTCAGCAGAGATGACATAATTTAAGATATCTTGTTGGCCAGTTCTCTTTATCAGCAGAGATGGCATAATTCCGGAGTTTCTGTTTGTCAGTTCTCTTTCTCAGCAGAGATGACATAATTCAAGATATTTTGTTGGCCTCTTTCTCAGCAGAGATGGCATAACTCAAAAGACTTTATTTCACTTTATCCCCAGCGAAGTCCACATTCGGCTTGATCTTCCTTTTCGAGTTTGTCTTCGGCCGTCCTCGTTTTATGATGTTGGGTAGAGCGCATTCGGCCGGTCTTCCTTTTTGAGTTCGTCTTCGGCCGTCTTCGTATCATTTTGTTGGGTAGCCCGCCTTCGGCTGGCAAGCACTCCATTTCATTACCCCACAGGTTGCAAATTTCCAGGTTATTTTGGTATTCAATCTCCATGTATCCCGATTGTCTGAAAGCCTTTGCTTCCATACCCTCGGATCCCAGAAGTTTGAATAGGGGCAGCTGTAACACCTCAAAATTTGCCCTCTTACTTTTAGCACTAACTGGCTTATGTTTCATTTCATTCTTGTATTATCATCTTTGCATATCATTGGTCCTTAGCATGGGATCAGGGTATCTAACTTCATTCACAAGGAAGAGGATGTTTTCCAGGGTTTCAGGCATAGTTCATGTGTCCTGTCTTAAAAGCTAAGGGAGAGGAAGCTTCTTGATACTACCAATTCTTGAGCCACAAAGGAGCCTAAGGCTTCAGGGTGTCTTAATTGGTCCATCATCTCATTATAAGATCAAGATTGGCAAGAGATTTCAAAGGAATCACATTCTCCTATCATGTTGGTGCAAATTAGGGTTTTGGTGATTTTTGGGTTTAACCCTCCAAAGAGCAAGCTCTTTGAGTTTTTATTATCTCCAAATGGCACATATCATCATTGGTGGACAGGATACACATCATACTCAAAGAAATTTGAATTTGGAGGATGTGCTGATTCCTCCTAATCAGAGGGTACCAAAACTAGGGTTTGCCATAAAATCAGTTTATTTCTGATTTTTTGGGCAAGACTTGATTCCATGATATTCCTCATGTCCTCAAGTGTCTAGGATTAGAGAATTGTCCATCAATTTGGTTCAGAAGGATTTCAATTGATCAGAAGATTGAAAAATCAGGAGAATTGGGAATGAAGTCAACTGTGCAATGGAAAAGTCAACCCCTAACTTTTTGAGGTCAACATCATGATTTTCAAGTCAAATATGGTCCGTGGACAAGGTTTGATCAAGAAATGTTCAAGGATTCATGAAAAATCAAGAATGTGGAAAAGTTGCTATTTTTGGAAATCTAGGTTTTTAGGAAGTTGCTATTTTGGGAAAGTTCTAACATGAATTCAGCCATCTTCCAAGCCAATTTCCACCATGATACAAGCTTCATTTCAATTTTCCTCTAACATGAAAGTTATAGAGCTTGTTCCAAGCTTTCCAAACATGTAAAGTTTGTCCCATTTGGATCATTTTTGAGAGAGTTATGATATTTTAAAGACGGAGGTTTCAAGTTGGAAAATTGGAAAACTTAGATTTTTTTCTAAGTTACTTTTGACAGCTTGGTACATTAATGTTCATGGCCAATTTTGAGTGACTTCCAAGCCTTAAATTGAGAAACCTCTACCATAAGAATTGTAGAGGGCAATCCCCTCTTTCCAAAGAGTACAAGTATGCCTTAATTGGATCAATATTGAGCAAGTTATGGCTTCTTGAAGTCCAAGATTTTCATGTTCATGGTAAGCTTAAAACTTAGTTTTTTCTAAGTTAGTTGATGTCGCTCCCGGGATTTTCATCCTAGTACAAACGCGAAAGTGGCACCGAAACAGAGTCACCAGCAATGTGTATTTATCCCAAGAGAGGGAAAGGAAACACTGCGTAAACCTGAGGGAAAGGAAAGAGCATGGTCTTGCGGCCAAGAGAACTGGGTTCAGGAGTCGGTTACGCGAGAGGAAGGTATTAGCACGCCCTCACGTCCATCGTACCCGATGGGATCCACGCTTGCTTGTCTCGATCAAAGGGTGTGGTCGTCTGGCGCTCCGCTGCTAATGGAAAGGAAAAGAACGAGAATGGAAAGAAATGAAGAAACAAATGTAGGGAAAATAAAAGAAGTGCTCGAATGGGCCCTACCCCACTGCCTACGTATCTCATCGGGAGCATGAGAATCAGAGCAACGTAGTTCCCCTCACTAGGGATGGATTGTTTGTGTTTTTTAGGGAACGACTACTGTTCTAGCTCAGGTGTTGCAGGCTCGCTGGTCCGAGTGCGTTACCATCTTGCAAGAGAATGAGGAGAAGCACGTTCGTACGTTGAAAATGAGTGAGATGAGAAAAGAATTCCCGAAGGAAAGACGTTATTGTTTGTTTTTGTCTTTTTTAGAAAGAAGTATTTTAGTTGCTCTTATGTTTTGTAACGCACATTGTATTTAAGTCCCTCATGTAAGATCGAATGCCTCGCATATCGACCCGAGATGGGACGCACGCTAAACATTCTAAGAAAATGAGAGAAGATCCCTCACTATCTCATTCTTACATGAAAGGCCCAAATACAATGTTTGTTTTGCCTTTATTAGGTGTTTTTACTTTTGTTTGAAGATGAGTAGAAGTGACTCAAAAGAGGATCAAAGGTAAAAATCTAATGAGGGAGACTAAGACTCCACCTTAATGTTACCATACATAGTGATCATATGGTTAATGTGGTTTAAGAAGCCTACTTCTAAAAGAAAGGAGAAGAAAAGCAAAAGAAACAACTTACTTCCAAGATGGAAGTTAAGTTGATCCTAAAGAGGGATGAAGAAGAAGTTATTCACAGGAAGCATGTAAATGCTTATCAAACACAAATTGAATTATTTAAAAGGGATAAGAGAGTATAAGAGAAAGAAATGTGTGTGGAGGCATATCCACACACTTACTTACCTTTAGCACCTACATGAAAATGTTGGTTCAAAACAATTTACAAGTAATGCAATAAGAAAAGGAATAACAATTGGTGAACAAACAAGCTAAAAGTTAAAGTATAAAGCTCCTAAGAGTTGAAACTCAATTAAGATCAGAATCTATGCTCTAAGGGTATTCTCTAATGTTGAGATATCAAACACAAATGAATTATGCACAAACAAAGCACTAATCATTAAAGAAGTGAATCATGGAAGAAATAAATGAAGAATGAGTGGATATGCAAGGTGATCATGCAATTATGCTTCAAATAATGTCCAAGTCAGAATGTGGATGACCTAAAAATGTGCCTAAACATGATATACAAATGTCACATAAGGCAAGCAATCAAGTGTCCAAGCATTAGGAGTGATTAGGATGAGAATTGAGAAGATGTGAACATGAATTTAACATCGAAAGAAGACATTCATGGCATAAGTCAAACCTATAAAAGTTCAATATGAAACTCAAGTATCAAGGTCAGAGGTGATATGACATGTTAGGATGAGGATAAGATTCACAAATCAATCACATTCAAACAATTACAAGTCATTTAGAAGCTAGAAGAAAAAGAAACATGCATTTGAATGAAACATGTGCAAGTATGCAAGGTAAGACATAAATGGCATGTGGAATGAATGCAACACTTTAAAGTTAGAGGCATACATCATATGAAATGCAAATGGATAGTATAGCATGGTATAAGCAAACCAATTACAAGTCAAGTTGGAACTTAGATGCAAAAGAAAAAGGAAATAGGTCAAAAGGAAACATGTAAAACAAGTATTAAACATATACACAAAAAGACATCAACTTCAAACCAATGGCCTATAATTTCAATCAACAGACCTATAATGATCTAAACATGGCTCAAGAAGTCAAGAAAAGTGATCTCATACAATGGCACAAGTGCCTTATCAAGCAAGTAAACAAAAGTGATCAAAGAAGTTCACAAAAAGGGACATCAAACAAGGGTCATCAAACAAATATCAAACATGATTTAAAAATCATCACATTATTTCTCAAGAGACCTCAATCATCAACAACCATCACACCAAAAACTCATGCAAAGGATCACAAAGAAACTCAATTAAACAATCATGGTAAAGTCATTAAGGTTTCACATGATCATGCACAAAGAAATGGCTCAAAAATGATGAAAAGATGGTTTTAAAAATATAACAAAAATGTTTTTATATGATTAAGAGTGTCCTTTAACATATGCAAAAAGAATGAGGATCAAACTATGTACCAATGATGAGAAAAAAAATCAACAAGATCAAGTGTGCACAAATGAACCACTTCAAAAGGAAATTCAAGAAACAATTTATTCAGAGGCAAAAAATAATAGAAAAATAGAAAATAAAATTTTTTAAAATTTTATAATACTATAAAGATGATTCATGAATTTATTTGGCATTTTTAGATGTCATTTACTATTTTAAAAAAACTAAATCAAAACAATATAGAAAATAAAATACAAATAAGAGGAAAATGGAATGGGGGTGCAAAGTAATTTTCACGTCCAAAATTCACATTGGGCTCAACAAAGAGGGCGCAAATAGCAATGGTCCAATCCAATTAAAATTGTGATTGTGTGTGAGGAGTGTGCATGCAGTCAATGTACACAATCAATCATGGCCACAGGATGATATGAATCTCAACCAGTCAACGATCCAACGTCTCACAAAATCATGTACATGGTAGTAACAATACATGCGCGTACATTCAATCATCAGAAGTTAAAATGAAAACACGTGAACATCACATGGTAATTTAATGCGTTGGCACATCACAAGCCATCAGATCAAATTAACGCACCAGATCAAGTCAACTAATTACCAAACATGCAAGATCCAAGGTCCAGATTAGATGCACACAATAAGAAACGTGGAATGGAGCACACGCCATCAGTAAAATACAAACACAATTTAAAAGACGTGGCAACATGTTAACCACACGATGCACAAATGAGATGACCAGGATTCAAACTCATAAAACCCTAGCAATTAAAACCACCGGCCGGAGAAGGACCTCCGGTCAACTTCTCCGGCGAGCAACCGCCACCTGTAAATCTCAAAATCTCCAGAAATGCACAATCATGATATCAAACATAAGCTAACATCACGTACATCATGAATCCACCATCACTTTTCGCATACCAAGCACACACATAGAGAACAGAAGAGATTAAAACATGCCCTAGATTTTGGATCTATGCCTCTAAGAGGCCTATCAACTAGTCGGATTGTCAAATACTCCTATTGAGCTCATATCAACAAAAAAAAAACTAAACAAGATGTAAATTGTGCTAGGAAGGTTTGAGGATGGAAACCTGAAAATGTTGAAAACTGAAGTTAAAAGAAAGCCAGAGAATTATGCTTCCTCCTTGAGCTTCACTTGGCCAAATAAAGGCTTACAACCTCTGAAGAATGGAGATGAATATGGATCTGCAGTGTAGCTACTCCAACAATTCAATGCTACTTCAAGTTCATTGATGCTCGAGGATGAAGCTTGAAGATGAAGTTAGATGAGAATGATGATGGATTCGTGTGAACTCAGAGAGAAAATAGAGAGAAAGTGAGAAGAACTTTGAGGTGAATGTGGAAAAATGCAGCTGAAGTCCAATTTGTGAAGTGAAATTCTCATTTATAGTTTGAGTTAAATTTGTTAACCCAGGTTCAAGTGAGTGAGTTAGGGTGAGTTGAGATGGTTAAGGTGAGTTATCCCTAACTAACTGAGTCAAGTTAGTTAGGGCGAGTGGACAATGGTTATGCTATGGTGTGGTTAAGCTTATGACAGTTGTGGTGAGGATGAGAGTGAAGCTGAGGTGATGAGGTTATGTTATGTAGCATGTCATGACATTGCTTATGGTATAAGTTTCTCCTTTTAAAACTTTCCTCCCTGATGTATGATGGCTGGTATGCATAGGTATGGTAATAAGGATGTTTGTTCAAATAAGGAAATAAAGTACATGAAGTGTTTGTGGGATGACTGAACCAAATCGTGCACACAGCCTGCTAACATCAGTTAATGCATCAGTGATGATTATGGTAGTTTTCCAATGAAATTCTCCCTACTTAGCGGATGATTTGATGAGTTCTTGGGATCAATGGAAAGAGGAGGTGTAATACTACAAGTTTAGTGTGAAAATTGGATTGAATTAAAGCTTGGAACATACTCAAAAGTGACCTGAAACAATGGAAACCAAGACTGGTGTATGGCGTGGCAAATTGAGTTGGGCATGGCCATGTGACTTGGGAAATTTTCAGTGTGAAGCAACCAACTTTGGACCAATATATCTCCATCATATCTTGATCAAATCAAAATTTGTCCAACATCAACATTGAAGAGGACATGACAAGGAACAACTTTGATGTTGAAAAGCTTTTTCATTTGGAGATTTTATCATTGAGAAATTCAGCTTGACATTTGGCACACCAAGTGTTTGTCAAAATTATGGCCGGTGGGCTTGGTCACGCTTGGTCATGATTTGATTTTGGACCTACTTTTCTCAAACTTTGATCAACCATAACTCTCTCAATATTGATCCAATGGAGATGTTCTTTATATGGATTTGAAGCTTAGAACATGAAATTTAATTGGCTCAACTTGGGCCTGAGGTTTGAAGCTTTTATCTTAGAGAAAGAGAGCCTCAAAGTAGGGTGCAAAATGGTCCAAACTTACTATTTTTGGCAACCCTAAAGTTTCCATTTTTGGCAGTTTTGTGATTTCTTGATTTTTCATTATCCCTCCATCATTTATTGATCAAATTTTGTCCATTGAACATATATAACATGAATTTCATGAATTTGACCTTAGAAAGTCAAGAGTTGACTTTTTTCACTCACAGTTGACTTTTTCCCCAATTTCTTGATTATCAAGCAACTGACCAATTGAAACTCCTCTGAAACCAATTGATGAGCAATTTTCCATCCATACACACTTAAGAAATAAGGAATACCATGAGATCAAGTATTGTCCAAAAAATCAGAGATAAACTGATTTTAGGCCAAACCCTAATTTTGGCACCCTCTGGTTAGGAGGAAATAACACATCCTCCAAATCCAAATTCCTCTGAATATGATGTGTATTCTCTCAAACAATGATGAGATATGCCATTTGGAGATGATAAAAACTCAAAGAGCTTGCCCATTAGGGGGTCAGATCCCAATTTTTAACTGCCTTATGTAGGAGATCATGCACTGCCCAATCTTCTTGATGAATTCTCCTCTTCCCATACCTTGTGGATCAAGTAGGGATGACATATGGCTTAAGAAACCCTTGGCTCTTGTGAGAAACACTTGGCTCTTATTCTTTAGCTTTGGATGATCAACACCTTAGAGAATCACCTGATCACATGCCCTTATGCAAGATGTAATGCTATGCTTGATGTTTTATTTTTTCTATGCTTGAATGCAATGCAATGAAATGAAAGCTCGTGCTAAATGATATGAAGAAAAGAGAGGGCAAATTTTGGGGTATTACAGTTGGACCAGTTTTGGGGACATGGTTTCAAGGTCATTTTGCATGATTTTATGGACATTTTCTCAAAGAACTTTGGACATCAAATTTGTTCATTTCTTTCCCTAATTTAAGGTAAGCTCAAGAGTTTGTTTTTTGGAGTGGTATTCACCAAGTTTTAATAGTTCAAAGATGATGTTATGGACTTGATTCTCATGCACCATGTGCACCAACTTGAACCAATTCGTGCAGCATTTCCTCCACCATATCTCATGCGAATAACATCATAATGTCATTACCCAAAGTCGTGCTTTTTCTAGCCAAACATCACATGTGCAATATTTCAGGTTTTTACCAAAAAAGAACAAGATGACAAAGTGAATAACATTTGCTCAACAAGAGTCATTGTGCAATCACATTTCTGATTTCATTTCTTTCCACTCACAACAACACGAAATCACTCCATGCACCCTCATCAAAATGACAACCCGTACCACCTCTCTCTCTCTTCAATTTTTTGTCAAAATTCCAAACACACATTTACCATCCTTAGGCCCATTAAAAAATGGAGAACCCATCATATTTAAGGATGAAAACCCTAAAACAAAAGAGAGAGAACTCAGTGCCTGCAAAAAAAAATTCAAAGAACCTCAAGTTTCCTTCACTTTCTCTCTCATCAAATTTCACCAATATTGCAAGAACTCTCTCATCTAGTGCTCAATCCTTGCTCACAGAGACCTGAAGAGTCCATTGGAGGATTTCCTTTAGAGTTCAAGCATGATTTCAAGGGCCAATGGAGCCACTCTGTTGAGTAAGTTTCTTCAACTATAAACCTTCATTTTAGACATACATTAGGTTCATGGTGGTGCATCTGAAGTCCTACCTTAGGGTAGGCAATATTTGAATACTTGTTTGTCCATTTTGTTGAGGTTTCATGTTAAGTGCACAAAATGTGTTGCTGGATTCCATGAGTTGTGATGGTTATTTTTGAGATCTATTTGCATATTTGATGTCACCTTGAAGTGTGCTATGAGATGGTGTGTTGCTTGTTTTGCTTTGAGGTTGCGAATCCATGTGCACGTTTTCTTTATTTCGTTTTTTCATGGACTTAGGGGCATTAAAACTTGAAAATAAGTGCAAATTAAGATTGTACATGAAAAACTGAGGGGGGGGGGGGGTGTCTTGGTTCTTTCGTTTCCGGTCGGGCCAGCCGCGCCGGCGGTGGCTGGCCGGACGGCGCGGTGGCCGGCGATCTGCATTTTTTCATGTTGCTGTTCACGTAGCATGGTTTGGGTTTGTAGAAGATGATGCTGACATGGCGGAGGGATAATGTATTGATTGGTTTTGTTTATTAGTTTTTTTGTCATGTAGTGTTTTAGTTTAATTTTGACCAATTGATATTGTTCCTACATGAATTATTTGTTACAGCTATTTCATTTTTCTTTTTCTTTTTTTCTTCTTAAAATTCTGATGCTCTGTTCCATGGGCCTTGCGCCCTTTCTTTTAACACCCTTGCGGAACAGGCCCAGTCATGTGGCCTTGGCTGCATACTTGTTTCTTTTTTTCTTTTCTTTTTATTATCTTAGTTTTCATTTTTATTTTAATTGATAAACTTTTATAAAAATACCAAAAAATGTTTTTCTGGTCAATAATTGTGTTGTTTTATTTTTCCATATTTTTATTTTATTTTTATTTTCTTTTTATTATTTTATTTTGAATTAATTTGGTGATAAGTTTCCAATGATACCCTTCATTTAGGGTTAGGATGTTCTTAACTTTTACTCATCATTTGAGACCAATATTTTGGTTACTTGTGGAGGATCATATAAGGATGTTTTAATGCTGGTTTGATGATGGTTTGAGTTAATTTTAGTGACTTGCCATCCAAGTTTTATGGACCCTCGATCCTTGCTCGATTATGTGCATATCTTGACTTGTGGACCACTTTTGAACATGTTCTTGAACTAATTCTGTTCCAATATTTTTGGACATGTTAATTAGATGTTTATACTTGTATTTGATTATTTCTTGAGAATTTATTGAAGCATGTTTCTATTTTTGGTTGAGTCCTACTTATGGTTTGAATTTGATTGAAGCATGCTTGGACATTTGACTTAATTTGGATGCTTGTGATTACTTGTGATTGAAGTTTTCTTGAGATGATTATTTAGTATGGTCATGTTCTGTTTTAGCTTGTTTGTGGCTTTGGATTCATCCTCAATTATCCAATTTCCTATTTGTTCTTGATTTTCTAAATTGACAATGTTTTGACTTGAATCCTTTAATGTGCTTGACCTAATCTTGTGAGATGTTTGCTTGTGTGATCCAATCAATGCATGAGGACTTTTGTTTGATTTGAAAGACATGTTTGAGGTTCTGGTCCTCTTGGTTTAGGGTTCTTTTATGTGACATTTTCTCACTCTTTGTTGCACATGATCGTTTGTGATTTGCATGAATGATATAAGTGAATGCTTTGTCTAGTTTTGATGCATGCTTTGAATGTGATGCTTAACGATTCATCTTGATTGACTTGAGTTTGATCTTGGCTTGTTAATGACGAATTTGCTACTGCCCCTTGGGTTCATTACCTTGCTTTCATTTCATTTAACCCTTGTGGATTGATTTGTATGATGCATATCATTATCATTTGACTTGTTGCTTCTTTGGCTCATAATGCATCATGATGTGAAGCATTCTCACATGTTTGAATTAGATGATTATGACATGAATTGAATTCTGACTTGGATCTACTTTCATCTTACCTTATTCATGTCATCTTTGTGTGAGGTTCAATGATGTTTAATTGTGCTTCTTATGCAAGTTTGCTTTCATCCTTTCTTGTTTGCTCTTACTTGCTTACTTGAGCTTTCTTGTGTGAACTTTTGGAGCATGATTAATGATGTGAATTGGTTATGATGTGTATGATGTGCTTGCTGCCCCATCTCTTTTCTCATCTTTTACCTCTCTTTCTTCTTCATCTCTTTCACTTTTTCTCTTCCCACGGATCTCAAGACTTGTTTAAGTCTTGGATTCACTCCCTTAGAGCTACCTAGTCCAAATTAATTTTTGATTAAGCTTGGAGTAGGATTAGCATTAGGATTCCCTTTGCATGCTAACTTAGGTAGATATTTCCCCTTTCAAACTCAACTATAGGGCCACCTTTGCATGATAACATTAGGAACTTTTAGTTTCCCCTTAGTGTTTTCTTTTGAGTCTTCTCTTCTCATCTCATAACACTTCTAAAACACTTAATAAATATAACAAATATTGCGCTCGAGCCTTAAGTGTAGGAAATGAAGAACGAGGGGTCCCCCCTCCTCTTCTAGAGTGTTTAGCATACGTCCCATTTGGGGGCGACCATGCGATTCACTCGTTCCCGCATGGTAGACTTTAGTGCAATGTAAGTTACGAACTAACTTCAATCCACTTCTGTCTAAAACACACAAAAACAAATTCAAACCTTTTTCATCCTTCGGGATCGTTAATCTCAACTTATTTTCCGAAAAGGGCACGTTACTTCCATCTCGTCGCAAACAGACATCGACCCTAACTGCCGGACGCGAATCTAACATCGCTCATAAGAAAACACTAATCGACCTCGTTAGGTCGAACTACGACTGCTCTAATTTCCTCTCTCTAGTCTGATTGAGGATACGTAGGCACAAGACGACGATGTTTTGGCCAGCAACCTCCCCCCTTAGTTCGTGTCCGAACTACGTTGACTCTGACTTTCCCATTGCACGAGGGAATACGTAGGCATATGACGAGTGATGTCCTATCGAGTCACTTCTTTTTCCTTTCTTCTTCGTTTCTTCGTTCTCCTCCGTTCCCGTTCCTTTTCCTTTCCAGTAGCAGTGGAGCTCCAGATGACGACACCCTTTGGTCGAGACAACAAGTGTGGATCCCATCGAGTACGATGGATACGTGGGGGTGCTAACACCTTCCCCTCGCGTAACCGACTCCCTTACCCGTTTCTCTTGGTCACGAGACCATGCTTTTCCTTTCCCTCAGGTTTACGCAGTGTTTCCTTTCCCTCTCTTGGGATAAATACACATTGCTGGCGACTCTGTTTCCGCGCCACTTTCGCGTTTGTACCTGGATGAAAATCCCGGGAGCGACACAGATGAAATGCCTCAGGCTCATGACCGGGTTGTGAGGAATGCTCTTGCGAGGAACAAGGCCGGAGCGGCTCCTCCGAAGTCTCGGTTTGCTGGTGCTCGTGCTCCTCTTCCGGTGCAGTCTGCTACGGGGACCTCTTCCTCTCCTCCTCCTGCTCCCCGGGGGTCTCCTCTTCTTTTGGCCGGTCGATCCAAGCGGCCAAGAATTACGGACACTGTGGATCTCACTTGGGTACTTGAGAAAGGGAAGTTCGAGCTTCCTCCTTGTATCCTTGACAGGAAATTCTTCGAGGGGAACTCTCTGATTGTGCCTTAGGCGGAGTCTCTTCGCTTGGAAAGCATGGATCGCCCGAGCAAGAGGGCGCTGGTGGCTCAGGATGCTTCAGCTTTGGTTAGGATGCAGGAGATGGCGGCCGTTTACGCCGAAGGGGACTCTGCAACAGAGGCCGAACTTACTGCTGCTCGGGCTTCCATGGCGTCCCTTAGAGAAGAAGCTAAGGTTGCCGAAGATACTCGGAAGAAGGCTGAGGAGGAGGTGGCTCGGTTGAAGAAGGAGAACTCCACGCTGGCGGCGGAGAAGAAAGTTGTCGAGGATCTGGTCCAGCGGCTGAGGGCGGCCAATGCTCCGGGTGATGATGAGCCGGAAGATGTGAAGGAATTGAAGACGAGATCCGAGCTGGTTGCCCGTTTGCTGACGGCCGAGGATGATGGTATTGTCGTCGCGGAGGAGTCTTTCAGAAACGTCGTGGCTCAACTGCGGGTGGTGAACCCTGATCTTGACTTTTCTGTCGAGGGCACCCACTATCTGGCGCACGTTGAGGATGGCCGGATCGTCATGCCGGATGCTCTCCTTGAAGGGAATAATGAGGATCAGCCCGCGGAAGACCAGGGGCCTCAATCCGAGCTTGCTGAGCATGTGGATGAGTGAGGAGTTTGTGTTTTGATGTTGTTGTAATCTGTCCGGCCTGCGTGCCGAGTATTATTGTAATTTATTTTTTGGGGGGCGTGGCCCCCGTTTGATGTAACTCAGTACAATCGTGGTCCTCGTGGCCACTTATTGTGTTAAGTTATTATATGTTCGATCCTGTTATCTGCATGAATTCACTTGCTTTTATTTTTTGCTAAGTGTTGTACTCATGCTCGTTGTGAATGTATATCTGCCCGTGATTGGGAGTATTTAACTTGCACAAATATTTTAGGGGGATTGCTCGTTGTAGATGTGTTCGACAGTGAGGGGAACTGGTCGAACGGCCGGGGAATATCCTGGCGGGGGTGCGGATCTCAGGTCGCGTTTGAGGCCTGAGTTCGCGGCGTGAACGTCCCATTGTGAGCTGGGGTTCTGCCAGTCATGGTACTTTGACGACAGCGATGCTCGATCGAGGACCGCTTTCGAGCAGTTACCCGGCTCGTTACTGAGCGAGGTTCTACTTTTTTCGTATGCGACGCTTGTACCTAGACGTGCATAGTGGTCGGTAGCTGACGTTCGTCGTTACAACGGGTCAAACCAAGAATTTAGCTGTAGTATTGTTTTAGTTTTTCAGCGTTCCATGGTCGAGCAAGTTCTTCCCCGGTGAGATGTTCTAGGTAGTAGGCCCCATTTTCCGTGTTTGCTCGGACGCGATAGGGTCCTTCCGAGTTGGTTGCTAGTTTGCCTTCGCGAGAGTCTTTGTGGTTTCTTCTTAGAACAAGGCTTCCCACGCCGAACTCTCATCGTATCACCTTGGCGTTGTGCTTGATGGCAAATTTTTGTTTTAGCGAGGCTTCGCGGAGGGCTGCCCCGGTTAGGATTTCCTTGACGAGGTCGAGTTCTTCTCTTAATGATTCAGCGTTCATCTCCACGTCTAGGGGCGACTCTGTCCGCCTGGAGGGTACATGAACTTCGACGGGGATTACAGCCTCGGTCCCGTATGCTAGATGGAAAGGTGTTTCCCTGGTCGTTGAGTGTGGAGTTGTGCGGTATGCTCATAGTACGCTGTGCAGTTCCTCGACCCATGCCTTCTTTGTTTCGTCCAGCCTTCGCTTGAGGTTTCGAAGGATGACTCAGTTGGCTGCTTCAGCCTGCCCGTTTGTTTGAGGGTGCTCTACGGATGCGAAGTGCTGTTTCGTGCCCAGTTGGGCGACGAAGTCTTGGAACTTCCTATCCGTGAATTGCGTCCCGTTGTCTGTTACTATCGCTTGGGGGATACCGAAACGTGCAAGGATGTTTCATTTGTAGAAGCGCAGGATGTTGAGGGCAGTTATTTTGGTTAGAGATTCCGCTTCTATCCATTTCGTGAAATAGTCTACGCCCACTATTAGGTATTTGTTCTGACTCGATCCTACCACGAAGGGTCCTAGGATGTCTATGCCCCACCAGGCGAATGGCCACGGGGAGGACATAGCCTTGAGCTTGTTAGGCGGAGCTAGGTGTATGTCCCCGTGTCGTTGGCACTTATCGCATTTCTTCACGTGTTCTTTCGCGTCGTGCTGCATGGTCGGCCAATAGTATTCTGCTGGAGGGCCTTCCGGGCAAGCGACCTTCCTCCGAGATGTTGGGCGTTAATTCCTTCGTGGATTTTGCGTAGGATGTGCGCGACCATCTCTTCCTCGATGCATTTGAGCAGTGGAATGGAGAATCCCCGCCTGTAGAGTTTATCTTCGACCGAGACGTAAGAGCAGGCTCTTCGCCTGACTGCGCTGGCCTCCTTTGGGTCGGACGAAAGTTCGTTTTTGGTGAGATAGTTGTAGACAGGGGTCATCCAGCAGTTGTTGTCGCCGATCACCTGCACGTCGAGTGTCAGGGAGGCTTTCTCGATGCTGGGTCGAGGGAGTACTTTCTGTATGACGGATTTATTTCCGCCTTTCTTCTTTCTGCTGGCTAATTTGGATAGCACGTCTGCTCGCACGTTATGTTCGCGGGGAACATGTTTTACTTCCATTGTTGCAAACTTTGCCATCTCCTTTTTGACCAGGGCCAAGTATTCGGTCAGGTTGTCGTTTTTGGCTTGATATTCTCCCCGGGCCTGGAGGGCCACGAGTTGTGAATCCGTGCAAATGACGACTTCTTCTGTGCCTAGGTCCTCGGCAAGGCGTAGCCCAGTGAGGAAGGCCTCGTACTTAGCCTGGTTGTTGGAGGTTGGGAAGGACAGGGTGAGTGATACTTCAACGATGATTCCTTCGTCGCTTTCCAGTATGATGCCCGCGCCGCTCCCTGCCGAGCTTGAGGCACCGTCAACGAAAATGGTCCATTTGTGAGCTTCACTTGCGGGGGAGTCCGCGAATGTCATCTCCGCGACGAAGTCGGCCAGAGCTTGGGCCTTGAGGGCTTTTCTGCTTTCGTATTGGATGTCAAATTTGGACAGTTCTAACGACCATTTGAGCATTCGACCAGCCATATCTGGTCGTCCGAGCAGCTGCTTTATGGGTTGATCTATTCGAATCATGATCGTGTGAGCTAGGAAGTAGTGTCTGAATCTTCTGGATGCGTTGATGAGGGCCAGTGCGACTTTCTCTATCTGTTGGTATCTTAACTCTGGTCCTTACAGCGCTTTGCTCGTGAAATATATGGGCTTCTGCCCGTCAGGTGTCTCGCGGATGAGAGCAGCGCTCACTGCTTCGGTTGCTATGGCGAGGTACAGGTACAACGTTTCACCATTGTCCGAGAGAGAGAGAGAACCGGTGGATCTGAGAGCGCTTGTTTTAGATGTAGAAGGGTCTTATCACACTCCTCGGTCCATTCAAATCCTGCCTCTTTGCGGAGGAGTTTGAAGAATGGTAGGGCGTGCTGGGCGGACTTGGCCACGAAACGAGATAGTGACGCGAGCATCCCGTTGAGGGACTAGATGGAATTTTTGGACTTGGGCGTAGGAAACTCGGAGAATGCCCGACATTTGTCGGGATTGGCTTCGATCCCTTGTTTCGTTAAGTAGAAGCCGAGGAATTTTCCTGCCCGGACACCGAACGTGCACTTCTCCGGATTAAAACGCATTTTGTATTTCCTGGCCTGTTCGAAGACTTTTCTCAAATGGGCAGTATGATCGATTTCCTCGTGGGATTTTACGATCATGTCATCCATGTAGACTTCGAGCATGTCGCCTATTTCTCCCCGGAATACCTTGTTCATCATTCGTTGGTACGTTGCCCCGGCGTTCTTCAGGCCGAAGGGCATTACGTTGTAATAATAGTTGCCCGATTCGGTCATGAAGGCCGTATATTTTTTGTCGGACATTGCCATTGGAATTTGATTATAGCCCGAGTAGGCTTCCATGAACGATAAAAGTTTAAAACCAACAGAATTATCAACGAGTTTATCAATATTGGGGAGGGGGTAGGCATCCTTCGGGCATGCCTTATTGAGATCGATGTAATCAATGCACATGCGCCATTTCCATTAGATTTTTTAACTAGTACAACGTTGGACAGCCAAGTGGTGTACTTGGCCTCCGAAATAAATTTGGCCTCGAGGAGGTCCTTTACAGCTTTTTCAGCAGCCTCCATTTTCTCCAGAGATTGCTTTCTCCTACGTTGTGCTACGGCCTTGACGGCCGGGTCGATTGTCAGCTCGTGACAGGCGACAGACGGATCCAAGCCGGGCATTTCGGCGGCGCTCCATGCGAAGAGGTCGGCATTCTCCCTGAGGCATGCTTTGAGCTGCTTCCTCGCAATGTCGGGTAGGTCTGCTCCAATCTTCACTCCCCGTTGGGGGTCTTCGCCGAACAGAACGATCTCGAAGTTGCCATCCGGGATAGTGCACATCGGATGGGAGCTGCTGCTGGACGATGTAGACGGGTTGGTAGAAGCTGCTCATTCCTCCGGTTGGTCTTCTTCGGGGAAATGACTGTCGAGGTCGATGGAGTCAACCTGGGGCAGAGGCTTGGCTTCCTCGGAGCTGCTTGGCAATGCTGGCTTGCCCGACGCTTTCGGCTTGGATGCAATGGCGTTGAGCCCCTTTGTAGCTACCTCGAAACACGGTCGTGCAACTTCGATGTCGCCGTGGAGGGTGGCGACCATTCCCTTTGAAGTGTAATACTTCATCTTCAGGTGGACTGTTGAGGGCACCGCTACCAACTCGGCCAGAGTTGGCCTTCCGAAAATGCACTGGTAAAGCAACAGGCAGTCGATTACCAGAAATTGCACCTTGATGGATTTGGCCGTCTCAGCTGATCCGAAGGTCACGATCAGTTCGACGTATCCCCACGGCTTGGTCACTGACCCGTTGAACCCCTGTAAATCAGGCCCTACATAGGGGGTAAGGTGCAATTCGTCCAGTTGAAGTGTTGAAAACAGCTGGGAGTACATGATGTCGACCGAGTTGCCCTGGTCGACGAGTATTCTGTGAACGTCGAAGTTCGCCATCTGGGCTCTGACGAGCAAAGGTATGCTTGAGTTCGGGGAACCCCCGAGGAGCTCCTCCCGGTAGAAGGAGATGGGGACAGAGCCCTTCTGGGCCTGATCAAGCATGGTCACCTTGTTGGAGCTTGTGTTAATCAGGTGCTCGAACTTTCGTTTCACGGAGCCCACAGTGACTTTGTTGAAACCCCCGCCAGAGATGACCATGGCAGAGGGAAATGTCTCCCACGGGCTGTGAGCTGCGAAATAAGCAGGGGCGCTGAGCCCGTCCGGGACGTAGAAGTCCTCTAGTCGCGATATGGACATAGTGACCTGTATATTGGTGTCTTCCGAGGAGGGTACCTCCTCCTCTATATTCTTGGACTCCTGGGCGTCCTGCCGAGGAGTGTCCTTCTTCTTCGCGAACTATTTCAGGTGGCCGTCCCTGATCAGTATCTCAATGGTATCCTTCAGATGGATGCAGTCCTCTGTAGTGTGGCCGTGACTCTTGTGGAAACGGCAGTATTTTTATTTATCCACGTTTGGCCTGTTCGGCAGTTGCTTGGGGAACCGGACCCCCGCCTGCTTGAACTCTGAATTGGCACATTCGGACAATATCTTTTCCCTGGAGACGGTCAGGGGGGTGTAGTCATGGAACCTCCCGGAGGGTCCCTTGTTATCACGGGAGTCACGAGGACGGTCCTCGCGCCTCCGTTCGCCCCGACGAGATGTCGAAGCTTCCTCTCCTCTGGATGCTCGAGCATTCTCCTGATGTCGTGATGCTCGGACGTTGCTGGCCGCAACCTTCTCTTCGTACTGAATGTGTGATTGGGCTTTGAGGAGGAGGGCGTCTAAGTTCCACGGTGGTGCGAGGCCAATGGCTTTAGAAAAATCGGAGCCTGGGCGGAGCCCTTGCTCGAGAAGAAACTTCTTCATTTCGTCCGTTGTAGGGACTTGTACAGCTTCCTTGTTGAACCTCTCGATATATGCGCAGAGAGGTTCGTCTTTTCCTTGGATTACGGTCCCAAGGGAGGCCTCAGTCTTGGGGTGATGGCGAGATGCTGTGAAATGCCGTGAGAACATCCTGCCCAGTTGTCTCCACGAGGTAATGGACTCCTCGGGCAGTTGCTTGTACCATGTCATCGCTCCCTTGCGGAGCATGGTCGGGAACAGTCAGCATTTAATGGCGCCTCGTATGCCGCGGTAGTCTAACAACGCATCGATGTGCTCGCCGGGGTCCGTGGTTCCATTGTACGTCGGCCAAAGATGGGGGTTTCTCCAAGCCTTTTGGGAGACGGGTAGCCAAGATCTCCTAGGACAACAGGCCGCGAGGCTTGTCGTCGCTACTAGAACTGGTGTATGATGGGGACCGAACGGGATGCTCGTGGCGGCGGTTCCTCCAGGGAGAAGGGGAGCGATTCCTTTGCAGAGAAGGTGAGCGGTCCCATCCTTTAGACTTGACCGGCGGAGATTGCTCATTCCTTCGAGTCCTCTTGTGGTCGTGAGCGTGCTGGTCACTCGGGGAGATCTGGTCGCGCTTCTGGGCTGCGCGAGGACCAGGCTCTTAGCACAGTCTTCGGTCGATGTCTCTCCGGGGCTTCAGGCTCCTTAATCATCACTGGTTCCTCCGCGGAGGAGGTGATCTTGGACGGTTGGACTCTTCTAACACCCCGATCCTCTTGTTTTGCTGCAGGATCAGGGTGTTGGTTTTGTTGATCGCCTCCAGGAGGGCTGCCACGGCCGGGTCGGCGTTGGGCGGAACAGGAACGGGCTGGACGTCAAGTGAAGGCTGATCGTTGTTTCGATCAGCAGGGGTAGGGGAAGGAGAGGCAGTGGCTCCGTCCCTGAGGAAACAGGTATCTCTGAGGAGAGATGACTGCCTGTCAACGTCAGATTTGTTGACGGGGAGGATGATGGTTTGGAGAGCATCCTTGGTGCGATCTTGGGAGGCCATGATCGTGATAATGTTTGAGAATTGTTTTGATCTTCGATTTCTGAGGAAAGGAAAATGGGGAAAACAATGGTTCCCACAGACGGCGCCACTGATCGTGAAGGCTGGATCAGATCCTGTCGAAGTGGGCCACCAAGTGCGTCAGGGATGCTGGTCGTATGGAGAGAAGGGGGTGTACCTGCAAGGTACTCCGACGCTCAAGTAAGAAAGGGTCAGAGAAAAGGGGCAAGTACAAAGTATGAGTTCTTAGGGTGAATATTGGATACCTGACCCTCTCAAGTGAGAGGGTTTATATAGAGCACCCAGCGCGTGGCCAACGGTCCTATTTTCGGGGAGAAATAACCGTTTTCCCCCAAAGAATAGGTAACTACCCAAACTAGCCGTTATGTCGGGCAGGGTGCCCAAAACTAGCCGTTATGTCGGGCATAGGCATGGTTCTGGGCACCTGCCCACAGCTGTTCGGGGAGTAATGAAGCCGTGCGTAACGGGTAGTAATTCCCGGGACGAATGTTGCATTCCTTGCCCGGTTGGAGGGGCAGAAAGGTAACTTTTGCCCCTCTGTGGGTTGGACTTAGGCAATTTGGGCCGCTCTGGAGCAGAAGCGGACGGTGCCATGTCTAGCCATTGGTCCAGTCCAGAACAGTTATAAACTTGAATGTAAAATGTATGTTAAATATTTTTCTTTGGTGCAAGTAATTTATTTAAATTAATAATGTATTATTTCTGGATGAGATTATTTGATGATAATTAAAAGAAATAAAATCATGAATTTGAATATATGGTAAATTTATTGGTAACATAAAATGGTGTAAATAACATGTTAAAAATTTTAAGAACGTGTTTCATTGTATTGTTGTTTATGCAAGAATTTTAAAATGATTTATCTCATATTATACGTGTATCATAATATGAAAGTATTATTTGTTATTTATCTTGATATTAAAATTAATTTGGATATATTTTATCTTGTTGTAAGTTGATAAGTGTTCATCGAGAAACGTTACAAGAAATATTAGTAAAGTTTGTTTATTGTTCATTTTGTGATTCTTATTTGGATATACCATAAAACATTGTTATCTATGAAACATAGATTTATCACATAGAATTTGTTATGCATATGTTGGTCATGCAAGAAAATTATTTATTTTAAAAAGAATAGAAAAAAATTTCACTACTACAAAATGCACATACAACAACGCCAGGTTTACAATGACTTGCCTATACACCGTTGTAATAGATGCACACATTTTTTTTAATCTCATTAAAAGGCTTTTAATGACGGTTAATATTCCAACTGTGGTGAAATGTGAGGCCTTACACCACGGGTATTTAAAAAACCGTCATTATAGGTAGCGTCTGGTCATGAGTTCAATTCCCAGCACCAACATTTATGGTTTTTTACATATTTTTTCAAAATGCCCACAACCTTTCACCACGGTTATGTTTTCAACCGTCATTATAGCCTATAGTTTAGTTTTAGGTCTTGCTCTTCAAAAAATCGATTTTAGGGAAAATCGTCTCCTTTTTTAGATCTGTTTCGTACATCTGAAGCAGAAAAATCGTGCTGTCATTAGTCCCGTACTCTAAAAGAGTTACGGGACTTCACCTTCAAAACCCCAAATTCATCTTTTTTCTATTTTTAATGAATTTTTTTACTGTTTTCATAGTCTCAAAAAATTCCAAAAAAATTCTCAAAATTCTTATTTTACCTAATTAGATTAAATTTTCTGTTTTTAGATTTTTATGAATTTATTTTAATCTTGTTACTTCTTTCCCATTTTTTCAAAATGCTGACAGACCTTTAACCACGAGTATTTAAACAAACTGTCATTATAGGTAGTGTTTTTTACTTATTTTTTCAAAATGCTTACAGACCTTTCACCACAGGTAATTTAAACCAACCGTCATTATAGGTAGCGTCTTGTCATGGGTTCAAGTCCCAGCACCGGCATTTTTGTCTTTTTACTTATTTTTTCAAGTCTCATTACCAACATTATAGGTGGCGCGCATATTGAGTTTATTCACTATCCTTAAACAAATCTTGGTCGTCCATTTAGTGATTATCAACAGCCAAGACACTATTATTAGTGATCCGCGTGAAACCTAAAACTTAGACATCTTCTACCTCCAAACATCATCTTTTATTTACGATACTCTATTTCTCCACTAAACCAAATTTCAGAACAAATTTCAGAACTCGAGTTAGCAATGTTAGTTATTGGTGTTATTTTTTAATTATTGTTGTTTTTTTTTGTTCTTTTTTATTATTGTTGTTCTTGTTGTTCTTTTTTATTAATGTTGTTCTTGTTGTTATTATTGTTATTATTATTATTATTATTATTATTATTATTATTTCTTCTTCTTCTTCTTCTTCTTCTTCTTCTTCTTCTTCTTCTTCTTATTATTATTATTATTATTATTCTTATTGTTGTTCTTGATGTTCTTGTTGTTCTTGCTGTTGTTCTTGTTCTAATGCTGCAATTTTTTTATTTTATTAAAAGACATACGACAACGGTTATTTAAAATAACCGTCATTATAGGTAGTATACAACAATGGTTCTTTAAAATAACCGTCATTATAGGTAGTTCTAATGCTGCGTTTTTTTATTTTATTAAAAGACATACAACAACGAGTATTTAAAATAACCGTTATTATATGTAGCACGCTTTCCAATTTATTACAACACTTTTTGGACCGTGATTGTAGGTATCATATATACAACGACACTCTACATAGCAACGCCTGCGCCCGCGTCATTTTATCTCTTTCACAACCGTTGTTAAATGGGTTTTCCGTAGTAGTGTTTTATGGTGTTATTTTTATATGGACTTTATGAATCACATGTTTAAACGCACTGTATGAAATAAAAGTTAGTCATCACAAATTTGTATGTTCATGGTTGTCAAAATGGTTAATGCATTAAGTATATTTTGTATATATTTAAGTGGAAGTAATAAAACTACCATTTAAATGGGTTAGCAAATGAAAAATGACATAAAATTTGTGTATATGACAAAATGAATGACAAAAGTGTCAAGATGATAGTTTATCGAAACTATCAAGAATATAGAACATATGTTGTATATGGAAATTGTACTAATATGACAAAAGTGTTATAATTTGATGATAGATGACAAATACTATCAAGAGTACATAAAGTAATCATATGCATGATTAGTTGAAAAATTGGATATTTGGAATTTATTAAAGTTTGTAAAAATCTTGCAATTCTTTGACGAAAGGATTTCCAAAGATATGATGTCTTTGGATATAATTGAATACAATGAAGACATCATTAGGGATGTGGATCAAGCTCGTATCTAATTAATCATCAATAGTGGAAACTCAACTCACACTTGATTAATGTTAAGTCTTGAGTTCAATGATGAAAGTACACTTTTAGAGTGATTGAAGTACTTAATGATAGATACATACCAAAGGCTAAAAGTACTTGGACCATAAGAAAAAAAAAATGGTAGGATAAGGTTTTCCTCTTAATAGACATATAGCATATGTTTGCTGGAATGCATAATTATGGGTGTATTTTTTGATATGGTCTACCTATATGAGAATGAAGTGGTGCCGCTTCATTGAGTTCAAGGGCATGACTCTTAAATTCTCATGAAAAGGATATGAGACACAATGTCTTATTCAATGTGTCATATTAATAAGTCGACCAATGGTATTGAGATTTCATGTGTGAGTTATGCACGCTTGTTCTAATGAATAATTGGTTCAAAGCTTCTCTACCAATCTATTCGGGGATGAGTGAAAACTTAACTTACTAAGTATTGGTTCAAATCGTAAGACACATTTATCTGAAACCATGAAATTTCCTGAATAATGGATTTAGATATATTTTGAAAATGGTGGGGGATTGTTGGAGAAATTTTCAAAATATTAAATTTTCAAAATAATAATTATTAAATTGATTTTATGAATATTTTTAATCATAAATAATGGCTATATGTTGTAGTGGTTATGGCTTTTACTATGAAGTAAATAGCCAAAAGTTGCAACTGTATATAATGAAACCAAAAACCCTATAATGATTGGGTGTGTGGTCATAAGGTGCAACAACCAGACCAACACAACTTTTCGGGAAAAGGTTTGTTGTTATTGATATATAATGGTTCGCGAATGGTCATGTTGAAACCAATGAAACATTGTTTCTCCTCACCAATTGGTACAAGTTTTTCTATAAATAGAGATACTTGTTAGGCATAAAATATATACGAAAATAATATATTTCCGAGTCAAAAAATTATATCTAAGTCATTTCTTTATTTTCTAGTGCACGAGAATAAATGAGGAAACTTTATTCACTAAAATATCATTAATCGATATGCTTAATGTGAATGTGCGATTCATGTTAAGGTTTTCAAAGTATCCTGAAGGGGATTCGCCGGTTAACCCTTTTGCATCCAATTTGCATAAACTGGTGGGGGAGAATCGAACCTAAAGCTTAGTGTAAACACACGATTTTAAATTATTTTGTGCAACTTTCATGTTACCGTCTTCATCATCTTCTTCTTGTTCATAATATGCAAGAAAGAAGAATAACACACAAAGTTATTCTGATTTCTCTCACAACTTCAGAGTAATCTGGTCCTCTTTTCCTTACAAGAGATTTATACTATAATCACACAAGATTAATATTTTCTCAAGCACACAAACAAGAGACTTCCTTTGCTTAAACACACAAGTAAGAGGCTTCCTTTGCTCAATTACACAAGTAAGAGACTTCTATGCTTAAGCACACATGCAAGAGCCTTCATTTGCTCAAACACTAAAGTAAGAGATTTCTTTGCTTAAGCCCACAAGAAAGAGACTTCCAATGCTCAAACACTTAGTAAGAGACTTCTAAAAATCTATCTAGAAGATAAATGATTGTTGGGAAAATACACTTGATATACATTCAAATGTGTGTAAAGAATACACATCAATTAGACTCTTTTAAGAGTTAGGGATTGCTAAGATATACAAGGATAAGAAATCTTAAGTTTCAACTTGTGCTTTTATGTTGATAGAGTGACTTCTCTTTTTATGCCAATTGGCGTCTTTTTCTTCAAGACTTTTGCTCCTTAAATAGAGAAGAAAAATAGTCGTTGAAGATGCAACACAATAGAGTCCTTTGAGAAGCTTAAAAAAAAAGTTGGGATGTTTCACCAAATTTTCAGGTTAGGTGAAGGCTCATTTGAAAACCCTTTGATACAAAAGGAGTTAGCCGTTGTATACCAGTAGACTCTATGGAGAAAATAGAGCTTAAGTCTTCAAGTGAAAAAGTATGTTCATAGATGAACACTGACCTATCTGGGTCACCTTGGTCCTTGCACTTTGACTGGCTAAAGTAGTGATAATCATAAGTAGGCTTCTTTAAAGTCTGGTCTTTAGAGGCTGGCTTCTTCATACTTTGACCTATAGATGTTGAACTCTTCAAAGTCTCGTATTTGACTTCTGATCCATCAGATTTTGCTCTTTAAGCTTCTTATTGAATATTCATAGTCAGAACCAATACTTGGATTCTATATGAAATTTTAGTATATGGTCCTGCATATTTGAACAAACATTAGTATACCCAATTGTTCTTTAAATACTTTGTTATCATAAAAACCCAAGGGATATAGGACAAACCAATTTTGTTCCAACATCTCCCACTTTTTGATGATGTCAAACATAAATATTTAAGAACAACGATTTATAATTTAATTAACTAGTTGACTTCAGGATATGAGGTTTGTAAGCTCCCCCTGAGTCTATCAGTCCATAGGGTGAGGTTTGTAAGCTCCCCTAAGTCCTATCCAGGTTAATTAAATTTAAACTATTAAAGCACGTATATAATATTTCAGAATTTAAGCAAGGATAATAAATTTCATATTTCACGTGCTTAAATACTTCTATATCTTCTCCCCCCCCCCCCCCCCCCATTTGTCATAAAAAATAATAATTTAAGTAAATAGAAAAGTTATTGAAGAAAAATATCAATTAACCAAAGAAGAGTTAGATGTCAGAAAACAAAACAAAAGGGTGTTCTAAATCCTAAAGCCTAAGGGTTTTTACTTCATAAGCTCCAGAACAGCTTTCAGATCATAACCTATTTCATCTTGTCTTGCAACTAGAATATTCAATTGGACATCCATTTCTTCCTTTTTGGCAGCAATAGAAGTCAACTTCTCCTCCAAGTGGTCAAGCTTCTGACTAGAAGAAGCTACTGACTCAGATGAGAAAGATTTTAGATTCTGCATAACTGTGTCCTCAGAGGCTCTGAGCCTCTCAGAAGCGATGACCCTCTCAACAACCAAATTCTGAACTCTATAAAAATAACATTTTTAAATTCTTCCATTTGGTAGTTGATGACAGTCCTTCATTGCATGAATTCCATCGAAGAAACGGATCAAAACAAGTTAAAGAGGAGCAAAAATGAAGAATAGAGACCAAAGTATGAGGAAAAATAGCTAAGTGTGAAGAAATAATGCATTCATCTACTGGAATAATCACGCGCACCATTGTGCGCGATGCAGGTCATCACGCGCGCGATGACCTCTTTTTCTAGGCTTTTTTTATGCGTTCTGATCCATTCTAAAGACTTTTAAGGGGATTATGTGCACTTTTTCAAGGGTTACGAAATTTGAGAAAACAAGTACGAGTTTAATAGCACCATAAGTGATTTTGAGAGCATTTGAAGCCATTGGAGGCCAATCCTTCAAGGGATCTCTTATGCAAACATTCTTCATTTATTTTGAAATTGTAATTTGAATTATGAGTAACTAAATCTCTCTAGGTTAGGTTGTGTTTGATGAACCTATTTTGATATTGTTGGGACATATGCTTGATTTGATACTTCATGATTATTTTGACCTATAATTCTATCCAACTGCTTCTTATTCGTAATGCTTTTTATGTGAGATACTCTTTCAATCTGATTTTGGGTACATAGGGAATACTGACCATTAGTCTATGTGTTAGACCTAGGGTAGTTGTTATGCTTACGCTGGTTAAATAGGGATA
Organism: Lathyrus tuberosus; assembly: GCA_022829125.1. NCBI lineage: Eukaryota > Viridiplantae > Streptophyta > Magnoliopsida > Fabales > Fabaceae > Lathyrus > Lathyrus tuberosus. Next base: position 10,400,231 of record JALAZF010000003.1, read on the forward strand.
GTAGACCCCAAGTAGTGGCTAGTGAATTAACACGCTATTGCATTGTCTAATCCTGCTTACGCTGGTGGACTAGGGATAGGACACTCTAAGTAGTGATTAGTGAGCTATATCGCAAGGGTTTGGTTATAGAGGTTTTTTTAATTTGTTGTGGGATTATATTAACAATATCATTCATGTGATGCATCGAACATCAACAATAGAGAAATAGGGGATTCTATACACAACATGGCTGCTTTCTCATTATTGTCTGAACACTTTCTTTTATTTTTGCAATTCAACTCGACCCCCCGCCCCCCACAATTTACTATTGTCTACGTATTGCACAATTTTGTCTTGTTAAATAGCAGTCTCTGTGGATTCAATCTTTTTTATTATTGCGCCATTATCTATACACTTGCCGAGAAGTCATCAGTAGTGTATGTGAGGAGTAATATTTAGGTTTCTATTTAAAGAAGTTTGAGGTGTAAAGGGACTATATAGAGGTACTGTGTTAGATTCTGACACAACATCTTCTTCCCTAGAAGGTGAGTTGTGGTGATCAGATGGTTCAGAAGGTTGTGGAGGGTGTGGTTCTAGGATAGTTTGGTAATTTGTGAAGTCTGATGGAGGTAGGTTTGGAGTCACTTTTTCAAATTCATTTTGATTTTCAAAGTCAGTTTGATTTTGAATAAGATTTGGTTGGGGTTCAGGACTGGTGTGAGTTGTAATTTCTTGTTTAGGTTGATGTAAACATGAATATTAGTCTGAACAAGGTTTGGTTAGGGAGAGTAACAAAAGGTCTGGTTTCCATAGGGATGGCTTGAAGAGGCATGATGCTTAGAGGTCTTAAGTCTGATGCACCTGAATCAGAACTTGAGCTAGTGCTAGAGGATTAAGCACTAGAAACTTTAATGGGTGGTTCAAGCATAACATTGATGGGTGATGGTTGTTATGAATCAGAAACATAAGCTAGCTAGTTATGATCAAAATAAAGTTCACTAGCTAGGTGATTTTTTATTTCCTCTAGAACAGATGTTGTAGGGACAATTTCTTGTAGAGAAAAGTCTCGTAGCATCTAAGCTATGTTAGGAGTATCTGATTCATGGGTTGGTTGAGAGGAAGAAGTGATGTGACCCATAGATAAGTTTTGGTTATGTAGTGGTGAAGGGGTGTGTTCTGATAAGGGTTTTGGTGATTGAGGTGGTGTTGGTGTGGGTGATTTAGTCATGAGAGGTGAATTGGAAAATTTTGAAATATTATATGAGATAGAATTTAGATGAATACTGAAGTAGGTTGAACTTCCTCCTCAGTGGCCTAATGAGTCTGAGCACTAGGTTCTTCTGCCATATCAGAAGTACCAACAATAGAATGACTCTCATCTTCCTTCTCCAAAACTTCTGCCACAACCTCAGCTTCTACATGGTTCAAGGGAACTTCAAAAATAGAAGGCTTATCCATAGCCTTATTGAGTAGAGCAGTAGTAATCAATCTTGCTCCTTCTTGAAGATTTTCTGAACCCATTTCAGCCTTTGTCTTCCATTTGAGTTCTCCATTTTCAGCAATCTTATGATTTTCTTCAAGAGTAACAGAACTTTCATCACATACTTTATCCCTAACCCATAAATCCATAACTAAGTAAGGAAAGGTAGGACCATTTAGCATCCCAAAGTACTTTATCCACCCTTGAGCTTCAAAATAGGATTTTAATGGAAACCCATTAACCCCTAAAGGATTGAAAGCTTACAATCTGTTCAACAATTAACTTTAAATCTTCTTCTCTAAGCATTTTAAGGTTCTAGGCTTGATTTTGAGAGCTTTTATAGAGTTTACCACCATTGAAACATGATTTGAACAAGATGCTATTGCAATGGAGTTTAAGGTTATATATAGGGTTTTTGAAAAATGGTTGTTTTTTTTGAGAAGGCTGGAGAACGAGCGTTGGTAGTGAAGAGGGAGAAAATGTATGAAGTAATGAAACGTTTAAGTGCCTTTGAGTGTAAAAAGGTTTTTTATTTCAAGAGAAACAACAATTAATGATAGATAGGCGCTAGACACAAATTCAAAACACTTTCATCATTAACCACCAATTATTATCCAACACCTGAGAATCCAAGTGTCAGAAAACCTTTCAGATTCATGACACATAACTGGGCAGATGTCAAAAATAAATTTCCCACTTATATGCTATCAGAGGCAACAAATCAAATTGTAAACATTAAAGGCTGAGTTGCATCAGATGCTAGTATTCATCAGAAGCTTGTTTAGAGCTTCTGACCACACTAGCTTTTGATCATCATCAGACTCTGATCCTCCATTCAGAAGCAAGCACTGATATATAAAAAAATACATGTTCAGATTCATTTTTATAAAATAAAATCTTTCAATAGTAAGAGGCTTGATAAATATATCAACTCATTGATGATTTGTATCAATGAACTGAATATCTATCACACCCTTCTAAACATTGTCTCTAATAAAATGATGTTTTATTTCTATGTGCTTAGTTCTAGAATGTTTAATTGATTTATTTGTCAAACATATAGCAGTAGTATTATCACAAAAAATTGGAATAATTCTTCCACTTATCTGATAGTCTTCAAACTGATATTTCATCCATAGTAGTTGTGTGCAACATCTTGCTGCTGAGATGTATTTTGCTTCTACTGTAGACAATGCACTTGTTGCCTATCTTTTACTAGCCCAAGATATTAGGGTTTCACCAATGAACTGACAACTTCCACTATTGGATTTTCTCTCATTTCTATATTCATCATAGTCAGCATCATAGAATCCAACTAGATTATAATCTAGGGATTTTTTATAAAGAAACCCTTGATTGATTGTTCCCTTCAGATACCTAAAGACCCTCTTAACAACTGTTAAGTGAGTCTCGCTAGGATCTAACTGAAATCTTGCACATAGACAGACAATAAATAAAATATTTGATCAAGAAGCTGTTAAATAAATAAGAGAGCTAATCATATCTCTATACAACCTCTGACAGACCTTGGTGTTGCTTTCCTCTTTGCTCATGTTGCAAGTTGGATGCATATGAGTGCTCATGATCTTGAAATCATCAAGCTTGAACTTCTTCAGAAGCTTTTTTGTATACTTAATCTGATGAACATAGACTCCCACTGCATTGATTGATTTGAATGCCAAGGAAGAACTTCAGGTCTCCCATCATACTCATTTTAATTTAAGTCTGCATTAGTTGAACAAAATATGATATCATTAATATAAAGTTGGACAATTAAAATATCATTCTGTTAGATGTCAAACAATGTATATATTTGTATCTGATCCTTGGCATTTTTCAACACTTTTCTATGTTTAATTGTTGATTTTTGGAGTTAATTGTTGTTGTTCTTCATGCATTGTATTTATACCTTTGGTGCTTGTAATGTGTGTGTTATTGTGCAGAAAAGTGCACTAATTGATCAAGGAATTGAGACACAAAGAGATGAAACAAGCTGCCAAAGAAAGAGGAAAACAACAGGGTGTTCGCTTTGCGAACTCTGGCGAAGGTGCCAGCGAAGGTTCGCTTTGCGAACAGCAGCGAGTCTCCTAGTGAATAACTCCAGAATGTCATGGATGGAAAAGAACCTAAAGTTCTCTTTGCGAACTCCCAGCGAATGTTCGCTGGTTTGCTCGCTGTGTGAAGGACCTGGCGAATGGAGGCAGTGGAAAAAGGACCTTAAATTCGCTTTGCGAATGTGATGGCGAATGATTTGCTGTGCGAATGAATTGTTCGTAGTGCGAACCCGCGACATCAGCCTGGGCGGTTTAACTCTCAGAGGCACTTAAGGTGCCATTTTCTCTCATTCGCTAGGCGAAAGATTCATTCGCAATGCGAATTCTACAAAATTCAAGTGTTGTATAAATAGATTTTCACTTTTCTTGAAAGGCGACTTTTACTTTTTTCACATAAAAACATAGTTTTCTGTATTTTGATCATCCAAGAGGGAATTTTCACCTAGAGAAGCTGAAGTCACATCCATTCTCGATTATTCGACGTGGATGTTCATTCATCTCCTTTTGAAACTTGTCATCCAGGCTACCATGAGAATGAGTAGCTAAACACTCTTGTGTTAAGGTTAGATGTAGTTGATCTTGATCATATGTATTTCTTTCGATATTTTGTATATGAACAAGGTTATTGATCAATATAGATGAAGTTATTTGCTCTTAATGATTTATGTGTGGTTTGTATTGCTCTAGACATAGATTTTGCAAATCATGACCTAATAATTTCATCTCTTAAAAACCAAACTCTAGACATAGATTTGGGATTTGTTATTCGCTTTGTGTTGATCTTAACGATTGTTGTTTCGATTGTTAGCGTGAGACATCATCTAACGGTCTAAACAATGATACTCACGACTTTGCTTTAGACATAAACTTAGTCGAGAGGATACGCAGTTGTATTGGTCGGAAACTAAGTTCATATGCTTGATTAATCGAATATGTGTGAAAAGGATTAGCGAAATCTAACCTTGACATGCTTTTCTAAAAACCTTACAAAATCTTTGCCACAAATTTACTCTTTGCTAACAATTAATGTTAACCAAAATCAAGCACCATTTGAAACTCTTTAACTTAAAAAATTGTGACTATTGAACGGCAAGCATCTAATATCGCGTAATCCCTGTGGAGATGATAAAAACACCCCCCTAATACTGTAACAAACAAAATGGCGCCGTTGCCGGGGATTGTTCATTGATATTGCAAGCATTGCAATAGTTGTTTTGTTTTAAGCTTGTTAACTTTTTCTCGAACTTGTTAATTTGTTTTGTTTAGTGTGAAGACTTTGTTTTATGCGAGGGAAACTACCGGCGGACCAACTTCTGTTCGATCCTGAGATTGAAAGAACCGCTCGTAGAATCAATAGCAGAACGAGACGAAGGAGGCAACTAGCTAGACAAAGGCAAGAACAAGAGAGAAGTTCAACTTCTGTACCACCACCATTTCCACAGTTACTTCCAGCTATGGAACATCCACCACCACCACCACCACCCACTTCTAGACCATGTACCAACAGTCCAAGACATAATGCACAATTTGCTCGCAATGCGCAGAACGGTCGTCATTTAGAAATGAAGACTGGTATTCTCCAGCTTCTATATCATATTCCTTTTACTGGTATGGATCATGAGGATCCTTTTACACATCTGACAAAGTTTTATGAGATTGCGGGAGCAACTGGTCCGCCCGAAGCTGAAGAGGAATCTCTATTTAAGAGACTATTCCCGCATTCCCTCATTGGGAAGGCCAAGGAATGGTATCTTGATCAGTCAATGGCAATAATGACTGATTGGAATTCACTTGAAGAAAAATTTTTGGAGCGATTTTTCCCACATAATCGTTTCATGGAGGCAAAGACCGCAATAGCAGTGTTCACGCAAGGTGCCAACGAATCTCTCAACGAAGCGTGGGAGAGATTCAAATCTATGTTGAGGAAATGCAAGGGGCATGGCTTTGATGAATTGTCTCAAATTCATATTTTTTGGAATGGACTTCAACTAGTGCATAAAACCTTGTTGGATGCCACCGCTGGTGGATCCTTACTGAGCTAAACTGCTAAAGAAGCCACTGCCATTATTGATAAGATGACTTTAAATAATCATCAGGGAAGCCATAACCTTGGCCCTTCTCAAAGGACTCCTGGAGTTTTGGAACTGGGAACCAATGATGCTATACTTGCTCAAAACAAGTTATTATCCCAGCAAGTTGAGTTGTTGACGAAACAAATGTCTAAACTTCCTCAACAATTTAAAGAAATCCATGACTCCTCGAGTAAAAACGTGCAGGTCTTGGTATGTGAACTTTGTAGAGGTGACCATTATACCGTAAGTTGTCCTCCGGTTGTGGAGGAGGTAAACTATGTTGGAAATCAAGGATAGCAACCCCGACCTCCTTATCAACAAGGCAACCAAGGTTACCAACAACGGGGTAACCAAGGTTATCAACAACCGTGGAGACCACAAGAAGCCGGACCGTCAAACCGTCAACAATACCAAAATTACACTCAACCTCCGCAAGCTCCCATTGGAAATACGAAGATGGAAGACACTCTCACGCAATTTATGCAAATGTCAATGTCCAATCAGAAGAATACCGATGCGGCCATAAGGAATCTTGAAACACAAGTCGGACAATTATCAAAACAATTGGCCGACCAACAAAAAGGAAACTTTACGGCGAATACTCTCCCAAATCCTAAAGAGCATTGTAAGGCTATTCTAACAAGAAGTGGAAGAGAGATTGACATGGGTGTAGGTGAAGTTGTAGTGGAGGAGGAGGTAGTAGTTGAAAAAGAAAAAGATAGTGATGAGATTGAAGTAGAAAAAAAATGTTGAGGTTGATCTAGTTGAAAATGAGAAGGAAAAAAGTGACGATGATGAAAAAAGAAAGAGAGAAGAAAAATTGAAAAAAACTAGGAAGGGGAAATAACCGTTGAATAATATTCTGATCCAACATTTACCATATCCTCATGCTTCTACAAAGAAAGATAGTGCGAGGCACTACGCTCGGTTTATGGATATTTTCAAACAATTACAAATAAACATTCCATTTTCCGAAGCTTTGGAGCAAATGCCGAAATATGCGAAATTTATGAAGGATATTCTCACAAAAAAAATGAGGTATACGAATCAAGAGACCATCATGGTGGATGCTAGTTGTAGCGCTATCATTCAACGTACTCTCCCGAGGAAAGAATGTAATCCGGGACGAGTCACCTTGCCGGTTACTATAGGAAATATCTATGTGGGCAACAGATTGATTGATTTGGGCTCTAGTATCAATTTGATACCTTTGTCGATTGTGAAACGGTTAGGACACATGGAATTGAGGTCCACTCAAATGACATTGTAACTTGCCGAAAAATCCACTACCCGTCCTCACGGTGTAGCGGAAGATGTATTGGTTAAAGTGGACAAATTCTTATTTCCTGTTGACTTCGTGGTAATTGAAGTGGAGGAAGATGAAGACGCTCCATTGATTCTTGGGAGACCGTTTATGAAAACTTATAGAGTGGCAATTGATATGGATGACGGTCTTATGAAGGTTAGAGTCCAAGATGAGGAGGTTTGTTTCAATCTATTTGAGGCCATGAAACACAAGAATGACAAAGGTGACTATTTCAGAATAGATGCAACGGAAGAAGTGGTTATGGATGTCACGAAACAAGTTCATGTAGTGTCCCCTTTGCAAAGAGCTCTCCATGATTCCTTTGAAGTATTCTCCGATGAAGAGGAAAAAGCACTTGAAGAGTGTTTAAAGGAACTTGAATCTTTGGAGGAGTTGCAGCCTTGGGAATGTGAAGAGGAAGTGCTAAAAAAAGAGGTGAGTGATGCGAAATCTCAACTTAAATTGAAGGTGTTGCCTTCAAATTTGATATATGCTTTCCTGGATGACGATGGTAATAAACCTGTTATCATAAGCAACATTTTATCTTACAATGAGGAAAACCGGTTAATTCAAGTTTTGAGGAAAAATCAAGAAGCAATGGGATGGACTCTTTCCGATCTTAAAGGCATAAGTCCCTCTTATTGTATGCATCGCATATTCATGGAAGAGGATTTCAAACCGGTCGCTCAACCGCAATGCCGTTTGAATCCAACGATGAAAGAAGTAGTAAGAAAAGAAGTTGTCAAACTCTTGGAAGCCGGTATGATTTACCTGATTTCTGATAGCCCTTGGGTAAGTCTGGTCCATGTTGTGCCAAAAAAAGGAGGAATGACCGTGATCCGTAATGAAAAAAATGAGTTGATCCCGACAAAAACGGTGACGGGGTGGAGGATGTGTATAGACTATAGAAGGCTAAACACCGCGACACGGAAAGACCATTTTCCACTTCCTTTTATGGACCAAATGTTAGAAAGATTGTCGGGCCAACAATTCTATTGCTTCTTGGATGGTTATTTCGGGTATAACCAAATTTCAGTGGACTCGGATGACCATGAGAAAACGGCATTCACTTGTCCTTTCGGAATTTTTACCTACCGAAAGATGCTGTTTGGTTTATGCAACGCACCGGCGACGTTTCAACGTTGTGTGCAAGCTATTTTCTCCGATCTTATTGAAAAGATGATGGAGATTTTTATGGACGACTTCTCCGTTTTCGGAGCGTCTTTTGATCTTTGTTTGAGAAATTTAGAGGTTGTGCTTGAACGGTGTGTTGAGATGAATTTGGTATTAAACTGGGAGAAGTGCAATTTTATGGTTACAGAGGGAATAATGTTAGGCCACAAAGTCTCCTCCAAAGGTCTTGAGGTTGATCAAGCCAAAATTGAAGTGATTGAAAAGTTGCCTCCTCCAACTAATGTAAAAGGAATTCAAAGTTTTCTCGGACATGCGGGATTCTATCGGAGGTTCATCAAGGACTTCGCCAAGATAGCAAAGCCATTGAGCAATTTGCTCAACAAAGATAATTTTTTTGACTTTGATGAATCTTGCATCTTTGCTTTTAATGTTTTAAAGAAAAGTTTGACTACCTCACCCATAATCATCGCACCTAATTGGAAATTGGATTTTGAACTAATGTGTGATGCGAGTGATTATGCGGTGGGTTCAGTTTTGGGTCAGCGGAAAACAAAAATTTTCATGCTATACACTATGCGAGCAAAGTTTTAAACGAAGCTCAAATTAACTACGCAACAACTGAAAAAGAGTTGCTTGCGATAGTGTATGCATTGGAAAAATTTCGTTCCTATTTGATTGGGTCACGAGTTGTCGTTTACACGGATCACATGACGAATAATTATTTGCTCACCAAGCCCGACTCTAAACAAAGGCTAATTCGTTGGATCCTCTTGTTGCAAGAATTTGATCTAGAAATTCGTGACAAGAAAGGATCCGAGAATTTGGTGGCGGATCACTTATCCCGCCTTGTAAACATTGACGTGACCAAAAAGGAATGTGAGGTCAAAGAGGAGTTTCCGGATGAAAAATTGTTTAGGGTGCAAGTTAGACCATGGTTCGCCGACATGGCTAACCACAAAGCCGCCAGATTAATACCGGATGGTCTAACTCACCATGAAAAAAAGAAATTTTTGTCGGATGCCAAGTCTTTTGTTTGGGATGAACCACATTTGTTTAAACTTGGTGTCGACAACCTCTTGAGAAGATGTGTGTCAGTAGATGAAGCCACGAACATACTTTGGCATTGTCACAACTCTCCGTATGGAGGACATTTTAACGGGTTAAGAATGGCAACAAAAGTCCTTCAATCGGGCTTTTATTGGCCTTCTTTATTTAAAGATGCGCATGCCTAAAGTTGTGACAAATGTCAGAGAAGTGGTGGAATTTCAAAGCGGCATGAAATGCCTTTACAAAATATGTTGGAAATTGAAGTATTTGATTGTTGGGGAATTGACTTTGTTGGACCTTTTCCATCTTCATTTTCTAACGAGTACATATTGGTCGCTGTTGATTATGTTTCCAAATGGGTGGAGGAAATAACATGTGTTAAGGCCGATGGAAAAACCGTTATAAATTTTTTGAAAAGAAACATTTTTGCTCGATTTGGTACTCCGCGAGTGTTGATAAGTGACGGAGGATCCCACTTTTGCAACACTCAGCTTGAAAAAGCTTTGGAGCAATATGGTGTTAAGCACAAAGTTGTAACACCATATCATCCTCAGGCTAATGGGCAAGCGGAGGTATCGAACCGAGAAATAAAATGAATTTTAGAAAAAACAGTTTCATCCTCAAGGAAAGATTGGGCAAATAAGCTTGATGATGCTTTGTGGGCTTATCAGACAGCTTTTAAAGCTCCGATCGGTCTCACGCTGTTTAAATTGGTTTATGGTAAGAATTGTCATCTTCCGGTAGAGTTGGAACATAAGGCGTTTTGGGTCTTGAAATTTTTGAACTTTGATCCAACTCTAAGCGGTGACAGAAGAAAAATGCAATTGCATGAATTGGATGAATTGCCCCTCCAGGCGTATGATTCCAATAAGCTGTACAAAGAGCGTGTCAAAACTTACCATGACAGGAAAATTGTGATCAAGCAGTTTGAAGTGGGACAGCTGGTCCTACTTTTCAATTCTCGATTGAAATTGTTAACAGGTAAATTGAGGTCTAAGTGGTCGGGTCCATTTCAGATTCGGGAAATCAGGTCATATGGGGCAATTGTGATTGAAGACACAACGTCAAAGGAGAATTGGACTATTAATGGTCAAAGGTTGAAAGTTTATCTAGGTGGTGATTTCGAGCGGAATCCTTCTGTTGTGCCGTTTTACGATCCTTGAGGTTGCGTTGGACCGTCGAGCTTAGCCGACGTTAAACAAGCGCTTGTTGGGGGCCCCAACATTGTAAGTATTAATCGCTTTACTTGTTGTTTTAATGATGTTGAAAAAAATGAAGTGACAGCAGGGCAGAAAAAAATTTGCAAAATCTGTCATGTTCGCTGGTGTTCGCTTTGCAAGCCTGGGGCGAGCATTCGCTAGCCAGTTTGCATTGCGAACCTAGCGAGACATGGAGAGTCTGTTGCTGCCACCTCAAAAAAAAAAAGAAAGTTTTTTTTTGTTATTATTTGGGTGGGCCAACACTTGGGCCCAATACCCATTTTGCTTGCTGAACATTGGAGGAAAAAAAAAACACTACTCCCACTTTTGTCACTCTCTTTCACACATCACAACATACCCTCTCTAGAAGAAAAATTTCTCACGTGCTCTTGTGTCAGATTTCGCAACACTTTCTCCAATTCCATTATTAAGTTCAGGTTTGCCTCTCTTTTCCTTGCTACTCTCTGTTGAATATGGTTAGGTTTGTGATTTACATTAGAGACATTTGTAAGCTTAGGGTTTGATTTCTGTTTTATGGTTTGAGGTCATTGTATGTTAAATTTTCTGAAAGCTTTAGAACAGGAATTATAAAAGATAAATGGAGCTCTGAAATTTGGAAGCAATGCTGTTATTTTTCTGCATTTTTCGCGTGTTCGCTGTTCTGTTCGCTGTGCGAACTTGGGCGAGTATTCGCCAGACCTTCGCAAAGCGAATCTGGGGCAAATGTTCGCCAGCCTTCGCAGTGCAAACATTGGAGCGAACATATAAGAATTATGATTTATTTTATTTATTTATTTATGTAGTTTCAGTTCTGATTTTGGTTGGCTTCTAAATTCTACTGACCTGTCTTGGTGCTTTGGATTGTTTTGTTTGTTGATGTGTGCAGATGGGTCCAAAAACTAACCCAACTAAAAAGCGAAAGTCATCCACATCGCAACAAGTGCCGATCCGGTTCGATGAAGCTCGATTTAAAGGTGCCACGCAAGCTGCGAGATATCTGACATTGGAAAAAAGAACGATTGTAGCTGAAAAGAGGTTCAATTTAAGTGAACAAGGGAGTTATCGAGCGGTTGCCGCTTCTGGGAAGCAAAAAAATGGAATCAGCTGATAACGCCGATCGATAGTTATAATATGGAAATTGTCTGGGAGTTCTACGCAAACGCCCTCCCGGATGATGACGACCTGTTTAGTTGGACGACTCAAGTTGGGGGAAAATTGTGAGGTTTAACCGCAGGACCATAAGTACTGTTCTTGGGAGCCCTCTGCCGTTACAAGCCAGTGAGATTGATGATTACCATAGGGATCTTCACCTTCACCGAGATATCCCTCAAATGACCAAAGATCTTTTGCGCCCGGGAAAGGGTGTTGAACTCAACCCATCTGGGGTTACGATTAGGTACAGGAGGGAGGACATGCAACCCTTAGCCCAACTCATATTGCTTTTGGTGGTAACCAATATCAAACCAAAATCGCATTCCTCAACCATCACTATTCCTTTAGCTCACCTAGTCCATAGTATCTTGACAAATGTGCAGATTGATGTGGCACATATAATTGCCGATGAGATAAGGGCAATTGTGGAGAGCGACTTAGGAGGTAACGCTTCTAGGAAGAATGCCCCTCTGGCATTCCCTTGTCTTATCATGTCATTGTGTGCGGAGGCTGGGGTAGATTTGCATGTACGACGCTAGGTTACGATACCGTCGGCTATCGATGATCGATATGTCGACAAATTCTGCAAGCCTAAGGGGGCTAGGGGTGAGTCGTCTGGTGCTGGTGCTGAGGCCGGCACAAGTGGTGGAGATACTTCTGGGTCACACAATTCTTATCCTTATCAGTAAGAAATCTGCCAGCATAACTGGGACTAGATGATGGCTTCTCAGCGCGCCATGTTGGACTTATATGATTCTATGCAGGTACTCCAGCTTCAGATTCGAGATCCCGCCGCAGAGCATTCTATGATGTCGAGGGAGCAGTTCTTCACACACGCTGGTTGGCCTGAGGCCAGGCCAGTATTCGGAGGGGACAAGGATGCTGCTGGTCTTGCTGGTGATGATGCTGATGAGGAGGGAGATGGTGATGATGTGGAGGTATCTGGCTCTGAGGAAGGGGAGTAAGACCAGGAGACCGAGGTGTATGCTACAGAGTCCGAGGAGGACTGATTTCTTTTGATGATGATGATTTTGTACTTCTATGTTTTATGTATTTTGTTGTATTTCAGTTAGTATTGATGTACTTTATCCACTGTGTTGGATTATTTTGGATTTTGGGATGTATATGTACCCTTGGTGGTATCTTGTTTTGACTTTGTAGGTGTGTTTACACCGTTACATTTCTATTTATTATTAGTAGTAATATTTGATGTTTTCAGTAAAAATTTTCTGTTTTTATTTTACTAATATTTCGGTTTTAATTATTATATTAAGTGTTGAGTTCTTCAGTTTACGAATGCTCAACACTTAATTGGTTGGTATGCTTTTGTGTTAAGAGTTGAATTCTTCAGTTTACGAATGTTCAGCTTTTAAAATTGTTTATATGTTTTATGTTGGTATGCTTGTGAATATTTAATGTTTCCTTCTTTTGTTGATGAAACTTGGGGAATTTTAGGTTGGTGATTCTTGATCTTAAAAGAAGATTCCTCCAAGATGGGATGACTATGATAGTACTTTAAGCATGTTGTTGTGGCAAGGTACATAGTTGCCTAGTTCTAGAATTTAGAATGTATTAGAACTTTGTTGTCTTGGTACAAATGAAAATGTTGTTTCTTGTTACAACTCTATTTGAATGCTTGTGTCATTTAGGTCCAAAAATCACAAAAGTGAGAAACCTCCAGGTTATACTATATGCTTTGGATTGATGATAAATTTTGTTTTATACTTTTAATTCATGCTTTATCTTGTGATGTATGTGATTTTATGGAAGTCTTAGAAATGATCAAGGAACTTGTTGATATTGAGCACAACCATTTCCATACAGTAATTTACCCGTGAGTAGCGAGAATTTGTTAGCCCCTTTGTGCCTAAATTTGTTAGATCTCTTTTAGTGATGAACTATGTGTTGTACATATTTTAAAAATCGAGTTCATCATTGAATTTTTGAGAGCTTCTAAAATATTTTCTTCTTGATCCTTGGAACTTTTGTTTTAATTGACTTCCTTGCCTTAAAAAGCAAGGAACATTCACGTAAGGTTGAGTCGAAAATAAGTTGGGGAGAATGAAAAAGAAGATCGGTGAATTACTCAAAACTTTGAAAACATTTAAGCAAGCATGAAAAGAAAAGAGTATGTGAATATTTGTGTACAAAAGAGAAAAAGAATGCTTGCTTGAATGAGAAGAAAAAAAAAGGGTCCAATAAGTGTGCAAGGAAGTTTGAAAAGGTGAGATAAAGGAAAAAATTGGTGAATGAAGTTGAGATGTTGTGAATACCTTGTTTAGTGAATGTTCTTTTGCATCGGCAATTTCGTTTCAATGGCCGTTAGAAATGTCCCTTTATTGTTTACCCGACCAAGCTGCAACCTTGAAGTCCTTAGTGATCTTTTGCTTCCATAATTTCTTTTGTGATCATTTAGATATTGTATGAATTGCTTAGTATGTGCATCATTTGTCATTTGAGTGAAATTTTCCCGTGCTTGGATGCGCGTTTTCCTTCAATCCTTTTTCGAAGAGGAGTGTTAGAATGACATGTGCATGTTGAGTTAGTTGTCTCTTGAAACATCGTTTGAAAGTTGTTTGAGAGTCAAGTTCTTTTACATTGTCGATTCTAGGATTGTGTAATTGTACTTTGTTGCAATTCTTGTTTATTTGAGCCGTTTCTCTTGTCTTGGGTTGAATTAAATGCTCGAGCAAATCCTCTTGTGTCAATGAGAGGCATACTTTGCTTGAGGACAAGCAAAGATTTATTTGGGGAGAGTTTGTTAGATGTCAAACATGCTATATATTTGTATCTGATCCTTGGCATTTTTCAACACTTTTCTATGTTTAATCGTTGATTTTTGGAGTTAATTGTTGTTGTTCTTCATGCATTGTATTTATACCTTTGGTGCTTGTAATGTGTGTGTTATTGTGCAGAAAAGTGCACTAATTGATCAAGGAATTGAGACACAAAGATATGAAACAAGTTGCCAAAGAAAGAGGAAAACAACAGGGTGTTCGCTTTGCGAACTCTGGCGAAGGTGCCAGCGAAGGTTCGCTTTGCGAACAACAGCGAGTCTCCCAGCGAATAACTCCAGAATGTCATGGATGGAAAAGAACCTAAAGTTCGCTTTGCGAACTCCCAGTGAATGTTCGTTGGTTTGCCCGCTGTGCGAAGGACCTGGCGAATGGAGGCAGTGGAAAAAGGACCCTAAATTCGCTTTGCGAATGTGCTGGCGAATGATTCGCTGTGTAAATGAATTGTTCGCAGTGCAAACCCGCGACATTATCCTGAGCGGTTTAACTCTCAGAGGCACTTAAGGTGCCATTTTCTCTCATTTGCTAGGCGAATGATTCATTCGCAGGGCGAATTCTGCAGAATTCAAGTGTTGTATAAATAGATTTTCACTTTTCTTAAAAGGCGACTTTTACTTTTTTCACACAAAAACATAGTTTTCTGTATTTTGATCATCCAAGAGGGAATATTCACCTAGAGAAGCTGAAGTCACATCCATTCTCGATTATTCGACGTGGATGTTCATTCATCTCCTTTTGAAACTTGTCATCCAGGCTACCATGAGAATGAGTAGCTAAACACTCTTGTGTTAAGGTTAGATGTAGTTGTTCTTGATCATATGTATTTCTTTCGATCTTTTGTATATGAACAAGGTTATTGATCAATATAGATGAAGTTATTTGCTCTTAATGATTTATGTGTGGTTTGTATTGCTCTAGACATAGATTTTGCAAATCATGACCTAATAATTTCATCTCTTAAAAACCAAACTCTAGACATAGATTTAGGATTTATTATTCGCTTTGTGTTGATCTTAACGATAGTTGTTTCGATTGTTAGCGTGAGACATCATCTAACGGTCTAAACAATGATACTCACGACTTTGCTTTAGACATAAACTTAGTCGAGAGGATACGCAGTTCTATTGGTCGGAAACTAAGTTCATATGCTTGATTAATCGAATATGTGTGAAAAGGATTAGCGAAGCCTAACCTTGACATGCTTTTCTAAAAACCTTACAAAATCTTTGCCACAAATTTACTCTTTGCTACCAATTAATGTTAACCAAAATCAAGCACCATTTGAAACTCTTTAACTTAAAACATTGTGACTATTGAACGACAAGCATCTAATATCGCATAATCCCTGTGGAGACGATAAAAACACCCCCTAATACTGTAACAAACACATTCTTAAGTGTCTTTCTAAAGAGCGTAGTGTCTATTTGCCCTTTTTGAAATCCATTTTCTAACAGAAAATTACTCAGTCTCTCATACTAAGCTATGAGAGCTTGTTTGAGTCCATAGAGTGATTTCTTCAATTTGAAAACATAATCAGGGGGCTGAGTCCTCAAACCCATGTGGTTGTTTGACATACACTTCTTTAGTAACGACTCCATTTAAGAATGCACTCTTCACATCCATTTGATATAAAATAATGTCATGATTAATAACATAAGAAAAAAGTAACTTGATTGCCTTTAATCTTGCAATTGGTGTAAAGGTTTCTGGGAAATTTATACCTTTCTAGTAATTATAACCTTGAGCTATAAGTCTAGCCTTATTTCTTACCATTTCTCCTTGCTCATTGACCACTGCAGGTCATTCTTCTTGTTCCCACGATGTTTGTGACATTAGCACCATCAACTTCTAGGCTTTTATTCAAGTCCATAAATGAATGAAATAAGGAGAAAACAAAGAGAGATGAAGGAAACAATGCAAATTGAACGATATCGTTCAAAGAGAATTAAACAGTTTTTGTTGTCACGAATGAACCAAATTTTTGGAGTGGTTGGTGGATAAGGAGGTTTTGGAAGATATGAAGGAATTTGTGGATTTGGAGAAGTTAGCGAACATGAACTGATTATTGGGCCTAGAGTTGAAGAGGCGAGCAAGTCAGATAATTTAGACGATTGATTCTTAGATAATTGTTGCTTTTTATATTGAAATAGTTAATATTTGAATATTTTAATTTGTAATATTTATTTTAATTTTATTTTTAATTTTAATGTGATATTTTTAACATTAAATTATTATAGATTCTTTTTAAATTTTATTTTCACAAATTTTACAAAATATAACCCACTTAATTTTTTTTATTATATTTGTTATAGCCAAAAATGGTTAGATACACCAAAAGTACTAGTCTACTACTTTAGGGCAGAGAAGACTATGTTGTCTATACTGTTTGAGTATTCTTAGGGGATTTGAGAGCTATACATGTGTGTATGTTGTCTCAAGATGAATGTGTTTTGCTTAACCCTCATGTGAGAGCTATACAGGTGTATATACTCATATTACACTACTCTCCCTTCTTGTGTTTAAACATACCCCCGTTCGCTCTTATGTAAAATATATTACAATTCTCTTCCTTGAGAGATACTGATAATACACCACCCTTACCTCTTGTGTTAAAATATACACTCCCCTCCCCTCTTATGCAAAATATATTAAACTTTCCTCCCCCAAGAGATGTTCATATTACACTATCTTCCCATTTTATGTTTTTCTTTTTATTTTTCCAGTAACTAATGGCTATGTTTCACCCCATAAAGGGGAACAAGTAGGATGTTGCAGTTTCAAACTCACCCATATGCAATCAGAGGCTACTTAAAGGTCACTACTACAAAAAAGTTATTTAATAGTGTTTTTTTTAGTTTTTGATAGCGCTTAAAAGTGCTATTAACCACGGTGCTATTGTAAATATTTTCGTTTGATAGCACTTTAAAAGCGCTATTATAGTACTGATAATTAATAGCGTTTTTCCAAAAGCGCTATTATAGTACCGGTATTCAATAGCGTTTTTCGAAAAGTGCTATTATTATACTTATTTTGATTTGATTTTGATAACACTTCCAAACAAAGTGCTATTATAAGGCACATGTTTGATATCGCTTTTTCATAAAAGTGCTCTTATAAGGCACATGTTTGATAGCGTTTTTTCATAAAAGTGCTATTATAGACTGTTTCATTGATAGCACTCTCTCTACAAATGCTATTGTAATACCCTTTTTTTTTACACAAATTCCTTCTTATATATATATATATATAAAATGTCCAGGAAAATCAAGTATATAAAAATGATGAAATTTATTTCACAAAAAAAAAATTTACCAAAATAATACATGTAGTATAAAGAAAGAATTTGAGTCCTCACTTAAAAATATTAAATTTGTTTCATTCTATACTTCTATTTACTCCTAGGCAAAAATTATATTTAAGTGTATAGCATATAAGAAGAATTATGCCAGTATTTAAATAATTATGCCAGAATGTAAAAAATGTAAACATAAATTAGTTAAATTTTAGGATATTATTAATAAAATATACAACAGTAGATCCTTTATGATATGAACTATTTGAAATAAAATTACAAAACTACCTTTAGCATCAACTAATGAAAGAGTGTGAACAAACCATTGGAAACTTGTTGAATTCCAATATATGCTTCAAGAGAACTTATTGCATACAATAGATTCAATCCAACCTGAGGCATCCACTAAACTATTTCAAGAAAACCCTTGTAACATCCTCTGTACACGTACTCTACACTGCATCCATCTCCAATTAGAGGAATTCTGACTACCATAAGGGCTTGCTTCAGAAGTACATGTGGGGCAAAACTCAAAAATGTTACCGCACACAATCTACTGTAATTATGCCATAATTTTAAGAGTACGAGTATATTAACCAATCATTGAATTTCAAGTGCAGTAACTAATAATTTGAAATTCCACGCTAAAAAATCAACAAACCAGAAGATAATCCCAAAAGCAATGCTAAGTAATATGTTTAGACAAAGAGTTATAAATATTAGATTATAAATCCAGACTGACTAGGCACCGAAATTTGCAGCTCACACAAACACCATGAGAAAATAAACCCCAAACCCCATTTCCAGAAAATAATACGGTTACTAAGTTTCTTTCCCCTTGTTTGAATGTTTAAAATCTTCCAAAGTTCTTCTTCCTCCAAATTGGTAGAACAAGATATTCATAAAAATCAATAAGGAAAGGTTATTGGTAGATACATGTAACTTATCAGTATTTCCCTCTCTCCATTTTTAAAAACTTCCAAACAAAGATTGATTCAAATGTGGCTTCCGCACTTTTCCCTCATTTCTTCTCGCAAACTCTCCATCCAACACATAGCCTTTATAATGGTAAAACTTTCATCAAAATCAAGGCTCGAGTGACTCATCTATTGTTTTGAAGGTTCAAAACAAGGTTGAAATGTTGGACTAGAACTGGAGTCACATCTTACAAAAAAATAAAATAAAACTAGAATATATCAACAAAAATCACCTGATGCTTCAGTCTGTGACAACCAGACAGTAAATCCTGCATAAAGATGTCTCCATTTATCAGATCTTGAAGCAGTACCATGTCTACCTCCCAATGTTGCAACTACTGTCCTTACATGGCTAGGAGACTACTCAACAGTGGAAAAAAGGCATTAGTACCCAGCAAAAAAGGTATCCCGAAAATGAAATTAAGCAATTAACTTACCTACTTATGCTTTCAAGTACAACACCTTCACCTTCGGCTAATGTGTCAGAACCTTCAGCAAGCAGCCCTAGAATTCAATTAGGTTTCTTAATACACTACAAGATACATGATTTAAGTGACTCTTTTGTTGAAATGCACTTGTTGCAGTCATAATCAGGAATCGTCACAAATAGAGCTTAAAAAGATGAACCTTGGGCCAAGGTTTCCCAAGGTTGCAAGTAGCTCATTTTTATCAGTAGAGAATGGCAACAAACTTGAACTGTCATAACTCAACAGTTTCCATAAAACTTTAGTTACTAAAATTGAAGTAAAACACAATATCTTATCTTCTAAGAAAATACTGGGGGCACTCACGCTATTCATCATACAGTTCTTTAATAATATTACACATGCATACTATACAAAAATTCAATGTCTCTATCTGTCAAGCGATGTCGTAGAACAGGAAGAAAGAGCAAGGCATATCAAACTAGCAATGACATTGGCCCTTACATGAATCCACAGTTTGTTTGGTATAAGATTCCAGCAACTCTTGTGTACTAAGTGGCGTGTATCTGAGAAGAGAAGAATATCATTATCAAACACTAGAGATTTGTGAGCCACTAGTGAAAGTTACACATCAATCATAGGAATCACACACACATTAAACGTACCCTAGACCAATAGCAAGCACTTCAGCCACTTTCTTGTTGATTTCAGTTGAATCACCAACAAGATAAATTGAAGTTCCTTTCAAAAGCTGCGATGATCCAGCAGCAAGTGATTCCCATGATTCCATGATGTCCGGCCATTTCAAACTCCGGGTCGTGTTTCTTGAAATTCACAACAAGATGATCATCATCTATCTACCTGCCCAAATCAGAACCATTCAACTTAAAAAAAGCTGAAAGACCAAAAAACCTAAACAATTTTTAAAATGTAGTTTAATTTGCACAAACCATATTGTCTCAGACGGTTTAATCCTGTCAAAAAGAGGATTAGTTTGTATCAATGTAACGGGAGATCCAGACCACAATACTGTGATAGATAATAATGTACCGTCTGCATCAACAGATATGTCTTTAGTGTTTGTTACATCCGTGTCCCCTATATGTAATCTTAACTCCATCTCAGAACCACCATCAGTAAACTGCATTTAGTTATACCTTGTTAGTTACCATCGGTTAAAAATGGAACTCAAACGCTAAAAGAAAGTAAATTAGGGGGAATTTCGTTTCTAGGTTAAAATCCTAAAATCCTAAAAAGTAAGTACCTGGTAGGTTGAAGTGGAAACAGGGGCAGTGAAGTAACATTTGCAGGGAGGTAGAGAAAGAGGGAATTTGTGAGATAGAGAAAACAATGAAGAAGAATGAGAGAATGAACGCAGTGATGCGACATTTGGTTTTGCGAAGAAGTTGAGTGTTTTTCAGGAAATGGGGTTTGGGGGAAGAAACCGGAGAGCGGCAATAATAGTATGGTTTCAATTGATTTCTAGGAACAAATTAATCAATTTTAGAATTCTGGGTTCAATCTATTTTGTGAAAATGAAAACAAAACATGAACTTTTTATTTTATTTTATTATTTATTAAATTCCTTGTAATAGCGCTTTCACAAAAAGTGATATTAAAAGTGAATTATGACAATAGCGCTTATGCATTAAACGCTATTAAACTGATATATCATTTTTCTTTTTTTTTTTTTTTTAAATTGATACCCTTTAATAGCGTTCAACAAAAAAGTACTATCTTAGGGTAATAAAATAATATCGTTATTTAAAAAGGGCTATCTTAGTGAATAATTTTAATAGCGTTTTAAAGAAAGCGCTATCTTATTGAAGTTTAATAATAGCGTTTTTTGACAAAGTGCTATCAAAATCGCCAATGTCTACATCCTATAATAGCGCCCGACCATAAAGTGCTATTATAGATGTGTCTGTTTCCTTTTTAATAGCATTTTTTTAAAAGCGCTATTAAATTAGGTGATACAAAATATTAATTTTGGCATAGTGGGTGAATAAATTATACACTCACATCCATTCGTTGACAAAACATATTAGAAAAAATGACATTTTTTTCCTGTAAAAGATGAATAATTTATATTCACCTTTCTCCCTAGTAGCTCATATTTCCATTGTTTCCGAAATTCATCCAAGTTGTTGAGGTTATAAGGGTTTTGGTTTTAAATACTTTCGACGAATACTAACTCCAAGTGAAGTCCTAGACTTAATAGGTACTTATTCTTCTCATCATTGGCACCCTTGACTAGTATGCTTTCTACATGGAACCTCTCGATGTAGGATTGTACCGAATCATATTTCCCTTGTTTGATGGATCCCAGGCTTTGCACTGACTTGAGTTTTCTTCTCGACACTGTGAAGTGTACGGAAGACATATTCTCTTAGTTCTAATACTTTCAGCGAGTTTAGATCTCATGAAGTGCTTGTTTTTCTTACACTTAACGATGTCGAGAAGGGAACTCATGTTAGTGGAAAACCTAAGATCCATCAAACAAGGGAAAGACGAGGCTTTACGATCCTACATCTAGAGGTTCAATGGATACGCGATGCTAGTCATGTGTGTTTACAAGAAGATGCATAAATACATGTTAAGTCTAAGACTTAAAATCACCAAAAGTATTGGAATCAGAGCCCATAAAACCTTTAATAGTCTACTACCAAGGGCCAAAAGTTCATACAATATGGGGTAAAACTGGTCTTCAGTAAGGCAATTTATGACAATGGGTTTAAGAAGGGAGAATCAAGTAGAAGGGGAAACAGAGAAACCAAACATGAAAACAAAAAGAGGGAGAGTAAAAAAATATTCACGAACAAACCAAGAGGCCAAGGGAGCATTGTCTCTTAGTAATGAGATTACACGTCATTGAACGTATAATGAAAGTGTATCTTGCAAGTACATAAACACAATTTTTTTTAGAAAAACAAGTTGAAACACCAAAACCACTATGAGAACGTCTATGAGCGATCAAATCTCGATATTATCATTTGCACACGTGTAAAATCCATAACACAAAGAATGAGTACAACTGGAAAATGTCGTCGAAGATTTAATTAAGAAGGGAAAAAAGTCTAGATTTTTCCCTTGACAAAATCAGATCTAAGGAAAAGAGGCAAGAAGATGAAACCCCCCAAACAAGAAGGAGTGAAATAGTCCAAGTGGCTGAAAAATAGAGACATTCTGATCATGGAGAAGAAAACAAATTATCAGTTTCATGCACTGTCGCAAGGAGGACATTCACCGAATGGAAAAGACTAAGCAACTTAATGAATATTGAGGAGGAGCCACAACAATTGTAAGAGAAACTACTTATCAACATCAAGACAGGCCCATGGAGTGCATAAGAGGTAAATATTAGATGTGACCAACTAAAACAAGTTCCTGCATGAACAAACCATGTTATCCATGACTAGGTTCTTTTTATGAGGGTTCCCTCGTAAAAGTTTTAATATATTAAATTAGACTAAAATACATAACAAGATATTGATGAGTAACTTATAAACGAGGGATGAAATATATAGATTTTAATCGAAGGAGGAGGAATAATGTAATTTATTCATATTTTTGGGGATACGAGTGAAGTTTTTTTCTAATATGTTTTGTCCAAGAAGGGGTGTGAATGTATAATGTATTCACATTTAAGGGTCATGTGATTGCACCAGTGCATGTTCAAACTCGCGACTTTATACTTTTTACCTTAAGGTGTAGGTAAAATTTTGACAAGTAAACTACTTGACTAAAAAAGAGAGGGAAATATAGAGTAAGATGAACATCTCTAAGGAGAGAGAAATGTAACATACTTTACATATAAGAGAAAGGAGAGTGTATTTTAACACAAGAGAAAAGAATATTATAATATGAGTATCTATTAAGAAAGGAAAATTAATATATTTCAATACAAGATGGGAGGAGAGTGTATATTTTAACACAATTAGACTTACAAGCTACAACAAACCCTATGTTGTTCAATGTCTCTTCCTAACCCTACTCAATGACTTTCTATTTAGGTCTCCCCTTAAATATGAGAACCTGCTCACTTTCTTATCTACCACAATCCTAATGGCAGAGGCAAACAAATATTAAACCCTAGTGACCAACTTTAATCTACAGAAGATATAGAATTTTGAAAGTAACAACTCAACTATATAAACCTTTTATTCCAAGTTACTAAAACAAAGAGGTGTACATAAACAATATTGATTACAACTCAACTAGACAAACTATCTATGCCAAGTTGCTGAAACATAGAGGTGTACATAAAGATTCAACAGTAATCCTATTAGGGCATTAGCATGAATACAAGGCACAAATCCTAGACACCATAAGATCTTCAATGGGAGTTCTTTTTTCCCAATGTATGTTTGAACTCCTTATATAGGACTATAACTCTAAGCTTTTCGCCTTGGATAATATCTTTGAATTCGTCCATAATTAATGCAGAATATGTTGGATATTTGATTTTCTCTTTGAATATCTCCAACAAAATATGATTTGTTTTTTATTCATTCAAATTTAAATCTTCATTTAAATCCAAATTAAACTTCATTCATCTGTTAAATAAATCATCTAATCACATTGTTAAATTAATAAAAATAAAATCTTTGATCAATCTTCTACAAATTACATCCAAAATGCAACAATCTTGAGCCTGTTGCACAAGGTACGAATGTCATAGCAACATGCTAGCATTGCACCCAACATGCGTCCTTTATGCAACTTCATACAGCTTTAGCAAGATAGACTAATCTTGAACACTTGGAAACTTCTCCAAGTTAATGTTTTTCTAAAATGCAACCAATCCAAAAGGCCAATCCAACAGGAATAACAATTTCCCTCCTTTGGAAAATTGTGTCAAAACAACTCTTTAAGATACAAAAGCACTTCTTCAATCAGAGAAAGTGATAACTAGTAGATATACTAGATCTTAATAGCATTTCAACAGCAGCAACTTCCATGTATCAGAGTTAAGCACCAACAGTAGTAGAAGTCAGAAGCATCAAAATTCATATGCTTACACATAGTCTATTTAGTTTGCTCTAAACCAAATAGACAATCATGCAATCATTCACAAACTTAGTCATGCATGAATCAAGTATCTACTAGTTAGTAGCATACAATAATACTAACTAAGATATATCAACATGTAATCATTCACATACTTAGTCATGCTCACAAAATCAGTTAGTAGTTGATGTCAATGAATACTACTAACAAAGATAAATCTGTTTTCACAGATACAGGGACCAGGACTAGATTTTTTGCCTGACACTCTACCGTGGAACACAACATTAGTACTTTCCCATATGGGGTTAGTATTAAACAAACACTTGTTGCCTAAGCAACACCACTACTCCCCCCTTTTGCCATAATATGGCAAAAGGTAAGGTCTTCAACTAGAAGTTAGCGTTGGAACAAGTTTGCTTCTACAACTATCCTTAAATTTTGATGATAACAAAATGTAAGAGAGTGTACAGAAAAATTGGAACAAATTCTGACTTTGAATATGTCTAGACACTAAACCAAAGAAAATAAGCGTTCAAAGAAGTCAAATCTGATTTATCAAAGTCATCGTTATGAACAGATGTTCTCAAGACCGACTCTAATATAAAAAGCTATAACTATCTATTTATGAAGTCTCAAAACCTAGCATCCAAAGACTATGAAGTCTCGCCAAATATTTCGAAAACAACACTTGGAAATGCTACTCAAGCTTCAACAACAAATATCAGAAGCCTCTGAATGAAAGTTGTCCAAAAATTAACAAAAGATTTGATGTGATAGAAGTACAGAAGCAAATCTACTTTTTTCCATAAAGTATTGTATTATGTGTAAAAGAAGTCTTCCGCGTCTAATCATTTTCACCAACTACAGGCTACAACACCACTCTTGTGTTTAGTTTAAAGTGATCTTCTCCAACAGATACTTAGAGGATATTTTCAGCTTCACCTCTAACGGATCTAATTTGCATCTATTTAAAGAGGACTTTGAAGATAAAAGAAGGTAACGAATAGAGACTTGATACAAGCGCCGAACATTCATCAACACTCACACTAAAAAACAAATATGAAGTGTTTCTTACACTTATACACTTAAAAAAGATCTTGAATATTCTTGTTAAGTGTATAACTTGATTGTAAACTTGTCTATATGCTTTTGAGAAGCATTTGTAAACAGAAAACTGTTATTACAATTTTGATTGTAATCCTCAAGCGACCAGGTTAGGCCAGGCTCTTGAGAAGTCAATAACTGGTTGTTATTGAGGTTGAAATATTCTTAAGCGACCATGTAGGTCAGGTCTTAAGAAGTCTGTGAGCGCCAATTTTCGTAGTAGACTAGTATGGCCAGATTCCCGAAGAAAGTCAGGACAGGTTGCCACTGCATTTATAATCAGGTTTGATTATTGGATTAAGTCCTTGCCTAAGGCAAATCGCCCTGGTGGGTGGACTGGAGGTAACCTAGTTAATGGTGAACCAGGATAAAAATCCTTGAGTAATTAACCATTTTGTTCACTATTTTATATTTTAGATTTGGCTTGCGAAAAAAATAATTCTTGAAACCCAATTCAAACCCCCTTTCTTGTGTTTCTTGAACCTTCAGTTTTTCATGCATAATTTAGTATGTTAGCACCTATACAACCATAAAATCATGAGAAAACTACTAGAACCAGCATCAGCAGATGCACAATCATTAGATTTGTCTCTAATTACAAAGATAAAGTATGTTATAGAGCCTTTACAAGACAAACAAACATGCCCAAATACAAGGGCTAAATCTACAAAACCTCCAAATTTAAATCCTCATATAAAAAGCCAGTTTAGGGTATCTTCATCTGACTACGAATCACTAGAGTTACTTGATTCCATTAGCTCTCCAATGACAGCTTCTATCCTTCTTATCTTCTCAAGATGCATATTTGAGAGAATTATCTTCCAAATGCCGGATTTTTTATCAAAAGGTTCAACAATGGTGATATTGTTCCTAAAAGCTCTAGCTTCCTTGGTCTTCTTTAACCAGGATTCCAGCTTATCTGCAACATCCTTAGTAACCTTTATTTCTTTAACAGGTGCACTCCCACCAATCGAATCATTAGAATTTTGATTCATGTTGGGGGAAGGATATGTAATCTAAGAGTAGGATAAAGCACGATATATGGTTCTCTTGCTTGTAACGCTAGCCCAGTTATACCACATTTGAAATACCAAAGTAGATTCCCTTAAATTACGTGCCAAAATGGTCATAGGGGAGAGAAACATTTTTTCTCTCTTGGCACAACTCCCTAGCATTTATTTATATTGAATCTCACAAATGCATACCCCTGTTTCAGAGTTGACTGTATATAATGACATAAGAATGTTATAGATAAATGTCATAACATCTTGTCTTACAATACACTTCTTCAACATTTGTTTCACACAAAGTAATTGTTTACCATTGCACCCAACAGTAGATGATTTAGCTTCATCATAAGGTATGGTCACATTAATCTGTTCCTTGATAATCATGTGTCATACCCTAATTTTTGACTCTAAGATCCCACGACTTTTTGCATCGTCTACATAGCATATTATGTTTTTCATCTCGCATAATACCCAATTTATCAGTTGGAATAAACTTGTTGGATTTACAGCCGAATCGGTCAAACTAAAAGTCAATTGTGCGTAAAATCAGCGGACGAAAAATTTTAAAATCGAGCTTGTAAACGTCGATGATATTAATCTACGTTTCGCGTAGTTTAATCTGGCGTGCTCATTTAAATTTTTCGACCACTTTTCGGTCGCGTTTTTGGACAGTTTAAGCCATTTAACCGAGTAAATTTTATTTCAAAATTTGACCAAACGCTGTATTTTTTTGAATTTGTATATTTTTTACTGATCATTTTGGTGTATTCATTTTATTTTTCTGAGCACTTCGATACCAGGCAAATTACTCGTTTTTACAGTTTTTTATTTCTATTTTTTTATTAATTATTATTTTAGTTAATCAATTTTTTTTATTTAACTTTATTTTAATAAGTTTATTCAATTTTACTTTATCATCTTTTTTTATATATTATTTTATATTTTGTTCTTTCTCTTTTTTTTTAGAAACACTTAGTTGCTAAGTGTTCTTAGATGCATTTGTTTGTTTGTTTTATTGGTGTAATTGACTCTTTTACGCTGCATCCGCACGTCATGTTTGACCTCTCTCTGACACTTTTTTTTTAGAAATTTTCACTAAGATGATGCTCTCTCTGTCCCAAAATAAGAGTCTTTTTAGCCAAAAAAATTTGTCTCAAAATAAGAGTCTTTTTACATTTTCAAAACAACAATAATTAATTTTTACCAACTTTACCCATAATAAATATTGTTTACACAACTTTCAAAATCGTATATCACATTACACCTTTAAAACAACCAATAGTATTTAAGGGTAATTTTGTAAAATTGTTACATTTAATTACTCAATTATTACTTTTCTTAATCTATGTGCAACAATCTTAAAAAACTTTTATTTTGAGACGGAAGGAGTACGTTATAGCACTTGAGAACAATATCACACAGCAACAACCACACTCATATCACTCGCCCTTTTTTTTTTCATATACTACAAGAACAAAAAAAAAACTGCTTCATTTTCTTGAAAAAAAAAAAAAGAAAACCATTCAAAATTTCCTGCAACTCACCACACACTGCTCACACGGATCACCTTCTTCTTCTCCCATTTCATACAACCTCAAACCAGGTGGACGCTACTTCTTCACTCGCAACATGTCTTGTTTGGTTGCTTTTGCGGTAGGAGAAAAGTACGATGTAGGTAATGGTTTTTATGCTATAGCGGCACATACGGATAGTCCGTGTCTGAAACTGAAACCAAAAACGGCGTCGTTGAAGTCTTCTTCTTATATGATGGTAAATGTTCAGACTTATGGAGGTGGATTATGGCAGACTTGGTTTGATAGGGATTTGAGTGTTGCAGGGAGAGTCATTCTTAGAAGAAGTGGTAATTCTTTTTTTCATTAGCTTGTCAAAGTCAACAGACCCATTTTGCATATTCCCACTCTGGCCATTCATCTTAGCCGCACAGTGAATCAGGATGGTTTCAAACCAAATTTTGAGACTCATCTTCTTCCTTTACTCTCGATGAAACTTGAGAACACTTCTTCAGAGTCAAAAGAGAAGACTACTGCATCGTCATCCAAAGCTTCTCATCATCCACTGCTTATGTAGATATTGTCAGAGGAGTTGAAATGTGAAGTTGATGACATAGTGATAGGAAGTGGAAGTAGTTTATAAATAACTTAATTATTTAAGTTAGAAGTTGAATTTATTTTAATGGGCTTTTATTGTCTAGTTGGGCTTTTAGCCATCAAACCTTTTTTCTTTAGTATTAGCTCTATATAATGTAGTCTCATAGAGACATTTGGAATCAATCAATGAAAAATCAAATTTATCTTTTATCTCTATTTTCTTAGTTTGCTTCTAGATTTGTAGTTGTTTTATACCTTGTTAGGGTTAACAATTTTGCTTCCTAACAATTGGTGCTCTCATTTTCGATCTCACTTTCCGCTTTAACATGACAATATTATTGTTTGATGGAGAAGATGATGCCTATTGGTGGATTCTTTGTTTTGAGAAATTTTTTAAGGAGCATAAAACACATGAGTCATTGAAGGTGTTAAATGATGTTGGAGCTTTGAGAGGTTCTGCTCTCAAATGGTGGATATGGTGGTCTCGTGTTCATCGCAAATATAGTTGGGATACATTTACAACAGCTTTATTATGGAGATATAAACCGGAATGGAGAGAAATTTTACCAATCGAAGAAGAGGATGAACCAAATATAGAATCGGTGGAATTCATTGAGAAATCCTCCCTTTGTGAAGACATTGTTGTCGAACCACACACTCAATCTGTTTGTGAAAAGGGTCTAAATCCTTATCCAAATTTGAAGCAGCAACCGGTTCCATCCCCTTGTGAGGTATCTACACGCTATAAGCAATTGCGACAACTGGGTATTGTTATTTCTAGTGAGCTTCCTTCAACGGAAGATGAGCCGCCGCCGATTAAGATAGAAGAGGAACCAGCCGACAACGTTAGGGTTCTTCTTGAACCTGCAGATAGGTTTTCATTGGATTCAAAACCAGTTTCTGTTGATGTTACCGGTGATGTTTTTGTTGAAGGCGGTGGGAACGAGGATCGGGACAGTGACAATGATGATGAATATCTCGATGAAGATGAAAAGCCTGATGAAACTAGCAACCTTGATACTGTGAATACTGAGACATTAATGCAAACCGATGTAGTCAATGAGAAGTCACTGTGTGTCATTGAAGAAAAAGATGCACTCTCACGAGCTTATGTTCAAGAAGTTATGGACAATGCAGTTAAGGTGTTTGAAAGAATTCCTGAGAGAAACTTGGTTTCGTGGAACTCGATTATGTCACACGGTGAAGCTGAATTAGGAATGTTGCTTCATGGGTTGGCTTCGAAACTTGGCCTTGTTGGAGAATCGAAGGAAATGAAGTTCAATAAAATTTATGATGATGGTTGCGGTCTCGTTGCAACAACTCTCCACGACACCATAATACACTTTATGTATATCTTTCAGCCACCGAAAATCTCTGATACCAATGATAAACTGGTGGGCAAGCCTCATTTCAAAGATGGAGGGTTTCATAATGAAGCTGATTTTGTGATTCCACCGAAACCACCAGAACATATTATCATTCCAATATCGTCGCCGTTTTGGCCGAGTTTTTCAAAACAAGTCATTCAACTATGCCGGTTGAAGGAAGAGGGGAGGAAATTATTATACTTTGCATATAAGTTCAAAGAGTTCACTTGTTGGATGGCACTATTACTGGAGATTTACTGTTGGGATTGTTTAAAAGAGATGGCTTTGCATTTTTGTGAACGTTACGAGCTTATGGTTCTGAAAATCAGTTCAAAGTTTGAATTACGTCATTTTTGCCTAACAACCGGTGCCATACTAAATTCTGAAGTTTCTCAATCAGTTGAATCGGAACAATTGGAGTCCAAGCCTATTAGAGCCAAAGATCTTGTATTTGAGGTGCAATTCAGGTTAAAAAGCGTAATGCATTATAACGGTTTTTCCCCTGATGCGAGAACTGAAGCAAGGAAGGTTCATGATCTCTTTTTGGATATATTGAAATTTGCAATTCCTGATACTGATTTCCAAGACGCAATAAGTGCACTATCTTTTGCTGGTCCAGTTTCTGCCTCAACCACGATATCATCTCCAAGGCAAACGGTTGTTGAGAAAGGAAAGAGGCAAAAGCGGATGAACAAGGTTAAACCCGATTCACACCCTTCACATAGACCACTGCGACAGGGATCAACTTCTAGCAGAGAAAAGAGCCGGATTAGAGTCCGTATGCCACCAAAGGAATCAAAAACCGAAAATGTTAGCGGCAGCAATATACGAGAGTCATCTCATGGAAAGCTTTCTGAAGTTCAGGATTTATCTCTAGATTTTTCCACTACTGATGCTGCAAGAAAGGTGGTCAAGTTGAAAGTGTTTTCTAAGTTTAAGAATACAGCTGAAGCTCTTGAGGCAACTAGTTGTCTGATTGATGGAAAAGCTAGCACTGGTAAAGGGAAATATGAAGCAGCTGTTTATGCAGCCCAATGCAGCAACCTCAAACTTATGTTTCCACTCTGCACAGACTGGGAGTCAGCATGCTGGGCAATGGCAAAGTCTTGGATAGATGTGCAGGCAGACTTGGAAGGCAATCGTTCACTGCCTGTAGGAATTGATCAACATAGAACCCTGGACAAGTTGATGCTTCTTTTGATCCTTCAAATGGACCTGAAAATTAGCCAATTCAGGTTTTGAATCAACAACCACGTCAACTTTCATCTCTTCTGCAAAAACTTCATTCGGGGGAAATGATCCATGAAACTGTTGCTCATGAGGTGTCTGTTACAAATTTAGGTTCAGGATTTTCACCTACAAAAATATATATTACTGAGGGTGGTATCAGCACCTACTTGGGAGCTGCTCCTATTGTTCAATATCTTGAGAAGTATCAACCAAATGTAATAATTATGTCACGACTTGCCGATGCTGCTTTATTCTTAGCACCTATGGTTTATGAACTTGGTCGGAAGTGGGATGAGTTAGAACATTTATCTCAAGAATCTCTGGCTGGCCATCTTCTAGAATGTGGTTGTCAACTCACAGGAGGATATTTCATGCATCCAGGAGACAAGTACCGCGATATATCCTTCCAGCAATTACTGGATTTATCGTTTCCTTATGCGGCAATCTGTTTTAACGGAGAAGTGTGTGCGGCGAAGGCTGACGGTAGTGGCGGAGTTTTAAATTTCAATACATGTGCTGAACAATTACTCCATGAAATTGGAGATCCCAGTGCTTATGTGACACCTGATGTAGTCATTGATTTTCAGGATGTTTCCTTCCTTCCATTATCAAGCAGTAGAGTTCTATGTTTTAGGGCAAAACCATCTACTATATCAGTTCCTGATAAACTTTTGCAGTTAGTTCCAAAGGATTGTGGTTGGAAATGATGATATCTTATGGAGGCTATGAATGTGTTAAACGTGCCAAAGCAGCTGTAGTTAGATCATGACATTATTGTTACAACCTTGAGGACAAGGTTGATCTTGAAGGGGTGAGTAATGATAGGAAGTGGAAGTAGTTTATAAATAACTTAATTATTTAAGTTAGAAGTTGAATTTATCTTAATGGGCTTTTATTGTCTAGTTGGGCTTTTAGCCATCAAACCTTTTTTCTTTAGTATTAGCTTTATATAATGTAGTCTCATAGTTAGGGATGGCAACGGGTCGGGTCGGGTGCGGGTTTCACACTACCCAAACCCGCACCCGAAATCACCACCCGAACCCGAACCCGAACCCAAAGGCTATTCGGGTGGCAAAATAACACCCACGCCCACACCCGTTGGGTTCGGGTTTTTTCACCCAAACCCGAACCCGTAGCAAAAACTCAAAAAAAAAAAAAAAAAAAAATATATATATATATATATATAAGCATCATTAATTAATTGGCTAAGGTGATATATTCTCTCGCTACAGGATTCCTTAATGACAGGAATATTACATTACCTTATATCTATTTTTACACTACAGCTTATTTAATGAACTAAGGAATTATGCACCACCATATTTATTAATTGTATTAAAGTAAGGTCTCAATTCATGCTATTAGTTCTACAGTTTTGGTTATATATATTATTATTGAATAATAATTTCTTCAAAAGTCCACAATGTGAACAGACTAAATTCACATACAGATCAAACAATTCCTATCATATGGCGAGACATATAAACTTATTCACATTCAATTAATATTTTAACAATAAACCATAATTTCTAGAATTTGATGAATCACAAACGATACACACTAAAACTTCAACAAAACTACATTTGCCTTGTTAATTTTTTTATGTCGCTACAGAGCATTCATATATATATATATATATATATATATATATATATATATATATAGCGGGTGTGGTTTCGGGTTTCGGGCATGGGTTTTACACTACCCAAACCCGCACCCGAATTATCGGGTGGCACCCGAACCCGAACCCGAACCCGAACCCAGTCAACTCGGGTTTTCACCCGTTGACTCGGGTTCGGGTGCGGGTGGGCCCCGCGGGTTTGGGTCTGCCTGCCATCCCTACTCATAGTGACATTTGGAATCAATCAATGAAAAATCAAATTTATCTTTTATCTCTATTTTCTTAGTTTGCTTCTAGATTTGTAGTTGTTTTATACCTTGTTAGGGTTAACAATTTTGCTTCCTAACACATAGTGAGTATTAAACTGAATGTTTTTGATACTCAACCTAGCTGCCTTGGAGATGGAAACAATGAATTCATATATTCTAGAAGATTAGATAATCTGGCTTCAAGTTTTTTTTTTTAATAAACGAAAAATCTATTCAAACTGGATACAAAAGGGTGTATCCAATCCCATTTACAAAAATCATCAACTTATACCCAAATGATACTACAAAAATCATAGTAATTACAAGTAAATCTCCCATTAGTCCGTGAACATGCAATTCAGATGGTTGCTCTATTTGACAATGAGGAGGAGTTTGGTTTTTCTGCTTGAACGTCTGCGACAAAAGTCATTTTCTCAACTACAAATTGATATATATCTTCATCATCATCAGTTTTTTTGTCAAGTTTGCTTGTGTCTAAGGTGAGTATGCTACTATTTGTTGTGTATAGATTTCTCATCACGATACTTATAGTGTGAGTAGCAAGAGTATGCTACTGTTTGTGTGTTTATGTTAATGTTTTTCACCTGTAGTATAACCATGGATAATTGAACATTTTTGAAATCTAAACATTAATTTTGAGTTACCATTAAAAAAAAGAAGATTTTAATTGTTTATTTTTTATTAGTTATTTGTGTGATATCAAAAACATTAAAAAAAAACAAATTTAATCTTTTTATTTTAATATTTTCACTAAACTTTGTGATATTATTATAAAAAATGTAAAAAAATCTATGTTGTAATTTTTAATTAATATAAGTATTTTTCTTTAATTTGATTAATTAAATTATTAATTAATTTTATTAAATATTTATATTTAAATTAATTATTAATTTTCTTGTTGGCCGATTTTATCTTGCGATTGTTTTGTTTTCATGTCTTGAACTTATTTTCTGTGACTTAATCCTAATGTTTTTCCTTGATTATTTCTTGATGTTTTTACACAATACTTTGTCGTGTACTTTCTATCTGTTTTTCTTCCACAATGTTTTTCCGTGTATGTTTTCATTGTCTATTATTTTACACGATGTTTTTTCGTAATTGTATTTTCTCTATATGTCTCACGATGCTTTGCCGTGACTGTTAATATTTTCTCATGATGTTTTTCCGTGTACTCTGTAATATCTTATTTGTCTGACCATACATGATGCTTTTCCGTGTACTGTGTCTGTGTCTTCATTTATTGCTTGCCATTTACATGATATTATTCCATATATCTGTTGCTTTGTTTTCTATCCTTGTTGACCTAATCCAAGGGAAGAGACTGTATGTTGACTCATCGTTATTGTGCATGTCCCTCGTCTGTTCTTTACTTGTCTTTGTTGTTCTTGGCTCTTAGAACCTGACAACTCGTAGTTCCACGAACTACAGACGCTCTGATTTCTCAAGTCCCTCTTGAGAATACGTAGACACAAGGCCCCGATCCTTGGCGAGCACATTTTTTATTTTTTCAACCTTTTCTTTTTTCACACTCTTTTCCTTTTACACAATTTTTCATCGTAGTTCTGAATTACGATTGCTCTGACTTCCTACTAAGGATACCACTATGCCAAAAAAGACCTTTAGCAGTGCTTTTTTTGGCCTTTAGCAGCGTTTAAAAGTGCCGCCTAAGGTGGCGCTGTTGTAGGTAAAGGCAGCGTTTTTTTTCATTGTAAAAGCGCTGTCTTAGGTCCCCTTTAGGACCCCCTTTAGCAGCGCTTTTATAAGCGCTTTCATAGGGCTCCCTTTAGCAGCGCTTTTTCAAAGAAAAGCGCTTTCGTAGGACCCCCTTTAGCAGCTCTTTTCAAAGCGCTTTCGTAGGTTCCCCCCATTAGCAGCGCTTTTTCAAGGAAAAGTGATTTCGTAGGATCCCCTTTAGCAGCGCTCTTAAAAGCGCTGTCGTATGTATATTTTAGGGGCCCCTTTAGGCAGCGCTTTTTTTAAAAAGTGCTGTCTTTTCTAAAAGCGTTTTTTAAAAGCATTTTTTTTTAAATTTTTTTTTAAAATCAATTTTTTATAGCGTTTTTTTTTTGCTAAAGCGCTGTATAATAAACCTGTATAACTCAACCCAAGCCTTTATTTCAACACATATGCCTTGTATACCATTATAATTCAACACATAGGCCTTGTATACCATTATAATTCAACACATAAACCGTATATAATAACCATTATATATATTTCAACACAAATCTCATACACCAAAATAACTATTATATATATAACTCAATACAAACTTGTACATCCAAGTAGACATCCAAAATTCTAATAGCAACATCCAAAACTAATTACACCAAACATCCTAAAGATGCACCAATTCTAAACCTTATATCAAAAGGGAGGAGGTTCTTCTAAGTGGCAAAAGGAGGAGCTGAATTCAATAGTTGGATGTCATATCAAAATGTTCTGACATCTAGCTTAACATCAGAAGTCTCAGCCGGTGATGTGGCACATCAGCTTAAGATAAGATGATCTACAGGAGAATGGAAGTTGTGGATGCTTCAAAAAGGTCTATCTCATGCAGTTTGCGGGAGCTGTGGATGGAAAAATGTTACATGACTAAGAGGCTTGGTGGATCTAAGATGTCTTGCTATGGGGCAAGTAGTTCATGTGACTTGAAGATCTGATTTCATTAGTGGATCAGTGTATCTTGTGGGAGTTCTGAAGAAGTTTGAGATCAATCAAAAGGTGGCATTTGGTTGGTTTCATAGTGTGCATTCAAGCAGGATGCTTGAAACTGATTGCTCTTGTGCAGAAGAGTAGTTAGTTGAAAACGTAAGGAGGTTCTGGCTCTCTTGGAGCTTGTGGCAGAAGTTCTGGGTTGAGGATGGAAGTATACCTTCTTTTGGTGGATGAGAGTTTATTTCTCTCTGGGTTTCTGAAGTTCTCTTTGTTCAAGCTGGTGGCGCAGTGTTGTGTGAAGATCTTCAGTTTGGATTACTATGCTGATAGTAAGTCCAGTGGTGGAGCATATGAAGAACCATGGTGTGTGGTGTCTCTGATGTGTGGAAGATGTCATAACTGATGTTAGAACATCTTTGGGTTAGTTTTCCTTGGTGGAGGATTCTTAAGTTCTGGTCTAGGAACTTGTTGGCTACATCATGTCTAAGGAGTATCTATCTTGTTATACGGAAGAATGACGAAGTAGAAGAACTGCCTTGAGAGGATAGTGTGGAGAAGACTGGAGTGGATCATATGTTGATTGCATGAAGGTCTGGTTTCTGATGCGTTCAGAAGTGGATATTCACAAAAAATCAGAAGTATTCCAGGTTATCATACAGGAGAATGATAAGGAATGACTGTCTTGGATTGTGGGGTGTCTATCTCTATTGCTGGCTTGGTGAAGTCAGAGGAAAATCTTGCTAAGAGGATGTTGCCCCTAGCTGCGAGTCATGCTAGTAGTGGATCAGTTTAGCAGCTGTGAAGTACTGGAGCATGCATACGATAGCTGACATCGTTATAACAAACTAAGGGGCCTTGTGCGTCTCTTTGAGGAATGTGAAGCATTTGATTCAATTGGTTTGTGCCTCAAGCAGCTGGAGGTCTATACATGAGAATTCAAGAGGAGTTCGTGTGGTGTATAGATGGTTGTAGGATGAGGGGGATCAATGGGACTTTGATCTCAAGCCAAGAGTTTGTTACGGTTGGTATACATTTCCTCACGGGTAGCATGATTGTGATAATGTGTGAGTGATTATTGTTTCTTTCAGAGGAAGAAATAAGAGAGTTGATGATTGTGTTCAGCTGGTAAGTTGAACTGAGGGTGCGCTCTTGAAGACATGAAGATACCTCTTATGTTTTCCATTCATTAGCTTGGGTGTTCTGTGGAGGAGCACTAGATAAGTGGAGATGCCTCTTGATCTAAGATGAATTACTGTGAGGATGCAGTTGAAGTTCCAGTTTGCATTTGTGCGTCAAGCAAGCTGAGATGTCAAGGAGGATGCCTTGACATTGTTGTATTGTTGCAAGTTGTGGGAAGCTTGACAGTGCAAGTTAAATGGTTCTTATTGGATGCTTAAGAATCATTGATTGAGTCTGAGAGAATTTATTTTTCTCTGCAGACTGGGATCATAAATTTGTGAAGAAATCTCTGTAATGTCAAATCAGAAGAGGAATCTGGGAAGAACAGACAATGTCTGACATGAAGTCAGGACATAGGTATAAAACATGCTTGCATGTAATGGGTTCTTTGGTCAACGTTCTCAAAAGAAGAAACTGTCAAAGCAGTCTTGGTCAAAGCAATATTAGTGGAGTTATTACCTTCGATTAATGAACCTTTGAATTGACTAGCGTTCTTTACTTCCTAAGGAAATGCCTCGGCTATGAATAGGATTACTTTGCTCTTCTTCGTCTCAATACTCTCTCTGGGTTGGTGACAGATGGGGTTCTTCAAAATATGGATACGTTGCGTCTGGGTTTGGAGATGTCTTGGTCACTTTTGCCAAGTTTTGGCTAAAAAGGGGGAGAATGGTTTTCTGATGATGTCTGAGTTTGGGTACACTTCTGCAGTTGTTTTGAAAGAATGTTGGTTAAGATGTTCTGACATCTTAACAATCCTATTTTCCTTGTGTCTTGTGATCTGAGTTGTGAAGCAGGTTGTGTCTTGTGACCTAAGTTACGCAATCTATGTTCCCAGTGTTACGAAGCCTACAACTGCTATTTCTTTTCTGGAAGAGTCTTCTGGGTCTCAAGATCTCTATTGAAAGGAGGGGGAATATGTTGAGGGGGAGACTCTCTCAGACCTTAGCTCCAATTAATTCTCAAGATGAAGGAGTCTTGATGAAGGAGTCTTGCTAATTGCAGAATGCAGAAGAGAATGTTTTAGCCAAAATTTGTCAAAAGGGGGAGATTGAAAGCACCTAAAGTTTAACTAAATTTTGCTAAAACAT
This sequence comes from Lathyrus tuberosus, assembly GCA_022829125.1. Classification (NCBI taxonomy): domain Eukaryota; kingdom Viridiplantae; phylum Streptophyta; class Magnoliopsida; order Fabales; family Fabaceae; genus Lathyrus; species Lathyrus tuberosus. Next base: position 10,437,787 of record JALAZF010000003.1, read on the forward strand.
TCTGATGATAAACTTGAAGAATCTGCAGAAGAAAAAGATGTCGAAGGAAATGTCTCGACATCCTGACTGACTTACTAAGTTAGCAGGATTTAATATATTGCAGGAATTAAGGAGTGGATCAAGGAATCACAGGAGAAAACATTGAAAGCCCAAAACAACAAAAGACTATATAAGGAGACTTAGACCTAGGGTTTTATGACTATACTTTGTATCACTTATAACTTTGTAACCTAGTTCTCTTGTGTTGAATAAGGGTTTAGGGTTTGAGAGTCGCTGGCTCTCTTAGGAGTTGTAAGTCTCCACTCTGTGATATGGGATGCAAAGTGGAAGGCATAGGTACAGGGACACAGCCAGAAATCTATAGGTAATGGTTGGTGTATTGTTCTTAGACGAAGATTTGAAGCAAGTCCAAGAAAACTTGAAGGTTAAGAAAACGCGACAGGTTCTGTATTGGCAGAAGACAGAGATTTAATAGGTTGTGATTAGGATGTGAGTGGGGTATCTCATATCAAGGTTGTAAAAGTTTGAGTTTAGCCTTGGTAAAGATGTTCATTGGGTAGATGTTAGGTATAAAGTTGTAAACGGGGGAGTTTAGCTTTGTAGCAGTTCTACAGATAGTGAAGTCTTTGTCCTGGATTGGTATCCCCCAGATGTAGGTGATTTGTACCGAACTGGGTTAACACATACTGTCTTATTTAAAATTCTACAATTTACAGTTTTGTTATTGTTCTTGACCAACATGTTGGATCAGATGTCGTGACATCTGTGATTGTACAGTTCTGATGTTCAAGGTATCAGTCTGTTGTTGCGCCTCTGAGTTTAAATGATTATATAGCACAATGTCTTGACATGTGTTAGGACATCTGCTGTCTGCATAGGCCAGAATTTTGAATCATCTTCTTCATCTCTGGGTATTTTGTTTGATCACCATCTAGCGAATCCAGATAATAGACTATTTCTTTTATCGGATTAATCGCAAGCAACAACCTGTGTCCACTGTAAAATAAAACAAAAGTATAGATGTATAACTTTAATCAATTCCATGCCTCATTAAATGTGATTCCAACTGAACTGCGTCAATCCGACGCCCATAACAACAACCTAAGTAAGGACATGTGATTCGACTGGGGTCTTTGGCGTGTTCAACCGCAAACTTAACGATTTCTGATACCCCTTTCTCGTATTCTTTTGACAATCGATTCGAAGACATCCATTTTTTATCTATGGACGTTTAAATAAGTAAGCTAAACAAACACAAAAGAACAACTAAGTACCTGTATATATAGAAGTCAGCAACTTCTCGACTGAACCACAAAGTGTAAGATTCTTGAAAACGATCCGAATTCACTCTTCACAAGTAACCCCTATAGCAAATGAACGTAAGTTAGTAACTGATGGTGTATACCAAATATAACAGGACAAATTTAGTATGTAATATGACAAACAAGAAATATCGGAGGAACAAGTCAAAGTTTCAAGAAACAAATTTAGTAAACATCACCATTAATTCAAATAGCATGGTATAATTTGATTTCTCACAAATGACACATCAACACTTAATGTTTCAACTCAACTTTGTAAACAAAAAACAACTTCAACGCTTAAGTTCAATTAACTTCAAAGTTCTATCCAACAAAGAATCATCAATTCAAATTCAATTAACAATTCAATCATTATTTATCATTTTCAATCAACTCTCAAAATAACAATTAATTTTATAATTATTTTCAATCAACTCTCAAAATAAATTCAATCATTAGTTCAATTTACAATTAATTTCATTATCATTTGCAATCAACAACCAATTACATCACTAAAATTTTCCGATAAATATTCATTTTAACTTTACGAATAGCCCTATAACAACCTCAACAATCTAACTTCTACAACACTCTTAACTACCTTGACTTTTCTAATTAATCATTATTCTACAAATTTTACACATTAATCACTATTCTACAAATTATGCTCTATACTAATTAACTTCTACTATTCTACAAATTAATCACTACACTAACTTCTACAAATTAATCACATTTTACACAATAATAACTATACTAACTTCTACTAATTAATTACTTTTCTAATTAATCACTTTTCTAATTAATCACTAACTAACTTCTGCAAATCAAAAAATGAAAACCCAACATCAACAACTAATAATACAACAAATTTATCTCACAGAAACAACAGAGAAATAATCAAACAATGGAGAATATTGGGCATTTCCATTATTGGAGAGAAAACCAGAAAAAAGGAAGAGAAACATACCTCAAACGGCGGACGATGGAGGGTGTGAGTAAGCCACGAACGGAGGGCGTGAGTAAGCCACGAACGGAGGGAAGCCACGAACGGAGGGAGTTTCGTTTGAAGAAACGACGGAGGACGGAGGACGGAGGGTGCAGAAGAAGAAGATGAAGAGAAACAGTGTCGCGAGAGATATCAGAATGTTAGGGTGAAATAGAAACAGTCAAATGGAAAATAGAGGGAGATCAGAATCTGTTTTAATTTTAATATTTTAAAAGACTTAAGGCAGCGCTTTTAGAAAGCGTTTTCTTATGTTAGGCCTTTAGCAGCGCTTTTGAGGTAAAAGCGCTTTCTAATGTGGGATTAATGAAATTCCTTTAGCAGCGATTTCCAAAAGCGCTGGCTAAAGTGTGTTGTAAGAAAGCCCTTTAGCAGCGCTTTTCAAAACCGCTGGCAAATGGTGTCCTTTTAGCAGCGCTTTTCATAAAGCGCTTTCTAAAGTTCACCTACCTTAGCCCTTTTGCAGTTCTTTTCAAAAGCGCTTTGGTAGAACCCCCATATAGCAGCCCTTTTTTCCTTCATTTTTTATTTTTGTTTTTAGCGAAACTTATAGCAGCGCTTCTGCTAAAAAGCGCTGTCTTTGTAGTGCTGCCAAAACACAATTTTGGCGTAGTGTACATAGGTATAGGATTGCGATGATCCTAGCGAGCTACCTTTTTCTTTTTCGACCTTGTCTCTTTTCTTTGCCCATCCTTACCTTTAGCAAACAATTTTAGCCAAAACATAAATATTTCAAGAGGTTCCTGTAGAGTACTACAGATGCTTAGGGTGCTAGTACCTTCCTTTAGTATAACCAACTCCCGTACCTTTGATCTCTCTTTTCTTAGCATTAGGCCTCACTTTTTGCTTTTCATTTTACTTAGGATTTTTGTTCGATCTTTTCTCCATTCCCTTAGATAAAATAAAAGTGCGGTGGTGATATCTTGTTTTGTGAGCCAAGTTGATCTGATAGCTTTGGTATCCGATTCTCACCGTGACATCATGTATATGATGTTGTAGGCACTAAGAGAGTATCTCATAAATAATTCCTTGTTTATCACAAAGACTTTCTTCAACGGTAGTAACATTTCCTTGAATGTCAAAACTCCTTTTGACATCTCCTTTTCAAGACATATCCTTTTATGATACAACCACATACTCTTCAACAAACTTTATTCATCTAAGAAAGGCACTTTGAGGGAGAAAATTTCTTTGTCATTCAGCCTTCTCTAGATATTGTACCTCCTGACTAAGGCAATTGCTTTTGCATCAGATTCTAATTTGATCATTCTAGTTTCCTCAGGTTGTACATCATTCCTTTGTAACATGTCTGCCACATCTTGGAAAAAATTTTGCTTATCAATTTGGATGACATCTTTGATCATAGGACTACACTATCTAATTTGAGTGCAACTACTTCCTATGGAATCATATGATAAATTCTTCATTTTCTCTTCTTGAAAATTAAGAATGTAGCTCACATCTTTTGTCATGCTGAGCTCATACTCAACCATCCTTTGTTGAGCATATGACATTGTCATACTTCCCATCATTATGTCTAACAACAGATCCTCACTATGTCTTAGGATGACATTATCAGAGGTAGCATTTAAGAACCAATTCACATCTATTTCAGCAGATGTCACAGAAACAACCCGTTTCTCACTATCTCTACTTGTGGAATGATCTTCATCATTCTAAGGGGACATATCATTCTTTGAATTACAAACTAGAAGAATGCTTTCATTCTCACATATTGATTTATTAACCATAGTCTTCACATCTTCTATGACATGATCATTATCATCAACTATGATAATATCATCCTCATTATCTCCATGGATATGACCATCAACTACCTTATACACTTAAGATTTAGTCACCATGTTCAACATGGAGTTTGATATATTGATATCACTGTCAGGATTTCTCAAACCTGATTTATGGAAATCTTTAACTTGAAGAATTTTCATAGTTCCATTTATAATTCCCTCAGCATCTAGATCATACTTGTTTGATATAAACTCCAGTGCTTCCAATTCATCAAGTATCATTGTCTTACTTTTAGATATAGAGAAGGAATTCTATCATAACCACTATTCTCCCTTAGCTGAACTCTAGAAGGTTGTTCAAATTTGGGAGGACCTCTAGCTTGACCCTCAGTTTACCCTTCAATGACACAATCCTTGTGAGTAACTTCAGACTCCTGAGATAGAATTTGGACCATCTGTTTTGACATCTTGGTTGACCTTTCTTCAAGCATAATAACTTTATCAATCTTGAGGTCTTGCAAACTCTTGATGTCTTCCTCATTTTTCCTAAGAACTCCTTTTCCTTTGACCCAATGTTGGTTCGCATTGGTAGATAACTCTCTTCTTAGTGGAACCTCTTATGGCCTTGGAATAACCAATTTCCCTAAGCCTTTGATTCTTCCCTTTTCTTGATTCGCACTAGTTGTCTTATCTCTAGCCATGTGACTGGTACCCTCGTTATTAAAATTCCGGATTTTACTTGAGGAACCTCTGTGCCTTATGGATCCAAGTGAAGTAGTATTAGGAATCCAATTCTTCTTAGCATGGACATTCATGTGTCTTCTGATGTTTAGCTTCAACCATTCAAAGCAATAAGGCCTTGAACATCCATATTTTCCACAATGGTGACATACCAAAGGTTGTTTCTTGTTTCTCCTATGGTGAGGTGACATATGTGAGCACGATGCTGGGACATATGGTCCAACTTTAGAGATTTAGTCTACTTCTTAGGAGTAACATCAAACCCTATAACCTTCATATTACCATTCAAGGTATCATTCATATCCTCTAAAGTTTTCCTTACCAAGAGAGAAGATTCAGGATTATTTTCACCTTTGGATTTTAACACTCTAACCTCTTCTTCTAGACCAGTGATGGAAGAAGCTAGATTTACCTTTTATAGGAGAAGATATTGATAGTTTTCTTATGATTTCCCATTTTCAAGAAAGCTTCCTCTTGTTCTTGATGAAGGTCACTTATGTTTTTCTATAGTCTCTCTATTTCCAAGAAGACTTCTTCCATGCTTGGATACATGATCATGAAGGGTGTATCAACCTCTTCTTTAGTCTGGTCTTCACTACTGGATACAATTGAGGATTCACACCTTCTACAGGATTCACATCATCTAGAATAAGCAATTAGATTGTTGGCAGTTTCTCCCTCACCTCCATTATCAGACTCAGACCAAGTGATGGTTAATCCTTTTTCCTATTTCCTTAATAAATTTGGACATTTTGGTCTAATGTGTCCATAAACTTCACATTCAAAGCACTAAGTACCCTTCCCACTATTGGGATCTTCTTCATTCTTGTCTTTGTTCTAGGGATTGATATTGGACCTCTTGTCTGGGACATTGGTCCTCCACTTCACGTCTAGATACCTCAAGGTTTTGTTGAACATTTTTCCAAGAAGAGCAATACCATCTGCCAAGTTCTCTTCTTTGACACCTTCACATCCAACTTTCTCAAATGTTTACAGGGAACCAATGTGTTCATCAACCTTCATACTACTTAGGTCTCGAGCTCTTCAATAACAGTCACTTTCATATCAATCCTAGTGACAGAAGCAAACAACCACTAAACCCTAGTGATCAACTTCAATCTTCATAAGATAAAGAATGTTGAAAGTAACAAACTCTACTAGACAAACCTTCAATGTCAAGTTACTTAAACATAGAGGCGTACATATACAATGTTGATTACAACTAAACTAGACAAACCATCTATGCCAAGTTACTAAAACATAGAGGTGTACATAAGAATTCAACACTAATCCTATTAGGGCATTAGCGTGAATATAAGGCATAAAACCAAGAAACTCTAAGATCTTTAATGGGAGTTTTTTTTTCCAACGTAGGTTTGAGCTTCTTATATAGCAATGTAACTCTGGACTTTTCTCCTTGGATAATATCTTTGAATTCGTCCATAATTAATGCAGAATCTCTTGGATATTTGATTTGCTCCTTGAATATCTTCAACAAGATATGATTTATTTTTAGTTCAAATTCAAATTTAAATCTTTATTTAAATTCAAATTTAACTTCATCCAGCTGTCAAACAAATTATTTAATCATATTGTTAAATCATTAATAATGAAATCTTTGACCAATCTTCTGCAAATCACACTCCAAAATGCAACATTCTAGCTCCTGTTGCATAAGGCTCAAATATTGTACCAACATGTTAGAGAATCGCATCCATCATATGTCTTTTCTACAGTCTCGTACAACTTTAACAAGTTAAACCAGTATTGAACACTTTGACACTTCTCTAAATTGTTGTTTTACTAAAATACGGTCAATTCAAATGATCAATCTAATACAAACAACAACAATGACTCAAAAAAGATTTAAATAAAGCATTTGAGTGGAATGATATTTTCTACTTCAAGCGCATGATTCGAAGAGCAACCTCTCGTAATCTAGATATAACTGGCTAGAACAAGAACAATAAGAGTTAGAAATCAAAGAATTAGTTAATATGCAATTGATAATTACCTCAGAAGCCTTCCTCATAAGATGTCTACATATACTTGTCATACCCCAAATTTTGACCACAAGATTTCCCATCATTGTGCAAATCATCACCACAATATGGATGTGCCTTCATGCCTCATCAATCCTCTCAAAGATTGCTGAGCATTCACTTCAACCAAGAATTAGGGTTTTTAGCCCTCTCAGAGTACTCAGGCAAAGGATCAATCAAGAATGGACATGATCTTCACCTTGTATGGCCTCTCAAACACCCATAAAGGATCAAGAGGTCTCCCACATCTATAATCAAGCACAAGGTTGCAACATTCCAAGTGGATCAAGCCTCAAGATCGCTAGTGTCACCAAATTAGGGTTTTGGTCGACCAAGGCCTCCAGATGAAAATTTTCATCTGGGCATGAATCAATACTTCAAAACATGAGTCAAGAAGCTCAAAGGGACCTTATGAACCCAAAAATAGAGTCAAAATAGCCTCAACGGATGCATTCATAAAAAATCAGGAATTAGGGTTTCTTGACATAATTCATCCCTAAGTTGACTTTTGGAGCAAGACATGAGCCAAGACCTCAAGAAGTGTTTTGAAGACCTCCAATACATCATATTGATCCATTCACAAGGTTGGATTGATTCAAAGAACTTGGTTCACAAGCAATGCAAGGATTCAAATTCATCTGGACCAATTAGGATTTCCTGATGAAAAGTCAATTGTATCTTTGACTTTTGACCAAGACATGTTCCCAAACCTTGGGACATGATTCAAGACACTCTATAATACCTATGGAATTCATCCATTAGGTTTGAATTATGTCAAGGACTTGATTTTATAGAGGATCACACAATTTGGAATTCATCTGACAAAAAGTCAACTGTGCCAAAAAACCAAGTTTGACTTTTTGAATTTCTTGACAATCAAGGCTTCCCTAAGTCTAAAACAATGTTAATTCATTTTTTGGATCATCATCCATCAAGAAAAATCAAGAAAAGTGAGGTTACTTGAAAAAAGGGGACCCCTTGAGAAACTTAAAATTTTCTAAGTTATGGAAGAAAAGTGATTTGGTACCAACTTTGCAAGGTCATAACTCCTAAACCACAAAGCCATTTGCTTCCATACAAAGCTTAAATGAAAGCTCTCATTACATAATTCAATATTATCAACTACATTAGATTCCAAATCCTCATGGATTTTGAGTAATGGATTGATCAAAATCACAAAAACATGAAAATGACCACTTTTTCCAACACTTACTGAAAATTTTGGACATAATCTGTCTTGGGTTTTCACCAACTTTGAGGCCATTTTTCGCCATGATCCAAATTGATTCAAGACCAATGTTAGACATCAAAGTTAAAGTAGGATATACAAGATTTCCAGAGAGTACCAGAACTGATCCTAATTCAACTAGAGTAGGGAGTTAAAAGCAGGGAAACATGACACCTCCAAGACTGGTTTTGCAAGACACTCTTGTACATGCCACACGATTTTGTCATTTCCAGGACTTGGCAAACCTTGTCACCATACAAGACCAGTTTCTAAAGTGAAATGAACATCATCTCTGCGGAGCTACAACACCATAGAGCCTTGCAAGTTAAAAACCTCATCATTTGGCATGTGACATTCAAAGTTCAAAATCCAAAAACTCCAATTTTGTCATGAGGCATTTAAGGGATGCATAGAGCTGGTATGTATCAGTCCATGATCAACCAAATGAGTCAAGATAAACTCAAGCATCAGAGGGCCATAGGCCTGCAAGATTGACCCAAGTCAATGGCTAGAGGAGACTTTAGCAACAAGACAAAGTTCAATGGATAATGGAGTGATCCAGCCTCCATTCACTGTTGCTCCCAAAATAAACTTGCTCTACTATAAATAGAGCTTCTTTCTGATCAATTCAAGTACACCAAAGCATAGCAATACATTCTTTCCTCCAAATCACTCTAAAAAAACCAGATTTTGTTTCTCTTTCAAGTCAATATCGAATTTTCAATTTGAGAGCAATTCAATCAAAACCAATCATCCTAACACCACACATATATCATATACAAATGACCCATGACTTCAAAACACATCTGGAACACCTGAATCACAAAGTCACCATCCATTTGCTCAAGCTTTTTAGCCTACTTGCAGTTGGGGTACCACAGCAATTTCCAGTTTGTTTCAATCCTTTCCAAGCCTTCAAACACACTACTTGAGGTCCAAGGAAGCTGTCCAGATCATCACACAACATTTGTAACACCTACAATTGAGGATTCGATTTCCTCTTGCAGAGGTAAGCCTGACACTCTCAAACTCTATGATCCATGCATCATAAATGTGTTTTCAAGTTACAAACATGTTTCTGCACTTATGTAGAGTGTTTCCACTCAATCAATTGCTTTGTGGCTATCGTGTATAGGATTTCATAGTGTTCTTGCTGAAATTAGGGTTCTTGAGTTCATCTTTTGATTTCTCACTCCACACTTAATATAAATGCAATTAATTGGTACCATTGGAATCCTTGTTAAAAAACGAGCAAGTTTCATGTTTACAAAAGTCAAAACCATTGAGTAATCAGAGAGATATGAGAGGTTTTGCAAATCTAGGGAAGAAGAACACGTGCGAACATGAACATGTGTTCTTGGCGCCATTTTTTAAATATTTGAATTTTTGAATTTTTGATGCTTTAGTAATTGATTTCAAAAATTAATTTCTCTCTCATTTTTTATTGGTTCTTTTTTTTAAAAGTAAAAAAAATGTTAAATTATTTTATTCTAAAAAAAAATCACATTTATATTATATATTTAATATAGTTTTATTTTTTGAATTTAATTTAATTTCTATTGTTTTAAAACATTTTTAAATTAAATTTTCACCTTGATTTTTCAAAACCAATTTGATTTCTAGCTTTCATGTGATTAAACATGATTTTTCAAAATATTTTTTAAAGTTGACAAATTTTTTTTGATATATTTGCTATTTTGTATAATTTTATATTTTAATTTCATTTAAAAAATTATATTTTAATTAAAATTAGGGTTTCTTTTAATTTTAATTTTTCAAAACACTTTTTGGCCTCTAGGTAGAGTGTAAGTCTCATCCCGTTGTAAATAATTAATTTGGGCATCAGTCATTGTATAAGTCCCGATACGATTTTAAAAATCTCGGCGCGATCGCCGTTTTCAAAACAATTTTCATCTGGGCTTCCCTTTGGTTGTAAGTCTCATTTTTCTTATTTTTCAAACACTTTTGGGCCTCTAATAGAGTGTAAGACCCAACCCCCTTTGTACTAAATAGTTTGGGCCTCAGTCATTGTATAAGTTCCGACGCGATTTTCAAAATAAACGGTGTGATCGTTGTTTTTCATCTGGGCATCTCCTTGAGTTGTAAGCCCCAACTCTTGTATAAAAATAACACTCTTGGGCCTCTAATAGAGTGTAAGAGCCATCCTTTTTGTAAATACAATAATTTGGGCCTCAGTCATTGTATAAGTCGCTCCGTGGTTTTCAAAACTACGACGCGATCGTCCCTTTTTCAAAAGAGATCATCTGGGCCTCTCCTTGAGTATAAGCCCCCAAATTTCCTTTTAAAACACTTTATTTTTTATTCAAATTCAAATTCAAAGTTTTATCAAAACTTTCTTCAATTTATTGAAAACCTAACCATACAGCTGTAGTTAATATGCTCGGGCTTTCGTCAAACTATAAGTCCCACTATGTCTTACGGCACATCCAAACAAGAAGAAAGAGGTAAAAGACTCTAAATACGATCACTCTAAAAGTATGTCTCATTTAGAATTACAAAAGGCTTTGATATGTTGCACCACGAGGAAAAGCCTCGAACAAAAAAATTTTTAAATACTTGGAGAGAAAGGTTTCCGATTCCAAAAAGGAATTGGAAGCTCTTAAAAACTCCATGGTGGATGCATCAAAAGCTAAGATTGATGAGAATAAGTCTCCATGGTTCAAGTTTGGGGGTTGTGATACTTGTCATATTTGGCAAAAAGAGGTGAGAACCCTTAAGGCCAAATTAAACAAGGCTCTTAAGCCTAAAGTTACATTTGCTATTGATCGATCACATTATTGAGAAAGTATGAACAATCCGTATCAAAAGTATACGTATGTGATTCGAGATAGAGATAGCAAAGGTAAATTCCAAATGAACCGTGATTGCCTATATTGTTGCAATCCTGGTCATACTATTGCTAAATGTCGTTTTAGAAGATTTCTTGGTCCAAAAGGCATTTATCAATGGTTGCCCAAATGCAACCTTGGTTTCACTCACCACAAATGACCCAATGAGAATTGGGTACCTAATTTCCCTTGATTGACTATGTAGGTACAACGTCTTGAGACCACCGAAAGAAGATGGGTTCTGGATAGTGGCTGCTCAAGACATATGACAGGAGACATATCTCTTTTCAGCGACTGTGTGGCGAAGAAAAATGGGTTTGCTACCTACAGAGACAAAAACAAGGGACAAATGTCGGAAAAGAGGTTACGTATTGTTGAAGAGTCGGTACACGTTACTTTTGATGAGTCTTATCCAAAAAATGTCCGAGAAGGTAGTTCATTTCATGGTGCAGGTGTGTCTTCAGAAGACATACTCAAGGACACTGATCAGTCCGAAGCAGTGCGTATTGAGGAGGAAAAGGATCACCAACCTATGAAGAGTGAGGAGGATCATCCAACTAAAGAAGATGACCTTCCTCTTGCATGGAAGTCTTCCAAAGACCATCCAATCGACAATATCATCGGTGAGATCTCTAAGGGAGTAGCCACTCGCTCTAAACTTAGTAACTTTTGTTATTACTCCTCTTTTGTGTCACAAGTTGAACCTAAAAACGCAAAGGAGGCGTTACTCGATGAGCATTGGTTTTTATCAATGCAAGATGAACTAAATCAATTCAGGAGAAATGAGCTTTGGGACCTTGTCCCCCCTCGGCGAGATCATCGAGTAATCGGCACCCGATGGGTGTTTAGGAATAAACTTGATGAAAACGGAGTTATAACACGAAATAAAACGCGGCTTGTAGCGCAAGGCTATAACCAAGAGGAAGGAATCGACTATGAGGAAACTTATGCGCTGGTTGCCCGACTCGAGGCTATACGCCTTTTACTTGCTTATGCTTGCACTAAGAACTTCAAATTATTCCAAATGGATGTTAAAAGTGCTTTCCTTAATGGATACATAAATGAAGAGGTTTATGTTGCCCAACCTCCAGGTTTTGAATCCCATGAATATCCCGATCATGTCTACAAACTTAAACGTGCTTTATACGGACTTAAACAAGCCCTTAGGGCTTGGTATAAACGTCTAAGCAAATTTTAACTTGATCAAGGGTATTCAAGAGGAAAGGTTGACATAACCCTCTTTATTAAACGTCAAGGAAAACACTTAATCTTGGTACAAATTTATGTTGACGATATTATCTTTGGGTCTACTAACATGTCCTTGGTCAAGAAGTTTTCTAGTTTGATGCAGGGGGAGTTTGAAATGAGCATGATGGGGGAGCTCAACTATTTCCTCGAATTGCAAATCAAACAACTCAAAGAGGGTACGTTTGTGAGTCAAACAAAATATTGTCTTGAGCTTCTCAAACGCTTCGACATGCTAAACTGCAAGGCAATAGATACTCCTATGCCTACTTGTGCCAATCTTGATCGTGACGAAAATGGTAAGGATGTAGAGGTAAAGAAGTATCGAGAGTCATTGAGCTATATGTGAGGGTTCTCGTCATTCATCATGATCAAGGTAATATCGTTCCGCTTCGTAAATTTTTTTTACCATGATAAGTGCTTTAAAATTGATGTTTATTACATATGTTAGCATATATTATTCATTTGGATGTTCGATCTATGTGTTTGAATGTTTATTTATCTTATTTTGGAACCTTTGTATGCAAAAATTTAAATTTTTCCATGTTTCACTTGGATGAGTCGACCAAAGGATGCCATGGGTCGACTCATAAACTGAATTTTTTCTTAAGGAAAACAAACGGGTTAGCACGCGCCTACCTGCGGTTGGCGCATCTCAAATTAAAAAATAAATCAAAACCAAGTCAGCTTGCGCCGACGCATCCAATGCTTAGGTCGACACACACCTGACGAATTTTGAATCCCTTTTTACTGAAACGCGTGCGCCGACCTAGTGTCCCTAAATGGCATTACATATTTTCATTGCACTTAATATTTCTTCATTGCATGTCATAAATTTGATCTTTCTTGGTCTTCTCCTCTCTTTCTCTTCCAAATTCCCATTCAAAATCCATCAAAGCTCCATTAAAACCCTAAAACTCAAAACCCACAAAGTTTGAATTCACAAGGTTTATAAGAAAGAAGTTTCACAAGGTATTTGGAAGCAAACACTCTATCAATTGTTCATCATTTGCTCACTGTTCATCGTGCACTGTTCACCGCGCACTGTTCATCATCTTCCTCAATTCTTCAACAATGGCCTCTCAACGTGTTACTAGTAAACGGACTACAAGAGCTTCAACATCCAGAGCCGGAACTTCTTTAACTCCGGTAAATGCTATGTCTCTACTCTCCGATGCTCTGTCTGAGTCTTTCAATAATGATTTCCACAACCGTGCTGTTATTCGACAACATGCATACTACCCCTTAATGGCTTCCTCAAGTGAGTGACACCAAGCTTTCTCCAAACTATGAAATTAAAGCTGCTTTGAACTCTATGTTACGCGAACCATACCCAGATGATATTGTAGCAAGCGAGCTATTTCTGAAAAATGTTACAACGGGTCATCTAAAGTTTACTGACCGTATTCTACATTCTGAAGAACAAGATCAATATCAATTGGCCATATTATTTCACATACCGTATGTTTGCCCTTCGCGACTCCACAAAAGGTACGACTTTGGGCTATGCATCATGTATTCAAAATATTTTGAATAAGGCTGGTATCTCTGTTCCGAACATTCGTTATGTCAATATTTCATCTGAGCATCAATTTCAGTAAAAGACTCCCACCATGATGGGTTATGCTTGGGATCCGGTTGAAAATGAGTACAAGTACAAATTTAGATCAACTCACCCGTTTCCTAATGTTCCTGAAGATCAAGATATTGCAGAAGGACATGAAAATGACAACCAAAGTGGTGACAATGCTGATGTGAACATGGAAGACGAAGATAATGCGACATGGATGGGCTATTCTCAACCAGAGGAGAATTCTGATGATCAGGGATGGGGTCAATGGCAAAACAACAGTTGGACTGCTCTTGGGGATGCTTATGTCCCTTCAAACTATGGTTGGCAACAAAGTGACGAATATGACTGGCAACAGCCTGAATATTCTACACCTCCAACTCTGCAGCCACAACAAGATTTCCAGGCCTCTGAAGAAATTCTGGCCATGCTGAACCAGATGAACCTCGAACAAGAGCAATTCAGGGAATTACAAGATCAAAGGTACACTGCTCAGCAAGAGAGGTTTACTTCACTTTCCACTCAGCTGGCTGCTCATACACAGAACTTTACTAGGTTTGCTGACGCCTCCATGACAAGATTCACCCATTTGGAAAATGCCATGACAATTTAGACCCAGAATCTATCCAACAGCCTCGGAATTCTCAACAACACTGTCATTGAATTGAATCGTTCCCTAGAGGATCTGCCACCACCAGACCATCATTACCGGGGAAGAGGTCACACATTTAGGGGGGGGGGGGGAAGACCATAGAGATTAGCATTATTCTTAGTGCATCATATTACTGTGTTTTGATTATATGTTTTGTTGTTTGGTTGCATGTTATTTTGGTTTGTTTTAATTTGAACTATGTTTCAGGTTGTCCTTGACTTTATGTCTTGAACTATGGAATGAATTGTGTTTGCTTCTTGCGTTCCGTTTTTATCCGTTTATACTATTGCATTAACTGTATCATATGTGGATGCTTGTTAGTGTCACTGTTTTGAAAATTGGTGAATGAACCATTACTTATTATGATGATATCTCTTTGACCACTTTCTTTTATTGTTTTTGATGTTGTCAAAGGGGGAGAAGGATACTAGCAGCAGCAAATATTATTAAAGCAGTAGATATTAAAGTGTTAAAGATAGGGGGAGTTTCTCCGTCCACAAATTACAATCAAGAGAAAGATAAACAGTGTTGCCATCATAAAAAAGGGGGAGTATGTGAGGGCTAAGGTCTTTCATCTATTTCGGTTTTAATGATGTCAACAAATAAGACAGTCATTAGATTGTAATTTGAGCGGTATCACTTCTAGATCGGGCAAATTGCATCTAACCATCAATGTTCATATGTCTAAACATATAGGAAGAAGTCTACACAATTTCTACATGTGCATGATCATAATATTGATGTTTGGTATACTTGTTTCGAGTCTTGGTCAACAAAAACATACAGAAAAATGAGTTTTTGAAAATCTGCATGTCTTGAGTCGACCCAAGCTAAGCATGAGTCGACTCATGCTGGTTTGAACAAGTTTTGTGAAAAGTTGGGAAAGCGCACGCTGACCCCCCTGTTGCATGGGTCGACGCATGCTTCTGGAAATTTGAATTTCTGTAAAATCTGCAGGCTTGCGTCGACGCAAGGTATTGATGGGTCGACGCATGGTTTCAAAATTTGCGTAGACAATCATACAGGATAGCTCGCGTCGACCCTCATTAAAGGGGCGGTCGAACCAACTCTGTCTGAACTGATTTTTTGCATTTAATTTTTTCTGTTATTTCTGTTACTTCATATTGTGAGTCACATTATTCATTATATATAGTTGGGTCAGCTCACTTTTTTCAACAACAAGAAACGTGAAAATTTATACCAATCTTTCTCTTCATCTTCATCTTCAACCTTGAGTAAAAAAACAATTACACATAATCATTTTTGTTTGTGTCGCCCATTGCTTTGAAGTGATAACGTTCAGAATTAGGAAGTGTGTGATCTTCATTTCTGGGTTGAGAATTGGTAGGTGTTTCTTGAATAAAACCTCAGGTTTTGTCCTCCAAGAATCGGCCGAGTGAAGGTGATTGAAGAGTTGCGGGCTCTTGCAATCTAGTAGCGTGGGACGACGATTTTGGGGGGTTTTTGGCACGAATCGTTTGGTTCTATAGGGACTCAGCCGTGCGAAGGTAACCAAAGAACAGCGTATTCGTTCGATTTAGTAGCTACAGTCGGAGGATCATAGATGAATGGTTTGGGGATCGAATTTTGGAATATCGAAATCGACCGAGTGAAGGTGACTGAAGAACGGTGGTTTCTTGCAGTCTAGTAGCGTGAGACGGTGATTTGTTCAACCGAATTCGAGGCACTTGATTCGTCTTGAATCAAGGGGAGAGAAGACTCTGCATCAACAATCAAAGACGTTTGAGGGTTTGGATTTATATTGTTCTTCTCTTGTATAAACAATGTGCAAACGGAAATTTATATATATCTCAATTCCATTTGTGGAATTGGGGGCAGCGGTACCTATAGCGAGGACCATTGGGGAACTGCCTAATCAAATTGTGTTTGTCCTCTCTTTCACTTAAGTCTTTACGTTTGATATCATTCGAATTTGCAAAGTTTGAATTGATCGAAATTTCTGTTTCAAACCAAATTCAAACGCATTTGCATTTAATTGTTTGTCAACCTATCTCATTGGATTGGATTAATATCAAGCAAATAAAACATTTTTGATTGCGTTCAAAATTTTTTGGAATAATCTGAATTTTTTCTCATTTGATATTTCATTCCTAATATTGTCGTGCATATCCGATCCTCCTAGTAGAGGTTCGTTGTAGACGTAATTCAGTGGCCGCTTCCGTCAAACTTTTTAAAACCAATTTTTTGGAAAGCCATTTGCGTGTAAAACTCGAGGGATCTATTCAACCCCCCTTCTAGATCCTAGCCATCGTCTAACAGGATGTACCTTCATGCCTCATCAATCATCTCAAAGATTGTTGAGCATTCACTTCAACCAAGAATTAGGGTTTTCAGCCCTCTCAGAGTACTCAGACAAAGTATTAATCAAGAATGGAAATGATCTTCAACTTTCCTGGCCTCTCAAACACCCATAAAGGATCAAGAGGTCTCCCACATCAAGAATCAAGCACAAGGTTGCAACATTCCAAGTGGATCAAGCCTCAAGATCGCCAGTGTCACCAAATTAGGGTTTTGGTCGACCAAGGCGTCTAGATGAAAATTTTCATCTGGGCATCAGTCAATACTTCAAAACATGAGTCAAGAAGCTCAAAGGGACCTCTTGAACCCAATCATAGAGTCAAAATAGCCTCAGGGGATGCATTCATCAAAAATCAGGAATTAGGGTTTCTTGACCTAATTCACCCCTAAGTTGACTTTTGGAGCAAGACATGAGTCAAGACCTCAAGAAATGTTTTGAAGACCTCAAATACATCATATTAATCCATTCACAAGGTTGGATTGATTCAAAGAACTTGGTTCACAAGCAATGCAAGGATTCAAATTCATCTGGACCAATTAGGATTTCCTGATGAAAAGTCAACTGTATCTTTGACTTTTGACCAAGACATGTTCCAAAACCTTGGGACATGATTCAAGACACTCTATAATGCCTAAGGAATCTATCCATTAGGTTTGAATTAGGTCAACACAATTTGGAATTCATCAGACAAAAAGTCAACTGTGCCAAAAAACCAAGTTTGACTTTTTGAATTTCTTGACAATCAAGGCTTCCCTAAGTCTAAAACAATGTTAATTCATGGTTTGGATCATCATCCATCAAGAAAAATCAAGAAAAGTGAGGGTACTTGAAAAAGGGGCAACCTTTAGAAACTTAAAATTTTCTAAGTTATGGAAGAAAAGTGATTTGGTACCAACTTTGCAAGGTTATAACTCCTAAACCACAAAGCCATTTGCTTCCATCCAAAGCTCAAATGAAAGCTCTCATTATATACTTCAAAATTATCAACTACATCAGATTCCAAATCCTCATGGACTTTGAGTTATGGGTTGGTCAAAATCACAAAAACATGAAAATGACTAATTTTTCCAACTTTTAGTGAAAATTTTGGACATAATCTGTCTTGGGTTTTCACCAACTTTGAGGCCATTTTTCACCATTATCCAAATTGATTCAAGACCAACGTTGGACATCAAAGTTAAAGTAGGATATAAAAGCTTTCCAAAGAGTACCAGAACTGATCCTAATTCAACTTGAGTATGGAGTTACAAGCATGGAAACATGAAACCTCCAAGACTGGTTTTGCAAGACAGTCTTGTACATGCTACACGATTTTGTCATTTCCATGACTTGGCAAGCCTTGCCACCATACAAGACAAGTTTCTAAAGTGCAATGAACATGATCTCTGCAGAGCTACAACACCATAAAGCCTTGCAAGTCAAAAACCTCATCATTTGGCATGTGACATTCAAAGTTCAAAATCTAAAAACTCTAATTTTGTCATGAGGCATTTAAGGGATGCATAAAGCTGGCATGTATCAGTCCATGATCAACCGAATGAGTCAAGATAAACTCAAGCATCAGAGGACCATAGGTCTGCAAGATTGACCCAAGTCAATGGCTAGAGGAGACTTTGGCAACAAGACAAAGTTCAATGGATAATGGAGTGATCCAGCCTCTATTCACTGTTGCTCCCAAAACAAACTTGCCTACTATAAATAGAGCTTCTTTCTGATCAATTCAAGTACACCAAAGCATAGCAATACATGCTTTCCTCCAAATCACTCTCAAAAAACCAGATTTTGCTTCTCTTTCAATTCACTATCAAATTTTCAATTTGAGAGCAATTCAATCAAAACCAACCATCCTAACACCTCACATATATCATATACAAGTGATCCATGACCTCAACACATCTGGAACACCTAAATCACAAAGTCACCATCCATTTGCTCAAGCTTTTTGGCCTACTTGCAGTTGGGGTATCACAACAAGTTCCAGTTTGTTTCAATCCATTCCAAGCCTTCAAACACACTACTTGAGGTCCAAGAAAGCTGTCTAGATCATCACACAACACCTGTAGCACCTACAACTGAGGATTCGATTTCCTCTTGCAGAGGTAAGTCTGACACTCTCAAACTCTATGATCCATGCATCATAAATGTGTTTTCAAGTTACAAACATGTTTCTGCACTTATGTAGAGTGTTTCCCCTCAATCAATTGCTTTATAGCTATCGTATGTAGGATTTCATAGTGTTCTTGCAAAAATTATGGTTCTTGAGCTCATCTTTTGATTTCTCACTCCACACTTAATATAAATGCAATTATTGGTACCATTGGAATCCTTGTTAAAAAACGAGCAAGTTTCATGTTTACAAAAGTCAAAACCATTGAGTAATCAGAGAGATATGAGAGGTTTTGCAAATCTGGGGAAGAAGAACACGCGCGGGCAAGAACATGTGTTCTTGGCGCCATTTTTTTAAATATTTGAATTTTTGGATTTTTGATGTTTTATTAATTGATTTCAAAAATTAATTTCCCTCTCATTTTTTATTGGTTCTTTTTTTAAAAAGTGACAAAAATGTTAAATTATTTGATTCTACAAAAAAATAACATCTATATTATTTATTTAATATAGTTTTATTTTTTGAATTTAATTTAATTTTTATTGTTTTTAAACATTTTTAAATGAAATTCTTACCTTGATTTTTCAAAACCAATTGGATTTCTAGCTTTCATGTGATTAAACATGATTTTTCAAAATATTTTTTAAAGTTGACAACTTTTTTTTGATATATTTGATATTTTGTGTCATTTAATATTTTAATTTTCTTTAAAAAATTATATTTTAATTAAAATTAGGGTTTCTCTTAATTTTAATTTTTCAAAACACTTTTGGGCTTCTTGGTAGAGTGTAAGTCCCATCCCTTTGTAAATAATTGATTTGGGCCTCAGTCATTGTATAAGTCCCGATACGATTTTAAAAATCTCGGTGCGATCGCCGTTTTCAAAACAATTTTCATCTGGGCTTCCCTTTGGTTGTAAGTCCCATTTTTCTTCTTTTTTAAACACTTTTGGGCCTCTAATAGAGTGTAAGACCCAACCCCCTTTGTACATAAATAATTTAGGCCTCAGTCATAGTATAAGTCCCAACGCGATTTTCAAAATAAACGGTGCGATCGTTGTTTTTCATCAGGGCATCTCCTTGAGTTGTAAGCCCCAACTCTTGTATAAAAATAACACTTGTAGGCCTCTAATAGAGTGTAAGACCCATCCTTTTTGTAAATACAATAATGTGGGCCTCAGTCATTGTATAAGTCCCTCTGTGATTTTCAAAACTATGACGCGATCGTCTCCTTTTCAAAAGAGATCATTTGGGCCTCTCCTTGAGTATAAGCCCTCAAATTTCCTTTTAAAACAACTTTCTTTTTTATTCAAATTCAAATTCAAAGTTTTATCAAAACTTTCTTCGATTTCTTGAAAACCTAACCATACAGCTGTAGTTAATATGCTCGGGCTTTCGTCAGACTGTAAGTCCCATTATCTCTTCAATACATACTTGTTTATATATATATATATATATATATATATATATATATATATATATATATATATATATATATATATATATGCTTGTACACACTTTCTTAGAGTTTTCCCCGGCAGTTGGTCTAGGTTTAGATCAAACCAGAGGTTACTCTTTTAACATAGTCAAAACTAGTTCCCCATAGGAAATTCCAGATACAGTCTTGCCTCCTCATGGGTTTATACAATATGGAACAGAGAAAGGAATTATTCTCGGTGAAACTTTTCTCAAGACTGTCCAAACTTAGAAATATATGTGTAAAAGAAATTCAATTCCCCAAAGAGGACTAATTCCCGGTGAAACCTCTTTTGAATTTCTTCAAACCCTAGAACTGTTCTGGAAAGGAAGGATTAATTCCTGGTGAAACCTTTCTGGAACTTTTCTTAGGTTCGGACCCACAGGCTTCCTAAAAGCATCCCCAGCCTCCTCTTGGACTTAGTACAAGAACCCTCAGGCTTCTTTGAAGTTTCTCAGCCTCCTCTTTGGCTTAGTACAAGGACCCAAAAGCCTCCTAGAGGTATACGACAGAAATTAGTCATCTTCACTAGTTCAATCCTCAAGAGAGTCAAGAATTCCAAAACATCAGACCATTCAAGGGTTGATCTTCATCGCTTAAACCAACAGCCTCCTCTTAGGCATCATACAAAGATCTCTCTCTACAGCCATAATCTACCACTTCTTGAGAGACTTGGACAGTCTCAACCTCCTCTTGGGCTTCATACAAGTAGACTTGGAAAATCTCATATTCTCTTGAATCTCACAGAGACCCTCAAGTTTCCTAAAAACACAGGAAAACCCCTGATCATTTCATCAGTCTCCAGCAGAGTTTAAAACCTTCTTAGATTTTTAGACTCATTTTCAAAACTCTTCAGATCCCCAACAAGGTTAAAACTTTCACCTTAAAAATCCCCAGTTAGGGTTAATTTACCATCAATAAAGCCCTAACAGAATCAGAGCCTCATGGTATCTGATATTGTAACTCTCCCTTTGATCCCCAGAAAGAGTAAAAACCTTTGGGATTCCCCAACACATATTGGACTTGTCTCTGGACTTCAATAATCCTCAGCAGAAACCAGCCTCCTCTTAGGCTTTATATAAGAATCCCCCAACCAGCCTCCTCTTAGGCTTTATATAATGATTTTCCTCAGTAGATTCAGCCTCAATCTTGGGCTTTGTACAAGACAGATAAAAACCTCCTCAGTGGAGTCAATCCCTTTTCAACCTCAATCTCGGGCTTTGTACAAGACAGATATAAACTCCCCTAGTAGAGTCAACCTTTTAGCTTCAACCTTGGGTTTTGATCAAGGCACACAAAAATTAACAACCCCTCAGATGAGACCCTGAGTCCACTCTGCAGGAGGATATTTTCTCTATACATTACACATAAAAACAGACAACCAAAATCTTTTTCCCAGATAATTGCTGTAAGTGGCACACTTGTTGATTTAAAATCCAAGCTGAAGTCCTTCTCTTATCCTGGTCAAAAATCATCTTTCATCTAACTGCTGTAAGTGGCAAGCCTCTGGATTCCTAACATCCAAGCCAATGTCCTTCTCTTAGCATGAAATATTCATAAAGAAAAATGGCATTGCTCAATACTGAGTTAAAGTTTCTTCCTTCATGACATCACCCTTATAAAGGAAATTATGGCATTGCTGGATTTCTCATATCCCAGTTAAAGTAATTTCCCTTATAACCAATTACCCAACACATTGTGATGGATAAATGATATATCTCTCTTTAGAGATGACAAATTCTCTGTCACTGAACTTTTTAGCTTCAATCTTAGGCTTTGAGCAAGACACAAATACTCATCTAGCTTCAATCTTAGGCTTTAAACAAGACACTAAACATTTTTCCTCCCATAGAATAGGAGGAACTACGATTGCTCTGATTTCCCAGTTATCTTTACGGGAATACGTAAGCATAAGATTGTGAAATCTTAGCGAGCACACAAATCAAAAACCTTAGGTCCCGTACCTTCCCAAAAACAACGGAGAACCCGAAAACAATTAAAACACTCTCTCAACACTCTCAAAGGAGAAACTTTCCCAAACCACAGCAGATAAACACCAGAAAGTATTTAAACCAACAGAGAAACATGCAATAAAAAGTCTATGGATAACCATATATACACTAGGTGTTGACAACTTCCCTTTGTATAACCTTACCCCGTTCCCCGATCTCTTAGCATTTGTTAAAGAAAACATTTGCGTGCAAGGTTAGTTTTAGATATCTTCCCTTTCCTTTCCAGCTTCATAGGATAAATAAGAAAACAGAAAGTAGCACCCAATTCCAACCATTGTGGTAAGGTGGTCGCGTCACAGACCAAAATCGCACGCTTCAATACTGGCTAAGGATTACCAATCTAATTTAGTTTTGTATATTTTCTGCATTCTAAATTATTTTTGTGTGTTTATGTTCTTGTTCACATGTTTCTTGTATCACAAGCTTTAAGTTCAAGTCTTAAATTGATCTTCAAGTTTATTTATTGAATTTGATAAAAAGAAGATTATGGACAAACTCTAAATTTAATTTACAAAGACCTTATTCATAAAAAAGAAATGTGAGCTAGCACACATTCAATAAGGAAAGCTCAAATTCTTATTTCCTTTTGTAACAATCTTAAGAAACCATTCAACTAGGAAACTCAAATTTTAAGGAGTACCAAAGATCAATCATACAATAAACTCTCTTTTTTTCTTTGTAAACAATATATGTGTGTACATATACATCTCTCAAATTACAGATCCTGATGATGTTCGGTTATTAAATTAGAAAAAGAAACGATCCTGATTATGTTCATGCTCTTTTTATACAAACTGAACCAAACACAAGTTACAAAATGAAATATTTGAATCATAGACAGTGCAACCATTAAAGTGAAGCACAAGTGCTTTCATCCATATTGTATATCTCTCTCTTTTATTACCGAGACAATGATCATCATGAGACTGAGATGATGTTGTAGGTTCTTGTTTTTGAGGATGAACTTTGGCCATTCTTTTTTGTTTGATTGTAATAATCGAGATGAGCTTATAATGAACTGGTGTATGAGCGAGCAGCTTACTTATAAGGCTATTCTATTTAAGGTCCTACGTACTACATTCGTTTTTTCTTGGAAGCACCTTTTGGAGATAATTCACTTTATTATTATCATATTCATATCACAAGTGGAAAAAGTGCTAGTCGGTGACAACGCTGGATATCTAAGATTTCCAAAAAAAATAAAACAAACTTAGTTAATTTGTTAACTGAAACAAAAGGTGTTAGACTATTGTTAGGAACCCTAGATCTAAAGTTGCATTGATAGACAATAAAATAAGACAACAATTCATTCTCCATTTTTCCATCAGCAAAATACAATATTTATAGCTAGATTTACTTAACTAAATGGGCCATGGGCCACTTACAATAAAAATAAAAATGAACAACCCAATAACTATTTGATAAGAGATCTTTTTAATCCAAGATAAAATCCTTTAGCCAAACTGATTGTTTCTTTTCTCTAATGGGCTTAATGAAACTTCTATCAATACTCCCATGCCCAATAGGAACCTTGTCCTCAAGGTTCATTGTAGAAGTGTGGTGAGGTAGAAAAGAATTAGATGGGTCGGCCCATTTAGTAGGAAGTGTGTTAGAAGGGGAAGAAAACGTGGGGGTGGGAATGGAACGTGTGGGGACAGCTGAAGATAGGGGAATCAATTTGTGTGGTGTGTGAGTAGGATAAGGAGATAAGGTGGTAGGAAAATCCAGAAAAGTGGATTTGGTGTCAGCATGCACAGTAAGAGTGGGTGGAAAAGTTTGCTGTTGGGAAGCGTGCAAGGCTTGGGAACTGATAAAAGTCTGAGGGGAAAAAAAGGTTGGGTATCCAAGGGTAGTGGGATACGCGTGGACGACTTAGATGAAGGCTGGAGGTATCCGTTGGGACAGGTGGCAGCAAAAGGCAAGGTGCAAGCTGTCTGCTTTGAAACTAGCGAGGCACGTGAAGGAGGCTTGCAAGTGGTTTCAACTAAAGGTACTTGGTTACTTAAAGGACTTTGCATGCTTGTGTCTTTAGAATTTTGATTTCCCACAACATACTGATTTCCTCTCATCTCAGTGCAAACTTTTTCCAAACATTGTTCCTTTTCCATCGTATCCCTCAAACACTTATGCAAATCCATTTCTTCTTCTTGCTGCATGGTATCATCCGAACTGAGTTGGTTATCAAAAATGAGTGAGTCTGGTATGAGGGGGCTAGTCGTCGCGGTGTCACCAACATGGTAGGGTTTCAAAAGAGAGACATGGACGACTGGGTGTATACGCGAAGACGATGGGAGATCCAGCATGTATGCAACCTTGCCGACGCGTTTAATGACCTTGAATGGGCCAAAAAATCGATTGGAAAGTTTTTGGGAAAAACGTTTAGTGACTGTGGTTTGTCGATAGGATTGGAGCTTCAACAAAACAAAATCGCCCTCATTGAAGGTGAAATCCATGCGTGTTTTATTAGCCTATTTTTCCATGCTGATTTGTGTTTTCTTTATGTTTTCTTTCAACTGATGGATAATATTGTTGCGCATTTGCAGAGAGGTGTCCAAGGAGTCTTCGGTGGTTGTGCCAGGAATATACGCTGGAATAAAAGGCGGATCACGGCCGTATGAAGCTTTGAAGGGAGTCATTTTGATGGAGGTGTGGAAAGAGGAGTTATACCAAAACTCTGCTAGATGCAAAAACTTAAACCACTGTCGAGGATGTTCACAAGCAAAACAACGCAGGTATGTTTCCACAGATCTATTCACGACTTCCGTTTGACCATCGGTTTCGGGATGATATGATGTGCTGTATTTCAATGTAGTACCTTGGAGCTTGAAGAACTCTTTCCAAAAGGTGCTTAAAAACAGGGGATCACGATCTGAGAATATGGATTTTGGAACACCATGAAGACGGAAAATGTCCACAGCAAAACGAGATGCTAGATCCTTCGCCGAAAACTTTGATGGTAGGGCTATAAATTGAACGAATTAAGACAAGCGATCATAAACGACCCAAATCACCGTGTGTCCAAATGGGTTAGGCAGATGAGTAATAAAATCCATGGTAAGTTCGTCCCAAACTTTATCAGGAATAGGGAGTGGCTGTAGCAGTCCTTTCTTCTTTTGAGTTTGGTATTTATTATGCTGACAAATGGTACAGTGTTTGACCATCTTTTTGACTGCTAGGGTGACTCCAGGCCAACAAAAGGAGGATCTCAGGCGAGCTAAAGTTGCCTTGACACCTGAATGGCCCGCAGAGGGAGTTGCATGATACTCTTGTAGAATGGAGTGGCAGAGTTGAGAAATGTCAGGTATAAAGATCCTGTCTTTGTAGTAAAGTAACCCGTTTGTAAACCTATACAAACTGTTGTTATGTGCTAGTTGTTCCATCTGATTTGCTAATCCTTGCCCTACTCTATCATTTGCATAAAACTGTCGAAGTGTTGTCAAGAGGCTTGGGACCAGAGAGGACAATGCTAGCAAATGAGGTTCGTCAGCAGCATATTTACGACTCAGCGCGTCTGCGACCAAATTGGACCTGCCAGGTTTGTATGAGATGTCAAAATTAAACCCTTGTAACTTAGAGGCCCAATGTTGTTGTTCTGGTGTCTGGATCTTTTGCATGAGTAAATTTTTGAGACTTTTCTGATCTGTAAAAATGTGAAATCTTTGGCCTATTAGGTACTACCTCCATTTTTTTGACAGCCTCTGTTATCGCAAACATTTCCCGGACATAAACAGAAGCAACTTGCATTCTTGGGCACATTTTCTTGCTGAAGAAGGCGATAGGGTGACCATTCTTGGACAAGACTGCGCCGATCGCCACGCCAGAAGCATCAGTTTCCACATGAAATTCTTTTGTAAAATCTGGTAGGACTAGGACCGGCATGTCGGTCATTTTTTTCTTTAACTCTGTAAAGGCTAAAGAAGCCTCTGTACCCTATGTAAATTTAGTGGAACGCAAAAGATCGGTGAGAGGAGCGGCGAGAGTGGCGTAATTGCGCACAAAGCGCCTATAAAATCTGGTGAGACCAAGAAATCCACGCAGCGCCGAGAGAGATTGTGGTGGAGGCCAATCCAAAATGGCTTGCACTTTATCAGGATCGGGTGCAACACGACCCATGGAGATCACATGACCTAAATAAGCAACCTCAGCAACAGTAAAAACACATTTAGCTAACTTCACAAAATAAGAATGAGATTTCAGTAAGCTAAACATAACCTGCAGATGAGTAATATGATCATTGAAATTTGAACTGTAAATTAAAATATCATCAAAGAATACTAGAACAAATTTGCGTAAATAGGGTCGTAGTAAATCGTTCATAGCAGACTGAAAAGTGGAAGGAGCATTAGTTAGTCCGAAAGGCATAACGAGAAATTTGTAGTGCCCATCAAAAGTCCGAAAAGCTGTCTTATGTGTGTCTTCCGATGCAACTCGGATCTAGTGGTAACCTGAACGTAAGTTTAACTTTGTGAAAAATTTAGCAGAACCCAGTTCATCAAAGAGTTCATCAATGGTGGGGATTGGGAAACGGTCTTTAATAGTCACAGTATTGAGGGCACGATAGTCCACACAAAAACGCCAAGTGCCATCCTTTTTTTTTACAAGCAAGACTGGTGAGGAAAATGGGCTATGGCAAGGAATTATGACTCCCTGTTTTAACATATCTTGAATGATTGCGGTCATGGCTTCTTTCTGTGAGTGAGGGTAGCGGTAAGGTTTAACATTTATAGGAGATGTGTTTGGTTCAAGGGGGATATGATGGTCATGTGGGCGTTTTGGGGGTAGGCCAGAGTGTTGCTGGAAAATTTTGGAATAATGATGGATTAATTCAAGTATTTTTTGGTGGAGGTCTTGTGGTAAGGAGTCAGAAGTGGAGTATGTGGATGTGGCAAAGGTTGGGGAGGGAAGGATTGGTTGAAAAGTCATTAGGTGAAAAGAAGCAACAGAGTTGGTGTGAATAAGATGATGTAGTTGGTGGAAGGAGGTGTGGGTTGGATGTGTTGTAGGAGCCCCTTTTAAAGTTTTGGATTTGTTTTCATGGGAAAAGGTGATCGAGGGAATAGAGAAATCTGCTTGAATAGGGCCCAAGGTGCGCAACCATGCCATTCCTAAAACTACATCAGCCCCTTTAATTGGTAGTAAGTAAAAAGGCAGTTGAAAAGGTGTGTTTTGGAGAACAAGTTGAACATTGTTGCAGATGCCTTCACATTGTATATGAGATCCATTTCCAACCATAACTAAAAATTAGGGAATAGAACTAGCCTTGAGGTTGAGATGGTGAGCAATTCGGGGTTGGAGAATATTGTGAGTGCTGCCTGTGTCAACGAGAACCATGACTGATAATCCAGCAATCAGCCCTTTAAACTTGAGTGTTTGGGGAGAGAACTATCCAGTTAGGGCTTGTGTTGAGAGTTGAAAATAAGTGTCACTTGGCTCTTCTTGAACAACGTCCTTGTCAATATCATCTTGAGCTAGGCAATGTTCTTCTAAGACTTCTTCTTCAGCCAACAAAAGAAGAAATCTAGTAGTTGAGCACTTGTGTCCTGGAATAAATTTTTCATCACAATTAAAACATAACCCTTGAGCTTTTCGTTCTTGAAGTTGGGCTTGAGAAAGACGGCGGATGGGAAACTTTGTAGGTAAAGTGGAAGATTGGGTGGTGGAACGTTTGTCACCGGTGGGTTAGGTGGAGTGGGAGCTTTTGGGTTGGGTGAATTAGGATAAGAGGTGCTGTTTTTTTGGTAAGGGCTGGCGTAAGGTTTTGAAAATTTTTGCTTGGAGTCTTTGAGTTTTGATTCAATAAGCTTAGCAAGTCCAATGGCTTGGGAAATAGAAGTAGGTTTGTGGATGGCTAGTTCATTGCGAATTTCCATGGTCATCCCCGATATGAAACAATTTAAAATTGCATCGGGAGGTAACCCAAAAACTTGATTACCCAATTTCTCAAACTTAGCTTGATATTCCACAACAGTTCCATCTTGTTTCAGTTTGAATAATTCAGCTTGATGATTTTCATAAGTCGAAGGACCAAAACGTAATTCCAAGTCTCTAGTAAATGCAAACCAATTTATTAGCAATTGATGCTGATGCATCCATTTAAACCAACTCAAGGCTTCACCTTTCATGTAAAAAGAAATTAAAGACAATATGTTTTCAGGTGGTAAATTGTAAAATAGAAAAAACTGATCAACTTGAAATAACCATTCTAATGGGTTACTACCGTCGAACATGGCATGTTCAAGTTTCGGTGTTCGAAAAGGGGGTAATGGGGCTTGGTTGTAAAAGGGGGTAGTATAATTTTGGGTTGTGTGAAATGGTGTTGGAGAAGGAATATATGGGGGAAAAAGGGTGGGGGTTGTGTATTTGTATGATGGGGTGGTGTAATCACGGTAGGTTGTGTGGGGGTGGTAGAAAGAATGGCAGAATATCTAAGAGGAGTGTTGGTTGAGGCCAAAATCTGGGTTGAAGGGATAGAAATATGTGAGCTAGGGGAGGGAGTGTGGGTAATACCTGCTGTAGTTACTGCAGAATGAACAGTAACAGGGGTGTGCTGTTCCCTTTGCGCAACAATTTTGTTAAGAGCAACCATAATCGTTTCAAATCGGGAATCTTCAAGTTGCTTCTCATTGTCCAATCTGAGCTGGAGCTGTCCAATATGATGCTCCAAATCTGCATTAACCCTATCAAATCTTTCATCCAATTGTTGTTGGGTTTGAGCCATTGCATTATCAAGATGGAGTTGAGCTACTTGAACAACTTCTTCCACAATAGAGGAGGGGTTTGGGGGTTTAGGGGGAGCCATGAATTCAAAGTAATGAAAGCACCAAATGTTAGACTATTGTTAGGAACCCTAGATCTAAAGTTGCATTGATAGACAATAAAATAAGACAACAATTCATTCTCCATTTTTCCATCAGCAAAATACAATATTTATAGCTAGGTTTACTTAACTAAATGGGCCATGGGCCACTTACAATAAAAATAAAAATGAACAACCCAATAACTATTTGATAAGAGATCTTTTTAATCCAAGATAAAATCCTTCAGCCAAACTAATTGTTTCTTTTCTCTAATGGGCTTAATGAAACTTCTATCCAAAGGACGAATCCCCGAAGTTTTCATTCAAATTTTTAAAGATTTTTTTATAGTAAACCATGTTCCCTAGCACAATTATTATTTTTTTGTAAACAAGAATTCAATAACGGGATAACTAAGGGTTCTCCAACCTGTTTACAACAGAAACGGGAAAAACCCGACAAAAGATGAAATTACAAACCAATTGAGTTACGAGAGAAAAAGTAAAGGCTCTTTACTAAACTCATAAAAAGTGAAATTGGAATGTGTAATTTCACCGCAAAAAGACCACTTCCAAACTAAATATTTTATACCCCACACCGTATTGTTTAAATTCCAATCCTCCGTCCTAAAGCAAATACCATTCCTTCTTAACCAAATGCTCCAAGTAGTAGCTAGCCATACCAAACCCAAATTGCCCTCTTTAACCTTTTTTACACGGCAAAACGAGTGCCAATCCAAAAAACTCGATAAACACTCTTCCTCCACCTCATCCGATTTACCAATCCAAATGGCTACCTCCTTCCAAATCTTTTTAACCACCAAACAATAAAAAAAGGAACGATTCCTATTTTCTAACTCTATCCCACAAAAAGATCACTTTAAAGAATCCAACGAAAAATTCACACCTCTAAGAGCCAATAAATCTTTGGTTGGATGTCTATCCAAAAAAAGTCTCCAACCAAAAGCCTTGATTTTAAAAGGAACCGACAACTTCCAAATTAAACAAAAAGCCATGTCACATCTATTAGAAGGACCGTAAGGAATACGGAAATTAGCCAAAAAATAATAACAAGAACTAACCGAGAATTTGGCTCCGGGGTCAAGATCCCAAAGGATGTCATCATTCCCTTCCTCCATTAAAACATGGTTACCAAGCAAAGACTTCAAAGAAGCAACCTCCTTTTGGATTGAAACTTCGTTAATAATCTCCGTTGGAATGCCAAAATCTCCCCAAATCCACGCCCCACCACTCCACCCCCCCATCCCCGCTATAGACACTTTCTTGAAATAAGATGCATTATAAGAATTCGGAAATATCTCCTTCAAAATCTTATTCTCCATCCATTTAGCTTCCCAAAAAGGAGTGGTGAAGCCTTTTCCAACCTTGAAAATACTACACTTGGTGAAAGGATCCCTAATTGAAAATTTTCTTATCAAATACAAATCCTTCCACCAAAAGGAAGAGTCCTTTAAAGGACACTCGCCACAAAACACTTTGGAAGAAATATCTCCGTACCGAGCCTTCAAAACCTTGTGCCATAGAACATTAGGATTTTGAAGAATCCTCCACCTCCATTTATGAAGAAGAGCTAAATTAAATTCCTCTAAGTTTTTGATCCCCAACCCTCCTTTTTCATAAGGTAAGCAAACATCCTTCCAACTTACCCAATGAATCCTCCTCTTCTCCTCCACCCCGCCCCATAAAAAATTACTTTGAATCTTGGTAAACTCTTTAACAATTTTCTTTGGCATTTTGTTAAAAGACATGGTGAAAATTGTTAAAGAGCAAAGAATTGATTTAAGAAGAGTGATCTTACCACCAAGATTAAGAAACCGGTTTTTCCATCCCGCCAACCAGTTTTTTATCTTCAACAAAATGGGGTTCCATGTCGAAATCTTCCTAGGATTGAAACCAATGGGAATACCAAGGAAAATGAACTTATTATCCTCCCTTTTGCAAGAAAGAACATAGCAAGCCGCCTCTAAAAAATGGGGGTTAGAGTTGATGCCGATCAACTTACTTTTATGATAATTAATACCAAGACCGGAAACAAGTTCAAAAGCTCTCAAAACCGTCTTAATCACCCACACATGTTTCCAAGACCCTTCTCCCACCAACAAGGTGTCATCCGCAAATTGAAGGATATCCACCGTACACTTCCCTTCCAAATTGAATCCACTGTATTCTCCATTCTCAAAAGATTTTCTCACTAGCTCGGTTAATCCTTCCGCCACCAAAACAAAAAGAAAAGGTGAAAGAGGATCACCTTGCCTCAAACCTTTTTCAACATTGAACTCATTCGTAGGGCTACCATTCACTAAGACCGACATCTTACTTTGAAAGATCAACAATTCTATCCATTTCCTCCACAATGGGCCGAAGCCCATTCTATTCAACAAGTACCTCAAAAAGTTCCAATTAACCTTGTCATACGCCTTTTCAAAGTCCACTTTGAAAAGAAGACAATTCCTTTCCTTCTTCTTAGCATAATCCACTAATTCATTGGCCACCAAAACGCCATCAAGCAATTGTCTCCCCCGAACAAACGCACTTTGGCATGGAGAAACAAGAGAGTTCAAAACCCATTTCAACCTCCCCGCAAGAATTTTTGCAACTACCTTGTACATGCAACCAACTAAACAAATGGGTCTATAATCATCCAACGTAACCGGATTTGGGGACTTAGGGATCAAAGAAAGGAAAGAAGAAGTGACCGCCTTCGAAAGATGATTCCCACCATGAAAATAATTGCAAAACTGGATAAATTCATCTTTAATAAAGTTCCAACACCTTCTTATGAAAAGAAAAGAAAAGCCATCCGGACCCGGACTTTTAGAACCACCGCAACCCCAAACCGCTTCTTTAACCTCCTCCTCTTGAAATGTCCTTTCAAGAAACAAATTTTCTTCCTCTCCCAATCTCTTAAAAGGGATCCCTTCAAGCAACGGCCTCACCCTAAATGGTTCCTCGAACTTTTTAGAAAAATTACTCTAAATCTCCTCCTTAACCTCCGAGACCGTCTCCATCAAACCATTAGAAGAAATAATGGGTCCAATATGATTATGTCTCCGCCTTTCCTTCATCGCCTTGTGAAAAAAACCACTATTAGAATCTCCCTCCTTAAGCCACCTCAAATTCGACTTTTTTAGAAGCATATTCTCTTTAATTCTCAAATTCATCCAAAATTTACTCGTAGAATCCTTCCTTCTAAGAATGATTTCTGGATTCAACTCCACATCCTCCTCCTCCGCCCTAACATCGCCAATATTGATATTTTTAACCTCCTCCTCCACGTTCAAATCAAACCTCCCAAAAACCTCCGTATTCCACCACCTAAGGTTGTCTTTAAGGAGTCTTAATTTCTCCTTTAAAACGAAGTCCCCTCTTCCTTCCACCTTATAACCTTTCCACTTCTCTTCCACAAAAGGAATGAACGATTTATGATTAAACCATTCATTGTTGAACTTGAAAGGTTTAGGTCCCCAATTAGAATTATCCAAAACCAACCATATGGGACTATGATCGGAAATGTCCCTAGGCCCTATTAGTTATCCTATGACTCCCCATCTATTCACAATAACATCCGACATGATGAAACCGTCAATCCTACTCATGGACGTACCATCCCCACTATACCACGAAAACTTTTTTCCTTTGCATGGAATATCCACCAACAAACTATTATCAATGAACTCCGCAAAAGCTTTCATTTCGTTGCTACTCCCTCCTTCCGTCCTCCCTTTCCTTTCTCTACTATGCTTCACCGCGTTGAAATCTCCCCCTATAATCCACTCTCCGTCATTATGTTTCGCTTTAAGGTCCAACAAATTATTCCACAACTCTTTCTTGTTGAGAAAAATACAAGAAGAGTAAACGTTCACAATATAGTAAACATGACCTTTCCACGCAATCTTGATGCCCAGAAAACCATCTCCCCTGAAACTATGAATGACTTCTCCCAAGCTCTCCCTCCACATAATTAAAAGACCACCAGATGCACCCCTAGCATTGGTGAAAGAATAACCAACATCGGTGTTACTCCAAAAACTTTTGGCCATGGAATCATGTAAGTTGGACAACTTTGTTTCTTGGATTAAAAATATGTTCGCGTTTCCTTTTTTGATCAAGGAACTAATTCTTCTTCTCTTAAGAATGTTCCCTCCCCCTCTAATGTTCAACGATCCTATAATCATTGAGAATAAAATTGAAGCTCCTTCCTACCTTCCTTCCTTTGCCTCTCCACTCGCTCTAAATTCCCAATGTTCTGGACGAAATCTCCACGCCCCTCCTCATCCACCAATCCTAAGTCAATAATAGGTTTCCACAATCTAGGCCCAACATTGCTGTCCAAAACTTGCCATTATCTCTCATTAATCCGAACAATACCAGAATTCTCGGACTGTTCACCATAAACTCCAGCACTAGAAAAGTTAGAATGCACCGCAGGTTCAGAAAGTTGGGAAGGAATATCCTCTCCGCCAACTGCAGTAAGAGAAACTGCACCATAGTTATGCCTCCCACCTCTATTTTTAGTTCTTTTAATCTTCCTCCAAGACTTCTTCTTCAGCCCACACCCCACCTCCACCATATTAACAAACCGCATTTTTTTCTTCCTTCTCTTCCCATTATGAACTCCAACCGAACAGGGCACAATACTGCAATCAGGCCCGACTGTAACCGACAAGTTGTTGGATTCAGAACTGTGCGTATGTTCCGCCACCTGCAAGCCAACATTTCCCACAGCTAAATCGAAACTACCGTTTATCTGGCTAGACGTATGAAAGTCCTGCGTATCCGCATCAGCAGGAAAAACCAAACCCTCCGCCTTATTTCCATCCAAACTCGACGCCTTATTACCCTCCACACGTTCAGAGAATTCGTCAATACTATCGTCTGTACCTCCATTGTCCGGCGCAACGGAGTCATCATTGTGATTCAAAAACCAACTTTCTTCTGAAACAGAAGAAGTGGCACCAGTAATTTGAGTTTTTGGATTACCTGGATTTCGACGCGGAGGATCTGGAGCTTCTTCCCGAAGGACTAAGTTGAATATAACACCATCAATCGACACTGTCAACGTATTTGGAATTTTGAACGACAGCCCGATCTTCAACTTCAATCTAGAAGCAATTAAATTTTTCCCCTCAGCAGAATTTTCATCGATGCAAATCAGAGAACCCACCGAGTTTGCCAAATTCCTGAAAAAATCGACATTCCAAGCGTGTGCCGGGATCTCGAAAATCCTGACCCAAACTTCTCTATCCGTGTCCACTTCTTCAGCTTTCCAAGGCTTGATAACATAAAACCAGTTTTTCCACCAGCAACTAACATCATCCAGTAAATTATCAATTGCTCCTTCTTCCGTCTCCTCAATCAAACAAGAATTCCATCCCAACGGAGTGGTGCTGATGTTATAGAGGCCTTCCAAATGAAACTGAGTTTGAATATTAACGGTAGAGTCCGGTGACGCCACAACCCCTATGTAAGCTTTTAGAAACCTATTTCTGTCTTCCTGTTTTGAAGTGTAGTTCAGCCACACCTTGCTTTCTTCAGAGATGAAACTAGACGTGTTTGTAACCACATCCAAGAAAGAGCGTTGGCCCCTCCACGCGTTAACCACATTGCTGTTGTTTCTGCCGGTACTAAGACTATCCACCCTCCCCTTCAAATTCCCTCCTCCTTTAAGCCTTTTAACTGTCGGACTTGGAATTCTGTCAAACCTGGGAAGATTCGCATGAATCTTCTTCCCTTCCACCGTAACCTTATCGAGCTTCAAAGCTAACAACCTTCCATCTTCAACCTCAGAAAACCTCGCGAATCCAAACTTCTTGCCGAATTTGTTCTTTCTAGGAGAAATTGCGATCTCGACCACTGCCGCAATGCAACTGAAAATTTCGTAGAAACCCATCGCGTTACAATGATCAGGGAACTCATAAAAATATATCGACACAAGCTTGTTCAACTCCGATAATGGCGATTTCCTTCCTACCGGAAAAGTGTCCCACCGGGGAGAAAAGTTCCTAAACGCATGCTTTCTTGCCACTTCCCAGTCGTTTTCTTGTCTCTTCTGCGGCGGACCGTCGGTCATCGATGCGTGACCAAACCCTAGGCCCCTTTCTAATTTGAAATCGCCCTTTTCCCAACCCTTTTTCTATGAAGATGTTGAAATCCCTAGCACAATTATTGAGACTTCCCTAGCACAATTAGTAAACTATTTTTGTTTATTTTTTTACGGTTTGTTAATTCTTCTTTGGTTACGATGCAATAATAGCAATAATTTAAACTATTAAAAAAATTAAAATAATAATTTAAATTAAAGATGAGAGGAAGTTACAGTCAGGGACCATGTTGATCGAGAATTAATCTGCCTTTATATCAATAAATTAACTCTTAAAAAGAATACTATATTTCTTCATTTTTTATTATAAATCGTTTTGTGAAAAAAATTAGTATTACAATATAAATTCATTTCAAGTCGAACTACAAATTGATAATCAAGAAATAGTCAATTTAATTCAGAAAAATAACAATCAGAGGAAGGGTTTTGTTAAATATTAAATTCATTGTTTTAAAAATATTAGATTTGATTTAGATTGATCAAATTTAATTTAGAAAGATTAGATTAGATATTTTTGGGTTTTTATAATTTGGGTTTTAGCTTGAGATGCAAGTTAACCTAAATCTCTAAATAGTGAGAAACCCTTATCATTGTAATAATCAAGTTTGATAATTCACAGTTGGCTTAAATGCACTTTTAGTCCCCATAGTATCATTTTTCTGAACTTTTGATCCCCTTTAAAAAAACCCAGGTTTTGGATCCCTTGTTTTGATTTTTTTTGGGATTTTTTTGGTCCCCCTCCAAATTAGGTTATGTGGCATTTTTCTTGCTGATGTGGATTAGCTGACTAGGATTATGTATTATTTTATATTCATTTACATAATTAATATATTAACTTTATTTTATTATTATTATTCTGAATATAGAAAACAATTTTAATTAAAGTAATTTCCAAGACATATTCACGTGTACTTATGCATATTTGTCTTCTTCCCCATTTAAAAAACTCAGTAACCCTAAATCACTTGTTCTTCCCTAATCTTTAAATTTCAGAAACCCTAAATCTATAATCATTTGCAAATTCTAATTTCATTTCAATCCTCACCATTCAACCCTCACCAGGATGTCTGCGTATTCTTCTACAAGCAAGCGCACTGTATCTCGCTCCATTGACGTTGAATGCAAGTGTGGGATTCCGTCGCCTTTGATGACGACCTGGACGGATCAAAACCCAGGTCGTCATTTTTTTGGTTGTGGGATGTACAAGGTTTGTCGTGAAATCCCTAATTTCTTCCATTGTTTGTCTTATAATCAAGTAAATCCCTAATTTCTTCATCTATTTTGCTAGAGTCATGGATACAAGAGATGTTCTCATTTTGTCTGGTTTGATGAAGAAATGTCTCAACGGGCCACAGAAGTTATATCTTCTCTGCATCAAAAATTGAACCAAGAAAAGGTTAAGCTTATTGAAGCTACTGTTAGAGAAGAAGAGCTCAAGTTAGAGATCAAATATTTGAAGATGTTGAACAAAGTTATTATGGGAATGACAATAGTGGTGTTGATTGGATGGGTTGTATATAATGTAACAAAGTAGTTTATAATGGTTAAGTGTTAGGTTTGGTTGTAATCTCAAACAAAATGTTAAGTAGTTTGTAATCTCAGACCTGTAATGTATAATGAAAATGTTAAGTTGCAACCAGACCTGTAGTGTATTTGTTTGTGTTTGATTATTATGTTTGTGCTTCTTATTTCTTTGGTGCCTATATTCGTAATACATGACCTATAATGTTTGGTTGAATTAACAGAACTATATAGTACAACAATGACCTATAATGTTTGGTTGAATTAGCAGAACTATATCAGTACAGCAATATCAGTACATCAACATAACTTTGGTCGAATTAACAGACATATACCTTTAAAAACATGCTAATATCAGACCTATAATGACCTGTAATGTTTGGTTGAAGTAACATACATATACCTTTAAAAACATGCTAATATCAGACCTATAATGACCTGTAATGTTTGGTTAAATTAACAGAGATAATGACCTGCAATAACATACCATAATTTTTGGTTGAATTAACAGACCTATAATTTTTGCATGCATAGCTTTATAAATATTAGTACAGACCTATAATTAACAGACCTATAAAGCTTTGTAACATTAGTACAGCAATAACATAATGATAGCTTCATTTGTACAGCATTTACTAAGTGATAGCTTTGTAAATATCAGTATCAGCTTTGTAATTCCAAACATTAATTCAACATAACAAAATGCTAGCTTCATAACAAAATACTTAATCAAATTTTAGTACAGCCAGTAATGGCTACATAATTCAACATAACATTTAGGTCATGAAAGTTACAAAATACTTAATTCAGCATTACAAAGTACTTAATCCAAAATGACAGCTTATGTCATGACAGTTACAAAATGACAGCTTAGAGAACACGACAGTTACAAAATGACAGCTTAGGAAAATACATAATCCTATTCTTGGGTAGGCTGTGGAGCTTGAGAACATGATCCAATCTCTTGAGTTGACTCATTTTGTTTCTTTTGCTTCTTTGCCTTCTTTGCCTTTGCACCCTTTCCATCTTTATGCTTCTTCTGCTTACTGACAGTTTTTTGCTTTTTGTTCCCTCCCTTAGGCATTACTCTATTAGCTGCTCTCTTCCCCTTGCAAGTTCTCATGTTATGGCCAATGGAACCACACTTGTGGCATGTCACAGTTTGGAATTTCCTTGGTAACACATGTGGATTTTTGGGTTCATCATTGGTTTTGTTCCTCATTTTCTTTGGGCGTCCAATTGCCCTCCTCATCACAGGTGGATTGACTACCAGCTCATCATTTACAGGCCACAGCTGAGAACCATTAGTTGGGAAGATGATATGTGAATATGTTTTCTGGAAAGTAGCTTTCCTGCAGAAGTATAGCACTAAGTTCAGTTGATAAAATGACAAAAAAAAAACAAAGTCACTAAAAATGGTAATAGTTTAATCATACTTGTAGTAATCAGAAGTGAATTCTTCTGGTTGTGTTTAGTTATGCCATATGCATGCTATTGCATGACTGCAAGGTATACCAGAGAGGTTCCATTTCCTACAAACACATGTTCCCTCCTTAAGGTTGACACAATATGTTTCAATACCATTAGTCACACCAAATATTGCCATATCATTATCACCATGCCAAGTTGGAATCCATCTTTCAACAAACCTCTTATTTTTCTCAAGAACTACTTGAATTCTTGGGCAAAGATCACCAACATATTTAACCATCAATTCTTTTTGTTGTGTAATCCTCTTGGTCAGGCAATGCTTAATCCCTTCTAAAAGGGTGATGATTGGTTTATCCCTATATTCTAGGATAGCCTTATTAAAACCTTCACACATGTTGTTTACCTGAAGGTCACACTTAGAGTAAGTCTTGAAATGACACCTACTCCAAAATTCAGCTGGCGCCTGTTTCATGTCTTGCCAAGAAGCTTCTTTCAAACCTTTCATCCTCAACATTGCTCTCTCCCACCCTTGCACAGTAGTGGCCCTTGCAGCACTCCACAATGCTTCCTTCAATTCCATACCAGCATAATTTTTCTTCCAATTTCCATACAGATGCTTGACATATAACCTCTGTTCCACATGCTCACTCAGTCCTTGGACAACTGGAACAAGTCCCTGCAATTTATAGTTTTATATCAGTTAACAATTATTGACAAGTTAAAGAATGAAATTGAAATCAATATAGTGTCATTTACCTTCTGTTGATCAGATATGTAAGCATAAGCCCTTTGATTAATTTTTTGCAAGTCATCAAGTAACAAATTAAGGGACCACTCCCAAGAGTCCTTTGTTTCAGCCTCGACAACAGCATATGCTATTGAAAATATTTGGTTATTTCCATCCCTTCCTACAACTGACATCAACTGCCCACCAAAATCCCCTTTCAAATAACAAGCATCAAGACCAATGAGTGGCCTACAATAGTTTGCAAAACCTACCTTACATGCCTCTAAACATATGTAGATTCTTTCAAACACAGGTCCAGCAGCAGAATCTGAGCATTGCAAGACTATGTTGCTATTAGGGTTTGATGCAAGAAGCTCATTTGCATATGTTCTTAGATGCCTAAACTGGTCCCTTCCAGCACCTTGAATAATCTCCATAACTCTTCTTTTAACCCTGTATGCTTGATCAGTAGACAATTCAACTCCCCACTTCTCAAAACTCATGGTAACTAAACCAACTGGTTTCAAATTAGGACTATGCCTTAAAATATGGCTAAAATGCTTCCCCAACCATTCAGTCTTAGCCTGTCTATTCTGAGTAGTCCTATGACATGTATGTTCATCATACAAAGACACGACCTGCCAATACTGATTACATACCCTCTTCCCAATCCTCATGTAAAATTTGCAGTCGGTGATACACTTAACCACCATCCTCTTTCCATCATTCTTATGCAAGTAAACATTTTTTTTCTCCACCATGGCATACTCCTTTATAGCCTCCTTCACCATATCCTTTGTATTAAATCTCATCCCTAACTCAAATCTGACTCCCTCACCAACTTTATAGGTTGGGAAACTCTCATATTCCTCATCATTTTCACTCTCATTTGGGGTTTGAAGCTGGTCAGAATCATCTCCATTGTTAAAGTCATTCACAATGGGTTCAACATTGTCTTTAGGTAATACACTTGTCCAATCAAAGGCATTAACTTCATCTTCAAATTCAGCATCTATTTCATCTTCCAATTCATCATCAATTTCATCATCCTTGTCCATAGCCTCCTCCACATTAACCTCAGCCTCCTTTCCTCTTCCCTCTTTTTCATTCATCTCAGCCTCATTTTCAATTCCATCTTCATCATTCATCTCAGCCTCATTTTCAATTCCCTCTTCATCATTCACCTCATCCTCTTTTCCCAATCCCTCTTCATCATTCACCTCAGCTTCTTTTTCCATTCCCACTTCATTATTCACCTCAACAACCTCATCATCAGAGAATACTTCATGACCTATATCTGCCTCATCTACAATATTAGGTTCATTAATGCTATGTTCAGCATACAAGTCAGCAGTTTCATAGCCATCAACATCTCTTATCATTTACAAAACATCTTTGTCACAGTTCAGTGGCCTAATACCAAGGGTAAAACTCTTCATAGGGTTTAAATACCAGATACACTTAATGTCTACATATCTATCCTTCTTAATCAGTTCAAACAACTCCATATAGGACAGATAATCTACATCCCACTTCCAATCCATTTCTGTAACAAATCCACTAACATACAGTCTCACATGAGTTTCAACGAGTGCACCTCCATGGTGAGTCCTAAACCTAATTGTTTGACACTTGGTTGCCCTGTATTAATTCATACATCATTGTCAAATTGGGACCACACAAACAAGACTTAAATAATGAAGAAATGGTAGGACCACAAAACCCTAAAACACGAAGTTTTCTAAACCCTAACACAAAAAGGGACCACCAAGTACGGTAAAATACAACAAAAAAACCCTAAACCATTTGGGGTCCACCATAACCATTAAACTAAGAATGA
Organism: Lathyrus tuberosus; assembly: GCA_022829125.1. Lineage (NCBI taxonomy): Eukaryota > Viridiplantae > Streptophyta > Magnoliopsida > Fabales > Fabaceae > Lathyrus > Lathyrus tuberosus. The sequence goes on from JALAZF010000003.1 coordinate 10,478,520, forward strand.
AATGCAATAAGGGAAGAACGTGGGAAAAGGATACGACAACATACCTGAGGCAGAACTTCACGCCTTTGCTCGTCTTGGAAAGACCAAGATTTTCCATGGAATCTTCAGAGTACTTGGTGCGTTTGAATCGTTTGCTGTTCTAGGGTTCAATGTTTCTGGGAATTTTCCTCTTCAACAATGTCACGATGGAAATGCAATTAGGGATTTACTACTTATATTAAATATTCAGAATAATAATAATAACATAAAGGTATTTATTAATTAGGGATTTACTATTTATTTATTAATTAAGTTATTTATTAAAGTTATTTATTAATTATGTAAATGAATATAAAATAATACATAATCCTAGTCAGCTAATCCACATCAGCATGAAAAATGCCACATACCCTAATTTGGAGGGGGGACCAAAAAAATCCCAAAAAATATCAAAACAAGGGACCCAAAACCTGGGTTTTTTTAAAGGGGGATCAAAAGTTCAGAAAAATGATACTATGGGGACCAAAAGTGCATTTAAGCCTTCAAAGTTTGTGGGCAGAAAGAATTCTGTAGCTTTTCATCTTCTTCTCCAACGCTATTGTTTTTTTCTTTCTTTCAAACCTTTTTCTTTTCAGCGCCATTGTGTGATTGTTAGCAATCTTGAGATCAAGATTGAATAGAAATTCTCAAAAGGTTTTAGGTTAATTCTAACATCTGGCATCTAGAGCTCCAGTTGCGATTCAAGGAAGAAAACTGTGATGGCGATGAATCATCCAAACGGGCACTTTTCGGCCAGCCTTCAGATTCTCAAGAAAGACAATTATGAGAATTGGTGCTGTCATACCCCAAATTTTGACCACCAAGATTTCCCATCATTCACTATGCCAAGGAAGGGAAAAGACAGCGCTTTTTTTGGCCTTTAACAGTGCTTAAAAGAGCTGCCTAAGGTGGCACTGCTGTAGGTAAAGACAACGCTTTTTTTTTTATGCAAAGGCGCTGCCTTATGTATACTTTAGGCAACGCTTTTCCTTGAAAAACGCTTTCTAAAGTAGGCCTTTAGCAGCGCTTTTTCCTGGAAAAACGCTTTCTAAAGTGGGCCTTTAACAGCGCTTTTTCTGGCCTTTTATGCTTTCTATTGGCAACTTTAGTCAGCGCTTTTTCAGGAAAAAGCGCTTTCTATTGTCCCCCTTTAGACAGCGCTTTTTAAAGCGTTGTCTAATGTATTTTTTATTTTACTTTAAGGCAGCGCTTTTAATGGAAAGCGCTTTCTATTGTGTACTATAGGCAGCGCTTTTTCTAAAAAGCGCTTTCTTTTCTTCACGTAAATTGTGCTTTTTAAAATCACTTTTTTAAAAATCAGAATTTAAGAAGCATTTTTTATTTAAAAACGCTGCCTATTCTTTCTTTTTTAGAAAGCATATTTTTGGAAATAATACCATAAACCTATATAATTCAAGCCTTTGTTTCAAGCACATAGGCATTATATGACATTCAACAAGCCTTTATTTCAACACATAGGCCTTATATTTCAACCATTGAGCCTTTATTTCAACAAACAAGCCCTTATTTAAATATAGGCATTATATACCATTATAATCCAAAATATATACACCATTATAATTCAACACATAAACCATTTGATATAAATCAACACAAACATGCATCATATATACACCAATCTATAATTCTAATAACAATTTCCATACCTTATATGATTATTTTCTCAATAAAGTATTCACACAATTCCTCCTTAACAACACAACAACTTCCATACCTTATATGATTCTTTTCTCAATAAAGTATTCACACAATTCCTCCTTGATTTCTTCCAATTTATCTTTCGAGTAATGAGCACACTTGTATTCATCAAAGTACTACATAATAAAATATAATATGCATGATTTAGTTAAAAGTAATAAATTATATGAAATATTCGATAAATATTAAAATAAATCCTAAGTTATAAATCCATACCATGATTGGAATCTCTATTTGATCCAAATGAAGGATTTCTCTCATAAACCTCAAAACGTAATAACCACAATCTATACCATTACGCTGACGAGCACACTACACAGAAAAACAAATAAGAATATATAGTTGTCTTGTTTTATCAAGTACCATCACTATTATAAGCAAAATTGTGAAAATTAATATACCTCCACTCTGATCCATGTAATGTTGTTTGCTTTAGACCGTGATAGTCGGGCTTCTCTTTGTGATCGGAATACTTGTATTGCTCTAACAAAATAAAAACATATATTTAGAACAATCTCAGAGAAATAATTAAATATACAAATACACACGAATATTTAGAACAATCTCACTTACGTATCAACCATATTCTTCATATTCGGATATGTTTTCCAATCACTATCTAATGAATTCAGATAATACACTACTTCTCTTGTAGGATTAATAGCAACCAACAACCGGTGATCACTGTAAAATAAAACAAAAGTTTAGATGGAAATTTTCTACGCAAAAGATACAAAGATTAGAATGAAATTAGAATGAAAATCTAACTCGTTGCCAGTATTATACGGTAAAAGATACAAACTTTCTGTACTGCTGGCCATAAATCTCTCGACTAAGTGATCTCTTACTAAATCTGGAACCTGAACAATTAACGGTGCGTTGACACAAAATAGAATCTGTTTGACAATTGATTCCCGCGCATCAATTTGTCATACAAGAACCTTAAATAAAAACATAATAAACATTAGACTATTTTCATTGAAATGTGTAAATAAATTGTTCAATTAATTAAATAATAGATTGATCGGCGTATCAGATTTATGAATGCATAACACCGATGCCTAATTCAAGATTGATCGGAATTAGAAAAACCAAAAATACCTTCCTCTATATCTATTTGACGAATAGCACCATGCATCAAATCTGATATTCCCACAAGTGTTTCAAGACACATCCTAAATCGAGGTATAGAAGCTCTTTTTGATCCGGTCCTCGGAAGATCCTTTTTTTTGTTGGATACGTTACTAATTTTCTTGCTGACTTGTTGTGACTCTTGAGTAGGAACCTAAAAATCATATAAGTTAGGTAAAGTATAAAATCATGAAGCTTTTGAATTCGGATCATAGAATTAACACTTTCAATGTACCTCTTTTTGTGATACAACAGACTCGTTGTGCCGCAAAATCCCTTTATCCTTAGATGCGGGTTTTGTAGGAGTCTAACATTACCATGTAAAAAAAATGTACGTAATGGTTCAAAATGCTTTTCATAATGGTTTAGAATTGACATTTGAATACTAAAACATTCATAATGGTTTTCAACATACCTCATCATCTATGAAAATGAGGTCTGATGGCCATGCAACAAACGATCCTATTGCATCTCGCAACAATGTTGTCTCTGAAACAACGTCAGGAATCGGTAGCAACGCATCCAGCTCTAATGTAATATAAACCGATACTTTCAGATATCCATCAGGGAGCAGTTTATGGTGAAGTAAATCTCCCAAAGTGTTATGCATTTTTCCCTTGCCAACTATGCGATAAGTCGGTGACGATAAATATAGCTGACAAGATGAAATGCCCTAAACCAATAATAAATATGTTACTGTTAATGTGTATATATGTTAATTAAAATAAATGTGATAATTTAATTTCATAATAACATATATAATTACATCGGGAAATTTCTTTTGACAATTGATACTAGCTTTTTCACTAGTATCTTTCAACTATGAACCGCGCCTTTCCGCCATATATCTTTCTTTATCCTTTTGCAATTCACGGACTTGCGCTTTTAATTCCTCCAACGATTGCATCACTTGTTGATTGGTAGGATTTTTTTCTTTGAATTCTTATACAAGGATGATGGAGTCACACCATATCCCTTACCCCTCACACGGCCGGAATACTCAGGAACATTTAGTACTCGACTAAGTATGCTCCTGCAATCCTCGTCCTCACCTGTAGTTAAGGATTGTGATAGAGTCTCCTGAAATTCATTTACATATCGACAATTATTAGTGGGGATTAAAAATTAATTATATGTTAGTAAACTTTTGATTTAATTAAAGACATAATGTTATACTTACACATTCGCCAAAAACATGTTGAACATCTTCCCTAAAAACTCCATCCTTGCCCACACGAGCAGCCTTCCACAAAACATGTTTCGGAAGAGATGTTTCTTCACTTTTACTCTCTTCTAACTACACATTGAGACAAATAATAAGATCATCAATTATAACACATTGAGACAATTAATAAGATCATAGCATTTATATATACTTGCCATTTTTTGCTGTAAGCGTGCATATCCCAAACGCCCTTTTTTGTATGGATACGCGGGTTTTGATGCTCTTTGGCGATTTATGTCACTCACTTCCTGGATAAACAAGTTTAAGTCACATTAGAACAATCTAATGCAACAAGTATACAATAAAATTAATAGACATGACAAATTAACATTACATGGAATTTTTCGGTTCTTCGTTTGGCTACAAAAGTATCCCATTCTTCAGGTGTAATCAAGTCCGCATACTTCATTGGAAGTTCTGCTTCAATAAACTTTCCTTGCTCATCCTTAAGAAAAGTGGTTGATAAAAAAGTTCGAAACCCTCTGAGTCTTTTTCTGGCTAATTGAAGACAATACTTTTTTCGGCTTTCATCAATGTTAAAAGACCTCTACGAAAAAACATACACATAGAGTGTGTTAGTATAAGTAATTTAATGACATAATCGTCAACAAAAATCTAATAACATCAATCATATATGGTACATACCTGTATCTCAGTCCATATATTTTCTTTACCGGCTTGCAATGCTGGATTTCTCCAGTTATCACAGGTGATTGGAATGTGCTGACGAACAAGTGAACCTATGTAACTTGTCAACATTGCACAGTTAGGCTCAATTAGTTGGTCTTCAACACTCCAATGTACATCATATTTGATTCCTTTATCTCTTGCATGAATGATTGACTTCATAATAGTTATTCCTCGTGTAATTTCTCTTTCTACATTCTGAGCTGAATCATTTGTATCGTGTGAGTCTTCCTAGTTACTAGCCATTTGACCTGTAATAAAGAAAAAAATCAAAATTAAATGACAAATATAAAAATCTATAATCCATAACCCATTCTCGTACTCTTTCGACAATCGACTTGAAGACATCCATTTCTTATACATGGTTTTACTAATTAAGCTAAACAAAAACAAAATAAAAACTATCAAGATTAATCAAATAATGCCAAACATTACTCAGTGAGAAATGAGCCAGGAATCACAATGTCATTAGTTAATGAAATTTGTATATCTACCTGGGATATGATTACTAGAATCAACCTAAGCAATAGAAGCAGAAGCAACATTCAACAATAACAACAACAGAAGCAATAGAAGCATAAGCAACATTCAACAACAACAGAATTTGGTGAAAACACTTGTTTCTTCTATATCACCCAATTATTCAGAATTTTTCACAGCAGAACCAACATTCAACAACAACAACAGAAGCAATAGAAGCAGCATTCAACAACAACAGAAGAACATTCAGAAATCAAAAACGAAAACGACAAACGTACCTCTTCTTCTACTTCGTTTTCCTCTTCTGTTGGTCGGAGAACGAAAAACGAAAAACGAAAATGAGACGCGAGAGAGAACAGAACAGTGGCGGTCGGAGAACGATGGTAGTCGGAGAACAGAACGATGGTCGGAGAACACAACGGTGGTCGGAAAACAGAACAGTGGAGAAATCGCCAAAGAGAAAGGAGGGAGAAGACGTGAAAATGATTAGAAATAAATGATTAGGGCTTCTGAAAATTGGGGGTTTTTTATTTTTTAATTAATAAATAACCTAAGGCAGCGCTTTTTGAAAGCGCTTTCTTAGATTATCCTATAGCAACTCTTTTTACTTAGAAAGCGCTTTCTTTTCATTGGCCTATAACAGCGCTTTCAGAAAGCTCTTTCAAATGTGGGGCCAATTTAAGGACTTTAGCATCGCTTTTGAAAAGCGCTTTCTAAGGTTACCCTTTAGCAGCGCTTTTTAAAAGCGCTTTCTAAGGTTATACCTTTAGCAGCGCTTTTATAAAAGCGCTTTCTAAGGTGGGGTCTATGTACGGCCTTTAGCAGCGCTTTCTAAAGGTAGCCTTTAGCAGCGCTTTTTTTTAGCGAATTTTTTTCAAAACTTATAGCATCGCTTTGTGATAAAAGCCCTGTCTTTGTAGTGCTGCCAAAAGCGAATTTTGGCGTAGTGATTGTGCAAATCATTATCACAATATGGATGTACCATCATGCCTCATCAATCTCGTCAAAGATGGTGGAGCATTCACCATAATCAAGAATTAGGGTTTCCATCCCTCTCTAAACATTTGGACAAAAGATCAATCAAGAAATGACATGATCTTCAACTTGTCTAACCCCTCAAACATCCACAAAGGACTAAGAGGACTCTCACATCAAGAATCAAGCACAAAGTTGTGGCATTCCAAGTGAAAGGAACCTCGAAACACCTGATATCACCAAATTAGGGTTTTGGACGACTGGGACCTCCAGAGTGAGATTTTCACAAGGGCATGAGCCAAGACTTCAAAACATGACTTAATATGCTCAAAATAACCCTAGGAATCCATTTGAAAAGTTAAATTACCCTTAGGGGATACATTCCTCAAAAGTCGAGAATTAGGGTTTTTACGCGCCGAACCGCTCCAGAGCCAAAAGTCAAAACATGACTTTTTTGGCAAAAATGATCGTTATGACTCATATTTTCATAAAATATGACTTATAATGTGATTTGAACAAGAATTGATCAAGAAGTCATGATAACTTGTAAAAGGGGTAATCTTGAAAAATTGAAATTTTTTCTAAGTTACTAAATTTGAATGGTTTTGGTACCAACTTCCAAAGGCCATAACTTCTGATCTAGACAACCATTTTGAATAATCCAAAGCTTAATTTGTAGGACTTTATACACTCTACAAAAGCTTCAACTACATGAAAGTCTGATTCTTCATGGATTTCTAGTTATGGATGGATCAAAATGGTGAAAAATCAAGAACATAACCCTTAGTGCAAAACTGTCTAAGTGTCAGCTTTGGGCATCAAAGTTCATGAGGTTTTTTCAATTGGACTCAGATAGTTTCAAGACCAACTATGATCACATATGGATTGTATCATGTTAGGGCTTTCTAAAAAGCACAAGAGCTTTCCATAACTCCATCTGAGCAAGGAGATACGATCCTCCCAAAATGGCACTTTCCAACTGTCATGTACAAGGCAGTCTTGTGCACTTTTGCTCGAGCTGGCCAAATTATGCAATCTTAAGCCTTGTCACACTTCTGGAAACATGTAAGGATCTTATCTAAGCAAGTATCTCTGATCCACAAGCCTTGCAAGTCAAGACACCACCCCATTTGGCATGTGGAATTCAATGTTCCAAATCCAAAAACTTCAATTTTGTTTCGAAGCATTTAAGAGGTGCATTGAGGTGGCATGGGCTGAGTCTTGAAACACTGAATGAGTCAAGCCTTATCCCTGCAATAGAATTCCATAGGCCTGTGCTCTAACCTCAAGTCAATGATCATGGAAGACTAAAATTCCTTTATGCAATCATTGGCCACAAACCTGTACCAGTTTCCATTCACTATTACTTGCAAAACAAACTTGCTCTACTATAAATAGAGCTCATTTGTGATCAGTTTGAGGACACCAAAGCACCCAAAATGATGCTTTCCTCAAAATATATCTTTCACTCTAAGAAACACCTTCTCTTGCAAGTCATTATCGGGTTTTGCATTTGAGAATTTTTTTTTCCAAACCAATGATCCAAACACCTCACATACATCATATGTAAGTGATTCAAACACATAAACAACATATGGAATATCAAAATCCAAAAGTAGTACCCCATTTGCATAAGCTTTTAGCAGATTTGCAGTTGAGACGCCACATCAAGTTCGAGCTTATTTCAATCCACTCCAAGCATTCAAACACACTCCTAGGAACCTAAGGAAGTTGTCCAGATCATTGGAACGCATCTGTAACACCTCCATCATCAAGCTTGATCACCAGCTGCAAGAGGTATGCCTGAAACCTTCACACTCTATATTCCATGCATCATAAATGAAATTGCGAGTTACCATCTTGTTCCTGCATGAATATAGAGTGATAACCCTCAATCAATTGCCATGAATCAATCGTGTATAGAATTTCATTGTGTTCATGCTGAAATTAGGGTTCTTGAGGTTATCTTATGATTTCTCACTCCATACTTAATATAAATGCAATTAATCTATATGGTTGTGATCCTTGTTCAAAAACAAACAAGATTGGTGTTTGAATCGTGCAAAACCATTGAGTAATCAGAGAGAAAAGTGAGAAAATGCAAATCTGCAAAACACAGGGTCGCGCCTATTCTTCCCTTGACCGTTGGCGCCATAATTCAAATTATTTGGATTTTTGAATTTTTCTTATTTTATTTAATTGATTCAAAAATTAATTTCTCTCTGAATTTTTATGTTTTTGAATTGATTATTTTTTTCAAAATTCATGAAAATGTTAAGTTATTTTATTTTTCAAAAAAAATCCAATTTATATTATTTTTTTAATATAGTTAGAATTTTTGTAATTAATTTCATTTATTTGTTTTTTAAACATTTTTAAATGAAATTCCCACTTTGGTTTTTCAACTTCAATTGAATTTCAAGCTTTCATGTGATTAAACATGATTTTACAAAATATTTTTCAAAGTTGACACATTGTTTTTTTTTAATATATTTGATATTTTATATCATTTTTATTTAATTTCCTTTGAAAATTATATCTTTTAAATTCAAAATTAGGGTTTTCTCTTGATTTTGATTTTTCAAACATTTTTCAAAACACTTTGGGCCTCTAATAGAGTGTAAGACCCAACCCGTGTTACACAAAACCATTTATTGGGCCCCAGTCAATGTATAAGTCCCGATACGTTTAAAAAAATCTCGACGCGATCGCCGTTTTCAAACAATTTTCATCTGGGCCTACCCTTGTGTTGTAAGTCCCATCTTTATTCTTTTCAAACACTTTTATTGGGCCTCTAATAGAGTGTAAGACCCCTCCCTTGTCACCGCAAACTTTTTGGGTCTCAGTCATTGTTTAAGACCCGATACAATTTTCAAAATAACGGTGCGATCACTATTTTTCATCTGGGCCTCTCCTTGAGTATAAGCCCCAATCTTCTCTTTTAAAAATAACTTTCCCTTTTTATTTAGGTTAAAATTCATAGTTGTTATAAAAATTTTCTTTAATTTCTTGAACAACTAACCATACAGCTGTTACAATGGAAGCATGCTCACCTGTAAGTTTTAAAGCTGCTTTATTAAAGCTGCTCAATAATCCTCAGCAGAAGTTAGCCTCCTCTTAGGCTTCATATAAGAAAATTCCCTACCCAGCCTCCTCTTAGGCTTTCATAAATATCTCTCCAGTAGAGTCAGTCATAACTTTTAGCCTCAATCTTGGGCTTTGTACAAGACACATATGGAACCTCCCCAGTGGAGTCAATCCACTTTTTAGCCTCAATCTTGGGCTTTGTACAACACAGATAAAACCCCTCACCAGTAGAGTCAATCTCTTTTAGCCTCAATCTTGGGCTTTATACAAGACAGACAAAATATTCCCCGGAAGAGTCAATTCCTTCCTGCCTCCTCTTAGGCTTCGTATAATGATCTCCCCAAAAGAGTCAATGTCTTTAGCCTCAATCTTGAGCTTTGTACAAGACACACAAATAAAAACTTCCCAGAAGAATCATTTCTTCTCAGCCTCCTCTTAGGCTTTGTATAAAAATCTCCCCAGTGGAGTCAATCAACCTTTTAGCTTCAACCTTGGGCTTTGATCAAGACACACAAAAAATCAACATTCCCTTCAGAGGAAATCAAAACCTCTCTGTAGGAAGACATTTCTCTTTATATCACACATCAAAACAGATAAATCAAACAAACCTTAATCCTAGATAACTGCTATAAGTGGCACACTTGTTGATTCAAATATCCAAGCTGTAGTCCATCTCTTATCCTGGTAAATCATCTTTCATCTAATTGTTGTAAGTGGCAAGCCTCTGGATTATTTACATCCAAGTCCATGTCCCTCTCTTAGCATGAAAGATTCCAAAGGAAAAATGGCATTGCTCAACACTGAGTTAAAGTTTTCTCCTTCAAGACAAATCCCTTATAAAGGAAATTATGGCATTGCTGGATTTCATACATTCCAGTTAAAGTAATTCTCCTTTATAATCAGTCAACCAACAACTGTGATGAACAGATGAGATATCTCCCTTTAGAGATGAAAAATTCTCTCTCAGTCAAAACCTTCTAGCTTCAATCTTGGGCTTTGAACAAGACACAAATAACCTTTAGCTTCAATCTTGGGCTTCGAACAAGACACCAGACATCTTTTCCTCCCATAGAATATGAGGAACTATGATTGCTCTGATTTCCCTGTTTTCTTTAACGGGAATACGTAGGCATAAGATTGCGATATCTTAGCGAGCATACAAATCAAAAACCTTAGATCCAGTACCATACCAAAAACACAAAAAAAAAACTCGAACATCAACAGAAACTCTCTTTCTCAAACACTCCCAAAGGAGAAACTTTCCCAATTTACGACAGATAAACACCAGTAAGTAGAAAGCAGAAGAAATTGGTAACAACCTGTGGATAACCACATATAGGATGGGTAATTGATAACTCCCCATTGTATAACCCGACCCCGAACTCCCCAATCTCTTAAGCATTTGTTAAAGAAAACATTTGCATGCAAGTTTAGTTTTAGATAGCTTTACTTTCCTTTCCATCTTCATAGGATAAATAAGAAATCAGAAAGTAGCACCAATTCCAACCATGGCGATAAGGTGTTCGCGTCGCCAACAAAAATCGCATGCTACAGAAAAATGGCAACTATGCTGGGGAGATTTTATAGGATTATGTCTTAATCGCCATTTTTCCAACAGAAAAATGGCGACTCTGCTAGGGACTTATTTGTATGTGTCTTACTAGGATTAGAATTCCTAAGAGGTCTAGGTTGTTTAGCATTTTCTATACTATATATATATATATATATATATATATATATATATATATATATATATATATATATACTGCTTTTCCTACTTGATATCCGTGTTTATTTTTTTTGTCAATGGGAATGCGATTGATACGCATGTGGAAATTTTGAGAGAACCCTGAGATAAGGGGTGGCATAGACGGGTGGACGTATAGGGAGTGAATTCCGAATAAGCGATCCTGGTAGACCACCAAATCAGGCGAGGGCCCATGTGGATTCTGCCTGTTGAACGAACCATGGTCATGAAAGTTTTCCCAGTGCGGCACCCGTGACCCTGATGATTTAGTAGGCATTAACCTTATAGCCACTTGGTAGTGCGGTGACTAACGGGAATAGTTGATACGCGATACTACACTCAAATGAAATTACCCTAGGATACTACAGCTCGCTTGGGTGAACCAGCTTGCTGTTGATATCCCTACGGGGTCAATGATTTTGGGAACCTTAGGATCCGTTCTACAGGTACAAAAATTGACCAGAATACAAACTTTGGAGATGGGTAGAGCCATGACTCCATGCTCGTGACGTTGAACCTTTGAACCCATGTTTTTTCAATGTTTTTGTGTGCTGTATTCATGAATTCATTTAAAAAACTCTTAAACAAAAGAAAAATCTTCTCTTCTTTCTTCTTTTTTTCAAAATAAACTAAAACAATAATTGTAAATATCAGAAAGATTGCGTTATAGATTTCGGTAGAAGAAAGATGTACAAGTACACTTTCAAGGCTCCGAAACTAGAGAATTTAAGGAGGTTGGCAAGGATGATCACCAACCCTGATGCTTTCAGAGCTAAGCATGGAGGACTGCTGTCTCTATTAAGGGTCCACGTAGTTGAAGGAATCCCATCTATGTTAATTCAGTTCTACGATCCAGTTTATCACTGCTTCAGATTCCCAGATTATCAACTAGCATCAATGTTAGAAGAGTATTCTCATCTGATTGATTTACCTATCACTGATCAATCTCCATTTTCTAGACTGGAAGAAATTCCAAAGGATCAGGCCATTGCAAGAGCTATCTCTTTGGACGAGTCAGAAGTTAGGACTCACATGACCACTAAAGGAGGAATCCATGGTTTACCAGCTAAATTCATGGAAGAGAAAGCTCTGTACTTTGCTAGTATAGGAAATGTAACTGCTTTCGAAGATATCTTTGTCCTACTCACGTATGGGCTTTTCCTTTTTCCCAACATTGACAACTTCGTTGACACCAACGCTGTTAAGATATTTCTGATTGGAAACCCCGTACCAACCAGGCTCGCAGATGCTTATCATTATGTACACTTAAGGAATTTGTACAGCAGAGGAATGATCACATGCCATGTACCCTTACTTTACAAATGGTTCATTTCCCATTTACCCAAGTCTGCTGCTTTTTGGGATCACAAGAGTACTCTACGTTGGTCACAAAGGATTATGTCTCTTACCAACTCTGACATAGATTGGTACAATAGGATTTATGAGGGGATAGAGATCATCGACATATGTGGAAATTTACCTAACGTACACCTTATAGGAACAAAAGGAGGAATTAACTACCATCCAACTTTAGTTCGCCGTCAACTCGGATACCCGATGAAGAATATCCCGCATAATGTTCATCTGGAAGGTCTTTTCTTCAAGGAAGGGGAAAATGGCAGGGCACTAAAGAAGGAAATAGTCCATGCCTGGAAACATATTCACGGGAAAGGAAGAGAGTCTCTAGGAAGACCAAACTGTACCTCCTTGGAGCCTTATCACCACTGCGTTCAAACTAGAGCCCTTAAGCTGAGGATACCTTACCCTCGCCAAGAAGTTTTTCAGCTAAAAGAATCTGTCCTTTATTTCATGTCTGATACAGAAAAACTCCAGGTAGCTCTCAACAAAGTTAAACATGAAAAGAGCTCTTGGAAAAACAGGTACCGAATCCTCAATTTGGAGTGTACCAAGATTCAGGAACTGTTAAAAGAAAATGATGTTCTGATTAAGATATTAGAGCAACATGTTGTAGAAAGTCAGGAAGACCGAAGAAATCCGCTTGATCCTTTCACTTGGCAAAAGAGTGACAACCCGACAACTGCTGAAGAGCTCCGATCAAAGAAAAGGAAACTACTGAAACCAGCATCTGAGCTCTCTTCAGAAAGGACTCAGGATCCATAAGCTTAGCCATTTTCCTTATAGCACTTTGTAAAATACTGTACTTTTCCCTTTCTGCAATCTTTCAAATTCTATAAAACAAGGTCTCCACCCTCCACTGTATGATATTTGCAATCTATTTGTTGAAGTTTCTTTTTGATTAAAACAAAAACTAAAAATATATCATTGCATATCATTCATCATTCTCGCGCAACGCCTTCTTCTTATCTTTGAGTCTCACGTATGTGTCGCGATTCTAGAGTCAAACTGTCTCACTCATATAATACTCAGGCCAATCGACAAAAGAAATGGACGATCTCGAGGAAGAGAACAGAGAGCTGAGATAAGAATTCGACGCTCTAAAGGAAAGTTTGGAAAAACTTCACAATGACATGCAATCCCTGGCAGCAGCTCAGAGTGTCATACCCCAAATTTTGACAACTAAGATTCTCCATCATTGTGCAAATCATCATCACAATATGGATGAACCATCATGCCTCATTAGTCTCCCCAAAGATGGGCGAGCATCCACTACAATCAAATTTAGGGTTTCAGGCCCTCTCAGAGTTCTTAGACAAAGGATCAATCAAGGAATGACATGATCTTCAACTTGTCTAAACCTCTCAAACATCCACAATGGATCAAGAGGACTCCCACATCAAGAATCAAGCACAGGGCTGCAACCTTCTAAGTGGATCAAGCCTCAAGATCGCAAGTGTCACCAAATTAGGGTTTTGGTCGACCAACACCTCCAGATGGGAATTTTCCTCTGGGCATGAGCCAATGCTTCAAAGAAAAACCTATGATGCTCCAAGGGATCTCATGAACCCAATCATCAAGTCAATTTAGCCTCAGGGGATGCATTCATAAAAAAAAAATCAGGAATTAGGGTTTCTTGATCTAATTCACCCCTAAGTTGACTTTTGGGATAAAACATGAGCCAAGACCTCAAGAGGGTATTTGAGGGTCTCAAATACATCACATTGATCCATTTACAACAATGGATTGATCCAAGAAGCTTGAGCAACAAGTTTCAATTTCATCTGAACCACAGTTACGATTTCGCGGAAAAAGTCAACTATATCTTTGACTTTTGACTAGGACATGCTCCCAAACCCTAGGACATGATCCAATACATCCTATGACACCTATGGAATCAATCCATCAAGTTTGATTTAGGTCTAAGACTTGATTTCATAGAGGATCGCACAGTTTGTAATTCATCTGACAAAAAGTCAATTGTGCACAAAAGTCAACTTTGACTTTTTGATATTTTTTACAATTATGGTTTTTTAACCCTAAAATGATGTTAATGTGTGATTGGAATCATCATTCATCAAGAAAAATCAAGAAAAGTGGGATAACTTGTAAAAGGGGTAACCATAAAAAACTTAGAAATTTTCTAAGTTATGGAATAAAGTGGCTAGGGTACCAACTTTGGAGGATCATAACTCCTAAACCACAAGGCCATTTTTCCCCATCCAAAGCTGGATTTGTAGCCCTCATGGCTCTATACAAAAGCTTCAACTACACCTCATTCCAATTCATTATGGATTTTGAGTTATGGAATGATCAAAGTGGCTGAAAACATGAAATGCCACTTTTTCCAACACTTAGTGAAATTTTCACTAAGTCAGAATCTGCCTTCACTTTTTTCCAAATGTAGGGGCATTTTTCACTTGGATCCAAAAAGTATCAAAATCAACTATGATCAAACAGTTGTTGTATCATATAAGGGCTTGCCAAAATGGCCAAGAACTCCATCAAATTCCACTTGAGCCATGAGATATGACAATGGCAACATACCTTGCTGAAAACTGTCAAGGCAAGGCAGATTTTGGAGTTTTGCTCGATTTGCCAAACTTTTACAATTCCAAGCAACTCTATGCATCTGAACACCTCAAGGGGGGACCAAGGAGTAACCAACTCTGATCCCAAGCCTCCCAAGTCTTTGGAACCAAAAATAGCATGCCAAACCTAGAATTGCCTAAAAGGGCGACAAGACTCCAATTTTGGATTGAAGCATTAAATGCATACACCAAGGTGGAATGGACTGAGCCATTGCCAACTGAATTTAGTCAAGACTTATCCAAGACCAAGGGAACCAGCAGCCTGTGCCCTAACCTCTAGTCAATGGCTAGAGGAGACTTGGATTCTCATTGCTCAACATTGGCCAAACCTCTGCAGCAGTTGCCATTCACTATTGAAGCCAAAACAAACTTGTTGCACTATAAATAGACCTCATTTGTGATCAGTTTGAGTACACCAAAGCCATCAAACAGATGCTTTCCTCAAAATCTCCTTCTCACTTCCAAATTTGCCTTCCAAAGCAAGTCACTATCGGGTTTTGAGTTTGAGAGCAATTCCAATCAAACCAATCACGCACACACCTCATAAACATCATATAGAAGTGATCCAAACACTCACACAACATCTGGAACACCAAAATCACAAAATCACTAGCCAATTGGTCAAGCCTTTGACAGATTTGCAGTTGGGGTGCCATCTCAAGTTCCAGATCATTTCAATCCATTCCAAGCATCCAGACACACTCCATGGCACATAGGGAATCTATCCAGATCATTGTAACCTAGCTGTAACACCCCTAACCCAAAACTCGATCACCAGCTGCAAGAGGTGAGCATGAGCTCTTCTAACTCTATGATCCATGCAATTTTTGTTGCACAATAATTTGGCAGTATGTTCATAATCATGCATAGAGTGTTTACCCTCAATCAATTGCTTTGTATGAATCGTGCATGGAATTTGTGAACCTTCGTGCAGAATTTAGGGTTCTTGAGGTTTCTCTTTGATTTCTTACTCCATGCTTAAAATAAATGAAATTAAAGACCATAGACATGATCGTGAGGTTGAAACGAGTAGATTGATATGTAGATTGCATGATATAATCAAGTATTCAGTGAGATTGGATAGAAAATGCAAATCTGCAGAAACAGAGGAAGGGCGCGTGTTCTTGCCATGTTCTTGGCGCCCTTTTTCAAATATTTGAATATTTGAATTTTGTGATTTTATTTAATTGATTCAAAAATTTATTTCTCTCTGAGTTTTAATGATTTTGAGTTGATTCTTTTTTTAATAATTCACAAAAATGTTAAAATATTTTATTTTACCAAAAAATCCCAAAAAATATTATTTATTTCGTATAATTGATATTTTTACCAAGAATTAATATTTTAATTATTTTTGACATTTAAAATATTTTTTCCTTCTTGATTTTGCAAATTTTAATGATTTCTAATCATTTTGTAGGACAAAACATGATTTTTGAAACATTAATCCAAGATCACAATTTGTTTTCCACATGTTAAACAATTTTGATCATTTTAATTGAATTTTTTATTCAATTAAAATACATTTTGGAAACAAATTAGGGTTTTGATTAATTCAACCCTCATCAAACCTTTTAAAATCATTTTTGGGCCTCTAATGGAGTGTAAGACCCAATCCTTTGTAAATACAAACCTATTTTGGGCCTCAAATGTTGTATAAGTCCCGTTGTATTTCAAAAAGTTCGGCGCGATCATCGCCCGTTTAAAACATACCATCTGGGCCTCTCCTCGAGCTATAAGACAAATTTAAAATCATTTTGGGCCTCTAATAGAGTGTAAGACCCAATCCCCTTTTGAAACCAAAAATTTTTGGGCCTCAGCCATTGTATAAGACCCACAGTGTTTTCAAAACCTCGACGTGATCGTCGCCCTTTTCAAAATAAACCCTGGGCTTCTCCTTGAGCTATAAGACCCATCTTTGTTCACTTTCAATCATTTTTGGGCCTCTTGAGAGAGTGTAAGACCCATCCCCTTGTACAGAAAACCTTTCTTGGGCCTCAATCACTTGTATAAGTCCCTGTACAAAACGACAGTGGGATCACTGATAAAACCTTGGGCCTCTCCTTGAGCTGTAAGCCCCAACAATCTTTTCAAAGCACTTTCTCCTTTGATTTTGAATATAATATTGTTATCAAAGCTTTCTTTGTTGAACAACTAACCAAACAGTATGGAAGCTCTACAACCGCGTAAGTGTTTACCCGCTTTCATTTAACGTTTTCATATGTATATAACCGTACTGTGGCGCTGTTTTACTGTAAGTCTTCTTTCATAAACTTGTATCGACTGTGTAATACTAGTGTAGATATTTAGAGTTTCCCCGGCAACTACGTCTAGAACTAGACAAAACCTCGTCTCCTTACATCCGATGTTCTCCCGGATATTTCAACATAACCTAAAACCATGAGAATTTTCTTTACGACAATTTTAGATAACTAGATCTAAGAAATCTCCCCCTTGAACAGTTCATATACAGAAGGCCAATGTTCCAAGTGAAACCCCTTCTGGAACTGTTCATCAGCCTCCTCTTGGGCTTAGTGCAAGGACCCACAGGCTTCCTAAAAGCATCCCCGCCTCCTCTTGGGCGTTGTACAAGGACCCGTCGGCTTCTTAGAATTTTTCACAGCCTCCCCTTAGGCTTCGTATAATGATTCTTCCTCCGGGAAGATAGCCTCCTCTTGGGCTTCGTACAAATTGTCTCGTCGGCTTCTTAAAAGTTTTTCTCGCCTCCTCTTGGGCTTCGTACAAATTGTCCCGACGACCTCTTTAAGGTATAGGAACAGAAATTAGTCATCTTAATAGAACAGTCTTTCAAAGAGTCTAGATCTTCCTAAGGCGAACATACTGTCTCTTGATCTCTCTTAAGCATAGTGCAAAAGATAAAACTCTAGACTTGGACAGTCTAATCTCCTTGAGTCTCGAAGACATTCTCAAAGTTCCTTTCAAAAATAGGAAAAAACACCCGTAGACTTGGGCAGTCTCAATACCCTTCGGATTCTCCGTTTCCTTAAAAAACAGGAAATAATCCCGGTCCTCAGATCAAATGCACGAGTACAACATTACCCATATAAGAACTGATTTTCTCTTTTAACCAACATACTGGACATGTCACTCAACTGAAACAGTAACCCTAGCCTCTTCTTGGGCTTTGTACAATGATTCTCCCCAGCAGAGTTAACCTTTGTAGCCTTCATCTCGGGCTTTATACGAGATACAAAACACTCTCTTGTTGAGTATGAAAAGACTCTCTTGTTGAGGCGATCACCTTTAGCCATCATCTCGGGCTTTGTACGAGATACAAAACACTCTCTTGGTGAGTATAAAAGACTCTCTTATTGAGTCAAACATTTTTTAGCCTCCATCTCGGGCTTCGTACGAGATACTAAATCACTCTCTTGTTGAGGATAAAAGACTCTCTTGTTAGGTCAAACAATTTAGCCTCCATCTCGGGCTTCGTACGAGGTACAAAGACTCTCTTATAGAGTCAAACACTTTTAGCCTCCGTCTTGGGCTTCGTACAAGACACATACAAAAACACTCTCTTGTTGAGTCAACCCTTTTAGCCTCTATCTCAGGCTTCGTACGAGACACAAAAGCATCCTCTTGTTGGGTCAATAGCCTCCTCTTAGGCTTTGTATAAAGAAATCCCCGTTTGATTCAATCAACCTTTTAGCATCAAATCATGCTTTGATCACAACATACAAACATCAACAACTCCTTTTCCTCGTCTAATTGCTGTAAGCGGCAAGCCTCTACATTATTTACATCCACGCCACTGTCCCTCTTTTAGCATGAGAAATTCCTAAGGAAAGATGGCATTGCTCTAAACTGAGTTGAAGTCTTCTCCTTCAGGTTAAAAATCCCCTATAAAGGAAATTATGGCATTGTTGGATTCGCATATCCCAGTTAAAGTAATTCTCCTTTATAATTAGTCACCCAACAATTGTGACAAACAGACCCCTTTAGAGATGACAAATTCTCTCTAAAGTCAACACCCTTTTAGCTTCACATCTTGGGCTTCGAACAAGATACAAATAGACCCTTCAGCTTCACATCTTGGGCTTTGAACAAGATATAAACCACCTTTAGCTTCATGTTTTGGGCTTTGAACAAGACACCAAAACACCATTTCCTCCCATAGAATAGGAGGAACTACGATCGCTCTGATTTCCCTATCCCGGGAATACGTAGGCATAAGATTGACAAAGAATCTTAGCGAGCACTCTAATCGAAAAACTCCAAAGTCCCCTACCTCCAGCCAATCTAGCACAGTATCCCAACAAATTCCCCATGAACAATCCTGGTATTTCATTCTGAACAAAATAAGCAGAGAGAGACCCACGAACTAAAGCCGCATCTGTAAACCAACAGTTTTGACTGTTTAACCTCAGTTTGCAAGCAGGGTTAATTGGAGACATCTATTTCCCTTCATTCATCAGCTTCAATAGGATAAAAAATGAATCGAACTGTAGTACCAAAGCGATAGTGATTCGAAACCACAAAAACCGTGCTACAAAAAAATGGCGACCACAGTGGGAGAGACTTGTTCTTCTCCCGTCTCTTAGGAGGAAACCTTAAGTTTAGACAATTTCACAGGAAAAATGGCACCCACCGTGGGGACAAACAAAGGAATTTTGTCTCTCTTATCTCTCTGGTTGAAACCTTCTCTTACGACGAGTCCTTGGGGTTCATAAGGTATCACCTAATGACTGTTTCATTGGGGAATGTCATTATTGCTAGGATCGGCCCTCACTAGGATCTTAGATCAAAAACCTTTAAGTTGGGAAGGTACCACAGAATGGCGACTCCGCCGGGGAGCCATTTTCTGTTAGGATCATATGATTCATAGCTCTTAAAAAGTCTAGGATATTAGGACAAATATATATACTGCTTTTCCTAATTGATATCTGTGTTTATTTTTCTGCTAATGGGAATGCGTGTGATGCCGCATGTGGAAAGATTGAGTATACACCTAGGAAAAACCTCTTTCAGTAGTGCAGAAGCTATCGAAAATAGTTGTCACGCGATACTACCCTCTTATGAGATTCTTCGAAATACATCACCTAGCACGGTTCCCGACCCGCTGATGTTATCTCGACAAGAATCAATGATTTTGAGAAACAGGTACAAAAATCACTAGTATAAACCTTTGGGATGGGTAGAGCCTTGACTTCATGACACCGACCCTTTGACCCCATGTTTTTTCTATGTTTTTGTGTGCTGCATTCATGCATTCATTTTAAAAACATTAAAACAAAAAAAATCTTCTCTTCTAGTCTCTCTTTTTCAAATTAAACTAAGACAATGATTGCATATGTCAGAGAGAAAAGGATTGCGCTCATGGATTTCGGTAGAAGAAAAACTCACAAGTATACCTTCAAGGTTCCAAAACTAGAGGATTTGAGAGGATTAGCAAGGATGATCACTAACCCTGACGTTTTCAGAGCCAAGTACGGAGGTATGTTACCTTTGTTAAGGGTCCATGTAATTGAAGGAATCCTGGAGGCACTCGTTCAGTTTTACGATCCGATCTATCACTGTTTCACATTCCCGGATTACCAGCTCGCATCAACGCTGGAGGAGTATTCTCATCTGATTGATCTACCCATTACTGATCAAGCTCCCTTTTCTGGATTGGAAGAAATTCCAAAGGATTAAATCATTGCAAGAGCAATTTATTTGGACGAATCAGAAGTCAGGACTCACCTGACCACCAAGGGAGGAATCCCAGGTTTACCAGCCAAGTTTCTGGTAAAGAAGGCTATGTACTTTGCTAGTATAGGAAACGTGACTGCTTTTGAAAGCATCTTTGTTTTGCTCACCTACGGGTTATTTCTGTTTCCCAACATTGATAACTTCGTCGATATCAACGCGCTTAAGGTTTTTCTCATTGGAAACGCCGTACCAACCTTACTCGCATATGCGTATCATTCTGTACACTTAAGGAATTTATACAGCGGAGGAATGATCACGTGCTGTGTACCCCTGCTATATAAATGGTTTATCTTCCATTTGCCTAAGTCTGCCGCTTTTTGGGATCATAAGAGTGCCTTACGTTGGTCGCAGAAAATCATGTCTCTTACCAACTCTGACATCGATCGGTACAATCGAATCTATGACGGGATCAAAATCATTGACCGTTGTGGAAATTTCCCCAACGTACCCCATATAGGAACTAAGGGAGGAATCAATTACCATCCAGTTTTAGTTCGTCGTCAATTTGGATACCCGATGAGGCATGTCCCGCGTAATGCTCAGCTGGAAGGTCTTTTCTTCAAGGAAGGAGAAAGTGACAGGGCACTAAAGATGGAAATAGTGCACACTTGGAAACATGTTCATAAGAAAGGACGAGAGTCTCTAGGAAAACCGGACTGTGTCTCGGTGGAGCCTTATCTCCACTGGGTACAAACTAGAGCTCTCAAGCTAAAGATGCCTTATCCTCGTCACAGAGTTCTTCCGCCAAGGGAATCTGTCATGTACTTCATGACTGAAAGGGAAAAACTTCAGGTTACTCTCAACCAAGTTCAACCGGAGAGAAGGTATTGGAAGAACAAGTACCGCATTCTCAATGTGGAGTGTACCAAAATACAGCAACTACTGAAAGATAAGGATGCTCTAATTGAGATTTTGGAGCAACATGCTGTAGAAAATCAGGATGACCCAAGGAATTTGCTTGCTCCTTTCACTTGGCAAAGGAATGACAACCCGACAACGGTCCAAGAGCCCCGGTCCAAGAAAAGGAAAGTACCAGAATCAGCACCCGAGTTCTCCTCAGAGAGGACTCGGGACCCATTTGCTTAGGTTTCTGTTTCCGCGCCTTGTAATTTAATGTATTTCCATTTCCGCAATCCTTTGAATTCAATAAAACGGGGGTGTCCCCACTGTTCGATATTTGCAATCTAATTGTCGAAGTTTATTTTGATTAAACAAAAAAACAATTAATGTAATCATTTCATTCATCATTCTCACGTCACGTATTCTTCTTACCTACGAATCTCAAGTTTGTGTCTCGGTTCTAGAGTCAAACTGTCTCATTCGTACAATACTCGGGCCAATCGTCAGAAAAAGATGGATGATCTCGAGGAAGAGAACAGAGAGTTGAAAGAAGAGATCGACACTCTGAAAGAGGATATGAGAAAGCTTCGTAACGACATGCAAGCCATGGCAGAAGCTCAGCTACAAAGAACTGTGATCTCAGAGATCACCTCAATGCCCATAGTGGAGAAGTATGATCCTAGGTATCAAATGCCGAAAGATCGTCCCTAGGGCATGCCTATTAACTATATCCCGAAAGGATATGTTCCGCCGATCATTGAAGATCAGGGAGCCGCAGCAGGAGCCGCTGAGCCTAAAGGTTACAAACTTCGGGAAAGCGAAGATGCCAGGGGCATGACAGCAACTCCTGAAGGTTACAAACTTTGGGAGGCACCGAGAGTCTCAGCCATAATGACTATACCACCGCCTGGGTACACACTGTCCCGGAAGGAAAGATTCCACAGATACCTTCTAGTAGAAAGGAAAGTATGTTCGATAGAATGGATGAATTCCAGGAGCAGTTCCTGAAAATGCAGAAGGAACTGCAAGCTATTCGTGGTCAGGATTTATTTGGAAAAGACGTCGCAGACCTTTGTTTGGTCCCCAATGTGAAAGTCCCGCACAAATTCCAAGTGCCCGACTTTGAAAAATACAAGGGTAACTCTTGCCCTCAAAGCCATTTGGTGATGTACGCTCGGCGAATGTCAGCTCAGACAAAGAACCAGGATCTGCTGATTCACTACTTTCAGGATAGTTTAACATGTGCCACATTAAAATGGTACATAGGTTTAAACCGCACTACGATTAGCACTTTCAGAGATCTTGGCATTGCCTTCGTCCAACAATATAAATACAATTTGGACATGGCACCAAACAGAGATCAACTAAGATCAATGTCACAAAAAGACAAGGAAACCTTTAAGGAATACGCTCAGAGATGGCGTGAAATTGCCGCTCAGATTTGTCCACCTCTTGAGAAAAAGGAGATGACAAAGATTTTCTTAAAGACCTTGAGCTCCTTTTACTACGACAGAATGGTCGCCAGTGCGCCCAGTGACTTCACCGAGATGGTGGGCATGGGAGTTCGTCTTGAGAAAGCCGTTCGAGAAGGACGTTTAGTAAAAGACGTTGGATTAACAAGTAGTACAAAACGATACGGTAGTGCTCTCCCTAAGAAAATAGAGCAAGATATTGGGAATATCTCTCTCGGAAAGCAAAGGCGACGTTACCAACCAGTAGCAGCTGTAACTCTTGCTATCAATCCTGCGCCTGATCCTACGTATCAGCCTCAGGTTACGCAGAGCCAACCGAACCAACAGCAATTTCAGCAAAGGACACAACAGCCTCTTCAGCAGGCTCGTCCTCAATACAACAACAACCGTACAACGCGGCCACCAGGATTTGATCCTATACCCGTATCGTACGCAGAATTATTTCCGTTACTACTGGCCAAGGGACATGTCCAGACTGAGTCTCCTCTTACAGTACCGGAAAATCCACCTTTTTAGTTTAAGGTGGATCAGACTTGCCCTTATCACAAGGAGGACCGGGGCATAACATAGAGAGCTGTCTCAGTTTCAAATCCGACGTGCAAAAGCTTGTTAGGAGCGGGGTCTTATCTTACAAAGATACGAATCCGAATGTTCTCACGAACCCACTGCCTCAACACGAGAAGGCTGCATTCAATTTGATAGAGGGAGAGTCTAACAACACCTATCAAATTCACGATGTACTCTTATTGAGGGCCAACTTGGTCAAGATGCATTGTAGACAGAGTGGATATGGCCATGTGCCACCTCATAATTATCACCAGTGTGATATCTGCTATAAAAGTAATCAAGGATGTTCTGTGGTGCAATCAGCTCTACAGGAACAGATGGATCTCGGATGGATCCAAGAGCACTGAGTTCATGGAGTTAACATGGTTTATACGAATTCCAACATCATTCAAAACCACGATATCCGTGCGATGAATGTCAACCTGGTGGCAATGCACTCAAGGCAAAGCCAATATCATAATCTGCTGCGGCATGAGTACAATTCCTGTCTGACTTTCTCGGTAAACAAACAGGGATGCTCTTTCATACAGGAGGCCCTCCAGCGTTAGATGGATCTTGGATGGATTCAAGACTACCATGATAGGAATCATTATCAAATCAACATGATTTAAATCTTCGATATTCGCTTGATGAATACCAGCCTGGTGGAGTTACATGCTAAACAGGTCCGGCTCGGGTTCCTGGTATCACATGATTATTAGGGTTGTAAAGCGGGTTGCGAAGATGATCAGGGTTGTGCCCTTGTCCAGGAAACACTTCAGCACTTGTTGAACCACTGGTGGCTTCCAATCTTTATGGATGAAGACACCCAGCAAATTAGTATCACTAACGGGAATCCTACTAGATATCAAAGTCAGGATGTTCGTTCGATGGAAACAGATCTAGTAAGGTTACACTGTATTCAAAGGGGACGTGGCCAAGTGCCACTACACAACTATGAGCGGTGCGGAGTTTGCTCAGTGGATAATCAAGGATGCTACCTCGTGCGACCATCCCTTCAAAGTCAGTTGGACCGCAAAGAGATTCAACCATGGTCAAGTTATGGATCAGTCAACTACTTCGCTGATCAAATCAAGGACGTTGTCGTAATCTCTGATCATCAGAGGACTAGGGATGTTTGTACCATTATCCCTCTACTTGACGAATCGAGAGTTCCCAACCGGGAACAGATCGAAATTACTTACGATGGTCAAAAAAATCAGAAGGCTCCCATAGTCATTTATCTACCGGGACCACTACCGTATGAATCAACTAAGGTTATCCCTTACAAATATGGTGCAACAACAACTGAGAATGGAAAGGAAATTTCGTTACCCTCCGTCGTGAATATTGCAGACATCAGTCGAGTAACACGAAGCAGTCGAATCTTCAACTGAGGAGTTGGAGAACCCAGCAAAGAAAAGGAACCTCAGACAAAAGTTCCCAATCCACCAGTCGGTCAATCTAGTAATCCCGACCTTTCAAAAAACAATGATGAGATGCTGAAGCTCATCCAAAAGAGTGAATACAACATTGTTGATCAGCTGTTACAAACTCCTTCAAAGATCTCTGTGCTATCACTTTTACTCAGTTCTGAAGCCCACATAGATGCTCTACAGAAAGTCTTAGAGCAGGCCTATATGGAACAGGATGTGTCAATACGACAGTTCGATAGCATCATCTCTAACATCACTTCCTGCAACAACTTAGGATTCAGTGATGAGGATTTGCCAGAGGGGGGCAAAAGCCATAACATGGCGCTCAACATTACAGTCAACTGCCAGGACGATGCTTTAGCCAACGTACTTGTAGACACAGGGTCAGACCTGAATGTTATGCCGAAGTCCACTTTGATGCAATTATCATTCAAAGGACCTCCGATGAGAGGCAGTGAGGTCGTCGTCAAAGCATTTGACGGATCCAGAAAAACGGTTATTGGCGAAGTCGACCTTCCCATAACTATTGGTCCTCACACTTTCCAAGTCACTTTCTAGGTCATGAACATCCGGGCAACATACAGTTGTTTATTAGGAAGACCTTGGATACATCAGGCTGGGGCGGTCACTTCGACCCTCCACCAAAAGCTAAAGTTCGTCCAGAACGGCCAACTCGTCACGGTTTGTGGAGAACAGGCCTTGCTCGTGAGCAACTTGTCATTGTCTACTTGTGTAGAACCCGAGGAGGTTGTTGGGACTCAGTTCCAAGCGCTTACGGTGAGCAATGAGAATCAATCAGAGAAAGGAACCTCGATTTCCTCATACAGAGATGCTCTCAAAGGGATAAAAAATAACAATGCAAAAGGATAGGGACAACTTGTCATTCCCACTGATAACAAAACAAAGAAGGGTCTTGGTTTTTCTGCAACCTGCTGTCATACCCCAAATTTTGACCACTAAGATTCCCCATCATTGTGAAAATCATCATCACAATATGGATGAACTATCTTGCCTCATCAGTCTCCCCAAAGATGGGTGAACACTTACTACAATCAGAATTAGGGTTTCAAGCCCTCTCAGAGTTCTTAGACAAAGGATCAATCAAGAAATGACATGATCTTCAACTTGTCTAACCTCTCAATTATCTAAAAGGGATCAAGAGGACTCCCACTTTAAGGATTAAGCACAAGGCTGCTCCCTTCCATGTGGATCAAGCCTCAAGATCGCCAGTGTCACCAAATTAGGGTTTGGTCGACCAGGGCCTCCAGATGGAAATTTTCCTCTGGGCATGAGCCATTGCTTCAAAGCATAACCTATGATGCTCCAAGGGACATCATAAACCCAATCATCAAGTCAATTTAGCCTCAGGGGATGCATTCATCAAAAATCAGGAATTAGGGTTTCTTGACCTAATTCACCCCTAAGTTGACTTTTGGGACAAATCATGAGCCAAGATCTCAAGACATGATTTGAGGGTCTCCAACATACTACATTGATCCATTTACAACAATGGATTAATCCAAGAAGCTTGAGCAACAAGTCTCAATTTCATCAGAGCCACAATTAGGGTTTCGCGAGAAAAGTCAACTGTAGCTTTAACTTTTAACCAGGACATGCTCCCAAACCCTAGGACATGCTTCAAAATACCCTATAATACCCATGGAACATGTCCATCAAGTTTGATTTAGGTCAAAGGCAAGATTTCCTAGGGGATCGCACAATTTGGAATTCATTTGATAAAAAGTCAACTGTGCACAAAAGTCAAACTTTGACTTTTTGAGATTTTTCACTTTTATGGTTTTTAAACCCTAAAATGATGTTAATGTGTGACTTGAATCATCATTCATCAAGAAAAATCAAGAAAAGTTGGATAACTTGTAAAAGGGGTAACCATAAAAACTTAGAAAATTTTCTAAGTTAGGAAATAAAGTGGCAAGGGTTCCAACTTTGGAGGATCATAACTCCTAAACCACAAAGCCATTTTTCCCCATCCAAAGCTTGATTTGTAGATCTCATGGCCCTCTACAAAAGAAAAAAATGACCCCCTCCAAATTCCTTTTGGATTTTGAGTTATGGTTGGATCAAAATCACTAAAAACATGAAAGTACAACTTTTCCAACACTTAGAAAAATTCTGGGCAAGGCAGATTTTGTGTTGAAACACCAAAACTTGTGGGATTTTTTCACATAGATGCAAGCTGAATCAGTTCCAAAGATAAACATCAATGTTGTTGTGCATGTTGCCTACAATCCAAGCAACTCATTGGCATGAAACCATTCTACTTGAGCCAAGAGTTATGGCTGCTACAACACACCATGCCAAGGCTGCCATGAAAAATCAGTTTGTGAGTTTTCTTGCCATCCACGATTTCTGAGTCAAAAGTAATGATCACTATGCCACATGCATCCAATCTGATCATAAGCCAAATGATCCAACTGATAGGGTTAAGTCCAAAGGCCAAGGAATCTTCCAACTTGAGATTAATGCATTTTGGCATATATGCCTTGAAATTCAAAGGCATTTATGTGAAATAGGGCACTTTCAACAAAGTCACTCTACTTAGTCAAGTTCTCTGATTAAACAACAATAAAAACATCTGAAGAATGTGAATTTGGTCAAGGTATAGCCCTGCTCTTGGGAGGGGCTAGGTTGCCTTGTGTGAGAAGAAATGCCACTAAGCCAAAGCCTTTGAATGTGATATGATCCAGTCACCATTCACTATTCCTCCAATACAAGAGTTGATCACCTATAAATAGAGGTTCCAATGGATCATTCAACTCACACCAAAGCCAGTTATAGCACTGCTTTCTCTCATTCTCTCTTAAGTGCCAAGTTTTCTTGTTTTTGAGCAACCACTATCGGGTTTTGAGTTGTAGCCATAAGCAATCTATTCCAATTGCCCAGACACATCACATATGATGTATTGGAGGTGTCCAAACACTTAAACACTAACTGTAACACCCCCAGCTCAAAATCACCTATCAACCTAGCCATTATGCTTCAATTATGCAGTTGGAGTGCTCAAGCTTGATCCAAAGACTTCCAATGTGTTCCAAAGCTTGCAACACACTCCACAACATCCATTGAAGCTGTTCAGATCATCACAACCTATCTGTAACACCTCCAACTCAAAAATCAAATTGCTCTTGCTGTCACGACCTTCAAGTAAGCCTAAAGTTTGTCATCTTTTAATCTATGCATATTTCCTCGCATAATACTTTTGCCAAATGTTCATAATCATGCATAGAATGTTTCCCCTCAATTAATTGCTTTGTTTGAATTGTGTATCAAAATTCTCAGCCTTCATGCAAATTTTAGGGTTCTTGAGGTTTTGTCTTGATTTCTTATTCCATGTTAAAAATAAATGAAATTAAAGACCATAGACATGATCGTGAGGTTGAAACGAGCAGATTGATAGGTGGTTTGCATGATATAATCAAGTATTCAGGGAGATAGGAGAGAAAATGCAAATCTGGGCAAGACCCAGAACACGCGCGTGTTCGTGGGTGTTCCAGGCGCCCTTTTTTGAAAATTCAAATATTTTAATTTTGTGATTTTATTTAATTGATTCAAAAATTAATTTCTCTCTGAGTTTTAATGATTTTGAGTTGATTCTTTTTTTTAATAATCCACAAAAATGTTAAAATATTTTATTTTATCAAAAAATCCCAAAAATATTATTTATTTCATATAATTGATATTTTTGCAAAGAATTAATATTTTAATTGTTTTTGACATTTAAAATATTTTTTTCCTCTTGATTTTGTAAATTTTAATGACTTCTAATCATTTTGTAGGTCAAAACATGATTTTTGAAACATTAATCCAAGATCACAATTTGTTTCCACATGTTAAACAATTTTGATCATTTTAATTGAATTTTTTATTCAAATAAAATACATTTTGGAAACAAATTAGGGTTTTGATTAATTCAACCCTCACAAATTTCTTTTCAAACACTTTTGAGTCTCTAATAGAGTGTAAGACCCAAGCCTTTTTGTAAAATAACCTATTCTTGGGCCTCACTTATTGTATAAGTCCCTCCGGGTATTTTCAAAAACTTTGGCGCGATCGTCGTTTTGTACACAAATAACCTTGGGCCTACCCTCGAGTAGTAAGACCCATTCTTCTTTTTAAAACCTTTTGGGCCTCTAATAGAGTGTAAGACCCAACCCCTTTTGTAAATACATAAACTTTTTGGGCCTCACTTATGGTATAAGTCCCGTTGTATTTCCAAAAGTTCGACGCGATCATCGTCCGTTGAAAAAACAAACTTTGGGCCTCTCCTAGAGCTATAAGACCCATTCAAAACCATCTTTTGGGCCTCTATTAGAGTGTAAGACGCAATTCCCTTTTAACCAAAACAAATTTGGGCCTCAGAGATTGTATAAGTCCCTCTGTGTTAAAAGAAAATCTCGGCGCGATCGCCATTTCAAAACGAAAAATCATCTGGGCCTACCCTCGTGTTATAAGCCCCATTCTTTTTAAACTCTTTGGGCCTCTTGAGAGAGTGTAAGACCCATCCCTTTGTACAGAAAATGTTTCTTGGGCCTCAGTCACTTGTATAAGTCCCTGTATAAATTCAAACTCACAGTGCGATCACTGATAAAACCTTGGGCCTCTCCTTGAGCGGTAAGCCCCGACATTTTTCAAAATACTTTCTCCTTTGATTTTGAATATAATATTGTTATCAAAGTTTTCTTTGTTGAACAACTAACCGAACAGCATGGAAGCTCTACAACCGAGTAAATGGTTATATGCTTTCTTTATCCGCTTTCATATACATATAACTGTATTGTGGGGCTGTTTCACTGTAAGTCTTCTTTCATAAACTCATATCAATTATGTAATACTAGTATAGATATTTAGAGTTTCCCCGGCAACTACGTCTAACACTAAGCCCTGTTGATTACTCTTAAAATAGACAAAACTAGATCCCCATAGGATTACCAGACACAGTCTTCCCTCCTCTTGGGGTTAAACAATATGGAGACGTGAAAGGCAGCATTCTCAGTGAACCCTTTCATAGACTGTCACCTTTAGAAATCGTCAAAGAAACTCTATTCCCCAGAGATGATCTTTTCTCCGCGAATGGCATCTCTTGAGTTTCTTCCAAATTCTCGAACTTTCCTGGCTTGATCTATTCTCTGTGAATAGTCTGTCTTGAATTTCTCGGGGTTTGGGGACCCACAGGCTTCTTAAAAGCATCCTCGCCTCCTCTTGGGCGTTGTACAAGGACCCGTCGGCTTCTTAGAAGTATTCACAGCCTCCTCTTAGGCTTCGTATAAATGATTTCTTCCTCCGGGAATGATAGCCTCCTCTTGGGCTTCGTACAAATTGTCCCTCGGCTTCTTAAAAGTTTCCAGCCTCCTCTTGGGCTTCGTACAAATTGTCCTGACGACCTCCTAGAGGTATAGGAACAGAAATTAGTCATCCTAATAGAACAGTCTTTCAAAAAATTCTAGCTCTTGCTACTGCTGTTTCTTTAAGCATAGTACAAAAGATGAAACTCTAGACTTGGACAGTCTAATTCCCTTAAGTCTCAAAGACATTCTCAAGCTCCTTTCAAAACTAGGAGATGAAACCCGTAGACTCGGACAACCTCAATACCCTTTGGATTTCCCATTTCCTTAAAGAACAAGAAATAACCCGGATCCTCGAATCAAATCCCTGAGCGCAAACAGTACTCATATAAGAACTGATTTTCTCTTTATCCAACATACTGGACCTGTCACTAAACTGAAACAGTTACAATAGCCTCCTCTTGGGCTTTGTACAATGATTCTCCCCAGTGGAGCTAACCTTTCCAGACTCCCCTATTGGGTCAAACTTTTAACATCCATCTCGGGCTTCGTACGAGATACAAAAACACTCTCTTGTTGAGTATAAAAGATTCTCCTGTTGAGTCAAACCTTTGTTGCATCCATCTCGGGCTTCGTACGAGATATAAAACACTCTCTTGTTGAGTTTAAAAGACTCTCTTACAGAGTCACTTCCCTTTTAGCCTCCACCTCGGGCTTCGTACGAGATACAAAAGCACTCTCTTGTTGAGTCCAACCCCTTTAGCCTCTCTCTCGGGCTTCGTACGAGACACATACAAATTCCCTCTTGTTGGGCCAATAGCCTCCTCTTAGGCTTTGTATAAGAAAAACCCTTGTTGAGCCAATCAACCTTTTAGCATCAAAACTGTGCCTCGTTCACAGTAAACAAACATCAACAACTCCTTCATCTAATTGCTATAAGCGGCAAGCCTCTAGATTATTTACATCCATGCCACTGTCCTTCTTTTAGCATGAGAAATTCCTAAGGAAAGATGGCATTGCTCTACACTGAGTTAAAGTCTTCTCCTTCAGGTTAAAACCCCCTTATAAAGGAAATTATGGCATTGCTAGGATTCGCATATCCCGGTTAAAGTAATCCTCCTTTATAGTCAGTCACCCAACAGTTGTGACAAACAGACCCCCTTTAGAGATGACAAATTCTCTCTAAAGACAACACCCTTTAGCTTCACATCTTGGGCTTCGAACAAGATACAAATAGACCCTTCAGCTTCCCATCTTGGGCTTTAAACAAGATATAAACTACCTGTTTAGCTTCACGTCTTGGCCTTTGAACAAGACACCAAAACACCATTTTCCTCCCATAGAATAGGAGGAACTACGATCACTCTGATTTCCCTATTTCGGTAAACGGGAATACGTAGGCATAAGATTGAAAGAAAACTCTTAGCGAGCACACTCAACAAAAACCCAAAATCCCGTACTTTCACATATCAATCGAAAAGCATCAGTCCTAACATCCTACCAAAAGCCTAGACACTGTTTTTTTAACAAAATAACCTAAGAGAGACCCACAATCTTAATAACATCTGTAAACCAACAGTCATCTGTTTAAACTCAGTTTGCAAGCAGGATAAAAAATGAATCGAACTGTAGTACCAAAGCGATAATGCTTCGCAACCACGTCCAAAATCGCTCACTAACAGAAAAATGGCGACTTCACTGGGGATAACGAGATCTTGTTCTCTTTCCGTCTCTTAGGTAGAAACCTTGAAAAAAAAGTGGCGCCCATCGTGGGGCCGGTTATCCTTTCTTTTCTTTTTTTCCTAGGGACTTCATTGGGGTTAAGATTTGTTGACTTCACTAGGATCTTAGGTCAAAAACCTTTAAAGTTGGGAAGGTACCACAAAATGGCGACTCCGCTGGGGAGCCATTTTTGTCAGGAACATAGGATTCATAGCTCTTTAGAGTCTAGGACTTTAGGATAAATATATATACTGCTTTTCCTAATTAACATACGTGTTTATTTTTCTGCTAATGGGAATGCGTGTGATGCCGCATGTGGAAAGATTGAGTATACACATAGGAAAATCACCTTTTTTTGTAGTGCGGAAGCTATTGGGAATAGCTGTTACGCGATAAACCACCCTCTTCTGAGGTTTCTTTGATGGACATCACCTAGCACGATTCCCGACCCGCTGGTGTTCTCAGGAATCAATGATTTTGAGTGACAGGTACAAAAAATTACCCGTAGAAAACCTTTGGGGGGGGGGGGGTGGGTAGAGCCTTGACTTCATGACACCAACCCTTTGACCCCATGTTTTTTCTATGTTTTTGTGTGCTGCATTCATGCATTCATCTAAAAAACATTAAAACAAAAAAAAATTTCTCCTCTAGTCTCTCTTTTTTGCAAATTAAACTAAGACAATGATTGCAAATGTCAGAGAAAAAAGGATTGCGCTAATGGATTTCGGTAGAAGGAGAACTCATAAGTATACCTTCAAGGTTCCAAAACTAAAGGATTTGAGAAGTTTAGTAAGGATGATCACTAACACTAAAGCTTTCAGATCCAAATACGGAGGTCTGCTACCCCTGTTAAGAGTCCATGTGATTGAAGGAATCATGGAAGCAGTCATTCAGTTTTACGATCCAGTTTATCACTGTTTCACATTTCCGGATTACCAGCTCGCACCAACGCTGGAGGAGTATCCTCACCTGACCGATCGGCACATTACTAATCGAGCTCCATTTTCTGGACTGGAAGAAATTCCAAAGGTTCAGACCATTGCACGAGCAATTTATTTGGATGAGTCGGAAGTCAAGACTCACCTGACCACTAAGGGTGGCATCCAAGGTTTGCCAACCCAATTCTTGATAAAGAAGGCCTTGTACTTTTCCAGTATAGGGAACGTGACTGCTTTTGAAAGCATCTTTGTTTTGCTCACCTACGGGTTATTTCTGTTTCCCAACATTAATAACTTTGTAGATATCAATGCCATTAAGGTTTTTCTTATTGGAAACCCTGTGCCAACTTTGCTCGCGGACGCGTATCATTCTGTACACTTAGGGAATTTGTACAACACGTGTTGTGTACCCCTGCTATATAAATGGTTTATCTCCCACTTGCCTAAGTCTGCTGCATTTTGGGATCATAAGAGTGTCTTACGTTGGTCGCAGAAAATCATGTCTCTTACCAACTCTGATATAGATTGGTGTAATAAGATTTATGAGGGAATCAGGATCATTGACCGTTGTGGAAACTTCCCCAACGTCCCCCTCATAGGAACTAAAGGAGGAATCAACTACCATCCGGTATTAGTTCGTCGTCAATTCGGATACCCGATGAGGCATGTCCCACGTAATGGTCATGTGGAAGGTCTTTTCTTCAAAGAAGGAGAAAAAGACAGAGCACTAAAGACGGAAATAGTGCACGCTTGGAAACATGTTCACAAGAAAGGACGGGAGTCTCTAGGAAAACCGGACTGTGTCTCGGTAGAGCCTTATCTCCACTGGGTACAAACTAGAGCTCTCAAGCTAAAGATGCCTTATCCTCGTCACGGAGTTCTTCCACCAAGGGAGTCTCTCATGTACTTCATGACTGAAACGGAAAATCTTCAGGTTACTCTCAACAAAGTTCAACGGGAAATGAGGTCTTGGAAGAACAAGTACCGCACCCTCAATGTGGAGTGTATCAAAATACAGCAACTACTGAAGGATAAGGATGCTCTGATCGAGATTTTAGAGCAACATGTTGTGGATAATCAGGATGACCAAAGGAATTTGCTCGCTCCTTTCACCTGGCAAAGGAATGACAACCAGACAACGGCCCAAGAGCCCCGGTCCAAGAAAAGGAAAGTACCAGAATCAGCACCCGGTTTCTCCCCAGAGAGGACTCGGGACCCCTTAGCTTAGGTTTCTGTTTCCGCACCTTATAATCTACTGTATTTCTATTTTCGCAATCCTTTGAATTCAATAAAATGGGGTTTCCCCACTGTTTGATATTTGCAATCTAATTGTCGATGTTTATTTTGATTAAACAAAAAAAACAATTAATATAATCATTGCATTCATCATTCTCACGTCATGTATTCTT
Source organism: Lathyrus tuberosus (assembly GCA_022829125.1). NCBI lineage: Eukaryota > Viridiplantae > Streptophyta > Magnoliopsida > Fabales > Fabaceae > Lathyrus > Lathyrus tuberosus. The sequence goes on from JALAZF010000003.1 coordinate 10,512,914, forward strand.
CTTACCTACGAATCTCACGTTTGTGTCTCGATTCTAGAGTCAAACTGTCTCATTCGTACAATACTCGGGCCAATCGTCAGAAAAAAGATGGATGATCTCGAGGAAGAGAATAGAGAGTTGAGAGATGAGATCGACGCTCTGAGAGAGGATATGAGAAAGCTTCAAACGACATGCAAGCCATGGCAGAAGCTCAGCTACAAAGGACTATGATCTCGGAGATCGCCTTAACGCCCATAGTGGAAAAGTATGATCCTAGGTATCAAATGCCGAAAGATCATCCTTGGGGCATGCCTGTTAATTATATCCCAGAAGGATATGTTCTGCCGATCACTGAAGATCAAGGAATCACAACAGGAACCGCTGGGCCTGAAGGTTACAAACTTCGGGAAAGCGAAGATGCCAGGGGCATGACAGCAACTCCTGAAGATTACAAACTTCGGGAGGCACCGAGAGTCTCGGCCATAACGACTATACCACCGCTCGTGGTACACACTGTCCCGGAAGGACAGATTCCATAGATACCTTTTGATGGAACTGACAACATGTTCGAAAGAATGATTGAGTTCCAGGAACAATTCCTGGGAATGCAGAAAGAACTGCAGGCCCTTCGCGGTCAGGATTTATTTGGAGAGGACGCCGCAGACCTTTGCTTGGTCCCCAATGTGAAAGTTCCGCACAAATTCCAGGTGTCCGACTTTGAAAAATACAAGGGTAACTCTTGCCCTCAGAGTCACTTGGTGATGTACGCTCGACGAATGTCAACTCAGATAGAGAATCAGGACCTATTGATTCACTACTTTCAGGATAGTTTAACCGGTGCCGCATTAAAATGGTACATGGGTTTAAACCGCGCCACGATCAGCACTTTCAGAGATCTTGGCACTGCCTTCGTCCAACAATACAAGTACAATTTGGACATGGCACCCAACAGAGATCAACTCAGATCAATTTCACAAAAGGACAAGTAAACCTTTAAGGAGTACGCTCAGAGGTGGCGTGAGATCGCCGACCAAATTTGTCCACCTCTTGAGGAAAAAGAGATGACAAAGATCTTCTTAAAGACCTTATGCTCATTTTACTATGACAGAATGGTTGCCAGTGCGCCCAGTGATTTCACTGAAATGGTCGGTATGGGAGTTCGTCTTGAGGAAGTCGTCCGGGAAGGACGTTTAGTAAAAGATGCTGGATCATCGAGTAGTACAAAACGATACGGTAGTGCTCTCCCTAACAAAAAAGAGCAAGATATTAGGAATATATCTCTCGGAAAGCAAAGGCGACGTTATCAACCAGTAGCAGCTGTGACTCCTGCTATCAACCCTGTGTCTGCTCCTACGTATCAGCCTCAGGTTGCGCAAAGCCAACCTAATCAGCAAAGGACACAACAGCCTCTTCAGCAGGCTCGTCCTCAATACAACAACAACCATACAACGCGGCCATCAGGATTTGATCCTATACCCGTATCGTACGCAAAACTATTTCCGTTACTACTAGCCAAGGGGCACATCCAGACTAAGTCCCCTCTTACAGTACCAGAAAATCTGCCTTTTTGGTTTAAGGTAGATCAGACTTGCCCTTACCATCAAGGAGGATCAGGGCATGACATAGAGAACTGTCTCAGTTTCAAATCCGACGTGCAAAAGCTTGTTAGGAGCAGGGTCTTATCTTTCAAAGATACGAATCCGAATGTTCTCACAAACCCGCTGCCTCAACATGAGAAAACTACAGTCAACCTAATAGAAGGAGAGTCTAACAATGTCTATCAAATTCACGATGTACTCTTGTTAAGAACCAATCTGGTCAAGATGCATTGTAGACAGAGCGGGTATGGGCATATACCACCTCATAATTATCATCAGTGTGATATCTGCTCTAAAAGCAATCAGGGATGTTCTATGGTGCAAGCAGCTCTACAGGAGCAGATGGATCTTGGATGGATCCAAGAGCATCGAGTCTGTGGGGTCAACATGGTCTATACAAATTTCGACGTCATTCAAAACCACGACATCCATGCGATGAATGTCAACCTGGTGGCGATGTACTCAAGGCAAATCCAGTATCATAATCTGCCGCGTCACGATTACAGTTCTTGTCTGACTTGCTTGGTAAACAAACAGGGATGCTCTTTTGTACAATAGGCCCTCCAGCGTCAGATGGATCTTGGATGGATCCAGGACTACCATGATAGGAATCCTTATCAGATCAACATGATTCAAATCTTTGATATTCGCTTGATGAATACCAACCTGGTAGAGTTACATGCTGAGCAGGTCTGACTTGGATTCCTGATATCTCATGACTATCAAATCTGTACGGCGGGTTGCGAAAACGATCAAGGTTGTGCCCTTGTCTAGGAAGCACTTCAACACTTGCTAAATCATTGGTGGCTTCCCATCTATATGGATGAAGACACTCAACAGATTAGTATCGATGACAAGAACCCTACTCGGCGTCAAAGTCAGGATGTCCGATCTGTAGAAACTAACCTAGTGAGGTTACATTGCATTCAAAGCGGGCATGGCCAGGTGCCACCACACAACTATGAACGTTGTGGAGTCTGTTCAGAAAGCAACCAAGGATGCTACCTTGTGCGAGCAGCTCTTCAGGGTCAGGTGGATCATAGAGAAATTCGTCCATATCCGGGTTCCAGACCAATCAGCTGGACGCCAAGCTACCTTGCCAATCAAATCGAGGATGTTGTCGTAATTTCTGATCATCAGAGGACTAGGGATGTTTTCGCCATCATCCCTCTACTTGACGAATCGAGAGTTCCTAACCAGGAGCGGATTAAGATTACTTACGATGGTCAGAAAAATCAGAAGGCTCCCATAGTCATCTATCTACCAGGACCATTACCGTATGAATCAACTAAGTTTATTCCTTACAAATACGGTGCAACAACGATTGAAAATGGAAAGGAAATTCCATTACCCTCCGTCGTGAATATTGCAAACATCAGTCGTGTAACACGGAGCTGTAGAATCTTCAACAGAGGAGTTGGAGAGTCAAGCAAAGAAAAGGAACCTCAGACAGAAGTTCTCAATCCCGACCTTTCGAAAAATGATGATGAGATGTGGAAGCTCATCCAAAGGAGTGAATACAACATTGTTGATCAACTGTTACAAACTCCTTTAAAGATCTCTGTGTTGTCACTTTTACTCAGTTCAGAAGCGCATAGGGAGGCTCTACAGAAAGTCTTGGAGCAAGCCTTTGTGGAACAGGATGTAACAATCAGACAGTTCGATATCATTGTCTCTAACATCACTTCCTGCAATAATCTGGGGTTTAGTGATGAGGAATTACCTGAGGAGGGTTGCCGTCATAACATGGCGCTCAATATCACGGTCAACTGCCAGGACGATGCTTTAGCCAGCGTACTGGTAGACACAGGGTCAGCCCTTAATGTTATGCCAAAGTCCACCTTGACGCAATTATCCTTCAAGGGACCCCCGATGAGAACCAGCGAGTTCGTCGTCAAAGCATTCGACGGGTCCAGAAAAACGGTTATCGGCGAAGTCGACCTTCCCATAACTATTGGTCCTCACACTTTCCAAGTCATTTTCCAGGTCATGGACATCCGGGCAACGTACAGTTGTTTATTAGGAAGACCTTGGATACATCAGGCTGAGGCGGTCACCTCGACCCTCCACCAAAAGCTAAAGTTCGTTCAGAACGGTCAACTCGTCACGATCTGTGGGGAACAAGCCTTACTCGTAAGCAACTTATCATCATCTGCTGGTGGAGACCCCGAGGAGGTTATTGGAACTCAGTTCCAAGCACTGTCGGTGAGCAAGGATAATCAATTCGAAGGAGGAACCTCGATTTCCTCATACAAAGACGCTATCAAAGCGGTCGAGAGTACCAATACAACAGGATGGGGACAACTTGTCATTCCTACTGACAATAAAGCAAAGAAGGGTCTTGGTTTTTCTGCAACCTGTACTCAGACAGCTGCCAGCGATGAAAGTCTTCATCGCATTCAAAATTTCTTCCATAGTGGAGGTTTCCTTCAACCAGTGACTCAAGAAGTACACACTATCAATGAGGAGGACCCTCTGACACAGATGTGGAATGGAAGTCCTACCTCAACGAGGACGGTTATATGTCTCAGGAAGAGGTGCCTACGCCATTTTGCTATCCTGCACAGAGTCCGAGATTTATACCAAGGTCAGATGTCGAAATGATATACGGAGACTGTGATCCAGAAGGATGTCGTGCTCCACCAAATTCATTAAAGGAGGACACTCCGATGAAAGACAACTTTGACCACGACTATTATGGCCCGATGGATGGCCTGCCAATGTGGCAGCCGTATCCAGGAGACTTGGGGCAAGAGAATCAGCCGAACAATGAAAATCAGCTGAGCATCATTGAACAGAATACTTGTGTCCCTGCCATGTCATGGGATCAACACCCAGGTCATTCAGAAACTACTCAACATGACGATGAATTCGCAACGTTTCCAGGACTTGAATTCATTAACTATGCTTTTCCAGAGGTCAACGTCATCGAGAGAGATGACTCCTCCAGTTCCACAGAAGTGTGGGACACCCTGGGACAACCAAGTGAAAAATTTGACTTCATGGTCAAGTACACCGCTCCAGAAAGCTCTCGTATCAGGTTCGAAAACATTCAGCCAACTGGATGGAGAGATATACCTGAGAGCACAAATGCTATGCAAAATGTAACAGAGGAATCCTCCAACGACAACTCTGCCTGGTAGACAGATTCCAATGATCCTGCTCCACCAGAAATCAGTGTCATTTCTGAAGACAAATCACGGAAGGTGCCAGACTTTGTGATTCACCGAGGAGTTCGCCGCCAATGGGTTGCTGTCGATGTTCCGAAGATTGTTCATAAGTCAAAGTAATTGTCGTCTTTAACCTTTCACCCGGCCCAGGTGAAACGGATGTTTTGATAGGGCTCACTTTCTGTAAATTTCCCTCTTCACTTCGTCCAAAGCGACAGAGTTTTGTTTTATAGGGCTGTAGTTTCAAGAATCGACTTGTTCATTAATAAAATAACATCGTTCTGTAATTTCCGCATTTATTGCTGTTTTCTCTTTTTGCTTTTCTCAGAAAATGGTAATCCTAAAAAACATCTCAAATAATAAAAACAAGCAAAAAAAACACTGCACACACTTGAATTTTCTCTATCTCTTCTAAACACAAATCATCACGTCATGCAGATTGCTTGTTTTAAATCCCTTTGAAACATACGATCGGATGCCTTCTCCCAACTTTGAGTTCCCGGTATTTGAGGCTGAAGAAGAAAATGACGACGAAATTCCAGAAGAGATCTCCCGACTACTCAGACAAGAGGAAAGGTCCATTGAACCTCATAAAGAACCGTTGGAAACGGTAAACTTAGGTTCAGAAAAAGAGAGAAAAGAAATCAGGATTGGGGCACTGCTCAGTCCAACTGCCAGAGAGGGTTTGTTAAAGCTTCTCAAAGAATTCCCCGATGTTTCGCTTGGTCCTATCAGGATATGCCAAGGTTGGATACCAGCATCGTGGAACACCATTTACCATTGAGATCGGAATGTCCGCCAGTAAAACAAAGGTTGAGACGGACTCATCCGGACATGGCCATCAAGATCAAAGAGGAGGTACAGAAACAGATTAACGCAGGTTTCCTCGCTACATCAGAATATCCTCAATGGTTAGCCAACATCATACCCGTTCCCAAAAAGGACAGAAAAGTCAGAATGTGTGTCGACTACAGAGACCTAAACAAGGCTAGTCCAAAGGACGACTTTCCCTTGCCACACATTGACATGCTGGTAGACAGTACAACAAAGTTTAAAGTTTTCTCCTTCATGGATGGATTCTCGGGCTATAATCAGATCAAAATGGTGCCGAAAGACATGGAGAAAACTTCGTTCATTACCCCATGGGGTACCTTTTGTTACAAGGTGATGCCGTTTGGTTTGAAGAATGTCGGGGCAACCTATCAACGGGCCCTGACTACTCTTTTTCATGACATGATACACAAAGAAATTGAGGTATATGTCGATGATATGATTGCAAAATCTAGAACAGAAGAGGAGCATGTGACCCCCTATCAAAGCTATTTGAGCGATTGAGAAAGTACAAACTCCGCTTGAATCCCAACAAATGCACCTTCGGTGTCCGTTCACGGAAACTTTTAGGGTTCATCGTCAGCCAGAAAGGAATTGAAGTTGATCCTGACAAGGTCAAGGCCATTCAAGAAATGCCTTCTTCGAAAACTGAAAAACAAGTCAGAGGATTCGTGGGACGTTTGAACTACATTTCCAGATTCATATTCCTTATGACCGCGACCTGTGCGCCGATTTTCAAATTACTTAAAAAGAATCAGGACTGCATTTGGACAGAAGACTGTCAAACTGCCTTCTACAGTATCAAGGAATACCTGTTGAACCCGCCGATTCTATCACCTCCAGTGGAAGGAAGACCACTGATTATCTACCTCACTATCCTAGAGGACTCAATGGGATGTGTACTTGGCCAACAAGACAAAACCAAAAGGAAGGAGTCTGCCATCTACTATTTGAGCAAGAAATTCACCGACTGCGAGACTCGGTACACGATGCTTGAGAAAACTTGTTGTGCTTTGGCTTGGGCAGCCAAATGTCTTCGCCAGTACATGATTCGTCACACTACTTGGTTGGTCTCCGAGATGGATCCAATCATGTATGTTTTTGAAAAACCTGCTCTCACGAGAAGAATCACTCGTTGGCAGATGTTGCTATCAGAATATGACATAGAATACCACGCTCAGAAAACCGTTAAGGGGAGTGTTTTAGCCGATCATTTGGCTCATCAACAGATTGACGATCAAGAATCTATCGGGTTGGACTTCCCAGACGAAGATGTCATGTATCTGAAAATGAAAGACTGCGATGAACCGCTACCCAGTGAAGGGCCATAACCAGGTTCCCAGTGGGGACTTATCTTTGACGGAGCAGTTAATCATTACGGAAACGGAATTGGGGCAATCATCATAACACCTCAGGGTACCCACATTCCTTTCACTGCCAGACTGATGTTCAAATGTACAAACAACGAGGCCGAATACGAAGCTTGCATTATGGGTCTCGAGGAAGCGATTGATTTAAGGATCAAAAACTTGGACGTATACGGCAACTCAGCCCTGGTTATCAATCAGATCAAAGGAGATTGGAACACATACCAATCAGGACTGATTCCTTACAAAGATTACGCAAGAAGGTTGTTACCTTTCTTCAACAGAATCGAGTTTCACCACATCCCTCGTGATGAGAATCACATGGCTGATGCATTAGCCATTCTCTCTTCCATGATTAGTGTAGGTCAATGGAATGACATACCTAAGATCGACATAATGCGCCTTGAAAGGTCCGCTTACATCTTCACAATCGATGCTGTCATAGACGACAAACCTTGATTTTACGATATCAAATGCTTCCTTCAGAAACAGGAGTACCCACTTGGGGCATCCAGAAAAGATAGAAAAACCCTCAGAAGGCTGGCAGGCAGTTTCTTCCTGAGCGATGATACACTCTATAAGCGGAATTTTGACATGGTTTTGCTCTGATGCATCGACAGACCAGAAGCAGACATGCTGATAAAAGAAATTCATGAAGGGTCCTTTAGCACTCATGCTAATGGACACACAATGGCGAGAAAAATTCTGAGAGCAGGGTACTATTGGTTGACAATGGAATCCGACTGCTACAAGTACATGAGGAGGTGTCACAAGTGTCAGATATACTCCGACAAAATCCATGTACCGTCAGCGCATCTCAAAGTTCTTTCTTCCGCATGGCCTTTTTCCATATGGGGAATCGACATGATTGGCATGATTGAGCCCAAAGCTTCGAACGAACATCGGTTCATCCTGGAAGCCATTGACTACTTCACCAAGTGGGTCGAAGCAGCGTCATACGCTAATGTAACCCGACAAGTGGTGGTCCGATTTATCAAAAATAATATCATCTGTCATTATGGTGTTCCGAGCCAGATCATTACTGATAATGGATCTAACTTGAGCAATAAGATGATGAAAGAGTTGTGCACAGAATTCAAGTTCGAACACCATAACTTATCTCCCTACTGACCCAAGATGAACGGAGCGGTAGAAGCGGCTAACAAGAACATCAAGAAGATTGTTCAAAAGATGGTTGTAACCTACAAAGATTGGCACGAGATGCTACCCTTTGCTCTTCACGGTTATCGAACATCTGTCCGCACTTCAACAGGGGCAACCCCTTTCTCTCTAGTATATGGCATGGAAGAGTGCTTCCCATAGAAGTAGAGATCCCATGAATCCGGGTGTTGATGGAAGCTAAGCTTATAGAAGCTGAATGGTGTCAAAGCAGACATGACAAACTAAATCTGATTGAAGAAAAGAGAATAAAAGCTCTATGCCACGGTCAGTTGTATCAGCAAAGAATGAAGAGGGCGTTCGACAAAAAGGATCGACCTCGCATCTTCAGGAAAGGAGACCTCGTGCTCAAGAAGATACAATCATTTCTCACCGATCCTCGAGGCAAGTGGACCCCGAATTATGACGGCCCCTATGTGGTCACGAAAGCTTTCTCAGGCGGCGCCTTGAGACTTGCAACCATGGACGGAGAGGAATTTGCCTACCCCACAAATGTTGATGTAGTCAAGAAATACTTCGCCTAAAAAAACGTCTCGGTGGATTGAAAACCTGAAAGGGCGGTCCAGGCAAAAATTAGAGACATGATCAAAAATCATCCCGGTGGATTGGAAACATCACAATACAATCCAGGCAAAAGTTAGGGATAATGGCAAGTAACTATGTTCAACAAAGGAGCAAGTCCCTCAGCAGCAGTTACATCATCCGTCAGGAAAACTCCAGTCAAGGTCATCTTCGACAGAAGCTCAGGATGTCCCGAATTCAAAGTTGGTAGAAGGATATTGTTCGTTATGTTTCAACATAGCCCTTTTCCCTGTAAATTACCATTTTCTAACTTTGTAAATGCTCTCTGGAATCACGCGTTTGGCTGATTTCCATCCTATCAATAAAATTTGAGCCCTTGTGTTTTTATTGGCAATTCATGTTTGTTTTAGCTTTACAGAATGATGTTTTTAACATGATCAACGATTCTTGAAATAAAACATAAAAATGAATTTACTTGTAAAACTTTTTTTGCTTTTAAAATAAAGTCGGCAATTTCTTTTGACTGTTGAACATCAGAAGAACATCGGTCGCTTCTCCAAAAGTAAGCGAGCTTCAAAGTGTAGAATTGAAGTACACCTTCTAAGTCAGTGCGCCTGAACGAAGGATCAGTTATGACAGATGCGAATACTCCGTCTGACATCTTCGACCGAGTTCTCATCTCCTAAGCCCGACCAACATAGTTCCCAACAGGGACCGTTTCTCCTAAGCAAGGCAGAATTGTTATCTTGAACCAGCGGTACTTCTTCGCCCCGTGATGGCCGAGTATCCAGTCATGTTCATCTTTTAGTTTGTATGTCGCGTTAATTTTGTCAGCATATACATACATACATCATGCATTATTGATTTGCATACACATTTCATATTGCATCACTATCACTCCAGTCGGTCTTATCCCTAGTGATAGCTGTCTTCTCGGTCGAGTTGTTAGTTCTTTCCTCGATTAGGAAATGTTGCATTTAAATAATCTCTCCTCCAGTTTATTTCTGGATTGAAGTTGGGTCCTTGACCACTTTGATAACTTGAACCTATGAAATACCAGAGAACCTTCAAACCGATGTCACTCTTTGCCATTGAAGATGATATTTTCGCTTTCCCGGATTAAGGAAAATCCCCAGAGAAAGCCTCTTAATCAGAGATTCAGTAATACAGCAGTTTTGCTCCGAAAAACCACTAATGAAAAGGTCATCGGCACCTCAAAATTGGATCCCATCATATGGCATTTCTCTGGGAAGACCCCGAGAAAAGTATGATGTAAGACCCCAAACAGAAAGCAGTCTCTCAAGAGACCTGCTTTCCCCAGTAGAAACAAATGGCGTCTCTAATGGAGAAGTTTGTGCACCTCTACAACTCAGACGACTGGGTTCCCCAGCAAGTCTGACATCATTCTTTTTCCCATCAAATGGCATCTCCCTAGGAAAATTCGGTGAGAAGTTTGAGGAAAACCTATATGAATAGCGTCCCTTGTCTAAAAGTTTATTGACAAAAGAAACTAAGACTAGTTCCTTGGTAGGAAACCAGGATCGAGGGGAAGTTTACTTCAGAAACTAAGACCAGTTCCTTGGTAGGAAACCAGGATCGAGGGGAAGTTTACATCAGAAACTAAGACCAGTTCCTTGGTAGGAAACCAGGATCGAGGGGAAGTTTACATCAGAAACTAAGACCAGTTCCTTGGTAGGAAATCAGGTTCGAGGGGAAGTTTACATCAGAAACTAAGACCAGTTCCTTGGTAGGAAACCAGGAACGAGGGGAAGTTTAATTCAGAAACTGAGACCAGTTCCTTGGTAGGAAACCAGGATCGAGGGGAAGTTTACTTCAGAAACTAAGACCAGTTCCTTGGTAGGAAACCAGGATCGAGGGGAAGTTTACATCAGAAACTAAGACCAGTTCCTTGGTAGGAAACCAGGATCGAGGGGAAGTTTACATCAGAAACTAAGACCAGTTCCTTGGTAGGAAACCATGATCGAGGGGAAGTTTACCTTTTCTAAAGCATCATTGCTTAGCATAAGAAGAAGGATGCGCAAGCTGCCATTCTTAATCACCATCAAAATTTTGGGTATTCCGATATTTAATCCTCTTGCACCCCGAATGCCCAAACACCTTCGTCATTCGCACCTTCGGGTCCAAGAAGATTAAATAGGGGCATCTGTCATACCCCAAATTTTGACCACTAAGATTCCCCATCATTGTGAAAATCATCATCACAATATGGATGAACTATCTTGCCTCATCAGTCTCCCCAAAGATGGGTGAACACTTACTACAATCAGAATTAGGGTTTCAAGCCCTCTCAGAGTTCTTAGACAAAGGATCAATCAAGAAATGACATGATCTTCAACTTGTTTAACCTCTCAAATATCTACAAGGGATCAAGAGGACTCCCACTTTAAGGATTAAGCACAAGGCTGCTCCCTTCCATGTGGATCAAGCCTCAAGATCGCCAGTGTCACCAAATTAGGGTTTGGTCGACCAGGGCCTCCAGATGGAAATTTTCCTCTGGGCATGAGCCATTGCTTCAAAGCATAACCTATGATGATCCAAGGGACATCATAAACCCAATCATCAAGTCAATTTAGCCTCAGGGGATGAATTCATCAAAAATCAGGAATTAGGGTTTCTTGACCTAATTCACCCCTAAGTTGACTTTTGGGAAAAATCATGAGCCAAGACCTCAAGACATGATTTGAGGGTCTCCAACATACTACATTGATCCATTTGAAATAATGGATTAATCCAAGAAGCTTGAGCAACAAGTCTCAATTTCATCAGAGCCACAATTAGGGTTTCGCGAAAAAAGTCAACTGTAGCTTTAACTTTTAACCAGGACATGCTCCCAAACCCTAGGACATGCTTCAATATACCCTATAATACCCATGGAACATGTCCATCAAGTTTGATTTAGGTCAAAGGCATGATTTCCTAGGGGATCGCACAGTTTGGAATTCATCTGATAAAAAATCAACTGTGCACAAAAGTCAAACTTTGACTTTTTGAGATTTTTCACTTTTATGGTTTTTTAACCCTAAAATGATGTTAATGTGTGATTTGAATCATCATTCATCAAGAAAAATCAAGAAAAGTTGGATAACTTGTAAAAGGGGTAACCATAAAAACTTAGAAAATTTTCTAAGTTAGGAAATAAAGTGGCAAGGGTACCAACTTTGGAGGATCATAACTCCTAAACCACAAAGCCATTTTTCCCCATCCAAAACTTGATTTGTAGATCTCATGGCCCTCTACAAAAGCTAAAAACTGACCCCCTCCAAATTCCTTTTGGATTTTGAGTTATGATTGGATCAAAATCACTAAAAACATGAAAGTACAACTTTTCCAACACTTAGAAAAATTCTGGGCAAGGCAGATTTTGTGTTGAAACACCAAAACTTGTGGGATTTTTTCACATAGATGCAAGCTGAATCAGTTCCAAAGATAAACATCAACGTTGTTGTGCATGTTGCCTACAATCCAAGCAACTCATTGGCATGAAACCATTCTACTTGAGCCAAGAGTTATGGCTGCTACAACACACCATGCCAAGGCTGCCATGAAAAATCAGTTTGTGAGTTTTCTTGCCATCCACGATTTCTGAGTCAAAAGTAATGATCACTATGCCACATGCATCCAATCTGATCATAAGCCAACTGATCCAACTGATAGGGTTGAGTCCAAAGGCCAAGGAATCTTCCAACTTGAGATTAATGCATTTTGGCATATATGCCTTGAAATTCAAAGGCATTTATGTGAAATAAGGCACTTTCAACAAAGCCACTCTACTCAGTCAAGTTCTCTAATTAAACAACAATAAAACATCTGAAGAATGTGAATTTGGTCAAGGTATAGCCCTGCTCTTGGGAGGGGCTAGGTTGCCTTGTGTGAGAAGAAATGCCACCAAGCCAAAGCCTTTGAATGTGATCTGATCCAGTCGCCATTCACTATTCCTCCAAGACAAGAGTTGATCACCTATAAATAGAGGTTCCAATGGATCATTCAACTCACACCAAAGCCAGTTATAGCACTACTTTCTCTCATTCTCTCTTAAGTGCCAAGTTTTCTTGTTTTTGAGCAACCACTATCGGGTTTTGAGTTGCAGCCATAACCAATCCATTCCAATTGCCCAGACACATCACATATGATGTATTGGAGGTGTCCAAACACTTAAACATTAACTGTAACACCCCCAGCTCAAAATCACCTATCAACCTAGCCATTATGCTTCAATTATGCAGTTGGAGTACGCCAGCTTGATCCAAAGACTTCCAAAGTGTTCCAAAGCTTGCAACACACTCCACAACATCCATTGAAGCTGTTCAGATCATCACAACCTATCTGTAACACCTCCAACTCAAAAATCAAATTGCTCTTGCTGTCACGACCTTCAAGTAAGCCTAAACTTGGTCATCTCTTAATCTATGCATATTTCCTCGTACAATACTTTTGCCAAATGTTCATAATCATGCATAGAATGTTTCCCCTCAATTAATTGCTTTGTTTGAATCGTGTATCAAAATTCTCAGCCTTCATGCAAATTTTAGGGTTCTTAAGGTTTTGTCTTGATTTCTTATTCCATGTTAAAAATAAATGAAATTAAAGACCATAAACATGATCGTGAGGTTGAAACGAGCATATTGATAGGTGGTTTGCATGATATAATCAAGTATTCAGGGAGATAGGAGAGAAAATGCAAATCTGGGCAAGACCCAGAACACGCGCGTGTTCTTGGGTGTTCTTGGCGCCCTTTTTTGAAAATTCAAATATTTGAATTTTGTGATTTTATTTAATTGATTCAAAAATTAATTTCTCTCTGGGTTTTAATGATTTTGAGTTGATTATTTTTTTTAATAATTCACAAAAATGTTAAGATATTTTATTTTATCAAAAAATCCCAAAAATATTATTTATTTCATATAATTGATATTTTTGCAAAGAATTAATATTTTAATTGTTTTTGACATTTAAAATATTTTTTCCTCTTGATTTTGTAAATTTTAATTACTTCTAATCATTTTGTAGGTCAAAACATGATTTTTGAAACATTAATCCAAGATCACAATTTGTTTCCACATGTTAAACAATGTTGATCATTTTAATTGAATTTTTTATTCAATTAAAATACATTTTGGAAACAAATTAGGGTTTTGATTAATTCAACCCTCACAAATTTCTTTTCAAACACTTTTGGGCCTCTAATAGAGTGTAAGACCCAAGCCTTTTTGTAAAATAACCCATTCTTGGGCCTCACTTATTGTATAAGTCCCTCCGGGTATTTTCAAAAACCTCGGCGCGATCGTCATTTTGTACAAAAATAACCTTGGGCCTACCCTCGAGTAGTAAGACCCATTCTTCTTTTTAAAACCTTTTGGGCCTTTAATAGAGTGTAAGACCCAACCCCTTTTGTAAATACATAAACTCTTTGGGCCTCACTTATGGTATAAGTCCCGTTGTATTTCCAAAAGTTTGACGCGATCATCGTCCATTGAAAAAACAAACTTTGGGCCTCTCCTAGAGCTATAAGACCCATTAAAAACCATCTTTTGGGCCTCTATTAGAGTGTAAGACCCAATCCCCTTTTAACCAAAACAAATTTGGGCCTCAGAGATTGTATAAGTCCCTCTGTGTTAAAAGAAAATCTCGGCGCGATCGCCATTTCAAAACGAAAAATCATCTAGGCCTACCCTCGTGTTATAAGCCCCATTCTTTTTAAACTCTTTGGGCCTCTTGAGAGAGTGTAAGACCCATACCTTTGTACAGAAAATGTTTCTTGGGCCTCAGTCACTTGTCTAAGTCTTTGTACAAATTCAAACTCACAGTGCGATCACTGATAAAACCTTGGGCCTCTCCTTGAGCTGTAAGCCCCGACATCTTTTCAAAATACTTTCTCCTTTGATTTTGAATATAATATTGTTATCAAAGTTTTCTTTGTTGAACAACTAACCAAACAACATGGAAGCTCTACAACCGAGTAAGTGGTTATATGCTTTCTTTATCCGCTTTCATATACATATAACTGTATTGTAGGGCTGTTTCACTGTAAGTCTTCTTTCATAAACTCATATCAATTGTGTAATACTAGTATAGATATTTAGAGTTTCCCCGGCAACTACGTCTAGCACTAAGCCCTGTTGATTACTCTTAAAATAGACAAAACTAGATCCCTATAGGATTACCAGACACAGTTTTCCCTCGTCTTGGGGTTAAACAATATGGAGACGTGAAAGGCAGCATTCTCGGTGAACCCTTTCATAGACTGTCACCTTTAGAAATCGTCAAAGAAACTCTATTCACCAGAGATGATCTTTTCTCCGTGAATGGCATCTCTTGAGTTTCTTCCAAATTATCGAACTTTCCTGGCTTGATCTATTCTCTGTGAATAGCCTGTCTTGAATTTCTCGGGGTTTGGGGACCCACAGGCTTCTTAAAAGCATCCTCGCCTCCTCTTGGGCGTTGTACAAGGACCCGTCGGCTTCTTAGAAGTATTCACAGCCTCCTCTTAGGCTTCGTATAAATTATTTCTTCCTCCGGGAATGAAAGCCTCCTCTTGGGCTTCGTACAAATTGTCCCTCGGCTTCTTAAAAGTTTCCAGCCTCCTCTTGGGCTTCGTACAAATTGTCCCGATGACCTCCTAGAGGTATAGGAACAGAAATTAGTCATCCTAATAGAACAGTCTTTCAAAAAATTCTAACTCTTGCTACTGCTGTTTCTTTAAGCATAGTACAAAAGATGAAACTCTAGACTTAGACAGTATAATTCCCTCCAGTCTCAAAGACATTCTCAAGCTCCTTTCAAAACTAGGAGATGAAACCCGTAGACTCGGACAGTCTCAATACCCTTTGGATTTCCCATTTCCTTAAAGAACAGGAAATAACCCGGATCCTCGAATCAAATCCCTGAGCGCAAACAATACTCATATAAGAACTGATTTTCTCTTTATCCAACATACTGGACCTGTCACTAAACTGAAAAGTTACAATAGCCTCCTCTTGGGCTTTGTACAATGATTCTCCCCAGTGAAGCTAACCTTTCCAGACTCCCCTGTTGGTTCAAACTTTTAGCCTCCATCTCGGGCTTCGTATGAGATACAAAAACACTCTCTTGTTGAGTATAAAAGAGTCTTCGGTTGAGTCAAACCTTTGTTGCCTCCATCTTGGGCTTCGTACGAGATATAAAACACTTTCTTGTTGAGTATAAAAGACTCTCTTGCGGAGTCACTTCCCTTTTAGCCTCCACCTCGGGCTTCGTACGAGATACAAAAGCACTCTCTTGTTGAGTCCAACCCCTTTAGCCTTTCTCTCGGGCTTCGTACGAGACACATACAAATTCCCTCTTGTTGGGCCAATAGCCTCCTCTTAGGCTTTGTATAAGAAAAACCCTGGTTGAGTCAATCAACCTTTTAGCATCAAAACTGTGCCTCATTCACAGTAAATAAACATCAACAACTCCTTCATCTAATTGCTGTAGGCGGCAAGCCTCTGGATTATTTACATCTATGCCACTGTCCTTCTTTTAGCATGAGAAATTCCTAAGGAAAGATGGCATTGCTCTACATTGAGTTAAAGTCTTCTCCTTCAGGTTAAAACCCCTATAAAGGAAATTATGGCATTGCTAGGATTCGCATATCCCGGTTAAAGTAATCCTCCTTTATAGTCAGTCACCCAACAGTTGTGACAAACAGACCCCCTTTAGAGATGACAAATTCTCTCTAAAGACAACACCCTTTAGCTTCACATCTTGGACTTCGAACAAGATACAAATAGACCCTTCAGCTTCCCATCTTGGGCTTTGAACAAGATATAAACTACCTGTTTAGATTCACGTCTTGGGCTTTGAACAAGACACCAAAACACCATTTTCCTCCCATAGAATAGGAGGAACTACGATCGCTCTGATTTCCCTATTTCGGTAAACGGGAATATGTAGGCATAGGATTGAAAGAAAAATCTTAGCAAGCACACTCAACAAAAACCCAAAATCCCGTACTTTCACATATCAATCGAAAAGCATCAGTCCTAACATCCTACCAATAGCCTAGACACTGTTTTTTTCAACAAAATAACCTAAGAGAGACCCACAATCTTAATAGCATCTGTAAACCAACAGTCATCTGTTTAAACTCAGTTTGCAAGCAGGGTTAATTGGAGACATCTATTTCCCTTCATTCATCAGCTTCAATAGGATAAAAAATGAATCGAACTGTAGTACCAAAGCGATAGTGCTTCGCAACCACGTCCAAAATCGCTCGCTAACACCTGCACCCAGACAGCTGCTAACGATGAAAGTCTTCATCCCATTCAGAACTTCTTCCACAGTGGAGGCTTCCTTCAACCAGTGACTCAAGAAGTGCATACTATCAACAAGGGAGATTCCTCCGATACAGTGGAAGAATGGAAGTCTTATCTCAACAAGGACGGTTATACGTCTCAAGGCGAAACGCAGACTCCCTTTTGCTTTCCTACAAAGAGTCCGAGATTTATACCGAGGTTAGATGTCGAAATGATGTACGGAGATTGTGATCCTGAAGGATGCTGGGCTCCGCCAAATTCATTAGAGGAAGACACTCCGATGAAATACAACTTTGACCACGACTATTATGGCCCAATGGATGGCTTGCCTATCTGGCAACCGTATCCTGGAGATTTAGGGCAAGAAAGTCAGCCGAACAATGAAAATCAGCTAAGCATCATTGAAAAGAATACCTGCGTCTCCACCATGTCATGGGATCAACACTCAGGTTATCCTGAAAATACCCAGCACGACGATGAATTCGCAACATTTGCCAGACTATAATTCATCAACTATGCTTTTCCCGAGGTCAACGTCATCGAGAGAGATTACTCCTCCAGTTCCAAAGAAGTGTGGGACACCCTGGGACAACCAAGCAGAAAATTTGACTTCATGGTCAAGTATACCGCTCCTGAAAGCTCTCGTATTAGGTTCGAAGTCTCCAGCCAACTGGATGGGGAGATACAGCTGAGAGTACAAATACTACGCAAAATACAACTGAGGAATCCTCCTACGACAACTCTACTTGGGAGACAGATTCCAATGATCCTGCTCCACCAGAAATCAGCGTCATTTCTGGAGACAAATCAAGGAAGGTGCCAAACTTTGCCAAACTTTGTGATTCACCGAGGAGTTCGCCGCCAATGGGTTGCTGTCGATGTTCTGAAGATTGTTCATAAGTCTAAGTAATTGCCATCTTTACTTTAACCTTTCACCTTGCCCAGGTGAAACAGATGTTTTGATAGGGCTCACTTTCTGTAAATATCCCTCTTCGTTTTGCCCAAAGCGACAGAGTTTTGTTTTATAGGGCTGTAGTTTTAAGAATCAATTTGTTCATTAATAAAATAACGTCGTTCTGTAATTTCTGCATTAATTAATGTTTTCTCTTTTCGTTTTTCAGAAAATGGTAATCCTAAAAAACAACCCAATAATAAAAACAAGCAGTAAAACAAATACACTGCACACACTTTTGTATTCTCTCTATCTCTTCTAAACAAAAATCATTACGCCATGCAGATTGCTTGTTTTAAACCCCGTTGAAACATACGATCCGATGCCTTCTCCCGACTTTGAGTTCCCGGTATTTGGGGCTGAAGAAGAAGTTGACAAAGAAATTCCAGAAGAGATCCCCCGACTACTCAAACAAGAGGAAAGTTCCATTGAACCTCACAAAGAGCCGTTGGAAACGATCAACGTGTGGGTTCAGAAAAAGAGAGAAAAGAAGTCAAGATTGGGGCACTGCTCAGTACAACTGTCAAAAAGAGTTTGACAAAGCTTCTCAGAGAATTTCCCGATGTGTTTGCTTGGTCATATCAGGACATGCCAGGGTTGGATACCAGCATCGTGGAACACCATCTACCGTTAAGATTGGATTGTCCGCTAGTAAAACAGAGGTTGAGACGGACTCACCCAGACATGGCCATCAAAATCAAAGAGGAGGTACAGAAACAGATTGACGCAGGTTTCCTCGCTACGTCAGAATATCCTCAATGGTTAGCCAACATCGTACCAGTTCCGAAAAAGGACGGAAAGGTCAGAATGTGTGTGGATTACAGAGATCTAAACAAGGCTAGTCCAAAGGACGACTTTCCTTTACCACACATTGACATGCTGGTAGACAGTACAACAAAGTTCAAAGTTTTATCCTTCATGGATGGATTCTCGGGCTATAACCAGATCAAAATGGTGCCGAAAGACATGGAGAAAACTTCATTCATTACCCCCTGGGGTACCTTCTGTTACAAGGTAATGTCGTTCGGCTTGAAGAACGTCGGGGCAACCTATAAGAGGGCCATGACTACTCTGTTTCATGACATGATACACAAGGAAATTGAGGTATATGTCGATGATATGATTGCCAAATCTAAAACAGAGGAGGAGCATGTGACACACCTGTCAAAACTATTCGAGCGTTTGCGAAAGTACAAACTCCGCTTGAATCCCAATAAATGCACGTTCGGTGTCCGCTCAGGAAAATTGCTAGGGTTCATCGCCAGCCAGAAAGGAATTGAGGTTGATCCTGACAAAGTCAAGGCCATTCAAGAAATGCCTTCTCCAGAGACTGAAAAACAAGTCAGGGGATTCCTGGGACGTTTGAACTACATTTCCAAATTTATATTCCTCATGACTGCGACGTGGGCGCCGATTTTCAAATTACTCAAAAAGAATCAGGACTGCGTTTGGACAGAAGACTGTCAAACCGCCTTCGATAGTATTAAGGAATACCTGTTGAACCCGCCGATTCTATCACCTCCAGTGGAAGGAAGACCATTGATCATCTACCTCACAGTCCTATAGGACTCAATGGGTTGTGTACTTGGCCAACAAGACGAAACAAAAAGAATAGAGTCTGCCATCTACTATTTGAGCAAGAAGTTCACCGACTGCGAGACTCGGTACACGATGCTTGAGAAAACTTACTGCACTTTGGCTTGGGCAGCCAAACGTCTTCGCCAGTATATGATTCGTCACACTACTTGGTTGGTCTCCGAGATGGATCCAATCAAGTATGTATTTGAAAAACCTACTCTCACGGGAAGAATCGCCCGTTGGCAGATGTTGTTATCAGAATATGACATAGAGTACCACGCTCAGAAAGCCGTTAAAGGAAGTGTTTTAGCCGATCATTTGGCTCATCAACCGATTGACTATCAGGAATCAGTCGGATTTGACTACCCAGACGAAGATGTCATGTATCTAAAAATGAAAGACTGCGATGAACCGCTACCCAGTGAAGGGCCAGAACCAGGTTCCCAATAGGGACTAATCTTTGACGGAGCCGTCAATCATTACGGAAACGGAATTGGGGCAATCATCATAACACCTCAGGGTACCCACATTCCTTTCACCGCCAGACTCACATTCAAGTGCACAAACAACGAGGCCGAATACGAAGCTTGTATTATGGGTCTCGAAGAAGCAATCGACTTAAGGATTAAGAACTTGGATGTATATGGCGACTCAGCTTTGGTTATCAATCAGATAAAAGGAGATTGGAACACATACCAATCAGGATTGATTCCTTACAAAGATTACGCAAGAAGGTTGTTACCCTTCTTCAACAGAGTCGAGTTTCATCATATCCCTCGTGAGGAGAATCACATGGCTGATGCATTAGCCACTATCTCTTCCATGATTAGTGTAGGTCAATGGAATGACTTACCTAAGATCGACATAATGCGCCTTGAACGGCCCGCTTACATCTTCACGATTGGAGCAGTCATAGACGACAAACCTTGGTATCACGATATTAAATGCTTCCTTCAGAAACAAGAGTACCCACCTGGGGCATCCAGGAAAGATAGAAAAACCCTCAGAAGGCTAGCAGGCAGTTTCTTCCTGAGCGGTTATACACTCTATAAGAGAAACTTTGACATGGTCTTGCTTCGATGCGTAGACAGACTAGAAGCAGACATGCTGATAAAAGAAATTCACGAAGGATCCTTTGGCACTCATGCCAACAGACACACAATGGCGAGAAAAATTCTAAGAGCAGGGTACTATTGGTTGACAATGGAATCTGATTGCTACAAGTACATGAGGAAGTGTCATAAGTGTCAGATATACTCAGACAAAATCCATGTATCGCCAACGCATCTCGAAGTTCTTTCTTCCCCGTGGCCTTTTTCTATATGGTGAATCGACATGATTGGCATGATTGAACCTAAGGCTTCGAACGGACATCGGTTCAGCCTGGTAGCCATTGACTACTTCACCAAGTGGGTCGAAGCAGCGTCGTACACTAATGTAACCCGACAAGTGATGGTACGATTTATCAAAAATAATATCATCTGCCGTTATGGTGTTCCGAACCAGATCATTACTGATAATGGATCCAACTTGAACAACAAAATGATGAAAGAGTTGTGCGCTGAGTTCAAGATCGAACACCATAACTCATCTCCCTACCGACCCAAAATGAACGGCGCGGTAGAAGCAGCTAACAAGAACATCAAGAAGATTATTCAAAAGATGGTCGTAACTTACAAAGATTGGCACGAGATGCTACCCTTTGCTCTTCACGGTTATCGCACATCTATCCACACTTCAATAGGGGCTACCCCTTTCTCTCTAGTATATGGCATGGAAGCAGTGCTCCCCATAGAAGTAGAGATCCCATCAATCCGGGTATTGATGGAAGCTAAGCTAACAGAAGCTGAATGGTGCCAAAGTCGGCACGATGAACTGAATCTGATCGAAGAAAAGCGAATAACGGCAATATGTCATGGTCAGTTGTATCAACAAAGAATGAAGAAGGCGTTCGACAAAAAGGTTCGACCTCGCGTCTTCAGGAAAGGATACCTTGTGCTCAAAAAGATACAATCATTTCTCACTGATTCCCGGGGCAAGTGGACTCCGAATTATGATGACCCCTATGTGGTCAAGAAAGCTTTCTCAGGCGGTGCCCTGAGATTTGCAACCATGGACGGAAAGGAATTTTCCTACCCCACGAATGTTGACGTAGTCAAGAAATACTTCGCCTAAATAAAATAAAATAAAAACGTCTCGGTGGATTGAAAACCCGAAAGGGCGGTCCAGGCCAAAATTAGAGACATGATCAAAAATCATCCCGGTGGATTGGAAATCGTAAAGTACAATCCAGGCAAAAGTTAGGGATAATGGCAAGTAACTACGTCTGACACAGGTAATTCCTCAGCAGCAGTCATGCCATCCAAAAGAAAGCTCCGGTCAAGGCCATCTTCGACAGAAGCTCAGGATGCCCCGAAGTCAAATTTGGTAGAAGGATATTGGTCGTTATGTTTCGATGTAGCCCTTTTCCCTTAAATTACCATTTTCTAACTTTGTAAATACTCTATGGAATCACGCGTTTGGCTGATTTCCATCCTATTAATAAAATTTGAGCCCTTGTGCCTTTGTTTGCAATTCTTATTTGTTTTAGCTTTACAGAATGACGTTTTAATATGATTAACGATTCTTGAAATAAAACAAAAATGAATTTACTTGTTAAACTTTTTTCTGCTTTTAAAATAAAGATGGCAATTTCTTTTGACTATTGAACATCGAAAGAACATCGGTCGCTTCTCCAGAAGTAATCGAACCTTAAAGTGCAGAATCAAAGTACTCCTTCTAAGCCAGTGCGCCTGAATGAAGGATCAGCTGTATCAGATACGACTTTCCCATCTGATACCCTCGGCCGAGTTCTTACCTCCTAAGCCCGACCAATATAGCTCCCGACAGGGACTATCTCTCCTAAGCAAGGCAGAATTTCTATCATGAACCAGTGATACTTTTCATCCCCCACTGTGGCCGAGTATCCAGTCGCGTTCATCTATTAGTTTGTATGTTGTGTCAGTTTTGTCAGCATATACATACATACATCTTGGATTATTGATTTACATTCATATTCATATTGCATCATTATCACTCTAGTCGGTCTTGTTCCCTAGTGATAAGGGTCCTCTCAATCGAGTCGTCAGTTCTTTCCTCATCATGAAATATTGCGTCTGCACTACCTCTCTCCTCCAGTTTATTTCTGGGATGAAGTCGGCCCTTGACCACTTTGATAACTTGAACCTCTGAAAAACCAGAGAACCCTCAGCCAGCATCATTCTTCACCATTGAAGATGATGTCTTCGCTTTCCCGGATTAAGGAAAATCCCTAGAGAAAGCCTCTCTACTAAAGACTTTCAGCAACACATTGGTCCTTCTCTCCAGATTGTCGATGTCAACAAAGTCATCGGCACCTCAAAATTGGATCACGTCATATGGCATTTCTCCGAGAAGATCTCCGAGAAAAGTATGATGTAAATACCCAAGCAGAAGCAGTCTCTCAAGAGACTCGGTTTCCCCAGATAGAGTCAACAGATGGCATCTCCAACAGAGAAGTTTGTACCCCTCTACAATTCAGACAGATGGGTTCCCCAACAAGTCTGACATCAAAAGTTTTCCCATCAAATGGCATCTCCCCAGGAAAATTCGGCGAGAAGTTTGAGGAAAACCGCTATACATATCGTCCCTTGTCAAGAAGTTTATTGACAAAAGAAACTAAGACCAGTTCCTTGGTAGGAAACCAGGATCAAGGGGAAGTTTATTTCAGAAACTGAGACCAGTTCCTTGGTAGGAAACCAGGATCGAGGGGAAGTTTATATCAGAAACTAAGACCAGTTCCTTGGTAGGAAACCAGGATCGAGGGGAAGTTCATTTCAGAAACTGAGACCAGTTCCTTGGCTGAAGACCAGGATCGAGGGGAAGCTTACCTTTTCTAAGCCTCATTGCTTAGCAAAAGAAGAAGGATGTGCGAACTGCCATTCATAACCACCATCAAAATTTTGGGTATTCCGATATTTAATCCTCTTGCACCCCGAATGCCCGAATACCTTCGCCATTCACACTTTCGGGTCTAAAAAGATTAAATAGGGGCATCTGTCATACCGCAAATTTTGACCACTAAGATTCCCCAACATTGTGCAAATCATCATCACAATATAGATGAACCATTATACCTCATTAGTCGCTTTAAAGATGGGTGAGCATCCACTACAATCAAATTTAGGGTTTCAGGCCCTCTCAGAGTTCTTAGACAAAGGATCAATCAAGGAATGACATGATCTTCAACTTGTATAAACCTCTCAAACATCCACAATGGATCAAGAGGACTCCCACATCAAGAATCAAACACAAGGCTCCAACCTTCTAAGTGGATCAAGCCTCAAGATCTCCAGTGTCACCAAATTAGGGTTTTGGTCGACCAACACCTCCAGATGGGAATTTTCCTCTGGGCATGAGTCAATGCTTCAAAGCATAATATATGATGCTCCAAGGGATCTCATGAACCCAATCATCAAGTCAATTTAGCCTCAGGGGATGCATTCATAAAAAAAAAATCAGGAATTAGTGTTTCTTGACCTAATTCACCCCTAAGTTGACTTTTGGGACAAAACATGAGCCAAGACCTCAAGAGGGGATTTGAGGGTCTCAAATACATCACATTGATCCATTTGCAACAATTGATTGATCCAAGAAGCTTGAGCAACAAGTTTCAATTTCATCTGAACCACAGTTAGGGTTTCACGGAAAAAGTCAACTGTATCTTTGACTTTTGACCAGGACATGCTCCCAAACCCTAGGGCATGATCCAATACACCCTATAACACCTATGGAATCAATCCATCAAGTTTTATTTAGGTCAAGGACTTGATTTCATAGAGGATCACACAGTTTGGAATTCATCTGA
This sequence comes from Lathyrus tuberosus, assembly GCA_022829125.1. Taxonomy (NCBI): domain Eukaryota; kingdom Viridiplantae; phylum Streptophyta; class Magnoliopsida; order Fabales; family Fabaceae; genus Lathyrus; species Lathyrus tuberosus. The sequence goes on from JALAZF010000003.1 coordinate 10,537,269, forward strand.
CAAAAAGTCAACGGTGCACAAAAGTCAACTTTGACTTTTTGAGATTTTTCACAATTATGGTTTTTTAACCCTAAAATGATGTTAATGTGTGATTGGAATCATCATTCATCAAGAAAAATCAAGAAAAGTGGGATAACTTGTAAAAGGGGTAACCATAAAAAACATAGAATTTTTCTAAGTTACGGAATAAAGTGGCTAGGGTACAAACTTTGGAGGATCATAACTCCTAAGCCACAAGGCCATTTTTCCCCATCCAAAGCTGGATTTGTAGCCCTCATGGCCCTCTACAAAAGCTTCAACTACACCTCATTCCAATTCATTATGGATTTTGAGTTACGGAATGATCAAAGTGGCTGAAAACATGAAATGCCACTTTTTCCAACACTTAGTGAAATTTTCACTAAGTCAGAATCTGCCTTTACTTTTTTCCAAATGTAGGGGCATTTTTCACTTGGATCCAAAAAGTATCAAAATTAACTATGATTAAACAGTTGTTGTATCATATAAGGGCTTTCCAAAATGGCCAAGAACTCCATCAAATTCCACTTGAGCCATGAGATATGACAATGGCAACATGCCTTGCTGAAAACTGTCAAGGCAAGGCAGATTTTGGAGTTTTGCTTGATTTTCCAAATTTGTGCAATTCCAAGCAACTCTATCCATCTGAACACCTCAAGGGGGGACCAAGGAGTAATCAACTATGATCCCAAGCCTCCCAAGTCTTTGGAACCAAAAATAGCATGCCAAACCTAGAATTGCCTAAAAGGGGGACAAGACTCCAATTTTGGATTGAAGCATTCAATGCATACACCAAGGTGGCATGGACTGAGCCATTGCCAACTGAATTCAGTCAAGATTTATCCAAGACCAAGGGAACCAGCAGCCTGTGCCCTAACCTCTAGTCAATGGCTAGAGGAGACTTGGATTCTCATTGCTCAACATTGGCCAAACCTCTGCAGCAGTTTCCATTCACTATTACAGCCAAAATAAACTTGTTGCACTATAAATAGACCTCATTTGTGATCAATTTGAGTACACCAAAGCCATCAAACAGATGCTTTCCTCAAAATCTCTTTCTCACTTCCAAATTTGCCTTCCAAAGCAAGTCACTATCGGGTTTTGAGTTTGAGAGCAATTCCAATCAAACCAATCACTCACACACCTCATAAACATCATATAGAAGTGATCCAAACACTCACACAACATCTGGAACACCAAAATCACAAAATCACTAGCCAATTACTCAAACCTTTGACAGATTTGCAGTTGGGGTGCCATCTCAAGTTCCAGATCATTTCAATCCATTCCAAGCATCCAGACACACTCCATGGCACCTAGGGAAGCTATCTAGATCATTGGAACCTAGCTGTAACACCCCTAACCCAAAACTCGATCACCAGCTGCAAGAGGTGAGCATGAGCTCTTCTAACTCTATGATCCATGCAATTTTTGCTGCACAATAATTTGGCCATATGTTCATAATCATGCATAGAGTGTTTACCCTCAATCAATTGCTTTGTATGAATCGTGTATGGAATTTCTGAACCTTCATGCAAAATTTAGGGTTTTTGAGGTTTCTCTTTGATTTCTTATTCCATGCTTAAACTAAATGAAATTAAAGACCATAAACATGATCGTGAGGTTGAAACGAGTAGATTGATATGTAGATTGCATGATATAAGCAAGTATTCAGTGAGATTGGATAGAAAACGCAAATCTGCAGAAACAGAGGAAGGGCGCGTGTTCTTGCCATGTTCTTGGCGCCCTTTTTCAAATATTTGAATATTTGAATTTTGTGATTTTATTTAATTGATTCAAAAATTTATTTCTCTCTGAGTTTTAATGATTTTGAGTTGATTCTTTTTTTAATAATTCACAAAAATGTTAAAATATTTTATTTTACCAAAAAATATTATTTATTTCATATAATTGATATTTTTGCCAAGAATTAATATTTTAATTGTTTTTGACATTTAAAATATTTTTTCCTTCTTGATTTTGCAAATTTTAATGATTTCTAATCATTTTGTAGGACAAAACATGATTTTTGAAACATTAATCCAAGATCACAATTTGTTTTCCACATGTTAAACAATTTTGATCATTTTAATTGAATTTTTTATTCAATTAAAATACATTTTGGAAACAAATTCGGGTTTTGATTAATTCAACCCTCATCAAACCTTTTAAAATCATTTTTGGGCCTCTAATAGAGTGTAAGACCTAATCCTTTGTAAATACAAACCTATTTTGGGCCTCAAATGTTGTATAAGTCCCGTTGTATTTCAAAAAGCTCGGCGCAATCATCGCCCGTTTAAAACAAACCATATAGGCCTCTCCTCGAGCTATAAGACCCATTCAAAATCATTTTGGGCCTCTAATAGAGTGTAAGACCCAATCCCCTTTGGAAACCAAAAAATTTTGGGCCTCAGTCATTGTATAAGACCCACGGTGTTTTCAAAACCTCGACACGATTGTCGCCCTTTTCAAAATAAACCCTGGGCTTCTCCTTGAGCTATAAGACCCATATTTGTTCACTTTCAATCATTTTTGGGCCTCTTGAGAGAGTGTGAGACCCATCCCCTTTTACAGAAAACCTTTCTTGGGCCTCAGTCACTTGTATAAGTCCCTGTACAAAATGACAGTGCGATCACTGATAAAACCTTGGGCCTCTCCTTGAGCTATAAGCCCCAACAATCTTTTCAAAGTACTTTCTTCTTTGCTTTTGAATATAATATTGTTATCAAAACTTTCTTTGTTGAACAACTAACCAAACAACATGGAAGCTCTACAACCGAGTAAGTGTTTACCCACTTTCATTTACCGCTTTCATATGTATATAACTGTACTGTGGGGCTGTTTCACTGTAAGTCTTCTTTCATAAACTTGTATCGACTGTGTAATACTAGTGTAGATATTTAGAGTTTCCCCGGCAACTACGTCTAGAACTAGACAAAACCTCGTCTCCTTACATCCGACGTTCTCCCGGATATTTCAACATAACCTAAAACCATGAGAATTTTCTTTACGACAATTTTAGATAACTAGATCTAAGAAATCTCCCCCCCCCCCCTGAACAGTTCATATACAGAAGGCCAATGTTCCAAGTAAAACCCCTTCTGGAATTGTTCATCAGCCTCCTCTTGGGCTTAGTGCAAGGACCCACAGGCTTCCTAAAAGCATCCCTGCCTCCTCTTGGGCGTTGTACAAGGACCCGTCGGCTTCTTAGAAGTTTTCACAGCCTCCTCTTAGGCTTCGTATAATGATTCTTCCTCCGGGAAGATAGCATCCTCTTGGGCTTCATACAAATTGTCCCGCCGGCTTCTTAAAATTTTTTCTCGCCTCCTCTTGGGCTTCGTACAAATTGTCCCGACGACCTCTTAAAGGTATAGGAACAGAAATTAGTCATCTTAATAGAACAGTCTTTCAAAGAGTCTAGATCTTCCTACGGCGAACATACTGTCTCTTGATCTCTCTTAAGCATAGTACAAAAGATAAAACTCTAGACTTGGACAGTCTAATCTCCTTGAGTCTCGAAGACATTCTCAAAGTTCCTTTCAAAAAAAGGAAAAAACACCCGTAGACTTGGGCAGTCTCAATACCCTTCGGATTCTCCGTTTCCTTAAAAAACAGGAAATAATCCCGGTCCTCAAATCAAATCCATGAGTACAACATTACCCATATAAGAACTGATTTTCTCTTTTAACCAACATATTGGACCTGTCACTCAACTGAAACAGTAACCCTAGCCTCCTCTTGGGCTTTGTACAATGATTCTCCCCAGCAGAGTTAACCTTTGTAGCCTTCATCTCGGGCTTTGTACGAGATACAAAACACTCTCTTGTTGAGTATGAAAAGACTCTCTTGTTGAGTCGATCACCCTTAGCCATCATCTCGGGCTTTGTACGAGATATAAAACACTCTCTTGGTGAGTATAAAAGACTCTCTTGTTGAGTCAAACATTTTTTATCCTCCATCTCGGGCTTCGTACAAGATACCAAATCACTCTCTTGTTGAGGATAAAAGACTCTCTTGTTAGGTCAAACAATTTAGCCTCCATCTTGGGCTTCGTACGAGGTACAAAGACTCTCTTATAGAGTCAAACACTTTTAGCCTCCGTCTTGGGCTTCGTACAAGACACATACAAAAACACTCTCTTGTTGAGTCAACCCTTTTAGCCTCTATCTCGGGCTTCGTACGAGACACAAAGGCATCCTCTTGTTGGGTCAATAGCCTCCTCTTAGGATTTGTATAAAGAAATCCATGTTTGATTCAATCAACCTTTTAGCATCAAATCATGCTTTGATCACAACATACAAACATCAACAAGTCCTTTTCCTCGTCTAATTGCTGTAAGCAGCAAGCCTCTAGATTATTTACATCCACGCCACTATCTCTCTTTTAGCATGAGAAATTCCTAAGGAAAGATGGCATTGCTCTAAACTGCGTTGAAGTCTTCTCCTTCAGGTTGAAAATCCCCTATAAAGGAAATTATGGCATTGCTGGATTCGCATATCCCAGTTAAAGTAATTCTCCTTTATAATCAGTCACCCAACAATTGTGACAAACAGACCCCTTTAGAGATGACAAATTCTCTCTAAAGTCAACACCCTTTTAGCTTCACATCTTGGGCTTCGAACAAGATACAAATAGACCCTTCAGCTTCACATCTTGGGCTTTGAACAAGATATAAACCACCTTTAGCTTCATGTCTTAGGATTTGAACAAGACACCAAAACACCATTTCCTCCCATAGAATAGGAGGAACTACGATCGCTCTGATTTCCCTATCCCGGGAATACGTAGGAATAAGATTGACAAAGAATCTTAGCGAGCACTCTAATCGAAAAACCCAAAAGTCCCCTACCTCCAGCCAATCTAGCACAGTATCCCAACAAATTCCCCATGAATAATCCCGGTATTTCGTTCTGAACAAAATAAGCAGAGAGAGACCCATGAACTAAAGCCGCATCTGTAAACCAACAGTTTTGACTGTTTAACCTCAGTTTGCAAGCAGGGTTAATTGGAGACATCTATTTCCCTTCCTTCATCAGCTTCAATAGGATAAAAAATGAATCAAATTATAGTACCAAAGCGATAGTGATTCGAAACCACAAAAACCACGCTACACAGAGACAACAACAAAAGACTGTAATCTCAGAGATCACATCTACGCCCATAATGGAGACATATGATCCTCTGTACAACATGCCTAAAGGTCGCCCCTGTGGCATGCCGATCAACTTTGTCCTTGAAGGATACATCCCGCGAGTCACTAAAGACCCAGAAACTGCAGCAGGAACCGCTGGGCCTGAAGGTTACAAACTTCGGGAAAGCGAAGACGCAAGAGTTATGACAGCAACTCCTGAAGGTTACAAACTTCGGGGCACGGAAGCACTAAGAGTCACCGCCATAATGACTATACCACAACCAGTGATACACACTGTTGCGGAAGGACAGATTCCACAAGCAATTTCTGGTGGAAATGAAGACATGTACGAAAGAATGAATGAGTTCAAGGAACAATTCTTGGAGATGCAGAAGGAACTGCATGCCATTTGCGGTCAAGACTTATTCAGAAAGGACGCCGCAGACCTCTGTCTGATCCCTAATGTAAAGATCCCGCACAATTTCAAGGTGCCTGACTTTGAAAAATACAAGGGTAACTTTTTCCCTCAAAGTTATTTGGTGATGTACGCTCGAAAGATGTCAACTCAGATGGAAAATCAACAGCTACTGATCCATTATTTCCAAGACAATTTAACCGGTGTCGTACTTAAATGGTACATGGGTTTAAATCGCACCAAGATCAGTACTTTTAGAGATATCGGCGTAACCTTCATTCAGCAGTATAAATACAACCTGGACATGGCACCAGATAGAGATCAACTCGGAGCAATGTCACAAAAGGACAAAGAAACTTTCAAAGAATATGCTCAGAGATGGCTTGAAATTGCCACCCAGATCTGTCCCCCTCTTGAGGAAAAGGACATGACCAAGATTTTCCTGAAAACCTTGAGCTCATTTTATTACGATCGAATAGTGAACATGGGAGTACGCCTTGAAGAAGCAGTCCGAGAAGGACGACTAGTCAAAGATGCAGGGCCATCAAGCAGTACCAAAAGATACAGTAGTGCTTTCCCAAAGAAAAAAGAGCAAGATATTGGTAATATCTCTCTCCGAAAGCAAAGGCGAAGGTATCAACCTGTAGCGGAAATAACTCCCGCTATCAACCCTGCGCCGGCTCCGACTTATCAACCTCAGGTTGCTCAGAGCCAACCAAGTCAACAACAGTATCACCAAAGGACACAACAGCCTCTTCAGCAAGCTCGTCCTCAGTACAACAATAACAATCATACGACATGACCATCAGGGTTCGACCCTATGCCAATGTTGTACGCATAACTATTTCCACTTCTACTGGCCAAGGGGAACATCCAAACCAGGTCTCCTCTTACAGTACCGAAAAATCCCCCTTTTTGGTTCAAAGCGGATCAAACTTGCCCTTACCATCAAGGAGGATCGGAGCACAACATTAATAATTGTCTCAGCTTCAAGTATAATGTACAGAAGCTTATCAGGAATGGGATCCTATCTTTTAAAGATACTAATCCGGATGTTCAGACGAACCCGTTGCCGCAACATGAGAAGACTGCAGTAAATTTAATAGAAGAGGAATTTAGCCGCAGTTATCAAATTCACGATGTACTCCTATTAGGAACCAATCTGGTCAGGATGCATTATAGGCAGAGCGGGTACGGTCATGTACCACCTCACAATTATCACCAGTGTGATATCTGCTCAAAAAATAACCATGGGTGTTTCGTAGTGCAATCAGCTTTACAAGAACAAATGGATCTCGGATGGATCCAAGTTCACCGAATCCGTGAAGTCAACATGGCCCATGCGCATCCCAACATTGTTCAGAACCGCAAAATTCTTGTGATGAACGTCAATTTGGTGGCGATGCACTCAAGGCAAAGTCAATATCATAATCTGCCACGACACGATTATAATACCTGTTCGATCTGCTCAATAAGCAATCAGGGATGCTCTTTTGTACAAGAGGCCCTCCAACGACAGATGGATCTCGGATGGATCCAAGACTAACATGAGAGAAATAAACTTCAAGTCAATATGGTTCAGATCTTTGACATTCGCCTGATGAATACCAGTATGGTATAATTACATGCTAATCCAGTCAGGCTCGGCTTTCTGGCTTCACATGATTATCAAGACTGTGAACAATGCCATGGAGATGACCAAGGGTGTGCACTTGTCCAAAGAACACTTCAACACTTGTTGGACCACTGGTGGCTTCCGATTTACTTGGATGAGGCTACATAACAGATTAGTATGACTGACAAAAATCCCGACAGACATCAAAGTCAGGATGTCCGCTCAATGGAAACAGATCTAGTAAAGATGCACTGCATACAAAGCAGACGTGGCCGGGTGCCACCCCACAACTACGAGAGCTATAGAGTTTGTTTAGAGACCAACCAAGGATGCTACCTCGTACGAGCGGCTCTTCAAAGTCAGTTGGACCAAATGGAGATTCGACCATGTTCAAGTTTTGGGTCGATCAACGTGATACAAGACTATCTCCCTGATCAAAGCAAAGATGTTGTACTAATCTCCGATCATGGGAGGACAAAAAATGTTTGTGCCATAATCCCTCTGCTCAAAGAGTTAAATGTCTCTCTGAACAGTAGATGGATTCTCAACCTCGAACCAATTGAGGTTGCCTATGATGGTCAGAAAAATAAAAAAGCTCCTATGGTTATATACTTGCCAGGACTAATACCGTACAAATTCGATAAGGCTATCCCTTACAAGTATGGTGCAACAACAATCGAAAATGGAAAGGAAACTCCATTACCCTCCGTCGTAAACATTGCAGACATCAGTCGAGTCACACGGAGCGGTCGGATCTTCAACAGAGAAGTTGGAGAACCTGCTAAAGAGAAGGAACCTCAGAAAAGGGTTCCAAATCAGCAAATTAGGCAATCCAGTAATCCCGAACTTACAAAGAACAACGATGAGATGCTGAAGCTCATCCAGAAAAATGAGTACAACATTGTGGACCAGTTGTTGCAAACTCCTTCGAGAATCTCTATGTTATCTCTCATACTTAGTTCCGAAGCTCACAGGGAAGCTCTGCAGAAAGTCTTGGAGCAAGCTTTCGTAGAACAAGATGTAACGAGAGGACAGTTTGACAGCATCATCTCCAACATCTCTTCTTGCAACAACTTAGTATTCAGTGATGAAGAACTGCCGGAGGAAGGCAAGAATCATAACATGGCACTCAACATTTCAGTCAACTGCCAGGACGATGCTCTAGCCAGCATACTGGTAGGCACAGGATCAGCTTTGAATGTTATGCCAAAATCAACTCTGATACGACTATCGTTTCAAGGAGCCCCGATGAGAGGCAGCGAGGTCATCGTCAAAGTCTTTGACGGATCCAAAAAAATAGTTATCGGCGAAATCGATCTTCCCATAACTATCGGCCCTCACACTTTCCAAGTCACTTTCCGTGTCATGGACATCCGGGTAGCGTACAGCTCTTTATTAGGAAGACCTTGGATACACGAAGCTGGGGCATTCACTTCGACACTTCACCAGAAGCTGAAGTTCATCAAAAATGACAAGCTAGTCACAGTATGTGGAGAGCAGGCCCTAATCGTGAGCAACTTATCATCATTCTCCAGTGTAGAACCTGAGGAGGTTGTTGGAACCCAATTTCAAGCACTCTTGGTGAGCAATGAGAATCGATCAGAAAGAGGAACATCGATTTCTTCATACAAAGACGCGCTCAAAGTAATCAAAAGTGATAACGTAAAAGGATGGGGACAACTTGTGATACCTATAGATAACAAGACGAAGAAAGGTCCTGGTTTCTCTTCAACCTGTACCCAGATTGCCAAGAAAAATGAAAGTTTTCATCCAATTCAAGACTTCTTCCACAGTGGAGGCTTTTTCCACCCAATGTCTTAAGAAGTACACACCATCAATGAGAGTGACTCCTCTGACACAGATGAAGAATGGAAATCTTATCTCAACCCGGACGATTATATGTCTCAGGAAGAAGCGTGCATTCCCTTCTATTTTCCCAAGAAGGGCCCGAGATATATACCAAGATTAGACGTCCGAATGATTTACGGAGATTGCGATCCTGAGGACTGTCGTGCTCCAGCTAATTCATTAGAAGATGATCTAATAAAGAACAACTTTGATCAAGATTACTATGATCCCCTGGATGACTTGCCTATCTGGAAGCCATACATAGAAAACTTGAGGTAAAAGAGTCATCCCAACGATGCCTATCAGCTGAGTAATAATGAAAAGAATGCCCACGTTCCCACCAAGCCATGGGATCATTACTCAGGACATTCCAAAGATATCCAGCACAATAATGAATTTGCAAAGACTGCAGGACTAAAGTTCATCAACTATGTTTTCCTGAGGTCAACGTCATCGAGGAAGATGACTCGACCACTCCCACAAAAGTGTGAGACACATTAGGACAGCCGAGTGACAAGTACGATTTCTTAGTCAAATATACCTCTCCTGAAAGCTCTCGCATCAGATACGAGAACATCCAGCCAACTCGATGGGGAGATCCTCTTGAGAGTGAAAACCCTAACAAAGATATAACAGAAGAGTTCGTTTACGACAACTCTGTATGGGAGGAAGATTCCAACTATCCTGCTCCGTCAGAAATCAGCGTTATTTCTGAGGACAAACCAAAAAAGAAGGTACCAGACTTTGTGATTCACCAAGGAGTTCGTCGCCAATGGGTTGATGTCGATGTCCTGAAAGTCTTCCATAAGTCTAAGTAATTGTCGTCTTTGTTTTAAACCTTTCACCCTGCCCAGGTGAAATAGATGTTTTTATAGGGCACTTTCTGTAAATGTCCATCTTCGCTTCGCCCAAAGCGACAGAGTTTTGTTTTATAGGGTTGTAGTTTCAAGAATCGACAAATCATAAATAAATAATGTCATTCTTTCATTCCCGCATTTATAGATGAAAGCTCCTAATGTTTGACAAAATTTTGGTAAAACCTAACGTTAAAGAAATAACTGCATAAGTCAAAGATGTCGAAGAAGATGTCCTGACTTCCTGATTATTACTTCAGCAGGTTTAATTCAGTAACAAATCTTTTCAAGATTTGTTTTTCTCCTAAAGAGTGGATCAAAGACAGAGATAGAAAGGCCAAGACAGAAGACTATATATATGAAGACTTAGACCTAGGGTAAAGAGTCGAATGTACATTATGTATCACTTGTAACTTTGTAACCTAGTTCCTTTGTGTTGAATAAGGGTTTAGGGTTTGAGATTCGTTGTCTCTCTTAGGAGTTGTAAGTCTCCACTCTGTATTATGGGATGCAGGGTGGAAGGCATAGGTACAGGGACACAACCAGAAACCTGTAGGTAATGGTTGGTGTATTGTTATTGGACGAAGCTTTGAAGCAACTCCAAGATAACTTGAAGGTCAAGAAACCGCGACAGTTCTGACAGAAGGCAGAGACATCACAGGTTGTGATTAGGATGTGAGTGGGGTATCTCAGATCAAGGTTCTAAATGGTTGAGTTTAACCTTGATAAAGATGTTCATGGGTAAATGTTAGGTATAAAGTTGTAAACGGGGGAGTTTAGCTTTGTAACAGTCCACATGATAGTGAAGTCTTCATCCTGGATTGGTATCCCCCAGATGTAGGTGAATTGCACCAAACCGGGTTAATAATTACTGTCTTATTTTAACATTCTTCAATTTACAGTTTTGTTAATGTTCTTGACTGACACGTTGGATCAGATGTCTTGACATTTGTGTGTGTGTGCAGTTCTGATATTCAAGGTATCAGTCTGCTATTACGCCTTCTAGTTTAAAATATTATGTAGCACAATGTCTTGACATGTGTTAGGACATCTGCTATCTACATAGGCCAGAATTTCAATTGGTATCAGAGCAGACATCCTGTCTGGTTCTGGATGAGATCTTTGGGAGATACTTTCTGGCATTTAAACAAGGCGGAGTTTTGGAGATCAGATCAATCAACTCAAACATACCCAAGGGTATTAATGGATGAGATGGATGAGATGGATCGAAGGGAGCAACTCGGAGGTTGTTCATGTTGCTGAGAAGATTCTACAACAACTACAAGAGAAGTGGCTAGTTCTCTTGTTGATGTGTCTAGTAAGATGTTGTGACATCTTATTAGGGCAAACAGGATTTGTTCCTTGGTGGTTCCATTGCATGTGTTTCTGATGGAAGATCTCTAGAATTATGGGATTCTGGAGTTGTTACTGAAGACAGTTGGTGGAAGGTCTCAATCGTTGGCCTCTATATTTGAAGATATCTGCATTCTTTATTTCCAAAGTCGGGAGCGATGGAGTGAAGGAAGTTGTGGTCGGATATCTGGTATGACGACTTGGTACTTGGAAGTTTGGTTTCCTGGGGCAGTTTGGAGTCAGTTGAAGAGAAGAGGAGTTGAGTGAAAGTTTATCAGGTTCTTGCTCTAGGAGTTTGATAAATGTTTGGTCGGCTAGGTTTTCAAAGATACTTGAGAATTCTCTCAAGTCCACACATAAAGACATCTATGTCGTGTATCTGGAGTCTTCTAGTTGCTCTTCTGACTAGAAGGTGTTTCCTTGAGACACAATCTGAAGAACAGGGAGGTGATTTATTTTCACCATCCAAAAACAGCAAGGAAGGATTCATCTCTCTTGACCCTAAGAGTGGATCCAATCTGATTGAAGAGTTGTTGAGGTAAATAAGACTTGTTCAAAGAAGGTCTTAGTTACTTGAGTCAAGGGTGGCAGCCTTGGTATCTCAACATTGTCATTGAAGAAGATACTTGCAAAAAGATTGTATACTTTATAAGTGTTCATGACATGATCTGGTGGAGCTCAGCTACAGTAGTGAAGAAGGGTTATGGTACAAGGATTTAAGATCAATTGCTATTTATGGAATCCACAAGTATTTAATTGATTATCCTTGATAGTCAAGATTGAGGATGTTTTGTCAGATGTTCTAACATTTTTTCATCAGAGGCTTGTAGAATCATGGGAGGGGTTCTGCATTCGCTCAAAAATCTCCTAGGTGTCGACCTGGGATTATTGGCTTAGCGTCTGTTTCCTGGAAAGTATTGTGAATGACTTGTCCAGATGGTGATGCTGTTGAAGATGGAGATGGAAGAATATGAAGACATCATAATCTTGATGGTTACAGCTTGGGTCAGTTTATTTCTGATCCTGGTGCTTTGGAGCATAGTGTTTACTCTGGTTGTGAAGGTCGAGGATAAGTGGTAGTTATCTCTGGCTTTCTACTGTCAGCTCTACTAAGGGAAGTGGCATTCTTTGGTATTGCTATGGGGTAGTCTTGGACTACTTATTTTCTAAAGATTTAGATGTGGCAGGTTTGAATTCTTTGGAGTTTTAAAGCAAAATGGAGGTTGTCTACTCAAAACTTGGTTGTTCAATCAAGTGTGTGAGAGCATGGAAATCTGTTTCTTCAAAGGGATGAGGTTCTTCTAAGTGGCAGAAGGAAGAGCTGAATTCAACAGTTGGATGTCATAATGTTTGGACATCTAACTTGACATCAGAAGTCTCAGCTGGTGATGTGGCACATCAGCTTAAGATAAGGTGATCTACAGGAGAGTGGGAGTGATGGATTCTTCAAAAAGGTCTATCTCATGCAGTTTGCGGGAGCTGTGGATAAGAAGATGTTATATGACTAAGAGGCTTGGTGGATCCAAGATGTCTTGCTATAGGGTAAGTAGTTCATGTGACTTGAAGATCTGATTTCATTAGTAGATCAGGGTATCTTATGGGAGTTCTAAAGATGAGTGAGGTCAATCAAAAGGTGGCATTTGATTGGTTTCACAATGCGCGTTCAAGCAGGATGCTTGAAACTGATTGCTCTTTTGTAGAAGAATAGTTAGTTAAAATTGTAAGGAGGTTCTGGTTCTCTGGGAGCATGTGGCAGAAGTTCTGGGTTGAGAATGGAAGCATACCTTCTTTGGTGGTTTAGAGTTTATTTCTCTCTGGGTTTCTGAAGTCTTCTCTGTTCAAGCTGGTGATGCAGTGTTGTGTGAAGATCTTCAGTGTGGATTACTATGCTGATAGTAAGTCCAGTGGTGGAGCATATCAAGAACCATGGTGTGTGGTGTCTGTGATGTGCGGAAGATGTCCTAACAGATGTTAGAACATCCTTGGGTTAGTTATCCTTGGTGAAGGATTTCAGGTTCTGTGATGAACTGGTTACTTGCATTGTGTCCAAGAAGTATCTACATGATCATCCGGGAGAATGATGGAGTAGAAGGATTCCTTGGAAGGAGGATGTAAGTGTTTGGGAAGACTGAAGTGAATCATGTGTTGATTGCATAGAAGTCTGGTTCCTGAATGGGTTCAGAAGTGGAGATTCACCATAAATCAGAAGTATTCCAGATTATCATACGGGAGAATGATAGGAATGACTGTCTTGGATTGCGGGGTGTTTATCTCTAATGCTGGCTGGGTGAGGTCAGTGGAAAATCTTGCATACGGCATTGGAGCCCTTGGAGCAAATCATGCTAGTAGTGGATCAGTTTAGCAGCTGTGAAGTTCTGGAGCATGCATACGATAGCTGACATCGTTATAACAAACTAAGGGGCCCTGTGCGTCTCTTTGAGGAATGTGAAGCATTCTGATTCAATTGGTTTGTGCCTCAAGCGGCTGGAGGTCTATACATGAGAATTCAAGAGGAGATCGTGTGGTGTGTAAATGGTTGCAGGATGAGGGGGATCAATGGGACTTTGATCTCAAGCCAAGAGTTTGTTATGGTTGGTATACACTTCCTCACGGGTAGCATAATGGTGATCATGTGTGAGTGATTATTGTTTCTTGTCAGAGGGAACAATAAGAGAGTTAATGGTTTTGTTCAGCAGGTGTGTTGAACAGAGGGTGCGCTCTTGAAGACATGAAGATGCGTCTTATGTTTTCCAGTCATTAGCTTGGGTGTTCAATGGAGGAGCACCAGTTATCTTAGTCAGGGGGAGGGGCCTCTTGATCTAAGATGAAGTTCTAGTTTGCATTTGTGCATCAAGCAAACTGAGATGTCAAGATGGCTTGACATTATTGTGGAAATTCCATTTTGCATTTGTGCGTCAAGCAAACTGAGATGTCAAGGAGGATGTCTTGACATTAGAGTGTTGCTGCAAGTTGTGGGAAACTTGGCAATGCATACTTGAATGGTTCTTATTGGATGCTTAAGAATCATTGTTGAGTCTGGGGAATTTATTTTTCTCTGCAGACTGTTACTCACAACGCTGTGAAGATTTCTCTGTAATGTCTTATCAGAAGAAGAATCTGGGAAGAATAGACAATGTCTGACATGATGTTAGGACATTGTTATACAACATGTCTGCATGTTATTGGTTCTTTGGTCAGTTCTCTCAAAAGAAGAAACAATCAACAGTCTTGGCCGATGCGCTTTGAATTGACCAGCGTTTTGTTCGATGGTTCGTTTCTTTCAAAGGAGATTACTTGCTATAAATAGGATTGTTGTGACACTTCTTGGTCTCATAATTCTTTCTCTTCAAGTGAGTGTTTAATGGCATTTTTTAAGATCTGCATAAGTTGCGTCTGGATATGGAGCTGTCTTGGTCACTTTTGCCAAGTTTTGGCTAAAAAGGGGGAGAAGAATTGTATCTTATGTTTTGGGTTCATTCGAGCAGTGGCGGTGCAAGAATGGTGGAGGAAGATGTTCTATCATCTTAACTTACAAATTTATGTTTTTGTGTCTTGTGATTTGAGTTGTGAAGCAGGTTGTGTCTTGTAACCTGAGTTACATTTGTTGTGTACTCAGTGTTACGAACTTAAACTTCGCTTCTTATTGTGGGTTCTCTTATGCCTCAAGGAAGACAAAGAATTGAGGGGGAGTATGTTACAAATTTACAAATTCCCTCTCATACATATCAACAGGCATTGAAGAATTTAGGGAGAAGGTTTTAGCCAAAATTTGTCAAAAGGGGGAGATTGAAAGCTCCTAATGTTTGACAAAATTTTGGTAAACCTAACGTTAAAGAAATAACTGCAGAAGTCAAAGATGTCAAAGAAGATGTCCTGACATCCTGATTATTACTTCAGCAGGTTTAATTCAGTAACAAATCTTTTCAAGATTTGTTTTGCTCCTAAAGACTGGATCAAAGACAGAGATAGAAAGCCCAAGACCAGAGACTATATTTATGAAGACTTAGACCTAGGGTAAAGAGTCGAATGTACATTATGTATCACTTGTAACTTTGTAACCTAGTTCCTTTGTGTTGAATAAGGGTTTAGGGTTTGAGAGTCGTTGGCTCTCTTAGGAGTTGTAAGTCTCCACTCTGTATTATGGGATGCAGGGTGGAAGGCATAGGTACAGGGACACAACCAGAAACCTGTAGGTAATGGTTGGTGCATTGTTCTTGGACGAAGCTTTGAAGCAAGTCCAAGATAACTTGAAGGTCAAGAAACCGCGACAGTTCTGAATTGACAGAAGACAGAGACATCACAGGTTGTGATTAGGATGTGAGTGGGGTATCTCAGATTAAGGTTCTAAACGATTGAGTTTAACCTTGATAAAGATGTTCATGGGGTAGATGTTAGGTATAAAGTTGTAAACGGGGGAGTTTAGCTTTGTAACAGTCTACATGATAGTGAAGTCTTCATCTTGGATTGGTATCCCCCAGATGTAGGTGAATTGCACCGAACTGGGTTAACAATTACTGTCTTATTTTAACATTCTACAATTTACAGTTTTGTTAATGTTCTTGACTGACATGTTGGACCAGATGTCGTGACATCTGTGTGTGTGTGTAGTTCTGAAATTCAAGGTATCAGTCTGTTGTTGCGCCTTCTAGTTTAAAAGATTATGTAGCACAGTGTCTTGACATGTGTTAGGACATCTGCTGTCTGTATAGGCCAGAATTTCAATTGTTGTTTTCACTTTTCATTTTTCAGAAAATGGTAATCCTTAAACAACCTAAAATAAAAACAAAAAAGCATTTTTCATAAAATACACACACTTGCATTCTCTCTATCTCTTCTAAAAAACAAATCATCACGTCATGCAGATTGCTTGTTTTAAACCCCATTGAAACATACGATCCAATGCCTTCTCCCAACTTTGAATTCTCAGTATTTGAAGCTGAAGAAGAAGATGATGCAGAAATTCCAGAAGATATCTCCCGATTACTCAGACAAGAGAAAAGTCTATTGAGCCTCACAAAGAGCCGTTGGAAACGGCCAATTTGGGATCAGAGGAAGAAAATAAAGAAGTTAAGATTGGAGCACTGCTCAGTCCCACTGTCAAAGAAAGCTTGATAAAGCTTCTCAAAGAGTTTCCAGATGTGTTTGCTTGGTCCTATCAGTACATGCCACGGTTAGATACCAACATCGTGGAACATCATTTATCGTTGAAATCAGAATATCCGCCGGTAAAACAAAGGCTGAGAAGGACTCACTCGGATATTGCCATCAAAATTAAAGAGGAAGTCCAAAAACAAATTGACGCAGGTTTCCTTTCCACCTCAGAATATCCTCAATGGCTAGCTAATATAGTGTCAGTTCCGAAAAAGGACGAAAAAGTCAGAATGTGTATAGACTATAGGAATCTGAACAAAGCAAGTCCAAAGGATGACTTTCCCTTACCACACAGTGACATGCTGGTAGACAGAACAACAAAGTTCAAAGTCTTCTCCTTCATGGATGGATTCTCGGGCTATAATCAAATCAAAATGGCGCCGGAAGACATGGAGAAAACTTCATTCATCACCCCATGGGGCACCTTTTGTTACAAGGTAATGTCGTTCGCTTTGAAGAACGCCGGGGCAACCTATCAAAGGGCCATGACTACTCTGTTTCACGACATAATGCACAAAGAAATCGAAGTGTATGTCGATGATATAATTGCCAAATCTAAAACAGAAGAGCAGCATGTGACCCACCTGTCAAAGTTATTCGAGCATCTAAGAAAGTACAAACTCCGCTTGAATCCCAACAAATGCACATTCGGTGTCTGCTCAGGGAAACTTTTAGGGTTCATCGTCAGCCAAAAAGGGATTGAGGTTGATCCTGACAAGGTCATGGCCATTCAAGAAATGCCTTCACCAAAGACTGAGAAACAAGTCCGAGGATTTTTGGGACGTTTGAATTACATTTCCAGATTCATATCTCTCATGACCGCGACATGTGCTCCGATCTTCAAACTACTCAGAAAGAATCAAAGTTGCGTATGGACAGAAGACTGCCAAAAATCTTTCGACAACATCAAAGAATATCTGTTGAATCCACCGATTATGTCACCTCCAGTGGAGGGAAAACCATTAATTATCTACCTAACAGTCTTGGAAGACTTAATGGGTTGTGGGCTTAGCCAACAAGACGAAACCAAAAGAAAGGAGTCTGCCATCTTCTATTTGAGCAAGAAATTCACCGACTGTGAAACTCGGTACACTATGCTCGAGAAAACTTGTTGTGCTCTGGCTTGGGCAGCCAAACGTCTTCGCCAGTATATGATTTGTCACACTACTTGGTTAATCTTCGAAATGGATCCAGTGAAGTATGTCTTTGAAAAGCCTGCTCTCACAGGAAGGATCGCCCGTTGGCAGATGTTGTTATCAGAATACGACATTGAGTACCATGCTCAGAAAGCCGTCAAAGGAAGTATTTTAGCCAATCATTTGGCTCATCAACCGATTGACAATCAGGAATCAGTTGAATTTAACTTCCCAGACGAAGATGTCATGTACTTAAAGATGAAATATTGCGATGAACCGCTACCCAGTGAAGGGCCTGAACCAGGTTCCCAATGGGGACTAATATTCGGCAGAGCTGTCAACACTTACGTAAACGGAATTGGGGAAATCATCGTGACGCCTCAGGGTACCCATATTCCTTTCACCGCCAGATTAACATTCAAATGCACAAACAATAAGGCCGAATATGAAGCTTGTATCATGGGTCTCGAAGAAGCTATCGACTTAAGGGTTAAAAACTTGGATGTGTATGGAGACTCAGCCCTGGTTATCAATCATATCAAAGGAGATTGGAACACATACCAATCAGGGCTAATTCATTACAAAGATTACGCGAGAAGGTTGTTACCATTCTTCAACAGAATCGAGTTTCATCACATTCCTCGTGAAGAAAATCACATGGCTGATGCACTAGCCTTTCTCTCTTCCATGATTACTGTAAATCACTGGAACGACGTACCTAAGATTGACATAATGCGCCTTGAAAGGCCCGCTTACATCTTCATGGTTGAAGCAGTCATAGATGACAAACCCTGGTATCACGATATCAAGTTCTTCCTTCAAAGATAAGAGTACCCACTTGGGGCATCCAGGAAAGACAGGAAGACTCTTAGAAAACTGGCTGGCAACTTCTTCCTGAACGGTGATACACTCTATAACAGAAACTTTGACATGCTCTTGCTCTGATGAGTGGACAGACCAGAAGTAACCATGCTGATGAAAGAAATTCACGAAGGATCCTTTGGCACTCATGCCAATGGACATACAATGGCAAGGAAAATCCTGAGAGCAGGATACTATTGGTTGACCATGGAATCCGATTGCTACAAGTACATGACAAAGTGTCACAAGTCTCAGATATATGCAGACAAAATCCATGTACCGCCAATGCATCTCAAAGTTCTTTCTTCTCCATTGCCTTTTTCTATATGGGAAATCGACATGATTGGCATGATCGAACCCAAGGCTTCGAACGCACATCGGTTCATCCTGGTAGCAATTTACTACTTTACCAAACGGGTCGAAGCAGTTTCATATGCTAATGTAACCAGACAAGTGGTGGTCTGATTTATCAAGAACAATCTCATCTTCCGTTATGGTCTTCCAAGCCAGATCATTACGGATAATGGATCTAACTTGAACAACAAGTTGATGAAAGAGTTGTGCGCCGAATTCAAAATCGAACACCATAACTCATCTCCCTACCGACCTAATATGAACGGAGCGGTAGAAGCAGCTAGAAAGAACATCAAAAAGATCGTTCAAAAGATTGTTGTAACCTACAAAGACTGGCATGAAATGCTGCCTTATGCTCTCCACGGTTATCGCACATATGTCCGCACTTCAACAGGGGTAGCCCATTTCTCTCTCGTATATGGCATGGAGGTAGTGCTTCCCATAGATGTAGAGATCCCATCAATCCGGATATTGATGGAAGCTAAGCTAACAGAGGCTGAATGGTGTCAAAGTCGACACGATGAGCTGAATCTGATAGAAGAAAAGCAAATAACGGCTCTATGCCATGGTCAGTTGTATCAGGAAAGAATGAAGAAAGCGTTCGACAAAAAGGTCCGACCCCGTGTCTTTCGAAAAGGAGACCTTGTCCTAAAAAAGATACAAGCATTCCTCACTGATTCTCGGAGCAAATGGACTCCGAATTATGACGTCCCTTATGTGATCAAGAAAGCCTTCTCAGGCAGTGCCTTGAGACTCGCAACCATGGATGGAGAGGAGTTTACCTACCCCACGAATGTTGATGTAGTCAAGAAATACTTCGCCTAAATAAAAAAAAAACGTCTCGGTGGATTGAAAACCCGAAAGGGCGGTCTAGGCAAAAATTAGAGACATAATCAAAAATCATCCCGATGGATTGGAACTCTCAAAGTACAATCCAGGTAAAAGTTAGGGAATCATGGCAAGTAACTACGTCCGACAAGGTTAAATCCCAGCGGTAACACTGTTCGTAGAACAACTTCCAGTCAAGGTCACCTTCAACAGAAGCCCAGAATGTCCAGAATTCAAAGTTGGTAGAAGGATAATGATCGTTATGTTTCAATGTAGCCCCTTTTCCCATAAATTACCATTTTCTAAACTTTGTAAAAACTCTATGGGATCACGCGTTTGGCTGACTTCCATCCTATCAATAAAATTTGAGCCTAATGCTTTTGTTTGCAACTCTCATTGATTTTTGCTTTATAGAATGGCATTTTTAACATGATCAACGATTCTTGAAATAAAACAAAAATGAATTTACTTGTCAAATTTCTTCTACTTTTAAAATAAAGATGGCATTTCTTTTTACTGAACGTCAAAAAGAACATCGATAGTTTCTCCGAATGTGATTAAACCTCAAGGTGCAGAATCAAAGTACTCCTTCTAAAACCAATACACCTGAGTGAAGGATCAACTGTTTCAGATGCCATGTTTCATCTGATATTCCCGGCAGGGTTCTTACCTCTTAAGACAGATTGACAATTCTTCCTCCCCACAGGGACCACCTCTCCTAAGCAAGGCATGATTGCTATTTTGAACCAATGGTACTTTTTATCCCCCGCAGTGGCCGAGTATCCAGTCGTGTTCATCCACTAGTCTGTATGTCGCGTCTGTTTTGTCAGCATAAACATGCATACATCATGCATTATTGATTCATATTCATATTCATATTACATTACTATCACTCTGGTCATATTCATCCCCCAAGTGATAAAAGTCCTCTTATTAATCGAGTTGTCAGTTCTTTCCTCGTCAGGAAATGTTTTGTCTGAGAAAACTTTCCCCAATTTATTTCTGGATAGGAGCCTGTCCCCGACCACTTTGATAACTTGAACCTCCAAAGGCAAGAAGACATTCGACACCTTTGAAACATCACTCTTCACCATTGAAGATGATATTTTCGCTTTCCCGGATTAAGGAAAATCCCCAGAGAAAGCCTCTTAACTAAAGACTCTCGGTAATACATCGGTTTTTCCCCTAAAAGGAAATTCGATGTTAATAAAGTCATCAGCACCTCAAAAATTGGATTGCATCACATGGCATTTCTCCGAGAAGATCTCGAAAAAAAGTATGATGTAATTTCCCCAAGCAAAAATCAGTCTCTCGAGAGACTCGTTTTTCCCATTAGAATCAACAAATGGCGTCTCCAATAGAGAAGTTTGAACACCTCTACAGCTCAGACAAATGGGTTTCCCCAGCAAGTCTGACCTCAAACCTTTTTCCATCAAATGGCGTCTCCTCAGTAAAGCTTGGGGAGAAGTTTGATGAAGACCGCTACAAATAGCGTTCCTTGTCGAGGAAGGAAATCGACAAGAAGAAACTGAGACCAGTTCCATGTTTGAAAACTAGGATCGAGGGGAAGTTTATTTAAGATACTGAGACCAGTTCCGTGGCTGAAAATCAAGATCGAGGGGAAGTTTATTTCAGAAACTGAGACCAATTCCGTGGCCGAAAACTAGGATCGAGGGGAAGTTTCACTTTTTTTTAAGCATCATTGCTTAGCAAAAGAAGATGGATGAGAAAACTGCTATCCATAATCACTGTCAAAATTTCGGGTATTCCGATATTTAATCCTCTTGCACCCTGAATGTCCAAATATCTTCGCCATTCACACCTTCAGGTCCAAGAAGATTAAATAGGGGCATCTGTAATACCTCAAATTTTGACCACCAAGATTTCCCATCATTGTGCAAATCATTACCACAATATGGATGTACCATCATGCCTCATCAATATCCTCAAAGATGGTGGAGCATTCACCATAATCAATAATTAGTGTTTCCATCCCTCTCTGAACATTTGGACAAAAGATCAATCCAGAAATGACATGATCTTCAACTTGACTAACCCCTCAAACATCCAAAAAGGACCAAGAGGACTCTAACATCAAGAATCAAGCACAAAGTTGTGGCATTCTAAGTAAAAGGAGCATCGAAACACCCGGTATCACCAAATTAGGGTTTTAGACGACTGGGACCTCCAGAATGAGATTTTCACAAGGGCATGAGCCAAGACTTCAAAACATGACTTAATATGCTCAAAATAACCCTAGGAATCCATTTACAAAGTTAAATGACCTGTAGGGGATACATTCCTCAAAAGTCGAGAATTAGGGTTTTTACGCGCCGAACCGCTCCGGAGCCAAAAGTCAAAACATGACTTTTTTCGCAAAAATGATCCTTATGACTCATATTTTCATAAAATATGACTTATAATGTCATTTTAACAAGAATTGATCAAAAAGTCATGATAACTTGTAAAAGGGGTAATCTTGAAAAATTGAAATCTTTTATAAGTTACTAAATTTGAATGGTTTTGGTACCAACTTCCAAAGGCCATAACTTCTGATCTAGACAGCTATTTTGAATGATCCAAAGCTTGATTTGTAGATCTTCCTACATTCTACAAAAGCTTCAACTACATGAAACTCTGATTCTTCATGGATTTCTAGTTATGGATTGATCAAAATGGTGAAAAATCAAGAACATAACCCTTAGTGCAAAACTGTCTAAGTGTCAGCTTTGGGCATCAAAGTTCATGAGGTTTTTTCAATTGGATTCAGATAATTTCAAGACCAACTATGATCACATATGGATTGTATCATGTTAAGGCTTTCTAAAAAGCACAAGAGCTTTCCATAACTCCATCTGAGCAAGGAGATATGA
Source organism: Lathyrus tuberosus (assembly GCA_022829125.1). Taxonomy (NCBI): domain Eukaryota; kingdom Viridiplantae; phylum Streptophyta; class Magnoliopsida; order Fabales; family Fabaceae; genus Lathyrus; species Lathyrus tuberosus. Next base: position 10,559,706 of record JALAZF010000003.1, read on the forward strand.
TCCTCCCAAAATGGCACTTTCCAACTGTCAAGTACAAGGCAGTTTTGTGCACTTTTGCTCGAGCTGGCCAAATTGTACAATCTTAAGCCTTGTCACACTTCTGAAAACATGTAAGGATCTTATCCAAGCAAGTACCTCTGATCCACAAGCCTTGCAAGTCAAGACATCACCCCTTTTGGCATGTGGAATTCAATGTTCCAAATCCAAAAACTCCAATTTTGTTTCAAAGCATTCAAGAGGTGCATTGAGGTGGCATGGACTGAGTCTTTAAACATTGAATGAGTCAAGCCTTATCCCTGTAACAGAAGACCGTAGGCTTGTGCTCTAACCTCAAGTCAATGATCATGGAAGACTAGAATTCCTTTGTGCAACCATTAGCCACAAACCGGTACCAGTTGCCATTCACTATTTCTTGCAAAACAAACTTGCTCTACTATAAATAGAGCTCATTTGTAATCAGTTTGAGGACAACAAAGCACCCAAACTGATGCTTTCCTCAAAATCTCTCTTTCACTCTAAGAAACACCTTCTCTTGCAAGTCACTATCGGGTTTTGTATTTGAGAACAAATATGTCCAAACCAATGATGCAAACACCTCACATACATCATATGTAAGTGATTCAAACACATAAACAACATCTGGAACATCAAAATCCAAAAGTAGTACCCCATTTGCACAAGCTTTTAGCAGATTTGCAGTTGAGGTGCCACATCAAGTTCCATTTAATCCACTCCAAGCATTTAAACACACTCCTTGGCACCTAAGGAAGTTGTCCAGATCATTGGAACACATCGGTAACACCTCCATGATGAAGCCCTATCACCAGATGCTAGAGGTAAGCCTGAAACCTTCAAACTCTATATTCCATGCATCATAAATGAATTTGTGAGTTACCATATTGTTCCGGCATGTATATAGAGTGATAACCCTCAATCAATTGCCATGAATCAATAGTGTATAGAATTTCATTGTGTTCAAGCTGAAATTAGGGTTCTTGAGGTTATCTTATGATTTCTCACTCCATACTTAATATAAATGCAATTAATCTATATGGTTGTGATCCTTGTTCAAAAACGAACAAGATTGGTGTTTGAATCGTGCAAAACCATTGAGTAATCAGAGAGAAAAGAGAGAAAATGCAAATCTACAAAAAAACAGGGTCGTGCGTGTTCTTCCCTTGACCGTTGGCGCCATAATTCAAATTTTTTGAATTTTTGAATTTTTGTTATTTTATTTAATTGATTAAAAAATTAATTTCTCTCTGAATTTTTATGTTTTTGAATTGATTCTTTTTTTCAAAATTCATGAAAATGTTAAGTTATTTTATTTTACAAAATAATTCCAATTTATATTAATTTTTTTTAATATAGTTAGAATTTTTGTTTAATTTCATTTATTTGTTTTTTAAACATTTTTAAATGAAATTCCCACTTTGATTTTTCAACTTCAATTGAATTTCAAGCTTTCATGTGATTAAACATGATTTTACAAAATATTTTTCAAAGTTGACACATTGTTTTTTTGAATATATTTGATATTTTATATCATTTTTATTTAATTTCCATTGAAAATTATATCTTTTAAATTCAAAATTAGGGTTTTCTCTTGATTTTGATTTTTCAAACATTTTTCAAAACACTTTGGGCCTCTAATAGAGTGTATGACCCAACCCTTGTTACACAAAACCATTTATTGGGCCTCAGTCATTGTATAATTCCTGATACGTTTAAAAAAATCTCGGCGCGATCGCTGTTTTCAAACAATTTTCATCTGGGCCTACCATTGTGTTGTAAGTCCCATCTTTATTCTTTTCAAACACTTTTATTGGGCCTCAAATAGAGTGTAAGACCCCTCCCTTGTCACCAAAAACTTTTTGGGCCTCTGTCATTGTTTAAGACCTGATACGATTTTCAAAATAACGGTGCGATCACTGTTTTTCATTGGGCCTCTCCTTGAGTATAAGCCCTAATCTTCTCTTTTAAAAACAACTTTCCCTTTTGATTTAGGTTCAAATTCATAGTTGTTATTAAAACTTTCTTTAATTTCTTGAACAACTAACCATACAGCTGTTACAATGGAAGCTTGCTCACCTGTAAGTTTTAAAACTGCTTTATTTTACATACTTGTGTGTCTATATATATATATATATATATTTGTTTGTAATGCTGGAAGCTTGCTCACCTGTAAGTCCTCCTACCCTCTTTTATATACTTGTATATATTTCATCTGTATATATGTATGCATGTATATTATCTGGTTAGATTTTTCCCTGACAATTAGGTCTTGGAATAGATCAAATCAGTGGTCACTCTTTCAACACAGTCAAAACTAGTTCCCCATAGGAATTTCCAGGTACAGTCTTGCCTCCTCTTGGGCTTATACAATATGGAACAGAGAAATTCATTATTCCCGGTGAAACTTTTCTCAAGACTGTCACTATTAGAAAATTGTCAAAGAAATTCATTTCCCCCCAGAGAGGATTAATTCCCGGTGAAACCTCTCTTAAATTTCTTCAAACCCTAGAACTGTTCACTACATAAAGGATTATTCCCGGTGAAACCTTTCTTGAATGTTTCTTAAGTTTGGACCCACATGCTTCCTAAAAGCATCCCCAGCCTCCTCTTGGGCTTTGTACAAGGACCCTCAGGCTTCCTAGAAGTTCTCATGCCTCCTCTTGGGCTTAGTACAAGGACCCAAAGACCTCCTACAGGCATAGGACATAAATTAGTCATCCTTTATTAGAGCAGTCTTTCTAAGAGTCAAAACATCAGACCAATTTAGGGTTGATTTTCATCCCTTAAAACACTTGCCTCCTCTTGGGCATCATACAAAGATAAACCCTTTCATACCAGTAGACTTGGACAGTCTCTTCTCCTCAAGGAAAAGGAGAAACCCCGATCATTTCATCAAATCACCAACAATCTTCAAACTTTTCATCCTATGTTCCCCATCTAGGGTTAGCTTACTATCAATACAATACAATCAGAACCTCACGGTCTCTGATATTTCAACTCTTCTACAATTCCCAGCAAGAGTTAATTCCCCAATTTGGACCTGCCTCTGGATCTCAATAATCCTCGGCAGAAGTTAGCCTTCTATTAGGCTTCATATAAGAAAATTCCCTACCCAGACTCCTCTTAGGCTTTGTATAATGATCATCCCTCAGAACTTTCAGCCTCAATCTTGGGCTTTGTACAAGACACCCACATAAATATCTCTCTAGTAGAGTCAGTCATAACTTTTAGCCTCAATCTTGGGCTTTGTACAAGACACATATGGAACCTCCCCAGTGGAGTCAATCCTCTTTTTAGCCTCAATCTTGGGCTTTGTACAAGACAGATAAAACCTCTCACCAGTAGAGTCAATCTCTTTTAGCCTCAATCTTGGGCTTTGTACAAGACAGACAAAATATTCCCCGAAAGAGTCAATTCCTTCCAGCCTCCTCTTAGGCTTTGTATAATGATCTCTCCAAAAGAGTCAATCTCTTTAGCCTCAATCTTGGGCTTTGTATAAGACAAATATAAAAACTCCCTAGGCAGAATAACCCCTTTAGCCTCAACCTTAGGCTTTGTACAAGACACACAAATAAAAACTTCCCAGAAGAATCATTTCTTCTCAGCCTACTCTTAGGCTTTGTATAAAAATCTCCCCAGTGGAGTCAATCAACCTTTTAGTTTCAACCTTGGGCTTTGATCAAGACACACAAAAAATCAACATTCCCTTCAGAGGAAATCAAAACCTCTCTGTAAGAAGACATTTCTCTGTATATCACACATCAAAACAGATAAATCAAACAAACCTTAATCCCAGATAACTGCTATAAGTGGCACACTTGTTGATCAAATATCCAAGCTGTAGTCCATCTTGTATCCTGGTAAATCATCTTTCATCTAATTGCTGTAAGTGGGAAGCCTCTGGATTATTTACATCCAAGCCCATGTCCTTCTCTTAGCATGAAAGATTCCTAAGGAAAAATGGCATTGCTCAACATTGAGTTAAAGTTTTATCCTTCAGGACAAATCCCTTATAAAGGAAATTATGGCATTGCTAGATTCCATACATTCCAGTTAAAGTAATTCTCCTTTATAATCAGTCACCCAACAACTGTGATGAACAGATGAGATATCTCCCTTTAGAGATGACAAATTCTCTCTCAGTCAAAATATTTTAGCTTCAATCTTGGATTTTGAACAAGACACAAATAACCTTTAGCTTCAATCTTGGGCTTTGAACAAGACACCAGACATCTTTTCCTCCCATAGAATAGGAGGAACTACGATTGTTTTGATTTCCCTGTTTTCTTTAACGGGAATACGTAGGCATAAGATTGCGAAATCTTAGCGAGCACACCAATCAAAATCCTTAGGTCCAGTACCTTACCAAATACACAAAAAAATACCCGAACATCAACAAAAACTCTCTCTCTCTCTCAAACACTCCCAAAGGAGAAACTTTCCCAATTTAAAACAGATAAACACCAGTAAGTAGAAAGTAGAAGAAATTGCTAACAACCTGTGGATAACCACATATAGGATGGGTAACTGACAACTCCCCATTGTATAACCTGACCCCGAACTCCCCAATCTCTTAAGAATTTGTTAAAGAAAACATTTGCGTGTAAGGTTAGTTTTAGATAGCTTCCCTTTCCTTTCCAGTTTCATAGGATAAATAAGAAATCAGAAAGTAGCACCCAATTCCAACCATGGCGATAAGGTGGTCGCGTCACCGACAAAAATTGCACGCTACAGGTGCAAGCAGATCAAGGTGGTTTTCTGTTATTAAGATCTTTGGGATCTTGTGAAGGAAGGAGTAGCACCACTTGTAGAAGACGTAACGGATCAAGAAAAGGCTGCACACAAAGAATTGAAGAAGAAAGATTATAAAGATCTCTTTATAATCCATCAATGTGTTGATCCAGATAATTTTGAAAAGGCTAGTGATGCAGAATCAATAAAAGAAGTTTGGGAGATTCATGAAAAGTCGTTTGGAGGCGCAGAGAAGGTGAAAGAGGTGAGGTTACAAACTCACAAGAGAACATATGAGTTACTTTTGATGGAAGACAGTGAAAGTATAATAGATTTCTTCACCAGAGTTACAAAGCTGGTGAATCAAATCAAGGTATGTGGAGAGGTGTTGACATCAATATCAGTTGTTGCAAAGATCTTAAGGTCATTGGCTCAAAAGTTCGACCACATGGTAGTAGCCATAGAAGAGTCGAAAGACTTGTCAGTATTGAAGAAAGAAGAGCTTCAGGGGACGCTTGAGTCTCATGAACAAAGGATGGCTGAAAGAGCTGTAGGAAAATTGAAGAGTGATATGGCTTTGCAGGCGTAGTCAGAAAAGGAAAGGAAAGACAAAGGAAGCTGGAATGGCAACAAAGGTAGAAGAGGCTACACCAATTCGAATGGTCGAAATCAGCAGGAAGGAAACTGGTCGAATAAGAGAAAACCCTAGAACCAAGGAAACACAAGAGGTGGTGATGCAGGTAGAGGAAGAGGTGGTGGGCGAAAGCCTGATAAAAGTCACATTCAGTGTTTCAATTGTCAGAAGTATGGTCATTATTTTAGTGATTGTCCAGAAAAGAAGAAGAATCAATAAACTGATGCAAAGCTGGCGAAACGTGAAGAAGAAGAGATGTTGCTGATGGTCACAACAAGAGACGAAGAGAGATTCCAGGACCAGTGGTACTTGGACTCAGGATGCTCATCACACATGTCTGGAAGGAAAGATTGGTTTGTCAACATGAAGTCCTCATCGAAGAACACGGTGAAGTTTGAAAATGACAACACTGATGTTCTGATTATGAGGAAAGATGGCAAGAGGTCAACAATTTCCAATGTGTTGTACATACCAGGCATGAAGAGCAATTTGCTCAGTATAGGGCAATTGGTCGAAAAGAACTACAAGATGTCGATCGAAGGCAAGATGATGAGAGTTCTCGACACAGGTGATAGGTTGATCTTGAAGGCTCCAATGTCTCAGAATAGGACCTTCAAGATTGAACTCGATGTGATGGAGCACAAGTGCCTAGCAACTGTAGCCAGCAGAGATGAGTGGTTATGGCATTTTCGACTAGGTCATCTCAACTTCAATGACATCAGAGAGCTAAAGAGAAGAAATATGGCTTCAGGATTACCTGAAATCGACATTCTAAGTGAAGTCTGTGAAGAGTGTGTTCAGTCGAAACAACACAAGAATAGCTTCCGCAAGGATGCAGGAAGGAAGTCGAAGGCGATTTTGGAAGTCATATACTTTGATGTATGTGGTCCAATCCAGGTGGATTTGATCGCATGCAACATATACTTTGTCACGTTCATAGATGATTACAGTCGAAAGCTTTGGACTTACCTCATCAAGAAGAAAAGTGATGTGATCGAGGTATTTGACAGATTCAAATCTATGATCGAAAGACAGAGTGGTCGAAAGCTGAAAATTCTGAGGACTGATGATGGTGAAGAGTATGTGTCGAAAGAGTTCGATGCATTATGTGAAAAGGAAGGGATTATGCATGAGGTGGTGCCACCCTACACTCCACAGCAAAATGGAATTGCAGAAAGAAAGAACAAAACCATCATGAACATGGTGAGAAGTATGTTGAATGGAAAGCATATACCCAAAGAATTATGGGGGAGAAGCAGTTTCGATAGCAACATACATATTAAACAGATGTCCAACAAAGAAGCTTGAAGGAATCACACCAGAAGAATGTTGGTCTGGTGTTAAGCATAGCCTCAGTCACTTGAAGGTGTTTGGATCTATAGCACATAGACATGTGCCATATCAATTGAGACGGAAGCTTGATGACAAGTCGAATTAAATGATCTTAATAGGATATCATTCGACTGGAGGTTACAAGCTGTTCGACCCAGTGAATAAGCAGGTAGTGATCAGCAGGGACGTGATTATAGATGAGCTTAAAGAATGGGATTGGACTGAGAATGTCAAGAAGGATTCAGTGAGAATCTCTTGTGAAGAACCAGCCACTGAAGTCGAAAGAGAAGTTCGAAAGGAACAAGTCAGAGATGAAGCATGCCCAAACAGACCTCGTCGAACGAGACACATGCCTGCAAGATTGCAAGAATGTGTGATTACATCAGATGATGTGGTCGATGAAGAGGGTGAGCTGGTACATTATGCTTTTTATGCTGATGTCGAACCAGTCAATGCAGCTGAGGCATTGAAAGATTCGAAGTGTGTAAAAGCAATGAATGAGGAGTTAGACTTCATCGAAGTCAACAACAGCAGGTCACTTGTCGAATTGCCTCAAGGCAAGAAGGAAATTGATGTGAAGTGGGTTTACAAGGTAAAGGTGAATCCTAAAGGAGAAGTAACTCGACACATGGCGAGACTTGTGTCGAAAGGATTTCTACAAAAGGAAGGAATCGACTTCGACGAAGTCTTTGCACCTGTTGCTAAGATCGAAACAATCGGGTTGGTTGTTGGTCTAACAAATATGAAAAATTGGCACACATGTCATATGGACGTGAAGTGTGCATTCCTTAATGGTCCCTTAGACGAAGAATTTTATGTCGCACAACCAGCTGGGTATGTGAAACGAGGCAAAGAAAGAAAGGTGTATAGGCTGCATAAAGCCCTGTATGGACTTAAGCAAGCTCCAAGAGCTTGGAATAAAAAAATCAACAGCTTCTTAAGGTAGAATGAATTTGTGAAGTGTACGACTGAGCATGGAGTGTATGTAAGAAGAAGTAATAGTGAAGTGCTTATACTATGTTTCTATGTCGATGACCTGTTGATAACAGGAAGTTGCAAGAAGAAGATCGAAGATTTCAAACATGACCTAAGTAAGGAGTTTGAAATGTCAGACTTGGGAAATCTCTCATATTTCCTTGGCATCGAATTCTACAAGACTAGTAGAGGTTTGATGATGCACCAAAGAAGATATGCAGGCGAAATACTCAAGAGATTTGAGATGCAAGATTGCAATTCAACTTCGACTTCAGCTGAGACCAGACTGCAACTGTCGAAGGATTCAGATGAAGATGATGATGACCAAACCCAATATAGAAGACTTATTGGATCACTTCAATACCTTTGTCACACAAGGCCTAACTTAGCATACTGTATGGGCATGGTAAGTAGATTCATGCAGAAGCCAAAGGTATCACACCTAGCAGTGACGAAGAGGATATTGAGGTATCTGAAAGGAACTCTCGACTATGGCATTTTGTTTCCTGCAACTGATGAAGGAAAAGAATGCAAGTTAGTGGGATACACCGACTCTAGTTAGTGTAGTGATGTCGAGGATCGAAAATCCACAGCTGGCTATGTGTTTATGTTAGGTGATGCACCAATTGCTTGGAGTTCGAGAAAGGAGCCAGTAGTGGCATTGTCATCATGCGAAGTAGAGAACATAGCTGCTTTTCTTTGTGCATGTCAAGCAACATGGATGGTGAACCTGGTCGAAGAGATTATAGGGAAGAGTCATGGAGCAATTACCATGAAGATTGACAACATGTCAGCTATGAACTTGGCGAAGAATCCAATAGCACACGATCGAAGCAAGCACATCGAAATGAGGTTCCATTATCTACGAGAGCAGGTAGCAGAAGGGAAGATGAACTTGGAACACTGTAGAACCGAGAGTCAGATTGCAAATATCATGATGAAAGGAGTGTTGGTCGAAGTTTTCAAGAAGCTAAGGTCTATGATGAATGTAGACAGTTTAGACACAATGAATTAGGTGGTGTGTTAAATATGTAAGTCATTGTTTTAGAAAGATTAGATTTGATTTAGATATATCAGATTTGATTTAGAAAGATTAGATTAGATATTTTTGGGCTTTTATAGTTTAGGCTTTAGCTTGAGATGCAAGTTAACCTAAATCTATAAATAGGGAGGAACCCTTATCATTGTAATAATCAAGTTTGATAATTCACAGTTTGTAGTTGCAAGTGAATATTTCCACAGTTTGTGGGCAGAAAAAATTCTGCAGTTTTTCATCTTCTTCTCCAACGTTATTGTTTTTTTTTCTTTCTTTCAAACCTTTTTCTTTTCATTGCCATTGTGTGATTGTTAACAATCTTGAGATCAAGATTGAATAGGAATTCTCAAAAGGTTTTGGGTTAATTCCAACAGGTTTGAGCAACATAACCTGTTGCATTTTCTATTATTTTTTGGATTAAGTTCTCATCTTAGAGAGTGTGAGATCTGTGTGAGGAGGATCGTTTTAGTGATTAACATTTTATGAAGATTTATAAAGATTTTAGGAGGTCGACATATTTATGTGGTGTTGTGGCTTGGAGTGACAATTTTGTGAGAAAAGAATGAGGTTTTTTTCTCCAAGATTACCTCAGTAAAGGTGTGTGGAAGCTGCTATAAACGAAGTTGGAGTTTTTATTCATCTTAATACAATTCAAGGCTCAATGAATCGGTAGAGCTGAGTAAAGGTCGATGCAGAACATAAGCTTTGAACAATGTTCTTGAAGCTGGAAGATTGAAGTCTAAGTCGAGTAAATATTTTGAAGAATTCAGTGTTAGAAGTTGTATACATTCAAAGAGGATTCATATTGAATATCTTTATTTTCATAATTATTTCTAATTTTGATTGTACTAAAAGAATATGTGTAATATTGTTATAATCATGATGGATGAATAACGAATTGTCGAACCACTATAAATCTGGTGTACAATCTCTCTCTCTCTCTCTCTCTCTCTCTCCCCCCTAAAAATGTAAAGAAATTTTAAATTAACATGTTGATAAAGGAGTATGATATATTATGTATGGAACCCAGTAAAACTGTAAAATCCATTCAAACTCATTTTCATCACTTAATCAACAAGTTAGAAAATTTAGGTAAATCACTTTCTAACAAAGACTGTCATGGGAATTATTTTGAGATCAACATGCAAGAAATGAAACCTAAGGTAACTGCCATTAAGAAATCACACAATTTGAAGGGTTTTGGACGTTTCAACCTTATTCGGAAAACTTCTTTAGTTTGTAAAAATGAATAAAAAAGTAATTTTCGATCAGTTCTCTAAGAAATACAATAGTATCTCCGTTGGGAATGTTAACATGGATCTGAGCCATGTGAAGAAACTATCTGAGGAGGAAAAATCAAGACTGATAGAACCAGTTTCCAAGGAGGACATTTTGGAGGCTCTTAATTCATGTGATGGTAATAAGAGCCCGGGACCAGACGGGTTCAACCTGAAGTTCATCGAGAAATCCTGGGACATTATTGGTGATGACATTTCAAACTGCATTTTCGAATTCTTTGAGAAAGGCTCCCTTCCCAAACCTTTCTTATCATCCTTTTTTGCTTTAATTCCAAAAGTGGAAAATCCTCAGAATCTGAATGAGTTTAGACCTATAGCCTTAATTGGTTGTATCCACAAAATCATTTCCAAAATCCTATCAATAAGGCTGAGCAGTGTGTTAGGAAACTTAATCTCTCCTAACCAGTCTACTTTCGTCAAGGATAGACAGCTTCTTGACGGGGTTCTCTTGGCGAATGAGACTTTTGATCATGTTGTGAATAGAAAGAATTCAGGCTTTATGTTTAAAGTGGACTTCTCGCAAGCTTACGATAGTGTAAGATGGGATTTTCTCTTCAAGATGCTGGAGGCAATGAACTTCGACTCCAATTGGCAAAGATGGATTAAAGGATTAATATGTCACGGTTTTGGTTCGGTTCTAGTGAATGGCAGCTCGTCTAAGGATTTCAAGATTGGTAGGGGTCTCCTTCAAGGCGATCCTCTCTCCCCACTTCTTTTTGTTATGGTTACGGAATGTATGGCAGTGCTAGTGAAACAGGCTGAATACAAAAATATTTTGTCTGGTATAAAGGTTGGGGAAGACACATCAATCTGTTTGCTCCAATTTGCAGACGATACCTTACTTTTCTGCGATGAATCGTGGTCAAACTTGTGGGCGTTAAAGGCTATTTTGAGAGGCATTGAAATTTTATCTAGCTTGAAGGTTAACTTCTGCAAAAGTAGTATTATTGGGATGGGTTTAGAGAATTCAAGAGTCGCGGCAGCAGCGGAATTTCTAGCATGTAAAGTTGGAACGGCGCCTTTCAAATTTTTGGGATTGGCTGTAGGTGGAAAACATAATTCCATATCTTTTTGGAAACCAATCATAACAACAATTAAAGCTCGTTTAGCTTCATGGAGGGGAAGATTTCTATCTATTGGTGGTCGGGTAACGTTAATCAACACGGTTATAGCCAATATGCCAATTCACTACCTTTCTTTTTACTTAGCTCCTGCCAAAATTCTGAAGGAGATAAAATCAATCCAGAGGAGATTTCTTTGGGGTGGAGAAAGCGAAAAAGAGTGCATTTCATGGGTAAAATGGTCACAGGTATGCAAAGACAGGAATTCTGGTGGATTGGGAATCAAAGATGTCTCTGTTTTTAACAGAGCATTAATGGCCAAATGGGTATGGAGAATGCTCTATGAATCAGATGCCCTGTGGAGTGATACTATAAAGGCAAAATATGGTGAGAATAAACATTGTTGTTCCAATTTTTTACCAGCCACGAAACCAAGATACTGGTCTAGATGGTGGTTCGATTTAAACCGTTTGGCAACACCATCCAATGATCAAGGTATTAACAAGTTGATATCTTGGAAGGTCGGCAAGGGAACGGATATCCGTTTTTGGTACTCGCGTTGGATAGGAGGAATCCCTTTAAAAGGTATGTTTCCTGGCTTGTTTAATTCTTCTCCTAACCAAGAAATTCTGGTTAACGATTGTGGAGTTTGGCGAGAAAACTGTTGGCACTGGGAGCTATTCCGTAAGCAAGTCATTATGTTGGAAGCAGACGAGGAAACCGTTGTAGAGTTGCTACAACTGTTAAATGATGTGAACATAAACATAGAGGCGGTTGACCTGAGCATCTGGCCGGAAGATATCGACAACAAGTATAGTGTGAAACAAGGTTATTCAATCTTGTCCAAACTCATAGAAGATTCTGTACTTGACAGCACAACAAAGGAGGCATTGGACAAGTTGTGGAGAGTAGGAGTTCCATTGAAGATCAAGATTTTTGGTTGGAGATTATTCTTAAATAGATTACCGACTCGCGACAATCTTGTTAAAAGAGGAATAATAACGGATGTTCATCAAATGGCCTGTGTTTTTTGTTTTCAAGTCACGGAAGATACGTCTCATATCTTCCTTAATTGTCCTAAAACAAAAACACTTTGGAAGGAGATTGAGACTTGGCTAGGAGTGCACCATATTGGAGGTAATAACTACTGTGAATCTTTTCTGCATTGGGCAAATTCACCAAGACTGAACAAGACGCTTTGCTTCTTTTGGCTCATCTCGTGTTGGAGTATTTGGAGGTATAGAAATCAAGTGATTTTCAACGACTACATTGCGGAACCGAAGGATATGTTTTTGGGGTTTGTCCAAGCATCTTGGAATTGGAGATCCTTAAGCACACCCAAGAATAGGTTTGGAAGCTTCTATGACTGGTTTAAGAAGCCACTTGATTTTTATAGCTGAAAATAGTATTATTTTCTGAACTTTAATGCTTTGCTAATTGTCTCTTTTGGTTTTTGGGAGGATTGGTTGGAGATTGTGGTTCACATGTGTAGGTGGTATGTATAAGTTACAGGATAGTGGGGCATTGTTATTGATTGTTCCAGTTCCATCACTGGTTATTCTGTAGGACCAACTTTCCTGCTAGTGCAGGTTTTGGTTAACTGTATTTGGTTCTTGGCCACAGGTTTGGCAATTCTTTATAAAATTCAGATTATTAAAAAAAAATGCTAAGAAAAAAGAAAAAGAGAAAGAAGAGAAATAATACATCTTGAAAGTTTTTTCGGCCAAAGTAAAAAAAGTAGAGGAAGACAATAAAAGTTCTGCCAAAGATTTAAAAAAAATAATAATAATACGTTTATTTGTCAAGCGCTAAAGTTGATATATAAAAAACGCCGACACTCCGTAAAGAATTTGGTCTAATAAACTCATCCAATTGTTTTTATGAAATATGATGTTTTAATTTTTTTTACACTGTATTTTTAAAGAAGAGCATTAAGTATAATATTAATTATTAATGTTAATGCTTTCAATGTTTAATTAAAATTTTTTACACATCTTTTTAGAGAAGAGTATTAAGTTCAACATGAATATTTTGTGAATACTTCATATGATACGAGTATATAACGTGACTTATTATTTTAATACAATATTGTTATTTTCTATTGCATGTTTTTAAAGTGAGTTATTCATATCCTAAATGAAAATTATACATATCTTATTGAATATATAAATCATAAATATGTAATGCCCATATCTCAAGCCTCAACGTACGTATAATTGATTATTATAGTTAAATAGATATATTCAACCGAGTCAATGAAAATGTGTCTAATTATTTGAAAGAGATCAGTTCATGTGGATTTGAATCACCAAAATAATTATTTAGTCGCAGTTAGATGCATTCACGCAAGCTTATTCATAAATATATGCAACATGTAGGATGGATATATTTTTTTAATGAAAATTTATGACGGATATTGAAGCAAAGTACAAATTAAACGCTATTGTTGTATGCATAAACACATAAATAAATAAATAAATAAATAAATAAATAAAATTAAGATTACACAATATTCCCCTGTTTAATTGAACAGGTGCCCCTAGGATTAAAATTATACCTAGCTATATTGGGCCGTATACGCTACTAAAAGACAATGTACACGCCAAATCATTCGATAAGGATTGAATGGAAAACAAAATGAGAATATGGAGTTTGGACAGAAACGTGTTTTGTGCAAATGCAATTGTGTTCTTATTAGTATTATGAGATTAAAATAAATAATAAAAAGACAAATTATTAGTTATCTTTGATAAGTGGTTGGATATCGGTATTTTTAGTAAAAATTAAAATAAAATATTAATTTATTTTTAAATAAAAAATATATGTAAAATAACATGACATTAAAAAAATTATTTTATTAGATAAAAATATCGGTACCTAATTACATAAAAAATTTGAAGTGTTCACTTAATAAAAAATGATAGAAATATCATTCGCACATTTTTATTGGTTCCTTAAACTCAAATTTAACTTATACAAGGTATATCCATTTTCTTTATTATGCGTCTACGTGTGCATCTAGCCTATAGGGTGTACGAATGTAAGAGTAGTAGTACCAATGTCATATCTAAATAAGAATAGATTATATTAGTATGGATAATCGATGTTTCCGTCGATTTCAGGTCCAAACTTAAATTTGATAAAATTACTGTTAGGATGGTAACAAATACTAATAAAACTATTAGAGAAAAACTAATAAAACTATAATGATAAATGAGAATAAAGAAATAATTTGATTTTTTTTATTAATTTTTAAAGTGTCAAAAGACAATACATATATAATGATACTAATGGATCATTGCTAAAATGCTCAATTACTTAGAGGAAGCCCAATTCAATAACAATTAAAATACCAACTACTATATAACCTTAATTTAATAATAAACTAAAATATTAAAATATAACTAATAATATTCTCTATCATTGCCGCGGGATTCACTTGAACCTTGTCTTCAAGGTTCTAAAATATAATAGAGATATATTTCGGGATCTCACTTCTTGAACTGAGACAATTTAGAATTTGGAGCAACATCTCCACGGTACATCAAACACCAAGCCATGTACATCAAACAACAAGCCATGTATTTTCCATATCCTTTCAATTCTCAGTTTCTCTTCCCTTGAAGGTGGATCGACTTCATTCCATTCTAATAATGTGGAAAGCAGTCCCATCTCTCTGTTTTCAACATTTGGAGTGTCTGAAAGGCAAAGAGCAGGACTCCCCCTGGTTGTTGAAACCCATAATAGACTGGCATGTACATTAATGCTCTTGCAATATCTCCCCTAACCTGCTTCGGTGGTGCCCAGATCCTCTTGTCTGCTTCAGTGTCCGAATCAGCTTCTTTGTTGGCTGGGCTCAAACATTTGGGCGAGCTAGTTATGCATTCCCCATAGTACTTGTTTCCCCTTGATGAATTGACATTAACGTTAGCAGGGTGAATGTTTTGTAAATCAGTCAAAGATGGAACTATTGTCAGCCCATAAGAACAAGGCCAAAGATGCTCCTTATTCCATCCTTGTGGTTTTCCAGATAACTCTTTCGGAATACCTCTCAGAGAATATATTTCGACTATTCTCGATGAAACTTCTGGATTATCAATATCAGCAGCATCGAGAATTTTGAGAGCATCCCACACCTCTTGGTAGGACAATGAATGATGTGGAGCAATGATACTATTCAATTTTCTCTTGAGTGCTTCACCTTTTAATCTCAAATGCTTCACAGGGGAATAGTAATTGGTAATGTCCTCACATGCATAAGTAGACGGAGCTGAATATTTAGAGGCCACAGCAACCGTATTAAGAGATAATAACAAGTAACAGGAAACAAGTCTAGAAAACCATTTCCACGATAAATAAAAACACGTTAGCCATATTTGTCCCGTCGAGTCCATATACAGTAAAAATCCAGCCATTATGTTGATGATAGCAAAGCCAGAAACAGTCAAAGGACTTCCTAAGAAGCCAGCAACAGTGTTCTAGTCGAGACCAAACGAAACGATACTGAGGCTAATCTGTTGCATTGTGATGGAATCTCCTGTAGGCGTTTGTTCTTTTTCATGAAATACTCTAAATAGAGACACTTGCACAAGGTTTTCCGGCCACCACATGTAAGGTGAATCAACAAGGAACCTTCTGAAAAATCCAGCCCATCCATACCATAGCATCTGAGTCGATAACGCTAACAAATAAGTCGCTACAGGATGAATGTTACTATGATAAAAAGTCTTAACAATAAAAGAAGATAATTGTGTCAGCACTAGGATAAGGTCAAGAAAAACTTTCTCAACAATAGCTCTGTCTCCCACCAAACCATGAACTTGAATAACTGAAGAATTATATCTTCCCGAAAATAGGAGGAACTGATCTTCAATTTGCCTAAAAAAATCTTGAAATCCTTCTTGAACCAAATCAACAATTAACTCTCTTAGTCGAACTAAGATCCTAGAATCATCATCTAAAATTTTGCGGAAGTCCAGCAAGACCGTCATGTCTTCTTGAAAAAATACTTTTGTACTAGCAACAAGAACAACTTCAAGAGAGTATTGCTCTGCTCCAACCTTTTTCAAGTCTTGTAAGAAGGAATATGAGATGTCTTGCAGGAGATGAGAAAATGCACTTCTAACATACACCGTCATAACAACACTTGTAGCCCGAAGAGAATGGTTAGAGAGAGTTGCTTCCGGCAAGACTTCATCTATGTGAAGTACATCATTCCAAACAACTTGAAGGACACCGAGTATATCTGCTGGGCGAATCCGTGTCTCGGTGTATTCTGCCTCCATAAATTTATGAGTTGCTGCCTTATAAGGAAAATGGTCTCCTGAAGCAGTATTTATTTCCTCAGGGTTCAACTGGATGTCTGTAATGGATTGTTCTAATTTTTCAAGTAACTTTGCCTTCAAATTGGTCACCGAAAAATCCAACGGTTTAAGGAACACTACAGCCTCAATTATCACCAAACTCGTAGTTCCACCACATAAACCGCATCCATCTATGTTGTTACTCTTCCAACCATCTTGTGTCACCCGGTGCTTAAACTTTGATGAGAGTTCACAACCACAACATTCATAGAGACAATTAGCAAGCGAATGCAAAGCAAAATCAATATTGATTTCTATATAACAAAGATTATAGAAAAGATAATGCCTGTTTGGTAGCATAACGCGGCGAATTCTGATGTCGGGAGAGACATTGTTGGAATTATCCGCTAGCCACCTCGTCGGGTCGAAATTCCTAAAAACCCTAGAAATAGTGTCCTTAATTTTCTCTCTGGCGTATGAGGATAAATCGAAAATACCATTAACTTTGAACGTTGATTTCACAACATCGACGTTATCGACTGGGAGCTTCAAATTGATGTTAGATGAGGTTAAGATCGAAACGACTGTTTTAGTAGTAGTTAGAGAACTCGAACCATCATCATCTTCGAGGACCAAGGAAGAAACATGTATCTCCTTCGTGGGGATGATAACGTCATCGGGATCTGTCGAAATAGATTGGAACGATGACTCCTCGACATTGTCATCTGGAACTGCAAAATTCAGATCCCCAATAACATGTGAAGAAGAATGTTGGTTGAAATCACAAATTCCTTCTTCCATTGCTGATGATTGTTTATCAACAATATTTTTGCCGTGAGGTTTAGTGGCGACATTGTTGACATTTTTGCCGCGAGGTTTAGTAGTGGATTTAGATTTTTTTTAAAAGAGAGATGAGACACTTGCAAATGTTTCTCATAATCTCTTCTATGATTAGAATGGTTTTGATAGTTGTGACGAAGTGTAGAGGAGGTGTTTATTGATTGTAGTTGTTGATGGTAATTATTGTAGGAGTATGAATAATGAGATGATGAATATAGGATGAATATAAGTTAGGTATTGGGGGTGTATACCCATGATTAAAATAGAAGCAAGGTAATGGAGTTGCAACATATGGATTTGTGTAATAAGGTGAAAAGATTTCCCATGGAAAAGATGGGAAAGAGGAAGTGATTGGAGATGTAAAAGAGGGGTTTGTGGGATAGATAGGAGGAATGTTCCATTGATGAGATGAAGGTGTATGATAATCCATAGGAGGATTTGAGTACATTGATGAAAGCACCAATTGTTAGGATGGTAACAAACCCTAACAAAACTATTAGAGAAAAACTAATAAAACTATAAAGATAAATGAGAATAAAGAGATAACTTGATTTTTTCATTAATTTCTAATGTGTCAAAAGACAATACATATATAATGATACTAATGGGTCATTGCTAAAATGCCCAATTACTTAGAGGAAGCCCAATTCAATAACAATTAAAATACCAACTACTATAAAATTACCTTAATTTAATAATAAACTAAAATATTAAAATATAACTAATAATACTCTCTATCAATTACGGTTTTATTTTTAAGGTCTGATTTTGAACAATAAAATTTTAGTTTTTGATGGATTTGATTATATCAGTTTAACAAATAAATTAGATATGTTTAATCAATTTAATATTTATTGACCTTGGCTATTTTTCTTATAAAATTTGCAAATATTATTTTTTAATTCTTTTAAAAAATATAAATTTTAGAATAGTTTAAAGAAGAACAGTTCTTTTAATATTAGAAAAAATTATTATTACGTGATAATATTTTAAATATTATTTGACATTAAATTGTTTATTATCATACTTTAAACCACATATTAAAAAATATTCAAAATTTTATATTCCATGTCTTGTATTTTTGTAAGTATACAATGTCATCATTAAATTATAAAAATAATAATAATCTAGCAACATTATAAACTGATATAAGAATCAATTCTATAGTAATAAAAAATAATAAAAGTACATACTAATCACGTTCATCGATTTCTATTTTTGACGGATCAAAAATAATTATTTGAAACCGACCGAAACAACATAATACTATCCAAATTAAATAATCAAATCAATCTGACACCCGACTCAATCCATTTGCATCAAAAAAGAACAATAAATTGATCGATTTCAATTGGGTGGTACAAATTTGTCTATCCCTAGATTGAATCACTAAACTTATATATATATATATATATATATATATATATATATATGGAGAAAAATAATCATTCACTCCACATACTAAGTTTGAAATTATTAACTTTTGTGTGGATGAATGTGTCGTCTGTAGTTTTTATAAGTTTTGAATGAGAAATAAAACTCTATAATAATGGAGTTTTTTTACTAATCAATAGAAAACTAGTAAGATATCTGTGTGGGTAAATTTGTTTGATATTATAGTTATCATTTCTATAAATATACTTGTGAAAATTAATTATTAAAAACGTTGTTAGACTGAAAATTTATCATGATACAATAATTGAATTAATAAATTGTAAACAGTTGGCACAAAAGATAATTTATACTTGACGTATGTTTTATTTCAATACATTTTTTAAATACTACTAGACACCTTTAGTTACGATAAAAAAGACATTGGTATAGATAACATTTAGAGTGTAAAATTACAAGTCAATAGTTAGTATAGGGCATCCAATACTCCTAGATAAAATATGCTCAATTTTTCACTCAATCTTTAGAAAAAATTCCCTTGTTGGAATCGAAACGAGGGCATGAATCCCCTTTAATTATTTTTTACTCAACCTTTTGGAATTCTAACTAGATCGTTGGTGGTCAGCTTTCACGTCTGTTCCTGGAAGTGTTCTCGGCTTCGAGGCTCCAAAACGTATCGGTGGCGGCGATGGGAGGGTGGGTGGAGGGACAATGAAGATGGGGGGATCTGGGCATTCAGGCCCAGAATTTTGGAAACTTTCAACAGGTTTCACGGGAGGCAGTAGGGAATTCTCAGGATGTTGCTGTCTCTGGGTTGTCCGCGATGGGTACTGTTTACGACGAAGATACGGCTTCTGGTGCGTTAGCTGCTGGCAATGGAGTTGATTTGGGTAGTGGTTCTGGTACTGCACTGACTTCTGAATCTCATTATGCTATGCTGGACCCTGTTTTGGAGGACTCTGGTTCTGTTGTTTCATATACTGCAGGTACCGTGATGGAATTACAGCTGTGGATATCGTTATCAGTAACTACTTACTTCGGTTTCATCCGAAGAGTGAAATGAAGGACTCGGTGACGTGGCAGCTGGAGGATGACGGAGTTTTCTCGGTCAGGTCTTATTATGCCTTAGCTTCTTCTCTTTCCACGTCGTTGGGTCCTTTAAATCGTTGTGATGCGGCTTTGGAGTTAGTGTGGAAAGCGTCGGTCCCTATTAAAATCAAAGCTTTCGGATGGCGGTGTTTCATGAACAAATTACCGACGAAGGTTTCTCTATTTAATAGAGGTATAATTAGTGATTTTAACGATACGGTTTGTTCTTTCTGCTCTTTGGTTCCCGAAACTTTAGAGCATGTGTTGTTAAAGTGCTCGATTGCTAAATTGGTGTGGATGGAAATCTCAAGTTGGATTGGTTGTTCTATAGATGTGGATTTTGATTTTAAGAGCAGTTTTATGCAATGGTTCACTTTTTTGCAAATCGAGATTCTTCTTGAAAGGTAAATAAAGTAGTATTTGGTTGGCGGTTTGTAGGAGTATTTGGTTGGTTAGGAACGACATTATTTTCAGCAATGAGTCGTGGAACATTATGGATATTGTTTGGAAGGTTAAACTTTCTTTATGGAGATGGTCCTTTGTGGGGAAAATTACTCATCCCACCTGCAGCTTATACGAGTTCGACAAGGACCCATTGTTTTACTTGTCTTAAGTGTATTTGGTTTGTAATCTCTTTTTCGTTTAAGCGAGCCTTTTGTCTCGGCCTCTTTGTTTTGTATTCAGGTGGAGTACCCTTTGTACTCATTTCTATTATAACACTTGCTTACAAATATATATATATATATATATATATATATATATATATATAGGGTTAATAGTCATTTACCCCCTGCAATATATGCGACTTTTAATTTATCCCCCTTTAAAAAAAAAATTTTGGATTACCCCCCTGAAATTTTAAAATTCTAAGTCTTTTGCCCCCAAGTAGAAAAATTACCCTCCTGTTAAATATTTTTTTTTATTTACCCCCCTGATTTTTACACGCTTAGGGGGTACCCCAAAATTTCAGGAGGGTAATCCAAAATTATTTTTTTAAAGGGGGGTAAATCAAAGTCGCCTATATTGCAGGGGGGTAAATGACTATTAACCCATATATATATATATATATATATATATATATATATATATATATATATATTAAAGTTAGATAATTAATTTAATTAATTCTTGATTGTTTACGTATTATGCTATTTGGAAGGCTCATTTTCAAATATAATGTTATAGATGATACTATTATGAATATGTGGTATTGATATATCATATATGAATCATAAATAAATGATGGTTAGAAAGAATTATTCGTAATATACAATATGTAACAGTTGTACAATATTCATGTATATTGGTTTGGCACTTTTAATTTTATGCATTGCAAAATTGGTGTGGCATTTTTTTAATACTCTAGTTTTATTCAAAAGGTCATATAAATGACCCAATGCCAACAATTACATAGAACTATCATAAAACCACAAATTTACACAGGTTTTATGACAGGGAAGTTTCATTACATGAAACAAAACCAACAAAACAGGATAATTATACCTAGAGAAAGGCTACCCTCCCATATCTAATCCTTGAGGCCAGATATGACTTTCATTCAAACTCCTCCCCACACCCAACACTATGCCAAAATTGATCTTTTATATCGCCTAATTTAATAGCGCTTTTAAAGAAAATGCTATTAAAAAGGGAACACAGACATCTATAATAACACTTTATAGTCGGACGGCATTTTAGGATGCAGACAATATAATTTTGATAGCACTTTGTTAAAAAACGCTATTACAATAGCACCATTTTAATAGCGCTTTTTTCTACAGCACTATTAAATACCCTACACGCAGATCTATAATAGCGCTTTTATTTCGGGTGCTATTATAGAGAACACCTTTGAATAGCACTTCCTAGAAAACGCTATTATACGATGTTACCAAAAAAATTAATTAAAAATAAAACGGTTCTTTATTAGCGCTTTTTCTGAAATGCTATTATAGGCTACCTCTAAAATATATGAATTTACGAAGAAAAAAAAAATCCAAGACCAATTTCTTTTGTGCTGAAACTGTGTACGACGTGTTTTGAGAAACTTTTTCTTGGAGACTTCTTCCTTCACACAATCGTTAACCAATGGTAAGAAGAACCTCATCACATCAACATTCACCCTTTTATTTCATTGTTCACTCTCACACAATCGATTGAACCCTAAAAACCTTCTTGTCTCCATGGTTTACCATCGTTAGTATTCCTAAAAAATTGTTGATTTGTATAACAAAAATTGATTAAAACCTAGCTGAAATTCATTTCTTATGACTTGTTGAACCCCAAAACTATCTTCTCCATTGTTCACCATTGTTCCCGAGCTCATTGAACCCTAAAACCCATCATTCACCATCGTCAATATATTTCATTGCGGTTCCCAATTATATCCAGTAAGTTGATGTCGATTTCATTAGAATCTTTAGATTTTAATTTTATTCATCTTATTTTTAGGTTAATTTAAATGTATGAAAAATATGAAATAGCTTAACCCTACTTTTTTTTGTTTTAGTTTGTGTGAAATTAACCCATATTTTAACTCACTGGTGTATACATTGAATAATATTTTTAACTTGTGAGCTTAATACAACTATGGGATTTAAGTTATTTTGTTATATTTGGATTTGGAATGTTTTGTAGACTTTGAACGTGAATTATTTTTTGTTTTAAATTAACAATCTTTGAGAAAATATACTTTATATATATGTGATAACTACTGCTTGTGTTTTATTGAGATTGAGATATAGGTTGCAGGGATTTAACTCCTCTAAAAAAGAGTTTGATGAGATATTTTAAGATGTTGAACTTGTTTCTATATGGTCAGAGTCCAAACAGGGTAAAGTATAGGCCATTTGAAGGTTCAAATGCCCAAGAGGTCAGGGCTATGGTTCTGGAAACAAGTAAGGTTTCTATTTGTTTAATATAAAATGAAATACAAAATTTAATATATTGTGATTTATTGTTGGTCTTTGTCATTCAACATGGTTTCAGTTTCTTCGCACATCAGTTGCGCCAACGTAGGGATGGAACTAGTAATCGGCGAAAAAAAAAGAGAAAAAAATAAGGGATTGGCAAAGGATGTGTCTCATAGGCATACTGAGTCAAACATGCTGGTATGAACTATGATAGAGGTCATGATATGAAATGTGAGGGAGTAATGATGAATGTATGATTTCATTGGAAAGATGCATTTCCTGATGAATTTTGAGGGAAAATTTTTGTTGAGAAACGAAAGGAGTGTTTCAGTTTGTGTGGAGGTTGAAGAAGGGTAAACAGTGGTGATGAAGTTGTCTCTATTGTTGCTGGTGTTTTTAACAGTGAGAAGATGAGATTCATGACATGCTTGTTGGTTCCAAATAAAGGTCAGTCTTCTTCTCACAAGGTTTTATTTTCAGAATGTTTTTTTCCTTCTTTCTCTACTTTCGATTTTTTTTCTTTTTCTCTCAAATGAATACTTATTAACTAAGTTTCAATTTTGTCTGTTGTTGTGGTGATATGTCCCTCTCAATGTGCTGCAGATTTTTGCTTGGCAGGTATGTTTTATCATTGTCCAGGTTTTGGATTGTTATGTAGGATATAACGCATGACTGGTTTAGCAGAGTAGGAAGTTATGCTGATTTTGGCTGTTTCGTAGCAGAGGTTTTCTGGCCAAGTTTGTTTTGGAACTATTATGGTAAGGTTTTGGCATGTGAGACGCAGGAAAAGTATTATTTTGGAGACTTTTTTGTTGGGAACATAAATGCTAAAAGCACCCTTTGTTTTATTTTCCTTTTTCAGAACTCAAAGTGATGAACTTTTGGTTTGTTCCTTTTCAGATATGTGGTTGTTACAGGATCAAATAAAGGGATAGGATTGGAAACTGTTAAGAGATTAGCTTCAAATGGAGTCAAAGTTGTTCTTACAACTAGAAATCAGAAAAGGGGTGTTCAAGCTTTTGAGAAATTGAAGAAGGATTTTGGGTTTTGTTGTAATCTTGTTGTTTTTCATCAACTTGATGTTACTGACCCTTTTAGTATTTCATCATTGGTTGAGTTTGTTAAGGCTCAGTTTGGAAGACTTGATATCTTGGTGAGAATTTTTTCACTTTTTTTGTTTTTTTCTTTCTAAGACAATGCATGTGAATCTTACAAACTTGTTATGTTTTACTAAGTTCAATTTCATACTATGATTCTGAATTTACATTTGTTTGATGAATTTGGTGAGAGTTTTAAGAATTTTCTGTAATTATTGTCACAGTACCTTCTTAATCACTTGTGTTGTTCCTGTTTCTTTGATATTTCAATTTTCATCTATGGCTAAAACAATATATCTTTTTAGTTATCTTTGAAATTCAACAGTTAAATCCCTCGTAGGACTTAGATTTCAGATAACAGGTGTGTCTGATGTCTAACACAGACACGACCGAGACATATAATTGTATTCAATGACTTCTATTTTATCTAATTATAACTCAAGTAGACGGATTAGTCTCGTGCCTGATGCCTATGTTAGTGTTTTTGCATCTACGAGTTGCATTTTGTTTTGGTGATTTTTTTGTGTGGATTGAGTCCAATTTTCCAATACTGTGTCCGACTTTTTTGCATACATACACATGTGTCTAAAGAAACATTGATGGCCTATAGCATAACTTATTTGCACCTTGAAGCATGATTGAACATGGTTATAAAACTTAAATGACTATTGCGGATGATTTGTTTCACAGGTGACAATTTGGTTGGCTGGTCTGATATGTGGCTTATAATCAGATGAAATATCAAACTTCATATATCCCAATTCAGCATTCTGGAATTCTGTATTTTCCTCATACCAATAAACACATTTTTTACATGCAATTTCTGAAAATTCATCAATTTCTGCATCATTGCATTTTATCGGATAAGCCCAAAAGGACACTTGGTAAAAGAATGCAAGACTTAGTTTTTTTCACTATATACTGTGGATGATGGTGTTGTGTCATGGGAGCTAAACTTGTTCTCTGACTTTGCTGACTCTGTATATTCATGTCAGTTGTGCCGCACTTAAGATGTTAATCTATTGAGTTTTATGTGCAGTTCCTAGTGAATATCATGCCCAGTTAGATGCCACTGGAAAAAGAGTTGATTTGAATCAGCGACCCGAGCTTACAAAGGGTACTGTAGAATTTGTTGCCCCTGCTGAGTATATGGTGCGGCCTCATATGCCCCCAGTATATTTCTTCCTCATTGATGTTTCCATGTCTGCAGTTAGAAGTGGCATGATTGAGGTAAGCACTTCGTTTCTGGCTCAATGTATAGCTTGTAGTGCATACCAAATCTCAGTCATTAGAGTTTTCACATTTTTTCATGAAAAAAATAAATGATTTTTTTCCTTTAGGTTGTGCAATGTATGTATGGCCTTATTTTTTGGATCAAATTTGGTTTCAGCGACCATAAGCCATAGACAAAAGTTATGGGAGTTATGTTCTAATGAATTTTTTCTCATACTAGTTCATTTCGAGAAGAAGTGGTCTGTGCACCGAATTGCTCATTAATATGTTTTTCATTTTCATGGAACTTTTACACATCTTTTAGATGATTTTAATTATTCAAAGCTCTCCATTCTTTGTGTAATATAATGATAGCTGGAACTCATATCTTTTAAATGATATTAATTATTTAAAACTCCCCCATTCTTTGTGTAATTTAATGATAGCTGGAACTCAATAATTGGTGGAGCTTATTTCTTATGCGCGTTTGAGGGTTGCATTGCATATCATGCTTTTAAAGCACGCTTTGTAATTTTTATGGAAAAACTTTTAGAATACAAATTTTATTGGGGATTGTTTACGAAAAGTAATTTCCAGGAAGAGTTATGCTTAGGTATTGCAAAGACAACTTCGTACCAATATACCTAAAAGTCAATATTCAAAAATGAAAATTTCTGGAAGTAACAGTTAGTTACTTCTCGGTAAACATTTTTCTCTTGCCAACTTTGGGTTATGGAATGCTTTTTTCATTTGGGTTTACACAATACTCCCCCTGGAATGAAAATATAAGCAAAAAGGGTATATGAAAAGTTGAAGATGTTAGGCACATGTCTTCTTGATTTCTGATGTTGTTGTTCTTAACTCAGGTTGCAACTTTTGACAACACTATTCATTTTTATAACTTGAAGGTTTGTACTTTGTAGTACTATTAGCAATAGTACATTACCGCTGTAAATCTGTCTGTGTTTCCCTCATTTGGTCATAATTTGTACTAAACATTCTGTGTATAATGCTTTTGCAGTCAACCTTGAATCAACAACAGATGTTTGTAGTCTCAGATCTGGATGACATATTTATTCCACTCCCAGATGATCTTCTTGTTAACTTATCTGAATCAAGAAGTGTGGTGGAAGCCTTCCTAGATAGTTTGCCAACTATGTTTCAAGATAATGTTAATCTGGAATCAGCTTTTGATCCTGCTCTTAAGGCTGCTTTCATGGTTATGGTATTATCATAATTACCTTTTTATGGTGATTTTTTTAATCATAAATTCCATTCATAGCCACCCCTGATGCATTTGATATAAATTTCTATTAATTGAATCAGAGTTGCAAACTATAGTTGACTAGATTAGTTTTTATGCTCTACGGGGGATATTGAGTGTTGCAAACGCAAACCTAGTTTTATTGATAGGGTATAAATAATATGAGCGAAAGAAGAGCGAGGGGGTAATTCTGGTTGGAGGGACCATGCTCTGACATGCATGGGCATAGGGAGGAGATGCATTTCCATCATACTTTCTCGATCTATTTACTTACAATCATATTGATAGTGATTCTGGTCTGAAGACATTCTTTTCCTAATGAAGGTTGTCTCAACTCTAATCCAGCTCTGTTAATAAATAATTTTACCTGTGTTAAATCAACCAAGTGCATACCTAAACCTTCCATATTCTTTAATTTAATACCTTGCTGAATTCCAAGTTCCGCATGTGGCCAGCTTTGCTGGGTACACTTAAATCACAGTCACTGAAATTATATAAGCCATAGAGAAGCTAGTTTTACTCCTTGCAGAATAGGGGGATCAATTGCTATCAAAACTTAAAAGAACACTATTCAGTATTCAACATGAGTTTGTCGACTTTTGAGTACATTTTTTTTTTCTTGTGTATTTGACAATTTCATTTTCTTATGCATTCCTCTGTTATGGTCTTGTTGTGCCTCTGTGTAGAGTACACTTGGAGGGAAATTGTTAATTTTTCAAAACACACTTCCATCTCTCGGTGTTGGTCGCTTGAGGTTAAGGCGAGATGATTCTCGTGTTTATGGGACAGATAAAGAACATGGACTGAGACTGCCCGAAGATCCATTTTATAAGCAAATGGCTGCTGAGTTTTCTAAAGAAACTAGTTGGTCGTTGTTTGATTTTCTGTTCTAAACTGTGTCATTTGGAATTCGGGTGGTATCGTTGATGTTGTTCACTTCTTCTGTGATTACTTTGATTGATGTGTATGTGATTGTTCCGACAGTTCACTTGAGCAGACCGGCACCGGGGTTGTGAACGACTCGCGCATGAATTCTCCTTATTATGCTACTCCAAACAGCTCTGTTAGCGGTGGTTAATTATTCTCCTCTTTCTATGGGTCAGTAGAACCTGTCGTGGTATCTCATTACTGGTATTTTGTTTGTCTTGAATTTGTTTACGCCATCATTCGCTATGAATTCGATTAATGATGCTGATTTCGTATTGAATGCCGCACATATTTGCTGTTTACGATTTGGAAATATTGGGCGGTAATGACTTATGCAACATAGACTCTGATTTCATAGTTGGTAACTTTGAAACACTTTTTTCAAACCTTTTTTATGTATTGTAGGATATCTTGTTGAACCGTGGTGCCTTCAGATGGTTTCTGTGCAAAGGAGAAGCAGTGGATAGCCTCCTCAGAATCAATGCTGGCAGGTGGCTGCAATGTGTCATAATGGATATCATGCGATAGTTTGCGAGTGCCGGATTGCTCAGTTAATAGAATGGAGCAGGTGGGCCAACTAATGCATAGATACATCTGGCAAAAACTGCCAATGAGCATGTATAACTTGTAATCAGAAGAGAAGTCCACGTTGTGTATTTTTACTAACTTGTTCATAATTATGTTCAGCCAAAATATCCTATTGTAGCACGTTAGAATAGGATTCAAAGTCTTTCTTTAGACTACATGTATTATTTTGCTAAATATTTTTTTGTGAAATAAATTTCATCATTTTTATTTACTTGATTTTTCTGGACATTGTATTTGAATATATATATATATATATATATATATATATATATATATATATATATATAACAGAAGGAATTTGTGTAAAAAAAAAGTGTATTACAATAGCATTTGTAGAGAGAGTGCTATTAATGAAACATTCTATAATAGCACTTTTATGAAAAGCGCTATCAAACATGTGGGGCTTATAATAACACTTTTGTGAAAATGCGCTATCAAACATGTGTCTTATAATAGCACTTTGTTTGGAAGTGCTATCAAAATCAAATCAAAATAAGTATTATAATAGCACTTTTCGAAAAACGCTATTGAATACCGGTACTATAATAGCGCTTTTGGAAAAACGCTATTAATTATCAGTACTATAATAGCGCTTTTAAAGTGCTATCAAATGAAAATATTTACAATAACACCGTGGTTAATAGCACTTTTAAGCGCTATCAAAAACCAAAAAAAGCGCTATTAAATAACTTTTTTGTAGTAGTGCAACAAATGTTTGTCTTAAGTAAGGTCCAATGGTAACTTATTCCAATCATAATAACTTCCTGTAAATTCTTCCTTGGTCTTCTTGTTTTTCCATCTCTAGGAAAACATCTTAATTTCCTCACAAATAGAGAAAGGATTTGGAATAGCATAATTAAATATCACCTGATTTCTTGTCTTCCAAACACACTAGCATGAAATCAGCCAAATGTAAGAAAATGTTGTTCCCCATTTAACTGATTTGGACTAATTTATGAGCATTTCATCATTACTAGATCCCACTGGTAAGTGAATCCCCAACCAGTTTGGTTTTTTAACAGCTGAGAACAATGTGATTGATTTCTTCCATCTCCTTAAAACAGAAAATGTCACTACTACAAAACGGCAAAACAATAACGCCAGGTTTACAACGGCATCTTATACACCGTTCTTATAGTGCGTACTGGATGCGCACATTATTTTAATTAGAAATCTCAAGGGTATAATAACGATTTTTATGAAAACCGTGGTGATACAATCTAGCTATCATGGGTTCGAACCTCATCGCTCTCAAATAGTTTATCCCTTTGATGTAAATGCTCCCTTTTTAAGTTTTATTAATATTTAACTAAAAACTAATAAGGATATCACGACGAATATTTATCAAAATCGTTGTTACAAATTGAAGCTTCTTTTTATGTATTTTAAACACCATGTATATATATCAATTTATCCATTGAAACAACCCTAACACCAACGCCGTCACCATTGTCGGGAAGAAGACAACAACAACAACAAAGTGTTCTACTTTAAGGTGTTGCAATGTCACATTTGAAGACAAAATCATCCAAAGGTGTTTCTACGTCTTGTTCCAGTGTAAAATCTCGATTTGGAAATTTTTGTGGTTGTGATGGTCGTATGGTTTCGTATCAATGCAAGAAGGGAAAAAATAAAGGAAGGCTTTTTTGGAGATGTCCATTTTGGAGGAGCGATGAAACATGTAATTTGTTCATATGGGATGAAGACGTGGGAGAAAGAGATGGAAATGACGATGAGAGCATTATGAAGTCAGAGTTGGAAGCTGTGGGCTATCTGAAGGTTATGTATGAGGATTTAAAGAAAAAGAACAAGAATTTGAAGAACAAACTGAAACCAGAGATGTTTTCTGGAAATATCAAGATGTTATGTTTTTTTTGTCTTTTTTATGTTTAATATTTACTTTGTTATGAAATGTAATAGTTGAATTAGGGTTCGAATTACATTGTTGATGTTTAAACTGCAGATGCATTGTGAATTACATTGTTGATGTTTAAACTGCAGATGCATTAAGTTAGAAGTTAAGGCGCACCTTTTCTTTTTTATTTATTTTAAAATTCATAAATAAAAGGGTTATCACTACGGTTCTTCTGGTTAACCGTAGTGATATATTTATAATAAATAAATACCTATGTATACGGTTTTTATTTATTTTAAAATTCACAGATAAAAGGGTTATCACTACGGTTATTCTGGTAAACCGTAGTGATGTATTTATAATAAATAAATACATATCTATACGGTTGTTATTGTTAACCGTTGTGAAATAGTTTACCCATATATAATCGAAATAACTTTCACTTAATTGACAGTAACGCCGTTGCCTTCAAAGTGAAACCCTAGAACCCATTTTTTCTCTTCGTTTTCACCATTAGCCGTGAATCTTGTGCTTCATACATTAAGGTATTCTTCTTCTTCCATCTATTGTTAGATATTTCCCATTATCTCGTTTGTTGCATGTTGTTTTTGTTGATTGTTCTCATTTTTTCATATTCGTTTTCACTACCTTAACAAAGACCATACTTTGGAAACTTCATAATGTTTGTGTTGCTATGGAAAAATGTATAAGAAGCATGAAGCTATGATGGGAATTTCATCCACCTTGTACCTTTTCTTCATAGCATCACGAACAAGATGTTAGTAAATGAAGAAACAACAGTGTAAGCAAACTTTATCTAGTTTTAGAAGCAATGAAAAGAAGTATAAGAAGTATGAAGCTTTTGTGTAAGCTTCTTCCTCCTTATATTTTTTTTCATGGCTTCCCAAACTAGTTCAACATCATAATTGATTTCTGTTCCGCGATTAGTTTCATTAAAAGGTGCGTTATTCCCGTTCCTCTCTTTACTCATCACTGGACTATGGTTTTAGGGTTTGTTTTCAACTGAGGATGCTCATTTTTGAAGTTTGCTTTGTTTCCTTTCAGGTTAAGGGGATGATACAGGGTGATGATGCTGGTGGAAGTAAGCGTATTATATCAATTTATAATTTCTGGATCTGGTATAGAA
Source organism: Lathyrus tuberosus (assembly GCA_022829125.1). Lineage (NCBI taxonomy): Eukaryota > Viridiplantae > Streptophyta > Magnoliopsida > Fabales > Fabaceae > Lathyrus > Lathyrus tuberosus. The sequence continues at coordinate 10,590,414 of JALAZF010000003.1, forward strand.
TGTTGTTTGAGTTTATCATATTCTATTTACATTGTTTGTTTAACTAACCCTCACTTAAAGTTTGCTGGTGGTAGCAAGCATATTATATGAGTTTATAATATCTGGATCTGGTATAGAATTTTGTTTGAGTTTATTATATTCTATGTAGATTGTTTGTTTCACTAACCCTCACGTAAAATACATTCAGTTAATTTGACATAAATACTTATAATCTGCAAATTAAGTTGTATTTGAAAACCAACTTAAACAAACCAATGTTGTTTTCTGATTGCATGCCTCTCATCATTTATCTCACGTCCTTTTATATATAGATTATGGTATAATGATCTCGCTCCTTAGATGCATCGCCATCTTCCAATATAGTTAAATCAAAGATGAGGCAAATTATCCAATGTCTTGTTTATCTTATGGAAATTTAACTATAATAGAAGATAGCGATATATCGAAGGAGTCAGATCAATAAACCATAATATATGTAAAAGAGCGTGAAATGCACGATGAGACGAATGCAATCAGAAAACAACATTGGTTTGTTTAAGTTGGTTTTCAAGAACAGTTTAATTTGCAGATTATAGACATCTTCATCAAATTCAATCCATGTATATTTATTTAGTGAGGTGTTTGGAAAACAAGCAATCTACATTTAATATAATAAACTTAGGGTACTTACAACAACAGTTATATATTGTAACCGATATCATAAGTAATTTATGTTATATATAAATTCGCTACTGATGGGTTTCGAACCCAGAACTTAAGTGTATGTATCGCAACGGTTTGTGATATATGACGCGCGTCCTGCCTTTCAACAACGGTTTCCAGAACGTTGTAGAAACAGCGAACTTACAACGACAATCTACATAACAACGCCTTCGCCCGCGTCATTATATGTCATTCCCAACCGTTGTTAAATGGGTTTTTCGTAGTAGTGTGTAACGTCCTGTTTTTTTCCGATTTATTTAATTGAGTCAATTTAATTATTTTCATTTTTATATTATTTTATTCTTGACTTTTATTTGACAATATATTATTTTTTCATCGTTATTATGTTTTATCGCGTTTTGAGAGCGTTTGCGAGATATTTGAGCTGGGGGGTAAAATGGTCATTTTGAGGGGTCAGATATTTTAGAAAAATTAGTTATTTTTATAAATAGAGATTTGAGAGAAAAAGAGAGAAAATAAAGAGAAAGGAAAGAAAGGAAGAGGAAGGGAAAGAAGAGGAGAGAAAGAGAGGAGAAGAGGAAATCTCCAATACTCCGTTTCAAGCGCGATTAATCGGGTAAGGGTGAGAAGTTTCGATTATATCTTGCTTGTGTATGTATATGTGTTGTTTGTGGTAATTATTTTGGTTGTTTCACAACTTTTTCTTATTGATAATTTGTGATCAATTAGATAGAAATCGATGTTTTAACGGTTAGAATGCGGAATAGTTCGCGTAGAATAGTCGGGAAATGATAGGATTTAGTCGGGAATACTTGTCGGTATGATCGGGGGGTTTAAGGATGAGTTTGGGGGGGGGGGGGGGGTTGCATCATAAAATTATGGTATTTTTGGGTTCTGTTTCGCAGTAACCGGTTACAGCATATGTGTTAACTGGTTACCACTGTTAGTTTCAGAAAAATATTATTTTCAAAAATTCATAACTTTCGAACCGTAAGTTCGTTTTGGCCGCCGTTCGAAGCGTTGGAAAGCTAGTAGAATATTCTTTCTATTAAAAATGGTTTGGAGGGTAGTAGATGATTTATTTAAGTGTTGGTTTTGTAAAAGTGTTGGGTTGTCGGGTTTTTATCGTGTTAAATGCGAGCGGTTGGTGTTTTACCGTGTGTTGTGCTATGGTTATATAACATGGAGCTTTTATGTGGTTTATATGATGTTGAAGCATGTGATAATTTGTCGTGGTTGTTATGGCCTTATGGCAAAATACTTTGTTGAACTGAATACAAATGTATGGCATTAATGTATGTTGTTGTGGGTAGCCTTTGTGGCGTGAATCCTAGTGTTCTGAGTATCATTGTATGATTGTAGGATTTTTGTGGTTTGTGGATTATGATGAAATGCATTGTTTATGTGAAATTCAATGTGTGTTATTTGGTGGCCTTATGGCAAGTAAAGGCATTGTTTGAATTGATTTCCAATGCATGAATAATGATGATGAGATAATTCATATTGTTGATTTGTGAATATGCATTTGATTGTCATGAGTCATTTGTATGCCAAGCATCATGATATGCATCTTGTGATGTCGTGTGCCCTTTTCGGGTGTGAACGACAAAATGATTCTAGAGGGAATCTGATGTAACGGTCGTGAGCCTTATATAAAGATGACCTAAAGCGACGTTATAGACGATCGTGAGCCTTATACAAAGAGGACCTAAAGCGATCGGATCGTGAGACTTATACAAAGAGGACCTAAAGCGATCCATAAACGTCGTGAGCCTTATACCAAGAGGACCTAAAGCGACGAGGAACATCGTTTTCCCGACGGGGAGTTACACTAAGTAACAAGCGATGATTCCAATAATTCCTGAGTGAATTAATGATGATGAGAATGATGGATGGATTGGTACCGCATTGCATTGCATAGAGTCGTTGTGTCGGTCTCTGTGCATTTGCATAAATCATGAATGGATTGATTATGTGTGGGAAATTGTGAATGGATTGATTATGTGTGGGAAATTGTGAATTGATTGATTATGTGTTGAGAATTATGATTGGATTGGTGAATTGATATGCATTTGTGATAAATGCATTAGTTATGGATGATAGGTTTTATGTATAGACATATGCTATGTTTTGTGGGGATGTTGTACATTACAATGATTGTATTAATTATCTATGATATGCTATATGTATTAGTATGTGATGCTTGTGGTGAGAATAATTATGCATGTGGATTTATATGTGTTGCATATTTTTATGCAATCTTGATTTAGTTGTTATTTCTCACCCTTGTGCAGTGGTTTGTTGCTCTATGAGGCAATTACAGATTAGTATCTTGGAGGCTTTTATGAAGATTAGTTCTCCACCCCTTTGTCGGTCTGTCTGCTCTGATACGTAACACGGGAGTCGGGGAACGCTTTTGTTATATATGTATACATTAGTTGGATCTATTTTGTATTACCTTTGTATGAATATTTTGATGTTATAAAACAATTTATTTTGTAAAACAAGTCAGTTATGGATCTTTCCGCTTTATTCCATAATTGAACGTTCCTTTTGTTGGAAAAAGTTTCCCTTTTATGTTTATTCCATTTTGTGTTATGTATCAAATTTATGAGCAAGGATTATGTTTTCGTTCTTTAAATGTGGCATCCTTGTTTCTGTTTAAGAAATACATTTTTATTTACTCTGATTTATTTATGTATTATTTAGCGCGATGGGAATTGGGGTGTTACATTAGTGGTATCAGAGCAGGTCGGTCCGTCCGGCCAAGTTGTTGTGTCAGTTGGTGTGACAGTTGAATACTATCGATGTTGTTTGTCCCTTGATACGTGATATGTGTGTGAAACACTATCAGTACTTTCTGGTTTTCTAATCCGTTGTTTTCAGGTGTGAGAATGAGATAAGTGGGGGAGAAGCTGGTTGATCGCGATTTTATGAGTCTATCGGGATTACTAACTGCAAGCGCACAGTCTATCGCGTACTTTTAAAAGATATCGAACCCACAGGGACCGATAATCAAACTAGTGCTATCAGGTTGTTACTATGTTTAGTTAAGGCTGACGATGTTTTGGTTTTAAGTTCAAACGGGAAACAAAAGGGAATCTAAAATTTGGAATAAACTAGTTGATATTAGGATATCGGTACGTAACTTAGTATACCATCGTGGATTCAATAAAACTTAAGCGTATAAAAATAAGTCACATTATATTTCTGTAGAAAATATCAGTTTAAAAGCCCCCACCTCACACTCTCGTGGTTATTGCTTCGGACTATACTCCTAAATCATAATGTCTACTCTCGCTAGCCCATTTGAGTTTAAAAATACTTTTTGAAAACCAATACAATCTAATTAACTTTAAAGCGCTCTCGCTGTTTTTAAAACCAATGCCCGATTTCAGCTATCCGGTTAAAATCTCACACTCTCGTGGTCTTAATCCTAACCTTTGCTACCTTTTTACTCTCGTAATAAAAGTCCGATTTTAATTAAGAAATCGCAGCCAGAAATTAAGTTGTTTATGGTTTTAGCTTATTTTTATCGAATCCATTCCAGTTAACTTAATTACATACCGATAATATGGATTTAACTAGACATATTAATTAAAAGAAACAAGAATAAACATAAACTATAAAACAATAAATAAGACATGGCAATGGGAAATAATAATGCTATTATTAAATTAATGATAAAAACCTGGTAAATAAGCAATAATTTATTTCTAGTAATTCCTCCACAAGTCGGTAGGTTTTTGCTCGATCGTACCTGAACAACAAATGATGAAGGCAAGATTAAAAATCCTAACTATTGTGCGATAGCTCCTCGATGTGAGAAACTATCACTATTTAAGGTAATGGTGAACAAAGAATGGAAAAGGGAACAAACAAGAATGCAGGGAAAATAATAATTCTCAAAAAGTGAATTCTGCAGCAATTCGGGGTAAAAATCTCTCCTCCCCCTGGCTGTTCAATGAATGTTGTATTTATAGCTCAACCTTTGCTTTACATTGGAGAAAATATAGGAGCATTCACTTTCCATTGAGAAGTCCAAGGGAGACTGGCTCATGTGCAGTTGAAGCTGATGTTGAGAGAATTCAGGAGAAAATGTTGAACGTGCGTGACTGCATTGGTCTTCCGTGTCCACGTCTGTGTTCTGGACGTAATAAGTTGTTATGTGTGCGTGACGGTCGTGGTGGAGACGTGACGGTCGTGGTGCGCCTTTTATTTGCGTGACGGTCATGGTGGTTGTGTGACGGTCGTCACACACACCACTTTCTATTTTTCTGCTTTTTCTCTGTCATTTCTTCCTGTTTTCTTCTCATTTCTTCATGTTTATCTACTTTGCTCATTTTTAGCTTGGACAATGATATACCTGCGAAAATACTAGAATACTCGCGGAATAATCGGAACTTAAGTTGAAATAACGTAATTATTAGTCGTAAACCAAGGCAAATATATGATACATTTTCGTGTTATCAAACTCCCCTACACTTGAATCTTTGCTTGTCCTCAAGCAAATAGTCAGTAAAAACGTCGGACAAGTTTTATCAAACGCACACACATGACATACCATTTGATTTGAAAATGTTTTGTAAAGCATTTTGTTAAGATGACGGATACTCAAGTAAAACACTAAAGATACATTAGTGACACAAGCTGTAACGCCCCAGTTTTGTCAGTTTTATTTAATCGAGTTGATTTGATTATTTTATTATTATATTATTTTATTTTTGACCTTTATTTGGCAATATATTATTTTTCATCATTGTTTATGTTTTATCGCGTTTTGAGAGCGGTTGCGAGATATTTGAGTGTAGGGGTATTTTGGTCATTTGGGTAGTTAGATATTATAAATAGAAATGGAGAGAGAGAAATAGAAAGAAAAGAGAAAGAAGAGAAAGAAAAGGAAAAGAAGAGAAAAGAGAGGAAAGAAAGGGAGAAGAGGAAAAAGAGGAAAATCGAGGAAATCTCCGTTTCAAGCGCGAATAATCGGGTAAGGGTGAGAAGTTTCAATTATATCTTGCTTGTGTATGTATATGTGTATGTTTTCTTGGATTGTTTTGGTGATTTTCTTCTAGTTTTCCTTTTAGGTCGAAATGAGAAAAATGGTTAGAAATCGATGTTTTCACGGACGAAAGTCGGAATAAATCGCGTAGTAGAGTCGTGTGATGTTGGGTCGTGTTTTAGCGTGATCGTTTGATTGAATTGAGTCGAATTTGTAACTTATGCGTTTCTGATATATATCGATGTTTTTGTGCAAATTGATGTTGTGATCGAATAAAAGTGTTTAGATATGTCTGAGAACATTGGTATAGGTTGATATTTAATCGGGAATGGTTGTTCGGGTATTTTCGAGTGGTTTTGATCGAGTTTGAAATTGGGTCAAATTGATAAAACGATGTGTCAAACTATTTCAACCGTGGAAAATGTGTTGGATGACCTTTTAATAGTGAAAATATTGTAGTATGTTGAATTCTGAGATCGCAGCTTTTTACGGAATCGAAAACGGATGTCCGGAAATCTAAAAATAGTGTTTTTAAGGTTGAGGGGCAGCAGGTAGCGCGCTCAGCGCGCAGGTCTGGGAAAAATGAAAAATTCTAAAACTTCAAAAATTCATAACTTTTGATCCGTAAGTCCGTTTTGGTCCCCGTTCGAAGCGTTGGAAAGCTAATGAAATATTTTTTTTATTAAAAATGGTTTGGAGGGTAAAAGATGATTTAATTGATTCGTGTTTTTGAAAAATAGTCGGGTTGTCGGGTTTTTATCGTGTTAAATGCGTGAGATTGATGTGTTATCATGCTATATGCTTTTGATATGTAACGTGTAGCTTGTGTGTTGTTATATGATGTGAATATATGTGATGAAATGTTGTGCATGATTGATACGCATTGGTGATGGATGTATGATATTTGAATGGTGTTGTTTTGTCGACTTTTGTCGTTGTAATTATGTGTAATTGATGTGTATCATGCAAGGTGCTTTTGATATAGATATTGTATGACTTGTGTGATGTATATGATGTGAATGCATGTGATGACATGTGATGATGATGATTTGTGGCCTTACGGCAAGAAATTACAATGTGTTGTAATGGTTGAGTTATGCATGATTATGGATGAGTAAATGTGTGCATATGAATGTTATGAGTCATTGTATGCCAAACATCATAATGTGCATTTTGTGAAGTCGGGTACCATGAGGGTACGAGCGACGAATTGGTTCCTGAGGGAATCTGCTATAACATCGTGAGCCTCGAAAAAATTGAGGAATGAATCGCCTGAGGACCTAAAGCGATGGTTATAGACGATCGTGTGCCCATGTGGGGACCTAAAGCGATCGGGTTGTGTGCCCATGCGGGGACCTAAAGCAATCCATAAACGCCGTGTGCCCATGCAGGGACCTAAAGCGACGGGTGAACATTGTAGGCCCGACGGGGTGTTACTTGAGTGATCCTCAGTAACGAGCGATGGTTCTGCAGAGTTCCTGAGTGAACTAGTGATGAGAAATATTGGAAGTCGGTACCGCATGACATTTCCATAGAGTCGTTGTGTCGGTCTCTTTGCATCAACATGAATTATGATTGCATTGTTTATATGTGGAAAATCATGATTGCATTGATTATGTGTGAGAATTGTGAATGGATGCATTATTTGTGGAAAATCATGGATTGATGATGTGTGGAAATTGTGCATTGATTTGTTATGTATTGAGATTATGATAGCATTGGTTATGAATGACATGTGTTATGTGATGTATACTGTGTTTCTAAATGTTATGACTTGGTATGTCTTATATGCGAATATGCGAGTATATTGGATACTTGATATATGTGATGCTTGTGGTGAGAATAACTATGTATGTGAATTTATATGTTTTTGCATATTATTATGCAATATTGATTTAGTTGTTATTTCTCACCCTTCTGCTGTTTTATAATGCTCTATGAGGCATTGCAGATTAGAGTTGCCGAGGTCTTTTTGTGAAGATTAGTCCTCCGTTCTGTTGTTGGTCTTGGTGTCTGCTCTGATACGTAGCACGGGAGTCGGGGAACGATTATATATATATGTATACATTTGTTGAATGTATTTTGTAGTACTTTTGCGTATATAGTTGATGTTCTAAAATGATTTATTTTGTAAAACAAGTTGGTTATGGATCTTTCCGCTTTATTCCATAATTGACCTTTCCCTTTATATGGAAACAGTTTCCCGTTAATGATTTTCTCTATTATGTGTTATGTATCAAATAATTGAGCAGGGATTGTATTTTATTTCTTTAAGTGTGGCATCCCTGTTTTTGTCGGAAAAATAAATTTTTATTCACTCTGATTTATTTATGTATTATTTATTCGCGATGGGAATTGGGGTGTTACATTAGTGGTATCAGAGCAGGTCGGTCCGTCCGGCCAAGTTGTTGAGTCTGTTGGTGTGACGGTTGAATACTGTCGATGTTGTTGTTTGTTCCTTAGTACGTGATATGTGTGTGAAACACTGTCAGTGCTTTCTGGTTTCCTAATCTTTTGTCTTCAGGTGTTAGAATGAGATAAGTGGGGGAGAAGCTGGTACTTCTCCAGGTTGCTTCAGTTGTGGAACATTGGCTCAGGGTGCCATTGGTTGCAAGATTGTAAGTGCTCTTTGGATAGTATTGTTCCTGGTTCCGGATGGAATGCGGAGGTAAGATTTATGTCAACTAAGGATTTGTGCCTTAGGTAGTTTTGTGCACGAGATGCAAGGAAGGCTATTATAGTTTGGTGAAGGCAGTTTATGCCCCATCATGATTGTCGGCTGTCTATTGACAAATTGAGGAACTGATCACCCTTAATCTGTTGTTGATAGTAGACAGAGTTATGTTGGATGGAATAGACGTGTCTTTCCGGCTTTGATAGTGTGTGAAATGAATTGTTTGGAATTAAGGAAATGTTTACAGATTGTTTTGTTGTGTCTAAGAAGATTCTAATGTAGGAAGACGAGACGGATTCAGGGTTTCCGTATGTTGGTCAAGTTAGGAAGTTATTAAGAAAAGAGTGTGAACTCAAATTGGACGAAGGTAAGGATTTGAGGTTTGGATCTGCTAAGTAAGTAGAAGAACTTTAGGAAGTGAAACTCAGATGGAAAGAGCGGTTGGAAGATTTACTGGGAAAGGGATTTGTGAGACCAAATGTGTCATCTTAGAGAGCTCTAGTATTGATAGTAATACAAGGAACTGATGATTGAATGGAATAACAAGCATGATTTGTATGAAGGTATCGAGACTATGGACAACAAAACCTAGAGTTCTGGTGAGGTTTGAAGTCTTTGGAATTGTAGAGCATTAATGGAAATTTTGAGAGAACCTTTAGGTATGGATGTAATATTTAAGAGTTCTTTTTGGTTGGTTGTTGCTACATGTTGGGATTTATGGAATTTGGACGGTTAAGAGAATGACTTGTGTATGGACTACTAACAGTGGAGTAAGGTAACGATTAAGAACAAGATGACTGGAATGGTTTGGTTGAGGTTGAGTGGAGTTGCAAGGGTATGGAATGTTTGATAAGAGTGGTGAATTGTGTGAGTTAAGCCTTTGATCGATTTGATGTGACTGGTTATGTTGTTATCATCGGAATAGGCTATTAATTACTCGGTTAAGTTTGTGTGTGAGTCGCCAGTTATCCAGTGCAAGGTTTTGCAAAAGCTTTAAGAATTTATATCTTTTGGAAGTTAGTTGGGCATTACAACGTACAGTGATGGTATTTGGTGTTAGTAATGCGTCGGTAAGGTTTGTGGAAGGGAGGAATTGTATCTTCCATATTTATTTGGATGAGTTCGTAATGGCTTTGATTGAGGATATTCGGATCTGTTATAAACTCAGAGGAAGAACATGTAGAGTGTTTGAGAATTGGATTACAAGTGTTGAAAGGAGACAAAGTGTTATGCTAAGTTATTCAAGTGAGAATTTTGGTTGAAAAAGCTTAGTTTCTTAGATATGTGATTTTTTATGATAGTCTTGTTATGGATCCATCGGAAGTAGATGCAGTTCTACATTGAGAGGCTCTGAAGTTGGTTAAGGAGATTAGAAACTTTTGAGCTCGGTTGGTTGTTACTGCAGGCTATGGAAAACTTTGCTAAGTTCGTACTTCGGTTATCTCAGTTGACTTGCAAAAGGTAAGTCTTTGTTAAGGATGTTCGTTGTAAGGAAAGTTTCAGAGGGCTGAAGTAGAAGTTGTCTACGGCTCCAGTTTTGATTATGTGTGATCCTAATGAACCGTTTGTGAGGTATTGGGATGCGTCCTTGATGAGTTTCGTCAGTGTGTTAATGCAAGAGGGTAAAGTCGTGGTTTATGCTTTACGCCAATTGAGGATTCATAAAAGGATCTATACTATTCAGGATTTGGAATTGGTTGCGGTTGTATTGTGTTGGAATAGTTGGAGGTATTATTTTTGGTTCTAGATTCGAAGTGTTTGGTAACCACAAGAGTTAGAGTACTTGGTTGGCCTGAAGGAATGTTGTATGAGACAACGAGGATGGTTGGAATTTGTGATGAGTTATAACTTTAGTGGGAATTATCCTGTTGGTAAAGGTAAGGTCGTGCTTGGAAAGTTAAGTCGAAAGTTTAGTGCATGTCAGTTTTGATGGTCCGAGAATTAGAATTATTTGAGCAGTTCAGAGACTTGTGTCTGGTGTGTAAGCTAACATAGTAGAGTGTGAGGTTGGGTATATTAAAAGTGAACAGTGATTTTTGGTGAATATGAGAAAGAGTTAGACTTTGGATGTGAGATTGGTAGACTTGATAGTTTCGAGTAATCAGAGTGCGCAGTGGAAGCGTGATGTGGCACATTTTGCATGTGCGGGTGAGACTGGTAAGAGTTCATAGGTTGAACATTGGGAATATGTAAGAGTGATGAGACTATTGGACGTTTCAGAATGGAAGTGATAAGTGGAAGGTTTCAATATTAATCAGGTACCACTATGTAAATGGATGTTTTAGATGTTTGTTCGATTGGTGAATCGTAGCAGTGTTGTAATAAGGATGTGTGACAAGGATGTTTGGTATTCTGGTTTTGTTGTTGTTGTTGAGACGGTGTGGTGTCGTAGAACTTGTGTTCTCGTTGTGTTTCGGTTCCTGAGTGAACCTGTGTGTTCGTAACTTGTGTATTCTTTGAGTTGTGAGTTGGTGGTCAAGTGCATTGTATGGGCATTGCATTTGGTCGTTGTGGTTGTTGCCGTTGTCGTGTCGTTGTTGTAGTCGTTGTTAGCAAGGTGGTTTGTCAGTTTGTGTTACTCGTGGTGTGCCTAGTGTTGGCATGTTAGTTTGTCGGTCGGATGCGAGAGTCGTATCCGGAGTTGTTCGTATCGGTTAGATTTTCGAGGACGAAAATGTCTAAGTGGGGGAGAGTTGTAACGCCCCAGTTTTGTTAGTTTTATTTAATCGAGTTGATTTGATTATTTTATTATTATATTATTTTATTTTTGACTTTTATTTGGCAATATATTATTTTTCATCATTGTTTATGTTTTATCGCGTTTTGAGAGCGGTTGCGAGATATTTGAGTGTAGGGGTATTTTGGTCATTTGGGTAGTTAGATATTATAAATAGAAATGGAGAGAGAGAAATAGAAAGAAAAGAGAAAGAAGAGAAAGAAAAGGAAAAGAAGAGAAAAGAGAGGAAAGAAAGGGAGAAGAGGAAAAAGAGGAAAATCGAGGAAATCTCCGTTTCAAGCGCGAATAAACGGGTAAGGGTGAGAAGTTTCAATTATATCTTGCTTGTGTATGTATATGTGTATGTTTTCTTGGATTGTTTTGGTGATTTTCTTCTAGTTTTCCTTTTAGGTCGAAATGAGAAAAATGGTTAGAAATCGATGTTTTCACGGACGAAAGTCGGAATAAATCGCGTAGTAGAGTCGTGTGATGTTGGGTCGTGTTTTAGCGTGATCGTTTAATTGAATTGAGTCGAATTTGTAACTTATGCGTTTTTGATATATATCGATGTTTTTGTGCAAATTGATGTTGTGATCAAATAAAAGTGTTTGGATATGTCTGAGAACATTGGTATAGGTTGATATTTAATCGGGAATGGTTGTTCGGGTATTTTCGAGTGGTTTTGATCGAGTTTGAAATTGGGTCAAATTGATAAAACGATGTGTCAAACTATTTCAACCGTGGAAAATGTGTTGGATGACCTTTTAATAGTGAAAATATTGTAGTATGTTGAATTCTGAGATCGCAGCTTTTTACGGAATCGAAAACGGATGTCCGGAAATCTAAAAATAGTGTTTTTAAGGTTGAGGGGCAGCAGGTAGCGCGCTCAGCGCGCAGGTCTGGGAAAAATGAAAAATTCTAAAACTTCAAAAATTCATAACTTTTGATCCGTAAGTCCGTTTTGGTCCCCGTTCGAAGCGTTGGAAAGCTAATGAAATATTTTTTTTATTAAAAATGGTTTGGAGGGTAAAAGATGATTTAATTGATTCGTGTTTTTGAAAAATAGTCGGGTTGTCGGGTTTTTATCGTGTTAAATGCGTGAGATTGATGTGTTATCATGTTATATGCTTTTGATATGTAACGTGTAGCTTGTGTGTTGTTATATGATGTGAATATATGTGATGAAATGTTGTGCAAGATGGATACGCATTGGTGATGGATGTATGATATTTGAATGGTGTTGTTTTGTCGACTTTTGTCGTTGTAATTATGTGTAATTGATGTGTATCATGCAAGGTGCTTTTGATATGGATATTGTATGACTTGTGTGATGTATATGATGTGAATGCATGTGATGACATGTGATGATGATGATTTGTGGCCTTACAGCAAGAAATTACAATGTGTTGTAATGGTTGAGTTATGCATGATTATGCATGAGTAAATGTGTGCATATGAATGTTATGAGTCATTGTATGCCAAACATCATAATATGCATTTTGTGAAGTCGGGTACCTTGAGGGTACGAGCGACGAATTGGTTCCTGAGGGAATCTGCTATAACATCGTGAGCCTCGAAAAAATTGAGGAATGAATCGCCTGAGGACTTAAAGCGATGGTTATAGACGATCGTGTGCCCATGTGGGGACCTAAAGCGATCGGGTTGTGTGCCCATGCGGGGACCTAAAGCAATCCATAAACGTCGTGTGCCCATGCGGGGACCTAAAGTGACGGGTGAACATCGTAGGCCTGACGGGGTGTTACTTGAGTGATCCTCAGTAACGAGCGATGGTTCTGCAGAGTTCCTGAGTGAACTAGTGATGAGAAATATTGGAAGTCGGTACCGCATGGCATTTGCATAGAGTCGTTGTGTCGGTCTCTTTGCATCTGCATGAATTATGATTGCATTGTTTATATGTGGAAAATCATGATTGCATTGATTATGTGTGAGAATTGTGAATGGATGCATTATTTGTGGAAAATCATGGATTGATGATGTGTGGAAATTGTGCATTGATTTGTTATGTATTGAGATTATGATAGCATTGCTTATGAATGAATGTGTTATGTGATGTATACTGTGTTTCTAAATGTTATGACTTGGTATGTCTTATATGCGAATATGCGAGTATATTGGATACTTGATATATGTGATGCTTGTGGTGAGAATAACTATGTATGTGAATTTATATGTTTTTGCATATTATTATGCAATCTTGATTTAGTTTTTATTTCTCACCCTTCTGCTGTTTTATAATGCTCTATGAGGCATTGCAGATTAGAGTTGCTGGAGGTCTTTTTGTGAAGATTAGTCCTCCGTTCTGTTGTCGGTCTTGGTGTATGCTCTGATACGTAGCACGGGAGTCGGGGAACGATTATATATATGTATACATTTGTTGAATGTATTTTGTAGTACTTTTGCGTATATAGTTGATGTTCTAAAATGATTTATTTTGTAAAACAAGTTGGTTATGGATCTTTCCGCTTTATTCCATAATTGACCTTTCCCTTTATATGGAAAAAGTTTCCCGTTAATGATTTTCTCTATTATGTGTTATGTATCAAATAATTGAGCAGGGATTGTATTTTATTTCTTTAAGTGTGGCATCCTTGTTTTTGTCAGAAAAATAAATTTTTATTCACTCTGATTTATTTATGTATTATTTATTCGCGATGGGAATTGGGGTGTTACACAAGCAACAAGCATAATCATAGACCTCCCCTCTATACAAGCCCTTTCTAATCATTCTATTATAGCTCAACCTAAAGTTTCTCGTATCTATTTCACCCGGTTTCATTCTAGCGCAATCACATTAAGCCCTTTGCCTTTACACGTACGTAGTGGAGTAGCCGATTAGTGACTTTGATATTTTCTAGCATGGGGTCTGGTACTCAAGTGTCGTAACCCTTTATATATATCCTAATCATAAGTTGTAAGGGATCGAACCGTAGGTCTCCCTACCAAGTTCAGAACCAGGTCCCTCTGAACCAACCAACAATGGATTCTTTCTTTTCTTTTGTAATACTTTTGCAACCGTAGGTTTGGTGCATTTTTCTATTTTTCACAACAGCAAAGAATACGAAAGATATTTAATGATTCAGCATCAAACACTTATCTTCATCGGCTCTCCACGTGGTTTGTGTTTAAGACGATGCTGACTGCTAATATAAACTACTAGGGGTTACTTTAGAACTAAAACTGAAGGTATCAGTATAATGGATGTTGAAACTGAGCTCGCATATGCAAGAGGTCTAAGGTGTCAAGACGGTATCAATCTTGTTAAATTTTTCTCGACTTCCTAACATAGCCTATGTTTTGGTTTGTTAAGTTATTCATTGATCACAAAATTTTTTTTTGTTATAGCTAAATAAAGTGGGGAAATTTGACATGAACAAAAATTTCATATAAAAGCATGTTTATTTGAAAGGAAATGCGGAAAGGGAATACATAAGGGAAAATAAAGTACCTCTCCCACACTATATCGGGCATTGTCCTCAATGTTTTGATATAAATGCGGATAGAAACTACAAAAGAGACAAAAACTAAAACAAACTAAAACTAAATCTAATGAGGTCCACGTCCTCTGCCTCGGGTGCGAGCGCCTCCATTCTGCGCTACATGATCTGGAATGCCTACGTGATGGATATAGTCATGTAGGTCTTGCACTCGTAGCGTTAGGGCACCCATCTCTTCTATCACATCGTCTATCCGCTGGCCTTGGTTGACTTGCCCTTGTTGGGTTTGACGCATAAGGTTCATCATTTCATTATACTGCGTCTGTTATTGTTCCTCTCTCTGCGCAGCCAATTGGTTTTGGTGCCATATGCCCCTTAAGATTTCTTCATTAATGATGGGATCGGGCTCTGGATCGGCGTGACGACGATGTCTGGTAGATGATGTAGGATCCTGGGCAGTAGGTTGTGGGTTCTCAGGAGGTTTCTGATCCATCTCTTGTCCTATTTCATCGACTGCTTTGTTATTTTTATTTTCTTGAGCAGCCACATTAGGCTCAGGAGCACGGAGTTCAAAAAGCCAATTTGCTCGGGTCTGTGCGTGGATGCGGTCTCGGCAGGGCATGATGATGCTTCTGATGATTCTGGTACGAACCACTGGATGGTATCATCCATCCGCCCTTGCTTTGATGAGGTGGGAGGAGCGACAATACTCGGTATCCAGGGACTCAGGTGGTATGGAAGGTAAATTAGCAAGCCTGTCTCCCAGATCAAGACCTAGTGCGATAGAAGTTACAATACCTCCGAAGTAGAAAGGTTTAGAACCTCTAGCACATTTGGCTTGGATGTGGGCTAGTAGAAATGGTGCTGCAGTAATCGGTTCAGGAAGGAGCACACAGCGAAGGAAAAAGAGCTCCTTGGAGTTGACTTTGTGGTTGCTGTCCCTCGCGAAGATCGTGTGTCCTAAAACTCTGTGAAAATATCTTATCGCTGGGTTATGAATGTAAGTTGCGTTGAGGCTGTCCCAGCTTGTAGCAGCTACGCCTGTAATTTGATTCCAAAGGTTGAAAGCTTCTTGGGACAATGTCTCTTGAGGTACACGGCAATGGACATTCGCACCATGGTGGAATCCGAGCATTTGGGCAAGTAGGTTTTGGCCCACCGAATACTCAGAACCAAACATTCGGAATGTGGCTGTACCGGTAAGTTGGTTTGTATCTCCTGGAGGTGTGACATAAGCGAATGAACTCAGAGACTCAAGAGTCAGAGTTTCGTAAGTAGGCTGCCCTTGTGTACAGAGCTGCCATAAACCGGCATTTTGAAGCATCCAACGTACACCCTCAAGCATACCTAACTCTTCAAGGCTAGCAGTGTTGACGTACCTCGTCGGTTGGAATGAGCGTTGTTAGAAGCTGAGGTAATTAGCCCTTTGGCGGTCACCGAACTCTCCCTCTCTGAAGTTAATAGCTGATAAGTCTGGAGTTTGTCTGGTGCGTCTAGCCATGGTGCATGCAATGTGAAATAAGTGAAATGGAGGAAATGGGTAATAGTGAGAATGGGTTTTGTGAGAATGA
The DNA here is from genome assembly GCA_022829125.1 of Lathyrus tuberosus. NCBI lineage: Eukaryota > Viridiplantae > Streptophyta > Magnoliopsida > Fabales > Fabaceae > Lathyrus > Lathyrus tuberosus. The sequence continues at coordinate 10,606,492 of JALAZF010000003.1, forward strand.
GGATGAGTTTGTGTTGCTTAAATAATGGGTACGGGAATATGAAATGGTGGAGATAAATTGGGGTTAATGTGAGGAATTTATGTAGAATAATGGGTAGTGGGACGGTTGAAGAGAGAAGGAAAAGAAAAGAAGATGAAGAGGAAGGGTCTCTGTTATAAAATAGAGAGCATGTTATAAATAAGTGGGACGTTCGTCACGGACCTGTCACGGTCGTAAGTCGCGTGACGGTCGTGACAAGGGCGTTATGCCCGTCATGCTCACAAAGTTGGCATTTTCACAGAAAGCTTAATGTAAACTGGCACATAACATATATTGGAACATGGCAATTATTAATAGAAGTAAAATACTAGATAAATGTCAGAATAAATATAAAATGACAGAAATAAATTAAAATGAGCAGGAACATTATATCATCATCAACACAACCACTAGCAGTGAATACGAATTGAACACTTTATTAAAGAAATTGGAAAATGATAGCAGTGTATTCAAAGTAAAAATGCAGTAGAGTATTAAAGTTGAAATTGAACTGAAATAAACTTGTTCCTTGACATTAAAAAGAAAATGACAGTAAAGTAAATGATTCTAAAAACATTAAAAGAAAAGCAATAAAATGTGAAAAATGCAGTGCGACAATATTAGCCACGTTGCTTCTTCAAGGATTCCACAACCTGGTTCAGATGATCAAATTCTTCGACGGTGGTATCCATTAGACCAACAACGTCAAGACAGATAAGTTGAAGTTCATCTCTCATATCTTGAAGTGCAATGCGGAAAGGTTCAAGTGTAGCATGGATGTTAGCAGGGGGGACAGTATCAGTATTATTCATGGGATGCTCAGGGAATTCATGATAGTGAGGAGGAGTTTCAGGGTCAATCTCAATGTCAGACACATGACTACCAAGATCTTTTTCAGCTCGTGGCTCATTTAAATCATATAGCCAGTTGTGGCGGTTATGCACACTAGTTCGCTCGTGATCAGGCAGTGTAAAGTGTGAAACAACTTCATTATTGATCAGGAGTTGAAACGGGGGTGGTCCAAGATTTCTAATGAGTCCTCGATTAAAACAGAAAGTGATGTTCATTGGCCTATATCCGCCTAGAGGGTTCACTCGGGAAAGCCGTGTTCTAAATCCCATGGCATCAGCAATTTTTGTTACAAGGCCACCTATCAAAATGGGACCGTGATCAGCTTGAGCAATACTACGGAGATTGTCAAGCATAAAAGTAGCTCCATTAACGGGTCGGGATTGAAACACACAAAACATGATAAATAGCTCATCTCTAGAGATTAGGGTGTCATCCTCGGCTTTTCCAAAAAGGGTGTAGGCTAAAATCATATGGAAGTATCTTATGGCCGGGTTGTGAATTTCAGTGGACACCATAGGGTGCGGGTCATGATGAGGTCGTCCTGAAATACTACTCCAGAAAAATTTCAGTTCATCTTCCATTACTAAATCCTCCTGTGCCATGGTAAAAACGTCGGGTTCATTGGGGAAATCCAACAGGTCCACAATCTCTCTAATGTTGAAGCGGCACGTGTACCCAAATAGCCTAAAGGTTATATTATCCCTATTAAATCCCATGCCATAGTTAGGGTTGTAGGACAATGAGCTTTGAAATTCTAGGGTCAGTCTGTGGTAGGTTGGATACTTCTTTCTAGCAAAACCTTCCCATCCTATCTGGCTAAACATAAAGTCTATGCTATCTCCTATACCTAAGGCAGTCATGGTAGGTCCATAGGGGAATTTGGTTAAGGCCATAGGTCTGCAAGAGAGAACCTCATAGCGGTGCCATTGGACAACGTCCCTAAATAGCACAACCATGGTGTCTTCATTATCCATCGTAACAGTTAGTCGGAAAAGTAAAGCAAATGGAGAAGGAAGAAGGTAGAAAAAGATGAGAATCCTGGAGGCATATAATGATAAGATTAGCACAGCAGTTTCCATAAATTTTTTTTTTTGAGAAAATAAATAAAAATGAAAAAGCAATGAAAATAAGATTAAGAAAGTACAAGGAAACGAAAAGAAATGAAAATAGAGTTAAGAAAAAAATGTAAAGAAATTTAAAAAGAAATGAAAATAAAAGAAAGTTAAAAGGAAAGAAAACAATCTCGTGGGTTGCCTCCCACTCAGCGCTTCATTTAACGTCGGGAGCTCGACAGTTTATATGAATCATTAGTTTACGGGGAATGTAGGCATTTCTGCCAGTTTAAGAGCAGTTGAATAATCCCTACTGTCTACGCAGTGATAGTGTTTTAAACGTTGTCCGTTTACAATGAACGGCTCACTAGATCTACCTTTTATCTCAACTGCGCCACTTAATAAGACTTTGGTAACCTCAAAGGGACCAGCCCATCTAGAACGAAGCTTACCTGGGAAGAATTTGAGTCTAGAGTTAAATAAAAGCACAATATCTCCTATTTCAAATCCTTTCCTTGCTATGCGCCTGTCATGCCAATTTTTTGTTCTTTCCTTGTATATCCTAGCATTCTCATAGGCATCTAATCTAAGTTCGTCTAGTTCATGTAAGTCCAAAATTCTCTTTTCACCCGCAGCGGTATAGTTTAGATTAATAGTTTTGATAGCCCAATAGGCTTTATGTTCTATCTCTACCGGCAGGTGACAAGATTTTCCATAGACTAGTTTAAATGGAGTGGTTCCTATGGGGGTTTTGTAAGCGGTCCTATAAGCCCATAAAGCTTCATTTGGTTTAGAAGACCAATCCTTCCTAGAGGTGGCAACGGTCTTTTCTAGAATTTGTTTAACTTCTCGGTTTGATACCTCTACTTGCCCACTCGTTTGGGGGTGGTAAGGTGTTGCTACACGGTGTTTGACTCCATATTTTGATAGAACTTTCTCAAAGATTTTCGAAATAAAGTGGGAACCTCCATTGCTGATTACCAGTCTCGGAACACCGAACCTAGGAAAAATTTTGTTCTTAAAGAGCTTATTCACTACTCGCGCATCATTGGTAGGAGTTGCTATAGCTTCGATCCATTTTGAGACGTAATCGACATCGACGAGTATGTACTTGTTACCAAAAGAGGACAGAAATGGTCCCATGAAATCTATTCCCCACACGTCAAAGACTTCTTCTTCTAGAATGCCCTTTTGAGGTATTTCATCGCGTCTAGAAACGTTGCCAGTGCGTTGGCACCAGTCGCAATTTATAACCGCGATATGGACATCTTTCCATAGAGTAGGCCAAAAGAGGCCAACTTGCAAAATCTTAGCACAGGTCTTTGAAGTGCTCGCGTGCCCACCATAGGGCGCGGAATGACAATGAGAAATTATGTCTTCTACCTCGTCTTCGGGTACACAACGACGGAAAATACCATCGGCACCCCTCTTGAAGAGAAGTGGTTCGTCCAAATAATAGTGTTTAAGGTCGTGGAAGAATTTCTTCTTTTGTTGATAGGTTAGATCAGGTGGCAGTACTCCAGCTGCTAGATAGTTGACAAAGTCAGCATACCATGGCAGCGTGGTCTTAGTGTAAACAGATTCTATCACTTCATTAGTTTCTGTATCAGTATAAGTCAGAGATTGTTCAATTGTATTACTTTCTAACTGGGCTAAGAGTCTTTCATAAGGGAAATCGTCATTAATTGGTACTTGTTCTGGTTGGATGTTTTCCATTCTCGACAGGTGGTCAGCTACTACATTTTCAGTGCCTTTCTTGTCCTTGATTTCCAAGTCGAATTCTTGTAAGAGTAGAATCCACCTTAGAAGCCTTGGTTTGGCGTCCTTTTTGCTTAATAGACACCTGATTGCGGCGTGATTGGTGTAGATGATTATTTTTGCTCCTACTAGGTAGGAACGAAATTTATCCAATGCGAACACGACAACCAAGAGTTCCTTTTCTGTGGTAGCATAGTTCATTTGTGCATGATCCAAGGTTCTACTGGCATAGTAGATTGCGTGAAGCTTTTTGTCCTTTCTTTGTCCTTGGACTGCACCTAAAACATAATCACATGCGTCGCACATGATTTCGAATGGTTCCTTCCAATCTGGGGGTTGCATAATGGGTGCTGATATTAATGCTTGCTTGAGTGTTTGAAATGCTTCCAAGCATTTGTCCTCAAAGACGAATTCAGCGTCTTTCATTAATAGCTCAGTCAGGGGTTTGGTTATCTTAGAGAGATCTTTAATGAAACGTCGATAAAAACCGGCGTGTCCTAAGAAACTTCTTATCTCTCTAACGGATTTCGGTGGCTGGAGATTTTCTATAACTTTGATTTTTGCTTTGTCGACTTCGATTCCTCTGTCGGATACTATATGTCCTAGCATGATTCCTTGTCGGACCATGAAATGGCATTTTTCCCAATTGAGCACTAATTTGGCACTTACACACCGTTCAAGCGCCATTTCGAGGTTTGATAGACAGCCTTCAAAACTTTCCCCACAGACAGAGAAATCGTCCATAAAGACTTCCATTATACTGTCTAAGAAGTCAGAGAAGATGGACATCATGCATCTCTGAAATGTTGCAGGTGCGTTACATAATCCGAAAGGCATTCGCCGGTAGGCAAAGGTTCCATAGGGACACGTGAAAGTAGTATTTTCTTGGTCGTCAGGATGGATATGAATTTGGAAAAATCCTGAATATCCGTCTAAATAGCAAAAATGGGAGTGTTTAGCCAGACGTTCAAGCATTTGATCTATGAAGGGTAAAGAGAAATGATCTTTACGAGTGGCTTTGTTTAGTTTCCTATAGTCGATACACATTCTCCATCCGGTTTGAGTACGTTGTGCTACAGATTCGACTTTTTCATTATTGATGACTGTAACACCTCCTTTCTTGGGTACCACGTGAACTGGGCTAACCCATTCACTATCTGATATTGGGTATATGATTCCTGCTTCTAATAGCTTTTGTACTTCTCTCTTAACGACATCACTCAGAATGGGATTGATTCTCCTTTGATGTTCTCTAGAGGTTTTATAGTATTCCTCAAGCATGATGCGATGCATACAGATAGAGGGACTTATTCCTTTCAAATCTGAGATGTTATAGCCTAAGGCAGTCGGGTACTTTCTTAGGACATGCAATAATTTCTCGGTTTCTATTTGTCCTAAATCTGCGTTGACTATAACTGGTCGTTTGAGTTCTGTATCTAGGAATTCATACCTTAGATCTTTGGGCAATGTCTTCAGTTTTACAGTTGGTTTCTTTGGGCAAGGAATAGGGTCAGGAGTGAGTGCGAGACATTCACTTAGATTATTATCTTGGTATTCACCACGCCAATTATCATCTTCAAAAATTGGTGGCATCAGAATTCTCAGCACTTCAGAATACGTGTTTTGGTGTTTTTTCATTTCTTTAACGCATTCATCAATTACATCTAGGAAGCAGCACGAATCTTCTACAGCAGGTGCTTTGAAGAATCGTGAGAGGATGAATTCTACTTTTTCTTCACCAACCTCGAAGGTCAGTTTTCCTTTTTTCACATCTATGATGGCTCCGGCAGTAGCTAGGAATGGTCTTCCTAAAATGATAGGGATGTTTGAGTCTTCCTTGATGTCCATGATTATGAAATCTGTAGGAATATAGAATTGTCCTATACGTACTGGAACGTTTTCTAGCATTCCTAGAGGAAATTTCACCGATCTATCAGCTAGTTGTACAGACATTCTTGTTGGTCTCAGTTCTCCCATGTTGAGCCTTTTACAAATAGATAAGGGCATTAAGCTGATGCTGGCTCCTAAATCGCACAGGGATTTGTCTATGACAAACTTTCCAATCACACAGGGTATAGAGAAACTACCAGGATCTTTTAGCTTAGGAGGCATGTTGTTTTGGATTATAGCGCTACACTCCGCAGTAAGCATAACAGTTTCAGTATCCTCGAGCTTTTTCTTATTAGTTAATATTTCTTTTAAGAACTTAGCGTATGAGGGCATTTGTGTGATTGCTTCTGTAAAAGGTATTATGACATTCAATTGTTTCAGAAGTTCAACAAATTTCTTAAATTGCCCTATGTTTTTAGATTTAGTGAATCTTTGGGGATGCGGGATAGGTGGTTTATAAGGCGGCGGAGGCACATATGGTTCTTCTTTCTCTTCAGCCTCTTTGCCATTATCTTCCTTCTCGTTTTCCTTTGGTTCGCCTTCCTTTTCAGACTCCTTACTAGGCTTTTGGTACATGGCTGGATTTTCGATTCTTGGGCCAGTGGGTCCTTCTAGTTCTGTTCCACTCCGAAGTGTTATAGCATTCGCATGTCCCTTCGAATTAATTTGAGTTTGACCTGGAAGGTTCCCAGCTGGGGCAGCGGTAACTGCTTGTTGTTGAACCACTTGTGAGATTTGTGTTTCTAACATTTTGTTGTGAGTGGCTAGAGCGTCAACCTTGTTGGCTAATTGTTTGATTTGCTCACCGGTGTGAACATTCTGGTTAAGGAACTCCTTGTTTTGCTGAGCTTGTGCAGCAATGAAGTTCTCCATCATAATTTCAAGGTTTGACTTCCTAGGAACGTTGGGAACGTTAGCAGCAGGTTTTTGATATCCTGGTGGCACAGCAGGCGCTTGGCCAGGTGCATACAGAGCATTATTATTCTTGTACGAAAAGTTTGGATGGTTCTTCCAGCCAGGATTGTAGGTATTTTCATATGGGTTTCCTTGAGCATAATTCACTTGATCAGCGGAGACTCCTGCTAAAATTTGGCATTCGGGGGCAGCATGTCCAGGTACTCCGCATAATTCGCAGTTTGGAGCTACGGCAGCCACGGTGGCTGCGGGTGTTATGGTCAAGTTATCTATCTTTTAAGCAAGGGCATCTACCTTAGCATGGACATGATCAAGACTACTAACTTCGTACATTCCACCTTTCGTTTGGGCTTTTTCCAATGGAGTTCTTTCACCTCCCCATTGGTAATGGTTTTGAGCCATGCTTTCGATGAGTTGATAGGCTTCGGTATAGGGTTTATCCATAAGTGTACCACCAGCGGCGACATCTATTATCATTCTTGTATTGTATAAGAGACCATTGTAAAACGTATGGATGACTAACCAATCTTCAAGACCGTGATGCGGACACCATTTGGGCTCTCAGTATAGCTGTTTTGCTTGGTGGGAAATATCGTGCTAAGAACACCTTTTTCATCTCATCCCACGTAGTGACGGAATTTGATGGCAAGGATTGCAACTAAGCCCAAGCTCTGTCTCTTAATGAGAAAGGAAAAAAGACGTAGTCTTATCGCGTCTGCAGTTACACCATTTGCCTTCACTGTGTCTGCGTACTGCACAAATTTGATCAAATGTTCATTAGGATCGTCCGTAGGATTTCCAGAAAATTGATGTTGTTGTACGGCTGACAGTAATGAGGGTTTCAACTCGAAATCGTTCCGGTTGATAGCGGGGGCAGCAATGGTGTTATGTGGTTCTTGCTCAGATGAGGTAGCATAATACTTAAGAGGACGGTTCTGTGGTCCTTCAGCCATGTCTTCTTCTGATTCCGATTCAGAGTCAAGTTCTGTTTCAGATTCGGATTCGGATTGAGATTCAGGTTCTGATAAAGGAAGAGGTATTTCGTGGTTTAGGCAGTATTCTTGGATTCGTCTTTTTACGCTAAGAAGACATTCAGGTTCGTCTGTCGGTCGTGTGAGGTCTTCACCTGTTGAGCGAGTACTTGGCATACAACCGACAAATAAGGGAATTTTTTGCCTTAGTCTATACGATGCAACAAATAAATTGCACTATTGACTAAATCAGTCCCCGGCAATGGCGCCAAAAACTTGATCGCGACTTTATAAGTCTATCGGGATTACTAACTGCAAGCGCACAGTCTATCGCGTAGTTTTAAAAGATATCGAACCCATAGGGACCGATAATCAAACTAGTGCTATCAGGTTGTTACTATGTTTAGCTAAGGATGACGATGTTTTGGTTTTAAGTTCAAACGGGAAACAAAAGGGAATCTAAAATTTGGAATAAACTAGTTGATATTAGGATATCGGTACGTAACTTAGTATACCATCGTGGATTTAATAAAACTTAAGCGTATAAAAATAAGTCACATTATATTTCTGTAGAAAATATCAGTTTAAAAGCCCTCACCTCACACTCTCGTGGTTATTGCTTCGGACTATACTCCTAAATCATAATGACTGCTCTCGCTAGCCCATTTGAGTTTAAAAATACTTTATGAAAACCAATACAATCTAATTAACTTTAAAGCGCTCTCGCTGTTTTTAAAACCAATGCCCGATTTCAGCTATCCGGTTAAAATCTCACACTCTCGTGGTCTTAATCCTAACCTTTGCTACCTTTTTACTCTCGTAATAAAAGTCCGATTTTAATTAAGAAATCGCAGCCAGAAATTAAGTTGTTTATGGTTTTAGCTTATTTTTATCGAATCCATTCCGGTTAACTTAATTACATACCGATAATATGGATTTAGCTAGACATATTAATTAAAACAAACAAGAATAAACATAAACTGTAAAACAATAAATAAGACATGGCAATGGGAAATAATAATGCTGTTATTAAATTAATGATAAAAACCTGGTAAATAAGCAATAATTTGTTTCTAGCAATTCCTCCACAAGTCGGTAGGCTTTTGCTCGATCGTACCGGAACAACAAATGATGAAGGCAAGATTAAAAATCCTAACTACTGTACGATAGCTCCTCGATGTGAGAAACTATCACTATTTAAGGTAATGGTGAACAAAGAATGGAAAAGGGAACAAACAAGAATGCAGGGAAAATAATAATTCTCAAAAAGTGAATTCTGCAGCAATTCGGGGTAAAAATCTCTCCTCCCCCTGGCTGTTCAATGAACGCTGTATTTATAGCTCAACCTTTGCTTTACGTTGGAGAAAATATAGGAGCATTCACTTTCCATTGAGAAGTCCAAGGGAGACTGGCTCATGTGCAGTTGAAGCTGAAGTTGAGAGAATTCAGGAGAAAATGTTGAACGTGCGTGACTGCATTGGTCTTCTGTGTCCATGTCTGTGTTCTGGACGTAATAAGTTGTTATGTGTGTGTGACGGTTGTGGTCGAGACGTGACGGTCGTGGTGCGCCTTTTATTTACGTGACGGTCATGGTGGTTGTGTGACGGTCGTCACACACACCACTTTCTATTTTTTTGCTTTTTCTCTGTCATTTCTTCCTGTTTTCTTCTCATTTCTTCATGTTTCTCTACTTTGCTCATTTTTAGCTTGGACAATGAAATACCTGCGAAAATACTAGAATACTCGCGGAATAATCGGAACTTAAGCTGAAATAACGTAATTATTAGTCGTAAACCAAGACAAATATATGATACATTTTCGTGTTATCACTGGTACTTCTCCAAGTTGCTTCAGGTGTGGAGCATTGGCTCAGTGTGTCGTTGGTTGCAAGATTGTAAGTGTTGTTTGGACAGTGTTGTTCTCGATTCCGGAGGGAATGCGGAGGTAAGGTTTATGTCAACTAAGGATGTGTGCCTTAGGTAGTTTGTGCACAAGATGCGAGAAATGCTATTATAGTTTGGTAAAGACGGTTTATGCCCCATCATGATTGTCAGTTGTCTATTGACAAATTGAGGAACTGATCACCCTTAATCTCTTGTTGATAGCAGATGGGAATTGTGTTGGAGGGAATAGACGTGTCTTGCCAGCTTGGATGGTAGGTACAATGAATTGTTTGGAATTAAGTAAAGTGCTTACAGATTGTTTTGTCGAGTTGATGAAGATTTTTATATCTGAAGGTGAAGCGGATTCGAGGTTTTTGTATGTTGGTCAAGTTGGAATGTCTCTGAGGGAGAATGATTGGGTATTATTAATGGCTGCTTCTCAGAGAGTAGAGAGTGAACTTAAATTGGACGAAGGCGAATAGTTGAGGTTTATATATGCTAAGTAAGTAGAAAAACTCTTAGGAGATGAAACTAAGATGTTTGTTATGTTTGTGATGATAGTTTTCTAGAAATTGGCGGAAAGGCCACAGTGATGGGCTGCCAGTTGTGCGTGATTTTCAGATGTATTTCCGGATGGAATATTGGATGTTATCATTAGAAGTACCCGGACTGATATAGCAGTTGGAAGATTTACTGGAAAGGAGAATTATGAGGCCAAGTGTGTCATCTTGGAGAGCTCCGGTATTGTTAGTAACAAAAAGGATGGATGATTGATCGGAATAACAAGTATGATGTGTATAATGGTATTAAGACTATGGAAAGCAAAACTTAGAGTTCTGGTGAGGTTTGGAGTCTTTGGAGTTTTAGAGCATTAATGGAAATCTTGAGAAAACCCTTATGTGTGGATGTAATATTGATATTAAGAGTTCTTTTTGGTTGGTTGTTGATACATGTTGGAATTTGTGGAATTGGACGGTCAAGAGAAGAAATAGTGTATGGATTAGTGACAGTTGAATAAGGCAACGATTGAGAATAAGTTTCCACTTTCAAGAATAAATGACTGGAATGGTTTGGTTGAGTTTGATTGAAATTACAATTGTTTGGAACTGATTTGAGATGAAAATGGTGATTTTGGGAAGGACTGTCGAAGGGTTATTTTTTTCTGAAAATCGCAGTGCGCGCTTAGCGCGCAGACGCCCGCTTAGCATGCAGACGCCCACTTAACGCAGTCTGGAGAATTTGCAACCTCTCCAGGCAGTGAGGAGCGTGCTCAGCGCGGGGTGGAGCCCGCTTAGCGTGACCTGGAGCAAAAATAAAACTGTTTTTTTCTAAAATCCATAACTTTTGATCCGTCACTCGGATCGGGACGTTCCTTGTACCGTTGAAAAGCTAAGGAGATGTTCTTTCTTATAAAAGTGGTTTTTCCGCTAGTGGCCGATTTGACTGTGTCGTGAATTTGGATATGTTCGTAGTTGTCTTGATTGAGGATATTTGGATCTGTTATAAACTCAGAGGATGAACAGGTAGAGTGTTTGAGAATTGAATTACAAGTGTTGAAAAGAGAGGAAGTTTTATGCTAAGTTATTCGAATGAGAATTTTGGTTGAAAAGGGCTAGTTTTCTTGGATATGTTATTTCATATGAGAGTATGGTTATGGATCCATCGGAAGTAGATGCAGTTCTACAATGAGAGGCTCCAAAGTTGGTTAAGGAGATTAGAATCTTTTTGGACTTTAGTTGGTTATTACCGGAGGTTATGGAAGGCTTTTCCAAGTTAGCGTTTTCGTTACTTCGATTGACTAGCAAAAGGTAAGTCGTTTGTTTGGGATGTTCGTTGTAAGGAAAGTTTCAGAGAGCTGAAGTAAAAGTTGTCTACGGCTCCAGTTTTGATTCCGTGTGATCCTAACAAACCATTTGGGAGGTATTGTGATGTGTCTTTGATAAATTTAGTCAGTGTGTTAATGCAAGAGAGTAAATTCGTAGCTTATGCTTTACGACAATTGAGGATTCATAAAAGGATCTATACTATTCAGGATTTGGAATTGGTTGCGGTTGTATTGTGTTGGAAAATTTGGAGGTATTATCTTTATGGTTCTAGGTTTGAAGTGTTTAGTAATCACAAGAATATTGCGTACCTGTTTGGTCGGAAATAATAGAGTATGAGACAACGAGGATGGTTGGAATTCCTGATGAGTTATGACTTTAGCTAGAATTATCCTATTGGTAAAGTTAATGTCGTGCGTGATGAGTTAAGTCGGAAGTTTTTATACATGTCTGTTTTGATGGTCAGGGAGTTAGAATTATTTGAACAGTTCAGAGACTTATGTCTGGTGTGTGAGATAACTCAGTGGAGTGTAAGGTTGGGTCTATTAGAGATGAACTATGCTTTTTCTGGTAAATATTAGAGAGAGTCAGAAGTTGGATATGGAATTGGTAGATTTGATTGTTGCGGGTAATCAGAGTGCGCATCGAAAGCGTGATGTGGCACATTTCGTATACGAGTGTGTGACTTGTAAGAGTTCATAGGTTAGACATTGAAAACGGTAGGAATGATGAGACCGTGGGATGTTCTATAATGGAAGTGACAGGTGGAAGGTTTCAATACTAATCATGTACTAATATGTAAATGGATGTATTAGTTACATGTTTGATGGGTAAATCACAACGTTGTTGTATTGATGTTATGTTTGGTATTCTGGTTTTGTTGATGTTGTTGAGATGTTGTTGTGTCGTGGGACTTTAGGTTCTTGTCTTTGTTGTTGCCTCGTTTCCATGGTGCTGGTTCGAGTGCGTGTGGCTAATTCCTATGTGGGAGATTAGGGGAGTGTTACCTGGGTGTTGGTAACATGGTTTTCCTTGAGTAGTGAGTTAGTCGTCAAGTGCATTGTATGCGCTTTGCATCTTGTCGTTGTAGTTGTCGTCGTTATCGTGTCATTGTTGTAGCTGCTGTTAGCAAGGTGGTTTGTCAGTTTGTGTTATTCGTGTTGTGCCTTTTGTTGGCATGATAGTTGGTTAGTCGGAAGCGAGAGTCGTATCTGGGGTTGTTCGTCTCAACTATATTTTCGAGGACGAAAATGTCTAAGTGGGGAAGAATTATAACGCCCCGTTTTGTCCGATTTATTTAATTGAGTCGATTTAATTATTTTCGTTTTTATATTATTTTATTCTTGACTTTTATTTGACAATATATTATTTTTTCATCGTTATTATGTTTTATCGCGTTTTGAGAGCGTTTGCGAGATATTTGAGCTGGGGGGGTAAAATGGTCATTTTGAGGGGTCAGATATTTTAGAAAAATTAGATATTTTTATAAATAGAGATTTGAGAGAAAAAGAGAGAAAAGAAAGAGAAAGGAAAGAAAGGAAGAGGAAGGGAAAGAAGAGGAGAGAAAGAGAGGAGAAGAGGAAATCTCCAATACTCCGTTTCAAGCGTGATTAATCGGGTAAGGGTGAGAAGTTTCGATTATATCTTGCTTGTGTATGTATATGTGTTGTTTGTGGTAATTGTTTTGGCTGTTTCACAACTTTTTTTTATTGATAATTTGTGATCAATTAGATAGAAATCGATGTTTTAACGGTTAGAATGCGGAATAGTTCGCGTAGAATAGTTGGGAAATGATAGGATTTAGTCGGGAATACTTGTCGGTATGATCGGGGGGTTTAAGGAGAGTTTGGGGGGGGGGGGGGGGGGGGGGGGGTTTGCATCATAAAATTCTGGTATTTTTGGGTTCTGTTACGCATCAATCGGTTACAACATATGTATTAACCGGTTACCACTGTTAGTTTCAGAAAAATATTATTTTCAAAAATTCATAACTTTCGAACCGTAAGTCCGTTTTGGCCGCCGTTCGAAGCGTTGGAAAGCTAGTCAAATATTATTTCTATTAAAAATGGTTTGGAGGGAAGTAGATGATTTATTTAAGTCGTGGTTTTGTAAAAGTGTTGGGTTGTCGGGTTTTTATCACGTTAAATGCGTGCGGTTGGTGTTTTACCGTGTGTTGTGCTATGGTTATATAAAGTGGAGCTTTTATGTGGTTTATATGATGTTGAAGCATGTGATAATTTTTCGTGGTTGTTGTGGCCTTATGGCAAAATACTTTGTTGAACTGGATACAAAGGTATGGCATTAATGTATGTTGTTGTGGGTAGCCTTCGTGGCGTGAATCCTAGTGTTGTGAGTATCATTGTATGATTGCAGGATTGTTGTGGTTTGTGGATTATGATGAAATGCATTGTTTATGTGAAATTCAATGTGTGTTATTTGGTGGCCTTATGGCAAGTAAAGGCATTGTTTGAATTGATTTCCAATGCATGAATAATGATGATGAGATAATTCATATTGTTGATTTGTGAATATGCATTTGATTGTCATGAGTCATTTGTATGCCAAGCATCATGATATGCATCTTGTGATGTCGTGTGCCCTTGTGGGGTGTGAGCGACGAAACGATTCTAGAGGAAATCTGCTGTAACGGTCGTGAGCCTTATACAAAGAGGACCTAAAACGACGTTATAGACAATCGTGAGCCTTATACAAAGAGGACCTAAAGCGATCGGATCGTGAGTCTTATACAAAGAGGACCTAAAGCGATCCATAAACGTCATGAGCCTTATACCAAAAGGACCTAAAGCGACGGGGAACATCGTTTGCCCTATGGGGAGTTACACTAAGTAACAAGCGATGATTCCAATAATTCCTGAGTGAATTAATGATGATGAGAATGATGGATGGATTGGTACCGCATTGCATTGCATAGAGTCATTGTGTCGGTCTCTGTGCATTTAAATAAATCATGAATGGATTGATTATGTGTGGGAAATTGTGAATGGATTGATTATGTGTGGGAAATTGTGAATTGATTGATTATGTGTTGAGAATTATGATTGGATTGGTGAATTGATATGCATTTGTGATAAATGCATTGGTTATGGATGATAGGTTTTATGTATAGACATATGCTATGTTTTGTGGGGATGTTGTACATTACAATGATTGTATTAATTATCTATGATATGCTATATGTATTAGTATGTGATGCTTGTGGTGAGAATAATTATGCATGTGAATTTATATGTGTTGCATATTATTATGCAATCTTGATTTAGTTGTTATTTCTCACCCTTCTGCTATGGTTTGTTGCTCCATGAGGCAATTGCAGATTATTATCTTGGAGGCTTTTATGAAGATTAGTTCTCCACCCTTTTGTCGGTCTGTCTGCCTTGATACGTAACACGGGAGTCGGGGAACGCTTTTGTTATATATGTATACATTAGTTGGATCTATTTTGTATTACCTTTGTATGAATATTTTGATGTTATAAAACAATTTATTTTGTAAAACAAGTCAGTTATGGATCTTTCCGCTTTATTCCATAATTGAACGTTCCTTTTGTTGGAAAAAGTTTCTCTTTTATGTTTATTCCATTTTGCGTTATGTATCAAATTTATGAGCAGGGATTGTGTTTTCGTTCTTTAAATGTGGCATCCTTGTTTCTGTCTAAGAAATAAATTTTTATTTACTCTGATTTATTTATGTATTATTTAGCGCGATGGGAATTGGGGTGTTACAGAAAACGCAGGACAATTGATGAGGGTATGCAATCACACCTCTTATGTTCAAATTTCCTCGAGTGGGCAGTCTGTTTATCAACAATCTCCAGCCAAAAATTAATACTTTGAGAGGGACCTTTATCCTCCACATAATCTCTAAGGCCTCAAAGATCTTACTGTCTAAGTTCTCCTCCTCCCTACTTTTATTCCAATTTCTGTAGCATTCCTTTACACTAAAAGAATTATCCTCTTTCCTTGGCCATAACACCTCATCTTCTAGCTCCCAGTTCAACCTCATGTCATTAATAATCATCTTCAGTTCATTGACGGTGGTTTCATCTTCACCTTCCAGAATAGCATTATTTGTATTGAAATCCCATCTCCATATATCATCCTGCCAATATCCACAATCCTTCAGCAGGATATTCTGGTTTGGGGAAGAGGTAAATAGCAATGGAAATTGGAATTTAGGGGCATTTCCACCAGTCCACTATAAATTCCAAAAGGATGTATTATGTCCAATACCAATTTTCCAGATCAGTTGACTATAAAAGCCTTGTTCATTAGAAGGTTTTGCTAGACTGATTAAATCTCTCCACCAACTAGACCGGTGTTTAGTAGAGCTCCTTGGTTGCTTTAAGAACATGTTGTAAAAATCTCCTCCATATTTTGCATTTATGATACCTCTCCAGATTGCTTCTGATCCACTTGTAATTCTCCACATCCATTTAGTAACCAAAGCCCTGTTGAATGTGATGATATCTTTTATTCCTAAACCACCCTACTGTCTAGATTTACACACCAATGACCATTTCACCCATGGCATACTACTTTTCTCCCCATCTCTTGACCATAAAAACCTTCTATGAATAGATTGAATTTCCTTTAAAACTTTTAATGGAGCAAGGAAAAAAGAAAGGAAATGAATAGGAAGATTTGTTAATACTGAATTAATCAATGTTACCCGACCCCCTATAGACAACATCCTACCCCTCCATGTTGCCAAATGATTTCTAAAAGATGTGATAACTGGATTCCAGAAGATTGATGATTTATGTCTTCCCCCACCACCAGGCCCAAATATTTGAAAGGAAATTAAATTGGCCAGATTTGCAGTTCAGAAAAGTGGCTGCTGCTTCTGTCTGATGCCACTCTACACCAAAGCCCATGAGCACACTTTTGTTATAATTCACTTTCAAACTAGATAGAACCTCAAAGCCTCTTAGTATGGATTTTATAGCCCAAATGTTTGACCAAGCATCATCACATAAAACCAGGGTATCATCTGCAAATTGAAGTAGGGAAATGCTGGTCACATTATCAACCTTAATTCCACTCAACAATCCTTGTTCCTCGGCTTTCTTGAATAACAGAGTCATACATTCTATAATGAGAACAAATAAGAATGTAGATAAAGGATCTCCCTGCTTAAGGCCTCTAAACATCCTAAAATCTTTGGATGAACTCCCATTTACTAGCATTGAACCAAAACTGTTGCAAATCAGCCCCCTCATCCACTCTTGCCATTTAGAACAAAAATTCATAGCTTTGAACACTTTGAAAAGGAAGCTCCAATTCACACAATCGTAGGCTTGGGAAAAGTATATCTTAAACATAAATCCTTTTTTCTTCTTCTTTGTAACATAATCCATCACTTCATTTGCAACTAGAACTCCATCTAATAATTGTCTCCCAGGGACAAATGTTGCTTGTGATGGAGATACCAATTTATGTATGACTGCTCTCAACCTACCTGCCAGAATCTTTGAAATAATCTTGTGCAGGCAGTCAATGAGAGCAATAGGTCTGAACTCCTTCAAGTTTTGTGGATTCTTTAAATCTCCCATGTCTTCCAAAGAAACTTCAAATTAAAGCAATTTGGCCCAGGGCTCCTATCCCCATCACACTCCTTTATAGCCTCAAATATATCTTCTGGTGTAAAGGGAGCAGTAAGACATAAATTATCTTCCTCCGAGAGTTTTGTCAATAAAGAAAGATCCATGTTAAAGCTCTTTGTTTGAGGTGAAGACTGATACTTCCTAGCAAAATGTTCCTGGATCACTTGTTTCACCTTATCAACTCCCACTTCTTCACTTAGTCCATCATTTAATGCTGATAAAGTATTAACCCTTCTTCTTTTATTTATGATTGAATGGAAGTATTTAGTGTTGTAATCTCCCTCCTCTAGCCATCTGCTTCTAGCTTTCTATTTTAGTATGCTTTCCTTATAGATTAGTTTATTCCACATTGCCTCCATAGCCACTCCTCTCAGCCTCAAATTATCTTCAGAATTATCAGCCTCCTCTTCTGCAAAGTCATCCTCCAAATCATTGATTTTCTTCATATTCTCCTCAATTTTAAGATCAATTACTCCAAATTCCTCCACATTCCATTTCCTCAGACTACTCTTCAGGGATTTAAGTTTCTGGATAAGAATACTTTCAGCATTGCCCTGAGCTTCAGTTGAGTTCCATCTTTCTTTAACAAAGTCAAGGAACTTTGGATGATCAAACCAGGCATTTATTGTTTTGAATGGTTTGGGGCCCCAATTCTTGTCATTTAAAACTAATGAGACTGACCTGTGATCAGAAATATCTCTCCCCCCAACCTTCTGATTCACAGCTTTCCACCTTTCACATAAACTCTCATCTAAAAGAAACCTATCCAATCTACTTTTACAAGAGCCATTGGATTTGAACCAAGAGAATCTATTACCAACTACTGGGAGATCAATTAAGAGCATGTCATCTATAAACATTGCAAATTTCTCCATTTCTGAATGTTTATAACCCCCCATCCCTCTCCTTTCTTCCTTAGATTTAATTGAATTAAAGTCCCCCCCCCCCCCCCCCCCCCTCAAGATCCACTCCCCTCTAGGCATACTTAACTTCAGGTTTATCAACTTCTCCCATAACTTTCTTTTCTCAGATAATATACACGATGAATAAATGTTCACTATATATATATATATATATATATATATATATATATATATATATATATATATATAGGTTACCCCCTCCATAAACCAAAAACACCC
This sequence comes from Lathyrus tuberosus, assembly GCA_022829125.1. NCBI lineage: Eukaryota > Viridiplantae > Streptophyta > Magnoliopsida > Fabales > Fabaceae > Lathyrus > Lathyrus tuberosus. The sequence goes on from JALAZF010000003.1 coordinate 10,624,419, forward strand.
AAATACCCACTGCCTGCAAAACTAAAAGAAGAAGAAAATGAATTCTTATTCCAAATAGAGAGCATACCTCCAGATTGGCCAATGGACCTCGAGGCAGACCAACCAAAATCTCCTCTACCCCAAATGCTTCTGACAAAGCCTTCATCTATATCTTGACACTTAGTTTCTTGTAAATGTAAAACCTCTATGTTACTTCTCTCAACTAACTGTTTCACTCATCTTCTTTTAATTGAAGAGTTACACCCTCTTATATTATAAGTTGTCAGATTCATGGGACCCTAATGGATGCATCCTTCAAACTCCCTCTCTTAGTGATATCTTGTTCTTCCATCCTTCTCAATATCCCTTCAAGTGCTTCATCATCTTCATCACCTTCAATTCCCAGGTTCCTAAGAATTGTCCACACCTTGCCAGACACGTCTTCTATCCTTTTCTTCACTCTTTCATTTCCTATAACCATATCTTTATCTGATATAGATCCACAACATAAGATAGAGCCTCCTGAGAATTTCGATTCACTGCTACTCTTTTGGGAAGAAATAGAAATAAACCATCATCTAAATCCTTTGAATTCTTCTTAGTTTTCTGGTTATAGGAGGAATGAAGCAGAGAAGAAAAAAAAGGAGTATAAGGGATCTGCAAATTGTCATAAATATCCACCAATGACTTCTTTTTCTTGGCTACAGGTTTTGATTCATGCGCATTCAGTTTGACTCTAGGCTCAAGGGGAATAATGGGCCTTATTTCCTCAGACTTATCAGGACCCGTTTTTAAGCCCAAAACCAAACTTCTTTTACTAGTTGAGTTACTTGGGCTTAGTTATTCAACTTCTCCTGGCCCCACGGCTAATTCAAATTCACTTCTCACTTCCCTCCTTCTGACTAGCCCTCCTTCCCCTTGTCCCATCGAGCCACTTCTAGCCACTTCAACATTTAATACCACCTCCTTAGCTGACTTTTCTGAGATCTGACATTCCCCACGTATCCCTCCAAAAAACACCTTTTCAGAGAGATTATTTGTCTTTCCCATGTTGACATGATTGCAACCTGCTTCTTGAGATTTGTTCTTCCCTGCAGTCCTAATTGTACTTTCACCTAACTCTTCATCTTCTGGTTCATGTGTTTCTGCTTCTTCCCCTGCGTTTTCTTCATTAATGGAGTCTCCTTCTTCCTTATCGTCCTCATCTGAATCTTCATCTGTTTCATCAACCATAGATTCATCCGACTCAGCAAATATCTTCTTCTTAGATTCATTTAATATGATTCTTTTTGGACCATGGTTATCTTTAACTAACTTGATACAAAATAACCTCATTAATTTCAATATTCACAACCTCGTTATAGTTACTTGTATATCTTGTTTTAATCAAGATCCTCGCCACATCAAACTTGGATTAGGATTCCGTCTCTTCATCACAACAAACGAACTCACCGATTCGACTTGTTATATACTTGAAAAATTCCTTTTTCCAGGCATGGCATGGGATTCCGAAACACTTAACCCAAGTGAGTCTCTCCTTGTCAACTTCTTGTGGAGACCATCCTCTTATGTCTTCAAACCAGTTCAGTAACCATTCTTCTTCTTCTTTAATCATATTGACCGTTGCATTCTCGATAGTATCTTCAAGTAGACACTTACTTGCACCCATTGGGGTCACCTTGATTTGGAAGAATCCTTCTTTATGAAATATATCTTGAATGTTATAAGAGTTGCCTGATTTCTTGATAACTCCAACATAAGCTTTTTCAAACCGATTCATTTCTTTATCTTCAATCTTGAACGAGAGCCCCCTCCAGTTTATCTTTGGACTCTTAATCTCCAGTGGTTTCACCCCATGATTTGGATGAGTGTAACGTTTATTAGAGATGTTACCCTTCCGCGCTACCTCCAAATAAGAACTACCTTGCCTGATCTCTTCCCAATCTTTTTTTTTTATAACTTGTATATCAGTCTTCCTCCTTAGGTTTGGTTCGTTCCCCACACCTTCTATTATTATCTTTCTGTCGAACCTCGGGATGTTTACATATATTTTCCTCCCGTTGATTTGGATATTGTCTAACTGAATTGACAGTCTTCTTTCGTCTTCCACGTTCCTAAATCTTGCAAAGCCATAACGTTTTCCTCTCTTGTATAGTTTTGCAGGAATGAACACTTCAACCAATATCCCAAATTCTATAAACAGTTTTACCATTTCTTTTGCCTCAAAATGTTCAGGTATCTCAGTGAAGAAAAATGAAGAGATTTTTTCACTTCCCCCGACCTGTTTACCATTCCTTTCTTTCCAAACCGAGAATCTGAGTTTGTTTCTCGCCCTGTTATTTCTTCCTCCTACTACTTTCCATTCCATCATCCTAAGTCAAGTCTTGCTGAAACACTATATCTAAGCCAACTAAAACCTACTTTAGAATGAAACTCGAACAATGCCAGGGCCCCTAGTCCTAAGACTAGGAGTTTAAGTCGAAAACACTGAACAAGTAAATTCCTCAGTAAGCCATTGATTGATGTGTTTTGTGTGTGCGAGAGAGCTTGCTTAAAAGTTTGTTAGTTACTGACAAAATTGGTGTGGCATGTGAATTAATTTTTAATAGAATTATGTGTTGTATTGGTTTATAACTTGTGCGTGAATTAGTCATGATCACAAATTAGAATATAATTAATTTTCAAACCAACAAAACTAATTGTTAGATCTGTTCGTAACCTTATTATTTCTATTGATATAGAAATCAAGAACAGATCTCTAAAATAATTCCTATAAGTCGATATACCATCAACTTGTATCCTTTAAACCCATACTCGAATACAATTATGAGAATGAAGGTGGAAGCATACCTGAATTTTCCATTGATACGTTGAAGGTTGCGAGTATGTGATCTTCCAATTTGTAGAGTTCCTTAGGGTTCCTTGAATCTCCTATGATGGGGATGAAGAGAGAAAACTTGATAAACCATATTTTTTGATCGTTCTCTACAAATGGGGACCATAACCCATTTAAATAACCCTAGGGTTAATTTGTCCCCTCATTAAATTAGATATTGACTTATGATATCTACACAATAACCACATACTTCATGACATTTATGATTTTATCCATATACTTAATATTAATTAGACCACTGCAATTTTGGCTAATTGAATAATGACCCTAACATATGCAATACTACATTTGTGACCCAAAAATTCTAACAATCTCCCACTGGTCACATATGTAACTTTACACAAGTGTTAGACTTTATGAGCTCAAAATTTGTCATTATATTCTTTAAACATATCCAAAGTATCTCGTCTATTAGTCATGTTAGTATACAAAATCAAGATGATTTTCGTTATATCAATCATAACTAAACCCTTAAATGATCAATAATAGTGACACAACTAAATGACATAGATCCATCATGAAATGTGCAACATAAAAATCACATGAAGTTAGTCTGTGTATGTCAATTTTCAACTGGTCCTACTTAATTTTAGTGAGATCATTCAATAACTTTATCGTACAAAATGTAAACTATTGAATATCAAACTTTATTAATTGAAAATTATCCCCTACAATGTGGGATTCGTTTTCGCTTTCCGTAAAAGAATTTTGTTTTGTTCCCAATTTAATGTGAAGATTCTCTATATATAGCCCCTGGATGCACTATTTGCTGGCGTGGCATGTTTATGTGTAATTTACATTAATATTTTATTTTTTTTAAATTCACATCAAAAAATACTAAAAAATAATAATAATACATTTCACGTGCCTTTTTTTTTTAAATTCCACATGACATTGAAAAAAAATTTAATTTTTGCTTCCAACAAGATTCGAACTCGGTACCTAAATTTAGGTGGGAGAGATTCTTAACCATTGGTCTAGTGTTCCTTTTGTTTATAATGTTTACATGTTATATATATATATATATATATATATATATATATATATATATATATATATATATATTACAATGCTTATGTTAGCAAAACAATTATCATGTTTTGATTTCCAGTGATGCTTATCCCGACATATAAGTCGATATTGTGGCAGTTTGCCCATAAAGTTTAGAACGTTGTAGCTTCATTTCTAGTTGGAATTTTTGTCATGCCATGTTTTATTCCTTTAATTCCAAGTAATTGAAGTCAGGGGTGGTATTTTGGTTGTTTTGTCTCAAAGTAATGAAGCTTTTTGAACTGTATATGGTAGCTTCTTTTCGAACTGTAAAGGTTATTCAGGTAATCCAAAATTTCTTAATCAATGAGATGGAATCATGATGGAAGAGTGATTGATGGGTATCGAAGGAAACAATATGCTTCCATTAAATACAATTGGAAAGGTATGTCTGACAAGGAAAAAGATGAAATGTTGGTACAAATAGATGTATTATAGATACAAAATTATATTTAAAACACGATGAACCAATATTTGTTGTCATTAATTTTGTATTTACTTAACACATTGTCTTTTGTTTATATCATATTTGAGTTCGTTCCTCTTATGAATGAAACTACAAGACAAATATTGAAATTTGAGATGAATATTAAGTGGAAACAATGGAAGTGCGATTTAAAATCAAAGACATTTGACCCAAGTAAAATAGAAGAAGAAGTTACATCCTTTGTACCAGATTGTTGTGTTGATCCAAATCAATATCGTGAATTGGTTCATCATTGGTTTTCTAAAGAAGTACAAGTAAGTCTAATTGAAAAGAGATATGTCATATTATAAAATATTTGAACTTGGCTTCTTCTTTCGACTAATATTATGTTGTATCAATTGCAGAAAATAAGTAAAATTAATAGACAGAATCATGCTAAATATTAAGATATTCATTGTATGGGTACAAAATGTCTCCCTAAATTGATTAATAAAAATGTTTGTTAATATTTGAACTTTGAATTGAATAAATTGTATTTATCAAACAAATTACTTAATTATAAATTGTTTGTTTGGTATTAGAAAAAAAAGGTTAAAGAAGTGTCACCCACACGCAAAAAGATTTACATTGATATTCATATTCGTACATATGATTTAATTGTTAATGAAAAGACTACAAGATTGATTGTAAGATTTCTTTTTATTCATGTCTTTTTTATTCAATGACTTGTATTAAACTTTTTGTGTTTATAGACAGATAAAGTGAGTTTTAGAAAGAGAATAAGCAATAGATCAGAGGACATTCATAATGTAATCAGATGCAATCAACTATGATCGAGGAGAATAAGTAGTAGATCTTGATGATTGTTGAGAGAGTTTGAAAACAACATATGTTGAATGATCATAATATTTAATAGTGAGTTGTGAATATAGATTAACTTGAGAATTCAGTTGATTGCAATAGTCTTAGGAGTGGCTTTATTTTAGAGACACCAACCATAAAGATGAACCTTATTGTTTTATAATTGTGTCGATATTAGTTTTGAACTAATTAATAATCTTCCAAATATATAGTATGCAGGAGAAATCACATTATATTTTAGTGTACGGGCATGTTTGTTTTAGCTTTTAAAAAATGAAATTTTTCTTTGTATTTTCAAAAATAGATTTTGTAAAACCGTTTTTCAAAATATTACAAGTTTTTTTATATTAATTTTTTCTAAGTTGCAAAACTAATTTTGATATCATACAACATAAACATACATTATTGAAGATCAAAACATAGTCAAAATCTTAATTTTTGAAATAAAATTGTTTCTCAAAACTTATTTTTATGAAAAGTTATTTGAAATAGCTTAAAAATTAAGTGATTTTTTGAAATTTTGATATCCAAAATTTTTTTTTGATAAAATGTTGATATATCTAAAATAACATTTTAAGAATAACTATTCAAACCAAATTTTCATTTGAAACATTTATGAAAAGTTTCTTTGTAAATTTTTTTCCACAAAATTTTATTACACTATAAAAATCAGTTTTTAAAAAAGCCAAAACAAAATGGTGCATGCATACTCCACATACACAAAGGTGCCATTTTGAATGACTTATACATATAAGTGGCGCCGTATGCATTGACACATGCATTCCTTCCCCCAGTGCATGCGCCATTTGCCATGACAACTCCTTTATACCACTTTTCTATAAATACAACTTCACCTCCTCTTTATTTTTCGCACTTCTTCTTACTATCTCCTCCCATTTTTTATAATCTCCTTCCATTTTTTCAAAACTAGTAGAAGACCCGTGCGTTAGCACGAGTCCATCAATTTTTATTGGTATAAAATTTATTTAAATGTAGTTATCAATACGAAATAATAAATTTAATTATATAATATACGATAATATTATTTATCGAAGTAATACACAATGATCAAATCAAATGAATTTGTTATAAATTATTTTTAAATATTAGATAAGGTAAAGTTAACAAATCATGAGACTTAATTAGTCAATGAAAGTGAGTTTTATCAAGTAATTTTGATCAATGCTTACTAAATAAAGCTCAAATAACTAATCAACTTATAGTTATGTTATAATACCTAGTCCACTTAAAATAGTTCAAGTTATAGTTAATTGTTGTGTGAAATTGTGAATACAAAATTATTGAATCAAAACACATTAAGTATAATCCATGTGTGAATTGTAGCTTAGTTAAGTAATGGATGTCTTCACTTCATTTTCAACATCAGAAAATATAAGTTAGATTAGTGTTGACAATATTATGTAGCATGAAAATGCTATTAAGAACAATTTCTTGTTTGACAAGTATATAAAATGAGTTTCATACATACTTTAAACTGCTTATAAAACAGTAAAGTAGTAACCAAGATGGCAATCCTCTTAATACATTAAAAGTATGTTAGCCATAGTTGTAAGAGCAAGAGTTGTCTCTGCATGTCATCTCTATGTTTTGATGATAACAATGAGTATTTGTGAAAGAACTATTTTATGTTCTAATGTGTGTTGTGTGCAGATCATAATCATATAAGATATCAGATCCAACAAACACCAACAAGATGTGCGTAAATGATCATATGCGAGTTACTATGTGTAACACAAGTCGCAAGAAGCAAGTATGCTTCTGTATCTGATCATAATCAGAAAGATCCAAGGATGCAGATATTGCTATTGTAATGCTCTTGTGGATGCTACTCTGAAAGTGGTTATGATTTTGAAGATAGCGAAGCTTCTAAAGAGATAATCTTCTGGAGAACCGAAGTGCTAAAGATTCTCATGACTTGAAGTTCTGAAGGGTGAAGGCTCTGAAGACCAAGTGCAGAAAGACTCTGAAGACTGAAGTGTTCTGAAGATTATGGTTCTAAAGGTCAAGTGCTGAAGACTCTGAAGACCAGGTTCTGAAGACTCTGAAGACTTGAAGCATTGAAGATAACGGGTTTCAAGACAAGTGCTGAAGCTCTGAAGACAGATTCCTAATGGACAAGTTCTGAAGACTGAAGACTTGAAGATTCTGAAAACCCAGTTATAAAGTCTTTACTCATGCTTCAATTAATTACCATCAGAAGCCTCTGAAGATTTGAAGACAAATGTTACCGTTAGCAATGACTGTACACCGTACTAAAAAGATCTATCTCATCACTTCTTCTACAGTAAAAAGAAGATATGGCAGTACAACTTTCATCATTGCATAACGAATCTTTTCAAATAGCCAACGGCTCTTTAACGGCTCAATTTTACATGGCTATAAAAAAAAGCGCTTCTGAAGGTTGTCGATGTGATGATAGTCGCAACGATCAGTTATCGTTGTTACACTAAACATTTAAATCTATCACCATTAACACACGGCCATTGTTGTTGAAGCTCAAAGATCATCATTCAACATAACAACAATCAATTGCAACAGAAGCTGTTGATGAACAAGACAACATTGCAAATCAGTCAAGTCATCAACCAACTTCATCATCTGGGCTATATTTAAGATCTGAAGCAAGGAGCTGTTGCTCGAAGCTTGCTCCACAAAGAAGATGAAGAAGATCTACAAGATGTCATCAACTGTCAAATCAACATACATCTTTGTAGAATCTAAAGATAGCAAGGAGCTGTTGCTCATATCTTGCTAGAACACTTTGTGTTCATTTGTACTTAAGCTTAGGAGTTATCTACTTATTTAGAAGAAATCAATGTAATCTCCAGAACAACTAATTCTATGTGAATTAGGATTCCTCAAGTGATCAGTGTGATCGGAGACTTGAGAAGACAATGGCTTGGTGTCTTTGTGGAAATCCTGAAATATGGTCATTGATGGTCAACTCTGATATTCTCTTAGCGCATTAAGATTAGAGTCGAAAAGTTGTTAAGAGTTAAAACACAATTCAAACCCCCTTTCTTGTGTCTTTCTCGCACCTTCAATTGGTATCAGAGCACCGGTTCTGTTATTGATGGATATCAAACACCTAACAGTGTCAGAAAAAGATCCAGATATGGTGTGTAGAAATACTTTGGGTGAGATTTCAATCCACTTACAATTTCAGTATCAGTTCAGAAGATGACTGTGTACTAAATTATAATCAAACAGATTACCTGAGCAAGTCACTTATTCTAGAAGTCTTGAAGTTGTCAACAACAGAATCTTCTACACTAAAACTTGGGAGAAGATTGAAGAATCAGCTGACAAGATAGATTCATCAGATAAGTAGTAGTATCTGTTGAATGCTTATCTTAGAAGATACGTTTGGATAAACAACGTATTTGCTCAAGATTAGATCATCAGAAAACAAGAAATCTTATTTGCTGAAGATTATTTCTTTATGAGTTTTTGAGATGTTTTCAAGAAACGGATTAGTCCACCCTTGACTTTCTCAATTTAGAGCTCATTAAGAATTTCTTCATGTAAAGAAGAGAGATTGTTGTTCTATGATTTGAACATCAGAATGAAGTCTGTGGAAGAAGCCAGAAAACTGAAAATTTCAAATTCTCAGAAGTGATTCATCATCTGAATCTTAACTGATCAAGCAGTTAAAAGACTCAACAAAGAATTGAATACTGTTTTCTTGAGAAGCCTTGCAGAAAACTGAAGAACATCCAGAAATAGGAAATCTAGTGATTCATCAGGAATCTGATTAAGAACAAATTCTGAGTCTTGGTTGAAATAACATAGATGATTGAGTTCTGTTAACTTGAGATTCCCTCAGTTGAACCAACTGTAATCGGTCATAATGTTATCTGATATTTCTCAGAAGTTCATGTTGTATAAATTCTGGAATTAGAAGATGCGCGACTAGATGCAAAGACAGAAGTCATCTACTCGAAGCCAAAAAGGATTTAAGTCACTGATGTTTTTCAGAATGAAGAAATCAGTAGACATTCTTTTCAGAAGCAGATATGTTGTCAATCCTTTGATGGGCTAACTCTAAACAAGTTAGACCAGCATTGCAAGAACAAGATTGTTATGCAACTATGTCATGTGTTACACAAATGTTTGATGATTTTTGTATCTGAACAAGCTCGACATCTGTTTAAAGAAGAAAAGTCAGAAGATGTTATGGGATGTCAATCAATTCTTTCTAGCACATAACCTCTCAGCGGTTTATGTTTAAGCTAAGAAATTAATGACCATCTAAAAATAAGGTTCTATTCAAAAGAAGTGTGATGAAAGATAGATGTCTGATAATTAAGATCAGAATCTTTGTACTCTGATGGTTGCTCTCAGAAGTTAGATGAATATTTCAGAACAGGAAAAAGGAAAGGATCATCTGAAGAGAAGATTGATTCTAGTTCTCAAACTTGAGACCAGAGTTCAGAAGACACCAATATTCTTCAAACGTCAGAATACAGAGAATTTCTGAAGAATAAGCTTATGACTAATGAATAGTAAGATTGAATCATTCTCGAAAATAAGCTTATATCCATCATATAATTCACTCTGTGTCGGCCACTTCTTGCAGTTCATAAGTATACTTTAATAAGTATTCTTACTTGATCTGACATTCCTCTCATAGAGCCTATCACACATAGTTCAGTCAGCCTTGGAAATGATGATTTCTAGTTATCTCAACTCATCAAACGTTATTACTCTTGAGCTATCTCATTTCCTCTATATAGATAGGAGAACCTATTCCCAACAGTCTCACATCTAAGAACTCTTCTTCTATACTCAAGAATTTTTTAGCTCCTTCAAGTCTCCTAAAAATACGCATATGAGTGACACTTGTTCGTATACTTGAGTACGAATATGGCAAGCGTGCTAGTCTGTCTATAATAACCTGTCACCTAGTCATGATCAAGCCTACTACTATGACCTAAGCCATCAGTTGTGAGGAAGACGGTGTAACCATGGAAAGAAATGTGTCATCAAGGTTGATTAATACGTATCATAGTGATTGTACATCAACCACTAACCTTGCATAGTGTAGCGAGCGATTTTGGACGTGGTTCTTAAGCACTGTCTCTCTAGGAGGGTACTACAGGTCGATTCATTTTTTATCCTATTAAGCTGACTAAGGAAGGGAAATAGATGTCTCCAACTAACTCTGCTTTGCAAACTGAGGTTAAATAGTTAAAACTGTTGGTTTACAGATGCGATCAATGTGGGGGGGCCTCTCTTAGGTTTATTTTCATCGAGTTTAGACTTTTGGTGGGGGATACGGACTCAGATGTTTTGATGGATATGTGAGGATTTGTGGCCAGAGGTTTTTGATGTGGTGTGCTAGCTAAGATTTTTCTTTCAATCTTATGCCTACGTATTCCCGTTTACCGAAACAGGGAAATCAGAGCAATCGTAGTTCTTCCTATTCTATGGGAGGAAACGGTGTTTTGGTGTCTTGTTCAAAGCCCAAGACATGAAGCTAAAGGTGGTTTGTATCTTGTTCAAAGCCCAAGATGTGAAGTTGAAGGGTCTATTTGTATCTTGTTCGAAGCCCAAGATGTGAAGCTAAAAGGTTGTTGACTTTAGAGAGAATTTGTTATCTCTAAAGGGGTATGTTTGTCACAATTGTTGGGTGACTGATTATAAAGGAGAATTACTTTAACTGGGATATGCAAATCCAGTAATGCCATAATTTCCTTTATAGGGGATTTTCAACCTGAAGGAGAAGACTTTAACTCAGTTTAGAGTAATGCTATCTTTCCTTAGGAATTTCTCATGCTAAAAGAGGGACAGTGGCGTGGATGTAAATAATCCAGAGGCTCGCCGCTTACAACAATTAGACGGAGGGGAAAGGAGTTGTTGATAATTATATACTGTGAACGAGGCACAACTTTGATGCTAAAAGTTTGATTTCCTCAACCGGGGTTTTCTTATATAAAGCCTAAAAGGAGGCTATTGGCCCAACAAGAGGGTATTTTTATGTGTCTCGTACGAAGCCCGAGAGAGAGGCTGGACGGGTTGACTCAACAAGAGAGTGCTTTTGCATGCGTTTTGTACGAAGCCCAAAATAGAGGCTAAGGGTTTGACTCAACAAGAGAGTCTTTTATACTCAACAAAAGAGTGATTTCTATCTCGTACGAAGCCCGAGATGGAGGCTAAAGGTGATCGACTCAACAAGAGAGTGTTTTTGTATCTCGTACGAAGCCCGAGATGGAGGCTAAAAGATTAACTCTGCTGGGGAGAATCATTGTATAAAGCCCAAGAGGAGGCTAGGATTACTGTTTTAGTTGAGTGACAGGTCCAGTATTTTGGTTAAAAGAGAAAATCAGTTCTTATATGGGTAATGTTGTACTCATGGATTTGATCTGAGGACCGGGATTATTTCCTGTTCTTTAAGGAAACGGGGAATCCGAAGGGTATTGAGACTGCCCAAGTCTACGGGTCTTATCTTTTGTACTATGCTTAAGAAACAGTAGTAGTGAGATCTAGACTCTTTGAAAGACTGTTCTATTAAGATGACTAATTTCTGTTCCTACACCTCTAGGAGGTCGTCGGGACAATTTGTACGAAGCCCAAGAGGAGGCGAGAAAACTTTTAAGAAGCCGAGGGACAATTTGTACTAATCCCAAGAGGAGGCTATCTTTCCGGAGGAAGAATCATTATACGAAGCCTAAGAGGAGGTTGTGAAAACTTCTAAGAAGCCGATGGGTCCTTGTACAATGCCCAAGAGGAGGCGGGGATGCTTTTAGGAAGTCTGTGGGTCCTTGCACTAAGCCCAAGAGGAGGCTGATGAACAGTTCCAGAAGGGGTTTGACTTGGAACATTGGCCTTCTGTATATGAACTGTTCAAGGGGGAGATTTCTTTGATCTAGTTATCTTAAATTGTTGTAAAAGAAAATTCTCAGGGTTAAGGTATATTCGGGTGAACGTCGGAGGTAAAAAGACGAGGTTTTGCGTAGTTCTAGACGTAGCTGCTGGGGAAACTCTAAATATCTATACTATTATTACACAGTCGATATGAGTTTGTGAAAGAAGACTTACAGTGAAACAGCCCCACAATACAGTTATATACATATGAAAGCAGTAAATGAAAGCGGGTAAATACTTACTCGGTTGTAGAGCTTCCATGCTGTTTTGTTAGTTTGTTCAATAAAGAAAGCTTTGATAACAATATTATATTCAAAATCAAAGGAGAAAGTGCTTTGAAAGGAAAATTGGGGCTTACAGCTCAAGGAGAGGCCCAGGGTTTTATCAGTGATCGCACTGTCATTTTGTACAGGGACTTATACAAGTGACTGAGGCCCAAGAAAAGTTTTATGTACAAAGGGGATGGGTCTTACACTCTCTCAAGTGGCCTAAAAATGATTGAAAGAAAAAGAAATGGGGCTTATAACACGAGGGTAGGCCCATATGATTTGTTTTTTTTGAACTGGCGATCGTGCCGATCTTTTCTTTTAACGCAGAGGGACTTATACAATATCTGAGGCCCAAAGAATGTTTTGGTTAAAAGGGGATTGGGTCTTACACTCTATTAGAGGCCCAAAATGATTTTGAATGGGTCTTATAGCTCGAGGAGAGGCCCAGATGGTTTGTTTTAAACAAGCGATGATCGCGCCGAACTTTTGAAATACAACGGGACTTATACAACATTTGAGGCCCAAAAAAGGTTTGTATTTACAAAGGATTGGGTCTTACACTCTATTAGAGGCCCAAAGTGTTTTTAAAAGGTTTGATGAGGGTTGAATTAATCAAAACCCTAATTTGTTCCCAAAATGTATTTTAATTGAATAAAAAATTCAATTAAAATGATCAAAATTGTTTCACATGTGGAATACAAATTGTGATCTTGGATTAATGTTTCAAAAATCATGTTTTGACCTACAAAATGATTAGAAATCATTAAAATTTGCAAAATCAAGAAGGAAAAAATATTTTAAATGTCAAAAACAATTAAAATATTAATTCTTTGCAAAAATATCAATTATATGAAATAAATAATATTTTTGGGATTTTTTGGTAAAATAAAATATTTTAACATTTTTGTGAATTTTTAAAAAAAGAATCAACTCAAAATCATTAAAACTCAGAGAGAAATTAATTTTTGAATCAATTAAATAAAATCACAAAATTCAAATATTTGAATTTTCAAAAAAGGCGCCAAGAAAAATGGCAAGAACACGCACCACCCTCTGTTTCTGCAGATTTGCGTTTTCTATCCAATCTCACTGAATACATGATTATATCATGCAATCTACATATCAATCTACTCGTTTCAACCTCACGATCATGTCTATGGTCTTTAATTTCATTTATTTTAAGCATGGAATAAGAAATCAAAGAGAAACCTCAAGAACCCTAAATTCTGCATGAAGGTTCAGAAATTCCATACACGATTCAAACAATTCAATTGATTGAGGGAAAACACTCCATGCATGATTATGAACATATGGCCAAATTATTGTGCAACAAAAATTGCATGGATCATAGAGTTAGAAGAGCTCATGCTTACCACTTGCAGCTGGTGATCGTGTTTTGTGTTAGAGGTGTTACAGCTTGGTTCCAAGGTTATGGACAGCTTTCCTAGGTGCTATGGAGTGTGTCTGGATGCTTGGAATGGATTGAAATGATCTGGAACTTGAGATGGTACCCCAACTGCAAATCTGTCAAAGGCTTGAGCAATTGGCTGGTGATTTTGTGATTTTGGTGTTCCAGATGCTATGTGAGTGTTTGGATCACTTCTATATGATATTTATGAGGTGTGTGTGTGTGATTGGTTTGGTTGGAATTGCTCTCAAACTCAAAACCCGATGGTGACTTGCCTTAGAAGGCAAAATTGGAAGTGAGAAGGTGATTTTGAGGAAAGCATATGTTTGTTGGCTTTGGTGTACTCAAACTGAGCACAAATGAGCTCTATTTATAGTAGAGCAATTTTGTTTTGCAAGCAATAGTGAATGGCAACTGCAGCTGAGGTTTGGCCAATGTTGGCAAATGAGATTCCAAGTCTCCTCTAGCTATTGACTAGAGGTTAAAGCACAGAGCTGTGGTTCCCTAGTTGTTGGATCATTCTTGACTGAATTCAGTTGCAAATATGTCAGTCCATGCCACCTTGGTGCATCCATTAAATGCTCCAATCCAAAATTGGAGTCTTGTCCCTCTTTTAGGGATTTCTAGGTTTGGCATGCTATTTTTGGTTCCAAAGACTTGGGAGGCTTGGGATCAGAGTTGGTTCCTCCTTGGTCCCCCCTTGAGGTGTTCATATGGATAGGGTTGCTTGGAATTTCACAAATTTGGAAAATCGAGCAAAACTCCAAAATCTGTCTTGCTTTGGCAGTTTTCAGCAAGGCATATTGCCATTATCATATCTCATGGTTCAAGTTTAGTTTGGTGATGTTCTTGGCCATTTTGGAAAGCCCTCATATGATACAATAACTGTTTGATCATAATTGATTTTGATACTTTTTGGATCCAAGTGAAAAATGCCCCTACATTTGGAAAAAAGTGAAGGCAGATTTTAACTTAGTGAAAATTTCACTAAGTGTTGGAAAAAGTGGCATTTCATGTTTTCAGCCATTTTGATCATTCCATAACTCAAAATCCATAATGAATTAGAATGAGGTGTTGTTGAAGCTTTTGTAGAGGGCCATGAGAGCTACAAATCCAGCTTTGGATGGGAAAAAATGGCCTTGTGGTTTAGGAGTTATGATCCACCAAAGTTGGTACCATAGCCACTTTATTCCATAACTTAGAAAATTTTCTAAGTTTTTATGGTTACCCCTTTTATAAGTTATCCCACTTTTCTTGATTTTTCTTGATGAATGATGATTAAAATCACACATTAACATCATTTTAGGGTTAAAAACCCATTTTTGTGAAAAATCTCAAAAAGTCAAAGTTGACTTTTGTGCACAGTTGACTTTTTGTCAGATGAATTCCAAACTGTGCGATCCTCCATGAAATCAAGTCCTTGACCTAAATCAAACTTGATGGATTGATTTCATAGGTGTTATAGGGTGTATTGAATCATGTCCTAGGGTTTGGGAGGATGTCCTGGTCAAAAGTTAAAGGTACAGTTGACTTTTCTCGCGAAACCCTAACAGTGGTTCAAATGAAATTGAAACTTGTTGCTCAAGCTTCTTGGATTAATCCATTGTTGCAAATGGATCAATGTGGTTTATTAGAAACCCTCAAATCCTCTCTTGAGGTCTTGGCTCATGTTTTGTCCTAAAAGTCAACTTAGGGGTGAATTAGATCAAGAAACCCTAATTCCTGATTTTTTATAAGTGCATCACCTGAGGCAAAATTGACTTGATGATTGGGTTTATGATGTCCCTTAGAGCATCATAGGTTATGCTTTGAAGCATTGGCTCATGCCCAGAGGAAAAATTCCATCTGGAGGCCCTGGTCGACCAAAACCCTAATTTGGTGACACTGGCGATCTCGAGGCTTAATCCACCTAGAAGGGAGCAGCCTTGTGTTTAATCCTTGAAGTGAGAGTCCTCTTGATCCTTTGTGGATGTTTGAGAGGTTTAGACAAGTTAAAGATCATGTCATTCCTTGATTGATCCTTTGTCTAAGAGCTCTGAGAGGGCTTGAAACCCTAATTCTGATGGTAGTGAATGCTCACCCATCTTTGGGGAGACTGATGAGGCATAATGGTACACCCATATTGTGGTGATGATTTGCATAATGATGGGAAATCTTAGTGGTCAAAATTTGGGGTATGACAGATGCCCCTATTTAATCTTCTTGGACCCGAAGGTGTGAATGGCGAAGGTATTCGGGCATTCAGGGTGCAAGAGGATTAAATATCGGAATACCCAAAATTTTGATGGTGGTTAAGAATGGCAGCTTACCCATTCTTCTTCTTTTGCTAAGCAATGATGCTTAGAAAAGGTAAACTTCCCCTCGATCCTGGTTTCTTACCAAGGAATTGGTCTCAGTTTTCGATATAAACCTCCCCTCGATCCTGGTTTCCTACCAAGGATCTGGTCTCAATTTCTGAAATAAACTTCCCCTCGATCCTGGTTTCCTACCAAGGATCTGGGCTTGGTTTCTTTTGTCAATAGACTTTATTGACAATAGACGCTATTTGTAGCGGTTCTCCTCAAACTTCTCGCCGAATTTTCCTGGGGAGATGCCATTTGATGGAAAAAGTTTTGATTGTAGAGAAGCACAAACTTCTCTGTTTGAGACACCATTTGTTGACTCTACTAGGGAAAACGAGTCTTCTTGAGAGACTGCTTTTGTTTGGGGATATTACATCATACTTTTCTCGGAGATCTTTTCAGAGAAATGCCATATGATGTGATCCAATTTTGAGGTGCTGATGACCTTTTCATCAGCAGATTTTTGGAGAAAAACGGTTGCATTGCCGAATCTCTGATTGAGAGGCTTTCTCTGGGGATTTTCCTTAATCTGGGAAAGCGAAGACATCATCTTCAATGGCGAAGAGTGACGTTGGCTGAAGGTTCTCTGGCCTTTCAGAGGTTCAAGTTATCAAAGTGGTCAAGGGCCGTCTCCAATCCAGAAATAAACTGGAGGAGAGATTGTTCAGATATGACATTTCCTGATGAGGAAAGAACTGACAACTCGATTGAGAGGACTATTATCACTAGGGGATAAGACCGACTAAAGTGATAGTGATGCAATATGAATGCAAATGCAAATAAATAATGCATGATGTATGTATGTCTATGCTGACAAAACTGACGCGCCATACAGACTAATAGATGAACATGACTGGATACTCGGCCATCGCGGGGCAAAGAAGTACCGCTGGCCCAAAAGTAGCAATTCTGCTTTGCTTAGGAGAAGTAGTCCCTGCGAGGAACAACCGTTGGTCGGGCTTAGGAGGTAAGAACTCTACCGGGGGTGTCAGATGAACCATGGTCTCTAACACAACTGATCCTTCATTCAGGTGCACTGGTTTTAGAGGGAGTACTTTGATTTTGTACCTTGAAGCTCGCTTACTTCCGGAGAAGCGATCGATGTTCTTTCGATGTTCAACCGTCAAAAGAAATTGCCACCTTTACTTTAAGCGGAAAATTTTTACAAGTAAATTCATTTTTGTTTTATTTCAAGAATCGTTGATCATGTTAAAATGCCATTCTTTAAAGCTAAAATAAATAAGAATTGCAAACAAAAGCACGAGGGCTCAAATTTTATTGATAGGATGGAAATCATCCAAACACGTGATTCCAAAGAGTATATACAAAGTTAGAAAATGGTAATTTACAGGGAAAAGGGCTTCATCAAAATATAACGACCACTATCCTTCTACCAACCTTGAATTCTGGGCATCCTGAGCTTCTATCAAAGATGACCTTGATCGGAGTTTTCCTGAAGGATGATGTAACTGCTACCGAGGGACTTTCCCCTTTGTCGAACATAGTTACTTGCCATTATCCGTAATTTTTGCCTGGATTGTACTTTGAGGTTTCCAATCCACCGGGATGATTTTTTATCATGTCTCTAATTTTTGCCTGGACCGCCCTTTCGGGTTTTCAATCCACCGAGACGTTTTTTTTCTTTTCTTTTTTTTTTTATTTAGGCGAAGTATTTCTTGACTACGTCAATATTTGTGGGGTAGGAAAATTCCTCTCCGTCCATGGTTGCAACTCTCAAGGCACCGCCTGAGTAAGCTTTCTTGACCACATAGGGGACGTCATAATTCGGAGTCCATTCGCCCCGAGAATCAGTGAGAAAGGATTGTATCTTTTTGAGCACAAGGTCTCATTTCCTGAAGACACGAGGTCAGACCTTTTTGTCAAACGCTCTCTTCATCCTTTGTTGATACAATTGACCATGACACAAAGCCGTCATTCGCTTTTCTTCGATCAGATTCAGTTCTTCGTGTCGACTTTGGCACCATTCAGCTTTTGTTAGCTTAGCTTCCATCAATACCCAGATTGATAGGATCTCTACTTCGATGGGGAGCACTGCTTCTATGCCATATACTAGAGAGAAAGAGGTTGCCCCTGTTGAAGTGCGGACAGATGTGCAATAACCATGAAGAGCAAAGGGTAGCATCTCATGCCAGTCTTTGTAGGTTACAACCATCTTCTGAATAATCTTCTTGATGTTCTTGTTAGCTGCTTCTACCGCTCCGTTCATCTTGGGTCGGTAGGGAGATGAGTTATGGTGTTCGATCTTGAACTCTGTGAACAAGTCTTTCATCATCTTGTTGTTCAAGTTAGATCCATTATCCTTAATGATCTGGCTTGGAACACGATAACGGTAGATGAGATTGTTTTTGATAAATCGGACCACCACTTATCGGGTTACGTTGGCATATGACACTACTTCGACCCACTTGGTGAAGTAATCAATGACTACTAGGATGAACCGATGTCCGTCGAAGCTTTGGGCTCAATCATACCGATCATGTCGATTCCCCATATGGAAAAAGGCCATGGGGAAGAAAGAACTTTGAGATGCGTTGGCGGTACATGGATTTTGTCTGAGTATATCTGACACTTGTGACACTTCCTCATGTACTTGTAGCAGTCGGATTCCATGGTCAACCAGTAGTACCCTGCTCTCAGAATTTTTCTCGCCATTGTGTGTCCGTTGGCATGAGTGCCAAAGGACCCTTCGTGAATTTCTTTTATCAGCATGTCTGCCTCTGGTCTGTCGACGTATCGAAGCAAAACCATGTCAAAGTTCCTCTTATAGAGGGTATCACTGCTCAGAAAGAAGCTGCCAGCCAGCCTTCTGAGGGTTTTTCTGTCTTTTCTTAATGCCCCAGGTGGGTACTCTTGTTTTTGAAGGAAGCATTTGATATCGTGATACCAAGGTTTGTCGTCTATGACTGCTTCGATTGTGAAGATGTAAGCAGGCCTTTCAAGGCGCATTATGTCGATCTTAGGTAAGTCATTTCATTGACCTACACTAATCATGGAAGAGAGAATGGCTAATGCATCAGCCATGTGATTCTCTTCACGAGGGATATGATGAAACTCGACTCTGTTGAAGAATGGTAACAACCTTCTCGCGTAATCTTTGTACGGAATCAGTCCTGATTGGTATGTGTTCCAATCTCCTTTGATCTGATTGACGACCAAAGCTGAGTCGCCATATACATCCAAGTTCTTGATCCTTAAGTTGATCGCTTCTTCGAGACCCATGATATAAGCTTCGTATTCGGCCTCGTTATTTGTACACTTGAACGTAAGTCTGGCAGTGAAAGGAATATGGGTACCCTGAGTTGTTATGATGATTTCCCCAATTCTATTTCTGTAATGGTTGACAGCTCCGTCGAAAATTAGTCCCCACTGGGACCCTGGTTCTGGCCCTTCATTGGGTAGTGGTTCATCGCAATCTTTCATTTTCAAATACATGACATCTTCGTCTGGGAAGTCAAATCCGACTGATTCCTGATCGTCAATCGGTTGATGAGCCAAATGATCGGCTAAAACACTTCCTTTAACGGCTTTTTGAGCGTGGTACTCTATGTCATATTATGATAACAACATCTGCCAACGGGCAATCCTTCCCGTGAGAGCAGGCTTTTCAAAGACATACTTGATTGGATCCATTTCAGAGATTAACCAAGTAGTGTAACGAATCATGTACTGGCGAAGACGTTTGGCTTCCTAAGCCAAAGCGCAGCAAGTTTTCTCAAGCATAGTGTACCGAGTCTCACAGTCGGTGAATTTCTTGCTCAGATAGTAGATGGTAGACGCTTTCCTTTTGGTTTCGTCTTGTTGGCCAAGTACACAGCCCATAGAGTCCTCTAGGACTGTGAGGTAGATGATTAGTGGTCTTCCTTCCACTGGAGGTGATAGAATCGGCGGGTTCGACAGGTATTCCTTGATAATGTCGAAGGCGGTTTGACAGTCTTCTGTCCAAACGCAATCCTGGTTCTTTTTCAGTAATTTGAAAATCCGCGCGCATGTCGCGGTCATGAGGAATATGAATCTGGAAATATAGTTCAACCATCCCAGGAATCCTCTGACTTGTTTTTCAGTTTTCGGAGAAGGCATTTCTTGAATGGCCTTGACCTTGTCAGGATCAACCTCAATTCTTTTTTGGCTGACGATGAACCCTAAGAGTTTCCTCGAACGAACAGCAAATGTGCACTTGTTGGGATTTAAGCGGAGTTTGTACTTTCTCAGCCGCTCGAATAGTTTTGACAGGTGGGTCACATGCTCCTCTTCTGTCTTAGATTTGGCAATCATATCGTCGACATATACCTCAATTTCCTTGTGCATCATGTCATGAAATAGAGTAGTCATGGCCCTTTGATAGGTTGCCCCGGCATTCTTCAAACCGGACGACATTACCTTGTAACAAAAGGTACCCCATGGGGTGATGAACGAAGTTTTCTCCATGTCTTTCGGGCCATTTTGATTTGATTATAGCCCGAGAATCCGTCCATGAAGGAGAAAACTTTGAACTTTGCTGTACTGTCTACCAGCATGTCAATGTGTGGTAAAGGAAAGTCGTCCTTCGGACTAGCCTTGTTTAGATCTCTGTAATCGACACACATTCTGACCTTTCCGTCCTTTTTCGAAACAGGTACGATGTTGGCTAACCATTGAGGATATTCAGACGTAGCGAGGAAACCCGCGTCAATCTGTTTTTGTACTTCCTCTTTGATTTTGATGGCCATGTCTGGGTGAGTCCGTCTCAACCTCTGTTTTACTGGCGGACATTCCGATTTCAACAGTAAGTGATACTCCACGATGCTGGTATCCAACCCTGGCATATCCTGATAGGACTAAGCGAATACATCGGGAAACTCTTTGAGAAGCTTTATCAAACCCTCTCTGGCAGTTGGACTGAGCAGCGCCCCAATCCTGATTTCTTTTCTCTCCTCTTCCAAACCTAAGTTTACCGTTTCCAACGGCTCTTTATGAGGTTCGATGGACCTTTCCTCTTGTTTGAGTAGTCGGGAGATCTCCTCTGGAATTTCTTCGTCATTTTCTTCTTCAGCCTCAAATACCGAGAACTCAAAGTTGAGAGAAGGCATTAGATCGTATGTTTCAACTGGGTTTAAAACAAGCAATCTGCATGACGTGATGATTTGTGTTTTGAAGAGATAGAGAGAATGCAAGTGTGTACAGTGTTTTTCTTTTGGAAAAACTGCTTGTTTTTTAGGATTACCATTTTCTAAGAAAAGCGAAAAGAGAAAACAGCAATTAATGCGAAAATAACAGAACGACGTTATTTTATTTATGAACAAGTCGATTCTTGAAACTACAGCCCTATAAAACAAAACTCTGTCGCTTTGGGCGAAGCGAAGAGGGAAATTTACAAAAAGTGAGCCCTATCAAAACATCTGTTTCACCTGGGCAAGGTGAAAGGTTAAAGTAAAGATGGCAATTACTTTGACTTATGAACAATCTTAGGAACATCGATAACGACCCATTGGCGGCGAACACCTCGGTGAATCACAAAGTCTGGTACCTTCCTTGATTTGTCTTCAGAAATAAAGTTGATTTCTGGTGGAGCAGGGTCATTGGAATCTGTCTCCCAGGCAGAGTTATCGTAGGAGGATTCCTCTGTTTTATTTTGCATAGTATTTGTACTCTCAGCTGTATCTCCCCATCCAGTTGGCTGGATGTCTTCGAACCTGATACGATAACTTTCAGGAGCGGTGTATTTGACCATGAAGTCGTACTTTCCACTCGGTTGCCCCAAGGTGTCCCCCACTTCTTTGGAACTGGAGGAGTCATCCCTCTTGATGACGTTGACCTCGGGAAAAGCATAGTTGATGAATTCTAGTCCGGCAAGCTTTGCCAATTCATCATCGTACTGGAAAAGTTTGGAATGACCTGAGTGTTGATTCCATGACATGGCGGGGACACAGGTATTCTGTTCAATGATGCTCAGCTGATTTTCATTGTTCAGCTGATTTTCTTGCCCCACGTCTCCGGGATACGACTGCCAAATAGGAAAGCCATCCATTGAGCCATAATAGTCGTGGTCAAAGCCATCTTTCATCAGAGTGTCCTCCTCTAACGAATTTGGTGGAGCACGGCATCCTTCCGGATCACAATCTCCATATATCATTTCGATGTCTGACCTTGGTATAAATCTCGGGCTCTGTGCAGAAAAGCAAAATGGAGTTTGTGTTTTGCCCTGAGACATATAACCGTCCTCGTTAAGATAAGACTTCCATTCCTCATATATGGAGGACCAGGAGCGGTGTATTTGACCATGAAGTCGTACTTTCCACTCGGTTGACCCAAGGTGTCCCCCACTTCTTTGGAACTGGAGGAGTCATCCCTCTTGATGACATTGACCTCGGGAAAACCATAGTTGATGAATTCTAGTCCGGCAAGCTTTGCCAATTCATCATCGTACTGGACAAGTTCAGAATGACCTGAGTGTTGATTCCATGACACTATGGAAGAAGTCTTGAATGGGATGAAGACTTTCATCGTTAGTAGCAGTCTGAGTACAGGTTGAGGAAAATCCAAGACCTTTCTTTTTCTTATTGTCAGTAGGAATGACAAGTTGTCCCCATCCCGTTGTATTGGTACTCTCGACCGCTTTGATAGCATCTTTGTACGAGGAAATCGAAGTTCCCTTCTCTGATTGATTCTTATTGCTCACCGTAAGCGCTTGGAACCGAGTCCCAACATCCTCCTCGGGTTCTACATAAGTAGATGATGATAAGTTGCTTACGAGCAAGACCTGTTCTCCACAGACTGTGACGAGCTGATCGTTCTTAACGAACTTCAGTTTCTGGTGCAATGTCGAAGTGACTGCCCCAACATGGTGTATCCAAGGTCTTCCTAATAAGCAACTGTATGTTTCCCGGATGTCCATGACCTGGAAAGTGACTAGGAAAGTGTGAGGACCGATAGTTATGGGAAGGTCGACTTCGGCGATAACTGCTTTTTTGGATCTGTCTAATGCTTTGACGACGACCACGCTGGCTCTCATCAGAGGTCCTTTGAATGATAATTGCATCAAAGTGGACTTCGACATAACATTCAGGGCTGACTCTGTGTCTACCAGTATGCTGGCTAAAGCATCGTCCTGGAAGTTGACTGTAATGTTGAGCGCCATGTTATGACGGCGACCTTCTTCAGGTAATTCCTCATCACTAAATCCTAAGTTATTGCAGGAAGTGATGTTAGAGATAATGCTATCAAACTATCTGATTGTTACGTCCTGCTCTACAAAGGCTTGCTCCAAGACTTTCTGTAAAGCCTCCCTGTGCGCTTCTGAACTGAGTAAAAGTGATAGCACTGAGATCTTTGAAGGAGTTTGTAACAGTTGATAAAAAATGTTGTATTCACTCCTTTGGATGAGCTTCAGCATCTCATCATTGTTTTTCGAAAGGTCGGGATTACTGGATTGACTGATTGGTGGATCAGGAGCTTCCGTCTGAAGTTCCTTTTCTTTGTTAAGTTCTCCAACTCCTCGGTTGAAGATTCTACCACTCCGTGTTACTCGACTGATGTTTGCAATATTCACGATGGAGGGTAACAGAATTTCCTTTCCATTCTCAATTGTTGTTGCACCGTATTTGAAAGGGATAGCCTTAGTTGAGTCATACGGTAGTGGTCCCGGTAAATAGATGACTATGGGAGCCTTCTGACTTTTCTGACCATCGTAAGTAATTTCGATCCGTTCCTGGTTGGGAACTCTCGATTCGTCCAGTAGAGGGATGATGGCACAAATATCCCTAGCCCTCTAATGATCAGAGATTACGACAACGTCCTCGATTTGATCAGCGAGGTGGTTGACTGATCCTGAACTTGACCGTGGTTGAATCTCCTCGCGGTCCAAATGACTTTGAAGGGCTGCTCGCACGAAGTAGCATCCTTGATTATTCACTGAGCAAACTCCACACCGCTCATAGTTGTGTAGTGGCACCTGGCCACGCCCGCTTTGAATACAGTGTAACCTTACTAGATCTGTTTCCATCGACAGAACATCCTGACTTTGATATCTAGTAGGATTTCCGTTAGTGATACTAACTTGCTGGGTGTCTTCATCCATATAGATTGGAAGCCACCAGTGGTTCAACAAGTGCTGAAGTGTTTCCTGGACAAGGGCACAACCCTGATCGTCTTCGCAACCCTCTTTACATCCCTGATAATCATGTGATACCAGGAACCCGAGCCGGACGTGTTTAGCATGTAATTCCACCAGGCTGGTATTCATCAAGCGAATATCGAAGATTTGAACCATGTTGATTTGATAATGATTCCTATCATGGTAGTCTTGGATCCATCCAAGATCCATCTGATGCTGGAGGGCCTCTTGTATGAAAGAGCATCCCTGTTTGTTTATCGAGCAAGTCAGACAGGAATTATAAGCGTGACGCGGCAGATTATGATACCGACTTTGCCTTGAGTGTATTGCCACCAAGTTGACATCCATCGTACAGATATCGTGGTTTTGAACGATGTTGGAATTCGTATAAACCATGTTAACTTCACGAACTCGGTGCTCTTGGATCCATTCGAGATCCATCTGTTCTTGTAGAGCTGATTGCACCACAGAACATCCTTGATTACTTTTAGAGCAGATATCACACTGGTGATAATTATGAGGTGGCACATGGCCATATCCACTCTATCTACAATGCATCTTGACCAAGTTAGCCCTCAATAAGAGTACATCGCGAATTTGATAGGTGTTGTTAGACTCTCCCTCTATCAAATTGACCGTAGCCTTCTCGTGTTGAGGCAGCGGGTTTGTGAGAACATTTGGATTCGTATCTTTGAAAGATAAGACCCCGCTCCTAACAATCTTTTGCACGTCAGATTTGAAACTGAGACAATTCTCTATGTTATGCCCTGGTCCTCCTTGATGGTAAGGGCAAGTCTGATCCACCTTACACCAAAAAGGCAGATTTTCTGATACTGTAAGAGGAGACTTAGTCTGGACATGCCCCTTAGCCAGTAGTAACGGAAATAGTTCTGCGTACGATACGAGTATAGGATCAAATCTTGGTGGCCGCGTTGCACGGTTGTTGTTGTATTGAGGACGAGCCTGCTGAAGAGGCTATTGTGTCCTTTGCTGAAATTGCTGCGAATGCGGTTGGCTTTGAGAAACCTGAGGTTGATACGTAGAAATAGGCGTAGGATTGATAGCAGGAGTTACAGCTGCTACTGGTTGGTACCGTCGCCATTGCTTTCCAAGAGAGATATTCCCAATATCTTGCTCCTTTTTCTTAGGGAGAGCACTACCGTATTTTTTAGTACCGCTTGTTGACCCAGTGTCTTTGACTAGACGTCCTTCTCGAACGGCTTCCTCGAGACGCACTCCCATACTGACCATTTCGGTGAAGTCGTTGGGCGCACTGGCAACCATTCGGTCGTAGTAAAATGAGCTTAAGGCCTTTAAGAAGATCTTTGTCATCTCTTTTTCCTTAAAGGTTTCCTTGTCCTTTTGCGACATTGATCTGAGTTGATCTCTGTCTAGTGCCATGTCCAAATTGTATTTATATTGTTGGACGAAGGCAGTTCCCAGATCTCTGAAAGTGCTAATCGTAGCACGGTTTAAACCCATGTACTATTTTAATGCGGCACCGGTTAAACTATCCTGAAAGTAGTGAATCAGTAGATCATGATTCTCCGTCTGAGCTGACATTCGCCGAGCGTAGATCACCAAGTGGCTCTGAGGGCAAGAGTTACCCTTGTATTTTTCAAAATCGGGTACTTGGAACTTGTGCGGGACTTTCACATTGGGGACCAAGCAGAGGCCAGCGGCGTCCTTTTCGAACAAATCCTGACCACGAAGGGCCTGCAGTTCCTTCTGTATTTCTAGGAACTGCTCCTGGAATTCATCCATTCTATCGAACATACTTTCCTTTCTACCAGAAGGTATCTGTGGAATCTATCCTTCCGGGATAGTGTGCACCACAGGGGGTGGTACCGTTACTACGGAAGTGAATCTTGGCGTTTCCCGAAGTTTGTAACCTTCAGGAGTTGTTGGTATGCCTCTGGCATCTTCGCTTTCCCGAAGTTTGTAACCTTCAGGCCCAGCGGCTCCTGCTGAAGTTTCCGGATCTCCAGTGATCGGCAGAATATATCCTTTCGGGATATAGTTGGGTGGCATGCCCCAAGGACGATCTTTCAGCATTCTGTACCTAGGATCAAACTTCTCCACTATCGGCGTTGAGGTGATCTCTGAGATCACAGTTCTTTGTAGCTGAGCTTCTGCCATGGCTTGCATGTCATTACGAAGCTTTCTCATATCCTCTCTTAGAGCGTCGATCTCTTCTTTCAACTCTCTATTCTCTTCCTCGAGATCATCCATCTTTTTCTGACGATTGGCCTGAGTATTGTACGAATGAGACAGTTTGACTCTAGAACCGAGACACAAACGTGAGATTCGTAGGTAAGAAGAATACGTGACGTGAGAATGATGAATGCAATGATTATATTAATTGTTATTTTTTTGGTTTAATCAAAATAAACTTCGACAATTAGATTGCAAATATCAAACAGTGGGGAAATCCCCATTTTATTGAATTCAAAGGATTGCGGAAATGGAAATACAGTAATTTACAAGGTACTGGAAACAGAAACCTAAGCTAATGGATCCCGAGTCCTCTCTGAGGAGAACTCGGGTGCTGATTCTGGCACTTTCCTTTTCTTGGACCAGGGCTCTTGAGCCGTTGTCGGGTCGTCATTCCTTTGCCAAGTGAAAAGAGCGAGCAAATTCCTTTGGTCATCCTGATTCTCTACAGCATTTTGCTCCAAAATCTCAATTAGAGCATCCTTATCTTTTAACAGTTGTTGTATTTTGGTACACTCCACATTGAGAATGCGGTATTTGTTCTTCCAAGACCTCATCTCCTGTTGAACTTTGTTGAGAGTAACCTGAAGTTTTTCCGTTTCAGCCATGAAGTACATGACAGATTCCCTTGGCGGAAGAACTCCGTGACGAGGATAAGGCATCTTTAGCTTGAGAGCTCTAGTTTGTACACAGTGGGGATAAGGCTCCACTGAGATACAGTCCGGTTTTCCTAGAGACTCCCGTCCTTTCTTATGAACATGTTTCCAAGCATGCACTATTTCCATCTTTAGTGCCCTGTCATTTTCTCCTTCCTTGAAGAAAAGACCTTCCAGATGAGCATTACGCGGGACATACCTCATCGGGTATCCAAATTGACGACGAACTAAGACTGGATGGTAATTGATTCCCCTCTTAGTTCCTATAAGGGGTACGTTGGGGAAGTTTCCACAACGGTCAATAATTATGATCCCGTCATAAATCCTATTGTACCAATCTATGTCAGAGTTGGTAAGAGACATGATTTTCTGCGACCAACGTAAGGAACTCTTATGATCCCAAAAAGCGGCAGATTTAGGAAAATGGGAAATAAACCACTTATATAGCAGGGGCACACAGCACGTGATCATTCCTCCGTTGTATAAATTCCTTAAGTGTACAGAATGATACGCATCTGCGAGCAAATTCGGTACAAGGTTTCCAATGAGAAAAACCTTAATGGCGTTGATATCTACAAAGTTATCGATGTTGGAAAACAAAAATAACCCGTAGGTGAGTAAAGAAAAGATGCTTTCAAAAGCAGTCACGTTCCCTATACTAGCAAAGTACAGAGCTTTCTTTACTAGAAACTTGGCTGGTAAACCTGGGATTCCTCCCTTGGTGGTCATGTGAGTCTTGATTTCTGACTCAACCAAATAAATTGTTCTTGCAATGATTTGATCCTTTGGAATTTCTTCCAGTCTAGAAAAGGGAGCTTGATCAGTAATATGTAAACCAGTCAGGTGAGAATACTCCTCCAGCGTTGGTGCGAGCTGGTAATCCGGGAATGTAAAACAGTGATAGACTGGATCGTAAAATTGAATGAGTGCCTCCATGATTCTTTCAATTACATGGACCCTTAACAGAGGTAGCAGACCTCCGTACTTAGCTCTGAAAGCCTCATGGTTTGTGATCATCCTTGCCAAACCTCTCAAATCCTCTAACTTTGGAACCTTAAAGGTGTACTTATGAGTTCTCCTTCTACCGAAATCCATGAGCGCAATCTTTTTTCCTCTACTATTTGCAATCATTGTTTTAGTTTAATTTGAAAAAGAGAGACTAGAAGAGAAAATTTTCTTTGTTTTAATGTTTTTTTAAATGAATGCATGAATGCAGCACACAAAAACATAGAAAAAACATGAGGTCAAAGGGTCGGTGTCATGAAGTCAAGGCTCTACCCATCCCAAAGGTTTATACTAGTATTTTTGTACCTGTCTCTCAAAATCATTGATTCTTGTCGAGATAACATCAGTGGCCCGGGAACTGTGCTAGGTGATGTTATTTCGAAGAATCTCAGAAGAGGGTAGTATCGCGTGACAACTATTTCCGATAGCTTCCGCACTACTGAAAGAGGTTTTTCCTAGGTGTATACTCAATCTTTCCACATGCGGCATCACACACATTTCCATTAGCAGAAAAAAAACACAGATATCAATTAGGAAAAGTAGTATATATATTTGTCCTAATGTCCTAGACTCTTTAAGAGCTATGAATCCTATGTTCCTGACAGAAAATGGCTCCCTGGCGGAGTCGCCATTCTGTGGCACTTTCCCAACTTAAAGGTTTTGACCTAAGATCCTAGTGAAGTCAATAAAAAAGTCTTAACCCCAGTGAAGTCCCCACTGCTTGGTTTCTACCCTAGAGATGAAAAACTCTTTGGCCCCACGGTGGGCGCCATTTTTCTGTAGCGAGCGATTTTGGACGTGGTTCTTAAGCACTGTCGCTCTGGGAGGGTACTACAGGTCGACTCATTTTTTATCCTATTGAAGCTGATGAAGGAAGGGAAATAGATGTCTCCAACTAACCCTGCTTTGCAAACTGAGGTTAAGCAGTCAAAACCGTTGGTATACAGATGCGATCAATGTGGGGGGGGGGGGGGCACTCTTAGGTTTATTTTGATCGAGTTTAGACTTTTGGTGGGGGATACGGACTCAGATGTTTTGATGGATATGTGAGGATTTGTGGCCAGAGGTTTTTGATGTGGTGTGCTCGCTAAGATTTTTCTTTCAATCTTATGCCTACGTATTCCCGTTTACCGAAACAGGGAAATCAGAGCGATCATAGTTCCTCCTATTCTATGGGAGGAAACGGTGTTTTGGTGTCTTGTTCAAAGCCCAATACATGAAGCAAAAGGTGATTTGTATCTTGTTCAAAGGCCAAGATATGAAGCTGAAGGGTCTATTTGTATCTTATTCGAAGCCCAAGATGTGAAGCTAAAAGGGTGTTGACTTTAGAGAGAATTTGTCATCTCTAAAGAGGTTTGTTTGTCACAATTGTTGGGTGACTGATTATAAAGGAGAATTACTTTAACTGGGATATGCGAATCCAGCAATGCCATAATTTCCTTTAAAGGGGATTTTAAACCTGAAGGAGAAGACTTTAACTTAGTTTAGAGTAATGCTATCTTTCCTTAGAAATTTCTCATGCTAAAAGAGGGACAGTGGTGTGGATGTAAATCATCCAGAAGCTCGCCGTTTACAACAATTAGATGGAGGGGAAAGGAGTTGTTGATGTTTTTATACTTTGAACGAGGCATAACTTTGATGCTAAAAGGTTGATTGCCTCAACCGGGATTTTCTTATACAAAGCCTAAGAGGAGGCTATTGGCCCAACAAGAGGGTATTTTTATGTGTCTCGTACGAAGCCCGAGAGAGAGGTTGGACGGGTTGACTCAACAAGAGAGTGCTTTTGTATGTGTCTTGTACGAAGCCCAAAACAGAGGCTAAAGGTTTGACTCAACAAGAGAGTCTTTTATACTCAACAAAAGAGTGATTTGTATCTCGTACGAAGCCCGAAATGGAGGCTAAAGGTGATCGACTCAACAAGAGAGACTTTTTATACTCAACAAGAGAGTGTTTTTGTATCTCGTACGAAGCCCAAGATGGAGGCTAAAAGATTAACTCTGCTGGGGAGATTCATTGTACAAAGCCCAAGAGGAGGCTAGGATTACTGTTTCAGTTGAGTGACATGTCCAGTATGTTGGTTAAAAGAGAAAATCAGTTCTTATATGGGTAATGTTGTACTCATGGATTTGATCTGAGAACCGGGATTATTTCCTGTTCTTTAAGGAAACGGGGAATCCGAAGGGTATTGAGACTGCCCAAGTCTACGTGTCTTATCTTTTGTACTATGCTTAAGAAATACTAGTAGTGAGATCTAGACTCTTTGAAAGACTGTTCTATTAAGATGACTAATTTCTGTTCCTATACCTCTAGGAGGTCGTCGGGACAATTTGTACGAAGCCCAAGAGGAGGCGAGAAAACTATTAAGAAGCCGAGGGACAATTTGTACTAAGCCCAAGAGGAGGCTATCTTCCCGGAGGAAGACTCATTATACGAAGCCTAAGAGGAGGCTACGAAAACTTCTAAGAAGCCGACGGGTCCTTGTACAACGCCCAAGAGGAGGCGGGGATGCTTTTAGGAAGCCTGTGGGTCCTTGGACTAAGCCCAAGAGGAGGCTGATGAACAGTTCCAGAAGGGTTTTCACTTGGAACATTGGCCTTCTGTATATGAACTGTTCAAGGGGGAGATTTCTTAGATCTAGTTATCTAAAATTGTTGTAAAAGAAAATTCTCAGGGTTAAGGTATATTCGGGTGAACGTCGGAGGTAAAGAGACGAGGTTTTGCCTAGTTCTAAACGTAGTTGCTGGGGAAACTCTAAATATCTATACTATTATTACACAGTCGATATGAGTTTGTGAAAGAAGACTTACAGTGAAACAGCCCCACAATACAGTTATATACATATGAAAGCAGTAAATGAAAGCGGGTAAATACTTACTCGGTTGTAGAGCTTCCATGCTGTTTTGTTAGTTTGTTCAATAAAGAAAGCTTTGATAACAATATTATATTCAAAATCAAAGGAGAAAGTGCTTTGAAAGGAAAATTGGGGCTTACAGCTAAAGGAGAGGCCCAGGGTTTTATCAGTGATCGCACTATCGTTTTGTACAGGGACTTATACAAGTGACTAAGGCCCAAGAAAGGTTTTCTGTACAAAGGGGATGGGTCTTACACTCTCTCAAGAGGCCCAAAAATTATTGAAAGAAAAAGAAATGGGGCTTATAACACGAGGGTAGGCCCATATGATTTGTTTTTATTGAACTGGCGATCGTGCCGAGCTTTTCTTTTAACGCAGAGGGACTTATACAATATATGAGGCCCAAAGATTGTTTTGGTTAAAAGGGGATTCGGTCTTACACTCTATTAGAGGCCCAAAATGATTTTGAATGGGTCTTATAGCTCGAGGAGAGGCCCAGATGGTTTGTTTTAAACGGGCGATGATCGTGCCGAACTTTTGAAATACAACGGGACTTATACAACATTTGAGGCCCAAAAAAGATTTGTATTTACAAAGGATTGGGTCTTACACTCTATTAGAGGCCCAAAGTGTTTTTAAAAGGTTTGATGAGGGTTGAATTAATCAAAACCCTAATTTGTTCCCCAAATGTATTTTAATTGGATAAAAAATTCAATTAAAATGATCAAAATTGTTTAACATGTGGAAAACAAATTGTGATCTTGGATTAATGTTTCAAAAATCATGTTTTGACCTACATAATGATTAGAAATCATTAAAATTTGCAAAATCAAGAAGGAAAAAATATTTTAAATGTAAAAAACAATTAAAATATTAATTCTTTGCAAAAATATCAATTATATGAAATAAATAATATTTTTGGGATGTTTTGGTAAAATAAAATATTTTAACATTTTTGTGAATTATTAAAAAAAGAATCAACTCAAAATCATTAAAACTCATAGAGAAATTAATTTTTGAATCAATTAATTAAAATCATAAAATTCAAATATTTGAATTTTCAAAAAGGGCACCAAGAACAAGGGCAAGAACACGCGCCACCATCTGTTTCTGCAGATTTGCGTTTTCTATCCAATCTCACTGAATACTTGATTATATCATGCAATCTACATATCAATCTACTCGTTTCAACCTCACGATCATGTCTATGGTCTTTAATTTCATTTATTTTAAGCATGGAATAAGAATTCAAAAAGAAACCTCAAGAACCCTAAATTCTGCATGAAGGTTCAGAAATTCCATACACGATTCAAACAATGCAATTGATTGAGGGAAAACACTCCATGCATGATTATGAACATATGGCCAAATTATTGTGCAGCAAAAATTGCATGGATCATAGAGTTAGAAGAGCTCATGCTTACCACTTGCAGCTAGTGATCGTGTTTTGTGTTAGAGGTGTTACAACTTGGTTCCGAGGTTATGGACAACTTCCCTAGGTGCTATGGAGTGTGTCTGGATGCTTGGAATAGATTGAAATGATCTGGAACTTGAGATGGTACCCCAACTACATATCTGTCAAAGGCTTGAGCAATTGGCTGGTGATTTTGTGATTTTTGTGTTCCAGATGTTATGTGAGTGTTTAGATCACTTCTATATGATGTTTATGAGGTGTGTGTGTGTGATTGGTTTGGTTGGAATTGCTCTTAAACTCAAAACCCGATGGTGACTTGCCTTAGAAGGAAAAATTGGAAGTGAGAAGGTGATTTTGAGGAAAGCATATGTTTGATGGCTTTGGTGTACTCAAACTGAGCACAAATGAGCTCTATTTATAGTAGAGCAAGTTTGTTTTTCAAGCAATAGTGAATGGCAACTACAGCAGAGGTTTGGCCAATGTTGGCAAATGAGAATCCAAGTCTCCTCTAGCCATTGACTAGAGGTTAGAGCACAGAGTGTCGCTCCCAGGATTTTCATCCAGGTACAAGCGCGAAAGTGGCGCGGAAAATAGAGTCGCCAGCCGTGTAAATTTATCCCAAGAGAGGGAAAGGGAACACCGCATAAACCTGAGGAAGGGGGAAAGGAATGGTCATCGCAACCATAACCTGGGTTCGGGAG
Source organism: Lathyrus tuberosus (assembly GCA_022829125.1). Classification (NCBI taxonomy): domain Eukaryota; kingdom Viridiplantae; phylum Streptophyta; class Magnoliopsida; order Fabales; family Fabaceae; genus Lathyrus; species Lathyrus tuberosus. The sequence continues at coordinate 10,657,490 of JALAZF010000003.1, forward strand.
TCGGTTACGCGAAGGGAAGGTGCTAGCACCCCACGCGTCCATCGTACTCGATGGGATCCACACTTGTTGTCTATTTTAAGGGTGAGTTATCCTAACATCTATGGCTGCACTAAAACGGGGAAAGGGAAAACAAGGACAGACTCGGTAGGACGTCGACGTCCTAGGCCTACGTACCCCCTTTGTGCAATGGGGAACTCAGAGTCAACGTAGTTCGGACCAAGTTCTTTTTGTGTTTTTTATGAGCGACGTTAAGTTCGCGTCCGGCAGTTAAGGTCGATGCCTGTTTGCGTCTCAGACAGAAGGTAACGTGCCCTTTTTGAAAATAGCCTTTAGGGTGACAATCCAGAAGAACAAAAAGGTTTGAAGTTTGTTTGTATTTTTTAGGACAGAAGTGACTTGAGTTAGTTCGTAGCTCAACTTGAACCAAAGTCTATGACACGGGAACGAATGCGTCGCATGGTCGCCCCCAATGGGATGTATGCTCAACACTCTAGAAGAGAGAAGGGAGACCCCTCAATCTTCATTTCCTATGTTTAAGGCTCGTGTGCAAGGTAAGTTGACCTTATTAAGTATCTTAGAGATGTTATGAGATGAGAAGAGGGACTCAAAAGAAAAGAAAAACACTACAGGGAAAATCTATCCTACTGTTATCATGCAAAGATGGCCCTAAGGGGAGGTTTGACAACAACCTAAGCGTAAAGAAAATAAAAGATGAGATAAAGAAAGAATGAGAGTGAGCATGGATAACTATCCACACCCTTGAATAACTTACCTCAGCCTCTGCATAAAAGGTTAGTACAAAACAGACATAAGTAACAATAAGACTAATGAAACCCAAGCAATGACATATGCTGGTAATCAAGTGACCTATAACAATCCAAGCATGATTCATGAATTCAAGGAAGTAATCCCAAACAATGGCACAAGTGCCTTCTCAAACAAGTAATCAAACATGATCAAGGATGTGCATACAAGAAGACCTTAAACCAAGAGCAATCCCATAATTAGTAAAACATCTTCTAAAATCACTAAATTAATTATCAAAATAACTCAATCAGAAACAAGCAACATATTAAAAACTCATGCCAAAATTCACAAGATAGGTCACCTAAACAATTATGCAAATTTCAGACAAGAAACATGACTCAATATGCAAAAGAGGAGGACTAAACTGCAATATGAAATGATTTTAAAAATGAGAGAAAAATATTTTAATGCAATTCAATGTGTTGGTGAAAAAATGCAAAAAGAATGAGTTCAAAATGCTTTATGGATGATGAGAAATAAAATAAACAAGTCATGGTATGCATGTATGAAATAAATTCAAAAATAAAATAAACAAATAATTATTTCAGATGCTAAAAATAAAATAAAATAATAAAATAAAATTTGGTAAAATTTTATAAAATGCCAAATGTGATTCATGAATTTTCTGGGAATTTCTTAATGAAATTAACTATTTTTAAAAAATGAAAAGGAAAATGCAATGATTAAATAAAAATAAAAATAGAGAAATATGCAAGGGGGTATGTTTAGCAGCCCAAATACGTTGAAAAAGAACATGGGCTAAAGAGGGGGGTGCGAACAGAAGGCCCAAACCACTTAAATCCATCAGCGAAATAAAAAAATAAAAAGGAAAACACGTGGACTTCAGTGAATACAGAGACTCATACCAGCCATTGGATTCATCTAACGTGCGTCAATAGGTCAACATAGCAATCAAATAAGCGTGATCAGTGGTTCAGATCTCATGCACACAATAAACAACAAACACACGCACGCACAAAATCAATCAGCACACCACATGATCTCACGTGACAAGCACATGATCTTTTAATGTGCTGTCAAAATAATATCCCCAGGATGAATCCAACGTCCCAGATTAATTAATAAATAAAGTGATGGATGGTTGTGATTAGAGATGCACGATAATTATCATGGATGTCACACACACAAACCACAAAATAAAAACAAAAAATTAAAAACGTGGCAACGCATGGGCCATTGGATCAAGGCCATCAACGGTGGAGATTTTGTCTTCTTCGTCCAAACCCTAGCTCGCCGAAGAAAAGGCCAGACGCCGGAGCCCTAGCTCCGGTCGTCTTCTCCGGCCACCTGCAACCAAAACTTCACCAAAACATGCAACCAAATACACTATTCTGACCAGAATTTAATGAGGATTCATAATATCATCTCAAAAATCACAAACAATGCATAAATAAGGAGAATCGAAAGCAACAAGGTTTGGTTCAAAACTTTCAAACTCACGAAACAACCAATCTACACGTCCAATCTCAAAAATAAATATATCAGAATCATCAGTGAATAACACACATCATTATACGCATCAAAAAGTTGAGTTCTAAGACCATGAAAAAAATGCACTAACCTGAGATTGTGCAACGTGTACCCTTGCTGTTAGCTTCAAGTGATGGTTGGTTTGTGCTCTATGGATCCCCAGAAAGAAGATTGTGGAAGAACTTTGTGAAAAACCCTTGTGGATTGTGAGATTCGAAGCAATGAAGGATTAGGGTTCACACTTGGAAAATCTCCACATAAATAATGTGTTCCCCCTCTCAATAGTGCATGAGTAATCTTAAATACTTAGGGTTATTTCACATCTGATCATTTAGGTCTTAATCACTCCTTGGTTAATGAGTTTTGGGCCTTTTGATAAATTTGAAGAATGTGAAATACACCCTCCTCCATACATGCACACCCAAGCATTCTATGATGGATCACTTATTGATCAATTGCTAATCACACCTAAATTGAAATTGGGCCTTGAAACATTTTGATTCATGAGTTTTGATGCCTCTTGCAATTTTGAATAATGGGGAATAAGTAATGAATAAGTCATGAAATTTCTTGGTTCAAAGGCCCAAAATGATCCTTATGGATTGCTCTTTGATGTTTAGAATGTGTCTTGAAACAAAGGAATCAATTATAGGTCCATATGTCCCAAAATGCAAAAGTTGTGAAAATGGAACCCTAAAAACCACTTTGCCTTCTTTTGATCATAACTTGAGTTTCACAAATGATATGGAGACCCACTAGTACTTGTTGGAAAGGGGAGAAAAAGATATTCAACTTTCATGTTTGAGGAAAATTCATTTGAAGCTTCCTTGATGATGAAAAGTCCAGTTGAATGTAGTGTAAGAACTTGCCCAAAAAGGAAACTTTCAAATTATAGGTCATTTCCATATTTAGCAACTTGTGTACCAACCCTTGATTCTTGATAAATGGTATGAAACTTGACCCTTGAAGACCATATGAGGATGTGAGACCTTGAAAACTTTGAAGAGACCCTCCAAATTCCACAGTTGACTTCCCCTCTCACTGTTGACTTTTCCCCTTTTCCTGATTCCCAATCCATTGGCCAATTGAACTTCTCCTGAACCAAACTGATGGACAATCTTCCTTTCCTAGATACTCAGGGACCCAAGGAATACCATGGAATCAAGTCTTGCCCAAAAAATCAGAAATAAACTAACTTTATAGCAAACCCTAATTTTGGTACCCTCAGTCTACGAGAAAATAGCACAGTCTCCAAATCCAAATTCCTCTGAATATGATGTGTATCCTCTCCAACAAAGATAAGATATGACATTTAGTGATGGTAAAAACCCAAGGAGCTTGCCCATTAGAGCAATAACCCAAGAATCTCAAAACCCTAATCTCTGCACTGGTTAGGAGAGAGTGATCCACTTGAGCTCTCTTGGACAACATAAGGACTCTTGCTTGAAGAACATCTTCTCCTCTTGAACTGCCTCGGGCACCTTGACCCCATGCTAAGAACCAATGATATGCACACATGCTAATGCAAAAATGAAGTGAAACATAAGCCAGCTAGTACTGAAGTAAGGTGGGCAAATTTTGGGGTGCTACAGCTGCCCCTATTCAATCAACTTGGTCCTGAAGGTATGATAGCGACGGCTCTCAAACATTCCAGGATACACGTGGATTGAATACCGAAAGAGCCCCGGAAATTTGCTAACGGTGAGAATAACGAAATGGAGCGTGCTGAAAAATAGGGAGTATGACCTCAACGATACCCACAAAAATAAGACAAATACGACCTCAATCATGCCCGCAAAGGAAGACTGACCTCAATCACTCTACCCACAAAGAAAACATGAATACGACCTCAATCGTACCCACAAAAACATGAATATGACCTCAATCGCACCCACAAAATGAATACAACCTCAATTGTATCCGCGAAGGATAACCAACATAAAGTGTACTTCGCCGGGGATAACGTGAAACAAAACTTATGGTTTAAACCACCCCAACTGAGAAAGGGAAACTGGCAAACAAAATATGTCAAGTGAGAACTGACTACCACAACAATAGGTCAGACGATAACTGACTACCAGGCGAGAACTGGGTTTACCAAAGAGATGTCAGACGATAACTGACTACCAGGCGAGAACTGGGTTTACACCAAATAAGTCAGTCGAGAACTGACTACCAGACGAGAACTGGGTTTACAAAAGAGATGTCAGGCGAGAACTGACTACCAGGCGAGAACCGGGTTTACAAAAGAGATGTCAGGCGAGAACTGACTACCAGGAGAGAACTAGGTTTCACCAAGTAAGTCAGACGAGAACTGACTACCAGACGAGAACTGGATTTACAAAGGAGATTGGCCAATCCAAGGCAAAATCCTAACAAAGATACGGTCGTGAACCGAAAGGGTGAGAGGTGAAATCAACGGACTTACAACCCACAGATAAGATGACTCCGTTGGGGAAAGGAGAAGTCTAAATAAAAGACTCCGCCGGGGAGCACAGGTAGGATGAACACATTCCTCGGCGATCTCACCGAGGATGAACCAAAATCTCCTGAGTTATTCCATCTCTGCTGGGAAAGATAACTGGCAAGGAAAGTATCAAACCTGGCTTATGCTTCGAATGCGAATGTTTGAATTTTGCCGTAATGCTCCACACAAAGTGGAAATGCTACGCGTTTGAGGATACAATGCAAATGCTTACGATATGCAAAAGGGGTCCTTCCAGCAAAATAAATGTTGGAGAGAAAAGACCAATTCAGCTGGGGATGACAAAAATAAATTGTCCTCTGAATCCAGGAACTCTGCTGAGAAGGGTCACACTGATCGACTCTTTGGATCATCAACTTCTGCTGGGGATGAAATCCCGAAAGAACATCCACACTACCGGGGATTACACGTGTCCTTCACTGAAGGTAACATCCAAAACCTGATATTTCTCCTCTGCTGGGGGAGTTGAGAATGAACGCCAATAACGGAACCGGAAGTCTGTTACTGAAGATTGCCAATAACAAATGGGCTTAGGACCTGCTGGGGGATGCCAACCCATAATACCATCCTGCTTGGGGAAAATAGTCCATAATACCATCCTGCTCGGGGATACTACTGAACTTAGCCTGCTGGTGGGGAGAATGACTTTACTCCCACCTTGCTGGGGACTAGAATATGACATCGTCGGCGAAAGCCCGCTTCCTGACTGGATGGGGAAGTGAACACCCTGATTCTGTGGGGAAATAACATCTTGATCCAGAGAAAATACTTCCCAAGTCTCCTGTTGGGGGAGGTCTGCTCTGCTGAGGAAAAGGTGCAATCTCAATGCTGGGGAGAGCACCCCAACTGGGAAAGTACGATCCTGCTGCCATCCAACCTGACCTGTCTCTATGTTCGTAAACGGGCCTTTGAACTCTCCACTTGCCCCAGACCACCAGGTCTAATGGAAGAAATCATCTTAAGAGGATTTTATAGAAGATCGGACATTTGCACTGCCCCAGGGTCTTCAAACTCTTGGAGAGATTTATCAGATCTCGACATAACTGCCCCAGACTTCATAATCCATGACGTACATTACCTCGAGAGGGATTGTAATGACTTAAAAATACTCTGCTTTAGTATTTTGAACCTTGAGGAGGTGTTTTCAATTAACCACTTTCAGGAGTGGACAATCTCTCACGTTCTAGAGATGGCTGAATGCCCCAGAATAACTGAATTTAGGAGAGATTTCTCGACGTGGCTTCCCCAGATTGGCTACATCTTAACATGACTTACTGGGGAGAGCCCACTCCATACTGAGCCTCTTGGCAGCATGTCCCTTGATATGATTGTCCTTCAGAATTTTCACCATCTCAACTTGGCGTAATCGAGCTTCTCGACTGTCATTCATCGTGTAAGCTTCTTGGATATCAAACACATGCAAGCAGAAAATGTTTATTATGAGAATGACAATTTTAATGCAACACCCATGTTAACCTTGAAGCTTTATTGAAAATGCGTCGCCAAGCTTTGTGAACGAATCACTAGCTGGGATGTGACCTTGATTTTTGAATGGAAAATAATGCGTACATGCAATACCAACCAATCTTATTAGCACAACTCATAGGAGTCAGGAACGTTATCCTGTTGTAGTACGCTTTCGGAATAAACCCTGTTTCAATTAGGACTTTAAAGGGTTGTAACGTGGTCTGGTTCACGGTTTCAGAAAAAGGATTTATGCCTCAAAGTTTATCGGTGCCCACCCACTCTTCGTGATGTTCTCCAGTCCTATATTCAGTTAATCTGACCCAAACGCTCATGTCCCAAAAGGTTTATGATCTTTAAGGAACCTATGCCACTAATGGTTTGGCACCTAAGGGAGTTTTGGAATGGCGGTCACCCCTTTTTATCTTCTGTGTCTGTAATCACACGAATTTGTTCTTATCGAGGATTTTCTTTTGTAATCCTTTTCGTCTTTCGCTTTTTCTTTCTTTTGCTTTTTGTTGATCCCTAATTTTTGCCTGGACTGACTCTTTTGAGTTTTCAATTTTGAAGTCCAGCGGGATGCCGTAACTTTTGCCTAAGTCACTTGTTTACAAGTTTCGACTTAGCGGGCTTTTCCCTTTTTTTTTATTCCCCTTTTTGAACAAAGCGTGTGACACTGGTTGTCTTATTTGCTTGAAAGGGTTGTGACTGCCTCACTCCTTATTTGTTGATGGATAGCCATCGTGGTTTCACATCTCTTGACCTCTTGACGGCGGGATAGAAGGTAATGGTTCCTTGGATGCACACTCTCCTTGAAATTTGAACGCTCGATCAAACTAACTGACGCCTACCCTGCCCCTGGGTTAAGTATGAGGGTTTTTTCGTACGAAAGAAACTCCTACTTCAAGGCTCAAAAAGGGTTAATGAGGGTCTATCTCCCTTATATCTCCAGTGTTTAGGGGTTTGAAACAATGCCTGTACATCCTCTACAGGGTTCTATCCAAAAGCATACAACCAAAGATTTTGCGTTTTTACTTCATCATCCTCCCTCAAGAGTTCTAAACAAGAAAATTGGTATTGTAGTGCATATAAACATTTAAGAGTGAACACGAATAGATTAAAAACAAACAAGTTTCTACATGCATACAATGCTTTAACGAGAAATGAAAAACTACAAATGAAAATGCAGTAAAGAAACTGATGACTGCCGTTGTTGAGAAGACTTGACTCCGCTTGGACTACTGGCTTTAGGAGACGACCCTTGAAGTCTTCAAACAGATGAGAGGTCGACATGCACAACCAAGTCTCCTTCTGGAAATGATATGTGCCCTTTGTCAATCAATTGTTGCACTTTGGCTTGGAAGGCTTTGCAATCTTCGGTTGAGTGCCCCATAGATCCTCCATGATATCCACATTGCACATGGGGATTGTACCCCGGAGGGTATGGTTCTGGAACAGGCTTCAAAGTCTTAGGCTCCACCAATGAGTTTCGAACCAGGTGTGGCAAGAGTTGACTGTATGACATGGGAACTGGATGAAGAGGAGCATTCCATCTTTCCAAGTTGTTGCGCGGCTTATGCTGATTCTGACGCTGATACTTTTGTTGTTGAGGAGCATAAGGTTGTTGGTACTGAACGATGTTAGTCTCTCCTTCTTCTCCCCTATAACGTTTCTTCGCATTTTCAGAATAACAGGGAGCAACTTGAATCTTTCCCATTTTGATGCCGTTTTCAACTCTTTCTCCTGCCAATACAAGACCTGAAAATCCAGCTGACAAACATCCAACCAATTTCTCATAATAATGCCCCTGAAGCGTATTGTAGCGAGCGATTTTGGACGCGGTTCTTAAGCGCTGGTCGCTCTCTGCGGTTGAGCTTGAAACTACAGGTCGATTCATTTTTTTATCCTATTGTGAGCTGAATAAGGAAGGGAAATAGATGTCTCCAATTAACCCTGCTTGCATACTGAGTTTAAACAGCGGTCTATTAGGTTACGAATGCTATCAATGTGGGGGGGCCTTTGTACTAGTTATTTGTATTTTCGCCAATACTGGTTTTTATCTAGACAGAAGGTTTCTGGCGGGGAACAAGGATTAGGATGTTTAGGACTGGTGCTTTTGAATTACTGCTTTTGATTGACGGAGATATGGGATTTGGGTTTTTTGTTTAGTGTGCTCGCTAAGATCTTTTCTTTCGATCTTATGCCTACGTATTCCCGTTTGCCGAAACAGGGAAATCAGAGCGTTCGTAGTTCCTCCTATTCTATGGGAGGAAATGGGTGTTTGGTGTCTTGTTCAAAGCCCAAGACGTGAAGCGAAAGGGTAGTTTGTATCTTGTTCAAAGCCCAAGATGTGAAGCTGAAAGTCTATTTGTATCTTGTTCAAAGCCCAAGATATGAAGCTAAAATGTCTCAACTTTAGAGAGAATTTGTCATCTCTAAAGAGGGGGTTGTATGTCAAACTGTTAGGTGACCGACTGTAAAGGATGATTACTTTAACCGGGATACGCGGATCCTAGCAATGCCATAATATCCTTTATAGGGGGTTTTAACCTGAAGGAGAAGACTTTAACTCAGTGTAGAGCAATGCTATCTTTCCTTAGAAATTTCTCATGCTAAAAAAGGGACAGTGGCATGGATGTAGATGATCCAGAGGCTTGCCGCTTACAGCGATTAGATGAAGGGGGAAGGAGTTGTTGATGTTTGTGTACTGTGAACGAGGCACAACTTTGATGCTAAAAGGTTAATTGGATTAACCAGTGGTTTTCTTATACAAAGCCTAAGAGGAGGCTAATATGTGTCTCGTACAAAGCCCGAGAGAGAGGCTAAAAGTTTTTGACTCAACGAGGGAATCTTTTGGTATCTCGTATAAAGCCCGAGATGGAGGCTATTATTTGTTTGGCTCAATTAAGAACCTTTTTGTATCTCGTATAAAGCCCGAGATGGAGGCGAAAGGGTGATTGACTCGACGAGGGAGTCTCTTATGTGTCTCGTACAAAGCCCGAGAGAGAGGCTAAACGTTGTTTGACTCCGCTGGGGGGAATCATTGTACAAAGCCCAAGAGGAGGCTAAGGTAACTGTTTAAGTAACAGGTCCAGTATACTGATTTTGAAAGAGAAAATCAATTCTTATATGAGCAACACTGTACTCATGGATTTGATTCAAGGATCCGGGTTATTCCTGTTCTTTAAGGAAGCGGGAAATCCGAAGGGTATTGAGACTGTCCGAGTCTACGGGTTTTCTTCCTATTTAACGAAGGGGTCACTTGAGAATGTCTTTGAGACTCAAGGATATTAGACTGTCCGTGTCTTAGAGTTTCATCTTTTGTACTATGCTTTGAGAAACAGTAGTAGACTTTTTGAAAGGACTGTTCTATGAAAATGACTAAGTTCTGTTCCTATACCTCTAGGAGGTCGTTGGGACAATTTGTACGAAGCCCAAGAGGAGGCTGGAAGCTTTTTAAGAAGCCGATGGGTCCTTGTACTAAGCCCAAGAGAAGGCTATCATTCCCGGAGGAAGAGATCATTATACGAAGCCTAAGAGGAGGCTGTGAATACTTCTAAAAAGCCGTAGGGTCCTTGTACTAAGCCCAAGAGGAGGCGGGGTTGCTTTTAGGAAGCCTGTGGGTCCTTGTACAATGCCCAAGAGGAGGTCGATTGCTTTTAAGAAGCCGATGGGTCCCCAAACCCCGAGAAATTCAAGGCAAGCTATTCACAAGGAATAGATCAAGTCAGGAAAGTTCGAGAATTTGGAAGAAACTCAAAGATGCCATTCACGGAGAATACATTCATCTTGGGGAGTAGAGCTTCTTGACAATTCCTAATGAGGACAGCCGAAGAGAAGACTGTATCTGGTGATCCTATTGGGAATCTAGTTGTCTATTTCTACGAATAAACGAAACGGCGTTTCCTAGTACTAGACGTAGTTACCGGGGAAACTCTGAATATCTATACTATTATTACACAGTTGATATGAGTTTATGAAAGAAGACTTACAGCGAAACAGCCCCACAAAACAGTTATATGTATAGGAAAGCAGTAAATGAAAGCGTATAAACACTTACTCGGTTGTAGAGCTTCCATACTGTTTGGTTAGTTGTTCAACAAAGAAAGATTGAAAACAACAATATATTCAAAATAAAAGGAGAAAGTGCTTTGAAATTAAAAGATTTGGGGCTTACAGCTCAAGGAGAGGCCCAGGGTTTTATCAGTGAGCGCACTGTTTGAATTTGTACAGAGGGACTTATGCAAGTGACTGGGGCCCAAAAAGGTTTTCTGTACAAAGGGATGGGTCTTACACTCTTTCAAGAGGCCCAAGTGAGTTTTAAGAAAAGAGTGGGGCTTATAACACGAGGGTAGGCCCAAATGATTTTTCCGTTTGAAATGGCGATCGCGCCGAGGTTTTCTTTTAACGCGGAGGGACTTATACAATAAGTGAGGCCTAAAATGATTTTGGTTAAAAGGGGGTTGGGTCTTACACTCTAATAGAGGCCCAAAGTGTTTTTGAATGGGTCTTATAGCTCAAGGAGAGGCCCAATGTTATTTTTCAAAAGGCGATGATCGTGCCGTTTATTTGAAAATGTACAGAGGGACTTATACAACGAATGAGGCCCAAAAAGGTTTTCTGTACAAGTGGGTTGGGTCTTACACTCTCTCAAGAGGCCCAAAAGGTTTTGAAAATGATTTATGAGGGTTGAATTAATCCAAAAACCCTAATTTGTTTTCAAAAATGTATTTAATTGAATAAAAATTCAATTAAAAATGATCAAAATTGTTTAACATATGGAAAACAAATTGTGATTTTGGATTAATGCTTCAAAAATTAAGTATTGACCTAAAAAATAATTAGAAAGCATTAAAAGTTGCAAAATCAATGTAGAAAAAAATATTTAAATGTCAAAAACAATTAAAATATTAATTCTTTGCAAAAATATCAATTATATGAAATAAATAATATTTTTTGGATTTTTTGATAAAATAAAATATTTTAACATTTTTGTGAATTATTAAAAAAAAGAATCAACTCAAAATCATTAAAACTCAAAGAGAAATTAATTTTTGAATCAATTAAACAAAATCACAAAATTCAAATATTTGAATTTGTGAAAAAGGCGCCAAGAACACAAGCAAGAACACGCGCGTTTTTCTGGGTTTGGCTGATTTGCATTTTCCATCCAATCTCACTGAATACGTAATCATATCATGCAATCCACATATCATTATGCTCGTCTCAACCTCACGATCATGTCTATAACACTTAATTTCATTTAAATTAAACATAAAACATGAAATCACGAAGAAACCTCAAGAACCCTAATTTCTGCATGAAGGCTAGGATGTTTGATACACGATTCAAACAATGCAATTAATTGAGGGAAAACATTCCATGCATGATTATGAACATATGGCCAAATTATTGTGCGAGGAAATATGCATAGATTGAGAGATGACCAAGTATATGCTTACCTCTAAGCCGTGACAGCAAGTGCAATATGATTTTTGATTTGGAGGTGTTACAGATTAGTGGTGATGATCTGAACAGCTTCCCTACACCCTATGGAGTGTGTTTGAATGCTTGGACTTGATTGAAAATGGCTGGAACAATTTGTGGTACCTCAGCTGCAACTTGATTGAAAATTTGAGCAACCAGCTGGTGATTTTGTGAAATTGGTGTTTCAGAAGTGATCTAAGTGTTTGATCAGCTCATATGTGATATATGTGAGGTATGTGAGTGATTGGTTTGATTGGGAAAGCTCTCAAACTCAAAACCCGATAGCTACCTTGCTAAGAAAGGCATTTTTGCCAAGAGAAAGAGATTTTGAGGAAAGCATCTGTTAGATGGCTTTGGTGTACTCAAACTGATCATAATTGAGCTCTATTTATAGTAGAGCAAGTTTGTTTTGCAAGGAATAGTGAATGGCAACTGGTAAGTAGGTTTGGCCAATGTTGTCCAATGGAAATCCAAGTCTCCTCTAGCCATTGACTAGAGGTTAGGGCATAGAGTTGTGGTTCCCTTGGTCTTGGATAAGTCTTGACTGATTTCAGATGAGAATGGCTCAGTCCATGCCACCTTGATGCTTCCATTGAATGCCTCAATCCAAATTTGGAGTCTTGTCCCTATTTTGGCCATTCTAGGTTCAACATGCTATTTCTTGTTCCATGGACTTTGGAGGCTTGGCTCAGTGATTGTCCCCTTTAGATTCAATCCTCAGATGTATCCAAGTGGATAGGAGCATTTGAATTTGGCTGATTTTGGCAAATTGAGCAAAGTTGCAAATTCTGCCTTGCCTTTGACAAATTTCAGCAAGGCAACTTTCCAATGTCATATCTCATGACTCAAATGGAATTTGGCAATGTTCTTGGCCATTTTGGAAAGCCCTTACATGATACAACAACTGTTTGAACATGTTTGGTTTTGATCTCTTTTAAATCCAAGTGAAAAATCCCCCTACATTTGGAAAAAAGTGAAGGCAGATTCTGACTTAGTGAAAATTTCACTAAGTGTTGGAAAAAGTGACATTTTCACTTTTCAGTCATTTTGATCACTCCATAACTCAAAATCCTTAATGAATTGGACTTTGGTCTAGTTGAAGTTTTTGTAGAGGGTAATGAGGGCTACAAATCCATCTTTGGATGAGAAAAAATGGTTTTGTGGTTTAGGAGTTATGATCCTTCAAAGTTGGTACCCTTGTCACTTTATTTTTAACTTAGAAAATTTTCTAAGTTTTTATGGTTACCCCTTTTACAAGTTATCCCACTTTTCTTGATTTTTCTTGATGAATGATGATTCAAATCATACATTAACATCATTTTAGGGTTAAAAATCCATTTTGGTGAAAAATCTCAAAAAGTCAAAGTTGACTTTTGTGCATAGTTGACTTTTTATCCGATGAATTCCAAACTGTGCAATTCTTCAGGAAATCATGTCCTTGACCTAAATCAAACTTGATGGACATGTTCCATGGGTGTCATAGGGTATATTGGGGCATGTCCTAGGGCTTGGGAGCATGTCCTGGTCAAAAGTCAAAGTTACAGTTGACTTTCCTCGCGAAACCCTAATTGTGGTGCAGATGAATTTGAGACTTGTTGCTCAAGCTTCTTGGATTAATACATTGTTACAAATGGATAAATATAGCTCATTAGAGACCCTCAAACCCTCTCTTGAGGTCTTGGCTCTTTATTTGCCCTAAAAGTCAACTTAGGGGTGAATTAGGTCAAGAAACCCTAATTCCTGATTTTTGATGTATGCATCCCCTGAGGCAAAATTGACTTGATGACTGGGTCCATGAGGTTTCATGGAGTACATTAGGCTGTGTTTTGGATCTTTGACTTGTGTCCAGATGAAATTTTTCATCTGGAGGCCCTGGTCGACCAAAATCCTAATTTGGTGATACTGGCGATCTTGAAGCTTGATCCACCTAGAAGGGAGCAACCTTGTGCTTAATCCTTGAAGTGGGAGTCCTCTTGATCCATTGTGGATGTTTGAGAGGTTAGACAAGTTGAAGATCATGTCATTCCTTGATTGATCCTTTGTCTAAGGCTCTGAGAGGGCTTGAAACCCTAATTCTTGATAGTAGTGGATGCTCACCCATCTTTGGGGAGACTGATGAAGTATGATGGCCCATCCATATTGTGATGATGATTTTCACAATGATGGGAAATCCTAGTGGTCAAAATTTGGGGTATGACACGTATCCATGAACATATCAACGAGCTCTCTTTCCAACATCGGAGGTTGAACTCGGGAAGCCAATTCACTGCGCGTACTCTCTAAAGCTTTCATTGCTCTTTTGAGACATATTCTGCAGCTGTGTACGATTGGGAGCCATATCAGTGTTATATTGATAGTGTCTAATAAATGCCCCTGCCAGCTCTCTCCAACTACGAACATCTTTCCTCTCTAGCTGCATATACCATTCCAGGGATGCCCTAGATAGGCTATCTTGAAAGCAATGCATCATCAACTTTTCGTTCTTTGCGTGAGCAGCCATTTTACTCGTGTATGCCCTGACGTGAGTCCTTGGGCAAGTCATACCATTGTACTTTTCGAAGGTAGGAGTCTGAAACTTGTGCGGGATAACAACGCCTGGAACCAGCCCCAAATCCTCTAAATCCATACCCACAGAATCTTGATTGGCAATACCCCTCAGTTGTTCCCCAATCAACCTGAATCTCTGATCAGTGTCAATATGGGAACCAACATCTCCATTCGGCACAGAGAATGCATCATCTTGAATATCATCAAACTGACGGCCATGAATAGCACAGACACCAATACCATCTCCCCCGACATTTTCAGCCCCGCCTGGAGGGATCACAACACCAGAAACAGGAATACCTTCGCCCGAAGGGCCATTCTGAACATTAGTACCAGTAACACCAGTGTGGACTCCTCCATGAAGGACAGCTTCGTCATCAATCCTTGAAATCAGTGGTTGGACGACAGTTCTTAACTGCTCTTGGCCCTGAGCAACCCCTTGCATTAAATCTATGAATTGGTTCATGCGAGTCCACATCTCAGTCATCTTAGGTTGTAGTTGATCCATGAGTCTTTTCTGATTTGGTCTGGTAGAATACTGGTGAATGTGTTGATCTGCAATCCTATACCGAGGAGGAGAACCAAGTAAGAATGCCAGAGATAAACACCTGTTATGCAAAATGATTATGGATATGCGAATGCAAATGAACACGTTTAAAAATTCGCAGGGCGATCCACCCTTTGACTCCAGTTTAATTTCAAAAACCAGAATCAAAGCTAGGATGCAACCCTACAAATAAATAAACATGTTGGGATGCAAAATGATGATGCAAATGCACACATGGGATTAAGGATGCCACACAGACTGGACAACTGCTGCACTGAACCACTGTATATTCTCAAAGGTCTGCCTGAACACCCAGAATACCAACATAACCATAGTACCACACTGATAAATCTACTGATCAGAAAACCGGGTATGTTGAAGGTCAAGGTTACCTGCAAACCAGTAAACACCCTGCCCTCTCACATGTGGGTACTAGAAAGCCGAGGATCCTCAATATCACGGGCTCTCAGGTCGAGAAATGATGATTCGTTCACCATTTCTGGTTTGGCATCATCACCAATCGAGGAGGCCTCAACTGATTCCCCTCAAAAAGAAAACATCCTATGGCAAGTCCTCAGTTTCGGCACTGAGGTCGAGAAGCAATAGTACAATCATCCCTCGGGGTACAGTACTATCGCCAAACGAGGAGTGCTTCCATCGATTCCTTTCCAAAGGACACCCTATAGCAAGTTCCCAGTATTGGGTCCTCGGATCAACATGTGCAATGGGTTTGCCATTTCTGGTCTGCCATTATCACGTCTCGGGAGGAGTGCCATTACTGAGTTCTCGGGAATGGTCGCCAGAGTCGACAGTTTTCCAGGTTACATTCAATCATCTGCACCAATGCGCAGGATAGAATATTACCAAAGAAAACCTCGTCTGGATGTGGAGTTTTCATGTATACTATGTCTGGCCAAATGCCACACGAGTCACACTACTTGCCACGCTAATCCTACGTGTACGCTCAAGCCTGGGTATTGGGCTTACCTCTCAGAACTCCCAACCCGCCAAACAGAAAAAACAGCGCAGCAGCTGATAATAATATGCAATGCAGAAAATGCGGTAAAAATAAAATACAAAAAATAAAGCAAAACAAAAACAAAAACACCCAAAGAGAACAAAGACAAGCAAGCGCTAGGATTGACTCGCTTAGGGATGGACCAGCATAGGTCAACCAGAATCCCCAGCAGAGTTGCCAGCTGTGGCTCCCAGGATATTCATCCAGGTACAAGCGCGAAAGTGGCGCGGAAAACAGAGTCACCAGCCGTGTAAATTTATCCCAAGAGAGGGAAAGGGAACACCGCATAAACCTGAGGAAGGGGGAAAGGAATGGTCATCGCAACCATAACCTGGGTTCGGGAGTCGGTTACGCGAGGGGAAGGTGCTAGCACCCCACGCGTCCATCGTACTCGATGGGATCCACGCTTGTTGTCTATTCTAAGGGTGAGTTATCCTAACATCTATGGCTGCACTAAAATGGGGAAGGGGAAAACAAGGACAGACTCGGTAGGACGTCGACGTCCTAGGCCTACATACCCCCTTTGTGCAATGGGGAACTCAGAGTCAACGTAGTTCGGACCAAGTTCTTTTTGTGTTTTTTATGAGCGATGTTAAGTTCGCGTCCGGCAGTTAGGGTCGATGCCTGTTTGCGTCTCAGACGGAAGTTAACGTGCCCTTTTTGAAAATAGCCTTTAGGTTGACGATCCTGAAGGACAAAAAGGTTTGAAGTTTTTTTGAATTTTTTAGGACAGAAGTGACTTGAGTTAGTTCGTAGCTCAACTTGAACCAAAGTCTATGACACGGGAGCGAATGCGTCGCATGGTCACCCCCAATGGGACGTATGCTCAACACTCTAGAAGAGAGAAGGGGGACCCCTCAATCTTCATTTCCTATGTTTAAGGCTCGTGTGCAAGGCAAGTTGACCTTATTAAGTATCTTAGAGATGTTATGAGATGAGAAGAGGGACTCAAAAGAAAAGAAAAACACTACGGGGAAAATCTATCCTGCTGTTATCATGCAAAGATGTCCCTAAGGGGAGGTTTGACAACAACCTAAGCCTAAAGAAAAGAAAAGATGATAGAAAGAAAGCATGAGAGTGAGCATGGATAACTATCCACACCCTTAAATAACTTACCTCAGCCTCTGCATAAAAGGTTAGTACAAAACAGACATAAGTAACAATAAGACTAATGAAACCCAAGCAATGACATATGCTGGTAATCAAGTGACCTATAACAATCCAAGCATGATTCATGAATTCAAGGAAGTAATCCCAAACAATGGCACAAGTGCCTTCTCAAACAAGTAATCAAACATGATCAAGGATGTGCATACAAGAAGACCTTAAACCAAGAGCAATCCCATAATTAGTAAAACATCTTCTAAAATCACTAAATTAATTATCAAAATAACTCAACCAGAAACAAGCAACATATTAAAAACTCATGCCAAAAGTCACAAGATAGGTCACCCAAACAATTATACAAAGTTCAGACAAGAAACATGACTCAATATGCAAAAGAGGAGGACTAAAATGCAATATGAAATGATTTTAAAAATGAGAGAAAAATATTTTCATGCAATTCAATGTGTTGGTGAAAAAATGCAAAAAGAATGAGTTCAAAATGATTTGTGGATGATGAGAAATAAAATAAACAAGTCATGGTATGCATGTATGAAATAAATTCAAAAAGAAAATAAACAAATTATTATTTCAGATGCTAAAAATAAAATAAAATAATAAAATAAAATTTGGCAAAATTTTATAAAATGCCAAATGTGATTCATGAATTTTCTGGGAATTTTTTAATGCAATTAACTATTTTTAAAAAATGAAAAGGAAAATGCAATGATTAAATAAAAATAAAAATAGAGAAATATGCAAGGGGGTATGTTTAGCAGCCCAAATACGTTGAAAAAGAACATGGGCTAAAGAGGGGGGTGCGAACAGAAGGCCCAAACCACTTAAATCCATCAGCGAAATAAAAAAATAAAAAGGAGAACACGTGGACTTCAGTCAATGCAGAGACTCACACCAGCCATTGGATTCATCTAACGTGCGTCAATAGGTCAACATAGCAATCAAGTAAGCGTGATCAGCCGTTCAGA
Organism: Lathyrus tuberosus; assembly: GCA_022829125.1. Classification (NCBI taxonomy): domain Eukaryota; kingdom Viridiplantae; phylum Streptophyta; class Magnoliopsida; order Fabales; family Fabaceae; genus Lathyrus; species Lathyrus tuberosus. The sequence goes on from JALAZF010000003.1 coordinate 10,675,426, forward strand.
TCTCATGCACACAATAAACAACAAACACACGCACGCACAAAATCAATCATCACACCACATGATCTCACGTGACAAGCACATGATTTTTTAATATGCTGTCAAAATAATATCCCCAGGATGAATCCAACGTCCCAGATTAATTAATAAATAAAGTGATGGATGGTTGTGATTAGAGATGCACGATAATTATCATGGATGTCACACGCACAAACCACAAAATAAAAACAAAAAATTAAAAACGTGGCAACGCATGGGCCATTGGATCAAGGCCATCAACGGTGGAGATTTCGTCTTCTTTGTCCAAACCCTAGCTCGCCGGAGAAAAGGCCAGACGCCGGAGCCCTAGCTCCGGTCGTCTTCTCCGGCCACCTGCAACCAAAACTTCACCAAAACATGCAACCAAATACACTATTCTGACCAGAATTTAATGAGGATTAATAATATCATCTCAAAAATCACAAACAATGCATAAATAAGGAGAATCGAAAGCAACAAGGTTTGGTTCAAAACTTTCAAACTCACGAAACAACCAATCTACCCGTCCAATCTCAAAAATAAATATATCAGAATCATCAGTGAATGTCACACATCATTATACGCATCAAAAAGTTGAGTTCTAAGACCATGAAAAAAATGCACTAACCTGAGATTGTGCAACGTGTACCCTTGCTGTTAGCTTCAAGTGATGGTTGGTTTGTGCTCTATGGATCCCCAGAAAGAAGATTGTGGAAGAACTTTGTGAAAAACCCTTGTGGATTATGAGATTCGAAGCAATGAAGGATTAGGGTTCACACTTGGAAAATCTCCACAATAATAACGTGTTCCCCCTCTCAATAGTGCATGAGTAATCTTAAATACCTAGGGTTATTTCACATCTGATCATTTAGGTCTTAATCACTCCTTGGTTAATGAGTTTTGGGCCTTTTGATAAATTTGCAGAATGTGAAATACACCCTCCTCCATGCATGCACACCCAAGCATTCTATGATGGATCACTTATTGATCAATTGCTAATCACACCTAAATTGAAATTGGGCCTTGAAACATTTTGATTCATGAGTTTTGATGCCTCTTGCAATTTTGAATAATGGGGAATAAGTAATAAATAAGTCATGAAATTTCTTGGTTCAAAGGCCCAAAATTATCCTTATGGATTGCTCTTTGATGTTTAGAATGTGGCTTGAAACAAAGGAATCAATTATAGGTCCATATGTCCCAAAATGCAAAAGTTGTGAAAATGGAACCCTAAAAACCACTTTGCCTTCTTTTGATCATAACTTGAGTTTCACAAATGATATGGAGACCCACTAGTACTTGTTGGAAAGGGGAGAAAAAGATCTTCAACTTTCATGTTGAGGAAAATTCATTTGAAGCTTCCTTGATGATGAAAAGTCCAGTTGAATGTAGTGTAAGAACTTGCCCAAAAAGGAAACTTTCAAATTATAGGTCATTTCCATATTTAGCAACTTGTGTACCAACCCTTGATTCTTGATAAATGGTATGAAACTTGACCCTTGAAGACCATATGAGGATGTGAGACCTTGAAAACTTTGAAGAGAACCTCCAAATTCCACAATTGACTTCCCCTCTCACTGTTGACTTTTCCCCTTTTCCTGATTCCCAATCCATTGGCCAATTGAACTTCTCTTGAACTAAACTGATGGACAATCTTCCTTTCCTAGATACTCAGGGACCCAAGGAATACCATGGAATCAAGTCTTGCCTAAAAAATCAGAAATAAACTGACTTTATAGCAAACCCTAATTTTGGTACCCTCAGTCTAGGAGGAAATAACACAGTCTCCAAATCCAAATTCCTCTGAATATGATGTGTATCCTCTCCAACAAAGATAAGATATGCCATTTGGTGATGATAAAAACCCAAGGAGCTTTCCCATTGGAGCAATAACCCAAGAATCTCAAAACCCTAATCTCTGCACTGGTTAGGAGAGAGTGATCCACTTGAGCTCTCTTGGACAACATAAGGACTCTTGCTTGAAGAATATCTTCTCCTCTTGAACTGCCTCAGGCACCTTGAACCCATGCTAAGAACCAATGATATGCACACATGCTAATGCAAAAATGAAGTGAAACATAAGCCAGCTAGTACTGGAGAGGGCTCAGTCCATGCCACCTTGGTGCATCCATTAAATGCTCCAATCCAAAATTGGAGTCTTGTCCCTCTTTTAGGGATTTCTAGGTTTGGCATGCTATTTTTGGTTCCAAAGACTTGGGAGGCTTGGGATCATAGTTGGTTCCTCCTTGGTCCCCCCTTGAGGTGTTCAGATGGATAGGGTTGCTTGGAATTTCACAAATTTGGTAAATCGAGGAAAACTCCAAAATCTGCCTTGCTTTGGCAGTTTTCAGCAAGGCATATTGCCATTATCATATCTCATGGTTCAAGTTGAGTTTGGTGATGTTCTTGGCCATTTTGGAAAGCCCTCATATGATACAATAACTGTTTGATCATAATTAATTTTGATACTTTTTGAATCCAAGTGAAAAATGCCCCTACATTTGGAAAAAAGTGAAGGCAAATTTTAACTTAGTGAAAATTTCACTAAGTGTTGGAAAAAGTGGCATTTCATGTTTTCAGCCATTTTGATCATTCCATAACTCAAAATCTATAATGAATTGGAATGAGGTGTAGTTGAAGCTTTTGTAGAGGGCCATGAGAGCTACAAATCCAGCTTTGGATGGAAAAAAATGGCCTTGTGGTTTAGGAGTTATGATCCTCCAAAGTTGGTACCCTAACTACTTTATTCCATAACTTAGAAAATTTTCTAAGTTTTTATGGTTACCCCTTTTACAAGTTATCCCACTTTTCTTGAATTTTTTTTTTATGAATGATGATTCAAATCACACATTAACATCATTTTAGGGTTAAAAACTCATTTTTGTGAAAAATCTCAAAAAGTCAAAGTTGACTTTTTTGCACAGTTGACTTTTTGTCAGATGAATTCCAAACTGTGCGATCCTCTATGAAATCAAGTCCTTGACCTAAATCAAACTTGATGGATTGATTTCATTGGTGTTATAGGGTGTATTGAATCATGTCCTAGGGTTTGGGAGCATGTCTTGGTCAAAAGTCAAAGGTACAATTGACTTCTCTCGCGAAACCCTAACTGTGGTTCAGATGAAATTGAAACTTGTTGCTCAAGCTTCTTGGATTAATCCATTGTTGCAAATGGATTAATGTGGTTTATTAGAAACCCTCAAATCCTCTATTGAGGTCTTGGCTCAAGTTTTGTCCCAAAAGTCAACTTAGGGGTGAATTAGGTCAAGAAACCCTAATTCTTGATTTTTTATGAGTGCATCCCCTGAGGCAAAATTGACTTGATGATTGGGTTTATGATGTCCCTTGGAGCATCATAGGTTATGCTTTGAAGTATTGGCTCATGCCCAGAGGAAAAATTCTATCTGGAGGCCTTAGTCGACCAAAACCCTAATTTGGTGACACTGGCAATCTCGAGGCTTAATCCACCTAGAAGGGAGCAGCCTTGTGCTTAATCCTTGAAGTGGGAGTCCTCTTGATCCTTTGTGGATGTTTGAGAGGTTTAGACAAGTTGAAGATCATGTCATCCCTTGATTGATCCTTTGTCTAAGAGCTCTGAGAGGGCTTGAAACCCTAATTCTGATGGCAGTGAATGCTCACCCATCTTTGGGGAGAATAATGAGGCATAATGGTACACCCATATTGTGGTGATGATTTGCACAATGATGGGAAATCTTAGTGGTCAAAATTTGGGGCATGACACATAGTTATGAACTGACTAAATAAAAATAGCAACGTATCTGCTCAACCCTATATCTGTTCACTCTCTCATAAGCAATATGTTCTCTGTTATGACTTCACGCAAGTAATCAAGTACCACTCACAAGTATGTATTTATTATAAGTTTTTGACTTCAGTCAAAAAGTAAATAAAGAAATCGTATGCTTGATCCTTTGGTTTTCCCTAGATTAAAAGACTGTTATACTTTGTGCTTGTTGTAGTACCCCAAAATTTGCCCTACCTTTTTCTGGCTTTCGCTCCGCGTTCTCATTTGCATTTTCATTAGGTCATACTCATTCATTCATTTGCATTGGGCTCTTAAGACATGGGATCGAAAAGGAATTTTCTTATTATCAGTGTTTGCCCTATTCAGGGGTGATTCAGCAGGCCATCAGTGTACATCAAGAGCCTAGGGTTTTCCTATTTTAGAGGATTCAGCAAAGGCGTTGGGTCAGGTTTTCTTAGGTGTGATCGGAGTTTGGTTCCTTCTCTATTCAGGACATTTATTTCATCAGTGTGCATTCAAGGTGAATCAAGGTTCCTCATTCACGGTTGAAGGTGTGGACAGTCGTCAACTGAAAATCATTGATGTGGAGCCATTAAGGACACGAGTTTGTATTGGATCTGAAGCTTGATGTTGATTGAATGTGTTGAGATTAATCAGGTGACTTACTTGGAATTCAAGATACATGGATACTTGTTGTTAACCCATAACCATTCTAATACCATTTCCATAAATTCCAAATTCCACTTATAATCCACTTTTAAATCCATTAATATCCAAATATCCATTTCTTAACCCACATTTTATTTCAAACCATTTTACCTACATTTTCAAATCCATTTCAACTCCATCTCATTAACCCATATCCAATTTAGACCACTTAAATATCCATGTTTCCAAACCATTTTTGAAATCCATTGTCATTCCAAGTATCCACATCCAAAACCTATAACCATGTTGGATATCCATTTTATTCAATTTTAGTTCAAATCCAAACATCTAATCTATATTCCATATCCATGTTGTTCAACTTTGAAAATCATTTTAAATCCAATCCAAATTAACCATTTTCAATTCCAATTATCCAAATCCAATGTCCGTATATTTTTAACCAAAAATCCACATCCATTTCTATAATCATCCTTTCATCCGCATTAAACCCATTTTCAAAGTTCATATCCTTTGTGATCTAAGATCTATGGTTAAATCAATGTTGGTGTTGTTGAGCTTGAGGTATACCATTGACCATACAGTAGAGGTACCTCGCAGAGCAAGAGAGTTGAATAAGATGCAGGGTGCCAAAAGGTTGTATAATTATTCGCGATAAGTGATCAATAGTGAGGTCTATAAGAAAGTTCTTGCCAGCATTGCACTGGGATGCAGTGACCAAATCTAATGGGGAGCGAGATTCAAATCAAGGGAGGATGATGCAGTGTCAATATTTTAGAAGAAGATGTGGCTGAAAATTGAGAGCATCCGGGTTTCAAAAAAATAATATCGTCACACTACAGACACAGTCCTAGCCATTTCACGTGAAGCTTAAAACACTAGCACCAGAGTGATAATTGAGCACATCATTGCAAAAATTTCCTTTCGTGTCTTCTAGGTGTTCTCCTTTATGTTGTTCCTCTCCTCTACAATACAGGCGTGAGTTACAATTAAAGCTTATCCTGAAGCATCTTTTTTGAACTTATTTGATTTTGAGCAGTCACCCTGTTATTGTGATTAAGAAAATTATAAGTCTGAGACAACAATAGTTTACATTGTCGGTCATAGAAGTTAACTTCTGCCCATATTAACGGCAAAGATACGTATGGCAACTCCATTCACAGACGCCTTCATCTTGCTGGAAGTGAAAGAGTGGAGCCAAGTTACCTTCTTACACTTTTCGTTCCAAGGAGAGTAAGCCTAGAAGGTTCAAGAATTAAAAAAGCATACTGGCTGATGTAAACAAAACTTTACAGTTTGAGTATATGTCTCAACAGAAATACCATCCACAACAAAAATACAGAGTAGCAGACGGGAGAAGCATCAGAAGCATCATAAGTTCAGTAAATTTACAGAAAAATTGAAAGGAGAATTGCAATAACAGAAAAATCCAAAATAAATTCCACAACATTTATTTGACTCCAACAAACAGCTCACACCAGAAATTATAGCAGCAGTTCCGAAAATATAATACATAGCAGTTTAGAGGAAGATACCAGAAGAATTGGACAAAACTAACTTCAACAGAAATAACAGAACCTCTAACTTCTCTAACAAGTTCTAACCAACTCTAACTGAATTTCACCTGTAAATACCAAAATACCCCTCCCTGGATTCTCTATAAAACCGACACTACCTTCATTCTTCATTTTCTCTCTTCTTGATTCTGCACCATTTCTCAATCTCTCCATCTTTTCTCTTCATCTTCTTCTTCATTCGACACGGTCCTTCAACCATTCTTTACCCATCTTCATCTTCTCCAACCTTCTGCTAATTCCTCCATTTTTAATTCATCAACAAATTCCATCACAGAAATTCAGAAAAGAGCTTCTTCATCACCACGATTCACCTTCATCACCTTCAATCTCTCTGCTCTGATTCTCCTTCAACAATTCCTCCAATCTTCATCTTCTTCAACCACTTTTCTGCAACTTCATCCATTTCTCTCCATCAAAAAAACTTCAAGCGTGGCAATGTCAAAGAAACCTGCAACGAATTCTTCCACATCAACCTCCAAATCAATTCTGTAACAAACTTCTGATACACAAAACCTGCAGAAATCACACTCAAACTTTTCATCAATCATCGACCTGTAAATCGAAAACAACAACATCAATTCACGACGAGTTCAGATTCGAGGCAAAAATCAACAACAGCAACTTCACGCAACGCTCAAGGAAAGTAGAAAAATTGAAAGATTACAGAAGAAGAAGACTATTATCTCACCTCTGGTTTTCTATTTTCCTTAGCCGATTTGAAGACGCACCGGACGGTTCTCCGGTAGGTACGTCATCTTGATCCAAAATCCGATTTCGCACTTTATTTGTATTGTTCGTAGATGTTTATCCGCGTGAGATAGTGTCGAAACTCGTTTGAGAGTGAGGATTGGCGGTGGTACGTTGGACGGCGGTGAGGAAAGTTTGAGGGAACCGAAGCCGTGTTTAGCGGAATGTTAAACGCGAGAGCAATACGAATATTTTCGCGTAGTTTGAGTTTTGGTTGGTTTCTCTGTTACGAACTCTCGAGTGAGGTTGATGTCACAGCGAAGAGAAGGGAGACGGCGAGGGTTGAGAGCGGCGAGATTGGGAAGAAGGAGAGAGTGAGAGGGTTTGAGACAGAAGATGTTTCATTTTCCGGCATGGTTTTCCGGCGGAGTTTGGAGAAGGAGAGGGACGAAGTTGGGAGGTTGAAGGAGACGGCGGATGAGTGTGGTTTGCTGAGGTTCATGTGAACTCCTTCTTGCTATTTAGGTTAATAAGGTAGTTGGACCGGGTTTTTTAAGCCCAACTTTTCTTTTCTTTCCATACCCTCCTAAATTCACAAATACACCCCCTGTGGCTTCATCTGGGCCTTAAGCACATTTATTTTCTTTTAGCACCTTTTCGTTTTGCTGACCACACCTGCGGCGGTAAGTAGAGAAGCTTTTGAGCCCCAGGCCACAGGCCCATGCGCCTAATTGTTGTTTGCACTCCCTAAAACGCTATCCACGCCCTCCTGGAATAACAGTAAGCCAATGGGCCAAGGCTCTAGGCCCAACGCCTGGACTGTTTTGTCCACCTCCTAGAATGTTGCTGCACCCTTCCTTTTTTTAATTGGATTTAGTTTTATTTTCAAATTAATCTCACCTTTTAATTAGAAAATAAATAATAATCTTGAATTTAGTTAATTGGAGTTTTATTAGATTTTAGAAATTAGATTTTTTATTAGAGAACTAGAATTTAATCTTGGTTGAGATGGTAATTCCTAATTCTAATTTTGGTTAACTCATTTTGGTAGTTAGATTTAATTTTCGAATTTGATTAGTTAGAATTAGATTTTAATTAGAATTTCATTTAGATTTTAATATTAGTTTTTCTTTAGAACTAATTTTCCTTAGAATTAGTTTATAGTCTTAACCTTGGAATTTGATTAGTTTTTAATTAGAAATTAATTGGAATCAATTTTAGGATTAATATTAGTTTTAATTCTAGATTTAACTTTAGGATTAATGTTTTTAGATTTAGTTTAGAATCGACTTGAACTAATTCTAGATTCAACTTTAGATTTAATCTCAATTTAACTTTTTTTACTTAGAATTTAACTTTCTTTTCTTAGTTAGCCTTTTAATTCTAACTTTGATTAATTTCCTTATTTCCTTCACTTTTGCTTTCATATACATTTGCTTTGCTAACATTTTCAGGGGCTATTGGTAAGTCATGTGTGTGGGTATGCACCCACATACAATCTTTTCCTTTATCTCTTTTTAGCTTTCAAACTTGTGATTATGCTAAGCATTTATATGCTTTCCTTGAATAATTCCTTCTTCATCCCCCTTTAAGATCAACTTAACTTCCATTTTGGAAGTAAGTTGCTTCTTTCGCTCTTCTTCTTCTTTCTTTTAGAAGTAGGTTTCTTAAACCCCATTAACCATAGGATCTCCAAGCATGCTAACACTAGGGTGTGTCTTAGTTTCCCCTTAGTTTTCACCTTTACCCCTCTTTTGAGTCTCTTCTCTCTCACCTTATAATAAAAGTAAAAAACACTTAATAAAGGCATAACAAATATTGTATTTAGGCCTTTCATGTGGGAACAAGGAGGTGAGGGGTCTTCTCTCATTTCTTTGGGAATGTTTAGAATACGTTATGTCTGGGGACGATGTACGAGGCATTCAATCCTGAAATTCTGGTATCAGACGTGTGATGTTAAGGTGCGATGTCACAACAACACACTCTGCACAATGGACAGCAATAACAGTAACAAAGCAACACAAAGGATTGTTCACCCAATTCGGTCTAACTACCTACGTCTGGGGGCTACCAAGCCAGGGATGAAATTCACTACTTGTAGAATTAATTTACAGACTCAACAACCCAGTTGACAATCTCCTAAACTTAATTCCTACTAGTGACTTTCTACCTAAGAACCCACTTAGATATGAGAACACTACTCAATCCCTAAAACACTCAAAGAACAACCTCTTTGAGAAACCTTGATCTTGCTTCCTAGCTTCGATCAAGTCACGCAACTCTCTTTGCTTTACAGCTTTAGAGAGGACAGATCACCAATTCACCCTTGAATGGTTTACTCACAATTCGTACAAATATCTAAGACACTCAGCCTCCGCTCTTGATCTTCAATCTGTACTTTTTCCTTTGGTCTTGTGCGCTTTATATAGCATCCTGAATTGGGCTTGGACTTGTCACAATATTTGATCAGATTTGTTAATTAAAACTGAATCTTCAAAACAGATTTTATCCTCAAAATCTTTTTAAATCTTCAACCTTTTAATTCTCCAACAGACCTGCAATCAAATCTCCCATGTAACAGAAAATATCTATCCCAAGATATTCTCATCCAATGAGTCAACCACTTTCCATAATTCCAGCTAACACGCGTGCCCTAATAACATCACAAAACCTGATGTTATTAATTCTGCAGATCTAATGTTACAACATCGCCATGTGACATCAGACATCCACTTAAACAACTTAACACATCCCAGTGTTAAGCACAATGTTGTGACATCAAGCCCATGACATCAAACATTGTTAACCTTCACAACTTAGTACAGCCCAGTACTAAGACTCAATGTTGCAACATCAACACCATGACATCACCATTGAACACCTTGTTGTTTTACCAAAATTCCAGCCAATCCAGGAACTTACAATCTTCCCCTTTGGCTAATTTTGGCTAAAACACCCTCTGAACCCTCAGAGTCTTCAGTTCAGTAATTTGAAATCTTCATCAGCAGCAGTTTGACAATCTTCATAGTCTTCATCACTTGATCTGCTGCAGCACCATCTTCATTATTGACAACAGCCAATTGGTGCTCCCCCTCAAAAACATGAACCAGCATCACAGCTGTTCAATAGCTCACAATGTGCAACACTTCTCCCCCTTGATGTCTGCTTGGCTGCACTCTTCAAATGCTATGATATCTTCACTAGCAGCTCAGTCTAAACTCCCCCTCAATAACTGCACTTCTGCATCACAACTAGCAGCTCTCCTTGTCATTTTGACTGACTATTTCTCCCCCTTTTTAGCCACAATTGGACAAACCTCAACAAGTAAGTCCTATGACACCCTGTACAAAACCATACTTCTTCTGTCATGATTAACAAATGCTCTAGATTCATTTTGGTACCACTGTCCCTTTTTCCACAGACAGTCATTCCCTATCATAACCTTCATCTTCAGACTTCCTGATCAACTTCAGTCTTCTCTACATTCTCCATCCAAGGCAAACCTTCTACTTTATCATTCTCCCGTATGACTATGCAGATGCTCCTTAGATATAATGTAAGCACTAAACTTCAGATCCAGAACAAAGACATCCTTCACCAAGGATACTCTTGACACTCTTGACACCAGGGTAATACATATGTTCCACTACTGGATTTACTATCAGCAAAATAATCCAAACTCAACACTGTGTCACAAACTCCACAAATTCTCAGCTTACTTAAAAGCTTTACTGAGATCCAGTCTCTTCAAAAGATCACAATTCCTCTATCCTTACATCCACCAGTAGTTGTTGAAACTGGTGAGGTCTTCAAAAACAGTAGTCATGCTTTGCCAGAACAAACTACTAACCACTTGACCATAATCTCCACCTCTTCTGACCAGAAATGCTAGAGCATCCAACTCCGCATATCCAATCTTAATCATCTTCCAGATATAACCACCAGCACACATGATGATATAACATCTTTTGGGACATCAACTTCTCATCAGGACTCATTGCACTAAGAAGTCCTTCAAGAAGCTCCCAAAAACCACATTCAGAGCGGCTTATTCAGGTTAACATACACACCTGAATACCACAAGTTTCCACACCCTCTCTGAACCATATCCTAGCAAACTCAACCATATCCAGAGTATCTATACCAAATTCTTTTTCCATAACATACTTCCACCATTTTATGAAAAGCTCAGGAATGTTATCTAGTATAGCCTTTTGAATTTTCTCAGAAGTTCTAACAACAACGACTTCCTTCATTTGAGAGATATCCTGGACATTATCATCAGACTTATCTCTGATCTTCCTATTTCTGGAAGAGATGAACACTTTACTCCTGGATTTTATAGTACCATCCACATAGATCTTCTGCTTATCAGTTCTCATCTTTGGAGGTGACTCAATAGCTTTCCTCTTCCTTGATTTCAGCCGTTTAGCAACCCTATGAACCACTTTTGCAATTAGTTCATCATCACTCTTCTTTATTTTAAGGCTAGAAGTACCTTTCTTGACTTGAGATGTTTAAACATCAGCTCTAACATCTGCATCTTCTAACCTAAGGATTGTCAACTTGTGAAATTTTTCTTCTGAACTATAGGAGTCATTAGTCAGGTTGTCGTCTTTCTTGGCCTTGCAAGTATTCAGCTCCCAACACTTCTTAAGGTCACAACTTTTGATCCTTCCATCAGCATTGTTGACTCCTTCATCTTGCTCACATAACTGACTACTCAAGTTGGCTTTTAACACATCATCAATCTTAGGAGTAACCGCACCATAAGTCATTAGCCCAGATTGACTTTTCACCATACTTTCACACTTGATGTCACCATCTGATGTTACAGCATCATCACTAGATAAGCTGTCCACTTGAGGTATCCACTGATAGCAATTATCTTTGGATCTTACTCCCTTCATCACTACCTCATTCTGCTCATCAGCTACCACACATTCATGCTTAGTGTAGTTTACCTTGTAACCTCCATCACACAACTGGCTTATGCTGATCAAATTTACATTTAAACCACTGACAAACAGAACATTGTCAAGTTCAGGTCTACCATCACCTTTCACTTTCCCAACTCCTGCAACAACACCTTTTTCTCCATTGCCAAACATAACCTCATGAGAGGGACAATGACTGACTTCAGCAAACATGGTTCTACATCCAGACATGTGTTTGGAACACCCACTGTCAAAATACCATGTTCCTTCTTTAAACTCTTTGTCAGCCATGTGAGCCAATAAACATTTCACCTTCTCCTTAGGTACCCATTGTTTAACAATTTTGGGCCTATACTCTCTCCATCTATTTTGAGTCTGAGGGTATCCATGCAGCTTGTAGCAAGAGTACTGCATATGTCTAAACCTTCCACAATAAAAACATCTCACCCTTTCATCTCTGAATCTTCTGCCAGGATGAGATTGCTTAGGCTTCCATCCATAATGTGATCTCCTCCTACCATAACTGGCCTGCCTCCTATTATGCTGGTATCTTCTTCCATAAGAAGGCTGAGAATGTTGTTTCCTGGATTGTCTCCCATGATGGTGTGGCTTTCTTCTTCCATATACAAGAGGAACAACATTGGTGTAACCATACCCCTGATGTTGAGACACCTGATGTGACATGTGCTGTTTGAACTGAGCAGCTTGCATGCTCTTGTGGTATTGTGGGGGCATATACTGACTAGCTCCTTGGGGCTGCTTTCTTTTCTGATTAGGAGCAGTCCTCTTCTCAATCTTCTTAGGTTGTGAAACATCAGCTGTCTTAGGTGTATGATCCTGCTTCTTTGGCTGATGTTGAGACAAAAGTTGTGACTCTCCCTTCTTTGAACCTCAAGTGCTTTCTTCTAAAGTTCCCTTATCCTCAGCCACATAACCTATCCCAGCTTTATCTCCAGCAGCTTTTTCTGTCTGAAGGATCTTATCCAGTATGTCTGTTCCACAGTTCAGCATCCTAACAGACTTGGTCATTTGATCAAGGTGAGCTCTAACTAGTACAACTTCATTTTCCAGATAAGCTTTTTCATTCTCAAGCTGAGCAATCTGTTGCTTGTGGCACTTGTTTTCTTGACAAATCTCAGCACTTTTTAAACACAGCTCTTGATAAGTAGATGCTAACTCCTCATAAGTTATTTCTCCATCACTAGAATCATCATCAGAATCAACAGCTCCTGTTAATGCTCTAACATGCTTTGCTGACTCACCTTCACTTTCACTATCAGAGTCAGACCAAGAAACTGTCATGCCCTTCTTCTGCTTCTTCAAGAATGTGGGACATTCTTTCTTGACATGTCCATAACCTTCACATTCAAAGCACTGAACTCCTTTATCTTGGGCATTCTTCTCTTCATCCTTCTCTTTTGACTTGCTGATGTCAGAAGAGATGTTCTCGACATTAGGCCTGGAGTTATTGTTCATCCTCTTGAACACCTTGTTGAACTGTCTTCCCAACATAATAATGGCTTGAGATAGATCTTCTTGAGAATCATCATCTGTACCTTTCTTAGCTTCTGCAGGAGTGGAGACCAAGGCTATACTTTTGGGCTTCTTTTCTGGTTCTTCCTCATTCAAACCAAGCTCAAAAGTTTGAAGAGATCCAATGAGCTCATCAACCCTCATCTTGCTGATGTCTTGAGCTTCTTCAATTGCAGTCACCTTCATCTTGTACCTCTTCGGAAGGGACCTAAGGATTTTCCTTACAAGCTTTTCCTCTGACATCTTTTCACCAAGAGCACTGGATGCATTAGCCAGCTCAAGAACACTCATGTGGAAGTCATGGATAGTCTCATCTTCCTTCATCTTCAGACTTTCAAACTTCGATGTTAGAAGCTGAAGTCTTGACATCTTCACTCTGGATGTTCCTTCATGTGTAGCCTTCAAAATATCCCATGCAACCTTAGCAGCTTCACATGAGTTGATCAACCTGAATATGTTCTTGTCAACTCCATTGAAGATAGCATTTAGGGCTTTTGAATTTCCAAGGGCAAGCTCATCTTCTTCCTTGGTCCATTCTTCTTCAGGTTTCAGCCTTGAGATGCCTTCTTTATCTTTGCCAGCGTCATCTTTCTCACACACAACAGGAGCTTTTCACTCTTTAATAACAGCCTTCCAAGCCCTGCTGTCCAAGGATTTTAAGAAGGTGGTCATCCTTGGTTTCCAATAGTCCTAATTGGATCCATCCAAAATAGGGGGTCTGTTGATGAATCCTCCAACTTCTTTGTCCATCTTTACACCAGAAAGTAACTTCCCTAGATCTCACCCAAAGACAGACAGGATGTCTGCTCTGATACCAATTGAAATTCTGGTATCAGACGTGTGATGTTAAAGTGCGATGTCACAACAACACACTCTGCACAATGGACAACAATAACAGTAACAAAGTAACACAAAGGATTGTTCACCCAGTTCGGTCTAACTACCTATGTCTGGGGGCTACCAAGCCAGGGATGAAATTCACTACTTGTAGAATTAATTTACAGACTCAACAACCCAGTTGACAATCTCCTAAACTTAATTCCTACTAGTGACTTTCTACCTAAGAACCCACTTAGATATGAGAACACTACTCAATCCCTAAAACACTCAAAGAACAACCTCTTTGAGAAACCTTGATCTTGCTTCCTAGCTTCGATCAAGTCACACAACTCTCTTTGCTTTACAGCTTTAGAGAGGACAGATCACCAATTCACCCTTGAATCGTTTACTCACAATTCGTACAAATATCTAAGACACTCAGCCTCTGCTCTTGATCTTCAATCTGTACATTTTCCTTTGGTCTTGTGCGCTTTATATAGCATCCTGAATTGGGCTTGGACTTGTCACAATATTTGATCAGATTTGTTAATTAAAACTGAATCTTCAAAACAGATTTTATCCTCAAAATATTTTTAAATCTTCAACCTTTTAATTCTCCAACAGACCTGCAATCAAATCTCCCATGTAACAGAAAATATCTATCCCAAGATATTCCCATCCAATGAGTCAACCACTCTCCACAATTCCAGCTAACACGCATGCCCTAATAACATCACAAAACCTGATGTTATTAATTCTGCAGATCTAATGTTACAACATCACCATGTGACATCAGACATCCACTTAAACAACTTAACACAGCCCAGTGTTAAGCACAATGTTGTGACATCAAGCCCATGACATCAAACATTGTTAACCTTCACAACTTAGTACAGCCCAGTACTAAGACTCAATGTTGCAACATCAACACCATGACATCACCATTGAACACCTTGTTGTTTTACCAAAATTCCAGCCAATCCAGGAACTTACAAATCCTACATGAGGGACTTAAATACAGTACATGTTACTAAACACCGATAATCAAAAACACTTCTTTCTTAAAAGACAAAACCAAACAAATCAATTCACTTATCATCTCTTCACTCCTTCCTTAAGGAGTCGTCCGGTCCGTCCTATCGCAAACAGGTAACGCCTAAGTCTCCATACAGCGAGCTGCAACACCTAACTGCTGGGACGCGCACTCTGACGTTTCCACTAAAAAACACAAACAAAGTCATCCCTAGTGAGGGGAACTACGTCGCTCTGATTCTCATGCTCCCGATGAGATACGTAGGCGGTGGGGTAGGGCCCATGCGAGCACTTCTTTTATTTTCCCTACATTTGTGTCTCTTTCTCTCTCCCTTCCTTTTTCGGTTCTCCAGTTAGCAGTCCCTTTTCCTTTCCAGTAGCAGTGGAGCTCCAGTTGAGGACACCCTTTGATCGAGACAAGCAAGCGTGGATCCCATCAGATACGATGGACGCATGAGGTGCTAATACCTTCCTCGCGCGTAACCGACTCTCGAACCCAGTTCTCTTGGTCGCAAGACCATGCTTTTCCTTTCCCTCAGGTTTATGCAGTGTTTCCTTTCCCTCTCTTGGGATAAATACACATTGCTGGCGACTCTGTTTCGGTGCCACTTTCGCGTTTGTACTTGGATGAAAATCCCGGGAGCGACAGCTGGCGACTCTGCTGGGGACATGTTGACCTCTTGCTGGTCCATCCCTTTTGCGAGTAAATCCTAGCGCTTGTCTATTTTCTTTCATTGGGTGTTTACTGTTGTGCTGTATTTACTATTTTACTGTATAGTTATTTATTGTATTACTATATATTACTGTATTTACTGCATTTTAGCATTTTCATTTCATATGCTACATTATGCTATACTGGACTGTGCTGTTGTCTGTTTGGCGGGATGGGATTTTTGAGAGATAAGCCCACTACCCAGGTTTGAGTACACACATAGGTATTAGAGTGGATAGTCGTGACGCTTGCGTGGTGGTGACCATGTATTGTTGTTCATGAGACCCACAACCAGATGTGGTTCTATCGAGAGCTTTCTGCTACTGCATGTTATGCAGGCCAGTAGTTATTCTCTTGAGGAATCGTCGACTCTGGTGACCATTCCCGAGGACTCAGTTGCGGCACTCCTCCTGAGGTGTGACAGTGGCAGACCACGTTCTGTGGCAAACCCATTGCACATTCTCGATCCGAGGACCCAATGCTGGGAACTCGCTATAGGATATCCTTTTTAAGAGAGAATCAGTGGAGCCACTCCTCGATTGGCGATAGTACTGTACCCCGAGGGATGAATGTACTATTGCTTCTTGACCCCAGTGCCAAAAGCTGAGGACCTTTCGTTGTGGAGAATCAGTTGAGGCCTCCTCGATTGATGATGATGCCAAACCAGAAATGGTGAACGTATCATCATTTCTCGACTTGAGAGCCCGGGATACTGAACTTTCTAGTACCCACGTGTGAGAGGGGCGGGTTGTTTACAGGTTTGCAGGTAACCGTGACCTTCAACATATCCGGTATTCTGGATTTCCTATCAGTGTGGACTTATCAGCCTGGTATTCTGGTATTTTGATCATCCGGTATTCTGGTTATTCTGGTATTCTCTTCAGAACAGACTCATGAACTTGTTCAGTTATTAGCACAGCAAAATGATTATTCAGATTATATGGAAACTTTGATCCCATGTCTTATTGCATTCATAACATTGCATTTTCATAATCATTTGCATAACAGGTGTTCGAGGCTTGGTTATTCTTATCCTGGTCTGGTTTTTCTTCGGAGTTTCAGATTTAACTACTCAAGTCATTCGGAAGTTGGCCATGGATCTGGTTCAAGCAGAGTTGAGGTTAATGCGAAGCCAAATGGGGGAGTTTATGTGGGACATGCAAGCTCTGATTCAAGACCAGAAAGTGCTGAAGGAAGAGGTCAACCAACTGAAGACTCAGATGAGTCTGGTTATGGAAGTCGTGAGAAATGTGCTAAAAAAGAATGATGATCCCATGCCTGTGGCTACAACGGAAATTGTCATTCCACAATTGCCTATAAAATCTATCCCAAGGAGTGATTTACCTCACAGATTTTCTGCACAACATGGGGTTCCAGAATTTCCTCATCAGCAGTTACCTCTCGTTTCCCAAGACAACCCCAAGGCTAAGAAGTACCCACCAAAGTCGAAGAAAGCTGACAGAATCTATGATCCGATTCCTATGTCTTATGCTCAGCTGTTGAGGTATCTACTTCAGCTCTAATTGGTTGAACTTCGGACAATAAATCCTCCTCGTGGAAAGCTCCCATTCGATTATGAGGCAAATGCACATTGCAATTTTCACTCTGGTGCGCTGGGGCATAATGTGGAAAAATGTAAAGCCTTTCATCATGTGGTCCAGGATCTGATTGACTTGAAAGCAATTGAATTCACGTCGGGCGGTGTAAGCGTACAAGGTGGTCCTACTGCTGTTGCTGAAAAAGAAGTGGATATCCCTGTTGTCTCTCCTAAAGCTACATCAATTCAGGGGCATTTCTTGCAACCTATGGTTTCGGAATCTTCTAGTCCTCGTTTGTTGCCTACTCTTAAGCCAAGTTTGTGGAAGAAAGCACCCGAACGAGAAGAGGGCACAAGTCGATATCGACAACAAACTAGCTCCCAGAGGAGACACCAAAGACCCAGAAGGCAGGAGAGAAAGTTTGATCCCATTACTATTCCTTACAGTTACTTGCTCGATCGTTTACTTCAAGACTCTTTGATTCAGCTAGAGAAGGCTGCTCCTGTTCCATTTCCCCTTCCTCCAAGTTATGACAAGAGTGTTAGATGCGAGTACCACTCAGGGACACAGGGGCATATCCTTGAAGAGTGTAAGGTGTTCAGGCATAAGGTGCAAGATCTCATTGACGCTGGACTTATCATTTTCACTGAAGACGGTCTGTATGTTAACTGAAGCTTCTCAAGTGAGCACTTGAGACCGTAAAGACATCTCCTGAAGCAATCAGTTCAGTCGGAGCCAAGCCTCCTCAGCAATGGCGAATATCAATTTTCTTTACTGCATTTTCATTTGTAATTTTCATTACTGGTTAATGTTTGCATGTAATAAACTCGTTTGTTCTTGAATGATGATTTTAATGCAATAAATATTGTTTTTCTCAAAAAGTTCATTCGTATTCACTCATTTAATGTTTGTATGCACTGCAATATTAACTGTCTTGTTTAAACTCTTGGAGGGAGGATGATGAGATAAAAACGCAAAATCTTTGGTTGTATGCTTTTGGATAAAACCCTGTTGAGGATTTACAGGCATTGTTTCAAATTCCTAAACACCGGAGATATAAGGGAGTGAAACCTTCGTCAAAACCCCGTTGAGCCTAGAAGCTGGAGTTTCTTTCTGAAAATGAAAAAACCTCAATCTTAACCTAGGGCAGGGTAGGTGTCAGTTAAGTTGACTAAGCGTTCAAATTTCAAAAGAAATGTGCATCTAAGGATCAATTACACCTATGGTTATCCCTCACCAACCGAAGAGTGAGACGGTCACAACCCTTTACAAGTCAAGACAAACCAGTGTCACACGATTTGTTCAAAAAAAAAAAGAGAATAAAAAAAAAAGGAAAAAGCCCGCTAAGTCGAAACTTGAAAACAAGTGACTTAGGCAAAAGTAGGGCATCCCGCTGGACTTCAAAATCGAAAAATTCAAAAAAGAATCAGTCCAGGCAAAAATCAGGGAAATAAAAAAAAAACAAAAGAACGAAAAAATGAAAAGGATTACAAAAGAAAATTCCTCGAGGAAAGAACAAGCGTGTGACCACAGACACCAAAGACAAAAAGGGGTGAATGCCACTCTGTAAACCGTGTGGGTTCCTTAACCATCCTCATACCGTTCATAACCTTTCGAAAGGTGAACGCTTGTGTCAAGTTAGCTGAACGTAGGATTGGAGAACATCAAGGAGAATGGGTGGGTACAAACAAAGTTTTGAGTAATAAATCCTTTCTTTCTTAAACCGCGAACCAGGCCACGTTACAACCTCAAAAGTCCTAATTGAAACAGGGTTTATTTTGAAGGCGTATTTCAATAAGATAACGTTCCTGACTCCCATGAGTTGTGCTAAAAGACCTTGGTTGGTATTGCATGTGCATGCTATTTTCCATTTAAAATATTTGTATTGCACCTTAACCAGTGACTCGTTCACAGGTATTGGCGATATCTTTTCAGAAAAAAAACTTCGAGATTAATATATGTGTTGCATTATAATTTTCATTCTTGGAATAAATATTTTCTGCTTGCTTACATGTATTTGACACCAGTAAGGCTTACACAGTGAACATCAGTCGAGAATTTTGATCACGCCAAAGTGAGACGCTTGAAAACTCTGGGGATGAGTGTGACAGGGGATGTGTCATCAAGTGATTATGTTGGGTGTGTGCTTTCACGGCAATTCGTGCTAAGAAGTTGTCAATCCGGGGCAGTTACATTGTGAAGTATCTCTGCAGTTTGGTTAATCTGGGGCAACTATGTTAAGAATCTGGGGCAATCAAGTCGAGATTCAATAAATCTCTCAAAGATCAGTTAAAGGTACTCCTTCACAGATCAGCCAAGCAGGGGCACAAATCATTTCAAAGCTGGGGCAGACCACTCCAAAAGCACAAAAAGTTATTCTCTCCGGAGAACGGTAAATCACGGTCTGGGGCAATATATGTTGGATCTTCACGAGACATCCTGAAGACATGTCCATTCACAGGTTCCTGTATGGGTTTCTGCTTCATCTGGACACCTCTTCTGGGTCATATCACGTCTGCAGGGTCCATGTTGATAGCTGACACGTGATGACCCCAGTAGAGTCTCTCTCCCTAGCAGAGATAGCTGGAGTTTTATCACTCAGCAGAGCATTATGAAGATTGTGAATTATTCTCCTCAGCAAGAGTTCATGAGTTCGCTCTCCCCTAGCCAGGTTAGTGAAGTTTGTGTCTCGTCAGCAAGGGTTCATATTCCCGTACAGGATAAGAGTGTTGGATTTATGCTTCCTCAGTTTGCGGTAAAGTTGTTCCCATCTCCCCAACAGAGTAAGGGTAAGAGACGAGCATCAAATAGAGGAGTAAGTCTGATCTTGTTCCCTAGCAGAGTTGATATCATCAATCATTGTCCCCCAAGCATATTTTTGGGTGGTGGTTAGTGTTCCCCAGCAAGTCAAAGGTCGATTTTCATTGGTATTTTTTCTTCAGCAGATTCCTGGGATGTTTCCTCCAGCAGAAGTTTGTTATTCGTACTTTCCTGCAGAATGGAGGTTTAGTCGGGATCTCGAGCAGTTATGACCCCGAAGGCAGTTCAGTTTGTTATCCCCGGCGGAGTTAGCCTCGTCTCTTCAGCATTTATTTTGTTGGAGTGGTCCTGTTGCATATCATAAACATCATAGCATAGTCATCATCGCATATCATTAGCATAGCATTGCATGAAGCCTTGTAAAACCAAACAGCAAATCTAAAGCCCAACCTTGCTCGGTATCCTGCCATAGCCCACTTTGCTGGCATATTTCAAAAACCTGAAGCCCTACCCCTATTGGCGTTTCCTTCAAACCAAAAGTCCAATCCCTATTGGCACTTCATTCAAAATCCAATCCCCATTGGAACCCAGAAAGATTTCGCCTTTGAGAAAAATAAACACCATCAGGTTTCACCTGTCATAGCCAGCAAAGTTCCATTATACTTGGCACATTCTTCTTCCCCGGTAGCCCGAGCATGCGTTGGCATCTTGCATATAGTGATCATTGCATCCTCAAATCGCGTAGCATTTCCATTTGATATGGAGCATTACGCCATGGAAAGAAAATTCAAACATATGCATGTGAAGCATAAGCCAGATTTGATACCTTGCGCGAAAGCCCGAATCCATTTCCAATCAAGACAGTAGCTATCCCCAGCAGACATTACAATCAACCCATCTGCTTACCTTTCTTTTGGGTCGTAGATCATACGTCGATCTTACCCTCGACCAGTTATTGTCCATCAACCCCTTGATGACGACATTTCAGTCAGGTTTCCTTTCCATCAAACCCCTTTGATGATGTGCTTTCTACGTATGGTTTTCTTTCAGTCAAACCCCTTTAACGATGTGCTCCCCAAGTCAGGTCTTCTTTCTGTCATCCCCATGACAACGTGTTTCCTTTGGTTGATTCTTTCTGCCGTCAAATTACTTTGACGAGGTGTCATTTCGGTCAGGTGTCGAGACTTCTTTCTGTCATCCCTATGACAATGTGCTTCGTTTGGTTGAGTCTTCTTTCTGTCATCCCTATGACAATGTGTCCCTTCGGTCGGGTGTTCAGGCTGTCTTTTCGTCAATTCTTTGATGATGTGGCCCGTTGGTTATCTTTTCTTCCAGTCAACCCTTTGACGAGGTGTTTCTTGGGGTTCATCTTCTTTCTGTCATCCCTATGACAATGTGTTCCTTCAGTTGAGTCTTCTCCCTGTCATCCCCATGACGATGTGTTCCTTTGGTCGAGTTTTTCTTTTTGTTATCCCCATGACAATGTGCTTCCTTCGGTCGAGTCGTCTTCCTGTCATCCCCATGACAATGTGCTTCCTTTGGTCGAGTCCTCTTCCCGTCAACCCTTTGACGAGGTGTTTCTTGGAGTTCATCTTCTTCCTATCATCCCCATGACAATGTGCTTCATTTGGTCGAGTCGTCTTTCTGTCATCCCTATGACGATGTGTTTCTTGGGGTTCATCTTCTTTCTGTCATCCCTATGACAATGTGTTCCTTCAGTTGAGTCTTCTTGCCGTCATCCCTATGACGACGTATCCTTTCAGTCGGGTTCCATTTTTCTTTCGTCAAACCCCTTTGACGACGTGGTTCTCTGGGTATGTTGTATTTCCGTCAAATTCCTTTAACGAGGTGTGACTGGGGCTCCATTTATATCTTCTCTCCCACGGTTAGCAAATTTTGCGGTTCTTTTTGTATTCAATCACCTTCTACCTTGAATGTTTGAAAGCAGTTGCTGTCATCCCTTCAGGTCCAAGTTGATTGAATAGGGGCAGCTGTAGTACCCCAAAATTTGCCCTACCTTTTTCTGGCTTTCGCTCCGCGTTCTCATTTTCATTTTCATTAGGTCATACTCATTCATTTATTTGCATTGGGCTCTTAAGACATGGGATCGAAAAGGAATTTTCTTATTATCAGTGTTTGCCCTATTCAGGGGTGATTCAGCAGGTCATCAGTGTACATCAAGAGCCTAGGGTTTTCCTATTTTAGAGGATTCAGCAGAGGCGTTGGGTCTGGTTTTCTTGGGTGTGAATCGGGGTTTGGTTCCTTCTCTATTCAGGATATTTATTTCATCAGTGTGCATTCAAGGTGAATCAAGGTTCCTCATTCACGGTTGAATTTGTGGACAGTCGTCAACTGAAAATCATTGGCTAGAATTACATGTGGTCAAGTCGACTGGGTTTATTGATCGAAGATGGGAAGCCATTAAGAACACGAGTTTGTATTGGATCTGAAGCTTGATGTGGATTGAATGTGTTGAGATTAATCAGGTGACTTACTTGGAATTCAAGATACATGGATCCTTATTGTTAACCCATAACCATTCTAATACCATTTCCATAAATTCCAAATTCCACTTATAATCCACTTTTAAATCCATTAATATCCAAATATCCATTTCTTAACCCACATTTTATTTCAAACCATTTTACCTACATTTTCTAATCCATTTCAACTCCATCTCATTAACCCATATCCAATTTAGACCACTTAAATATCCATGTTTCCAAACCATTTTTGAAATCCATTGTCATTCCAAGTATCCACATCCATAACCTATAACCATGTTGGATATCCATTTTATTCAATTTTAGTTCAAATCCAAACATCTAATCTATATTCCATATCCATGTTGTTCAACTTTGAAAATCATTTTAAATCCAATCCAAATTAACCATTTCCAATTCCAATTATCCAAATCCAATGTCCGTATATTTTTAACCAAAAATCCACATCCATTTCTATAATCATCCTTTCATCCGCATTAAATCCATTTTCAAAGTTCATATCCTTTGTGATCCAAGATTTATGGTTAAATCAATGTTGGTGTTGTTGAGCTTGAGGTGTACCATTGACCATACAGTAGAGGTACCTCGCAGAGCAAGAGAGTTGAATAAGACGCAGGGTGCTGAAAGGTTGCAAATTATTCGCGATAAGTGATCAATAGTGAGGTCTATAAGAAAGTTCTTGCCAGCATTGCACTGGGATGCAGTGACCAAATCTAATGGGGAGTGAGATTCAAATCAAGGGAGGATGGTGCACTGTCAATATTTCAGAAGAAGATGTGGCTGAAAATTGAGAGCATCCGGGTTTCAGAAAAATAATATCGTCACACTACAGACACAGTCCTAGCCATTTCACGTGAAGCTTAAAACACCAGCACCAGAGTTATAATTGAGCACATCATTGCAAAAATTTCCTTTCGTGTATTCTAGGTGTTCTCCTTTATGTTGTTCCTCTCCTCTACAATACAGGCGTGAGTTACAATTAAAGCTTATCCTGAAGCATCTTTTTTGAACTTATTTGATTTTGAGCAGTCACCCTGTTATTGTGATTAAGAAAATTATAAGTCTGAGACAACAATAGTTTACATTGTCGGTCATAGAAGTTAACTTCTACCCATATTAACGGCAAAGATACGTATGGCAACTCCATTCACAGACGCCTTCATCTTGCTGGAAGTGAAAGAGTGGAGCCAAGTTACCTTCTTACACTTGTCGTTCCAAGGAGAGTAAGCCTAGAAGGTTCAAGAATTTAAAAAGCATACTGGCTGATGTAAACAAAACTTTACAGTTTGAGTATATGTCTCAACAGAAATACCATCCACAACAAAAATACAGAGTAGCAGACGGGAGAAGCATCAGAAGCATCATAAGTTCAGTAAATTTACAGAAAAATTGAAAGGAGAATTGCAATAACAGAAAAATCCAAAATAAATTCTACAACATTTATTTGACTCCAACAAACAGCTCACACCAGAAATTATAGCAGCAGTTCCGAAAATATAATACATAGCAGTTTAGAGGAAGATACCAGAAGAATTGGGCAAAACTAACTTCAACAGAAATAACAGAACCTCTTACTTCTCTAACAAGTTTCTTACTTCTCTTCTTCATTTGACACGGTCCTTCAACCATTCTTCACCCATCTCATCTTCTCCAACCTTCTGCTAATTCCTCCATTTTCAATTCATCAACAAATTCCATCACAGAAATTCAGAAAAGAGCTTCTTCATCACCACGATTCACCTTCATCACCTTCAATCTCTCTGCTCTGATTCTCCTTCAACAATTTCTCCAATCTTCATCTTCTTCAACCACTTTTCTGCAACTTCATCCATTTCTCTCCATCAAAAAAACTTCAAGCGTGGCAATGTCAAAGAAACCTGCAACGAATTCTTCCACATCAACCTCCAAATCAATTCTGTAACAAACTTCTGATACACAAAACCTGCAGAAATCACACTCAAACTCTTCATCAATCATCGACCTGTAAATCGAAAACAACAACATCAATTCACGGCAAGTTCAGATTCGAGGCAAAAATCAACAACAGCAACTTCACGCAATGCTCAAGGAAAGTAGAAAAATTGAAAGATTACAGAAGAAGAAGACTATTATCTCACCTCTGGTTTTCTGTTTTCCTTAGCCGATTTGAAGACGCACCGGACGGTTCTCCGGTAGGTACGTCATCTTGATCCAAAATCCGATTTCGCACTTTATTTGTATTGTTCGTAGATATTTATCCACGTGAGATAGTGTCGAAACTCGTTTGAGAGTGAGGATTGGCGATGGTACGTTGGACGGCGGCGAGGAAAGTTTGAGGGAACCGAAGCCGTGTTTGAGCGAAATGTTGAACGCGAGAGCAATACGAATATTTTCGCGTAGTTTGAGTTTTGGTTGGTTTCTCTGTTACAAACTCTCGAGTGAGGTTGATGTCACGGCGAAGAGAAGGGAGACGGCGAGGGTTGAGAGCAGCGAGATTGGGAAGAAGGAGAGAGTGAGAGGGTTTGAGACAGAAGATGTTTCATTTTCCGGCATGGTTTTCCGGCGGAGTTTAGAGAAGGAGAGGGACGAAGTTGGGAGGTTGAAGGAGACGGCGGATGAGTGTGGTTTACTGAGGTTCATGTGAACTCCTTCTTGCTATTTAGGTTAACAAGGTAGCTGGACTGGGTTTTTTAAGCCCAACTTTTCTTTTCTTTCCATACCCTCCTAAATTCACACACACACCCCCTGTGGCTTCATCTGGGCCTTAAGCACATTTATTTTCTTTTCGGACCTTTTCGTTTTGCTGACCACACCCACGGCGGTAAGGAGAGAAGCTTTTGCACTCCCTGAAACGCTATCCGCGCCCTCCTGGAATAGCAGTAAGCCAATGGGCCAAGGCTCTAGGCCCAACGCCTGGACTGTTTTGTCCACCTCCTAGAATGTTGTTGCACCCTTCCTTTTTTAATTGGATTTAGTTTTATTTTCAAATTAATCTCACCTTTTAATTAGAAAATAAATAATAATCTTGAATTTAGTTAATTGGAGTTTTATTAGATTTTAGAAATTAGATTTTTTATTAGAGAACTAGAATTTAATCTTGGTTGTGATGGTAATTCCTAATTCTAATTTTGGTTAACTCATTTTGGTAGTTAGATTTAATTTTGGAATTTGATTAGTTAGAATTAGATTTTAATAAATTTCATTTAGATTCTAATATTAGTTTTTCTTTAGAACTAATTTTCCTTAGAATTAGTTTATAGTCTTAACCTTGGAATTTGATTAGTTTTTAATTAGAAATTAATTGGAATCAATTTTAGGATTAATATTAGTTTTAATTCTAGATTTAACTTTAGGATTAATGTTTTTAGATTTAGTTTAGAATCGACTTGAACTAATTCTAGATTCAACTTTAGATTTAATCTCAATTTAACTTTTTTTACTTAGAATTTAACCTTCTTTTCTTAGTTAGCCTTTTAATTCTAACTTTGATTAATTGCCTTATTTCCTTCACTTTTGCTTTTGTAACACCCCCAATCTAAACCCCCCAATCAAATAAAGCAATAAAACAAATTTCAAAATTTCGTCAGAGTATATCTAAATTATCATGGCATAGACTGGGAGAATCACATTATATTGAAACAAACATACAACACCTGCTCGTAAAGATATGTAACAGTGGGGTAGCAATCAACAGAGGAACTCAGTTCCTTACACCCACTTTTCAGATTTTAGAATAAAAGCGGAAAATCTAAAACTGAATAACATATATATATATATATATATATATATATATATATATATCACAAAAAGTTTGTCATACATTAAGTTATACATGCCAAAGCCAAAAGATATATATACATAATACACAAATATTCACAAACGGTCTCCCTAACTACCCGATGTCACATATCAGAGCCAACCGACAAAAGAATGAAGACGCAAAGCTTCACAAAAATACCTTCAGCAACTCTAATCTGCAATGCGTCATAGAGCATTTTAAAACAGCAGAAGGGTGAGAAAAACAACCATAATATAATTGCATACAATTATATATATAACACCAAAAACACACATACATACGATTCTCACCACAACTCACGCCATAATTCAAACACAAGGCAATACAGGGAATAATTCATATTTCCATCACCAACACATATCCATATATCAATTTTATCCACAATTCCACACATAAAACAACCATAATGATTTATGCAATGCAAGAGACCGACACAACAACTCTATGCATATGCACATGCGGTACCGACTTCCAATGTTTCTCATCACTAGTTCACTCAGGAACTCTGCTAGAATCATCGCTCGTTACATCACTGCAACTCCCCGTCGGGCATACGATGTTCCCCGTCGCTCACACCTCTTTGTATAAGGCACACGACATTTATGGATCGCTCACACCTCTTTGTGTAAGGCACACGACCCGATCGCTCACACCTCTTTGTATAAGGCACACGATCGTCTATAATCATCGCTCACACCCCACATGGGCACACGACGTTATAGCGGATTCCCTCTGGAATCAATCCGTCACTCAGGACGTCACAATAATGCATATCATGATTCATGACATGTAATATGCACACATAAATGCATTCATTTACATCAACAAAATCACACTTTGCACTTATGCCCAAAACAATGCATTTAATTGCCATACGGTCACAAATCATCACAACACCATCTAAACACATACATTTACATCATACAATAGCACCTTGCATAATACAGATCAATTACGCACACTTATAACGATAAAAGTCGACAACTGAAACTATTCCCGATTTTCTGACATAATTAAATCAGCTAACAATTTCAAAATCATCACAATAAGAAAGTACAGCTCAATAGCTTTCCAACGATACCAAGAATGTAAAAATCGGATAAACAGAACCAAAGTTACGAAAGAAAACGAAAAACGATATTTTGAAAAGTCCCATTTTACCATTCTCCTGGCCATACGCATAGTGCCCAAGGCCATACGCGTATTGCCCAAAATCCCCACCATGCCATACGCGTATTGCCCAAGGCCATACGCGTATAGGCATAACCATTTTTTTCCCAAAATTCACGTTTTAATTCCAATACGCGTAGGGCCAACACCATACGTGTATTGCCCTGAAATGCTACGCGTATCATACGCAAATGGGCAGATGGCCGAGCAAAATAACATCCCATACGCGTATTGGCCCATGGCTCGCCCATGTTACGCGTAATGCCAAGATCCATATGCGTATGAACATGCCCCATACGCGTATGACCTGGAAAAACCAGAAAAATTTCTGCAGAACTTTGTTCTGCATTTTCTTAACCCAAAATCTTCCAATTTTCACCTACACCCAGAAAATTACTAATACAATGCATATCAACATGTATCTATCATGTATCAACAATAATGAACACTAAAAACATGATTTCAAGCACATTTAATCAATTTCTAATCGATTTGACACAATATGGGTTTTACTAAATATTTTCATTTCAGTCCAATAAACATCAGAAATACACATACATAATCATGCACAATCATACAATAATTGAGTTTCGCACCCTTACCCGATTAAATCGATTCTAGGAGTTGATTTCTTTGATTTTCCAAGTTTTCTTACTATTTCTCTCCTTCTTCTCTTTTCTCCTCTTTTTTCTTTCTCCTCCCTTTCTTTCTTTCTATTTTTCTCTCTTCTATTCTATTTTCTATTCTTACTACTTAATCAAAATATTATGAAATGACCAAAATACCCCCACACTCAATTATCTCGCAAACGATCCCAAAACCCGATAAAATATCACAACATAGAAAAATAACATATTTTCAGATAAAAGTCGAAAATAAAATAAAATAATAATAAAATAATCAAACGACTCGATTAATTAAAACTTACACAAAACTGGGGCGTTACAACTCTCCCCCACTTAGAAATTTTCGTCCTCGAAAATATACCTGAGACGAACAACTCTGGATACGACTCCCGCATCCCACTCTACAACTCCCAAGTCAAATTGCCCTCAGCAACGCCTCCCCAAGCCACTTTCACAAGTGCAATATCCTTGCCTCTCAACCGCTTCACCTCGCGATCCAAAACCCTAACTGGTAATGCCTCGACCGTAAGGTTCTCCCTTACCTCCACCTCATCCATCGGAATCACATGTGACGGATCCGGAACATACTTCCGAAGCTGTGAAACATGAAACACATCGTGCAAATTCGACAGATTCGGCGGCAACGCCACCCTATACGCCACAGCACCCACTCTCGCGGATATCTGGTAAGGACCAATAAATCGAGAAGTAAGTTTCTTCGATTTCAATGCACGACCCACACCCGTCACCGGCGTAACCCTCAAAAATACATGATCGCCCTCTTTGAACTCAAGATTCTTCCACCTCCGATCATGATAACTCTTTTGCCTACTCTGAGAAGCCTTCATTTTCTCTCGAATAAGCTTCACTTTCTCCGTCGTCTGTTGTACCAACTTTGGTCCAACCACCGTTCTCTCACCAGATTCGTGCCAACACAACGGTGTTCGACATCTTCGTCCATATAATGCTTCAAACGGCGCCATTCCAATACTAGAATGGAAAATGTTATTATACGTGAATTCAATCAAAGCAAGATAACTATCCCACGCACCACCTTGCTCCAAAACACACGCTCTCAACAAATCTTCCAACGACTGAATCGTCCTCTCCGTCTGACCACCCGTCTGCGGATGATAAGCCGAACTCAATCTCAATTTAGAACCCAAAGCCTTCTGTAAACTTTCCCAAAATCTCGAAGTAAATCTTGGATCTCGATCCGAAACAATACTCAATGGAATCCCATGCAACTTCACAATCACACTGATGTAAATCTCAGCTAACCGCTCCAAAGGAAAACTGATGTCAATCGGAATAAAATTTGCCAATTTAGTCAGTCTATCCACGATCACCCAAATAGCATTATACCCTCGCTGAGTATTCGGCAACCCTGTTACAAAATCCATGGAAATGCTATCCCACTTCCACTCAGGAATATCCAACGGTTGCAACAAACCACTAGGCCTCAGATGTTCCACCTTTGATTTCTGACAAGTCAAACATGCATAAACGAACTGAGCCACATCTCTTTTCAATCCAGACCACCAGAATCTCTTCTTCAAATCCTGATACATCTTATTCGCTCCCGGATGTATACTCAAATTACTCCGGTGTCCTTCCTCCAAAGTCATCTTTTTCAACGCTGCATCATCCGGAATACAAATCCTACCTCGGAATCTCAAAACACCATTAATATCCACTTGAAAATCACTATTCGCATCTTTTCCTCCCACCAACATCAAATCCACAAATTTCACATCCAACTTTTGTTTCTCACTAACTGTCATCAGAAAATCATTAGTAATCATTAGCATTCCAAGCCTAGCGCTATCCGACGTCACTTCACATACCAAACTCAAATCTCTAAACGATTCCAAAAGTTCCCACTCCTTAACCATTAAAGCGGACATATGTAACGATTTCCGACTCAACACATCGGCTACCACATTAGCTTTACCAGGATGGTAATTCAAGCCAAAGTCGTAGTCCCTCAAGAATTCCAGCCATCTACGTTGCCTCATATTTAGCTCTTTCTGATCAAATAAATATTTCAAACTTTTATGATCACTAAAGACTTCAAACCTTGCACCGTAGAGATAATGCCTCCAAATCTTCAACACAAAAACCACAACTGCTAACTCAAGATCATGAGTAGGATAATTTTTCTCATGAACTCTTAATTGCCTCGAAGCATAAGCCACAACCTTACCTTCTTGCATCAGAACACCACCTAGACCAATCAAAGAAGCATCACAATAAACCATAAATGGTTCATTAGGATTCGGCAAAATCAAAATCGGAGCTGTCGTCAATCTTCTCTTCAGCTCATTAAAACTTTCCTCACACCGAATATCCCAAATGAACGCTTGCCCTTTACAAGTCAACTGGGTCAAAGGAAGTGCTAGCTTAGAAAAACCTTCAATAATAACCGGCCAAACCCAAAAAGCTTCGAATTTCAGTAACAGATCTCAGAGCCTCCCATTGTAGAATTGTTTCTACTTTAGATGGATCCACAGATATACCATTACCTGAAATTACGTGCCCAAGAAAGCTCACCTCCGACAACCAGAATTCACACTTGGACAATTTGGCAAAAAGCTTCCTTTCCTTCAAAACCTGCAAAACAATATGTAAATGCTCTGCGTGCTCTTCCCGAGACTTAGAATAAATCAAAATGTCATCAATAAACACAACGACAAATCGATCCAGATGCTCGTGAAAAATACGATTCATGTATTCCATAAACACACCTGGCGCATTAGAAACCCCGAACGGCATCACAGAATATTCATAATGACCGTAACGTGTCCTAAAAGCCATCTTCTGAATATCTTCTTCCTTCACCCTAATCTGATGATACCCTGATCTCAAATCAATCTTACTGAACACACACGCACCAACCAACTGATCCATCAGATCATCAATCCTTGGAAGAGGATACTTATTTTTGATCGTCACCTTATTCAACTGGCGATAATCAATACACAACCGCATACTTCCATCTTTCTTTTTCACCAATAAAACTGGAGCACCCCAAGGAGAAACACTTGGTCTCACGAACCTCTTTTCCAACAACTCATTCAACTGTTTCTTTAGCTCAACCAATTCAGATGCCGACATACGATAAGGTGCCATAGAAACAGGTCTAGTACCAGGAACTAGATCTATAGAAAACTCCACCTCTCTCTCTGGAGGCAAGTCTGAAATATCCTCAGGAAACACTTCCGGAAATTCACACACCACTGGAAACACATCAATTGAAACTTGACTATCCACATTCAAAGATGCAAACAACCCAAACAACTGAGCTTCATCCGCCAAAAGTCTCTGCAACTCTTTTGTAGATAAGAAACTCGAGTCTTCGTCTTCCTCAAGAGAAGGAAACCTTACCAGCTTATGATAACAATCAATATGCACTCGATTGAATTGCAACCAATTCATACCAAGAACCACATCTAAACCCTCCAACGGAAAACACGCCAAATCCATCTCAAAGTCTTTACCATAAATGGTCAAAGGACATCTTAGACAAACCAAGGAAGTAGTTACTGACCCCATTGCTGGAGTATCAATAACCATCTCACCACCCATCAAAGACAACACAAGATTCAAACGCTTCGCGCACTCAGACGAAATAAACGAATGAGTCGCTCCAGTATTAATAATAGAAATCAAAGGAGTACTATTAATAAAACAAGTACCTCTGATCAGACGATCTGCACTCGAAGTCTGAGTTCCTACCAAAGAAAATACCTTCCCACTAGCTGGAGCTTGCTTTGGTTTCGGACACTTTGTACTAACATGTCCTAGCTCACCACAATTAAAGCACTTCACCACGTTCCTCTTACAATCAGCTGCAATGTGTCCTATACCTCCACAGTTAGAACACTTTCTAAAATCTTTCCTGCACTCAAACTGACGAAGCCCCACTTCACCACATCTATAACATCTCATAGGACCAGACATCCCTCCTCCACTTGACCTTTTCTCAAAATTCTCCCTTTGTTTACCTTTATCAGCTGGTGCCACATACGGACCACCACGGAACTATTGCTTCCCTTTCCTCTCGCTCACACTCTTGTAATGAGTAGAACGAGCCTTACTGTCTTCTTCATAAATCCTGCAACAATCTACCAAATCAGAAAACCTCTGAATCCTTTGATAACCAATCGCCTGCTTTATCTCAGGATGCAAGCCATTCTCATACTTCACACACTTAGAAAATTCCGCAGTCGCTTCAGCATAATGAGGATAAAACTGCACAAGTTCCACAAACTTCGCAGTATAATCAACAACAGACATATTACCTTGTTTCAGTTCCAAGAACTCAATTTCCTTCTTTCCTCTCACATCTTTAGGAAAATACCTCCTCAGAAACTCAACGCTTAACACAGCCCAAGTGATCTCCTCCTCTGCAGCCTCCAACACACGACGAGTACTAACCCACCAATCATCAGCTTCTTCCAATAACATGTGAGTACCCAGTCTCACCTTCTGATCTTCAGCACAATCCATCACTCGGAAAATTCTTTCAATCTCTTTCAGCCAAATCTGACCACCATCAGGATCATATCTTCCTTTGAAGATAGGCGGTTTGTTCTTCCTGAACTCATCATTACCCGCAGCATTAGGTGCACCCTGCACAGCACGTGCCATAGCCTGCATAGCAGCAGCCAAAGCAGCATCGTTCCTACCAGCCATATTCTGTTCATTTCCAATAACAGAAACTATGGTTAAACAAACAACTCATCCAACCACAATGACCAACAAGGACTGACACAACTGACACGGACTGACACAAACTGGCTCTGATACCACTTAATGTAACACCCCCAATCTATACCCCCCAATCAAATAAAGCAATAAAAGAAAATTCGAAATTTCGTCAGAGTATATCTAAATTATCATGGCATAGACTTGGAGAATCACATTATATTGAAACAAACATACAACACCTGCTCGTAAAGATATGTAACAGTGGGGTAGCAATCAACAGAGGAACTCAGTTCCTTACACCCACATTTCAGATTTTAGAATAAAAGCAGAAAATCTAAAACTGAATAACATATATATATATATATATATATATATATATATATATATATATATCACAAAAATTTTGTCATACATCAAGTTATACATGCCAAAGCCAAAAGATATATATACATAATACACAAATATTCACAAACGGTCTCCCTAACTACCCGGTGTCACATATCAGAGCCAACCGACAAAAGAATGAAGACGCAAAGCTTCACAAAAATACCTCCAGGAACTCTAATCTGCAATGCTTCATAGAGCATTATAAAACAGCAGAAGGGTGATAAAAACAACCATAATATAATTGCATACAATTATATATATAACACCAAAAACACACATACATACGATTCTCACCACAACTCACGCCATAATTCAAACACAAGGCAATACAGGGAATAATTCATATTTCCATCACCAACACATATCCATATATCAATTTTATCCATAATTCCACACATAAAACAACCATAATGATTTATGCAATGCAAGAGACCGACACAACGACTCTATGCATATGCACATGCGCTACTGACTTCCAATGTTTCTCATCACTAGTTCACTCAGGAACTCTGCTGGAATCATCACTCATTACATCACTGCAACTCCCCGTCGGGCATACGATGTTCCCCGTCGCTCACATCTCTTTGTATAAGGCACACGACGTTTATGGATCGCTCACACCTCTTTGTATAAGGCACACGACCCGATCGCTCACACCTCTTTGCATAAGGCACACGATCGTCTATAATCATCGCTCACACCCCCACATGGGCACACGACGTTATAGCGGATTCCCTCTGGAATCAATCCATCACTCAGGACGTCACAACAATGCATATCATGATTCATGACATGTAATATGCACACATAAATGCATTCATTTACATCAACAAAATCACACTTTGCACTTATGCCCAAAACAATGCATTTAATTGCCATACGGCCACAAATCATCACAACACCATCTAAACACATACATTTACATCATACAACAGCACCTTGCATAATACACATCAATTACGCACACTTATAATGACAAAAGTCGACAACCGACACTATTCTCGATTTTCCGACATAATTAAATGGACTAACAATTTCAAAATCATCATAATAAGAAAGTACAGCTCAATAGCTTTCCAACGATACTAAGAATGTAAAAATCGGATAAACAGAACCAAAGTTACGAAAGAAAACGAAAAACGATATTTTGAAAAGTCCCATTTTACCATTCTCCTGGCCATACGCGTAGTGCCCAAGGCCATACGCGTATTGCCCAAAATCCCCGCCATGCCATACGCGTATTACCTAAGGCCATACGCGTTTGGGCAGAACCATTTTTCCCCAAACTTCACGTTTTAATTCCAATACGCGTAGGGCCAACACCATACGCGTATTGCCCTGAAATGCTACGCGAATCATACGCAAATGGGCAGATGGCCGAGCAAAATAACATCCCATACACGTATTGGCCCATGGCTCGCCCATGTTACGCGTAATGCCAAGGTCCATACGCGTATGAACATGCCCCATACGCGTATGACCTGGAAAAACCAGAAAAATTTCTGCAGAACTTTGTTCTGCGTTTTCTTAACCCAAAATGTTCCAATTTTCACCTACACCCAGAAAATTACCAATACAATGCATAGCAACATGTATCTATCATGTATCAACAATAATGAACATTAAAAACATGATTTCAAGCACATTTAATCAATTTCTAATCGATTTGACACAATATGGGTTTTACTAAATATTTTCATTTCAATCCAACAAACATCACAAATACACATACATAATCATACACAATCATACAATAATTGAGTTTCGCACCCTTACCCGATTAAATCGATTCTAGGAGTTGATTTCTTTGATTTTCCAAGTTTTCTTACTATTTCTCTCCTTCTTCTCTTTTCTCCTCTTTTTCTTTCTCCTCCCTTTCTTTCTTTCTATTTTTCTTTCTTCTATTCTATTTTCTATTCTTACTACTTAATCAAAATATTATGAAATGACCAAAATACCCCCACACTCAATTATCTCGCAAACGATCCCAAAACCCGATAAAATATCACAACATAGAAAAATAACATATTTTCAGATAAAAGTCAAAAATAAAATCAAAATAATAATAAAATAGTCAAACGACTCGATTAATTAAAACTCACACAAAACTGGGGCGTTACAGCTTTCATATACATTTGCTTTGCTAACATTTTCAGGGGCTATTGGTAAGTCATGTGTTTGGGTATGCACCCACATACAATCTTTTCCTTTATCTCTTTTTAGCTTTCAAACTTGTGATTATGCTAAGCATTTATATGCTTTCCTTGAATAATTCCTTCTTCATCCCTCTTTAAGATCAACTTAACTTCCATTTTGGAAGTAAGTTACTTCTTTTGCTCTTCTTCTTCTTTCTTTTAGAAGTAGGTTTCTTAAACCCCATTAACCATAGGATCTCCAAGCATGCTAACACTAGGGTGTGTCTTAGTCTCCCCTTAGTTTTCACCTTTACCCCTCTTTTGAGTCTCTTCTCTCTCACCTTATAATAAAAGTAAAAAACACTTAATAAAGGCATAATAAATATTGTATTTAGGCCTTTCATGTGGGAACAAGAAGGTGAGGGGTCTTCTCTCATTTCTTTGGGAATGTTTAGCATACGTCCTGTCTGGGGACGATGTGTGAGGCATTCAATCCTACATGAGGGACTTAAATACAGTACATGTTACTAAACACCGATAATCAAAAACACTTCTTTCTTAAAAGACAAAAACAAACAAATCAATTCTCTTCTCATCTCTTCACTCCTTCCTTAAGGACTCGTCCGGTCCGTCCTACCGTAAACAGGTAACGCCTAAGTGTCCATACAGCGAGCTGCAACACCTAACTGCTGGGACGCGCACTCTGACGTTTCCACTAAAAAACACAAACAAAGTCATCCCTAGTGAGGGGAACTACGTCGCTCTGATTCTCATGCTCCCGATGAGATACGTAGGCAGTGGGGTAGGGCCCATGCGAGCACTTCTTTTATTTTCCCTACATTTGTTTCTCTTTCTCTCTCCCTTCCTTTTCCGGTTCTCCAGTTAGCAGTCCCTTTTCCTTTCCAGTAGCAGCGGAGCTCCAGTTGATGACACCCTTTGATCGAGACAAGCAAGCGTGGATCCCATCGGATACGATGGACGCGTGGGGGTGCTAATACCTTCCTCGCGCGTAACCGACTCCCGAAC
Organism: Lathyrus tuberosus; assembly: GCA_022829125.1. NCBI lineage: Eukaryota > Viridiplantae > Streptophyta > Magnoliopsida > Fabales > Fabaceae > Lathyrus > Lathyrus tuberosus. The sequence continues at coordinate 10,711,807 of JALAZF010000003.1, forward strand.
CCAGTTCTCTTGGTCGCAAGACCATGCTTTTCCTTTCCCTCAGGTTTATGCAGTGTTTCCTTTCCCTCTCTTGGGATAAATACACATTGCTGGCGACTCTGTTTCGGTGCCACTTTCGCGTTTGTACTTGGATGAAAATCCCGGGAGCGACACTTGTCTTTGTCTCTTACACTGTTCATACCTACTCTAGTGTCTAGGTAATAATGAATCGTTCTTTTCAAGTCACTCTCAGTTATTAACCCATTCACTTTAGTCTCTCTCGTTGCCTATTTAAATTCATATCTCATTCCTATAATTCTTCACTATCTTTTGTTCAAAAACTTCTTAGAATTTTAAAAACACCAAGAATGACTCCAAGAACCTTTCATGGCAACGATGATCTCTTAGAAGTCATCAATGAAAAATGACCAAATCCAGCGGATGCTAGTCAAGACTTTCTTCTTGGGATTCATTTTCAAAATTAGAATGGATACCTGTCTATGTTAAGAGGTTCAATATATACAAACATCTTAAAATCCTTTTGGATCAATGCCTCTGTCAGTAGTGATTGTCTGTCTATTTCTTCAAACATCTATGGTCTTCTAGTTTCCTTCAACTCTACAAACATTGCTGAAGCCATTGACTGTTCTAATAAGGGTATCACAACCATTCATGACTCTATTCGATGCACTTACAATGCTAAAATGCATTACATGTTCGATAAAGGCTCTGCTTTTGAACCCACAAATCCAAAAAAACTTCTGCCTACTGCAAAAGGATGGTTTAAGTTCATTTTGACAAATCTTCGTCCTCGCAATATTAACAAAGATTTCCTATATCATGATGATAAGCTTCTCATCATGTGTCTTCTTAAGCCAACTCCTTTAGATTTGGCCCAAGTAATCTTTGACCATCTTAAAGAGTCAATTCTTCTATCAAGAACTATGAACAAATCGGTCATTCCTTATGGAAGAGTCTTATCAGAAGTCCTCTTCAAAGTAGGAATCGTGCAAACGATTTGTAGAGTTCGATGCGGTCCAGATACTGCTCTTGATAGAAAATTCTGTGAAACCTTCGACAGCCAATGGTTCTCATAAAATAAAATGATTGTTTTTTAGAACTAGGCTAAGTTATTAGTTTGTAATGGTTTATTGAGTCCATGTTGTTCATGCCTTGTACTTGCATTTAAGTTAATGAAGTATGTATTGCCATCTGTTTTATTTTTGAATTAGTTTCGTATTAAATGAAATTAACTCTGGATATTCTCTTCAAGATAATGTATGAAATATCCCTTGAGTCTAAGATCATGAATGGTTTTACTTTATAATTTTATTCTTAAAAAGAATTGCATGAAAATCATTATCATACTCTGAAATGCAAAACTCAATCAATCAATCAATGAAATTTCCTTAGTTCTATTCCTGAATGGCTTACATGTATTATTATTACTAATTATGATAGATTGTTCATTATCATATTGATCACATTTAAAATGCTTAAAATGCTCTAACTTTTTGATGATGTCAAAAAGGGGGACAAATAGAATATGATTTTGATATATGTTAAAAGAATGCTAAACATCAACTCTAATATAAAATGCGTTTTACCACTAACATTTGTTTGATGTTCGACCGAGGAACTCTGAACAAGTTCACCAGGCATTCTCTTAGAACAGGTTAAATAGAAAGAACTATGTTAAAAGTTCTTATGAACTGTTGTTCATATAATCGAAGTTGTACACTTCGTGAACATATGTTCAGAATCAGATTGAACCAGTACTGTTCAGAAGTTGAGAACTTTCTGAAAGTCAAAGTCATCGTGATTCTCGTTTCATATTGTTCAGAAGCTGTAAGATGTCTGAGAATATGATATTCAGAACATAAGAATCAGAAGAAGAAATCTTCCTGAAAGAAGTCAAGACAAAGTCTACATTTCAAGATGCTTTTCAGAAGAACTGAGCAAATCAGAAGTCGAAAACTGTCTGAAGAACTGGATAGAAGATCCAAGAAGAAGAAGAAGTTCTGATAAAACAAGAATTCAACTCAGCAGAAAATGAATTGGTATCAGACTAAATCTACAATTGGTATCAAACTTAGTCTACAATAGTATCAATCAGAATCAAGCTGTGAATTGTTCTCAAATACCTTCATTGGTATCAAACTCAGCATATTATGGTATCAGGCTAGGAATCAAGAGTACGTTGGTATCAGATTCAGAATCAAGCTTTGATTGATCACAAAAATATTTTTCAATCAGATCAAGAATTAAGTTGTGATCCTCCATCGAGTTCTGATAGAAACATGGTTCTGAGATGAATGCCTGTTCTCTATTCAAACTCTAAAAAGTCATGATCTTAATTGGTGATCAAAGTTAGTATATCTGAATTATGATTCAGAAGATCCCAATATCTGACGTATAACAATCAAGGGGAGACTACCCAAAAGATTCACATGTTAAAATATATAATCTTCACCAAGTCTGAAACTCGGGGGGAGTTTCTTATAAGACAATGTCTGTTTCTGATAAATAGTCTGGCTAAGTTATTATAAGAGAACTGTTCTATCTCTGTGCTAAAATGATTATGCTGAAAAGTAGAAATTTCTTTAGAAGACTCTGAAGATTATGAGCTCTGATACGACGACCAAAAGAACTAAGTTCTAAAGATTTGAAGATAGAGGTTCTGATGAACAAGTCCAGATGCTGAAGACTTTTGTCTTCTTAAGACAGATAGGGAAGTATTCCTTCTCTATTCTATGTTTTGACAACTCAAATTGTTATTTTGTGAGTCTTAGGATCAGATAAGATTCTAGACGATCACAAATTTCGGGGTTAACACATTTAGGGGGAGCTGTTGTTCCGGACTCTGAATATGTTATGTTTGGTGATTACCTTGTATAAAATGTTCAATTAAAATACATGGTTTTGTCAACATAAAAAAGGGGCAGATTGTAAAAGCAAGAGTTGTCTCTGCATGTCATCTCTATGTTTTGATGATAACAATGAGTGTTTGTGAAAGAACTATTTTATGTTCTAATGTGTGTTGTGTGTAGATCATAATTATAGAACATATCAGATCCAACAAACACCGGCAAGATGTGCTTAAATGATCATATGCGAGTTACTATGTGTAACACAAGTCGCAAGAAGCAAGTATGCTTCTGTATCTGATCATAATCAGAAAGATCCAAGGATGCCGATATTTCTGTTGCAATGCTCTTGTGGATGCTACTCTGAAAGAGGTTATGATTCTGAAGATAGCGAAGCTTCTGAAGAGATAATCTTCTGGAGAACCGAAGTGCTGAAGAATCTCATGACTTGAAGTTCTGAAGGCTGAAGGCTCTGAAGACCAAGTGTAGAAAGACTCTGAAGACTGAAGTGTTCTGAAGATTATGGTTCTAAAGGTCAAGTGCTGAAGACTCTGAAGACCAGGTTTTGAAGACTCTGAAGACTTGAAGCATTAAAGATAACGGGTTTCAAGACAAGTGCTGAAGCTCTGAAGACAGATTCCTAATGGACAAGTTCTAAAGACAGAAGACTTGAAGATTCTGAAGACCCAGTTATAAAGTCTCTACTCATGATTTAATTAATTACCATCAGAAGCCTCTAAAGGTTTGAAGACAAATGTTACCGTTAGCAATGACTGTACACGGTACTAAAAAGATTTATCCCATCACTTCTTCTATAGTAAAAAGTAGATATGGCAGTACAACTTTCATCATTGCATAACGAATCTTTTCAAATAGCCAACGGCTCTTTAACAGCTCTATTTTTCATGGCTATAAAAAAAAGCGCTTCTGAAGGTTGTCGATGTGATGATAGTCGTAACGATCAGTTATCGTTGTTACACTAAACATTTAAAGCTATCACCATTAACACACGACCATTGTTGTTGAAGCTCAAAGATCATCATTCAACACAACAACAATCAATTGGAACAGAAGTTGTTGATGAACAAGACAACATTGCAAATCAGTCAAGTCATCAACCAACTTCATCATCTGGGCTATATTGAAGATCTGAAGAAAGGAGTTGTTGCTCGAAGCTTGCTTAACAAAGAAGATGAAGAAGATCTACAAGATGTCATCAACTGTCAAATCAACATACATCTTTGTAGAATCTAAAGATAGCAAGGAGCTGTTGCTCATATCTTGCTAGAACACTTTGTGTTCATTTGTACTTAAGCTTAGGAGTTATCTGCTTATTTAGAAGCAATCAATGTAATCTCCAGAACAACTAATTCTATGTGAATTAGGATTCCTCAAGTGATCAGTGTGATCGGAGACTTGAGAAGACAATAGCTTGGTGTCATTGTGGAAATCCTGAAATATGGTCAATGATAGTCATATCTCAAAGAGGACCAATTGTGGGTCTGACTCTTGTGAGATCACTGATGGAACTCATTGAAAATCCTGGAAGAATGGTAAGTAAATGTTATATATGTTAACTCGGATCCCTGAACGTTTAGCTGTGAAATCCTGATAGTAGATCTTATGAGATTGGAACCTATTAGGTCAATGTTCGTTATATCCATTAACTTGGATCCTTCAACGGTTCATTGTGGGTTAGTCACAGCTGCGGTTGTGCAGGTTGTTAGTCACCGGTGTTAGCCCGTGCATCTGTAATCGGTGTTTGATTATAGTGGATTAAGTCCTTATGTTCAAGGCGACACCACCTTGGAAGGGTGGACTGGACTAGCTTGGGAATGACTCAAGTGAACCAGGATATATCGTGTGTTCTTTACTCTTGCTTATGCTTTGAATTATAATTTATGTTTCTGTATCTGTTATCAGAACCTTGCATAGCAAGTCAAAACCTTGCAACTTAACTCTGATAAGCTTCCGAATTGCAAGTCTGATTAATGCATCGCTTATTCAGATTCTCTCTGTTGCTTATGCTTCATGCATCACACAATTTGAATGACGCATGGCAAGTCAGAGTCTCTCAACGCAACTCTGATATTCTCTTAGCGCATTAAGATAAGAGTCGAAAAGTTGTTAAGAGTTAAAACACAATTCAAATCCCCCCCTTTCTTGTGTCTTTCTCGCACCTTCAATAGTTACAATATTAAACATAATACATAGTCAAATAATCCTTTTACAAAATGATTAGTAAAAGGTAAATTGGACTTTGTTGAAATCTTCGTGCATGATGAAGAACATTATTAATATAAGATCAAATTAAAAAGTAAAAATATAGTAGAAGCATATTCAAGGACCCATTATTCTATAAAGTGCAAATCCCCCTGCAATAGGCATCAACTTGGACCAATTCTACATCCTATTATTATGGAATAATAGGCTTCAACTTGGACCAATTCTTAAATAACACCATTCAACATATTTTAGAATTGTATTTTAATTCTTATTAGGCCTCAATATTGTAACTTGAATGGAAGTAATCTAGTTAGGATCAAAATGTTTATTTGAAAATTGTTACTGAATATAGTTTTTTATTAGAGAAGCTACAATTCGTATTAAATAATCTACAGGTACTAACACAATCGTGACAGCTAGTTTGAATACACATTTAACATAGGAAGTGAAATGGTTGATAGTTTCAGGATAGGCTAGTGCCATCATGAAAGAGTTGCATTAATATAGGAAGTGAAATGGCTGAGAATTAAAGCATTAAAAAGTAGTTGCTACAAAAAAATGTCAAAATATTGTTGACATGTCTGACAAAATGATAAAGAAAATGTTCCTTTTTTATATTATCAGATTTGAGCACATTGGATGTTGTGTCGGGTTCATTACTTGCTGAAGAATAGAGCAGGTGGCATTTATTGTAGAAATGACCAGAGCCTGACATAATCCACAAAATCTGCAATGCAACAAGATCAATGCAGTTGGATGTACTATGAAAGAGGTATAAACTCAGGCTTAATATTAGAAAGCATCCCTTTGAATGGCTGCAAACAGCTTCACTATGACATGAACAAAGGTTTGTCAAGTTTAATATATCAATTGGTTGTGCATAGTGATAGAAACAAATAGAATATATATTAAATGTGAGGTATTTTCTGTTGTGTATAACCGCATAAAAGTCAACAAAGATATATTCTACACAGCAGTCTTATATAACCAAATGTTTGAGTTCAAGTTTTGCACACTCATGTTTTGTGTGAGATAAGGTTTATAAGGAATCATTGGTTAGTAAGTAAACTTTAGTCACACTTTTGGTTTTGATATTTATATCAATGCAGAAGCCAAACAAAGTTTTTATTAAGCCGAGCAATATAAAGCCTGAATTGTTGTTCATAGTCGTGGACAATAATGCTAGAAAAAATGGAAATGCAGTCCAACAGCAAAAGCACACCCAATCAGTTATTTATGAGTCAAATTTCTAATCAATGATTATCAAAACATTGACTGCTAAAACCATAATAAAAGTATCAACATAGACTGATAACAATACAGTTTAATGCATATTTTAAGTATCATTATCAAGACTATGGAAAGCATGTAAGTTGTTCAGAGAAATATCCAAACTAATAGCTATGAGGTCCAGGAAAACCATGCTGTCAAACATAAGGTATTTTGCAGACAGACTTGAAAAAAATTGTTATAAGTTCCAATGAAATTAACAATCAACATAACGAAGTAACTATCACATTAAATATGGAAGCCTCATTACAAAACTAATAATCCAAGCACAATGAGTTAAACATGTCTAGAAAAGGATAGCTACATTACAACACGCTAAAACAATATTATGGCTCAGGGTTTGGAATCATTTCTTACACATATGGTGTCAACAAAACAATACAAAGCTACAAAAATCGAGGCTTCCAATTGTATGACCTTTAGATCACTCCTTCTTCAGGTGTTTGCCAACTAATAATAAAGGAAACTTTTATGTCAACAACACTTGTTAAAGTTAGCCATGAAAAACTGCATTTCTATGTCAAACACCCAAAGCATATTTGATAACAGTTACAAATATGAGACACAATGGTAGTGGATATGTGAAATATTTTTGTCAAACATATTTTAGGCCTTGAGTTTTTTAACACTTGGTGATGATATTTTGAACACATGATGAAACAAAAAACAATCATTTATGGTTGACAAATAATACCATACTGCTGTCAAACAAAAAACAGTGACATTTTGATGAAATTTGAACATCCATAACTCTGAAAACAGAACAAAGACACTCATATTTTGATGATGTTTGAAAATAAAAACATCATTTTTAAATTGAACATGAACAACATTTTTTAACTGTGAAACACTTGATAGCAGTTGAATCTGAAACACACAATGCTGGTGGATTTGTCACATAATATACACAACACTTGGTGATGATATTTTGAACACTTGATTAAACAACAAACAATACCAAACTGCTGTAAGGGTAATAAACAATGATTTTTTATGATAATTGAACATGAATAAGAGTGAAAATAGATAATTATTTCTTGTGGTTTGATGATGTTTGAGAATAAATATATAAAACATAACAAACTCATAGTATATTTGAACAAATAACAACTATGAAAATAACTAAAAAAACATAGTGCAGTTGAACTAACCTTGAAAAACAATGGAAGTTGAAAGAATGAGTTCTTGAGAATGACTTCTCTAAGCTTCTAATGTATGCTACGATGAAGTGGAAATATAAGGGTTTGAAGTGAAAAAGTGAGAGAGTTAGTGAGCAAAATGAGGTTATATTTGAAGCTTACAAAGTTTTGGTGCGGCATCCGATGCTTATGGATTTTGGGGGGAAAGATTTTGTTTCCTTTAGACAAACCATGCATTGACACGTGGGGATCAATGAGGAGGAGAAAGTGATTTAATTATGCGTTTTGTTAATTATGAAAAACCCTTTTTGAAGTGTAAATTATTTTTACTGAAAGGGTAATAAAGGAAAAGCATTCATTAGTTTAGTATTAGTTAGATAGTAGATGTTTTCATATCTGTGTCCCTATATCCACAAGAGAAATGTCGATTTAATTTATATGGCAGTAATGCCTCCGATGAAGATCCTACTCTAGAATATAGAGAGGTTCAAACATCTTAACATGAGCCTGATCCATTGGTTAGATCACATAGTTATATTGGAGAAGTTCAACCAAAATGGAGAAGTTCGTTTCTGGGAGAATGTTAAAAATGACAGAGATGTTCGCATGATGATGTATAGTTCTCAAGAAATTGTCCTGATGGTTGTATCACATAGTTATATTGTTTAGTCATTGTATTTGTTTGTTTTTTTGTTGAATTGTTTAAATTATTGTTTATTTGTTATTTTGAAATTATTGTAACCGAATGTTATGATATATATGAAATGAAAGTTGTTTTTGATATAAAGCAAAACAGTTACATTTAAAATTATGTTGTTGTGCTTGGTCCAACATTGGGATAGTTTGTACGATTGTGTGCGGGCTGATGACATGAACTACATAATTTCACCACTTGGTTGTCGGCAAAAAAGAAAGGATTCTTGTAAATGATCTGGGCCACCGGACTACACTGCAATTTCTTTTCTATTCTCTCTTTCAAATGTGAAAATTTTGATCGTCTTTTAATAGAAAACCGAATAATTTTGGTATTATGAAAATTGAAATCAGTTAAGTTACATTCAAATATCTCACCATTGATATGTGCATTGATCATATATTGTGGTGTTTGAGCCATGCATGCAATATATTAGTGTTATGGTTTTGATATAATATTGTGAGTTGTTTTTGAAACGTATTATTATGCACTTAAATAGGGATGAGGATGTAATCTCTATTATTAGCAATTCATACTTCTTATTTTTGTTTTCTTGTTGCATGCATGAGTCTATTGTTCAGACTACTAAGATTAACCCACCTTTATTTTTGTTTTCTTGTTGCTTGCATGAGTCTATTGTTCAGACTACTAAAATTCTTGTTCCTTTATTTTTGTTTTCTTGTTGCATGGATGTCCCTAGATTTCATTTATTATTTTTTTTTGTTGCATGCATGTACCTACACGATTCCCCAACATGATTCTTCTACATGATTCCTTACACGATTCCTTGCATGATTCCTTACAAGATTCTCTGCATGATTCCTCCTAAAAGAAGGCGCCATATAGACCGACGCATGCATTGAAGAATAATACATATGCGTCATTTGAAATGGTGCATGCATTGAAGAAGGCGTGGAAAAAATCACGTGAACTCAACGTTCCCATGTATAAATATTGATGTGTTTCTCACCATTTCCATCACCATTCACACTCAATCTCTCTACCACTCTACCTTGTCTGCAACATACTCTCAACCTACCAACTTTGTCAGCAACAACTACTCAAAACCATTCAAAAAAATGTCTCTCCTTACTATGGGTGATGAACATCGAGGATCCATCTAAAACATCATGGAGTTTGTAAGTTTCTTTATAGCTTATTTAATTTCTTTAGAGTATATGTTATTACTTTTTCTTACTTATTTTCTTAATCATCTTTTGTTAGGATATAGAGATTTCGGTGTCGTGTGCATGAATATGTACCACACGACCCGTTGATAGAACCATAGCTACGAGCATGCGGTTTTGGTCATGTACTCAACATAGTCTCATACTCTGTTGATTACAAATTCATTCTTGCTTTGTTGGAAATATGAAGACCCGAGACCTACACATTTCACCTTCCATTCGGTGAATGTACAGTCACACTGGAGGATGTGTATATCTTGTTGGGTCTACCTATCGATGGTAAGACTGTCAACGGTAAAGTTAACCAAAATAACACTATGCGAAGATTTGTTAGGTGCCCGTCTGTGTGAAGACACAACTACATGACAAACTTTGGGTCTACTTAAGGGTGAAGGTATTAATTTAAAATATCTTAAATAACATTATTCAAGTATAACATTAAATGAAGAATCAACCGAGTATGAAAAGATAATTAAAGCTTGGTGTTATATTATGATTTTATTTGGTCAATTTTTATTTCCAGAAAGTACTATTAATATGGTAAATCTTATGTATTTGTCGTTGTTACGAAACACAAATAAAGTAGGCACATATAGTTGGGGTACAACTGTTTTGTCCCATCTATATAGTTCGTTATGCAAAAATGCAAAAAAAAAAAAATACTTGGACGTTTTATTCTTGCGCCTTTTTGTTACAAGCATGGGGTTGGTCAAGAATGCCGACACTCGCCCCGGTCAACACGAAGCCATTCACATTACGCAAACTAGTAAGTATATTTTAAATTTTAAATTTTTTTTGTCTTTATACTAAAACTTATTGTGACTAATAAATTTTCAATCTTTTTCTTTTTAAATGGTCAGTTCGGGGATGAATTACAACCGATGTCACAGACACGCTATAGTCGTGTATCACAATCTTTTAGACCACCTTGGACCAGACAATTAAATTAAACTACTATAAATTTGGATTAAAAATTAACAAACTACAAATTTTCTCATTATGTACTTTTATTATGTAATGTATCTGGGGGCTGTATCTAGGTCTCAACCATGAGGCTAACCCCAATGATGTTGTAGTTTGGATAGCAAAAACACCAATCATTAGGTTCAATACTATGGAGATGCACTAAAGTGACCGTGTGAAACTGCAGTTTGTCATGCAACAACAAATTCCAGTCGCTCCGACGTGTTTGGGAGACTCGCACTAAGAAAGAGTTGATGCCCAATGGGATTATGAAGATTGAAATTATTAAAATTATATATATGGCGAATACACTCACGAATTACACTTCATGCATGAATGTATGCGCCATTGCATATGGCGACATATACAAGCATGAGTCATTTTAAATAGCGACTGTGTTAAAGGCAATACATTCATGAATTATAATGGATACTCCTCTTTCTTTCATTCTTAAATATGGTTATTTTTGTAATAAATTTGAAACATTAATTTATTTAGTATTTAATTTGAGAAAATGGTTATTTAAAAAAATTCACAATTTCATCCATTAATTTTTAATGTTTATTCTTGTTTTCCAACATTATTGAATGCTAATGAATAGGATTCTTCGTTATCAAAAAAAAATGAATAGGATTCTTTAATACATCGTATTTGATACACCCTCCGGACACTTATATAAGCAAAAAAAATTGTTTTCACGGTTATTAAGAAATTAAATTAAATGTAGTTATTTTGTGTAAAACATTGATTAAATTTACTATAATGACCTTTTTCTAATTTATTGCAGTACACACGTTTTATTTTAATCTTTCCAATTCCTCTTTTTACTTTTCCGCCAAACTTCATCTTTTTCTGTTCCGCCAAACTTCAACTTTTCAATTCCGCCAAACTTCATCTTTTTCTTTTCCGCCAAAAAATAATTTTACTTTTCCGCCAAACTTCATCTATAAAAACCCCAAGACCTAGTTTTCATTATGCATACTGTTGCTCACTATGGCTTTGAATTTTAACTTGAATGAACCATATAACGATTTGGATGCAGATGTTGCCGACGAGTTGTTGGTAAATGAAAATAGAGTTCCATTACCCATTGATTTAAATCTGCAACCTCACAGTTTTTCTGATGTAGCTGCTGTTGCCGTCGCCGACAACTCATCAGTAAATGGAAGCAGAACTTCGTTATCCATCGATTTAAATGTGCAATTTTCCAATGAAGAATGCATTTTCGATATGAATGATTTTACTCCATTTGAAGAAGGCTCTGTAAATGAGGTTGAAGATATCACAGATAGGAATGAAATTAATGATAGAGGTAAGTTATGAATATGACACAACTCTTTCTATTTATCTATTAGTACTTTTGTCTCTGTTTTGATATTATCAAATGGTTTTATTCATGTGTATAAGAATATTTCAGGGTTGTATGTCTCTTATTTACATATGACTCTGTAGTGTTTTTTATAAATATGGCTCTGTAGTGTTTTTTATAAATATTTCAGGGAACCAAGATGATAGAGATGGTATAGCTGACTTATTAAGTGAAGAAGATGAAGATTTGAGTTATTTATTTAGTGAAGAAGATGGAGATATGCATAGTGCATTAATTGAAGGTGAGGCAATTCAAATTTTAATTCTTCAATTATACACTAGTCAATAAAGATACAGTTTGTGCTATAAGTGAAGATGCATTTGTGATTTTCAACCACTTGTAAAAAAAACTAGAATTAAAGATGCTTATATGTCACTTATAGCACTTATAAAGAGCAATGCCACTTATTCTAGATGCAGTGTGTGTTATAAAAAATTAGATGCAGAAAAACCACTTTTACTGCAACTTTAATCCAACTTTAATAAGCAATTAGCTTAGATAAGTGACATACTGCAACTTTAATAAGTGACATACTGCATCTTTTCCATCACAACCCAATTAGCTTAGATGCAGAATTATTTATAGGACATATAGCACTTTAATAAGTTTTTTTTTTAAATTATGCAGAGGGAAATAATATCAATGAAACTCAACCATCTCGAAAAAAACGATCTTTTTTGGATAACAATCAACGACAACGTGTTTCTGAAATATTGTTACATTCACTTCGTTGTGGAAAATTTTGTTCAGGAACTATCAAAAGGGTGGCATCTTATTTTTCGGTTTCTAGAGATGTCATTTATCGAATTTGGAGGCAAATAAGAGAAACAGGTGTAGCATATCACAAGAAAACACAAAATTGTGGTAGAAAAAGAGTTCAAATAGATTTTGAAAAAATACGTGAAGCTTCGTTAGCTAAGAGAAGTACTCTCCGGTCTTTACAAACTGTCTTAGGCATTAAAAGCAAGACAACTTTGCTAAAATATGTTAAAGAAGGGGTTTTACGCCGACACTCGAATGTGTTGAAACCACATTTAAAAGATGAAAATATGAAAGCACGACTTGAATTTTGTTTGTCAATGCTTGAGGAGAGTAGCATTCCGCATGATCCAATGTTTAAGTCCATGTATAATGTGGTTCACATAGATGAAAAGTGGTTTTTCATGACTAAAAAGTCATCAAATTATTATCTTCTTACAGACGAAGATGAACCGTATCGCACGTGCAAGAATAAAAACTACATTGGAAAGGTCATGTTTCTAGTTGCTGTGGCAAGACCAAGATTTGATGTTGAAGGTAATGAGAGGTTCTCAGGAAAAATTGGTGTTTTTCCCCTAGTTACCAAAGTACCAGCAAAAAGGTCAAGTGTTAATAGAATGTCCGGGACACTTGAAACAAAACCGATCACGTCTATCACCAAAGAAGTCAGTAGAATATTCTTAATAAACAAGGTTTTACCAGCTATCAAAGAAAAATGGCCACGATAACATGCGCATGAAACAATTTACATACAACAAGACAATGCACCATGCCATGTGTCTTTGGATGATCAAGAGTTTCGTCGAACAGCTTCTGAGGGAGGGTTTGACATCCGTTTGACTTTTCAACCTCCTAATTCTCCTGATTTAAATGTCTTGGATTTAGGATTTTTTGCCGCCATACAGTCATTACAGCAAAAGGAAGTGACTAATTCAGTTGATGCACTTATTCATGCTGTGGAAAAGTCATTTGAAAATTATTCATCCAAAAGTTTGAACAAAATTTTTCTCACACTTCAGTCGTGTATGGTCGAGATCATGAAAGCCAAAGGATCTAATCACTACAAAATTCCTCATTTAAAAAAAGATATGATGCTTAACAGAGGCATATTACCTGCTCAACTAAAATGTCATCCAGAATTATTTCGTGAAGTTCATGAATATCTGCATAATGTTAGAACTTGATGGTCTGCTACTTAGTTGTAAAATTGCTTTATACTTTAATGTAACACAACTTTAAAACTGGTTTATACTTTGTGCATGAATGTAATTCTGTCAATCCCTTTACTGCATAACCAAATACACTACCAGTATCTAGTTCCTATATTATGAGAACTACAAATAGTCATAATTATGAGGACATGCATCCAGTAGTTAAAAAAATATTTTAATTTAAAAACATTAACAAGTTGCACGTTCATTATTACTTGGACACTTGTTATTTTAATTAAAAAAGCATTAACAAGTTAACAAATATTTTAATTAAAAAATATTGACACCAGGTGAATTACTTGGACACTTGAACGTTCAGGATTAAAAAGTTACTACAACCTTATCAAAGCATTCTCATCCTAGATTCTTATTAAAGCATTCTCATCCTACAACCTTATTCTAAAATCATAATGTATGTGATCTTTACTAAAACAAATAGTTTTTTGTGACGACGTTTTTTTGGCTTCCGGTTTCATCCGCGATATTATATCTAGTAACAAGTGGTTGTTTTGGTATGAAGCATTGTCTCAAGAGAAAGAGTTGTTGAATTAAACTAAGATTATCATAATATTGCAAAGAAACATTAATATCCATTTCATGTTCACTAAAAATTTAAATTTCACTGTAACGGAAGCATCAACTGAAGAACAACATGTATCTTCAACAATGAGAGAAGAAAAATTTTCTGAGTCGTTGTCAATGCCCAAATCAAAAGAGGGCCCTTCAAACCATTTTTGTGAGGATGCCATTTTTAAAAGAAAAGAAGAAGGTAGGGATGGTGGAAAGAAGATGAAACTAAGAAACATAAAATGGGTTTTTATAGTATCAAATGACTTTTTTTCCTAGGAAGTTGAAATTTGTTTAGAAATGTCATATTATTACACCTACAACCTACACGTAGGACACCAACCTTTGGAAAATGAAAATGGAATTAAAGAGGGGCATATTAGGAATTATAGCATTAAAAATTTTAGTAATAATTGATTTTTGCTTATAATAGTGACCAAGAATTGAAGCTTTTTTTTTGCGTATAATAGTGACCGGAGGGTGTACTATAAATGGATACGTCAGATTCACTATTGTAACAGGATATATATATATATATATATATATATATATATATATATATATATATATATATATATATATATATATATATATGGTTTATTATTAGGTTTTGTCGTATAGTACGTAATTGTCAAAATCTAAATAAGATTCTTTTTACTAAGCTAATGTTGTATTTATATGTTTTTCTTGAAGAAATTATCTCAGGAATTTAATAATGTTTGGTGTTATTATTTAGTCCTTCCATGTTGAATTTTGTCTTATTCTATTTATTATAATTTTAGAAAGAACTAAAACATAATAATGATATTGACACTTCTCAATTAGTTAAAAAGACACAAAGTCATATACTTTGAAAGGATGACATTTATTCTTAAATAAAATGACCTAAAAAGAGGGCGACGTGTGCATTGTGTATGACATATTCTCAAACCTACAAAATTAAAAGTTTCTTTGTCTGAAAATTAAGAGATGAGAGATGAACTTAAAAAAACGCGAGAAAGTCAAGAGAGGACAAATGTGTTTATGGCAAATATGATTTCATGGATACAAAATCGATTATCTCAAGAACATTTAAATGTTATTTTACAAGCTGAAACACAGGTATATTATATTTTATTCTCCGAGTTCATATTTCGAATATTTTGAAAACATTTATTAAGTTGAGTTTGTAATTTATTTTATTTTATTTTCAATAGGCTGCATATGTTTCTAGTGCCCTAAACCAGACAAATTTTCGAAGTTCGTGCACTGATGAAGATGAAAGAGAGGAAGATTAGAGACTACCTTTATCTTAGATTTGTTTTTGTGTTTTTTTATCGTCATAACATCTATTTTAGTCGTTGTTATTATATAATTGAGATTACTTTTTTATTTTTATATTTTTGTAAGACTTGTTATTTTGACAATATAATTGAAATTTTCTTTGATCTTTTTAACTTTGTGTGGTGCATATAGAAACTATTACATAGATTGATTATTAAAAAAATATATAAATTATAGGAAAGATATATTTGTTAAAAAAAAGAGACATATACCAATTGCTAATTTCGCCCTAAACCAATGGAAATATGTGATAGATAAAGTTACTCCCACTGTCCCACAATGAGTGACTCATTTGGAATAAAAGACTGTCATAAAATGAATGATCCATTTCAATTTCCAATACATCTTTTCCATGTTTACCCTTTAATTAATATTACTTTCATCATTCCCAATATACGATAAGAGTATTTTAGTAAAAATATCATTCTCTCACTTTCAATTATTCCTTTTTCATAATCTGTGTGAAACGGTCAACGAAAATATTTGAAAACATCTTTTGACAAATATAAACCAAAATTGTCTAAAGACTTCCCTTGTGGCTTGTTAATTGTCATAACATCATCTAGTTACGTACATTCTATTTTCCAGCATGGTTCAAACAACAATTATCATCTATTGTTGTTCCACCTCCAGAAGTACTCCATTTGAGAAACTTGTCTAAAGGCCCTCATCAACATGCAAATGAATGGCATGTTTGCTTTATAAATGAATATAAATTCTACACTAAAACGGGGACACAAGGGAAGAAAACCATAAATAGTGGTTTATTCGTAAAATGGGTTACAGATGGTGGTGAAGACTGAAGGTGTGAAAAACACAAGAAAGGGGGGTTTGAATTGGTTTTTCAAAATAAACTTGTTTCTTAAAAATAAATTCTTTTTAGAAACCCTTTCGTTTTAATGGTAGTGACCTATGTTGAGAATCAAGTGATGAACACGTTATGTTTATACTAGTTCACTTGAGAAACCCTTAAGTTTGTCTAGTCCACCCGCCAAGGTGATTTTGTCTCTCTCAACGAGGTCTTAATCCACTACTCATTCAAATCAGTACAATGCACGATCCAAACCGCTGGTGACTAACACAACCTCTAAAACTCATAAGTTTTAAACTTCTCAAGTAATACAACCTCACAGGTCTTACTTAAGGAACAACCTCTAAGACACACGACTTAGACTTCTCAAGAAATACCACCACAAGGTCTTTCTCAAGGAACACAAACCTAAGTTTGAACAAGTTACGTTTACAGAAATGTGCTTCTATACAAGCTGAAAATGTAAATACGTTTTTGACCAGAATGACTTAAGAAAGATTTCAGATAGAGAGAGTATTGAGATAGCATTCGTGTGTATCTTTCTTCAAGTCTTTTGCTTCCTTTTATAGCCGTGTGGAAAGAGCCGTTGAAGTGTAATCATTATATCTAAGTAGCCTGGCAGCTAGAAGCGTGAGGACAGATAAAACCTTTTGCGTGTTGCGCTTTCTGTCTTCGATTGTACCGTTGCACTGTTACCAAGATATCTTCGCTAGAATTAAGGTACAGCTGTACTATGTAGCTTTGTCTTCTTGGCTTCTCAACTTCAGAGGCTTTTCATGAGCATGAGTAAGAAGGGAAAACTTAGCTAGGTTCTTGAGTTTCTCAAGTCTTTGGATCTTCAAAGCAGCGTCTTCAGAGTCTTCGGCAGTTGGTCTTCAGAACCTTGTTTGCTTGGTGCGTTGTCTTTATGCCTTTATGAGTAAAGACTTGATTAGGTCTTCAGAACCTTGATCAGAGAGCGCAAGTCTTCAGCATCTGGACTTCATATTATCAGAACCTATGTCTTTAGATCTTCAGAACTGGTTCTCGTTTTCTTTTGTATCAGCATCTGGACTTTGTTTGATCAGAGTCTTTATCTTTAGATCTTCAGAACTCGTTCTCTTACTCTTTTGTATCAGAGTCTTGTGTACTTTATATTTTCTCGTATTGAGTTCTGCTTTTTAGGCGAAGTATTTTCCTTTAAGCATTGAGTTCGCGCCGTTTTACGGAAGCATAACCTGTTTGTTAAGTTCTCACAAATAACAACCATTAGCTGTACAAAATTGTTCATACAGAAATACAATTTGATATCATCAAAACTTAGAGATAAAGTTGCAGAACCAAATCTTGTTCTCACAAAGACAATTTCTATAGTTTTATTACGCATATTTATGAGTTGGCATACAATTATATGAACTCGAAAAATAAAGTTTTCTTGTTTTATTGTGATTGGTATGATCCATCTTCCAGAGGTAAAAAATTAGATAAAATAAATATAACATTGTTGAATTTCGGATGGATCGAAGGTATAAAGAATATGACTCTTTCATAATGGCACATCTGCTAGACAAGTTTATTACGTACTTTATCCTTCAATTCAGTCACGTAAATGAGGATTGTGTGTTGTAATCAAGTCGAAACCAATGGGTCATATTGTAACTGACGACTAGTGGAAGATGTTGCATACTAAGATGATGAGATTCCACCAATTAATGAGGTGATTAAAATTGAAGAGGTTATAAATTAGTGTGATACTGTAGTTAAGGACCAACAAGTTGACGTAAGAGCATTATTGCCAACAAATCTCAGGGATGAATAGCAAGAGGAGTAAGAGTTCATAGGCAATAACTCATCAGATGAAAACGATTAAGATTTTGAGGACACACATTTTGAATAAAATACCTAATGTATTGAATAAGTGATTTTTTTGAAATATTATTACTTAATGCATTGTTAGATGGCAAACATGTTATATATTTGTATGCAATACTTGGCATTTTTCATTTCTTTCCATGTGTAATTTGTTGATTTAAGTGGTGAATTGTGTTGTTGGGCATACATTGGAATACACTTGTGGTGCTTGTAATTTGTGTGCTAGTGTGCAGGAATAGGCATGAAAGGATCAAGATTGTGAGACACAAAGAATGGATGCAAGTTACCATAGAAGGAAGACAGCAACAGAAGGATTCGCTAGGCGAGTGCTGGCGAAGTCACCAGCGAAGGTTCGCCTAGCGAAAGTTGGCGAGTGTGCTGGCGAGGGGTGGCAGAAAGTTGCAAAAAGTTACAGTAGGAAAAGTGGGTAAATTCGCTGTGGCGAGAAAGCCAGCGAAGTTTCGCTGCTTTGCTCGCTGGGCGAAGGTGCTAGCGAAGGGTGGCAGAAACTTTCTTATTTGAAAACACCCAAACTTCGCTGGAGCGAAGGTTGTAGCGAAGGCTCGCGCCGCGAATGATTTGGTTCGCCTAGCGAACCCACGATAACTCTTGTGGGCGGTTTAAGTCTGAGGCACTTAAAGTGCCATGTTTTAGTTCATTCGCTAGGCGAATGATTCCTTCGCTAGGCGAAGGTTGCTGAGATTTTGTGTGTATAAATAGATTTTCACTTTATTTGTAAAGGATCTTTTGCTCATTTTCACCCAAAATCATAGTTTTCAGTATTTTGATCATCTAAGAGTGGATTTTCACTTTGAGAAGCTGAAGTCACATCCATTCTCGATTATTCGGCGTGGATGTTCTTTCATCTCCTCTTGAAACTTGTCATCCAAGCTACCATGAGAATGTGTAGCTAAACTCTTTTGTGTTGAGGTTAGAAGTAGTTGATCCTGATTATATGTATTTGTTTTGATCTATTGTGTATGAACAAAGTCTTTGATCAATATAGATGAAGTTATTTTCTCTTAATGCTTTATGTGTGATTTGTATTGCTCTAGACATAGAATCTACAAATCATGATCTAATAATTTCATCTCTTAAAAACCAAACTCTAGACATAGATTTAGGATTTGTTATTCGCTTTGTGTTGATCTTAGTGATTGTTGTTTAGATTGTTAGCGTGAGACATCATCTAACGGTCTAAACAACGATACTCACGACTTTGCGTAGACATAAACTTAGTCAGGAGGATACGCGGTTGTATTGGTCGGAAACCTTGTTCATGTGCTTGATTAATCGGATATATGTAAAACGGGTTAGCAAAACCTAACCTTGACATGCTTTCCTAAAACTTTTACAAACTCTTTGTCACCAATTACTCTTTGCTACCAATTAATGTTAATAACAATTGAGAACCTTTTGAAACCATTGAACTTAAAACATCGCAACTATTGAAAGGTAAGCATCGTATATCGACAATCCCTGTGGAGATGATAAAAATACCCCCTAATACTCTTTCAACAAAATGGCGCCGTTGCCGGGGATTGTTCAGTGATATTGCAAGCATTGCGATAGTTTTGCTGTTTTAAGCTTGTTAACCTTTTTCTTGAACTTGTTAATTTGTTTTGTTTAGTGTGCAGACTTAGTTTATGCGAGGGAAACTACCGGCGGACCAACTTCTTTTCGATCCTGAGAATGAGAGAACCGCGCGTAGGATCAACAGCCGAACTAGACGAAGGAGGCAGATAGCAAGACAAAAGCGAGAACAAGAGGAAAGTACTTCTACACCACCACCATTTCCACAGATACTTCCAATTATGAAGGCAGATCCACCACCACCACCTGCTTCTAGACCTTGCATAAACAGTCCAAGACACAATGCCTAGTTCGCTCGCCATGCACAGAATGGTCGTTATTCCGAAATGAAGACCGGTATTCTCCAACTGCTATATCAAAGTCCATTTACGGGTATGGATCATGAAGATCCTTTCACCCATCTGACGAAATTCTATGAAATAGCGGGAGCAACTGGTGCGCCCGAAGCTGAAGAGGAATCTCTGTTTAAGAGACTATTCCCGCATTCTCTCATTGGGAAGGCAAAGGAATGGTATCTTGATCAGTCAACGGCGATAATGACGGATTGGAATGCACTTGAAGAGAAATTTTTGGAGAGATTTTTCCCACACACTCGGTTTATGGAGGCAAAGACCGCCATCGCGATGTTCACACAAGGAGCCAATGAATCTCTTAATGAAGCTTGAGAGAGATTCAAATCAATGTTGAGAAAGTGCAAGGGCCATGGTTTTGATGAATTGTCGCAAATTCATATATTTCGAAATGGACTTCAACTTGTACATAAAACCTTGTTGGATGCCACTGCTGGTGGATCCTTGCTAAGCAAAACCGCAGCAGAAGCCACAACTATCATTGATAAGATGGCCTTGAATGACCATCAAGGTAGTCATAACCGTGGACCTTCTCAGTGGACTCCTGGAGTTCTAGAATTGGGAACAAGCGATGCTATACTTGCCTAGAACAAGTTATTATCCTAGCAGGTTAAGTTGTTGACGAAACAAATGTCTAAACTTCCTCAACAATTCAAGGAAATTCATGACTCCTCGAGTAAAAATGTACAAGTCTTGGTTTGTGAACTTTGTAGAGGCGACCATCTGACCGGTTATTGTCCTCCAGTTGTGGAGGAGGTAAACTATGCTGGAAATCAAGGATACCAACCCCGACCTCCGTATCAACAAGGCAACCAAGGTTTCCAACAACGGCCTTACCAAGGTTATCAACAACCTGGAGACTGCAAGAAGCCGGACCGTCAAACCGTCAACAATACCAAAATTACACTCAATCTCCACAAGCTTCCATTGGAAATACGAAGATGGAAGACACTCTCACGCAATTTATGCAAATGGAAATATCCAATCAGAAGAATACCGATGCGGCCATAAGGAATCTTGAAACACAAGTCGGGCAATTATCAAAACAATTGGCCGACCAACAAAAGGGGCACTTTACGGCAAATACGCTTCCAAATCCTAAAGATTGCAAAGCAATTCTAACAAGAAGTTGAAGAGAGATTGACATGGGTGTAGGTAAAAGTGTAGTGGAGGAGGAGGTTGTAAGTGAAACAGAAAAAGATAGTGATGAGATTGAAGTAGAAAAAAATGTTGAGGGTGTTTTAGTTGAAAATGAGAAGGAAAAAAGTGAGGATGAGAAAAAAAGAGAGATAGAAGAAAAAGTGAAGAGAACTAGGAAGGGAAAAGAACTGGTGAGCAATATTCCGATCCAACATTTACCATATCCTCATGCTCCTACAAAGAAAGCAAGGCACTATTCTCGGTTTATCGATATTTTCAAACAATTACAAATAAATATCCCATTTTTCGGGGCTTTGGAGCAAATGCCTAAATATGCGAAATTTATGAAGGATATCCTCACGAAAAAGAAGAGGTATACGGATCAAGAGACCATTATGGTAGATGCTAGCTGTAGCGCTATCATTCAACGTACTCTCCCGGGGAAAGAATGTGATCCGGGACGAGTCACCTTGCCGGTTACTATAGGAAATATCTATGTGGGCAACGGATTGATTGATTTGGGCTCTAGTATCAATTTGATACCTTTGTTGATTGTGAAACGGTTAGGACACATGGAATTGAGGTCCACTCAAATGACGTTGCAACTCGCAGACAAGTCCACTACCCGTCCTCATGGTGTAGCGGAAGATGTGTTGGTCAAAGTGGACAAATTTTTGTTTTCGATAGACTTTGTGGTCATTGAAATGGAGGAGGATGAGGATGCTCCTTTGATTCTTGGAAGGCCTTTCATGAAAACTGCCCGAATGGCAATTGACATGGACGATGGTCTCATGAAAGTGAGAGTCCAAGATGAAGAGGTGTGTTTCAATCTCTATGATGCCATGAAGCACAAGAAGGATAAAGGTGATTGTTTCAGAATCGATGCAATGGAGGAAGCGAGTATTGATGTTACAAAGCAAATTCATATCATTACCCCTTTACAAAGAGCTTTGGATGATTCCTTGGAAGTATTCTCAGTTGAAGAAGAGCAAGCTCTTGAAAAGTGTTTGTTGGAGCTTGAAGCTTTGGAAGAATTACAACCTTGAGAGTATGAAGAGGAAATTCTGAAAAAAGTGGTGAATGATGAAAAATCAAAGCTTGAACTGAAAGTGTTGCCTTCAACCTTGAAGTATGCTTTTCTCGATGACGGTGGTAATAAACCGGTGATCATAAGCAGTATTTTATCTGAAAACGAGGAGAGTCGCTTAATTCAAGTGTTGAGAAAAAATCAGGATGCAATGGGATGGACTTTGTCCGATCTTAAAGGCATAAGCCCTTCATATTGCATGCACCGAATATTTATGGAGGAAGATTTTAAATCGGTTGCTCAACCGCAACGCCGGTTAAATCCTATCATGAAAGAGGTGGTTAGGAAGGAAGTGGTAAAAATGTTAGATGCCGGAATGATTTATCCCATTTCTGACAGCCCATGGGTTAGTCTGGCGCATGTGGTACCGAAAAAATGCGGATTAACGGTGGTCCGAAATGAGAAAAATGAGCTCATTCCAACAAAAACTGTGACCGGGTGGAGAATGTGCATAAATTACCGTAGGCTAAACAAAGCTACGAGGAAAGATCATTTCCCTCTCCCGTTTATGGATCAAATGCTCGAAAGGCTTTCCGGTCAACAATTTTACTGTTTTTTGGATGGTTATTCGGGTTACAACCAAATTATTGTGAACCCAGAGGATCATGAAAAAACCGCTTTTACATGTCTGTTTGGAATCTTCGCTTATAGGAGGATGCCGTTTGGATTATGTAATGCACCGGCGACTTTTCAACGGTGTATGCAAGCGATATTCTCGAATTTGATTGAAAAGACAATTGAGGTCTTTATGGATGATTTCTCGATTTTTGGACAATCGTTTGATATTTGTTTGAAAATTTTGGATACGGTGTTGGAACGGTGTGTGGAAACCAATTTTGTACTCAATTGGGAAAAATGCAACTTTATGGTGAACGAAGGAATTGTACTCGGTCACAAAGTTTCTTCAAAGGGCCTTGAAGTGGATAAAACCAAAGTGGACATTATTGAGAAGTTGCCACCACCGTTGAATGTCAAAGGCATAAGGAGCTTTCTCGGACATGCAGGATTCTACTGGCGGTTCATTAAGGACTTCGCAAAGGTAGCAAAGCCATTGAGCAACTTGCTCATCAAAGGTAAGATTTTTGACTTTGACGAGTCTTGCATGTTCGCGTTTAATTTTTTAAAACAAAGTTTAACTACCTCACCGATAATCATTGCACCTAACTGGAAATTGGATTTTGAATTAATGTGTGATGCAAGTGATTATGCGGTAGGGGCTGTTTTGGGTCAGAGGAAAACGAAAGTTTTTCACGCGATACATTATGCGAGCAAAGTTTTAAACGAGGCTCAAATTATCTATGCAACAACTGAGAAAGAGTTGCTTGCCATAGTGTATGCGTTGGAGAAATTTTGTTCCAATTTGATTGGGTCGTGAGTCATCGTTTACACGGACCACACGGCTATAAGGTATCTGCTCACCAAGCCTGATTCTAAGCAGAGGCTTATTCGTTGGATCCTTTTGTTACAGGAATTTGATCTTGAAATTCGTGACAAAAAAGGATCCGAGAATTTGGTGGCGGATCACTTATCCCGCCTGGTGAACGTTGACGTGACCAAGAAAGAATGTGAAGCCAAAGAGGAGTTCCCTGATGAAAAATTGTTTAGGGTGCAGGTTAGACCGTGGTTTGCCGACATGGCTAACCACAAAGCCGCCGGATTGATACCGGACGGTCTAACGCACCATCAAAAAAAAAAATTTTGTCGGATGCCAAGTCCTTTGTATGGGATGAACCCCATTTGTTTAAACTTGGTGTCGACAACCTCTTAAGAAGATGTGTGTCGGTAGAGGAAGCCACGAACATTTTGTGGTATTGTCATAACTCTCCGTATGGAGGACATTTCAATGGGTTAAGAACGGCCACAAAAGTTCTTCAATCGGGCTTTTATTGGCTGTCGTTATTCAAAGATGCGCATGCGCATGCCCTAAGTTGTGACAAATTCCAGAGAAGTGGAGGAATTTCACGGCGGCACGAAATGCCTTTACAAAATATGTTAGAAATTGAAGTTTTTGAGTGTTGGGGGATCGACTTTGTCGGTCCATTCCCATCTTCATTTTCTAATGAATACATTTTGGTCGCTGTGGATTATGTTTCTAAATGGGTTGAGGCGATAGCTTGTGCTAAAGCCGATGGAAAAACTGTAGTGAAATTTTTGAGAAAAAACATTTTTGCGCGTTTTGGTACTCCGAGAGTGTTGATAAGTGACGGAGGATCTCACTTCTGTAACACTCAGCATGACAAAGCTCTGGAGCAATATGGTGTGAAGCACAAGGTCGCCACACCATATCATCCTCAAGCTAATTGTCAAGCGGAGGTGTCAAATCATGAAATAAAATGCATTTTGGAAAAAACTGTTTCAGCCTCAAGGAAAGATTGGGCAAACAAACTTGATGATGCTTTGTGGGCTTATCGGACGGCTTTTAAGGCTCCGATTGGTCTCACGCCTTTTAAAATTGTCTATGGTAAGAATTTCCATTTGCCGGTGGAGTTGGAACATAAGGCATTTTGGGCCTTAAAATTTTTAAACTTTGATCCAACTCTTAGCGAAGATAAAAGAAAAATGCAATTACACGAATTGGATGAATTACGCCTCCAGACGTATGATTCCAATAAACTGTATAAAGAGCGTGTAAAGTCTTACCATGACAGAAAAATTGTGATCAAATAGTTTGAAGTAGGACAGCTGGTCCTGCTCTTCAATTCCCGGTTGAAATTGTTTCCAGGAAAGCTGAGGTCTAAATGGTCGGGTCCATTTCGGATTCGAGAAATCAAGCCTTATGGAGCAATTGTAATTGAAGACACAACATCAAAGGAAAATTGGACTGTCAATGGGCAAAGATTGAAAGTGTATCTTGGAGGAGATTTCGAGCGGAATCCCACCATTGTTCCTTTTCACGATCCTTGAGGTAGCGGTGGACCGTCGAGCTTAGCCGACGTTAAACAAGCGCTTGTTGGGAGGCACCCCAACATTGTAAGTATTACTGCCTTGTTACTGTTTTATTTGTGTTTTGGTTATAATTTTGAAGCCTTAAAACTTGTGGTCAATTGCAGAAAATTTTTGAACAATTTTGTCATGTTCGCTGGCGTTTGCCTAGCGAGCCTGGGGCGAGCATTCGCTGGCCCTTCGCTTCGCGAACCCAGCGAGACAGTCCAAACTAATTTGCCACATCAGTTAAAAATAGAGTGTGGGTGGGCCAACCAATTGGGCCCATGACCCAACTTGAATCAGAATTTTGAGGGGGAAATCCTAGTCCCTTTGTCACTATTTCCATTTCCACCGTTTTTGTGTTTTCCTCTCCTCTCCCCTCAAAAGCTTGGCAACATATCTCTCTGCTATCTCCATTCCCCCTAATTCCTTCAGTAACTTGCGAAGTTCAGGTTTGCTCACTCTTTCATTGTTTATTTCTGTAGCATTAGTTTAGGGAATGAATTCTATTTTTGTGGTAGATCAATTAAGGTTTGAAAAATTTTGGTGCCTCTCTTCATATTGCTTGTGGGTTGCATGTTATAAACTACCAAGGCATTATGAATAGGTTGATTATTTCAAAATGAGAGTGCTGTTGGACTGGTTTTTGATATTGTTTTTCTGCATTTTCGCGGGTTCGCTGCTGTGTTCGCTTCGCGAGCCTGCGCGAGCATTCGCCAGCATTCGCTTCGCGAACCTGGGGCGAATGTTCGCCAGACTTCGCTTAGCGAACCTGGAGCAAACAAATGGAAATTTAAAATTTTTTTTTAGGGAATGTAAGTCTCTGGCTGGTTGGTTTTGGTTCACTAATGCGTTGGTTTGTCGTTGTCTTGTTTTATTGTTTGTTATGTGCAGATGGCACCGAAAATGGCAATCCACGCGGCTAAGAAAAGAAAAGCTTCAAATTCCAGACAGGTACCAGTTCGTTTTGATGAGGATAGACTTAGGGGAGCAAAGCAGGCAGCCCGCTACGAAACCCTAGAGAGAAAACATATCTTGGCTGAGAAGAGATTCATACTTAGTGACCGTGGAAGCTATCGGACAATTGATGCACTTTTTGTGGAGAAGAAATGGGATCGTTTGATGACACCTCTGGATGGGTATAATGCTGAAATTGTTCGGGAGTTTTATGCGAATGCCCTGCCCGATGATGGAGAGAGATTTAGCTGGACCTCTTTTGTAAGAGGGGTTGTTGTGAGATTTGATCGGAGGACGATTAACACTGTTTTGGGAGATCCTTTACCATTGTCTGGTAGTCAGTTAGATGCGTATCATTGGGACCTGCATCTTCACCGAGACATTCCAAAGATGACCCAGGATTTACTTCTTCCTAGAAAGGAGGTTGAGCGTAATTCATCCGGGGTTGAAATTAGATTTTGAAGGGTGGACATGCAGCCTTTAGTCCAACTCATCTTGCTGTTTGTGCTTACCAACATCTCTCCCAGGTCACATCATAACACTGTTCCTATTCCTTTAGCTCATCTTATTCATAGCATTCAGATGAATGTTCAGATTGAAGTGGCCCGCATTATTGCGGATGAGATCAAGGCAATCATTCTTAGTGGTTTGGGGGGTATTACGGCTCGCAAGAATGCCCCGCTTGCTTTTCCATGTCTCATTATGTCTTTGTGCGCTCATGCTGGAGTTGATATACCAGCACGCAGGCAAGTCACGATTCTGTCGGCGATTGATGATAGATATGTGGATAAGTTTTGTAAGGCTAGAGGGGCTGGTGGAGAGTCTTCAGGAGCTGGTGCTGAGGCTGCCGCTGGGGATGGTGGAGTTTCTGAGTCGGCATCGCCAGCCTTTTATCCTTTTCAGCAGGAGATTTGTCAGTACAACTGGGATTGGATGGCTGCTTCACAGCGTGCCATGACTGACCTTCATGATTCTATGCAGGTATTCCAATTCCAGATCCGCGACCCTTCTTCTGAGCACACGATGATGTCTAGGGAGCAGTTCCTAGCACATGCTGGTTGGCCTGAGGACAGGCCAATTTTTGGAGGGGGTGAAGATAATGTTGAGGATGAGGATGATGGTGAGGAGACTGTTGGTGATGATGAGGAGGAGGAGCCTACTGGTTCTGCTGGCGGTGATGAGGATATTGAGGTGTCCGAGGAGGACTGATTTCGTGGTTTTCAGATTTTTGTACTTCCTTTGGTCACCAAAGTGAAGTTTTCTTGTATTTATTTTTTTTTTCAGCTTTTACTAGTGTATTTTATCCACTTGGTGGATTATTTTGGATATTGATGTACTTGTACCCTTGAGGTACCTTTTTGACTATGTAGGTGTTTCTACACCATGCACATTATTATTATTATGAGTAATGTTCGTTGTTTTCAGTAAAAATTTTCCTGTGTCACTTTTACTAATACTTATGAATGTTCAGCTTTTATAATAGTTTATATGTTTAGGATGGTATGCTTGTGAATATTTAATGTTCTTTCTTTTATTGATGGAATTTTGGAAGTTTAGGTTGGTGAGTCTTGAGTGTAAAAGACGATTCTCCCAAGTTGGATGGCGATGATAGTAATTTATTCATGATATCGTCAGCAAGGTACATAGTTACATAGTTCTAGAAGTTAGTGTGTAGTAGAATTTGTGTTTTTGAACAATTGGAAATTGTGTTTCTTGTTACAACTGTAGTGATTGCTTATGTCATTTAGGTCCAAAATCACTAAAGTGAGAAGCCTCCAAGTTTTACTATATGCTAAGGATTGATGATAAATGTTGTGTTATACTTTTAATTCATGCTTTATCTTGTGATGTGTGTGATTTTGTGGAAGTATTAGAAGTGATCAAGGCATTTGTTGAAATTGAGCACAACCATTTCCATATAATAATTTACCCGTGAGGAGCGAGAATTTGTGAGC
This sequence comes from Lathyrus tuberosus, assembly GCA_022829125.1. Taxonomy (NCBI): domain Eukaryota; kingdom Viridiplantae; phylum Streptophyta; class Magnoliopsida; order Fabales; family Fabaceae; genus Lathyrus; species Lathyrus tuberosus. The sequence goes on from JALAZF010000003.1 coordinate 10,740,050, forward strand.
CCCTTTGTGCCCAAAAAATTGTTAGATCTCTTTTAGTGATGAACTATTGATTGGACATATTTGAAAAGTCGAGTTCATCATTGAATTTTTAAGAGCTTCTACAATGTTTTCTTCTTGAACCTTTGAACTGTGTTTAAATTGACTCCCTTGCCTTAAAAAGCAAGGAACATTCACTTAGGGTTGAGTCGAAAATAAGTTGGGGAGAATGAAAAGAAGTTGGGTGAATTACTCAAAATTTTGAAAAAATTTCAAGCAAGCATGAGAGGAGAATAGTTGTGAATATGTATGTCCAAATGAGAAAATGCTTGCTTGAATGAAAAAAAATAGATTCAATAATTGTGCGGTAGTTTGAGAAGGTGTAATGAAAAAAAATGGTGAATGAAGTTGTGGTGTTGTGAATACCTTGTAGTGTGAATGTTCTTGTGCATCGGCAATTTCGTTTCAATGGCCGTTAGAAATATCCCTTTTTTGTTTACCCGACCAAGCTACAACCTTGAAGTCCTTAGTGATCTTTTGCTTCCATGATTTCTTTTGTGATCATTGAGATATTGTATGAATTGCTTAGTATTTGCACCATTTGTCATTTGAGTGTAATGATCCCGTGTTTGTATGCACGTTTTCCTTCAATCCTTTTTCGAAGTGGAGTGTAGAGTGACATGTGCATGATATTATAGTTGTCTCTTGAAACATTGTTTGAAAATTGTTTAGGAGCCAAGTTCTTGTACATGGTAAGTTCTTGGATTGTGTAATTGGTGCTTTGTTGTGATTGTTGTTTATTTGAGCCGGTTATCTTGTCTTGGTTGAATTGAATGCTCGAGAAAATCCTCTTGGGAGGCATACTTTGCTTGAGGCCAAACAAAGAGTTAGTTGGGGAGAGTTTGTTAGATGGAAAACATGTTATATATTTGTATGCAACACTTGGCATTTTTCATTTCTTTCCATGTGTAATTTGTTGATTTAAGTGGTGAATTGTGTTGTTGGGCATACATTGGAATACACTTGTGGTGCTTGTAATTTGTGTGCTAGTGTGCAGGAATAGGCATGAAAGGATCAAGATTGTGAGACACAATGAATGGATGCAAGTTACCATAGAAGGAAGACAGCAACAGCACGATTCGCTAGGCAAGTGCTGACGAAGTCACCAGCGAAGGTTCGCCTAGCGAACGTTGGCGAGTGTGCTGGTGAGGGGTGGCAGAAAGTTGCAAAAAGTTACAGTAGGAAAAGTGGGTAAATTCGCTGTGGTGAGAAAGCCAGCGAAGGTTCGCTACTTTGTTCGCTAGGCGAAGGTGCTAGCGAAGGGTGGTAGAAATTTTCTTATTTGAAAACACCCAAACTTCGCTGGAGCGAAGGTTGTAGCGAAGGCTCACGTCGTGAATGATTTGGTTCGCCTAGCGAACCCACGATAACTCTTGTGGGCGGTTTAAGTATGAGGCACTTAAAGTGCCATGTTTTAGTTCATTCGATAGGCGAATGATTCCTTCGCTAGGCGAAGGTTGCTGAGATTTTATTTGTATAAATAGATTTTCACTTTATTTGTAAAGGATCTTTTGCTCATTTTCACCCAAAATCATAGTTTTCAGTATTTTGATCATCTAAGAGTGGATTTTCACTTCGAGAAGCTGAAGTCACATCCATTCTCGATTATTTGGCGTGGATGTTCATCCATCTCCTCTTGAAACTTGTCATCCAAGCTACCATGAGAATGTGTAGCTAAACTCTTTTGTGTTGAGGTTAGAAGTAGTTGATCCTGATTATATGTATTTGTTTTAATCTATTGTGTATGAACAAAGTCTTTGATCAATATAGATGAAGTTATTTTCTCTTAATGCTTTATGTGTAATTTGTATTGCTCTAGACATAGATTCTACAAATCATGATCTAATAATTTTATCTCTTAAAAACCAAACTCTAGACATAGATTTGGGATTTGTTATTCGCTTTGTGTTTATCTTAGTGATTGTTGTTTAAATTGTTAGTGTGGGACATCATCTAACGGTCTAAACAACGATACTCATGACTTTGCTTTAGACATAAACTTAGTCGGGAGGATACGCAGTTGTATTGGTCGGAAACCTTGTTCATGTGCTTGATTAATCGGATATATGTAAAACGGGTTAGCAAAACCTAACCTTGACATGCTTTCCTAAAACTTTTACAAACTCTTTGTCACCAATTACTCTTTGCTACCAATTAATGTTAACAACAATTGAGAACCTTTTAAAACCATTGAACTTAAAACATCGCAACTATTAAAAGGCAAGCATCGTATATCGACAATCCCTATGGAGACGATAAAAACACCCCCCTAATACTCTTTCAACATGCATTTTATGTAATATTATTGCCTGAAATATAATACCTAATGTATTGAATATGTGGATTTTTATATTTTTCTCTTTCAACGTTTGAATAAAATTTATTATTTATGATTTACTCTTAAAATAGAAAATAATGCCACCGTGTCCCGTGGACAAAGGTAAGGGTAAGGCTAAGCAGTCAACTCACTTAAGGATACACGAGGTTCTTGAGTCGCCCATGTATGTTTCTATGCCACATTCGAGTTGGGTGGTTCGTCCACCTCCAGATTTATAAACCCCTAAAATCTCTGCATTCCCATCGGGGTATCCATCTTCTTTTATCAGTTCCCTTGGTTTCTCGACATTCCCATCGCAGATGCCTTTTGTACCCGTGTCATTGAGGCATCCGGGAGGATCTAGCATTCTGCAGATGCTTGTTACGCCTATGTCATTGATATATCCGGGAGGATCTAGCATACAGCATATGCCTACGGTAAAAAAAATGAATTATAATTTAATTTATTATTTATATAATAACACATATATATTTAATTAAACATGTACCTTTATTTGTGCTGGTTGGGGTATCTAACACCCCACATCCTACACATTCATCCTCATCATCCATACATTTTATGCATGAGGAAAATCGTGATGTTGATGTCGATGGTCATGAGGATACCAGAAGGGTGGCGAGACGTAGACTTGAATTTAGGATGGCGAATGGCAGATATGTCATCAGGCCAGACGGAGAGTCGAAAGTGTTTAAATTTTATATTTTATATTTGAGTTTTTATTTAACTAATACTATTTGAAAATATTATTTTAGCTTTGTGCCGAGTAGGAAAAGTGAAAATGCTTAAGAGACGTAATTCAATATGTAATACCCCATAAATTATTTTGCTCTGGATAATATTAGTTCTGATCAACTGAGTTTCGGTGTACTCTGTGAAATTACCTGCAAAGATAATTAGAGTAACTGACGAGCTCAGAGCAGGTCAAATTAATATTATCTGAACCTGAGGTTTTATCAAGTGACACATTAGAGATATTTTGGACAATTTAGTTAGTGTTACTAACTTAAAGATATTTCTCTATACCTTTTTCTTTTTCCTTTCCTCTTAATTTGGAAACAAAGATAGTAAGAGTGGAGAGAAGGAGGAACAAGAGGAGAAAAAGAGAGAAAACTTGGAATTGAAGAGAACAACTTGGATCATCATTCTTCTTCATCAAATCAACCCCACATCTTCTTCATCTTGTTGTTGGCGAGTTCTAGTTAGAACCCTAAGTATAGAAACTTAGGTTAGAACTTAAATGAAAATGGTTTAATTTGATTAATCATGCTAAATGATGTTTGCTATGGTTGAAATATGAAATAGAACACATAATATGTGTGGGTTGTATAGAATATGGATATTTGATACTTGCTATGATGTTTCCATGATTGTTGATGGTGTTCCATTGGGTTTTGATGCTGAAAATAACAGGTTTTTAGGTCTCAGACTCAGTGGTAACCGGTTACTCAATATAGGGTAACCTCTTACATGCAGAAAAATTATAGTTTTTATGCAGAAAATGAACTGAGTAACCGGTTACTCATTTTGAGGTAACCAATTACCCTATTGGATTTTAGCTACTGTCTGCGCAGGAAGAATGCGTAACCGGTTACTCATTCTGAGGTAACCGGTTACCACTGTTCTGTTTTGAAAAATACTTTTGAAAATTAATATCTTTTGAACTGTACTTACGATCGAGGTGTTCTTGGTACCGATGGAAAGCTATGAAAATATACTACCTGATAAAGGTGAAAAATATTGTTTTTGATACCCGATTAAATGATCGGAGGGAAACCAAGAGTTATGTGACTTATGATTGAATTATTATATGTGATTCTATTATGCAAATTGTATTATTCTATGGATAATCAATTATTGTTAAATATGATTAAGAGACTATGCATGTTAAAATATGGAATAGGTAGAGTGAAGAAACCTTACTATGAACTTATGTTAGAACCTAGTAATAAGCTAGGAAATGGATAAATAACTTATTGGCGACGCTCGTGCAAAAGAGGCCGAAGCGTGTGTCCAGTACCGAATGGTATAGGAAGAATAAGACACTAGTATGGAACACGTGTAATTTTTTTAATGTTTATAGAAAAGGAAAAAGAGGCCTAAAGGCAAAAGAGGCCTAAAGGCTATTGTAGCCTAGAATTGTTGAATACAATTATGGTTGTATGTGAAATCACGAAATCGTAACCATTCCCCATTATGTGCCATTTCATGAGTAACGAGCTTCTCTAGAATGAATGCACGATTACTTGGTAGGTTTGATTCCCAATGTTATAGTACGAATGGAGCCTACGGGTAAAGAGAATTGTAACGGTGAAAGGGACCGTGTAAAGTGATGAATTAAGGTGATAAGATGTCCCTTTGTTTCGAATTAATCTCGTATGCCAAGTAATCTACGAGGATCTATGACTCGTTCCGACTTTTAGACGTAGAAGAGGACGGGAAAAAGGGATGCCTTGATAGGGTTGACGATAGTGATAACTTTTGAGTTAACAGACTCATTAACATGTTTCCATATAGTGTGAGTTGTGTACTCAAGGCCACTTCCCTTCCCTTTTGACTTGGGTTAGGATGATAGAACCTTGTAAAGTCGAGAGAATCTATATGATAGGGAACTCACTGAGATTTAATATCTCACCCCATGTTGTTGATTATATTATAGGTGCTTCAGGTTCTGCGAAGGGTAAGGATAAGGTTGTTTGATTATCCTTACTTATCTGGACTTTTGGGATGGTAAGACTTCCGTTGTGGAGATTATTTAAGATCATTGTATTGATCTAGTTCTTAGTGCCTTAGAACATCTTGTATATGTTATGCCATAGATTTTATTGTATTAAGTACTTTGGGCATGTAATGTATACAATGTGTTAGCTAGGAACTTGTGGTATTCAGTACCAAACACTTGGATTCATGTATAATATATATGCTTTGATTTATGTTATTTAATGTGGGTGTTACAGTTGGTATCAGAGCAGGTCGTATCCTCGACCTAGCCATGAAATAGTATAAGTATTTCTTTCCGTTTCATATGCGTTTTGTCGCCATTGGTCTTAAGTGTTATATTTATGGAATTGAGCCTAATCAACTTAATCATATCTGTATGACCTTTAGGAACATGGTTGACGGACGCAGAAGCAATCGTGGTAGACCCAGAACTACTCCTGTTGGGACGAATCCGTCGGGCGGCGAGGAGTATGTCCCATGGCCTCAGTTTTTGCAACAGATGCAGCAACAGCAGAACCAGTTCATGCAGTATATGGTACAATAAATGAATGTGGGTCTTCATCCTCCAGTGATTGTTCCAGATGCTATAGGTGGGAGTTTTCGGGATTTCATCCGCATGAATCCTCCAGAATTTCATGGCGGATTAGATCCTGTGAAAGCTCATGAATGGATAGCTAGCATGGAGATAATTTTCTTGATAGTCCATTGTAATGAAGAGAACAAGGTAGTGTTCGATTCTCATTCATTGAAGGGTCCTGCCATGAGGTGGTGGGAGAGTGCATCAGCCCTAATGACTATCCAAGAGGTGCCTAAGATCTGGGAGCAATTTAAGATTACTTTTATGGAGAATTATTTCCCCAGTTCCTTGAGGACCCAGAAAGAATTTGATTTTCAACAGTTGAGACAGGGTACTTTGACTGTGGCTGCTTACGCTGAGAGATTTGAGATTATGGCTGCTTAATCTAGGAAGGCCATGTATGCTCTGGATAAGAGGTGGAAGATTGATCAGTTTCTTTTTGGTTTGAAGGCTGAGATTTCTCATAGTGTGTCTCAAAGAGAGTTCACTAGTTATGCTGAATTGCTAAGGCAATGTTATGTTGCAGAGCATAGTTTGAGGAAAGTTCAGGTAGAAGGAGATTCGCGTAGGTCAAGTCAGATTGATCGTGGGAGATCAAACCAATAGTTTAGGCCTAGGAAGCAAGTCTTCGAGGGAAAAAAAGTTCAGAATTCTAGATCAAGTGCGCCTCCTGCATGTCGTACTTGTGGAAAGATGCATGTCAGTAGATGTCACTTCGAAGGAGTGGAGTGTCATCGGTGTCATAGAAAATGGTCATATGGCGAAAGATTGCCCTTAGAATAGGAATCAAACGCAAGAAAGGAGTACAGGCCGAGTTTATACATTGGATGCGAAGAAAGCAAAGGGTGATAACTCTTTGATTGCTGGTACGTGTTTCGTTAATGGGAATCCTTGTTTTGTATTATTTGATTGTGGAGCAACACGCTCTTTTGTGTCGATGCAATGTGTGAAGCGACTTGGTTTGCAAGCTATTCCGTTGTCCCCACCCATGGTGGTTACTACTGCCATGGATGAGATAGTTGAAACACCTTTAATGTGTGAAAATTGTGTTTTATCTGTGGATAGGAGAGTTTTTCAGATTAATCTTATTTGCTTGCCGCTTAAGAAAGTAGATGTTGTTTTGGGAATGGATTGGCTTTCTGCTAATTCGGTATTCATTGGATGTGAAGAAAAGCTAATCATCATTCCGTCCGTTGAAGCTACTCCGAAGGATGTGTTGACTACTATTTTGGAAGGTACGGTTGGAATGATAAATTTCTTGTTTAAGAAGGAAAAATCAGTTCTTTTGGTTCTCACTAAGGAGGAGAGTAACAACCTTCAAATTCTGAGTATTCCTGTAGTCTGTGAGTTTTCCGAAGTTTTCCCCGAGAATATCACTTCTCTTCCTCCAGAAAGGGAAGTGGAATTCTCTATTGACCTGATACCGGGAACGGCTCCTATATCCGTTTCTCCTTATCGGAGGGCACCACTTAAATTAAGAGAATTGAAAGATCAATTGGAAGAGTTAATGGCTTAGCATTTTGTTCGACCCAGTGTTTCACCCTGGGGAGCTCCACTGTTGTTAGTAAAGAAGAATGATGGTGGAATGCGGTTATGTATTGATTACCGGCAGTTGAACAAAGTCACCATCAAGAACAAATACCTATTACCAAGGATAGACGACCTGTTAGATCAATTGAAAGGAGCCAGTGTGTTCTCGAAGATTGATTTACGGTCGGGTTATCACTAGATCCGTGTGAAGAGTTCAGATGTGTCAAAGACCGTGTTTAGAACCCGTTATGGTCATTATGAATTCTTAGTAATGCCTTTCGGTGTGACAAATGCTCCTGCAGTTTTTATGGATTATATGAATCGGATATTTCAAGCTTATTTGGACCAATTTTTAGTGATCTTCATTGATGACATTCTTATTTATTCTGGTACTTCTCAAGAGCACGAAGAGCGTTTAAGAATCGTTTTATCGATCCTGCAAGAGAGACAACTTTTTGCTAAGCTAAGCAAGTGTGAGTTTTGGATGTCAGAGGTTAGTTTTCTTGGTCATGTCATATCTCAGGGAGGTGTGTAGATCCATCAAAAGTTGAAGCAGTGATCAATTGGGAGAGACCAAAGAATGTTTCGGAAGTTAGAAGTTTCTTGGGACTGACAGGTTATTATAGAAGGTTTATCAAGGGCTTTTCTCAATTGGCCTTACCAATGAAAAAACTTACTCTAAAGGATTGTCCTTATGAGTGGGATTCGGCTTGTGAACAAAGTTTTAGGAGTTTGAAGGAAAGATTGACGACTGCTCATGTTTTGATCATTCCTGATCCTAGCAAGTCGTATGAGGTATTTTGTGATGAAACAAAGATGGGATTAGGAGGTGTTTTAATGCAAGATAGTCACGTGGTGGCTTATGCCTCTCGACAATTAAAAGTTCATGAACAGAATTATCCAACACATGATTTGGAATTGGCGGCAGTTGTGTTTACACTGAAAGTGTGGCGTCATTATTTGTATGGGGTACGTTTTGAGATGTTCAGCGACCACAAGAGTTTAAAGTATCTATTTGACCAGAAAGAGTTGAACATGCGCCAAAGGAGGTGGATGGAATATTTGAAGAATTATGAGTTGGAACTAAAGTACCATCCGGGTAAAGCGAATAAAGTAACAGATGCTTTAAGCCGAAAAGTGTTGCATAATGCCGAGTTGATGAATTTAGAGTATACCTTATTGGAAAAGTTTCGAGATCTTAATCTCCAATTTGTTTGGACTCCTAATGGTGTGATTATGGGAAATTTGAATGTCAATTATACTCTTAGGGAGGAAATTCAACAAGGACAAGTGTTGGATGAGAAGTTACAAGGATTGTTAGTTCAATCGGGTTTCGTGCGAGCTAACAATGGAGTTATTTTATTTAACCAAAGGATTTGTGTTCCGGATGATGCATTGTTAAAAAGAAGAATTTTGGAGGAAGCGCATAAGAGTGCTTTTACCATACATCCAGGTTCTTCGAAAATGTGTCAAGACTTAAAGAGGGGCTATTGGTGGTCCGGTATGAAAAGAGATATTACAGTGTATGTATCGGAGTGTGCGGTATGCCAACAAGTAAAGATTGAACACCAAAGACCGGGTGGCTTATTACAACCGTTAGAAATTCCGGTATAGAAGTGGGATACTATTTCTATGGACTTTGCAGTTGGATTACCCCGTGCGCAAGATGGTTATGATTCTATTTGGGTAATTGTGGATCTGTGGACGAAATATGCATATTTCTTAGCCGTGAAGACTACTTACAAGGTGAGTCATCTCGCAAAGTTGTTTATTTCGGAAATTATGAGGTTGCATGGTATTCCCTCTAGTATTGTGTCCGATAGAGACCCAAAGTTTACTTCAAGATTTTGGAGGGCTTTTCAACAAGCTATGGGAACAAAGTTGTGTTTGAGTACGTCGAATCATCCGCAAACGGATGGCCAGACGGAATGGACAATACAAACGATGGAAGATATGTTAAGGGCCTGTGTACTTGAAGGTGGAGGAAATTAGATAGAACTTTTACCGTTGATTGAGTTTTCATACAACAATAGTTATCATGCAAGTATTGGTATGGCTCCTTATGAGGCATTATATGGAAGGAAATGTAGGATGCCTTTGTGTTGGGCGGAAGTTGGCGAAGATAGAATTTTGGGACCCGAGATTATTCAAGAGACTACGAAAAAGATTAGAATGATCCGTGACAAAGTTAAATAAGCACAAGATCGTCAGAAGAGTTATGCGGATAACCGTAGGAGACCTCTAGAGTTTGATGAAGGTGATCACGTGTTTTTGAAAGTTACTCCGAGATTGAGGTTGAAAGGACCGTTTAAGTCAAGAAAGTTAAGTCCGAGATACGTGGGACCGTATCAAATTCTAGAAAGGATTGGTGAAGTAGCTTACAGATTAGCCTTACCGCCTTCTCTATCAGAAATGCATGATGTTTTTCATGTGTCTCAACTCAGGAAGTTTATTCCAGATCCTCTTCAGCCAATTCTACCAGATACGATTGAGATAGAAGCAAATTTAACATTTGAACCTCAACCAAGTTGTATCACAAGAAGAGAAACTAAGGTACTAAGGAATAAAGATATTCCTCTTGTGAAAGTTCAGTGGGATGCGACACATCCGGGTGATGCAACTTGGGAACTAGAATCAGAGATGCGAGATGTTTACCCTCATCTTTTCAGGTAATCTTTTTGTGGACAAATTTCTATTTAAGAGGGGGAGGATGTAATACCTCGTAAATTATTTTACTCGAATAATATTAGTTCTGATCAACTGAGTTCTCGTGTACTCTGTGAAATTATCTGCAAAGATAATTATAGTAACTGACGAGCTCAGAGCAGAACAAATTAATATTATCTGACCCTGAGGTTTTGTCAAGTGATACATTAGAGATATTTTGGACAATTTAGTTAGTGTTACTAACTTAAATATATTTCTCCATATCTTTTTCTTTTTCCTTTCCTTTTCATTTGGAAACAAAGATAGTAAGAGTGGAGAGAAGGAGGAACAAGAGGAGAAAAAGAGAGAAAACTTGGAATTGAAGAGAACAACTTGGATCATCATTTTTCTTCATCAAATCAACCCAACATCTTCTTCATCTTCTTCATCTTGTTGTAGGTGAGTTCTAGTTAGAACCCTAAGTATAGAAACTTAGGATAGAACTTGAATGAAAACGGTGAAATTTGATTAATCATGCTAAATGATGTTTACTATGGTTGAAATATGAAAAAGAACACATAATATGTGTGGGTTGTATCGAATATAGATGTTTGATACTTGCTATAATGCAGAAAAATTATAGTTTTTATGCAGAAAATGAACTGAGTAACCGGTTACTCATTTTGAGGTAACCGGTTACCCTATTGGATTTTGGCTACTGTCTGCGCAGGAAGAATGCGTAATCGGTTACTCATTCTAAGGTAACCGGTTACCAATGTTCTGTTTTGAAAAATACTTTTGAAAATTAATATCTTTTGAACCGTACTTCCGATCGAGGTGTTCTTGGTACCGATGGAAAGCTATGAAAATATACTACCTGATAAAGGTGAAAAATATTGTTTTTGATACCCGATTAAATGATCAGAGGGAAACCAAGAGTTATGTGACTTATGATTGAATTATTATATGTGATTCTATTATGCAAATTGTATTATTCTATGGATAATCAATTGTTGTTAAACATGATTGAGAGACTATGCACGTTAAAATATGGAATAGGTAGAGTGAGGAAACCTTACTATGAACTTATATTAGAACCTAGTAATAAACTAGGAAATGGATAAATAACTTATTGGCGACACTCGTGCAAAAGAGGCCGAGGCATGTGTCTAGTACCGAATGGTATAGGAAGAATAAGACACTAGTATGGAACACGTGTAATTTTTTAAATGTTTATAGAAAAGGCAAAAGAGGCCTAAAGGAAAAAGAGGCCTAAAGGCAAAAGAGGCCTAAAGGCTATTGTAGCCTAGAATTGTTGAATACAATTATGGTTGTATGTGAAATCATGAAATCGTAACCATTCCCCATTATGTGTCGTTTCATGAGTAACGAGCTCCTCTGGAATGAATGCACGATTACTTGGTAGGTTTGATTCCCAATGTTATAGTACGAATGGAGCCTACGGGTAAAGAGACTTGTAACGGTGAAAGGGACTGTGTAAAGTGACGAATTAAGGTGATAATGTGTCCCTTAGTTCCGAATCCATCTCGTATGCCAAGTAATCTACGAGGATCCATGACTCGTTCCGACTTCTAGACGTAGAAGAGGACGGGAAAAAGAGATGCCTTGATAGGGTTGACGATAGTGATAACTTTTGAGTTAACGGACTCATTAACGTGTTTCCATATAGTGTGAGTTGTGTACTCAAGGTCACTCCCCTTCCCTTTTGACTTGGGTTAGGATGATAGAACCTTGTAAAGCCGAGAGAATCTATAAGATAGAGAACTCACTGAGATTTAATATCTCACCCCATGTTGTTGATTATATTATAGGTGCTTCAGGTTCCACGAAGGGTAAGGATAAGGCTGTTTGATTATCCTTACTTATCTGGACTTTTGGGATGACATGACTTCCGTTGTGGAGATTATTTTGAGATCATTGTATTGATCTAGTTCTTAGTGCCTTAGAACATCTTGTATATGTTATGCCATAGATTTTATTGTATTAAGTACTTTGGCCATGTAATGTATACAATGTGTTAGCTAGAAACTTGTGGTATTTCAGTACCAAACACTTGGATTCATGTATAGTATATATGCTTTGATGTATGTTATTATATGTGGGCGTTACACAATAAAAATATAATAAAAATTTATAAGACATATGGGGAACTCTCAATTGGCGAAAAAGGTGATTGATTTAAGTCATTTCAAGTATAATTAATTAATTCATGTTATTTTAATTACTTTATGATTATTGAAATATTCTCGATTACACTTTATTTAATATATATTTCAAATCCGTACAACAATGCAGGACAAATGTACTTGGGATATAAGAGATCACGACCTTATTAGGCATAATTTTGACTACAGATGTGGAACTCAACTTTCTTACATTCTTAAGCGTGTCAGACTATACTGGATTGCCTGTGGAAGGCGTCCTCATTGGATTGGTGAGGAAGTATTCAAATAATTAATCGATTATTGGAATTTTGACGAGTTAAAGGCAATATTAGAAAATACAAAAAACATAGCCTTTGAAGTAGGCGATTACAACCACACACAATGAAGTATCAATGTTGTTGAAATTGCAGCATGATCGGTAAATTTGAGAAATTATTTCATTATATTTTCATTTAATATTTTTATTAATAAAACATAATTATTTTTTAAATATGCTTTCATTTAATTGTTTTAATGAAACGGGAGTTGTTCCACTTCTTATTGAGCTTCATGCAGCGACTAATACTTAGATGAATGGCGAGTTTGCTGACGAACGTTTTTGAAAAGCTCAAGTAAGGTTTTATTATATTTAGTCATTTTATTTAATTATTCTATATAACTAAATTATTTTAATTCTTTTATAACCTACATTAATTAAATTTTGATAAACTCTAAATATATTATTTTTTTATGTATGTATGGGAAGACATTGAAAGAGAGCTTGAACGTCCTGAATCTGAGTATCCTAAATTAGTTATAACGATAGGTCCTTATCCACAAGATCCTGTTTTGGTAACACAAACTTAGAAAAAATATCAGGAGGGAAGAAGAAAAATGTGATAATTTTTGTGTTGGTCCTTTGCCTACAAATGCCAAGCCATGAGATATGTGTTTGAGCTTGAGAATTACTGATGGAGAATGATCATCCCACTCACCGGTTTTTACCGCTAAAATGGCAAAAATTGTGAGAAATTTAGCACAAAGTGAAGCAACACGCGAGGCAGCAGCAAGACAAGAAAGACAGGCAGAACCAGAAGAAATGAAAAAAAAATTGGAGTTGGAGGAATCATTAAGAATTACAAATGAGCGGATATTAAAATTCAAACAATTTATAAACTCTATGTTGAACCAATCTTCAGGTGGTGGATATCAAGGTTTTGGTGGAGATATCGGAGGTATAGGATTTAACGAGTAAGTCGAGTAAGATGGGAACAAAAAGGATGACGAAAAGGTTGACAAAAATAATTGAGTATATATATATATATATATATATATAATCATAAAACTTCATTCATATATCAAATGGTTACAATATGAATGAACCCTTTCTAACTCCTCTTAGCCAACATCTTTATTAGCCAAAAGAAAAGAGAAAGTAATATAGTTTAGATAACCTAAGAGTTGTATCAAAATCTTTATAACAGCAATTGTTTAGATCCTAAACTATATTCCAACAGAAACAAACACCAGCTCAAAACATTTAATTACAGACTTTGCAGATCAATGGGCATCTTGTACCAATCATAGAAGCTACCCACATCAATTTTCCTTTTCATCTTCCTCCTCCATTTCCATGTAGCCAACTGAATTTCCATCAGCAACTTTAAATTCAGCTCCTCACCTTTGAATATGATCGAATTTCGTAACCTCCAAATTCCCCAACAGGATGACAACCATATAAATGATAGTTGATCTCCTATACCACCTGCTGTCGACCAACTTAAGAACTCTTCAATGCAGCTGGATCCAATAGGGAGATTTAAACCTATCCAAGATTCCAAATCTTTCCAAAACAACTTGATTTTATCACAGCCAAGCATGAGATGTTTGACATCCTCAATCTCTAATTCACAGAAAACATACTGTAATTGATTATGGTCAGAAATAATACCTCGATTACTAAGATTCTTACCCGACGGTAATCTGTTCAGCAATAGTCTCCAGCCAAATATCAGAATTTTCAATGGGAGCTTTAATTTCCACAGGTGACCAAGAGCAACTAATGTATTATTCGCCAATTCATCTTCACCATCTCTGCTCATCCATCACTTATAGCAGACCTTTACACTAAATGATTTGTCAATCTTCCTTGGCCATATGTTAGAAGATTAATAGTGTGGGTTGTTTTTAATCGTATCCACAGGGATTGCTCGATATTTGATGCGTGCCTTTCGATAGTTTCGATATTCTAAGTTAACAGTTTCAAAAGTTTCTCAATTGGTTTTAACATTCACTTGTAGAAAAGATTAATTTGTCACAAAGATTTTTGTAAAAGGTTTTATAAAAACATGTTAAGGTTAGGTTTAGCTAATCCTTTCCATGTATAAACGATTAATCAAGCATATGAACTCGGTTTCCGACCAACATAACCACGTATCCTCCCGACTAAGTTTATGTCTAAAGCGAAATCGTGAGTACCGTTGTTTAAACCGTTAGATGATGTCTCACGCTAACAATCTAAACAACGATCATTAAGATCAATACAATGCGAATAGCAAATCCCAAATCTATGTCTAGAGTTTGGTTTTTGAGAGATGAAATTGTTAGGTCAAGATTTGTGGAATCTATGTCTAGAGTAAAACAAATCAAACATAAAGCATTAAGAGAAAACAACTTCATCTATATTGATCAAAGACCTTGTTCATATACAATAGATCAAAAGCAATACATAAAAACAGAATCAACTGCCTCTAACCTCAACATAGAGGGTTTAGCTACCACTTCTCATGGTAGATTGGATAACAAGTAAAGAGAGGAGGTGAGTAAACATCCACGCCGAATAATCAAGAATGGATGCAAAATCAGCTTCTCCAAGTGAAAATACAAGCTCCAATGGTAAAAAGACCGAAAACTATGATTTTGGATCAAAATGAACAAAAGATCCCCCTTACAAAAAGTGAAATTCTATTTATACATAGCAGAATTCTGCAGGATTCGCACTGCGAGCAATCCATTCGCACTGCGAATGAGGAAAAATGGCACTTTAAGTGCCTCTGAGACTTAAACTTCCCCAAGAAGAAATCGTGGGTTCGCACTGCGAACCCTTCATTCGCACTGCGAATCATTCGCTAGCTTCATTCGCACTGCGAATAAACTAGCGAGCCAGAATTCTTAAAACTGGAACTCTCTGCCTCTCTTCGCCAGCACCTTCGCACTGCGAACCAACCAGCAAACATTCGCTGGACCCTCGCTAGGAGTTCGCAGTGCGAACACAAGGTAATTGAAAACCTGGAGCTCACTGCCTCCACTTGCTGGCGCCTTCGCTGGTTCCTCGCAGTGCGAACCTTCGCTGGGCATTCGCCAGATTGTTCGCACTGCGAACACCCTGTTGCAGCTAGAAAACTCAGTGGAACTTGCATTGGTTCCATGTGTTCACCATTTTGCTCCTTTCATGCCTATACCTGCATATTAACACACAAATTACAAGCTCCACACATATATTCCAATGTAAGCAAAACAACTCCATTTAACGCTTAAATTCACACTTTACCGCAAGAAAGAAATGGAAAATGCCAAATATTCCATACAAATATATAACATGTTTGACATCTAACAAACTCTCCCCAACTAACTCTTTGTTTGTCCTCAAGCAAAGTATACCTCTCACGAGGATTTGCTCGAGCACACAATTGAACCAAGACGCGAAAAACGGCTCAACTAAACAACGATCACAACAATGCAGAATTACACAATTCAAGAATTTGATATAAAAAAAACTTGCGACTTAAACAATTTCAAACAATGTTTCAAGAAACAACTAACTCATCCTGCATATGTCATTCTACACTCCTCTTCAAAAAAGGATTGAAGGCAAACGTGCATACAAACACGGGACAATTACACTCAAATGACAAATGATGCAATACTAAGCAATTCATACCATATCTCAATGATCATAACAGAAATCATGGAAGTAAAAGATCACTAAGGACTTCAAGGTTGTAGTTTGGTCGGGTGAACAAAAAAGGGACATTTCTAATGGCCATTGAAACGAAATTGCCGAAGCAAAAGAACATTCACTATATACATACTCACACAACACACTACATTTCACCAATTTTTCATACCACCTTCACAAACTACCGTGCACACTTATTGATTCTATTATTTTTTTGTTCAAGCAAGCATTTTCTCTTTTGTACAACATATTCACACTCTTTTCTTTACATGCTTGCTTGAAAATTTTTCAAAATTTGGAGTAATGCACTCATCTTCTTTTTATTCTCCCCAACTCATTTTCAACTCAACCTAAAGTGAATGTTCCTTGCTTTTTAAGGCAAGGAAGTCAAAGTATACAATTTTCAAGGGTTAAAGAAGAAAATGTTAGAAACTCACCAAATTCAATGATGAACCAAACTTGCAAAGTATGTACATAAAACAAGTTCATCATTCAATTGAGTTCTAAACTATTTAGGCTCAAAGGGGCTACCAAATGCTCACTACTCACAGGTGAATTATTATATGGACATAGTTGTGCTCAAATTCAAACAAGTGCCTTGATCACTTCTCATACTTCCACAAAATCACATGGTCACAAGATAAGGCATGGATTAAAAGTAGAGACAACATTCATCACAATCCTTAGCATATAGTAACCTTTGAGGCATCTCACTTTAATGGTTTTGATCCTAAAATGACACATGCATTCAAAGGAAGTTGTAACATGAAACAACATTTTCAATCGCACCAAGACACAAAGTTCTTAAAACATAAAAAATTCTCGAACTAGGTAACGATATACCTTGTCGCAACACAATGCTTACGGGACTATCATAGCCCTCACATCTTAGAGGAATCTACCTTTAAAATCAAGAGTCTCCAACCTACTTCCCCAAATTCATCCTAAAAGAAGGAACATCAAAATAACATATATGCACAGTTTAAGAGTTAAACATTCGTCAACCGAAGAATTCAACTCTTACTAACACTTAACAACAAAAAACATACTGAAGTGTTGAGCATTCGTAAACTGAAGAACTCAACACTTAATACTATAATTAAAAAAACAACAATTTATTAGTAAAGCGAAACAAAAAATTTTACTACAAACCATAATCATTACTAATAATAATCATAAAGTGCCTGGTGTATAAAACACCTACATAATCCAAAAAGTACCATACTAGTAAGAGTACATCAATATTAGACTAGTAAAAGCTGAAAAAACAAAATACAAGAAACTTCACTTTGATGACCAAAGGAAGTGTACAACTCTAAGATCCAAAAATAGTCCTCCTCGGACTCCGTCTCGACAATATCAGTACCCGGATCATCCTCAGGCTCAGTCCCTATTACATCCGTCCTCTGCCCCTCATCATCATCAGAAATCATAATATCATCGCCATCTCCACCATCCTCAGCATCATGCTCAGCAGCATCCTCTCCCCAACTGAAAACAGGCCTGGCCTCAGGCCATCCAGCATGCGCGAGGAACTGCTCCCTCGACATCATCGTGTGCTGCGTAGAAGGGTCGCGGATCTGCAATTGGAGAACCTGCAAAGAATCATGAATATCAGTCATGGCACGCTGCTGGGCAGCCATCCAATCCCAATTATATTGGCAGATCTCCTGCTGATATGGATAGAAGCTGTGAGATCCAGAAGCAGCACCCTCGCTTGTACCGGTCTCAGCACCAGCACCAGCCCCAGAAGATTCAGCTCTAGCACCCTTCGGTTTGCAGAATTTGTCGACATATTGATCATCAATAGTCAACGACACTGTAACTTGACGGCGCGAAGGCAAAGTCACTCCAGCATCAGCACATAAGGTCATAATCAAACAAGGGAAAGCAAGAGGGGCATTCTTCCTCGAAGCAGTCCCACCAAAACCACTTTCAACGATGGCCCTTATCTCATCAGCAATGATCCTTGCGACGTCAATTTGAACATTTGTAAGGATACTGTGAACCAAGTGTGCAAGAGGAATCGTCACCGTAGAGGAATGTGACTTAGGCATAATATTTGCGACAACTAAAAGTAATACCAACTGAGCCAAAGGCACCATATCCTCACGGTGATAGCGAACAGGCACTCCTGAATGATTAAATTTCACATTTTTACCTGGCCGCAGAAGATCATGAGTCATTGAAGCAATATCTCGATACTGATTAAGAGTCTCATGATACCTATCCTCTTCGCTAGCCCACAGTGGAAGTGGATCTCCAAGAACTCTGTTAATAGTTCTTCTGTCAAACCTTACCGTTTTCCCTCCAACAAATGTAGTCCAAGTAAACAGATCGCCCTCATCAGGAAGGGCGTTGGCGTAAAACTGACGAACCAATTCCACATCGTATGAATCAACAGGAGTTATCAGTGTATCCCATTTTTTTGCAGTTAACAGGGCAGCAATGGCACGATAACTTCCCTGCTCATTCAGAAAAAACCTCTTTTCCGCAAGGATGGTCCTTGCTTCTAACACTTCATACCTCTGAGCTTGTCTAATTCCTCGGAACCGGGTCTCATCAAAACGGATCGGCGCTTGTCTTGATGTGGATGTCTTTCTTTTCCTTATCATGGGTTTAGGACCCATTTGCACCAAAGACAAACGAATCCACACAAAAACACCCAGACAAAACATTAGAATTAAGGACAGACATGCATCAGAATGGACTATCAGAAAATCAAAAATCTGGGCTGCTCGCTAGATCATTCGCACTGCGAAGCCTGGCGAACGCTCGCCCCAGGTTCTCAGTGCGAACAAGCCAGCGAATGCACGAAAATGTTGAAAATTTTTTGCAGCCCCCAGATTTCACACATAACAACATTCTACAGGTATTCTCAACTTAAAATCCAGCAAAAATTTAGACATGCATTGAATAACCAAACCCAGAATTCAAACCCCAAACTTCCTACACATTCTTATGCATAATTTACAAATAAACTCAATTAATCAGAAAGTTCAGAGAAAAGGAATTCTAACCTTGCTAGGAAATGGCAGTTGAGTACAAAAGAAGAGAAAAAATGGCACAAAATTGCACGTGAGAGGGAAAGAGTTTTTGAGAGGGTTTTTCTTCTCTTATTTCCTTTTGGTTTACAGTTGAAAGTGAGAGTGAGAGACTAGGGTTTGGTCCCCCCAAGTTCTCAGCCTTTCAACTGGTTTTGGGCCTACGTGCAGGCCCACCCATAAAACCCTCATTTTTAATGATGTGGCAGCAAAACAACCCAGGCAGGTACGCTGACGTTCGCAGTGCGAATGGACAGCGAATACTCGCCCCAGCTTCGCAGTGCGAATGGCTGGCGAATGCTCGCCCCAGATTCGCACTGCGAATGAGACAGCGAACAAGACAGTTTTTTTCAAATTACAGGTCTGTCTTGCTGCCACACTTCCAAATGTCCAAAATGTCAAAATGACTAAAAACAGCAAAATAAAGCAAAAATACTTACAATGTTGGGGTGCCTCCCAACAAGCGCTTGTTTAACGTCGGCTAAACTCGACGGACCATCGCGACCTCACGGATCGCGGAAAGGTACAACTGCGGGATTCCGCTCGAAACCTCCACCGAGATACACTTTCAGCCTCTGGCCATTAACTGTCCAATTTTCCTTTGACGTTGTGTCCTCAATTACGATTGCTCCATAGGGTTTGATTTCCACAATCCGAAACGGACCGGACCATTTAGATCTTAATTTTCCGGGAAACAATTTTAATCGAGAATTGAACAATAAGACCAGCTGTCCGACCTCAAACTGTTTGATGACAATTTTTCTGTCATGGTAAGACTTTACACGTTCCTTATACAATTTATTGGAATCGTACGCCTGAAGGCGCACTTCATCCAACTCGTGTAATTGCACTTTTCTTTTTTCGCCGCTTAGAGTTGGATCAAAATTCAAAAATTTTAAGGCCCAAAACGCCTTGTGCTCCAACTCTACCGGCAAGTGACAATTCTTACCATAAACCATTTTAAACGGTGTGAGACCGATCGGAGCCTTAAAAGCGGTCCGATACGCCCACAATGCATCATCCAGTTTGTTCGCCCAATCCTTTCTCGAGGCCGAAACAGTTTTCTCTAAGATACGCTTAATCTCACGATTGGATACCTCTGCTTGACCGTTAGCTTGAGGATGATATGGTGTAGCAACTTTGTGCTTCACACCATATTGCTCAAGAGCTTTGTCAAGCTGAGTGTTACAGAAGTGAGATCCTCCATCACTTATTAACACTCGAGGTGTACCAAAACGCGCAAAAATATTTCTTTTCAAAAACTTCACCACTGTTTTTCCGTCGGCTTTAGCACATGCTATTGCCTCAACCCACTTGGAAACGTAATCCACAGCGACCAAAATATATTCATTAGAAAAAGAAGATGGGAATGGACCGACAAAGTCGATCCCCCAACAATAAAAAAACTTCGATTTCTAACATATTTTGTAATGGCATTTCTTGCCGCTGTGAATTACCGCCGTTTCTCTGGCACTTGTCACAACTAAGGGCATGCACATGCGCATCTTTGAATAAGGACGACCAATAAAAGCCCGATTGTAGGACTTTAGTGGCCGTTCTCAACCCATTAAAATGTCCTCCATACGGAGAGTTATGACAGTGCCACAGAATATTAGTGGCTTCCTCCACTGGCACACACCTTCTGAGGAGATTGTCGACACCAAGTTTAAATAAATGGGGCTCATCCCATACAAATGACTTGGCATCAGACAAAAATTTCCGTTTTTGGTGGTGAGTTAGACCGTCCGGTATCAATCCGATGGCTTTGTGGTTAGGCATGTCGGCGAACCACGGTCTAACCTGCACTCTAAAAAGTTTTTCATCTGGGAACTCCTCTTTTACCTCAAATTCATTTTTGGTCACGTCAATGTTGACCAGGCGGGATAAGTGATCCGCTACCAAATTCTCGGAACCCCTCTTGTCACGAATTTCAAGATCAAATTCCTGTAACAAAAGGATCCACTGAATCAGCCTCTGTTTTGAATCAGGCTTGGTGAGCAGATACCTTATAGCCGAATGGTCCGTATAAACGATGACACGTGAACCAATCAAATAGGCACGAAATTTCTCCAACGCATACACTATGGCAAGCAACTCTTTTTCAGTTGTTGCATAGTTAATCTGAGCCTCGTTTAAAACTTTGCTCGCATAATGTATAGCGTGGAAAACTTTCATTTTCCTCTGACCCAAAACAGCCCCAACCGCATAATCGCTTGCATCGCACATTAATTCAAAATCTATTTTCCAGTTTGGTGCAACGATTATCGGTGAGGTGGTTAAACTTTGTTTCAAACAATTAAATGCGAAAAGACAAGACTCGTCAAAGTCAAAAACCTTACCTTGGACAAGCAAGTTGCTCAACGGCTTTGCGACCTTGGCGAAGTCCTTGATAAACCTTCGGTAAAACCCGGCGTGCCCAAGAAAGCTCCTTATACCTTTGACATTCATCGGCGGTGGTAATTTCTCGATAACATCCATTTTGGCTTTATCAACTTCAAGGCCTTTTGCAGAAACCTTGTGACCGAGCACAATTCCCTCGTTCACCATGAAGTTGCATTTTTCCCAATTAAGCACCAAATTAGTGTCCACACACCGTTCCAACACCGTATCCAAATTTTTCAAGCACAAATCAAACGATTGTCCAAAAACGGGGAAATCATCCATAAAGACTTCAATTGTCTTCTCAATCAAATCCGAGAAGATAGCTTGCATACACCGTTGAAAAGTCGCCGGTGCATTACATAATCCAAACGGCATCCTCCTATAAGCGAAGATTCTGAATGGACATGTAAAAGCTGTTTTTTCATGATCATCCGGGTTCACAATAATTTGATTGTAACCCAAATAACCATCCAAAAAACAGTAGTATTGCTGACCGGAAAGCCTTTCGAGCATTTGATCCATAAAAGGTAGAGGAAAATGATCTTTTCTTGTAGCTTTGTTCAACCTACGGTAGTCGATGCACATTCTCCACCCGGTTATGGTTTTTGTTGGTATAAGCTCATTCTTCTCGTTTCGGACCACCGTTAATCTGCCTTTTTTCGGCACCACATGCACCGGACTAACCCACGGGCTGTCAGAAATAGGATAAATCATTCCGGCATCCAACATTTTCACAACTTCTTTTCTAACCACTTCTTTCATGACAGGATTTAAGCGGCGTTGAGGTTGAGCAACCGGTTTAAAGTCCTCCTCCATGAATATCTTATGCATGCAATACGAAGGGCTTATGCCTTTGAGATCGGACAATGTCCATCCCATTGCACCCTGATTTTTTTTCAACACTTGAATTAAGCGGCTTTCCTCCACTTCAGATAAAACACTACTTATGATAACCGGTTTATTACCACCGTCATCGAGAAAAGCATACTTCAATGTGGAAGGTAACACTTTCAGCTCAAGTTTGGATGGTTCATCATTCACCTCTTTTTTTAGAACTTCCTCTTCATACTCCCAAGGTTGCAATTCTTCCAAAGCTTCAAGCTCTAACAAACACTCTTCAAGAGCTTGCTCTTCTTCAACCGAGAATACTTCCAAGGAAACATCCAAAGCTCTTTGTAACGAATCAATGACATGAATTTGTTGTGTAACTTCGAAACTTTCTTTCTCCGTTGCATCGATTCGTAAATAATCCCCCTTATCTTGCTTGTGCTTCATAGCATCATAAAGATTGAAACACACCTCTTCATCTTGGACTCTCACTTTCATGAGACCATCGTCCATGTCAATTGCCATACGGGCAGTTTTCATGAAAGGCCTTCCAAGAATCAAAAGTGCATCATCGTCCTCCTCCATTTCAATGACAACAAAATCAATTGGAAACAAAAATTTGTCCACTTTGACCAACACGTCTTCCGCTACACCGTGAGGACGGGTAGTGGATTTATCGGCGAGTTGCAACGTCATTTGTGTGGACCTTAATTCCATGTGGCCTAGCCGTTTCACAATCAACAATGGTATCAAGTTGATGCTAGAACCCAAATCAATCAACCCATTGCCCACATACATGTTTCCTATCGTAACCGGCAATGTAACTCGTCCCGGATCACACTCTTTTCGCGGGAGCGTCCGTTGAATGATTGCACTACAACTTGCATCCACCATAACCGTCTCCTGATCAGTATACCTTTTCTTCTTCGTGAGGATATCTTTCATGAATTTCGCATATTTAGGCATCTGCTCCAAAGCCTCGGAAAATGGAATATTTATTTGTAATTGCTTGAAGATATCCATAAACCGAGAATAGTGCCGCGCACTATCTTTCTTTGTAGGAGCATGCGGATATGGTAGATGTTGAATTGGAATATTGTTCATCGGCTCCTTTCCCTTCTTAGTTCTCTTCACTCTTTCCTCACTCTCTATTTTTTTCTCATTCTCTTTTTTTTCTTTCTCATTTTCAACTAACACACCCTCAACATTTTTTTCTACTTCAATCTCCTCCCTATCTTTTTCTTTTTCAACTACAACCTCCTCCTCCACTCTCTTTTTACCTACACCCATGTCAATCTCTCTTCCACTTCTTGTGAGAATTGCTTTACAATCCTTAGGATTCGGAAGCGTATTTGCCATAAAGGGCCCTTTTTGTTGGTCGGCCAATTGTTTTGATAATTGCCCGACTTTTGTTTCAAGATTCCTTATGGCGGCATCGGTGTTCTTTTGGTTTGAGATTTCCATTTGCATAAATTGTGTAAGAGTGTCTTCCATCTTTGTATTTCCAACGGGAGCTTGCGGAGGTTGAGTGTAATTTTGATATTGTTGACGGTTTGATGGTCCGGCTTCTTGCGGTCTCCATTGTTGTTGATAACCTTGGTTAGGCCTTTGTTGGTAACCTTGGTTGGCTTGTTGATACGGAGGTCGGGGTTGGTAACCTTGATTTCCCGCGTAATTTGCTTCCTCCACAACGGGAGGACAATAACCGGTTGGATGGTCACCTCAACATAACTCACACACTAACACTTGCACATTTTTACTTGAAGATTCATGCATCTCTTTGAATTGTTGCGGCAGCTTAGACATTTGCTTCGTTAACAACTCAACCTGCTGTGATAAAAATTTGTTCTGCGCAAGGATAACATCGCTTGTTCCTAATTCCAACACTCCCGGAGTTCGTTGAGCAGGTCCACGGTTGTGACTACCTTGATGATCGTTCAAGGCCATTTTATCAATGATAGTTGTGGCTTCCGCTGCAGTTTTGCTTAACAAGGATCCACCGGTGGTGGCATCCAACAAGGTTTTGTGTACAAGTTGCAGCCCATTTCTGAATATATGAATTTGTGACAATTCATCAAAACCATGGCCTTTGCACTTTCGTAACATTGATTTGAACCTCTCCCAAGCTTCGTTGAGAGATTCATTAGCTCCTTGTGTGAATACCGCGATGGCGGTCTTTGCTTCCATAAACCGAGTGTGAGGGAAAAATCTTTCCAAAAATTTTTCTTCCAAAGCATTCCAATCAGTCATTATGGCAGTTGACTGATCAAGGTACCATTCCTTGGCCTTCCCAATGAGGGAATGCGGGAATAGTCTCTTGAAAAGAGACTCCTCTTCTGCTTCCGGTGCACCCGTCGCTCCCGCTATTTCATAAAATTTTGTCAAATGGGTGAAAGGATCTTCATGATCCATACCCGTAAATGGACTTTGATATAACAGTTGCAGAATTCCGGTCTTCATCTCAGCATGACGACCATTGTGTGCATGGCGAGCGAACTGAGCATTGTGTCGCGGACTATTTGTACATGGCCTAGAAACAGGTGGTGGTGGTGGTGGTGGATCTCCCTCCATAATTGGAAGTATTTATGGAAATGGTGGTGGTGTAGAAGTACTTTCCTCTTGTTCTCGCCTCTGTTTAGCTAGCTGCCTCCTTCTTCTAGTTCGGCTATTGATTCTACGAGCGGTTCTCTCAATCTCAGGATCGAAAAGAAGTTGGTCCGCCGGTAGTTTCCCTCGCATTAACTAAGTATGCACACTAAACAAACAGATTAACAAGTTCAAGATAAAGTGGTAACAGCTTACAATAACTCAACTATCGCAATGCTTGCAATATCACTTAACAATCCCCGGCAACGGCGCCAATTTGTTAGAAGAGTAATAGTGTGGGTTGTTTTTAATCGTATCCACAGGGATTGCTCGATATTTGATGCGTGCCTTTCGATAGTTTCGATATTCTAAGTTAACAGTTTCAAAAGTTTCTCAATTGGTTTTAACATTCACTTGTAGAAAAGATTAATTTGTCACAAAGATTTTTGTAAAAGGTTTTATAAAAACATGTTAAGGTTAGGTTTAGCTAATCCTTTCCATGTATAAACGATTAATCAAGCATATGAACTCGGTTTCCGACCAACATAACCGCGTATCCTCCCGACTAAGTTTATGTCTAAAGCAAAATCGTGAGTACCGTTGTTTAAACCGTTAGATGATGTCTCACGCTAACAATCTAAACAACGATCATTAAGATCAATACAATGCGAATAGCAAATCCCAAATCTATGTCTAGAGTTTGGTTTTTGAGAGATGAAATTGTTAGGTCAAGATTTGTGGAATCTATCTCTAGAGTAAAACAAATCAAACATAAAGCATTAAGAGAAAACAACTTCATCTATATTGATCAAAGACCTTGTTCATATACAATAGATCAAAAGCAATACATAAAAACAGAATCAACTGCCTCTAACCTCAACATAGAGGGTTTAGCTACCACTTCTCATGGTAGATTGGATAACAAGTAAAGAGAGGAGATGAGTAAACATCCACGCCGAATAATCAAGAATGGATGCAAAATCAGCTTCTCCAAGTGAAAATACAAGCTCCAATGGTAAAAACACTGAAAACTATGATTTTGGATCAAAATGAACAAAAGATCCCCCTTACAAAAAGTGAAAATCTATTTATACATAGCAGAATTCTGCAGGATTCGCACTGCGAGCAATCCATTCGCATTGCGAATGAGGAAAAATGGCACTTTAAGTGCCTCTGAGACTTAAACCGCCCCAAGCAGAAATCGTGGGTTCGCACTGCGAACCCTTCATTCGCACTGCGAATCATTCGCTAGCTTCATTCGCACTGCGAATAAACTAGCGAGCCAGAATTCTTAAAACTGGAACTCTCTGCCTCTCTTCGCCAGCACCTTCGCACTGCGAACCAACCAGCAAACATTCGCTGGACCCTCGCTAGGAGTTCGCAGTGCGAACACAAGGTAATTGAAAACCTGGAGCTCACTGCCTCCACTCGCTGGCGCCTTCGCTGGTTCCTCGCAGTGCGAACCTTCGCTGGGCATTCGCCAGATTGTTCGCACTGCGAACACCCTGTTGCAGCTAGAAAACTCAGTGGAACTTGCATTGGTTCCATGTGTTCACCATTTTGCTCCTTTCATGCCTATACCTGCATATTAACACACAAATTACAAGCTCCACACATATATTCCAATGTAAGCATAACAACTCCATTTAACGCTTAAATTCACACTTTACCGCAAGAAAGAAATGGAAAATGCCAAATATTCCATACAAATATATAACATGTTTGACATCTAACACCATAGTATAACATCATCTTCCAGGCACGATAAACAACTTTCTCCGAACAATTTGTGTAATTCCTCTACATATTCTTCATCTGCATTAGACTGAACCACACCATTTCCTATTAAATCCCATGTCCAATGATTTTCTGTCCAGCTGCCACAATCGTTTACTAATATATGCTGATTAGGAATAGAGCTAAAGAGAGTTGGAAATATGACATTAAGAGCGTTCCCCCCATCTACCTAGACTGCCAAAACAAAGTGTTACAGCCATTACCAATTTTCCAGTTTAAGATGCTGAAAACTTCTTGAGTGTTAGAGACCGAAGCAAGTCGAAACAAATCTTTCCACCAGTTAGAATTATGATAATTTGGAGCCACTGGTTGATTAAGGAACAAGCTGGTAAAATCATCCTTGTATCTTGCTTTAATTATGTTTTTCCAAATAGGTTCTTGTTCATTTACAATTCTCCACAGCCATTTCGCCACCAGTGCCTTATTAAATACTCTCACATCTTTGACTCCAAAACCACCTTGTTATTTTGGTTTGCACACTAAAGACCACTTTACCCAAGCAATGCTCTCCTTCTCCCCTTACCTGACCAAAGAAACCTTCTTTGGATGCCTTTTATTTCCTTTATGACAGCTGCAGGTGCTAAGAATAATGCAAAGTAATGAACTGGTAGGTTTGTTAGTACTGAATTCAACAAAATAACACGACCACCAATCGACAGTGTATTACTCCTCCATTTTGTCAACCTACTTTTGAAGGAATCAATGACTGGTTTCCAGAAAGCAATGGTTTTATGACTGCCACCAACAGTTAGACCAAGAAACTTAAAAGGAAATTTTCCAACTTTATAATTCAAGAATGTAGATACAACGACAGTTCTATAACCTTCTACTCCAAAACCCATAATACAACTCTTGTTATAATTGATTCTCAAACCAGACAAAGCTTCAAATCCTCTCAAAAATGATTTTATGCCTCATATATTGGACCAAGATTCATCACAAATGATTAAGGTGTCATCAGCAAACTGTAGAAGACAACTTGTGGTCATACCTTCTATTCTGATACCCTTCATTACTCTAATTTCTTCTGCTTTCTTAACCATAAGCGCCAAGCATTCTGTTATCAAGACAAAAAGGAAAGGTGATAAAGGGTTCCCTTGTCGTAGACCCTTATTAATTATAAAATCCTTTGAGGAGCTTCCATTTACCAAAACTGAACCATAGCTTTTGCATATTAAACCTCTTATCCAATCTATCCATTTTGGGCTAAAATTCATTGCACATAACATCTTACATAAGAATTTCCAGCTTACGCAATCATACGCTTGAGCAAAGTCCACTTTAAACATAAATCCTTTCTTCTTCTTCTTCTTTACATAATCGAAAACCTCGTTTTCCATCAAAACTCCATCTAAGAGTTGTCTGCCTGGTACATATGCAGATTGGCAAGGAGAGATCAGTTTGCTAATGACACTTCTTAATCTTGTAGCTAACATCTTAGAAATAACTTTGTGCACACTACCAATTAAAGCTATTGGTCTAAATTCCTCTAGGTTTTGTGGATTATCTAGCTTTGGAATTAGAACAAAGAAGGTTGGACATAAGGCTTTTGATAAGGAAGCCTTATCGTAAAATTCAAATATACAATTGACATAGGCCTAGCCAACCACCTCCCAAGTTTTTTTTCAAAAATTTAAAGTTAAAACCATCTGAGCCCGGGCTTCTATCTCCCTCATAAGATTTTATCATTTCTAAAACCTCGTCATAAGAAAACCTATCAGTAAGTCTCTTGTTATCTTCCTCTGACAGTTGGTTTAAAGAACTAAGATCCATTTCAAATTGTTCTTGAAAACCATTCTGAAACTTCTCTTCAAAGAAATCGTGAATGATCTGTTTCACTTTCTCAACACCATCCTCCTTTTGAAGGCCAACGTTCAAAGCAACAATTGTATTTACCTTCCTTCTACTTTAGATCACTGAATGAAAATATTTTGTGTTGCAGTCCCCCTCCTCAATCCATTTCTGCCTTAATTTTTGATGAAACATGCTTTCCTTCGTATGTAATCCATTCCATAATTCCTCAACTTTCTTACCCCTTAGTTTCACTGCCTCCTCTGAACTTTCATCAACAGTCTCTGCCATTAAATCTTCTAGCTCATTGATCTCTATAATATTCTCTTCTATCCTTAAATCTCGTATTCTGAAAACGTTAATGTTCCACCATTTTAGCCTACATTTGAGGTGTCTCAATTTCTTCAGCAACACTTCACCTGCATTGCCATGAATGTTTATATTGTTCCAACTCTCCTTAACAAACTCCAAAAAATTAGGGTGGTCTAACCACGCATTTGAAGATTAAAATGGCTTAGGGCCCCAGTTCAATTCATTCAATACCAGAGACACAGGTCTGTGATCAGACACGTCTCTCAGGCCAACCTTCTGATTAATCACCTTCCAGTAATCACACAATTCATTGTTAATTAGGATCCTATCTAGCCTGCTCATACACGATCCATTAGCCTTAAACCATGTAAACCTATTACAAACAGTGGGGAGATCAATAAAGTCTATTCTTCTATAAACACCCTGAATTCCTCCAATTCATTTAGATTGTATCTTCCCTGTCATTGCCTTTCTCCTTTATCTTTAATTGAGTTGAAATCTCCTCCCAAAATCCAGTCTCCCTTTGTAAAATTAGCTTTCACATCAAGCAACTTCCTCCACATTGTTCTTTTTTCTGCCAAAACACAAGGTGAATATATATTCACAATGTATATATTTCTTTCCTTCCATGTACCACAAACTCCTAGATAGCCATTCCCAGAAAAACTAAATTTAGAACTAAAATACCTCTTATTCCAAATTGAAATCATATCACCAGACAAACCATTAGAATCTGATGCCGACCATTCACACTCATCCTGACCCCAAATGTTCTTTACAAACCCTTCGTCGACCTTTTTCGCTTTGTTTCCTGGATCATACAGAATTCAACCTTATTCCTTACAATAAACTGATTAAGCCTTCTTCTTTTTAAAGAAGAATTACACCCTCTTATATTATATATTGACACATTCATTGGAATGTTGTTGTTGCCTCCTTCGCTCTATCCATTAGAAAATTATCTCTTTTCTCCATTTTATGTATTATCCCTTCTAGAACTTCATCATCTTCTTCTCCTTCAATTCCCAAAGCTTTAAGAATTGTCCACACTTTGCCTGGTACATCTTCAGAGTTTCTTTTTACCCTTTCATTTCCAGCTACCATGTCCGAATCAGTGACCGAAGCACATCACAAAATTGATCCACCAGAGTACCTAGAATCACTATCCCCAGATTGAGAGTTATTCTGTGTATTTTCCTCTACTGCTGCAATTGATCGTTTCTAATATTTTATATCTGTGGAAGAATGTAGTAATGTAGAGTAAAAATAAGGCTCATAGGGTATCTGAATCTTCTCATATAAATCTTGGACTAACTTCTTTTTTCTCATGGGCCTTAGAGAATTTATATCAGGAGGCGTGAGTTCCACTGATAACATAGCATTGGGCCTCAATTTAGAGTCCACACCACTGTTCTTTTTCGGGCCTACCTTTAAGTTCTCCAATATATTATTATTCTCAGGGCAAAGACCAACCGTACAAGATGTTCCCTTCAAAATTCCACCTTTTCTAACATTCTCTTCCCTATTACCCAAAATCTTTCTCATAAGTCCCGTCCCACCTTCTTGAGCCTCAAAATCATTAAATGCCCCTTCACCTAAACAACTTTCTGAGCATGGTCCCACACTTTTTTGACCTCCAAAAACCGCCTTTTGTATTTCTTTACTTGTACTAACCTTTTTGTCAGGAACAGACGAATGATTGCTTTTCAACTTTTTTCCTACCTCCTGCTTCATAGACCTATGCCTAGGTGTAGGTAGTTTTCTTACACAGTCTCCCAGGCCTTCTCCTCCATCTTCCCTGTTATTGAATGATTCAATCTCATCAGATT
The DNA here is from genome assembly GCA_022829125.1 of Lathyrus tuberosus. Lineage (NCBI taxonomy): Eukaryota > Viridiplantae > Streptophyta > Magnoliopsida > Fabales > Fabaceae > Lathyrus > Lathyrus tuberosus. The sequence continues at coordinate 10,770,587 of JALAZF010000003.1, forward strand.
CTTCGTCCATGGGAGAGCTATCTTCTGAACCATCGTCGTCTTCACTATCATCTTCAGTTTCCTCCACCAAATTAAGATTCGTCTGAATCATCAACATCAAGCCTCCTTAACTCTTTAGTATCAATTCTCTTCGGACCATGGATATCCTCAACTAATTTTATCACAAAGACCACTCCATTTACTTCAATGCTTATGACCTCGTTTAGATTACTTGTGTACTTTGTTTTTACCAGAATTCTTGCTACATCAAAGCTCAACTGAGATTCAGTTTCTTCATCACATCGAATATATTCTCCTACCCTGCTAATTATATACTTGAAGAAGTCACTCCTCCATGCGTGGCATGGAATACCAAAACATTTGATCCAAGTTAATCTCTCTTTGTCTACTTCAGCTGGAGACCAACCTCTGATGTCCTTAAACCAATTTTGTAACCATGATTCCTCTTCCTTTATCAACCCTTTCACAACATTTTCTTCCAACTCTTTTAGGAGACACATGTTTATACCCATTGGAGTTACTCTGATGTTGAAAAAACCTTCTTTATAGAATATATCTTGAATATTATATGAATTTTCGGATTCCTTCGTCTCCCCCACAAAAGCTTTTTCAAAACGTTTAACTTCTTCATCATTGATCTTGAACAAAAGTCCACCCCAGTTGGGATATGATTTCCCTATTTCATTCTCATGAGACTTCACCTTTTGACTTCTGATTCTATTTGTTCGTTCTGAATCTCCTCTTGTTACATCCACAAAAGATCTTCATGTTTTAACTCTACCTCCCCAAAATCTATTTTGAACTTCATTGTGCTTCACCCCCACATTCTCCTCGAGGTTTTTTTCTCTATCATCAGCCACCCACCCTTCTTCTCTCAAATCTAGGGATATTCACATATAACTTCATTCCCTTAATTTGAATATTGTCTAGCCTTATCGCCATATTTCTCTCATCCTCCACCTTCCTGAATCTTACAAAGCCATATCTTTTTCCTCTCTTGTCCAACCTGGCTGGTATGAAAACCTCAACAACATAGCCAAAATCCATGAATATTTTAGCCATATCCCTGGCATTATATCCCTCAGGGATTTCGGTGAAAAAAAAAAGAAGAAATAATCTCATTCTCTCCTAAGTTCTTCTCCCTTCTATCTTTCCAGACTGAAAATCTCATATTTTTGTTCTTACTACCTACTACTTTCCACTCCATAATGATTGATAATCGAGTTCACTGTTTTCCTAAAGCACCAAAACCTCCTAAGAAAAGTTTTTCCAAAGCCAAGGCCCCTAACCCTAAGGCTAGGAGTTTAAGCCAAAAACTCAGAACAAACACAGACCCAGAAAGCTAGATATTAGGAATAAAGATTGTTACCTTATGATTTGATATCTGTTGAAACTTGCATGTTTAGAACAAATCAAATTATATAATTATATGATGTTCTGAATTTTATATAATTATTATAAATTTACACTATTTATATTAATTTAAATATTTTGTTATAAACAATTTTAATAAAAAATTTAATATTTATAAATTTTAAAATTAAAATTTATTTACTATAATATATATTTATTTCAATTATTATATATTTTAAAATACAAAATTAATTAAAATATTTTTTTTATATTATCATTCACCGTTGTTAGGGTTTATTCGCAAGCAAATATTCACCCTCTTTGTTCATATGTTGTTTCACAAACTTTAAATTGAAGTCTTAATTGACCGTCAAAGAGGATATTGTGAACAAACTCTAAATTCAATTACAAAGAGCTTATTCATAAAATGATATGTGCTTCAGTATATTCAATTAGGATATTCAAATTCTTATTTCCTTTTGTAATCATAACAAACCATTCAACTACGAAACTCAATTTTTAAAGAGTGGCAAAGATCAATATACAATCATCTCTCTTTTTTTTTTAAAACAATATATGTGTTTATGAACAACATATACATATCTCTCAAATTACAGAACCTGTTAGTGTTCAAGAAATTAAAAAAAAAAAAAAAAGTTCCTGATTATGTTCATGCTCTTTTTATACAAAATGAACCAAACACAAATTACAAAATGAAATATTTACATTAAGCCACACATCAATCCATAGACGGTAATCAAAGCCATTATAAGGGAATGATCCGTTCCAGGTGCCAAATCCAACGTTAGAACATCATTACTCAAAACAACTCCTGAGGATGATAATTTTTGCTTTGCTTCTGCTATGATTTGTCCATCTTTGTTTACTATCTGAAAACCAAACGTTTTGCCATTACTGATTCTTTCTATGCACAAATTATGGGACCCGACTTTAATCCGACATGCTATTTTTCCTGTGAGACATTTTTTAACTTTAAACCATTGTCGCTTCTCTTGGCTTCTACTATTAGAATTGCTGCAGCAATATTTGTGGCATTCCCAACATCCAAAACCTAGTAATCTTTTTTTGATGTTGCAGACAACATTTCCGTTTAGATTCAACAGATTAACTTCTCTTCCACCCTTTCTATCATAGTTATCAACTCTATAAATGATGTTACCTTTTGAATCATAGACAGTGCAACCATTAGAGTGAAGCACAAGTGATTTCATCCATATTGTACATCTCTCTCTTTTATTACTGAGACACTTATCATCATGAGACTCATATGATGTTGTAGGTTCTTGTTTTTGAGAATGAACTTTGGCCATTAATTTTTGTTGTTTGATTGTAATAATCGAGAAGGAGCTTATAAGTTATAATGAATTTTGCTGTATGTGCCAGCAGCTTATTTATATGGCTATTATATTAAAAGTCCTCCGCACGAACTTGGCTTTTTCTTGGAAGCACCTTTTGGAGATAATTCACTTTATTATTATCATATTCATACAACTCGTGGAAAAAGTGCTTTAAATTAGTTAATTAATAACTGAAATAAAAAGACTGACGTTGTTCAAACATCGAATTTTAATAGATTTTTTTAGTAAACCATGTTCCCTTGCACAATTATTGAGACTTGAGAGGTTTTTTTTAAGTTTATTTTTAGGGTTTGTGAATTCTTCTTTTGGTTACGATACAATAACAGTAATAATTTAAACTATTAAAAAAAATTTATTATAATAATTTAAAGTAAAGATGAGTGGAAGTTACGGTCAGGGACTACGTGGACCTAGTACTAATCTGTCTTTGTATCAATAAATTAACTCTTAAAAACAACACTGATGTAATAAATAGTAGGAGGCTGTTTAAAAAAAGCACATTTAGAAAAGTGAAAATTGGCACATCTAATATTATTTTTACTTTTATTTTTATTAAATTAAAATTAATAAAATTTCGAACAAACATACATTGCTTGTTATTAAGCTCCTTCCAATATAATCCATGACATTAGATCAGAAGTTGGAAGTTATAATCAAAGTATGAGTTTACATAGCAGAATGACTCATAGAGTTAGACAAATCATTGATGATTACGGGAAGAAATCGGATACTTGTTGGGTTTGTCTCAATGCCCATGGAATAATTACAAAAATTAGGACAGCTGGTTGTGGTGGATTGGTGCGGAATAGCAATGGCGATTGGTTATGTGAATTCTTAAAAAACATAGGTTTTTGCAATGTATTATCTGCTGAATTATGGGGTGTGATTGAGTGCTTACTACTAGCGAAATTCAAAGGATACAATCAAGTGGAGCTACAAATTGACAACAACAGAGGAAGGCATTGAGCATAATTCGCAAAATAAATATGGCGGAAATGACAAAAATAAGAGTTATAAATATTAACCGTGAAGCCAATAAATATGTTGATAACTTAGCAAAGTTTAATTTGAATATTAATGAGGTAGCTTATACTTTGTGAATGTCCTACTTTCTTGTATGCTTTGTTGTTAGATGATATTAGGAATTCTGGCATGACTAGCTTTATTTGCTAGTTTTTTTTTTAGGCTTTTATCCTTCTTGACAAAACAAAAACAATAAAATAATTACAAAGAGTAAAAAATCTCATGCATACAAATTTTATAGATTCTTAAATCTTAATTCAAAGTATTCACTCTCTTGAATGGAATTATAACCCCTGCTTGCGACTTAAATCAAATAGATATTTTCTCTCATTTTTGTATTTTATTTTCCACACATATATAAATTATTTTCAAAATCCCTCTCATAGTATCTTTATTATTTAAAACTCACAAAACATGCTTTTTTATCAAATTTTCAAAAAGGATTTTGAATTTTGTTTTTGAGTTTGAAACTACAGTTTTTCTTCATCTTCAACCTCTTACTTTTTTTCATAATTTTTTAGATTAAGTTCTCATCTTAGAGTATGAGATATGCTTGATGAGGATTGTTTTAGTGATTGACATTTTGTCAAGACTTTTAAAGATTTCACGAGGTTGACATATTTGTGCGGTGTTGTGGCTTGGAGTGACAATCTTGTGAAAAATGATGGAGGTTCTTCTCTTCAAGATTACCTCGGTATAGGTGTGTGGAAGTTGCTACAGACGATGTTGGATTTTTTTTCATCTTAATACAATTCAAGGCTTAACGAATTAATAGGGTTGAGTAAAGGTAGATGCAGAAAAGAAGCTTGGAACAACATTCTTGAAGTTGAAAGATTGAAGTTAAAGTCGAGTAAATATTTTAAAGAATTTTTGGCGAGCATATGAACATGCCGCAATGACATGGGATCAAGGCAAAGGCTTGAAATTTTTCACAGTCGAACCATTCTCTATTCAGTTGGACCCAATAGTCTTCATTCGGTCTCCCCTTGTTGTGGTCCTGTGTTTCCTTTACACTAAAAGCGTGTCTATGAAAGTCAAAGATTGTAACGACATGTGTGCTAGCTTTGAGAGTTTCCTCCTTCATCACTTCCATGTAACTTTTATAGAATAATTGCACCAATCATAACACTGAACTCCATTTTTCGCCTCTAGTTGCAAAAAGTGATCCTAACATAAAGTAGGTTGCTCTCACCAACATGGTTATTGGTAGGTTTCTAATGCCTTTTATGGATTTAAAAAAATTTGTTGTCATGTGGCTCCATCAACGTCCTTCGTCAGATGCCCTTATCCACTCCTACAATCTAATGTTATCTACCCACCTCAATGCATCCGCATTTGACCATCTAATTTTCTTGCAGAAGTATTGAAATGATGGTTGAGTTAAAGCATAACCTGCATTTACAATTTTTTCTTAAAGTTCTTGTCTTTGATTTCGTGCATTAAATTTTATGCAATATGTCTAATGCAATTTACATGGATAGAAGGAGGATTATGCCATCCATTCTCAGAATTATCGTATGCACTCTCAATAAATACATGTCTGTCAAAAATTAAATAGTGGTTGGGTTGTGGAGCAACGTGTGTTCTGTCAATAAATACACCTAAATAAAATAGGAACATACAGGTGGGGTTCCGCTTATATGTCTTATTTGTAAAGCTCTTTGTGTAAAAATGTGAAGAAAGACACATCTACATTTTTTGGATGCGCCGTTTTGCTCCAAGCATGGGGTTGGTCTATATTTCCATCCCTAGCGCCCATTAACCACAACAGCTTCACATTCCCGTATGCACAAAGTAAGTTAATAACATTATTTTCATTTACTTACTTTACCGATTATTATCTATAACTAATTTATTTGAACTTTTTTGGTTTAGATGGTTGGCTTGTGGTATGACTTACAACAGACGTCCTAGGCTTTGTATCATTTAATATTGAAATCTCTTTGACCACCTTACACCTGGAGATGTATTTCCACTAAACAAATAATTTTATTTTTAATATTACCAATTTTATAATCTAATCTTTTTTTCTTCTACAATTCATTTAACATCCATATCTAAACTTGGAACGTCAACATGAAGTCTGAGAAGAAGATGCATTCGTTTGGACTACAATTACGCCGATCACCGGGTTCACCACTATGGAGATGCACCACAGTGACTGTGTTAAACTGTAGTTCAGAATTCTTCAAAACATCCCAGATCCTCTGATGTGCCCGAACAATGGCACCAACAAAAAATTAATGAACAATGGAACTTATACAATTGGAAGGACTTTGCTAAATTTGAGTGTCATAAATGGAGGAACCGTCGTGACCATGTCTTACGTGACGCTGTGATGTCAACCTCGTCTAAACCAAATAATACTTATATGGCTTGGTACAGATCGGTTGCAACTAGGTTTATCTCTGAAGATAGGTATCTATATGACCCACGATAAACCACTTACACATAAGAAGCTTCAACGTCTAACCACTTAGAAAATTATCAGACCTGTTTCTCACAACCCCTTACCCAACAAACAAAATTACCGACCCACAAACACACAAACCCACAATCAAAACATGTTAGACACCCAACCAAAATACCACGAGCGTCCCTCATACCATCACCAACAAAATGAATATTATCAAGACACCCATAATCCATATGTCGCCAACACAAAATCCTACCATAGCCAAAACACCCAATGACCATATAACATCAACATTTCCTCATACCATAGCCAAATTGCCCAAACATCACACCCTAGCCAAAATACCCTAACATCACAACAACCATATGGTTATCATACACCACAACAACCATTTCAACCTTTCTCCAATGAAGCGTTCACACCAATGTCCCCCTTCAATCGTCCAGGCCGCACACCAATGACTCGTCAACACATCTCAACTACTCTAGCATGGGTTGAAAACTCAAAGACGACCGTGTGTCGCTCTATACACAAGACTTCTTAGAAATTCAAGAACATCTTGGGAATTCTAGTGATGTTCTTGAAACCTCAAATCCTCAAACACCTAGAGTGAATCAACAAGTGCAACAAGTTAGAGTAGCGAGGGGTGTGGAACCGGTGGCTGGTATGACCAACTCGGTCGTCATCGTTATTGTCTGTAAAAGTATTTTTAATTAAATATTAATGTTTAGTATTTTTTTCTCAAAACAATCACAATGTACACTAGTGTCTAACCAATTGGTGTCTCCCTTTAAAATTAGTACACTGATGTCAATTGAATTGAAAACAGCATATTCAATCGCCAATTTAATTGGCGCCTCCACTATAGAAATACAACTGTAGCAAATTTGCCTAGCAACAACAGTAGCCAATTTGCCTAGCAACAACACTTCGTCCCAATTTTTTTTTTTGCTTAAAATTGAGATATTTTAGATATATTTTTTTAAAACATAGATTATTGTTGGAATTAATTTGAAAAACTTGATTATTTGAGTAAAAAATTCAACACATTTTAAGAAATATTTATAATCACATATGTTTTAAATATGAATTGTTAGGAATAGTAAGATGAAATTATTTAATTTTATAAATGGAATGAATAGTGATTTATTAAAATCAATTTTTTTTTATAAAAAAAAGAGAGGATATATATATATATATATATATATATATATATATATATATATGTGTGTGTGTGTGTGTGTGTGTGTGTGTGTGTGTGTGTGTGTGTGTGTGTATTAGGAGAGTTTTTTTATAAGTTGAACTGATATTAATACAAACAGAATTACACAACAGTCAGTTACACCAAGTCATAATTATGGCAGCAGTTAGCCAACTTTACATCCAACTATAAAAAATCAGTTGGATTTTTAGTCCAACAATAATAACTACAATGTCTACTAGAATAGTTTCCACCCTCCAGCATCCTCCATGAGTTGACGACAATGTTTTGAAAAATATCGTTAAGATTCCCTACCAAATCATCAAAAACTATTTGATTTCTTGTCCTCCAGATAGTCCAGCAAACGCATAACCAAATGAAACACGCAACTCTATGTGAGCAACTTTGAACCACCCCAACAACTTATTTGAGACAGATTCCACATGCTATCCTTGAATCCCAATCCACTCCCATAACAGTCTCCAAACACTAGTATTAACAAGCAATTATAGAAAACATGATCTACATTTTCATCCACACGAAAACAAAAAACACACATCATTTCGTGGGAGTTCGATTACTCCCCTGGGCACCAAATTTAACCTAGTAGGCAGTCTGTCGAGCAGTAGCCTTGAACCAAACAACTTTACTTTAAGAGGAGCCTTGAATTGCCAAATTAAATTAAGTGTAATCTTGAAATTAATCTCCAACTCCACCAAAGCCATCGCAGCCTACAACAAAGGTGAGTAACAAGCTTTGACAAAAAAAAGTTGTGAGTACCACCTTTCCAGGAAAATGAACCCGAAGTGTTCCACTCAGATCTAGCATCACTAAAAATCATCATTAATAACTTTATATCAAATAAATATTTTTTTAAAATCAATCGATAGATTAAAATGTTATTATATAGATTATACATATAAATATAAAGTTTCAGATTAATTTATAGTGATTTCCTATGCCGTTAAAATATGTAAAGATTAAAGACAAAAATATCCTTTTATATAATATTAATTTTGATGTAATTCGACGATAAGAAAATCAAGATAGATTAATCTCACATGGTATACATATTAGTTATACAAGTAAAATGTCGGTGCTAGTTAATGGTAGTCCTACGAAGGTAGGGATGGCAATGGACAGGGTATGGGTAGGGTACTATAGTACCCGTCCCCATATCCGCAGTTGAAAAAAATTCCCGTACTCGAGCCCATACCCGTTTGGGTATCAAAATTGGCACCCATCCCCGTACTCTATGGGTATATATGTGCCCGTAGCCGTACCCGTTACCCGCATTTCTAATAAAATTAAATATATCAAGTATAAAATATCATAATATTTTAAGTTTTTAAAAATATTAAAAAGTTTTAAAAAAAATTTATTGTTGAATTATGAAATAAATGATCACGTATATTAAATATGTAGCAATTTAAAATTGATGTTTTTTTTTTAAATTTTATAAATATTTATTTTTATATAATAATATAAATTAAAATATATAAATATATATTGTGCGGGTATGGGGCGGGCTAGGTACTAAGGTGCCTATACGAATGAGTTTGTGGTGGAAAGAAGTTTGAGACAAGGATACCCGCTTTCTCCGTTTCTCTTTGTTATAGTGGCGGAAGGATTGAGGGGTATGGTTTTCAAATCGGTGGAGAATAAGGATTTTGAGGGTTTTAATGTTAAGGGAGAGTGTTTGGTCGACATTCTTCAATTTGCGGATGATACGTTAATGATTGGAGAAGGTAGTTGGAAGCATATTTGGGCAATTAAATCGGTGTTGAGGGGTTTCGAGATTGTTTTGGGCTTGGGCATTAATTTTCATAAAAGTAAACTTATTGGAATTAATATTAGCCATCGGTTCATGGAAGTGGCCTCTTATTTCCTTTCTTGTAGAAGAGAGGAGAATCATTTTGTTTTCCTTAGTATTCCTATTGGCTTTAATTCAAATGGGATGTCAATTTGGTCGGAGATGATCTCTAAGTTGAATAGGAGGCTAGATAGTTGGAACAACCGGTTTTTTAGCTTCGGAGGAAGACTCACTTTATTAAAATCGGTTCTTTCTAGTTTACCGATTTTCTTGTTTTCTTTCTATAAAGCTCCGGTGAAGGTTGTGAAACTTATTACTAAAATTCAAATCAACTTTCTTTAGGGAGGGAAGGAGGGGAGTAGAAAGATTCATTGGGTGAGTTGGAAGGATGTGTGCCTTCCTATTGATAAAGGGGGTCTTGGATTGAGAAGAGTGGATGATTTCAATTTGGCTCTTCTTAATAAGTGGAGATGGAGGATATTAACGGAGTCAAATGCTTTATGGTACAAGATTCTTAAAGTTAGATATGGAGATGTGAATTTAAGAGTTGTAGGTTCCGGGATTGATTGTAGGAGGTTATCTCAGATCTCCTTTTGGTGGAGGGATATCATTGGGTTGGATAAAGGTGTTGCGGAAAATTTATTTGTCTCTAATTGTAGGTTTTCTATTGGGAATGGCTACTCTACTTCATTTTGGTTTGCTTGTTGGTTGGAAGCCATTTCACTAAAGGATAAATATCCTCGTCTTTTTTGAATTGTCTTGCCTTAAAGAGGTGTCGGTGGCTTGCATGGGATGGTGGTGTGGGGAGGATTGGTATTGGGGGGATTTTTGAGTTTCTAATGCTATTGATGCTGCGTCGGCCGAGGACTTGCGGTTGTTGTGTGCCGATGTTCAGAGGGTTCGGCCTAAGTTTGGGGAGCATGATGTGGTTTCTTGGATGTCTATTCGATCAGAGGCTTTTACGGTTAGTTCTTTTTACTCTCTTCTTCTAACTCTCTGAACCCCTTTTAGTCCTAATAATATTTATGATGAAGCTCTGTTGTTGATTTGGAAGATGCATGTTCCTCTTAAAAGTAAGGCCTTTGGTTGGAGATGTTTTTTAAATAGGATTTCAACTAAGCTCTCCCTTAATCGTAGAGGGTGTTGCGATTCGGATAGTGATTTGAGTTGCGTTCTTTGTTTATTGGAGGAAGAATCGTTGGATCATTTGTTTCTTCGTTGTAATGTATCTTTATTGATTTGGAAGGAGGTGGCGGATTGGATCGGTTTTGAGGATTATGGTGCTAGTAACATTAATGAGAGTTTCCTGAAATGGAGTTGTTTTTGCAAGAGGAATAAAGTCAAAAAAGGGAGGAAAAGTTGTATTTGGTTGGCTACCGTTTGGTATTTATGGTTGTTGAGGAATGAGATTATTTTCAGGAATGATACTTGGAATGTGTTAGATGCGGTTTGAAATATTAAGTTGTATAGTTGGAGATGGTCTTTCATCGAGAAAATTACTAATACCAATTATAACTTTTATGATTTTAGTAGATTTCCACTGGACTATTTTATATAGGTTTAATTGGTTTTGTAATTTTCTTTTTTGTCGAGTTTGGTCTCGTTTTACTGTAAGTGGTTGCGAGAACCCGTTGTTCTCAGTTTAATGTTATTCCTTGCTTATTAAAATTAGTATTTTTCAATTTAAAAAATATTTTTGCTATGTCAGTGTAAGTCTCTTGGTGTCGTCTGATCTCTCTTCGTATATACAATATTTATCCTACGCGAGTAATTATTTTAAAACAATATTGTTATTTTCTATTGCTTATTTTTAACGTGAGTTATTCTATCCAAATTAAAATTATCTATATCATATTGCATATATAAATCATAAATCTGTAATGCCCATATCTCATCCCCCAAGGCACGTTTAATTGATTATTATAATTAAATAGATTCATTCAACCGAGTCAATAAAAATGTTTCTAATTATTTGAAAGAGATCAGTTTATGTGGATTTGAATAACCAAAATAATTATTTAGTCGTAGTTAGATGCATTCACACAAGCTTATTGATAATTATATGCAACATGTAAGATGAATATTTTTTTAATGTAAATTTATGACGGCTATTAAAGAAGAGATTAATTGGAATACACTGTCAGTGTAAAACAATTTTACACTGTCATCCAATTAGAATGAGTTATTTTGACACATAAGAAGAGAAAAACTTGGAAGAAGTAGTTATTAAAATGATTTATTTATAATTTAAATTTTTTTATTTTTAATTTCATAAATATGTGTCAAAATAACTAATTCTAATTGGATGATAGTGTAAAGGAGTTTTACACTGACAGTGTATTCCAATTAATCTCATTAAAGAAAAGTACAAATTTAACTCTTTTGGTGTATCACGAATATTTAATCTTACAATTATGTAAATTTGTTAATCTAATAGTATTATAGGTGAAAAAAAAATGGTTATTAATAAGATATTAATTATATATTTTTAGTTTAAAATAATAATAAAATTAATAAGAAATTACTAAAGTCATATTAATAGGTTGACTCAATTGGTCTATGGGTTGCAAAACTCAAATAAGATATCCGACCAAAATTATAGGGTTGTTATAGGTTAGATTGAGTATACCGGTAAATGAATGGATTTAGATAATTTATAGGTTAGTTCGGTTTGAGTGACCGGATTCATTCGTCGACCCGCAACTATGAACATCCCTACATATTGGCATTACTCTATATTAATAAAAAAAATTTAAGGGTTAAATATGTTTGTGGTCCTCATAAAATTTCAAATTTCGTTTTTAGTCCCTCAAAATATTTTCTTCAAAGAATGGCCCTCCTAAAATTTTTTATCCACATTTTTGGTTTCTCATGCAACTTAGCGACGATTTTTACAACTTAGCGACTGAATTAGCGACAGTTTTAGCGACGATTTTTTACTTAGCGACAAAATTAGTGACAGATTTAACAACGATTTTATTATTAGGGACCAAAAGTGGGGACAAAAATTTTAGGAGGACCATTCTTTAAAGTAAATATTTTAAGGGACTAAAAGTAAAATTTGAGATATTTAGGAGGACCACAAACATATTTAACCCTTTTTTTAATAAGATGGTTTATGATTGCAAATGACTAAACTTGATTTTAGATATACTTGGAAGGTGTTTCACACGAAGGACATTTCAATTCATGGCTTTCTTGTTTAAGTTTCTTCATACATTTTTCACATCCAATGTAATGTCATCCAAATGTATCATAATTTCATTTATAGTTACTGAAATTGGGAAGAAACCCTCGTATATTTAAGAGTATAGAAAAATTGGTAAGTAAAATAACTTTAGAATTGTATTTAGAAAAGAGTAATTAAATAAAATTTATAGTGTACCTGAGTATTCGACTCCCATGTCTTCGCCATTATATTTTGTAGTGTAGTTCTATTTTGAGTCATTCTCTTTTGAGGTGGCATATTTGGAAACTCAGTGATTGGAATCTCCTTTGTGTCTAGCTGATCATTTGATGGATGGTATAATTTATTCAAAATAAAAAGAGATACTGAAAGAATAACTTTAAATTTTAGTTATCTAAAAATGATAATTCATAAATGTTAATAAAGAGATAAAGTGTATTCGATGGGCACATTAAAATTTTAGGCGTTGGAATTCTGGATTTTTTAGATTGATGTAAATCTGGGTGGATAAAGTTGGGTTTATCGAGCATTCATCTGTGGAATAAAAATTTTAATTTATTAGTGAAAATGGTAATATTTCTGAGTGAATAAAATATCTATAATGTTTAAATATATATTTATCTCTAAACATCTTCACTGTTGTATAGGTGATTGCAACAAGGGTGGTTCTTTCTGGTTGACTTGCCATCAAATTTTCAATGGTTATTTTTTTCCACAACGCGACCTTAACAATTTCATTCCTATGAATAAATATGTTTAGAATGTTTAAATTAATTTTAATTTAATATACTTAATTTATATATGAATATATAAATAAGCAAATATGTGTAGTTGAAATCTTACTCTGGTAGCCTTAACTCAAGTCTGAGAATTTTTATAGGTTTTTCTTGTATGTAAACGCGTTCTTCACGCCAAGAGCATGAAGCACTCTAACTAGAGCGAAAATTGTTGTCTCCAACTCTTTTTGAAATTGTTTCTATGACAACAAATTTAAAATAATAGCTTGGAATTGTGGAGTATGAGCCTTGAATATTTGTTACATCAGTTGTTCACAAAAATCATGCTTTTTTTAAGCATTTGACCGGTTTGTTTGTTCATTTGTAGGAACTATTTTTATACTTTTTATGATATACAAATTTCCCTCTTGTATCAATTCTCTAAACTGTGGTATAAGATATTTATTTATCATTACATGTAAAGGAGTTCTCTAAAAAAAATAATATAAAAATAAAATATTGAAATCAATAAATTCATAAAGAATAATGTTACATATTTTGAATATAAAAATATATTTTGTGAACAACGAATAGAATATTTTGGATAAAGAGATATTGTCTTTTCATCTAACAAAATAATTTCTATGAATGTTTGTTCTTTATTATTTCGCAGATTATAAACATCCCACAATCGAACGACTCTGACTCGAAATAACCAATCATCATGATCGATGTTAAGATCTAAGATTAATTTTTCCATTGATGTTTGTTTGATAATATGAATATATAGTGAATATGATCGTTCTAATGGTGTGGAATACAATTAGCAATTTGGGTTTGGTCAGCAACAAAAAGAAGGAAGTCATGGTCAATGAATTGGAGGCTCTGGAGAGAAGAGATAAGATCGGTTTGGTTACAAAGAAGGCGGGTTTCAGCTTGTTTCCATGAATATTTTAACTCTCAATATTCGTGGAGGAGGGTTTCGAACTAAAAGGAAAAGAATCAGCTTTATTATTCAATCTGGTAAAGCTGACCTCTGTTTTCTTCAGGAAACCAAGTTAGTCAGTTTCGATGATCGCCTTGCCAAGGAGTTTTGGGGAAATGATGGCGTTAAATTGACTGCTTGTCATTATTGTGGAGCGTCCGGGGTTTTGGTTATCTTATGGAAGAAGGACTCCTTGATTCTGAATTACAGTTTCAGAGGAAAGGGTTTCGTTGGAATTAATGTAGAATGGAAAGGTAAAACTTAAAATTTTGTCAACATCTATGCGCCTTGCAACACTATTCTCAGGAGAATTCTGTGGAATGATCTCCTCGATCAGAGACAGAATAGAAGCGCGGAGCTTTGGTGCGTTGGCCGTGATTTCAACGCGGTTCGTTGCAGGGAGGAAAGAATTGGAGTTTCGAGGTATGTCTCTCCTACTGATATGGATAATTTTGTAAAGTTCTTAGATGAGGCGGGTCTGGTGGATCTCCCTTGCTCTGGGGGGAAATACACTTGGTTCAGTGGTAGCGCCACGACGATGAGCCTCCTTGACAGATTTCTTCTCTCAAATGTCCTGATCGACGAGTGGAAGTTAATGGATCAAAGAATTGGGCAACGGGACGTTTCAGACCATTGCCCCCTTTGGTTGCGGCCGAATCTCTCTAACTGGGGGCCGAAACCTTTCAGGTTTTTAAATGTTTGGTTTAATCATGCCGATTGTATCAATTTCATCAGTAGTGAATGGGGTAAAATCACAGTCCAGGGTAGAGGCGATTTCATCTTGGGCGAAAAAATGAAGATCATGAAACTGTTATTGAAGAGATGGAATAGGGAAGTGTTTGGCTGGATTGATCTTCGGGTTCAGAGTAAGGTGGATCGACTTAATAGCTTGGACAAATCTCTTGTGGATAATATTGGTGTAGCCAATGATGTGTTGGTGGAGGATAGAGCTAGAGTTTATGGTGATTTGTGGAGAAATCTTGAGAACAAGGAAGCTTTGCTTGGACAGAAGTCGAGGCAACTGTGGCTCAAAGAAGGGGATCAAAATACCCACTTCTTTTATCAATCCATCAAAGCCAGGAAGCGTAGTAACTCTCTCCCCTGTCTGTTCCGTGACAATGTCTTGGTAGAAGAGGTGGAAGCTATCAAGACTATGATTTATGAGCACTTCACCACTCTTTTCTCTAAACCTGACAACGATAGGCCTGTCTCAGCAAGGATCATCTTTAATTCCCTGAGTGAGTCAGATAGTGAGAGCCTCGAGGCACCTTTTTCTGCTGATGAAGTTAAAGCAGCGATTTGGTCTTGTGATGGCAACAAGAGTGCTGGTCCAGATGTTTTACGCTCGAATTTTTCAAGAAGGGTTGGGAGTTCTTAAAAAACGACGTGTTACGTTTTGTCAATGACTTTCATAAGAAAGCTAAGTTGACCAAAGCTTGTACCGCCTCCTTTTTGGTGTTGATTCTGAAGCTCGCCAACCCTCAATCTCTGGTGGATTTCAGACCCATATGTCTGGTGAACAGCTTGTATAAAATCATAGCCAAGTTGCTGGCCAATCGTCTTAAGCAGGTGATGGACAAGTTAATCTCCCCCAAGCAATCTGCTTTCATCGAAGGGCGCACCATTTCTGACGGTATACTGCTGGCCAACGAAGTGTTAGACATGGCTAAGCGTGAAAGAAGGAGTTGTTTATTATTGAAGGTGGATTACGAGAAAGCGTGCGACACTCTCAGTTGGAACTTTCTCCGTCATATGATGCAGACTATGGGATTTGGAATCAGATGGCTTAGATGGATGGAATGTTGTATATTCAACAGTTCTATGTCTGTCCTGGTCAACGGAGGAACTACGAGAGATTTTGTTGTTCATAGAGGGCTGAGACAGGGGGACCCGCTGTCGCCGTTTCTGTTTCTCTTAGCCATGGAAGGTTTGACGACTTTAGTAAATAAGGCAGTGGAGTTGAACATCTTTAGAGGTTTCCATTTTTCTGCAGATGGTTCGGTGGACGTCCTACAATTCGCTGACGATACCATTTTAATTGGGGAAGGAACTTTGGAAAATCCCCGGTCCATGAAAGCCATTATAAGAGGATTTGAGTTGATGTCGGGCCTCAAAGTGAATTTCAACAAAAGTAAGCTGTATGGGGTGAATATTGCAGACAACTTTCTTGAGGCAGCGTCCTCCTTTCTTGCTTGTAGAGTCGACCGTTTACCTTTTAAATTCCTAGGCGTGTTCATTGGTAACAACCCTAGGAAGAGATCCTTGGGGAACGACATCCTGGAGATTATGCGTAAGAAATTGGTCGGTTGGAGGGGGAGACATCTCTCATTTGTTGGGAGAGTTGTTTTGATTAACTCAGTTCTCAATGCTTTGCCAACTTATACACTATCTTTCTACAAAGCCCCGGCAGTGGTTATTAGGGAGATTCGTAGCATCCAAAGCAGATTTCTTTGGAATGGCAGTGACGAAAAAAGGCCGATCTATTGGGCTAGTTGGAACGACATATGTAAACCGTAAAACAAGGGCGGTCTTGGAGTTAAAGATGTGGAAGCATTTAATAAATGCTTGCTACTTAAATGGAAGTGGCGGATCCTTAACGATAGGCAAGCGATATGGCAAAAGTTTCTTAGATCTCGTTACGGTAATGTCGATGCTAAGGTCACAACAGGTGGAGCAGAGATGATTAGGAACAAGGACTCCATTTGGTGGAGAGACATTATTCTCAATGAGATATCTGTACAACCAAATTTGGTTTTTTCTAACTTTTTTTCTTGCAGGATTGGTAATGGATCCTCTGTTTCTTTCTGGTTTGCGAATTGGTTGTCCGACCAAGCGTTGAAGGATGCTTTTCCAGATTTGTTTGAAGCTACTGTTTCTCACACCTTGCTAGTCCACGTAGTTGGTACAAGGATAAACGAAGATTGGTTCTGGAATTACAGGGCCATTATTAGAGGCTGGGAGGACCTGGAGGAAGACACCAAACGAGATTTCATGGAGGTTCTCTCAGGTATTGAACCACAACAGGAGGTTAAAGACGACATGAGATGGAAGTTCAACGTGGACGGCAACTTTTCGGTTAAGTCTTGCTATACGGCGCTGATGGAAGAAATCAATCCTTCTTGGACTGAAACTAACAGGAATGTGCAGAATTTCTTGTGGAATTTGGCTGCGCCTTCTAAAGTCTTGTTTTTCGGTTGGAGACTGATTATTAACAAGTTGCCGACTAAAGACCTATTGATTAGAAGGGGGATTTTGAATAATGAGATTGATGCTTCCTGTGCTTTTTGCTTTCACTTAGAGGAAAATATGCTACACCTGTTTTTCGATTGTATCAGAACAACAAGAGTGTGGGGGAAGGTTTTGGCATGGATAGGTGTAGACACAAACATCTCGCTGCAGGATTTAATTACTTTCCCATGGAATTCTCATTAGCTCAATAATTCTGCGGATAGGAATACGGTGGGAACAATATGGTTAGCCACAGCGTGGAGTATTTGGATTATGCGCAATGACATCCTTTTCAATGACACGGTTTTTAGCTTTGTTAATTGTATGTCGGTGATTGTTTTTAGATTTTGGGTTTGGACGGGTTTAAAGCGCAAGCGACTCGGTTGTATCAATTTTGTTGACTGTCATACTAATCCTATTCTTTGTGGTAGGCATTAGCTGCAGTTTTCTTTGTATTTTGGAGTAACTCTCCTGCTCTTTTAATACAATTGCTTATTAAAAAAAAATTTATTAGATTCGGTTTTTTTATTAGTATTACAAATAAATATTATTTTTATATAGACTAAATTAATTTTTGCATATTCAAATGAATTTTATTTTAATATTTTAATTAATGAATAGCCATGTTGATATAGTTAAAATATATTCGATGACAAAGAAAATCATGATAGATTAATCTCAAATGATATACATATGATATATACGGTAATATATTTAAATCTAATGGTTGATTTTGAAAAATATTTATCCTATACGAAATTATCGTATGAATGTAACTCTTAATGTAACTTTTCGGATGTAATATGATCCCTCCTCGTATATACAATATGTGTTTAATTGGTATGCACTGACAGTGTAAAATAATTTTATACTGTCATCCAATAGAAAATCATCAATATGTCATGTCATAACAGTAATTTAAAATTTACAGTATGATGTGACGGGATACACGAGGGTGATTGGTTGACAGTGTAAAATTAGTGTATACCAATTAAATTCATACAATATTTATCCTACGTGACTAATCATTTTAATACAATATTGTTATTTTCTATTGCTTGTGTTTAACGTGAGTTATTCATTTCCTAAATGAAAATTATACATATCATATTGAATATATAAATCATAAATTTGTAATGCCCATATCTCAAGCCTCAAGGCACCTCATGCCACACAAGGTACGTATAATTGATTATTATAATTAAATAGATATATTCAACGGAGTCAATAAAAATGTGTCTAATTATTTGTAAGAGATAAGTTCATGTGGATTTGAATCACCAATATATAATTATTTAGTCGCAATTAGATTTATTCACACAAGCTTATTGATAAATATATGCAAGATGTAGGATGAATTTATTTTTTTAACGAATATCTATGACGGATGTTAAAGCAAAGTACAAATTAAACTCTCTTGGCGTATGCATAAATAAATAAAATTAAGACACACATTATTCCCCTGTTTATTTGAACAAGGGCCCCAAGGATAAAACTTATACGGTTATACCTAGCTATATTATGCAGTATACCCTACTAAAATACAATGTACAAGCCAAATCATTCGATAAGGATTAAATGGAAAACAAAATGAGAACATGGAGTTTGTACATAAACGTGTTTTGTGCAAATGCAATTGTGTTCTTATTAGTGTTATGAAATTAAAATAAATAATAAAAAATGATCGAAATCTCATTCACACATTTTTATTGGTTCCTTACACTCAGCTTTAACTTATATAAATTATATCTATTTTATTATGGGTCTACATGTTCATCTAGACTAGGGTGTACCAATGCTGGAGTACTAATACAAAAGTCATATCTTGTGGTATTTGGATCGAACTCTAGTGTCAATAAGGATAATTTTATGATTCGATAAAAGTTGTGTATGTTGTAGTCAAAGTCTGTTCGAGTAAAATGTCGAAATATATTAACTTGTAATTTAAGTTAGTATGTCAAATTGAGTCTTGCTTCTAAACCCAATTGTTAAGTTAGCTTGTATCATAAATTAACTTAGTAATTTATAAATAGATTAGTTCTCATGAACAATCGGAACCGTGGTGGTATTTTATTTTCTTAATTAAATTTCATCAAATAGCACCAGTTTATTACAATTTAAAATATTTAAAACAAAATAAAAAATATGTCACAACGATTCAGCTATGCAATCTTGGTGGTATTAAATTTTTTTTAAAAAGTTTTAAAAAATGATAAATATGTCACTAAGGTTGTTTAAATTTAAAATAAATAAAAATATAAAGGTGCAACTAAATGTTAAAGAAATAAAATATTTGAGGGTGCTGAGATTCGAACCCATGAAATGGTGAATATATAACCACGTTCATACTTTTCAACTGTGATTATATCACACTACTACGGAAAGCCATATGACAATAGTTGGAAAAGGGATATCACAACGCCTGACCATCCGTTGGGAGGTAAGGGGTAATTGTATGTCTGGTGCTTTCCACACTACAACAAAAGTAAGTTATAACATCGCACCTTAGACAGCGCTTTAATACAAAAGCGCTGCTATAAGTTAAAAACAAGGAAACTATTCATTTAAAAAATAAAAGCGCAAAAAAATATAAGACCTTAGACAGAGCTTTGGTCAAAAGCGCTTTATAAGGTCTTATAAATTAAAAAAAAAATTTAATGGAAAATATTAGACAGCGCTTTAGTTATAAGCGCTTTCTAAGGTCTTATAAATTAAAAAAAATATAAGACCTTAGACAGCGCTTCGGTCAAAAGCGCTTTCTAAAGTTTTATTAATTTTAAAAAAAAATTAAAGGAAAATATTAGACAGCGCTTTCCTTAAAAGCGCTTTCTAAGGTCTTAAAAATAAAAAAATAAAATAAAATCAAAAGCGCTGGCTAAGGCCAACCTTAGAAAGCGCTTTTAAAAGCGCTGTCTAAGGTCCACCTTAGAAAGCGCTTTTATGAAAAGCGCTGTCTAAGGTCTTATTAAATTAAAATATATGAATAGTCAGTATTCATTTTCATATTTCCGCTCTTTCTTCTCCCCTGCATGCGAACTGAGCTCAAAACCCTTGCGAACTCAAACCTTCACCGTCAACCGTCCTCCACCGTGCCGTCGTTCGTTGTTGCTGTCGTTGCATTGTCGTCCGTCCGTTGCCGTCGTTGTATTGTCGTCCGTTGCGAACTCATTGCCGTCGTTCGTTTCTGCTCTTTGTAACTGATACATTTCGTTCTTGCATTGTCGTTGTTACCGTCGTTAAAGGTACGTCGTTGTTGTGAAGAATAGGGTTTTGTTGCTTTACATTGTTGTTGTAGGGTTTTGTTGCTTTACAATGTTGTAGTGAATGAGTATGTTTGATGAGTTTTGTTAGTGAAGTTATGTTGGACTGTTTTATTAATGAAGTTTTGTCGTGAATGAGTATGTTTGAAGTTTTGTTAATGAAGTTTTGTAGTGAATGAGTATGTTTGATGAGTTTGTTAATGAGTTTTGTTAATGAAGTTTTGTTAATGAAGTTTTGTAGTGAATGTGTATGTTTGATGAGTATGTTTGATGAGTTTGTTAATGAGTTTTGTTAATGAAGTTTTGTTAATGAAGTTTTGTAGTGAATGTGTATGTTTGATGAGTTTTGTTAATGAAGTTATTGTTTAGGTCGAAATTAGTTGGACTGTTGTTGGAATTTGAATTGTTAACATGCTAGTTTAGGTTAGTTTTAGTGAGCTAACTCCAAGTGTTTTTGTTTGGTAAGATTCAAGGTGTTTTTATGAGAAATAACTAAGAGTAGCCATGCCACATAGAAAGGGAGCCATTATAGCTAAAGAACCAATGTTGGTGGCACCACTCCTAGTTTTATGGACTACACTCATATTTGTTTTTACTCCAATGTAGAATAGGAACAACGTGTAACCAAATATTGAAACTAGTCCTACAACTTTAAGGTCTATTTTAAAACATATTTTATATTAAGACTTATCATATTTGTTATATTTGATATCCTTGATTTCTTTATTATATTTGTTATATATTATATTTGATATCCTTGATTTATTTATTACAGGTTAGATGGCTACTAACAATGATCACCCACATGATGATGATCACCTACATGATGATGATCCCGATATTCAGGTTGGAGGTAACAAATCTATGGAAGAAGATATTAGAAGAGGAATAACCATTATGAAGAGAGTGATTCGTGCTAGAGATCAAGGCATCACTTATAATGTGCATTGGAGCGCTTCGAATACACTTATTGAGCCTAACGGTCATACTTTGACAAGTTTCATTGGTGCACTTGTAAGGAATGCGGTTCCTATTACTTGTGATGATTGGAGAACCAAACAGTTGAAGGAAACCAAAGAAAAAATTTGGAATGAGATAAAGGTACCATAATTATGTCTTTAATTATGCCAACTAATTATGTCCTTCAAATTATTTGTACTAACCAATGTGTATGGTTTTTTTAGAGGTGCTTCAACGTCGAGGAAGAAAGAAAAGCTTTTTTGATGAGATTGGCAGGGAAGCTCCTAAGAGGGTTTATGACATATTTAAACCGCACCTATCTTAGGGATGCTGACGATAACTTTGTTGATGGAGAGTATCCATCTAAATATGAAAGTTTGATTTCACCACAAGAATGGGTAACGTTTAAATCCAAACGACAAACCCCAGAATTTAAGCGATTAAGTGCAATTAATCGGGAAAGAGCATCAGCTCCCAAGTATAAATACAGGAAAGGACGTGTTGGATATGGACGTTTGGAGCAATCTTTGGTAAGTATCAATATATTGCAATGATATAATAATTATTCATCATGAGTTATATTTGATCATATTATTGGCTTTATATGTAGTTACAAAAGGCGAATAGCTCTGAAACATCTCTTCCTGCACATGTCTTGTGGAAGGAAGCCCGTGTGGGCAAGTCTGGAGTTGTTGCAGAAGAGGTTCTACAAGTATTTGAGAAATGTGTAAGTATAACAATATTTCTTTAATTAAATCAAAACTTTATTAACAAATATTCGATATTCATCTGATTTTCAGGAGGCGTTATCTCAGTCTGTATCTCCAGATGATACCAGGAGCATACTTAGTCGGGCATTAGATGTCCCTGAGTATTCTGGTCGGGTGAGGGGTAAGGCATTTGGGATCACCCCGACCTCCTTGAATATTAAAAAGGGAAAGGCTGCTAGTAATTCAGAACTTCAAGCTAAATTGGAAGCACTAGAAGCTGAGGTTCGGGAATTACGAAAGGAAAAAGAAAGGGATAACGCTTCAGGTTTTAGAGATGGATCGGAGAAAGATAGTATCAACTGCAGCTTTCATCCGATTATTCCAGAGGTAGTTATATATATATTTATGAAATTAAATTAGTAGCTTAAATTATTTAAATGACATATATACACATTAACAATGGCATATTTATTTTTGGTTTTAGGGCGTTTCCCAATGTCAGCTCTTCTTATCTTCACCAACTTATCGGAAGGTTGCAAAGGGAAAAGTGTATAACAATGGGGTACAATTACTTCACAATAAATCCCTCCCTACTGGAAGTTTGAAAGTATCAGTTGATATTGCTATAGAGGAGGAAGCACCATTACCCTATCCTGACGATGATTCGGATGTAACATTGGTGCGAGCTGCTATAGGGTCGTATGTTGCATGGCCGTCAAACCTCATACTCGTAGGATATGAGGTATGCTTAAAACCGTTATAAACCTTTGTTAACCTTAATGTGTAGATTCAAAGATTTTACGAGCATTTTATTTTCATTTTTTACATGGTAATGTTATTTAGACTCCAACAAGATCCAAAACAAAGGATAAGCGGATTCCGGAGCATACCGAGTCCGTTGTTTCAAAAAAACAGGTACATCACAATTATATGATATTTATGCATAGAAAATGTTAAATTGGATATCTTATACTTCATCTAACAAATTATATGATATATAGCTGCCTGGTAAAGAGATTAGCAACATTTCAACGCAAAAAAATGTTGGTGCTAAGAAGAGCAGGGGTAGAAAACAACCTATCTCCAAGTTTAGGTCGTGCCTCCAGACGTATCTACAAGTGACAAATATTATCACCGGAGGTGTTCGTCTTATACATATGGAGAAAGGTATCTATGGCTTTGAACATGACCAAAATATTGGTAATGAAGACTTCGAGCAAGTTTTCAATCATGAAGAATTGGGCGTCACTGTTGTCAATACATACGTGAGGTATATATCCGATCTACTTTGGCATATTAATTGAACAACTTATTTACTTTATGTTTCAAATGAATAGTCTAATGTTAATGATGTTTTTATTTAAGGTTTCTGTATGACAGAGTTATGCGCCCACACGGATTGCAGCAAAGATTTGCATTCCTATGCCCGGCGTCTGTCAACTTAACCTTAATAATCAATAAACCAGATGAGGTCCTGGCGTATATACGCGACGTCTTTATGGACAACCAAGAAACGGAAAAGTTGTTCTTTTTACCGTTTAATACTGGGTTAGATTTTCATTCTAAATTCATCTATTATAGTTTTTTTGTATTTTGACGTCGTGTAGAAAGTTTCCATCTAACACTTGTTTAATCTTACAGTGGACATTGGTTGTTGGTCGCAATTAATCCTAGCAAAGCAATGGTGTATTATCTGGATTCGTTAGGAAATGATTGGACAACATACCCGGATTTGAAGAAGTGTATTGACACGTAAGTGAGATTGTTCTAAATATGAATGTGTATATTTATTTGTTTGTTTATTTATTTATGTGAATTTTTCTAAATATTCACTTATATTTTATTAGCGCTATACAAGCTTTCCTAGCACTACGAGATAGCCATCTACCACAGCGGAGAGTCAACCCCATTATTACATGGAATTATGTGAAGGTATATTAATTATCACATGTTTTATTTTATTAGTGATGCTACTTGATAAAACTTAGGATTTATCCATATTTTCTTTTCATTTGTAGTGTCCTCGGCAACGCAATCAAATAGATTGCGGCTATTTCATGTTGAGGTTTATGAGAGACACTCTTTTGTTGGATCGAATAGAGATTCCATCCGATGTATGTATTTCTAACTTATGAGTTATTTTAATATTAACACATATCTCTCATGTCTAATGAAATAGTTAAAACTAAATCAAACTATGTTATATTATTATGTAGTACTTTGAAGAATGCAAGTGTGCTCATTACTCAATTTCTCAATTGGATGAAATTAAAGAGGATTCGTGTCAATACATTATGGAGCTCGGAATTTTACAAGGTATAATATTGTACTCTTACTTTAATTGATGAGAATTTAAATATGTGTAACTTTGTTTATGTATTCTTTTAATTGAATTACAATCTTTGTGTTTTCAGGACCTATAATGTAGATTTGAAGCAATGCTTTGGTTGGATGCAAAAGTACTAGTATAAGTAATATGTGCATTTGTAGAAAAAATGTAATGATTTGCAATTATAAATAGGTGTATATATAATTTTGGTTTGTAATTTTAAATATATATATTGGTTTGAATTACCAATTGTTTTGGATATATAATTTTGGTGTAAATTGGTACATTTAAATATGATAAATTGGATTGATTTGAATCTCCAAATTGTGGTATTTTTCTGAAAAAAATTGCTGGTTGAAAAACAGGTCAAATTCTGGTTGAAAAAACCTGGTAAAAATTGTGGTTTAAAAAAATTTATATAAAATTTTTCGTAAACCTTAGACAGCGCTTTTGGTGAAAGCGCTGTCTAAGGTGGGGATTAGAAAGCGCTTTTGACAAAAGCGCTGTCTAAGGTGGACCTTAGAAAGCGCTTTTACCAAAAGCGCTGTCTAAGGTATACCTAAAAAAGTTCAAAAAGGTTGACCTTAGACAGCGCTTTTGGAGAAAGCGCTGTCTAAGGTATACCAAAAAAATGTCAAAAAAGGTAGGGCTTAGACAACGCTTTTGCTGAAAGCGCTGTCTAAGGTATACCAAAAAAATGTCAAAAAAGGTAAGGCTTAGAAAGCGCTTTTCCCAAAAGCGCTGTCTAAGGTATACCTTATAATGTCAAAAAGCGTTGTCTAAAGGTACCATAGACAGCGCTTTTCATTAAATATACCCCCCTTTAGACAGCGCTTTTGGTATTACCCAAAGCGCTGTCTAAACCTATAGCAGCGCAGGTTTAGACAGCGCTTAAAAGCGCTGTCTAAGGGCAAAAAAAGCGCTGTCTAAGGTCTTATCTGTTGTAGTGCCACCACGGACGCGAGACCGTGATAGTAAGGCAGGACGCGCGCTACCTACAAAAACGGTTACTAGTATCAACCGTTGTGATATATACATTTTTGAAAATACGATTTAATCACAGTTAAACTAAATAACCGTTGTTGAAAGTACCTAGGTTTATTATAAAATATATATATTGCTTGTCTTTTAATAAACCTCACAAAAACAAACAACCATTCAAATTGATGAAGAAATATTTAATCTGAAAATTAAATTATTCTTGAAAATCAACTTACACAAACCACTGTTTTCCAAATTGCATGCGTCGCATCATTCATTTCTCGCTCTTTAACATTTATAATGTGATTCAATACTCTAATTCCTTCATGTCGTCAATTACTTCTATTATAGTTTAATTTGAATAAAATCAATAAATTGTTGTTATTCAAATTAAACTATAAGAGAAGATATGGATGTGATGAATGAATCAGATCATTAACCCACATTCTATATGTTAAACAGTGTGAGATGAATGATGAGACAGATGCAATTCGGAAAACATTGATTAATATAAGTTGGTTTTCAAATACAACTTAATTTTCAAATTATAAGTTTCTATGTCAATTTAAATGAAATGTATTTTCAATGAAGGGTTAGTGAAACAAACAATCTACATAGCATATAATAAATTCAACTTCATCTACATAGCATATAAGAATTTAAAGAACAAAACATTGCTAAGTCACAAGAAGCTTTTTTCTTGTGACTTAGCAATGTTTTGTTCTTGTTCTGAAAACATTAATCAACAATAACAACATACAACAACATTTATCTACAAGAACAAAACATTACTAAGTCACAAGAAGCTTCTTTCTTGTTACTTAGCAATATTTTGTTCTTGTTCTGAAAATATTAATTAACAACAACAACATACAACATGTAATACCCCGTATTTATAATGCTCTGGATAATATTAGTTGAGATCAACTGGGTTCCGGTGTGCTCTGAGAAATTATCTGCTAAGATAATTAGAGCAACTGATGAGCTAAGAATAGATCAAATTAATATTATCTGACTCTGAGGTTTTATCAATTGGTGCATTTGAAACAAATTGGACACTTGAGTTAGTAGTACTAAATTAATAATATTTTCTTATATCATTTCATTTCCTTTCCTCTTCATTGTTACAAAAATAGAAACAAAAGAGAGAAGAAGTAGAGAGAAGGGAGAGCAAAGAGGAAAAGAGAAGAAAACCTAGAGGAAGAGAGAAAGCTTGGGTCTTCTTCATTCTTCACCAAATCATCTTAACATCTTCATCATCATCTTGTATTGAGGTGGGTTCTAGTTAGAAACTTAAGTTCTAGAATTTTAGGGATGGTAGAACTTAGGTTAGAAAATGGTAGATTATGAATAATTGTATGGAATCGATGTTTTAACGGTTCAAATGCAAATAAAAAGGTGTAGTATGATTGGTATATGTGTGAATATGACCTATGATAATTGATTCTATGATCCCTTAAGTTTTTATGAGATTTCCATGGGTTTTGGATCAAGAAAATGCAAGATTTTGAACTCTGTTACAGTGTTAACCGATTAACCAAATATGGTTAACCGGTTAACGCGTGTAAAAATTGCTAACCTGCATGAAAACTGGACTGGTTAACCGATTAACGTAACATGGTTAACCGGTTACCAGAATGTGTCTCTAACTCTCATTTTGATTCTGTGTGAATAGTGCCACATGGTTAACCGGTTAACCATATGATGTTAACCGATTAACACTGTAGGTAGAGGAAAAATATTTGAAAAATTCATATCTTTTGGATCGTAATTCCGATCGAGACGTAGTAATAATCGTTCGAAAGCTATGAAAATATTCTACGCAATAAAAATGAAAAATGATGATTTAAGTTATGAAATTAATTAATCAGTGGGAATCGGGTAAATGTGATAATTTTATGAGATGTACTATTACATGTATTTTGATATACTATTGTGTTATGCTATATCTACCTTCATGTTGTGAATTGTAATTAAGTGAATACATGTTTAAAATTTGAATAGGAAGAGTGAGGAAACCTTACCATGAATCTATAGTGGAACTTAGTAATGTGAGTAGGAATTGATAGATAATCTAGATGGCGATGCTCGTGCGTTCAATGCCTAGGTGTGTATCCCCGACGAGTAATGGTCTAGAGGAGAGTGGGACACTAATATGGATCATGTGTGAACCTTGTGTTGTGTGATAAGGCGGATGTGGCCTTGTGATTATCGAATACAATCACGTTTGTGTGTGAGATCATGTAATCATAACCGTTTCCCTGAGACTTTCCATTTCATGAGCTTAGGGCTCCTCTGGAATGTACGCATGATTGCTTGGCAGGTTTGATTCTCGCGTGTAGTATGAATGGAACCTAAGGGTAGAGACTTGTGATGGTTAATGGCCCATGTGAAGTGACGGTTCATAACGGTTAATGGCCCGTAGAACCCGAATCCATTTCGTATGTCAAGTAAGTGCAAGGATCCATGACTCGTGCTGACTTCTAGACATAGAAGAAGACAGGAAAAGGGGATGCCTTGATGAGGTTACCGATTAGTGATAGCTTGAGTTGGTGAACTCGTGAACATGGTTCCATATAGTGTGAGATTGTGAACTCAAGGTCATTTCCTTTCCCCTTGACTTGAGTTAGGAATTGTTAGAACCTTATAAAGCCGAGAGAACCCATAAGATAGGGAACTCACTGGGATTTAATATCTCACCCCACGTTGTTGATTATATTTCAGGTGCTTCAGGTTCCGAGAAGGGTAAGGATAAAGTCGTTTGATTATCCTTACGTATCTTGCACTTTTGGGATGGCATAACTTCCATTGTAGAGATTTTATTTTGAGATCATTGTTTTGATCTAGTTCTTAGTACTTGGAACATCTTGTGTATATTATGCCATAGTTTTTATATTTTGTATTTGGGCATGTAATGTACACAATATGTTAACTAGGAACCTATGGATATTTCAATACCAAAACTTGGATTCGTGTATAATATATATGTTTTGATGTATGTTGTTATATATAGGTGTTACATAACAACTTGAACCTCTGAAAAGCCAGAGAGCTTTTGACAAATGTCACTCTTCACCATTGAAGATGATATTTTCGCTTTCCCAGATTGAGGAAGATCCCCAGAGAAAGCCTCTTAATCAGAGATTCGGCAGTACAACAGTTTTTCTCTGAAAAATTCGCTGATGAAAAGGTCATCGACACCTCTAAATTGGATCACATCATATGGCATTTCTCCGAGAAGATCCCGAGAAAAGTATGATGTAATACCCCCAAGCGAAAACAGTCTCTCCAGAGACTCGTTTTCCCCCGGTAGAGTCAACGAATGACATCTCCAACAGAGAAGTTTGTACACCTCTACAGCTCAGACGAATGGGTTTCCCCAGCAAGTCTGACATCAAAAGTTTTTCCATCAAATGGCATCTCCCCAGGAAAAGTTCGGGGGGAAGTTTGAGGAAAGCCGCTATGAACAACGTCCCTTGTCAAGAAAGTTTATTGACAAAAGAAACTGAGACCAGTTCCTTGGTAGGAAATCAGAATCGAGGGGAAGTTTATTTCAGCAACTAAGACCAGTTCATTGGTAGGAAACCAGGATCGAGGGGAAGTTCATTTCAGAAACTAAGACCAGTTCCTTGGTAGGAAACCAGGATCGAGGGGAAGTTTTTACCTTTTCTAAGCATTATTGCTTAGCAAAATAAGAAGGATGCATGAACTACCACTCCTAGCCACCATCAAAATTTCGGGTATTCCGATATTTAATCCTCTTGCACCCCGAATGCCCGAATACCTTCGCCCTTCACACCTTCGAGTCCAAGAAGATTAAATAGGGGCATCTGTCATACCCCAAATTTTTACCACTAAGATTTCCCATCATTGTGTAAATCATCAGCACAATATGGATGTACCTTTTTGCCTCATCAATCTCCTCAAGGGTTGTTGAGCACTCACTGCAATCAGACTTAAGGTTTCAAGCCCTCTAAGAGCTTTTAGGCAAAGGATCAATCAAGGAATGACATGATCTTCAACTTGTCTAAACCTCTTAAACATCCACAATGGATCAAGAGGACTCCCACGTCAAGGATTAAGCACAAGGCTGCAGCATTCCAAGTGGATTAAGCCTCAAGGTCGCCAGTGTCACCAAATTAGGGTTTTGGTCGACCAAGGCCTCCAGATGGAATTTTTCCTCAGGGCATGAGCCAATGCTTCAAAGCACAACCTAAGATACTCCAAGGGACATCATGAACCCAATCATCAAGTCAATTTTGCCTCAGGGGATGCATATAATAAAAATCAGGAATTAGGGTTTCTTGCCCTAATTCACACCTAATTGACTTTTGGGGAAAAACATGAGCCAAGACCTCAAGACATGATTTGAGGGTCTCTAATACACTACATTGATCCATTTGCAACAATGGATTGATCCAAGAAGCTTGATTCACAAGTTTCAAGTTCATCAGAACCATAGTTAGGGTTTCGCGGAAAAAGTCAACTGTACCTTTGACTTTTGACCAGGACATGCTCCCAAACCTTGGGACATGATTCAATACACCCTATAACACCTATGAAATCAATCCATCAAGTTTGATTTAGGTCAAGACTTGATTTCATAGAGGATCGCACAGTTTGGAAATCATCTGAGAAAAAATCAACTGTGCCCAAAAGTCAAAGTTTGACTTTTTGATTTTTTGATCAATTATGATTCCCTAACCCTAAAATGATGTTAATGTGTGATTGGAATCATCATTCATCAAGAAAAATCAAGAAAAGTGGGATAACTTGTAAAAGGGGTAACCATAAAAAACTTAGAAATTTTCTAAGTTATGGAACAAAGTGGTTAGGGTACCAACTTCCAAGGATCATAACTTGAGATCCAAGCAACCATTTGGGATGATCCAAAGATGGATTTGTAGCTCTCATGGCATACTTTAAAAGTGTCAACTACACCTCATTCCAATTCATCATGGATTTTGAGTTATGGTTGGATCAAAATGGCCGAAAACATGAAATGTCACTTTTCCAACACTTAGTGAAATTTTCACTAAGTCAGAATCTGTTTCACTTTTTCCAAAATGTAAGGGAATTTTTCACTTGGATCCAAAAAGTGTCAAGACAAACTATGATCACACATATGTTGTATCATATGAGAGCTTTCCAAATTGGCCAAGAACCCCATGAAATTCCATTTGAGCTAAGAGTTATGACAGTGGCAATATGCCTTGCTGCAACTGTCATAACAAGGCAGATTTGTGCATTTTGCTCGATTTGAGCAATTTGTGCAAATGACAAACAAGTTTATCCATCTGACCACCTCAAGGGGAGATCAAGGAGGGACAAACACTGATCCATAAGCCTCCCAAGCCTTTGGAACTAAAAATAGCAAGCCAAACCTAAAAACCTCTAAAGAGGGGACAAGACTCCAATTTTGTTTTGGAGCATTCAATGGATGCACCAAGGTGGCATGAACTGAGCCATTTCCAACTGTATGAGTCAAGGGCGATCTCTGAACTAGGGAACCAAAGGTCTGTGCTCTAACCTCTAGTCAATGGCTAGAGGAGACTTGGATTCCTATTGATCAACATTTGCTAAACCTCTGTTGCAGTTGCCATTCACTGTTACTTGCAAAACAAACTTGCTCTACTATAAATAGAGCTCATTTGTGCTCAGTTTAAGTACACCAAAGTCATCAAACTGATGCTTTCCTCAAAATCTCTTCTTTCATTCCAAGATTGCCTTCCAAAGCAAGTCACTATCGGGTTTTGAGTTTGAGAGCCATTCCAACCAAACCAATCACACACACACACACACCCCTCATAAACATCATATAAAAGTGATCCAAACACTTAAACCACAACTGGAACACTGATTTCTCAGAATCACCAGCCAATTGCTCAAGGTTTTAACCAAGTTGCAGTTGAGATGCCATGAAGTGATCCAACCATTTCTAATCAAGTCCAGGCATTCAAACACACTCCATATGGTGTAGGGAAGCTGTTCAGATCATCGCAACTCATCTATAACAGCTTCAACTCAAAAATCACTTTGCTCTTGCTGTCACGACCTTCAAGTAAGCCTAAACTTGGTCATCTCTTAATCTATGCATATTTCCTTGCACAATACTTTTGCCAAATGTTCATAATCATTCATAGAATGTTTCCCCTCAATTAATTGCTTTGTTTGAATCGTGTATCAAAATTCTCAGCCTTCATGCAAATTTTAGGGTTATTGAGGTTTTGTCTTGATTTCTTATTTCATGCTTAAAATAAATAAAATTAAAGACCATAGACATGATCGTGAGGTGAAAACGAGAAGATTGATATGTGGATTGTGTGATTTCATTAAGTATTCAGTGAGATTGGATAGAAAATGAAAATCTGAGCCAAACTCCCTTTGCGCGTGTTCTTGGCCCATGTTCTTGGCGCCTTTTTCACAAATTTGAATATTTGAATTTTGTGATTTTATTTAATTGATTCAAAAATTAATTTCTCTCTGAGTTTTAATGATTTTGAGTTGATTCTTTTTTTAATAATTCACAAAAATGTTAAAATATTTTATTTTGAAAAAAATTCCCAAAAATATTATTTATTTCATATACTTGATATTTTTGCAAAGAATTAATCTTTTATTTGTTTTTTAGCATTTAAAATATTTTTTCCTCCTTGATTTTCCAAATTTAATTAGTTTCCAATCATTTTGTGGATATAAACATGATTTTTCAAACATTAATCCAAGATCACAACTTGTTTTTCACACATGTTTGATAATTTTGATCATTTTAATTAAATTTTTATTTAATTAAAATACATTTTGAAATTAATTTAGGGTTTTGATCTTAATCACCCTAAACAAATCATTTTCAAACACTCATGGGCCTCTAATAGAGTGTATGACCCAATCCTTTTTTTTTCCAAAATATTTTGGGCCTCAGTGTATTGTATAAGTCCCGATACCGTCAAAAAGTTCGGCACGATCGTCGCCCTTTTTAAACAAAAACCCTGGGCCTCTCCTTGAGCTGTAAGCCCCATCACTTGTACAAAAATAAATCTTTGGGCCTCTAATAGAGTGTAAGACCCAATCCCCTTTTAACCAAACAATTTTGGGCCTCAGATATTGTATAAGTCCCTCTGCGTTAAAAGAAAAATCTCGGCGCAATCGCCAGTTCAAAAATCAAATCATCTGGGCCTACCCTCGTGTTGTAAGTCCCATTTCATTTATTTAAAAACTTTTTGGGCCTCTAATAGAGTGTAAGACCCATCCCCTTGTACATAAAAAAAATTTTGGGCCTCACATATTGTATAAGTCCCTCTGTACAGTTTTTAACACAACGGTGCGATCATCGTCAAAACTTGGGCCTCTCCTTGAGCTGTAAGCCCCAACAATCTTTTCAAAGCACTTTATCCTTTAATTTTGAATTCAAATATATGTTGTTATCAAAACTTTCTTTGTTGAACAACTAACCAAAAAGCATGGAAGCTCTACAATGGGTAAGTGTTTTTCCGCTTTCATTTACCGCTTTCATATGTATATAACTGTATTATGGGGCTGCTTCACTGTAAGTCTTCTTTCACATCCTTTTATATAATTGTCACATATCCATTGTGTAATACTAGTATAGTTATTTAGAGTTTTCCCCGGTAACTACGTCTAGCACTAGGTAAAGCCTTGTTGGCCACTCTTAAATACAAACAAAACTAGATCCCCTGTAGGATTCCAAATACAGTCTTTCCTCCTCTTGGGGTTAAACAATATGGAACAAAGAAAAAGACAGTATTCTCGCTGAACCTTTTCTCAGACTGTCACCCTTAGAAATTGTCAAAGAAACTCTAACTCCCCAGAGATGATCTTTTCTCCATGAATGGCATCTCTTGAGTTTCTTCCAAATCCTCAAACTTTCCTGGAATGATCTCTTCTCGGTGAATTGCATTTCTTGAACTTCTCTTGGTTTAGGGACCCACAGGCTTCCTAAAAGCATCCCCGCCTCCTCTTGGGCGTTGTACAAGGACCCTTCGGCTTCTTAGAAGTTCTCATGCCTTCTCCTGGGCTTAATACAAGGACCCTGACGACCTCTTAAAGGTATAAGACAGAACTTAGTCATCCTTTACTAGAGCAGTCTTCCCAGCGTCAAAACTCCGACCATTTTAGGGTTGATACTCATCCCTTAATGCCCGCTCCTCCTCTTGGGCATTGTACAAAAGATAAAACTCTAGACTTGGACAGTCTAAACCTCCTTGTGTAACACCCCAATTCCCATCGCGAATAAATAATACATAAATAAATCAGAGTAACTAAAATCTATTTTTTCGACAGAAACAAGGATGCCACATTTTAAAATAAGAAAAACACAATCCCTGCTCAATTATTTGATACATGACACATAATAGAGAAAATCATTAACGGGAAACTTTTTCCATCTAAAGGGAAAGGTTAATTATGGAATAAAGCGGAAAGATCCATAACCGACTTGTTTTACAAAATAAATCATTTTAGAACATCAACTATACACACAAAAGCACTACGAAATACATTCAACAAATGTATACATATATATATATATATATATATATAATCGTTTCCCGACTCCCGTGCTACGTATCAGAGCAGACACCAAGACCGACAACAGAATGGAGGGCTAATCTTCACAAAAAGACATCCAGCAACTCTAATCTGCAATGCCTCATAGAGCATTATAAAACAGCAGAAGGGTGAGAAATAACAACTAAAATCAAGATTGCATAATAATATGCAAACACACATTCAAACCCATGTATAAATCATCTCACCCCTACCATCACATACTAACCCATATAGCATGCCACAAATACAAAATATATCACACATAATCCAACCACAATTATGACATATGGAACCACACCACCACATCACCGCAAAATATATCATATATCAATTATACCGACATAATCACATATTCACACATAATGCACACCAAAGTTATGACATAAAGAATCACATCACACATCACATAGCATATGTCTACGCATAATACATATTATCCACAACCAATGTATTTATCACATATGCACATCAAATTACCAATGCTATCACAATCTCAACACATAACAAATCGATGCACAATTTCCACACATAATCAATCAATGATTTATGCAAATGCACAGAGACCGACGCAACGACTCTATGCAAATGCCATGCGGTACCGACTTCCAACATTTCTCATCACTAGTTCACTCAGGAACTCTCCTGGAACCATCGCTCGTTACTTAGTGTAACTCCCCGTCGGGCATACGATGTTCCCCGTCGCTTTAGGTCCTCTTATGTATTTAAGGCGCACGACG
The DNA here is from genome assembly GCA_022829125.1 of Lathyrus tuberosus. Taxonomy (NCBI): domain Eukaryota; kingdom Viridiplantae; phylum Streptophyta; class Magnoliopsida; order Fabales; family Fabaceae; genus Lathyrus; species Lathyrus tuberosus. The sequence goes on from JALAZF010000003.1 coordinate 10,805,433, forward strand.
TTTATGGATTGTTTTAGGTCCTCTTATTTTTAAGGCGCACGATCCAATCAGATCGCTTTAGGTCCTCTTATTTTTAAGGCGCACAATCTGATCGCTCACACCCCACATGGGCACACGATCGTCTATAACCATCGCTTTAGGTCCTCTTATTTTTAAGGCGCACGATCCAATCAGATCGCTTTAGGTCCTCTTACTTTTAAGGCGCACGATGTTACAGCAGATTCCCTCTGGAATCGATCCGTCGCTCACGACGTCACAAGAATGCATATCATGATGCTTGGCATACAATAACTCATGACATTCAAAATGCACACACATACACATCCACAATCATGCATATATCATCAAATACCACACATTGCATTTCCCTGCCCTTAGGCCATAAATCATCATCACAACAAGTATCACGTGCATTTTCATTTCACAACAGCGCACAAGTCATACAATATCCATATCAACAACACATTGCATGATACACATCAATTACACACAATGACAACGACAAAAGTCGACAAAACAACATCATTAAAATATCACACATCCGTCACCAATGCGTATCAATCATGCACAACATTTTATCACATATATTCATGCCATATAACAGCACACCAGCTATATGTTACATATCAAAAGCATATAGCATGATAACACATCATTCGCACACCAATACGACGGTAAAAATCCGACAAACAAACACTTTTTCAAAACCACAACTTAAATAAATCATCTACTGACCTCCAACCCATTTTTAATAGAAATAATATTTCATTAGCTTTCCAACGCTTCGAACGGCGACCAAAACGGACTTACGGTTTGAAAATTATGAAGAAAACAAAATAGAAAAATATTACATTCGCTCCAGCATTCGCTAGGCGAACCCTAGCGAACCAAGGCAGTGGAAAACAGTCATAAAGTTCGCTAGGCGAACATTCGCCCGTTCCTTCGCTAGCGAACCCGCGAAACCCAGAATTCGCAGCAGCGTCAATATAGTATTCTAATTCTCTAGACCAAAATACATCATTTTTACCACCTAAACCCTTCTAATTCATACCAGAACAACCAAAACATGTTCAGGCATAATCAACGAGTATTCTACGCGGTTTATATCGAATTTCATCCGTGAAAACATCGATTTCTAACAATTTCTCCTAATTTGAATCGATTAGAAAAGTCGCAAAACAACCGAAACAATTACAACAAACAACACATATACATACACAAGCAATATATAATTGAAACTTCTCACCCTTACCCGATTATTCGCGCTCGAAACGGGGTTCCCGCGATTTTCCTCTTTCTCCTCTTTTCTCTCCTCTTCCTTTCCTTTTTCTTTCTTTTCTCTCTTTTTCTTTCCACTTTCTATTTATATAAAGTATCTAAACCCCTAAAAGACTATTTTACCCCTCAAACTCAAATATCTCGCAAACGCTCTCGAAACGCGATAAAACATAAACAACGATGAAAAATAATATATTGTCAAATAAAAGTCAAGAATAAAATAATATAAAAAAAGAAACTAATTAAATCGACTCGATTAAATAAATAAGACAAAACGGGGCGTTACAATTCTCCCCCAGTTAGACATTTTCGTCCTCGAAAATATAACCGATACGAACAACTCCGGATACGACTCTCGCATCCGACCAACAAACTAACATGCCAACAAAAGCACACCACGAATAACACAAACTGACAAACCACCTTGCTAACAACAACTACAACAACGACACGACAAAGATGACAACTACAACGACAAGATGCAAAGCCCATACAATGCACTTGACGACCAACTCACGACTCAAGGAAAACCCAAGCTACAAACACACACCGGAATTAGCTACTCGCACTCGAACCAACACGATGGAAACGAGGCAACAACACAAACAAGAACACAAGTTCCACGACCCAACATCGATTCAACAACCTCTACATAACCACAATACCAACATCCTTGTCACACAACCTTATTACAACAATGTTACGATTCACCAATCGAACATACAACCAAAACATCAATCTACATAGTAGCCCATGAATAATATTTAAACCTTTCTCCTAACACTTCGATTCTGGAACGTTCAATGGCCTCCTCATTCCTACATGTTTCCAATGTTCAACCTATGAACTCTTACCAGTCCCACACGCATAAACGAATCATGTAACCTCACGCTTCCGTTGCACACTCTGATTACTCGTAACCATCAAAACTACTAATTTCACGTCCAAAGTCTAACTCTTTCTCATATTCACCAAAAATCACTGTTCACTCTTAATATATCCAACTTCACACTCTACTGTGTTATCTCACACACCAGACACAAGTCTCTGAACTGCTCAAATAATGTTAATTCTCTGACCATCAAAACAACCATATGCAAGGCTAACGACTTAACTCTTCAGGAACAACATTCACTTTACCAATAGGATAATTCGAGCCAAGGTCATAACTAATCAGGAATTCCAACCATCCGACCGTGCCTTACTCCGAGTTAAAAATCAAAAGTTATGAAGGAAACAAAACGGGACAACCTGCCATGTTCGCTAGGCGAACCTTCTAGCGAGCATTCGCTACCACCTTCGCTAGGCGAACCCCTTGGCGAACCAAGGCAGAACCAACAGAGCTAAAAACATACAAAGTTCGTTAGGCGAACAACTCAGCGAACCTTCGCTGACCTTCGCTAACTGGTTCGCTAGGCGAACCCGCGAAAACTCATTCGCCAGCTGCTTCGCCCCAGGTTCGCTAGGCGAACCAAGGAAAACCCAGAATTCCAACAGTGCTGTTACTCATCCAAAACCATCATTTTCTCCATCCAAACACCTTGTACCTAAAACCCTTAAAATAATACCTCCAGATTCTCCAACACAATACAATCACGTCCAATTCCAAATCCTGAATAGTATCGATCCTTCTATGAATCCTCAATTGTCGTAAAGCATAAGCCACGACTTTACCCTCTTGCATTAACACACTGACTAAACTCATCAAAGACGCATCCCAATATCCTCACAAACGGTTCATCAGGATCACACAGAATCAAAACTGAAGCCGTAGACAAATCCTACTTCAGCTCTCTCAAACTTTCCTCACAATGAACATCCAAAACAAACGACTTACCCTTTGCGCGTCAACTGAGATAATAGAAGTACTAACTTAGCAAAGTATTCCATAACCTGCAGTAACAACCAACTAAGCCCAAAAGTTTCTAATCTTCTTAACCAACTTCGGAGTCTCTCGATGTAGAACTGCATCTACTTCCGATGGATCCATAACCATACTCTCATCTGAAATAACATATTCAATAAAACTAACCTTTTTCAACCCAAATTCTCACTCGAATAATTTAGCATAAAACTTCGTCTCTTTTTGACACTTGTAATTCAAATCCCAAACACTCTACCTGTTCTTCCTCTGAGTTTACACAGATCCGAATATCCTCAATCAAAGCCATTACGAACTTATCCAAATAAATATGGAAGATACGATTCCTCTACTCCACAAACATTACCGACGCATTACTAACACCAAATAACATCACTGCACGTTGTAATATCCAACCAAACTCCAAAAGATAAAAATTCTTAAAGCTTTTGCAAAACTTTTCACAGGGTAACTGGTTACTCACATACAAACTTAACCGAGTAAATAACAACCTATCCCGACGATAACAAACATAACCAATCACATTAAATCGATCAAAGCCTCAACTCACACCATTCACCACTCTTATCAAACATTCTAAACAATTGCAATTTCACTCAAACTCAACCAAACCATTCCAGTCATCTGTTCATGAAAGTGGACACTTATTCTCAATCGTTACCTCAATCAACTGTTAGTAATCCATACACAATTTATTCTCTTAACAGTCCAAACTCCATAAATCCCCACGTGTAGCAACAACCATCCCAAAAGAACTCTCAAATAGTATATCCACCCTTAAGGTTTTCTCAAAATTTCCATTAATGCTCTATAATTCCAAAGACTCCAAGCCTCTCCAGAACTTTAAGTTTCGCTTTCCATAGTCTCAATACCAACACCATCATAATGCTTGATATTCCATTCAATCATCCCTCCTTTTTGTTACTAACCATACTGGAGCTCTCCAAGACGACACACTTGGACTCACAATTCTCCTTTCCAGTAAATCTTCAAACTGCTCTTTCGATCTGAGTTTCACTTCCTAAAAGTTCTTCTACTTACTTAGCAGATCCAAACTTCAAATCCTTACCTTCGTCCAATTCGAGTTCACACTCTACTCTCTGAGAACAACCTTTAACAATACCCAATCGTTATCTCCCAATGACTTCCCAACTTGACCAACATACCAAAAACCTCTAATCCGTCTCATCTTCCAGTATAAGAGTCTTCATCAACTCATCGAAGCAATCCGTAATCATTTTCTCAATTCCAAACAATTCATGGCACACACTATCCAAGCCGGAAAGACCCGTCTATTCCATCCAACATAATTCCCGTCTACTATCAACAAGAGATTAAGGGTGATCAGTTCCTCAATTTATCAATAGACAGCCGACAATCATGATGGGGCATAAACCGTCTTTACCAAACTATAATAGCATTTCTTGTATCCTGCGCACAAAACTACCTAAGGCACAAATCCTTAGTTGACCTAAACCTTACCTCTGCATTCCAGCCGGAACCGGGAAAACACTGTCCAAATAACACTTACACTCTTGCAACCAACGGCACACCGAGCCCACGCTCCACAACCGAAGCAACTTGGAGAAGTTCCAGCTTCTCCCCCACTTATCTCATTCTCAATCCTGAAGACAAAGGATTAGAAAAACCAGAAAGCACTGACAGTGTTTCACACACATATCACGTACTAAGGAACAAACAACATCGACAGTATTCAATTGTCACACCAACTGACTCAACAACTTGGCCGGACGGACCAACCTGCTCTGATACCACTAATGTAACACCCCAATTCCCATCGCGAATAAATAATACATAAATAAATCAGAGTAACTAAAATCTATTTTTTAGACAGAAACAAGGATGCCACATTTTAAAATAAGAAAAACACAATCCCTGCTCAATTATTTGATACATAACACATAATAGAGAAAATCATTAACGGGAAACTTTTTCCATCTAAAGGGAAAGGTCAATTATGGAATAAAGCGGAAAGATCCATAACCGACTTGTTTTACAAAATAAATCATTTTAGAACATCAACTATACACACAAAAGCATTACGAAATACATTCAACAAATGTATACATATATATATATAATCGTTTCCCGACTCCCGTGCTACGTATCAGAGCAGACACCAAGACCGACAACAGAACGGAGGGCTAATCTTCATAAAAAGACCTCCAGCAACTCTAATCTGCAATGCCTCATAGAGCATTATAAAACAACAGAAGGGTGAGAAATAACAACTAAAATCAAGATTGCATAATAATATGAAAACACACATTCAAACCCATGTATAAATCATCTCACCCCTATCATCACATACTAACCCATATAGCATGCCACAAATACAAAACATATCACACATAATCCAACCATAATTATGACATATGGAACCACACCACCACATCACCACAAAATATATCATATATCAATTATAACGACATAATCACATATTCACACATAATGCACACCAAAGTTATGACATAAATAATCACATCACACATCACATAGCATATGTCTACGCATAATACATATTATCCACAACCAATGCATTTATCACATATGCACATCAAATTACCAATGTTATCTCAATCTCAACACATAACAAATCGATGCACAATTTCCACACATAATCAATCAATGATTTATGCAAATGCACAGAGACCGACACAACGACTCTATGTAAATGCCATGTGGTACCGACTTCCAACATTTCTCATCACTAGTTCACTCAGGAACTCTGCTGGAACCATCGCTCGTTACTTAGTGTAACTCCCCGTCGGGCATACGATGTTCCCCGTCGCTTTAGGTCCTCTTATGTATCTAAGGTGCACGACGTTTATGGATTGCTTTAGGTCCTCTTCTTTTTAAGGCGCACGATCCAATCAGATCGCTTTAGGTCCTCTTATTTTTAAGGCGCACAATCCGATCGCTCACACCCCACATGGGCACACGATCGTCTATAACCATCGCTTTAGGTCATCTTATTTTTAAGGCGCACGATCCAATCAGATCGCTTTAGGTCCTCTTATTTTTAAGGCGCACGATGTTATAGCAGATTCCCTCTAGAATCGATCCGTCGCTCACGACGTCACAAGAATGCATATCATGATGCTTGGCATACAATGACTCATGACATTCAAAATGCACACACATACACATCCACAATCATGCATATATCATCAAATACCACACATTGCATTTTCTTGCCCTTAGGCCATAAATCATCATCACAACAAGTATCACGTGCATTTTCATTTCACAACAGCGCACAAGTCATACAATATCCATATCAACAACACATTGCATGATACACACCAATTACACACAATGACAACGACAAAAGTCGACAAAACAACATCATTCAAATATCACACATCCGTCACCAATGCGTATCAATCATGCACAACATTTCATCACATATATTCATGCCATATAACAGCACACCAGCTATACGTTACATATCAAAAGCATATAGCATGATAACACAACATTCGCACACCAATACGACGGTAAAAATCCGACAAACCAATACTTTTTCAAAACCACAACTTAAATAAATCATCTACTGAACTCCAACCCATTTTTAATAGAAATAATATTTCATTAGCTTTCCAACGCTTCGAACGGCGACCAAAACGGACTTACGGTTTGAAAATTATGAAGAAAACAAAATAGAAAAATATTACGTTCCCTCCAGCATTCGCTAGGCGAACCCTAGCAAACCAAGGCAGTGGAAAACAGTCATAAAATTCGCTAGGCGAACATTCGCCCGTTCCTTCGCTGGGGTTCGCTAGGCGAACCCGCGAAACCCAGAATTCACAGCAGCGTCAATATAGGTCATATGGGACCAAAATACATAATTTTTACCACCCAAACCCTTCTAATTCATACCAGAACAACCAAAACATGTTCAGACATAATCAACGAGTATTCTACGCGGTTTATATCGAATTTCATCCGTGAAAACATCGATTTCTATCAATTGCTCCTAATTTGAATCGATTAGAAAAGTCGTGAAACAACCGAAACAATTACAACAAACAACACATATACATACACAAGCAAGATATAATTGAAACTTCTCACCCTTACCCGATTATTCGCGCTCGAAACGGGGTTCCCACGATTTTCCTCTTTCTCCTCTTTTCTCTCCTCTTCCTTTCCTTTTTCTTTCTTTTCTCTCTTTTTCTTTCCACTTTCTATTTATATAAAATATCTAAACCCCTAAAAGACTATTTTACCCCTCAAACTCAAATATCTCGCAAACGCTCTCGAAACGCGATAAAACATAAACAACGATGAAAAATAATATATTGTCAAATAAAATTCAAGAATAAAATAATATAAAAAACGAAACTAATTAAATCGACTCGATTAAATAAATAAGACAAAACGGGGCGTTACACCTTGAGTCTCAAAGACATTCTCAAGTTCCTTTCAAACATAGGAAGAAACACCGATCACTCTGGATCAATCTTCGGTAGAAACCCGGTCTCTCTCATGAGAGTCCCCCACACTTGGACCCGCTTTAGGATCTCAATAATCCTCAGCAATAAGACAGCCTCCTCTTGGGCTTTGTACAAATGATTCTCCCTAGCGGAGCTAACCTTTTCAGACTTTCTTGTTGAGTCAAACTCTTTTAGCCTCCGTCTTGGGCTTTGTACAAGACATATAAATACACTCTATTGTTGTGCATAAAAGACTCTCTTGTTGAGTCAATCTTCTTTTAGCCTCAATCTCGGGCTTCGTACGAGATATCAAAACACTCTCTTGTTGAGTATAAAAGACTCTCTTGTTGAGTCAATCTCCTTTTAGCCTCAATCTCGGGCTTCGTACGAGATAGCCAATCACTCTCTTGTTGAGTATAAAAGACTCTCTTGTTGAGTCAATCAACCTTCAAACTCTTTTGTTGAGTCAATCATCTGTTCAAGACTCTCTTGTTGAGTAAACTCTTTTAGCCTCCGTCTCGGGCTTTGTACAAGACACATACCAGCACTCTCTTGTTGAGTCAAACTCAGTTCAGCCTCCATCTTGGGCTTTATACAAGATACATTCTCCCCAACGGAGTAAAAATCCCTTTTAGCCTCAATCTTGGGCTTTGTACAAGACAGAAAGAACTTTTTCCTCGGAAAAGTCAAACTTCTAGCCTCCTCTTAGGCTTTGTATAAAGAAATCCCCAGTTGAGTCAATCAACCTTTTAGCATCAAATTTGTGCTTGCTCGCAGCATACAAGCATCAACAATTCCTCTTTAGAGATGACAAGTTCTCTCTCAGTCAAACCTTTTAGATTCACATCTTGGGCTTTGAACAAGATACAAATCACCTTTAGCTTCATGTCTTGGGCTTTGAACAAGACACCAAAACACCTCTTTCCTCCCATAGAATAGGAGGAACTACGATCGCTCTGATTTCCCTGTTTCGTTAAACGGGAATACCTAGGCATAAGATTGCAAAATATTAGCGAGCATACTAATCAAAAACCCAAAATCTCGTACCTTCATACATCGATCAAAAGCATCAGACCTAAGACAGACCCCCTTTTTGATAGCATCTGTAAACCAACCATTTTGACTGTTTAATCTCAGTATGCAAGCAGGGTTAATTGGAGACATCTATTTCCCTTCCTTAATCAGCTTCACAGGATAAAAAATGAATCTAACTGTAGTACCAAAGCGATAATGATTCGAAATCAAAAAAATCGCGCTACACAAAAGGTATGTGAAAGAGGCATTTACATCACATCAAGATGGAGGATTTGCTTGGATTAAAATCAGCATGACTAGTCGCTTCATCATCATAGTGGAAAATGACCATACTTTACACAAAATACCATGGTTAGGAGCTTTACATCTCAACAAAGAAAATGACTCATGTCTAATCTTTTTTTGAAATGTTTAAAAAAAAGTACAGAAAAGCACAAAAAGTTTGAATGAGTTTTTGTATTTTTTATGTCCTTTTTGAAATTGTCAAAGTATGATTAACATTGATTGACATTTATTAAAGAAAACAAAGTTTGAAAATCACTTGACAAAAGTCAAGGTTTTATTATGAAAGCGGTTTTAAGTTTGGAAACAAGAAGGTTTTGAAAAAGTGAGGAGACTTTGAAAATTAAAGAAGGGATGGAGATGAAGGGACTATCCTATTGCATAAAGAGAAAAGCTAAGGATAAGAACAGTCTAACCACACAAGCAAGCTCCATAACATAAGTATTCTTTCCTTTAGATTAGGCCTTGATCAAAATGAGTCTTCAAAGGAGAACTTCAAGTACCCAAAATCCAAGGTTTTCCATCACAAACTTCCAAGCATAGGTTAGGATCCTAATTCTAAGTCCAAAGTTCCATGTCCAAATAAAAAGGATAGTCACCATAGTCTAACATTATGAGAACAAGTTTTTTTGGGGTTTAAGCCTTTATTAGTGTTTTTTGGTCCAAATGGACAAAAGGAAAAGAGCATAAACATAAACAAATGGTCCAAGTGGACAAAAGAAAAATGGCGGGAACATAAACAAATGGTCCAAGTGGACAAAAGAAAAATGGCGGAAACATAAACAAATAGAATGATATGATATGACAACATAAAGCATAAAAAATAAAATAGAGATAAAGAGCAAGAAGGAAACATAAACAAAATTAGTACAATAATATTGTTAGTGAGTTAGTGATTAGTTGTTAGAACAAATGATCAACGATGGTTAATAATGAACTTAGGCCAAAGTTAATGAAGACTCATTAGAGGATTGATAAAATCAAAGTCTCCTAACAACAAGTTTCATAAGTAATGGACCCAAGACAAATAATCAACCATACTTGGGCTTTCGAACATAAGTTTGAGCCACGAATGAACATTTTCTAATACAGGACACATGTAGCGTTATGTTAAGCAATCGAAGAATAATCTATGAGGAAGATCATACTTTGGGAGGCCAGTTAATAAAAATGTTAGTGCTAATCCATACTAGAGAAGTGATGTGTAGATCACTCTCCAAAAGCAATACCGCACGAAAAGAAAAGAGCTAACGATCTCATTTTCATCAAGTACTTAAAATAAGTTCCAATGACATCGAAGATTTTCATCGATCAAAAGAAAAAAGAAGAAGATGGGAGGCGGAAAGCCAAATTGAATTACAAATCCAAGACCATTTCATCTTTAAGTTCATCCACTCATCTTGGTGGATTAAAGCACTAAACATAACATTAACTCAAAGCACCTAAAATGAATTGAACAATTCACTTTAAAGATAGATTTGAATTAGTGAATGTTTATCCAACTTCATATACACCCTAAGTCCAATAAATTAAACAGGAATAAGACCTTTAAAAGTGTAATCCAAAGCACAAATCAAAAGGAATTGGAAGAAGAAGAGAAAAGAACAAAAACAGTTCCAAAACAGAGCAAAAAACACACTATGAACACTGGGTAATCGATTACCCTAATGGTGGTAATCGATTACCCTAATGGTGGTAATCGATTACCACTGTTAAAAAGGAAAATCCAGGCGCAGAAACAGGGTGTAATCGATTACCACCAGGAAGGTAATTGATTACACATGTTAAAACAGCAGAAAAACAGTTTGAAAAATGCAAAATCCTTGATCAATCATTTCTTCAAACACTTCATGATCAAGGATGCAATTGTGCACGAAAAATCAAGTAAAACAACAGCAAATAACACCAATGGATTACAATTTGCAAGATCCAAAGATCAAGCAACAAGAATCAACAATAGATCACATTGTGAAGGATGTATCAAGAACATCAATGGTGAATCAAGAGTTTACCACTTCAAATCTGAAAATTCTTCAAATCAACTCTAAGAACCGCACTCCAAAGCTTTGATTTACAACAATTAATGATGAAAAAGTGAATGGATGACGTTTTAGCTCAAAGATTAATAAGTTCTAATGATGAACTTACTAACTTTCAATGAAAAAGAGCTTTGGTGAATTTGGTAGTTGGAGAAAATTGAGAGAGTCAAGAAGAAATTTGACAAGGTGAATTTGGATATCAAAGCTTTAAGAATGAATGAAATGAGGCCTCTATTTATTGGATTTAGGCTTGGAAATTTTGGTGGATTGAAGTTTGGTTTGGAACCAAGTATGGCTTTGAATTTGAATTTGGAGGCAAAATCAAAATCAAGTGGTAATTAATGAGGGTATATGGTGGGAATTAATTTTGATGAGGTAGGGGAATTAAAATGAGGTGATCTAGAATATTCTCATGATGAAATATTTGAAAATTGGTGCCAAAATGCTGTAGAATTTGAATTTGGCACATTTTCACAAAAAACGTACTGGGTAATCGATGACCCTAATGCTGGTAATCGATTACCACAGTGAGAAATTGTGAAAATTTCACTTCAGATGTGCTGCTGTGGCTCTGGGTATATTCTTTTTGCTTTTCAAAGAAGGCATGGAAATAAACACATGAACCTTGGAGTCTCTTGAATAATAATTAATTAAACCTTGGAAACTCTTGATCAGATAATTTTTGAATTGTTTGTAGATCAACTTTGACTTTGTTCAGATGAAATTCATTCAAGCTGAGGAACTGATTTTGATATCCTTGATCCAAATTCTTCCAGAAAAAAGTTAGTAATGAAAAAACAAACATTTTTTGGATTTTACTTAATGGTTAGTAAACATAAACAAATACACACATCGAACAAACAAGAGAACATGGGTGCTTGGTGATCTCACTCAAGAACAAACCTACAGAGGAGGCCAAGAGAACCAAAGCTTGTGATCTTGTTTGTGGTATGAGATGTAAATGATATGTGGGATCTTAGGGGTAAAAATTAGGGTATTACAATATTTAATTAAACATGTACCTTTATTTATGCAGGTCGGGGGATCTAGCACCCCACATCCTACACATTCATCTTCACATCCATACATTCTACGCATGAGGAGAATCATGAAATTGATGTCGATGGTCATAAGGATACCAGAAAGGTGGCGAGACGTAAACTTGAATATAGGATTGCGAATGGCAGGTATGTCATCAGGCCAGAGGGAGGATCGTAAGTGTTTTAATTTTTTATTTTATATTTGAGTTGTTTTTTAATTAACACTAGTTGAAAATATTTTTTCAGCTTCGTGCCGAGTAGAAAAAGTTCACAATGCTTAAGGGACGTAGTTCAAAAAAAATATAATAAAAATTTATAAGACATGTGGGAAACTCTTAAGTGGCAAAAGAGGTGATTTATTTAAGTCATTTCATGTATAATTAATTAATTCATATACATAATTGTTATTTTAATTACTTTATGATTTTTGAAATATTATCGATTACACTTTATTTATTATATATTTTAAATCCATACAACAACGTAGAAAAAATGTACTTGGGATATAAGAGATCACGACCTAATTAGGCGTAATTTTGACTACATATGTGGAGCTTGACTTTCTGACATTTTTAAGCGTGTCAGACTTGACTGGAGAAGTTATTCAAAGAATTAATTGATTATTGGAATTCTGATGAGTTAAAGGCAATATTAGAACAGGAAAAAAAAAGCTTCTGAAGTAGGCGACTGCAACCACATACAATGAAGTATCAGTGTCGCTGAAATTGCAGCACGATTGGTAAATTTAATAAATTTTTTCTTTATGTTTTCATTTAATATTTTTATTAATTAAACATAATTATTTTGTAATTATGCTTTCATTTAATTAATTTCAAGATACGTGAGTTGTTCCACTTCCTAATGAGCTTCATGCGGCGACTCATACTTTAAAGAATGGCGAGTTTGTTGACGAACGTTTTAGAAAAACTCAAGTAAGTTTTTATTATATTTAGTCATTTTATTTAACTATTCGATAAAACTAAATTATTTTAATTCTTTTATAAACTACATTAATTAAATTTTGATAAACTCTAGTTATATTATTTTTTTATGTACGTATAGGAGGACTTTCAAAGAGAGTTCTAAAGCGCTGAATCTGAGCATCCTGAATTAATTGTGACGACAGGTCCATATCCATATGATCCTCTTTTGGTAACACAAACTTGGAAAAATATATTTGGAGGGAAGAATAAAAATGCAATAAATTTTGGTGTGTGTCATTTGGCTACAAATGTCAAGCCATGAGATAGGTGTTTGAATTTGAGAATTACTGATGGAGAATGATTATCTCGCTCATCGATTCTTACCTCTAAAATAAGAAAAGTTGTGAAAATTTTAGCACAGAGTGAGGCAGCAGCAAGACAAGCAGAACTGGAAGAAATGAGAAAAAAAACTTGGAATTGAAGGAATCATTAAGAATTACAAATGAGCGGACACTAAAATTGTAAAAATTTATGAACTATATGTTGAACCAATCTTTAAATGGTGGATATGAAGGTTTTGACGGCCAGTTTTCTTGGTGATCAGAACACCGCCGATGAGAAGGAGCGTGACGAGATCCTTTCCTTTGGCAAAGGTGATGATGGATTGGCAGTCAACGAGGTTTTGTCACAGAACCTATGTTGTATGGTGTCAAAAGCTACATATGAGGAAAAGGGTAAACAAGGTTTCATCTGTTTTGCCAATATTGGGATCTCCATCCAATAAGATAAATTCTGATGATACCAGTTTTAAGGAGCGTTCTGACAACCTTTTGAGTAAGGATATTGCAGAGTTGGGAAGCGATTCAGATAGAGACAACTCACTTAGAAATGTCAAGGACACATGTCTCGAGATGGTTGTTATGCAGGATTCGTCAGAAGAGGTTTTGGAAGCTATCGTTCATAATGATAACAGAGGGGCCCAATTGTCTGAAGTAGTAACATCACCTGTAGTTGGGCCTTCAGTGTTGGGGAATACCATTTTAGGTCCAATATCGTTTGATAGTGCTTGGGGGGGTATTAGAAAGGATAGGTCCAAAGAAAAGAAACTCAAGACCGTGACAGACTTAGGAGGGCCGGGAGTTATTAATACCTCTTATTTCGCTTGTCTCAATTCTAGGAGAGCATAAAAACAAAAGTCAATATTAGAACATAACGAGGAGATTATGGAGGAAGAGGATAGATTCTCTGGTGGTTCCATTCTCTGTTGCGATTCTTTGATTGATTCCGACGTCAACAGATGTAACAACCGACTAATGAAGAATTTCGATCAAGAGGTGAGCAGAGTAGTGAAGGACATAATATTGAAATTGGGTATTTCTTGCAACAACAAAGAAGATTTGGAAGTGGAAGAAATTGAGAATATGGAAAGAAGAGACAAAGAAGGAAAAGCTAAGAAGGAGGAGAAACTCAACAAGTTGCGATGAATATTTTATCCCTCAACATTAGAGGAGGAGGAAGAAAGAGCAAGAGAAAGAGAATTAGATTTTGGATTCAATCGAGTATATTCGATTTTTGCTTTCTTCAAGAAATTAAGATTAAGTCTTTTGATGGTAATTTAGCTATAGAGTTTTGGGGTAATAAAGAGGTGGATTGGACAACGAGTAACTCTTTGGGAGCTTCAGGCAGTATGGTGATTTTGTGGGACAAAAATTTGTGGTCTCCCAATTATAGTTTCAAGGGGATGGCTTTGTTGGGATCAATGTCTTTTAGAGGGGAGGGAGTTATAATCTTGTCAACATTTATGCCTCTTGCATTTCTTTTAACAGAAGAGCTTTGTGGAATCAACTTTTCAAAATTAGGTGCAAAAGTAGTATAGAGGAATGGTGTTTAGGAGGAGATTTTAATGCTGTTACCATTAGAGAAGAGAGAATGGGAACAGGTCTGAACAACAGGGTTAGAGATATGAAAGACTTCAGCTACTTCATAGATGAGATGAAACTGACAGACTTACCTTGTGTAGGAGGGCGTTTCACATGGTTTAGTGGTAGTGGAACTGCTATGAGAAGATTAGATATATTTCTTTTGACTAAAAATTTGATTGATAGTTGGAAGATTACGACCCAGTTGTAGCATGCAATTTTTGTCGGTGACGCGGAAACCTTACCGCATTAGTTGGAATTGGGTGCTACTTTCTGATTTCTTATTTATCCTATGAAGCTGGAAAGGAAAGGGAAGATATTTAAAACTAACCTTGCACGTAAATGTTTTCTTTAAAAAATGCTAAGAGATTGGGGGGTCGGGGTCAGGTTATACAAAGGGGAGTTCTTAATTACCCAGTGTATATATGGTTATCCATAGATTTTCTTTGGCATGTTTAAATACTTTCTGGTGTTTATCTGTTATGTGTTGGGAATGTTGACAGAGTGTTTTTGTTGTTTTTGGTAAAGTACTGGACCTAAAGGTTTTGATTTATGTGCTCGCTAAGATTTCACAATCTTATGCCTATGTACTCCCGTAAAGAAAACAGGGAAATCAGAGCAATCGTAGTTCCTCCTATTCTATACGAGGAAAAAGATGTTTGGTGCAAAGCCCAAGATTGAAGCTAGAGATTGTTTATGTCTTGTTTAAAGCCCAAGATTGAAGCTAAAAGGTTTGACTTAGAGAATTTGTTATCTCTAAAGGGAGATATTTCACCTATTTATCACAGTTTGTTGAAGGATTGGTTATAAAGGAGAATTACTTTAACTGGAATGTATGGAATCCAGCAATGGCATAATTTCATTTATAAGGGAGATGTCCTGAAGGAAGAAACTTTAACTCAGTATAGAGCAATGCCATTTTTCCATAGGAATCTTCCATACTAAGAGAGGGACATTGGCTTCGATGTAAATAATCCAGAGGCTTGCCACTTACAACAATTAAATGAAAGGGGAAGTTTACCAGTATAAAAGAGGGACCCCAACTTGGATTTTTTGAATCAACAAGTGTGCCACTTACAGCAGTTATCTGGAATTAGGGTTTTTTTATTGTCTGTTTTGATGTGTGATGTACAGAGAAATGCCTTCCTACAGAGAGAACTTTTGATTTTCTCTTAGGGGATGTTGATTTTTATGTGCCTTAATCAAAGCCCAAGGTTGAATCTAAAAGGTTGAATCTACTAGGGGAGTTTTACATCTGTCTTGTACAAAGCCCAAGATTGAGGCTGAAAAAGAATTGACTCCACTAGGGAGAGGTTTTATCTGTCTTGTACAAAGCCCAAGATTGAGGCTAAAAGGTTGATTGACTCAGCTGGAGAATATGATCTGTCTTGTACAAAGCCCAAGATTGAGGCTGACTTTGCTGAGGAAAAATCATTATACAAAGCCTAAGAGGAAGTTGGTTGGGGAAATTTCTTATATGATGCCTAAGAGGAGGCTGGCTTCTGCTGAGGATTATTGAGATCCAGAGACAGATGCAAATTGGGGTATCAACTCTTGCTGAGGATTGATGAAGAGTTGAAATATCAGATGCCTTGAGGTTCTGATTTTTCTGAAGGTTTATTGGTGGTAATTTGACCCTAGCTGGGGAATTTAGAATGAAAGTTTAAAAATTTAGTTTTAAAACCTATGAAGGTTTTAACTCTGCTGGTGATTGATGAAATGATCAGGGGTTTTCCTATGCTTTTAGGAAACTTGAGGGTTTCTTTGAGATCCAAGAGGAGATGAGACTTTCCAAGTCTACTAGTATGAAGAGGTTGACTCTTAACTAAGGAATGATTTTTGTATGATACCCAAGAGGAGGCTGATCTTTTAAGGGATGAGAATCAACCATAAACTGGTTTGATGTTTTGGAATTCTGACTCTCTAGAGGATTGAACTAGTAGAGATGACTAAGTTCTGTCCTATACCTGTAGGAGGTCTTTGGGTCCTTGTACTAAGCCCAAAAGGAGGATGAGAACTTCTAAGAAGCCTGAGGGTCCTTGTACAAAGGAGGAGGTTGGGGATGCTTTTAGGTTGACTGTGGGTCCAAACCTGAGAAAAGTTCAAGAAAGGTTTCCCTGGGAATAATCCTTTCTTTGGTGAACAATTCTAGGGTTTGAAAAAAATTCAAAAGAGGTTTCACCGGGAATAATCCTCTCAGGAGAAATGAATTTCTTGTACACACATTTCTAAGTTGTGACAGTCTTGAGAAAAGTTTCACCGGGAATAATGTTTTTCTCAGTTCCATATTGTATAAGCCCAAGAGGAGGCAAGACTGTATCTGGAATTTTCTACGGGGAACTAGTTTTGACTGTGTTAAAAGAGTAACCACTGGTTTGATTTAGACCTAGGCCTAGTTGCTGGGGAAAACTCTAAGCAAATATACACACAAGTATATACAGATGAAATATATAAACAAGTATGTTGAAGAGAGTAGTAGAACTTACAGGTGTGCAAGCTCCAGCATTGTAACCACAGCTGTATAGTTAGTTATTCAAGAAATTGAAGAAAGTTTTGATAGAAACTTTTAAGTTGATTTTGAATCAAGTAAGAAATTTGTTTTTAAAAGGAAGTTTGGAAAGGCCCAGATGAATTCTTTTGAAAATGCGACGATCGCGTCGTAGTTTTGAAAGCCACAGAGGGACTTATACAATGGATGAGGTCCAAATTGGTGTACTTACAAAAAGGATGGGTCTTACACTCTATTAGAGGCCCAAAAGGGTTTGAAAAAGAAGAAAAATGGGACTTACAACTCAATGGGAGACCCTGATGAAAATTGTTTTGAAAACGGCGTTCACGCCGCAGTTTCGGAAAACACAGTGGGACTTATACAATGACTGAGGGCCAAATTGTTTGTGTGTGACAAGGGATGGGTCTTACACTCTATTAGAGGCTTAAAAGTATTTTGAAAAAGATTTGTAAGGGTGAAAATAATCAAAACCCTAATTTGATTAAAAAAATGTATTTTAATTTGAATAAAATTCAATTAAATGATCAAAATGATCAAACATGTGTGAAAAACAAGTTGTGATCTTGGATTCATGTTTGAAAAATCATGTTTTATCCATATAATGATTTGAAAATCATTTGAATTTGAAAAATCAAGAGAAAGAAATATTTTTAAATGTTTAAAAACAAATAAAAATAACTTCTATACAAAAATATCAAATATATAAAATAAATAATATTTTTGTGAAATTTTTGTAGAATAAAATATTTTAAAATTTTTGTGAATTTTGAAAAAAAGAGTCAATTCAAAAACATTAAAAATCAAAGAGAAATTATTTTTGAATTAATTAAATAAAATAACTAAAATTCAAAAAATTCAAAAATTTAAAAAAGGGCGCCAAGAACACATGTTCTTGGTCGCGCGTGTTCTTCCTCCCCAAATTTGCAAAATCCCTCATATCTCTCTGATTGCTCAATGATTTTGCACGATTCAAACACTAATCTCACTCGTTTTTGAACAAGGAACAATATGGTACCATTTAATTTCATTTGTTTTAAGTGTGGAGAGATTTATCATGGATGAACACAGAAACCCTAGAAATTACAAAAACTATCATGAAATCCTAAACACGAATGAAACATGGCAATTGATTGAGGGTTATCACTAAATAGACTACCAGAAACATGTTGGTAACTTGCAAATAAATTTATGATGCATGTAATATAGAGTTTGATAGGTTCGAGCTTACTTGAACTTGCTTGTGCAAGAGACTTTCGAATTTGGAGTTGGAGGTGTTCCAGATGTGTTGTGATGACTTGAACAACTTCACTATACCTTATGGAGTGCGTTTGAAAGTTTGGAATGAATTGAATCAGCTCAGAACTCGCTTTGGTACCTCAGCTGCAACCTTGCCAAAAAAGCTTGAGCAAATGAATGGTGACTTTGTGATTCTAATGTTCCAGATGAGTTTTCATGTCATGGATCACTCATATATGATATATGTGAGGTGTTAGCATGATTGGTTTTGATAGATTTGCTCTCAATTTGAAAACTCGATAGTGACTTCAAGAAGAAGCAAAATCTGGTTTTTGAAATGTGATTTTGAGGAAAGCATCAGTTGTGGTGCTTTGGTGTGGTTAAATTGATCACAAATGAGCTCTATTTATAGTAGAGAAAGTTAGTTTTGCAAGGAATAGTGAATGACAGCTGGTACAACTAATTGTTCAATGGTTGCAAAAAGGAATTTCGTGTCTCCTCTAGCCATTGACTTGGGTTAGTGCAGCGGGCATATGGTCCTCTACTGCTTGAGTTTATCTTGACTCATTTGGATGATCATGGACTGATACATGCCAGCTCTATGCACTTCTTGAATGCTTCATGACAAATTTGAAAGTTTTGGATTTGCAACATTGAATTTCACATGCCTACATGATGATCTTTTGTCTTGGGAGGCTTGTGGCTCAGAAATCATTTGCTTTGACCTGATCTTAAATGTTTCTAGAAGGATTACAAGACTTGTAATTGTACAAATTAGCCAATTCGATCAAATGACCTATAATCTATCTTGGGAAGAAACCTGTCTTTGATGCCATGTTCCAAGGGTTGTAACTCCCTACTCAAATTAAATTTGGAGATGATCTGGTACTTGCTGGAAAGCTCTCATGACATACTTTAACTTTGATGTCCACCAATGGACCTGGTTCAGCTTGGATCAAGGTGAAAAATGACCTCAAAGTTGGTAAAAAATGAAACAGATTATGACTTTTTGAAAATTTCACTAAGTGTTGGAAAAAGTGGTCATTTTCACTTTTTGTGATTTTGATCAATCCATAACTCAAAATCCACGAGGATTTGGAATTTGATGTAGTTGAAACTTTTGAAGTATGTCATGTGAACTTTCTTTTAAGCTTTGGATGGAAGAAAAAGGCCTTAGGGTTTGGGAGTTATGACCTTGCAAAGTTGGTACCAAATCCATTTTGTTCCATAACTTAGAAAAATTTAAGTTTCTTATGGTTGCCCCTTTTGCAAGAAACCTCAATTTTCTTGATTTTTCTTGATGAATGATGATTAAAACCATACATTAACATTGTTTTTAACTTAGGGGAGCCATATTTGGGAAAAAATTCAAAAAGTTAAACTTGATTTTGGGCACAATTGACTTTTTGTCAAATGAATTCCAAACTGTGTGATCCTTTATGTAATCAAGTTCTTGACCTAATTCAAGCCTAATGGATGGATTCCATAGGTGTTTTAGGGTGTCTTGAACCATGTCCCAAGGTTTGGGAGCATGTCTTGGTCCAAAGTCAAAGGTACAGTTGACTTTTTCTTCAAAACCCTAATTATGGTCCAGATGAATTTAAAACTTGTGAATCAAGCTTCTTGGATCAATCCATTGTTGTAAATGGATCAATGTGGTGTGTTTGAGGCCCTCAAATTATGTCTTGAGGTCTTAGTTTATGTCTTGCCTCAAAAGTCAACTTAGGGGTGTATTAGGTCAAGAAACCCTAATTCCTGATTTTTGATGAATGCTTCCCCTAAGGCTATTTTGACTTGATGAGTGGATCCATGAAGTCCCTTGGAGAACTTTGGATTATATTTTGAAGTATTGGCTCATACCCAGATGAAAATTTTCATCTGGAGGCCTTGGTCGACCAAAACCATAATTTGGTGACACTGGCGATCTTGAGGCTTGACCCACTTGGAATGGTGCAACCTTGTGCTTGATTCTTGATGTGGGAGACCTCTTGATCCTTTATGGGTGTTTGAGAGGCTAAACAAGTTGAAGATCGTGTCAATTCTTGATTGATCCTTTGTCTAAGTTCTCTGAGAGGGCTCAAAACCCTAATTCTTGATTGTAGTGAATGCTCAATGTTCCTTGAGGAGATTGATGAGGCATGATGGCACATCCATATTGTGGTGATGATCTTCACAATGATGGGAAATCTTGTAGTAAAAATTTGGGGTATGACAGATGCCCCTATTTAATCTTCTTGGACCCGAAGGTGTGAATGGTGAAGATATTCGGACATTCAGGGTGCAAGAGGATTAAATATCGGAATACCTAAAATTTTGACTGTGGTTACGAATGGCAGTTTGCTCATCCATCTTCTTTTGCTAAGCAATGTTTCTTAGAAAAAGGTAAAACTTCCCCTCGATCCTGGTCTACAGCCACGAAACTGGTCTCGTTTTTTTTTATAAACTTCCCCTCGATCCTGATCTTCTGCCATGGAACTGCTCTTAGTTTCTTGAAGAAATAAACTTCCCCTCGATCCTGGTCTTCAGCCACGAATCTGGTCTCAGTTTCTTCTTGTTGAGTTTCTTTCTTGAGAAGGAACGCTATGTGTAGCGGTCTTCTTCAAACTTCTTGCTGAGCTATACCGGGGAGACGCCATTTGATTGAAAAAGATTTGATGTCAGACTTGCTGGGAAAACCCATTAGTCTGAGGTGTAGAAGTGTGCAAACTTCTTTGTTGGAGACGCTATTTGTCGACCCTACTGGGGAAAACGAGTCTCTTGCGAGACCGCTTTTTGCTTGGGGATATTACATCATACTTTTCTTCGAGATCCTTTTGGAAAAATGCCATGTGATGTAATCCAACTTTGAGGTGCTGATGACTTCATTAACATCAACTTTCTTAGGAGAAAAACTGATTTATTGCCGAGAGTCTTCGGTTAAGAGGCCTTCTCTGGAGATTTTCTTTAATTTGGGAAAGCAAAAATATCATCTTTAATGGTGAAGAGTGATGTTCCAGAGGTGTCTGTCGAATGTCTTCTTGCCTTTCAGAGGTCCAAGTAATCAAAGTGATCGAGGACAGGCTCCAATCCAAAAATAAACTAAGGAGAAATTGTTCAGACGATACATTTCCGAATGAGGAAAGAATTGACAACCTTATTTGCGAGAGGACTTTATCACTTGGGGATGAGACTGACCAGATTTATATTAATGCAATTATGTATGAATATGAATCAATTATGCATGATGTATGTATGTTTATGCTGACAAAACAGACGCGACATACGGACTGGTGAAGAGATACAAAGGGATACTCGGCCACTGCGGGGGATAAGAAGTATCATTGGTTCCAGACAATAATCCTTTCTTGCTGAGGAGGGGTAGACCCTTCTGGGGAGAAAAAATCATCAATTGATCTTCAAAGGTAAGAAATTTGTCGTGGATATTAGATGGGACATTACATCTGAAACAGTCGATCCTTCATTCAGGTGATACTCTGATTCTGCATTTTGAGGTTTAATCACTTCTGGAGAAGCCATCGATGTTCCTTTTTGTGTCCAGTAGTCAAAAGGAATTTCCATCTTTATTTTAAAGGCAGAAGAAAATTTGAAAGTTAAATTCATTTTTTTTGTTTCAAGAATCGTTGATCATGTTAAAAATGTCATTCTGTAAAGCAAAATAAATGAGAATTGCAAACAAAAGCACTAAGGCTCAAATTTTATTGATAGAATGGTAATCAGCCAAGCGCGTGATCCAATAGAGCATTACAAAGTTTAGAAAATGATAATTTAAGGGGAAATGGGCTACATTGAAACATAACGATCGTTATCCTTCTACCAACTTTGAATTTTGGACATCCTGAGCTTCTGTCGAAGATGACCTTGACTAAAGTCTTTCGATGGATGGTGTTACCACTGGGGGATTTAACATTGTCGGACGTAGTTACTTGCCAGGAATCCCTAATTTTTGCCTAGATTGCCTTTTGAGGTTTTCAATCTATCGGGATGATTTTTTTTTTTTACTTTATGTCTCTAATTTTTTCCTGGACCGCCCTTTCAGGTTTTCGATCCAACGAGACGTTTTATTTATTTACGCAAAGTATTTCTTGACTACATCAACATTCGCGGGGTAGGAAAACTCCTCTTCATCCATGGTTGCGAGTCTCAGGGCGCCGCCTGAAAAGGATTTCTTAACAACATAGGGGTCGTCATAATTCGGAGTCCATTTGCCCCGGGAATCAGTGAGAAAGGATTGTATCTTCTTGAGCACGAGGTGTTGCGGTGAGAATCGGATATCATGCTATTTAATTAACTTGAATCACACATCTTTGAATTCACCACTGAACTTTGATTTATCCAAAGGAAAGGGTAAAGATCGAAGAAAACCCTAATTGCGCTATATGAAGACACAACTAAGAGATTGGGGGTTCGAGGTTGGTTACTTTAAGGGAAGGTATTAGCACCCTAAGTATCTGTAGTACTCTACAGGAACCTCTTGTTTGTATTTGCGTTATGTTTGCTTACTAAGGGATCTGCTAAGGGTAAGGTAAAAACCTAATGGTAAAGACCAATGTGCTAAAGGTAAAGACCTACGGGTATGTACACTAAGTATGCTCGCCAAGACGTCGCATCTTGTGCCTACGTATCCTTACTAAAGAATCAGAGCAACCATATTTCACCTAACTAAGGGTGAGGAACCATTGACTATGGCCAAAGTTCCAAGGGGAATGTGTATGATACTCATATAGAGTTAAAGAAATCTCTAAGTCTAAGTTGTGAAGGGTAAGTGAGTACTCATGATGATGAGAATCACATAGAGTTTAAGAACTTTATCTTAATTCTAAGTTATGATGTGAATGGCTCTAATAAAGCCAAGGGGAAAGGAACATCATTATGATGATGCTCATATAGAGTTGAAGAACTCTAGGTGGATCCTAAGTTGTAAGGTAAGTGGCTCTAATGAGGCCAAGGAGGGAAGTGAGCAACTATGATGATAATGCTCACAAGAGGGGAACCTAATTAGGTTAAAAGGAGAAGAGGCTCTAATAAGGCCAAGGGATTGATGAGCTATCGATGACTTTGAGGTCAATAGAGAGACTTTCCTTTGGAAGGTGGGGAACAAAGAGGGTTAAGGAGGAAGCTAATGAGCTAGCCTCACTTAAAAGGGTAACTTAAAGAAGTTAAGATAACAAACATCATTGAAGCAAAATGAAAATATAAGCATGGTAATCACCAAGGCTAAGAATATGAATGTAACAACACTCAAAGATTATTTCAAAAGGGTTTAAGGAAACAACCAAAATCTTTACATGGGGATATACATATCATAGATGTTACAACACCTAAGCCAATATGAATTAAGTTCTCATGGTATAAACAAGATATTTGCAAAACATTCACATGTAAACAACATATTAAACATCAAGATGTATCAATGGCACATAATGTTAAAACATCACACAAGGTTCAACCAACATGTTTTAGGATTCAAATAATCAAGGCAAACCAAGGATTCATGTTAAAAGAACAAAAGAAGCAAAGAAGTTTTCGTAAAAACCTAAAAATGGTCCTTCAATTTCAACATTTATAAATGCCTCATAAATAATCATTTTGGATAATTTCTTTTCACCATCAGAAAATAGACATTTCAATGAACAATTTGCAAAAAGAATGGATCAAAAAGGATAAAAAATGAGCAAGTTATGAACGAACCAAATGAAGGTACAAACCATAAAAATTAAATAAAACACGGTAATAAAAAGAAAGGAAATGTCTCCTCTTGGGTTTGAACCCACGTCCTGAATCTCGCCCCCCAAAACACTCACCAACTGAGCTGTGTGTGCGTTGTGAATAAGTAATGCAATCAATGAATAAAATAACAAAGCAAGCGAAAATCAGAAAAGAGAACTAAAGGGTTGATCAGCAGGATCGAACCCAGGACAGGCAAGGCAATGGGAAAGGCAAGGCAAGGTTTCTACCACTGGGGTGGCTATTACATCCAAACATAATACGCCTTCAATTGATTTTATTTTAAGAACCCACCAGAATGGCCACCTCAGCGCCACCTCAGGCTGACTGGGTGCCATCTCACCATCATCTTCTCCATTATTCTCTATTTCTCGTGCCCTAGCTTCCTCAACTTAAACCCAGAACTTCCTCTCTCTCTATCTCACTCATTTCTCAACCAAAATCAAAACTACAAAAACCAAACTTGAATCGAAATTCACCAGGAATCTAAATACACTAATGGTTCATCTTAAAAACAAATGTACGACACTCAAAACAACCAACAACAGTGCAACATCAAAAAGTTTCAGCAAGCTACATCAACATGTATTCAAAGTAAAACAAGCCAGCCATGGTCCAACACATATAAGTACATTATGAACTACATTTTTGCTCTGAGAATAGGAACATAACAATGCATGAAATCTGAGTTTCAAAGGAGCAGGAATCTTACCTCTTGGAGAAAGTCCAAGGCTTCTTCTATGGTGCTTATAGAATGGAAATGATGGCCTGCCTTGCCTTGTTGATGCTAGGAGAGGAGATGCAGATGGTTAGCAGCTTTGGAAAATACCTCAAAAGTGAAACTCGATCCTTCTTGTAATGTGGAGTGCAAAAATGGTGGATGCGGTTTGAGGAGTTACAAAACTTTTCTAGGTGTTGGAATGAGTTCTAATGGATGTATAGAGATGGTTTGTGAGATTTATTTGAGAAGTGCACGAGTGGAATGATCTGGAGCAGTGTTCTTGTAAATTTGCAAGAATAAGTGAGTGAGAGAATTCAGAGAGTATCAGCCTTTGTTTAGGGGTGATTATGGTGTGTTTTTCTTTGAGGATTGATCCTCTATTTATAGGGAAAGTGAGAGGCTTGAGGTATGGGCAGAAATCACAACTTGCCAAACTTGCCCTTTTTCCAAGTTTTCTTTCGTGCAAGCTGTATGCTGAGTCATGAGCTTTCAAGAGCTCTAGCCATTGGTCAGGAATAGTGTTTGGACTGTTGATGTGTGCTGATGGGATTGGACCAAGGCCCTAGGTTGCAAGAAAATTGGACTGCCATACTCTTTGTGAAAAGTTTCTCTTTCCTACATCAACTTGCATCCACTTGCATAAAACCAAATATTTTTATGTGGCAACTTGTAATTTTCATGGCAGAGGTCCCAAACACACTAATCCTACCTCTAAACATCAGAAATGTGAGAACTTTGGTGATTAGGAGTGGTTATGCATCATTATGCATATGTTGGAATCTTGCATTTTGAGAAATGAACCTCAATATTCAATCCTTCGAAACTCCTAGCTCACTCAATGGATTTGGGAGTTTTTGTACTTTTTGGAAAGCCCCAAATGTCCTCTACAAAGTACATGTTCACTCCAAGTCCTAGATCTAAAGGGATCATGGTGAAAAATGGAGATGAATTTTGCTGAAATTTAGGACAAAAGTGGTGAAATTTCATAGTCTTTAATTGCCTTGAACTTCCAAGCCTCTTAACTTAAAAACCAAGCCTCTTTTGAAGAAGGACCCTCTAATATGTTTTGAAGTTCATGATGAGAGCTTCAATTTGAGCTTTGAGTCACAAAAATTGGATGTGTGGTTTGAAAGTTATGACTCTTCAAAGTTTGCACAAGGAGTGAATTCTTCCACACTTAGAAAAATTTAAGAACCAAACCTTGCCCTTTTTGCAAGAAACCTTTCAAATGGTGATTTCTCGTGCCCTAACTTAAGAATCAAGCATGTCTTGATGGAATACAACTTGAATGCTTCATCTTGGGTCAAGATATCAAAAGCCAAAGGTCTGACTTTTCAGTAAAAACCCTAATTTCTTCAGGAATTCCACTGTGTGATTTTTGATGATCTTACTTTCTCAATATCTTTGTATACCAATGGATGGCCTCTAAGGATGTTTATGAACATGAGGAATCATGTCTCAAAGCTTGGGATCATGCTTTGACCATGGGTTAGGGCACAATCGACTTTCTCCTGAAGAAAACCCTAATTTAGGGTTAACCAGTGCAATGCTTCAATGATTTTGCAATAACTTCAATTAGAACTTGATTCTTGATGAATAAGACCTCTTGGATGTATGTGAGCTCAATTGGTTGATGAACCAATCAAGGCATTGACTGATCACACCAAGGTCCCTTGTGATTCTTCAGGTTAAAACCCTAATTCCACCACTCTTGATCTGATGGTCTCTCTTTGATTTCTCTTGATCCAATCTCATGAGACCATGGCATATGACTTGAGAACCTCATGATTAGTCTTTAAGACCAAATGGTTGAGCCTTGGAGCCTCGGTTGGCTTTCTTGAACAGATGACTTCACTACCAATCTCAATCCCCTTGTGAACACTTGTGATGGATGCATGGGGTCAAGGAGTGTCTTAGGATACTTTGAAGCATATGGGAATTTGGCTTATTGATCTTGTCATTTTTCTTGTGCAAACCCTAGCTTCCACATAAAGGAACAAACTAGCAAGATATCGTGGTTAGTTAACAATGCATAGATGATTGAACCTTAATGCAAGTGCAAGATGTTATGACTTCTAAGAGGTAAAATTTGGGGTATAACACGAGGTCTCCTTTTCTGAAGAAACGAGGCTGGACTTTTTTGTCAAACGCCTTCTTCATTCTTTGCTGATATAGATGACTGTGACATAAAGCTGTCATTCTCTTTTCTTCGATCAGATTCAGTTCATCGTGTCGACTTTGACACCATTCAGCCTCTGTTAGCTTAGCTTCCATCAATACCCAGATTGATTGGATATCTACCTCTATGAGGAGCACTGCTTCCATGCCATATACTAGAGAGAAAGGGGTTGCCCCTGTTGCAGTGCGGACAGATCTGCGATAACTGTGGAGAGCAAATGGCAGCATCTCGGGTCAATCTTTGTAGGTTACAACTGTCTTCTGAATGGTTCTCTTGATATTCTTGTTAGCCGCTTCTACCGCTCCATTCATCTTAGGCCGATATAGAGATGAGTTATGGTGTTCGATCTTGAACTCAGCACACAACTCTTTCATCATCTCATTGTTCAAGTTGGATCCATTATCCGTAATGATCTAGCTTGGAACACTATAACGGCAGATGAGATTGTTCTTGATAAATCGGACCACCACTTGTCGGGTTACATTGGTATATGACACTGCTTCGACCCACTTGGTGAAGTAGTCAATGGCTACCAGGATGAACCGATGTCCGTTTGAAGCTTTGGTTTCAATCATGTCGATTCCCCATATAGAAAAAGGCCAGGGAAAAGAAAGAACTTTGAGACGCGTTGGCGGTACATGGATTTTGTTTGCGTATATCTGACACTTGTGACATCTCCTCATTTACTTGTAGCAATCGGATTCCATTGTCAACCAATATTATCTTTCTCTCAGAATTTTCCTTGCCATTGTATGTCCATTGGCATGAGTGCCAAAGGATCCTTCGTGAATCTCTTTAATCAACATGTTTGCTTCTTGTCTGTCTACACGTCTGAGCAAAACCATGACGAAATTTCTCTTATAGAGTGTATCACCATTCAGGAAGAAGTTGTCTGCCAGTCTTCTGAGAGTCTTCCTATCTTTTCTTGATTCCCCAAGCGGGTACTCTTGTTTTTGAAGGAAGAACTTGACATCGTGATATTGGGGTTTGTCATCTATAACTGCTTCAATTGTGAAGATGTAGGCGGGCCTCTCAAGGCGCATTATATCGATCTTAGGTACGTAATTCCAATGATTTAAAACAATCATGGAAGAGAGAGTATCTAGTGCATCAGCCATGTGGTTTTCTTCACGAGGAATGTGACGAAACTCGATTCTGTTGAAGAATGGTAACAACCTTCGTGCATAGTCTTTGTAAGGAATCAATCTAGATTGATATGTGTTCCACTTTCCTTTGATCTGGATAACCAGGGCTGAGTGTCCATACACATCCAAGTTCTTTATTCTTAAGTCAATTGCTTCTTCGAGACCCATGATACAAGCTTCGTATTCGGCCTCGTTGTTTGTCCATTTGAGTGTCAATCTGGTAGTGAAAGGAATATGGGTACCTTGAGGTGTTACAATGATTTCCCCAATTTTGTTTCCATAAGTGTTGACAGCTCTGTCAAATATTAATCCCCATTGGGAACCTGGTTTTGGCCCTTCGCTAGGTAGCGGTTCATCGCAATCTTTCATTTTCAAGTACATGAAATCTTCGTCTGGGAAGTCAAATCCGATTGATTACTGATCGTCAATCGGTTGATGAGCCAAATGATCGGCTAAAATACTTCCTTTGACTACTTTCTAAGCATGGTACTCGATGTCGTATTCTAATAACAATATCTACCAACGGGCAATCCTTCCCGTGAGAGAAGGATTTTCAAAGACGTACTTGATCGGATCCATTTCGGAGATTAACCAAGTAGTGTGACAAATCATGTACTGGCGAAGACGTTTGGCTGCCCAAGCCAGAGCGCAACATGTTTTCTCAAGCATAGTGTACCGAGTTTCACAGTCAGTGAACTTCTTGCTTAAGTAGTAAATGGCAGACTCTTTTCTTTTTGTTTCGTCTTGTTGCCCAAGTACACAACCCATAGAGTCTTCCAAGACTGTTAGGTAGATGATCAGTGTTCTTCCTTCCACTGGAGGAGACAAAATAGGTGGATTCAACAAATATTCCTTGATACTGTAGAAAGCTTTTTGGAAATCTTCTGTCCATACACAGTTTTGATTCTTTCTGAGTAGTTTGAAGATTTGCGCGCATGTCGCGGTCATAAGGGATATGAACCTTGAGATGTATTTCAGACGTCCCAAAAATCCTCTGACCTGGTTTTCAGTTTTCGGAGAAGGCATTTCTTGAATGGCCTTAACCTTACAGGGTCAACCTCGATTCCTTTTTGGCTGACGATGAATCCTAAAAGTTTTCCTGAGCGGACACCGAATGTGCACTTATTAGGATTCAAGCGAAGTTTATATTTCCTCAGACGCTCGAATAACTTTGATAGGTGTATCACATGCTCTTCCTCTATTTTAGATTTGGCAATCATGTCATTGACGTACAGTTCAATCTCTTTGTGCATCATGTCGTGAAACAGAGTTATCATGGCCCTTTGATAGATTGCCTCTGCGTTCTTTAGACCGAACGACATTACCTTGTAACAAAAGGTGCCCCATGGGGTAATGAATGAAGTTTTCTCCATATCTTCCGGCACCATTTTGATTTGATTATAGCCCGAGAATCCATTCATGAAGGAGAAGACTTTGAATTTTGATGTACTGTTAACCAGCATGTCTATGTGTGGTAAGGGGAAGTCGTCCTTTGGACTTGCTTTGTTCAGATACCTATAGTCAACACACATTCTAACCTTTCCATCCTTCTTCAAAACTGGAACTATGTTAGCTAGCCATTGAGGATATTCTGAGGTGGCAAGGAAACCTGCGTCGATCTGTTTCTGTACTTCCTCCTTAATTTTGATGGCCATATCTGGATGAGTCCTTCTCAGTCTTTGTTTTACTGGAGAACATTCCTTTTTCAATGGTAAGTAATGTTCCACGATGTTGGTATCCTACCCTGGAATGTCCTGATAGGACCAAGCAAATACATCTGGAAACTTTTTGAGAAGTTTTATCAAGTCTTCTCTGATAGTTGGACTGAGCAGTGCTCCAATCTTAACTTCTTTCTTTTCTTCTTCCGAACCTAAATTGACCGTTTCCAACGGCTCTTTGTGAGGCTCAATGGATCTCTTGTTTGAGTAGTCGGGAGATGTTTTTGGGAATTTCTTCATCCTCTTCTTCTTCAGCTTCAAATACCGTGAATTCAAAATTGGGAGAAGGCATTGGGTCGTATGTTTCAATGGGGTTTAAAACAAGCAATCTGCATAACGTGATGATTCATTTTTTAGCAAAGACAAAGAGAATGCAAGAGTGTGTGCAGTGTATTTTCTGAAAAATGCTTGTTTTTATTTTGGGTTGTTTTTAGGATTACCATTTTCTGAAAAAATCGAAAAGTGAAAACAGCAATAAATGTGGGAATGACAGAATGACATTATTTATTTATAGTTTGCCGATTCTTGAAACGCAACCCTATAAAACAAAACTCTACCGCTTTGGGCGAAGCGAAGAGGGACATTTGCAGAAAAGTGAGCCCTATAAAACATCCACTTCACCCGGGCAAGGTGAAAGGTTTAAAACAAAGATGACAATTACTTAGACTTATGGACGACTTTCGGGACATCGACAGCAACCCAATGGCGGCGAACTCCTCTGTGAATCACAAAGTCTGGTACTTTCCTTCTTGGTTTGTCTTCAGAAATGACGCTGATTTCTAGAAGAGTAGGATCGTTGGAGTCTTCCTCCCATGCAGAGTCGCCATTTTTCCTTAAGTCTTCTAGTTTCGGAGCCTTGAAGGTGTATTTGTGCGTCTTTCTTCTACCAAAATCCATAACGTAACTTCTGATATTTGCAACTATTGTTTTAGTTTTTTTTTTAAAGATTGTTTCTTGCTTGGAAAGAGTTTTTTTAGATGAATGCATGAATGCAGCATACAAAAACATTTGAAAACATGGGTTCAAGGGTTCAACGTCACGAGCATGAAGTCATGGCTCTACCAATCCCCAAAGGTTGTACTATTTTGGTCAACTTTTGTACCTGTAGAACGGGTTCTAAGGTTCCTAAAGTCTTTGACCCCTCCTAGGGATATTAACAGCAAGTTGATTCACTGGAGCGAGCTGTAACATCCTAGTGTGAATCTCATTTGAGTGTAGTATCGCGTATCAACTATTCTCGATAGTTACCGCACTACCAAATGGTCATATGGTTAATGTCTACTAAATCCTTAGGGTCATGGGTACCACAGTGGGAAAGACAATGCTTTCACGACAATCGGTCGTTCAACATCGATACTTCCGCACGGGTACCTCGACTGATTTGGTGGACTGCCAAGTTAGCTTGGTCCGGATTCACTCCCTATAAGCGTTTCCTGGATATGCCACCACTTATCTTAATGTTCTCTCAAACTTTCCACATGCGTATTAATCACATTCCCAGTTAACAGAAAAATTAAACACGGATATCAAGTAGTATAACAGTAAATGATATATATATATATATATATATTATAGAAAGTATAGAAAATGCCAAACAAAACCTAGACCTCTTATAAACTCTAATCCTAAAAATCCCCAACAGAGTCGCCATTTTTCTATAGCGTGCGATTTTTGTCGGTGACGCGACCACCTTATCGCATTAGTTGGAATTGGGTGCTACTTTCTGATTTCTTATTTATCCTATGAAGCTGGAAAGGAAAGGGAAGCTATCTAAAACTAACCTTGCTCGCAAATGTTTTCTTTAACAAATGCTAAGAGATTGGGGGGTCGGGGTCGGGTTATACAAAGGGGAGTTGTTAATTACCCAGTGTATATATGGTTATCCATAGACTTTCTTTGGCATGTTTAAATACTTTCTGGTGTTTATCTATTATGGGTTGGGAATGTTGAGATAGTGTTTTTGTTGTTTTTGGTAAGGTACTGGACCTAAAGTTTTTTATTTGTGTGCTCGCTAAGATTTCGCAACCTTATGCCTACGTACTGTAGCACCCCAAAATTAGCCTTTTTGTTTCTAACACTAACTGGCTTATGTTTCACCTCATTTTGCATTATCATCTGTGCATATCACTGGTTCTTAGCATGGGATCAAGGTGTCTGAGTTAGCTCAAGAGGAAGAGATGTTTCTCAGGGTTTCAAGCAAAAGTTCGTGTGTATTGTCCAAGAAACCAAAAGGAGAGATGGCCTTAATATCATCATCACTCAAGCCACATTGGGTTCTTATGTCACAAGGCATCTTAATGAGGCCATCATCTTATCCTATGATCAAGTTTGGTGAGAGATTTCAGGTAGATCACATCCTCTTAGCTTGAGTTCTCAAGTTAGGGTTTTTGGAATCTTTGAGTCTAACACCCCAATGGGCAATATTTTTGAGCTTTTATCATCATCAAGTAGCATATATCATCCTTGTTTAAGAAGATTCACATCATATTCAGAGGAATTTGGATTTTGAGTATGGGTCGATTTCTCCTAAACCATAGGTGCCAAAATTAGGGTTTGCCATAAAATCAGTTTATTTCTGATTTTTGGGTCAAGACTTGATTCCATGGTATTCTTCATGTCCCCAAGTGTCTAGGAATGGAGAATTGTCCATCAATTTGGTTCAGAAGAGTTTCAATTGTTCAAAGGATTTAAAATCAGGAGAATTGGGGATAGAGTCAATTGTGCAGTGAAAAAGTCAACTCCTGACTTTTTGAGGTCAACATGTTGATTTTCAGGTCATATATGATCAATGGATGAGATTTGGTCAAGGAATGTTCAAGGATTCATGAAAAATCAAGAATGTGGAAAAGTTACTAAAAATGGAAACTAGGGTTTTAGAAATTTACTATTTTTGGTAAGTTTTTAACCACTTTCAAAGCCATTTTTCACCATGATCAAGGCTTCATTTGAAAATCTCTTCCACATGAAAGTTGTAGTATGAAGTATTCCCTTCAAAATGAGCACAAGAACCATGCCATTTGAGTCATTTTTGAATGAGTTATGGTGCTCCAAAGTTGGAAGTTTTCACCTTACAAAGTTCAAAAACTTAGAATTTTTTCTAAGTATTTTGGGACAGATTTGAAGACATACTTTCATGGCTATTTTTCACATTGATTAAGGTCTCAAATCATCTTCTTTTCAACATCAATTTTGTTCCTTATTATGTTAGCTTTCTAAAGAATCCAAGATTGTCTCATTTGGATTAGAATTCTCCAAGTTATGAATGCTCAAAGGTAGTGTCATCAAGTTGTTCAAGTTGCATTTCATGACATGAATGGCTAGGCAAGTACAACCAGATTTATGGACACAAGTTTATGGCATGTTTTCTTATTAATCCAAGCATTGTTTCATACTCATGTCAACATGAAGTTGTTGTCTATTCTTCCTACTTTCATTATGATTCAAGATTGCATCATATGGAGCATGTTGTGCCAAGTTATGATTACTATAAAGGGTGGGTACGATTTGGAATTCTTCATGGCCCATGATAGTTTTTTTTGCCACATGATCCCTATGTACTATCTGCTCTCTCAAATTACATCACTCCAACATTACCTATTTTGAGCCCAAACAAATACACGTACTATGCACCATGTTGTTTCGCAAAAAGGAGAAAAAAGAGGGAATTTACAAAGAAGCACCATCTGTTTCCATTTCATTCTCTCACGTGCCCTGATCATGCTCTTTTCATGACTTCATTCCACTATGAAATATCACTAAAATACCATCACCCCATGTGCCAAACCTGTGGCTCATTCTCTCCACTCTGATTTTCCAAGTTTTTCAAACAAAAATTCAAACCAAATTTCCACCCTCATTCTCACATGCCAGACTTGTTATTTAAGTCACCAAAACCCTAAAGAACACTATAGACTCTCATTTGTGGCTGAAAACCAGATCTGGAAAGCTCACTCCCTCTCAAAAAAGTTTCTCTTTGAACCTCACATTTCCTTGCAGTTCCCTCTGGTTTCTTGCTTGATTCATCATTTCTGAAGCATTAGGAGTCCATTGGTGGTCGTATTTTGAAGTTTGAGCTAAGGTTGAAGGACCAACGGGGTTGCTCCATTAGGTAACTTTTCTTGCTTCGAATCTCCCATAATACACGTTCATTATGCATGTTGTTGTTGGTTCTGAAGTCCTACAATGATGTAGGCACTATTGGTATGCTTGTTGTGTTGATTTGAATGAGTTTCAGTTTGTAGATCACACTTTTGAGTTCATGCTTCATGGCGTTAGAGTGTGTATTAGTGAATTTGGATGGTAGATTCGTGATCTATGCAGAAAACCGTGCGAGATGATGTCAAACTTTGTTGTTTTTGGTGCTATTTGGGTTGAGCTCCGGTGAGGGATGATCGGAGAAGACGACCGAGCCCTAGCTCCGACGTCGCTGATGTGTTTGGTTTTTGACCGTTGACAGTGAGCTTGTACGACTTGATTGGCCGGTTTTTTTTGTCTTTTTCTGTTTTAAGTGATGCTTGTCTAATTGATGAAGGTGCACACATGTTGTAGTAACGCGCTACATTTTTCTTTTTTTCTTTTTTTATTTTAAAAAATCTGATGGCATAATTGTCCGGGCCTTGTTTATTTTGATGTTCGCACCTCCTGATTCTGAGGCCCACGCGCACATAGCTGATTTCTTTTGTTTCTACTATTTGCTGATACACCTCCCTGATCCATCTTATTTTGTTTTCTTCTTTTTATTTTCTTTTTCATTTCATTTTATTTTTAATTGTTAAACTCATGATAAAAATTGACAAATCTTTCTGATTATTCAACATGTTGAGTTACTTTCCATGATTTTTATTTTATTTTTCCATTTATTTTCCTATTTTATTTTGAATTAATTTTGAGGTTGCTTTCCAAGGATACCCTTCATCTAGGGTTAGGAACTTTTGCACTTTGCTTATCCTTTTGAAGCTGATTTCTTGGTCACTCTTAGACCTTGATAAAAGGGTGTTTTGATGCTGGTTTGGTGATGGTTTGAGTTGCTTTAGGTGACTTTCCATTCAAGTTTTATTTGCCCTCGATTCTTGTTCGATTGTTTGCATACCTTGGCTAGTTGGTCCATTTTGAACATGTTCTTGATCTTGATTTGATCCCATATTTTGTACATGCTTAGTTGGATGGTTGAATATACCTTTGGAAATTTTTTGGAATTTTATTGGACCACTTTGTTATTTTTGGTTGATGCATTCATTTGATGATGTTTTGAGCGTGTACTGCACACTTCTTGACCTAATTTTATGCCTTTGAATGACATGAACTTCCATGATGCTTTGTGATCCTTCTTTGATTGATAAGACATGTTTGGGATTCTGATTTTCCTTGGCCCTTGGTGCATGACCTATCTTTTGTATGGATTTACTTGTGTGGAAGCATGTGAATCATTTTGAACCTTATCTTGTTGCATACTTGCATAGTTTTGATACAAGTCTTAAGTATGATCTTGGTGATTATTCTTGTTTGGTTTGAGCTTGATTATAGCTTGTGGATGATGGATTTTCTACTGCCCACTTGATTTCACATCATGTTTTCATCTCATTTGATCATTATGGATTTATTTTTACGAGGCATTTCGTTAGCGTTTGATTGTTGCTACTTGTTTTTGAGTTGTAAATTGAATGTGAAGATTCCGGTTGCATTTCCTTGTTGTTTCTAACGTGTTTGTTAAGCTTGTGCAAGAATTTACAAGTTTCCGATAGTGCTTATCTACTTGGTATTCCACTTTATTTGTGGGATACCGCTTCACTTCTGATGCGACTTGTCTTGTCCCTCACATTGTGAGATGTATATACTTGCTTGCGTATTGTCTGGATTGTGTTTCTTGCATGTGTACTGTGTTATTGTGTGGATGTGTCTGATACACATCACATGCCGGTTGTGATTTATTTTCACACCGACCATGCTTTAACGCTTATGTCGGATATGCGATTTCTGACTTTCTTTGTTTGTTGATGCTAGCTTGCTCGAAGTATTCCGGATTTCTTACTTTGTTTGCTTTTGCTACGGATTGTT
This sequence comes from Lathyrus tuberosus, assembly GCA_022829125.1. Taxonomy (NCBI): domain Eukaryota; kingdom Viridiplantae; phylum Streptophyta; class Magnoliopsida; order Fabales; family Fabaceae; genus Lathyrus; species Lathyrus tuberosus. The sequence continues at coordinate 10,841,577 of JALAZF010000003.1, forward strand.
ATCCGTTTGGTATATCTTCTTTTCCCTTTTATCTCATTCCGCACTTTACTACTTTCGATGCCATGAGAAGTAGGATTGGGAGTCCGAGCCACTTGGCCGGCAAGTCTGGAAGTCCTCATAGGAGGCCATGTTTGTGATTGTTTACTTTTGTGCCAAAGACCCTAAAAGAGGCGTCCCATCCCTGATCCCCCCTGATAAGTCCTCAGAGAAGGCAAGCCAAAAGGGACCTATAATCAGTCCCCGCATATTCTGTTGTGTCATTCTTAGCTCACGTTACACGTTGATGCTTTGAACACGTGCCCCCGCTCTTGTTAACGAGTCGTCAAGTGGAAGAAGGGTTTAGCAATCAGACCCCCACACTTTGTTTAGCTCGCGTCAATCGACGCTGATGCTTTGTGCTCGTACGCACAATTTACTTTCTCCCCGCACCTTCTGTCCTACCCGATGACATGATATCGTGGTTAGGCTCCCTTGTTTCCTACAACTTGCAAGCTTTGATGGCATGATATCGTCGCTTTGCCTCCTCATCCTGCCCGATGAATTGATATCGTGGCTAGGCGTCCCTGTTGCTTTGTCGTGCTTCGATGATATGATATTGTTTCTAGGCATCTCCCTTTGCCACTCTGATGACATGAATCCACAGTCGGATGTGTTCTACTCGAGCAATGTGGATACTCCTCGAGCTTGTTTGTTTTTGTTATGTTATGCTCGTCCGTCGAACTACGATTGCTCTTACTTCCTCTCTTCTGTCTGATTGAGGATACGTAGGCACGAGATGCGATATCTCGGCGAGCACACTTCCACCTTTTTGACCCATCCCACGAACTACATCTGCTCTGATTCCTCTTTCCCGTCCGATCGAGGATACGTAGGCACGAGATGCAATATCTCGGCGAGCAACCTTCCCCCATTCATCTGTAGTCCTCCGAACTACGATGACTCTGAATTTCCCATTGCACGAGGGAATACGTAGGCCTAGGGCGGCGATGTCCTATCGAGTCTCTTTTTTCCCTTTTAGTTTTCTATTTCTGTTGAGCAGTAGGCTTTAGATAACTCACCCTTAGATTTAGACAACAAGCGTGGATCCCATCGAGTACGATGGACGCGTGGGGGTGCTAATACCTTCCCCTCGCGTAACCGACTTCCTTACCCGTTTCTCTTGGTCGTGATGACCATGCTTTTTCCTTCCCTCGGGTTTACGCAGTGTTTCCTTTCCCTCTCTTGGGATAAATACACATTGTTGGCGAATCTGTTTCCGCGCCACTTTCGCGTTTGTACTTGGATGAAAATCCCGGGAGCGACAGCTTGCGACTTTGCTGGGGACGGTTGACCTCTTGCTGGTCCATCCCCTATGCGAGTCAATCCTAGCGCTTGTGTGTTTTTTGTCTTTGGGTGTTTACTTTATTGCTTTACATGTTTATCTGTTTGCATTGTATCCTACTTGCGCTTTTATTTCCTGCATACTGGTTATTGGCTGGACTGTCTGGTTCTTCTTGGCGGGTTGGGTTGTTACAAGAGGTAAAAGGCCCAATACACAGGCTATGAGTTATCCATAGGAACACTAGGAATAGAGTGGTCCATGGGCGGCGGGTGATGTCACGCCACCTTAGCCAAGCATGATGCCACGAGCAGTGGAGGTTCAAACGGAGTATTATCGTTGAACACTTTCGTGTGAATATGATGATGCTTCCGGATGAATCGTCGAACCTGTGTTTCTCTTTGACCTACCCTGACCTAGTCTATACTCGTGAGCAGGGCGGGAATGATTCTTACAGGTACAGGTACTGTCGGTGACTTTGTTTCTGATGGTGACTATGGTTCCGTTGGTGACTTTGGTTCTTATGGTGGTTCCGAAACTATGCCAAACCTTTGATCTTGTGCCGTGTGGTTCTATGCAACGGTCTAGCCATGTCCAGTGGAACTTTGATCCCGTCATACTGCATCATTGTATATTTATTTTCAAAAAAAGATGCAAAAAAAAAACTAGCAAATGCATGTCATTTTTTTCAGGGACATTCAAGAGTTTGTCTGCACCAAGGGATGGCTAGCAACAGGGATACCGACAAAGAGGCAAAGAGAAATACTTGCACTTATACTTTCTTTCGTGAATCTTTGGCACCTCTGGAAGAATTGGGTTCTTATGTGATTGACCGTAATCTGAAGGATTTCAATGATTGTTATGGCAACATTTTGACTTTGTTGAAGACCGTAGTTGATCCAGTTCCTTTACAGACTCTTTTGCAATTTTATGACCCAGAGCCCTGTTGTTTTACCTTCCAGGACTATCAGTTGGCTCCCACTCTTGAGGAATATTCTATCCTTCTCAACATCAAGATTAGAAATAAAGTTCCTTTCTTTATTTGAGCGTCAAAAAGGTAGATGATAACTGGAAATCAAGTGGCGGTACCAAGGGATTGTTTGTGAAGTTCAAAATAAAGAAGGCCAAAGAAGAAGTCAAGAAAGGAAACTGGGTTGCTTTCAACGCATTGTTAGCTGTTATGATTTATGGGGTGATTTTATTTCCCAATGTGCCCAATTTTGTGGATTTGGCCGCGATTTGTATTTTCATAGGAAGGAACCCTGTACCTACCTTGCTAGCTGACACTTACTATGCTATCCACACCAGGCATGGGAAGGGTGGAGCTATCAAGTGTTGTCTTCAGATGTTACTCAAGTGGTTCCTATTTCTTTTGGCCGCTAATGGACCATTTGTGGATACTCGGAAAACCCTCAAGTGGACGCAAAGAGTTATGGCACTAACCTCCCACGACATAATGTGGTAAACCTACAGGATCGATGTTTCAAACGTTATTATCAGTTGTGGAGGATTTCACAATGTTCCGCTCATAGGGACCAAAGGCTGTATTAATTATAACCCGGTGCTCTCTCTTCGACAGTTGGGTTATGTTATGAAGGATAAGCCTCCTGATAAGGAAGTAGAAGAATCCGTGTGCTTTGAAAAGCAAAACGATCCGGTAAATTTGAGAAAGGTGGAAAAAGCGTGGACGAATATCTGTAGGAAAGATGGAGCCTCTTTGGGAAAAAATACGCTATTGCTATAACTCCTTACACTGAGTGGGTCAAGAGACGAGTCGAAACACTATTGTTGCCATATGACAGTATGGAACCTTTGCAAGAATAACCACCTTTAGTCCTCTCTGAGTATGTGCCGACTGAGTATTACAAACAGGTTGTGGCTGAGAATCTCCGATTACAGGAGAAAGAGCAAGCAACCAACTTGGAGTTTTTCAAAGTAAGAGCTAATAAGTTGGATTTGGTCCATAAGCTTAAAGAAGCACAAGGGGAAGTCTCTGGTGGGGCGAAAATCAGGAAAAGGTCTTATGATGAGATTGAAGAAAGTCTGAATAAGAAACGTCAGGAATGTTTAAAACTTCAGAAGGCAGAAAATGATTACAAGAGAAAAATACGAGACTTAGGAAAGCAACTCAAGGAGAAGGATGCTCAGATAGAGAAGGAAGTGGGTCTAAGGCAGGCTGCAGAGATTCAACTCAGAGGAAGCGACGTCCGTGTGTCACGACTTCTAAAGGAAAATGTAGATCTCAAAGCGCAATTGAAGGAGGAAGAAGATACTCTTGTGCCCATCCCTTTGCCTGATTTTCATGAGTGCGACAAGTGGATCGAACACTGCATGTACCTTGAAGCTTGTCTTACTCAGAAGGACTTTCCTTAGTTCTGTTGTTTATTCTTGCTGTATGATCACCTCCAGGATTGTTGGATGGGATCATTATTTTGTGTGATGTACTTGATCTCTATGTGTGAGACATTTCTTGATTGTGTATTGCACTCCGTTGTCGATTGTATGAATTCAGTTGGATTTCTTATTGCTATGAATGAATGAAGTGTCGTTTTGTTGCTATATCTGCTCTCTCAATATCTTCTCGCCACTGATTATCTCTTACATCGGGTTATCGTGTCATTCTCAAGGGTTGACAAAACTCTTGGATACCTAGAAAGTGACAAACATGGCATTCATATCATGCATATCATTTTTGTTTTTTTTCAGGTGTTCTGGATGCGGAATTCTTATTATTGTCTCTTTGCAGGCAGAATTGCTGATCATCGCATTCACCGATACTCCACCAGACAGAATCAACGAAAATCCATGGAACAAATGCAAGCTAAGATGATTGCGATGCAGGCTCACATGGCTTAGTTTATGGAGTTAATGCAAGGTGTTGCTCAAGGTTAAGAGCAGTTAAGGACTCTGGTCCAACCTCTGGTCGCAAGAGTTGATGAAGACGGTATCCTTCATGGTGGCTTTCACAAAGGTGTCATTCCTCCGAGTGCAGGTGTTGATGGTAATGGTATTCCTGTTGGTCCTCCAGGCGGAGGTGTTCCTGTCCCTTCTGTTGTCATCCCTCCGGGCGGAGGAGAGAATGTGATTCCTTCTATAGTAGAAGGAGGCAACAGTGTCTGCGCGGTGCACGGTCGTCGCTATGATGATCAGTAGGATGATATATTTTCTATGCCGGGTGGGGATGCTGACCCCCGACTTGATAATGATCAGAGAATCAGGGTGATTGAAGAGCTGTTGAAAGGGGTTGTGAATCAGAATTCCCTGGGTTTGGATATGGAGGATTTGGGACTGGTCCCCGGCGTCAAAATTCCGCACAAGTTTCAGGTGCCTACTTTCGAGAAGTATAATGGTGTTACTTGCCCAAAGACTCGTGTCTGGGCCAATGCAAGGAAAATGGCTGTCTCTTCTAATGATGAAAAGTTATTGATGCATTTCTTCTAAGATAGCTTGGCTGGGGCGTCTTTGGAATGGTACATGCAGCTGGAGAGGTCCCATGTTTGCAACTAGAGGGCATTGGTGGAGGCTTTTGTTAAGCACTATTAGTACAATACTGATATGGCTCCTAATAGGACACAGTTGCAAAATTTGGCGCAGAAAAACAATGAGAGCTTTAAGGAGTATGCCCAGAGGTGGCGAGAATTGGCAGCAAGGGTACAACCTCCCATGTTAGAGCGGGAGATGATAAATATGTTCGTGGCTACCCTGCAGGGTCACTATTATGAAAAGCTGGTGCCTTGTATGCCCGGAAAGTTTGTCGACTTGATCTTAGTTGGAGAAATGGTAGAAAGCGGGATCAAATCTGGAAAGATCTCAGGTAGTGAAGGGTCCTCATCTAGAGGAGGGAAGAAACCGTATGTAAACTACAAAAGGAAAGAAGGAGATACAAATTCTATTTCATCGTACAATGGTAGGGGAAGAGCACGACAGAATTATAATCGGCAAGTTGCCTCTGTAACTATTTCGGCTGTAACTATTCCGGCTGCACCTCAGCAATAGAGGAATAATCCTAATCAGTACCAAAACAGGCAGCCAAACCAGTATCAAAACCGACAAAGGAATGCTGAAAGTCATTTTGATCAGTCGCCCATGTCATATGCTCAATTGTTACAACACTTGTTACAGCTGCATTTAGTTGAGCTCCGCACACTGGCCCCACCCACTGGGAGGCTACCGCCGGGCTATGATGCTAACGCACATTGTGATTTTCACTCCGGTGCTCCAGGGCATACAGTTGAAGGGTGTAAGGCGTTCCATCATAAAGTACAAGATTTGGTAGACTTCAAAGCCATCAACTTCTCTAATGACGTGCCAAATGTCATTCAGAACCCAATGCCAAATCACGGTGGGCCAAGGGTTAATGTCGTTGTCGCGGCCGGCAAAAAAATTTCGAGTCGCCACCATATTTTTTAAGGAAAATAATGATAAACCTAAATATCATATCCTAAGGTAGAGATTCCTACGGTTCGGGAGTCATTTAAGTGAAGGGAAGGTGTTAGGCACCCCTCACTTCCATTGTACTCAATGGGATCCACCTTTGAATTTAGGGTACATTTGTTTGTCTAAAATATGAGAAAACCTAAGTTTTTTATTAATTATACTCGCTAGGGTTGGTTTGCAACCCTATGCCTACGTACCCTCAAAATGAAGGATCAGAGTAACCGTAGTTCACCTCCCCTATTCCTACCCCCTAATCCTATTCCTAAATCCCAAATCCTATCCCTAAATCCCATCCACTATTTATACTCTTGGATAAAGAGTTCTATCCCTTAAATCTAGTGTTTATACTCCTAGATGAGGAGTTCTATCCCTTAAATCCCTTTGTCTATTGTTTATACTCTCGGAGGAAGAGTTTTATCCCAAAAATCCATATCCCATCTCTTATTTAGGCTCTCGGACCAAGAGCTTTATCCCTTAATCCTTTTATTTATACTCTCGGATATCAAGAGTTTAATTCCTCAATCCCAAATCCCATCCTTTATTTAGGCTCTCGGACTAAGAGCTTTATCCCTTAATCCTTTTATTTATACTCTCGGATATCAAGAGTTTAATTTCTCAATCCCAAATCCCATCCTTTATTTAGGCTCTCGGACCAAGAGCTTTATCCCTTTTGTAAATCCCTTAAAACCTTAAAAAACCCTTAAAAAGACCATCTAATTCTTTTTACAATAAAATAAATGATTAACTTATTTATAATGATAAAAACCAGAAAATATACATATTAATCCAAATAAGATTTTAATTCCAAATAATCCCAAAAACCAAATTTTATAGCCCACCAAAACTTTATTTGCACATCCCATTCTTATATTATCTTTTTTCCAAAGAAATAATATTATGACAAAATACCAACCCTTATACAAAAAGTTCTAGAATTTAATTACCACCCTATAAAAACTAACAATTTTAGCCAAATTAAAAATAACGAAAATTTATCTCACAACTTGAACCAAGGAATTGATTCAATGGTGAGTTTTTTAATAAAAGTCAAAGAAAATATGAAATAAAATAAAATTCGAAAAATAAATCCTAAACCCTTAATTTATCCTAAAGAACCCTAAATCTCCTAATTAACCCTTAAATATAATTAATAATTACATTGAACCATGTTAAATAATTCAATTAATTAAATTAATTAAAACAAAACAGGGGGGTGTAGAACCCCTTAAAACAAACACTTGGGCCGTCTGGGTGGGGTGCGAGTAGCATTGGACGTAAAGCCCAATGGCCAACACCTCAGAAAAAACCAAAAAAAAAAACAAGGATGCCAATGGAACCCGGACCGTTGGATTGATCCGGAGTATTTCCCACCATTTCCAGCTATACCGTTAGATTAATCTAACGTATCGTGACTGACTAAATCCCATGCGTCTGATCTGAATACTTTTCCAAAGTAGTATAATCCAATGGCCCAGATGATGAGCCATGTCTGTTTATGGTGTACGCGCATACAGGGTACCATTGACCACCAACGGTCAAACAAAATCAAAGGACACACACAATGCCACTTGGCGCACATCTAACGGTGAGAAGGAGAGATATTTAAGTCCAGACCTCCAGAAAAAAAATCATTTTTCATTTCTCATTCTCTCTCTTCTCTCGTCCGCCTCTCACTTCTCTCTACTTCTTTCTCTTCCGACCACCACCAAGTGGCCTCCGCCCACCCCCAAACAACCAGAAAAACGTCCTTACACCCAGATTTCGATGAATATTCAACCGGAATTTTAAAATATCAAGAACCCTAAACCCTAACCCATCCAGATATTCATAGTTCCTTAGGGTTCCTGAAGAACCCTAAGAACCCTAACCCTCACCCTTCCCAAAAACCCAGAAACCCCCAATAACCCTACGAACCCTAAGGGTTCCGTGATGAACCCTAACCACACCCAGACGAACCCTAACCCTAATTAGTAAGAACCCCAACCCTAAGACCCCAAAAAATTCCAGATTTAAACACACAAACATATTCAAACATCAAAACCCACCTAAGTAATCCTTACCTTCTTCGCTGTGAATCCTTTTCGTAAATTTCTTTGTTTTCTTTTCCGATTTTAATCTCTAATCTTCCTTTTCTTTTGCTTCGCAGGTACGATTCGTACAACAATCTTAGGGTTTCCGTCCTCCCGCAAAATCTCCGACCCCCTCTTCGTTTTCTCCTTTTCAATTTATAGATGAAAATTTTAGGTTTAGAATTAATGCTAGGTTAGATTTAGAACTTTTTGATCTGATTCATTGTGATTTTCTGATTGATTTGTAATTTTGTTTCAATTAATTGATTGTAATCAGATTTGATTGGATTCGTGATTGTAAAAAGTTAATGAAGTAAATCCAGATATGATTTTTATTTTATTTTAATCCAATTTTAGTTTTGATTTTTAATTTGATCCAACTTTGAATTGATTAGCTTTTGATCTCATTCAGCCGCAAAATTAGAGTTTACGGTATTGGGGAAGAATAAAGGTATGGTCAAACATTTTGACCAAAAAAATAAATAAATAAATAAAAAATAAAAATAAAATGACAAGTATTAGTTAAAAAAAAAATACATAACGACACATAGAGTTACCCGTCCCTAAAAAAAACCAATAATCGATAACAATATTTGATAATTAATAAAAAAGAAATAACTAAATGAACATATAAATAAATATTGACCTAAATAATCACAAAATAATTGATGAAAGAAGAAAAAACATAATAAATAAAATAGATAAAAACCATGTTAGTGCTAAATAAAAATCTCACCAAAAATAACCCCAATTCCCAATTAATAATACATATACAAAATCATCCCTAATTAATAAATAATTAAAACAAAACCTAATAAACTACCTTAATTAATAATTTTAGTACTTAATTATTTTCTAATACAAATAAGACAAATTGATAAAATCCACAACCTTTTTTTAAATAGTTAAAACTAAAAATCTAAGAACATAAAAAAATCTAATTATTTTCCTAGAACAAAATTCTAAAATAGACTTCAAAAATTTCTCTAAGTGGTAAAAATCATAAATAAAATTCTATATAAAAACCAACTTCATTTTATAACAAGCTAATCCTTGATTATTTAATAAAATATAAAAATAATAAATTTATTAACAAAAAAACAAAAATAAATCAAAACCAAAATGGGCTTAGAAATACTAATGAACCCCCCCCCCCCCCCCCCCCCCCCCCCAAAACCCAAATGACACCCCCTATTAACCCAAAAAAAATCTAAAAAAACACTGGTCAAAATTTAGGGTACTACAGCTGCCCCTATTTAATCGTCTTCGAATCAGAAGGATGATGTCGATGAGCCTTCCTCTTTCTGGGGAGGAGACGATTAAATACAAGAAGGACCCAAATTTTGACCACATCGTCTAATAGGTGCTTCGCAGACTATCCCAAAATCCTTGATGATAACCCTTAGTGAAGTGTCCGATTGAACCCCTTGAAAAACCTTCTTTAGTGGAACCCCCTGATAACTTCTTTTGATGAACCCCTTAAAACTTAAATCAAAACCCTTACCAGACTCCCCTGATAAAATCGCTAGGTAAGATCCCTTTGGTGAAACCCCTTGAGTAACAAGCCACATGAAATCCCTAATGGTGGTTATGAACCCTATGCATGTATGCATGTTTGCGTTTATGAGTGCATGTTAGATGCTGGAGCGTAGCGACATGATTGACGTATGACTTGGGCTAACGCCTCTTTTATGATATGCAATGCGTGTGTTTGTATGTGAAAAAAACTTTTCATAACTTCCTGACTCCCTGGCCCTTGAAACTTTGATAATTATAGTAAGCCATGATACCCTTGATTCCTGTGACGTGCCATTAAAGAACCTCACATGTTGGTTAGATTATAACGTATATTCCTGTCAGTGTATAGACCCTATATCCCGCTTTGGAAGAGTATGATCCCTTTCATGATTCCAAAACTGAAGTAAAATCCATTTTCCCTTTTCTAAGCTTTTATTTATACCTGATATTTCAATGCATTATTTCACAATTAATTGACACCTTGTAATCAAGCGGAATGATTTAGGAGGCAAAGAAATATATTTGAAAAGCAAATTTTATTGAGAATTGGCCCGAAAATGGGCAACGATAAGTAAGGAGGGTAATTCTCATAAGGAGATATTACCATAAATCCAAAAAATGTACAATGGCCATAAGAAAACAAATTTATTTATGTTCCTATTAAATTTAACACCAGCTAATATCCCTAAGACTCCAAGATCACGGCACTTCGCTTATGAAGATGACGGCATAGAATGATCGCTCCCTTCTAAATTCCCATTACGGGGTGACTTGAGTGTTTTCAGTCATATGCCTTTTGGATATCCCTAACTTTTGCCTGAACCGCTCTTTTTAGAGTCTTAGTCCATCGGGATGATATACCATTTTTTTCGACTAAGCCACCCATTAGGGTTTTCGACTTGTCGGGTATCATTTTTATCCATATCCCTAATTTTTCCTGGATTGCTCTTTCGAGTTTTCAATCCACCGGGACGCCCTAATTTTTGCCTAAGTCGCCCTTTAGGGTTTTCGACTTAACGGGCTTTTATCCTCTTTTTCTAGGCATAGTATTTTTGACCGAATCGGAGTTCACCATTCGTGGTAAATCCGCTCCATCCACGGTTGTTAATATTAGTGCTTCGCCAGAGGAGGCACTCTTCACGACATATGGCCCTTCATAGGGTGGGGTCCGTTTGACGTGGTGGTCTTTATGGATGGGTAATATTTTCCTTAACGCCAAGTCTCCCTCTTCGCGTAGGCGAGGACGAATTTCTTTGTCAAACGCTCTCTTAATTCCCTGTGGATATAACTGCCCACAGCCACGCGTTTCCCTTATACGAGGTTTAGCTGATCGAGCCTAGTTTGCACCCATTCCGCCTTATCCAGTTTAGCTTCCTTTAAGATCCTAGACGATTAATTTCCACCCCAATTAATGGCCCCTCTTTGAATCCTATATCCTTATGCAAATAGGGGTTTCCATCGAGATCCAGGTCCAGGTCCTTCATAGGAGTCTGAAGTCTCACAATCCATTGGATTCTCAAGTATTGTTAAGTACATCATGAGTGGTCTCCTTGGGACAGGTAGCACCAATATAGGTGGCCTTTCATTTTGTCCTTTATTCCCTTTTGACTGGCCACAGACCCTGATATTTTCCAGACCTGATTCCATAGGTACACCTTGTGGGCTTTAGTCGTAACTTGAATTTCCTTAACTGATCCAACTACTTTTGCAAGTTAGTTGTGTGATCTTCTTCTTTTTGTGACTTGGTACTCGTATCATCCATATGAACCTCTATCTCCTTATGCCCCACATTACCATAGTCCTTTGATAAGTTACTCCTACGTTCTTTAACCCAACAGGCGTTACCTTGTGACAAAAAGTCGAATTGCTTCTTGACTTCTTCCCTGGTCTGGAGGATCATATCTGATCTAGTCGTTCTGAGCCTTTGCTTGATTGGCATGCATTATAGTTTGAGTCGTGGTTTGTGCTTGCCGATGCTTGTATCAAGTCCTGGCGTATCTTGGTATGACCATGCAGACACGTCGAAGTATCCTCGCAATAGCTCGATCAGTCTTTCCTTTATATCCTTATCCGAAGAAGCACGACTTTGACCTCTTTCCTATCTTCCTCAGTTCCCAGATTGATCACATCCACTGGTTCCTGATAAGGTTGTATTTCCTTGTCCTCTTGCCTCAACAGTCTGGCTAACTCTTCGGGAAGCTCACGCTCGTCCTCATCACCCTCTTCCGCTTGGTTAATCGGTAATTCGGAGTCATTCGAGATGATAGCGGTGTTATTTTTAATAGGTTCATTTTTAAATTTGCATGGGGCAGAAGATTTTTTTTTTAATTATCCCTTTTGGAACGAAGTGCTAGAAATGAAAATATTGCCAAAAAGTATATTGCCATTATGAATAAACAGAAAATGAAAGAACAAGATCTTGATTGAAAACAAAATGCAATTTTATTGATAGAAATAAATCCAATGAAATAACAGGTGGCCCTACAAAGCTTTGTCCACTTGCCTTGGGCATAGCAAGGGACTTATTATTATTTTTAAAAAAGTAAATTACTTCGAAACAGAAATCATCTCAGAAATCCCGATGGTTCTCCAATTGTCGAAATTAGACATTCTTTTCTTCCTCTTCCACTAAGGCCACATGATCCCAAATTCCAAATCCCACACCATGGAAATCGCCTTCTAATCCTTCATTAGCTGGTTTGTAACCCAGCCCAAACAAATCCTTCTCCTCAGGTGACTCCCATTGTTTGCCCCAGTTTGTTAGGTCTTCCTTATTAATAAGGAATTCATCCCCCATCTCTTCCCTGGCGTTGATTTTCGCCCCAATGTGCCCCAGTAATGCATTATCTCCCAAATTTGGACCTTCAGAATCTACAACACTGACATCATTTTCCTTTGAGTTGTTTTCGGGGTACCCTTTATTGTTATGTTGGTCAGAGGATGACCGCCCAATCTTTCCTGTCTTTAAACCGTTCTCAATCCTCTCTCCAATGATAACCAAGTCAGTGAATCCCGTTGAGACTGCCCCAATCAACCTTTCATAGTATAGCCCTTGCAGAGTTCCCATAAATGTATCTACTAGCTCGCTTTCCCGTAATGGAGGTTGAACACGAGAGGCTAGCTCCCTCCATCTCTTGGCATACTCCTTAAAAGATTCGTTCCCCTTTTGAGACATGTTTTGTAATTGTATGCGATCAGGGGCCATGTCTACATTATATTGGTATTGCCTTATAAAGGCACTTGCCAGATCCTCCCAGTTCTTGATGTGAGTCCTCTCCAGTTGTACGTACCAATCCAAGGATGCCCCACTAAGGCTGTCTTGGAAAACATGCATCATAAGCTTTTCATTTTTAGCATGAGCCCCCATCTTTCGGGAAACATCCGGATGTGATTTTTGGGACAACTAACTCCTTTATACATCTCGAAGTTAGGTTCCTTAAACTTAGGAGGTACGACCACACCGGACACCAGACACATTTCCAAGGCATCCACTCCAAGAACATTGAGCCCCTCCACGACCTTTAGCCTTTCCTCAAGTGCTTTGTTCTTATCATCAATCCTTCTCCTTTCCCTAACAGTGGTTCCTTTATTCTCGAAGGCCACTTGTCTCAGATTTTCACCCTCGTAGTTCTCACGTGGGGTAGGTCTGTAAGTAGTACGAGGTGCCCCATTAGAAATAGGTGGGGAGACGGTTCCCTCGAGAGGTTGGTCAACAGTTTTGTGCTTAGTAGTTTCAGCCTCCTCACGTTCCAGATCATGGACAAACCCTAGTAGGGTGTTATTGTCTTTAACATGGGAGGTAGGAGTAGGAACCTTCCCTTGATGGCTTGACTTGGTTCTTCTGGCTATCAAATTCTGGACGGCAAGTGTCAGTTGATCAATCTTGCTTTTCATTTTTTCCACGTTCTCCTTGACAGTATCCATTTCTCCTCTTAGAGTAACCATATCCTTCTCCATCTGATCCATAGCTTCATTTGGTACGCTCGAGTGCGAGGTCGGGAAGTCATATTGTTATGCCTGAGACGAAGTTTGAAAGAGAAAAAAAAATGATTTTTTTTTTATTTTCCTTATACTGAATGCATGTTGGTGATGAATGTATGAATATGCATGATGTATTCTAAATAATTTTTAAAATTTTTATTTGGGGGGAATTCCAAAATCCATTGTAGTCATAGATGAATACATCCAAAGGGTGAAACCCATACACATAGAATATCAAATCCAAATCCATTAGCCAATCCCAAATCCACAACGCCTTATAACAACAATTCCTCGGGAACAACCCAAAACAATAATCCCAAGATGGAAGCTCCTGAACTTAAGAACGCGTAAACTAAGTAGATGCCCCCAACGCCTTCTTAAACTCCTCCAAGTACCCTTGCATTTCCCTATCCTCCTTGTGGCGAGACGATGGATCTTCAAGGGGTACAGCTTAGTTAAAGCTTGACCATTTTTCCTTTTTATTATTTTTTTTGCTGTTTTTCCTTTTTTGCCCCATGCCCCTTGTAAGTTTTTTCTCCAAGTATAGCGTAGGAGCTAGATAAAAATCCTTGAAGGGGAAGTCACATAGAGAAGGATCATAAAGTTGTGCAAAAGCAATTATGGCCTCTACCTTCATAGGGATCCCTAAGAGATCGAGGAACCTTCTATGCTTGTATAACCATCCCTTGAGCAGATTTGGCATTAAGTCTTAAAGGCCTTTGATACTTTGTAAATCAGCACTTAACATTCTAATGCGTAGGGTAGCCCTTTTGTTTGAATCCATCTTTTCCATATTCCTACAACGCATCTTGAAATTCCCCACAAAAATGTATATATGCAAAAAAGTTTTTAAATGCATGATGACATGGACCCTTTGTTCTTTGGTTAAATGTTCTTTTGGGTTAGGGTAAAGGTAAAGTATAAGCATGCCCCTAGTAAGGTGGGCTTCCCTAGAACATGTTGGGTCTAAGTTAAGACTACCCTATCCCCTCACATGTAGGTTATAATAGTTTGGACAACATAACGACCCTATACTGTACAGACTATACCCTTGTTTTACCATGAGAAGGAGCAAGCCTTCCTACGGTAATCCTTCAGGATAAGTCTCATTTGGGATAGGACCCTAGTAACAGCCCTTGAGGGTTGAATACATAGGGTCTCCATAGATTGGTGTGGGGTAGGTTAAGGTTCTCAGAGCCACGGACCACATCCAAATCATTCCACTACGAGAAGGGCTAGCCCTTTCGTGAGGACGACTTTGGAAGGATCTACTCTGAGTGTGGCATCAATGCATTTTAAGGGACGTTGCGTCCCCCGTAAAAACATTTCCGTTCCACTTTAGGTTCTAGGGTTATCCTCCAAGCTTTGGGTTTTAGCTTCACTCCTTTTTTTTTATGTCCCAATCCCTTGCATGATAATACAAAAACAAAATGTTAAATAAATAAATATATGAAATAAAAATAAATAAATAAAAATAAAATAAAAAAACCAAAATAACATTCAAGACAAACAAATCCCTAAATCCTAAGGCTAGGATTGACTCTCGCTAGGAAGGAGTCCCCAGCAGAGTCGCCAGCTGTCGCGGCCGGCAAAAAAATTTCGAGTCGCCACCATATTTTTTAAGGAAAATAATGATAAATCTAAATATCCTATCCTAAGGTAGAGATTCCTACGGTTCGGGAGTCATTTAAGTGAAGGGAAGGTGTTAGGCACCCCTCACTTCCATTGTACTCAATGGGATCCACCTTTGAATTTAGGGTATATTTGTTTGTCTAAAATATGAGAAAACCTAAGTTTTTTATTAATTATACTCGCTAGTGTTGGTTTGCAACCCTATGCCTACGTACCCTCAAAATGAAGGATCAGAGTAACCGTAGTTCACCTCCCCTATTCCTACCCCCTAATCCTATTCCTAAATCCCAAATCCTATCCCTAAATCCCATCCACTATTTATACTCTTGGATAAAGAGTTCTATCCCTTAAATCTAGTGTTTATACTCCTAGATGAGGAGTTATATCCCTTAAATCCCTTTGTCCATTGTTTATACTCTCGGAGGAAGAGTTTTATCCCAAAAATCCATATCCCATCCCTTATTTAGGCTCTCGGACCAAGAGCTTTATCCCTTAATCCTTTTATTTATACTCTCGGATATCAAGAGTTTAATTCTTCAATCCCAAATCCCATCCTTTATTTAGGCTCTCGGACCAAGAGCTTTATCCCTTAATCCTTTTATTTATACTCTCGGATATCAAGAGTTTAATTCCTCAATCCCAAATCCCATCCTTTATTTAGGCTCTCGGACCAAGAGCTTTATCCCTTTTGTAAATCCCTTAAAACCTTAAAAATCCCTTAAAAAGACCATCTAATTCTTTTTAAAATAAAATAAAGGGTTAATAGTCATTTACCCCCTTGCAATATTGGCGAGTTTTGATTTACCCCCCTTTAAAAAAAATAATTTTGGATTACCCCCCTGAAATTTTGGGGTACCCCCCTAAACGTGTAAAAACCAGGGGGTAAATAAAAAAAAAATTTACAGGGGGGTAATTTTTCTACCTAGGGGGCAAAAGACTTAGAATTTTAAAATTTCAGGGGGGTAATCCAAAATTATTTTTTTAAAGGGGGGTAAATCAAAAGTCGCCTATATTGCAGGGGGGTAAATGACTATTAACCCTAAAATAAATGATTAACTTATTTATAATGACAAAAACCAGAAAATATACATATTAATCCAAATAAGATTTAAATTCCAAATAATCCCAAAAACCATATTTTATAGCCCACCAAAACTTTATTTGCACATCCCATTCTTATATTATCTTTTTTCCAAAGAAATAATATTATGACAAAATACCAACCCTTATACAAAAAGTTCTAGAATTTAATTACCACCCTATAAAAACTAAGAATTTTAGCCAAATTAAAAATAACGAAAATTTATCTCACAACTTGAACCAAGGAATTGATTCAATGGTGAGTTTTTTAATAAAAGTCAAAGAAAATTTAAAAAGAAAGAAAATATGAAATAAAATAAAATCTGAAAAATAAATCCTAAACCCTTAATTTATTCTAAAGAACCCTAAATCTCCTAATTAACCCTTAAATATAATTAATAATTACATTGAACCATGTTAAATAATTCAATTAATTAAATTAATTAAAACAAAACAGGGGGGTGTAGAACCCCTTAAAACAAATTGGGCCGTCTGGGTGGGGTGCGAGTAGCATTGGACGTAAAGCCCAATGGCCAACACCTCAGAAAAAACCAAAAGAAAAACAAGGATGCCAATGGAATCCGGACTGTTGGATTGATCCGGAGTATTTCCCACCATTTCCAGCTATACCGTTAGATTAATCTAACGTATCGTGACTGACTAAATCCTATGCGTCTGATCTGAATACTTTTCCAAAGTAGTATAATCCAATGGCCCAGATGATGAGCCATGTCTGTTTATGGTGTACGCGCATACAGGGGAACCATTGACCACCAACGGTCAAACAAAATCAAAGGACACACACAATGCCACTTGGCGCACATCTAACGGTGAGAAGGAGAGATATTTAATTCCAGACCTCCAGAAAAAAATCATTTTTAATTTCTCATTCTCTCTCTTCTCTCGTCCACCTCTCACTTCTCTCTACTTCTTTCTCTTCCGACCACCACCAAGTGCCCTCCGCCCACCCCCAAACCACCAGAAAAACATCCTTACACCCAGATTCCGATGAATATTCAACCGGAATTTTCAAATATCAAGAACCCTAAACCCTAACTCGTCCAAATATTTATAGTTCCTTAGGGTTCCTGAAGAACCCTAAGAACCCTAACCCTCACCCTTCCCAAAAACCCAGAAACCCCCAATAACCCTACGAACCCTAAGGGTTCCGTGATGAACCCTAACCACACCCAGACGAACCCTAACCCTAATTAGTAAGAACCCCAACCCTAAGACCCCAGAAAAATTCCAGATTTAAACACACAAACATATTCAAACATCAAAACCCACCTAAGTAATCCTTACCTTCTTCGCTGTGAATCCTTTTCGTAAATTTCTTTGTTTTCTTTTCCGATTTTAATCTCTAATCTTCCTTTTCTTTTGCTTCGCAGGTACGATTCGTACAACAATCTTAGGGTTTCCGTCCTCCCGCAAAATCTCCGACCCCCTCTTCGTTTTCTCCTTTTCAATTTATAGATGAAAATTTTAGGTTTAGAATTAATGCTAGGTTAGATTTAGAACTTTTTGATCTGATTCATTGTGATTTTCTGATTGATTTGTAATTTTGTTTCAATTCATTGATTGTAATCAGATTTGATTGGATTCGTGATTGTAAAAAGTTAATGAAGTAAATCCAGATATGATTTTTATTTGATTTTAATCCAATTTTAGTTTTGATTTTTAATTTGATCCAGCTTTGAATTGATTAGCTTTTGATCTCATTCAGCCGCAAAATTAGGGTTTGTGGTATTGGGGAAGAAGAAAGGTATGGTCAAACATTTTGACCAAAAAAATAAATAAATAAAAAAAAAAAAAATGACAAGTATTAGTTAAAAAAAAATACATAACGACACATAGAGTTACCCGTCCCTAAAAAAAACCAATAATTGATAACAATATTTGATAATTAATAAAAAAGAAATAACTAAAAGAACATATAAATAAATATTGACCTAAATAATCACAAAATAATTGATGAAAGAAGAAAAAACATAACAAATAAAATAGATAAAAACCATGTTAGTGCTAAATAAAAATCTCACCAAAAATAACCCCAATTCCCAATTAATAATACATATACAAAATCATCCCTAATTAATAAATAATTAAAACAAAACCTAATAAACTACCTTAATTAATAATTTTAGTACTTAATTATTTTCTAATACAAATAAGACAAATTGATAAAATCCACAACCTTTTTTTAAATAGTTAAAACTAAAAATCTAAGAACATAAAAAAATCTAATTATTTTCCTAGAACAAAATTCTAAAATAGACTTCAAAAATTTCTCTAAGTGGTAAAAATCATAAATAAAATTCTATATAAAAACCAACTTCATTTTATAACCAGATAATCCTTGATTATTTAATAAAATATAAAAATAATAAATTTATTAACAAAAAAACAAAAATAAATCAAAACCAAAATGGGCTTAGAAATATTAATGAACCCCCCTAAAACCCAAATGACACCCCCTATTAACCCAAAAAAAATCTAAAAAAACACTGGTCAAAATTTAAGGTACTACAGCCGTTATTGAAGATGATGAATCCTTGAATTTGGTTTTAGATGTGAATGAGTTGAAGACTACGTTGTTTATGGTAAAAGAAAGGTTGCTGAAGGGAGGGGTATTCCCTGGTTGTGATGAGGGTTGTGTTGAATGTGGGTTTTAATCCAACGGTTGTGATTTGTCGAGATCAGGAATTCAGAGATTGATTAATGAAGGGCAGTTACAGTTTGACAGATGTGATCAGCAGAGAAAAATTACTGACAAAGAGAATGATGTTTCTACTATAACAATCCCTTTCAACACGATAACTATATCAGCACCGGTAAGACCAGCGCCGGTCATCATTACAGTTCCTGGACCAGTCCCATATGACAGTACCAAAGCCGTCCCGTGGAACTATGGGGCTGAGGTGTTTGTTGATGGAAAGAAGCATGAATTGGTAGGAACATCAGCTGTGAATTCAGAGGTTGACAATTCTATTGACGCAGGGCTATCACCATAAGTGGTAGAGTCTTTGTTCCATCTGATAATCAGGTCGGCAGTTCCAAGCAGGATAAAGGGAAATAAGTGGCAGATGATTCTGTACAGAGGCAGGTCGTGAATGATTCCACGACAAAACAAGTTGACAACTCCTTCTCGGAAAATGTGGAGGAGTTCATGAGATTAATCAGGAAGAGCGATTACAAGATTGTTGATCAGTTGCATCAGACGCCATCCAAAATATCCATCCTATCTCTGTTGTTGTGTTCCGAGGCGCACCGAAATGCATTGCTAAAGGTTTTGAACACAGCCTATGTCCCTCAAGAAATATCTGTTAATCAGTTAGA
Organism: Lathyrus tuberosus; assembly: GCA_022829125.1. Classification (NCBI taxonomy): domain Eukaryota; kingdom Viridiplantae; phylum Streptophyta; class Magnoliopsida; order Fabales; family Fabaceae; genus Lathyrus; species Lathyrus tuberosus. The sequence continues at coordinate 10,860,951 of JALAZF010000003.1, forward strand.
AGGGGTTGTGGCTCACGTGAATGCTGGTAATGGTTTGGGTTTCACTGATTTAGATCTGACTCCATCTGGGAGGAATCACAACAATGCTCTACATATTTCAGTGGAATGCCGAGGCTCCTTAATGTCACATGATTTAGTTGATACTGGGTCATCCTTAAATGTGCCGCCAAAGAAGGCTCTGATGCAACTAGATACCCGTGGGCTGATTTGCACGCCGAGTGACTTGGTGGTGCGTGCTTTCGATGGTTCTAAGAGGTCTGTTTTTGGAGAAATTGTATTGCCAATTAAAGTAAGTTCTGAAATTTTTGAAATACATGGTGGATGGCCACGTTGTGACAGTCCGTGGATCCATAGTGCTGGGGCAGTGACGTCTAAGTTGCATCAAAAGCTGAAATACATGGTGGATGGCCACGTTGTGACAGTCTGTGGTGAGGAAGACATCATGGTGAGTCACCTATCAACCTTCAAATATGTGGAGGTAGATGGTGAGATACACGAAACTTTATGCCAAGCCTTCGAAGCAGTGAAAATTCCTGAAGAACCTCCAAGTGTAGTCAGTCAACCCAAGGTGGTTAATCATCCCGAAGTGGTAAATCAACCGGAAGTTTCGATGTCTTATTTCAAAGATGCGCGCGCTGTAGTTGAAGCTGGTAGTTCCCAGAAGTAGGGCCAGGTCATTGATGTTCAGATAAAGCAAAATACTTATGGACTGAGGTATAAGCCACCCCGACGAGCCCAAGAGCCTCCCAAGTATGTTAGCCCAATTCAATTCACAAGTGATGGTGTCTTCTTTAATCGGATTAATGCCATTGATGATGAGGGGGATAGTGATTGTGATATGGATGAGTGGATCTGCCCCTGCCTTCTCGGTCAAAGTCTATGCAATTGGTCGTCTAAGAAAGTCATCCAAGTGACCAGTCAAGAGTAATTTCCTTTGTTTTCTGTTTGTGTTAAATCCTACGTTCTGTCCAAGACGTAGTGATACTTGTCTGTAGGGCTTTGATGTTTTCGTTTGCTTACTTTATCATCAATAAAGGACATTTTCACATTCAAATATTTTGATCCATGTCTTTCTGTTTTTACTTTTTGGATTAATTCACATCAAAATGGCAATGTGTTTTCTTGTTTGTTGCATTCATAATAAACATAAAACATCAATCATGCAGGTTTCTTTGTTCAGATGCCACCAATAATGATTCATCTATGGCACGGTATGACTTCGACAATCCTATCCATCAGGCTAAAGAAGAGACTGACCAAGATTGCAACTTACCTGAGGAATTTTCCAGATTGCTGAAACAAGAGGAAAAGGTCATTCTACCTCATTAGGAGGAAATCGAGACTATTAATCTGGGAACCGAGGACGCAAAGAAAGAAGTAAAGATTAGGGCTGCTTTGGAAGACACTGTCAAGGGAAGATTGATTGAAATGCTTTGAGAGTATGTGGATATCTTCGCCTGGTCTTACCAAGACATGCCCGGGCTTGACACTGATATTGTGGTACACCGGCTGCCGCTCAAAGAAGGTTGTACTCCGAATAAGCAGAAATTGAGAAGGACGAAACCGGATATGGCTGTCAAAATCAAGGAAGAGGTTCAGAAACAGTTGGATGCTGGGTTCCTCGCTGTGACAAATTATCCTCTGTGGATTGCTAATATTGTGCCTGTACCTAAGAAAGATGGAAATGTCAGGATGTGTGTTGACAACAGAGACTTGAATAGAGCAAGCTCGAAAGATGATTTCCCGCTCCCCCACATTGACGTGTTAGTGGACAACACTGCTCAATACTCTGTATTTTCCTTCATGGATGGCTTCTCTGGGTATAACCAAATCGAGATGGCCTCAGAGGACATGGAGAAGACTATGTTCATAACACCGTGGGGAACATTTTGCTACAAGGCGATGTCATTTGGATTGAAAAATGCTGGGGCAACCTATCAGCGGGCAATGGTGACTCTCTTTCATGATATGATTCACAAAGAGATTGAAGTCTATGTTGATGACATAATTGTGAAGTCACAAACGGAGGAAGAACATCTGGTAAATCTTCAGAAGCTATTTGAGAGGTTGAGGAAGTTTAAGCTGAGGTTGAATCCGAACAAGTGCACCTTCGGGGTGAGATCTGGAAAATTGCTGGGGTTTATTGTTAGTGAAAAGGGTATCGAGGTTGATCCTGCTAAAGTAAAAGCCATACAAGAGATGCCTGAGCCGAGAACAGAAAAAGAGGTTTGTGGTTTCTTAGGGAGGTTGAACTACATTGCTAGGTTCATCTATCATCTTACAGCCACTTGTGAAGCGATATTCAAGTTGTTAAGAAAATATCAAGAGGTCAGGTGGAATGAAAATTATCAAAAGGCATTTGAAAAGATAAAATAGTATTTATAGGAACCTCCGGTCCTTATGCCGCCAGTGCCAGGAAGGCCATTGATTATGTATCTTACAGTTCTGGAGAACTCAATGGGGTGTGTGCTCGGTCAACACGACGAGACAGGTAGGAAAGAGCATGCCATCTACTACCTGAGTAAAAAGTTCACTGATTGCGAGTCGAGGTACTCTATGCAGGAAAAACATGTTGTGCACTCGCTTGGGCAGCCAAGCGTTTGAGGCAGTATATGTTAAACCACACAACCCTGTTGATTTCGAAGATGGACCCGATTAAGTATGTGTTTGAAAAGCAAGAACTTTCTGGGAGAATAGCTCGTTGGCAGATGGTTTTGACAGAATACGATATTCAGTATGCTTCCCAAAAAGCCATTAAGGGAAGTGTTTTGTCAGAATACCTTGTCGAACAACCGATCGAGGATTATCAACCAATGAAGTTTGAATTTCCAGATGAACACGTCATGTTCCTAAAGATGAAAGACTGTGAAGAGCCTTTGCCTGACGAAGGACCTGAAGTTGGATCCCAATGGAAGCTAGTATTTGATGGGGCCGTCAACTCATACGGTAACGGAATCGAGGCAATCATTACAACTCTAAGGGGTTCTCACATACCCTTCACTGCTTGGTTAGCGTTCGTATGCACCAACAATGAGGCAGAGAATGAAGCATGCATCATGGGGTTAGAAGAAGCGATTGATTTGAGAATCAAGAACCTCGATGTTTATGGTGATTCTGCGTTGGTGGTTAATCAGATTAAAGGAGAATGGGAAACTCGTCAGGCAAATCTGGTGCCTTATAACAACTATGCCAAAAGGTTGTTACCGTTCTTTGATAGGGTTGAATTTCATCATATACCCCGATTGGAAAATCAGATGGCAGGCGCGTTGGCAACTCTGTCTTCAATGTATCAGGTGAACCGTTGGAATGAGACTCCCTCAATCAGAATCATACGTCTGGATAGACCAGCTTTTGTGTTTGCAGTTGAAGATGTATCAGATGGCAAGCCTTGGTATCATGACATCAAGTGTTTTCTAAAGAGTCAATTGTATCCAGAGGGTGCGTCTACCAAGGATAAGAAAACTCTAAGGAGGTTGGCGGGAAACATCATTTTGAATGAAGACGACATGTTGTACAAGAGGAACTTTGACATGGTCTTGCTACGTTGTGTTGATGAACACGAGGGAGGCCTGTTAATGGAAGAAGTTCACGAAGGATCTTTCGGTACTCATGCCAATGGGCATGCTATGGCTAGAAAATTGTTGAGAGCGGGGTATTACTGGATGACTACGGAGTCTGACTGTTTCAAATATGCCAGGAAATGCTATAAATGCCAGATTTATACTGATAAGGTGCACGTACCGCCTACTCCTTTGAATGTATTGTCATCTCCTTGACCGTTTGCCATGTGGGGCATTGATATGATTGGAATTATTGAGCCGACTGCTTCCAATTGGCATCGTTTCATATTGATTGCCATTGATTACTTCACGAAGTGGGTGGAAGCAGCCTCGTATGCCAACCACACCAAACAAGTGGTAGCCCGGTTTATAAAGAAGGACATCATCTGTCGTTACGGAGTCCCGGAGAGAATCATTACTGATAATGGTTCAAATTTGAACAATAAGATGATGAAGGACCTATGCCAGAGCTTTAAGATTGAACATCACAATTCTTCTCCCTATCGTCCGAAGATGAATGGGGCTATTGAAGCAGCGAATAAGAATATCAAGATTGTACAGAAAATGGTGGTAACATACAAAGACTGGCATGAGATGTTGCGTTATGCCCTACACGATTATCGTACATCGGTGTGTACATCAACTGGGGCAACTCTTTTCCCACTGGTATATGGTATGGAAGCAGTCCTACCATTAGAGGTTGAGATTCCTTCTTTGAGAATTCTGGCAGATGTAAAACTTGATGAAGCTGAATGGGTATGTGCCAGGTTGAATCAGCTAAGCCTTATTGAAGATAAGAGATTGGCAGCCATTGTACATAACCGGTTGTATCAGAGCAGGATGAAGAAAGCCTTTGATCAGAAAGTGCGTCCTCGGTGTTCTCAGACAGGCGAGTTGGTTTTGAAAAGGATCCTTCCTCCTCAGACAGATCACAGGGGCAAGTGGACTCCAAACTACGAAGGGCCATATGTAGTAAGAAAGGTTTTCTCTGGCGGAGCCTTATTACTCTCAACTATGGATGACGAAGATTTTACATCCCCTGTGAACGCAGACGTAGTCAAAAAATAATTTGCATAAAAGAGACCCGCTGGACATAAAAAGAAGATCCAGGCAAAAAAGGGCATCCCGGCGAACCATAAAAAGAGAAGGTTCGGGCAAAAATTAGGGATAAATAAAAAAAAAAGAATAAACCCACAAATTTGAAAACCTGAAAAAGAAACTTTGGGAAAAATGGGTATCCCGGTGGATTGAAAACCCGAAAAGGGAGATCCAGGCAAAAGTTAGGGATTTGAAAGCAAGAGGCTACGATCTGCGTTCGATCTGTGAGCACTTTTGATACTTTTGAATTTCGAAGGAAAAGAATCAGTCCAGTCAGTCTCTTCGAAGGTCAAGTCATCTGCGGATAAGCGAGACATATGGGTCATAGCTGAATTGAATCATGGTGGATATCTGTTCCCACATTGCCGACATGTGTATTTTCCTTTTTACTTTTTTGGTGCAATTACCTCTTTTCAGGAATTACCTCCAGTTGTAAATGCCTATTTACAGGCCAATTCATTCAATAAAATTTTCATTTCACTTAAATAGCTTTCCATTATGTTTTTACTTTTACTGCTTTGTTTGTGAAAACTTCCGATATTTTGATAAACATTGCATGCGAAAATGTTAAGCTTTGCGGAGCATATCGAAAAACAATGGAAATTGCTTAGGCAACGGATATTGTGGATGGTAATCGAGGTAGCCATTTTTGCATATAGAACATTCTGTTGTTATTGTGTGCAGGGTAGCAAGGTTTCTCCCCAGTAGAGTTACTCTCCCCAGCATTGGAATTTCATCATCCTCAGCAGATTGTTGCTCTCCCCAGCTAGAGTACAAAGGATTGTTTATCCAGCCGAAGTTGTGTTTGGATTATTACTCCCCAGCAAGCATCAGGAAGGTGATGTTGTTTGTGTCTCCAGCCGGAGATTTGTGGACAAAGATGTTATCATCCCCACAGAGTTTTGGTGTCTACCTTCCTCAGTCGGTCAGGAAGTATAGTCTCATCGACAACGGTTTGATCTAATCACCAGTAGGGTGAGGGTAAAGTTATGTCCCCAGTAGCAGGTTAAGCTCAATGATATCCTTAAGCAGAGTTTGGTGGTAATCCTCGCAATGGTTTGTTCAACAATGGTTGACATCCCCAGTAGGTTCTAAGTCCAATTGTTATTGGCACTTTTCAGTATTAGGTTTTGGGTTCTATCTTCAGTAGTATTTATTCTTAATCCCCGCGTCGGGAAGTTCTCTTTGGGTTTCATCTTTCAGCAGAGTTTGGTCAGGAAAGTTGTTCAGTGTGATTTTCCTCAGCAGGGTTTTGTTCTCGGATACAATTTAGTTTGTCGTCCCCGGTGGAGTTGCCTTCGTCTTTAGCATTTCCATTTCGTATGGAGCATTACGCCATAGAAAAATTCAATCATATGCATTTGAAGCATAAGCCAGGTTTGAGTTCTCGTTTGCCAGGCGTTTCCACGGCAGGAAGAACAATAACTCAGGAGATATCGTCCAACTTTATTCCCCAAGCAGTGGACTTGGTCATTTGGAGAGACTATTTGGTTTATCCCCTCATAGTTTTTACCGTTGGACATCCGTCCGTGTTTCTTCTACACCCGTCCGTGTTTTGATTTACATGTTCTTTAAACACTCGCCCGTGTTCTTTTTCATTTCCTCAATACTTCATCTGTATTGATTCTAAACACTCGTCCGTGTTCCTTCAACACCCATCCGTGTTCGGTTTAGCATTTCAATCCCCGGTAAAGTTGCCATTTGTTTTATTCCAATACCCATCCGTATTGACCTTAGACACCCGTCTGTGCTCTTTCATCACCCGTCCGTGTTTGAACTTTTTAGCCAATACACATCTGTATTGACCTTAGACACCCGTCCGTGCTCTTTCATCACCCATCAGTGTTTGAACTTTTTAGCCAATACCCGTCCGTATTGACCTTAGACACCCGTCCGTGCTCTTTCATCATGCGTCCGTGTTTAAACTTTTTAGCCAATACCCGTCCGTATTGGCCTTAGACACCTGTCCGTGTTCTTTCATCACCCGTCCGTGTTTGAACTTTTTATACAATACCCGTCCGTTTTGACCTTTAGACACCCGTCTGTGTTCATTCAGCACCCGTCCGTGTGTGAACATTTTAGACACTTGTCCGTGTTTATCCCCAGCACAGTTAACACTAGTTCATGTTTGTTTCAATCTATTTCAATATTTTGTCCGTATTGATCTCTGACACTCGTCTTCATGTGTATTGTCCAAGAAACCAAAAGGAGAGAGATGACCTTAATATCATCATCACTCAAGCCACACTGGGTTCTTATGTCACAAGGCATCTTAATGAGGCCATCATCTTATCCTATGATCAAGTTTGGTGAGAGATTTCCGGTGGATCACATCCTCCTAGCTTGAGTTCTCAAGTTAGGGTTTTTGGAATCTTTGAGTCTAACACCCCAATGGGCAAGATTTTGGAGCTTTTACCATCATCAAGTAGCATATATCATCCTTGTTTGAGAAGATGCACATCATATTCAGAGGAATTTGGATTTTGAGTATGGGTCGATTTCTCCTAAACCACAAGTGCCAAAATTAGGTTTTGCCATAAAATCAGTTTATTTCTGATTTTTTGGGCAAGACTTGATTCCATGGTATTCCTCATGTCCCCAAAAGTCTAGGAATGGAGAATTGTCCATCAATTTGGTTCAAAAAAGTTTCAATTGTTCAAAGGATTTAAAATCAGGAGAATTGGGGATAAAGTCAACTGTGCAGTGAAAAAGTCAACTCCTGACTTTTTCAGGTCAACATGTTGATTTTCAGGTCATATATGATCAATGTATGAGATTTGGTCAAGGAATGTTCAAGGATTCATGAAAAATCAAGATTGTGGAAAAGTTACTAAAAATGGAAACTAGGGTTTTAGAAATTTACTATTTTTGGTAAGTTTTTAACCACTTTCAAAGCCATTTTTCACCATGATCAAGGCTTCATTTGAAAATCTCTTCCACATGAAAGTTGTAGTATGAAGTATTCCCTTCAAAATGAGCACAAGAACCACGCCATTTGAGTCATTTTTGAATGAGTTATGGTGCTCCAAAGTTGGAAGTTTTCACCTTACAAAGTTCAAAAACTTAGAATTTTTTCTAAGTATTTTGGGACAGTTTTGAAGACATACTTTCATGGATATTTTTCACATTGATTAAGGTCTCAAATCATCTTCTTTTCAACATCAATTTTGTTCCCTATTATGTTAGCTTTCTAAAGAATCCAAGATTGTCTCATTTGGAATAGAATTATCCAAGTTATGAATGCTCAAAGGTAGTGTCATCAAGTTGTTCCAGTTGCATTTCATGACATGAATGGCTAGGCAAGTACAACCAGATTTGTGGACACAAGTTTATGGCATGTTTTCTTATTAATCCAAGCATTGTTTCAAACTCATGTCAACATGAAGGTTGTTGTCTAGTCTTCCTACTTTCATTATAATTCAAGATTGCATTATATGGAGCATGTTGTGCCAAGTTATGATTACTAGAAAGGGTGGGTACGATTTGGAATTCTTCATGGCCCATGATAGTTTTTTTTGCCACATGATCCCTATGTACTATCTGTACCTTGCTCTCTCAAATTACATCACTCCAACATTACCTATTTTGAGCCCAAACAAATACACGTACTATGCACCATGTTGTTTAGTAAAAAGGAGAAAAAAGAGGGAATTTACAAAGAAGCAACATCTGTTTCCATTTCATTCTCTCACCTGCCCTGATCATTCTCCTTTCATGACTTCATTCCACTATGAAATAACACTAAAATACCATCACCCCATGTGCCAAACCCGTGGCTCATTCTCTCCACTCTCATTTTCCATGTTTTTCAAACAAAAATTCAAACCAAATTTCCACCCTCATTCTCACGTGCCAGGCTTGATATTTAAGTCTCCAAAACCCTAAATAACACTAGAGACTCTCATTTGTGGCTGAAAACCAGATCTGGAAAGCTCACTCCCTCTCAAAAAATTTTCTCCTTGAACCTTATATTTCCTTGCAGTTCCCTCTGGTTTCTTGCTTGATTCATCATTTCTGAAGCATTAGGAGTCTATTGGTGGTCGTATTCTGAAGTTTGAGCTAAGGTTGAAGGACCAACGGGGTCTCTCCGTTAGGTAACTTTTCTTGCTTCGAATCTCCCATAATACACGTTCATTATGCATGTTGTTGTTGGTTCTGAAGTCCTACAATGATGTAGGCACTATTGGTATGCTTGTTGTTTTGATTTGAATGAGTTTCAGTTTGTAGATCACACTTTTGAGTTCATGTTTCATGGAGTTAGAGTGTGTATTATTGAATTTGGATGGTAGATTCGTGATCTACGCAGAAAACCGTGCGAGATGATGTCAAACTTTGTTGTTTTTGGTGATATTTGGGTTGAGATCCGGTGAGGGATGATCGGAGAAGACGACCGGAGCCCTAGATCCGGCGTTGCTGATGTGTTTGGTTTTTGACCGTCGACAGTGAGCTTGCACGACGTGATTGGCCGGTTTTTTTATTTTATTTTTTGTCTTTTACTGTTTTAAGTGATGCTTGTCCAATTGATGAAGGTGCACACATGATGTAGTAATGCGCTACATTTTTCTTTTTTTATTTTTTTTTTATTTTTTTTTCATTTTAAAATATCTGATGGCATAATTGTCTGGGCCTGGTTTGTTTTGATGTTTGCACCTCATGATTCTGAGGCCCACGCTCACATAGCTGATTTCTTTTGTTTCTACTATTTGCAAATACACCTCCCTGATCCATCTTATTTTGTTTTCTTCCTTTTATTTTCTTTTTAATTTCATTTTTTTTTAATTGTTAAACTCATGATAAAAATTTACAAAAATATCTTTCTGATTATTCAACATGTTGAGTTACTTTCCATGATTTTTATTTTATTTTTCCATTATATTCCTATTTTATTTTGAATTAATTTTGAGGTTGCTTTCCATGGATACCCTTCATCTAGGGTTAGGAACTTTTGCACTTTGCTTATCCTTTTGAAGCTGATTTCTTGGTCACTCAGACCTTGATAGAAGGGTGTTTTGATGCTGGTTTGGTGATGGTTTAAGTTGCTTTAGGTGACTTGCCATTCAAGTTTTATTGGCCCTCGATTCTTGTGCGATTGTTTGCATACCTTGGCTAGTTGGTCCATTTTGAACATGTTCTTGATCTTGATTTGATCCCATCTTTTGCACATGCTTAGTTGGATGGCTGAACATACCTTTGGAAATTTTTTGGAATTTTATTGGACCACTTTGTTATTTTTGGTTGATGCATTCATTTTATGATGTTTTGAGCATGTAGTGCACACTTCTTGAACTAATTTTATGCCTTTGAATGACATGAACTTCCGTGATGCTTTGTGATCCTTCTTTGATTGATAAGACATGTTTAGGATTCTGATTTTCCTTAGCCCTTGGTGCATGACCTATCTTTTGTATGGCTTTACTTGTGTGGAAGCATGTGAATCATTTTGAACCTTATCTTGTTGCATACTTGCATAGTATTGATACAAGTCTTGAGTATAATGCTTGGTGATTATTCTTGTTTGGTTTGTGTAGCGACCGATTTTGGACGTGGTTCTTAAGCACTATCGCTCTGGGGTACTACAGGTCGATTCATTTTTTATCCTATTGAAGCTGATGAAGGAAGGGAAATAGATGTCTCCAACTAATCCTGCTTGCATACTGAGGTTAAACAGTCAAAACTGGTGGTTTATAGATGCGGTTTTAGTTCGTGGGCCTCTCTCTGCTTATTTTGTTCAGAAAGAATTACCGGGACTGTTCATGGGGAATTTGTTGGTATACTGTGCTAGATTGGCTGGAGGTAGGGGACTTTGAGGTTTTTTTATTAGTGTGCTCGCTAAGATTCTTTTTCAATCTTATGCCTACGTATTCCCGGGATAGGGAAATCAGAGCGATCGTAGTTCCTCCTATTCTATGGGAGGAAATGGTGTTTTGGTGTCTTGTTCAAAGCCCAAGACATGAAGCTAAAGGTGGTTTGTATCTTGTTCAAAGCCCAAGATGTGAAGCTGAAGGGTCTATTTGTATCTTGTTCGAAGCCCAAGATGTGAAGCTAAAAGGGTGTAGACTTTAGAGAGAATTTGTCATCTCTAAAGGGGTCTGTTTGTCACAATTGTTAGGTGACTGATTATAAAGGAGAATTACTTTAACTGGGATATGTGAATCCAACAATACCATAATTTCCTTTATATGGTATTTTCAACCTGAAGGAGAAGACTTTAACTCAGTTTAGACCAATGCCATCTTTCCTTAGGAATTTCTCATGCTAAAAGAGGGACAGTGGCGTGGATGTAAATAATCTAGAGGCTTGCCGCTTACAGCAATTAGACGAGGAAAATGAGTTGTTGATGTTTGTATACTATGAACAAAGCATGATTTGATGCTAAAAGGTTGATTGAATCAAACGGGGATTTCTTTATACAAAGCCTAAGAGGAGGCTATTGACCCAACAAGAGGATGCTTTTATGTCTCGTACGAAGCCCGAGATAGAGGCTAAAAGGGTTGACTCAGCAAGAGAGTGCTTTTATATGTGTCTCGTACGAAGCCCAAGATGGAGGCTAAAAATTTTCGACTCAACAAGAGAGTCCTTTATACTCAACAAGAGAGTGATTTGTATCTCGTACGAAGCCCGAGATAGAGGCTAAAAATGTTCGACTAAACAAGAGAGTCCTTTATACTCAACAAGAGAGTGATTTGTATCTCGTACGAAGCCCGAGATGGAGGCTAAAAGAGGAGTGACTCAAAAAGAGAGTCTTTTATACTCAACAAGAAAGTGTTTTGTATCTCGTACAAAGCCCGAGATGGAGGCTGAAAAGGTTAACTCTGCTGGGGAGAATCATTGTACAAAGCCCAAGAGGAGGCTAGGGTTACTCTTTCAGTTGAGTGACAGGTCCAGTATGTTGGTTAAAAGAGAAAATCAGTTCTTATATGGGTAATGTTGTACTCATGGATTTGATCTGAGGACCGGGATTATTTCCTATTCTTTAAGGAAACGGGGAATCCGAAGGGTATTGAGATTGCCCAAGTCTACGGTTGTTTTTTTCTATTTTTGAAAGGAACTTGAGAATGTCTTCGAGACTCAAGGAGATTAGACTGTCCAAGTCTAGAGTTTTATCTTTTGTACTATGCTTAAGAGAGATCAAGAGACAGTACGTTCGCGGTAGAAAGATCTAGACTCTTCGAAAGTCTATTCTATTAAGATGACTAATTTCTTTTCCTATACCTTTAAGAGGTCATCGGGACAATTTGTACGAAGCCCAAGAGGAGGCGAGAAAAAATTTTAAGAAGCTGAAGGGACAATTTGTACGAAGCCCAAGAGGAGGCTATCTTCCCGGAGGAAGAATCATTATATGAAGCCTAAGAGGAGGCTGTGAAAACTTCTAAGAAGCCGACGGGTCCTTGTACATCGTCCAAGAGGAGGCGGGGGATGCTTTTAGGAAGCCTGTGGGTCCTTGCACTAAGCCCAAGAGGAGGCTTAATGAACAGTTCCAGAAGGGGTTTCACTTGGAACATTGGCCTTCTGTATATGAACTGTTCAAGGGGGGAGATTTCTTAGATCTAGTTATCTAAAATTGTTGTAAAAGAAAATTCTCATGGTTTAGGTTATGTTGAAATATCCGGGAGAATGTCAGATGTAAGGAGACGAGGTTTTGTCTAGTTCTAGACGTAGTTGCCGGGGAAACTCTAAATATTTATACTAGTATTACACATACGATGTGAGTTTATGAAAGAAGACTTACAGTGAAACAGCCCCACAATACAGTTATATACATATGAAAGCGGTAAATGAAAGCGGGTAAACACTTACTCGGTTGTAGAGCTTCCATGTTGTTTGGTTAGTTGTTCAACAAAGAAATTGAAAATAACAGTATCTTATAAAATCAAAGGAGAAAGTGCTTTTGAAAGGAAAATTGGGGCTTACAGCTCAAGGAGAGGCCCAGGGTTTTATCAGTGATCGCACTGCCGTTTTGTACAGGGACTTATACAAGTGACTGAGGCCCAAGAAAGATTTTCTGTACAAGAGGATGGGTCTTACACTCTCTCAAGAGGCCCAAAATGATTGAAAGTGAACAAAGATGGGTCTTATAGCTCAAGGAGAAGCCCAATGGTTTATTTTGAAAAGGGCGACGATCGCACCGAGGTCTTGAAAACACCGTGGGTCTTATACAATGACTGAGGCCCAAAAGTTTTTGGTTTCAAAAGGGGATTGGGTCTTACACTCTATTAGATGCCCAAAATGATTTTGAATGGGTCTTATAGCTCGAGGAGAGGCCCATATGGTTTTTTTTAAACGGGCGATGATCGCGCCGAACTTTTGAAATACAACGGGACTTATACAACATTTGAGGCCTAAAATAGGTTTTTATTTACAAAGGATTGGGTCTTACACTCTATTAGAGGCCCAAAGATGTTTTTAAAAGGTTTGATGAGGGTTGAATTAATCAAAACCCTAATTTGTTTCCAAAATGTATTTTAATTGAATAAAAATTCAATTAAAATGATCAAAATTGATAAACATGTGGAAAACAAATTGTAATCTTGGATTAATGTTTCAAAAATCAAGTTTTGACCTACAAAATGATTAGAAGTCATTAAAATTTGCAAAATCAAGAAGGAAAAAATATTTTAAATGTCAAAAATAATTAAAATATTAATTCTTTGCAAAAATGTCAATTATATGAAATAAATAATATTTTTGGGATTTTTTGGTAAAATAAAATATTTTAAGATTTTTGTGAATTATTAAAAAAAGAATCAACTCAAAATCATTAAAACTAAGAGAGAAATTAATTTTTGAATCAATTAAATAAAATCACAAAAATTCAAATATTCAAATATTTGAAAAAGGGCACCAAGAACATGGCAAGAACACGTGCCATTCCTCTGTTTCTACAGATTTGTGTTTTCTATCCAATCTCACTGAATACTTGATTATATCATGCAATCTATATATCAATATACTCGTTTCAACCTCACGATCATGTGTATGGTCTTTAATTTCATTTATTTTAAACATGGAATAAGAAATCAAAGAGAAACCTCAAGAACCCTAAAATTTGCATGAAGGTTCAGAAATTCCATACACGATTCAAACAATGCAATTGATTGAGGGAAAACACTCCATGCATGATTATGAACATATGGCCAAATTATTGTGCAACAAAAATTGCATGGATCATAGAGTTAGAAGAGCTCATGCTTACCACTTGCAGCTGGTGATCGTGTTTTGTGTTAGAGGTGTTACAGCTTGGTTCCAAGGTTATGGACAACTTCCCTAGGTGCTATGGAGTGTGTCTGGATGCTTGGAGTGGATTGATTTGAGCTGGAACTTGATTTGGCACCTCAACTGCAAATCTGTCAAAGGCTTGAGCAGTTGGCGGGTGATTTTGAGATTTTGGTGTTCCATATGTTATGTGAGTGTTTGGATCACTTCTATATGATGTTTATGAGGTGTGTGTGTGATTGGTTTGATTGGAATTGCTCTCAAACTCAAAACCCGATAGTGACTTGCCTTAGAAGGCAATTTTGGAGTGAAAGAAGAGATTTTGAGGAAAGCGTCTGTTTGATGGCTTTGGTGTACTCAAACTGAAAACAACTGAGCTCTATTTATAGTAAAGAAAGTTTGTTTTGCAAGGAATAGTGAATGGCAACTGCTGCATAGGTTTGGCCAATGTTGAGCAATGAGAATCCAAGTCTCCTCTAGCCATTGACTAGAGGTTAGGGCACAGCCTGCTGGTTCCCTTGGTCTTGGATAAGTCTTGATTGAATTCAGTTGGCAATGGCTCAGTCCATGCCACCTTGGTGTATGCATTGAATGCTCTAATCCAAAATTGGAGTCTTGTCCCTCTTTTAGGCAATTCTAGGTTTGGCATGCTATTTTTGGTTCCAAAAACTTGGGAGGCTTGGGATCAGAGTTGGTTCCTCCTTGGTCCCCCCTTGAGGTGTTCAGATGGATAGAGTTACTTGCCCTTTGCAAAATTTGGGCAAATCGAGCAAAACTCCAAAATCTTCCTTGCTTTGGGAGTTTTCAGCTAGGCATATTGGCATTGTCACATCTCATGAGTCAAGTGGAATTTGATGGAGTTCTTGGCCATTTTGGAAAGCCCTTATATAATACAACAACAGTTTGATCATAATTGGTTTTGATACTTTTTGGATCCAAGTGAAAAATGCCCCTACATTTGGAAAAAAGTGAAGGCAGATTCTGACTTAGTGAAAATTTCACTAAGTGTTGGAAAAAAGTGACATTTTCACTTTTCTTGATTTTGATCATTCCATAACTTGAAATCCATGGGGAATTGGAATGAGGTGTAGTTGAAGCTTTTGTAGAGGGTAATGAGAGCTACAAATCCAGCTTTGGATGGGAAAAAATGGCCTTGTGGTTTTAGGAGTTATGATCCTCCAAAGTTGGTACCCTAGCCACTTTGTTCCATAACTTAGAAAATATTCTAAGTTTTTTATGGTTACCCCTTTTTCAAGTTATCCCACTTTTCTTGATTTTTCTTGATGAATGATGATTCTAATCATACATTAACATCATTTTAGGGTTAAAAAACCATAATTGTGAAAAATCTCAAAAAGTCAAAGTTTCACTTTTGTGCACAGTTGACTTTTTAATAGATGAATTCCAAACTGTGCGATCCTCTATGAAATCAAGTCCTTGACCTAAATCAAACTTGATTGATTGATTTTATAGGTGTTATAGGGTGTATTGGATCATGTCCTAGGGTTTGGGAGCATGTCCTGGTCAAAAGTCAAAGCTACAATTGACTTTTTTATCAAAACCCTAATTGTGGTTCAGATGAAACTGAAACTTGTGAATCAAGCTTCTTGGATCAATCCATTGTTGTAAATGGATCAATGTGATGTATTTGAGACCCTCAAATCCCCTCTTGAGGTCTTGGCTCATGTTTTTGTCCCAATAGTCAACTTAGGGGTGAATTAGGTCAAGAAACCCTAATTCCTGATTTTCTATGAATGCATCCCCTAAAGCCAAATTAACTTGATGATTGGGTTCAAGATGTCCCTTGGAGCATCATAGGTTATGCTTTAAAGCATTGGCTCATGCCCAGAGGAAATTTTCCATCTGGAGGCCCTGGTCGACCAAAACCCTAATTTGGTGACACTGTCGATCGTGAGGCTTGATCCACTCAGAATGCTGCAACCTTGTGCTTGATTCTTGAAGTGGGAGTCCTCTTGATCCATTGTGGATGTTTGAGAGGCTAGACAAGTTGAAGATCATGTCATTCCTTGATTGATCCTTTGTCTAAGAGCTTTGAGAGGGCATGAAACCCTAAGTCTGATTGTAGTGGATGCTCACCCATCTTTGGGGAGACTAATGGTTCATCCATATTATGATGATGATTTGCACAATGATGGGAAATATTGGTGGTCAAAATATGGGGTATGACAGATGCCCCTATTTAATCTTCTTGGACCCGAAGGTGTGAATGGCGAAGGTATTCGGGCATTCGGGGTGCAAGAGGATTAAATATCAGAATACCCAAAATTTTGATGGTGGTTATGAACGACAGTTTGCTCATCATTCTTCTTTCGCTAAGCAATGAGGCTTAGAAAACGTAAACTTCCCTTCGATCCAGGTTTCCTACCAAGGAACTGGTCTTAGTTTCTGATATAAACTTCCCCTCGATCCTGGTTTCCTACCAAGGAACTGGTCTCAGTTGCTGACATGAACTTCCCCTCGATCCTGGTTTCCTACCAAGGAACTGGTCTTGGTTGCTGAAATAAACTTCCCCTCGATCCTGGTTTCCTATCAAGGAACTGGTCTCAGTTTCCGATATAAACCTCCCCTCGATCCTGGTTTCCTACCAAGGATCTGGTCTTGGTTTCTTTTGTCAATAAACTTTATTGACAAGGGACGCTACTTGTAGCGGTTCTCCTCAAACTTCTCGCCGAATTTTCCTGGGGAGATGCCATTTGATGGAAAAAGTTTTGATGTCAGACTTGCTGGAGAACCCATCTGTCTGAATTGTAGAGGTGTACAAACTTCTCTGTTTGGAGACGCCATTTGTCGACTCTACTGGGGGAAAATGAGCCTCTTTGAGAGACTGTTTCTTGCTTGGGGTATTTCATCATACTTTTCTCAGAGATCTTCTCGGAGAAATGCCATATGACGTGATCCAATTTTGAGGTGCCGATGACTTTGTTGACATTGACATTCTGGAGAGAAGGACCAATGTGTTGCTGAAAGTCTTTAGTTGAGAGGCTTTCTCTAGGGATTTTCCTTAATCCGGGAAAGCGAAGACATCATCTTCAATGGCGAAGAATGATGCTGGCTGAGGGTTCTCTGGTTTTTCAGAGGTTCAAGTTATCAAAGTGGTCAAGGGCCGACTTCATCCCAGAAATAAACTGGAGGAGAGAGGTAGTGCAGACGCAACATTTCCTGACGAGGAAAGAACTGACAACTCGATTCAGAGGACTGGTATCACTAGGGGATAAGACTGACGAGAGTGATAGTGATGCAATATGATTATGCATGTGAATCAATAATGCATGGTGTATGTATGTATATGCTGACAAAACTGATGCGACATACAGACTAGTAGATGAACACGACTGGATACTCGGCCACAGTGGGGGATGAAAAGTATCACTGGTTCATGCTACTAATTCTGCCTTGCTTAGGAGAAGTAGTCCTCGTGGGGAGCTACGTTGGTCGGGCTTAGGAGATAAGAACTCTGCCGGGGGTGTCAGATGAAACAATGGTCTCTGACACAGCTGATCCTTCATTCAGGTGCACTGGTTTAGAAGGGGTACTTTGATTCTGCACTTTGAAGCTTAACCGCCTTTGGGAGAAGCCATCGATATTCTTTCGATGTTCACCAGTCAAAAGAAACTGCCATCTTTATTTTAAAAGCAGAAAAAAGTTTAACAAGTAAATTCATTTTTGTTTTATTTCAAGAATCGTTAATCATATTAAAACGTCATTCCGTAAAGCTAAAACAAATAAGAATTGCAAACAAAAGCACAAGGGCTCAAATTTTATTGATAGGATGGAAATCAGCCAAACACGTGATTCCATAGAGTATTTACAAAGTTTAGAAAATGGTAATTTAAGGGAAAATGGCTACATTGAAACATGGCGACCGCTATCCTTCTACCAACTTTGAATTTGGGACATCCGGAGCTTCTGTCAAAGATGACCTTGACTGGAGTTTTTCTGATCGATGGCATTACTGCTGCTGAGGGATTTGCCCCTTTGTTGAACATAGTTACTTGCCATTATCCCTAATTTTTGCCTGGATTGTACTGTGATGTTTCCAATCCACCGGGATGATTTTTTATCATGTCTCTAATTTTTGCCTGGACCGCCCTTTCGGGTTTTCAATCCACCGAGACATTTTTTTTTAGTTTAGGCGAAGTATTTCATGACTACGTCAACATTCGTGGGGTAGGCAAATTCTTCTCCATCTATGGTTGCGAGTCTCAAAGCACCACCTGAGAAAGCTTTCTTGACCACATAGGGGCCATCATAATTCGGAGTCCATTTGCCCCGGGAATCAGTGAGAAATGATTGTATCTTTTTTAGCACAAGGTCTCATTTCCTGAAGACGCGAGGTCGAACCTTTTTGTCGAACGCCTTCTTCATCCTTTGCTGATACAACTGACCATGGCATAGTGCCGTGATTCGCTTTTCTTCGATCAGGTTCAGTTCGTCGTGTCGACTTTGACACCATTCAGCTTCTGTTTGATTAGCTTCCATCAATACCCAGATTGATGGGATCTCTACTTCGATGGGGAGCACTGCTTCCATGCCATATACTAGAGAGAAATGGGTTGCCCCTATTGAAGAACAGACAGATGTGCGATAACCGTGAAGAGAAAAGGGCAGCATCTCGTGCCAATCTTTGTAGGTTACAACCATCTTTAGAACAATCTTTTTGATGTTCTTGTTAGCCGCTTCTACCGCTCCATTCATCTTAGGTCGGTAGGGATCCATTGTCAGTAATGATCTGGCTTGGAACACCATAACAGCAGATGATATTGTTTTTGATAAATCGGACTACCACTTAGCGGGTTACATTAACGTATGACGCTGTTTCGACCCATTTGGTGAAGTAATCAATGGCTACCAGGATGAACCGATGTCTGTTCGAAGCTTTAGGTTCGATCATGCCAATCATGTCGATTCCCCATATGGAAAAAGGCCAAGGGGAAGAGAGAACTTTGAGATGTATTGGCGGTACATGGATTTTGTCGGAGTATATCTGACACTTGTGACACCTCCTCATGTACTTGTAGTAGTCGGATTCCATGGTCAACCAATAGTACCCTGCTTTTAAAATTTTTCTCGCCATTGTGTGTCCGTTGGCATGTGTGCCAAATGATCCTTCATGAATTTCTTTCATCAGCATGTTTGCTTCTGGTCTGTCTTCGCATCGGAGCAAGACCATGTCAAAGTTTCTCTTATAAAGTGCATCACCGCTCAGGAAGAAGCTGCCTGCTAGTCTTCTGAGGGTCTTTCTGTCCTTTCTGGATGCCCCAGGTGGGTACTCTTGTTTCTGAAGGAAGCATTTGATATCGTGATACCAAGGTTTGTCGTATATGACTGCTTCGATTGTGAAAATGTAAGCGGGCCGTTCAAGGCGCATTATGTCAATCTTAGGTACGTCATTCCATTGACCTACACTAATCATGGAATAGAGAGTGGCTAATGCATCAGCCATGTGATTCTCTTCACGAGGGATACGATGAAACTCGATTCTGTTGAAGAAGGGTAACAACCTTCTTGCATAGTCTTTGTAAGGAATCAATCCTGATTGGTATGTGTTCCAATCTCCTTTGATCTGATTGATAACCAAAGCTGAGTCGCCATATACATCCAAGTTCTTAATCCTTAAGTCGATCGCTTCTTCGAGACCCATAATACAAGCTTCGTATTCGACCTCGTTGTTTGTGCACTTGAATGTGAGTCTGGCGGTGAAAGGAATGTGGGTACCCTGAGGTGTTATGATGATTGCCCCAATTCTGTTTTCCGTAATGATTGACAGCTCCGTCAAAAATAAGTCCCCATTGGGAATCTGGTTCTGGCCCTTCACTGGGTAGCGGTTCATCGCAGTCTTTCAGTTTTAGATACATGACATCTTTGTCTGGGAAGTCAAATCTGACTGATTCCTGATCGTCAATCGGTTGATAAGCCAAATGATCGGCTAAAACACTTCCTTTAACGGCTTTCTGAGCGTGGTATTCTAGGTCATATTGTGACAGCAACATCTGCCAATGGGCAATCCTCCCCGTGAGAGCAGGTTTTTCAAATACATACTTGATTGGATCCATTTCGGAGACCAACCAAGTAATGTGACGAATCATGTACTGGCAAAGACGTTTGGCTGCCCAAGCCAGAGCTCAGCAAGTTTTCTCGAGCATAGTGTACCGAGTCTCGTTGTCGGTGAATTTCTTGCTCAAATAGTAGATGGCAGACTCTTTCCTTTTGGTTTCGTCTTGTTGGCCAAGTACACACCCCATTGAGTCTTCCAAGACTGTTAAATAGATGATCAGCGGTCTTCCTTCCACTGGAAGTGATAGAATCGGCGGGTTCGACAGGTATTCCTTGATACTATCGAAGGCGGTTTGGAAATCTTCTGTCTAAACGCATTCCTGATTTTTTTGAGTAATTTGAAAATCGGCGCACATGTCGCGGTCATGAGGAATATGAATCTGGAGATGTAGTTCAAACGTCCCAGGAATCCTCTGACTTGTTTTTCAGTTTTCGGAGAAGGCACTTCTTGAATGGCCTTGACCTTGTCAGGATCAACCTCAATTCCTTCCTGGCTGACGATGAACCCTAAGAGTTTCCCTGAATGGACACCGAAGGTGCACTTGTTGGGATTCAAGCGGAGTTTGTACTTTCTCAACCGCTCGAATAGTTTTGACAGGTGGGTCACATGCTCCTCTTCTGTTTTTGATTTAGCAATCATGTCATCGACATATACCTCAATTTCCTTGTGTATCATGTCATGAAACAGAGTAGTCATGGCCCTTTGATAGGTTGCCCCCGCGTTCTTCAAACCGAACGACATTACCTTGTAACAAAAGGTCCCCCATGGGGTAATGAACGAAGTTTTCTCCATGTCTTTCGGCGCCATTTTTATCTGATTATAGCCCGAGAATCCATCCATGAAGGAGAAGACTTTGAACTTTGTTGTACTGTCAACCAGCATGTCAATGTGTGGTAAAGGAAAGTTGTCCTTTGGACTAGCCTTGTTTAGATCTCTGTAATCCACACACATTCTGACTTTTTCGTCCTTTTTCGGAACTGGTACGATGCTGGCTAACCATTGAGGATATTCTGATGTGGCAAGGAAACCTGCGTCAATTTGTTTCTGTACCTCCTCTTTGATTTTGACAGCCATGTCTGGGTGAGTCCGTCTCAACTTCTGTTTTACTGGCGGACATTCCGATCTTAACAGTAGATGATGTTCCACGATGCTGGTATCCAACCCTGGCATATCCTGATAGGACCAAGCGAATACATCGGGAAACTCTTTAAGAAGTTTTGTCAAACTCTCTTTGACAGTTGGACTGAGCAGTGCCCCAATCTTGACTTCTTTTCTCTCTTCTTCTGAACCCAAGTTGACCGTTTCCAACGACTCTTTGTGAGTTTTAATGGACCTTTCCTCTTGTCAGAGTAATCAGGAGATCTCTTCTGGAATTTCGTCGTCAACTTCTTCTTCAGCCCCAAATACCAGGAACTCAAAGTCGGGAGAAGGCATCGAATCGTATGTTTCAATGGGGTTTAAAACAAGCAATCTGCATGACGTGATGATTTGTGTTTAGAAGAGATAGAGGGAAAATCCAAAAGTGTGTGCAGTGTATTTCTTTTACTGCTTGTTTTTATTATTGATTTGTTTTTTAGGATTACCATTATCTGAAAAACGAAAAGAGAAAACAACAATTAATGCGGAAATTACAGAACAACGTTATTTTATTATTGAACAAGTCGATTCTTGAAACTACAGCCTTATAAAACAAAACTCTGTCGCTTTGGGCAAAATGAAGAGGGATATTTACAGATAGTGAGCCCTATCAAAACATCCGTTTCACCTGGGCAGGGTGAAAGGTTAAAGTAAAGATGGCAATTACTTAGACTTATGAACAATCTTCGGAACATCGACAACGACCCATTGGCGGTGAACTCCTTGGTGAATCACAAAGTCGGGTACCTTCCTTGATTTGTCTTCAGAAATGACGCTGATTTTTGGCGGAGCAGGATCATTGGAATCTGTCTCCCAGGCAGAGTTGTCGTAGGAGGATTCCTCAGTTGTATTTTGCATAGTATTTGTGCTCTCAGGTATATCTCCCCATCCAGTTGGCTGGATGTCCTCGAGCCTGATACGAGAGCTCTCAGGAGCGGTGTACTTGACCGTGAAGTCGTATTTTCCACTCGGTTGTCACAAGGTGTCCCACACTTCTTTGGAACTGGAGGAGTCATCCCTCTCGATGACGTTGACCTCGGGAAAAGCATAGTTGATAAATTCTAGTCCGACAAACGTTGCGAATTCGTCGTCGTGCTGGGTATTTTTAGGATAACCTGGGTGTTAATCCTATGACATGGTGGGGACGCAGGTATTCTTTTCAATGATGCTCAGCTGATTTTCATTGTTCGGCTGACTTTCTTGTCCCAAGTCTCCTGGGTACGATTGCCAAATAGGCTGACCATCCATCGGGCCATAGTAGTCGGTGTCAAAGCTGTCTTTCATCAGAGTATCCTTCTCTAATGATTTTGGGGGAGCGCGACATCCTTCCGGATCACAATCTCCGTATATCATTTCGACATCTGACCTCGGTATAAATCTCGGACTCTGTGCGGGATAGCAAAAGGGAGTCAGTGTTTCGCCCTGAGACGTATAACTGTCCTCGTTGAGATAGGACTTCCATTCTTCCTCCGTATCGGAGGAATCATCTTTATTGATGGTATGCACGTATTGAGTCACTGGTTGAAGGAAGCCTCCACTATGGAAGAAGTTTTGAATGGGATGAAGACTTTCATCGTTAGCAACTGTCTGGGTGCAGGTTGCAGAAAAACCAAGACCCTTCTTTGTTTTGTTATCAGTAGGAATGACAAGCTGTCCCTATCCTTTTGCATTGTTATTTTCGATCACTTTGAGAGCATCTTTGTACGAGGAAATCAAAGTTCCCCCTTCGGATTGATTGTCGTTGTGTAGCGAAAGCATTTGGAACTGGGTTCCGATTACCCCCTCCGGTTCTACATAAGTGGATGACGATAAGTTGCTTACGAGCAAGGCCTGCTCTCCACAGACTGTGATGAGTTGGCCGTTCTGGACGAACTTTAGCTTTTGGTGGAGGGTCCAAGTGACCGCCATAACCTGATGTATCCAAGGTCTTCCTAATAAACAACTGTATGTTGCCCATATGTCCATGACCTGGAAAGTGACTTGGAAAGTGTGAGGACCAATAGTTATGGGAAGGTCGACTTCGCCGATAACCGTTTTTTTGGATCCGTCAAATGCTTTGACGACGACCTCGCTGGTTTTCATCGGAGGTCCTTTGAATGATAATTGCATCAAAGTGGACTTCGACATAACATTCAGGGCTGACCCTGTGTCTACCAGTACGCTGGCTAAAGCATCGTCCTAGAAGTTGATTGTAATGTTGAGCGCCATGTTATGACGGCGACCTTCTTCAGGTAATTCCTCATCACTAAATCCCAAGTTATTGCAGGAAGTGATGTTAGAGACAATGTTATCTAACTGTCTAATTGTTACATCCTGTTCCATAAAGGCTTGCTCCAAGACTTTCTGTAGAGCCTCCCTGTGGGCTTCGGAACTGAGTAAAAGTGATAATACCGAGATCTTTGAAGGAGTTTGTAACAGCTGATCAACAATGTTGTATTCACTCCTTTGGATGAGCTTTAGCATCTCATCATCTTTTTTTGAAAGGTCGGGATTACTGGATTGACCGACTGGTGGATCGGGAACTTATGTCTGAGGTTCCTTTTCTTTGCTGGGTTCTCCAACTCCTCTGTTGAAGATTCTACCACTCCGTGTTACTCGACTGATGTCTGCAATATTCACGACGGAGGGTAACAGAATTTCCTTTCCATTCTCAATTGTTGTTGCACCGTATTTGTAAGGGACAACCTTGGTTGATTCATATGGTAGTGGTCCCGATAGATAGATGACTATGGGAGCCTTTTGATTTTTCTGACCATCGTAAGTAATTTCGATCCGTTCCCGGTTGGGAACTCTCGGTTCGTCAAGTAGAGGGTAATGGTACAAACATCCTTAGCCCTCTGATGATTAGAGATTACGACAACGTCCTCGATTTGATCAGCGAAGTAGATGACTGATCCAGAACTTGACCATGGTTGAATCTCTTTGCGGTCCAACTGACTTTGAAGGGCTGCTCGCACGAGGTAGCATCCTTGATTATCCACTGAGAAAACTCCACACCGCTCATAGTTGTGTAGTGGCACCTGGCCACGTCCACTTTGAATACAGTGTAACCTTACTAGGTTTGTTTCCATCGACCGAACATCTTGACTTTGATATCTAGTAGGATTCCCGTTAGTGATGCTAATTTGCTGGGTGTCTTCATCCATATAGATTGGAAGCCACCAGCTGTTCAACAAGTGCTGAAGTATTTCCTGGACAAGGGTACAGCCCTGATCGTCTTCACAACTCGGTTTACATCCCTGATAATCATTTGATACTAGGAACCCGAGCTGGACCTGTTTAGCATGTAACTCCACCAGGCTGGCATTCATCAAGCGAATATCGAAGATTTGAATCATGTTGATTTAATAATGATTCCTATCATGGTAGTCTTGAATCCATCCAAGATCCATCTGACGTTGGAGGGCCTCTTGTACAAAAGAGCATCCCTGTTTGTTTACCGAGCAAGTCAGGCAGGAATTATAATCGTGACGCGGCAGATTATGATACTGGCTTTTCCTTGAGTGCATTGCCTCCAAGTTGACATTCATCGCACGGATATCGTGGTTTTGAATGAAATTGAATTCGTATAAACCATGTTAACTCCGCGAACTCGGTGCTCTTGGATCCATCCGAGATCCATCTGTTCCTGTAGATCTGATTGCACCACAGAACATCCTTGATTGCTTTTAGAGCAGATATCATACTGGTGATAATTATGAGGTGGCACATGGCCATATCCACTCTGTCTACAATGCATCTTGACCAAGTTGGCCCTCAATAAGAGTACATTGTGAATTTGATAGGTGTTGTTAAATTCTCCTTCTATCAAATTGACGGTAGCCTTCTCGTGTTGAGCCAGTGGGTTCGTGAGAACATTCGGATTCGTATCTTTAAAAGATAAGGACCCGCTCCTAACAAGATTTTTCACGTCGGATTTGAAACTGAGACAGCTTTCTATGTTATGCCCTGGTCCTCCTTGATGGTAAGGGCAAGTCTGATCCACCTTAAACCAAAAAGGAGGATTTTCCGATACTGTAAGAGGATACTTAGTCTGGACATTCCCCTTGGCCAGTAGTAACAGAAATAGTTCTGCGTACGATACGGGTATAGGATCAAATCCTGGTGGCCGCGTTGTACGGTTGTTGTTGTATTGAGGACGAGCCTGCTGAAGAGGCTGTTATGTCCTTTGCAGAAATTGCTGCGAATGCGGTTGGCTTTGAGCAACCTGAGGTTGATACGTAGAAACAGGCGCGGGGTTGATAGCAGGAGTTACAGCTGCTACTGGTTGGTACCGTCGCCTTTGCTTTCCGAGGGAGATATTCCCAATATCTTGCTCCTTTTTCTTAGGGAGAGCACTACCGTATTTTTTAGTACCGCTTGTCGACCAAGTGTCTTTGACTAGACGTCCTTCTCGAACGGCTTCCTCGAGACGCACTCCCATACCTACCATTTCGGTGAAGTCGCTGGGCGCAATGGCAACCATTCTGTAGTAGTAAAATGAGCTCAAGGTTTTCAAGAAAATCTTTGTCATCTCTTTTTCCTCAAGAGGTGGACAAATTTGAGTGGCAATTTCACCCCCATCTCTGAGCGTATTCCTTAAAGGTTTCCTTGTCTTTTTTCGACATTGATCTGAGTTGATCTCTGTCTGGTGCCATGTCCAAATTGTATTTATATTGTTGAACGAAGGCAGTGCCAAGATCTCTGAAAGTGCTAATCGTAGCACGGTTTAAACCCATGTACCATTTTAATGTGGCACCGGTTAAACTATCCTGAAAGTAGTGAATCAGTAGATCCTGGGTCTCTGTTTGAGCTGACATTCACCGAGCGTACATCACCAAATGGCTTTGAGGGCAAGAGTTACCCTTGTATTTTTCAAAATCAGGTACTTTGAACTTGTGCGGGACTTTCACATTGGGGACCAAGCAAAGGTCTGCGGCGTCCTTTCCAAATAAATCCTGACCGCGAATGGCTTGCAGTTCCTTCTGCATCTCCAGGAATTGTTCCTGGAACTCATTCATTCTGTCGAACATACTTTCGTTTCCACCAGAAGGTATCTGTGGAATCTTTCCTTCTGGGACAGTGTGTACCACGGGTGGTGGTATAGTCATTATGGTCGAGACTCTCGGTGCCTCCCGAAGTTTGTAACCTTCAGGAGTTGCTGTCATGCCCCTGGCATCTTCGCTTTCCCGAAGTTTGTAACCTTCAGGTCCAGCGGCTCCTGCGGGGTTCCCTGATCCTCAGTGTTCAGCGGAACATATCCTTCAGTGATATAGTTAACAGGCATGCCCCAGGGACGATCTTTCGACATTTGATACCTAGGATCATACTTCTCCACTATGGGCGTTGAGGTGATCTCTGAGATCACAGTTCTTTGTAGCTGTGCTTCTGCCATGGCTTGCATGTCGTTACGAATCTTTCTTATATCCTCTCTCAGAGCATTGATCATCCATCTTTTTCTGACGATTGGCCCGAGTATTGTACGAATGAGACAGTTTGACTCTAGAACCGAGACACAAACATGAGATTCGTAGGTAAGAAGAATACGTGACGTGAGAATGATGAATGCAATGATTATATTAATTGTTTTTTTTTGTTTAATCAAAATAAACTTCGACAATTAGATTGCAAATATCAAACAGTGGGGACACCCCCGTTTTATTGAATTCAAAGGATTGCGGAAATGGAAATACAGTAAATTACAAGGTGCGGAAACAGAAACCTAAGCTAATGGGTCCCAAGTCCTCTCTGAGGAGAACTCGGGTGCTGATTCTGGTACTTTCCTTTTCTTGGACCGGGGCTCTTAGACCGTTGTCGGGTTGTCATTCCTTTGCCAAGTGAAAGGAGCAAGCAAATTCCTTTGGTCATCCTGATTTTCTACAGCATGTTGTTCCAAAATCTCAATTAGAGCATCCTTATCTTTCAACAGTTGTTGTATTTTAGTACACTTCACATTGAGAATGCGGTACTTGTTCTTCCAATACCTCCTCTCCTATTGAACTTTGTTGAGAGTAACCTGAAGTTTTTCCGTTTCAGTCATGAAGTACATGACAGATTCCCTTGGCGGAAGAACTCCGTGACGAGGATAAGGCATCTTTAGCTTGAGAGCTCTAGTTTGTACCAAGTGGAGATAAGGCTCCACCGAGACATAATCCGGTTTTCCTAGAGACTCCCGTCCTTGCTTATGAACATGTTTCCAAGCGTGCACTATTTCCATCTTTAGTGCCCTGTCATTTTCTCCTTCCTTGAAGAAAAGACCCTCCAGATGAGCATTACGCGGGACATGCCTCATCAGGTATCCAAATTGACGACGAACTAAAACTGGATGGTAATTGATTCCTCCCTTAGTTCCTATGAGCGGTACGTTGGGGAAGTTTCCACAACGGTCAATGATCCTGATCCCGTCATAGATTCGATTGTACCAATCGATGTCAGAGTTGGTAAGAGACATGATTTTCTGCGACCAACGTAAGGCACTCTTATGATCCCAAAAAGCAACAGACTTAGGTAAATGGGAGATAACCCATTTATATAGCAGGGGTACACAGCACGTGATCATTCCTCCACTATATAAATTCCTTAAGTGTACAGAATGATACGCATCTGCGGGTAAGGTCGGTACGGGGTTTCCAATCAGGAAAATCTTAAGGGCGTTGATATCGACGAAGTTATCAATGTTGGGAAACAGAAATAACCCGTAGGTGAGCAAAACAAAGATGCTTTCAAAAGCAGTCACATTCCCTATACTAGCAAAGTACAGAGCCTTCTTTACCAGAAACATGGCTGGTAAACCTGGGATTCCTCCCTTGGTGGTCAGGTGCGTCCTGACTTCTGATTCGTCCAAATAAATTGCTTTTGCAATGGTCTGATCCTTTGGAATTTCTTCTAGTCCAGAAAAGGGAGCTTGATCAGTAATGGGTAGATCAATCAGATGAGAATAATCCTCCAGCGTTGGTGCGAGCTGGTAATCTGGGAATGTGAAACAGTGATAGACCGGATCGTAAAATGGAATGAGTGCCTTCAGGATTCCCTCAATTACATGGACCCTTAACAGAGGTAGCAGACCTCCGTACTTGGCTCTGAAAGGGTCAGGGTTAGTGATCATCCTTGCTAATCCTTTCAAATCCCCTAGTTTTGGAACCTTGAAGGTATACTTGTGAGTTTTTCTTCTACCGAAATCCATTAGCGCAATCCTTTTCTCTCTGACATTTGCAATCATTGTCTTAGTTTAATTTGAAAAAGAGAGACTAGAAGAGAAAAAAAAAATTTCTTAATGTTTTTTAAATGAATGCATGAATGCAACACATAAAAACATAGAAAAAACATGGGGTCAAAGGGTCGGTGTCATGAAGTCAAGGCTCTACCCATCCCAAAGGTTTATACTAGTGATTTTTGTACCTGTCTCTCAAAATCATTGATTCTTGTCGAGATAACATCAGCGGGCCGGGAACCGTGCTAGGTGATGTATTTCAAAGAATCTCAGAAGAGGGTAGTATCGCGTGACAACTATTTCTGATAGCTTCCGCACTACTGAAAGAGGTTTTTCCTAGGTGTATACTCAATCTTTCCACATGCGGCATCACACGCATTCCCATTAGCAGAAAAATCAACACAGATATCAATTAGGAAAAGCAGTATATATATTTGTCCTAATGTCCTAGATTTTTTAAGAGCTATGAATCCTATGATCCTAACAGAAAATGGCTCCCCGGAGGAGGCGCCATTCTGTGGCACCTTCCCAACTTAAAGGTTTTGACCTAAGATCCTAGTGAGGGCCGATCCTAGCAATAATTACATTCCCAGATGGAACCGTCATTCGGTGATACCTTGTGAACCCACGGACTCGTCCTAAGAGAAGGTTTCAACCAGAGAGATAAGAGAGACAAGATTCCTTTGTTTGGCCCCACGGTGGGCGCCATTTTTCTGTGGCGGCCACCGCCATGAAAATGACTTGTCCAAGGTTTTCACCTTAAATTGTGAGAAAGAAAGATGAGAAGGCCCCACAGTGGGCGCCATTTTTCTGTAGCGAGCGATTTTGGACGTGGTTCTTAAGCACTGTCGCTCTGGGGTACTACAGGTCGATTCATTTTTTATCCTATTGAAGCTTATGAAGGAAGGGAAATAGATGTCTCCAACTAACCCTGCTTACATACTGAGGTTAAATAGTCAAAACTGTTGGTTTACAGATGCGGTTTTAGTTCGTGGGCCTCTATCTGCTTATTTTGTTCAGAACGAATTACCGGGACTGTTCATGGAGA
Source organism: Lathyrus tuberosus (assembly GCA_022829125.1). Classification (NCBI taxonomy): domain Eukaryota; kingdom Viridiplantae; phylum Streptophyta; class Magnoliopsida; order Fabales; family Fabaceae; genus Lathyrus; species Lathyrus tuberosus. The sequence continues at coordinate 10,890,272 of JALAZF010000003.1, forward strand.
ATTTTTGGGATACTGAGCTAGATTGGCTGGAGGTAGGGGACTTTGGGGTTTTTTTATTAATGTGCTCGCTAAGATTCTTTTTCAATCTTATGCCTACGTATTCCCGGGATAGGGAAATCAGAGCGATTGTAGTTCCTCCTAGTCTATGGGAGGAAATGGTGTTTTGGTGTCTTGTTCAAAGCCCAAGACATGAAGCTAAAGGTGGTTTGTATCTTGTTCAAAGCCCAAGATGTGAAGCTGAAGGGTCTATTTGTATCTTGTTCGAAGCCCAAGATGTGAAGCTAAAAGGGTGTTGACTTTAGAGAGAATTTTTCATCTCTAAAGGGGTCTGTTTGTCACAATTGTTGGGTGACTGATTATAAAGGAGAATTACTTTAACTAGGATATACGAATCCATCAATGCCATAATTTCCTTTATATAGGATTTTCAACCTGAAGGAGAAAACTTTAACTCAGTTTAGAGCAATGCCATCTTTCCTTAGGAATTTCTCATGCTAAAAGAGGGATAGTGGCGTGGATGTAAATAATCCAGAGGCTTGCCGCTTACAGCAATTAAACGAGGAAAAGGAGTTGTTGATGTTTGTATACTGTGAACAAAGCATGATTTGATGCTAAAAGGTTGATTGAATCAAACGGGGATTTCTTTATACAAAGCCTAAGAGGAGGCTATTGACCCAACAAGAGGATGCTTTTGTGTCTCGTACGAAGCCCGAGATAGAGGCTAAAAGGGTTGACTCAGTAAGAGAGTGTTTTTATATATGTCTTGTATGAAGCCCAAGACAGAGGCTAAAGATGATCGGCTCAACAAGAGATTCTTTTTATACTCAACAAGAGAGTGATTTGTATCTCGTACGAAGCCCGAGATGGAGGCTAAAAATGTTCGACTCAACAAGAGAGTCCTTTATACTCAACAAGAGAGTGATTTGTATCTCGTACGAAGCTCGAGATGAAGGCTAAAAATGTTCGACTCAACAAGAGAGTCCTTTATACTTAACAAGAGAGTGATTTGTATCTCGTACGAAGCCCGAGATGGAGGCTAAAAGAGGAGTGACTCAACAAGAGAGTCTTTTATACTCAACAAGAGAGTGTTTTGTATCTCGTACAAAGCCCGAGATGGAGGCTGAAAAGGTTAACTCTGCCGGGGAGAATCATTGTACAAAGCCCAAGAGGAGGCTAGGGTTACTGTTTCAGTTGAGTGACAGGTCCAGTATGTTGGTTAAAAGAGAAAATCAGTTCTTATATGGGTAATGTTGTACTCATGGATTTGATCTGAGGACCGGGATTATTTCCTGTTCTTTAAGGAAACGAGGAATCCGAAGGGTATTGAGACTGCCCAAGTCTACGGTTGTTTTTTCCTATTTTTGAAAGGAAATTGAGAATGTCTTCGAGACTCAAGGAGATTAGACTGTCCAAGTCTAGAGTTTTATCTTTTGTACTATGCTTAAGAGAGATTAAGAGACAGTACGTTCGCGGTTGAAAGATCTAGACTCTTCGAAAGACTGTTCTATTAAGATGACTAATTTCTGTTCCTATACCTTTAAGAGGTCATCGGGACAATTTGTACGAAGCCCAAGAGGAGGCGAGAAAAACTTTTAAGAAGCCGAAGGGACAATTTGTACGAAGCCCAAGAGGAGGCTATCTTCCCGGAGGAAGAATCATTATACGAAGCCTAAGAGGAGACTGTGAAAACTTCTAAGAAGCCGACGGGTCCTTGTACAATGCCCAAGAGGAGGCGGGGATGCTTTTAAGAAGCCTGTGGGTCCTTGCACTAAGCCCAAGAGGAGGCTTGATGAACAGTTCCAGAAGGGGTTTCACTTGGAACATTGGCCTTCTGTATATGAACTGTTCAAGGGGGGAGATTTCTTAGATCTAGTTATCTAAAATTGTTGTAAAAGAAAATTCTCATGGTTTAGGTTATGTTGAAATATACGGGAGAACGTCGGATGTAAGGAGACGAGGTTTTGTCTAGTTCTAGATGTAGTTGCCGGGGAAACTCTAAATATCTATACTAGTATTACACAGTCGATATGAGTTTATGAAAGAAGACTTACAGTGAAATAGCCCCACAATACAGTTATATACATATGAAAGCGGTAAATGAAAGCGGGTAAACACTTACTCGGTTGTAGAGCTTCCATGTTGTTTGGTTAGTTGTTCAACAAAGTAATTGAAAATAACAGTATGTTACAAAATCAAAGCAGAAAGTTATTTTGAAAGGAAAATTGGGGCTTACAGCTCAAGGAGAGGCCCAGGGTTTTATCAGTGATCGCACTGCCGTTTTGTACAGGGACTTATACAAGTGACTGAGGCCCAAGAAAGATTTTCTGTACAAGGGGATGGGTCTTACTCTCTCTCAAGAGGCCCAAAATGATTGAAAGTGAACAAAGATGGGTCTTATAGCTCAAGGAGAAGCCCAATGGTTTATTTTGAAAAGGGCGACGATCGCGCCGAGGTCTTGAAAACACCGTGGGTCTTATACAATGACTGAGGCCCAAAAGTTTTTGGTTTCAAAAGGGGATTGGGTCTTACACTCTATTAGAGGCCCAAAATGATTTTGAATGGCTCTTATAGCTCGAGGAGAGGCCCAGATGGTTTGTTTTAAACGGGCGATGATCGCGCCGAACTTTTGAAATACAACGGGACTTATACAACATTTGAGGCCCAAAATAGGTTTTTATTTACAAAGGATTGGGTCTTACACTCTATTAGAGGCCTAAATATGTTTTTAAAAGGTTTGATGAGGGTTGAATTAATCAAAACCCTAATTTGTTTCCAAAATGTATTTTAATTGAATAAAAATTCAATTAAAATGATCAAAATTGTTAAACATGTGGAAAACAAATTGTGATCTTGGATTAATGTTTAAAAATTCAAATTTTGACCTACAAAATGATTAGAAGTCATTAAAATTTGTAAAATCAAGAAGGAAAAAATATTTTAAATGTCAAAAACAATTAAAATATTAATTCTTTGCAAAAATATCAATTATATGAAATAAATAATATTTTTGGGATTTTTTGGTAAAATAAAATATTTTAACATTTTTGTGAATTATTAAAAAAAGAATCAACTCAAAATCATTAAAACTCATAGAGAAATTAATTTTTGAATCAATTAAATAAAATCACAAAAATCGAATATTCAAATATTTGAAAAAGGGCGCCAAGAACATGGCAAGAACACGCGCCCTTCCTCTGTTTCTGTAGATTTGCGTTTTCTATCCAATCTCACTGAATACTTGATTATATCATGCAATCTACATATCAATCTACTCGTTTCAACCTCCCGATCATGTCTATGGTCTTTAATTTCATTTATTTTAAACATGGAATAAGAAATCAAAGAGAAACCTCAAGAACCCTAAAATTTGCATGAAGGTTCAGAAATTCCATACATGATTCAAACAATACAATTGATTGAGGGAAAACACTCCATGCATGATTATGAACATATGGCCAAATTATTGTGCAGCAAAAATTGCATGGATCATAGAGTTAGAAGAGCTCATGCTTACCACTTGCAGCTGGTGATCGTGTTTTGTGTTAGAGGTGTTACAGCTTGGTTCCATGGTTATGCATAGCTTCCCTAGGTGCTATGGAGTGTGTCTGGATGCTTGGAGTGGATTGATTTGAGCTGGAACTTGATTTGCACCTCAACTGCAAATCTGTCAAAGGCTTGAGCAGTTGGCTGGTGATTTTGAGATTTTGGTGTTCCAGATGTTATGTGAGTGTTTGGATCACTTCTATATGATTTTTATGAGGTGTGTGTGTGATTGGTTTGATTGGAATTGCTCTCAAACTCAAAACCCGATTGTGACTTGCCTTAGAAGGCAATTTTGGAGTGAATGGAGAGATTTTGAGGAAAGCATCTGTTTGATGGCTTTGGTGTACTAAAGCTTATCACAACTGAGCTCTATTTATAGTATAGCATGTTTATTTTGCAAGGAATAGTGAATGACAACTGATGCATAGGTTTGGCCAATGTTGAGCAATGAGAATCCAAGTCTCCTCTAGCCATTGACTAGAGGTTAGGGCACAAGCTGCTGGTTCCCTTGGTCTTGGATAAGTCTGGACTGAATTCAGTTGGCAATGGCTCAGTCCATGCCACCTTGGTGTATGCATTGAATGCTCCAATCCAAAATTAGAGTCTTGATTTTTACTTTTCTTGATTTTGATCATTCCATAACTTGAAATCCATGGGGAATTGGAATGAGGTGTAGTTGAAGCTTTTGTAGAGGGTAATGAGAGCTACAAATCCAGACTTGGATGGGAAAAAATGGCCTTGTGGTTTAGGAGTTATGATCCTCCAAAGTTGGTACCCTAGCCACTTTGTTCCATAACTTAGAAAATTTTCTAAGTTTTTTATGGTTACCCCTTTTACAAGTTATCCCACTTTTCTTGATTTTTCTTGATGAATAATGATTCCAATCACACATTAACATCATTTTAGGGTTAACAAACCATAATTGTGAAAAATCTCAAAAAGTCAAAGTTTGACTTTTGTGCACAGTTGACTTTTTATCAGATGAATTCCAAACTGTGCGATCCTCTATGAAATCAAGTCCTTGACCTAAATCAAACTTGATGGTTTGATTTCATAGGTGTTATAGGGTGTATTGGATCATGTCCTAGGGTTTGGGAGCATGTCCTGGTCAAAAGTCAAAGCTACAGTTGACTTTTTTTATCAAAACCCTAATTGTGGTTCAGATGAAACTGAAACTTGTGAATCAAGCTTCTTGGATCAATCCATTGTTGCAAATGTATCAATGTGATGTATTTGAGACCCTCAAATCCCCTCTTGAGGTCTTGGCTCATGTTTTTATCCCAAAAGTCAACTTAGGGGTGAATTAGGTCAAGAAACCGTAATTCCTGATTTTTTATGAATGCATCCCCTAAAGCCAAATTGACTTGATGATTAGGTTCATGATGTCCCTTAGAGAATCATAGTTTATGCTTTGAAGCATTGGCTCATGCCCAGAGGAAAATTTCCATCTGGAGGCCCTGGTTGACCAAAACCCTAATTTGGTGACACTGTCGATCGTGAGGCTTGATCCACTCAGAATGCTGCAACCTTGTGCTTGATTCTTGAAGTGGGAGTCCTCTTGTTCCATTGTGGATGTTTGAGAGGCTAGATAAGTTGAAGATCATGTCATTCCTTGATTGATCCTTTGTCTAAGAGCTCTGAGAGGGCTTGAAACCCTAAGTCTGATTGTAGTGGATGCTCACCCATCTTTGGGGAGACTAATGGTTCATCCATATTGTGATGATGATTTGCACAATGATGGGAAATATTGGTGGTCAAAATTTGGGGTATGACAGTTTCAGCTTGATTATGGCTTGTGGATGATGCGTTTGCTATTGCCCATTTGATTTCACATCATGTTTTCATCTCATTTGATCATTATGGATTTATTTTTATGAGGCATTTCATTAGCGTTTGATTGTTGCTACTTGTTTTTTAGTCGTGAATTGAATGTGCAAATTCCGGTTGCATTTCCTTGTTATTTCTAACGTGTTTGTTAAGCTTGTGCAAGGATTTGCAAGAAAGTTTTGATAGTGCTTATCCGCTTGGTATTCCACTTTATTTGTGTGATACCGCTTCACTTCTGATGCGACTTATCTTGTCTCTCACTTTGTTAGATGTATATACTTGCTTACGTATTGTCTGGATTGTGTTTCTTGCAGGTGTACTGTTTGATTGTGTGGTTGTGTCTGATACACATCACATGTCAGTTGTGATTTATTTTCACACCGACCATGCTTTGACGCTTATGTCGGATATGTGATTTCTGACTTGCTTTGTTCGTTGATGCTAGCTTGCTCAAAGTATTCCGGATTTTTTACTTTGTTTGCCTTTGCTACGGATTGTTATCTGTTTGGTATAACTTCTTTTCCCTTTTATCTCATTCCGCACTTTACTGCTTTCGATGCCATGAGAAGTAGGATTGGGAGTCTGAGCCACTTGGCCGACAAGTCTGGAAGTCCTCATAGGAGGCCATGTTTGTGATTGTTTACTTTTGTGGCAAAGACCTCAAAAGAGGCGTCCCATCCCCGATCCCCCTGATAAGTCCTTTGAGTAGGCAAGCGAAAAGGGACCTGTAATTAGTCCCCGCACATTCTGTTGAGTCGTTCTTAGCTCGCGTTACACGTTGATGCTTTGAACATGTGCCCCGACTCTTGTTATCGAGTTGTCAAGTGGAAGAAGACTTTAGCAATCAGACCCCCACACTTTGTTTAGCTCGCGTCGATCGACGCTGATGCTTTGTGCTCGTACGCATAATTTGTGAGAAAGCCTTTAAGTTTTTGTATGATTGCAAATTGTGTGATATGCATGATATAAGATCTGTATGCATGATTAGTTTGTACATACATATGATTTCATACCTACTATGATTTAAAAGACAATGCAAATTGATTCATATCATCATTGTAATCATAAAAACGTTTTTCCCTATGTATGCATCGATTCATACGTGGCTTGTATCGACACATACCTTTGATAAACTCACAAAAAAACCGTTTTGCTTCAGTATGTATCGATTCATACGACACTTGTATCGATACATGATCCTTTGTAACTAGGGTATGTATCGACGCATACGCATCATGTATCGATGCATGATTTACTTCACATTATGAAATAATTTTGCTTCAGTATGTATCGATTCATACGATACTTGTATCGACACATGTTCCTTTGTGATTGAGCTATGTATCGACGCATGTGCATCATGTATCGATGCATGATTTATTTTACATACTGAAAATTAACAGGTACAGTATGCATCGATGCATACAACCATGTGTCGACTCATGCATGTGTTATACTCACTATGTATCGACGCATACGACTCTTGTATCGATACATAGAGCTGTTTGTTGCTTTTAACCGTTTCTGTTTTCATATATAAGTGTTATGACAGTTCAGTTTGCAAGTGGAATTCTGGTTAGAGTGAAAAAGTGCAATCAAAGCAAAAGACAAGTTTGGTGTGCATGATTTTTCAAGAGCAGTGTTAGAAACCTGAAAGAGACTTTGTCTTCATCATCTTCTCAATCTCGTTAATTCAAGAACATCAACACATAATCATTTTTGTTCTTCGGATTAAGGGATCTTTGAGATAACGTTCAGTGGTACGATCATTGATCTAGCTGAGTTGAAGATACAAAGGGGGTTTCGAGGAAAAACCATTTGGTTTGTCCTTCAAGAACGGGTGTGTTCTTGAGGGTTTGTTAGTCACGATTGCAGAACAGATTCAGCCGCAGCGTAGGGTTTGGAAATCTGGAGATTTCACAAACAGGTCGTGGAACCGGTGAATTGTCTGTATTTCTTGCAGGAAAATTCTTGATCAAGCTCAGATCAAGTGAAGGTTCATACAATAGGAAGATCTTGGGGTTTAGATTTCTGGATTTGTATTGTAACCTTGTAAAGAACGAATTCAGCATTATTGATATAACAGGTCTCAATTTCATTTTGAAATTGAGAGGGAGACGTACCCACACGCGAGGACGGAAGTGGGGAACTTCCTTACCAAATCTCTGCGTATCGTATTCTATCTTTATCTCTTTACGCTTTCAACAATTTTGTGATTCGTTTGGTGTGTTGCGTATTAAAGTTTCAAGATACAATAGTGGTACGAAAATCTTTGTCAAAATCACCATTATTGTTAATCGTTGAATGCATACACGCCAAGTGTTTGACAAAATTGTTTGCTGTGTTTTTGTTCATTGGAAACAGTCTTTGTATGATAAGTGCATTTGAGTCGATTCATATCTGGTGTTAATATATCTTTGTCATCCTAATAAATCCAGCATAAACTCGTGTGTCCGGTTTTCTAGTAGCTGGTTCAGAATAGACGGAAGTCGATTCGGGATCATAATTTTTCCGCTAACTTGAAAGACTCTGATAAAAAATTTTTTAAATCCTTGAGGTTCAAGGAGGTGATCTATTCACCCCCCCTCTCGATCACTAGCCACACCGTCTAACAAGTGGTATCAGAGCGCCGGTTCGCTGGTGCTTTGTGGCTGCTTGTAACGATATGGATTCTGAACCAAAGGGGGCGTATAATAGAGCGCCTGTTTTCAACGGTGAAAATTATGGCTACTGGAAAGACTGCATGCTAGTTCATATAAATTCTGTGGATAGGAATGTGTGGGCTGCCATTCAAAATGGTCCTTTTCAAATTACTATGAGAAATGAGGCTGGCGCCATAGTTTCTAAACCAGAAGATGATTACGATGAGAAAGATGAGAAAAAGTGGTCGAGTGATTGGAGAGCTCGAAATATGCTAATTTCAGCACTTAGTGCTGATGAGTATTATCGGGTATCCCATTGCTCGACAGCTAAAGAAATGTGGGATGCTTTAGAAATTGCCCATGAGGGTACTACTGAAGTAAAACAGTCCCGTATTAACACACTTAATCAAGAGTTCGAGCTCTTTCGCATGAAACAAGGAGAATCTATCTCTGACATGCAAAAGAGATTCGTTCATCTCATAAATCGGTTGAATGCACTTGGAAAACCTGTTTCCAATGAAATAGCCACTAATAAAATTCTGAGGTGTCTTAGCAGGGAATGGCAACCTAAAGTAACAGCTATTAAGGAAGCCAACGACCTCACGACGCTTACTATTACAACTTTATTCGGCAAGCTGGAAGAACATCAGCAAGAACTGGAAAGTCTCGAAATATTTGAGAAAAAGAGTAAAAAGGAAAAGAATAAAGACAAAGAGAGTGAGAAGAAGCCAATAGCTCTTGTGGCCTCTAACTCAAAGTCCTCACAAAAAGAGCAAAGCGACAATGATTCAAGTAGTGACGAAGATTCGGGTGATGAAGAAATGGGACTTTTTGTTAAGAGATATAATAGATTCATTCGAAAGAATGGAATCCAGCATTCCGACAAAAATCTCATTAAGTTTCGAAGACAATCTGTAGAGTCAAAACAGGAAGAGAATAAGAAGCATAGAGTAAAAGGATCGTGTTTTAATTGTGGTAAATCTGGACATTATAAAACAGAATGCCCTATGAAGAAAAAGGACAAAGGAAAAGCTCAACCAAGAAGGTCAAATAAACAAAGAAGAGCTTACATAGCATGGGAAAGCGATAGTGACTCATCAAGCTCACAAAGTTCAAATGATAGTGATGAGACAGCAAATCTGTGTCTTATGGCTCACACCAAAAATCAGTCCTACCACAAGAAAAAAATCAACGATAAGAAAGTAAGACAAGCCTACTATAGTAATGTCTCCTCTATGTCTTTTTCTGAACTGAAAATCGCTTTTGAAAAACTGCATAACGAAGCTGTAGATGCTTTCAAAAGATTATCTTCCGATAAACAAATTTTTTCATTCTTGGAAGGTAAAGTATACAAAGCTGAAAAAGATTTAGAAAGCTTGAAAGCTAGTATTGCAGAAAATTCAAAAGATATTAATGTTAACGGATGTAGTAAAGTTAGGTATTGTGAAGCTTGTCATATTTGGCAACAAGAGGTTAAAACTCTTAAAGTCAAATTGGAAAAAGCTTTACAACCCAAGGTGACTTACGCCGTTGATTCTAGGTTGTTTAAGAAGTCTTTAAATCCACCATATGCAAAATACTCCTTTATTCCAAAGGGTTTAATGATCAAAAATAAACAAATACATCATCGTGGCTTATGTCACTACTGTTGTCATACTGGTCATACCATTGAAAAATGCAAGTTTAGGAGATTTCTTGTTCCTAAAGGCATTTATCAATGGAGACCTAAAGGCAACCATGTTACAACTTACCCACATGGACCCAATGAAAATTGGGTACCTGTTTCTCTCTTTTGATATTGTAGGATGAGTGTCTTGCATCCGTAGATAGAAGATGGTTTCTAGACAGCGGGTGCTCAAGGCACATGACGGGTGACATATCGCTTTTTATAGACTTCAAAGCAAAGAAGAAGGGATATGTTACTTATGGAGACAATAACAAAGGAGCTATACTTGGCAAAGGTAGTGTAGGTAATCCCTCTACCACTACTATTTCTGATGTCCATCTAGTTGAGGGGCTTAAACACAATTTGTTAAGTATTAGTCAATTGTGCGACAAGGGTTACAAGGTTTCTTTCACAAAAACTTGCTGCACAATTGAACATACTGAACAGAATATTGTGTTTAAGGGTGTAAGAGTAAACAATATCTATATGCTTGATCTTTTTGATGTACCTTTAACAAGCTCTAAGTGTCTAGTTGCCTTGAATGATGATTCTTGGCTTTGGCACAGACGCTTAGCGCATGTTAATTTCGATTTGCTTAATAAGGTTGTATCTAAGGATCTAGTAGTCGGTCTTCCAAAGATAAAATTTTCAAAAGACCATCTATGTGACGCGTGTCAAATGGGAAAGCAAACAAGGGTATCTTTTAAATCCAAAAATGTAATTTCAACTTCACGACCCCTTGAGCTTCTCCATATGGATCTCTTTGGACCTTCTAGGACAAAGAGTCTAGGCGGAAACTATTATGGTTTAGTAATCGTTGATGACTATTCTAGATTTACTTGGACTATATTCCTTCATAGCAAAGATGAAACGTTTTCCGCTTTTAAGAGTTTTACAAAACTGTCCCAAAACAAAATGAATTCTAAAATAGTTACAATTCAAAGCGATCATGGAGGAGAATTTCAAAACTATCTCTTTGATAAGTACTGTGATAAGTATGGTATTGAGCATAACTTTTCAGCCCCTCGAACTCCACAACAGAATGGCGTTATGGAGCGCAAAAATCGCGTTTTAGAAGAGCTGGCAAGAACAATGCTAAATGAGGGTGGATTGCCAAAATATTTTTGGGCTGATGCAGTTAGCACAGCCTGTTATGTTCTAAACAGGATTCTAATTCGCCCTATTTTAAATAAAACCCCTTATGAGCTTTTAAAAGGAAGAAAGCCAAACTTATCACATCTTCACGTATTCGGTTGTAAGTGTTTTGTTTTGAATAATGGTAAGGAAAAACTTGGGAAGTTTGATGCAAAAGCGGATGAAGGTATTTTTCTTGGTTATTCACAATCAAGTAAAGCATATAGAGTGTATAATAAGTGTTTACTTTCCGTTGAAGAATCTGTTCATGTCTCTTTTGATGAGTCTTATCCGAAAAATGTCGGAAAAGGTATTTCTTTTAATGACTCAGGTATATCTACAGAAGACATACTCAAAGAAGTTGTTTCGGAAACTGATCAGTCCAAAACAGAAGACAATGAGGAGGAGGAAGATACCAGTCATGTCAAAGATAAGGAAGAAGGACAAACTGAAGTGAATGTCCTTCCACCAACTTGGAGATCTTCAAAAGATCATCCTATTGACAACATCTTGGGAGACATTTCAAAGGGAGTCATGACTCGTTCTAGGATAAGTAATTTCTGCTCTCACTTCGCTTTTGTTTCACAAGTAGAACCTAAAAATGCCAAAGAGGCCTTGATTGATGAATTTTGGCTAATGGCCATGCAAGAAGAGCTTAATCAATTTAAAAGAAATGACGTTTGGGAACTTGTTCCTCGTCCGCGAGATCATCATATCATAGGTACTAAATGGATTTTTAGAAATAAGCTTGATGAAAACGGAGTGATAACTAGGAATAAGGCACGTTTAGTGGCACAAGGGTATAACCAAGAGGAGGGCTTAGACTATGAGGAAACTTATGCTCCAGTTGCTCGCCTCGAAGTTATACGTCTCTTGCTTGCTTATGCGTGTTCTAGAGATTTTAAGCTTTACCAAATGGACGTAAAGAGTGCGTTTCTAAATGGTGTCCTAAATGAAGAGGTATACGTCTCACAACCTCCTGGTTTTGAGAATGCTGAATATCCAGATTATGTTTACAAATTAAAACGAGCTTTGTACGGTCTTAAGCAAGCCCCTCGGGTTTGGTATGAAAGACTTAGCAAATTTCTACTTGATCATGGATATTCAAGAGGTAAAGTGGATACCACCCTCTTCATTAAACACAAGGGAAAACACATTCTTTTAGTTCAAGTTTATGTAGACGATATAATTTTTGGTTCAACTAACATACACTTGGTCGGAGAGTTTTCAAAAGTTATGCAGGGTGAATTTGAAATGAGTCTTATGGGGGAGCTTAATTTCTTCCTCGGTCTCCAAATAAAGCAGCTTGATGAGGGCACAGCTGTGAGTCAAACAAAATACTGCAGAGAGCTGCTCAAGCGCTTTGGAATGAACGACTCAAAATCAATAGACACACCTATGCCTACCAACGGAAATCTAGATAAAGATGAACACGGTAAGAGTGTAGATGTCAAACAGTATAGAGGTATGATTGGGTCTCTCTTGTATCTTACTGCGTCTAGACCTGACATCATGTTTAGTGTCTGCATGTGTGCACGATATCAATCGAATCCTAAAGAGTCACACTTGAAAGCTGTCAAGCGCATATTTAGATATCTTCATGGAACATCTAAGTATGGGCTCTGGTATTCAAAAGGAAGCGATTGTAGCTTAGTAGGTTACTCCGATTCTGATTTTGCTGGCTGCAAATCAGATAGGAAAAGTACTAGTGGTACATGTCACTTATTTTCAAACTCTTTGGTCAGTTGGCATAGCAAGAAACAGGTGTCTGTCGCATTGTCAACTGCTGAGGCTGAGTACGTTGCAGCCGGTAGCTGTTGCGCTCAGATCTTGTGGCTGAAGCAACAACTACAAGATTTCGATATTCAACTCAAACGCATTCCAATAAAGTGTGACAACACCAGTGCTATAAATCTTACTAAGAATCCTGTTTTACACTCACGCACTAAACACATAGAGATTAGGCATCACTTTCTTCGCGATCATGTTGAAAAAGAGGACGTTGTATTTGAGCATGTTGATACTAAAAACCAACTTGCTGACATTTTTACTAAACCATTAGCAACGGAACCGTTCTTCAACATTCGTCGTGAATTAGGGATTTTAGATCTCTCCTCATCGATGTATTAAGCATGTTGGTCCTTATTTATATATATCTCACTTTGGCTGTTAAGCTTTGTTTTTAGACATCACTCAGACTCCATAAGGTTTCATCAACAGAGGTAATATCATTCCTTTCTAAAATCTCTTTGGAACTTTGTGATTAGTGTATGGTAGAACAAATTCGTTAAGATCGTTTATATGTATTTCATTGCATATGTTGTTTGAACATTAACGTTTGATTCATGAATTGTACTTGAGCATCATTATCATGACATCATCTATACTGCATTGACTCAAGAGCTGTTCACAGGTTTCTAACTCAACAGGTAGTCACAAATCAGTTAAAACATGTTTTAGCATCAAGTATGTATCGATACAACAAGAACATGTGTCGACACATTAGAGTTTCCGATCGATACATTCGTGATATGTGTCGATTCATGTCTTTTCATTTTCAATTTTTTTAAAAACTTGTTTCAGTATGTGTCGATGCATCCGTGCTTTGTGTCGACACATAGGACACTTTCAAAAACAAAAATTTCGCGATATGAATCGATCCATACCCTTTGTATCGATACATACTGTTTCTTTTACAATAAATGCATGTTCAAATCAGTTGTGGATCGACACATCAGCTAATTTTAAAGGGATAATTCACTCTAACCTCTCTTCTCCTCTCATACCCACACGGCTAACCCTAACCTTCTCAAACACCTTCATCTCCAAAACCCTAATTCACATCTTAACCCCTCTACAATTCATCACCATGCCTCCCAGAATTATACCGGCTAGACAAAGAGGAAAAGGAAAGGAACCCATTGGGACGTCTGGTCAGTCTCCACAACCTCCAGAAATCCCTCCCAGTGCTCTCACTCTTCTTCATCCTGCCATCGCTGAGGAGTTTGAGACCTCTTTCAAGACAAGGTTAGTTATGAAACCTCATGTCTTTGATAAAACTGATGCATCTGCCCTCCATCTCAACGATGTCGTTGATTTATTGAAGGCACAAACCCTTGGTACATTTTTGGCCATAAATGATGCCTATCATGAGGATTTTATTCGTATATTTTATGCTGGTCTGCAAACTGGTAGAGGCTATATGTTCAGATGCTCAATTGGCACCAAAACTTACACTTTTGAAGCCACTGATTGAGAGAAAGTGTTTCAAATTCCGCTTGGGGTGCCTGGACTGAAAAAATGGCATGACCAAAGTTATGATACGGAGTTTAAAATAAGGGACTATGTTGCATCTATTTCCAAATTGGATAGACCTCTCGGAGAGGATGAACCCATCACTTCTGGTATGATTACAAGCATACCTAGAATACTTCACTGGATTGTCTCGCACATCTTGCGTCCAAAGTCTGGTGGTCATTCTAGGTTGGATCGATCAGACATTCATCTTGTGTACCTTCTTCACAAAAAGGTTCCACTTAATTGGCCAAACTACTTTGTGAAACGCATGTTTCTTATGCGTAACAGTATGAAGAATATCACACTTGGATATGCTGCCCAAATTATGCGAATCATCAAATACTGGAATGTAACCATCCCTTTAGTACCCCTTACATCTTCCTCTTCCGCCCAAGAGTTCATCACTGCTACTTTATCTCATATGGGATACCGGTGGGACAAGGAGCGTCAATGTTTTTATTTTCTGGACAGAGGATCCAAAACAAGGGTGTACAATTTTGATGTGCCATCTGAACAAGTGTTTGTGCCTGAAGACCAACTGGATGAAGAAATGCATGAGGCCAATGACGAGAATCAGCCTGAAGCAGATGTTAATGCTGGCTGGGGTGATTAGGTGCCACAAAGGTGGTCTCCAACAAATTATGAACCAGGTCCACGTGTTCCTCCGTTCTCTGGCGCTGCCTCCTCTTCAACTGCCCCTGAGTACTTGACTCAAATGTTTCAGCAAATGGAGCTTGCAAATCAAGCCCGTCATGAACAGGCGCTTGCTTGGCATGTGCAGCAAAATGAGTGGCATAAGGAGCATCGTGAGTGGCATGATGAACCCACAAGGATGTATCATAATCAGCATGCTTGGCACACGGAATTGGTTAAATGGCATCAAGTCTTTTACAATGAAATGTCTGGTTTTATGGACGATTGTCGTGCACATCCTGGTATCATGGACAGATTCAGAAGTGTTGAAGTTCAGAACCGGTTCCGGCGATACAATTTCATGGGCCATAATCCTGATGAGATGCCTCCTCCGCCGCCTCCACCAAGCTTCAAAGATCCTGATAGAGAGGATGAGGAGTCATGTGGAGGCCATAACCCTTTTTAGGCTAGCATCATGTCATTTCATTACATTTCATTTCATCATCATGTTGTTTCAGTTTCCTTGCTACATTGTTCAAACTTCATTTGTTTTGGTTCTGCTTATGTAAACTCCAAGTACTTTCTTAAAATTTTAATGCTTATTTCTTTTAGTTCTGTTTACTTGTGTTAGTCTTTCCCTGTCTTATCATTCTCTGTGAATGATTCTGTTATGTTAAGCTTCATTCTTGGTGATTGTGAGCTTCTATATCAATATTGCTGTCTATTGTTACATCAATTTCACCAGACTGTCTAGCTCTTCTTTTTGATGTTGACAAAGGGGGAGAAGAAAGACAACAAGATCAACAAGATGTTGACAGCCATGCACAAACTCAGGGGGAGTGCTCTATCACATCTTGCAAATTTGCCATCATAAAAAAGGGGGAGTTTGTGAGCAAGCCTTTAAGTTTTTGTATGATTGCAAATTGTGTGATATGCATGATATAAGATCTGTATGCATGATTAGTTTGTACATACATATGATTTCATACCTACTATGATTTAAAAGACAATGCAAATTGATTCATATCATCATTGTAATCATAAAAACGTTTTTCCCTATGTATGCATCGATTCATACGTGGCTTGTATCGACACATACCTTTGATAAACTCACAAAAAAAAACCGTTTTGCTTCAGTATGTATCGATTCATACGACACTTGTATCGATACATGATCCTTTGTAACTAGGGTATGTATCGACGCATACGCATCATGTATCGATGCATGATTTACTTCACATTCTGAAATAATTTTGCTTCAGTATGTATCGATTCATACGATACTTGTATCGACACATGTTCCTTTGTGATTGAGCTATGTATCGACGCATGTGCATCATGTATCGATGCATGATTTATTTTACATACTGAAAATTAACAGGTACAGTATGCATCGATGCATACAACCATGTGTCGACTCATGCATGTGTTATACTCACTATGTATCGACGCATACGACTCTTGTATCGATACATAGAGCTGTTTGTTGCTTTTAACCGTTTCTGTTTTCATATATAAGTGTTATGACAGTTCAGTTTGCAAGTGGAATTCTGGTTAGAGTGAAAAAGTGCAATCAAAGCAAAAGACAAGTTTGGTGTGCATGATTTTTCAAGAGCAGTGTTAGAAACCTGAAAGAGACTTTGTCTTCATCATCTTCTCAATCTCGTTAATTCAAGAACATCAACACATAATCATTTTTGTTCTTCGGATTAAGGGATCTTTGAGATAACGTTCAGTGGTACGATCATTGATCTAGCTGAGTTGAAGATACAAAGGGGGTTTCGAGGAAAAACCATTTGGTTTGTCCTTCAAGAACGGGTGTGTTCTTGAGGGTTTGTTAGTCACGATTGCAGAACAGATTCAGCCGCAGCGTAGGGTTTGGAAATCTGGAGATTTCGCAAACAGGTCGTGGAACCGGTGAATTGTCTGTATTTCTTGTAGGAAAATTCTTGATCAAGCTCAGATCAAGTGAAGGTTCATACAATAGGAAGATCTTGGGGTTTAGATTTCTGGATTTGTATTGTAACCTTGTAAAGAACGAATTCAGCATTATTGATATAACAGGTCTCAATTTCATTTTGAAATTGAGAGGGAGACATACCCACACGCGAGGACGGAAGTGGGGAACTTCCTTACCAAATCTCTGCGTATCGTATTCTATCTTTATCTCTTTACGCTTTCAACAATTTTGTGATTCGTTTGGTGTGTTGCGTATTAAAGTTTCAAGATACAATAGTGGTACGAAAATCTTTGTCAAAATCACCATTATTGTTAATCGTTGAATGCATACACGCCAAGTGTTTGACAAAATTGTTTGCTGTGTTTTTGTTCATTGGAAACAGTCTTTGTATGATAAGTGCATTTGAGTCGATTCATATCTGGTGTTAATATATCTTTGTCATCCTAATAAATCCAGCATAAACTCGTGTGTCCGGTTTTCTAGTAGCTGGTTCAGAATAGACGGAAGTCGATTCGGGATCATAATTTTTCCGCTAACTTGAAAGACTCTGATAAATTTTTTTAAATCCTTGAGGTTCAAGGAGGTGATCTATTCACCCCCCCTCTCGATCACTAGCCACACCGTCTAACATAATTTACTTTCTCCCCGCACCTTCTGTCCTACCCGATGACATGATATCGTGGTTAGGCTCCCTTGTTTCCTACAGCTTACAAGATTCGATGGCATGATATCGTCGCTTTGCCTCCTCATTCTGCCTGATGAATTGATATCGTGGCTAGGCGTCCCTGTGCCACTGTGATGACATAAATCCACAGTCGGATGTGTGCTACTCGAGCGAAGTGGATACTCCTCGAGCTTGTTTGTTTTTGTTATGTTGTGCTTGTCTGTCGAACTACGATTGCTCTGTCTTCCTCTCTCCCGTCCGATTGAGGATACGTAGGAACGAGATGCGATATCTCAGCGAGAACACTTCCACCTTTTTGACCCATCCCACGAACTACGTCTTCTCTGATTCCTCTTTCCCATCCGATTGAGGATACGTAGGCACGAGATGCAATATCTCGGCGAGCAACCTTCCCCCCATTCATCCGTAGTCCTCCGAACTACGTTGACTCTGAATTTCCCATTGCACGAGGGAATACATAGGCCTAGGGCGGCGATGTCTTATCGAGTCTCTTTTTTCCCTTTTAGTTTTCTGTTTCTGTTGAGCAGTAGGCTTTAGATAACTCACCCTTAGATTTAGACAACAATTGTGGATCCCATCGAGTACGATGGACGCGTGAGGGTGCTAATACCTTCCCCTCGCGTAACCGACTCCCTTACCCGTTTCTCTTGGTCGCGATGACCATGCTTTTCCTTCCCTCAGGTTTACGCAGTGTTTCCTTTCCCTCTCTTGGGATAAATACACATTGTCGGCGACTCTGTTTCCGCGCCACTTTCGCGTTTGTACTTGGATGAAAATTCCGGGAGCGACACCTACTCCCGTAAATAAAACAGGGAAATCAGAGTAATCGTAGTTCCTCTTATTCTATGGGAGGAAAAAGATGTTTGGTGTCTTGTTCAAAGCCCAATATTAAAGCTAGAGGTTATTTATGTCTTGTTCAAAGCCCATGATTGAAGCTAATAGGTTTGACTGAGAGAATTTGTCATCTCTAAAGGGAGATATCTCACCTGTTCATCACACTTTATTGAAGGATTGGTTAAAAAGGAGAATTACTTTAACTGGAATGTATGGAATCCAGCAATGCCATAATTTCCTTTATAAGAGAGATGTCCTGAAGGAAGAAACTTTAACTCAGTATAGAGCAATGCCATTTTTCCTTAGGAATCTTCCATGCTAAGAGAGGCACATTGGCTTGGATGTAAATAATCCAGAGGCTTGCCACTTACAACAATTTGATGAAAGGGGAAGTTTACCAGGATAACAGAGGGACCACAACTTAGATTTTTTGAATCAACAAGTGTGCCACTTACATCAGTTATCTGGAATTAGATTTTTTTGATTGTCTGTTTTGATGTGTGATGTACAGAGAAATGCCTTCCTACAAAGAGAACTCTTGATTTTCTCTGAGGGGATGTTGATTTTGTGTGCCTTGACCAAAGCCCAAGGTTGAAGCTAAAAGGTTGACTCTACTAGGGGAGTTTTATATCTGTCTTGTACAAAGCCCAAGATTGAGGCTGAAAAAGAATTGACTATTCCGGGAAAAGTTTTGTCTGTCTTGTACAAAACCCAAGATTAAGGCTAAAACAATTAACTCCACTGGGGAGAGGTTTTATCTGTCTTGTACAAAGCCCAAGATTTAGGCTAAAAGGTTGATTGACTCAGCTGGAGAATATGATCTGTCTTGTACAAAGCCCAAGATTGAGGCTAACTTTGCTGAGGAAAAATCATTATACAAAGCCTAAGAGGAGGATGGTTGGGAAAATTTCTTATATGAAGCCTAAGAGGAGGTTGGCTTCTGCTGAGGATTATTGAAATCCAGAGATAAGTCCAAATTGGGGTATCAGCTCTTGTTGAGGATTGAAGAAGAGTTGAAATATCAGATGCCTTGAGGTTCTGATTTTTCTGAGGGTTTATTGGTGGTAATTTGACCCTAGCTAGGGAATTTAGAATGAAAGTTTAAAGATTGAGTTTTAAAACCTATGGAGGTTTTAACTCTGCTGGTGATTGATGAAATGATCAGGGTTTTTCCTGTGCTTTTAGGAAACCTGAGGGTTTCTTTGAGATCCAAGAGGAGATGAGACTTTCCAAGTCTACTGGTATGAAGAGGTTGACTCTTAACTGGGGAATGATCTTTGTATGATGCCCAATAGGAGGCTTATGTTTTAAGGGATGAGAATCAACCCTAAACTGGTTTGATGTTTTGGAATTCTGACCCTCTAGAGGATTGAACTAGTAGAGATAACTAAGTTCTGTCATATACCTGTAGGAGGTCTATGGGGCCTTGTATTAAGCCCAAGAGGAGGCTGAGAACTTCTAAGAAGCCTGAGGGTCCTTGTACAAAGCCCAAGAGGAGGATATGGATGCTTTTAGGAAGCCTGTGGGTCCAAACCTGAGAAAAGTTCAAGAAAGGTTTCACCGGGAATAATCCTTTCTTTGGTGAACAGTTCTAGGGTTTGAAGAAATTCAAAAGAGGTTTCACCGGGAATAATCCTCTATGGGGAAATGAATTTCTTGTACACACATTTCTAAGTTGTGACAGTATTGAGAAAAGTTTCACCGGGAATAATGTCTTTCTCTGTTCCATATTGTATAAGCCCAAGGGGAGGCAAGACAGTATCTGGAATTTCCTATGGGGAACTAGTTTTGACTATATTAAAATGGTAACCACTGGTTTGATTTAGGCCTAGACCTAGTTGCTGGGGAAAACTCTAAGCAAATATATATACAAGTATATACAGATGAAATATATAAACAATTATGTTGAAGAGTGTAGTAGAACTTACAGGTGTGTAAGCTCCAGCATTGTAACCACAGCTATATAGTTAGTTATTCAAGAAATTGAAGAAAGTTTTGTTAAAAACTTTGAAGTTGAATTTGAATCAAGGAAGAAAGTTGTTTTTAAAAGGAAGTTTGGGGCTTATACTAAAAAAGAGGCCCAGATGAATTCTTTTGAAAAGGCGACGATCGCGTCGTAGTTTTGAAAACCAAAGAGGGACTTATACAATGACTGAGACCCAAATTGTTGTATTTACAAAAAGGATGGGACTTACAGTCTATTAGAAGCCCAAAAGTGTTTGAAAAAGAAGAAAAATGGGACTTACAACTCAAGGGGAGGCCCAGATGAAAATTGTTTTAAAAACGGCGATCGCGCTGCGGTTTCGCAAAACACAGTGGGACTTATACAATGACTGAGGCCCAAAGTGTTTGTGTGTGACAAGGGATGGGTCTTACACTCTATTAGAGGCCCAAAATTGTTTTGAAAAATATTTGTAAGGGTGAAAATAATCAAAACCCTAATTTGATTAAAAAATGTATTTTAATTTGAATAAAATTCAATTAAATGATCAAAATTATCAAACATATGTGAAAAACAAGTTGTGATCTTGGATTAATGTTTGATAAATCATGTTTTATCCATAGAATGATTATAAAATCATTTGAATTTGAAAAATCAAGAGAAAGAAATATTTTTAAATGTTTAAAAACAAATAAAAATAAATTCTATACAAAAATATCAAATATATAAAATAAATAATAGTTTTGTGAAATTTTTGTAGAATAAAATATTTTAACATTTTTGTGAATTTTGAAAAAAATAATCAATTCAAAAACATTAAAAATCAAAGAGAAATTAGTTTTTGAATCAATTAAATAAAATAACTAAAATTCAAAAATTCAAAAATTAAAAAAAAGGTGCCAAGAACACATGTTCTTGGTCGCGCGTGTTTTTCCTCCCCAGATTTGCAAAATCCCTCATATCTCTCTGATTACTCAATGATTTTGCATGATTCATACACCAATCTCACTCGTTTTTGAACAAGGAACAAGATGGTACCATTTAATTTCATTTATTTTAAGTGTGGAGAGATTTATCATGGATGAACACAAAAACCCTAGAATTTGCAAAACTATCATGAAATCCTAATCACGAATGAAATCTGGCAATTGATTGAGGGTTATCACTCTATAGACTACCGGAAACATGTTGGTAACTTGCAAATAAATTTATGATGCATGTAATATAGAGTTTGATAAGTCCAGGTTTATTTGAACTTGCTTGTGCAAGAGACTTTCGAATTTGAAGTTGGAGGTGTTCCAGATGTGTTGTGATGACTTGAACAACTTCACTATACCTTATGGAGTGTGTTTGAAAGTTTGGAATGAATTGAAACAACTCAGAACTCGCTTTGGTACCTCAGCTGCAACCTTGCCAAAAAACTTGAGCAAATGAATGGTGACTTTGTGATTCTTATGTTCCAGATGAGTTTTCAGGTCCTGGATCACTTATATATGATATATGTGAGGTGTTAGTGTGATTGGTTTTGATAGATTTGCTCTCAATTTGAAAACTCGATAGTGACTTAAAGAAGAAGCAAAATCTGGTTTTTGAAATGTGATTTTGAGGAAAGTATCAATTGTGGTGCTTTAGTGTGCTTAAATTGATCACAAATGAGCTCTATTTATAGTAGAGCAAGTTTGTTTTGCAAGGAATAGTGAATGGCAATTGGTACAGCTCATTGTTCAATGGTTGGAAAAAGGAATCTCAAGTCTCCTCTAGCCATTGACTTGGGTCAGTGCATCAGGCGTATGGTCTTCTGCTGCTTGAGTTTATCTTGACTCATTTGGTTGAACATGGACTGATACATGTTAGCTCTATGCACTCCTTAAATGCTTCATGACAAATTTGAAAGTTTTTGATTTGCAACATTGAATTTCCCATGCCTACATGATGATCTTTTGTCTTGGGAGGCTTGTGGCTCAGAGATCTTTTGCTTTGATCTGATCTTCAATGTTTCTAGAAGGATTACAAGACTTGTAATTGCACAAATGATCCAATTCGAGCAAATGCCCTATAATCTGTCTTGGGAAGAAACCAGTCTTTGATGCCATGTTCCAAGGGTTGTAACTCCCTACTCAAATTGAATTTGGAGATGATCTAGTACTTGTTAGAAAGCTCTCATGATATACTTTAACTTTGATGTCCACCAATAGACCTGGTTCAGCTTGGATCAAGGTGAAAAATGACCTCAAAGTTGGTAGAAAAATGAAACGGATTCTGACTTTTTGAAAATTTCACTAAGTGTTGGAAATAGTGGTCACTTTAACTTTTTGTGATTTTTATCAATCCATAACTCAAAATCCATGAGGATTTGGAATTTGATGTAGTTGACACTTTTAAAGTATATCATGTGAACTTTCAATTAAGCTTAGAATGGAAGAAAAAGGCCTTAGGGTTTGGGAGTTATGACCTTGCAAAGTTGGTACCAAATCCATTTTGTTCCATAACTTAGAAAAATTTAAGTTTCTTATGGTTGCCCCTTTTGCAAGAAACCTCACTTTTATTGATTTTTCTTGATGAATGATGATCAAAACCATACATTAACATTGTTTTTGACTTAGGGGAGCCATATTTGTGAAAAAAATTCAAAAAGTCAAACTTGATTTTGGGCACAGTTGACTTTTTATCAGATAAATTCCAAACTGTGTGATCCTTTATGAAATCAAGTTCTTGACCTAATTCAAACCTAATGGATGGATTCCATAGGTGTTTTAGGGTGTCTTGAACCATGTCCCAAGGTTTGGGAGCATGTCTTGGTCCAAAGTCAAAGGTACTATTGACTTTTTCTTCAAAACCCTAACTATGGTCCAGATGAATTTGAAACTTGTGAATCAAGCTTCTTGGATCAATCCATTGTTGTAAATGGATCAATGTAGTGTGTTTGAGGCCCTCAAATTATGTCTTGAGGTCTTGGTTCATGTCTTGCCTCAAAAGTCAACTTAGGGGTGAATTAGGTTAAGAAACCCTAATTCTTGATTTTTGATGAATGCTTCCTCTAAGGCAATTTTGACTTGATGAGTGGATCCATGAGGTCCCTTGGAGAATTTTGGATCATGTTTTGAAGTATTGGCTCATGCCCAGATGAAAATTTTCATCTGGAAGCCTTGGTTAACCAAAACCCTAATTTGGTGACGCTGGCGATCTTGAGGCTTGACCCACTTGGAATGTTGCAACCTTGTGCTTGATTAATGATGTGGGAGACCATTTGATCCTTTATGCGTGTTTAAGAGGCTAAACAAGTTGAAGATCATGTCAATTCTTGATTGATCCTTTGTCTAAGTGCTCTGAGAGGGCTCAAAACCCTAATTCTCACTAATATGAAAAACCCAATTAACAACGGCTGGGAATGACATATAATGATGCGGGCGAAGGCATTGTTATGTAGATTGTCATTGTAAGTTAGCTGTTTCTACAACGGGTTGGAAACCGTTATTGAAAGGCAGGGCACGAGCCATATATCACAATGGTTATGATAATAAACCGTTGTGATACATACACTTAGGTTCTGGGTTCGAAACCCATCAGCAGCGAAATTATATAAAACATAGATCACTTATGATATCGGTTATAATAGATAACCGTTGTTGTAAGTACCCTAAGTTTATTATATTAAATGTAGATTGCTTGTTTTCCAAACACCTCACTAAATAAATATACATGGATTCAACTTGATGAAGATGTCTATAATCTGCAAATTAAATTGTTCTTGAAAACCAACTTAAACAAACCAATGTTATTTTCTGATTGCATTCGTCTCATCGTGTATTTCACGCTCTTTTACATATATTATGGTTTATTGATCTGACTCCTTCGATATATCGCTATCTTCGATTATAGTTAAATTTCCATAAGATCAACAAGACATTGGATAATCTGCCTCATCTTTGATTTAACTATAATGGAAGATGGCGATGCATCTAAGGAGCCAGATCATTATACCATAATCTATATATAAAAGAACGTGAGATGAATGACGAGAGGCATGCAATCAGAAAACAACAATTGGTTTGTTTAAGTTGGTTTTCAAATACAACTTAATTTGCATATTATAAGTATCTATGTCAAATTAAATGAATGTATTTTAAGTGAGGGTTAGTGAAACAAACAATCTACATAGAAAATAATAAACTCAAACAACATTCTATACTAGATCCAGATATTATAAGCTGATATAATACGTTTGCTTCCACCAGCATCATCACCTTAACCAGAAAGGAAACAAAGCAAACTTCAAAAATGAGCATCCTTAGTTGAAAACAAACCCTAAAACCATAATCCAGTGAAGAGTAAAGAGAGGAACAGGAATAACGCACCTTTTAATGAAACTAATCGTGGAACAGGTATCAATTATGATGTTGAACTAGTTTGGGAAGCAATGAAAAAGAAATATAAGGAGGAAGAAGGTTACACAAAAGCTTCATACTTCTTATATTTCTTTTCATTGTTTCTAAAGCTAGATAAAGTTTGCTTACAGTGTTGATTCTTCATTTACTAACATCTTATTCGTGAAGCTATGAAGAAAAAGTACAAGGTGGATGAAGTTTCTATCATAGCTTCATGCTTCTTGTACTTTTTTCCATAGCTACGCAAACATTATGAAGTTTCCAAAGCATGGTCTTTGTTAAGGTAGTGAAAACGAATCTGAAAAAATGAGAACAATCAACAAAAATAACAATCCACAAACGAGATAATGGAAAATATCTAACAATAGATGGAAGAAGAAGAATACCTTAATGTATGAAGCACAAGATTCACGACTAATGGTGAAAACGAAGAGAAAAAATGGGTTATAGGGGTTCACTTTGAAGGCAACAACGTTACTGTCAATTAAGTGAAAGTTATTTCGCTTATATATGGGTAAACTATTTCACAATGGTTAACAATAACAACCGTATAGATAGGTATTTATTTATTATAAATATATCACTATGGTTAACCAGAATAACCGTAGTGATAACCCTTTTATCTGTGAATTTTAAAATAAATAAAAACCATTTAGATAGGTATTTATTTATTATAAATATATCATTACGGTTAACCAGAAGAACCGTAGTGATAACCCTTTTATTTGTGAATTTTAAAATAAATAAAAAAGAAAAGGTGCGCCTTAACTTCCCACTTAATGCATCTACAGTTTAAACATCAACAATGTAATTCACAATGCATCTGCAGTTTAAACATCAACAATGTAATTCAAACCTTAATTAACTATTACTGTTGGTTCTGTATTGGCAGCAGTTTTGCTAAAACAAAGTGGTACATCAAGATGCCATGCTTGATGTCTTGACATGTGATTCTAACATTCTGCAGTTGGTGTTTCTTAGTGTTGCAGGACTCTGTGCATGATGTCGAGCCTGATGTCCTAACATCTGTTTACAGAACATTCTGTTAGAATGTTAAGGTTTATTTGCTGCGCTTTATTTGCAATCTTTTGTGTGTTTATGTTCAGTGATTGCGTGCGAAAATCTTGGACTAACATTATTTTGGAGCAAGCATTTTCTGTTATTTTCAGTTTGTTCTATTTTTGTGCAAAAAGATGTGGAGAATAATTAGCTTTAATTATTAATCAAATCTAAGATCTGCTAATGCCCAAGCCCAAGGAGAGTGTTTCTATTTAAAGACGTGCTGACCCTAATTGCCAGAGAGTGAGAAAAGTGATTGAAAGCTGCGTTTCAAGTTTTAGGGTTTAAGTTTTTTGTTAATTGTTCGATTTTGTGAGCCATTCATTCATCATTTAGATGCTTGACTTGGACTGAGTTTTGAGTTGTAAGTTGTTCACTCTAAGCTTTTAAGTACGAGTGTTTTGTTCTTGATTGAAGCTTTTAAGCAAAATCAAGTATTGTCATTGAAGTGTGTTCTTCTCTTTTGTATTGTTCTGTTGTTATCACTGCATGTGATTGAGGGGGAGTGAGAGGTGTCTCTTATCTAAGAGTGTCTTAGATAGAAATTACATAGGTAGAGGTTAGGTGAGAAGATTGTAAACTGGAGAGTGTTTACTGAGAGTCTTCAAACTAATTCTGTTTAGTGGATTTCCTTCCTGGCTTGGTAGCCCCCAGACGTAGGTGTGATTGCACCGAACTGGGTTAACAATTGCTTGTGTCTCTTTACAATTGTTTACTACTTTTTGTCTTGTTCACAAATTGATCATTAATCAGATATTAGTGTCGCGATAACTCTTTCGACATCTCATATCTGTTATCAGAATTTCAATTGGCTTCAGAGCAGGCATCATGTTCTGTTTCTGGGTGAGATCTAGGTACGATACTTTCTGGTACTATGGACAAGGAAGGAGGATTTGTGAACAGACCACCCATCTTGGATGGATCTAATTATGATTATTGGAAACCACGCATGGTGGCCTTCTTGAAATCATTGGATAGTAAGGCCTGGAAAGCTGTCATAAAAGGATGGAAACACCCTGTCATTATTGGGAAAGATGGAAGAGAAATAGCTGATATGAAACCTGAGGAAGAATGGACTAAAGAGGAGGATGAATTGGCTCTTGGAAACTCTAAAGCATTGGATGCTTTGTTCAATGGGATTGATAGAAACATATTTAGATTGGTGAACAATTGTGAGGTAGCTAAAGATGCTTAGGACATCCTCCAAACTACTCATGAAGGTACCTCTAAAGTGAAGATGTCAAGACTTCAATTGCTCACTACCAAGTTTGAAAATTTAAAGATGAAGGAAGATGAAAGCATACATGAATTCCATATGAATATTCTTGAAATAGCCAATGCTTCAAGTGCCCTAGGTGAAAAGATGTCTGATGAAAAGCTGGTAAGAAAAATTCTCAGGTCTCTTCCCAAGAGATTTGATATGAAAGTGACTGCCATAGAAGAAGCTCAAGATATCAGCAAGATGAGGGTGGATGAACTTGTTGGATCCCTCAAAACATTTGAACTTGGGATAAGTGACAAATATGAAAAGAAAGCCAAAAGCATAGCCTTTGTGTCCAATGCTGAAGATGGAGAGGAGGAATGTGCTCTAGATACTGATGAGAGCTTATCAAATGCTATAGTACTGCTAGGAAGACAGTTCAACAAGGTGATGAAGAGGATGGACATAAAGTCAAGAACTAATGTCAAGAACAACTCATCTGACATCAACAGGTCTAATGATGTTGGTAGAAGATCAAGGGCTGAAGAAAAATCCACTCAAGGGAAAGGGATTCAGTGCCATGGATGTGAGGGATTTGGTCACATTAGAGTTGAATGCCCTACTTACCTCAAGAAACAAAAGAAGAGTCTAACTGCATCTTGGTCGGATGAGGATTCTGAAAGTGAACTTAAAGAAGAATCTGCTAAACATGTGACGACTTTGACTTAAAGATGTGCCTCTGATGGAGATTCTAGTAATGATGAATTGACCTTTGAAGAACTAGCAGCTTCCTACAAAGAGTTGTGTCTCAGAAGTGAAGAAGTCTGTCGCGAAGGGGAGAAGCAGAAGAAACTTATAATTTAACTGAGGGCTAAAAAGGCAGAACATCTTGGAACAATCTCTAAGCTGGAGAATGAAGTCATGTTGCTGAACTCCAAGCTTGATCAAATGACCAAATCTGTCAGAATGTTGAACAGTGGATCTGACACATTGGATGAAATCCTTCAGGTTGGAAAAATGGCAGGAGATCTGACTGGGCTAGGATTTGATGGAGAAAAAAGAAACCCACTTCAGATGCTAGTTCTTCTGGACCTAAACATAATATGTCACATCAGGTGTCTCAACATCATAGGAGAGGACATTCATCTGGACCTAAACATAATATGACACATTAGGTGCCTCAACATCATGGGAGAGGACATCCCAACCACTTAAGAGGAAGATTCCAAAGATGGAGATGCCATTACTGTGGGCGTTTTGGTCACATAAAACCTTTCTGGTTTAGGCTGTATGGATATCCTAAGCCTGCTCCTCAACCTAGACCCAATCAAAACATTCCTAAGGACAACTGCTACTTATGGGTTCCTCAAGATTCTAGTTACTCCTCCACTTGTGCTCTAGCCAAAGAAGATGAAGTGAAACTATGGCACCAAAAACTTGGTCATTTACATCTAAAAGGGATGAAGAGGATCATCTCTATGGAAGCTGTCAGAGGAATTCCTAAGCTAAAGATTGAAGAAGGAAGGGTATGTGGTGAATGCCAAATTGGAAAGCAAACTAAGATGTCACACCAGAAGATTAAACATCTCACTACTTCAAAAGTGTTGGAACTTCTTCACATGGACTTGAGGGGACCTATGCAGGTGGAAAGTCTTGGTGGAAAGAAGTATGCTTATGTGGTGGTGGATGATTTCTCCAGATATACTTGGGTGAATTTTATAAGAGAAAAATCTGAAGTGTTTGATGTGTTCAAAGATCTTTGCCAAAGACTTCAAAGAGAAAAGGAGAGAAATGTTGTTAGAATTAGAAGTGACCATGGGAAGGAATTTGAGAATCACAAATTTGCTGAATTTTGCTCATCTGAAGGGATTGGCCATGAATTTTCTTCTCCCATTACTCCACAGCAGAATGGAGTTGTAGAACGAAAAAATAGAACTATCCAGGAATCAGCTAGAGCTA
The DNA here is from genome assembly GCA_022829125.1 of Lathyrus tuberosus. Lineage (NCBI taxonomy): Eukaryota > Viridiplantae > Streptophyta > Magnoliopsida > Fabales > Fabaceae > Lathyrus > Lathyrus tuberosus. The sequence continues at coordinate 10,919,039 of JALAZF010000003.1, forward strand.
TGATCCATGCTAAGAAACTGCCCTACCATTTCTGGGCTGAAGCTATGAACACTGCTTGCTATGTTCATAATAGAGTGACCTTAAGAACAAGAACCACTACTACCTTGTATGAGATATGGAAGGGAAGAAAACCTACTATCAAGTACTTCCATGTGTTTGGAAGCAAATTCTATATCTTGGCAGATCGTGACCAAAGAAGAAAGATGGATCCAAAAAGTGATGAAGGAATATTCTTGGGCTATTCTACTAACAATAGAGCCTATAGAGTCTTCAACTCCAGAACTAAAGTTATGATGGAGTCCATGAATGTTATTGTTGATGATTTGCATAAGGAGGCTGATGCTCTAGAAGATGTTGAAACATTCTTTGATAATTCCGCTGAAACTTCAGACAAAAACACTGATCCTAATCCTACTAATGCAGAACCTGAATCTGAGCCAGTAAACAAGGGACCCTCCATCAGAATCCAGAAAGACCATCCTATAGATCTTATCATTGGTGATCTAAATGAGGGAGTCACTACTAGATCAAGAGAAGTCATAATAAGTTCTTGTTTTGTGTCAAAAATTGAACCAAAAAATGTCAAGGAAGCCTTAACTGATGAATTCTGGATTAATGCCATGTAAGAAGAGCTAGGGTAATTCAAGAGAAATGAAGTATGGGAGTTGGTTCCAAGACCTGAAGGAACAAATGTGATTGGAACAAAATGGATATACAAGAACAAATCAGATGAAAAAGGGGTGGTCACAAGAAATAAAGCTAGATTGGTTGCTCAGGGATATACTCAGATTGAAGGGGTCGACTTTGATGAAACCTTTGCTCCTGTAGCTCGTCTTGAATCCATCAGGTTGCTATTAGGAGTTGCCTGCATCCTGAGATTCAAGCTATGTCAGATGGATGTAAAGAGTGCCTTCTTAAATGGGTACCTAAGTGAGGAGGTCTATGTGGAACAACCTAAGGGATTCATTGATCCAACTTTTCCTAATCATGTTTATAAGTTGAAGAAAGCTCTGTATGGATTGAAGCAAGCTCCAAGAGCTTGGTATGACAGACTAACTGAATTTCTAATTGAGAATGGATACAGAAAAGGGGGCATAGACAAGACTCTTTTTGTCAAAGATGAAGGAGGGAAACTCATGGTGGCTCAAATCTATGTTGATGATATTGTGTTTGGTGGGATGTCTGATGAGATGGTTCAACATTTTATTCAGCAAATGCAGTCAGAGTTTGAGATGAGCCTTGTTGGTGAGTTAACTTATTTTCTTGGGTTACAAGTCAAACAAATGGAAGACTCTATATTCCTATCTCAGAGTAAATATGCCAAGAACATAGTTAAGAAGTTTGGGATGGAAAATGCCAGTCACAAAAGGACACCTGCTCCTACTCATCTGAAGTTGTCTAGAGATGAAAAGGGTGTTAATGTGGACCAAAGTCTCTATAGAAGTATGATAGGGAGTCTGTTATATCTTACAGCTAGCAGACCTAACATTGCTTTTGCTGTAGGTGTGTGTGCTAGATACCAAGCTGAACCCAAAGTGAGTCATATCAATCAAGTAAAGAGGATTCTGAAGTATGTTAATGGAACATGTGATTATGGTATGTTATACACACATGGATCTGGTTATGTATTATCTGGATATTGTGATGCTGATTGGGCTGGAAGTGCTGATGATAGGAAAAGCACATCAGGAGGTTGCTTCTTCTTGGGGAACAATCTTATATCTTGGTTCAGTAAGAAGCAAAATTGTGTTTCTCTGTCTACAGCTAAAGCTGAGTACATAGCAGCTGGGAGCAGCTGTTCTCAACTGGTGTGGATGAAACAAATGCTGACTGAATATAATGTCACACAAGATATCATGACATTGTATTGTGATAATTTGTGTGCTATAAACATCTCCAAAAAACCTATTCAACACAGCAGAACTAAACACATTGATATTCGTCATCATTTTATTAGGGAACTTGTAGAAGACAAGATTATTGCCTTAGAACATGTTGCCACAGAGAAGCAATTAGCTGACATCTTCACTAAGGCATTGGATGCAAGTCAGTTTGAATTTTTAAGAGGAAAATTAGGGTTCTGTATTTATGAGGATTTGTAGCAATTAATGGCGTGTGGGAAAATATTTTTTAAGTTTAAAAATTTAAAGTGTCATTTATTGTCTTGTGGAAATATCATTAATTTCCCCTTATGTTTCCAACAAATAAAGTGCCCCTATCACATGCAATCATTTCTAGAAAGCCTTCTCACTCGCTACATCCATCTTGTGCCATACTTGACTAGTCCTTTCAACTTCTTTCTCAGAAATTCCTCCCTCTCCAGTTCAAACATTTGCAAGACTATCAAGATGTCTAAACAACCAACTTCGTCTCCTTCCAGACACCCAGCTGATCTGTCATCTTCAAAATCTAGGGTTCACTCTGAAGACATTTCTCCTGATGATGCTCTTGATGTTGCTCCACTGGCTATGATTCCCATACTGAAACTGCGATGAAAAAGCCCAAAAAAACGCATGCAAGGGGTTCCAAACATGCGCATGCAGGTAACACTTCGAAAACCCCTTTTGAGTCGTCTTCTGAAACTAGGGCAACTGAAGGTAGTAATTATGTTGATAGAGCTATTAGAAGCATTGTTACTGGACTTTTGTATGGAGATCATAAGGTTTCTGGGATTTCAATCCCACTTGCTCAAATTAATGATGTCCCCACTTTAAATGAAAATAAAAGTGATGAAAAGGATGTTGATCCTTTAAATTCTGAGAAGGATACTGATACTACAAATCTGCACAAGTTGGCTAACTCTGTGTTGAAGGAAGGAATGAGTGATGGTTCTGGTGTGGAGAAGAAGAGTGTTGGTCCTGATCAGAGTGAGGGAAAAACTAATGACTCTGATGATGTTGTGAATCTTGATGAGGTTCCTTCTGACAATGATTTAATTGTAAATGTGCATCCTGGCATAGCTAAGCGGTTGAAGGCAAGAAGAGGGAAATCTGTGGTCAAATCTCCTAATGTTAGTGACAAGAAAAAGACTGTTGTAGGTCCCCCAAAGTCCTGGAGCAAAGTGGCTACTTCCTCCAAGAAGAGGAAGATTAGGTCTGAGTCTGACTCTGAGTATGATGTTGAGGATGATGTCCAGGACATCACTCCTGTGAAAAATTCTATGGTCAAGAAGATCTCTGACAAAGTTCCTGATGCCCCATTGGATAACATCTCTTTTCACTATGCTGAGAGTGTTGAAAGGTGGAAATATGTGTATCAAAGGAGGATTGCTCTTGAGAGAGAATTAGGGAAAAATGCTCTGGATTGTAAGGAGGTAATGGATCTTATTACTTTTGCTGGATTGATGAAATCTGTTACTAGGTTTGCTAAGTATTATGAAGTGCTTGTGAAGGAGTTCATTGTTAATATCCCTGTGGACTGTGCTGACTACAAGAGTAAGGACTTTATGAAGGTGTTTGTTAGAGGAAAATGTGTTGAGTTCTCTCCCATCATCATCAATAGATATCTGGGAAGAAGTGAGGAAGAACATAGTGAGCTAGAGGTAACTGATAACAAGTCTGCAAAGAGATTACTGCCAATCAGGTTACTACATGGCCATTGAAAGACAAGTTAACTGCTGGCAGACTTAGTGTCAAATATCCTATTCTTGATAGGATTGGAACTGCTAACTGGGTTCCCACCAATCATACATCTACTATTTCTGTTGGTTTGGGAAGATTTATCTATGTTGTTGGAACCAAGAAGAATTTTGACCATGGCTCCTACATCTTTGATCAAACTATGAAGCATGCTGGAACCTGTGCTGTAAAGATGCCCATTGCCTTTCCTTCTCTGATCTGTGGCATTATATTAAATCAACACCCTGGAATCCTGGCTAATACTGATGTTGTTTGCAAAAGGGAATATGCTTTGTCCCGTCATTATAAACCGTTTGCAGGTAAACATGTCCCAGACATTGTTATGACATCTGCTGGTGCTTCAAATCAGCCCACAGACAAGTCAGGGGTGATCTCTGAATTAGTGGAAGCTTGCAAAGAGCTGGATGAGGTTATTCGAGTTAGTACTAAGAGAAAAATCAAGTTTGAAAGGATGATTAGGACTCTGAGAATGACTGAGGGTGATAATGTTGAGGATGAAAATGAAAAGGAAGATATTGAGGAGGGTGGTTCTGGTGATTCTGATGGTAATGTTGAGGGTTAAGATGACAATTCTGAGACTGATGACTCTGCTGGTTCTGAAGATGTTTGATTGATCTGTTTCTTGAAGTTTTTTTGTACTTTTGGTTCTTATCTGGTTTTCTGTTGGCACCTATGTGTGCATTGTTTGTACTGCACTTTTGGTGGTTCATGACAACTTCTGAATGTTACTTTTTTTTCTGGTTGGTATGGAATTTTTTTTGGTGTTTATCTAATTATGGCAAAAAAAGGGGGAGAGAGTAGTTTAGTAGTGTTGTTAGGTATCTCTGTTACTTGGCTTGAGGGGGAGCTTCAGTAAGTTTTTGGGAATGTTAGATGTGTTTTGTTTCTGCTGCAGGGTTCTCTGATATGTATTGGTGTTTGTTTGTTTGTTTTAGCCAAAATTTGCCAAAGGTGGAGTTTGTTAGTTCTGTATAGGTAGCATTTTTGCTAAAACAAAGTGGTACATCAAGATGCCATGCTTGATGTCTTGAAATGTGATTCTAACATTCTGTAGTTGGTGTTTCTTAGTGTTGCAGGACTCTGTGTATGATGTCGAGCCTGATGTCCTAACATCTGTTGACAGAACATTCTGTTAGAATGTTAGGTTTTATTTGCTGCGCTTTATTTGCAATCTTTTGTGTGTTTATGTTCAGTGATTGTGTGCAAAAATCTTGGAGTAACATTATTTTGGAGCAAGCACTTTCTGTTATTTTCAGTTTGTTCTATTTTTGTGAAAAAAGATGTGGAGAAAAATTAGCTTTAATTATTAATCAAATCTAAGATCTGCTAATGCCCAAGCCCAAGGAGAGTGTTGCTATTTAAAGACGTGCTGACCCTAGTTGCCAGAGAGTGAGAAAAGTGATTGAAAGCTGCGTTTCAAGTTTTAGGATTTAAGTCTTTTGTTAATTGTTAGATTTTGTGAGCCATTCATTCATCATTTAGATGCTTGACTTGGAATGAGTTTGAGTTGTAAGTTGTTCACTCTAAGCTTTTATGTACGAGTGTTTTGTTCTTGATTGAAGCTTTTAAGCAAAATCAAGTATTGTCATTAAAGTGTGTTCTTCTCTTTTGTATTGTTCTGTTGTTATCACTGCATGTGATTGAGGGGGAGTGAGAGGTGTCTCTTATCTAAGAGTGTCTTAGATAGAAATTACACAGGTAGAGATTAGGTGAGAAGATTGTAAACTGGAGAGTGTTTACTGAGAGTCTTCAAACTAATTCTGTTTAGTTGATTTCCTTCCTGGCTTGGTAGCCCCCAGACGTAGGTGTGATTGTACCGAACTGGGTTAACAATTGCTTGTGTCTCTTTACAATTGTTTACTACTTTTTATCTTGTTCACAAATTGATCATTAATCAGATATTAGTGTCGTGACATCTCTTTCGACATCTCATATATGTTATCAGAATTTCAATTACATTTCATAACAAAGTAAACATTAAACATAAAGGAGACAAGAAAACATAACATCTTGATATTTCCAGAAAATATATCTGATTTCAGTTTGTTCTTCAAATTCTTGTTCTTTTTCTTTAAATCCTTATACATAACCTTCAGATAGCCCACAACTACCATCTCTGACTTCATAATGCTCTCATCGTCATTTCCATCTCTTTCTCCCACGTCTTCATCCCATATGAACAAATTACATGTTTCATCGCTCCTCCAAAATGGACATCTCCAAAAAATTCTTCCTTTATTTTGTCCCTTCTTGCATTGATACAAAACCATACGACCATCACAACCACAAAAATTTCCAGATCGAGATTTTACACTGGAAGAAGACGTAGAAACACCTTTGGATGATTTTGTCTTCAAATGTGACATTGTAGCACCTTAAAGTATAACACTTTCTTGTTGTTGTTGTCTTCTTCCCGACAATGGTGACGACGTTGGTGTTGAGGTTGTTTCGTCTTGTTTCTTTTTTTCAATGGATAAATTAATATATACTTGGTGTTTAAAATACATAAAAAGAAGCTTCAGTTTGTAACAACGGTTTTAAGAAAAATCTGTCGTGATATCCTTATTATTTATTAGTTAAATATTAATAAAACTTAAAAAGGGAGCATTTACGTCAAAGGGATAAACTATTTAAGGGCGGTGAGGTTCGAACCCATGATAGCTAGATTGTATCACCACGGTTTTCATAACAACCATTATTATACCCTTGAGATTTCTAATTAAAATAATGCGCGCGCATCCAGTACGCACTATAAGAATGGTGTATAGGATGCCGTTGTAAACCTGTCGTTGTTGTTTGGGAGTTTTGTAGTAGTGTCTTAATTGTAGTGAATGCTCAATGTTCCTTGAGGTGATTGATGAGGCATGATGGCACATCCATATTGTGGTGATGATCTTCACAATGATGGGAAATTTTATGGTCAAATTTTGGGGTATGACACCAGTGGATCGAAAAGAGAGACATTTCAGATCACTGCCCCATCTGGCTTAAATCGTGTTCCGTTGATTGGGGACCAAAACCTTTCCGTTTCAACAATTGTTGGTTCAAACACGCAGATTTTTTAGAATTTGTAAAATCAGAATGGATGAAATTGGATGTTAAAGGAAGTGAAGATTACACGTTGAGTGAAAAATTGAAGATTTAAAGAATAGATTAAGGTAGTGGAACAAATCTGTTTTCGGGTGGATAGACTTGAAAGTTGAGGAGACAGTCGACGTTATCAACGTATTGGATTCCTTATTGGTCGATAATCATGGGGGCGCAATTGAGAAGTGATCAAAGATAGGAACAAAAGCTTAGATAAGATGTGGTATAATATGGATCTCAAGGAAAGTATGTGAAGAATGAAATCTAGACAATTATGGTTGAAAAATGGTAATAGGAATACTCGTTTCTTTCATAAATCCTTGAAAGATATATACAAAAGAAACTATATTTCCTTGGTAGAAGGTAATGGTACAAGATGGAAGGGGGTGAAGGAAGTTAAAGCAGCAGTAAAGAATCATTTTGAAATCTTTTTTAAAGAGAGAAATTCACAAAGATCGACTCCAGATGGTCTGAATTTCAAATGTATGAATGCTTTTGACAACAGTTTTTTGGAGAAGGAGTTCACAGAGGAAGAAATCAAGGAAGCTATTTTGAGTTGTGTTGGTGATAAGTGCGCGGGGGCGGACGAATTCAGTTTAGAGTTAAAGTGCTGGCTTTTTATCAAAGAGGATGTCATTTCTTTTGTTAGGGATTTTCACAGTAAACCGAATCGTATTAAAGCAGCCACTGCTTCTTTCTTGGCCTTAATTCCCAAAGCAAAGAACCCTCAAAGTTTGTTTGAATATCGTCCTATATGTCTTGTAGGTGTCATACCCCAAATTTTGACCACTAAGATTTCCCATCATTGTGCAAATCATCATCACAATATGGATGTACCTTTATGCCTCATCAATCTCCTCCAGGAATTGTTGAGCATTCACCACAATCAAAATTAGGGTTTCAAGCCCTCTCTGAGTGCTTAGACAAAGGATCAATCAAGGAATAACATGATCTTAAACTTGTCTAACCTCTCAAACATCCACAATGGATCAAGAGGACTCCTACTTCAAGGATTAAGCACAAGGTTGCTCCCTTCTAGGTGGATCAAGCTTCAAGATCGCCAGTGCCACCAAATTAGGGTTTGGTCGACCAGGGCCTCCAGATGGAAATTTTCCTCTGGGCATGAGCCAATGCTTCAAAGCATATCCTAATATACTCCATGGAACCTCATGGACCCAATCATCAAGTAAATTTGGCCTCAAGGGATGCATACATCAAAAATCAGGAATTAGGGTTTTTTGACCTAATTCACCCCTAAGTTGACTTTTGGGACAAACCATGAGCCAAGACCTCAAGAGAGGATTTGAGGGTCTCTAATATACCATATTGATCCATTTGGAACAATGGATTGATCCAAGAGGCTTGAGCAGCAAGTCTCAATTTCATCTGAACCACAGTTAGGGCTTTGCGAGAAAAGTCAACTGTAGCTTTGACTTTTGACCAGGACATGCTCCCAAACCCTAGGACATGATTCAATATACCGTATAAAATCCATGGAATATGTCCATCAAGTTTGATTTAGGTCAAGGACATGATTTCCCAAAGGATCGCATAGTTTGGAATTCATCTGACAAAAATTCAACTGTGCACAAAAGTCAACTTTGACTTTTTGAGATTTTTCACATAAATGGATTTTTAACCCTAAAATGATGTTAATGTATGATTTGAATTATCATTCATCAAGAAAAATAAAAGAAAGTGGGATAACTTGTAAAAGGGGTAACCATAAAAACTTAGAAAATTTTCTAAGTTATGAAATAAAGTGACAAAGGTACCAACTTTGGAGGATCATAACTCCTAAACCACAAAGCCATTTTTCCCCATCCAAAGCTTGATTTGTAGATCTCATTTCCCTCTACAAAAGCTTCATACTGATCTATGTCCAAATTCCTCATGGATTTTGAGTTATGGAGTGATCAAAATCAAGAAAAGTCACTTTGTTCCAACACAGTGAAAATTTCACTAAGTCAAAATCTGCCTTACTTTATTCCAAATGTAGGGGGATTTTTCAGTTGGATCCAAAGGTATCAAAACCAAATATGATCAGACAGTTGTTGTATAATATAAGGGCTTTCCAAAGTGGCCAAGAACATCACCAAATTCAACTTGAGCCATGAGATATGACATTGGCAAGTTGCCTTGCTGAAATCTGCCAAGGCAAGGCAGATTTTTGCACTTTTGGTCGATTTGCCAAAATCAACCAATTCCAAGCCTTGTCATCACTTTGGACACATCTGAGAATTGAATCTAAAGGGGACAATCACTGAGCTAAGCCTCCAAAGTCCTTGGAACAAGAAATAGCATGCCAAACCTAGAATTGCCTAAAATAGGGACAAGACTCCAATTTTGGATTGGAACATTCAATGGAAGCACCAAGGTGGCATGGACTGAGTTATTAGCAACTAAATTCAGTCAAGACTTATCCAAGACCAAGGGGACCAACAACCTGTGCCCTAACCTCTAGTCAATGGCTATAGGAGACTTGGATTTTCATTTGCCAACATTGGCTAACCCTACTCAGCAGTTGCCATTCACTATTCCTTGCAAAACAAACTTGCTCTACTATAAATAGAGCTCAATTGTGATCAGCTTAAGTACACCAAAGGCCTACAACACTTGCTTTTCTCAAAATCCACTTCTCACTCTAAAAAATGTCTTTCTTAGCAAGTCACTATCGAGTTTTTCAGTAGAGAGCAATTCCACTCAAACCAATCACACACACACCTCATATACATCATATGTGAGTTTATCAAACACTTAAACAACATCTGGAACACTGATTTCTCAGAATCACCAGTCAATTGCTCAAGGTTTTAACCAAGTTGCAGTTGAGATGCCAGGAAGTGATCCAGCCAATTTCCATCAAGTCCAAGCATTCAAACACACTCCATAGGGTGTAGGGAAGCGGTTCAGATCATCACAACTCATCTGTAACACCTTCAACTCTGAAATCACTTTGAACTTGCTGCCACGACCTAGAGGTAAGCCTAAACTCGGTCATCTCTCAATCTATGCATATTTCCTCGCACAATACTTTTTCCAAATGTTCATAATCATGCATGGAATGTTTCCCCTCAATTAATTGCTTTGTTTGAATCGTGTATCAAAATTCTCAGCCTTCATGCAGAAATTAGGGTTCTTGAGGTTTTGTCTTGATTTTTTATTCCATGTTTAATATAAATGAAATTAAATACCATAGACATGACCGTGAGGTTGAGACGAGCAGATTGGTATGTGGATTGCATGATATAATCAAGTATTCAGTGAGATTGGAGAGAAAATACAAATCTGGGCAAAACCCAGAACATGCGTGTGTTCTTGGGGTGTTCTTGGCGCCCTTTTTGAAAATTCAAATATTTGAATTTTGTGATTTTATTTAATTGATTCAAAAATTAATTTCTCTATGAGTTTTAATGATTTTGAGTTGATTCTTTTTTTAATAATTCACAAAAATGTTAAAATATTTTATTTTCCCAAAAAATCCCAAAAATATTATTTATTTCATATAATTGATATTTTTTCAAAGAATTAATGTTTTAATTGTTTTTGACATTTAAAATATTTTTTCCTTATTGATTTTGCAAATTTTAATGATTTCTAATCATTTTGTAGGGCAAAACTTGATTTATGAAGCATTAATCCAAGATCACAATTTGTTTTTCACATGTTAAACAATTTTGATCATTTTAATTGAATATTTTATTCAATTAAAACACATTTTGAAGACAAATTAGGGTTTTTGATTAATTCAACCCTCATAAATCATTTTCAAAATTTTTGGGCCTCTTGAGAGAGTGTAAGACCCAAACCCCCTTGTACAAACAATTTTGGGCCTCACTTATTGTATAAGTCCCTCTGTACAAGTAAACGGCGCGATCGTCGCCTTTTAAAAAATCAATTGGGCCTCTCCTCGAGCTATAAGACCCATTCAAAACTCTTTGGGCCTCTAATAGAGTGTAAGACCCAATCCCCTTTTAACCAAAACAACTTTGGGCCTCAGATATTGTATAAGCCCCTTTGCGTTAAAAGAAAATCTCGGCGCGATCGCCATTTCAAACGAAAAATCATTTGGGCCTACCCTCGTGTTATAAACCCCACTCTTTCTTTAAACCTTTTAGGCCTCTTGAGAGAGTGTAAGACCCATCCCTTTGTACAGCAAAACAATTTTTGGGCCTCAGTCAGTTATATAAGTCCCACTGTACAAACTCATTCAACAGTGCGATCACTGATAAAACCCTGGGCCTCTCCTTGAGCTGTAAGCCCCAAATCTTTATTTTTCAAAGCACTTTCTCCTTTGATTTTGAAATATATTGTTGTTTTCAATCTTTCTTTGTTGAACAACTAACCAAACAGCATGGAAGCTCTACAATCGAGTAAGTGTTTATCCGCTTTCATTTACTGCTTTCATATACATATAACTGTATTGTGGGGTTGTTTCATTGTAAGTCTTCTTTCATAAACTCATATCAACTGTGTAGTAATAGTATAGATATTTAGAGTTTGTCCGGCAACTACGTCTAGCATTAAGCCCGTTGATCACTCTTAAATAGTCAAAACTAGATCCCCATAGGATTACCAGACACAATTTTCCCTTCTCTTGGGGTTAAACAATATGGAGACGTGAAAGGCAGATTCTTTTTGAACCCTTTCTCAGACTGTCACTCGTAGAAGTTGTCAAAGAAACTCTACTCCCTAGAGATGATCTCTTCTCTGTGAATTGCATCCCTTGAGTTTCTTCCAAATTCTCGAACGTTCCTGGCTTGATCTATTCTTTGTGAATAGCCTGTCTTGAACTTCTCGGGGTTTGGGGACCCACAGGCTTCTTAAAAGCACCCTTAGGAATTGTCAAGGAACTCTACTCCCCAGAGATGATCTCTTCTCCGTGAATTGCATCCCTTGAGTTTCTTCCAAATTCTCGAACTTTCCTGGCTTGATCTATTCTTTGTGATAGCCTGTCTTGAACTTCTCGGGGTTTGGGGACCCACAGGCTTCCTAAAAGCATCCCCGCCTCCTCTTGGGCGTTGTACAAGGACCCGTCGGCTTCTTAGAAGTATTCACAGCCTCCTATTAGGCTTCGTATAAATGATTTCTTCCTTCGGGAATGATAGCCTCCTCTTGGGCTTAGTACAAATTGTCCCTCGGCTTCTTAAAAGTTTCCAGCCTCCTCTTGGGCTTCGTACAAATTGTCCCGACGACCTCCTAAAGGTATAGTAACAGAAATCAGTCATCTTAATAGAACAGTTTTTCCAAGAGTCTACAACTGTTTCTCAAAGCATAGTACAAAAGATGAAACTCTAGACTTGGACAGTCTAATTTCCTTGAGTCTCAAAGACATTCTTAAGCACCCTTCAAGAATAGGAAGGAACCCCGTAGACTCGGACAGTCTCAATACCCTTTGGATTTCCCATTTCCTCAAAGAAAAGGAAATATCCCTGATCCTCGAATCAAAATCCCTGAGTACAGTGTTACTCATATAAGAACTGATTTTCTCTTTGAACCCATATACTGGTCACTCAACTGAAACAGTACCCTCTTTCGCCTCCATCTCGGGCTTTGTACGAGATACAAAAAGGTTCTTATTAAATCAACACTTTAGCCTCCATCTCGGGCTTCGTACGAGATACTAAATCACTCCCTTGTTGAGTATAAAACAACCCTTTTAGCCTCTTTCTCGGGCTTCGTACGAGACACATAAAAAACACCCTCTTGTTGGGCCAATAGCCTCCTCTTAGGCTTTGTATAAGAAAACCACTGGTTAATCCAATCAACCTTTTAGCATCAAAGCTGTGCCTCGTTCACAGTACACAAACATCAACAACTCCTTCCCCTTCATCTAATCGCTGTAAGCGGCAAGCCTCTGGATCGTCTACATCCATGCCACTGTCCCTCTTTTAGCATGAGAAATTCCTAAGGAAAGATGGTATTGCTCTACACTGAGTTAAAGTCTTCTCCTTCAGGTTGGAAATCCCCTATAAAGGAAATTATGGCATTGTCGGATTCACACATCCCGGTTAAAGTAATTCTCCATTATAAACAGTTGTGACAGACAAACCCCTCTTTAGAGATGGAAAATTCTCTCTAAAGTCAAACCCTTTCAGCTTCACGTCTTAGGCTTTGAACAAGACACCAAAACACCATTTCCTCCCGTAGAATAGGAGGAACTACGATCGCTCTGATTTCCCTGTTTCGGAAAAACGGGAATACGTAGGCATAAGATTGAAAGAAAAATCTTAGCGAGCACACTAAACAAAAACCCAAAATCTCGTATATCAGTCAAAACATCCTAGTCTGTATTCCCCGCTAAATCCATGAAAATAACGTAAGAGAGGCCCCCCCACATTGATAGCATCCATAACCTAACAGCCCGCTGTTTAAACTCAGTATGCAAGCAGGGTTAATTGGAGACATCTATTTCCCTTCCTTAGTCAGCTCACAATAGGATAAAAAATGAATCGACCTGTAGTAACCCCCAAGGAGCGACAGTGCTTAAGAAACACGTCCAGTTTCGCTCGCTACAGAAAAATGGCGCCCACCGTGGGGCCCAACTGTTTTCATATCTTAGGTAGAAGAAAAGGGATTTTGCTGGGATAGGACTTTTTGTTGACTCCACTAGGATCTTAGATCAAAACCCTTTAAGTGGGGAAGGTACCACAGAATGGCGACTCCGCCGGGGAGCCATTTTCTGTCAGGAACATAAGATTCGTAGCTTTTAAAAAAAAAGTCTAGGACATTAGGACAAATATATATACTGGTTTTCCTAATTGATATATGTGTTTATTTTTCTGCTAATGGGAATGCGTGTGATGCCGCATGTGGAAAGATTGAGTATACCCTTAAGATAAGTGATAGCGACGAGGTCGACCATCAACCTCAGTGGAGGCTTCCCAATGCAACCCATTCCCTCTCACAGGCAATGGGTCAATTGTGACGTCTGAGAAGCTGAGGAGCCAACCCTTTTGTAGCGAGGAGCATTTACTCTAAGATTTCATACAGCTCGCTGGCGATCCGCTTGCTGTTTGTTATCCTGGGAGGAGCTGATGATTTTGAGTACAAGTACAAAAATTACCCTAGTATAAACCTTTGGGGATGGGTAGAGCCTTGACTCCATGACAACGACCCTTTGACCCCGTGTTTTTTCTATGTTTTTGTGTGCTGCATTCATGCATTCATTTAAAAAAAAATTAAAACATTCAAAAAAATTCTCTTCTAGTTTCTCCGTCTTTTCAAAATAAACTAAGACTGTGATTGCAAATATCAGAGAAAAGGATTGCGCTAATGGATTTCGGTAGAAGGAGAACTCATAAGTACACCTTCAGGATTCCAAAACTAGAGGATTTAAGAGGTTTGGCGTGGATGATCACAAACCAAGAGGCTTTCAGAGCCAAGTACGGAGGTTTGCTATCTCTGCTAAGAGTCCATGTGATTGAGGAAATCATGGATGCGCTCGTTCAGTTCTACAATCCGGTCTATCATTGTTTCACATTCCCGGATTACCAGCTAGCACCAACGCTGGAGGAATATTCTCATTTGATTGATCTACACATTACCAATCAAACTCCATTTTCTGGACTGGAAGAGATTCCAAAGAATCAGACCATTGCAAGAGCAATTCATTTGGACGAGTCTGAGGTCAGGACTCACATGACCACTAAGGGTGGCATACAAGGTTTTCCAGCCCAGTTCTTGACAATGAAAGCCCTGTACTTCGCCAGTATCGGGAACGTGACTGCTTTTGAAAGCATCTTTGTTTTACTCACCTACGGGTTATTTTTGTTGCCCAACATTAATAACTTCGTCGATATCAACTCCATTAAGGTTTTTCTCATTGGAAACCCTATGCCAACTTTGCTCGCCGATGCGTATCATTCTGTACACTTAGGGAATTTGTACAGTGGAGGGGAGATCACATGCTGTGTACCTCTGATTTATAAATGGTTTATCTCCCATTTGCCTAAGTCTGCTGCTTTTTGGGATCACATGAGTGCCTTACGTTGGTCGCAGAAAATCATGTCTCTTACCAAGGAAGGAGAAAATGACAGAGCACTAAAGACAGAAATAGTGCACGCTTGGAAACATGTTCATAAGAAAGGACGGGAGTCTCTAGGAAAACCGGACTGTGTCTCGGTGGAGCCTTATCTCCACTGGGTACAAACTAGAGCTCTCAAGCTAAAGATGCCTTATCCTCGTCACGGAGTTCTTCCACCGAGGGAGTCTGTCATGTACTTCATGACTGAGACTAAAAAGCTTCAGGTTACTCTCAACAAAATTCAATAGGAGAGGAGGTCTTGGAAGAACAAGTACCGCATTCTCAATGTAGAGTGTACCAAAATACAACAACTACTGAAAGAAAAGGACGCTCTGATTGAAATTTTGGAGCAACATGATGCAGAGAATCAAGATGACCAAAGGAATTTGCTCACTCCTTTCACCTGGCAAAGGAATGACAACCCGACAACAACCCAAGAGCCCCGATCAAAGAAAAGGAAAGTACCAGAGTCAGCACCCGATTTCTCTTCAGAGAGGACTCGGGACCCATTAGCTTAAGTTTTTGTTTCTGCACCTTGTAATCTACTGTATTTCCATTTCTGTAATCCTTTGAATTTAATAAAAGGCGTTTCCCCACTGTTTGATATTTGCAATCTAATTGTCGAAGTTTATTTTGATTAAACCAAAAAACAATTAATATAATCATTGCATTCATCATTCTCACATCGTGTATTCTTCTTACCTACGAATCTCACGTTTGTGTCTCGGATCTAGAGTCAAACTGTCTCATTAGTACAATAGTCGGGCCAATCGTCAGAAAAAGATGGATGATCTTGAGGAAGAAAACAGAGAGTTGAAAGAAGAGATCGACGCTCTGAGAGAGGATATGAGAAAGCTTCGTAACGACATGCAAGCCATGGCAGAAGCTCAGCTACAAAGGACTGTGATCTCAGAGATCACCTCAATGCCCATAGTGGAGAAGTATGATCCTAGGTATCAAATGCCAAAAGATCGTCCTTGGGATATGCCTGTTAACTATATCCTGGAAGGATATGTTCCACCGATCACTGAAGATCAGGGAATCATAACCGAAGCCCCTGGGCTTGAAGGTTACAAACTTCGGGAAAGCGAAGATGCCAGGGGCATACTGAAAATTCCTGAAGGTTACAAACTTCGGGAAACGCCAAGATTCACTGCCGTAGTCACGGTACCACCGTCTGTGGTGCACACTGTCCCGGAAGGACAGATTCCACCGATTCCTTCTGGTAATAAGGAAACTATGTTCGATAGAATGGATGAATTCCAGGAACAGTTCCTGGAAATGCAGAAGGAGCTGCAAGCCATCCCCGGTCAGGATTTATTTGGAAAGGACGCCGCAGACCTTTGTTTGGTCCCCAATGTGAAAGTTCCGCACAAGTTCCAAGTGCCCGAATTTGAAAAATACAAGGGTAACTCTTGCCCTCAAAGTCATCTGGTGATGTACGCTCGGCGAATGTCAGCTCAGACGGAGAATCAGGACCTGCTGATTCACTACTTTCAAGATAGTTTAACCGGTGCCGCACTCAAATGGTACATAGGTTTAAACCGTACTACGATTAGCACATTCAGAGATCTTGGTACTGCCTTCGTCCAACAATACATATACAATTTGGACATGGCACCGGACAGAGATCAATTCAGATCAATGTCACAAAAGGACAAGGAAACCTTTAAGGAGTACGCTCAGAGATGGCGTGAAATTGCCGCTCAGATTTGTCCACCGCTTGAGGAAAAAGAGATGACAAAGATCTTCTTAAAAACCTTAAGCTCATTTTACTATGACAGAATGGTTGCCAATGCGCCCAGTGACTTCACCGAGATGGACGTTTGGTAAAAGACACTGGATCATCAAGTAGTACAAAGCGATACGGCAGTGCTCTCCCTAAGAAAAAAGAGCAGGATATTGGGAATATCTCTCTCGGAAAGCAAAGGCGACGTTATCAACCAGTAGCGGCTGTGACTCCTACTATCAATCCTGCGCCTGTTCCTACGTATCAACCTCAGGTTGCGCAGAGCCAACCTAATCAGCAAAGGACACAACAACCTCTTCAGCAGGCTCGTCCTCCATATAATAACAACCGTACAACGCGGCCACCGGGGTTTGATCCTATACCCATGTTGTACGCATAACTATTTCCGTTACTACTGGCTAAGGGGCACATCCAGACTAAGTCTCCTCTTACAGTGCCGGAAAATCCGCCTTTTTGGTTTAAGGTGGATCAGACATGCCCTTATCATCAAGGAGGTCCAGGGCATAACATAGAGAACTGTCTTAATTTCAAATCTGACGTGCAAAAGCTTGTTAGTAGCGGGCTCTTATCTTTCAAAGATACGAATCCCAATGTTCTCACAAACCCGCTGCCTCAACACGAGAAAGCTGCAGTCAACCTGATTGAGAAAGAATTTAACAACGTCTATCAAATTCATGATGTACTCTTGTTAAGGACCAATCTGGTCAAGATGTATTGTAGACGGAGTGGATATGGCCATGTGCCACCTCATAATTATCACCAGTGTAATATCTGCTCTAAAAGCAATCAAGGATGTTTTGTGGTGCAATCAGCTCTACAGGAACAGATAGATCTCGGATGGATCCAAGAGCACCGAGTTCGTGGAGTTAACATGGTCTATATGAATTCCAATATCATTCAGAACCACGACATCCGTGCGATGAATGTCAACCTGATGGCAATGCATTTAAGGCAAAGCCAGTATCATAATCTACCGCGGCACGATTACAGTTCTTGTCTGACATGCTCGGTAAACAAACAGGGATGCTCTTTCATACAAGAGGCCCTCCAGCGTCAGATGGATCTTGGATGGATCCAAGACTACCATGATAGGAATCCCTATCAGATCAATATGGTTTAGATCTTTGACATTTGCTTGATGAATACCAACTTGGTAGAGTTGCATGCTGAGCAAGTCCGACTCGGATTCCTAATATCACATAATTATCACAACTGTAAAGCGGGTTGCGAAAACGATCAGGGATGTGCCCTTGTCTAGGAGGCACTTCAGCACTTGTTAAATCAATGGTGGATGCCAATCTACATGGATGAAGATACTCAGCAAATTAGTATCAATAACAGAAACCCCACTCGGCGTCAAAGTCAGGATGTCCGACCCGTGGAAGCTAACCTAGTGAGGTTACATTGTATCCAAAGTGGGCGTGGCCAGGTGCCACCACACAATTAGGAACGTTGTGAGTCTGTTCGGAAAGTGACCAAGGGTGCTACCTTGTGCGAGCAGCTCTCCAGGGGCAGGTGGAACGTGGAGAGATTCGCCCATATCCAGGTTCAGGACCCATCAATTGGTCGCCGAACTACCTTGCCAATCAAATTGAGGACGTTTTCATCATCTCTGATCATCAGAGGACCAGGAATGTTTCTGCCATTACCCCTCTGCTTGACGAATCAAGAATCCCCAACCGGGAATGGATCGAGATTACTTATGATGGTCAGAAAAACTAGAAGGTTCCCATAGTCATCTATCTGCCGGGACCACTACCGTATGAATCAGCTAAGGTAATCCCTTACAAATACGGTGCAACAACAATTGAAAATGGAAAGGAAATTCCATTACCCCCCGTCGTGAATATTGCAGACATCAGTCGAGTAACACGGAGTGGTAGAATCTTCAACAGAGGAGTTGGAGAGCCCAACAAAGAAAAGGAACTTCAGACAGAAGCTCCCGATCCATCAGTCGGTCAATCCAGTAATCCCGACCTTTCGAAAAACAATGATGAGATGCTGAAGCTCATCCAAAGGAGTGAATACAACATTGTTGATCAGCTATTACAAACTCCTTCAAATATCTCGGTATTATCATTGTTACTCAGTTAAGAAGCACATAGGGAGGCTCTACAGAAAGTCTTGGAGCAAGCCTTTGTGGAATAGGATGTAACAATCAAACAGTTCGATAGTATTGTCTCTAACATCACTTCTTACAATAATTTGGGATTTAGTGATGAGGAATTACCGGAAGAGGGTCGCCGTCATAACATGGCACTCAATATCACAATCAACTGCCAGGACGATGCTTTAGCCAGCGTACTGGTAGACACAGGGTCAGCCCTGAATGTTATGCCGAAGTCCACTTTGATGTAATTATCATTCAAAGGCCCCCCGATGAGAACCAGCGAGGTCGTCGTCAAAGCATTTGACGGATCCAGAAAAACGGTTATCGGCAAAGTTGACCTTCCCATAACTATTGGTCCTCACACTTTCCAAGTCACCTTCCAGGTCATGGACATTCGGGCAACGTACAATTGTTTATTAGGAAGACCTTGGATACATCAGGCTGGAGCGGTCACTTCAACCCTCCACCAAAAGCTAAAGTTCGTCCAGAACGGCCAACTCATCACAATCTGTGGGGAACAGACCTTGCTCATCAGCAATTTATCGTCATCCACTTGTGTGGAACCGGAAGGGATAATCGGAACCCAGTTCCAATCGTTTTCGCTACATAAGGACGGTTAACCCGGAGGAGGAACTTCGATTTCCTCATACAAATATGCTATTAAAGCAGTCGAGAGTACCGATACAATAGGATGGGGACAGCTTTTCATTCCTACTAGCAATACAACAAAGAAGGGTCTTGGTTTTTCTGCAACCTGTACCCGGACAGCTGCTAACGATGAAAGTCTTCATCCCATTCAAAACTTCTTCCACAGTGGAGGGTTCCTTCACCCAGTGCCTCAGGCAATCCATGCTATCAATGAGGAGGATCCCTCCGACACAGACGAAGAATGGAAGTCCTATCTTAACGAGGACGGTTATATGTCTCAGGAAGAAGTGCCTACGCCATTTTGCTATCCCGTACAGAGTCCAAGATTTATACCACGGTCAGATGTCGAAATGATATACGGAGGTTGTGATCCGGAAGGATGCCGTGCTCCACCAAATTCATTAGAGGAGGAAACTCTGATGAAAGACAACTTTGACCACAATTACTATGGCCCGATGGATGGCCTGCCAATGTGGCAGCCTTACCTAGGACACTTGGGGCCATAAAGTCAGCCGAGTAATGAAACTCAGCTGAGCATCATTGAACAGAATACCTGTGTCCCCACCATGTCATGGGATCAACACTCAGGTCATTCAGAAACTACTCAACGTGACGATGAATTTGCAACGTTTGCAGGACTGGAATTCATCAACTATGCTTTTCCCGAGGTCAGCGTCATCGAGAGGGATGACTCATCCAGTTCGAAAGAAGTGTGGGACACTTTGGGACAACCGAGTGGAAAATACGACTATATGGTCAAGTACACCGCTCCCGAAAGCTCTCGTATCAGGCTCGAAGACATCCAGCCAACTGGATGAGGAGATACAACTAAGACCACAAATGCTATGCAAAATACAACTGAGGAATCCTCCTATGACAATTCTGCCTGGGAGACAGATTCCAATGATCCTGCTCCACCAGAAATCAGCGTTATTTCTGAAGACAAATCGAGGAAGGTGCCAGACTTTATGATTCACCGAGGAGTTCGCCGCCAATGGGTTGCTGTCGATGTTCCAAGGATTGTTCATAAGTCAAAGTAATTGTCGTCTTTAACCTTTCACCCTGCCCAGGTGAAACAGATGTTTTGATAGGGCTCGCTTTCTGTAAATTTCCCTCTTCGCTTTGCCCAAAGTGACAGAGTTTTATTTTATAGGGCTGTAGTTTCAAGAATCGACTTTTTCATTAATAAAATAACGTCGTTGTGTAATGTCCGCATTAATTGTTGTTTTCTCTTGTTGCTTTTTTCAGAAAATGGTAATCCTAAAAAACAATTCAATAATAAAAACATGCAGTAATAAAAAAAATATACACTACACACACTTGCATCTTCTCTATCTCTTCTAAACACGAATCATCACGTCATGCAGATTGCTTGTTTTAAACCCCGTTGAAACATACGTTCCGATGCCTTCTCCCGACTTTGAGTTCCCGGTATTTGGGGCTAAAGAAGAAGTTGACAACGAAATTCCAGAAGAGATCTCCCGATTACTCAGACAAGAGGAAAGGTCCATCGAACCTCACAAAGAGCCGTTGGAAACGGTAAACTTGGGTTCAGAAAAAGAGAGAAAAGAAATCAGGATTGGGGCACTGCACAGTCCAACTGCCAAAGAGAGTTTGATAAAGCTTCTCAAAGAATTCCCCGATGTATTCGCTTGGTCCTATCAGGACATGCCAGGGTTGGATACCAGCATCGTGGAACATCACTTACCGTTAAGATCGGAATGTCCGCCAGTAAAGCAGAGATTGGGACGCACTCACCCGGACATGGCCATCAAAATCAAAGAGGAGGTACAGAAATAGATTGACGCGGGTTTCCTCGCCACATCAGAATATCCTCAATGGTTAGCCAATATCGTACCCGTTCCGAAAAAGGACGGAAAGGTCAGAATGTGTGTCAATTACAGGGATCTGAACAAGGCAAGTCCAAAGGACGACTTTCCTTTACCGCATATTGACATGCTGGTTGACAGTACAGCAATGTTCAAAGTTTTCTCCTTCATGGATGGATTCTCGGGCTATAACCAGATTAAAATGGCGCCGAAAGACATGGAGAAAACTTCGTTCATTACCCCATGGGGTACCTTTTGTTACAAGGTGATGCCGTTCGGTTTGTAGAACACTGGGGCAACCTATCAAACGGCCATGACTACTCTGTTTCATGACATGATACACAAGGAAATCGAGGTATATGTCGATGATATGATTGCAAAATCTTAGACAGAGGAGGAGCATGTGACCCACCTGTCAAAACTATTCGAGCGTCTGAGAAAATACAAACTCCGCTTGAATCCCAACAAGTGCACCTTCGGTGTCCATTCAGGGAAACTCTTAGGGTTCATCGTCAGCCAGAAAGGAATTGAGGTTGATCCTGACAAGGTCAAGGCCATTCAAGAAATACCTTCTCCGAAAACTGAAAAATAAGTCATAGGATTCCTGGGACGTTTGAACTACATCTCCAGATTCATATTCCTCATGACCGCGACATGTGCGCCGATCTTCAAATTACTCAAAGAACCAGGACTGCGTTTGGACAGAAGATTGCCAAACCGCCTTCGACAATATTAAGGAATATCTGTTGAATCCTCCGATTCTATCACCTCCAGTGGAAGGAAGACCATTGATCATCTACCTAACAGTCTTGGAAGACTCAATGGGTTGTGTACTTGGCCAACAAGACGAAACCAAAAGGAAAGAATCTGCCATTTACTATTTGAGCAAGAAATTCACAGACTGCGAGACTTGGTACACTATGCTTAAGAAAACTTGTTGTGCTCTGGCTTGGGCAGCCAAACGTCTTCGCCAGTATATGATTCGCCACACTACTTGGTTAATCTCCGAAATGGATCCGATCAAGTATGTCTTTGAAAAGCCTGCTCTCACGGGAAGGATTGCCCGTTGGTAGATGTTGTTATTAGAATACGACATCGAGTACCATTCTCAGAAAGTCGTAAAGCGAACTATTTTAGCCGATCATTTGGCTCATCAACCGATTGACGATCAAGAATCAGTCGGATTTGACTTCCCAGACGAAGATGTCATGTATTTGAAAATGAAAGACTGCGATGAACCGCTACCCAGTGAAGGGCCAGAACCAGGTTCCCAATGGGGACTTATCTTTGATGGAGCTGTCAATCATTATGGAAACGGAATTGGGGCAATCATTATAACACCTTAGGGTACCCACATTCCTTTCACCACTCGACTTATGTTCAAATGTACAAACAACGAGGCCGAATACGAAGCTTGTATTATGGGTCTCGAAGAAGCGATTGATTTATGGATCAAAAACTTGGACGTATATGGCGACTCAGCCTTGGTTATCAATCAGATAAAAGGAGATTGGAACACATACCAATCAGGATTGATTCCTTACAAAGATTATGCAAGAAGGTTGTTACCTTTCTTCAACAGAATCGAGTTTCATCACATCCCTCGTGATGAGAATCACATGGCTGACGCCTTAGCCACTCTCTCTTCTATGATTAGTGTATGTCAACAGACTGACCTACCTAAGATCGACATAATGCGCCTTAAAAGGCCCGCTTACGTCTTCATGATTGAAGCAGTCATAGATGACAAACCTTGGTATCACGATATCAAATCCTTCCTTAAAAAACAAGAGTACCCTCATGGGGCATTCAGAAAGGATAGAAAGACCCTCAGAAGACTAGCAGGTAGTTTCTTCCTGAACGGTGATACTCTCTATAAGAGAAATTTTGACATGGTCTTGCTCCGTTGCGTAGACAGACCAGAGGCAGACATGCTGATTAAAGAAATTCATGAAGGATCCTTTGGCACTCATGCCAACGGACACACAATGGCGAGAAAAATTCTAAGAGCAGGGTGTCGCTCCCGGGATTTTCATCCAAGTACAAACGCGAAAGTGGCACCGAAACAGAGTCGCCAGCAATGTGTATTTATCCCAAGAGAGGGAAAGGAAACACTGTGTAAACCTGAGAGAAAGGAAAGAGCATGGTCTTGCGACCAAGAGAACTGGGTTCGGGAGTCGGTTACGCGAGGGGAAGGTGTTAGCACCCCCACGCGTCCATCGTACCCCATGGGATCCACGCTTGTTGCTTCAATCAAAGGGTGTAAGGAAAGGATACTGGAAAAGGAACAGCTAGCTGGAGAACTGGAAAAGGAGAGGAGAGAGAAAGAGAAACAAATGTAGGGAAAATAAAAGAAGTGCTCGAATGGGCCCTACCCCACTGCCTACATATCTCATCAGGAACATGAGAATCAGAGCGACGTAGTTCCCCTCACCTAGGGAAAGTTGTTTGTGTTTTTTAGTGGAATACGTCAACGTTCGCGTCCTAGCAGTTTAGGTGTTGCACCTACATGAAAAGGTTAGTTCAAAAGCTATTTACAAGTATTGGAATAAGGAAAGAATACCAAATAATGACCAAACAAAATAAGAACCAAAGAATAAAGATCCTAAGAGATTAAAACTCAAAGTCAGAACTTAAACCAAAAGAGAATCCTCTAAAGTTAAGATACCAAACACAAACCAACTATGCACAAGCAAAGCTTAAACATTCAAAAGATGCACTATGGAAATAAAAGATGAAGAATGGGTGGAAATGCAAAGTGATCATGCATTAATGCTTCATGAAAGACCAAAGTCAGAACCATACTCCATTCACAAATGTCTTAAGATACACATGAATCATCATACAAATCATGCATCAAAGGATACAAGTAAAAGAAGTAAAGTGAAGGAGAAGTTAAGAATGATACAAGTTCAATGAGATGCACAAAGTGACATATTAGAGATGCAAAACATGTGAAATGATTAATGAAGGCATAAGGGCAGTGGCATAACATTGATGAGATGCGAATGGGATGAGAGGAAAGTCACACAAAATTCACATATAAAGCAAATAGAGCATAAGAGGAAATAAGAGGTAGAAACATGTCAAACTTCAACTTAGAAAGCATAAACTCATATCAAATGCAAACACAAGTCAAGGTAACCTATAATGAAACTAAGATGACCTACAATATCATACAAATGACATATAAAATGTGAACAAACAAGTCCTCAAATGGTGGCATAAATGCCTCATCAAAACATATAAGAATGAGATGGAATAAAGTGCACAAAAGCAACTTCAAATGCAACGCATCAACAATTATCAAAGCATATGATAAAATTGTAAAAATGAGACATAATTATCCTAAGTCATAAGCAAAACATGTGTTAAAAATTCATGACCAAATTCAAAAGAAAGCATAGTCAAAGAGTTCCACCAAGTCACTTTTAGACACATCAAAAGGAAACTCAAATATGCACATCCAAACATATGATAAAATGAAATTAAAAATGTAACCAAAATATTTTTAGATGATTTATTATGTCTTTTAACCAATACAAAAAGAATGGATCAAAAACAATGTGTGAAATGAGAGAACTAAAATGTACAAGTTTGAGTATCAAAGAAGAAATTCACTAAAAAAAAATTAAAAGAAAAAAAAATGTAATTATGCTTAAAAATCCACCAAGTCTGAATTAAAAATAAAATAAAATTATTTAAATGAGTAAAGAACACACATGAATTAATTTGGGATTTTTAGAGATGATTTTCTATTTTTATTAAAAAGAAATCAAAACAATATGTGAAATAAAAATAAAAACAAAGGAAAATGGAGAGGGGGTGCAGAGAAAGTAATTTTCTCATTTTAAAATGAGTGGGCCTGTAAAGGTGGTGTGCACATAGTAATTAAAAACCCAAGTCCATCAAGCGTGTAAGTGTGTGATAGTGTACGTATACCCTCAACATAAGGATACAATCATGGCCATTGGATCCAACAGTCAACAATCAATCCAGCAATTATGATAATCCAATGAATGAGAACGCGTGTACATGTTAATCAACAAACACACTCACACATACAACCATCTGAAGCAAACAAGAGAGAACATGTGTAAGACCACGCTTCATTAATGCGTTGGCAACATTTAAACCCTTAGATCAAAGTCAATGCAAGATCACCAAGCAATTAAACACATCAAGCCACTCAGAGCTAGGGTCCACAATAGATAACATGCACATACACACATAGAAGTCAATCAGATTCAAAGTGATGCACGTGAGAAGCATATGCTATTTTAATGCGCTGGCAAAATTCAAACCACACGATGAGAATGATTAGACGGCCATGATTTAAAATGGATCTTAAACCCTAGACGAACCTCACCGGCCGGAGAAGGACCTCCGGTCATCTTCTCCGGCCACTCTCCGGCCACTACAAGTTTTACATTGTTCCAGAAATCAACAAAAAGCATACCATTCGAAAGCAGAGGTCATGGAGATTAAGAACATGGCTTAGAAATTCGCAAATCATGCATATACACAACAAACCGATCCGAAACATTTTGCCCTAATCTTTCCAACTATGCTCCTAATGAGCCTATCAACTAGCCAAGACTCACACTGCTTCTATTAAGCCACACACAACATGAAAATAAGCTACATTCAGTGGAAAAGGTTGAGAACGAGGAACCTGAAGTGTGAAGAGTCTTGTGTCCAAAGAAAACCAGAGAAGTGTGCTTCCTCTTTGAGCTTTGAATTGGCCAAATAAAGGCTCAAAACCTTAAAAATATAGATGAAGATGAATCTGCAGTGGAAGCTACTTCAACTCTTCAATGCTTCCAAGTTTCAATGCTGCTTGATAATGGAGCTTGAAACTGAATTCAGATGAAGATGATGGTGCAATCGTGTGCAGAAAGAGAAAAAGTTCAGAGAGAGTTTGAGAACTTGAGAGAAAAAAAGTGAGAACGATTTTGAAGTGAGTGTGGAAAATGAGAGTTGAAAATGAAATTGTGAGTGTGGTTTGAATATATATGCTGAGTTAGTTGTTTAACTACAATGGTTAAATGAGTGAGTTTAGTGAGTTCAAGGTGGGTTAAGTGAGTTGCCTCTAACTAACTGAGTCAAGTTAGTTAGGGCGAGTGTGTGGGGTTGAATCTGGTGTGGGTGCATTCATGGTGTTATGGTGAGGTGGAAGTGAATGGTGTAGCAGAAACTTTCTGCACAAGTTTTATCTCTTTCCTCTTTCATGTATGGCAAGGCATGTATGTGTATGTGTGTAGGAATGTGTTGGTACAAATGAGGAAAAGATTGGATGGGTGGGAGCATGCGTGCAAACTGAGCAACAACCTTAAATTCATAACATTCTCCACTTGTCATCAAAACAAATCAGTGGTAACCATAGATGTTTAAGAATGAATTCTTCTGAATGTGGTGCATGAAATGGTGAGTTCTTTGTGTCATTGGAAAGAGGGAACATGGGAGAATAAGTTTGGTATGGGAATTGGATTGAAATGGGACCTCAAACACACTTGAAAAAGGACATAAACTTAATGGATCCAAAACTGATTTGGGGGCGTGGCAACCTTGGCATGGCATGGCAATGTGGCCTATGGATTTTCAGCATGAACACCTCCACTTTGGCCCACTATAACATACTCAAAACTTGCTCAAATGACAAAATGTCCAACATGAACATTGAAGAAGGCATGGAAAGGACCAACTTTGATGTTGGAAAGTTTTCCATTTGAAGCTTCATTGATGGATAAAAATGGCTTGACATTTGGCACACCAAGTGTTTTTCAAAATTATGGCGCATGGGCCTAGTTCTGCTTGGTCATGACTTGGTTTATGACCTAGTTTTGTCAAACTTTGATTGGTCATAACTCACTCAATTTTGATCCAATGGAAGAGTTCTTTATATGGATTTAAAGCTTAGAGTGTGAACTTTAATTAGCTCAACTTGGGCCTGAGGTTTGAAGCTTTTATCATGGAGAAATAAAGCCTCAAAGTGTGGCTCAAAATGGTCCAAACTTGCCATTTTTGGAAACCCTAAATTTCCAAAAATGGAAACTTTGCACATTTCTTGATTTTTCATGATTCCTCCATCATTTCTTGATCAAATCTTGTCCAATGATCATATTTAACTTGAATTTCATGAGTTTGACCTTAAAAAGTCAGGAGTTGACTTTTTTCACTGCACAGTTGACTTTTTTCCCCAATTCTCCTGATTTTGAATCTTCTGACCAATTGAGACCCTTCTGAAACCAATTGATGAGCAATTTTCCATCCATATACACTTAAGAACATAAGGAATACCATGAGATTAAGTTTTGTCCAAAAAATCAGAAATAAACTGATTGTATGTCAAACCCTAATTTTGGTACCCTTTGGTTAGGAGGAAATAGAACATCCTCCAAATCTAAATTCCTCTGAATATGATGTATATCCTATCTAAAAAAGATGAGATATGACATTTGGAGATGATAAAAACTCAAGGAGCTTGCCCATTTGAGGTCCATATCCCAATTTTAGACTGTTTTGTGTAGGAGATGATACACTATCCAATCTTCTTGATGAATTCCCAACTTTCAATGCCTTGTGGGATCAAAGTGAGAGGATATATGATAAAAGAGACCTTTGAAGCTTGCTTGAAGACCCTTGGCTCTTATTCTCTTGCTTTGGATGATTAACACCTTGAAGCACTAGATACCATGCCTTGCAACCAATGATATGCAATTTATGACCTACTATGGAATGCAAATGAGTGAAGCATAGACCAATTTATTGAGAAAACATGAAGGCAATTTTTGAGGTATTACAGCTGCCCCTATTCAATCAACTGTGCATCTGAATGGATGAAAGCAATGGCTATCAGGAATTCAAGATACATAGGGATTGAATACAAACATAACCGAGAAAATTTTGCACCGAGTGGATAAAGAAAAATGTTGTAAATGAAGCAATGGTAAGGAAGAAAAGTTTGTGAGAAAGAATTTGGAACCATTGGACCCCATAAGAAACCTGTCGGGAACTGGTGAACTACCTGTCGGGAACTGGTGAACTACCTGTCGGGAACTGGCGAACTACCTGTCGGGAACTGGTGAACTACCTGTCGGGAACTGGTGAACTACCTGTCGGGAACTGGTGAGCTTGGACCTGGGTTACTTATCGGGAATGGGCAAGTGGACCTGTCGGGAACTGGAAAGGTTCAAACTAAAGGGAGCTGTCGGGGACGGCTACAGTTTATAACCAAGGCTTACCTATCGGGGATGGGTAAATGGACCTGTCGGGAACTGGTATGGTTAAAACTCAAAGGGTGCTGTCGGGGACGGCTGCAGTTTATAACCAAGGCTTACCTATCGGGGATGGGTAAATGGACCTGTCGGGAACTGGTATGGTTAAAACTTAAAGGTGCTGTCGGGGACAGCTGCAGTTTATAACCAAGGCTTACCTATCGGGGATGGGTAAATGGACCTGTCGGGAACTGGTATGGTTAAAAACTCAAAGGTACTGTCGGGGACGACTACAGTTTATAACCAAGGCTTACCTATCGGGGATGGGTAAATGGACTTGTCGGGAACTGGTATGGTTAAAAACTCAAAGGTGTTGTCGGGGACGGCTACAGGAATCCTATCAGGGATGGTTCCAAGAAACTTGTGAGCTGAGAGATATGACTCTGTGGGGGGAAAATGATGAAACCCTTTGTGCTGCTTGGAAATGTCTGTTGGGGAATGAACGAGTCATTCTTTCTGGCTTTGTTAATATGATATAAGGAGCAAAGTTTTGGACTCTCGCACGAGTTATCAAAACTGGCCTATGCTTCACATGCACATGTTTGAATTTTTCCATGGCGTAATGCTCCATCTCGGATGGAAATGCTACGTGTTTTGAGGATGCTATGCATACTATATGCAAAATGCAAAGAGGTCCTCAGCAAAATAAATGCTGAGGAAAGGTAAGTAACTCCGCTGGGGAATAATGAGTTGACAACAAACTCTGCTGGGGAAGAGCACTTCAGAGCGTCTAGTGTTAGGGAATGCCCCTTGAGAGGATTTTACAGAAGACCAAACATCTTCAAACTCTTGGACAAATACCGAGACTTGAACCAAAATGCAGTAATTGGACGGCCACTCTACTGGGGATAATGGATCTGGAATACCTCCTGCTGGGGAATTTTCATAATGCTCCATGCTTGGGATGATCAACCACTTGCTTTTGCCCCAAGATACAAGTCTGATATGGAGAAAACGTCCCAAGAGGATTTTACAGAAGATACGACATCTCCAAACTCCTGGACACTTACTGAGTATTGAACATTAGCTGTAAGGCCGCTCTGCTAGGGAATTCACAACCGTTATCGACACAGAAAAGCTTGTAGCTGTTGGAACTTCTGAATAGGAGAATCGACTTAATAAGACACAACACTTCCGAGTTGAAATTGACTTGTCAATATCAAATCGTTGTGAGTGACTGTCGGCCAGACGATGGACTCAATCAGTAAACGTTGTGATAAAAGGGTAACATATGAACCTTTTCCTGAACCTGCCTGCCCCAGTATTTTTCATGGGAATAAGTGGTTACTCGTATGGAAGAAACGATCCCTGATCTCGAAAAGGCATCCATCTTGCTTTTGAGCCTAGCGGGAGGTTTCTACCCGCAAACAAAGGGTGTGCACGTATGCCCCATGCTGGATACGACTTCTGCAACTGAGAAATCTAACTCTGAACCACCACTTATTGGGAAGAAAAGTTTTGATGCATCTCTTGCTGGGAACATGATTAATGAAGCCTGCTTAAAACAGGGGACCACAAATGCCTTGGGTTGGAATGCCCCTTTGTTTCAAACCTTTTGGCTGATTGACTGCATATGCGTGAACAACAATTTTTCTTTCACTTGCCCCAGACCCACATGGTCCAGCAAAAGAAATCGCCTCAAGAGGATTTTACAGAAGACTTGACATCCAAAATGCCTCAATGTCTTCAAACTCTTGGAGAGATTCATCGGACCTCGAAGTAACTGCCTCAGACTGTAGGGTCTACAGAGAAATTCGCCTCGAGAAGATTCATGAACAATCTCATATCCCCGTGAGGTATTCTGCCCCAATACTCTGAACCCTGGATAGGCTGATCAGCCGTCTAGATGGACTAACTTATCATGCTCTTGGGATGGCCTGCCCCA
This sequence comes from Lathyrus tuberosus, assembly GCA_022829125.1. Lineage (NCBI taxonomy): Eukaryota > Viridiplantae > Streptophyta > Magnoliopsida > Fabales > Fabaceae > Lathyrus > Lathyrus tuberosus. The sequence continues at coordinate 10,949,289 of JALAZF010000003.1, forward strand.
GTATGAACCTTGAAGTAGTTTTGCCCCTGACTACTGATCTTCGAAGGAAGACCAAGAATGCCTGCATTTGTAGGGATTTGAGTCTCGAAGTAATTACCCTAGTTTGGCTGAACTCTGAAGAGCTTTCTCGACGTGATTGGCCCAAATTGGCTACACCTTAAAGATATGATTCGACGTGATTGCCCCAAATCGACTACATCTTAACACAACTTGTTGGGAAAGCTCCTGCTCAACAAAGTTTCCTGAGGAAGTACCACTGGATGTGACTGCCCTTCGGGAGTTTCAGAATTCTCAACTCGGCAAGATTAAGCGTCTGGACTAAATTTCCATATGTAACCTTCTTTTGATGTCAAACAAATGTATGCCAGCAGAAAATGTTTTAGTCTGAGAATGAAAATTCTAATGCAACACACCTGTTAATCTTAAAGTCTTTATTGAAAAGATGTCGCAAAGCTGTGAACGAATCACTGCTTAGGATACGACATTGATTTTTGAATGAAAGAATGCAATGCGCTTGGAACACCAACAAAGATCTTTTAGCACCACTCACAGGAGTCAGGAACGTTATCTCTTGGTAGTATGCTTTCAAAATAAACCCTGTTTCAATTAGGACTTTTGAGGGTTGTATCGTGGCCTGGTTCACGGTTTTGAGAAAAAAGGATTTAAGGCTCAAAGTTTATCGGTGCCCACCCACTCTTCGTGATGTTCTCCAATCCTACGTTCAGCTCATTTGACACAAGCGCTCATCTCTCAAAAAGATGTTATGATCTGTAAGGAATCCATGCACTGATGATTTGAGACAACGAGGTTTTGGAGTAACAGTCACCCTTCTTGTCTTTTGTTCGTAGTCACACGACTTTGTCCTTTCTTTTGAGGATCTTTCTTGGGTAATCCTGTTCGCATTTCGCTTTCACATTCTCTTTTGCCCTTTTTTTTATCCCTAATTTTTGCCTGGACTGATTCTTTTGAATCTTTAGAGTTTGAAGTCCAGCGGGATGCCCTAACTTTTGCCTAAGTCGCTTGTTTTCAAGTTTCGACTTAGCGGGCTTTTTCTTCTTTTTTTTTTATTCTTTTTTTTTTCTCGGAACAAATCGTGTGCCACTGGCTTGTCTTGACTTTGTTGAAAGGGTTGTGACTGACTCACTCTTTGATTATTGATGGATAACCATTGTGGTTTCACATCTCTTGACCTCTTGACGGTGGAATAGAAGGTAATAGATCCTCAAATGCACACTCCTTTTGAAATTTGAACGCTCGGTCAAATTAACTGACGCCTACCCTGCCCCTGGATTAAGTGTGAGGGTTTTTTCGTACGAAAAGAAACTCCTACTTCAAGGCTCAAAGGGGTTAACGAGGGTCTATCTCCTTATATCTCCAGTGTTTAGGGAGTTGAAACAATGCCTGTACATCCTCAACAGGGTTCTTATTCAAAAGCACACCCCTAGATATTTTTGCATTTTCAAATCATCATCCTCCTTCAAGAGTTTAAGCACGATAGTTGGTATTGCAATACACACATACAAACTTATGAGTGAATACGAATGGATTACTTCAGGAAAAACATGCGCGCTTTATTAGGATTAACATAAAAAGAAAAACATATTACATACATGCATACAAACGTTTTGACAAACATAAAAACTACACATGAAAATGCAGTAAGGAAGCTAAATGATTATCCTTATTGAGGAGGCTTGACTTCATCTGAACTTATTGCTTCTGAAGATCTCTTTCCAAACTGGGTGCTCGATCTGATGAAGAAAGTTCAATTTATGGGCCACCCGTCTGGTGTGATAATCTTTGAGTCAATCAAGTCTTGCACCTTATGTTTGAACACTCTGCAATTGTCAATTGTATGTCCAAACGCTCCCGAGTGAAACTCGCACCTGGAATTCATGTCATAATCTGGTGGAAAAGGAAACGGCACTGGCGTTACCTTGCCCCGCTGAATCAAAGAGCCTTGGAGAAGGCGAGCAAGAAGCCAATTTTGAGAAATAGGAATTGGAACAGACACTCTCTTAGACCTCCTGAGTCCTCGTTACCTCTGTTGCTGACGGTTGTGCTGCCAATGTTGACTAGGGTGCCTAGTCTGCCCCTGTACTTTTCTTTCCACATTTGGACGAGGAACAAACAAAGGTTGCTAACGTGATGACTTTGAAACCTGAAGCTGAGGAATACACCCGTGACCTGAGGTAGACCCTAGAGAAGGGGAAGGAATACTCACTTCCTTTGCATCTACTGGCGTAAGATCACCTGATACCTTCATGCCATCCGGTCCGAACTCGATTGCTTTAGAGTCAATTAAGTCTTGCACTTGGTGCTGGAATGCTCTACACCCCTCAATATCATGGCCTGGTGCCCCTGAGTGAAAATCACAATGAGCATTGGCATCCCATCCTTTTGGAAGCTTTGCAGGAGGAGGAGTCAACTTTCGGAGCTCAATCAATCTTAACTGAAGCCGTTGCTGAAGTAATTTGGCATGACACATCGTTAGAGGATCAAAAACCCTTTCTTGCTTCTGTTGATGATGAAAAGATGCAACCGGGAGGGTCCCAGCTGTGATTTGCTGATGCGGTAGTTTCGGAACCCAAGGCTTCTGGATTGAGGAAGGTCCCTGAGAGGAGGGAAGAAAATCCATTTCTTTAGCAGCAGTTGGAGGAACATCTCTTCCCTTGACAGTGCTGATGGGCGCAAACTCGATTGCCCCTAAATCAATAAGCCCTTGGACCTTATACTTGAGCATCTTACAATTTTCAACATCATGACCAGGTACCCCTGAATGGAATTCACACCTATCATGGACATTGGAACCCATACGAAACTTGGCGTGTGGAGGTCCCGCATCAATCAAATCAATTAGCCGAAGCTTGAGCAAGTGTTGAAGCAACTGAGCGTATGGCATCAGAATCGGATCAAACTTCTTTTCAAGCTTTCTCTGGCTTAAGACCCTCTTGGAGAACAGGAAGTGATTGCCTATAGGAAAATTTTGGTCGCGAAGGAGGTTCACGAGGCAATCCATGGTCTAGAGGAGACCCCAAAGAGATATGAGAAATGAGAACATCTGCTGTAGAAGCGGGCACATGATTATTTTCCTTTTTTAACACTGCATTCAGAATTTCCATAACCCGGGCCATCTGAGTCTTTATCTGGTTGACTTCGTCTCTCAGCAGTTCCTGACCTCGGGACAACACCTGAATGTCCACCATAAAATGCCCCAGTTGGGCCTTCATCTCAGTCACCTCCGCTCGAAGTCGTGCCATATCTGAACCTTGATTGTGGTGAATCGAGTAGTTGGAAGAAGTCATGTTGGCTGTTCCGAAGAGAATACCCAGTCAGAATAATAAATCCGCTATGGGACACCTGTTATGCATATGAGTATGAGAATGCAATGCAGAATGCCATGTTCGAATATTTCCAAGGGATCATTATGCTTTGATTCACAAAATTTTTTTAGAAGAAACATAAGAAATGGATGGAAATGCTCAGTGGCAAGTCTCAAAGTTAATATCCCATGGAAATACAAGAACATGTATGCGAAAATGATGATGCAGATGCAACAGACATGGGATCAAAGCTTCCATATAATCTGGATAACTGCTGTGCTGGTGACCGAATAAGCTCATAGGTCGGCTCTGAAGAGAACACCGGAACACCAGAATATCCGACTAATCAGAATACTAGGATGTCGGGATATCGGCATAATCAGAATACCAGAATAAACAGAACACCGGCGTGATCAGCATACAGGAATGCCATAATATCGGCATAATCAGGGTGCCGGAATAATCGGAATACCATAATACCAGGCTGATGAGTCCACACTGATAAGAGAACCAGAATACCAGGTAGGATGAAAGTCAAGGTTACCTGCAAACCTGTAAACAACCCGCCCCTCTCACATGTGGGTACTAAGATCCTCAGTATCCCGGGCTCTCAGGTCGAGAAATGATGATACGTTCACCATTTCTGGTTTGGCATCATCATTTATCGAGGAGGCCTCAACTGATTCTCCAAAACGAAAGGTCCTCAGCTTCTGGCACTGAGGTCGAGAAGAAATGGTACATTCATCCCTCGGGGTACAGTACTATCGCCAATCGAGGAGTGCCTCCACTGATTCACTTTCAAAAAGAACATCTTATAGCGAATTCCCAGCATTGGGTCCTCGGATCGAGAATGTGTAATGGGTTTGCCATTTCTGGTCTGCCATTATCACCTCTCGGGAGGAGTGCCGTAACTGAGTCCTCGGGAATGGTCACCAGAGTCGACAGCTTCCTAGGTTAACACCCCGAAATGCACAAGACGCGCAAATCAGAACATCTCCCAAGAAAACCTCGTCTGGTTGTGGATTTCGTATAAACCATACATAACAAGATGCTACGTAGGCCACACTACTTTCCACTCTAATCCTATGTATGTACTCAAGCTTGTGTAATGGGCCTATCTCTCAAAATACCCATCCCGCCAAACAGAAAACTAGCACAGCACAGCAAAATACAGTATATGAAATGAAAATGCTGAAATGCAGTAAATACAGTAAAGCAGTAATACAATAAATAGCAATACAGTACAACAGTAAATACAACATCAAAGTAAACACCCAATGAAATAAAAACAGACAAGCTCTAGGATTGACTCGCTTAGGGAACCAGAGATTCTGGGTTCGATCCCCAGCAGAGTCGCCAGCTGTCGCTCCCGGGATTTTCATCCACGTGCAAACGCGAAAGTGGCACCGAAATAGAGTCGCCAGAAATGTGTATTTATCCCAAGAGAGGGAAAGGAAACATTGCGTAAACCTTAGAGAAAGGAAAGAGCATGGTCTTGCGACCAAGAGAACTGGGTTCGGGAGTCGGTTACGCGAGGGGAAGGTGTTAGCACCCCCACGCGTCCATCGTACCCGATGGGATCCATGCTTGCTGCTTCAATCAAAGGGTGTAAGGAAAGGATACTGGAAAAGGAACGGCTAGCTGGAGAACTGGAAAAGGAGAGGAGAGAGAAAGAGAAACAAATGTAGGGAAAATAAAAGAAGTGATCGAATAGGCCCTACCCCACTGCCTACGTATCTCATCAGGAACATGAGAATCAGAGCGACGTAGTTCCCCTTACCTAGGGAAAGTTGTTTGTGTTTTTTAATGGAATACGTCAACGTTCGCGTCCTAGCAGTTTAGGTGTTGCAGCTCGCTGTATGGAGACTTAGGCGTTACCTATTTGCGGTAAAACGGAAATGACGTATCCTTAAGGAATGAGTGAATGAGATGAGAAGAGAATAACTTGTTTGTTTTTGTCTTTTAAGAAAGAAGTGTTTTGATTATTTTTGTGTTTTGTAACACATATTGTATTTAAGTCCTTCATGTAGGATCGAATGCCTCGCATATCGACCCAAGACGGGACGTATGCTAAACATTCTAAGGAAATGAGATAAGACCCCTCACCTCCTTATTCTCACATGAAAGGCTCAAATACAATATTTGTTATGCCTTTATTAAGTGTTTTTTACTTTTGTTTTGATATGAGAAGAAGAGACTCAAATGGGAGAAAAAGGTGAAAACTAAGGGGACTAAGACTCACCCTAACGTTATCATACATGGATGTTCCTATGGTTAATGTGGTTTAAGAAACCTAATCCTAAAAGAAAGGAAAAGAAGAGTGAATTAAACAACTCACTTCTACAGTAGAAGATGAGTTGCAACTCAAAAGGGGGAGGAAAAAGGTTATTCAAAGAAAGCATATAAATGCTTATCATAATCACAATTTGAATTATTAAAAGAAATAGGAGATGATGAAAGAGAGGAGTGTATGTGGAAGCATATACACACACTTACTTACTATTTGCACCTACATGAAAAGGTTAGCTCAAAAGTTATTTACAAGTAGTGGAATAAGGAAAGAATACCAAATAATGACCAAACAAAATAAGAGCCAAAGAATAAAGATCCTAAGAGATTAAAACTCAAAGTTAGAACTTAAACCAAAAGAGAATCCTCTAAAGTTAAGATACCAAACACAAACCAACTATGCACAAGCAAAGCTTAAACATTCAAAAGATGCACTATGGAAATAAAAGATGAAGAATGGGTGGAAATGAAAAGTGATCATGCATTAATGCTTCATGAAAGACCAAAGTCAGAACCATACTCCATTCACAAATGTCTTAAGATACACATGGATCATCATACAAATCATGCATCAAAGGATACAAGTAAAAGAAGTAAAGTGAAGGAGAAGTTAAGAAAGATACAAGTTCAATGAGATGCACAAAGTGACATATTAGAGATGCAAAACATGTGAAATGATTAATGAAGGCATAAGGGCAGTGGCATAACATTGATGAGATGCAAATGGGATGAGAGGAAAGTCACACAAAATGCACATATAAAGCAAATAGAGCATAAGAGGAAATAAGAGGTAGAAACATGTCAAACTTCAACTTAGAAAGCATAAACTCATATCAAATGCAAACACAAGTCAAGGTGACCTATAATGAAACTAAGATGACCTACAATATCATACAAATGACATATAAAAGGTGCACAAACAAGTCCTCAAATGGTGGCATAAATGCCTCATCAAAACATATAAGAATGAGATGGAATAAAGTGCACAAAAGCAACTTCAAATGCAAGGCATCAACAATTATCAAAGCATATGATAAAATTGTAAAAATGAGACACAATTATCCTAAGTCATAAGCAAAACATGTGTTAAAAATTCATGAACAAATTCAAAAGAAAGCATAGTCAAAGAGTTCCACCAAGTCACTTTTAGACACATCAAAAGGAAACTCAAATATGCACATCCAAACATATGATAAAATGAAATTAAAAATGCAACCAAAATATTTTTAGATGCTTTATTATGTCCTTTAACCAATGCAAAAAGAATGGATCAAAAACAATGTGTGAAATGAGAGAACTAAAATGTACAAGTTTGAGTATCAAAGAAGAAATTCACTCAAAAGAAATTAAAAGAAAAAAAATGCAATTATGCTAAAAAATCCACCAAGTCAGAATTAAAAATTAAATAAAATTATTTAAATGAGTAAAGAACACACATGAATTAATTTGGGATATTTAGAGATGATTTACTATTTTTATTAAAAATAAATCAAAACAATATGTGAAATAAAAATAAAAACAAAGGAAAATGGAGAGGGGGTGCAGAGAAAGTAATTTTCACATTTTAAAATGAGTGGGCCTGTAAAGGTGGTGTGCACATAGTAATTAAAAAACCCAGTCCATCAAGCGTGTAAGTGTGTGATAGTGTGCGTATACCCTCAACATAAGGATACAATCATGGCCATTGGATCCAACAGTCAACAATCAATCCAGCAATTATGATAATCCAATGAATGAGAACGCGCGTACATGTTAATCAACAAGCACACTCACACATACAACCATCTGAAGCAAACAAGAGAGAACATGTGTAAGACCACGCTTCATTAATGCATTGGCAACATTTAAACCCTTAGATCAAAGTCAATGCAAGATCATCAAGCAATTAAACACATCAAGCCAGTCAGAGCTAGGGTCCACAATAGATAACATGCACATACACACATAGAAGTCAATCAGATTCAAAGTGATGCACGTGAGAAGCATATGCTATTTTAATGCACTGGAAAAATTCAAACCACACGATGAGAATGATTAGACGGCCATGATTTAAAATGGATCTTAAACCCTAGACAAACCTCAGCGGCCGGAGAAGGACCTCCGGTCATCTTCTCCGACCACTCTCCGGCCATTGCAAGTTTTACGTTGTTCCGGAAATCAACAAAAAGTATACCATTCGAAAGCTGAGGTCATGGTGATTAAGAACATGGCTTAGAAATTCGCAAATCATGCATATACACAACAAACCGATCCGAAACATTTTGCCCTAATCTTTCCAACTATGCTCCTAATGAGCCTATCAACTAGCCAGGACTCACACTGCTTCTATTAAGCCACACACAACATGAAAACAAGCTACATTCAGTGGAAAAGGTTGAGAACGAGGAACCTGAAGTGTGAAGAGTCTTGTGTCCAAAGAAATCCAGAGAAGTGTGCTTCCTCTTTGAGCTTTGAATTGGCAAAATAAAGGCTCAAAACCTTGAAAATATAGATGAAGATGATTCTGCAGTGGAAGCTACTTCAGCTCTTCAATGCTTCCAAGTTTCAATGCTGCTTGATAATGGAGCTTGAAACTGAATTCAGATGAAGATGATGGTGCAATCGTGTGCAGAAAGAGAAGAAGTTCAGAGAGAGTTTGAGAACTTGAGAGAAAAAAAGTGAGAACGATTTTGAAGTGAGTGTGGAAAATGAGAGTTGAAATTGAAATTGTGAGTGTGATTTGAATATATATGCTGAGTTAGTTGTTTAACTACCATGGTTAAATGAGTTAGTTTAGTGAGTTCTAGGTAGGTTAAGTGAGTTGCCTCTAACTAACTGAGTCAAGTTAGTTAGGGCGAGTGTGTGGGGTTGAATCTGGTGTGGGTGCATTCATGGTGTTATGGTGAGGTGGAAGTGAATGGTGTAGCAGAAACTTGCTGCACAAGTTTTATCTCTTTCCTCTTTCATGTATGGCAAGGCATGTATGTGTATGTGTGTAGGAATGTGTTGGTACGAATGAGGAAAAGATTGGATGGGTGGGAGCATGCGTGCAAACTGAGCAACAACCTTAAATTCATAACATTCTCCACCTGTCATAAAAAAAAATCAGTGGCAACCATAGATGTTTAAGAATGAATTCTTCTCAATGTGGTGCATGAAATGGTGAGTTCTTTGTGTCATTGGAAAGAGGGAACATGGGAGAATAAGTTTGGTATGCGTATTGGATTGAAATGGGACCTCAAACACACTTGAAAATGGACATAAACTTAATGGATCCAAAACTGATTTGAGGGCGTGGCAACCTTGGCATGGCATGGCAATGTGGCCTATGGATTTTCAGCATGAACACCTCCACTTTGGCCCACTATAACTCACTCAAAACTTGCTCAAATGACAAAATGTCCAACATGAACATTGAAGAGGGCATGGAAAGGAACAACTTTGATGTTGGAAAGTTTTCCATTTGAAGCTTCCTTGATGGATAAAAATGGCTTGAAATTTGGCACACCATGTGTTTGTCAAAATTATGGCGCATGGGCCTAGTTCTGCTTGGTCATGACTTGGTTTGTGACCTAGTTTTGTCAAACTTTGATTGGTCATAACTCCCTCAATTTTGATCCAATGGAAGAGTTCTTTATATGGATTTGAAGCTTAGAGTGTGAACTTTAATTGGCTCAACTTGGGCGTGAGGTTTGAAGCTTTTATCATGGAGAAAGAAATCCTCAAAGTGTGGTTCCAAATAGTCCAAACTTGCCATTTTTGGAAACCCTAAATTTCCAAAAATGGAAACTTTGCACATTTCTTGATTTTTCATCATTCCTCAATCATTTCTTGGTCAAAACTTGTCCAATGATCATATTTAACTTGAATTTCATGATTTTGACCTTAAAAAGTCAGGAGTTGACTTTTTTCACTGCACAGTTGACTTTTTTCCCCAATTCTCCTGATTTTGAATCTTCTGACCAATTGAGACCCTTCTGAAACCAATTGATGAGCAATTTTCCATACATATACACTTAAGAACATAAGGAATACCATGAGATTAAGTTTTGTCCAAAAAATCAGAAATAAACTGATTATATGTCAAACCCTAATTTTGGTACCCTCTGGTTAGGAGGAAATAACACATCCTCCAAATCCAAATTCCTCTGAATATGATGTATATCATATCTAACAAAGATGAGATATGACATTTGGAGATGATAAAAACTCAAGGAGCTTGTCCATTTGAGGGACATATCCCAATTTTAGACTATTTTGTGTAGGAGATGATACACTATCCAATCTTCTTGATGAATTCCCAACTTCCAATGATTTGTGGGATCAAAGTGAGATGATATATGATAAAAGAGACCTTTGAAGCTTGCTTGAAGACCCTTGGCTCTTATTCTCTTGCTTTGGATGATTAGCACCTTGAAGCACTAGATACCATGCCTTGCAACCAATGATATGCAATTTATGACCTACTATGGAATGCAAATGAGTGAAGCATAGACCAATTTATTGAGAAAAAATGAAGGCAAATTTTGAGGTATTACACAGGGTACTATTGGTTGACAATGGAATCCGACTGCTACAAGTACATGAGGAGGTGTCACAAGTGTCAGATATACTCCGACAAAATTCATATACTGCCAAAGCATCTCAAAGTTCTTTCTTCCCCATGGCCTTTTTCCATATGGGTAATCGACATGATTGGCATGATTGAGCCCAAGGCTTCAAACGGACATCAGTTCATTCTGGTAGCCATTGATTACTTCACCAAATGGGTCGAAGCAGCATCATACGCCAATGTAACCCAACAAGTGGTGGTCCGATTTATCAAAAACAATATCATCTGCCGTTATGGTGTTCCGAGCCAGATCATTACTGATAATGGATCTAACTTGAACAATAAGATGATGAAAGAGTTGTGCGTAGAGTTCAAGATCAAACACCATAACTCATCTCCCTACCGACCCAAGATGAACGGAATGGTAGAAGCGGCTAAAAAAAATATCAAGAAGATTGTTCAGAAGATGGTCGTAACCTACAAAGACTGGCACGAGATGTTACCCTTTGCGCTTCACGGTTATCGCACGTCTGTCAGAACTTCAACAGGGGAAACCCCTTTCGCTCTAGTATATGGCATGGAAGCAGTGCTCCCCATTGAAATAGAGATCCCATCAATCAGGGTATTGATGGAAGCTAAGCTTACAGAAGCTGAATGGTGTCAAAGTCGACACGACGAACTGAATCTGATCGAAGAAAAGCGAATCACGGCACTATGCCACGGTCAGTTGTATCAGCAGAGAATAAGAAAGCCTTTGACAAAAAGGTCCGACCTCGCGTCTTCAGGAAAGGAGACCTTGTGCTCAAGAAGATACAATCATTTTTCACTGATTCTCGGAGCAAATGGACTCCGAACTATGACGGCCCCTATGTGGACAAGAAAGCTTTCTCAGGCGGCACCTTGAGACTTGCAACCATGGACGGAGAGGAATTTTCCTACCCCACAAACGTTGATGTAGTCATGAAATACTTCGCCTAAAAAAACGTCTCGGTGGATTGAAAACCCAAAAGGGCGGTCCAGGCAAAAGTTAGAGAAAAAATAAAAAAAATCATCCCGGTGGATTGGAAACATCACAGTACAATCCAGGCAAAAGTTAGGGATAATGGCAAGTAACTATGTTCAACTGAGGCAAGTCCCTCAGCAGCAGTTACACCATCCATCGGAGGAAAACTCCAGTCAAGGTCATCTTCAACAGAAGCTCAGGATGTCCCAAATTCAAAGTTGGTAGAAGGATAGTGGTCGTTATGTTTCAACATAGCCCTTTTCCTTGTAAATTACCATTTTCTAACTTTGTAAATACTCTTTGGAATCACGAGTTTGGCTGATCTCCATCTTATCAATAAAATTTGAGCCCTTGGGCTTTTGTTTGTAATTCTCATTTGTTTTAGCTTTACAGAACGACATTTTAATATGATTAACGATTCTTGAAATAAAACAAAAACGAATTTACTTGTAAAACTTTTTCTGCTTTAAAATAAAGATGGAAATTTCTTTTGACTGTTAAACATCAAAAGAACATCAATCGCTTCTCCAGAGGTAAGCGAACTTCAAAGTGCAGAATCGAAGTACTCTTTCTAACCCAGTACGCCTGCATGAAGGGATCAACTGTGTTAGAGACCTTGTTTCGTCTGACATGCCTCGGCCGAGTTCTTATATCCTAATCCCGACCAACATAGTTCCCCGCGAGGACTACTTCTCCTAAGCAAGGTAGAATTGCTACTTTTGGACCAACGGTACTTCTTCACCCCGCGATGGCCGAGTATCCAATCATGTTCATCTTTTAGTTTGTATGTCGCATCAGTTTTATCAGCATATACATACATACATCATGCATTATTGATTTGCATTCATATTTCATATTGCATCATTATCACTCTAGTCGGTCTTATCCCCTGGTGATAAAAAGTCCTCTCAATCGAGTTGTCAAGTTTTTTCCTCGTCAGGAAATGCTGCGTCTGAACGATCTCTCCTCCAGTTTATTTCTGGATTGAAGTTGGGTCCTCGACCACTTTGATAACTTGAACCTCTGAAAGACTAGAGAAACTTTCGACAAATGTCACTCTTCGCCATTGGAGATGATATCCTTGCTTTCCCGGATTAAGGAAAATCCCGAGAGAAAGCCTCCTAATATGAGATTCGGTGGTACATCAGTTTTTCTCCGAAAAAACCACTGATGAAAAGGTCATCGACACCTCAAATTGGATCCCATCATATGGCATTTCTCCGGGAAGATCCCGAGAAAAGTATGATGTAAGACCCCAAACGAAAGCAGTCTTTCAGGAGACTCGTCTTCCCCGGTAGAAGCAAATGGTGTCTCCAACAGAGAAGTTTGTGCACCTCTACAACTCAAACGATTGGGCTCCCCAGCATGTTTGACGTAAACTTTTTCCGTCAAATGGCGTCTCCCCAGGAAAATTCGGCGAGAAGTTGAGGAAAACCGCTACGAATAGCGTCCCTTGTCAATAAAGTTTATTGACAAAAGAAACTAAGACCAGTTCCTCGGTAGGAAACCAGGATCGAGGGGAAGTTTAAATCAGAAACTAAGACCAGTTCCTTGGTAGGAAACCAGGATCGAGGGGAAGTTTAAATCAGAAACTAAGACCAGTTCCTTGGTAGGAAACCAGAATTGAGGGGAAGTTTACCTTTTCTAAGCATCATTGCTTAGCGAAGGAAGATGAATGCGTGAATTAACATTCATAGACGCCGTCAAAATTTTGGATATTCCGATATTTAATCCTCTTGCACCTCGAATGCCCGAATACCTTCGCCATTCACACCTTCGTGTCCAAGAAGATTAAATAGGGGCATCTGTCATACCCCAAATTTTGACCACTAAGATTTCCCATCATTGTGCAAATCATCATCACAATATGGATGTACCTTTATGCCTCATCAATCTCCTCCAGGAATTGTTGAGCATTCACCACAATCAAAATTAGGGTTTCAAGCCCTCTCTGAGTGCTTAGACAAAGGATCAATCAAGGAATGACATGATCTTCAACTTGTCTAACCTCTCAGACATCCACAATGGATCAAGAGGACTCCCACTTCAAGGATTAAGCACAAGGTTGCTCCCTTCTAGGTGGATCAAGCTTCAAGATCGCCAGTGCCACCAAATTAGGGTTTGGTCGACCAGGGCCTCTAGATGGAAATTGTCCTCTAGGCATGAGCCAATGCTTCAAAGCATATCCTAATATACTCCATGGAACCTCATGGACCCAATCATCAAGTCAATTTGGCCTCAAGGGATGCATACATCAAAAATCAGGAATTAGGGTTTCTTGAACTAATTCACCCCTAAGTTGACTTTTGGGACAAACCATGAGCCAAGACCTCAAGAGAGGATTTGAGGGTCTCTAATATACCATATTTATCCATTTGGAACAATGGATTGATCCAAGAGGCTTGAGCAGCAAGTCTCAATTTCATCTAAACCACAGTTAGGGTTTTGCGAGAAAAGTCAACTGTAGCTTTGACTTTTGACCAGGACATGCTCCCAAACCCTAGGACATGATTCAATATACCCTATAACACCCATGGAAAATGTCCATCAAGTTTGATTTAGGTCAAGGACATGATTTCCCAAAGGATCGCACAGTTTGGAATTCATCTGACAAAAAGTCAACTGTGCACAAAAGTCAACTTTGACTTTTTGAGATTTTTCACAAAAATGGATTTTTAACCCTAAAATGATGTTAATGTATGATTTGAATTATCATTCATCAAGAAAAATCAAAGAAAGTGGGATAACTTGTAAAAGGGGTAACCATAAAAACTTGGAAAATTTTCTATGTTATGAAATAAAGTGACAAAGGTACCAACTTTGGAGGATCATAACTCCTAAACCACAAAGCTATTTTTCCCCATCCAAATCTTGATTTGTAGATCTCATTGCCCTCTACAAAAGCTTCATACTGATCTATGTCCAAATTCCTCATGGATTTTGAGTTATGGAGTGATCAAAATCAAGAAAAGTCACTTTGTTCCAACACTTAGTGAAAATTTCACTAAGTCAGAATCTGCCTTACTTTTTTCCAAATGTAGGGGGATTTTTCACTTGGATCCAAAAGGTATCAAAACCAAATATGATCAGACAGTTGTTGTATTATATAAGGGCTTTCCAAAATGGCCAAGAACATCACCAAATTCAACTTGAGCCATGAGATATGACATTGGCAAGTTGCCTTGCTGAAATCTGTCAAGGCAAGGCAGATTTTTGCACTTTTGGTCGATTTGCCAAAATCAGCCAATTCCAAGCCTTGTCATCACTTTGGACACATCTGAGGATTGAATCTAAAGGGGACAATCACTGAGCCAAGCCTCCAAAGTCCTTGGAACAAGAAATAGCATGCCAAACCTAGAATTGCCTAAAATAGGGACAAGAATCCAATTTTGGATTGGAACATTCAATGGAAGCACCAAGGTGGCATGGACTGAGCTATTAGCAACTGAATTCAGTCAAGACTTATCCAAGACCAAGGGGACCAGCAGCCTGTGCCCTAACCTCTAATCAATGGCTAGAGGAGACGTGGATTTTCATTTGCCAACATTGGCTAACCCTACTCAGCAGTTAACATTCACTATTCCTTGAAAAACAAACTTGCTCTACTATAAATAGAGCTCAATTGTGATCAGTTTAAGTACACCAAAGGCCTACAACACTTGCCTTTCTCAAAATCCACTTCTCACTCTCAAAAATGACTTTCTTAGCAAGTCACTATCGAGTTTTTCAGTAGAGAGCAATTCCACTCAAACCAATCACACACACACCTCACATACATCATATGTGAGCTGATCAAACACTTAAACAACATCTGGAACACTGATTTCTCAGAATCACCAGTCAATTGCTCAAGGTTTTAACCAAGTTGCAGTTGAGATGCCATGAAGTGATCCAGCCAATTTCCACCAAGTCAAAGCATTCAACCACACTCCATAGGGTGTAGGGAAGCTGTTCAGATCATCACAACTCATCTGTAACACCTCCAACTCAAAAATCACTTTGAACTTGCTGCCACGACCTAGAGGTAAGCCTAAACTCGGTCATCTCTCAATCTATGCATATTTCCTCGCACAATACTTTTGCCAAATGTTCATAATCATGCATGGAATGTTTCCCCTCAATTAATTGCTTTGTTTGAATCGTGTATCAAAATTCTCAGCCTTCATGCAGAAATTAGGGTTCTTGAGGTTTTGTCTTGATTTTTTATTCCATGTTTAATATAAATGAAATTAAATACCATAGACATGACCGTGAGGTTGAGACGAGCAGATTGGTATGTGGATTGCGTGATATAATCAAGTATTCAGTGAGATTGGAGAGAAAATGCAAATCTGGGCAAAACCCAGAACACGCGCGTGTTCTTGGAGTGTTCTTGGCGCCCTTTTTGAAAATTCAAATATTTGAATTTTGTGAGTTTATTTAATTGATTCAAAAATTAATTTCTCTCTGAGTTTTAATGATTTTGAGTTGATTCTTTTTTTAATAATTCACAAAAATGTTAAAATATTTTATTTTCCCAAAAAATCCCAACAATATTATTTATTTCATATAATTGATATTTTTGCAAAGAATTAATGTTTTAATTGTTTTTGACATTTAAAATATTTTTTCCTTATTGATTTTGCAAATTTTAATGATTTCTAATCATTTTGTAGGGCAAAACTTGATTTATGAAGCATTAATCCAAGATCACAATTTGTTTTCCACATGTTAAACAATTTTGATCATTTTAATTGAATATTTTATTCAATTAAAACACATTTTGAAGACAAATTAGGGTTTTTGATTAATTCAACCCTCATAAATCATTTTCAAAATTTTTGGGCCTCTTGAGAGAGTGTAAGACCCAAACCCCCTTGTACAAATAATTTTGGGCCTCACTTATTGTATAAGTCCCTCTGTACAAGTAAACGGCGTGATCGTCGCCTTTTAAAAAATCAATTGGGCCTCTCCTCGAGCTATAAGACCCATTCAAAACTCTTTGGGTCTCTAATAGAGTGTAAGACCCAATCCCCTTTTAACCAAAACAACTTTGGGCCTCAGATATTGTATAAGCCCTTTTGCGTTAAAAGAAAATCTCGGCGCGATCGTCATTTCAAACGAAAAATCATCTGGGCCTACCCTCGTGTTATAAGCCCCACTCTTTCTTTAAACCTTTTGGGCCTCTTGAGAGAGTGTAAGATCCATCCCTTTGTACAGCAAAATAATTTTTGGGCCTCAGTCACTTGTATAAGTCCCACTGTACAAACTCATTCAACAGTGCGATCACTGATAAAACCCTGGGCCTCTCCTTGAGCTGTAAGCCCCAAATCTTTCTTTTTCAAAGCACTTTCTCCTTTGATTTTGAAATATACTGTTGTTTTCAATCTTTCTTTGTTGAACAACTAACCAAACAACATGGAAGCTCTACAACCGAGTAAGTGTTTATCCGCTTTCATTTACCGCTTTCATATACATATAACTGTATTGTGGGGCTGTTTCGTTGTAAGTCTTCTTTCATAAACTCATATCAACTGTGTAATAATAGTATAGATATTTAGAGTTACCCCGGCAACTACGTCTAGCATTAAGCCCGTTGATCACTCTTAAATAGTCAAAACTAGATCCCCATAGGATTACCAGTCACAGTCTTCCCTCCTCTTGGGGTTAAACAATATAGAGACGTGAAAGGCAGATTCTTTTTGAACCCTTTCTCAGACTGTCACTCGTAGAAGTTGTCAAAGAAACTCTACTCCCCATAGATGATCTCTTCTCCGTGAATTGCATCCCTTGAGTTTCTTCCAAATTCTCGAACGTTCCTGGTTTGATCTATTCTTTGTGAATAGCCTGTCTTGAACTTCTCGGGGTTTGGGGACCCACAGGCTTCTTAAAAGCACCCTTAGGAATTGTCAAGGAACTCTACTCCCCAGAGATGATCTCTTCTCCGTGAATTGCATCCCTTGAGTTTCTTCCAAATTCTCAAACTTTCCTGGCTTGATCTATTCTTTGTGAATAACCTGTCTTGAACTTCTCGGGGTTTGGGGACCCACAGGCTTCCTGAAAGCATCCCCGCCTCCTCTTGGGCGTTATACAAGGACCCGTCGGCTTCTTAGAAGTATTCACAGCCTCCTCTTAGGCTTCGTATAAATGATTTCTTCCTCCGGGAATGATAGCCTCCTCTTGGGCTTAGTACAAATTGTCCCTCGGCTTCTTAAAAGTTTCCAGCCTCCTCTTGGTCTTCGTACAAATTGTCCCGACGACCTCCTAAAGGTATAGGAACAGAAATCAGTCATCTTAATAGAACAGTCTTTCCAAGAGTCTACTACTGTTTCTCAAAGCATAGTACAAAAGATGAAACTCTAGACTTGGACAGTCTAATTTCCTTGAGTCTCAAAGACATTCTCAAGCACCCTTCAAGAATAGGAAGGAACCCCGTAGACTCGGACAGTCTCAATACCCTTTGGATTTCCCATTTCCTCAAAGAAAGAGAAATATCCCTGATCCTCGAATCAAAATCCTTGAGTACATCGTTACTCATATAAGAACTGGTTTTCTCTTTGAACCCATATACTGGTCACTCAACTGAAACAATACCCTCTTTCGCCTCCATCTCGGGCTTTGTACGAGATACAAAAAGGTTCTTATTAAATCAACACTTTAGCCTCCATCTCAGGCTTCGTACGAGATACTAAATCACTCCCTTGTTGAGTATAAAATAACCCTTTTAGCCTCTTTCTCGGGCTTCATACGAGACACATAAAAAACACCCTCTTGTTGGGCCGATAGCCTCCTCTTAGGCTTTGTATAAGAAAACCACTGGTTGATCCAATCAACCTTTTAGCATCAAAGCTGTGCCTCGTTCACAGTACACAAACATCAACAACTCCTTCCCCTTCATCTAATCGCTGTAAGCGGCAAGCCTCTGGATCATCTACATCCATGCCACTGTCCCTCTTTTAGCATGAGAAATTCCTAAGGAAAGATGGTATTGCTCTACACTGAGTTAAAGTCTTCTCTTTCAGGGTGGAAATCCCCTATAAAGGAAATTATGGCATTGCTGAATTCACACATCCCGGTGAAAGTAATTCTCCATTATAAACAGTTGTGACAGACAAACCCCTCTTTAGAGATGGAAAATTCTCTCTAAAGTCAAACCCTTTCAGCTTCACGTCTTGGGCTTTGAACAAGACACCAAAACACCATTTCCTCCCGTAGAATAGGAGGAACTACGATCGCTCTGATTTCCCTGTTTCGGGAAAACGGGAATACGTAGGCATAAGATTGAAAGAAAAATCTTAGCGAGCACACTAAACAAAAACCCAAAATCCCGTATATCAGTCAAAACATCCTAGTCCGTATTCCCCGCTAAATCCCTAAAAATAACCTAAGAGATCCCCCCCCCCACATTGATAGCATCCGTAACCTAACAGACCGCTGTTTAAACTCAGTATGCAAGCAGGGTTAATTGGAGACATCTATTTCCCTTCCTTAGTCAGCTCACAATAGGATAAAAAATGAATCGACCTGTAGTAACCCCCAAGGAGCGACAGTGCTTAAGAAACACGTCTAGTTTCGCTCGCTACAGTAGGGAGCTTGTACAAGATTCTGGCCAAAATCCTTGCCTCAAGACTGAAAACTGTTGTAGGGAAGCTTGTCTCAAACAAGCAGTCGACGTTTATTCCTGGAAGAAACATTTTAGACAGTGTTTTAACGGTTAAAGAAGCATTGGACTTGGCAAAAAGTGATAAGAAGACTTGTTTAGTTTTGAAAGTAGATTACGAGAAAGCTTAGAATTGTGTAAGTTAGAATTATTTGAGGTATATTTTCATAAAAATGGGATTTGGAGATAAATGGTTAGGTTGGATGAACGCGTGTGTCTTTTCAAGTTTAATGTCTGTTTTAGTCAACGGTAGCGCAACGGAAGATTTCAAGGTGGAGAGAGGGCTTCGTCAAGGAGATCCCTTATCACCTTTCATTTTGGCTTGGCTATGGAAGGTCTCACGCTTTTGACGGAAGCAGCAGTGGAGCTAAGGGAATATAATGGTTTCAAGATCAATGATGAACTTACTACAGACATTCTGCAGTTTGCCGACGACACAATTATTTTAGGGGACGGTGGATTTGATAATCTTTGGAGTATAACACCTATATTGAGAGGTTTTGAATTGATTTTCGGTTTACGGGTGAACTTCTATAAAAGTAGCATCTATGGTTTTAATGTCAGTAGTTTGAGTTTGGAGGCAACATCTTCCTTTCTTAGGAGCCGTATTGAATCGCTTCCTTTTAATTTTTGGGAATTTGGGTTGGTTCCAATCCTAGAAGGCTGCATATTTGGCGACATTTGTTGAACAATATTAAGGGCAAACTGTCAGCTTGGAAGGGGAGATCTTTATCAATGAGTGAGAGGGTTGTTCACATCAATGAAGTTTTAAATGTTGTTCCAATTTATACTATGTCATTCTTTAAAGCGCCTAGAGAAGTGTTGCTCGAGTTATGTCGTATCATGAGTAATTTCCTATGGCGTGGGGGTGAGGACAAGAAAACTATTCATTGGATTAGATGGGATAAAGTTTATAAGCCTAAGGATGAAGGCGGGCTCGGTATTATCGATTTAGAGGTGTTCAACAAGGCTTTGCTCTTGAAATGGACGTGGAGGGTGCTCAATGATCACAATGCAATATGGAGAGGCTTTCTAAATTATAGATACCAGAATGCGGCTGCTAAGATGTTTATTGGTGATAAACGAGTTATTAACAGTGGTAACTCTATCTGATGGAGAGATTTGATTTTGTTAGATTCCATTGAAGGTGGAAATACCAACAGTTTCTCTTCAAGTACTTTGTGCAGTGTGAAGAACGGAATGAACACTTCCTTTTGGTTCAGCAATTGGATTGGTGAACAACTGTTAAAGGAAGCGTTTCCAGAGCTTTTCGAACAGGCTTCAGATCTGTTTTGCAGCATTGCAGAAGTAGGTTGTTGGCACAATGGTTATTGGAACTGGAACAGGCAAGCAGCGGTGATGACGCAGACTCAGAGTGAAGGATGGATAGAAACAGATTTTTTCCAAGTTCTATTAGATAACTGTTTGTCAGGTATGGAGGATATGGACATCTACGATTGGACGTCGGGGAAACAAGAGGTCTACATTGTTAAGTTCGGTCATATGGTGTTGAAATCAAAGAGTGAAGTTGTTAATTTTTCTGACGAGCAGCGTAAACCTGCAACCTGTGTTTGGAATATAAAAGCACCGTCGAATGCGTTTTTTTTAGGCCGGCGTTGGATTTTTTATAGACTTCCTACAAGAGAACAATTGTTCAAAAGGAGGATTATATCAGATGAAAGGGTGCTGAATTGTCCTTTATGTTCTTCGGCAATGGAATCTCGGAATCATGTCTTCAGCTATTGTGTTTTCAGGAGGAAGTGTTGGTTAGCTTTATCCAACTGGATAGGAACTGATGTAGGATTAACAACAGAAGAAATCTCTTTGTTTTCGTTCTTTGTTTCGAATATGACCAACAAGCAGGATAGTAGTATTATTAGTGTCGGTTGGATGGCGATTGTATGGAATTTGTGGCATTTGCGTAATGATATTTTGTTCAGAGGTGCGAAGCCAAATTTTGAGTTGTGTTGGTTGAACATCCAAATCAAAATGTGGGAATGGTTAAGGGTAGGCTCTGATGTTAGTAATCAAACTAAATTTTCCGATTGGATTTCTTCATCTCTGTTGTAATTCTCTGTTTTTGTCGTTCTTTTCCGGGTTGTAAGGGTTTCGAGTACCTCTTGTACTCGCTTTTTCCAGTGAAAGAATCAGTTGCTTATTGGAAAAAAAAAAGGTTTTGACGGAAATGTTGGAGGTAGAGAATTTAACGAGTAAGGAGAGTAAGACGAGTAATACGAGAACAAAAAGGATGACGAAAAGGTTGACAAAAATGATTGAGTATATGATGTTCTGAATTTTATATAGCTTTTATAAATTTGCACTATTTATCTTAATGGTTAAATATTTTGTTATAAAAATTTTTAATTAAAATTTAATATTTATAAATTTTAAAATTAAAATTTATTTATTGTAATATTTATTTATTATATAATTTAAAATAAGAAATTAATTAATTTTTTTTATATTATCATTCACCGTTACTAGGGTTTATTCGCAAGCAAATATTCAAACTCTTTGTTCATATGTTGTATCACAAACTTTAAATTGAAGTCTTAATTGACCGTCAAATTTATTTGCTGAAACTGGAAAGGATATTGTGGACAAACTCTTAATTCAGTTACAAAGAGCTTATTCATAAAAAGATATGTGCTTCAGTACATTCAATTAGGAAATTCAATTTCTTATTTCCTTTTGTAACAATCATAAGAAACCATTCAACTAGGAAACTCAATTTTTAAAAAGTACCAAAGATCAATATACAATCATCTCTCTTTTTTTCTTTGTAATCAATATGTGTGTATGTACAACATATACATATCTCTCAAATTACAGAACCTGATAGTGTTCAGGAAATTAAAAATAAAAAATAAAAAAAAGAAACGATCCTGATTACGTTCATGCTCTTTTATACAAAATGAACCAAACACAAATTACAAAATTAAATATTTACATTAAGCCACACATCAATCCATAGACTGTAATCAAAGCCATTATAAGGGAATGATCCGTTCCAGCTGCCAAATCCAACGTTAGAACATCATTACTCAAAACAACTCCTGAGGATGATAGTTTTTGCTTTGCTTCTGCTATGATTTGTCCATTTTTGTTTATCATCCGAAAACCAAACGTTTTGCCATTACTCATTCTTTCTATGCACAAATTTTGGGACCCGACTTTAATCCGGCATGCTGTTTTCCCCGTGAGAGATCTTTTAACTTGAAACCATGGTTGCTTCTCATTACTTCTAGAATCAGAATCGCTGCTGTAATATTTGTGGCCTTCCCAACATCCAAAACCTAGTAATCTCTTTTTGATTGTGCAGAGCACATTTCCTTTTAGATTCATCAAATTCACCTCTCTTCCACCCTTTGTATCATAGTTATCGACTCTATAAATGACGTTACCATTTGAATCATACACAGTACAACCATTAGAATTAAGAACAAGTGATTTCATCCATACTGTATATTTCTCTCTTTTATTAAGACACTTATCATCATGAGACTGAGATGATGTTGTAGGTTCTTGTTTTTGAGGATGAACTTTGGCCATTATTTTTTGTTGTTTGATTGTAATAATCGAGATCAGCTTATAATGAATTGGTGTATGTGCGAGCAGCTTATTTATAAGGCTATTCTATTAAAGGTCCTACGTACTAAATTCGCTTTTTCTTGGAAGCATCTTTTGGAGATAATTCACTTTACTATTATCATATTCATATCACTCGTGGAAAAAGTGCTTTAAATTAATTAATTAGTTAACTGAAACAAAAAGACTGACGTGGTTCAAAATTCGAATCCCCGAAGTTTTCATTCAAATTTTTAAATAATTTTTTTAGTAAACCATGTTCCCTAGCACAATTATTGAGACTTCCCTAGCACAATTAGTAAACTATTTTTGTTTATTGTTTTTAGGGGCTGTTAATTCTTCTTTTGGTTACAATACAATAATAGTAATAACTTAAACTATTAAAAAATTTATAAATTTTTTTTTTTTGTAAGAATGAGGCCCAAAGGCCAAAAGAAAAAACAAATTACAAAAATACCTCTCTAGAAATGAAATCTTACTACTTATCCTCTACCAACAAATACTTAATAAAACTAGGAACAGTGGAGAAATAAGACAACTCCATAGTTGACCTACATCCAGCTTCAGCCAAGGCGTCAACATACTGATTAGCTTTTCAAAAAGACAACTCCGTAGTCGAACCACTATAAATTTTGACCATTTTTTAATACACCACCCTAGTTTCTTATACACCACGTGAAATTATTTTTTTGCCCCCCAGTTCCGGATGTGCACATCCGGACGCACCGTTTCCTTAAAAAACGTTGCCTTGTTCCGGATGTGCAAATCCGGAATGACAAATTACGCGTATTCCGGATGTACACATCTAGAAAATGGATGAAACTTAAAAAGGTAAATAATAATGGGTTATTTATGCATTCAAACACTTTTCTTGTATCGTGTAAGTTAGTAACTACTCTCAATAACGAAAAGGGTTTAGCTCCGAAGTATATTGAGTCCTAACTTTATCAGAATGCCAAAGACAACCATTATATTGACGGAGAGACTCCATCCCTAGAGTTTGTTATAACTTCTGATGACATTACTGCTACTGGTGCACCAGCCACATTACTTATTTTTAATAACGAAAAGGGTTTATCTCCGAAATATATTGAGTCCATCTGTAGTGTTGGACGATCAACAAAGAAAGATAACAGGAGCAGTGGTTACACTGGAGAGAAAGGATCAACAAAGTTTTCTATTGAAGAGATACGAATGTATATTAACTTGCGATGATATATTAACGTATGCGAGCAACCGACAAAACCGATTTTAAAAAAAAAAAAAAGTTATGCTATTTTCCGGATCTGCAGTTCCGGAAATTATACATGATAAAGCTATACTATGTTTCCGGATGTGCACATCCGGAAAACATCAGCGTTTTTAAAAAAAATGGTGCGTCCGGATGTGCACATCCGGAATCAGGGGGCAAAAACGAAATTTCACATGGTGTATAAGAAACTAGGGTGTTGTATTAAGAAATGGTCTAAATTTTGTGTACAATTCTCTCTCTCTCTCTCTCTCTCTCTCTCTCTCTCTCTCTCTCTCTCTCTCTCTCTCTCTCTCTCTCTCTCTCTCTCTCTCTCTCTCTGCATTTTGTTTAAGATTGCATGTTTAGATTTAATTTTTTTCTTAGAATTACATGATATTAAGTTTTAATCGTTTTGATAGGGATTTCGTAAATAAGTTTTAGGTTTTGTTAGAATGAAACTCTAAAACTTTCTTACTTTTGATTAACACAAAAACTGTAATGTTCGATTTCTTGCTCAATTGAAAAAACTCGCTTTATATACCTCGTGTAAATTGGTTTTTAGTCAATTGAGACATTGAATTATTTGGTACTTTTTCATTTAGCATTCATTTTGTGTTTCTGATTAAGAGTATTATGATTAGTAAAAAAACCGTATATTTTGTATGACAAAATTTCTCTACACGTCAAGCAAATTTTATTGAACTGTAATTTCTTAAAGTAATTTTTTAAATAGGTCTATTTTTGGAGAGATGTATTCAACCCCTTTCTAGACCATTAAAATCCATATTTCTCCCAACAACCGGCCTTAGAGCTGGTATTTTAATCAGGTCTAATGACTTCAAAATTTGAAAATATGGGTAACGATGATATGAATGGAGTATACAATAAAGCCTCAATGTTCAAAGGTAGAAACTATGCTTATTAGAAGGATAATATGTACGTTCACATAATGTTAGTAGACAAAATGCTTTGGGTAGCTATCATTGATGGAACTTTTATCCCTAAAACTAAAGTTAATGGCAATTTTATTGTAAAATCCCCAAAGGATTGGTCAGATGAAAATGCATCTTACAATTTGAAGGCGAGAAACATACTTATTTATGTGTTAATCGCAAAAACGTATTACTTACATCATAAGATTTCACACTCAATATGGAATTATCTTCAAGTGCTTCGTGAGGGTACTAAAGATGTAAAGAAATCTCAAATTAACATGTTGATAGAGGAGTATGATTTATTCTGGATGGAACCCAGTGAAACTATAAAATCCATTCAAACTCATTTTCTCGAATTAATCAACAAGTTAGAAAATTTAGGTAAATCTTTTTCTAACAAAGATTGTGATGGAAATTTTTTGAGATAAATATGCAGGAAATGGAAACCTAAGATAACTGACATTAAGAAATCACATAATTTGAAGGTTTTGGACGTTTTAACCTTATTCGGAAAACATCTTGAGCATGCAAAAATGAATTAAAAACGCTCGCTGCGAGCGAATTAAATGCTAATTAAGAAGAAAAATTAAAAGAAGAGAAATGAGACATCTTCTTGAAAGCCTCTTCGTCCAAAGCAAGAAAATTAAAGAAAGACGATGAAAGGTCTAACAAATATTCTTTTAAAAAGGAAGAAGTAGGTTTATTCGTCAAGCGCTACAATTGATATATACAAAAATGCCAACTTTGACACTCCGACAAGAATTTGATAAACTTTCAAAAATCTCATTCACATAAAAAAGAAGAAAAGAAAAAGGCATGCCTGGTGAAATAAAACTTGATAAGTTAACTGCAAAACATGATAAGAAGGATCAAATTATATCAAGAGAGTTACACTCACTCAATAACTTCACATTGGTTAAATATTTTTTTAAATCATTCGATGAATCGAAAGATATTATCATATATATTATAGTATAAAGTTTGAGAATCTTCTATAATGATCTCCTATGCCATCAAGATACGCAAAAATTAACAACACAAATTTGCTTTCATTTAACGTTAATTTTGATGTGATTCGATTACAAAGAAAATTATGATAGATTAATTTCAAACTGTATACATATGATCTAAACGGTAGTATTTTTCAATCCGACGTTTGATTGAAAAAAAATATTTATCATATGTGAAGCTAGTAAACGAGTGTAATTCTTCGGATGTAATCTGATCTCTCCTTATATATATATATATATATATATTTGGTCTAATAGACTTTTTCAATTGTTTTTATGAAAAATAAAGTTTTAGATTTTTTTTACACTTTGTGTATTTCTAAAGAACATTAAGTATAATATTAATTATTAATGTTAAAGCTTTGAATGTTTAATTGAAATTTTTTACACATCCTTTTAGAGAAGAGTATTAAGTTCAACATGAATATTTTGTGAATAATTCACATGATACGAGTATATATAATTATTTGGAGAGATTAAATATTAAAATAGTGTGTATTATAATATTGTTATAAGGTGACCTATTATTTTAATACAATATTGTTATTTTAATGTTGTTATTTTCTATTGCTTGTTTTTAACGTGAGTTATTCATATCCTAAATGAAAATTATACACATCTTATTGAATATATAAATGATAAATATGTAATGCCCATATCTCATTACAATTAAATAGATATATTCAACCGAGTCAATAAAAATGTGTCTAATTATTTGTAAGAGATCACTTCATGTGGATTTGAATCACCAAAATAATTATTTAGTCGCAATTAGATGCATTCACACAAGCTTATTGATAAATATATGCAACATGTAGGGTGGATATATTTTTTTAATGAAAATTTATGACGGATATTGAAGCAAAGTACAAATTAAACTCTATTGTTGTATGCATAAATAAATAAATACAATTAAGATTACACAATATTCACCTGTTTAATTGAACAGGTGCCCCTAGGATTAAAATCATACCTAGCTATATTAGGCAGTATACCCTACTAAAAGACAATGCACATGCCAAATCATTTGATAAGGATTAAATGAAAAATAAAATGAGAACATGGAGTTTTGACAGAAACGTGTTTTATGCGAATGAAATTGTGTTCTTATTAGTATATGAAATTAAAATAAATAATAAAAAATGATAGAAATCTCATTCACACATGTTTAATGGTTTCTCAAACTCTTCTTTAACTTATATAAGTTATATCCATTTTATTTATTATGGGTCTACGTGTGCATCTAGATTATAGGGTGTACCAATGTAGGAGTCCTAGTACAGAAGTCACATATAAACCAGAATAGATTGAATCACTAAACTTCTTTTATAAGGAGTCTATATATTAATAAAGAATATTAGAGTAATTTTTTTAGAATAACTATTATATTAAAAAAAAAACCAAAATATCACTGATTTCAACTAAAATACCAAAATGACCATGTTTGAAATAAAACTAACCAGATGGCGCCTCAGACAAAATGCAAAACACCCAAAAGCCATTTCATATGGCGCCTTGATTCATATGGTGGTTGCCCTAATTTTTTTTCGTTGCAGAGGGGAGGCGTCATACCATATGGCGCCTCAGTTCATTTTTTTATATTTTTTTTAATTTGGAAATTGATTAATTTAATGGTACTACAGTGTTTAATGTGTCTATAAATGAGACTGCTCCCTCATTTGTTACTCCACAACACTTGTCACCAATATCATAATCTCTCCTCCACAACACTATGTCTGAGTGGTTAAATCGTCGTCCTTCGTCATCATCATCAGCACCGGAGGAACCGCTTCCAGCATTTCCACTGATGAAAAGAAATGCCCTAGTTGTATTCTCAGCAACAAAGCCTCCGATGAAGGTCCTACTCTGGAACACGTAGACATTGGAGCATTTGCATAGGAAACTTTATCGCTGGCTAGAAGGAGAATTTGAGGCAGGTGAAAAGATCAGGAAGATTGAGAGGCTGGTTGAGGAGTCTAGTCCAAATGGAGTTACCTGCACTTGGAGAAAAGTGGAAAATGATGTTGGTGTCCTTATGATGATTTTAACACCAAAGAAACTTAGCTTGATTGTTGTAATATCCTAGATAAGTTGATTCGTTAAGTTGTTTCTTTTGGGTATGTTGTTGTTATTTTCTCATTTGGTATTAGGTTATGTTGTTGTTAATTGTTGCTGTTGAGCTATTAAGTTATGCTTTGTTGTGTTATGTCGTTGTAATCGCTTAGGGATGCTATCAATGAAATGAAATTTGTTGTTGTTATAAATAGACAAGGTTATAGTTGAAACTATGATGTTGTGCTTGATCCCACATTGGGACACTTGGTACGATTGTGTCCCGGCTGACAGCACGAACTACATAACCTCACCATTTTGTTTGCTGCATCCATCTCCATTCTAATACGGGTGTTGTTAGGGCGATCCTTTTTCTTTCTTCGCATCAAATCATTATGCCACACAATTTCGCCTTTGTATGGAGGCTAGTAGTTCTCCCATGCTACCACCTGAAAGCTAGTGCCGTAGACATTGCATAGAGTAATGACTTGGTGAAAAATATAGAGATAGTTGGTTAGGTCCAGCCGAGCCTTCGAACATGCTGCTATAACATGGGAGCAAGGCATACGAAATGCCTGAAACTTTCCACAGTCATACCAACTCCAATCCAGTTCCACTCGGTAACATCCCCTAGGCCTCCCTTCATTGTGATCAATAGACTCTACAACACTGAAGTGACCTTTAGTACGGTCAAAGACCGTGACCACATGTGTGTTGGCTTTGGCAGCTTCGTCCTTCATGAATGTCATTGAACTATTACTGAACAGCTGCCCAGATTGCAAGACCGAACCCCACTTTGGACGTCTGGTATCAAAAAGTGCATCGAGCCTAAAATATATTGACCTCACCAAAGCGGTTATCGGTAGGTTTCAGATGCCCTTGAATACAGTGTTCATTGATTCAATGAGGTTTGTTGTCATGTGGCCCCATTGCTGCCCATTGTCGTATGCCTTTGTCCATTTCTCCAGTGGAATATTATTAATCCATCTCAATGCATTTGCATTTGAAAGTCTGATCTCGTCACAGTAGTGTCTGAAGGTAGTCTCTGTTAGTGCATAACCCGCGTTAGTAACCTTCTTTGTTAGCGTTTTGTCCTTGATCTCCTCCATGAAATTTTGAGCGACGTGTCTAATGCAATACACATGGCTTGGGGGAGGATCCTGCCAACCGTTATCAAGATTGTTGTATGCACTATCGACTGATGGGTGTCTTTCAGAGATCAAACATAAGTTAGGTTGGGGAGCCACGTATTGTCGGAGATTTTTTAGAAAAAAACTCTAACCTCCAGCGGTCTCCCCTTCAACTAGAGCGAAGGCGATTGGAAAAATGTTGTTATTGCCATCCTGTGCCACGACTATCAGTAGCGGGCCTTTATATTTCCCGTACAACCATGTGCCATCAATTTGAATGATAGGTTTACAGTACGCAAATCCTTTAATGTATGGTTCAAACGCCCAGAAGAGTCTGTGGAAAATGCCATTTCCACTTACACAATTCCCGTCTAGCGTATACGCCGGCAATGTCTCCAACATGACAACAGTCCATAGAGCATAGTGTATAAGTGCCAGCAGGTATTTTGGAAGTTCTTTGTAAGAGTCCTCCCAATTTCCAAAAATAGTTTCAACCGCTTCAGTCCTATCTATCCACGCTTTCCTATATGAAGGAGTATAGTTGTATCTTTGAACCATATGTGTGATTATGGTACTCACCTTCAAAGAAGGATTGTCGCTAATGACTGATAGAATTTAGTTGCATATCATCTGAGAGCTGAGCTTGCGATGATCCTGCATTGGATTCGTGATTATACAAGTGTGCTCTGGACCCATTGACCTTATCTTCCAGGAATCGCTTCGCTTCCGGAAAGATGTTGTTAATCTAAACGGGCACACCTCGTTACGACAATAGATCTTATACAGAGTCAGATTTGTTCGATCGACTCTATAATCTGCGGACAAGTCCATGTGATATTGTTTTATAGCTCGGACACAATCTTCTTTTGTACGAAAATTGTCTCCCACTTTTAATGCACCTTCCGTCTGCATGTATGGATTGTAAAAAATACCCGTTGATGGTTTTTCTTTGCCTAAGTTGAGTCTTGTCATGTGTTGAGGTGGGAAGTAAACATGATTGGCTGGTAGTAGGTCTTTCTCCTCGTTGTTTACCATTTCATCGATAATGTCCTCTGCCTCTTCTTCTTCCTCGTCAACGACATCGACCTCAACTTGTTCGTTGTCGGATTCGTTAAAAAATTGAAAAGATTCAAGTTGTTGAGACAATTGTTGTTGTTGTAACGTAATATATAACTCAACATCATTGAATCCAGAATACTCATGACTGAGAAACATATTACGCACGTCATCATTGTTCCGAATCTTTAACTGAAAAAATTTGCATTGCTCATCCCCGCCAAAAAACAGAGGATTTTTTTAGAGGATTTGGCCAACTGGACCACACTGTAATTTCTTTTCTAATTTGGATTTTAAATGAAAAAAATTTGATCTTCTATCAATTAAAAACCTAGTGACTTCCGTATCTCTAAAATTGAAACCGGTAATGGGACATTCAAACATCTCACCATTGAGATGTGCACTGATCATGTATTGTGGTGTTTGAGTCATAACAAAGACGTTACTAACTTGTGTCTGGAAGAAATAGTTTACAAATTTTAGTGTTTGGAAGAAATTATTGACTAAATGATGTGATCATAATTTGTATATTTCATGTGTATTAATAGGCATTTAGTTGATACAGATTATTTAGTTACACGGCTTGTAAGTTTTAATGCTTCACATTGCTTTACACATCTGTCTTACCTACTTCACTTACAAGAAATCAAAGTAAAAAATAAAACCATTGCCTTGCATGCATCATGTGATTCTCTTCATGACAAGACTACACTTCCATGCTAAGAATCTCACATGACTATACACTACACTAAAGTATTACACTATTCTCTGCATGATAAGACTACATTATTCTTGACAAGACAACACCACCATGCCAAAAATCTCTGTAAAAAAGAGAATCATTTATTATTACATGCAATCACACTAAAAATGTGTACACGAAATTTACCTTCTCTAACTCACTTTTCATTATCACATGCAATCACACTTATTTTCTCTAGCACATTATACGAAATCAGAAGACAAAACTAAATTCTTACCAACTATACTTATAACACATTAAAGTTATAAAAAACTGAACCGCACATTTCACCTTCCTTTCGGTGAATGCACAGTCACACTCCAAGATGTGTATATGTTACTTGGCCTACGCATCGATAGAAAGGCCTTCAACGACAAGGTTTTTGTCGACAACCAACTATGCAAACATTTGTTGGGCGAACCGCTCGGTGTTGAAAGACCTGAGCCAACACGTGATGGTAGACCTAGGGGCCAAGGTATTAACTTAAAATACCTTAGGGAACACTATGAGTCTATTATATTAGACGATGAAAACCCCCCTGCGTATTACAAGATACTTAAAACTCGGTGTTAATTAATGATCTTATTCGGTCATTTTTTATTTCCAGAAAGTACTAGAAATAATGTAAATATTATGTATTTACCATTCTTGTCCAACATTAATAAAGTGTGCGAATATAGTTGAGATTCAGCTGTCCTGGCCCATCTCTATAGTTCACTATGTAAAACTTCAAAAAAAGACACTTGTACATTTTATGGTTGCGCCTATCTCCTTCAAGCGTGGGGTTGGTCCAGAATGCCAACACTAGCTCCTGTTAACCGAAGTCCCTTCACATTTTCCCACGCAAACAAGTAAGCTTAATTTTACTTCTCAAACTTATGTGCTTTAATGAAATTTTTATTTGTAACAAACTTATTTGTGTCATTTTTTTTAGGTGGTCAGTTCCGGGAATGAATTACCATCGAAATCCCAGGAACGTAATAACTGTCTACCGTAACCTAATAGATCACATTGGCCCCGACGATGTAATTTTTTCTTAAAATACCATAATTTTGTCTCTTAAATTACAACACCGCATAATTTCTCATTAAATCTTTTTTTGTTCTTGTAGTTTGTCTGGAGGCCATACGAGGGTCTCGACCATCAGCCCAACACGAATAATGCTGCAGTGTGGACATCAAAAACACCCATAATTCGGTTCACCACTGTGGAGATGCATCAAAGTGATCGGGTAAAACTGCAGTTCGGAATGCATAAGGATATTCCGGTCGCTCCGACATGTTTGGGAGAGTGGCATCTACGTAGAGTGGATACACAATGAGTTGTGGGTCACTGGACGAACTTTACAACAGAGGTGTGTCAACATTGGGAGAATCGACATCAGCACATCTTATCCGAACCTGTTTTGGAAGTTGCTAGACCAACTCAACAATATATGATTTGATTTAGATTTGTTACAACACCCCAATAATTCCTCTCTCAGCCAACGTATCTGATTGATCTGCACCAACATGCCTCTTCCTCACAGCCACATGCCCAACATCATACACATAATTATACCCAACAACCAAGTATACCAACCGAATCAATCTTCCAAAGCCGCAACCCTTTCATGCCACCAACCCAGTCACAACAAGAAGAGTCTTACCCCTACCGGCAACCCACATACACTGACCCCACTAATGCTTATTGCCCTGACAACTCTTTCGAACCCACCCTAGCCCACCACAGCCCCCCACAAATGAACACACAATCGTCCTACAACCAACAAACCCACCCACTATTTGACTACCAAACCCTACATCAACCACTGGATCGGTTCCAAAACCCTTCAATGCACTATTTCGGCCAACCATACCGTCCACAACCAACCCAACCCGCCCGTCCAAACTATGAAAACATGGGCATGCAACAGGATTACGGAAGCGCCGTTGGCGGCAAACACCCCCCGGTCGTTATTGGGGACAGATGCTTCAAAATTTGTCTGATACGCCAGGACCATCTCAACAGATTCCTTTTCCACAGGTCAACACACAAATGCCAGAGACACCTCAACAAAATTGTGGTAGACCTAGACGTCGCGCAAGAGCCCTGACATGTGGAACCGATGGACGTTTCGATAGGCACGACCATCAAATTTTTGTTTACCATCAATTGTACTAATTTTTATTCTGAACATTGTTATGTAATTTTTGTTACCCTTAATTTTTTTCCATTAAATTAATCAATTTCCAAATTAAAATAAATATTACAAAAAAAAGGGAAATAAAGTGAGGCGCCATATGGTATGGCGCCTCCCCTCAGCAACAGAAAAAAAATTAGGGCATACACTCTTTGTACTGAGGCGCCATTTCAAATGGCTTTTGGTGTTTTCACTTTGCCTGAGGCACCATATCATATGGCGCCAGCATGTTTCTTTTTTTCCAAAACCAGCCATTTTGGTATTTTATTTGAATCCCTTGTTTTTATGGTATTTCTTTTTAATAACTTGGTTATTCTAAAAAAAAATCAATATTAGAAGTATTCCACACCATCAACTATCAAATACAACACGACTACGGTATTATATGAAAATACATGAACTTCTTACAAAAAAATCGGAAGGTCGTTTTTACCATTCGTAGTAATTACACTTAATTCTAGGGTTAGAACAAATGGCTAACCACTACCAAGAAGTGTGAATAATTCTGTGTATAATTTCATCCACGCAACCGAAACCATCATTAAATATTATCTGGTTTCTATGCCACCAAATACACCAGCACGTGCTAAACCAAATCAAACAAGCAAAGTCTTTTTTTGAAGAAATTACAACCAACTTCAAAAACCACTCCAACATATGGTCACAACAGTTAGACGTCTCTCCCCAAGCCACCCCTGTCTAAGCGAATACAGCCCTCCGAACCAGCAGAATTTTGGGACAAGAAAAAAATACATACTCTAATGATTCTATATAATGAAAACAGAAAATACATACCGACTCGTGAGGATTATATATTACTCCCTTGGCTTCCAGATTCGAATGAGTCGGAAGTCTATCCAAGATCAACCGCCAACCAAAATTTTTAACCTTTATCGAAATCGAAGATTGCCAGGGAATCTTTAAAGCAGTCTTGGAAACAATGTTTAATTCTTCCAACCCACAAACCTTTTGCATAAACTCATAACACAATTTAACATTAAAAGTATTACTCTAAGAATATGGCCACGTAAAAGCATCAGGTACTCCAATTCTTGGCTCCACCTCTGTCAATAACATAGACAACTCCAAAAATTGATCCCTCAATTCACCTACGAGTTAGACATCCTAAATTCCTAAACTCCACCGCCAAGAGTTATCCTCCCACCTCCACATATCCCTCACAACATGATTTTAACACGCATAAACTTCAAACAGACCAGGAAATCTCATACACAACAGTCTTCCTTCGTACCATCGTGAATTCCAAAAAGCAAATTTTAGTACCTTCACCCAGCTTACAAGCTAATTGCATCATGAACCCATCCTTCTCCTTAGAATCAATAGTACGCATGATGTCCTTCCACCACAGCGAATGCAACCTGCAACTGCTATCTCCGATATTTGAAAAAGTTATACTAATAAAACAACCATATTTGTTAACCAACAGCGGCTTCCAAACTGTATCTTGTTCATGAATCATCCTCCATAACCATTTAGAAAGAAGAGCCCTATTTAACAAACTTATGCCCTTGATTCCTAAACCACCATCTTCCTTGGCCTTACAAATTAAAGACCAACTTACCAAAGCCATATTTGATGACTCGGCTGACCCAGACCAGAGGAAACTCCTTTGTATGGCCACCAACTCCTTAACCACTTTAGCCGGGGATTTGAAAAATAAGAGATGATGGATTGGTAAGTTCATGAGCATCAATTTAATGAGGGTTACCCGTCCTGCCTATTGAAATTAGCTTGCCTTTCCAAGTAGAAAGTTTTTCCTTCAAACATTCAATTACCGGTTTCCAAAAATTGACGCGCTTATGGTTCCCACCAACAACTAAGCCATGAAATTTGAAGGGTAGTCGGCCTGTATTGCACGCTAAGAACTGTGCAGCCGCTACCAAGAAAGTCTCATCCACCATCACGCCATATAGAAGACTCTTCCAAAAATTCGTTCTCAATCCCGAAATCAATTCAAAACCCCTTAGTATTGACTTAATGCCCCAAATATTTTTCCAATCATCATCACACACTAAAATAGTGTCCTCCGCAAATTGAATTAAACTTAAGGATTCATCCCCATTCAATCTAAATCCATGGAAAAAATTATTATTTACAACCATTCTAACCAACAACAAAAGCCCTCCGCCACTAAAGCAAACAAAAAGGGAGACAACGGATCTCCTTGTCTAAAACCCCTATTTCATTTGAAATCCTCAGTAGTGCTCCCATGCACCAACACATATAGAAAGTTGCTACAAACTCCACCTTTAATCCACTGACACCATTTTGATCCAAAATTCAATGCCTTCAGAACATTATCCATAAAGTCCCACTCTACACAATCGTAAGCTTGTGCAAAATCCATTTTAAATAAAATACACCTTCTGTTCTTCCTTTTAGCGTAGTCAACAAGCTCGTTCGCCACCAACACTCCATTTAGAATCAGCTTACCTGGTATGAACACCGTTTGGGACAATGAAACCAGCATGCCCATTACCTTGGTTAGACTTGTTGCCATGATCTTCGAAATTATCTTATAAATACACCCCACAAGACTTATAGGGCGATATTCTTCCAACTCTTAAGGATTCAAGTTCTTAGGGATCATAGAAATGAATGAGGATAACAAAGCTTTTGGGAGAATAACAATCCTCTAGAAATCTTGAATGCACATAGTCACATCCGCACCCACCACCCCCAACATCGCTTCATGAATTCGATGTTAAATCCATCCGGCACTGGGCATTTATTTCCATCGCACCCATTAATGGATTCCATAATGTCTACTAAAGAAAATGGGTTTTCCAAAATCTCTACATATGCAGCCGTGAGTTTTAGAATTTCGACATGTCCAATAACAGCCTCAAACCCCTTAGCTTCTGAAATCTCTTCTCAAAAATTTGCTTGATTGTCTTCTTCTACCGTCTTCCACTTTAACAGACGAAATAAAATTATTTTTTGATCTACATCTCATCATGGAGTGAAAGTATTTTGAATTAAGATCTCCCTCCCTAACCCAATTCAACCTTGATTTCTACTTTAACATGTTTTTCTTCAGAATAAGATTATTCCAAATCTAGTTTTGTGTCTCACTTCTCACACGCAACTGCTCCTCCGATGTATCTCTTCTTCCGAATGACATAAAACCTTCAATCCCATTTAACAAATCCACCCCTTTATCTATCTTCAAGTCTACCCAACCAAACACATTGATGTCCTCCCATCTCAATCTCTCACTAAGAAGCTTAAATTTCTTCACTTTCACTTGGCAGCTGCTACCCGAAAACTCTGCATCATTCCAAACATTGCTCACAAGTTCTAAAAATTCAGGATGATTGAAGCAAAATCTGAAAACCTTAAATGGTTTAGGCCCCCAGTTAGTCTTGCTAACCCTTAACCAAATCGTTCTATGATCCGATATATCACGCTTGCCAACATGTTGCACCATCATGCATCATTCCTTAATCAATACTTTTGATATAATAAATCTATCTAATCTACTTTTACAATTACCATTGGAGTTGAACCACGTAAATTTATTTCCAATCACCGAAAGATCAAACAGCTCTAACACATCAATAAACATGGAAAAATCCTCCATTACCACAATATTAGCCATTCCTTTCCCTTACCTTTCTTCCTCCGATTTAACCGCATTGAAATCGCCCCCAATTAGCCATTATCCCTTTGGAAAATTGGTCTTAACCTTAATCAAATCAGACCATAATTTTCTCTTTTCCAAAAAAACACATGAAGAATATATATTTACAAAATAATAATTTATTCCCTTCCACAGACAAATGATCCCTAAGTATCCATTACCTCTAAAACTGAATTTTGGACTAAAACCATTTTTACGCCATATTGAGATGATGCCTCTAGACTGACCTACAACAGATAGAGCAGACCACTCAAAACCATCCATACCCCAAATGCTTCTCACCACCTCATCCTCTACTATTTGAAGCTTCAATTCTTGCATTAAACACATTTCTGTCTTCCCCTTTGATATCATATTACAAATCCTTCTCTTCTTAATTGAAGAGCCACACCTTCTCACATTGTAGGAGATTACATTCATGGAACCCTAATCTCAGTCCCCTTCTTTCCATCGAAAACTTTCCTATCCCTGGATTCCAAATCTCTAATAATATCTTCGAAAACTTTGTTATCCTCTTCTCCTTAAATTCTCAACTCCTTAATCATATGCCACACCTTTGTAGGAACATCCTCAAGTGATTTCCTAATACGAGAATTTCCTTGATTAACATCATCATCAGTAATGGATTCTCAGCAAAGAATGTAACCACCAGAGTAATTTGAGATTGAGTCTTCTGCACCAATAGTGTCTCTAGAATTTTTTGAAGTAGTATCAAGATGTGATGGCAAAGTCGTTTCTTGATTGTTCATAGAATGAAGTAAAGCAGAATAATAGGATGGAGAAAAGGGAATTTTGATCTTATCATAAATTTCCTTTATCGTTTTTTACTTCTTCTGCTTGGATCCCAAAACCGGCCCAGTTGACTCAATAGAACTCAACGGGTTAGCAATAACTAAATCAAGGTCCACCAATTCTAAGGCCTTTTCCATGTGATCCTGATTGCACCCTCCCACATCCAATGCCCTTGATTCCATTCCCACAAGTACCATCATTGTCCCATTGCCTTCTATTCATGACCTATCTTCCCTACATCTGCTTTTAACTTTTTCACTACGTCCAAAATTCACATTTATGCTAGACATGCCATCACCATCAAAGGGTACCACCTTGTTATCCAAACCACATACCCTGTTTGCTGAAGTTGACCTACTTTCTGCTCCGCCAAATCTCCAGTTGCCATGTTTTCTCGAGAATTGTAATTCCCTAAATCATATTCTTCCTCCTCATCAGACATTTCTGAAACTCCATCATCGTCATCTTAATCCTCTTCTGTACCCTCCACCTCTGACCCACTGCTCTTCCATCTTTCTTTTTGTACCCTGATATATCTGGGTCCGTGGAAATCTTCGTCTAACTTTATTATGTATATGTTTCCATTGATTTCGATATTGAAGACTTCATTGAGATTTACAGAATACTTTGTTTTGATCAGAAATCTTGCAACTTTAAGAAACTTGTGCTTTTCCGTACTCTCATCGTAAGAGACGAATTTGCCCACGTGTTAGTTCCTAATTTCGAAGCTTGATGTTGGATTAAGAGTTTTATTCTAAGGGAAGATATTTTTTTAAGTTCCAAAGAGACTTCGACAGAAATGTCATTGTTAGAAAGTCTAGTAAAAAAGTACCTTTGTGCCTAGAAGATATGGTTTAGAGACTTAGAAATATTTCTAAGAGTTCGGGAATATTCTTCGACGGAAGGCTAATGAGTGTCGTTCGGTTTGGAAATTCAAATTCAAATAATGGAGGGAATTTTTTCCTTATCCGTTTGAGAGAAAGGACACGTGTAAAACATCTGAAGAATGAAGACATACACGATGCCATGTGTTTCGCCCTGATTAATAGGCCATTAGTGGGTAGTTATTTTTTACCATTATAAATAGCAAGTCTTCGTTCTAGGATGGGGGTGTTAAAAAGTTGTATAAATTTCTCAAATTACTCAAAGTATCCATGTGTAGAGAGAAACGAATTGCTGAAGAAATGTACGTGTTATGTAACACCATTTTTCTTATTCAATGCAATCCAATTAATTGTCATTCAGAAGTTTACTTTGTCTCATTTGCTTTGTTAAGTTACTTTCTAATGTCCTTTTAATTATTCCCTCGTATTATTATTTTTTCAAGTTTTGTCGAATTGTTCTGTTTACAAATACAAACGTAGTCGAAATGTTCAGTATTCTTTTCATCTCTTTTTAAATCGTTTAGCACATGTCCTAGGATTTATTTTGGTCGATCATGCAAGTTACTCATTTTTATAAAATTGATAGACCAGAGGTTGTTTACTATTTTTCCCAGTAAACAAATTGGCACGCCCAGTGGGACCATGCTAAACGAATTTCTTGTGTTTTCAAAAGAAACTTGTAATTCTGTATTGTTGATTATCTTTTATGTGTCGAATACTTCGTTGTATGTTATTAAGAAGTGGTAAAGTAGATACCACAAACGAAGATAGACCAAAGAGTAAATATATGAGGAAAATGTCAAGTACTAATCAACCAAATAGTTTAAATCCTCAAACTACGTCTTGTATCAACGCAGAACCAATCCCAGGGTCTTCGACTGGAGGACCCACAATTTCTGCGCCTGTATCTAAAGCCATACCATCTATGGCAAGTTTGACCCCACCGCATTCGATCGCCCATGCTCAGCCCATTCTGTGTTATGTTGGGTCAAGGGGTCCACCAAGGACTCCCCCGCTAGTGGGAACTGCTAACTTTCAACCATTTTTTCCCCCTGGATTTTCTGCTCCTTTGCCTAGTCGAGACCCGCTTTATGGGATGCCAACTTCGATAATGGCGAATTTATAGAATGCTCCTTCAATATTTACAGAACCTATTGTAACATCGCCTTTACAAGGGTCAGGATCTGGGGTTAATATGGGTCGAAATAACCAATCCTTAAGAATAGGATATTCAACCCAAATGTCAGGCTTGACGAATACTACTGCAACCTATTTAAGGCAACAAATGGATGAAAGTAACCACCAAATTGTCCAAATGATGTCCCAAACTATGGGAGAAATCTTCCAACCTCTAATTCCAAATACCACCCAGACTAACCAGCAAATGGCTGCCCAGATGACGCGCCTTGCAGATTTCTTTGGTGTACCTAATCCTCCTCGACACCCTTAGAGAGAGTATATCGCAGGAAACCAAGGGGCGGTGTTCGAAGGGGACCCCACTATTAACCAGAACCAACAAAACCCAGGAAATATACCTCAGGCGAATGTAGCGAACCAAGGAATAGTCGAAACCCCTAGGAATCAAGCACAATTTCCTGTAGGAGAACAACCAAGGATGGTTTTGGTGAATAGAAACTAGGACGCTGACAATGTTATACAACAAGTTTGACGTCATGATGTGGCAGCAGATAATAATTTGGCAGCCATGGTCGAAAGGATTATGGTCCAAAATGGGGTAAACTTTGGCTTTCGAAGGCCAAATTATACATTCTTCAGTCGGAGTTACCCCCTAGAACAAAAGTCCCTAAGTTCACTAAGTTTTCTGGGGACACCACTGAGTCCACTGTCGAACACGTGGCCAGATATGTGATAGAGGCAGGAGAAATTGCGAATAATGCGAATCTTAGGATAAAATACTTCCCAAGTTCTCTGACGAAGAAAGCCTTCACGTGGTTCACAATTTTGCCACCAAATTCGATCCACAATTGGACCCAGTTGGAACGGATATTTCATGACCAGTTCTATATGGGACAAACGAAGATTAGTCTGAAGGAGTTTTCTAGTATAAAATGAAAATTCATTGAGCCGATAGATGACTACTTGAACAGATTCCGACTGCTCAAGGCTAGATGCTTTACACAAGTGGTGGAACATGAGTTAGTCGAAGTGGCCGCTGGAGGCCTTGATTATTCCATTAGAAAGAAAATGGATACTCAATATCTAAGAGATATGGCTCAATTGGCTGATAGAGTTCAACAACTAGAACGCCTAAAGGATGAAAAGGCTAGGGCGAATAAGAATAAAAGGGTGGCCAACATCGAAGTTAATGACGAAGATGAAAAATATTATAATGAGCCAGTAAGTTTCGATGAAGGCGAGATTGATCTTGCTCAATTGAAACAAGGCCCACCTTATTTTTGTAAGATGTTGGCCCCTTCGAATGGGAAAAATCATGTCGAACCAGAAAAGAATGATTAATTCCCCAAGAAAACTTATACTTTCGACGTTACTAAATGTGACGAAATTTTTTATTTGTTAGTTAAGGACGGTCAAATGATAGTGCCTCCTGGTGCTAAAATGCCTCCTTTAGAACAAAGGAAAAAGAGAGGGTTTTGTAAATACCATAATTGCTTGGGCCATATGGCTTCTCAATGTTTTCTTTTCAGGAATCTTGTTCAAAATGCAATCCAAGAAGGAAGGCTCAAGTTTGGTGAGAAGTCCAAAAACCAGATGAAGATAGATTCAGAACCCTTACCAGTGGCTGATGCTCACTATGCAGAGCCAACAGAGGTTAATATGGTCGAGGTTGCTGAAGGCCTTAACAACGATGTCAACAAGGTTCAAATTGCTGATGATTTTAACAATGGAGTGGTCATGGTCAGTATTACTGAAGATCTCGACCAAGAATTCATAAAGAGTTTTGCTAGCAGGGCTGTCGAAAGTTTCACCAACAACACTACTGATGGTGTTGACATAGGGGTCACTAAAGACGCTGACGAAGGGATCATTGAGGATTCCCAGTGAATGATGGTAACCAAAGAAACTGCTGACGGTTTCGTTCAGATTGACAAGGCTGTTGAGGGCCTTCAGATGGAATTATGTAAGCTTGATATCACTGAGGATGTCAAAATGGAAATCAATATGGTGGAGATTTCTCAAGAGACACCGATGGAGGTTGATGATGAACACCGATAGGAAGAATACAACAAGTTGGCCTTCCCAAAAGAGGAGGAAAATATGATTGACTTTTTACACAGGTGTCAAAGGAAGAGGTCAGACGTCATGTTGTGTCCCAAGTGTAGCGCTGTATTTGACAAGAAGGCAGCGCAAAATCTCGAAGGAGTTCGAAAGGCCAAACAAAGGCGCGAGGAGAAAACTCGTCATGGCCAGCGGAGTTTCGACTCTTGGAAGTCTGCTTCGAAGCAAGAACAACCGAGGACTAGAGTTCCAGGGGCGAGGCCCGCTACCTTTAAACCATTTTTAGAACTTTCCAATGGCAAGTGGGTATAACCAAATGAGAATAAGGAAAAGGGCCAATAGAAGTGGTAGAGTTTTAATGTTGAAAGAGGCGCTTCGATGGCCTCAAAGAAACCAGCTTACGTTTCAGAAAAATACAAAAGGAAAAACCCCATGTCTAGGTCCCTGTGGAGGAGGGAACAAAGACGAAGGAAAGCTTAGAGACAAGCTGAGGCGAAAGCAGAATCCAGCACCAACATACCAATCGACGGGAAAAGGCCCCAGAATGTCGAAAAAGCACCTGCCGTTACACCAAAACAAGCAGGAAAGGAAGAGCATGATCGAAAGGTTGCTTAGGATGAATGACTCACTGATAATTTTGATTCAGGATCAGAGCAGTCTCTTGACATTTTGGTCAACGTGGTATCTGTTCTGCCGAGGGAGTTCGACCAGGTATGTGAGGTCGAAGATACGACGGATAACATTGATGTACAAATGGCCACACATAGGCCAGTTTGCTATTATGTAATGAGTAATGGGTGTGCCGAAGAGAAAAATGCATTTTTCGAAAGGCCCAGTGAAGCTATGAAGAGCCATTTGAAGCCTCTCTTCATCACTGGGAAGATTGAAGACGTACCATTTAACAAAATTCTGGTGGATTGCGACGCTACTGTAAACTTGATGTCGCACTTCATGTTGAGGAGGATAGGAAAGTTCGATACTGACACCAAACCTCACAACATGGTACTATCCAATTACGAAGGGAAGGTTGGTAACACGTTGGGGGTAATCTAAGTAGACCTGACGGTTGGGATAGTCACAAGGTCAACCATGTTTATGGATGTAGACACAAAGGCCAACTACAACCTTTTATTGGGTCGAGAATGGATCCACGGAGTAGGAGTCGTGCCATCTTCGATGCACCAAAGAATCACCATCTGGCGAACAGATGGTATTGTTGAGAACATTGAGGCCGACCAAAGCTATTTCTTGGCTTTGGCTAACCATGTCGATAGTCGAAACTTCGACAGGAATTTGCCTAACATTGCTCCGTGTAACCCAACCGATTTTGCATTCACTCCAGAGGACAACACGTATTGTTAACTATACATGTATCCAACAAATGGGTTCCAGTGGGATCGGGAAGTTGTAGGAGAAGATGACTTCGCTTATGAAGGCACATCTGGAGTTAACCCCACAGGCTGGGGAAGTGAATTCGACTATGATGCCTGAGTTTGAGGTACTCGAAAGGATTTCGGCTTACATAGCCGAAAATAAACTACAAGTGGCTTTGGAGGCCGAAGTTAAACATATAGCTGATGAAGCCAACAAAGAAGTAAATCAAGAAGGTCCTGGGAAGGACTTCAATCCAGAACCACCTGATAAGGATCAGGATGAAATGCAAGGCCAGAGGCTCGATGCAATTTATGATGATGAGCCTTTGGGTTTTTAGAAGGATCCGTTGGCAGCCAATATCAAAATGCTAGCACAAGATCCTTTGGACGAAATCGACTTGGGATAGGGGGCAACGAAAAGACCAACATATATCAGTGTAAATATCATGCCACAACTCAAGGTCGAAGTGATCCAGTTGTTAAAGTAGTTCAAAGACTTCTTTGCATGGGATTGCGACGAGATGCTTGGTTTGAGCAGAGAGCTGGTCGAACTAAAGCTGCCAATTAAGTCTGGAAAGAAGCCAATCAAGAAAAATCTAAGGCGCTTTGCACAAGCAATTCTCTCGAAGACCAAGGAGGAAGTCGAAAGGCTTCTTTGTTGCAGATTTATTTGAACGGCCAGGTATGTCGAATGGCTCGCAAACATTGTGTCTGTTATAAAAAAGAATGGTACTTTGAGGGTTTGCATAGACTTTAGAGATCTGAATGCTGCGGCCCCAAAGGATGAATACTCAATGCGTGTGGCAGAAATGCTAGTTGACTTCGCCGCTTGCCATGAATACCTTAGCGTGCTCGAAGGGTATTCTGGGTATAACCAAATATTCATTGCTGAAGATGATGTCCATAAAACGGCGTTTCGATGCCCTGGGGCCTTAGGCACTTACGAGTGGGTAGTTATGCCTTTTGACCTAAAGAATGTTGGGGCAACATATTAAAGAGCAATGAATACAATCTTCCATGATTACATAGAGACTTTTATGCAAATTTACATTGACGATATTGTTGTAAAGTCTGTTTCAAGGAAGAATCATATTGACCATCTTTGACAGTCATTCGAAAGGATGCGAAGGCATGGTCTTAAAATGAATCCTATCAAATGTGCTTTTTGTGTGCAGGCGGGAGATTTCTTAGGCTTTGTG
Organism: Lathyrus tuberosus; assembly: GCA_022829125.1. Lineage (NCBI taxonomy): Eukaryota > Viridiplantae > Streptophyta > Magnoliopsida > Fabales > Fabaceae > Lathyrus > Lathyrus tuberosus. The sequence continues at coordinate 10,993,110 of JALAZF010000003.1, forward strand.
GTCCATAAGAATGGAATTGAAATAAATCAGAATAAGACCAAGGCCATTATGGAGGCAAAAGCGCCATCAACAAAGAAGGAACTGCAGTCGCTATTGGGAACGATCAATTTCTTAAGGAGATTTATATCAAACCTCAGTGGGAAAACTCATGTCTTCTCACCTATACTCCGACTAAACAAGGAGGGATTCGAATGGGGGAAAGGTCAACAGGAAGCATTCAACAAAATCAAAGAGTATTTGAGTCATCCTCCAATTCTAGCACCACCTTGTAGAAGTAAGAGCATGAGACTGTATATATATGCGTCAGATAAAACCTTAGGGAGCATGTTGGCTCAAGAGGATAAAAATTGTGTCGAAAGAGCCATTTACTACTGTAGCTTGCGATTTTTGTCGGTGACGCGACCACCTTACCGCAATGGTTGGATTTGGGTGCTACTTTCTGATTTCTTATTTATCCTATGAAGCTGGAAAGGAAATGGAAGGTATCTAAAGCAAATGTTTTCTTTAACAAATGCTAAGAGATTTGGGGGTCTGGGGTCAGGTTATACAAAGGGGAGTTGTTAATTACCCATTGTATATATGGTTATCCATAGATCGTTTAACATGTTCTACTGTTATCTACTTACTGGTGTTTATCTGTTACAAAATTGGGAAAGTTTCTCCTTTGGGAATGTTGAGAGAGTGTTTTTTGTTGTTTTTGATAAGGTTCTGGACCTAAAGTTTTTTGTTATGTGTGTTCGCTAAGTTTTCTCAATCTTATGCCTACGTATTCCAGTAAAAGGTACTCGGGAAATCAGAGCAATCGTAGTTCCTCCTATTTCTATGGGAGGAAAATGATATTTGGTGTCTTGTTCAAAGCCCAAGATTGAAGCTGGATGAGTATTTGTGTCTTGTTCAAAGCCCAAGATTGAAGATAAAAGGTTTGACTGAAAGTGAATCTGTCATCTCTAAAGGGAGATATCTCACCTGTTCATCACAGCTATTGGGGTATTTGGTTATAAAGGTGAATTACTTTAACTGGAATGTATGGAATCCAGCAATGCCATAATTTCCTTTATAAGGGAGATGTCCTGAAGGAGAAAACTTTAACTCAGTATTGAGCAATGTCATTTTTCCTTAGGAATCTTTCATGCTAAGAGATGGACATAGGTTTGGATGTAAATAATCCAGAGGCTTGCCACTTACAACAGTTAGATGAAAGAGAAAGTTTACCAGGATAAAAGAGGGATCACGACTTAGATTTTTGAATCGACAAGTGTGCCACTTACAGCAGTTATCTGGAATTAGGTTTGTTTGATTTGTCTATTTTGATGTGTGATGTACAAAGAAATGTCTTCCTGCAGAGATAACTCTTGATTTCCTCTGAGGGGATTTTGAGTTTTTATATGCCTTTATCAAAGCCCAAGGTTGACTCTACCATGGAGTTTTATATCTGTCTTGTACAAATCCCAAGATTGAGGGTGAAAAGAGATTGACTCTGCTTAGGGAGATCATTATACAAAGCCTAAGTGGAGGCTAGAAGGAATTGACTAATTCGGGGAATATTTTGTCTGTCTTATAGAAAGCCCAAGATTAAGGCTAAAAGAATTGACTCCACAGGGGATAGGTTTTACCTGTCTTGTACAAAGCCGAAGATTGAGGCTAAAAGGATTGATTGACTTAGCTGGAGAATATTTTATCTTTCTTGTACAAAGCCCAAGATTGAGGCTAAAACTGCTGAGGGAAAATCATTATACAAAGCCTAAGAGGAGGCTGGTTGGGGAATTTGTTATATAAAGCCTAAGAGGAGGCTAGCTTCTGCTGCGGATTATTGGAATCCAGAGACAGGTCCAAATCGGGAAATCAACTCTTGTGAGGATTACATAAGAGTTGAGATATCAGAGACCATGAGGTTCTGATTTTGTTAGTGTTTTATTGATAATAAGTTGACCCTAGCTGGGGAACTTAGGATGAAAAGTTTAAAGATTGAGTTTTAAAACCTATGGAGGTTTCAACTCTGCTAGTGATTGATGAAATGATCAGGATATTTCCTGGGCTTTTTTAGGAAACTTGAGGGTTTCTTTGAGATCCAAGAGGAGAAGAGACTTTCCAAGTCTACTGGTATGAAAAGGTTTTCCCTTAACTGGAGAATGATCTTTGTATGAAGCCCAAGAAGAGGCTGATGTTTTAAAGGATGAGAATCAACCCTAAATTGGTCTGACGTTATGACTCACTAGAGGATTGAACTAGCAAAGGATGACTAGGTTGTGTCCTATACTTGTAGGAGGCTTCTAGTCCTTGTACTAAGCCCAAGAGGAGGATGAGAACTTCTAAGAAGCCTGAGGATCCTTGTATAAAGCCCAAGAGGAGGGTGGGGATGCTTTTAGGAAGCCTGTGGGTCCAAGCCTGAGAAAAGTTTCAAGAAAAGGTTTCACCGGGAATAATCATTTCTTTAGTGAATAGTTCTAAGGTTTGAAGAAATTCAAGAGAGGTTTCACCGGGAATAATCCTCTCTGGGGAAATGAATTTCTCGTACATATATTTCTAAGTTGTGACAGTCTTGAGAAAAGTTTCACCGAGAATAATGCCTTTCTCTGTTCCATATTTTATAAGTCCAAGATGAGGCAAGACTGTGTCTGGAATTTCCTATGGGGGAACTAGTTTTGACTTTGTTGAAAGAGTAACCACTGGTTTGATCTAATCCTAGACCTAATTGCTGGGTAAAACTCTATGCAAGTATATACTGGCATATATATATATATATATATATATATATATATATATATATATATATATATATATATATATAGAAAATAAGTATGTATAAAAAACAGTAGAACTTACAAGTGAGCAAGCTTGTAGCATTATAAACATAGTTGTATGGTTAGTTATTCAAGAAATTGAAGAAAGTTTTGATACAACTATAAATTTGAATCTAAATCAAAAGGAAATTTGTTTTTTTTAAGGAAATTTGGGGTTTATACTCAAGGAGAGGCACAAATGAATTCTTTTGAAAAAGCGACGATAGCGTCGTAGTATTGAAAATTACAGAGGGACTTATACAATGACTGAGGCCCAAAATTATTGTATTTTACAAAGAGGTGGGTCTTACACTCTATTAGAGGCCCAAAAGTTAAAAAGAAAGGAGAATGGGGCTTAAAACTCAGGGAGAGGCCCAGATGAGAAACAGTGATCGTACCTTTTATTTTGAAAATCGCTTTGGGACTTATACAATGGCTGAGGCCCAAATTATTTATGTACAAAGGGGGTTGGGTCTTACACTCTATTAGAGGCCCAAAAGTGTTTGAAAAAGAAGAAAAACGGGACTTACAATTAAGGGTAGGCCCAGATGAATAACAGTGATTGCACCGTTGTTTTTGAAAATCGTATCGGGTCTTAAACAATGATTGAGGCCCAAAAAAAATGTTGTACAACAAGGGATGGGTCTTACACTCTATTAGAGGCCCAAAAGTGTTTTGAAAGAGATTTGTAAGGGTGAAAAATAATCAAGCCCTAATTTGATTTTAAAAATGTATTTTAATTGAATAAAATTCAATTAAAATGATTAAATTTATCAAACATGTGTGAAAAACAAGTTGTGATCTTGGATTAATGTATGAAAAATCATGTTTAATCACACAAAAGATTAGAATTCATTTGAAATAAAAAGATCAAAGTGATAATTTCATTTTAAAGTGTTTAAACACAAATAAAATGAAACTAATTACAAAAATTCTAACTATATTAAATAAATAATATAAATTGGATTTTTTTTATAAAATAAAATAATTTAACATTTTTGTGACTTTTTAAAAAAAGAACCAAACAAAAATGATAAAAAATGAGAGAGAAATTAATTTTTGAAGTCATTAAGAGATTGTGAAAAAATGTGAAGGAAAATAGTGGTAAAAAGAATGGGATGGTCCTCCCAAGGTTTGAACCACACCCTTGGGGTGGAGGGTTTAAAACTTTGCCAACTGAGCCAAGTGCGTTGGCTGATAGAGAATGGCAAGAGTGAATAATATGTGAAAACATCCTTTGAAAATGGTTCAAAAAATAAAACCAAAAGGTCTGGGGCGAGGGGGCTTCCAACCCCAGACCCTTCGCTCGCTACACACACAAATACTTGTGTTTCCACTAGGGCGCAATGTCAATTCAAACATATATTGGCAAGTGTATAATATATACTATGTTTTGTTCTAAAAACCTGAAAATGGCGCCATGACCATCTTCTTCCTTGAGCCTGCTCGCAGGTTGCAAAAACTACCCTATCTCCTTCATTTCGCAATGGTTTTGAATGAAATAAACATGAAAGTTATGTACTTTCATGCCAGGAACTCCGTGATATGGTTTAATTTCATTTCTTTTTAGTGTGTAACAAGTTATATCGTGATGATCAGATAAACCCTAAAATATGCAAAATGTAACACCCTTTTTCTACCCAGCAAACATCACGAATAAAACGACAATTAAATCAGAGTAAAGTCCCAAAAAGGGCATCACATGTTGTCAAAAATCATTAAATATTCACCTGTCCCGTAACAGGGGTTTTTACCATCAAAATTTAAATAAACACCACGCAGCGGAAAATCAAGTCTAAACGAAACACTTTTATAATTCAAAACTTCTCAAATAAAACACATGAAAAACATCATGTCCACAAAACAAAATAACTTAATCGTTCGACTCAAACGTCCCGACCTGATGTTACATATCAGAGCAAAACCCTCTAATCTACGGAGAAAAACAAAAATGCTTCAAAATAAATCTTCATGCGCCAAGGGAGCTAAGCCTGATCACCTGCACGTTACCCACGTGGAGGCAGCATTCAAGCAAGCAGCGTGAGTAATCATGAAATCAATATATAAAATATAAGTAAAAGATAAAGCACAAACAACAACAACATCAAGTTATTCACAATGTAACGAATACATCAATCACATCAATCTAATGCAATGCCACATAATATGCAATGCAACCTCATAGACGTATGCATGTGGTACCAACTCGTCATAATAGATGGACACTGGGCCATCACCCTCCAAAGAACCCCACCAATAGGATCGATTCTACACAAGAACTGGAGTACGTCATAAAACACTCCAATCCACACAATGGGATTGAAGCCACCAAATGGCCCGAAGTCCTAACTATGCCATGAATGCATGATGCAAATCGTCATAATAAACATCGTCACAAAATCGTCATAGTTGCATCATCATTCATGAATCATTAAACAAACATCAATATATAACACCAATACGCACTCATCAAAACTCGTCATTAGATCTCACAATTCGTCTTATTTTACTCATCACATAAAAATTCCTGATTTTATCCCGTTCATCTTCATTACTAGATTACTAGTGTCTTATTATCCCATCATAGCCCTACGTCTGAAGGAAACCACGTCACCAGCAAAATCGGGATAGAAATCGCAAAAACGAGGAAATCTGCCCACATCACTGCCCATACGCGTAAGGACCACCATGTTACGCATATGGCTCAAACTTCACACCACCCCTTACGCGTACCATACACGTATCAACGGAGAGGGTTTTCCTCTCAATTCTCCCCCAGATTCCCCCTTACGCGTAATGGCTAGTCCATACGCGTAAGGCACTACCCATACGCGTACTCACCTTCCCTTACGCGTATTCCCCCTTTTCCTTCAGTTCCCATACACGTAATACCCCTCTTGCGCATATTAACCACAACTCCATATGCGTATGCTACGTGTATCAGTAGAGGGTCGTGCCAGGCCTTAGGGACTGGTGCGTACTCTACACATAACACCCTGGGAGTGTCCCCCATTACGCGTAACACCTCCCCTGTTAGGCGTATCACCAGAAGCCACCCCAAAACCCAGATCTTGCATCTGAACGGAAACTTCCTCATTTCAGCACCTTCGATCTACCAAAATCAGCCTCAAACTAGCTTCGATTCATCCCAGATCTATGGTTTTCACCCTACTTCATTGTCTACATCAATTTCTCCTAATTATTAAGTCTGAAATTGGTTAATATCAAGTTCGATTTTCAGATCTGGTTACCCATAAGTTCATCACAGAATCAACAATCATTCACACAGATTCAACATCAATTATAGCAGCACATAACAGATTCACAACAGAGTTGATACACATACAAAATTACGAAAAACATCACAGATTCGTCACAGATTTTAGCACAAATTCAACAGAAACGAAAACGCACGATTACCTCTACCTTAAACCCATATCAGACATATTAACCCGGATTACCCCTATACCTCGAATTTTCCAGCAGAAATTCTTCGTTCCCGGGGTTCTACGGTTGATTCCTCGTTCTAGCCTCCTTTCCTCAGCTCTCTAATCACTTCTTAGGGTTGCATAAAACTGATCCTCATAATCCTTATTTTCCTTTTGTTAAACCTATGTTTTGGGCCTTAATTACGCTTTACCGTATTATCCTTCATTAATCCCCTCAACATTACCGTCTTACCTAACATTACCATCTTACCCTTAATGGTCTCCTAATTATTTTAATTAATAATAATAATACTAATCTAAATAATACTCTAATTACTCAAATTATTCTAATATTATTATTAATAAAATAATCTAATTAATTACTACTTCTAAGAGGTCTCAATGTGCTCTTAACCCAAGGCTACCCCACAACACCACATAACTTCATCAACGTCACAAATCATAACAAAGCACCTAAACACCAAATAATCATAATAATTTAATTAAATAAATATTATAATCATTTAGAGCGTTACAACTCCCCCCCACTTAAAGAATTTCCGCCCTCGAAAATTACCTGAAGGGAACAGAGTCGGATACAACTCCTTCATCTGATCTTCACGCTCCCAAGTCCAACTTTCGCTCACTGGTCCACCCCACAACACCTTCACCAAAGCTATGTCCTTACCCCACAGTTGCTTCATATCACAACCATTAATCCGCACAGGCAACGCTTCCATAGTCATATTATCCCTCACTTGTACATCATCCATCTGAATCACATGCGACGGATCTGGAATGTACTTCCTCAGTTGAGACACATGGAACATGTCGTCTAAATTGGCAAGCGTCGGCGGTAAAGCAATTTGATAGGCCACATATCCTATCCTCTGTAAGATTTGGTAAGGACCAACAAAACGTGGGGTGAGCTTCCTAGACTTCAAAGCTCGACCCACACCAGTCACTGGTGTCACCCTCAAAAACACGTGATCTCCCTCTTGGAATTCAAGTGCCTTCCTCCTCTTATCATGGTAACTCTTCTGACGACTTTGCGAAGCTTTCATCCTTTCTTAGATCACCTTAATCTTCTCAGTCGTCTCTTTCACAATTTCAGGCTCAAGTACAGCACTCTCGCCCGACTCATACCAACACAAAGGAGTCATACATCTTCTCCCATACAAAGCTTCATATGGCGCCATTCCAATACTAGCATGAAAACTATTATTGTATGTGAACTCAATCAACGGTAAATGGCTATCGCAAGATCCTCCGTGATCCAACATACATGCCCTCAACAAATCCTCTAAATATTGGATAGTCCTTTTTGTATGAACGTCCATTTACAGATGATATGCTGAACGCATCCTCAACTTAGTGCCTAAAGCATCGCAAACTCTTCCAGAACCTAGATATAAATATCGGGTCTCTATCCAACATAATACTCGAAGGTATACCATGCAACTTCACAATCTCCTCAATATACATCTCAGCTAACTTCTGCATAGAATGATTAATCTTCGTCAGCAAGAGATGAGTCGATTTAGTTAATCTATCCACAATCGCTCAAATCGAATCATTTCCCTTAACAGTCCTCCTCAATCCCGACAAATACTATCCTATTTCTACTCTAGAATATTCAACGACTGCATCATACCTAAAGGCTTCTGATGCTCAATCTTCGACTTCAGACAAGTCAAATACGCATAAACAAACTCCACAATGTCCTTCTTCATCCCTGGCCACCAAAACAACTTCTTCAAATCCTAATACATCTTTGTAGCACCGGGATGAATACTCAACCTGCTTCGATGTCCTTCCTCAAGAATGCTCTTCTTAATATTTGGAACATCTGGGACACACACCCTGTCTCTGAACATCAATACACCATTCTCGCCAATCCGAAATTCACCTCCGTTACCTTGATTGATCAATGTCAACTGGTCAACCAACTTCAAGTCAGATTGTTATCCCACTCTGATCTCTTCCAGAATACCACTCGTCAACTTCAACATTCCCAACTTCACACTGTCGGGAGTTGCTTCACATACCAAACTCAAATCTCAGAATTGTTCAAGTAACTCCAACTCTTTCACCATGAGCATCGACATATGCAATGACTTTCTGCTCAATGCACCGGCCACTACATTTGCTTTACCTGGATGGTAATTCAAATCAAAGTCATAATCCTTCAACAATTCCAACCACCTTCTCTACCTCATATTCAACTCTTTCTGATTAAACAAATACTTCAAGCTCTTATGATCGCTGAACTCTTCGAATTTAGAGCCAAACAGATAATGTCTCCAAATTTTCAACACAAATACTATAGCTGCCAACTCTAAGTCATGTGTTGGGTAATTCACTTCATGAACCCTCAATTGCCTGGAAGCATAAGCAACGACTTGACCATTCTGCATCAATACTCCTCCAAGTACCATCTTCGATGCATCACAATACACCATAAAAGATTCCTTCGGATTAAGCAAAATCAACAACGGAGCAGTTGTCAGCCTCTTCTTCAACTCTATAAAACTCTCTTCACAAGCTACATCCCACTTAAAAGCTTGACCCTTTCGAGTCAACTGAGTCAAAGGTAATGCCAACTTAGAAAAACCTTCAATAAACATGTGGTAATAACCCACCAATCCCAGAAAACTTCGTATTTTAGTAGCAGACTTCGGAGTCTCCCACTGTAATACAATATTAATCTTAGAAGGATCAACAACAATTCCACCACTTGAAATCACATGGCCAAGGAAACTCACTTCCTTCAACCAAAACTCACACTTCGACAACTTTGCATACAACTTCTTCTCCTTAAATACTTGCAACACAGTTCTCAAATGCTCAACACGCTCTTCTTCAAATTTAGAGTATATTAGAATATCGTCAATGAAGACCACAACAAACTGATTCATATACTCCATGAAATATCTAATTCATATACTCCAAATACTCATGAAAGATCTGATTCATATACTCCATGAACACACCAGGTGCGTTGGACACTCCAAACGACATCACAATGTATTCATAGTGACCATAGCTCATCCTAAAAGCTGTCTTCGGAATATCGTCAGGTTTAACATGAATCTGATAATAACCCGACCTTAAATCAATCTTGCTAAACACACATGCACCTACTAACTGATCCATCAAATCTTCGATTCTCGGAAGTGGATATTTATTCTTGATCGTCACTTTATTCAATTGTCGATAATCAACACACAACCTCATACTTCCATCTTTCTTCTTCACTAGCAGTACAGGAGCACCCCACGGAGAAACACTTGGTCGTACAAACCTCTTCTCAAGCAGCTCTTCCAACTATTTCTTCAATTCACTTAACTCAGAAGCGGACACCCGGTAAGGAGCCATTGACACCAGACTCGTACCTGGTACCAAGTTCACTGCAAACTCTACTTCTCGTTCTGGAGGCAAATCACTAATGTCGTCTGGAAACACCTCTGGAAATTCACAGACAACAGGAAACTCCACACCTGCAGCTTCACGATCAATCTACAACGATGCAAACATTGCAAACACCAAGGCTTCGTCTTCCAGAAGTTCGTCCACTTGCTTAGCAGACAAGAACATCAACTCCCCACCGTCACCAAACTCAGGAAACTCTACAGTCTTGTTATAATAATTGATATCAACACGGTTGAACTCCAACCAGTTCATTCCAAAGATTACATCGATTTGGTGCAAGGGTAAGCACACCAAATCCATCACAAAACTCTTCTCAAAAATCGTCACAGGACATCTCAAACACACAAGGGTAGTAGTAACAGAACCATTAGCTGGAGTTTCTATTACCATATTACCATTCATATCAGTAACTTCAAACCCAATCTATTAGCACATTCAAGCGAGATAAAATAATGAGTAGCACAAGTATCAATAATAGCAACCAACTTGATATTATTAATAAAACAAGTACCTCGAATTAGGTTGTCCTTCTCTGGCGCTTCTGCACAACTCAAAGCAAACACTCTTCCATTGGTCTGAGCAGCAATAGCAGTCTTCTTCGGTTTTTGACATTGGGTACTGATTTGACCCTTCTCCCCATAATTAAAATAGGTTGGACAATCATCTTTAAAATCAGTAGCTCTATGCCCCTTCTTACCACACCTGTAGCACCTCAACACATTATTGGTGCAACCATCAACATGGTGGCCTTGCTCGCCACACTTGTAACACTTCCCAGAAGCGGGAGCTACTCCCCCACTTGACTTTTTCCCCTCTGAAGCCTTCTGCATCCCTTTGTCAGCTGAAGTGGTATAAGGTTTACCCCTATACTGCCCTTTCTTCTCACTCAACTGCTTGTAGTGGGCAGATCGAGCTCGGCTATCCTCGTCGTAGATCCTACTCTTATCCACTAGCTCAGCAAATTTGCGAATCTGTTGGTATCCAATACCCTGCTTAATTTCTGGTCTTAGCCCATTCTCGAACTTGAGACACTTGGACATCTCACCATCAACACGGTTGTAGTGAGGACACAACTTCACCAGCGTCTCGAACTTTGCAGCATACTCTGCCACAGTCATGTCTCCTTGCTTCAGCTTAAGGAATTCCACTTCTCTCTTGCCAGGAGCATCCTTTGGAAAATACTTTCCCAGAAACTCCTGCTTGAACACAACCCAGGTTATCGTAGTACCAACATTTGTGAGTCTTTGACGGGTGTTATCCCACCAATCCCCGACCTCTTCTTCTAGCATATGTGTTCCAAACTGAACTTGTTGCTCATCAGTACACCCCATCACCCGGACGATCTTCTCAATTGGCTTCAGCCACTTATGTGCACTTGCTGGATCATGAGTACCCACAAAGGTCGATGGATTGTTCTTCTAAAACTTCCCCAAAGCATGAAACTCATATGGAACACCACCATTCGAATTGAGTTGAGCCACTACATTAGCAACTGATTCCAATGCATCAGCGATAACACGATCATTTCTTCCAGCCATCCTGCACACCACCAACAAGGTTAGAAGAAACAAAACATCGACAGTGTACACACACTTGTCGACTGACAGGGGGCTAACATCAAGTAAAAACCTGGCCGGACAGACCGACCTGCTCTGATACCACTAATGTAACACCCTTTTTCTACCCAACAAACATCATGAATAAAACGACAATTAAATGAGATTAAAGTCCCAAAAAGGGCATCACATGTCGTCAAAAATCATCAAATATTCACCTGTCCCGTAACACGGGTTTTTACCATCGAAATTTAAATAAACACCACGCAACGGAATATCAAGTCTAAATGAAACACTTTTATAATTCAAAACTTCTTAAATAAAACTCATGAAAAGCATCATGTCCACAAAACAAAAGAACATAATCGTTCTACTCAAACATCCCGACCCGATGTTACATATCAGAGCAAGACCCTCTAATCGACGGAGAAAAACAAAAATGCTTCAAAATAAATCTTCATGCGCCAAGGGAGCTAAGCCTGATCACCTGCACGTTACCCACGTGGAGGCAACATTCAAACAGGTAGGGTGAGTAATCACGAAATCAATATATAAGATATAAGTAAAAGATAAAGCACAAACAACAACAATATCAAGTCATTCACAACGTCACAAATACATCAATCACATCAATCTAATGCAATGCCACACAATATGCAATGCAACCTCATAGACTCACGCATGTGGTACCAACTCGTCATAATAGATGGACACTGGGCCATCACCCTCCAAAGATCACCACCAATAGGATCGATTCTACACAAGAACCAGAGCACGTCATAAAACACTCCAATCCACACAATGGGATTGAAGCCACCAAAAGGACCGAAGTGCTAACTATGCCATGAATGCATGATGCAAATCGTCATAATAAACATCGTCACAAAATCGTCATAGTTGCATCATCATTCATGAATCATCAAACAAACATCAATATATAACACCAATACGGACTCGTCAAAACTCGTCATTAGATCTCACAATTCATCATATTTTACTCATCACTTAATAATTCCCGATTTTATCCCGTTCATCATCATTACTAGATTACTAGTGTCTTATTATCCCATCATAGCCCTACGTCTCAAGGAAACCACGTCACAGGCGAAATCGGGACAGAAATCGCAAAAACGGGGAAATCTGCCCACATCACTGCCCATATGCCTAAGGACCACCTTGTTACGCGTATGGCTCAAACTTCACGTCACCCTGTCATACCCCAAATTTTGACCACTTAGGTTTCCCATCATTGTGCAAATCATCATCACAATATGGATGGACCATCATGCCTCATCAATCTCATCAAAGATGGTTGAGCATTCCCTATAATAAAAGACTAGGGTTTTGAGCCCTCTGAGGGCACTTAGACCAAGGATCAATCAAGAAATGACATGATCTCCAACTTGTCTAACCTCTCAAACACCCACGAAGGATCAAGAGGATTCCCACATCAAGAATCAAGCACAAAGTTGCAACATTCCAAGTGGATCGAGCCTCAAGATCGCCAGTGTCACCAAACTAGGGTTTTGGTCGACCAAGGCCTCCAGATGGAAATTTTCCTCTGGGAATGAGCCAATGCTTCAAAGCACAACCCAAGATACTCCAAAGGACCTCATGGAACCAATCATCAAGTCAATTTAACCTCAGGGGATGCATTTACCCAAAAATAAGGAATTAGGGTTTCTTGACCTAATTCACCCCTAAGTTGACTTTTGGGACAAAACATGAGCCAATACCTCAAGACATGATTTTAGGGTCTCTAATACACTACATTGATCCATTTGCAATAATGTACTAATCCAAGAAGCTTGGTCCACAAGTTTCAATTTCATCAGGACCACAATTAGGGTTTCGAGGAAAAAGTCAACTGTACCTTTGACTTTTGAACAAGACATGCTCCCAAACCTTGGGACATGATTCAATACACCCTATAACACCTATGGAATATATCCATTAGGTTTGATTTAGGTCAAGGGCTTGATTTCACAAAGGATCGCACAGTTTGGATTTCATCCGATAAAAAGTCAACTGTGCACAAAATCAAGTTTGACTTTTTGAAAATTTTCACAATTATGGTTCCTTGACCCTAAAATAATGTTAATATGTGATTTGAATCATCATTCATCAATAAAAATCAAAGAAAGTGAGTTAACTTGTAAAAGGGGTAACCATAAAAAAACTTAGAATTTTTCTAAGTTATGGAACAAAGTGGCTAGGGTAGCAACTTTCAAGGACCATAACTTGAGATCCAAGCAACCATTTTGAATGGTCCAAAGCTGGATTTGTAACTCTCATTACATACTTCAACAGTGTCAACTACATCTCATTCCAATTCTCCATGAATTTTTAGTTATAGGGTGATCAAAATAGCTGAAAACATGAAATTGGTACTTTTCCAACACTTGGTGAAATTTTCACTAAGTCAAAATCTGCCTTATTTTTTCCAAAATGTAGGGGTAGTTTTCACCTTGATTCAAGTCAAACCAGGTATGGGGGTGGACATCAAAGTTAAAGTATGCCATGAGGGCTTTCCAACAAGTACCAGATCATCTCCAAATTCCATTTGAGCAAGGAGATACAACCCTTGGACCATGGCATCATGAACTGGTTTTTACAAGGCAGAATTTGTGCATTTTGCTCGATTTGTCCAAATCTGATAAATCCAAGCCTTGTCATCAATTTGGACACATCTGAGGATAAAACAAGAAGGGAATGATCTGATCCCCAAGCCTCCAAAGTCCAAGAATCTACAATAGCCATGCCAAACCTAAAAGAGCTAAAAAGGGTCAAGACTCCAATTTTGTTTCCAAGCCTTTAATGAATGCATCAAGGTGGCATGAACTGAGCCTATTCCAACTGAATTCAGTGAAGGATTATCTCTGAACCAAAGGTACAAAGCCTGTGCTCTAATCTCAAGTCAATGGCTAGAGGAGACTTGAGATTCCATTTGATCACAATTGGACAAAGGCCTGCTGCAGTTGTCATTCCCTATTGCTTGCAAAACAAACTTGCTCTAATATAAATAGAGCTCATTTGTGATCAGTTTGAGTACACCAAAGCACCCAAACTGATGCTTTCCTCAAAATCACCACTTTCACTCCAATTTTACCTTTTAACTCAAGTCACCATCGGATTTTGAGTTTGAGAGCAATTCCAAACAAACCAGTCACACACACACCTCACATATAACATATAGAAGTGATCCATAACACAAAATCACATCTGGAACATCAGATTCTCAAAATCACCAGCCAATTGCTCAAGTTCTTGAAAGACTTGTAATTGGGATACCATCTCAAGTTCCAGATCATTTCCATTCATTCCAAGCATTCAAACACAATCCTTGGCACCTAGGGAAGCTGTCCAGATCATTGGAACCTAGCTGTAACACCTCTAACTCAGAACTCGATCACCAGCTGCAAGATACATGCATATTTTACTGCACAAAATTTTTGCCATATGTTCCTAATCATGTATGGAGTGATAACCCTCAACCAATTGCCATGAATCAGTCGTGTATAGAATTTCTTGGTGTTCATGCTGAAATTAGGGTTCTTGAGGTTTTCTTCTGATTTCTCACTCAATACTCAAAATAAATGCAATTAATCTATATGGTTGTGATCCTTGTTAAAAAACGAGCAAAATTGGTACTTGAATCGTGCAAAACCATTGAGAAATCATGGAGAAAAGTGAGAAAATGCAAATCTGGAAAAACAGAGGGCGCGGGCAAGAACTTGGTGTTCTTGGCGCCCTTTTTCAAATTTTTTAATATTTGAATATTTTGATATTTTTGTTAATTGATTCAAAAATTAATTTCTCTCTGATTATTTATGTTTTTGAATTGATTCTTTTTCTCAAAATTCATTAAAATGTTTAAATATTTTATTTTACAAAAAATCCAATTCATATTATTTATTTAATATAGTTAGAATTTTTGTAATTAATTTAATTTTTATTGTATTTAAACATTTTTAAATGAAATTCCCACTTTGATACTTCAAAATCAATTGAATTTTAAAACTTTCATTTGATTAAACATGACTTTTCAAAATATTTTTCAAGATGTACAGTTTATTTGTGAATATATTTGGTATTTTATATCATTTTTTCATTTAATTTCCTTTGAAAAATAACATTTTTAGTTAAAATTAGGGTTTCCTTTTGATTTTAAATTTTCAACATGAAATTCTGGTACCAAATATGTGATGTCACACTTAATGTCACAACAACACACTCTGCTATGGACAATAACAAACAACAAGAGAAACACACAGAATTGTTTACCCAGTTCAGTACAACAACTTAATCTGGGGGCTACCAAGCCAGGGATGAAATTCACTACTTGTAGAATTAATTTACAGACTCAACAACCTAGTTGACAATCTCCTAAACTTAATTCCTACTAATGAACTTTCTACCTAAGAGCCCACTTAGGTATGAGAACACTACTCAATCCCTAAAACCTCTCAAAGATCAAACACTTTGAGAAACACCTTGATCCTGCTTCACAGCTTTGATCAAGTTATAAAACTCTCTTGCTTCACAGCTCTAGAGAGGACAGATTACACTCACCAATTCACACTTGAATGGTTAACACACTAAAATTCTGGTACCAGATATGTGATGTTACGTGCGATGTCACAACAACACACTCTGCAATGGACAATGTAAAACAACAATAAATCACACAAAGAATTGTTCACCCAGTTCGGTCTAACTACCTACGTCTGGGGGCTACCAAGCCAGGGATGAATTTCACTATCAGTAGTATTAATTTACAGACTCAACAACCCAGTTGACATCTCCTAAACTTAATCACTACCCAATGAACTTTCTACCTAAGAGACCACTTCGGTATGAGAACACTACTCAATCCCTAAATCACTTCAGTGATATAATTCAAAGATCACACACTTTGAATAACACTACTTGATTCTGCTTCACAGCTTTGATCAAGAACAACTCAAAACAACAATACCAATTCACACTCGAATGGTTTACAAACACGAAGACACAAAACGACACTCAGTCTTTAGCTCTTTTTCTTTGTTCTTCTTCCTTCAGGAATGATGCGCATTATATAGCTATTTGAATTGGGCTTGGACCTGCTACAATATCTGATCTGATTTGTTGTTTAAAACTGAATCTTTAAAACAGATTTTCTCTCTCAAAATCTTCTTAAATCTCAGTCTTTAAACCTCCCTACAAATCTGCATCAAATCTCTATGCAACAGAGAATATCTATCCCAAGATATCCGCAACCAATGAGACTAACAGCTCTCCCAAAATCCAGCTAAAACGCAAACCCTACCAACATCACTAAACCTGATGTTATTAATCTTCTACAGACCTGATGTCACAACATCGCATGTGACATCAGACATCCAACTTCAACACTTAACACAGCCCAGTGTTAAGACTCAATGTTGCAACATCACCACCTTGACATCAACATTGAACAACCTTTGTTTTACCAAAATTCCAGCCAATCCAAGAAACTTACAATCTCCCCCTTTGGCTAATTTTGGCTAAAACAATCTCTGCACCTTCAGAGACTTCAGCAGCGGAATAAACTTGAATATTTTTTGAAACTTCAAGCAGCATTATCTCTAATACATAAAGACTTCACTTCACACAAAACTCTGCTGCAGCACCATCTTCAACAGCTACAATTTTCAACAATGGTGCTCCCCCTCAAAACAAGTACCAGCATAACAGTTGTTCAGCAGATCAACAATTACTCCCCCTTAATTTATGCACTTCTGCATCACATCACTTTAGCAGCATTTGACAATTGTACTCTTTGATACTCTTGGCTCACTTGGCTATTTCTCCTCCTTTATAGCCACAATTAGACAAACTCTGAACTGCCAACTAACATAACATCTGTAAAAACTTCCCATCAAGCCTAGAACCAAAACATATAACTAGGCAACAACTACAAACTCCTTGACCTGCACATCATAACATCCATACACAGGCTTCATCCATACGATCTGAAGCACACACACAATACTTTCCACTATTACATCCACCAGTAGTTGTCTATACCAGTGAAGTCTTCAAAAATAGTAGTCATGCTCTACTAAAAACAAGACCAGAATCTAATACACATAGTCAGAAACACCTCTTCTGACACCACACGCACAATCTCAAACAACTTCCAAATATCAGCAATCAAGATGTTACAACATCTCTTCTCATCACATTCAACAACATCTTTTGGGAAATCAGCTTCTCATTACCATTCAAAGGACTTATTTCGCATAGAAGTCCTACAAGAAGCTCAAAAAAAAAAACGCAGTCAGAGCAGCTTATTCAGGTTAACATACACACCTGAATACCGTAAGCTCGCACACCCTCTTCCTAAGTAATTATTCATAACAGTTGGAGAAAACTCAATACATTTCCTTCTCATATACACTTTTCCAAAATCCCCATCTCTTCTATCAGCAGGAATGAATTCTTTGACAAGTATCTCATAGCATTTGCAAAAACCAAAAACAGTTTTTATTAGTCCAACAAATTGAATCATTTCCATAACTTCTCTAGTTTCCAGAGCATCTTTACTAAGATCTCTTTCCAAACCAAGCCTCCTTTGAAAAACATACTTCCACCTTTTTACACTTTCCACATAATGAAAATAAATGTTATCTAGTGAAGCCTCATGAATTTTCTCAGAAGTTCTAATCACCACAGCTTTCATCTCATGAGTGATGTCCTGGACATTATCATCAGGATCTAACTCATCTCTGGTCTTCCTATTTCTGGAAGAGATGGACACTTTACTCCTGGGTTTTGTAGTACCAACCACAGAGATCTTCTGCTTATCAGTTCTCACCTTTGGAGGTGACTCAGTAGCTTTCCCTTTCCTTGATTTCAGTCTTTTAGCAACCCCAGGAACCACTTTTGCAATCAACTCCTTGTCAGATAGATCATCCACATCAACCCGTTCAACATTCTTCTTTATTTTTGGGCTAGGAGATGTTTCAACATTAGCTCCAACATCTGCATCTTCCAAAACAGAGATTGCCAACCTGTGATGGTTGTCTTGTGAGTCGTTAGTCTGCTTATCATCTTTCAGCTTCCAAAACTTCTTAAGGTCACAACTTTTGATTCTTCCATCAACATTGTAGACTTCTTCACATATGCCCAGTTTTCCACTTAAGACTTCACAAATTTCAGCACACACATCTTTAGATAAATTGTCATTACACTTTATTTCTGTATGATCAACCTCTATGACCTTATTTTCCTCAAGATTTCCTCTGAATGAATGCATAACACTAGGTTGTTTGGTGATCCTTCTGATGTCACAGCAAGATGTCATGACATCCCTCTGGCCATTGTGATCAATCATACTATGATTACCCTCCAGATGTTCCACCTTTTGATCCCATATTTTGATCCTATCACATGTGTAAGAGCCTGATTCAAGAGAAACCCATAGATAGCAGTTGTCTTTGGACTTAGCACCCTTCATGACAACTTCATCTTCCTCATTAGTGACAATACATTCAGCTTGAGTGAAGTGAACTTTAAGTCCTTGCTCACACAGTTGACTGATACTGATCAAGTTGGCTTTCAGACCTTTGACCAGTAATACATCCTTTAATCTAGGAGCTCTTGCACAATTCAGATTTCCCATAACTTTGACTTTTCCTTGAACACCATCACCAAAGGTTACACGACCTGAATAAGGTTCAACTTCAACCAACAAATTCTTCTCACATGTCATGTGTTGAGAGCAACCACTATCAAAATACCAATCCTTCTTGGTAGAACCCCCTAGAGACATATGAGCTACCAAACAAGTAGTGACAGTCTTTGGAACCCATTGTTTACTAATTTTAGGCCTGTTCTGATTCTGTTTAGGTTGAGGGACAGTTTTGGGATAACCATGCAGTTTGAAACAAGAAGATTGTATATGACCAAATCTTCCACAATAGTAGCATCTTACTCTTTGAATCTCCTCTCTAAAGTAATTAACATGCCTTCTCTCTTGATGATACTGCTGAGGCTTCCTTCTGTCAACATATTGAGGTTGTCTATAAAATTGAGACTGTCTTCTCAGATAATGAGGTTGTCTACTCCATTGAGGTTGAGTTTGTCTTCTGCCATAATGCTGATGTTGTCTTCTCCCATACTGATAGGTTGTCTCCTCCTATTATGTTGTCTTCTACCATGATGATGTCTTTTCCCATGATGATGGGGCTTTCTTCTGCCATAATGATGAGGTACTGCATTATTAATACCAAAGCCATACATATTCCCTTGATGTTGATACATCTGATGGAACATGCTCTGTTTAAACCTAGAAGCCTGCACACTCCTATGGTAATGTGGATGCATATACTGCTTAGCTCCAGAAACCTGTGCCTTCCCATGAGGAACATGAGCATGTCCTTTCCCAGAATTTTGAGGCAGATGATGTTGAATAACCTGCTTAGGTTTAGGAATATGTCTTTTTTTTGTTATGTTGAGGCAATTTTTGAGACATGTCCTTTTTGGTTCCAGAAGTACAAGCTTCAGCAGAGATCTTCTCCTCAACTACAAAACCTAGACCAGTCTTGTCATTTGTCCCTTTTCCAGCTTCAAGAATTTTATCCAAGGTGTTAGTTCCATTATTCAGCATTCTAATGGATTTTGACATTTGATCAAGTTGGGATTTTAACAATACAACTTCATTCTCAAGCTCAGATTTATCAGTCTCTAGTTGTGTTATGACTTTCTTCTGCTTCTCCCCTTCTTGACACACCTCTTCACTCCTTAGACATAACTCTTGATAGGATGCTGCTAACTCCTCAAAAGTTAATTCCTCATCACTAGACTCTCCATCAGAGACAACTGTTTCAGTTAAAGCTTTGACATGTTTGGCTGACTCTCCTTCACTTTCACTGTCAGAGACTGACCAAGAAACTGTCATGCCTTTCTTCTGCTTCTTCAGGAATGTGGGACATTCTTTCTTAACATGTCCATAACCTTCACACTCAAAGCATTGAACACCCTTGTCTTGATCAGTCTTCTCTTCATCCTTCTCCTTAGACTTGCTGATGTCAGAAGCGATGTTCTTGACATTAGGCTTGAAGTTCTTGTTCATTCTTTTGAACACCTTGTTGAACTGCCTTCCCAGCATAGTAATAGCTTGAGATAGCTCCTCCTGAGAATCATCCTTTATCCCTTTCTCTTCTTGACCATTTGAAGCAAAGGCTATACTCTTTGACTTCTTTTCAGGTTCTTCCTCATTCAACCCAAGCTCAAAAGTTTGAAGAGATCCAATGAGCTCATCAACCCTCATCTGGCTGATGTCTTGTGCTTCTTCAATAGCAGTCACCTTCATCTTGTACCTCTTAGGAAGGGACCTAAGGATTTTCCTTACAAGCTTTTCTTCTGACATCTTTTCTCCAAGAGCACTGGATGCATTGGACAGCTCAAGAATACTCATGTGGAAGTCATGGATAGTCTCATCTTCCTTCATCTTCAGACTTTCAAACTTCGATGTTAGAAGCTGAAGTCTTGACATCTTAACTCTAGATGTTCCTTCATGTGTAGCCTTCAAAATATCCCAAGCTTCCTTAGCAACTTCACAGGTATTGATCAACCTGAATATGTTCTTATCCACTCCATTGAAAATTGCATTTAAAGCTTTGGAATTACCAAGGGTAAGCTCATCTTCTTCCTTGGTCCATTCTTCTTCAGGCTTCGGCTTTGAGGTTCCCTCTTTATCTTTCCCAACATCATCTTTTTCAAACACAACAGGTGCTTTCCATTCTTTAATGATAGCCTTCCAAGCCCTGCTATCCAAGGATTTCAAAAAGGTGATCATCCTTGGCTTCAAATAATCATAATTCAAGCCATCCAAAATAGGGGGTCTGTTGACAAATCCTCCAACTTCTTTGTCCATCTTTACACCAGAAAGTAACTTCCCTAGATCTCACCCAGAGACAGACAGGATGCTTGCTCTGATACCAATTGAAATTCTGGTACCAGATATGTGATGTTACGTGTGATGTCACAACAACACACTCAGCAATGGACAATGTAAAACAACAATAAATCACACAAAGAATTGTTCACCCAGTTCGGTCTAACTACCTACGTCTGGGGGCTACCAAGCCAGGGATGAATTTCACTATCAGTAGTATTAATTTAAAGACTCAACAACCCAGTTGACATCTCCTAAACTTAATCACTACCCAATGAACTTTCTACCTAAGAGACCACTTAGGTATGAGAACATTACTCAATCCTTAAATCACTTCAGTGATATAATTCAAAGATCACAGACTTTAAATAACACTACTTGATTCTGCTTCATAGCTTTGATCAAGAACAACTCAAAACAACAATACCAATTCACACTCGAATGGTTTACAAACACGAAGACACAAAACGACACTCAGTCTTTAGCTCTTTTTCTTCGTTCTTCTTCATTCAGGAATGATGCGCATTATATAGCTATTTGAATTGGGCTTGGACCTGCTATAATATCTGATCTGATTTGTTGTTTAAAACTGAATCTTCAAAATAGATTTTCTCTCTCAAAATCTTCTTAAATCTCAGTCTTTAAACCTCCCTACAAATCTGCATCAAATCTCTATGCAACAGAGAATTTCTATCCCAAGATATCTGCAACCAATGAGACTAACAGCTCTCCCAAAATCCAGCTAAAACGCAAACCCTACCAACATTACTAAACCTGATGTTATTAATCTTCTACAGACCTGATGTCACAACATCACATGTGACATCAGACATCAAACTTCAACACTTAACATAACCCAGTGTTAAGACTCAATGTTGCAACATCACCACCTTGACATCAACATTGAACAACCTTTGTTTTACCAAAATTCCAGCCAATCCAAGAAACTAACACACACTACTCGTACAAAGATAATGAATGACCCTCAGTCTATGCTTTCTCTCTTCTGTACTTTCTGTCTCGTCTTCCTTTGGTTGATGCGCTTTATATAGCCATCTGAATTGGGCTTCGATCCCCTGCAATATCTGACCCGATTTGTTATTTAAAACTAAATCTTCGACAGATTTTCTCTCTCAAAATCTTCTTAAATCTCAGTCTTTAAACCTCCCTACAAATCTGCATCAAACCTCTATGCAACAGAGAATATCTATCCCAAGATATCCACATCCAATGAGACAAACAGCTCTCCCAATATCCAGCTAAAACGCAAATCCTAACAACATCACTAAACCTGATGTTATTAATCTTCTGCAGACCTGATGTCACAACATCACATGTGACATCAGACTTCACAACTTCAACAAGCTAAACACTTAACATAAACCAATGTTAAGACTCAATGTTAAGACATATCAGAATCAGAATTAGAATTCTTAGTCATGAACTTTGTTTTACCAAAATTCTAGCCAATCTAAGAACCAACAATCTCCCCATTTGGCTAATTTTGGCTAAAACAATCTCTGCATCAGAGACTTCAGCAGCGGATAAAAATTAGTATAAAACTCCTAGCAGTATTTCTTCAACCATCTTCAAAATGCTTCCTAGCAGCATTTCTTCAACCATCTTCAAAATGCTTTCAGCATGCTGCACACACTTCAATACTCTGCTACATACTTCAGCACTAACTAGTAGTAATATTTCTTCAAACAGCTGCACAAACTTCATACACTAATCAGCAGCATAGGGCAAGCTCCCCCTCAAAGCAAGAATCAACATACCAGCAACTGTTCAACAACTCTCCCCCTTTTTAGCCACAATTGGACAAACCTCAACATGTAAGTCCTACTCACTACAGTTAGTCCTAAACAAGCTCTCATTGTCAGTCTAAAGTCAGCATACAAGACAAGACAAATCATAGAACATAAAAAGTGCTTAACAAGCCACAATATTCAAATTACATAATACAGTGCAGAACAAAACAAAAAGAATAAAACTAAACTACTATCTAGAAAAAGCAGCAAGGAAACTAGTCTTCATCAGAGCTGGCCCCATCTTCATCATCAGTGCTAGGACCACCTTCTTCAGAACCTGGTACTTCAACATCATCATCACCTTGTTCCAAGGATTTGATCATCTGCTCAATTCTCAACTTCCTAGCAGTGCTAGTACTGATAACCACATCAAGATCCTTGCATGTTGCCTTTAATTCTTTAATCAACTCAGCTTTAGTACTGGCCTTTATAACACCAGAACTTGATGTTACAACAATGTCTGGAACATGATGTCTAGCAAACAACTTAGGATGCAAGGACAAAGCTGACTCCCTCTTGCAAGCTATATCTGAACTTGTTAAAGTTTCAGGATGTTGCTCCAAGATGATTCCACAAACAAGGGATGGGAATGTTATAGGTAACTTGATAGCATTTGTTTTAGCATGTTTCACCACTTGCTCAAAGATGTAGCTTCCAAAGTCAAACTTGATTTTCTTCCCAACAGTATAGATAAACCTACCCAATCCAACATCTATTGTTGTCTTGTGGTTTGTTGGCACCCAGTTGGCTGCTCCAATTCTGTGAAGAATGGCATACTTGATGCTAAGTTTACTAGCCTTCAGCTTCTCTTTCAATGGCCAAACCTTTACCTGACCAGCTGTAATCTCTTTACATATTTCATTATCAGTCATCTCAAGTTCACTATACTCTTCATCATCTCTTCCCAGATACTTGTTGATAGTACTAGGAGAGAAATTAATGCACTTTCCTCTCACATAGACTTTCATGAAATCAATGCTCTTTTTATCAGCAATTTTTCCAGAAATGTTGACAACAAATTCTTTGACAAGACCCTCATAGCACTTAGGAAATTTGGTCACAGTCTTCACCAACCCAGCCTCATTAATCAGCTTCATAATATCCTTCATCTCTAAAGCTTCTTTCCCAAGCTCCCTCTCTATGGCTAGTCTTCTCTGACATACAAATTTCCACATTGATGCACTGCTGGCATAATGAAAGGAAATGTTGTCAACTGGTACTTCAGGGACTTTGTCAGAGATTCTCTTCAAAATTGTTTTTCTCATAGGTGTGATGTCTCGAACATCATCCTCAACATCAAAGTCAGAATCAGAATCTTCCCTTATCTTCCTCTTTTTGGAGGATGTAGCAACCTTGCTCCAGGGTTTTGTAGGACCAACAACAGCAGTTTTCTTCTTGCCTTCAGAAGACTTCTTTGGAGAGGATTCAACAGTCTTTCCTTTCCTTGTCTTCAGTCTCTTAGCAATACTTGGAACATCTTTTCCAATGACTTCATCATCAGATAAATCAACCACATTGATCACATCCTCATTCTTTTCTTCACCAGGAGTAGTTTTAATAGGTGATGTTCTAACATCCCCCTTAACATTAGCTTCCTCATGCACATCATTTTCTTCCACTCCCACTTCAGAATCTTCAATAACAGACATAGCAAGTCTATGAAGATTTGTAGCAGCACTTTGCATGTCCTCCTTTTCATTTTCAGAATGTTCAGCAGGCATTTGCCTCAGTGGTCAAGATATACCCTTTATAGGAAGCCCTTTCTCAAAGATCTTATCGACAATCTGACCTAAGCTTTTGTCAACATCTACCTTTTCTTTAACAGTTTGAGAAGTGGATGACCTAGCTATAGATTTATCGCTAAAAAGTACACTAGTGACTAGCCTCTTAGTCTCATCATCATTAAATTTAGTTCCAGCCCTTTTGGGTTGAAGTTTGGGAGGTCTTGACATACCAGATTCAGGAACCATCATGGAGATAGGTTCTACATTCAAAGCTTCCTCTGCAGAGCAATCTTCTGTAGAACCCCTAGCTTTGTCTTGCGATGAACTTAGTGAGGCATATTTCTTGGATGGAGATGACATCTGTTTTGACATGGTTCCTTTGAGGCAGTAAAGGTTCAGAGACAGATGATTCTTCTTGTTGAAGGAGATGAACAATCAGGAGATATGAGCTTTGATGAAACGTGATATTGCTACAATGGGGAATGATGATCTAAGGTATGGCGCCTGATTTTGTGTATCCCTTAAAGACCAATCAATGAGTTTCTCCCTCCAAATTAACTTTCCTTCACATTAAGAGAAATTAACCCTAATTGACCTTCCAGCAGACTTTCACACTTGTTGTCACAATCTGATGTTACAACATCAACCTTAACATCACCAGACAAACTATCCACTTGAGGTACCCATTGATAGCAGTTATCTCTGGATCTTATTCCCTTCATCACTACCTCATTCTGCTCATTTGTCACTACACACTCATCTTTGGTGTAGCTGACCTTATAACCATCATCACAGAGCTGACTTATGCTAATCAGGTTAGCACTCAACCCTTTGACAAGAAGTATATTGTCAAGATCAGGTCCATCATGACACTTCACTTTTCCAACAGCTTTCACCACCCCTTTCTCTCCATTTCCAAAAGTAACATCAATTGAGGCGCAAGAATTGACATCCACCAATTGGTTTTTGAAACCAGTCATGTGCTTTGAACAGCCACTGTCAAAGTACCAACCATCCTTAGCAGAGTGTCTATCTGAAAAGTGAGCCAATAGACACTTAACCTCTTCTTTAGGAACCCACTGCTTAACAACCTTGGGCCTGCTCATCTTCTGTCTGGGTTAAGGGTTAGACTTGGGATAACCATGTAGCTTGAAACAAGAAAACTGCATGTGTCCAAATCTGCCACAGTAAAAGCACCTAACTCTGTCTTCTCTGAAGCGGTTAAACCTTCTGCCACCTTGATGATGATGCTGCTGTGGCTGCCACCCATAATGTTGTCTTCTTCTCCCATAGTTTGACTGTCTTCTCTGGTAAGGATGCTGTCCTTTTGGCTGTCTTCTATGGTGATGAGGGTTCCTTCTTCCATAATAATAAGGCACATCATTATTATAGCCATACATGTTTCCCTGATGTTGAGACATCTGATGGAACATGTTCTGTTTGAACCTAGAAGCCTTCATGCTCTTATGATATTGTGGAGGCATATACTGCCTAGCTCCAGAAACATGTGCCTTCCTTTGATGAGGACCATGATCATGCCTCTTCCCAACATTTTGAGGTTATGGATGAGCAACCTACTTAGGTTTAGGATCCTGTCTCTTTGTGTGAAGTTGAGACATTGGTTGAGACATCTCCTTCTTGGTTCCTGAAGTGCTTACTTCAGCAGATACCTTTTCCTCAACCACAAATCATATGCCTGACTTATCTCCAGCAACCTTTTCTGTCTGAAGGATCTTATCAAGTGTGTCTGTACCACAGTTCAACATCCTAACAGATTTGGTCATATGATCAAGATGAGCTTTGACTAATAAGACTTCATTTTCCAAATCAGCTTTAGCAGTCTCAAGCTGAACAATCTGTTTCTTCTATTTTTCACTTTCTTGACAGATTTCTGCACTCTTCAGACAAAGCTCTTGATAAGTGGATGCTAACTCCTCAAAAGTCAGTTCCTCATCACTTGAGTCACCATCAGAAACAACTGTTCCAGTTAAAGCTTTGACATGTTTGGCTGACTCTCGTTCATTTTCACTGTCAGAGTCTGACCAAGATATTGTCATACCTTTCTTCTGCTTCTTCAGGAATGTGGGGCATTCTTTCTTAACATGTCCATAACCTTCACGCTCAAAGCATTGAATCCCTTTGTCTTGAGCAGTCTTCTCTTCATCCTTCTCCTTTGACTTGCTGATGTCAGAGGAGATGTTTTTGACATTAGGTTTGTGGTTCTGATTCATCCTCTTGAAAACCTTGTTAAACTGTCTTCCCAGCATAACAATGGCCTGAGACAGCTCCTCCTGAGAATCATCCTCTTTCCCTTTCTTGGCTTCATCGGAACTGGAAACTAAAGCTATACTCTTGGACTTCTTCTCAGGTTCTTCTTCATTTAACCCTAGCTCAAATGTTTGAAGAGATCCAATAAGCTCATCAACCCTCATTTTGCTGATGTCTTGAGCTTCTTCAATTGCAGTCACCTTCATCTTGTACCTCTTAGGAAGAGACCTAAGGATTTTCCTTACAAGTTTTTCTGCTGACATCTTTTCTCCAAGAGCACTGGATGCATTGGACAACTCAAGAATACTCATGTGGAAGTCATGGATAGTCTCATCTTCCTTCATCTTCAGACTTTCAAACTTTGATGTTAGAAACTGAAGTCTTGACATCTTAACTCTAGATGTTCCTTCATGTGTAGCCTTCAAAATATGCATGTTTCCTTAGCGACTTCACATGAGTTGATCAACCTGAAGATGTTCTTATCAACTCCATTGAAGATAGCATTTAGGGCTTTAGAGTTACCAAGGGCAAGCTCATCTTCTTCCTTGGTCCATTCTTCTTCAGGCTTCAGCTTTGAGGTACCCTCTTTATCTTTCCCAGCATCATCTTTTTCAAACACAACAGGTGCTTTCCATTCTTTTATGATCGCCTTCCAAACCCTGCTGTCCAAGGATTTCAAAAAGGTGATCATCCTTGGTTTCCAATAATCATAATTAGAGCCATCCAAAATAGGGGGTCTATTCACAAATCCACCAACTTCATTGTCCATCTTTACC
The DNA here is from genome assembly GCA_022829125.1 of Lathyrus tuberosus. Lineage (NCBI taxonomy): Eukaryota > Viridiplantae > Streptophyta > Magnoliopsida > Fabales > Fabaceae > Lathyrus > Lathyrus tuberosus. The sequence goes on from JALAZF010000003.1 coordinate 11,020,810, forward strand.
AGAAAGTATCAGCCCTAGATCTCACCCAGATGCAGAGCAGGATGCCTGCTCTGATACCAATTGAAATTCTGGTACCAGATATGTGATGTCACACTTAATGTCACAACAACTCTGCTATGGACAATAACAAACAACAAGAGAAACACACAGAATTGTTTACCCAGTTCAGTTCAACAACTTAATCTGGGGGCTACCAAGCCAAGGATGAAATTCACTACTTGTAGAATTAATTTACAGACTCAACAACCTAGTTGACAATCTCCTAAACTTAATTCCTACTAATGAACTTTTTACCTAAGAGCCCACTTAGGTATGAGAACACTACTCAATCCCTAAAACCTCTCAAAGATCAAACACTTTGAGAAACACCTTGATCCTGCTTCACAACTTTGATCAAGTTATAAAACTCTCTTGCTTCACAGCTCTAGAGAGGACAGATTACACTCACCAATTCACACTTGAATGGTTAACACACTACTCGTACAAAGACAATGAATGACCCTTAGTCTATGCTTTCTCTCTTCTGTACTTTCTGTCTCGTCTTCCTTTGGTTGATGCGCTTTATATAGCCATCTGAATTGGGCTTCGATCCCCTGCAATATCTGACCTAATTTGTTATTTAAAACTGAATCTTCGACATATTTTCTCTCTCAAAATCTTCTTAAATCTCAGTCTTTAAACCTCCCTACAAATCTGCATCAAACCTCTATGCAACAGAGAATATCTATCCCAAGATATCTGCATCCAATGAGACAAACAGCTCTCCCAATATCCAGCTAAAACGCAAACCCTAACAACACCACTAAACCTGATGTTATTAATCTTCTGCAGACCTGATGTCATAACAACGCATGTGACAACAGACTTCACAACTTCAACAAGCTAAACACTTAACATAAACCAATGTTAAGACTCAATGTTAAGACATATCAGAATCAGAATCAGAATTCTTAGTCATGAACTTTGTTTTACCAAAATTCTAGCCAATCCAAGAACCAACACAACACTTTGGGCATCTAATAGAGTGTAAGAACCAATCCCCTTTTAAGCAAAACCATTTTGGGCCTCAGATATTGTATAAGTCCCTCTGCGTTAAAAAAAATCTAGGCGCGATCGCCATTTCAAAACAAAAATCATCTGGGTCTCCCCTCGTGTTGTAAGTCCCATCTTTCTTTTTCAAAACACTTTTGGGCCTCTAATAGAGTGTAAGACCCAATCCCTTTGTAAATAAACAATTTTGGGCCTCACACATTGTATAAGTCCCTCTGTATATTTTCAAAAGTTCGGCGCGATCTTCGCCTTTTTAACAAAATCAACTGGGCTTCTCCTTGAGCTATAAGACCCATCTTTATTCATTTTCAAACTCTTTGGGCCTTTAATATAGTGTAAGACCCGATCCCTCTGTATAAAAACTTTTTTGGGTTTCAGTCATTGTATAAGACCCGATACGATATTCAAAACAACGGTGCGATCACTGTTAAACCTTGGGCCTCTCCTTGAGTATAAGCCCCAACCATCTTTTCAAAAAGAACTTCTCTTTTTGATTTAGATTCAAATATACATGTTGTTATCAAAACTTTCTTTAATTTTTTTGAACAACTAACAATACAACATGGAAGCTTGCTCACCTGTAAGTTTTAACAGCTTTCATTTACTCACTTTCATATATAAATAATTGTATTGTGGAAAGCTGCTCCCCTGTAAGTCTTCTTTCATATCCTTTTAAATACTTGTCTTATATCAACTGTATATATACTAGTATAGCTATTTAGAGTTTTCCCCGACAACTAGGTCTAGAACTAGGTCTAGAACTAGGTAAAGCCAGTTGGTCACTCTTGAACACAGTCAAAACTAGACCCCCATAGGATTTCCAGATACAGTATTGCCTTCTCTTGGGCTTAAACAATATGGAACAAAGAGAAAGGAAGTATTTTTCGTGAACCTTTTCTCAGGTTGTCACTATTAGAAATTGTCAAAGAAATTCTACTCCCCAGAGTTGATATATTCTCGGTGAATAGCATCTCTTGAGTTTCTTCAAACCTCAAAACTTTCACTGAATGATCTATTCTCGGTGAATAGAATTTCTTGAAATTTTTTTGGTTTGGAACCCACAGGCTTCCTAAAAGCATCCTCGCCTCCTCTTGGGCTCTGTACAAGGACCCTCCGGCTTCTTAGAAGTTCTCATGCCTTCTCTTGGGCTTAATACAAGGACCCTGAAGACCTCTTAAAGGTATAAGACAGAACTTAATCATCCTTTGCTAGAGCAGTCTTTCCAGTGTCAAATCTCAAACCAATTTAGGGTTGATTCTCATCCCTAAGCTTTCTTTAGGCTTCGAGAAATGAATTTCCTAAGCTGAGTCAAACTCTTTTCAGCCTCAATCTTGGGGTTTGTACAAGACAGATAATACTCTCCCACAGAGTCAAACTCAGTCCAGCCTCAATCTTGGGCTTTGTCCAAGACACCTAAAATATCATCAGTCGAGTCAGTAAAATTATTTTTTTTCGCCTAAACCTTGGGCTTTGTACAAGACACATGCAAACCTCCCCAGCGGAGTCAAAATCCCATTTAGCCTCAATCTTGGGCTTTGTACAAGACAGATAGAACATTTTCCCCAACAAATCAAACTTTTAGCCTCCTCTTAGGCTTTGTATAATGATATCCCTAAAGAGTCAGTCTCTTTTTGCCTTAATCTTGGGCTTTGTACAAGACATATAAACACTCTCTTGTTGAGTCAATTTTTTTCTAGCCTCGTCTTAGGCTTTGTATAAGGACTTCCCTAGTGGAGTCAATCAACCTCTTAGCTTCAACCTTGGGCTTTGATCAAGGCACACAAAAATCAACATCCCCTATAAAGGAAATTGTGGCATTGCTGGATTCACATATCCCAGTTAAAATAATCCACCTTTATAATCAGTCACACAACAGTTGTGATAAACAAATGAGATATCTCCCTTTATAGATGAAAAATTCTCTCTCAGTAAAACCTTTTAGCTTTAATCTTGGGCTTTGAACAAGACACAAATAAACCTTTTTGCTTCAATCTTGGGCTTTGAACAAGACACCAAAACATCTTTCCTCCCATAGAATAGGAGGAACTACGATTACTCTGATTTCCCTGTTTCGTTTAAATGGGAATACGTAAGCATAAGATTGCAAAATCTTAGCGAGCATACTAATCAAAAACCCTAGGTCCAGTACCTTCCTATCAATCAAACATAGGTCTAGTACCTTACCAAAAACATGTGAAAAACCTGAACATCAACAAAAACTCACTCACTCACTCACTCATATTTCCCAAGAAACTTTCCCAATCCATTAACGGATAAACACCATCAAGTACAAAGTGAAACCTAAAGCTAATATCCTGTGGATAACCACATATAGGATGGGTAACTGACAACTCCCCATTGTATAACCTGACCCCAGATCCCCAATCTCTTTAAAGCATTTATTCAATTAAACATTCACGTGCAAGGTTAGGTTTAGATAGATTCCCTTTCCCTTTCAGCTTCATGGGATAAATAAGAAGTCAGAAAGTAGCACCCCCTCCTCATTGTGGGGAGAAACCCAAAAAACCAGCGATAAGGTGGTCGCGTCGCCGACAAAATTCGCTCGCTACAGTAAAATGTCGACTCTGCTGGGGAACCATTGTCTGTATAGGACTAGGATTATAGCTCTTAAGAGGTCTAGGATGTTAGTTTTAGGAATAAATATATATATATATATATATATCGCTTTTCCTACTTGATATCCGTGTTTATTTTTCTGCTAATGGGACTGCAGGTGATGCCGCATCTGGAAAGTTTGAGTGATACCTAAGATAAGTGATGGAATTAGACGGGTAATCTTACAGGGAGTGACTCCCGAATAAGAGGTCCCGGTAGACCATCGAATCAGTGGAGATACCCTTTGCGGATTCAATGTCTAAACGACTTCGGTTGTTGAAAGTAGATTGTTCGATTGTGGTATCCATGAAACTGAGGATTTAGTAGGCTGAGACCATGTTACTATTTTGTAGTGCGGAAGCTATCGGAAATAGTTGTCACGTGATACTACCCTCATTTGAGATTACTCTAAGATACTACAGCTCGCTCGGGTTAACCATCCTGCTGTTGTTATCCCAAGTGGGGTCAATGATTTTGAGGACAGGTAGAAAAATTCACCAGTACAACCTTTGGGAATGGGTAGAGCCATGACTTCATGACATTGAACCTTTGACCCCATGTTTTTTCTATGTTTTTGTGTGCTGCATTCATGCATTCATTTCATTAAAAAACTTTAAACAAAGAAAAACTTTCTCTTCTAGTCTCTCCTTTTCAAATTAAACTAAGACAATGATTGCAAATGTCAGAGAGAAAGATTGCATTATGGATTTCGGTAGAAGTAAGACTCACAAGTACACCTTCAAGGTTCCAAAGCTAGAGGATTTAAGAGGGTTGGCAAGGATGATCACCAACCCTGATGCTTTCAGAGCTAAGTACGGAGGACTGTTGTCTCTGTTAAGGGTCTATGTAATTGAAGGAATCCTGGCTACGCTGATTCAGTTCTACGATCCGGTCTATCACTGTTTCACATTCCCGGAGTATCAACTAGCACTAACACTGGAGGAGTACTCTCACCTGACTGATTTACCCATTACTGACCAAGCTCCCTTTTTTAGACTGGAAGAAATTCCAAAGGATTAAACCATTGCAAGAGCAATCTATTTGGATGAGTCAAAAGTCAGGACTCACATGACCATTAAGGGTGGAATCCAAGGTTTACCAGCCAAGTTTTTGATAGAGAAAGCCTTGTACCTTGCCAGTATAGGAAACGTTATTGCTTTCGAAGATATCTTTGTGTTACTCACATACGGGTTATTTCTGTTTCCCAACATTGATAACTTCGTTGATATCAATGCCATTAAGATTATTCTGTACTGACCCTGCTCGCAGATGCTTATCATTCCATACACTTAAGGAATTTGTACAGCGGAGGAATAATCACATGCTGTGTACCCCTGCTATACAAATGGTTTACTTCCCATTTACCTAAGTCTGCCGCTTTTTGGGATCATAAGAGTACTCTACGCTGGTCACAAAGAATCATGTCTCTTACCAACTCCGACATCGATTGGTATAATCAGATCTATGACGGGATAAGAATCATTTACCATTGTGGAAACTTCCCTAATGTACCCCTCATAAGAACTAAAGGAGGAATCAACTATCATCCAGTTTTAGTTCGTCGTCAATTTGGATACCCGTCGAGGCATGTCCCGCGTAATGCTCATCTGGAAGGTCTTTTCTTCAAGGAAGGAGAAAATGACAGGGCACTAAAGACAGAAATAGTGCATGCCTGGAAACATGTCCATAGGAAAGGAAGAGAGTCTCTTGGAAAACCAGACTGTGTCTCCGTGGGACCTTATCTCTACTAGGTACAAACTAGAGCTCTCAAGATGAGGATGCCCTACCCTCGTCAAGAAGTTCTTCCGTTAAAGGAATCTGTCCTTTATTTTATGTCTGATATGGAAAAACTTCAAGTCACTATCAACAAAGTTCAACGGGAGAAGAAATCTTGGAAGAACAAGTACCGCATTCTCAATGTGGAGTGTGCCAAAATACAGCAACTGTTAAAAGAAAAAGACGCTTTGATCGAGATTTTAGAGCAAAATGCTGTAGAAAATCAAGAAGACCAAAGGAATTTGCTCGATCTTTTAACTTGGCAAAGGAATGACAACCCGAAAACGGCTCAAGAGCCCCGGTCAAAGAAAAGGAAAATACCACAACCAGCACCTGAGCCCTCCTCAGAGAGGACTCAAGATCCATAAGCTTAGACATTTCCTTTTACAGCACTTTGTAAATTACTGTATTTCCGCAATCTTTGAATTCAATAAAACGGTGTTTCCCCACTGTATGATATTTGCAATCCAATTGTCGAAGTTTCTTTTGATTAAAACAAAAAAAAAAGATTATATAATCATTTCATATCATTCATCATTCTCACATAACGTATTCTTCTTCCCTACGAATCTCACGTTTGTGTCTCGATTCTAGAGTCAAACTGTCTCATTCGTACAATACTCGGGCCAATCGACAAAAGAAAATGGATGATCTCGAGGAAGAGAATAGAGATTTGAGAGAAGAAATCGACACTATGAAAGAAGATCTGAGAAAGCTTCACAACGACATGCAAGCTCTGGCAGCAGCTCATATGCAACAACAAAGGACTGTGATCTCAGAGATCACATCTACGCCCATAGTGGAAAAGTATGATCCTCGGTATAACATGCCTAAAGATCGTCCCTGGGGCATGCCACTCAACTATATCTCGGAAGGATATATTCCGCCAATCACGGAAGATCCGGAAACTGCAGCAGAAACTGTCGGGCCTGAAGGTTACAAACTTCGGGAAAGCGGAGATGCAAGGGGCATGACAGCAACTCCTGAAGGTTACAAACTTTGGGAGATGGAAGCACCAAGAGTCACTGCCGTAATGACTATACCACTGTAGCACCCCAAAATTTGCCCTAACTTTTATCAACCTTTTTCTGGCTTTTGCATTGCGTTCATCTGTATATCTATTAGGTCATACTCATATTCATTCATTTGCATCGGGTTCCTAAGGTAGGGGATCATGGTATTGTGTGCAAGCTCAGGATGCTCTCTTGTTGTGAGACTCTCATCTTCATTCGAGGTTGAATCCTCATCAAGCTTATCTTCTTCAAGATTTCTCAAGAGAGTCAGATGCTTAGGGTTGCTTCATTGGTTCAATTGAGAGGATTATGGATTAGAGTTTCATCTCCTTTCAACATCTCAGACTGCCCTCTTCGTTAGTGTATATCTCAGACAGCATCTCCAAGTGATTTAAGGTTTTTTTTCCATGGTCGAGCGTGTGGACATTCATCAATTGAGATCTGGAGATTAAGATTCTCGTATCAAGGTTATCTTGGTCATACCTCTTTCCATGTTTCATGTCTTACTTTCATCAAAGGGTTCAATGTGATTAAGGCATTTTTACTGGTTGTTACTGCTAGTTGATATAGAGCATTGATTCATGAGTTGATTTTGTTCAAGGAATCGATTCAAGTTAAGAATGAAAAGTGCATGGTTATGGTTTATTTGGAGGACATCATTCAAGGCCGCCATATTTCAGTTTCAACTCGAAAACCATTTCTTTCACTAACCCACATCTATTCTTGTCAATTATTTCTTTCTTGACATCCATTTTTAGCCTTTTTCCAATCCACTTTAAAACCATATTCATTTTCTTAAACTACAAAATCATATCCCTTTTGTTTCAACCAAAGGTCCATATTTTTAATAATTTTGAATCAACTTTGAAAGCCATTATTCAACATCCACTTTTTAACTCATCTGTCCATGTATGTCATCCCCATATCCATTTTTTATTCATATCCAAATTACAGGTCCATGAATTTTGGTTAAGTCCAATCCAATTCGATTCCATATGCATTGTCAATTTCAAATCCAATTACCCAATACCCGTTCCTTATCCACTTCTATCCGGTGTCCAAATTTAAGTCCATTTTTTATCGTGAAGGCTGGATCAGATCCTGTAAAATCGGGCCGCCAAGTGCGTCAGGGATGCTGGTCGTGTGGAGAGGGGGGGGGGTGTACCTGCAAGGCACTCCGACGCTCAAGTAAAGGTCCGAGAAAAAGGGGCAAGTACAAAGAATGAATTCTTAGGGCGAATATTGGATATCTGACCCTCTCAAGCGAGAGGGTTTATATAGAGCCCCCAGCGCGTGGCCAACGATCCTATTTTCGGGGCGAAATAACCGTTTTCCCCAAAGAATAGGTAACTGCCCAAACTAGTCGTTAGGTCGGGCAGGGTGCTCGAAACTAGCCGTTATGTCGGGCATAAACGCAGTTTCGGGCACCTGTCCTTTGCTGTCCGGACAGCGAGGAAGCCATGCGTAACGGGCATCAACGCTGGGGAGGTTCCTTGCCCGGTTGGAGGGGCAGAAAGGTCACTTTTGCCCCTCTGCGGATTGGACTTAGGCAATTTGGGCGCTCTGGAGCAGAGGCGGATTGGGCCAATTCTAGCCATTGGTCCAGTCCAGAACAGGAGCCCCCCAAGTCATCGCTCCCGAGCATGGGAGTGATGACTTAAGGACTGCTCGTTGCTCCGCTGAGCCAGCATAAAGTCATCGTTTGGAGACGAAGAGGATTGTCTTGAAGTGCTCGTGGCTCTCGTTGTCCGTGATATACGTGGTCGTGACCTCATTGCCCGGTATTCGGGGAGATTAAGCGTCAGACAGAATTGGAAACGTTGGGTTGCCACGTGTGCTTCGAGCCCCGTGTAGCAGTTAATAGGTAATGATGGCTAGTGGGTAGTCATTATGGCCTACAGGCGCGTGTGTGCACGTGCCCCTCAGTATAAAAGGGGGAAGATTGTTCTATTTTGCACCTTTTCTTATTGATTTCTCTTCGCCTCTTCTGCGTTCTTGCCCGTCACCGTCTTCAGTGCTTCCGACCACCGTGCCAAGCTTCGAGCAATCTCTTTCTTCTACTCAAATCAAGTAAGTTTTCTGATTTGTAACTTGTTTTACTTCCTTTTGTTGTTAGTGGTAGATCGCATGCGGTTAGGGTTAGCTTTAGGTGATAAAATAGGTGGATTTCTGGAGATTGTTGGTGGTGGACGGTGGCTGTGCCATTTTTCCGCCTTCAGCACTTCGCCGGAGTATGTAGTACGTTTAGCGAGGAGGGTGGTCCACGGTGTGGTTGCGGTAGTTTTACATGCGTGACCACCGTGTTTGTTCATCTTCTAGTAGAACGATGAGTTTTTCGGTAGATCGTTCCCAGATTCCGGTGAAGCTTTGCGATTTCCGGCGAAACTTCGACGGGAAACTGGGCGTGAGCGCAGGCAAGCTCCTCGTTCTGAGTTGAGAGTTCCGGGCATATCCTCGCGGGGAGGTTTTTGCTTTGATGTTAGGGCTTAGGCCGGGGACGTTGTCCTCAGCCCTTCGCGTGCCCTTTCACTTGACTTAGCAGTGGAATGGTGGATTTGATTTGCTATCAAATTCATTGTCTTCTCTTCTTTTCAGGTGATCGTAATGGTGATGGGGCCAGATAGAGAGGTCATTCTAGATACGTCTGAGGTGGAAACTGACTCCGAGGAGAATAGTAGCTAGACGGCTTCTAGCTTTGCGGCTTCGAGCTCGGCAACATCGAGCTCCTCGAGCAATGTCGGGGAGGAAGAAGAATTGGATGTCATGGAGGAAGATGTTGAAGGGTTCTCTGCGGAAGAGTGGGAGGTGGCCGAACCTTCCGAGCATATTTCTACGTTCGCAAAGTCTTTGGCAGACATCTTTACGGAGGTGGGACCAGAATGGGAGTGGAAGATGCACTTCCCTACCTTGGACGAGCGGGTCTGCTCGGATTTCGGGGACCGCTTTACGATGTACGAGTATGCCTTCAAAGAGCTGGGACTGGGGCTGCCTTTCACTGATTTCCAGCGGTCGGTGTTCGAGCATCTGAAGTTGGCTCCCTCTCAACTTCACCCTAATTCGCTGGCCTTCATCCGGGCTTTTGAAATGGTGTGCGAGCATCTCGCTCTGGGGACTACTCTCCCTCTGTTCTTCGTTGTTTTCCATATTCAAAGGCAGTTGACGGGGAAGAAGTATGGATGGGTTTCCTTGAAGCAGCCCAAAAATTTATTTAAACCGTTCTCGGAGTCGATTCGGACGTTTAAGGAACGGTATTTCATCGTAGAACCCGTGTCCGAGGTTGCCCAGGATAACACATATGTCTGGGAGATAGAGGTCGACGAAGATGGGAATGAGCTGCTCAACGAGGAGGGAAAGTATATTGGGCAGAGGTTGTACATGTTTCCCATCCGCTGGGCACCCGACCATTTCTCCAAGAAGCCCAGTACTTATGTCTTCCAGCCGAGCGAGCTGCGCGGGCAGGACGCCGTGGCTTACGAGAAGCTGGTGAACTGGGTCAACTCCTTCAGTCTTGCAAGCTGCTGGACGAGCAAGGGCAACCCTATCTTCGAGGAGGATGGGAGCCAGAGAGTTGAACGCAGATTCGTCAATGTTAAGGCACTGCTGGAGTACAAGACTCTCGCGGATGCTGAGAAGCTGCTCGGTAGTCTTGGTTATTTAGATTTTGTTTGTGTTATCTCTTTTCCACGTAGCTAACGTGCTCGTTTTTTCATTTGTGCAGGTGAGATGCCTCAGGCTCGCGATCGCGTGGTGAGGAATGCTATGGCGAGGAATAAAGCTGGAGTGGCTCCTCCTAAATCTCGGCCTGCTGGTGCCCGTGCTCCTCCCCTTGTTCAAACTGCCGCGGGGACCTCTTCTTCTCCCTTTCCTGCTCCACAGGGATCTTCACTGCCTTTGACCAGGCGGGCGAAGCGGCCAAGGACATTAGATGCTGTGGACCTTACCCGTGTGCCGGAGAAAGGGAAGTTTAAGTTACCTCCGTGCATCCTTGACAGGAGGTTCTTTGAAGGTAACTCTTTGGTCGTCCCTCAGGCAGAATCCCTTTGCTTGGAAGGCATGGATCGCCCAAGCAAGAGGGCGTTGGTGGCCCAAGATGCTTCTACCCTGGTCAGGATGTTGGAGATGGCTGTTGTCTACGCCGAAGGGGATTCTACACTTGAGTCTGAACTTAATGCTGCCCGGGCTTCTGAGGCGGCCCTCAAGGAGAAAATTAAGAGTGCCCGTGAGGCTCGGAAGAAGGCCGAAGAGGAGACGGCCAGGATGAAAGAGGATGTCTCCAAGCTGGCGGCGGAGAAAAAGGCTGCCGAGGAGCTGAACAAAGAGTTGATGGCGGCCAGCGCCCCGGGTGCCGACGAACCGGATGATATAAAAGAGTTGAAGACTAGGTCTGAGCTGGTTACTCGCATCCTGCTGGCCGAAGATGACGCTATCGCCATAACAGAGGAGTCTTTTCAAAGCATCGTGGCTCAATTGCGGGTGGTGAACCCTGGGCTTAAGATCTCTGCCGAGGGTACTCACTATCTTGCGCAGGTTTAGGATGGTCGTATTGTCTTGCCCGCAGGCCTTGTTCTAGATACCCCCGAGGTTCAGCCTAAGGACCAGCCCGAGGAGGACCAGAGACCTGAGCCGGCGTCAACCGAGCATGCAGATGAATGAGGAGTTTTGTTATTTTGATGTTGTCGTATCTTGTCCGGCCTGCGTGCCGTTGAATTATTTATAATTTTATTTTTAGGGGGGATGGCCCCGTTTTGTGTAATAACGCACAATCGTGGCCCTTGTGGCCACCGGTTATGTTAATTATATTTATGGCTTCTTCGCGTGCATGATTTTACTAGCGTTTATTTTTGCTAAGTGTTGTATGCATGCTTGCTGTGAATGTTTATCTGCCCGTGTTTGGGAGCATCCTCTTTGTGCGAATATTTATGGGGGATTGCTCGTTGTAGATGTGTTCGACAGTGTGGGGAACTGGTCAAACGGCCAGGGAATATCCTGGCTGGGGAGCGGAGCTCAGGTTGCGTTTGAGGCCTGAGTTCGCGGCGTGAACGTCCCATCGCGAGCTGGGGTTCTGCCAATTGTGGTACTTTGACGACGACGATGCTCGATCGAGGACCGCTGTCGAGCAACTACCTAGCTCGTTAATGAGTGGGGTTGTGCTTTAATCGTATGCAACGCTTGTACCTAGACGCGCATAGTGGTCGGTAGTTGACGTTCGTCGTTGCGACGAGTCGAACCGATGATTTAGCTGTAGTATTGTTTTAGCTTTTCGGCGTTCCATGGTCGAGCGAGTTCTTCCCCAATGAGATGCTCTAGGTAGTAGGCCCCATTTTCCGTTTTTGCCCGGATGCGATAGGGTCCCTCCCAATTGGCTGCTAGCTTGCCTTCGCGAGAGTCTTTGTGGTTTCTTCTTAGGACAAGGCTTCCCATGTCGAACTCTCGTCGTACCACTTTGGCGTTGTGCCTGATGGTGATCTTTTGTTTCAGTGAGGCCTCGCGGAGAGCTGCCCCGGTTCTGATTTCCTCAACGAGGTCGAGCTCTTCCCTTAGAGATTCGTCATTCATTTCCTCGTCTAGGGGCGACTCTGTCCGCCTAGAGGGCACGTGAACATCGACGGGAATTACAGCCTCAGTTCCGTATGCTAAACGGAAAGGTGTTTCCCCGGTCATTGAATGAGGAGTTGTATGGTAAGCCCAGAGCACGCTGTGTAGCTCCTCGACCCATGCCTTCTTTGTTTCATCTAGCCTTCGCTTGAGGCCTCAATGGATGACTTGGTTAGCTGCCTCAGCCTGCCCGTTTGTTTGGGGGTGTTCGACGGATGCGAAGTGTTGCTTCGTGCCCAGTTGGGCGACGAAGTCCTGAAACTTCCTGTCCGTGAACTGCGTCCCGTTGTCCGTTACTATTGCTTGGGGAATACCGAAACGTGCAAGGATGTTTCGTTTGTAGAAACGCAGGATGTTGAGGGCAGTTATTTTGGCTAGAGGTTCAGCTTCTATCCACTTTGTGAAATAATCCACGCCCACTATGAGGTACTTGTTCTGACTTGATCCTACCACGAAGGGTCCTAGGATGTCTAGGCCCCACCAGGCGAATGGCCACGGGGAGGACATAGTTTTGAGCTCGTTAGGCGGGGCTAGGTGCATATCCCCGTGCCGTTGGCATTTATCGCACTTCTTTACATGCTCTTTTGTGTCGTTTTGCATAGTCGGCCAGTAGTATCCTGCTCGGAGGGCCTTTCGAGCAAGGGACCTCCCGTCGAGATGTTGGGCGTTGATTCCTTCGTGGATTTCGCGCAGGATGTGCGTGACCATTTCTTCCTCGACACATTTGAGCAGCGGAATAGAGAATCCCCGTCTGTATAGTTTGTCTTCGACCAAGACATAAGAGCAGGCTTTTCGCCTGACTATGCTGGCCTCCTTTGGGTCGGACGAGAGTTAGTCCTTGGCGAGGTAGTTGTAGACTGGGGTCATCCAACAGTTGTTGTCGCCGATCACCTGCACGTCGAGTGTCGGGGAGGCCTTCTCGATGCTGGGTCGAGGACGTACTTCCTGTATGACAGATTTGTTTCCGCCTTTCTTCTTCGTGCTGGCCAGTTTAGACAGCACATCTGCTCGTACGTTATGTTCGTGGGGAACGTGTTTCACTTCCACTATTGCGAATTTTGCCATTTCCTTCTTTACCAGGGCCAAGTATTCGGTTAGGTTGTCGTTTTTGGCTTGGTATTCACCTCGGACCTGGAGGGCCACGAGTTGTGAATCCGTGCAGATGACGACTTCTTCCGCTCCCAGATCCTCGGCCAGGCGTAGCCCAGCGAGGAAGGCTTCGTATTCAGCCTGGTTATTGGAAGTTGGGAAAGACAGTGTGAGTGATACCTCGACGATAGTCCCTTCATTTCTTTCCAGTATAATGCCCGCGCCGCTACCTGCCGAGCTTGAGGCACCGTCGACAAAGATGGTCCACTTACGTGTCTCGCTCGCGGGGGAGTCCGCGAATGTCATCTACGTGACGAAATCGGCCAGAGCTTGGGCCTTAAGGGCTTTTCTGCCTTCATACCGGATGTCAAATTCGGACAGTTTTAGCGACCATTTAAGCATTCGTCTGACAATATCTGGTCGTCCAAGCAGCTGCTTTATGGGCTGATCTGTTCGAACCACGATCGTGTGGGCTAGGAAGTAGTGCCTTAATCTCCTGGCAGCGTTGATGAGGGCCAATGCCACCTTCTCTATCTGCTGGTATCGTAACTCTGGTCCTTGTAGCGCCTTGCTCGTGAAATAAATGGGCTTCTGCCCGTCAGGTGTCTTGCAGATGAGAGTGGCGCTCACTGCTTCGGCGGCTACGGCCATGTATAGGTATAGGGTTTCGCCATTGTCCGGGCGAGAGAGAACCGGTGGCTCTGAGAGTGCTCGTTTCAGATGGAGAAGGGCCTTGTCATATTCCTCGGTCCATTCGAATGCGGCCTCTATGCGGAGGAGCTTGAAGAACGGCAGGGCGTGCTGGGCAGACTTGGCCACGAAACGAGATAGTGATGCGAGCATCCCATTGAGGGACTGGATGGATTTTTTGGACTTGGGCGTAGGAAACTCAGAGAATGCCCGACATTTGTCGGGATTGGCTTCGATTCCTCGTTCCGTTAAGTAGAAGCCAAGGAATTTGCCTTCTCGGACACCGAACATGCACTTCTCCGGATTAAAATGCATTTTGTATTTCCTGGCCTGTTCGAAGAACTTTCGCAAGTGGGCGGTATGATCGGTTTCCTCGTGGGACTTTACGATCATGTTGTCCATGTATACTTCGAGCATGTCGCCTATTTCTCCCCGAAATACTTTATTCATCATTCGTTGGTATATTGCTCCGGCGTTCTTCAGGCCGAAGGGCATTACGTTGTAGTAATAATTTCCTGATTCGGTCATGAAGGCCGTATATTTTTTGTCGAACATTGCCATTGGGATTTGATTGTAGCCCGAGTAGGCGTCCATGAACGATAAAAGTTTAAAACCAGCGGAATTATCAACAACTTTATCAATATTGGGGAGGGGGTAGGCATCCTTCGGGCATGCCTTATTGAGATCGGTATAATCAACGCACATACGCCATTTTCCATTAGATTTTTTTACCAATACAACGTTGGACAGCCAAGTGGTGTACTTGGCTTTCGAAATAAATTTGGTCTCGAGGAAGTCCTTTACAGCTTTTTCAGCAGCCTCCGTTTTCTCCGGAGACTGCTTTCTCCTACGTTGTGCTACGGCCTTAATGGCCGGGTCAATGGTCAGCTGGTGACATGCAGTGGACGGGTCTAAACCGGGCATCTCTGCGGTGCTCCAAGCGAAGAGGTCAGCATTCTCCCGGAGGCATGCTTTGAGCTGCTTCCTCGCGATGTCAGATAGATCGGCTCCGATCTTCACTCCCCGTTGGGGATCTTCGCCGAACAGAACTATCTTGAAGTCGCCATCTGGGATTGGGCGCATCGGATGGGAGCTACTGCTGGATGCTGTAGACGGGCCGGCTGATGCTGCTCGCTCCTCCTCATGGTCCTCGGGGAAGCGACTGTCGAGGTCGATAGAGTCGACCTGGGGCAGAGGCTTGGCTTCCTCGGAGCTGCTTGGCAGTGTTGGCTTGCTCGACACCTTTAGCTTGGGCGCTATGGTGTTGAGTCCCTTTGTGGCTGCTTCGAAACACCGTCGGGCAGCTTCTATATCACCGTGGAGGGTGGCGACCTTCCCTTTCAAAGTGTAATACTTCATCTTCAGGTGGACGGTTGAGGGCACTGCTACTAACTCGGCCAGAGTTGGCCTTCCCAAAATGCACTCGTAAAGCGATGGGCAGTCAATTACCAGGAACTCCACCTTGATGGATCTGGCCGTTTCCGCTGCTCCGAAGGTCACGATCAGCTCGACGTAACCCCACGGCTTTGTTACGGACCCGTTGAATCCCTGCAAGTCGGATCACACGTAGGGAGTGGGGTGAGATTTATCCAGCTGAAGTGTTGAGAACAGCTGGGAGTACATGATGTCGACCGAGCTGCCCTGGTCGACGAGTATCCTGCGAACGTCGAAGTTCGCCATCCGGGCTCTGACGAGCAGAGGTATGCTGGAGTTCGGGGACCCGCCGAGGAGTTCCTCCTTGTAAAAGGAGATTGGGACGGAGCCCTTCTGGGCCTGATCACGCGTCGTCACTTTGTTGCAACTGGTGTTGATCAGGTGGTCGAACTTCCGTTTCACGGAGCCCACAGTGACTTTGTTGAATCCCCCGCCAGAAATAACCATGGCGGAAGGAAAAGTCTCCCACGGGCTGTGGGCCGCGAAATAAGCAGGGGCGTTGAGCCCGTCCGGGACGTAGAAGTCCTCTAGCCAGGATATGGACATTGCTACCTGTACGTTGGTGTCATCCGAGGAGGGTATTTCTTCCTCGACCTTCTTGGACTCCTGGGCCTCTTGCCGAGGAGTGTCCTTCTTCTTTGCGAACTGTTTCAGATGCCCGTCCCTGATCAGTATCTCTATGGCATCCTTCAGGTGGATACAGTCCTCTGTAGTATGGTTGTGACTTTTGTGGAAGCGACAGTACCTTGACTTGTCCACGTTTTGTCTGTTCGACAGCTGTTTGGGGAAACGGACCCCGGCTTGTTTGAACTCCAAATTGGCACACTCAGACAGAATCTTTTCCCTGGAAACGGTCAGGGGAGTGTAGTCGTGGAAGCGCCCGGAGGGTCCCTTACTGTCACGGGAGTCCCTCGGACGGTCCTCGTGTCTTCGTTCACCCCGACGAGATGTCGAGGCTTCTTCTCCTTTTGCGGCCCGGGCATTCTCCTGGCGGCGCGATGCCCGGACGTTGCAGACCGCAATCTTCTCCTCGTACTGGATATGAGTCTGGGCTTTGAGGAGGAGGGCGTCTAAATTCCTCGGTGGGGCAAGGCCGATGGCTTTAGAGAAATCGGAGTCCGGGAGGACCCCTTGCTCGAGCAGGAACTTCTTCATTTTGTCCGTCGTCGGAACCTGCACTGCTTCCTTGTTGAACCTCTCGATGTATGCTCGGAGAGGTTCGTCTTTCCTCTGGATTATGGCTCCGAGGGAGGCCTCAGTTTTGGGGTGGCGGTGAGATGCTGTGAAGTGCTGCGAGAACATCCTGCCGAGCTGTTTCCACGAGGTAATGGACTCCTCGGGCAGTTGTTTATACCATGTAATTGCTCCCTTCCGAAGCGTGGTCAGGAACAGTCTGCATTTGATGGCGCCCCGTATGCCGCGGTAGTGTAATAGGGCATCGATATTCTCGATGTGCTTGTCTGGGTCAGTGGTTCCTTCGTATGTGCCAAGTGACGTGGGTTTCTCCAAGCCTTTCGGGAGACGGGTGACCAGGATCTCCTGGGACAACGGGCCGCGAGGCTCGTCGTCGTCACTGGAACTGGTGTATAATGGTGACCGGACGGGCTGCTCGCGTCAGCGGTTCCTTCGTGGAGAAGGTGAGCGGTTCCTTCGAGGAGAAGGTGAGCGGTTCCTTCGCGAGGACGGTGAGCGTGTCTGTCTTTTGGACTTGATTGGAGACTCCTCACTCCTTCGAGTCCTTTTGTGGTCATGAGCATGCTGGTCACGCGGGGAGATCTGGTCGCGCTTTCGGGCTACGCGAGGATCTTGCTCTTAGCGCAGTCTTCGGTCGATTTCTCTCCGGGGCTGCGGGCTTCTTGATCGTCGCTGATTCCTCCGAGTAGGAGGGGATCTTGGACGGCGAGACTCTTCCAGTGCCCCGATCCTCTCGTTTTGCTGTAGGATCAGGGTGTTGGTTTTGTTGAGTGCCTCTAGGAGGGCTGCCACGGCCGGGTCGGCGCTAGGCGGAACAGGAACGAGCATAAGGTCGAGATACGGTTGATCATTGTTGCGATCAGTAGGAGTAGGGGAAGGAGAAGCAGTGGCTCAATCCCTGAGGAAACGGGCATCTCCGAGGAGAGATGACTGGCCGTCAACATCAGATTTGTTGACGGGGAGGATGGTGAAATGAAGAGCATCCTGGGTGCGATCTTGGGAGGCCATGATCGTGATGATGTTCGAAAGTTGTTTTGATCTTCGGTTAAAGAAAGAAGGGGAGAACAAAGATTCCCACAGACGGCGCCACTGATCGTGAAGGCTGGATCAGATCCTGTAAAATTGGGCCGCCAAGTGCGTCAAGGATGCTGGTCGTGTGGAGAGGAGGAGGGGGCGTACCTGCAAGGCACTCCGACGCTCAAGTAAGTAAAGGTCAGAGAAAAAGGGGCAAGTACAAAGAATGAATTCTTAGGGCGAATATTGGATACCTGACCCTCTCAAGCGAGAGGGTTTATATAGAGCCCCCAGCGCGTGGCCAACGGTCTTATTTTTGGGGCGAAATAACCGTTTTCCCCAAAGAATAGGTAACTGCCCAAACTAGCCGTTAGGCCGGGCAGGGTGCTCGAAACTAGCCGTTATGTCGGGCATAAACGCAGTTTCGGGCACCTGTCCTTTGCTGTCCGGGCAGCGAGGAAGCCGTGCGTAACGGGCATCAACGCCGGGGAGGAACGTTGCGTTCCATGCCCGGTTGGAGGGCAGAAAGGTCACTTTTTCCCCTCTGCGGATTGGACTTAGGCAATTTGGGCCGCTCTGGAGCAGAGGCGGATTGGGCCAATTTTAGCCATTGGTCCAGTCTAGAACAATTTTAATTCAAAGTTTAAACCCAAAAGTTTGGATTCATTCATCCATACTCAAAATCCATAGCAGCTTTAAAGTTACACAGCAGGGAATTAATACCTCATATCCAAATCACTCACATAAAACTCTAGAAAAAAAAAAACTAACTGAAGACGGATTTTCACTAACTGAATAAGAGAAAAACCTAACCAACAGCTCATGAGGGATCAAGAAAAAAACTCCATCTCTAACAGTTGCAGATCCTAACCAATTTCTACATCAAAAGAATTCACTAACACATTTTTTTCCTAACAGAAATAACCAAATCTCTAACAGAAAACACCTCCAACCGGCATTAACCATTCTAACAGAAACATAATTCACTTAATCAACTTCTAACAGAAAACTAATTGACTCTCTAACAGCAATGGATACAGAAAAAATTCACAAAAACAGTTTTCTTCATTCTCTTGATTCCTCCATCAATCAATCTTCATCCTCCCTTCTACTCTGAACCATCTTTCTCACGTAGTAGCTTCAACCATAAGCTTAGTCTTGAATTCAGGAATTTGCCGCGATTCATCGTCAATATTCTACACTTCATCTTCGTCTCTACCACGCAAATTCATCATCACCTCCATCAATATGCCTGCAAATTATCAACACAACTTCCGCAAATCAATTCAAGGAATTCAACAATTATAATTCATCAATATCAACAACCTGCAAATTAAATCAAGAACAAGCAGCTACAAACAATGCCTGAAAAATAACAACAATAATGGGCTGAGATATTAATCTCAGCGAGTTCCCTATCTTATGGATTCTCTCGGCTTTACAGGGTTCTAGCCAATCCTAACTCAAGTCAAGGGGAAGGGAAAATGACATTGAGTTCTCAATCTCACACTCTATGGAAACATGTCATGAGTCTATTAACTCAAAATTATCACTAATCGGTAACCTTACCAAGGCATCCCCTTTTCCCGTCCGCTTTTACGTCTAGAAGTCGGCCCGAGTCATGGATCCTTGTAATTTACTTGACATACAAAATGGATTTGGGTTCATCGGCCTGTTAACCATGAACCGTCACTTCTCATGGCCTGTTAACCATCACAAGTCTTTTTACCCGTTCGCTTCGTTCGTACTACACGCGGGAATCAAACTTGCCAAGTAATCATGCGTACATTCCAGAGGAGCCCTAAGCTCATGAAACGATAACTCAAGGGAAACAGTTACGATTACGTGATCACACACACAAACTTGATTGTATTCGACAATCACAAGGCCACATTCGCCTTTTTCTCATAAAACACAAAGGTTTACACATATGTTCCATAATAGTGTTTCACTCTCCTCTAGACCATTACTCGACAAGG
Organism: Lathyrus tuberosus; assembly: GCA_022829125.1. Lineage (NCBI taxonomy): Eukaryota > Viridiplantae > Streptophyta > Magnoliopsida > Fabales > Fabaceae > Lathyrus > Lathyrus tuberosus. Next base: position 11,040,260 of record JALAZF010000003.1, read on the forward strand.
ATGCACATCTATACATTGAATGCACGAGCATCGCCATCTAGAGTTTCTATCACAATCACTACTACGAAAAACCCATTTAGCAACGGTTGGAAATGACATATAATGACGCGGGCGAAGGCGTTGTTATGTAGATTGTTGTTGTAAGTTCTCTGTTTCTACAACGGTCTGGAAACTGTTGTTGTATTCTGGAAGCGCGCGATATATTGAAACGGTTAGGTATTTCAACCATTGTCATATATATTAACTATCACAACGGTTATCAGTATGAACCGTTGTCATATATGTTAACTATCACAACGGTTATTTGCCTCAATCGTTGTGGAATGTATCCTTAGTTTATTAAATACAAATGTATATTGCTTGTTTTACCATCCACCTTATTAAATAAATACAACCATTAAAATTGGTAAAGAACTATATAATCTGGAAATTAAACTGTTCTTGAAAACCAACTTAAATACACCACTGTTTTCCTAATTGCATCCATTTCATTCCGCACATTTTATATTCCTTAACATAAAATTTATGGTTCGATGGTTGGTTTCCTTCAATCCATCGATATCTTTTGTTATAGTTTACCTCATCATCGCCAAAAATCGCCACGATTTTTTCATCATAACAATGATCATAGTCTTAACAACCACGGGGATTAGTGACGACGATGAGGTAAACTATAATAAAAGATATCGATGAATTGAAGGAAATGGACCATTGGACCATAAATTTTATGTTAAGGAACATTAAATGTGCTGAATGAAATGGATGCAATTCAGAAAACATTGATATGATAAAGGTTGGTTTTCAAATACATCCTAATTTTCAGATTATAATGTTCTATAGCAATTTAACTGATTGCATTTTTAATAAAAGGATAGTGAAACAAACGATATACATAGTATATAATAAACTAAATTTCATATACAACATCAGAATGAATTCATATATATGTACCTTATCAGAATGAATTCATATATAGGTACCACCATCATCATCACCATGTGAAACAAATCCTAAGAAGTGGGAAGCAATAATGAAAATTAGTTAGTATTAAATTTAACTATATACAATATACATAGTATATATATAATAAACTAATGTTCTATATCAATTTAACTGATTGCATTTTCAATAAAAGGATAGTAAAACAAACAATGTACATAGTATATAATAAACTAAATTTCATATACAATATAAGAATGAATTCATATATATGTACCTTATCAGAATGAATTCATATATATATGTACCACCATCATCATCACCATGTGAAACAAAACCTAAGAAGTGCGAAGCAATGAATAAAATTAGTTAGTATTCAAAACAAAACAACCAAAAGTTGAAACAAAACCCTAAGAAGTGGGACTGTACCATTACAATGAAGTTCACCCTGCTTGTGAAGCATTGAAGTCGAATCTGCACAAAATGAGAACAATCAACAAAAACAACATGAAGCAAACGAGATAATGGGAACTATTTAACAAACAGATTGAAGTAGAAGACTACCTTATTTTCCATAAACAATGTGTACATTACGCTTGCTACCGCCAGCATCATCACCATGTTCATCTAGTTTTAGATTTTGCAGGAAGAACTACAAGGAGGAAAAAGCTTAAATCAAAAGCTTCATACTTCTTGTATTTCTTCTCGCAGATTCTAAAAAAAGATGAAGTTTGGGTGCTAGGGTTTCGTTGTGAAGGAAACGGCGCGACTGTCAAAAAGGGAAAGTTAATTCCCTTATATAGGTAATTATTTCACAACGGTTTTCTTAAATAACCGTTATGATAGATTATATATTAATTTAATAATATCATAACGGTTAGTTATAATAACCGTAGCGATACCCCTTATACGTGGTACAAGGTTCGACACCAGGCAACAACATTTTCCTAAAATTACGCCTGGATTATAAGTGATATCGCTACGGTCATTACTTATAACCGTCGTGATATTATTAACCGTTGCACTTCCCAACATATGAACGGTTTACAAGAAAATATAGTTCCAGAATATGAACAGTTTACAAGTTATCATCATTACAAGCATTAAACTATTAGTCTTTTCATCTTCAACCTCATCTATAAATAGACAATTTTACATATCTAAATAATATATTCTTCGTAACAATGAGTTCAACATATGAGAATCCTAGAAATCTCAATGAGGAACGCCAGGCGCCAATCCAGGAGGTCGTCCAACCAGCAATTGCCAACTTCAGGGATGCCTTAAGGGTAAGGAAGGATAAGAAGAAGAAGAAGAAGAAGCCGAAGAAGAAGAAGATAAAGAAGAAAAGGAGGCATGTATATTATGATTCCGATGAGGGGAGTGAGGAGAGATGTCTAGATTATAAAGATGCATTTTATGCTATGGGCTCTAACAATGATCTTGATATGTAATATGTTTATCAATGTACTCTCAATGGAATATTAAAATAAAATTATGTCTATACATGTTCATCTCTTACAGTTTTATTTTTAAAGTTATATATATACTCTATTGCACTTAAAAATACTAAAGAATACATTGCTGTGAATCGAAGCGTGATACATGTAGTACAACGGTCTTCTAATACAAGCGTGTTAAAATGTAAAAATATGGAAAAAAATATATAGAGCTGGGAATCGAAGCTTGTTACATAGCTTGTATTACAACGGTTATGTAATACAACCATCGTTAAATATGGCGTTATAAATTTTTAATCCTGTTACAACGGTGGGATACGAAACTGTCATAAAGCTGGCGTCGTTAAATGGGGTTTTCGTAGTAGTGAATCCTAGTCACAACCTAGAATCATATCATTTGGTTTTGGGGTAAAGTTTCCTCACTCTTCCTAATTCATTTTAAGCATGCATATTCTCTCAATGATACTTAACAACAATAAGATCAACATGGTATAACATAATTTGCATAAGTAAACACTTATCACAACATATCACATAAAACATTATTTCATTCAATTTCCACCAAATAATTAATCCCACATCATACTCAATATTTTCATTTTTTATTGGGTAGAGGATCGTCATAGCTTTCCAACGATACCAAGAACACTTCGATCAGACACATGGATCAAAAGTTATGGATTTTAAAAGATTTTCAAAAATCAACACAGTGTTAGCCGGTTAACAGGATATGGTTAACTCGTTAACGGGCGACTTCCAGTAGCAAAATAGAGTCAAAAATACAATCTGGTAACCGGTTAACCAGATCATGTTAATCGGTTAACCGGACCAATTCCCACGTAGAATGCCATTTTTCACGTACGTTAACCGGTTAACCCCATTTGGTTAATTGGTTAACACTGAACAGAATCTCAAAAACACCATTTTTCTTGATACGAAACTTCACCAAACTCATCCAAAACACATTGGAACACAACGACAAGTATCACCGATTAAACTCATGCATAACCCGATTATATTACGCAATCAATTTCACATTTGAACCCGTTAAAACATCATCCACACAAAATACTCTTAACCTAGAATTTCTACTCTAGATTCCAAAACTCTATTTCTACACTTATAGTTCTACCTAGAATCCACCTGATAATCAAAGAGGAGTTTGAAGAAGATGATGAATAATGATGATGATCTAACTTTCTCTTCTTCTTCCTTGTTCTTCCTTTCTCCTTTCTCTTCCTTTTCCTCTTCTTCTTACTAACTTCTTCTTTTCTCTTCTTTCTCTCTCTCTCTCTCTCTCTCTCTCTCTCTCTCTCTATATATATATATATATATATAACACATTTTACATAATATAATCCAATAGGGTAAAAATATCTCCAATCGATATTTTATCGTCTCACACCAATTGATAAATTATTAGAGTTACCATAAAATTCCTCTCTTGAACTAATAACATTGATTTGTGTCTTTCATTAAATAATTGATCTCTTCAGAGTTAACTTAATTGCTCTACCGATCCTAATTGACAATACTTAAAGTTCTTAGAGAATTCCATTAATCCGATTAACCAAAGATAGAGCACATCGACACTCATCTGATATTCTCTGATGTCCAATTGAGCGTTTAGAGAAATATGGGGTATAACAAATAAATTTCTCAATATTGAGAATCGAGAAAAGCAATAAATTAAGAAATGTTTTATTTGATTGACAACATAGGAAGGTTATTCCAAAAATACAACAACAACATCAACACCATTATGTTGGCATGGATTGGAAGAGCAGAAAAAATGTTTAGTTCAAGATAGAAGAACCTTGTAGATTTTTTCTATCTTATAATCCATCCAAAAGTATGATGCGTACAAGTTTGAAGCGCCTACATATAAGTTAAGTTTATGGTAAAATCTGATTAATGAGTGTTTTTGTAATAAAATATTATAATCTAATCCCTCAATTATTAAATATAACTGAAAAAATATATCATTAATTTAAAATTTGAAATAAATTAAAAAGAAAGATACCATTTAAAAAATAAATAAAAACATAAACTACTATTGCCGAGATCTGAAGTATGTCCTGAATTATTAGTTCCTTAAGTTATATTTAAAAACTGATAGAATATATGATATTTATTTAAAAACCATAGAGAGATATTTACGCCAGATAATTCAATTATTTTTAGTATATTATATCATATTAAAATATTTACAGTCAATTTAATATACAGTAGTTTATTTATGTCAAATATATTTTAGGTATATTATATACTAATATTAGTTTTTATATAGATATATATATATATATATATATATATATATATATATATATATTATATTTACAAAGAATAAAAAAATAAATTGTTTAAATAAATATATATTTGAACCATGAATTCTTAGAGAATAACAAACCTTTTCATATTTTTGATATGTTATTTGTTCCTACCAAGAGAATTTTTATTTCTACACTTGCAATCCATCTCAGTGAGATTTCATTATCATTAGCAAATGTTTTCATGGCAAATGCTTTCACATGAAATAGAACAAGATACACGTGCATGCAATTTACAACATGTTCATGAATAAAATTCTCAATGTTGTCAACCGAGGAAAAGAATAAATTAAGATATTTTTTCTTTTATTGACAACATAGGAAGGTTATTCCAAAAATACAACAACATCAACATCATTATGTGGGGATGGATTATAAGAGCAGTAAAAATATTTTATTTAAGATAAAATAATATTGAAGATATTTTTTGTCTTACAATCTGTCCCGAAGTATGATGCGTACAAGTTTGGAGAGGCTTCATATAAGATAAGTTTACGGTGAAATCTGATTAACGAGTGTTTTTATAGTAAAATCTGATAATTTAATCACTTAATTATTAAATATAATCGAAGGAATAAATCATTAATTTAAAAATAAAAAGAAAGACATTATTTTTATAGAAATAAAAATATAAACTACTATTGTTGAGATTCAAAGCATGTTATGAATTATTTCTCTCTTCGGTTATATTTAGAACCCAAAGGAATATGTGGTATTTAATTAAAAAACTTAAACATGGCGCACAAGATATTTTACAGAGTGAGGTGAAATGTTTGTCATACAATGTATTATTTATAATAGAAACCTTTAAAAAGAACCTCTTTAATTTTTTTTTTTGCGTGAAAATTCACTTGTGGTTGCCACTTGGTCTGCCCTAGAATCAACATTGAAGACGTAAGTCCAACTTTCTATATTCGTCCAATTCATCACTCTTTTCTAATATTAATTACAATGTCAGTTTCCCAAGTTTGTTGTTTAATGTTGAATTTTATCGATCTTCTATAGAGTTCTTAACATATAAGTAGGATCCATTCATTCTAATTTGAAACAAATCTTCTTTTAATTTTTTATGTTTTATTTCCTAGCACAAGAGATTTGTTCAAGGAATTTTTCCTGAAGGACGATGGTTCTTAGTATTGTAACCCTTCAGTCATATTCAAAGTACAACAACTAAGATCAACATAGATATATTCTTGAGATGGTACAATTTACTATCATTGGTCAAACAATAATTAGAGGCCACTATAAAAAATTTCTCATAAGAATACGATTATGATCCTTAACAATTTCCTTCCCATCCCATGTCTCTCTTTAAACAACTTCCGCCTCTGATCGAGTTTTCTCCACCATACACGACTACAAAAAACGCTTCTTACCTCGGACGCGGAATACATAATACCTCAACTATAGAAGCGAGGTAACAAAGGGAGACATGAAAACTCGTCATTTATCACCTCGGGGAATTGAAATCGATAAGTAAAGTTAAATGCACATGGGTTCGAAACTCAACAACAACACTTTTATTATTTCCAAAACTAACGTATCTTTCATCTCGGTTTAACTTTAAAACCGAGGGGTATGATTAATATTATTTTTTTAAATTGTTACATTGTTTACCTTGAATATTACATTGTTTACCAAGAATAAGACATTGTTTACACAAAATATTACAAGGTAAAAATCAAATTTTCCAAAGATCTGAATCTTAGATCTTCGAATTATTGAATCTGGGGGAAGATCAAATATTGTATGAAAGATTATTCTCTACAGATCTTGAATGTATTTGTTTCTGAAGCACAAAAAATAAGGGTTAGATAAATAAAATGAATATTCAAATATATGATCTCAAATAAGTATTAAAGAAAACAAATCTTAAACCCAAGTAATTTTCTGCTCTTACAATCAATCTTAAGAACTTTTCCAAACGTCTTTATGTTTAAAGCGTGTCATATTTCATTTAGGTTAGATTTTCAATATTCAGCATGCTTTTATAACAGATGTCCCTTATGTTAGAACAAGATTTGTTCATGACATATATCCTTTGAGTTTTGATGATAACAAAGTATTGAAAGAATAATGGTGTTATCTAATGTGTGTTCTAAGTGTGCAGGTTCTAAAATTTAAATAAAAATACATTCAGAATCTGATATAAGAACACACTTAAGAGAAACTAAGATATTGGTTTCTGATGGCTCAGAATCTAAAGAACGTTCGCATAAAAAACATTATTTATTATAACGTATTTTAAATTTATTTGGATTCCTAATTTATATAAAAAATATATATTGAGAAGTTTTACATTTCTTATTTAAAAGAAAATTCTTGATTAAGTCATTATTTACACTTGTTTGCACTAAAATGACATCAGTATATAGCCACATCACAAATTGCATGTGCATAGGTCACACTTTTTTTTTTCCACAAAACTAACATATTTACATTTTTTTTTTTAATACTCAACTCAAAAATGCTTCATTAAAAGGTTCAAATCAGACCATCCACCAAAAATACAATCAATATATCTTCAATCTAAAACATTGAAAACTACATAAACATATTTACACTTGTCTGCACTAAAATGACATCAGTATATAGCCACATCACAAATCACATGTGCATAGGTAACATTTTTTTTTCTTCACAAAACTAACATGAATGACTAACTTGGATGACATAAGTCAAATTAAGGGATCTAAATGTAACAACAATTAGTTATAAGATCAGAACAAAATTGTAACTAATTTCAGGGACTATATGTAATTTAATTTAAATATTTTCAGTTAATATTATTGTTAGTGCACCAAAAAGGTTCACATTGCTTGAGAATCAAAGTTTATATATAACACCCACTCTCTCAATCCAATTATACATCTTTTTCAAATGACAAAATGGTGAAGACAATGTAGTGGCTTGAGGTCAGTCACAACATCGACATCCACGGTGAGATTTAGACCATTTATCCCTTTATAATTAAAAGGAGGATAATTGTTCCGATATATAAAAAAAAAAGCTCGCATTGCTTAAGAACTTAGATTAAATGTAATTTAAATATGATACTCACACTCCTCAATCTAATGAGAAGGTTTTTCAAAGGACAAACCTTAAAGGATTTTTACAAAGATAAATATATCACTCGATTGGGAGAAAACTATTTCAATAGCAAAAAATTTCATATTACCCACACTTCTGAACCTAACAAAAATTGTGAACAACTTCTATAAACATAAAACAATTTATCTCTGCCTAACACCCACTTTGTTCCAAAAAGGATAATGAGTAATTATGTTATGTCTACACAAACAAGAATTTAGTATCATTTTATGTTCATTTAATGCTTGGCCGCCCCTGAAGATTAATTAAGTAATTATTTACACTTTGTCTGCACTACAATGACATCAACAGCCACCGTTAAAGTAATTGGAAAACAAGTATCTTAAATTGGAAAGTAGTTTTTTAGTTTTCAATCCTATCTATATATCCATATGTGACTTTGTTCTTTAAATGCGGCCATGTAATGCAATGTCGTTTTCATAAGTGCTTGTTAAATTAAATTAAAAAAATTTCAAGTAAAAGTCAGAAAAACATAAACTAACTCATCCAAACAATTTTATGCCGCGTTGGCAGTGTTCCATGCTTATATATTTTATAGTGTCTTGAGTGTTTCCACGCCCAATCTGTTGCCTAAAACGTGCTTTAATGGGATGACATATAATTACACTTTCCACTTATGCCGCATCCTTGTCTACTATATGTCTTTCACACAAGGACAAATAAGGGTGGCTAAATAGGTCCAATTCATTTTTCCCGCACTTTAGTATGAAGTGGACTAAAGGTTTAGGTCCTCGTCCTCTATTGTGTCCGTCCCATCCTGTCTTATATGCCTTGAAAAATTTTGTGGGCGCGGCAGATATTTTGATAAACTTTTATATTTTTAAACTTAAAAAATGTCGTGTTCGTAGATTTTTCCCACCCTACCCTTACTTTTTGCAAAACGGATATAGGTTTTAGACTCACATACTTTTTTTTTATAAGCAAAATTGTATTAAATAGAGATTAAGGGGATCTCTACCCCAACAATACGTTTACATTCAGAATTTTCAACAAACCCACACTAACCTATAAAAAATCCAAAGGACACTTCGTCCAATCATATAAACTACAACTTCCTTGATAGTTCGACATAGTAGGTAACCACCTCCAAGACAATACAATAATTGATTGGAATATACATTCTACATTACAAACTTCACCGTTAAACAAAATATTATTCCAACACATCCAAATACACTAGCAAGTTACGAACCAAATTGAGTTAGCAACTTCTGGTTTACACCTATCAACCAATTTTAAAAACCACACCATGGCATGATCCCAACTTATCTGTTCATCTATCCAAGCCAAGCCAATCCAATTAAATACTCTCATCTAAACCAAACAAACTTTAGGGCAGGTAAAAAAAAGGTGGGAGCTGTCCTCTAACTCATTGAAACAGAAAACACATACCTTCTCATGCCGACTAACTATTATTCCACGATCAACCAGATTCTTGCGCGTCAGCAATCTATTTAAGAACAAACGCCACACGAAGATCTTTATTTTCAACGGGATGCAAGTCTCCCACATAATATCCAATGTTGTAAGAATAGGTGAATCCAAAAGAGAGTGATTTCCAACAGCAATGATTTGGTCATAATACGACTTGACTGAGAACACCTTGTTGTTTTCATGCTTCCATAGCCATCTGTCAGCAACATCAACATTGATTTCTAACTCATGCAATTCTGCCAAACCTTCTCCATGGGCTTCAACATGTAGACTTCCTGCTAACCAGGTAGGCTTCAGCATGTAGACTCACATCCTTAACTATGACCGCTCTGCCCTACCCTATTTTTTAAGGGATTTTTGCGGACGTCGGTTTAAATGGGGGGACACTGTTTACCACCTCTACAGACACACTACATAAAAAAAAAATCCAATTCTGTTCCATAATAGTTTGTCCTTGAGCAAACTCTAATTCACCCAATTTGGTACCAACCACTCTATTTATTTAACTTTTTTGGTGAAGAATAGGAGGTTGCGTTCATTGAAAAACACACATGTATCTCTCTAAAATAAATATAAGAAACATATGTGAAGATCATCCTCAAGTATCTTATGTACACGAGTTCGTAAGTTAAGAATGAAAATAAATCACACACATCATAACTTATGAAAACTTGTATTGTCCTTGTCTGTTGACTAATTCTATCAAATAAATATACATGAAGATAATATTTCATCAATAATAGTAATATATTATAACAAACATCCACAGTCTTAGCGGGAGAGATTGTCTTTGAAATCCTGAAAAAGTACTAAGAAAAGATCTATGGTGAACATATACGTAATGATGATGCGAGAGGACATAAAGGACATCAACCAAGCCAGACATGACTTTTTTATAGAAGAAGTGAATGTCCATATTGGAATAACATTATCATAATAGATTATGGTAGCTTTGTGAATCCGACAAATAAACTCTATAATCATAATACATAACCAACAAGATTATAACAACATGTTTGCAACACTACGATATTCAGCTAGTCTAAGCATTAGAGAAGGATAATGTGGTGTACATCCTAGAATTTTCAAAGTCGAGTTATAAACTATTGGGACCGAGCATAGAAAGTCGATATGTCGGATATTTGTAGAAAGTAATGAGTGTTGGATTTCTACATATGAGACAAGTCGGAGCCCGGGTTGTGTGGTTATTGGAGACATGTTTTCGGACGATGTGTAGAATAAGCGTAACGTCTATAGGGTAGTTCCATGGTTGCATCGGGTTATAGAAAGTGATAAAGAGGACATTACATGATAATAATGAGAACGACGGACGTTATGATCATCATTTAATCATGAAATTTGAGGGTGGTACTCCTTAATGATCTAAAGGAAGTGAGATAGGCATAAAAAGACTTCCCATTGAAGAACAGGGGGAAAACGCAGATACTACAACAAAGTAATCAAGTAACATGAAAATCTCATTACGATTGTGGTCTCACCTGATTCTCTTCAGGGAGATTATCCAAAAGTGTTTGTCATGGACATTTGGCGTCCACTGTGGGGTCTCGGTAAAACTTTCTCAGACCGCATAAAAACATTATATACACTATAATAACACGATGTCTAGATCATCTCCCAATAGGAGTGAAACTCACACTCCACCAGACAAGGCATAACTTTTGAAAATTGTGGAGAATCCGCGCTAGCAGAATAAGTCCTTACAAGAGAGTGTTCACAAACTTCAGCAAACGCAAAACACTAACGAGGAGGAAGCAGTAGAGGAACTTCTGGATCTTCAACCTCTTTCGGGAGCAATCAGGGGCGATCAAGTCCAAGAGAATTTCAAACCACCACCTCTGCCATCCTTTGATGTCAAAAGCGATCTGTAGGAGCATATAATTTCAATCAACATTTAAATGGCTATAGTTGGTGCTTCTGAATCTTTAAGTGAAAAATCATGGAAGGGGCATTCAAAGATGTGGCCTTACATTGGTACATGAGCTTTCCTAGATTCTCAATTACAGGCTATCAGGATTTGAACAGGAAGAAGGTGCAACACTTCTCAACCAGCAAGTATAGAAAGGTGTCCACCACCGGTCTATTCAACGTCCTCCAGGGTCTTTCTTAATATCTTTAAGAATATATGGTGTGATTCAATAAAGAAATTATAAAAGTTTCTCATTCAAATCAGAAAATGTTCGCGGCAGCCTTCCAGAACAGCCTAAATTCCGGTCATTTCAATGAGTCTTTGGCACAAAATTTGGCCATCAGCATGGATGAGGTAATAAATAGAACAAAATGTTATATTAAAGGCTAAGAAAGAAATGTGGAGAAGAAATCTTGAGATGCTAAGGAGAAGTTACAACCTAGGCATGACGTATCTGGGCCCAGGAAAGATCACCACAAGCACGAGTCGAGGGACAGATCGACGACAAAGCCTTCCCATAGGCCATATGACAACTTCACTAAGAACACTACCCCACTCAATTTAAAGCATGCAGATATTTTTCAAGAAGTGTATCATCTAAAACTGATATTAGAACCCAATCGACCCAAGAGGGCCAATGTTGTACTAGTGAAAAGACAAATGATGCCTGGTGTGCTTATCATCTTTTGAGAGGCCACCATATCGAAGATTGTCATCAGTTAAAAAGAGAAACTGAGATTCTAATCCAATGAGGCCGGTTGTTGTTATACGTGAAAGATGTTGTTGGGTCAGCAGGAAAGAGAATTCCTTCTTAGAGAGCAAACATAGAGAACCCCTCCGCCAATAAGGGAAAATGTACTGAGGAGGTGTGCGAAACCCGGGTAGCACGCCACACACTCAACACCATCTCAGGAGGTTTTGCTGGTGGAGGTGAAACAATCTCAGCCAAAAAAAAAGATACGCGCCGATCAATTATGCATGTGTCACAAAATCTGTTTTGGTGGAGGGAGATTCCTCCAAGTTAGTGTTATTGAATTGGTTCTCGATCTGGACTTCAACATGATCACATCAAGAGGAATCCATAGTTACGTATCATTGTTCTTGGTTGTGGTCTACAACCACTTGACGAACATGTTCATTAGTAAGCGAAATGATGTGATCAAGCACACTATGAACACATGCCTGATTCTTGAAAAAGGATTACCATGAGATGTAGGTTTTGTTATCATTGTCTAACATCTCTAGTATATTCAATGTGATATTGTTGATGGAAAAAGTGAATTGGAATTTGAAAGGTGCTTCATTGGAGGCTATGTGGTGGTTTTTAAAGTGCCATTGCAATTGCAGATGGAAATTAAAGAGTTGTTGGCAATTGAGATGTGAGGGATAAAATCTGGTATGGTGCAAGAATAAGAGGGAGAAAAGGTGATGCAGCGGCTAAGAGAGGTTTTGGATCAAAACCCTCTCTGACATCATATAAAAAATACAGATTTAATTGCAATTTTGGTTGCCTTATTTTCATTTTTTTGAGTTTTATCCCCCTATCTTAAAATTCGGAACTTTTGTCCCTCTAATTTTCAGTTTTTTTTTAGTTTTAGTTCCCCTATTTTAAAATTCAAAATTATTGTCCCTCTATTTTCATTTTTTTGAGTTTTAGTCCCCTTATTTTTATTTTTTTTTTAACTTTTGGTCTCGTTATTAAATTAGTTCCAAATTGAAAAGGGAGACTAAAATCCAAAACAAACCTTAAAATAAAGGATCAAAACTATAAAAATAAAATAAAATAGAGAAACCAAAATTTTGGATTTTAAAATAGGGGGACCAAAACAAAAAAAAAAAAAACTAAAAATTGAGGAACAAAAATTTTGAATTTTAAAATAGAAGAATCAAAACTGAAAATAAATAAAAATAGAGAGACTACAATTACAATTAAGCCAAAAATATATTTGACTCCATTTTTATTGATGGAGTCAAGTTTCTTATATCGATGAATTCGTTAACTAAGAAATGCAAATAAATCCTATTAATCATAGCTTATAAAAGCTTAAAATACCCGTAATGTGATTAACGAATTCTACCTAATAAACATAAATGAAGATTAATATATTTACCTTTAATTTGATGATGATTATTAAGGGGTTGGAACCATATCATATATTAACATATGTTACTAATTAATTGACTATATAAAAGCACCTTTTCCACGAGTGCTATTATATTAAACTCAATTATTTCCAAAAGTTGCCTCCACGAAGCAGCCAAGTTAGCATGTAGGGCCTATAATAGAATACGCATATAAGTAACCAGCTCACACTTCTTCTCTCAACATCCTCGAATATTACAATCAAACGACAAAAAAGAATGGCCAAAGTTCATCCTCAAGAACAAGAATCTACAACATCCTCTGTGTCTTATGATCACTGTCTTGATAAAAGAGAGAGATATACAGTATGGATGAAATCATTAGTTCTTCACTCTAATGGATGCACTGTTTATGATTCAAATGGTAACATAGTTTATAGAGTTGATAACTATGATAGAAAAGGTGGAAGAGAAGTTAATCTGATGAATCTAAAAGGAAATGTTGTCTGCACAATCAAAAAGAGATTACTAGCATTTGGATGTTGGGAAGGACACAAATATCACAGCAGCAATTCTAAAAGTAGAAGCCAAATCGAGCAACCATGGTTTAAAGTTAAAAGATGTTTCACCGGGAAAACAGCTTGCGAGATTACAGTTGGGTCCCAAATATTGTGCATAGAAAGAATCAGTATGAAGAATGCATTTGGTTTTCGGATAGTAAATGAAAAAGGACAATTAATAGCAGAGGCAAAGCAAAAACTATCATCCTCAGGGGTTGTTTTGAGTAATGATGTTCTAACTTTGGATTTAGAAGCTGGCACAGATCATTCCCTTATAATGGCTTTGATTACAGTATACGGATTGATATGCGGGAAAATGTAGATATTAATTTCAAATATGACAGATCTTATACACAAATCAATTTATATGTAGAACATTATTCACCAAACGTTTCCTCTTTCTACACTGTCTCATAAGTTTTATTATTTTATATTTTTTTATAGTTTTTTTACAGTGTAAATTTAATAAAGTTTTTTTTTGGCTCAATTTTGTATAAAAAGACGATGAGCACCATCAGGATTTAATAGTTTGTTATTCAATAAATTGTCTTTTAAACTTCTGTTAGAATTTAACTAGTCTTGCAACTACCCTAGTTAAGCAAACTATCTTAGCTAAGTATAATGTATAAATACAACTTTTTATTAATTTTTAATCATTAATGAAATACAATAGAATATTCCACAAGCTTTACATTGCAACATTTATGAAAGCTTAGAGAGCTTCACATCTTCATCACTGCTACAAAACGCGCAAACAACGTCAGACTTACAACAGATTGCCTATACACCGTTGTAATAGATGCGCGCTTTTTTTTAATCCCGTTAAAAGGCTTTTAATGACGGTTAATATTCAAACCGTGGTGAAATGTGAGGCCTTTCACCACAGGTATGTTTTCAACCGTCATTATAGGTAACGCATGGTCATGGGTTCAAGTCTCAGCACCAACATTTATGGTTTTTTCCCATATTTTTTCAAAATACCCACAACCTTTCACCACAGGTATGTTTTCAACCGTTATTATAGGTAGCGCATGGTCATGGGTTCAAGTCCCAGCACCAACATTTATGGTTTTTTTACATATTTTTCCAAAATCCCCACAACCTTTCATCACAGGTATGTTTTCAACCGTCATTATAGGTAGCGCATTGTCATGGGTTCAAGTCCCAGCACCAACATTTATGGTTTTTTTACATATTTTTTCAAAATACCCACAACCTTTCACCACGGGTATGTTTTCAACCGTCATTATAGCCAATAATTTAGTTTTAGGTCTTGCACTTCAAAAAATCGGTTTTAGGGAAAATCGTCTCCTTTTTAAGATCTGTTTCGTGCATCAGAAGCAAAAATATCGTGCGGTCATTAGTCCCTTACTCTAAAAGAGTTACGGGACTTCACCCTCAAAACCCCAAATTCATCTTTTTTCTATTTTTAATGAATTGTTTACTGTTTTCATAGTCTCACAAAATTCTAAAAAAATTCTCAAAATTCTTATTTTACCTAATTAGATTAAATTTCGTGTTTTTAGATTTTTCTGAATTTATTTTAATCATTTTTTCCTATTTTTCCAAAATGCTGACAAACCCTTTCACAACGGGTATTTAAACCAACCGTTGTAATAGGTAGCTTTTTTTAATTATTTTTTCAAAATGATGACAGACCTTTCACCACGGGTAATTTAAACCAACCGTCATTATAGGTAGCGTCTTGTCATGGGTTCAAGTCCCAGCACCAGCATTTTTGGTTTTTTACTTATTTTTTCAATTCTCATTACCAACATTATAGGTGGCGCGCATATTGAGCTTATTCACTATCCTTAAACAAATCTTGGTCGTCCATTTAGTGATTATCAACGGCCAAGACACTACTATTAGTGATCCGCGTGAAACCTAAAACTTAGACGAACTACATCTTCTACCTCCAAACATCATCTTTCAGTTATGATACTCTATTTCTCCACTAAACCAAATTTCAGAACAAATTTCAGAACTCGAGTGTTGCGGTGAAAATTGGATAACAAGCTATTTATTAACTTGCATCATATTTCTTTTACAACCGACTTTGATTTATCCAAAGGAAAGGTTCAAGATCGTTAGAAAAACCTAAAGGGGGAGATCTATGGTTCGGGGGTTGGTTATACAAAGGGAAGGTATTAGCACCCTAAGTATCTGTAGTACTCTACAGGAACCTCCTGTTAATGTTTGTGTTAAGTTATGTTTGTTTGCTAAGAGATATCTGCTAAAGCTAAGGTAAAGACCTAAGTATGTACACTAAGTTTTGCTCGCCAAGACATCGCATCTTGTGCCTACGTATCTGACTAAAGAATCAGAGCAACCGTAGTTCACCTAACTAAGGGTGAAAGAAAAGGAAACATTGACTATGGCCAACGTTCCAAAGGGAATGAGCATAAGCTCACGTAGAGTCCACGATAACTCTCTAAGTCTACGTTATGAAGGGGGAAGTGAATTCTCATGATAGTGAGAACCACACAGAGTTCACGATAACTCTGTAAGTCTGAGTAAAAGGTAAAGTGAGTTCTCATGATAGTGAGAATCACATGGAGTTCATGATAACTCCATCCTATTACTAAACTATGAGGGAAACGGCTCTTATGAGGCCAAGGATGAAATGGGAAAGGGTTATGGACTTAGGAGTTAAAGTAAAAACTTTCCTTTGGAAGGAGGGTCAAGAATCAAGCATGAATATGATATATACAATATGAATATGAACAAAAGTATAATCAAGATAGTATGAACAAAGTAATATGAACATGGTAATAATCAAAACATCAAAATCAAATGATAATAAATCAAAGAATGATGGTAACCAGATAGTATCATGTTTATCATGCTAACATGCTAAGAAACAATGTCAAGCAAACATATATATAAGTATCAAGAAAAGTAGACATCTAGAAAAAGTAAATGAGTGCTTCAATGTAAATAGCAAGAGATAGAAAGATCTAACCAGAATAGTGCATAAACACCTCCCACTGATGGACCACTGGCAAGCCAAGATCAAGAGTCAAAACCTCCACTCCAAGAGCATAGGGCAAAGGGTCCTAAATCTAAGTCCTCAGTCCCAAAACTCGAGATGGTAACCACATTCCGGTCATTGAGTTTTTTAAGGTTTCGATATTTATTAGTGTGTTTTAAAGAATGAATAAAATGAACAATATACACAAGATATAAATATGAACAATGATAATATTAACAAGGATAATAATCGACATAAAGAATAAATCAAGATATATATATATATATATATATATATATATATATATATATATATATATATTGACTGAAAGTAAATTTAGTGATTGTTGATTAATTTATTGGATCGATGAATCGGGTCCAATGTAGTGCTGATCCGTCGTAGTACGGTCTATGAGGGAGACCATACTATAGGAGGATGCACAATTTAATCTTTGTGTTAAGACACGATAGAGAAATGATATAGAAGATCATTCTCCGATGAAATCGTGCCACACGAAAAGAAAAGGT
This sequence comes from Lathyrus tuberosus, assembly GCA_022829125.1. NCBI lineage: Eukaryota > Viridiplantae > Streptophyta > Magnoliopsida > Fabales > Fabaceae > Lathyrus > Lathyrus tuberosus. The sequence continues at coordinate 11,057,604 of JALAZF010000003.1, forward strand.
GGAGACCTCGTCTTGAGTCACAAACTCTCATTGATTAGTCGAAGGTAACCTATCACGATCTCAAAGTATAGAAAGAGATCTCGTTGATCACTCACTACAGATTTGAAATAATGAAGGTTCGTCGCTTCGCTAACAACGTTCGTGAATAGAAAGACTTCATCAGTCAAAAAAATGAAGATGAACATAAATGCGACGGGAAGTGAAAATAAAGTCGATCTCGTCTTAATCATGATTTAATCGTAAAAACGATAATCTATGATATTCGACTTTCATCGACCGATAAAATAATGAAGGTGCCTCATACATATCACGACTTTTAGTAATTTGATAAATCGGCTAAGTCGTGATTTCTTTAATATCATCGGCCCAAAAATAAAGAAACGGGCTCGAAATGAAAATAGAATCGGTCTCATCTAAATAGAGATTTAGATCTTCATTGACCAACAAAAATAAAATAAAATGAGATCGAAATGAAACATAAAGTCGGTCTAGTCTAAATCAAGATTTTTAAATCGATGAAATCGATAATCTTTAATTAAACTCTCATTGACCAACAAAATAAAAAATGGGCCTCATATTCGTCACAATTTATTGATTCAAATAAATCAACAAAAATCATGATTTTCCTATATCATAGGCCCAAAAATAAATAATAGAATTGAAATGGAAATAAAGACCAAATTAATATAAAGCTTAACATTAAGACATAAAAAAAAGATGATGGAATTAACAATAAAATGCTAGAAATTGTGATCTTAAAACTAAAAACAAAGCAAATTAAAAGTTAAGAGAGGGGTGCGCTTGGTTGACTGGTGGTGTCTAAAAAAATGAGGAATCATATGGGTTTAGCCCATCATCCTCAAAAATTGATGCCACGGTTTATTTAAAAAAAGGAAGGGTGTGTAAAAGAAAAAGGGGAGGTGGTCAGAAAGAAAGAGATGGGCTTATGATCCCAATCACAGTCTGAGCCCAAGCGAATATATCATTTTTCAAGATAAACATGGTTTTGACCAAAAAAGGGATACGACCGCCCTCACCTACAGCCACTCAGTTTTCCAAAATAAACATGGTTATGGATTGAGAAAACAATACACATGAATATAAAAATAAATCGTGCTCAGAAGAAGAACCAAATTCCTCTCCGTCATCGCGATATTAAAAAACGGAACAACATCATCTTTTCCAAAACCAAACAAGACACATGGTATTTCTGCGAATCAAGTCCCCCCTTTTCGGTTTCGGAATCTCGTTCAACTCTGATTGCGTTCTCGATCTTAACCCAAGGTTCATAGTTTCATCTTGATTTCTCTTCTTCTTCGAATCCTGAGTATGTTCGATTTGGGTTTGAGACTGACTTGGGGTTTTGGGTTGTGTAGTTATGGGTTTTGATGGAGGTATTGTGATTTGGGATGATTGTGAAGTTTTCTGTGATGTTATGGTTTGAAAAAGAAACTTCAGGCGGTGGAGTAGGGATGTTCGTCTTTCGGGTTTTTGAGCTGGTTGGCTGCTATTTGATGCGAATGAGTGTGTTGAGGATGTGTTATAGGGGTTGAAGGGATTCGGATTGAAGACAGGTGATGGTTTCATGTGTTGTTCGATCTCCTTCATCTCTTTTCTTTTTCATTTTTCTGTTCTGAATGTGGGTTTGGTGTTGATGATGAAGTTTGTAGGAGAGGTTATTTGCTGTTAGAGAAGTGATGTGAGGATAATGAATATTGATGAAGTATTAGGTTTGGGTGAAAGTAATGGTGTGAGAGGATCAAGAGTTTGGAAGAAGGAAAAAGTTTATGAAGGGTCTCTCCCCTGCTGCAGAAGCGTGGAGTTATGGTTTTATGGTTGGGGCGGGTTGAATGAGAAAGGTGTTTGGTCTGATGGTTTATGCGTGATAGCAGGGGATGTAGCAGTTTTTCGCTTAAAGTTGGACAGGATAGAAAAATTCAGAGTTTGGATTGATTAAAGTGGTGTAAGATGGTGTTCGTACAACATTGCGGCGGATTCGTACGAGCTGTGTGGTGGATTTGTTTTGGCGTTGCAGTGGTTTATGTTGTCTGATGAATGGTAGTGAGGTGTACGGGTTCTGCAACACTGCTGTTGTGTGTTGTTGCTTTTTCCGTGTTTCGTTTTTTAGCAGGTTTTTGGTACGGTTGGGCAAGGTACCGGTGAGGATTGTCTACATAGGATGGTGACTGGTGAGGCTTAAAAGTGTGCAGAGGTTTCGTACGGATGCGTAGGGGAGATGCAACATTTGCTTTGGTTTTGTTTTGGTAGCAAGCATGGAGATATTAGTGGCACGTTGTGTTCCTCTCTTTTTTTTTATGACCTTTTTGTTGTAATTTGTAACACCAAAGAAAACAATGGGCTTTTGTATTTTGAAATAAAATGGATTAATGAATGGATATGTTTTAATTATTGGGAATTGTTTAGGGAAATGAATTGAATTGAAAAATAGGTATGGATTAGAATTGAAAATAATTAGAATTGAAACTTGGATTTTGAAATAAGATTTGAAATTTAAAATGGAATCTTGAAAGAAAATTAATTTTGGAAAAGATAGAAACTTGGCTACTTTGTTTTTTGGATTTTTGTGAATTATGAAAATTAAGTTAAATTAAAATGAATTAGACTAAAAAATTAATATAAAATCAAACTAACTTAAATATGTAATATAAAAATAATAGGCTAAAGTGGATTTAAATAAATTCTAATCAAATATTTAACTAAACAAAAAAGTAATGATAGTAATTAAAATCAAGAAATGACCAAATAGACAAAAAATGTCTGATTAATGATTAATGGACCAAATGGCCGCAAATGCTAAAATGACCGGCAAAAAAGACGTGCAGAAAACCATAGTATCTGAGGGTAAAATTTGGGGTGCAACAGTTGCCCCTATTTAAATATTTTCACCGAATGACATGGGAAATGGAAAGATGGTGAAAGATATTTAAATATAGATAACCGAAAATTTTACCCTTAGATACGCTGACATGCAATGATATGAACCAAACTAGTCTAGGATGCGGACGTGCCATGAACTTCTAGTATGATGGTATGATGCCATGATGGTGTAAAAGTGCAATCAACAATGAAAGCAAACACACACAGGTGGGTACCACTGGGGACGGATGAAGGTTAGTATCCGTGAGGAAAACTCACTGGGAATACAAGCAAACAGACAAAAGAGACTTACTGGGGAGACTCCAAGGAAACACTGGGGATAGAAAAACTGAGGGGAAACCCTACATATCCTCACCGGAGATAGGACACCAAAGAGGTGTTCTCCACTGGGGAAAGATCCAGGGAGGTAGATGACGCGGTTCAAAAGTAACCGGACGATACTGGGGAAAAGACACATTCTTACTGGGCATGAAACCATAAAGAAGACATGATCACCACAGGGGATCAGTTTGAAATAAAAGGATAGAAATCCTACAAAGATTTTATGGGGATTTCCTATACTGAAGAGTTCAAACGGGATCTTCAAGAAAAGCCAGAAAAGACAGAGGTAAACTCTGCGTCAGATGATGAAAGGTGACTGAACCTTTTGACTGTGAATGAGGTTAATGAATAAAAAATGTACCAGAACTGATTGAGATAACAAATATGATTCCGTTTATGGAGGATGCCAGTGATGACTGGACTTTAGGTTCAAGCTTGACACGATTCAAGCAGGAACAAACTGAAATAAAAGCCTAAGGTGACTTGATTCAAACCCAAAGACGGTGCCAACGATAACTGGACTTTGGGTTCAAGTTTGACACGATTCAAACAGGAACGGGATCTTAAGACAAAAGACAATGTCCGACATGATTCAAACAAGGACAAGATCTTAAAATAAGAGACAATGTTCGACACGATTCGAACAAGGACTAGGTTCAAGTTTGACACGATTCAAACAAGAACAAAATCTTAAAACAAGAGACAATGTTCGACACGATTCGAACAAGGACTCGGTTCAAGTTTGACACGATTCAAACAAGAACACGATCTTAAAACAAAAGACAATGTCCGACACGATTCGAACAAGGACTCGGTTTAGGTTTGACACGATTCAAACAAGAACAAGATCTTAAAACAAGAGACAATGTCCGACACGATTCGAACAAGGACTCGGTTCAGGTTTGACACGATTCAAACAAGAACAAGATCTTAAAACAAGAGACAATGTCTGACACGATTTGAACAAGGACTCGGTTCAGGTTTGACACAACTCAAACAAGAACAAGATCTTAAAACAAGAGACAATGTCCGACACGATTCGAACAAGGACTCGGTTCAGGTTTGACACGATTCAAACAAGAACAAGATCTTAAAACAAGAGACAATGTTCGACACGATTCGAACAAGGACTCGGTTCAAGTTTGACACGATTCAGACAAGAACAAGATCTTAAAACAAGAGACAATGTTCGACACGATTCGAACAAGGACTCGGTTCAGGTTTGACACGATTCAAACAAGAACATGATCTTAAAACAAGAGACAATGTCCGACACGATTCGAACAAGGACTCGGTTCAGGTTTGACACGATTCAAACAAGAGCAAGATCTTAAAATAAGAGACAATGTCCGACACGATTCGAACAAGGACTCGGTTCAGGTTTGACACGATTCAAACAAGAACAAGATCTTAAAACAAGAGACAATGTCCGACACGATTCGAACAAGGACTCGGTTCAGGTTTGACACGATTCAAACAAGAACAAGATCTTAAAACAAGAGACAATGTCCGACACGATTCGAACAAGGACTCGGTTCAGGTTTGACACGATTCAAACAAGAACAAGATCTTAAAACAAGAGACAATGTCCGACACGATTCGAACAAGGACTCGGTTCAGGTTTGACACGATTCAAACAATAACAAGATCTTAAAACAAGAGACAATGTCTGACACGATTCGAACAAGGACTCGGTTCAGGTTTGACACGATTCAAACAATAACAAGATCTTAAAAGCCTAAGGTGACTCGATTCAAACCAAAGACGGTGCCAACGATAATTGGACTTTGGGTTCAAGCTTGACACGATTCAAGCAGGAACGGTTTTAAACAACAGGAAAGATGCCAGCGATGACTGGACTTAAGGCTAGACTTCTTGGGGAATACTGCACAAAGAATCAAGACCTGACATTCAAAGGTGAATATCGGACATAAGTCTAGCTTAGCCAAAGGTTTAAGATAAACCGGGAATGTCTTCACTTTACTGGTGAAATAAAGGCTCACATTGTCAAAGAGTATGAAGACAGGAAGAAGACATGATCTCCAATTGGGGATCAATGTGAAACAAAAGGATAAACAGATTTCCTGGAGATTCTTATATGAATAGTTCAAACGGGATCTTCAAGAGAAACCAGAAAAGGCAGAAACAACTCTGCGTACCAGTATAAGCTGGACTTTTGAACACTTTATCAAAAAGATTGACGGAAAAAAAACACCTTTACTAGGGATCACGTCAAACGGGTTGATGGAAAATGATTGATTGAAGGTGAAATCAAGGACGGATAAGCTTCTCGTGAGATAGATAACCACTTATCGTTGTAGAGGTAATGATAGTAAAACAAACTTCTCAAGATGATTGAAATTTGTCGTTGGGCATAACTTCCAAAAATATGTTGGTATTACAACACTGTTGGAGAAAATAAACATGTCTTCAATGGGGATCTGTAAAAGACTCTTCTTACGAGACACAGTGCAAAATAAATGCACGTTCAAGATGGGCTCAGAAACCACATCTGTCAGGGACCAAGGTTCAGTCTAGGAACAAGCTAGAGAGAAACGTCCAAACAAGACTTAAATTGAGGAATGAACTCAAATGGGGATTTATCTTATCCAGATGTGGAAAAAGATAACTGAAGCAACCATCATCCACGAGGATAAAACTCTGTGGGGAATTCAGAAGGAATGAGCACTTTATGCCTAGGGCTGACACCTCTATTGGAGAGAAAAGACAAACCCAGTCACTTGGGGAGATAAACGCCAGAGTGAACAACACAGGTAAACACCAGAAACATGTAGCAAAAATGATAATATGCTATGCATATGAGTCCTCATGCCATGCTTATGCCATGGTGACAAAACAGACGAGAAGCGAGACTGGGGATGAAATAAACATCTCGACAAGGATACCCAGCCAAACTCAAAAGGTTGGACTATCACTGAGGGTGAAGTAGCTTTGCTTCAAGGTTATGTCCTTCTCCGGGGAAAAAGTACACAACTTGATATAGCATCTAGACTTCACTAGGATTGTCATCATGAGCTTGATTTCTTCACTGGAGATAAGATATCCATTGGGAAGTGCCAAGATTAGCTAAAGAGACAACTTACTGGGAGCTGGCAAAGACGCCACAAAAGCTGAGTAATTCTGCATGACTCATCTGCCCTAGAGTACATGGTCTGTCAGAAGAATACATCAAGAGGATTTTATAGAAGAATTGGCATACAAGGTGTTTCAATATCTTCAAACTCTTGGAGAGATTCATAAATTTCAGCCTGACTGCCCCTGATTGACTGCCTTCGCGTGACGAAGTCCTTGAACTAGTTGTGCGTCTTGATCGAAGCCCAAGATTGAAGCTAAGAGGTTGATTGGATTCCGCTGGGGAAAATCATTATACAAAGCCTAAGAGGAGGCTGGATTCCACTTGGGGAAATCATTATACAAAGCCTAAGAGGAGGCTATCTGTTGACTGACTGACTTCGCATGGGTGGATCCTTATACAAAGCCTAAGAGGAGGCTGTCTGATAGTTTAGACTCATCACGGAGTGTCTTGTACAAAGCCTAGATTAACAGCGTCTGCACAACAAAATCCTTGAGTTAATTATCCAGTCTGGTTGTTGACAACTGGGGAATAAACTTGCCCCTGCCAGCTTGGTTGGTATGTGAAGGAGATGCCCCAGACTGGTTGTCTTTTAGAGATTTGTTGAATCTCGACCTGATTGCCTCTAATTTACTTATCTGTGAGTGGATTTTACAGAAGAATTGAAATACCAAACACTTCAATATCTTCAAACTCTTGGATAGGTTCAGGAACCTTGACGTAACTGCCCCTAGTTTAACTGTTTTTGCAATACAAAGTCCTTTAAACTGTGGTAGAAACAACTGGGGAACAAACTTGCCCTTGTTGATGGGTCATTGGAGTCCAAACTTGTCGTAAGATGACCTCAAGAAGACTTGCCCCAATATTCTGAACTTTGAAGAGTTCTGCCCCTGATTCAACAATTCTTGAAATGATGGATCGGCAGAACCTTCCGCTTAGTTTCCCCTTAACTGAGCTTCCTTTATCAAATCAAATTCCCTAGCTGACTGCATTTGTCGGGATTCCTTTGATGTTGAATCATTTCACAAACAAGTATTGTTCATTTAAAATTAGCAATTTCAGTGCAAAAATTCATGCAAGCTTTTGAAATCAAGTTTTATTGATGAAACACGCACAGTGGAATGATTAAGTAATCAAAAACAAAGTGGATCTGGTCATTTACAAAATGACAGATGAAGTGATCAACACACGCCATTAGCAAAGATCATTAGGAGTCAGGTTAACCAACCTTGCTGTAGTATGCTTTCAAAACAACCTTACCTCAATTAGGTCTTTTAAGGGTTGTAACGTGGCTTGGTTCACGGTTTTATGAAACAAAGATAAAGGCTCAAAGTTTGTTTGGTACCCACCCCATCTTTGTGATGAACTCCAATCCTAAGCTCAGTTAACTTAAGCTATACATTCAGGTTCCTACAGACTGGGAACGAGTTGATGATCATTGATGATGATTTAGACACCTTGGATAGTCAGTACTCCCTCGCAGAATTTGGTTAATCTTTGAGACTTTGAGACTTCTCCTTGTCTTTGCTGGTTGAGGTCACGATACCTCTTCTTTTGATTTGATTGAGGTCACGATACCTCTCTTTGTTTGCGGTTAGGACCTCCTTTTTGTTTGATTGTTTCTTTGAAACTCCTTTTTTGGCTGTTGTACAAGTTCTTTTTGTATAAGGCAAAGTTCTGGGCTTCCCATCTTTCTTGGTTTTCGCCTTGAAAGGGACTCGGCTCATCCTTTGATTAAGGATTTTTTTTCAGCTATCCTTCCTTATTGTTGCTTGGATGAACAACTTGTACAATGCTAACTCATTTGATTTGAGAGAGCTGACTGGTGTCTTGCATGAAGCGCTTGCGTTCGAATGCGTGACCAAGTTAAACTGAGAACTACCCGCCCCAAGGTTGAGATTTTAAGGGTTTTTTATGTGTAAGGAAAGAAAACTCCTACTTCTAGGCTCGAAGGGTTAACAAGGGATTATCTTCCTTATTTCTCCAGTGTTTGGGAATTGAAACAATGCCTTACATCCTCGGCAAGGTTTAATCGAAAGCATACCACAACAATTATGGGTAATATTTTTGTCATCCTCCCCAATCTTTGCTTGAACAAAAGGATTGATATGGGAAAAAAAATTTGTCTGTTTTTTTGTTTTTTGTTTTTTTTTTGTTTTTTTGTTTTTTTTTATGAACACAAAAGTAAATGAGTGAAACGAATGGACTTAATCAAAAGATGCACAAACATTTCATTAATCTTGCCAATTTGAAAGTACAACAATGCTTATAAGCAAATATAATTCAAACATGCAAAGAAAATACAACAAAAATGCTAAACAGCCAAATGATTGCCAACTTTAGGGAATTGAAATTTCCTTCTTAATCTGCCAAGCTGAGATAGTCATTTTCAGAGTTGATTGTCAAGATCCGCTTGAGAATCATCTTCACACATACTCTCAGAAAATTCTTCCACCTCAGAGTCTGATGAACCTGCCTGATTAGGCGAAGGTTTGCTGATTTGGACGCCTTGAGGCGTGAATGAGAACACATCAGAGTCAAACAAAGTCTGAACCTGGCTTCTGAGTACCCTAAGTCTTCAGCTGAATACCTCTGTGCCCCCAGCGTGGTGGTCACAACGGACGAGTCTGAAAAAGACAACTTCAAAAGCAACTTCAAGTCCAATGATGGCTTCAGGAAGCCGCCTGGGTTACAGACAAAGGACGGACAAAACTCAAGGCTGAGAAATGCAAATGCAATGCGAATGACATGCAATGAGAATGCAAGCCAAATGGTTCCAAGGAACTCAAAGGCCAACTGCGAACATTTTGGAAAACTGAAGAGTTTTGTTTTAAAAATCTGTGATCTCTAAGGATCTTTGCAAAGAAAAGAACGTCTGAGTTCCTTGAAACCATTAATGGATGCGAGGAGATGTATGCAATGCACAAACACGGGCACACAAAACATAGATATATGCAGACGCAAAAGCACACAAGCATAAACATATGTACACTGGTATTCACAGATATTCACAAACAAACATATACAGATATTCACAGATATGCACACACAAACAAGAGATGACCTAAGTTTGAAGATCACAAGCATGAAACCATGGTCTACCCATCCCAGAAGGTATGTACTATGGGTTTTCATCTGCAGAACAGGGTTCTAAAAAGTTCCCAGAGTCGACAACCCATCTTTCGGATTTTAAGGATTTCCCAGATGACTTGGTAATCAATAAAATTCTCAAGAGGATCTCGTCTGAGTGTAGTATCGCGTGACAACCAATTCAGAAATAGACTCCATCATGGTCTCCGCACTACATCCTAAAAGGCCAAGTGGGGTTTGGTAACTACGGTTCTCAATATCACGGGCTCCTAGGTCGAGAGTAGCATGCTTTCACGAACGAATTCGTTCAACATAACTAGACTCTCGAGAGGGCCTCAACTGAGTGATGGTGTTATCAATTCAACTTTTCAGGATTCGACTCCCTCAAAGCCTCCTTGAATACCATCATCCTATCCTAAGTACACTCAACTCCGAGTTAGGACTTATCTCACCACTCAATCGTGACACCCTGCACACAGAAAATCCAGTACAGACAGAGATATATACAAATATATACAGATATACAAATATCACAGATGTATACAAGTAAACAAGCAAGACATAAATAACACAAGCAAACAAACAAGGTAGGCTTAATCCTCAAATATAAGTATCCCCAATGAAGTCTCCATTTCTGTTGCGGTGAAAATCGGATAACAAGCTATTTATTAACTTGCATCATATTTCTTTTACAACCGACTTTGATTTATCCAAAGGAAAGGTTCAAGATCGTTAGAAAAACCTAAAGGGGGAGATCTAAGGTTCGGGGGTTGGTTATACAAAGGGAAGGTATTAGCACACTAAGTATCTGTAGTACTCTACAGGAACCTCTTGTTAATGTTTGTGTTAAGTTATGTTTGTTTGCTAAGAGATATCTGCTAAAGCTAAGGTAAAGACCTAAGTATGTACACTAAGTTTTGCTCGCCAAGACATCGCATCTTGTGCCTACGTATCTGACTAAAGAATCAGAGCAACCGTAGTTCACCTAACTAAGGGTGAAAGAAAAGGAAACATTGACTATGGCCAACGTTCCAAAGGGAATGAGCATAAGCTCACGTAGAGTCCACGATAACTCTCTAAGTCTACGTTATGAAGGGGGAAGTGAATTCTCATGATAGTGAGAACCACACAGAGTTCACGATAACTCTGTAAGTCTGAGTAAAAGGTAAAGTGAGTTCTCATGATAGTGAGAATCACATGGAGTTCATGATAACTCCATCCTATTACTAAACTATGAGGGAAACGGCTCTTATGAGGCCAAGGATGAAATGGGAAAGGGTTATGAACTTAGGAGTCAAAGTAAGAACTTTCCTTTGGAAGGAGGGTCAAGAATCAAGCATGAATATGATATATACAGTATGAATATGAACAAAAGTATAATCAAGATAGTATGAACAAAGTAATATGAACATGGTAATAATCAAAACATCAAAATCAAATGATAATAAATCAAAGAATGATGGTAACCAGATAGTATCATGTTTATCATGCTAACATGCTAAGAAACAATGTCAAGCAAACATATATATAAGTATCAAGAAAAGTAGACATCAAGAAAAAGTAAATGAGTGCTTCAATGTAAATAGCAAGAGATAGAAAGATCTAACCAGAATAGTGCATAAACACCTCCCACTGATGGACCACTGGCAAGCCAAGATCAAGAGTCAAAACCTCCACTCCAAGAGCATAGGGCAAAGGGTCCTAAATCTAAGTCCTCAGTCCCAAAACTCGAGATGGTAACCACATTCCGGTCATTGAGTTTTTTAAGGTTTCGATATTTATTAGTGTGTTTTAAAGAATGAATAAGATGAACAATATACACAAGATATAAATATGAACAATGATAATATTAACAAGGATAATAATCGACATAAAGAATAAATCAAGATATATATATATATATATATATATATATATATATATATATATATATATATATATATTGACTGAAAGTAAATTTAGTGATTGTTGATTAATTTATTGGATCGATGAATCGGGTCCAATGTAGTGCTGATCCATCGTAGTACGGTCTATGAGGGAGGCCATACTATAGGAGGATGCACAATTTGATCTTTGTGTTAAGACACGATAGAGAAATGATATAGAAGATCATTCTCCGATGAAATCGTGCCACACGAAAAGAAAAGGTGGAGACCTCGTCTTGAGTCACAAACTCTCGTTGATTAGTCGAAGGTAACCTATCACGATCTCAAAGTATAGAAAGAGATCTCGATGATCACTCACTACAGATTTGAAATAATGAAGGTTCGTCGCTTCGCTAACAACGTTCGTGAATAGAAAGACTTCATCGGTCAAAAAAATGAAGATGAACATAAATGCGACGGGAAGTGAAAATAAAGTCGATCTCGTCTTAATCATGATTTAATCTTGAAAACGATAATCTATGATATTCGACTTTCATCGACCGATAAAATAATGAAGGTGGCCTCATACATATCACGACTTTTAGTAATTTGATAAATCGGCTAAGTCGTGATTTCTGTAATATCATCGGCCCAAAAATAAAGAAACGGGCTCGAAATGAAAATAGAATCGGTCTCATCTAAATAGAGATTTAGATCTTCATTGACCAACAATAATAAAATAAAATGAGATCGAAATGAAACATAAAGTCGGTCTAGTCTAAATCAAGATTTTTAAATCGATGAAATCGATAATCTTTAATTAAACTCTCATTGACCAACAAAATAGAAAATGGGCCTCATATTCGTCACAATTTATTGATTCAAATAAATCAACAAAAATCATGATTTTCCTATATCATAGGCCCAAAAATAAATAATAGAATTGAAATGGAAATAAAGACCAAATTAATATAAAGCTTAACATTAAGACATAAAAAAAAGATGATGGAATTAACAATAAAATGCTATAAATTGTGATCTTAAAACTAAAAATAAAGCATATTAAAACTTAAGAGAGGGGTGCGCTTGGTTGACTGGTGGTGTCTAAAAAAAATGAGGAATCATATGGGCTTAGCCCATCATCCTCAAAAACTGATGCCACAGTTTATTTAAAAAAGGAAGGGTGTGTAAAAGAAAAAGGGGAGGTGGTCAAAAAGAAAGAGATGGGCTTATGATCCCAATCACAGTCTGAGCCCAAGCAAATATGTCATTTTTCAAGATAGACATGGTTTTGACCAAAAGACGGATACGACCTCCCCCACCTACAGCCACTCAGTTTTCCAAAATAAACAAGGTTATGGATTGAGAAAACAATACGCATGAATATCAAAACAAATCGTGCTCAGAAGAAGAACCAAATTCCTCTCCGTCATCGCGATATTAAAAAACGGAACAACATCATCTTTTCCAAAACCAAACAGGACACATGGTATTTCTGCGAATCAAGTCCCCCCTTTTCGGTTTCGGAATCTCGTTCAACTCCGATTGCGTTCTCGATCTTAACCCAAGGTTCGTAGTTTCATCTTGATTTCTCTTCTTCTTCGAATCCTGAGTATGTTCGATTTGGGTTTGAGACTGACTTGGGGTTTTGGGTTGTGAAGTTATGGATTTTGATGGAGGTATTGTGATTTGGGATGATTGTGAAGTTTTCTGTGATGTTATGGTTTGAAAAAGAAACTTCAGGCGGTGGAGTAGGGATGTTCGTCTTTCGGGTTTTTGAGCTGGTTGGCTGCTGTTTGATGCGAATGAGTGTGCTGAGGATGTGTTATAGGGGTTGAAGGGATTCGGATTGAAGACAGGTGATGGTTTCATGTGTTGTTTGTTCTCCTTCATCTCTTTTCTTTTTCATTTTTCTGTTCTGAATGTGGGTTTGGTGTTGATGATGAAGTTTGTAGGAGAGGCTATTTGCTGTTAGAGAAGTGATGTGAGGATAATGAATATTAATGAAGTATTAGGTTTGGGTGAAAGTAATGGTGTGAGAGGATCAAGAGTTTGGAAGAAGGAAAAAGTTTATGAATGGTCTCTCCCCTGCTGCAGAAGCTTGGAGTTGTGGTTTTATGGTTGGGGCGGGTTGAATGAGAAAGGTGTTTGGTCTGATGGTTTATGCGCGATAGCAGGGGATGTAGCAGTTTTTCGCTTAAAGTTGGACAGGCTAGAAAAATTCAGAGTTTGGCATGATTAAAGTGGTGTAAGATGGTGTTTGTACAACATTGCGGCGGATTCGTACGAGCTGTGTGGTGGATTTGTTTTGGCGTTGCAGTGGTTTATGTTGTTTGATGAATGGTAGTGAGGTGTACGGGTTCTGCAACACTGCTGTTGCGTGTTGTTGCTTTTTCCGTGTTTCGTTTTTGAGCAGGTTTTTGGTACGGTTGGGCAAGGTACTGGTGAGGATTGTCTGCATAAGATGGTGACTGGTGAGGCTTAAAAGTGTGCAGAGGTTTCGTACGGATGCGTAGGGGAGATGCAACATTTGCTTTGGTTTTGTTTTGGTAGCAAGCATGGAGATATTACTGGCACACTGTGTTCCTCTCTTTTTTTATGACCTTTTTGTTGTAATTTGTAACACCAAAGAAAACAATGGGCTTTTGTATTTTGAAATAAAATGGATTAATGAATGGATATGTTTTAATTATTGGGAATAGTTGAGGGAAATGAATTGAATTGAAAAATAGGTATGGATTAGAATTGAAAATAATTAGAATTGAAACTTGGATTTTGAAATAAAATTTGAAATTTAAAATGGAATCTTGAAAGGAAATTAATTTTGGAAAGGATAGAAACTTGGCTACTTTGTATTTTGGATTTTTGTGAATTATGAAAATTAAGTTCAATTAAAATGAATTAGACTAAAAAATTAATATAAAATCAAACTAACTTAAATATGTAATATAAAAGTAATAGGCTAAAGTGGATTTAAATAAATTCTAATCAAATATTTAACTAAACAAAAAAGTAATGATAGTAATTAAAATCAAGAAATGACCAAATGGACAAAAAATGTCTGATTTATGATTAATGGACCAAATGGCCGCAAATGCTAAAATGACCGGCAAAAAAGACGTGCGGAAAACCATAGTATCTGAGGGTAAAATTTTGGGTGCAACATCAAGTTAGCAATGTTAGTTGTTGGTGTTCTTTTTTAATTATTGTTTTTCTTGTTGTTCTTTTTTATTATTGTTGTTCTTGTTGTTATTATTGTTATCATTGTTATTATTGTTGTTGTTGTTGATGTTGTTGATGTTGTTGTTCTTGTTGTTATTATTGTTATTATTGTTGTTGTTGTTGTTGTTGTTATTGTTCTTCTTCTTCTTCTTCTTATTCTTGTTCTTGTTCTTGTTGTTGTTCTTGCTGTTGTTGTTGTTGTTGTTGTTGTTGTTGTTGTTGTTGTTGTTGTTGTTGTTGTTGTTCTTTTTGTTGTTCTTGATGTTCTTACTGTTGTTCTTGTTCTTATTGTTGTTCTTGATGTTGTTCTTGTTCTAATGTTGTAATTTTTTCTTTTATTAAAGGACATACAACAACGGTTTTTTTTAAATAACCGTCATTATAGGTAGTTCTAATGCTGTATTTTTTTATTTTATTAAAAGACATACAACAACGAGTATTTAAAATAACCGTCATTGTAGGTAGCGAGTTTTCCATTTTATTACAACAGTTACTGGGCCGTTATTGTACGTACCGCGTATACAACAACACTCTACATAACAATACCTTCGCTTGCGTCATTATATGTCATTTCCAACCGTTGTTAAATGGGTTTTTTGTAGTAGTGCATCAAGGAATATGAGTTATTTCAACACGGTAATAAGTTTTTTTTTCGGAAAATGTCTTTGTTCATTTGTTTGTTGATGGAGGTGACATGTTCGTAGAGATCATTGCGGCCATCAAATTTTCTTAAGGAGAGAGGTTTAAAGTTCTTGGGAATAGGCACCTCCCATATCTCGACTGAGAAGGCCGGGGTCCAACATTTTTATATTCCTAAGGGGACTCTCCTCGGGTGATGTCCAGAGGATGCCCAAAGAGAGGCGGTGATAAGATATCGCCCAAGGGGGTGGTATCACCTCGCCCCTAAGGTCTCCTTATCACCCAATTCGGGGAAACTGTCATACCCCAAATTTTGACCACTAAGATTCCCCATCATTGTGAAAATCATCATCACAATATGGATGGACCATCATGCCTCATCAGTCTCCTCAAAGATGATTGAGCATCCACTACAATCAAACTTAGGGGTTCAAACCCTCTCAGAGCCTTAGACAAAGGATCAATCAAGGAATGATATGATCTTCAACTTTTCTAAACCTCTCAAACATCCACAAAGGATCAAGAGGACTCACACATCAAGGATTAAGCATAATGTTGCAGCATTCCAAGTGGATTGAGCCTTAAGCTCGCCAGTGTCACCAAATTAGGGTTTTGGTCGACTGGGGCCTCCAGATTGAAATTTTCCTCTGGGCATGAGCCAATGCTTCAAAGCATAACCTAAGATGCTCCAAGGGACATCATGAACCCCATCATCAAGTCAATTTAGCCTCAGGGGATGCATTCATAAAAAAAATCAGGAATTAGGGTTCCTTGACCTAATCCACCCCTAAGTTGACTTTTGGGACAAAACATGGACCAAGACCTCAAGAGAGGATTTGAGGGTCTCTAACACACTACATTGATCTATTTGCAAAATGGATTGATCCAAGAAGCTTGATTAACAAGTTTCAAGTTCAGCAGAACCACAATTAGGGTTTCGCGAGAAAAGTCAACTGTGCCTTTGACTTTTGACCCAGGCATGCTCCCAAACCTTGGGACGTGATTCAATACACCATATAACACCCATGGAACATGTCCATCAAGTTTGATTTAGGTCAAGGACTTGATTTCATAGAGGATCGCATAGTTTGGAATTCATCTGATAAAAAGTCAACTGTGCACAAAAGTCAACTTTGATTTTTGAGATTTTTCACAATTATGGTTCTTTGACCCTAAAATAATGTTAATGTGTGATTGGAATCATCATTCATCAAGAAAAACCAAGAAAAGTGGGATAACTTGTAAAAGGGGTAACCATAAAAAACTTAGAAATTTTCTAAGTTATGGAACAAAGTGGCTAGGGTACCAACTTCCAAGGATCATAACTTGAGATCCAAGTAACCATTTGGGCTGATCCAAAGATGGATTTGTAGCTCTCATGGCATACTTTAAAAGTGTCAACTACACCTCATTCCAATTCCTCATGGATTTCAAGTTATGGAATGACCAAAATCACAAAAAGTGAAAATGTCACTTTTTTCCAACACTTGGTGAAATTTTCACTAAGTCAGAATTTGCCTTCACTTTTTTCCAAATGTAGGGGCATTTTTCACTTGGATCCAAAAAGTATCAAAACAAACTATGATCCCACCTATGTTGTATCATATGAGAGCTTTCCAAAATGGCCAAGAACCCCATGAAATTCCACTTGAGCCATGAGATATGACCATGCCAATATGCCTTGCTGCAAACTGTCATGGCAAGGCAGATTTGTGCATTTTGCTAGTTTTGGGCAAGTTGTACAAATGACAAACAAGTTTATCCATCTGAACACCTCAGGGGGAGACCAAGGAGGGACAAACACTGATTCATAAGCCTCCCAAGTCTTTGGAACTAAAAGTAGCATGCCAAACCTAGAAATACCTAAAGAGGGGACAAGACTCCAATTTTGTTTTGGGGCATTTAATGGATGTACCAAGGTGGCATGGACTGAGCCCTTTCCAACTGAATTCAGTCAAGGATGATCCAAGAACTAGGGAACCAGCAGCATGTGCTCTAACCTCTAGTTAAAGGCTAGAGGAGACTTGGATTCCCATTGATCAACATTGGCCAAACTTCTGCAGCAGTTGCCGTTCACTATTGCTTGCAAAACAACCTTGCTCTACTATAAATAGAGCTAATTTGTGCTCAGTTTGAGCACACCAAAGCCATCAAACAAATACTTTCCTCAAAATCACCTCCTCACTTCCAAATTTTCCTTCCAAAGCAAGTCACTATAAGGTTTTAAGTTTGAGAGCTATTCCAACCAAACCAATCACACACACACACCTCATAAACATCATATAGAAGTGATCCAAACACTCACATAACATCTGTAACACCAAAATCACAAAATCACTTGCCAACTGCTCAAGTTCTTGACAGAGGTGCAGTTGAGGTACCATCTCAAGTTTCAGCTTGTTTCAAACCACACCAAGCATTCAGACACATCACTTGGCACCTAAGGAAGCTGTACAAATCATTGGAACTAGCTTGCAACACCTCTAACACAAAACACAATCACCAGCTGCAAGAGGTAAGCATGAACTCTTCTAACTCTATGATCCATGCATATTTTGCTGCACAATAATTTGACAATATGTTCATAATCATGCATAGAGTGTTTACCCTCAATCAATTGCTTTGTTTGAATCGTGTATGGAATTTCTGAGCCTTCATGCAAATTTTAGGGTTCTTGAGGTTTCTCTTTGATTTCTTATTCCATGCTTAAAATAAATGAAATTAAAGACCATAGACATGATCGTGAGGTGAAAACGAGCAGATTGATATGTAGATTGTATGATATCATCAAGTATTCAGTGAGATTGGATAGAAAATGCAAATCTGCAGAAACAGAGGGTGGCGCGTGTTCTTGCCATGTTCTTGGCGCCTTTTTTGAAAATTCAAATATTTGAATTTTGTGATTTTATTTAATTGATTCAAAAATTTATTTCTCTCTGAATTTTAATGATTTTGAGTTGATTCTTTTTTTAATAATTTAATAATTCACAAAAATGTTAAAATATTTTATTTTGCCAAAAATTCCCAAAAATATTATTTATTTCCTATATTTGATATTTTTGCAAAGAATTAATGTTTTATTTGTTTTTAACATTTGAAATATTTGTTCCTTCTTGATTTCCCAAACTTAATTGATTTTCAATCATTTTGTGGATATAAACATGATTTTTCAAACATTAATCCAAGATCACAACTTGTTTTTCATACATGTTTGATAATTTTGATCATTTTAATTAAGTTTTTCATTTAATTAAAATACATTTTGAAATTAATTTAGGGTTTTGATCTTAATCACCCTAAACAAATCATTTTTAAATACTTTGGGACTCTAATAGAGTGTAAGTCCCAATCCTTTTGTAAACAAACCAATTATGGGCCTCACTTGTTGTATAAGTCCCTCTGAAGAATTTCAAGTGAACGGCGCGATCGTCGCCTTTTTAGCAAAAAACTTGGGCCTCTCCTTTAGCTGTAAGCCCCACCACTTGTACAAAAATAAATTATTGGGCCTCTAATAGAGTGTAAGACCCAATCCCCTTTTAACCAAAACCTTTTTGGGCCTCAGATATTGTATAAGTCCCTCTGTATTAAAAGAAAAACCTCGGCACGATCGCCTGTTCAAAATAAATCATCTAGGCCTACCCTCGTGTTGTAAGCCCCATTTCTTTTCTTTAAATCTTTGGGCCTCTAATAGAGTGTAAGACCCAACCTTTTTTTTGAAACCAAAATGGTGTGGGCCTCACATATTGTATAAGTCCCTCTGTACAGTTTTCAAAACAACGGTGCGATCATCATTAAAACTCGGGCCTCTCCTTGAGCTGTAAGCCCCAACAATCTCTTCAAAGCACTTTTTCCTTTGATTTTGAATTCAAATATATGTTGTCATCAAAACATTCTTTAATTTCTTTGTTGAATAACTAACCAAACAGCATGGAAGCTCTACAACGGATAAGTTTTTATCCGCTTTCATATGTATATAACTGTATTGTTGGGCTGCTTCACTGTAAGTCTTCTTTCACATCCTTTTATATACTTGTCGAATATCAACTGTGTAATACTAGTATAGTTATTTAGAGTTTCTCCCGCCAACTACGTCTAGAACTAGGTAAAGCCCTGTTGGTCACTCTTAAACAAAAACAAAACTAGATCCCCCGTAGGATTCCAGATACAGTCTTCCTTCCTCTTGGGGTTAAACAATATGGGAACGTGAAAGGCAGCATTCTCGATGAACCCTTTCTCGGACTGTCACCCTTAGAAATTGTCAAAGAAACTCTAACTCCCAAGAGATGATCTTTTCTCCGTGAATGACATCTCTTGAGTTTCTTCCAAATCCTTGAACTTTCCTGGCTTGATCTATTCTCGGTGAATAGCATGTCTTGAACTTCTCTTGGTTTAGGGACCCACAGGCTTCCTAAAAGCATCCCCGTCTCCTCTTGGGCGTTGTACAAGGACCCGTCGGCTTCTTAGAAGTTCTCATGCCTTCTCTTGGGCTTAATACAAGGACCCTTACGATCTCTTAAAGGTATAAGACAGAACTTAGTCATCCTTTGCTAGAGCAGTATTTCCCGCGTCAAAAAACTCCGGCCGTTGTAAGGTTGATACTCATCCCTTAATGCCCGTGCCTCCTCTTGGGCATTGTACAAAAGATAAAACTCTAGACTCAGACAGTCTAAGACCCTTGAGTCTCAAAGACATTCTCAAGTTCCTTTCAAACATTGGAAGAAACCTTGGTCTCTCCCATGAGAGTTCCCCACACTTGGACCCGCTTCAGGATCTCCATAATCCACAGCGGTAAGGTAGCCTCCTCTTGGGCTTTGTACAAATGATTCTCCCCAGCGGAGCAAACCTTTTCAGACTCTCTTGTTGAGTCACTCACTATTAGCCTCCATCTCGGGCTTCGTACGAGATAGAAAAATCACTCTCTTGTTGAGTCTAAAAGACTCTCTTGTTGAGTCAACCTCACTTTTAGCCTCCATCTCGGGCTTCGTACGAGATAGAAAAATCACTCTCTTGTTGAGTATAAAAGACTCTCTTGTTGGGTCAATCACCTTTGCAAGACTCTCTGGTTAAGTCAACTATTTTAGCCTCTGTCTTGGGCTTTGTACAAGACATATAAAAACACTCTCTTGTTGAGTATAAAAGACTCTCTTGTCGAGTCAATCTCCTTTTAGCCTCCACCTCGGGCTTCGTACGAGACAACAAATCACTCTCTTGTTGAGTATAAAAGACTCTCTTGTTGAGTAAACCTTTTTTAGCCTCCGTCTTGGGCTTTATACAGGACAGATAAAAGTACTCTCTTGTTGAGTCAAACCGTTTCAGCCTCCATCTTGGGCTTTATACAAGATAAATTCTCCTCAACGAAGTCAAAATCCCTTTTAGCCTCAATCTTGGGCTTTGTACAAGACAGAAAGAACATTTTCCTCCAGAAAAGTCAAACTTCCCGCCTCCTCTTAGGCTTTGAATAAAGAAAACCCCAGTTGAGTCAATCAACTTTTTAGCATCAAAGTCGTGCCTTGCTCACAACATACAAACATCAACGACTCCTCTTTAGAGATGACAAATTCTCTCTCAAACCTTTTAGCTTCACATCTTGGGCTTTGAACAAGATACAAACCACCTTTAGCTTCACGTCTTGGGCTTTGAACAAGACACCAAAACAATCCCTTTCCTCCGATAGAATAGGAGGAACTACGATCGCTCTGATTTCCCTATTTCGTCAAACGGGAATACGTAGGCATAAGATTGCAAAATATTAGCGAGCATACTAATAAAAAACCCAACATCCAGTACCCCCCAGATATCAACCCAAAAGCACCAAATCCTAAACATCTTACCAAAAACCTTGCAAATAGTCCAGAAATTATAATTTAAACAAAATAAACCGAAGAGGGACCCACATCTTAATCGCATCTGTAACCTAACAGACAGCTGTTTAAACTCAGTATGCAAGCAGGGTTAATTGGAGACATCTATTTCCCTTCCTTAATCAGCTCAATAGGATAAAAAATGAATCAAACTGTAGTACCCAAGCGATCGTGATTCAAGACCACAAAAATCGCGCTACAGAAACGTGGCAAAAGACATTTCTGGTGCAGAAAGAAGTCGGGGTCCTTAATTGACCCATGACCTCCTTGAAAGTAGAGATTCAAATGTCCACCATCGACTGAGTAGGAAATGACCTTTTCCAATAAAACCTTAAACCCAAAGGCCTCTATAAATAACTATCCCCTAATTGGAAAAATGACAGGCCATTACACCCTAAAGCATAGCTCTTAGCAAGATTATAACTCAGATAATCACACCCCTCATAAGCTTATACCTAAGCACATCGTCCATAACTAGGGCATCTCACCTCACGTGAGCAGGACCCCTAAACAACCGTAAATCACCACCATACATGATTTATCGCCGTCGTGGGCAAGCACAATTGTTAAAACCTACTAAGGCTTCTGAGTCCCCCTAGCCCTTGCAGGAGGAATATGCACACCTATTTTTTGATAAGTACACTGGAACCCATCGTGGGGCCCCGATAAGACTAACTTAGGCCACATTATATTCATCACCATCACCTTGCCCACCGTTACCCTTCACTCAAACACCTAGCCACCTCCGGCCATGGTTAACATGAGAGATTCATGCTCTAAACTAGAAGGTACCAATAGTAGCGGGTGATGCATGCTGCCATGGACGAGTTACACCACCATAACTAGACATTGGAGGATGACATCCATAACATTAGACAACGCCAACAAGAGTCTAGTCCTCCGGAGGAAATGTAACTGTTGGACCCTAGCCACACTCACATGAGATATGAGGGGCACATGTCCCTGAGGTTTTCAAACCTACCTCGTTGGAAAATTTTGATGGGTGCAACGATCACTACGAGCACGTCATATCTATCAATATTCAGAAGACCATCATTGAAGCACCTGACTCCTTGAAGTGCAAAATATTATCCGAAACTTTTAGGGATGCGACCCTTCGATCGCATAAGGGTTTACCGTGTGCCTCCATTAACATCTATCATAAACTAGTAAATAAGCCAGTACATCAGTTCGCTGTAAGTTGCCACCTGAAGATGTCTACCACAAGCATGTTTAACATACGAAACAGTTTGTCAAAGTCATGAAAGAACTACCTCGCCCACTTTAACGGGGCCACCATAGGTTTTGTCCCACCAAACCAAGAACTTTTTGTGGGGTGTCATACCCCAAATTTTGACCACTTAGAATTCCCATCATTGTGCAAATCATCATCACAATATGGATGAACCATCATGCCTCACCAAATGCCTCAAGGGTTGTTGAGCATCCACTGCAATCAAAATTAGGGTTTCAAGCCCTCTCAGAGCCTTAGACAAAGGATCAATCAAGGAATGACATGATCTCCAACTTGTCTAACCTCTCAAACATTCACAAAGGATCAAAAAGGACTCCCACTTTAAGGATTAAGCACAAGGATGCTCCCTTTCAGGTGGATTAAGTCTCAAGATCGACAATGTCACCAAATTAGGGTTTTGGTCGACCAGGGCCTCCAGATGGAAATTTTTCATCTGGGCACAAGCCAATGCTTCAAATCATAACCTAAGATGCTCCATGGGACATCATAAACCCAATCATCAAGTCAATTTTGCCTCAGGGGATGCATTAATCAAAAATCAGGAATTAGGGTTTCTTGACCTAATTCACCCCTAAGTTGACTTTTGGGACAAATCATGAACCAAGACCTCAAGAGAGAGTTTGGGGGTCTCTAATGAACTATATTGATCCATTTGGAACAATGGATTAATCCAAGAAGCTTGAGCAACAAGTCTCAATTTCATCTGCACCACAATTAGGGTTTTAAGGGAAAAGTCAACTGTAACTTTGACTTTTGACCAAGACATGCTCCCAAACCCTAGGACATACATCAATATACCCTTCGACACCCATGGAACATGTCCATCAAGTTTGATTTAGGTCAAGGACATGATTTCCTGAAGAATTGCACAATTTGGATTTCATCTGATAAAAAGTCAACTGTGCACAAAAGTCAACTTTGACTTTTTGAGATTTTTCACCAAAATGGATTTTTAACCCTAAAATGATGTTTATGTATGATTTGAATCATCATTCATCAAGAAAAATCAAGAAAAGTTGGATAACTTGTAAAAGGGGTAACCATAAAAACTTAGAAAATTTTCTAAGTTAAAAATAAAGTGGCAAAGGTACCAACTTTGGAGGACCATAACTCCTAAACCACAAGGCCATTTTCTTTCATCCAAAGCTTGATTTGTAGCTCTCATTACCCTCTACAAAAACTTCAACTAGGCCTAACTCCAATTTGTCGCTCCCGGGATTTTCATCCAAGTACAAACGCGAAAGTGGCACCGAAACAGAGTCGCCAGCAATGTGTATTTATCCCAAGAGAGGGAAAGGAAACACCGCGTAAACCTGAGAGAAAGGAAAAGCATGGTCTTACGACCAAGAGAACTGGGTTCGGGAGTCGGTTACGCACGGGGAAGGTATTAGCACCCCCACGCGTCCATCGTACCCGATGGGATCCACGCTTGCTTGTTTCGATCAAAAGGGTGAAGAAAACTGGAGCTCCGCTGCTACTGGAAAGGAAAAGGAACGAGAACGGAAAGAAACGAAGAAACAAATGTAGGGAAAATAAAAGAAGTGCTCGCATGGGCCCTACCCCACTGCCTACGTATCTCATCGGAAGCATGAGAATCAGAGCGACGTAGTTCCCCTCACTAGGGATGGATTGTTTGCATTTTAGGGAACGGCTGACGTCCTAGCTCAGGTGTTGCAGGCTCGCTGGTCCGAGTGCGTTACCATCTTGCAAGAGAACGAGTAGAAGCGCGTTCGTGCGTTGAGAATGAATGAGATAAGAAAAGAATTCCCGAAGGAAAAGACGTTATTGTTTGTTTTTGTCTTTTAAGAGTTTTTTCATTTGTTTGCATATGATAGTGTATCTGAATCTTAGTCATTGGAATGTGTACATTCTCACATTCCAAGATGGAATGAGTAAGAAAGCACACTAAGGGTGAAGAAGACCCCCACACTTAGTTCCAATTGTCAAGGTTCAAACACACTAGCATACTTGTGTTTATTAAGTGTTTTTGTTGATTAAGAAATGAAAAGTGCTTTTTATTATTTGTACCTTCAACAAGTATTGCATTTAGGTCCCTCATACAAGATCAAATGTTTAACACATTGACCCAAGAAGGGCTATATGCTACACATTCTAAGATCATAAGAGAAGACCCCTTATAATCTTTTCTTTATATGAAAGGCCTAAATGCAATAAATGCCTATCTTCATTAGATATTTTGAATTTTCTTTAAGAGATGAGAAGAGAGACTCAAGAGAGGAGAAAAGGTAAAACCTATATGGACTAAGACTCAATCCTAATTGAAGATTAAAGGGAGTGATCCTAAAGGTTTGTGAGGTTTCAACCTAAAGTCTAAAGAAAGAATGAATTAAACAATTCACTTCTAAAGTAGAAGATGAATTGTAATTCACAAAGGGAAAGTGATGAGTTATCAAAAGAAAGCACATAAGTGCTTAACAAAACATAACATGGAATTGTAAAAGAGAAAGGATAGAAGTTGAATGTGGATTCCTTATCCACACTCAATTGAAACTTACCAAAGCCCCTACATGGTTAGTAAACATGTATAAGAAGTATAAGAAGTAAAAGAACATGTAATGCATCATAAAACTCAAAAGAATTAAATGAGAAACCAAATCCTAGAGCCACAACTAGAATGTACATCATATGGGAACAAATGGTCATTATCAATCAAACTCAAGTGGATAGGCAACAAACATCCTTCATGACATTAGAACATGATATCATAAGAAAAGGAAGAATGAAAGATGAAAGAGAAAAGAAGAAATATGCACAAATGGAACATGTAATCCATGGATCAGAATTGAAATGAAATGAAAAATGATTCACAAACATCTCACAAGTATTCATGCATGACACATCAAAGCATTTAAGAAGTAATAGAAGAAGTAGAATTGAAATGGAAGTTCAAAAGAAAACACAAGTACAAACACCACATGTTAAAGGTGCACAAGGTTTAAATGAAAGTCAACATGCAAGGATGACATATAATATGTACCAATGACCTATAATGTCAAGTGAATGGTTCACCAAATATGCAAATAATCATGCCATTATGTACAAAAGAAAACATGCAAACATGCACAAAAGATTACAATGATATAACATGTCATAATGCTTTAAATGAAATGCATCAAGAAAAAATCAAATGGCCTCATGAAAATTATGAAAACATGGTATTGGAGTTCACTAATCAGAGATGAATCACATATCAAAGTAGCATGCAAGAAACCAAGGCAAAATGATGTCAAACAATGCACTTAGGTCACATAGACATATCATACAAAGTAGCACAAAAGTGAACACCACACATGCCATAAAACTGACCTAAAAAATCAAATAAAAATCACTTAACATACCTCAAGATGATAATGACTCAATACAAAAAGAAGAGCATCAAAACAATTTTTAATGATCAAGAACAAAATTAAACAAAATCATGTACCATATTAAGAATGCACATCAAAGAAATTCAAAGAAAAATATAGAACAGGGGTAAAAAGGTCATAAAATCAGAAAATAAAATCATCAAAAATTTCTTAAATGTTTTAATGATACTCATGAATTTTTGTGGAATTTTACGATGCTATTTGATATTTTTAAAAATTAAAAAGTAAACGTGTATAAAAAATAGAAAAATAATATGAAATGCAAATGGAAGGGGAGGTGTGAACATAGCAATTATGCAGTTCAAATTAATTGGGCTTGAAAACATGGGGGTGTGGGTAGCAATCTGATTAGGTCCAAGTCTGCGCAATACACACTAACTATCATGCTCACTCAGTCAACAAAAAAGTCAATCAATTCACACCATTGGATTAAGTCTGGTCAACGTAAGAGTCAAAGTAACCAAAATCAAAGAACATGCGTGCAGGTCCACACTCCCTACCATGTACCACACCACACCACGTTTAAAAATAAAATCAGAAGAACCACGTGAGAGGCACATGTATTTTAATGTGCTGGCGTGTTTTCGTGCGTTGGATCAACAACATCGTACGGCTGACATTCATTCTGGCAAGAAACCCTAAAATAAAGACCACCGGCCGGAGAGGGACCTCCGGTCACCTTCTCCGGTCAATCACCACCGTCTGCAACTTTCAAACCTCACCAAAATGCACAAAATGTATACCAATCGAAAGCTAAGCTTATGTACATCATGAATATGCTCATAAAAATCACAAAACACACACACATAGCAAGAACAGAGGAAATCAAATCATGCCCTAGGTTTTTGAAACTATGCCTCTAAGAGGCCTATCAACTAGCCGGATTCCACATAGCTTCTAAGAAGCTCAAAACAATAGAAAACAAGTGAAATTTCAGAAAAACGAAGGTTGGAGAAGAAACCTGAATTTGAAGTTCTTCAAAGTAACAGAAGACCAGAGATGATCCTCCTATGCTCTTGAGTGGAACAAAATAAATGCCACTGAACTTGAGATCTTGAAGAAAACCACAACGAAAACTCAACTGAACTAAGCTGCCATTGATGAACTGAACTTCTTCTCTTTTGTTCTTGATCAGAAGTGAAACCTTGATGAGGATGAAGATGAAATATGAATGGAAGATGGTGAAAATCGTGTGAAATCAGAGAGAGAGTAGAGAGAATGTGAGGGAGAATTTGAAGTGTTTTGAAGTGAAAAATGAGAGAAATGAAGCTGAATGAAAATGTGAAGTGAGATTTTGTTTTATAGTAGGCTTTAACCACGGTTAAACTGAGTGAGGTTAACTGAGTTAAAGTGGTTATGCTGAGTCCACCCTAACTAACTGAGCCAAGTTAGTTAGGGCGAGTTATCCATGGCTGTGATATGGTGAGGTTAAGCTTATGACAGTTGTGGTGAGGATGAGAGTGAAGCTGGGATGATGAGGTTATGTTATGCAGCATGTCATGGCATTGCTTATGGTACAAGTTTCTCCTTTGAAAACCTTCCTTCACAATGTATGATGGCTGATATGCATAAGTATGGTCATAAGGATGTTTGTTCAAATGAGGAAATAAAGTACATGAAGTGTTTGTGGGATGACTGAACCAAATCGTGTACACAGCCTACTAACATCATTTACTGCATCAGTGATAATTATGGTACTTTGCCAATGAAATTCTCCCTACTTAATGGATGATTTGATGAGTTCTTGGGGTCATTGGAGAGAGGACACATAGTAGAACATGTTTGGTATGAAAAATGAATTGAAATGAGGCTTGAAATAAGTTGCAAAATGACTTATAACATCCACATTTGGATCTGATAGAAGGGCGTGGAAACTGGTTGGTTGACAAGGCATCTTGGCACCTGGATTTTCAGCATGATTACCATGACTTGAGGCCACTATTTCTCCATCATAACTTGATCAGATGAAATTTTGCCCAACATGAACATTGAAGAGGGCATTGCAAGGAACAATATTGATGTTGACAAGTTTTTCATTTGAGGCCTTTAACCATGAGAAAAATAGGCGAATATATGGCACACCAACTGTTTGTTAAAATGACTGCGCGCGTGCCCTGAAAATCTTGGTCATGACCTAGTTTTGAACCTACTTTGCTCAAACTTTGATCAATCATATCTCACTCAATTTTTATCCAATGGAGATGTTCCACACATGGATTTGAAGCTTAAAACAAGATCTTTTGTTGTGGCAGAGTGGAATTTTCATTTGGTGCTTCAATTTTAAATGGCCTTGGTTCAAACTCTGATGCAAAATGGCCAAAACTTGCTATTTTTAGTAACCCTTCCTCTTCCAAAAATGGCAACTTTCCACCTCTTGATTTTTTCATGATTCCTTTGGAGTTTCTTGACCAAATTTTGTACATTGGACATATGTAACATGAATTTCATGATTTTGGGCTCAAAAAGTCAAGAGTTGACTTTTTCCTCTGATTATTTGACTTGGCCCCAAATTTCCTGATTTTTGATCTTTCTTCCAATTGAACCACCTCCAAAACCAATTGAGGGGCAATTCTCCATACACATACACTTAAGGACATGTAGAATACCATGATATCAAGTTTTGTCCAAAAAATCAAAGATAACCTGATTTTACTGTAAACCCTAATTTCAGCCCCTTCTGGTTAGGAGGAAAAAGTGCAGTCTTCAATTTCAAATTCCTCAGAGTATGTTGTGTATCCTCTTAAAGGATGATGATATATGCCATTTGAGGATGATTTTGAATCAATGAGCTATCTCTTTTGAGGATTTTCCTTCAATTTTTGGACTTCTTGCATAGCGTAGGATGTAATGCTTCAATCTCCTATTGAATCTCACCTTCTTGAGGTTGTGGAAGATCAATTGGGATAGTATGAGACATGAGAGACCTCTTGGCTTGCCTAGAGCCAACTTGATTGACCTTTTGTGCTCTGAAGGATCCATTGATTGTCCACCTTCCACCTGATCACATGCCCTGATGGTAAGAAGGATGATATGCTTCATTTTTCTATGTTAAATGCAATGTAATGTTAATGAGGTGGATATGATATGATAAATGATAATGCCATGCTATGATGACAAAGAGGGAGAGCAAATTTTGGGGTATTACACAATTCATTATGGATTTTGAGCTATGAGTGAGACAAAGTGGCTGAAAACATGAAAATATACCATTTTCCAACACTTAGAAAAATTTTGTACAAGACAGATTTTGTTGAAACACCAAAACTTGTGAGATCTTTTCACATAGATGCAAGCTGAATCAAGTCCAAAGTTAAACATCAATGTTGTTGCATATGTTGCTAAGAATTCAAAGAGCTCAACAGCATGAATTGATTCAACTTAAGCCATGAGAAATCCATGCCCAAAGTCATGCTGCTGCAAGCTGTTTTGGAAAAATCAGTTTGCATGTTTGCTTGCCACACACGATTTTGAGCCAAAGACTAAGGATCACTATGCCACCTGTGTTCAAACCAATCACATTGCATATGATCCAACTGATAAATCTGAGTCAAAAAGCCAAGGAATCTTCCAACTTGAAGTTCATCCACTTTGGCACATTTTGCCTTGAATTCAAAGTGCATTAATGTGGAATAGTGCATTGTCAAGGTAGCTACCCTACTCAGTCAATTTCTCTGATTAAACAACATTAAAAACATCTGAGGAATGTGGATTTGGTCAAGGCATAGCCCTGCTCTTGGGAATGGCTAGCTTGCCTTGCTTTAGAAGAAATCCTCCAAGCCAATCCATGCAAATGTGATCTGATCCAGTAGCCATTCACTATTCCTCCAAAACAAAAGTTGATAACCTATAAATAGAGGTCCCAATGGATCATTCAACTCACACCAAAGCCAGTTACAACACTGCTTTCTCTCATTCTTTCTTAAACCTCAAGTTTTCTTGTTTTTGAGTAACCACTATCGGGTTTTGAGTTGCAGCCACAATCAATCCATTCCAATTGCTCAAACACATCACATATGATGTATTTGAGGTGTCCAAACACTTAAACACTGACTGTAACACCTCAGGCTCAAAATCACTCTTCAACCAAGCCATTATGCTTCAATTTTGCAGGTGGAGGTCTCCAGCTTGATCCAAAGAATTTTAAAGTGTTCCAAAGCTTATAACACACTCCATAACATCCATTGAAGCTGTAGGGATCACCAATTCACGACTGGAACACCATCTGGGCAAAGTTCCATTTCAGCTTGCATCAAGGTGAGCTTCAAACTCAAACTCCATGATCCATGCATATTTCCTAGCATGATATTTTTGCCATTTGATTGCCATCATGTGTTGATTGTTTTGCCTCAAGAAATTGGATCATAGACCTTATAACCATGCCTGCACGATTGCTTTTGCAAATTAGGGTTCATCTGTGTTCATCATGATTATTTTACTCCACACTGAAAATGAATAAAATTGGGTATTGCCATCTTATTCCTTGTGAAAAAACGCATGGGTTTGGTGTTTGAATCATGTCCAATGGTTGAGAGACGAGTGAGATATGGTGCTTCACGCACGAGCTCGAGGAAGAAGATGGCCATGGCGCCATTCTTCAGGTTTTCCAACTAAGTTTGATATATATTTTTCA
This sequence comes from Lathyrus tuberosus, assembly GCA_022829125.1. Taxonomy (NCBI): domain Eukaryota; kingdom Viridiplantae; phylum Streptophyta; class Magnoliopsida; order Fabales; family Fabaceae; genus Lathyrus; species Lathyrus tuberosus. Next base: position 11,087,868 of record JALAZF010000003.1, read on the forward strand.
CTTGCCATGTTATTAATGAATTGGCATTGCGCCCCAGCGGTTCATCAGCTGGTTTTGTGAGTATTGGCAAGCGAGAGGTCTGGGGTTCGAATCCCCCTCGCCCCAGACTTCTTTTTATCACTTTTTTGTTTTGTTATTTTTCATATTATTATTTTTAATTTGAAAAATTAATAACTTCTTCAATTTTTATCATTTTTGATTGGTTCTTTTTGCAATAATCCACAAAAATGTTTAAATATTTGATTTTACCAAAAAATCCCAAAAATATTATTTATTTCATATATTTGATATTTTTGCAAAGAATTAATGTTTTATGTGTTTTTAGCATTTAAAATATTTTTTCTCCCTTTGTTTTCTAACCCTAATTTGATTTCAATCATTTTGTAGGAAGAAACATGATTTTTTGGAACATTGATCCAAGATCATAATTTGTTTTCACATATTTAACAAACATTGATCCTTTTAATTGAATTTTTATTCAATTAAAAATACATTTTGAAAACAAATTAGGGTTTTGAATCAATTCAACCCTCATCAAACTTTTTTCAAACACTTTGGGCCTCTAATAGAGTGTAAGACCCAATCCTTTCTTGACCAAAACATTTTGGGCCTCAGTATATTGTATAAGTCCCGATACCGTCAAAAACAAACGGCGCGATCGTCGCCTTTTAAAAATAACCTTCTGGGCCTCTCCTCGAGCTATAAGACCCATTTAAAACCTTTTTGGGCCTCTAATAGAGTGTAAGACCCAACTCCTTTTTAACCAAAATCATTTGGGCCTCACTTATTGTATAAGTCCCTCTGCGTTAAAAGAAAACCTCGGCGGGATCGCCATTTTTAAACGAAAAAAATCAATTGGGCCTACCCTCATGTTATAAGCCCCACTCTTTTTATTTAAAACTTTTTGGGCCTCTTGAGAGAGTGTAAGACCCAACCCCCTTTGTACAGAAAACCTTTTTTGGGCCACAGTCACTTGTATAAGTCCCTCTGTACAAATTCAAACAGTGCGCTCACTGATAAAACCCTGAGCCTCTCCTTGAGCTGTAAGCCCCAAATCTTTTTATTTCAAAGCACTTTCTCCTTTAATTTTGAATATACTGTTGTTTTCAATCTTTCTTTGTTGAACAACTAACCAAACAGCATGGAAGCTCTACAACCGAGTAAGTGGTTATTGCTTTCATTTACCGCTTTCATATACATATAACTGTATTGTGGGGATGTTTCACTGTAAGTCTTCTTTCATAAACTCATATCAACTGTGTAATAATAGTATAGATATTTAGAGTTTCCCCGGCAACTACGTCTAGAACTAGGTGACGCCGTTTCGTTTATTCATAGAAATAGACACCTAGATCCCCAAATAGGATCACCAGATACAGTCTTCTCTTCGGATGTCCTCATTAGGAATTGTCAAGAAACTCTACTCCCAAAGATGAATGTATTCTCCGTGAATGGCATCTTTGAGTTTCTTCCAAATTCTCAAACTTTCTTGACTTGATCTATTCCTTGTGAATAGCTTGCCTTGAATTTCTCGGGGTTTGGGGACCCACGGGCTTCTTAAAAGCATCGGCCTCCTCTTGGGCATCGTACAAGGACCCACAGGCTTCCTAAAAGCAACCCCGTCTTCTCTTGGGCTTAGTACAAGGACCCTACGGCTTCTTAGAAGTATTCACAGCCTCCTCTTAGGCTTCATATAATGATCTCTTCCTCCAGGAATGATAGCCTTCTCTTGGGTTTTGTACAAGGACCCGTCGGTTTCTTAAAAGATTCCAGCCTCCCCTTGGGCTTCGTACAAATTGTCCCGACGACCTCCTAGAGGTATAGGAACAGAACTTAGTCATCTTCATAGAAAAGTCCTTTCATAGAGTCTACTACTGTTTCTCAAAACATGGTACAAAAGATGAAACTCTAGACTTGGACAGTCTAATATCCTTGAGTCTCAAAGACATTCTCAAGCACCCTTCAAAAATAGGAAGAAAACCCGTAGACTCGGACAGTCTCAATACCCTTCGGATTTCCCGCTTCCTTAAAGAACAGGAATAACCCAGATCCTTGAATCAAATCCATGAGAACAGTGTTGCTCATATAAGAACTGATTTTCTCTTTCAAAATCAGTATACTGGACCTGTCACTTGACTGAAACAGTAACTTCAGCCTCCTCTTGGGCTTTGTACAAATGATTCTCCCCAGCGGAGTCGAACAACGTTTAGCCTCTCTCTCGGGCTTTGTACGAGACACATAAGAGACTCCCTCGTTGAGTCAATCACCTCTTTCGCCTCCATCTCGGGCTTCGTATGAGATACAAAAAAGGTTCTTATTGAGCCAGTCAAACCTTTAGCCTCCATTTCGGGCTTTGTACGAGATACAAAAACACTCTCTTGTTGAGTATAAAAGGTTCCCCTGTTGAGTCGACCCTTTTAGCCTCTCTCTCGGGCTTTGTATGAGACACATATATTAGCCTCCTCTTAGGCTTTATATAAGAAAACCACTGGTTGATCCAATCAACCTTTTAGCATCAAAGTTGTGCCTCGTTCACAGTACACAAACATCAACAACTCCTTCCCCTTCATCTAATTGCTGTAAGCGGCAAGCCTCTGGATCATCTATATCCACGCCACTGTCCCTCGTTTAGCATGAGAAATTCCTAAGGAAAGATGGCATTGCTCTATACTGAGTTAAAGTCTCCTCCTTCAGGTTAAAACCCCCCTATAAAGGAAATTATGGCATTGCTAGGATTCGCATATCCCGGTTAAAGTAATTCTCCTTTACAACCAGTCACCCAACAGTTGTGATAAACCGACTCTTCTTTAGAGATGACAAATTCTCTCTAAAGTCGAGGTCCCTCAGCTTCACGTCTTGGGCTTTGAACAAGACACAAATAGACCTTTCAGCTTCACATCTTGGGCTTTGAAAAAGATACAAACTACTTTTCGCTTCACGTCTTGGGCTTCGAACAAGACACCAAAAACCAATTTCCTCCCATAGAATAAGAGGAACTACGAACGCTCTGATTTCCCTGTTTCGGTAAACGGGAATACGTAGGCATAAGATTGAAAGAAAAATCTTAGCGAGCACACTAAACAAAAAAAAACCAAATCCCACACCTATCAAAAGCATCAGTCCTAACATCCTAATCCTTGTTCCCCGCCAGAAACCTTCTGCCCAGATAAAAAGAAAGAAAATCGTATTGGCGAAAATACAAATAACCAGTAAAAAGGCCCCCCCACATTGATAGCATTCGCAACCTAACAGACCGCTATTTAAACTCAGTATGCAAAGCAGGGTTAATTGGAGACATCTATTTCCCTTCCTTATTCAGCTCACAATAGGATAAAAAATGATTCGACCTGTAGTTTAAGCTCAAACCGCAGAGAGCGACCAGCGCTTAAGAACCGCGTCCAAAATGGCTCGCTACAGAAAAAATGGCGCCCACCGTGGGGCCGGGTCTTTCTAAAACTCTTTTTCCTTTTTCCTCACTTATGTAAAAACCACAGATTGGGGCTTCCGCCGGGGAACCCATTTCTGTCAAGAACTTAGGATTCATAGCTTTAAAAGGTCTAGGATGTTTTAGGACAAATATATATATTGCTTTTCCTAATTGCTATACATGTTTATTTTTCTGCTAATGGGAATGCGGGTGATGCCGTATGTGGAAAGAATGAGTATACACTTAAGATAAGTGATGGCGACGAGGTCGACCATCAACCTCAGTGGAGGCTGACCAACGCAACCCATTCACTCTCTTAGACAATGGGCCGGTTGTTAAGTCTGAGAAGCTGAGGAACCAAACCCTTTCGTAGTGCGGAAACTATCGGAAATAGTTGTTACGCGATACTACCCTTATTTGAGGCTGGTGATCTATTCTCGGTGAATGGCACTTACTCTAAGATTGCACTACAACTCGCTGGCGATCCGCTTGTTGTTTTGCTTTCCTGGGAGGAGCTGATGATAATGAGTATAGGTACAAAAATCACCCAAGTATAAACCTTTGGGGATGGGTAGAGCCTTGACTTCATGACAACGACCCTTTGACCCCATGTTTTTTCTATGTTTTTGTGTGCTGCATTCATGCATTCATTTAATAAAACATTAAAACATTCAAAAAACTTCTCTTCTAGTCTCTCTGTTTTTCAAATTAAACTAAGACTGTGATTACAAATATCAGAGAAGAGGATTACGCTAATGGATTTCGGTAAAAGGAGAACTCACCAGTATACCTTCAAGGTTCCAAAACTAGAGGATTTGAGAAAGTTAGCGAGGATGATCACTAACCCTGAGGCTTTCAGAGCCAAGCACGGAGGTTTGCTACCACTATTAAAAGTCCATGTGATTGAGAGAATCATGGATGCGCTCATTCAGTTTTACGATCCAGTTTATCAATGTTTCACATTCCCGGATTACCAGCTAGCACCAACGCTGGAGGAGTATTCTCATTTGATCGATCTACATATCACCGACCGAGCTCCATTTTCTGGACTGGAAGAAATTCCAAAGAATCAGACCATTGCAAGAGCAATTCATTTGGACGAGTCTAAGGTCAGGACTCACATGACTACTAAGGGTGGCATCCAAGGTTTGCCAGCCCAGTTCTTGACAAAGAAAGCTCTGTACTTTGCTAGTATAGGGAACATCACTTCTTTTGAAAGTATCTTTGTCTTGCTCACCTACGGGTTATTTTTGTTTCCTAACATCAATAACTTCGTCGATATTAACACCATTAAGGTTTTTCTCATTGGAAACCCTATGCTGACTTTGCTCGCAGATGCGTATCATTCTGTACACTTAGGAAATTTGTACAGTGGAGGGGAGATCACATGCTGTGTACCTCTGCTTTATAAATGGTTCATCTCTCACTTGCCCAAGTCTGCTGCTTTTTGGGATTGTAAGAGTGCCCTACGCTGGTCGCAGAAGATCATGTCTCTTACCAACTCTGATATAGATTGGTGTAGTAGGATTTATGAGGGAATCAGAATCATTGACCGTTGTGGAAACTTCCCCAACGTACCCCTCATAGGAACTAAAGGAGGAATCAACTACCATCCGATATTGGTTCTTCGTAAATTTGGATACCCGATGAGACACGTCCCACAGGGTGTTCATCTGGAAGGTCTTTTCTTCAAAGAAGGAGAAAACGACAGAGCGCTAAAGATGGAAATAGCGCACGCTTGGAAACATGTTCATAAGAAAGGATGAGAGTCTCTAGGAAAATCGGACTGTGTCTCGGTGGAGCCTTATCTCCATTGGGTACAAACTAGAGCTCTCAAGCTGAAGATGCCTTATCCTTGTTACGGAATTCTTCCGCCGAGGGAATCTGTCATGTACTTCATGACTGAAACTGAAAGGCTTTAGGTTACTCTCAACAAAGTCCAGAAGGAGAGAAGGTCTTGGAAGAACAAGTACCGCACCCTCGACATAGAGTGCATCAAAATACAGTAATTACTAAAAGAAAAGGATGCTCTGATTGAAATTTTGGAGCGACATGCTGTAGAGAATCAAGATGACCAAAGGAATTTGCTCGCTCCTTTCACCTGGCAAAGGAATGACAACCCGACAACGGCCCAAGAGCCCCGGTCAAAGAAAAGGAAGATACCAGAATCAGCACCCGATTTCTCTTCAGAGAGGACTCGGGACCCATTAGTTTAGGTTTCTGTTTCTGCACCTTGTAATCTACTGTATTTCCATTTCTGTAATCCTTTGAATTCAATAAAAAAGGGTTTCCCCACTGTTTGATATTTGCAATCTAATTGTCGAAGTTTATTTTGATTAAACCTTAAACAATTAATATAATCATTGCATTCATCATTCTCATATCACGCATTCTTCTTACCTACGAATCTCACGTTTGTGTCTCAGTTCTAGAGTCAAACTGTCTCATTCGTACAATACTCGGGCCAATCGTCAGAAAAAGATGGATGATCTTGAGGAAGAAAATAGAGAGTTGAAAGAAGAAATCGACGCTCTGAGAGAGGATATGAGAAAGCTTCGTAACGACATGCAAGCCATGGTAGAAGCTCAGCTACAACGAACTGTGATCTCAGAGGTCACCTCAACGCCCATAGTGGAGAAGAATGATCCTAGGTATCAGATGCCGAAAGATCGTCCTTGGGGCATGCCCGTTAACTATATCCCGGAAGGATATGTTCCGCCGATCACTGAAGATCAGGGAATCACAACAGAAGCCGCTGGGCCTGAAGGTTACAAACTTCGGGAAAGCGAAGATGCCAGGGGCATACTAAAGACTCCTGAAGGTTACAAACTTTGGGAAACGCCAAGACCCACTACCGTAGTCACGGTACCACCCCCTGTGGTGCACACTGTCCCGGAAGGACAGATTCCACCAACACCTTCTGGTAAGAAGGAAACTATGTTTGACCGAATGGATGAATTCCAGGAGCAGTTCTTGGAAATGCCGAAGGAACTGCAAGCCATTCGCGGTAAGGATCTATTTGGAAAGGACGCCGCAGACCTCTGCTTGGTCCCCAACGTGAAAGTCCCACACAAATTCCAAGTGCCTGACTTTGAAAAGTACAAGGGTAACTCTTGCCCTCAGAGCCATCTGATGATGTACGCTCGGCGGATGTCAGCTTAGATGGAGAATCAGGACCTACTGATTCACTACTTTCAGGATAGTTTAACCGGTGCCGCACTCAAATGGTACATGGGTTTAAACCGTGCTACGATTAGCACATTCAGAGATCTTGGTACTGCCTTCATCCAGCAATACAAATACAATTTGGACATGGCACCCGACAGAGATCAACTCAGATTGATGTCGCAAAAGGACAAGGAAACCTTTAAGGAGTATGCTCAAAGGTGGCGTGAAATTGCCGCTCAAATTTGTCCACCTCTTGAGGAAAAAGAGATGACAAAGATCTTCTTAAAAACCTTAAGCTCATTTTACTATGACCGAATGGTTGCCAGTGCGCCCAGTGATTTCACCGAAATGGTCGGCATGGGTGTACGTCTTGAGGAAGCCGTCCGAGAAAGACGTTTGGTAAAAGACACTGGATCGATGAGCGGTACTAAAAAATACGGTAGTGCTCTCCCTAAGAAAAAAGAGCAAGATATTGGGAATATCTCTCTCGGAAAGCAAAGGCGTCGTTATCAACCAGTAGCAGCGGTAACTCCTGCTATCGGCCCCGCGCCTGTTCCTACGTATCAACCTTAGGTTGCGCAGAGCCAACCTAATCAGCAACGGACACAACAGGCTCTTCAGCAGGCTCGTCCTCTATACAATAACAACCGTACAACACGACCATCAGGGTTTGATCCTATACCCATGTTGTACGCAGAATTATTTCCGTTACTACTGGCTAAGGGGCACATCCAGACTAAGTCTCCTCTTACAGTACCGGAAAATCTGCCTTTTTGGTTTAAGGTAGATCAAACTTGTCCTTATCATCAAGGAGGTTTAGGGCATAACATTGAGAACTGTCTTAATTTCAAATCTGACGTGCAAAAGCTTGTTAGGAGCGGGCTCTTATCTTTCAAGGATATGAATCCCAATGTTCTTACGAACCCGCTGCCTCAACACGAGAAAGCTGCAGTCAATCTGATTGAGAAAGAGATTAACGACGTCTATCAAATTCACGATGTATTCTTGTTGAAAACCAATCTGGTTAAGATGCATTGTAGACAGAGTGGATATGGCCATGTGCCACCTCATAATTATCACCAGTGTGATATCTGCTCTAAAAACAACCAAGGATGTTCTGTAGTGCAAACAGCTCTGCAGGAACAGATGGATCTCAGATGGATCCAAGAGCACTGAGTTCGTGGAGTTAACATGGTCTACACGAATTCTAATGTCATTCAGAACCACAACATCCGTGCAATGAATGTCAACTTGGTGGCAATGCACTCAAGGCAAATCCAGTATCATAATCTGCCGCGGCACGATTACGGTTCCTGTCTGACTTGCTCGGTAAACAAACATGGATGTTCTTTCATACAAGAGGCCCTCTAGCGTCAGATGGATCTTGGATGGATCCAAGACTACCATGATAGGAATTCCTATCAGATCAACATGGTTCAGATCTTCGATATTTGCGTGATGAATACCAACCTAATAGAGTTACATGCTGAGCAGGTCCGACTCAGATTCCTAATATCACATGCCTATCAAAGCTGTAAAGCGGGTTGTGAAAGCGATCGGGTTATACCCTTGTCCAGGAGGCACTTCAGCACTTGTTAAATCATTGGTGGATGCCAATCTACATGGACGAAGATACTCAGCAAATTTGTATCAGTAATAGAAACCCCACTCAGCGTCAGGGTCAGGATGTCCGATCAGTGGAAGCTAACCTAGTGAGGTTACATTGTATTCAAAGTGGGCGTGGCCAGGTGCCCCCACACAACTACGACAGTTGTAGTGTCTGTTCAGAAAGTAACCAAGGGTGTTACCTTGTGAGAGCAGCTCTTTAAGGTCAAGTGGATCGCGGAGAGATTCGCCCATACCCAGGTTCCAGACCTATCAACGGGACGCCGGACTACCTTGCCGATCAAGTTGGGGATGTTTTTGCTATCATTCCATTGCTTGATGAATCCAGAGTTCCCAACCGGGAACGGATCGAGATTACTTATGATGGTCAGAAAAACCAGAAGGTTCCCATAGTCATCTATTTACCAGGACCACTACCGTATGAATCAACTAAGGCTATCCCTTACAAATACGGTGCAACAACAATTGAGAATGGAAAGGAAATTCCATTACCCTCCGTCGTGAACATTGCAGACATCAGTCGTGTAACAAGGAGCGGTCGAATCTTCAACCGAGGGGTTGGAGAACTTAACAAAGAAAAGGAACTTCAGACGGAAGCTCCCGATCCACCAGTCGGTCAATCCAGTAATCCCGACCTTTCGAAAAATTATGATGAGATGCTGAGGCTCATCCAAAGGAGTGAATACAACATTGTCGATCAACTGTTACAAACTCCTTCAAAGATCTCAGTATTATCACTGTTACTCAGTTCAGAAGCGCATAGGGAGGCTCTACAGAAAGTCTTGGAGCAGGCCTTTGTGGAACAGGATGTAACAATCAGACAGTTTTATAGCATTGTCTCTAACATCACTTCCTGCAACAATTTGGGATTTAGTGATGAGGAATTACCCGAAGAGGGTCGCCGTCATAACATGGCGCTCAGTATCACAGTTAACTGCCAAGACGATGCTTTAGCCAGCGTACTGGTAGACACAGGGTCAGCCCTGAATGTTATGCCGAAGTCCATTTTGATGCAATTATCATTCAAGGGCCCTCCGATGAGAATCAACGAGGTCGTCGTCAAAGCATTCGACGGATCTAGAAAAATAGTTATCGGCGAAGTTGATCTTCCCATAACTATCGGTCCTCACACTTTCCAAGTCACTTTCCAGGTCATGGATATCCGGGCAACATACAGTTGTTTATTAGGAAGACCTTGGATACATCAGGCTGGAGCGGTTACGTCAACCCTCCACCAAAAGCTAAAGTTCATTCAGAACGATCAACTTGTCACGGTTTGTGGGGAACAAGCCTTGCTTGTGAGTAACTTGTCATCATCTGCTGGTATAGTACCCGAGGAGGTTATTGGAATGCAGTTCCAAGCACTGTCGGTGAGCAAGGACAATCAGTTCAAAGGAGGAACCTCGATTTATTCATACAAAGATGCTATCAAAGCGGTCGAGAGTACCGATACAACCGGATGGGGACAACTTGTCATTCCTATTGACAATAAAACAAAGAAGGATCTTGGTTTTTCTGCAACCTGTACCCAGACAGCTGCTAATGATGAAAGTCTTCATCCCCTTCAAAACTTCTTCCACAGTGGAGGTTTCCTTCACCCAGTGTCTCAGACAGTTCATGCTATCAATGAGGAAGATCCCTCTGACACGGATGAAGAATGGAAGTCCTACCTTAACAAGGACGGTTATATGTCTCAGGAAGAGGTGCCTATGCCTTTTTGCTTTCCTACAGAAAGTCCGAGATTTATACCAAGATCAGATGTCGAAATGATCTATGGAGATTGTGATCCGAAAGGATGTCGTGCTCCGCCAAATTCATTAGAGGAAGACACTCCGATGAAAGGCAACTTTGACCACAATTACTATGGCCCAATGGATGGTCTGCCAATGTGGCAACCTTATCCGGGAAATTTGGGGCAAGAAAGTCAGCCGAACAATGAAAATCAGCTGACCGTCGTTGAACAGAATACCTGTGTCCCCGCCATGTCATGGGATCAACACTCAGGTTATTCTGAAACTACTCAACATGAAGATGAATTCGCAACGTTTGCAGGACTTGAATTCATCAACTATGCTTTTCCCGAGGTCAACGTCATCGAGAGAGATGACTCCTCCAGTTCTAGAGAAGTGTGGGACACCTTGGGAGAACCAAGTGGAAAATACGACTTTATGGTCAAGTACACTACGCCCGAAAGCTCTCGTATCAGTCTCGAAGATATCCAGCCAACTGGATGGGGAGATACAACTGAGAGCACAAATGCTATGCAAAATGCAACAGAGGAATTCTCCTACGACAATTCTTCCCGGGAGACAGATTCCAATGATCCCGCTCCACTGGAAATCAGCATCATTTCTAAAGACAAATCAAGGAAGGTGCCCGACTTTGTGATTTACCGGGGAGTTCGCCGCCAATGAGTTGCCATCGAGGTTCCGAAGATCGTTCATCAGTCAAAGTAATTGCCATCTTTTAACCTTTCACCCCGCCCAGGTGAAACGGATGTTTTGATAGGGCTCACTTTCTGTAAATATCCCTCTTCGCTTTGCCCGAAGCGACAGAGTTTTGTTTTATAGGGCTGTAGTTTCAAGGATCGACTTGTTCATTAATAAAATAACGTCGTTCTGTAATTTCCGAATTATTTGCTGTTTTCTCTTTTTGCTATTTCAGAAAATGGTAATCCTAAAAAACAATTCAAAAATAAAAAAACAAGCAGTAAAATATACACTGCACACACTTGCATTTTCTCTATCTCTTCTAAACACGAATCATCACGTCATGCAGATTGCTTGTTTTAAACTCAGTTGAAACATACGATCCGATGCCTTCTCCCAACTTTGAGTTCCCGGTATTCGAGGCTGAAGAAGAAGTTGACAACGAAATTCCAGAAGAGATCTCCCGCAACTCAGACAAGAGGAAAGGTCCATTGAACCTCACAAAGAGCCGTTGGAAACGGTAAACTTGGGTTCAGAAAAAGAGAGAAAAGAAATCAGGATTGGGGCGCTGCTCAGTCCAACTGCCAGAGAGAGTTTGATAAAGCTTCTCAAAGAATTTCCCGATGTATTCGCTTGGTCCTATCAGGATATGCCAGGGTTGGATACTAGCATCGTGGAACATCAATTACCGTTGAGATCGGAATGTCCTCCAGTAAAGCAAAGGTTGAGATGGACTCACCCGGACATGGCCGTCAAAATCAAAGAGGAGGTACAGAAACAGATTGACGCGGGTTTGCTCGCCACATCTGAATATCCTCAATGGTTAGCCAACATCGTACCCGTTCCCAAAAAGGACGGAAAGGTCAGAATGTGTGTTGATTACAGAGATCTGAACAAGGCAAGTCCAAAGGACGACTTTCCTTTACCACACATTGACATGCTGGTAGACAGCACAACAAAGTTCAAAGTTTTCTCCTTCATGGATGGATTCTCGGGCTATAACCAGATCAAAATGGCGCCGAAAGACATGGAGAAAACTTCGTTCATTACCCCATGGGTACCTTTTGCTACAAGGTAATGCCGTTCGGTTTGAAGAACGCCGGGGCAACCTATCAAAGGGCCATGACTACTCTTTTTCATGACATGATACACAAAGAAATCGAAGTGTATGTCGATGATATGATTGCAAAATCAAAAACAGAGAGTGAGCACGTTGAACATTTGTCAAAATTGTTCGAACGTCTAAGAAAATTCAAGCTCCGCTTGAATCCCATCAAGTGCACCTTCGGTGTCCGTTCAGGGAAACTACTAGGGTTCATCGTCAGCCAGAAAGGGATTGAAGTTGATCCTGACAAGGTCAAGGCCATTCGAGAAATGCCTTCTCCGAAAACTGAAAAATAAGTCAGAGGATTCCTGGGACGTTTGAACTACATCTCCAGGTTCATATTCCTTATGACTGCCACTTGTGCGCCGATCTTCAAATTACTGAAAAAGAACCAGGACTGCGTTTGGTCAGAAAATTGCCAAACCGCCTTCGACAGTATCAAGGAATATCTATTGAATCCTCTGATTCTATCACCTCCAGTGGAAGGAAGACCACTGATCATTTACCTCACAGTCCTAGAGGACTCAATGGGATGTGTACTTGGCCAACAAGACGAAACCAAACGGAAAGAGTCTGCCATCTACTATTTGAGCAAGAAATTCACCGACTGTGAAACTCGGTACACGATGCTTGAGAAAACTTGCTGTGCTTTGGCTTGGGCAACTAAACGTCTTCGCCAGTACATGATTCGTCATACTACTTGGTTGGTCTCCGAAATGGATCCAATCAAGTACGTATTTGAAAAACCTGCTCTCACGGGAAGGATTGCCCGTTGGCAGATGTTGCTATCAGAATATGACATAGAGTATCACGCTCAGAAAGCCGTTAAGGGAAGTATTTTAGCCGATCATTTGGCTCACCAACCGATTGACGATCAAGAATCAATTGGGTTTGACTTCCCAGACGAAGATGTCATGTATCTAAAAATGAAAGATTGCGATGAACCGCTACCCAGTGAAGGGCCAGAACCAGGTTCCCAATGGGGACTAATCTTTGACGGAGCAGTTAATCATTATGGAAACGGAATTGGGGCAATCATTGTTACCCCTCAGGGTACCCACATTCCTTTCACCGCTCGACTTACGTTCAAATGTACGAACAACGTGGCCGAATACGAAGCATGTATCATGGGTCTCGAGGAAGCAATTGATTTAAGGATAAAAAACTTGGATGTATACGGCGACTCAGCCCTGGTTATCAATCAGATAAAAGGAGATTGGAACACATACCAATCAAGATTGATTCCTTACAAAGACTACGCAAGAAGGTTGTTACCTTTCTTCAACAGAGTTGAGTTTCATCATATCCCTCGTGAGGAGAATCACATGGCTGATGCTTTAGCCACTCTCTCTTCCATGATTAGCGTAGGTCGATGGAATGACTTACCTAAGATTGACATAATGCGCCTTGAACGGCCCGCTTACGTCTTCACGATCGAAGCAGTCATAGATGATAAACCTTGGTATCACGATATCAAATGCTTCCTTCATAAACAGGAGTACCCATCTGGGGCACTCAAAAAAGACAGGAAAACCCTCAGAAGATTGGCTGGAAACTTCTTCCTGAGCAGTGACACTCTTTATAAGAGAAATTTTGACATGGTCTTGCTCCGATGCGTCGACAGACCAGAAGCAGACATGCTTATGAAAGAAATTCATGAAGGATCCTTTGGCACTCATGCCAACGGACACACAATGGCGAGAAAAATTCTCAGAGCAGGGTACTACTGGTTGACCATGGAATCCGACTGGTACAAGTACATGAGGAGGTGTCACAAGTGTCAGATATACTCCGACAAAATTCATGTACCGCCATCACATCTCAAAGTTCTTTCTTCCCCATGGCCTTTCTCGATATGGGGAATCGACATGATTGGCATGATTGAGCCCAAGGCTTCAAACGGACATCGGTTCATTCTAGTAGCCATTGACTACTTCGTCAAATGGGTCGAAGCAGCATCATACACCAATGTAACCCGACAAGTGGTGGTCCGATTTATCAAAAACAATATCATCTGCCGTTATGGTGTTCCAAGCGAGATTATTACTGATAATGGATCTAACTTGAACAATAAGATGATGAAAGAGTTGTGTGCAGAGTTCAAGATTGAACACCATAACTCATCTCCCTACCGACCCAAGATGAACGGGGCGGTAGAAGCGGCTAACAAGAACATCAAGAAGATTGTTCAAAAGATGGTTGTAACCTACAAAGACTGGCATGAGATGCTACCCTTTGCTCTTCACGGTTATCGCACATCTGTCTGTACTTCAACAGGGGTTACCCCTTTCTCTCTAGTATATGGCATGGAGGCAGTTCTCCCCATAGAAGTAGAGATCCCGTCAATCCGAGTATTGATGGAAACTAAGCTCACCGAAGCTGAATGGTGTCAAAGCCAACACGACGAACTGAATCTGATCGAAGAAAAGAGAATCACGGCACTATGCCACGGTCAGTTGTATCAACAGAGAATGAAGAGGGCATTCGATAAAAAGGTCCGACCTCGTGTCTTCAGGAAAGGAGACCATGTGCTCAAGAAGATACAATTATTTCTCACTGACTCTTGGGGCAAGTGGACTCCGAATTATGATGGCCCCTATGTGGTCACGAAAGCTTTCTCAGGCGGTGCCTTGAGACTTGCAACCATGGACGGAGAGGAATTTTCCTACCCCACGAATGTTGATGTAGTCAAGAAATACTTCGCCTAAACTAAAAAAAAAAAAAAAAAAAAAAACGTCTCGGTGGATTGAAAACCCGAAAGGGCGGTCCAGGCAAAAGTTAGAGACATACAAAAAAAAAATCATCCCGATGGATTGGAAACATCAAAGTATAATCCAGGCAAAAATTAGGGATAATGGCAAGTAACTATGTTCAACAGGGGCAAGTCCCTTAACAGCAGCAGTTACATCATCGGAAGAAAACTCCAGTCAAGGTCATCTTTGACAGAAGCTCAGGATGCCCCGAATTCAAAGTTGGTGGAAGGATAGTGGTTGTTATGTTTCAACGTAGCCCTTTTCCTTGTAAATTACCATTTTCTAAACTTTGTATATACTCTGTGGAATCACGCGTTTGGCTGATCTCCATCTCATCAATAAAATTTGAGCCCTTGTGCTTTTGTTTGTAATTCTTATTTGTTTTAGCTTTACAGAATGACGTTTTTAACATGATTAACGATTCCTGAAATAAAACAAAAATGAATTTACTTGTTAAAACTTTTTCTGCTTTTTTAATAAAGATGGCAATTTCTTTTGACTATTGAACATCGAAAGAACATCAACCGCTTCTCCAGAAGTAAGCGAACTTCAAAGTGTAGAATCAAAGTACTCCTTCTAACCCAGTACGTCTGAATGAAGGGATCAACTGTGTCAGAGACCTTGTTTCGTCTGACCCGCCTCGGCCGAGTTCTCATCTCCTAAGCCCGATCAACGGTATTCCCCGCAGGGACTATCTCTCCTAAGCAAGGTGGAATTGCTATCTTGAACTAGCGATATCTCTATACGCCCCGCGATGGCCGAGTATCCAGTCATGTTCATCTTTTAGTTTGTGTGTAGCGTCAGTTTTGTCAGCATATACATACATACATCATGCATTATTGATTTGCATTCGCATTCATATTGCACCGCTATCACTCTAGTCGGTCTTGTCCCCTAGTGATAACCGTCTTCTCAATCGAGTTTGTCAGTTCTTGCTTTGTCAGGAAATGATGTGTCTGCACAATCTTGCCACCAGTGTATCTCTAGATCAGAGTCGGCACTTGACCACTTTGATAACTTGAACCTCTGAAAAGCCAGAGATAACTTTCAACAAATATCACTCTTCGCCATTGAAGATGATATCCCTACTTTCCCGGATTAAGGAAAATCCACAGGGAAAGCCTCGTAATCAGAAATTCAGCAGCATGCCGGTCTCGTTCCGAGAAGACCGCTGATGAGAAGGTCATCGACACCTCAAAATTGGATCCCATCATATGACATTTCTCTGGGAAGATCCCGAGAAAAGTATGATGCAAGCTCCCAAATGAATGCAGTCTCCCAAGAGACTCGCTTTCCCCAGTAGAATCGACAGATGGCGTCTCCAAATAGAGAAGTTTGTGCACCTCTATAATTCAGACGACTGGGTTCTCCAGCAAGTCTGACATAAAAACTTTTTCCACTCAAATGGCATCTCCCCAGGAAAATTCGGCGAGAAGTTTGAGGAAAGCCGCTACAAATAGCGTCCCTTGCCAATAAAGTTTATTGACAAAAGAAACTAAGACCAGTTCCTTGGTAGGAAACCAGGATCGAGGGGAAGTTTATTTCAGAAACTGAGACCAGTTCCTTGGTAGGAAACCAGGATCGAGGGGAAGTTTATTTCAGCAACTGTGACCAGTTCCTTGGTAGGAAACCAGGATCGAGGGGAAGTTTATTTCAGAAACTGAGACTAGTTCCTTGGTAGGAAACCAGGATCGAGGGGAAGTTTATTTCAGCAACTGAGACCAGTTCCTTGGTAGGAAACCAGGATCGAGGGGAAGTTTACCTTTTCTAAGCATCATTGCTTATCAAAAGAAGATGAATGCGCAAGCTACCATTCATGACAATCATCAAAATTTCGGGTATTCCGATATTTAATCCTCTTGCACCCCGAATGCCCGAATACCTTTGTCATTCACACCTTCGGGTCCAAGAAGATTAAATAGGGGCATCTGTCATACCCCAAATTTTGACCACTTAGATTTCCCATCATTGTGCAAATCATCATCACAATATGGATGAACCATCATGCCTCGCCAAATGCCTCAAGGGTTGTTGAGCATCCACTGCAATCAAAATTAGGGTTTCAAGCCCTCTCAGAGCCTTAGACAAAGGATCAATCAAGGAATGACATGATCTTCAACTTTTCTAACCTCTCAAACATTCACAAAGGATCAAAAAGGACTCCCACTTTAAGGATTAAGCACAAGGATGCTCCCTTTCAGGTGGATTAAGTCTCAAGATCGACAGTGTCACCAAATTAGGGTTTTGGTCGACCAGGGCCTCCAGATGGAAATTTTTCATCTGGGCACAAGCCAATGCTTCAAATCATAACCTAAGATGCTCCATGGGACATCATAAACCCAATCATCAAGTCAATTTTGCCTCAGGGGATGCATTCATCAAAAATCAGGAATTAGGGTTTCTTGACCTAATTCACCCCTAAGTTGACTTTTGGGACAAATCATGAACCAAGACCTCAAGAGAGAGTTTGGGGGTCTCTAATGAACTATATTGATCCATTTGGAACAATGGATTAATCCAAGAAGCTTGAGCAACAAGTCTCAATTTCATCTGCACCACAATTAGGGTTTTAAGGGAAAAGTCAACTGTAACTTTGACTTTTGACCAAGACATGCTCCCAAACCCTAGGACATACATCAATATACCCTTCGACACCCATGGAACATGTCCATCAAGTTTGATTTAGGTCAAGGACATGATTTCCTGAAGAATTGCACAATTTGGATTTCATCTGATAAAAAGTCAACTGTGCACAAAAGTCAACTTTGACTTTTTGAGATTTTTCACCAAAATGGATTTTTAACCCTAAAATGATGTTTATGTATGATTTGAATCATCATTCATCAAGAAAAATCAAGAAAAGTTGGATAACTTGTAAAAGGGGTAACCATAAAAACTTAGAAAATTTTCTAAGTTAAAAATAAAGTGGCAAAGGTACCAACTTTGGAGGACCATAACTCCTAAACCACAAGGCCATTTTCTTTCATCCAAAGCTTGATTTGTAGCTCTCATTACCCTCTACAAAAACTTCAACTAGGCCTAACTCCAATTCATTATGGATTTTGAGCTATGAGTGAGCCAAAGTGGCTGAAAACATGAAAATATACCATTTTCCAACACTTAGAAAAATTCTGTCCAAGACAGATTTTGTTGAAACACCAAAACTTGTGAGATCTTTTCACATAGATGCAAGCTGAATCAAGTCCAAAGTTAAACATCAATGTTGTTGCATATGTTGCTAAGAATTTAAAGAGCTCAACAACATGAATTGATTCAACTTAAGCCATGAGAAATCCATGCCCAAAGTCATGCTGCTGCAAGCTGTTTTGGAAAAATCAGTTTGCATGTTTGCTTGCCACACACGATTTTGAGCCAAAGACTAAGGATCACTATGCCACCTGTGTTCAAACCAATCACATTGCATCTGATGCAACTGATAAATCTGAGTCAAAAAGCCAAGGAATCTTCCAACTTGAAGTTCATCCACTTTGGCACATTTTGCCTTGAATTCAAAGTGCATTAATGTGGAATAGTGCATTGTCAAGGTAGCTACCCTACTCAGCCAATTTCTCTGATTAAACAACAATAAAAACATCCGAGGAATGTGGTTTTGGTCAAGGCATAGCCCTGCTCTTGGGAATGGCTAGCTTGCCTTGCTTGAGAAGAAATCCTCCAAGCCAATCCATGCAAAATGTGATCTGATCCAGCAGCCATTCACTATTCCCCCAAAACAAAAGTTGATCACCTATAAATAGAGGTCCCAATGGATCATTCAACTCACACCAAAGCCAGTTACAGCACTGCTTTCTCTCATTCTTTCTTAAACCTCAAGTTTTCTTATTTTTGAGTAACCACTATCGGGTTTTGAGTTGCAGCCACAATCAATCCATTCCAATTGCTCAAACACATCACATATGATGTATTTGAGGTGTCCAAACACTTAAACACTGACTGTAATACCTCAGGCTCAAAATCACTCTTCAACCAAGCCATTATGCTTCAATTTTGCAGGTGGAGGTCTCCAGCTTGATCCAAAGAATTTTAAAGTGTTCCAAAGCTTGTAACACACTCCATAACATCCATTGAAGCTGTAGGGATCACCAATTCACGACTGGAACACCATCTGGGCAAAGTTCCATTTCAGCTTGCATCAAGGTGAGCTTCAAACTCAAACTCCATGATCCATGCATATTTCCTCGCATGATATTTTTTCCATTTGATTGCCATCATGTGTTGATTGTTTTGCCTCAAGAAATTGGATCATAGACCTTATAACCATGCCTGCTCGATTGCTTTTGCAAATTAGGGTTCATCTATGTTCATCATGATTATTTTACTCCACACTGAAAATGAATAAAATTGGGTATTGCCATCTTATTCCTTGTGAAAAAACGCATGGGTTTGGTGTTTGAATCATGTCCAATGGTTGAGAGATGAGTGAGATATGGTGCTTCACGCACGAGCTCGAGGAAGAAGATGGCCATGGCGCCATTCTTCAGGTTTTCCAACTAAGTTTGATATATATTTTTCACTTGCCATGTTATTAATGAATTGGCATTGCGCCCCAGCGGTTCATCAGCTAGTTTTGTGAGTATTGGCAAGCGAGAGGTCTGGGGTTCGAATCCCTCTCGCCCCAGACTTTTTTTATCACTTTTTTGTTTTGTTATTTTTCATATTATTAATTTTAATTTGAAAAATTAATAACTTCTTCAATTTTTATCATTTTTGATTGGTTCTTTTTGCAATAATCCACAAAAATGTTTATATATTTGATTTTACCAAAAAATCCCAAAAATATTATTTATTTCATATATTTGATATTTTTGCAAAGAATTAATGTTTTATGTGTTTTTAGCATTTAAAATATTTTTTCTCCCTTTGTTTTCTAGCCCTAATTTGATTTCAATCATTTTGTAGGAAGAAACATGATTTTTTGGAACATTGATCCAAGATCATAATTTGTTTTCACATATTTAACAAACATTGATCCTTTTAATTGAATTTTTATTCAATTAAAAATACATTTTGAAAACAAATTAGGGTTTTGAATCAATTCAACCCTCATCAAACTTTTTTCAAACACTTTGGGCCTCTAATAGAGTGTAAGACCCAATCCTTTCTTGACCAAAACATTTTGGGCCTCAGTATATTGTATAAGTCCCGATACCGTCAAAAACAAACGGCGCCATCGTCGCCTTTTAAAAATAACCTTCTGGGCCTCTCCTCGATCTATAAGACCCATTTAAAACCTTTTTGGGCCTCTAATAGAGTGTAAGACCCAACCCCTTTTTAACCAAAATCATTTAGGCCTCACTTATTGTGTAAGTCCCTCTGCGTTAAAAGAAAACCTCGGCGCGATCGCCATTTTTAAACGAAAAAAATCAATTGGGCCTACCCTCGTGTTACAAGCCCCACTCTTTTTCTTTAAAACTTTTTGGGCCTCTTGAGAGAGTGTAAGACCCAACCCCCTTTGTACAAAAAACCTTTTTTGGGCCACAGTCACTTGTATAAGTCCCTCTGTACAAATTCAAACAGTGCGCTCACTGATAAAACCCTGGGCTTCTCCTTGAGCTGTAAGCCCCAAATCTTTTTATTTCAAAGCACTTTCTCCTTTGATTTTGAATATACTGTTGTTTTCAATCTTTCTTTGTTGAACAACTAACCAAACAGCATGGAAGCTCTACAACCGAGTAAGTGGTTATTGCTTTCATTTACCGCTTTCATATACATATAACTGTATTGTGGGGTTGTTTCACTGTAAGTCTTCTTTCATAAACTCATATCAACTGTGTAATAATAGTATAGATATTTAGAGTTTCCCCAGTAACTACGTCTAGAACTAGGTGACGCCGTTTCGTTTATTCGTAGAAATAGACACCTAGATCCCCAAATAGGATCACCAGATACAGTCTTCTCTTCGGCTGTCCTCATTAGGAATTGTCAAGAAACTCTACTCCCAAATATGAATGTATTCTCCGTGAATGGCATCTTTGAGTTTCTTCCAAATTCTCGAACTTTTCTGACTTGATCTATTCCTTGTGAATAGCTTGCCTTGAATTTCTCGGGGTTTGGGGACCCACAGGCTTCTTAAAAGCATCGGGCTCCTCTTGGGCATCGTACAAGGACCCACAAGCTTCCTAAAAGCAACCCCGCCTTCTCTTGGGCTTAGTACAAGGACCCTACGGCTTCTTAGAAGTATTCACAGCCTCCTCTTAGGCTTCATATAATGATCTCTTCCTCCGGGAATGATAGCCTTCTCTTGGGCTTCGTACAAGGAACCGTCGGCTTATTAAAAGATTCCAGCCTCCCCTTGGGCTTCGTACAAATTGTCCCGACGACCTCCTAGAGGTATAGGAACAGAACTTAGTCATCTTCATAGAAAAGTCCTTTCATAGAGTCTACTACTGTTTCTCAAAACATGGTACAAAAGATGAAACTCTAGACTTGGACAGTCTAATCTCCTTGAGTCTCAAAGACATTCTCAAGCACCCTTCAAAAATAGGAAGGAAACCCGTAGACTCGGACAGTCTCAATACCCTTCGGATTTCCCGCTTCCTTAAAGAACAGGAATAACCCAGATCCTTGAATCAAATCCATGAGTACAGTGTTGCTCATATAAGAACTGATTTTCTCTTTCAAAATCAGTATACTGGACCTGTCACTTGACTGAAATAGTAACTTCAGCCTCCTCTTGGGCTTTGTACAAATGATTCTCCCCAGCGGAGTCGAACAACGTTTAGCCTCTCTCTCGGGCTTTGTACGAGACACATAAGAGACTCCCTCGTTGAGTCAATCACCCCTTTCGCCTCCATCTCGGGCTTCGTACGAGATACAAAAGAGGTTCTTATTGAGCCAGTCAAACCTTTAGCCTCCATCTCGGGCTTTGTACGAGATACAAAAACACTCTCTTGTTGAGTATAAAAGGTTCCCCTGTTGAGTCGACCCTTTTAGCCTCTCTCTCGGGCTTTGCACGAGACACATATATTAGCCTCCTCTTAGGCTTTATATAAGAAAACCAATGGTTGATCCAATCAACCTTTTAGCATCAAAGTTGTGCCTCGTTCACAGTACACAAACATCAATAACTCCTTCCCCTTCATCTAATCGCTGTAAGCAACAAGCCTCTGGATCATCTATATCCACGCCACTGTCCCTCGTTTAGCATGAGAAATTCCTAAGGAAAGATGGAATTGCTCTATACTGAGTTAAAGTCTTCTCCTTCAGGTTAAAACCCCTCTATAAAGGAAATTATGGCATTGCTAGGATTCGCATATCCCAGTTAAAGTAATTCTCCTTTACAACCAGTCACCCAACAGTTGTGACAAACCGACTCTTCTTTAGAGATGGCAAATTCTCTCTAAAGTCGAGGTCCCTCAGCTTCACGTCTTGGGCTTTGAACAAGACACAAATAGACCTTTCAGCTTCACATCTTGGGCTTTGAATAAGATACAAACTACTTTTCGCTTCACGTCTTGGGCTTCGAACAAGACACCAAAAACCAATTTCCTCCCATAGAATAGGAGGAACTACGAACGCTCTGATTTCCCTGTTTCGGTAAACGGGAATACGTAGGCATAAGATTGAAAGAAAAATATTAGCGAGCACACTATACAAAAAAAAACCAAATCCCACACCTATCAAAAGCATCAGTCCTAACATCCTAATCCTTGTTCCCCGCCAGAAACCTTCTGCCCAGATAAAAAGAAAGAAAACTGTATTGGCGAAAATACAAATAACCAGTACAAAGGCCCCCCCACATTGATAGCATTCGTAACCTAACAGACCGTTGTTTAAACTCAGTATGCAAAGCAAGCTTAATTGGAGACATCTATTTCCCTTCCTTATTCAGCTCACAATAGGATAAAAAATGAATCGACCTGTAGTTTAAGCTCAAACCGCAGAGAGTGACCAGCGCTTAAGAACCGCGTCCAAAATCGCTCGCTACATGGGGGTGTTCCAAAATGGGCTCAAGGCGGGACACATCAACGAGTGCTTCGCCCTGAAGATGGTGCGTGACATTAAGGAACGTGTTCCCAATGCTGAAGGCTCGCATCATTAGACGAAGAGCACTTATACCTCACTCATAAAGACTAGACTGCATTTAAAAGGGTATGTAAGGCGACAGAGAACTTAAACCATTAAATACCCGACATGACTAGATATGGCACGGGGTTCTCCACTTGCACAATATCCCTACGCCACCTAATCCTAAGGAGAACGTGATGGTTTCTGAGCCTGGAAGGTGGTGCAAGTTCCATAGAGTCAAGGGGCACCACACCGAAGATTTCTACCAACTCAAAAAGAAAATTGAAATAATTATATAGAAGGGACACCTCAAGAAATATGTGAAGGGGGATTTCTCCTATTTTTAGGACAAGTCTAACTCGCAGAGCGAGAAGACTCTAGAAGCCCAATGCCCAACAAAGCGAAAGCGCCGCCTCAGGGCGAATGCAGTAAAATTGTATGTCACACGTTCAAAACCATAGCAGGAGGAGTCGCCGAGGAAGGAGAAACTAGCTCTGCCAGAAGAACATACACTCGCCAAATCGTAAGTGTAGAAAACCTCCCTGAAGTTAAGAAAAAAGGCAAACATCAAACATCATAAACCATGGTCACCTTCTCAAGGGAAGATGCACCAGGAATCCACCTATATAATGGCGAGCCCATGGTTATTACAGTTAATTATGAAGATTGGGAAATTAAGAGAGTTCTCGTATACCAAGGGAGCTCCGCGCACATACTATACTGGGAGGCAATTGAAATACTTCACCTTGACCCAGAAGATCTGAAGCCTTTTAGAGGATTGTTGGTTGGATTCTCTGGAGAAGTTGTGCTAGTTAAGGGATACATCACATTGATGATCACTTTTGGAGTGTAGGACAAGGCCAATGGGATAAAGGTTAGGTATTTAGTTATTGATGTCTCCTCTACATAGAATATCATTATAGGGTGATCGACTTTTAATAGGTTGGGCTCCTCCATGTCAACTTTGTACATATGCATGAAGTACCCGCTCCTCAATGGGCGAGTTGGAGTCATACAAGGATATCAGGATACCTCCAGGGAGTGTTATTCAGAAAGCCTCAAATTAAAGAGGATCCCCGTTTCAAGAAGGAAAGCCATGAGGGTAAGCTTACGAATAACGCCACCAGTAAAAACCTACAAATGAGAGAAGGGATGACTTGTGAAGACACCAACATAGCTCTCATTTATTCTTCTTAATTACTGTTTGATTACTTTATTGGTAATTTTTATAGGCGGATATTGCATCTTTGTCGATTGTAAAGAACAATTTATTTTGTACATTGCACTATTTTCCCTATGCGTTTTTACATAAGGCGAGGGTTTTTAATTAGGAGCCTTGCTTCTATTATTTTAGAATCTGTAAGCATAACTTTTCCTTTCTTTGCAGGAAGCTTGAAGGTTCAAGATAATTTTTTCCATATAGAAGATCAATCGTTGAATCTTTAAGTGAGATCCTTGTCACCCATAGAGGTAACCTACTATTGGATCCTCAAGCGGGATCCTTGCCGCCCAAAGAGGCAATAAGTTGTTGGAGCCTCGGGCAGGATCCTTGTCTCCCATAGAGGCGATCAATTGTTGAATCCTCAAGTTGGATCTCGGCAGTCCAGAGAGGCGATCAATTACCAGATCCTCAAGCGTGACCCTTGCTGCCCAGAGAGTCAATCAATTATTGGATCCTCAAGCGGGATCCTTGCCACCTAGAGAGGCGATCAATTATTGGATCCTTAAGCGAGACCCTTGCAACCCAAATGGCGATTAATTGATGGATCATTAAGCGGGATCTTTGCCATCCAGAGATGCGAACAATTATTGGATCCTCAAGGGGAGTCCTTGCTACCAAGAGAGGCGATCAATTGCTGAATCCTCTACCGGAATTCTTGTCGCCCAGAGAGGCAACCAATTGTTTGATCCTCTAGCAGGATCCTTTACACCCAGATAGATAATCAACTGCTGGATCCTTAATGAGGGATCCTTGCCACCCATAGAGGCGGTCAATTGTTGAATCATTAAGAGAGATCCTTGTTGTCCATAGAGATGATCAATTGTTGGATCCTCAAGCAGGATCCTTGTCGCCCATAGAGACGTTCAATTGTTGGATCCTTAAGCAGGATCCTTATCGCCCATATAGGCGATCAATTATTGGATCTTTAAGCGAGAATAATTTTTGAACACAGAAATTGTGCTACCTTGTGACCAATCTTCAACAGCCCCTACGATTAGAAGCTCTGTGGAATTAGCTAGCTTGCTACTACATGAGATTCATCGATGAAATTCTCAAAGATTATTATCCATTTAATCAACTTCACAAGAAGAACTAAATGATAACATGGACAAAGGAATATGAAAATAGTTTTCAACTATAAAAGAAAAATTGACTAGCCCCTCTAATTCTTGTTTGCCAGAATCGAAAGAGATGTAGGAAACCTATTTTGATGCGTATTATTAAAATTTAGGTTGTGTTCTTATGCAACATAAACATAAGAAAGTTGTGGCCATTAAGACAACTGAAGTTGCATGAGCTTTTTATCATTTTGAAGCTTTTTTTAGTAAGGCTATGTTGTGTTCACAAACGATACCTTTCAACAAATAAAGATTGAGAAACAGAGTTCTTGGGTAAACAATGAAACAGTTAGGTTTCTAAAGAGAGAAAGAAGAAAGGATAAAAAATAAATAAGGAATAAGGATTCTTGGTCGAACTGTTTACTATTCACTTTCTCATTTTGGGTTTACAAATGATTACAAATGAATAATACAATTGGTCTCACTCAATAACCTGGGTGATCTAGCCTATTGATAGACTAACTAGCTAACTTACATTACAAGTTAACCGTCATACCCTAATATTTTTACCCCTAAGATACCACCTCATTTACATCATTTGCATAACATTCATCATTACATATGTTTGTATATCTTTATGCATCACTAACCCATATCAATTACAAGATGTGTGTGTTTTCCTGCTTTACAAGTTAGGTGGTCCCCCAAGGGCTCAAGCAGATAAATTGTCCAAGGATGGGCATCATATTCAACATCTCAATTTCCTTATTCATGAAGATCAAGAGCTTTCATTAATCAATGATCAAGTGCAAAGTTGCATTGAATCAAGATCAACAAGGCTTAAATCCTCAAATACACCCAAATTAGGGTTTTGACCTAATTCAGTCCCTGGTTTGACTTTTGAAGCAAGACATGAATCAACACCTCAAGATATGTTTAAAGGACCTCAAATGCATCATATTAGTCCATTCATATGATTGGATAGATCTAAGGAGCTTGATTCATAAGAAATACAAGAATTCAAATTCATCTGGTCTACAAACTAGGGTTTCTGATGAAAAGTCAACTGCACCTTTGAATTTTGACCAAGACATGATCTCAAGCCTTGAGGCATGATTTTACACACTCATGAACACCTTTGGAGTCCATCCATAGTTTTCAATTATCTCAAGGGCTTGATTTCATTGAAGGTTACAAAAGTCAAGTTCATCTGATGAAAAGTCAACCACTGATCAAAGTCAAGTTTGACTTTTGACTCTTTTGGTCAAACATGGGTTCCTCAAGTCAAGAATGATGATAATGTGTGATTTGGATCATTATTAATCAAGAGAAATCAAGAAATATGAGATTACATGTAAAAAGGACAACATTAAAATGATTTTTGTCCAACTTGCCAAGGCGATAACCTCCAATCCAAGTAACCATTTTCTTTGTTCCAAAAACCAAATTGAAGAGCTTGTTACATACTACAACTCTGTCCTTGAGGATGATTTCCCTAAAATCGCATAGATTGAGAGATATGAAGGCATGAAGTTGGAGGTTCAATACTTTTTGAACTTGAACACTTCAAAAATTTTCAAACAAAATTTGTATTGTCTTGGAGCCAACTTTAGGGCCATTTTTCACTATGATCCACATTGATTCATAACAAACCTTGAACATCAAAGTTGAAGTATGTTATCTCAACTTTCCAAAATGTCCAAGAAAATCCATTTATCTTACTTGAGCAAGGAGATATTATATTCACAATAGGCCATGGTTGAAGCTGAACTTTCAAGGGCAGAGTTGTGCCACACGATTTTTTGGTCAGTTTGGATGACTTTGCAAGCCTGATCTCTTCATAAGATTAACACCAAAATCATGAGACAACACGTGCTTTGCAAAATCATAACAAATTTTCAAGATTCTATCCCTTGGCATGTGAAGAAAATCATTATAAAACCATGAAGTTGAGTTTTGTCCTCTAGCATTAAAGTTCAATAGTGAATTTGCCAAAAAAAAACACTCCAATCTGTCCAAGAATGATCAAAACATAAAGCTTGTTCATTTGTTCATATTCATGAATTTCCATTAGGTTTTTGTTTACCCTTTTCCATATTCATCTGATCCTCGATTCATATTGAATATATGGCTTACTTGAATTTCTTTGTGATTGCTTCAATTGAGCAAATTTTTGCTCACATATTCAAGTATTTCCTTCATAAAATCTCACCATGATGAGCATATCTACTTGTCTGATACTCATTCACATGTTGATATACCATGCATTGGTCAAAACCATGTTAATTTCATCCTTGATTACTACATTTTGTTTAAAAGCTTAATCAATCTTATTTTGTTAAGTTTCTCTTGATATTTATATTGATAACACTTGCATTCATACAAAGTGTTGCATTTCAATACTCATACATAGTTTAGACTTATTTCAAACTCCAAGATTCAAACTACAACCTAGTTAAAACCCTAGGATCCCCGTTGAGGTTCTAAACTTCAATAAAACATTAGGATTCCCCTTGAAGTTTTCAACTTCATTCAAAGCTCAAAACCATAGCCCCTATGTGGCTTCAAACCTCAAACTTCAAGTCAAACCCTAGCCAACCTTTGGCTTCAAATTCAAAACTCTCCAGAGATGAGACATGAATCATCTCTATAGAAGAGATGTCTCTTCTATTCCCCCACAAACATAAATCAAACATTTCAAACTTTTTTTTTCATTTAAGTGATGTAAGTGGCACACTTGTTGATTCAAAATCCAAGTTGGGGTCCTTCTCTTATTATGGTACAAAAACACTTATTTCATTTAAGTGATATAAGTGGCACACTTGTTTATTCTATGTCCAAGTCAAGGTCCTTCTCTTAATATGCAAAGACTCATTTAAAGGAAGATGTGGCATTACTCTGGATTTTTTACATCCAAGTTTAAAGCTTATTCCCTTATTATCTTCTTTCTCAAAATGTTTGTGGTGAATAGGTGATATATCTCCCTTAAGATGAAAATTTGTCTCTTCTCTCAAACCCAATTCCACCCATTAGTAGGTGGAACTACGAACGCTCTGATTTCTTAACTTCCTTTTGAGAATACGTAGGCATAAGATTATGAGATCATGGCGAGAACAATAATAAGTAAAACCTTTAGGTTCCTACACCTTTGTATTAGTTTATTTCAACATACCCTACAAAAACAAGAAAAACATTTCCCACTCTTATCACTCACTCAGAACAGTCAACAAATTCCCAATACACTGCAGATGATTTAATCAACAATAGCACAAATATACACAATAGGTTCCTATAGGATACTATAGATACTTAGGGTGCTAGTACCTTCCCTTAGTATAACCAACCCCGATTCTCGATCTCTTATTGCATTGTTTTACACTTTGCACACTCACGGGTTTATTCAGATTTTTTTCCCTTCCCTACCTTTGGGATAAATTAAAATTTCACATGTAAAGAGGGCGACCTTCGTCGAAAGAGTAAAATCACGCTCGCAACAGAAAAATGGCGACTTCACTAGGGAACTAGGGATTTCACCCCCCCTAAAAAGGTTAAGCCTATATTTTATATATTTGTGATTTTTACTGTTGATATCATCTGCTTGCTATTGTATTCATCATGTTTGTTTGGGTTGATCTCTATGAGTGAGACAAATCCTAACCCGGATTTGAGAGTACATACATAAGATAAGATGTTAATATAATCAAAAGTTACATGTCTAAAGTAATCCTACGCATGAGTGACATATGATATAATCTCGCTCAGTAGAGGCCGCTTTGGAAGTACTGATGTCGTTGCGAGTAGTCGTAATGTCATTACTTTTTCCGACCTGGGAGCCTGAGAAACTGAGGACCATTAGTATCCCTTTACCCCACTTGATCTTTTTAGAATGTAGTGCAGTGATTATCCAGATGTAGACCTAAGATAGTTGATACGCAATACTACACTCAGACGAGTTTCTCTTGAGAATATTATGGATTCCCGAGTAGTCGGTGTGTCGATAATATCCAAAATACGGACCTATGACTCTGGGAACTATGTTATAACATGTTTTACAGGTACAATAAAGCCATAGTACATTTTCTCTTGGTTTGGGTAGACCCACGACTTCATGCTCGTGACGTCGGACCCTTGAACCTATGTTTGCTATTTTTATATGTGTGCATCCTTACATTCATACATTCATTCAAACATCATTTTTTACCAAATTTTTTCAAGGAACTTAAAACATTTAAGACAAATATCATAGGTTTTAAACATGGATTTTGGGAAAAGAAATACCAAGAAGTACAACTTCAAGGATCCTAATACAACGGAATTGAGAAAGTTAGGTCGTCTGATCTCTTGTCCAGAGGATTTCTGAAGATGTTATGGAGGGCTCTTAAGTATTCTAAAGACCAATGTTGAAGAAGGAATTCTTGACACCCTTGTACAATTTTATGATCCTCTCTACCACTGTTTCACATTTCTAGATTACCAACGCACACCCACTTTGAAGGAGTATTCATATTGGATTAGTTTGCCAGTATTAAACAAGATTCCTTTCAATGGCTCAGAGGAAATTCCTAAGTACTCAGTTATTGCAAAGGCCCTTCATTTGGAGACCTCGGATATAAAAGACAACTTCACTTCCAAAGGAGGAATTAAAGGGTTAAATTCCAAATTCTTGATAGAGAAAGCTACAGAGATGGCAAAAGCCAATAGTAGGAGTGCCTTTGAAGCTATCTTTGCACTACTCATCTATGGTTTTGCATTATTTCCAAACATCAACCACTATGTTGATCTTAATGCCATCCAGATATTTTTGAGTGGTATCCCAGTACCTACTTTACTTAGGGACACATACCATTCAATTCATCACAGGACTATGAAGGGTAATGGAACAATCATGTGTTGTGAACCTTTGTTGTACAGATGGTTTAAGTCGCACTTGCCAAGAACCAGACTCTTTGTTAAAAATCCTGACAAACTCAGATGGTCTTAAAGGCTTATGTCCCTCACTCATACTAATATGAATTGGTATGACCCAGCTTATGACAAAGG
The DNA here is from genome assembly GCA_022829125.1 of Lathyrus tuberosus. Taxonomy (NCBI): domain Eukaryota; kingdom Viridiplantae; phylum Streptophyta; class Magnoliopsida; order Fabales; family Fabaceae; genus Lathyrus; species Lathyrus tuberosus. The sequence goes on from JALAZF010000003.1 coordinate 11,117,721, forward strand.
AGTTATCATCGACAGTTGTTGAGAATTCCCTAATGTACCCCTTCTTGGTATACATGGAGGGATTAACTACAACCCCGCTTTTGCAAGACGTCAGTTTGGGTACCCCATGAAAGAAAGACCTAGCAGTCTCTTGGTGTCAGGTTTCTTCTACCTTAATGAGGGTGGAAATCCAGATTTGAAAAAGGCAGTTATAAAGGCTTGGCGTACCATTCATAAAAAGAGCAAAGATCAACTGGAAAATAAAAACTGTGTTGCTTTCAATCCATACACCCAGTGGGTCAATACCAGAGCTTGTGAACTTAAGATGCCTTGTCCTCATGAGAAACCTCCACAACCTTTCATTGATTTATCATCCACCATCCCTATTGAGAATAGGGAAGAATATCAAGAACTATTAACCCAGATGAAGCTGGAAAGAGACACTTGGGAAGATAAATTCCATACTTCAAGGGATGAGAGAAGAGAGTTGAAGAGGCAAATGAAAGAAAAAGACGACTTGATAGAAATCTTGGAGAAAAATGAGGTAGAGAAACAAGAAGAACAAGAGAAATTATTTTTCTCTGGTCATATTCCTCCTACCTCTGGCGCTTGGAAGAAGATCGTCGATCAGCTTACAAAGGAAAATACACGACTGAAGAGGCAGAAGAAAAAGCAACAATAGGGGGTTGAATCTTTGTCAACAAGATTTACTTATGACCTACATGCTTAGCTTTATCATCTTTTTCTAGATATTTTTGAAGTTGTACTTTCATTGTTGTAATCCTTTGAGTACATTAAATAAAATAAGATATTTTCAGTTATCCAAAGTGTTATAATTTTTTATGATATTTACGACATAATTGTTAAATATCCTTGTAAAAAATGTCATTTGCATTTTTCACATCATACATCATTCAAGCATTTTGCATTACAAGAAACTCACACATGTTCTCACTTTGAAGCTAAATTGTCTCATTCATATAATACTCGAGCCAGTCGTCAGAAGAAGATGGACGGACTTGAGCAAGAAAACAAGGAACTTAGAGATGAGGTCACTGCTCTAAAAGACAATATAGAAATGCTCAACAACATGGTAGAAGAATTGACGACTGCTCAAAATCAGTCGTCAACTCCGATTCAAAGGACTGTCATCTCGCAAATTCTCTCTGCACCTGTTACTGTCACATCTGTTGCCATGCCACAGTACTCCATGCCTCCCGACTTTCGTTGGGGAATGCCTTTCAACTTTATACTAGAGGGTTACAAACCTCCGGCTGCTGAAGCTTCAAAAGTCATAACAATTATGTCAGTACCACCTCCCGTAATGCATACTACTCCATACACTGGAGAACAAATCTTCTATGCTCCTCTCAAAAGTGTCATCCTTAGTCTTCTGAATGAATATCCATAATTTTCTGGAATAGTCACTACTACGAAAAACCTATTTAACGACGCCAGGTTTACAACGGATTCGTATCCCACTTGTAATAGGTTAAAAATTTTGCAGCTGATTTATAATGCCATATTTAACGACGGTCGTATTAAAAAACCGTTGTAATACATGGTATGTAACAAGCTTCGATTCCCAGCAACTACATTTTTTCCATATTTTTACATTTTAAACACACTTGTATTAAAACACCGTTGTAATACATGAAGTGTAACAAACTTCGATTCCCAGCAACTACATTTTTTTTCCATATATTTAGATTTTAAACATATATTTTATTTCTTTTGTTAGTGTTAGGGGGATTTAACCTCAAAACTCAAAATTCATCTTTGTTTTTCTATTTTTAAGTGCAAGAGAATAGGTTGAAATAGTTTGATCATAACTTCTTTAAAAATAAAAGTGAAAGAGATGAGTACATATAAAAGAAAACTTTATTAAGATTCCAGATAAGAAGAGTACATTGATAATCATATATTACATATATTTATCAATGTCAGAGCCCATAGCTGCAAATGTATCTTCATAATCCAGGACACTCTCCTCACTTCCCTCATCGGAATCATAATAAACAGTCCTCCTTTTCTTCTTTTTCTTTTTCTTCTTCAGCTTCTTCTTCTTCTTCTTCTCCTTCCTTACCCTTAATGCATCCCTAGCGTTGGCCGCTGGTTGGACCTCCTCATTTGGCGGCTGACGTTGTTCATTTGTGCCCTCATTGGTGATGTTTCTAGCATTCTCATTTGTAGAACTCATTGTTACGAAGAATATATTATGAAGAAATGTAAAATTGTCTATTTATAGACGAGGTTGAAGATGAAAAGTCTGATAGTTTAATGCTTGCAATGATGATAACTTGTAAATGTTTGATATTTTGGAACGATATTTTTTGAAAAATGGAGAAAATTTTAAATCATTATTATACTTGGCCAGAGTGTTCTCCAGGCAACAACATTTTTCTATTTTACGTAATTATAGAAAAATGTTGTTGTCTAGAGTCAAACCTTGTACCAAGTATAAGGGGTAGCGCTACGGTTAATATAACTAACTGTTGTGATATTATTAAAATAATATATATACTTATCATTAAGGTTCTTTTAGAAAACTGTTGTGAAATATTTACCTATATAAGGGAATTAACTTTCCCTTATTGACAGTAGCGCCGTTTCCTTCCCAGTGAAACCCTAGCACCCATTTTTTCTCTACATTTTTTGCCGCAAACTTCATATTTTTTTAGAATCCGCGAAAAGAAATACAAGAAGTATGAAGCTTTTGATTTAAGCTTCTTCCTCCTTGTATTTCTTCTAGCAGAGTCTAAAACTAGATGAACACGGTGATGATGCTGGCGGTAGCAAGTGTAATGTACATATTGTTTATGGAAAATAAGGTATTCTTCTACTTCAATCTTTTTGTTAGACAGTTCCCATTATCTCGTTTGCTTCATGTTGTTTTTGTTGATTGTTCTCATTTTGTGCAGATTCGACTTTAATGCTTCACAAGCAAGGTGAACTTCATTGTAATGGTACAGTCCCACTTCTTAGGGTTTTGTTTCAACTTTTGCTTGTTTTGTTTTGAATACTAGCTAATTTTCTTCATTGCTGCCCACTTCTTAGGGTTTGTTTCACATGGTGATGATGATGGTGGTACATATATATGAATTCATTCTGATATTGTATATGAAATTTAGTTTATTATATACTATGTATTTTGTTTGTTTCACTATCCTTTTATTAAAAATGCAATCAGTTAAATTGATATAGAAACTTATAATCTGAAAATTAAGATGTATTTGAAAACCAACGTTTATCATGTCAATGTTTTCCGAATTGCATCCATTTCATTCAACACATTTAGTGTTCCTTAACATAAAATTTAGGGTTCAATGGTCTGTTTGCTTCAATTTATCGATATATACAATTCTACTTTACCTCATCGTCGTCACTAATCATCGTGGTTGTTAAGATCATGATTGTTATGATGATAAAATTGTGACGATTTGTGGCGATGATGAGGTAAACTATAATAAAAGATATCGATGGATTGAAGGAAACCGACCATTGAACCATAAATTTTATGTTATGGAACATAAAATGTGTGGAATGAAATGGATGCAATTCAGAAAACAATGGTGTGTTTAAGTTGGTTTTCAAGAACAATTTATTTTCAGATTATATAGTGTAGCGAGCGATTTTGGAGTGGTTCTTAAGCACTGTCGCTCTAGGGTACTACAGGTCGATTCATTTTTTATCCTATTGAAGCTGATGAAGGAATGGAAATAGATGTCTCCAACTAACCCTGCTTGCATACTGAGTTTAAACAGCGGTCTGTTAGGTTACGGATGCTATATGGAAGTGGGGGCTCTTTCTTTTTACTTTGTTAAGGCTGAAATGACGGGACTAGGCTATTGGTAGGATGTTAGGACTGATGCTTTTCGATTGATGTGTGAAGGTACGGGATTTTGGGTTTTTGATTAGTGTGCTCGGTAAGATTTTTCTTTCAATCTTATGCCTACGTATTCTCGTTTTACCGAAATAGGGAAATTAAAGCGATCGAAGTTCCTCCTATTCTATGGGAGGAAATGGTGTTTTGGTGTCTTGTTCAAAGCCCAAGACATGAAGCTAAAGTTGGTTGGTATCTTGTTCAAATCCCAAGATGTGAAGCTGAATGGTCTATTTGTAACTTGTTTGAAGCCCAAGATGTAAAGCTAAAGGGTTTTAACTTTAGAGAGGATTTGTCATCTCTAAAGGGGTCTGTTTGTCACAACCATTGGGTGACTGATCATAAAGGAGAATTACTTTAACTGGGATATGTGAATCCAGCAATGCCATAATTTCCTTTATAGGGGATTTTTAACCTGAAGGAGAAGACTTTAACTCAGTGTACAGTAATGCCATCTTTCCTTAGGAATTTCTCATGCTAAAAGAGGGACAGTGGCGTGGATGTAAATAATCCAGAGGCTTGCCGCTTACAGCAATTAGATGGGGGAAAAGGAGTTGTTGATGTTTGTATGTTGTGACCAAAGCATGATTTGATGCTAAAAGGTTGATTGTCTCAACCGGGGTTTCCTTATACAAAGGCTAAGAGGAGGCTACTGGCTCAACAAGAGGGTGTTTTTATGTGTCTTGTACGAAGCCCAAGACGGAGGCTAAAGGTTTGACTCAACAAGAGAGTCTTTTATACTCAACAAGAGAGTGATTTGGTGTCTCGTATGAAGCCCGAGTCGGAGGCTAAAAGGGTTTGACTCAACAAGAGAGTCTTTTATACTCAACAAGAGAGTGTTTTGTATCTCGTACAAAGCCCGAGATGAAGGCGAAAAGGTGTGACTCAACAAGAGAGTCTTTTATACTCAACAAGAGAGTGGTTTTATATCTCGTACGAAGCCCGAGATGGAGGCTAAAAGGATTACTGTTTCAGTTGAGTGACAGGTCCAATATGTTGGTTAAAAGAGAAAATCAGTTCTTATAAAGAGACTGATTAAAGGTAAGGCTATGCTTTGGGATTTGATCGGAGGATCAGGGTTATTTCCTGTTCTTTAAGGAAATGGGAAATCCAAAGGGTATTCGAGACTGTCCAAGTCTACGGGTGTTTTTTTTTCTACTTAAGAATGCCTTCGAGACTCAAGAAGATCAGACTGTCCAAGTCTACAGTTTTATCTTTTGTACTATGCTTAAAGAAACAATAGTAGTACGTTCACGGTCGAAAGATCTAGACTCTTTGAAAGACTGTTCTATTAAGATGACTAATTTATGTTCCTATACCTCTAGGAGGTCGTTGGGACAATTTGTACGAAGTCCAAGAGGAGGCTGGAAACTTTTAAGAAGCCGAGGGACAATTTGTACGAAGCCCAAGAGGAGGCTCTCTTCTTGAAGGAAGAATCCTTATACGAAGCCTAAGAGGAGTTTGTGAATACTTCTAAGAAGTCGACGGGTCCTTGTACAATGCCCAAGAGAAGGCGGGGATGCTTTTAGGAAGCCTGTGGGTCCCCAAACCCCGAGAAGTTCAAGACAGGCTATTCACGGGGAATAGATCAAGCCAGGAAAGTTCGAGAATTTGGAATAAACTCAAGAGATTCCATTCACGGAGAAAAGATCATCTATGGGGAGTAGAGTTTCTTTGACAATTAAGGATGACAGCCGAAGAGAAAACTGTATCTGGTGCTCCTATGGGGGATCTAGTTTAGTTTATTTAAGAGTGATCAACAGGGCTTAGTGCTAGACGTAGTTGCCGGGGAAACTCTAAATACCTATACTAGTATTACACAGTTGATATGAGTTTATGAAAGAATACTTACAGTGAAACAGTCCCACAATACAGTTATATATATATGAAAGCGGGTAAAGAAAGCATATAAACACTTACTCGGTTGTAGAGCTTCCATGCTGTTTAGTTAGTTGTTCAACAAAGAAAGATTGAAAACAACAGTATATTCAAAATCAAAGGAGAAAGTGCTTTGAAAAGAAAATTGGGGCTTACAGCTCAAGAAGAGGCCCAGGGGTTTGATTTTTCAACTTGCGATCCCGCCGAGGTTTTCTTTTAACACAGAGGGGCTTATACAATGTCTTAGGCCCAAAATTGTTTTGGTTAAAAGGGGTTTGGTCCTTACACTCTATTAGAGGCCCAAAGATTTTTTTGTACAAGTGATGGGGCTTACAGCTCAAGGAGAGGCCCAAGGTCATTTGTTTGAAATGGGCGATGATCGCACCGAAGTTTTTGAAAATACCGTGGGTCTTATACAATGACTGAGGCCCAAAAGTTTGGTTTTCAAAGGGGGTTGGGTCTTACACTCTAATAGAGGCCCAAAAGTGTTTGAAAATGTTTTGTGAGGGTGAAAATCAAAGAATCCCTAATTTGTTATTCTTTAAAAGTAAATATTTAAAGAAAATCAAATAAAATACCAAATAAGTTTGAATAAACCATTTATGATTTTTGTTTAAGGTTTGAAAAATGAGGGATTAATCACAAGGGATATTAAAACTCACTTGGTTTTTTTTTTCAAAGTAAATATTCACTTTTAAAATGTTAAAAAACATTAAAAAGGAATTTATTCACAAAAATACTAATCATATTAAATAAATAATATAAACTTAATTTTTTTGTGGAATAAAATATTTCAATATTTTTGTGATTTTTTGCAAAAAGAACCAATAAAAAATAATTAAAATTGAAAGAGTTATTAATTTTCCAATTAATTAATAAAACATGAAAATATTGGAAAAATAGCAAAAATGTGAGAAAACACAAAATGGCATGGGTGGGGTTTGAACCCACGACCTCAAGGTTATAGGGCGCGCGCCTTACCACTGGGGTGGTGATACATCCATTGCTTGAAGTGAAACCACAAATATACAAGGCTTGCCTTGTTTTCTAGGCCTGGCCAAGGCAAGGCAAGGCAAGTTTTGCCAAGAAACGGGAAGGTCCATAACTTTCTCATTTCTCCATGGTTGGGGACAAAATTTATATGCATCTGGCCTAGAATTTCCCAAGGAATCCAATGGTGGTTGTATTTTTTTCAGATCATAATCCCTCCTCAAAAACCGATAGTGGTTTTGAAAAAGGCCTATAATTGCATTTTCTATGCTACACTTTGATACAAGCATGAATTTCATGATGAATTGGTTCAAACACAACATATATAACATGTATGAGGTGTGTATGATCAGTGGACTTCAAAGCAATGCATATTTTGGAAAGTTCAAGTCATGATGCTTACCTCTTTTTGAGCTTTTGGAGTTTTCTGTGCAATCTGCCAAACTTCTTATTCCAGAAATGGTTTGATGCTTTGGACACTCTCAAATGATCCCTTAGAAGCTTTTAGGTAGAGTGGAATCAGCTGGAACCTGCAAAAACACAAACTGGCCCTTTCTTGCAAAAGGGGTTAAAATGGCCAAAATAACAACTCTCTCAAATGGTGCTCCAGATGGGGGGAACCATTTGGGACAGTTCAAGGATGTTATTTGGAGTGTGTTTGAGGTTTTATCTGGTTTGGAAAGTGACTGATTAAAGACATGGCTTGAAAAATGCACATAAAGGCCTATTTTGAGGTTTTGAGAGGTGACTTTGTGATTTTGGTGTTACAGGTCACTTGTGATAGTTTGGATCACCTACATATGATGTTTATGAGGTGTTAGGATCATGAGCTGTGATGGCAATGCTCTCTAACTCAAAAACTCAGAGTTACCTTGCTAAAGAAGGCATTTTGGCATAAAGAGAGGGATTTTGAGGAAAGCATATGTTTTATGGCTTTGGTGTACTCAAACTGAGCACAAATGAGCTCTATTTATAGTAGAGCAAGTTTTTTTTGGGATCAATAGTGAATGGCAACTACAGCAGAGGTTTGGCCAATGTTGGCAAATGAGAATCCAAGTCTCCTCTAGCCATTGACTAGAGGTTAGAGCACAGAGCTGTGGTTCCCTAGTTTTTGGATCATCCTTGACTGAATTCAGTTGCAAATGTGTCAGTCCATGCCACCTTGGTGCATCCATTAAATGTTCCAATCCAAAATTGGAGTCTTGTCCCTCTTTTAGGGATTTCTAGGTTTGGCATGCTACTTCTTGTTCCAAGGACTTTGGAGGCTTGGCTCAGTGTTTGTCCCCTTTAGATTTTATCCTCAAATGTGTCCAAAGTGATGACAAGGCTTGGAATTACCTGATTTTGCCAAATCGAGCAAAAATGCAAAATTCTACCTAGCCTTGGCAATTTTCAGGAAGGCATATTGCCATTGTCATATCTCATGGCTCAAGTGTAATTTGGTGATGTTCTTGGTCATTTTGGAAAGCCCTTATATGATACAACAACTGTTTGATCATATTTGGCTTTGATACCTTTTGGATCTAAGTGAAAAATCCCCCTACATTTGGAAAAAAGTGAAGGCAGATTCTGACTTAGTGAAAATTTCACTAAGTGTTGGAAAAAGTGACATTTTCACTTTTTGTGATTTGATCATTCCATAACTCAAAATCCACAATGAATTTGGAGGGAGGTCAGTTCTAAGCTTTTGTAGAGGGTAATGAGATCTACAAATCAAGCTTTGGATGGGGAAAAATGGCTTTGTGGTTTAGGAGTTATGATCCTCCAAAGTTGGTACCCTTGCCACTTTGTTCATAACTTAGAAAATTTTCTAAGTTTTTATGGTTAACCCTTTTACAAGTTATCCCACTTTTCTTGATTTATCTTGATGAATGATGATTCAAATCATATATTAACATCATTTTAGAGTTAAAAAACCATTCTTGTGAAAAATCTCAAAAAGTTGACTTTTGTGCACAGTTGACTTTTTGTCAGATGAATTCCAAACTGTGCGATCCCCTATGAAACCAAGTCCTTAACCTAAATCAAACTTGATGGATTGATTTCATAGTCCTAGGGTTTGGGAGCATGTCCTGGTCAAAAGTCAAAGCTATAGTTGACTTTTTCTCACGAAACCCTAATTGTGGCTTTGATGAAATTGAGACTTGTTGCTCAAGCTTCCTGGATCAATCCATTGTTACAAATGGATCAATGTGGTATGTTGGAGACCCTCAAATTATGTCTTGAGGTCTTAGCTCATGATTTATCCCAAAAGTCCACTTAGGGGTGAATTAGGTCAAGAAACCCTAATTCCTGTTTTTTGGTGAATACATCCCCTGAGGCTAAATTGACTTGATGATTGGGTCCATGAGGTTCCATGGAGTATCTTGGGTTATGCTTTGAAGCATTGGCTCATGCCTAGAGGGAAATTCCCATCTCGAGGCCTTGGTCGACCAAAACCCTAATTTGGTGATACTGGTGATCTTGAGGCTTGATCCACCTAGAAGGGAGCAGCCTTGTGCTTAATCCTTGAGGTGGGAGTCCTCTTGATCCATTGGGGATATTTGAGAGGTTTATACAAGTTAAAAATCATGTCATTTCTTGATTGATCCTTTGTCCAAAGCTCAGAGAGGGCTTGAAACCCTAAGTTTGATTGTAGTAAGTGTTCACCCATCTTTGGGGAGACTGATGAGGCAAGATGGTTCATCCATATTGTGATGATGATTTGAGAAATGATGGAAAATCTCAGTGGTCAAAATTTGGGGTAAGACAGATGCCCCTATTTAATCTTCTTGGACCCGAAGGTGTGAATGGCGAAGGTATTCGGGCATTCGGGGTGCAAGAGGATTAAATATCGGAATACCTGAAATTTAGATGGTGTTTAAGGATGGTAGCTCACGCATTCATCCTCTTTTGCTAAGCAATGATGCTTAGAAAAGGTAAAAACTTCCCCTCAATCCTGGTCTTCAGCCAAGGAACTGGTCTTAGTTTTCTGATATAAACTTCCCCTCGATCCTGGTTTCCTACCAAGGAACTGGTCTAAGTTTCCGATATAAACTTCCCCTCGATCCTGGTTCCCTACCAAGGAACTGGTCTCAGTTTCTGAATTAACTTCCCCTCGATCCTGGTTTCCTACCAAGGAACTGGTCTAAGTTTCTTTTGTCAATAACCTTTATTGACAAGGGATGCTATTTGTAGCGGTTCTCCTCAAACTTCTCGCCGAATTTTCCTGGGGAGATGCCATTTGATGGAAAAAGTTTTGATTGTGGAGGGGCACAAACTCCTCTATTTGAGACGCCATTTGTCGACTCTACTGGGGAAAAATATTCTTCTTGAGAGACTACTTTCGCTTTGGGTCTTACATCATACTTTTCTCGAAGATCTTCTCGGAAAAATGCCATATGATGTGATCCAATTTTGAGGTGTTGATGACCTTTTCGTCAGCGGATCTTTTCGGAGAAAAACTGCTGTACTGTCGGATCTCTGATTAAGAGGCTTTCTCTGGTTTTTTAGAGATTCAAGTTATCAAAGTGGTCAAGGGCCAACCCTAATCCAGAAATAAACTGGAGGAGAGAGATTGTTCAGACGCAACATTTCCTGACGAGGAAATAACTGACAACTTGATTGAGAAGACTATTACCACTACGGGACAAGAACGACTGGAGTGATAGTGATGCAATATGAATGTGAATGCAAATCAATAATGCATGATATATGTATGTATATGCTGACAAAACTGACGAGACAAACAAACTAACGGATGAACACGACTGGATACTCGGCCACAGTGGGGCATGTAGAAATATCGCTGGTTCAAGATAGCAAATTATGCCTTGCTTAGGAGAAACGGACCCTGTTGGGAGCGACGCTGGTCGGACTTAGGAGATGTGAACTCGGCCGAGGATCTCATATGGAGTATTCACATCTGACATAGTTGATCCTTCGTTCAGGCGCACTGGTTTAGAAGGAGTACTTTGATTCTACACTTTGAAGTTTGATTACTTCTAGAGAAGCGATCGATGTTCTTTCGATGTTCAACAGTCAAAAGAAATTGCCATCTTTATTTTAAAAGCATAAAAGTTTGACAAGTAAATTCGCTTTTGTTTCGTTTCAAGAATCGTTAATCATGTTAAAATGTCGTTCTGTAAAGCTAAAACAAATAGGAATTGCAAACAAAAGCACAAGGGCTCAATTTTTATTGATAGGATGGAGATCATCCAAACGCGTGATTCCATAGAGTATTTACAAAGTTAGAAACATGGTAATTTACAGGGAAAAGGGGTTACGTTGAAACGTAACAACCGCTATCCTTCTACCAACTTTGAATTCGGGGCATCCTAAGCTTCTGTCGAAGATGACCTTGACTGGAGTTTCTGATGGATGGCATGACTGCTGAGGAGCGGAACTGATCAGACATAGTTACTTGCCATTATCCTTAACTTTAGCTTGGATTGTACTTTGAGATTTCCAATCCACCGGGATGATTTTTGATCATGTCTCTAATTTTTGTCTGGACTGCCCTTTCGAGTTTTCATTCCACCGAGACGTTTTTTTTTTAGTTTAGGCGAAGTATTTCTTGACTACATCAACATTTGTGGGGTAGGCAAATTCTTCTCCATCCATGGCTGCAAGTCTCAAGGCACCGCCTGAGAAAGCTTTTTTGACCACATAGGGGCTGTCATAATTCGGAGTCCATTTACCCCGAGAATCAGTGAGAAATGATTGTATCTTCTTAAGCACGAGGTCTCCTTTCCTGAAGATGCGAGGCCGGACCTTTTTGTCGAACGCCTTCTTCATTCTTTGCTGATACAACTGACCGTGGCATAGTGCCGTTATTCGCTTTTCTTCGATCAGATTCAGTTCATCGTGTCGACTTTGACACCATTCAGCCTCTGTTAACTTATCTTCCATCAATACCCGGATTGATGGGATCTCTACTTCTATGGGAAGCACTGCTTCCATGCCATATACTAGAGAGAAAGGGGTTGCCCCTGTTGAAGTACCGACAGATGTGCGATAACCGTGAAGGGCAAAGGGTAGCATCTCGTGCCAATCTTTGTAGGTTACAACCATCTTCTGAACAATCCTCTTGATGTTCTTGTTAGCCGCTTCCACTGCTCCATTCATCTTGGGTCGGTAGGGAGATGAGTTATGGTGTTTGATCTTGAACTCTGCGCACAACTCTTTCATCATCTTATTGTTCAAGTTAGATTCATTATCCGTAATGATCTGGCTCGGAACACCATAACGATAATTGATATTGTTTTTGATAAATCGGACCACCACTTGACGGGTTACACTGGCGTATGACGCTGCTTCGACCCACTTGGTGAAGTAATCAATGGCTACCAGGATGAACCGATGTTCGTTCGAAGCCTTGGGCTCAATCAAGCCAATCATGTCGATTCCCCATATGGAAAAAGGCCATAGGGAAGAAAGAACTTTGAGATGCGTTGGCGGTACATGAATTTTGTCGGAGTATATATGACACTTGTGACACTTCCTCATGTACTTGTAGCAGTCGGATTCCATGGTCAACCAATAGTACCCTGCTCTTAGAATTTTTCTCTCCATTGTATGTCCGTTGGCATGAGTGCCAAAGGATCCTTCGTGAATTTCTTTCATCAGCATGTCTGCCTCTGGTTTGTCTACGCATCAGAGCAAGACCATGTCAAAGTTTCTCTTATAGAGTATATCACCGCTCAAAAAGAAGCTGCCTGCTAGCCTTCTGAGAATTTTTCTATCCTTTCTTAGTGCCCCAGGTGGGTACTCTTGTTTCTGAAGAAAGCATTTGATATCGTGATACCAACGTTTGTCGTCTATGACTGCTTCAATCGTGAAGATGTAAGCGGGCCGTTCAAGGCGCATTACATCAATCTTAGGTATGTCATTCCATTGACTTACACTAATCATGGAAGAGAGAGTGGCTAATGCATCACCCATATGATTCTCATCACGAGGGATGTGATGAAAATCGACTCTGTTGAAGAAAGGTAACAACCTTCTTGCATAATCTTTGTAAGGAATCAATCCTGATTGGTATGTGTTCCAATCTCCTTTAATCTGATTGATAACCAGGGCTAAGTTGCCATATACCTCCAAGTTTTTGATCCTTAAATCAATCGCTTCCTCAAGACCCATGATGCAAGCTTCGTATTCGGCCTCGTTGTTTGTGCACTTGAACGTAAGTCTGGCAGTGAAAGGAATGTGGGTACCCTGAGGTGTTATGATGATTGCCCCAATCCCATTTTCGTAATGATTAATTGCTCCGTCAAAGACAAGTCCCCATTGGGAACCTGGTTCTGGCCCTTCACTGGGTAGCGGTTCATCGCAGTCTTTCATTTTCAAATACATGACATCTTCATCTGGGAAGTCAAACCCGACTGATTCTTGATCGTCAATCGGTTGATGGGCCAAATGATCGGCTAAAATACTCCCTTTAACGGCTTTCTGAGCGTGGTACTCTATGTCATATTCTGATAACAACATCTGCCAACGGGCAATCCTCCCCGTGAGAGCAGATTTTTCAAAGACGTACTTGATTGGATCCATTTCGGAGACCAACCAAGTAGTGTGACGAATCATGTACTGGCAAAGACGTTTGGCTGCCCAAGCCAAAGCGCAGCAAGTTTTCTCGAGCATAGTGTACCGAGTTTCACAGTCGGTGAATTTCTTGCTCAAATAGTAGATGGCAGACTATTTCCGTTTGGTTTCGTCTTGTTGGCCAAGTACACACCCCATTGAGTCTTCCAAGACTGTTAAATAGATTATCAGTGGTCTTCCTTCCACTGGAGGTGATAGAATCGGCAGATTCGATAGGTATACCTTGATACTATCGAAGGCGGTTTGGCAATCTTCTGTCCAAACACAGTCCTGGTTCTTTTTGAGTAATTTGAAAATCGGCGCACATGTCGCGGTCATAAGGAATATGAATCTGGAGATGTAGTTCAAACGTCCCAGGAATCCTCTGACTTGTTTTTCAGTTTTTGGAGAAGGCATTTCTTGAATGGCCTTGACCTTGTCAGGATCAACCTCAATTCCCTGCTGGCTAACGATGAACCCTAAGAGTTTCCCTGAACGGACACCGAAGGTGCACTTGTTGGGATTCAAGCGGAGTTTGTACTTTCTCAAACGCTTGAATAGTTTTGACAGGTGGGTCACATGCTCCTCTTCTGTCTTATATTTTTCAATCATATCATCGACATATACCTCGATTTCTTTATGTATCATGTCATGAAACAGAGTAGTCATGGCCCTTTGATAGGTTGCCCCGGAGTTCTTCAAACCGAACGGCATTACCTTGTAACAAAAGGTCCCCCATGGGGTGATGAACGAAGTTTTATCCATGTCCTTTGGCGCCATTTTGATTTGGTTATAGCCCGAGAATCCATCCATGAAGGAGAAAACTTTGAACTTTGTTGTACTGTCTACCAGCATGTCTATGTGCGGTAAGGGAAAGTCATCCTTTAGAGTAGCCTTATTTAAATCTCTGTTGTCGACACACATTCTGAACTTTCCGTCCTTTTTCGGAACAGGTACTATGTTGGCTAACCATTGAGGATATCCTGATGTGGCGAGGAAGCCCGCGTCGATCTGTTTTTGCACGTCCTCTTTGATTTTGATGGCCATGTCCGGGTGAGTTCGTCTCAACCTCTGTTTTACTGGCGTACATTCCAATCTTAACGTCAAGTGATGTTCCACGATGCTGGTATCCAACCCTGGCATGTCCTGATAGGACCAAGCGAATACATCAGGGAACTCTTTGAGAAGCTTTATCAAACCCTCTCTGGCAGTTGGACTGAGCAGTTCCCCAATCCTGATTTCTTTTCTCTCTTTTTCTGAACCCAAGTTTACCGTTTCCAACGGCTCTTTGTAAGGTTCAATGGACGTTTCCTCTTGTCTGAGTAATCGGGAGATCTCTTCTGGAATTTCGTCGCTAACTTCCTCTTCAGCCCCGAATACCGGGAACTCAAAGTTGGGAGAAGGCATTTGATCACGTGTTTCAACGGGGTTTAAAACAAGCAGTCTGTAAGACGTGATGATTTGTTTTAGAAGAGATAGAGAGAATGTAAGAGTGTGTGAAGTGTATTTTCTGAAAAATGCTTGTTTTTATTTTGTTTTATTTTTTTAGGATTACCATCTTCTGAAAAGCGAAAAGAGAAAACAACAAACAATGCGGAAATTACAGAACGACGTTATTTTATTTATGATCAGTCGATTCTTGAAACTACAGCCCTATAAAACAAAACTCTGTCGCTTTGGGAAAAATGAAGAGGGATATTTACAGCAAGTGAGCTCTATCAAAACATCTGTTTCACTTGGGCAGGGTGAAAGGTTAAAGATGGCAATTACTTTGACTCATGAACGATCTTCGGAACATCGACAACAACCCATTGGCGGCGAACTCCTCGATGAATCACAAAGTCTGGTACCTTCCTTGATTTGTCTTCAGAAATAACGCTGATTTCTGGTGGAGCATGATCATTGGAATCTGTCTCCCAGGCAGAGTTGTCGTAGGAGAATTCCTCTGTTGTATTTTGCATAGTATTTGTACTCTCAAGCATATCTCCCAATCCAGTTGGCTGGATGTCTTCGAGCCTGATACGAGAGCTTTCGGGAGCGGTGTACTTGACCATAAAGTCGTATTTCCCACTCGGTTGTCCCAGGGTGTCCCATACTTCTTTGGAACTGGAGGAGTCATCTCTCTCGACGATGTTGACCTCTGGAAAAGCGTAGTTAATGAATTCTAGTCCTGCAAATGTTGCGAATTCGTCATCGTACTGGATATTTTCTGAATGACCTGAGTGTTGATCCCATGACATGGTGGGGACACAAGTATTTTGTTCAATGATGCTCAGCTGATTTTCATTGCTCGGCTTATTTCCTTGCCCCAAGTCTCTGGGATACGGCTGCCAGATAGGCAGGCCATCCATTGGGCCATAATAGTTGTGGTCAAAGTTGCCCTTCATCAGAGTGTCCTCCTCTAATGAGTTTGGTGGAGCTCGACATCCTTCCGGATCACAATCTCCATATATCATTTCGACATCTGACTTGGGTATAAAACTCAGACTCTGTGTAGGAAATCAAAAGGGAATTTGCATTTCGTCCTGAGACATATAACCGTCCTCATTGAGATAGGACTTCCACTCTTCATCTGTATCGGAAAAATCGTCTTTATTGATGGTATGCACTTCTTGAGATAATGGGTGAAGGAAACCTCCACTGTGGAAGAAGTCCTGAATGGGATGAAGACTTTCATTGCTGGTAGTAGCTGTCTGGGTATAGGTTGCAGAAAAACCAAGACCCTTCTTTGTTTTATTGTCAGTAGGAATGACAAGTTGTCCCCATCCTTTTGTATTGGCTCCCTCGACTGTTTTGATAACATCTTTGTATGAGGAAATGAAAGTTCCCTCTTCGGATTGATTGTCCTTGCTCACCGACAGTGCTTGGAACTGAGTTCCAATAACCTCCTCGGGTTCTATACCAGTAGATGATGATAAGTTACTCAAGAGCAAGGCTTGCTCCCCACCAACTGTGGCGAGCTGGTTGTTCTGGACGAACTTTAACTTTTGGTGGAGGGTCGAGGTGACCGTCCCAGCCTGATGTATCCAGGGTCTTCCTAATAAACAACTGTACGTTGCCCGGATTTCCATGACCTGGAAAGTGACTTGGAAAGTGTGAGGACCAATAGTTATGGGAAGGTCGACTTCGTCGATAACTGCTTTCCTGGACCCGTCAAATGCTTTGACAACAACCTCGCTGGTTCTCATCGGAGGTCCTTTGAAGGATAATTGCATCAAAGTGAACTTTGGCATAACATTTAGGGCTGACCCTATGTCTACCACTACGCTGGCTAAAGCATCGCCCTGGCAGTTGACTGTGACATTGAGCGCCATGTTATGACGGCGACCCTCTTCAGGTAATTCCTCATCACTAAATCCCAAGTTATTGCAGGAAGTGATGTTAGAGACAATGTTATCGAGCTTTCTGATTGTTACATCCTGTTCCACAAAGGTCTGCTCTAAGACTTTCTGTAGAGCCTCCCTGTGCGCTTCTGAATTGAGTAACAGTGATAATACCGAGATCTTTGAAGGAGTTTGTAACAGTTGATCAATAATGTTGTATTCACTCCTTTGGATGAGCTTCAGCATCTCATCATTGTTTTTCGAAAGGTCGGGATTACTGGACTGACCGACTGGTGGATTAGGAACTTCTGTCTGAGGTTCCTTTTCTTTGTTAGGTTCTCCAACTCCTCTGTTGAAGATTCGACCTCTCCGTGTTACTCGACTGATGTCTGCAATATTCACGACAGAGGGTAACAGAATTTCCTTTCCATTCTCGACTGTTTTTGCACCATACTTGTAAGGGATAGCCTTAGTTGATTCATACGGTAGTGGTCCCGGTAGATAGATGACTATGGGAGCCTTCTAATTTTTCTGACCATCGTAAGTAATTTCGATCCGTTCCCGGTTGGGAACTCTCGATTCGTCAAGTAGAGGGATGATGGTACAAACATCCTGGTTCCTCTCATGATCAGAGATTACGATGACATCTTCTATTTGATCAGCAAAGTAGTTGACTGATCCAGAACTTGACCATGGTTGAATCTCTTTGCAGTCCAAATGACTTTGAAGGGCTGCTCGCACGAAGTAGCAGCCTTGATTATCCACTGAGCAAACTCCACACCGCTCATAGTTGTGTAGTGGCACCTGGCCACGTCCAATTTGAATACAGTGTAACCTGACGAGGTCTGTTTCCATCGACCGAACATCCTGACTTTGATATCTAGTAGGATTCCCGTTAGTGATACTAATTTGCTGGGTGTCTTAATCCATATAGATTGGAAGCCACCAGTGGTTCAACAAGTGCTGGAGTGTTTCTTGGACAAAGGCACAGCCTTGATCATTTTCGCAATCCACTTTACAGCTCTGATAATCATGTAAAGTGAGAAAACCGAGTTGGACTTGCATAGCGTGTAACTCCACCAGGCTGACATTCATCAAGCGAATATCAAAGATTTGAACCATGTTGATCTGATAATGATTCCTATCATGGTTGTCCTGAATCCATCCAAGATCCATCTGACACTGGAGGGCCTCTTGTACAAAAGAGCATCCCTGTTTGTTTACCGAGCAAGTCAGGCAGGAAATATAATCGTGCCGCGGCAGATTATGATACTGGCTTTGTCTGGAATGCATCGCCACCAAATTGACATTCATCGCACAGATATCGTGATTTTGAATGATGTTGGAATTCGTATAAACCATGTTAACTCCACGAACTCGGTGCTCTTGGATCCATCCGAGATCCATCTGTTCCTGTAGAGCTGATTGCACCACAGAACATCCTTGATTGCTTTTAGAGCAAATATCACACTGGTGATAATTATGAGGTGGCACATGGCCATATCCACTCTGTCTTTGAAGGATAAGACCCTGCTCCTAACAAGCTTTTGCACATCGGATTTGAAATTGGGACAGTTTTCTATGTTATGCCCTGGTCCCCCTTGATGGTAAGGGCAAGTCTGATCCACCTTAAACCAAAAAGGCGGATTTTCTGGTACTGTAAGAGGAGCCTTAGTCTGGACATGCCCCTTAGCTAGTAGTAACGGAAATAGTTCTGCGTATGATACGGGTATAGGATCAAATCCTGGTGGCCGCGTTGTACAGTTGTTGTTGTATTGAGGACGAGCCTGCTGAAGAGACTGTTGTGTCCTTTGCTGAAGTTGCTGTTGATTAGGTTGGCTCTGCACAACCTGAGGTTGATACATAGGCGCGGGGTTGATAGCAGGAGTTACAACCGCTACCGGTTGGTACCCTCGCCTTTGCTTTCCAAGAGAGATATTCCCAATATCCTGCTCTTTTTTCTTAGGGAGAGCACTACCGTATCATTTTGTACTACTTGATGATCCAACGTCTTTAACTAAACGTCCTTCTCGGATGGCTTCCTCAAGACCCACTCCCATACCGACCATTTCAGTGAGGTTGTTGGGCGCACTGGCAACCATTCTGTCGTAGTAAAATGAGCTCAAGGTCTTTAAGAAAATCTTTGTCATCTCTTTTTCCTCAAGAGGGGGACAAATTTGGGCGGCAATTTCGCGCCATCTCTGAGCGTACTCCTTAAAGGTTTCCTTGTCCTTTTGTGACATTGATCTGAGTTGATCTCTGTCTGGTGCCATGTCCAGATTGTATTTATATTATTGGACGAAAGCAGTGCCAAGATCTCTGAAAGTGCTGATCTCAGCATGGTTTAGACCCATGTACCATTTTAATGCGGCACCGGTTAAAATATCCTAAAAGTAGTGAATCAGTAGGTCCTGATTCTCTTTCTGAGCTGACATTCGCCGAGCGTACATCACCAAGTGGCTCTGAGGGCAAGAGTTACCCTTGTACTTTTCAAAATCGGTTACTTGGAACTTGTGCGGAACTTTCACATTGGGGACCAAGCAGAGATATACGGCGTCTTTTCCAAATAAATCCTGTCCGCGAATAGCTTGCAGTTATTTCTGCATTTCCAGGAACTGCTCCTGGAATTCATTCATTCTTTCGAACATGCTTTCGTTTCCACCAGAAGGTATCTGCGGAACCTGTCCTTCCGGGACAGTGTGCACCACTGGGGGTGGCACCGTGACTATGGCGGTGAATCTTGGCGTTTCCCGAAGTTTGTAACCTTCAGGAGTTCTGGGTATGCCCCTGGCATCTTTGCTTTCCCGAAGTTTGTAACCTTCAGGCCCAGCGGTTCCTACTGAAGTTTCCGGATCTCTAGTGATCGGAGGAATATATCCTTCCTGGATATAGTTAACAGGCATGCCCCAGGGACGATCTTTCGGAATTTGATACCTAGGATCATATTTCTCCACTATGGCCATTGAGGTGATCTCTGAGATCACAGTTCTTTGTAGCAGAGCTTCTGCCATGGCTTGCATGTCGTTACGAAGCTTTCTCATATCTTCTCTTAGAGCGTCAATCTCATCTTTCAACTCTTTGTTCTCGTCCTCGAGATCATCCATCTTTTTCTGATGATTGGCCTGAGTATTGTACGAATGAGACAGTTTGGCTCTAGAACCGAGACACAAACGTGAGATTCGTAGGTAAGAAGAATACGTGACGTGAGAATGATGAATGCAATGATTATATTAACTGTTGTTTTTTGGTTTAATCAAAATAAACTTCGACAATTAGATTGCAAATATCAAACAGTGGGAAAACCTCATTTTATTGAATTCAAAGGATTGCGGAAACGAAAATACAGTGGATTACAAGGTGCAGAAACAGAAACCTAAGCTAATGGGTCCCGAGTCCTCTCTAAGGAGAACCCAAGTGTTGATTCTGGTACTTTCCTTTTCTTTGACCGGGGCTCTTGAGCCGTTGTCGGGTTGTCATTCCTTTGCCAAGTGAAAGGAACTAGCAAATTCCTTTGGTCATCCTGATTATCCATAGCATGTTGCTCTAAAATCTCGATCAGAGCATCCTTATCTTTCAGTAGTTGTTGTATTTTGATACACTCTACATTGAGGGTGCAATATTTGTTCTTCCAAGACCTCCTCTCCTGTTGAACTTTGTTGA
Organism: Lathyrus tuberosus; assembly: GCA_022829125.1. Lineage (NCBI taxonomy): Eukaryota > Viridiplantae > Streptophyta > Magnoliopsida > Fabales > Fabaceae > Lathyrus > Lathyrus tuberosus. The sequence goes on from JALAZF010000003.1 coordinate 11,137,995, forward strand.
GAGTAACCTGAAGTTTTTCTGTTTCAGTCATGAAGTACATGACAGATTCCCTTGGCGGAAGAACTCCGTGACGAGGATAAGGCATCTTTAGCTTGAGAGCTCTAGTTTGTACCCAGTGGAGATAAGGCTCCACCGAGACACAGTCCGGTTTTCCTAGAGACTCCCGTTCTTTCTCATGAACATGTTTCTAAGCGTGCACTATTTCCGTCTTTAGTTCCCTATCATTTTCTTCTTCCTTGAAGAAAAGACCTTCCAGATGAGCATTACGCGGAACATGCCTCATTGGGTATCCAAATTGACGACGAACCAATATCGGATGGTAGTTGATTCATCCCTTAGTTCCTATAAGGGGTACGTTGGGGAAGTTTCCACAACGATCAATAATCCTGATCCCGTCATAAATCCTATTGCACCAATCTATGTCAGAGTTGGTGAGGGACATGATTTTCTGCGACCAACGTAAGGCATTACTATGATCCCAAAAAGCAGCAGACTTAGGCAAATGGGAGATAAACCATTTATATAACAAGAGCACATAGATCGTGATTATTCCTTCGCTGTACAAATTCCCTAAGTCTATAGAATGATACGCATCTGCTAGCAAAGTTGGCACAGGGTTTCCAATGAGAAAAACCTTAATGGCGTTGATATCGACGAAGTTATTAATGTTGGGAAACAGAAATAACCCGTAGATGAGTAAGACAAAGATGCTTTCAAAAACAGTCATGTTCCCTATACAAGCAAAGTACAGAGCCTTCTTTGTCAGGAACTGGGCTGGTAAACCCGGTAGTCCTCCCTTAGTGGTCATGTGAGTCTTGACTTCTGACTCGTCCAAATAAATTGCTCTTGCAATGGTCTGATCCTTTGGAATTTCTTCCAGTCAAGAAAATAGAGCTCAATCATTAATGTGTAAATTGGTCAGGTGAGAGTACTCCTCAAGCGTTGGTGCGAGTTGGTAATCCGGGAATGTGAAACAGTGATAGACCGGATCGTAAAACTGAATGAGTGCCTCCATGATTCCTTCAATCACATGGATTCTTAACAGAGGTAGCAGACCTCAGTATTTGGCTCTGAAAGCTTCAGGGTTAGTGATCATCCTTGCTAATCCTCTCAAATCCTCTAGTTTTAGAACCCTGAAGGTGTACTTATGAGTTCTCCTTCTACCAAAATCCATGAGCGCAATTGAAGATGGCTGGAAATCTACCTGAGTGAATCGCACACTCAAAGATACAACAGAGTCACCACCAAACTTTAGTTAGTCCCAAAGGACAGGGAAAGTATCGATAAAACCCAAGGGGAAGAGAAATGAGAACGGGGGGTCGGTTATGCAAAATGAAGGTATTAGCACCTAACGCATCCGTCGTACTCGACGGGAACCATTTCGCTTGCTTCTAGGCTTGGATGGGTTATCTATCTAAAGGCTTCTAGCTAAAAGAAAGAGAGGAAAAAAGAAAGGGGAAAAAGAAAGGAAAGAAGGAAAGAAAGTGCTCGCGGAGGAACAAAGTCCTCGTGCCTACGTACCCTCATAGTGCAATGAGGAAGTCAGAGCGCCGTAGTTCATGAAACTAGGGGACGGAAAAGAAGAAAGGGAGAAAGAAGGAAAAGTGGAAGTGTCCTCGCCAAGATCATTGCGATCTCATGCCTACGTATCATACATCCAAAAGGATGCAGAATCAGAGCTTCCGTAGTTCGGGGAACTGAACGGATAAAGAAAAGGAAAAGACAGAAGCAAAGAAACGAACGAAGTGGTGTCAAAACCACGGCTGGAAGAAAAACTCCACTGCGGAAGATCTCGCAGTAAGAGCGTCTGCACAAAAGAATAGGAAAAGAGTAATGTCAAAACCAAGAAAGAAAGACACTCCGTTGGGGATAACAAAAAGAATTGGTGTCGAAACCAAGAAAGTAAGAGCAAGGGGAATAAAAAGGACTCCGCTGATGATCCGAAAAAAGAGATGGTGTCATAACCAAGAGAAAAAGGGGACTCGGTATGTTAACTGGCTGGCAGTGGTTAACCGAGGAACAAAAGGAGTGCAACTATGTGGGGGTAGAGAAGCATTGGTCTTAACAGAGAAAACTGTGATTAACCAAAGAACGGGTGTAGGACCGAGCGAAGGTCGTGACCCAAAGGACGGGTGTAGGACCGATCAAAGGTTGTGACCCAAAGGACGGGTGTTGGATCGAGCAAAGGTCGTGACCCAAAGGACGGGTGTAGGACCGAGCAAAGGTCGTGACCCAAAGGACAGGTGTAGGACCGAGCAAAGGTCGTGACCCAAAAGGTTCAGTAAACTGACTGAACAAACAGTACATGACCGAAGAAAGGGTATTTGAACCAAAAGAAGGTTACTAACCCAAGGGTGCAAGTATTCGAACCAATAAAGGTTGCCAACTATGGGGTTCGGTTTTAATAGGAGAACTGTGATTAACCAAGAAAAATGGGTGATTAACAAAAGGGAGGTGATTAACTCGAAAGGGTTCAGTATTTTAACAGACGGACTGTGGTTAACTGAAGAGACGGGCGATTAACCAAGAAGAGGTGATTAACCCAAGAGGTGCTCAGTGATTAACAGACGGAATGTGATTAACTGAAGGAGATAGCAAGCATTGGTGTTTTAACTGACAGGCAGTGGTTAACCAATCAAAGGGAGAGGAACCAAAGAAAAGGTTGCAAAACTGGGGAAGTGTCGGTTGTTTAACAGAAAGATTATGTTTAACCGGAGAAAGGAATAGAAACTCTGCAAGGGAATCTAAATACAATGATTGATTTCAAGAGGAAAGGGGTGATGGAACAAAGAGAGATTGCTAGCGCAAGAATACTAATCTCAACCAAGAAGGATAATGATTGATCAAGAGGAGAGATTGAAAAAGATATGAGTGGCCAAGGATCGAAAAGGATCGCAAAGAGAGAAGAGTAATCAAAGATCAACTCGACTGGGGAAGGGAAGCGCATCACCGCCTGGAGATAGAGATGACTAAGCCAAGCACAGGGTCATTCGTCCCCTACCTGAAATAGTCAGAATGAGAGTAGGAATTCTCCCTTCTCATTCCTTCCCTAACACACACAGGGTGTAATGCGGAAGTTAAACCGGACAACACAACCGCTCCAAGTTGTATAGTGCTCCTGTGTAGAGAAGCGGATAGCGTAACGGCTTCGATTTGTACAGTGCTCCGATGCAAGGCGCAGCGCGAAACTCCAACTCCACGAGGGGATCGAGAGAAAAAGCTCTAAAGGAGGCCTAAAGAGAGGGAAAGGGAGGATCGATTAATCGAAACAAAGTTTCGATCAATTAATCAAGGGATAAACATGCTAACAACTTTCCAAATAGGATGAAAAGTCATTAAAGCAAAAAGGAGCGAATTATTGATTATACAAGATTAAGTTTATCCATGAAAAATAAACTTAATGCAAACTGAAATGGCAAGTACAAAATAGTGCCAAATGACCATCAAAGTGTCACACAAAATCATGTATTATGTGAACAAAGATAGTGCAAGAATTGCTATGTTCATACAATGCTAAGAACATGAAACAATTGAACAATCGAAAATGTGCATCGAAAGTTCATGAATATGCTTCAACCAAAAGTTAAATGACATTTAGAACATCCATAAAATCAAGCATGATAATCAATGGGAGTTAAATGAGGAAAGCATAGCAAACACACTTGAAAATGCAAGAAAATAGCAATTCTGTTCAGTGTTAAACGGTTACTCACCATGCGTTAACCGGTTACTTGCTTGAAAATTGGCGTTTTTGGTGAAAATTAAACTGAGTAACCGGTTACTCACCATGTGTTAACCGGTTAACACTGATCAGTTTTGAAAAAAACCAGAAAAAACAGCTCTTCAAAAGTGATTTTCAATACATAATCACTTATGCAAACTATCACATGCTAGGAACTGAAATTGTGCACGAAAATTGAACTTGAAAACAACAAATAAATAGAGATAGAATCAACTAATACAATTGGATCATGGATCACACAAATGCATAGCCAAATCACACACAACATTTATCGACTACATTGCGAGCAATACGAAAATGTGCGAAACGGTAAAATTAGTTAGATCTACCAACCTACAAGCCGGAGATTTGGCTTGGTGAATGTTGCAAAGGACTCTTGATGCAGAAAATCAAAGAAAACCAGAGGAATCTTCAATTTGTAGACGAACCGTATCGAAATCGAGAAAAATGCGATAAAACTCCAAAATGCGAATTCAAACCTTTGGAAGTTGCAGCAACTACTCAAGATCAATCCAAAAGCTGGAATAACTCAAGAAATCCAAGAGTAATAGCAAGAATGATGAAGGTTGAGCTCAAGAAATAATCACTTTTGATGTAAAAGTGATTATCCTTCAAAGTAGAAATGAGCTTTGGTGAGGTTTTGGAAGAGAATTGAGATGAAGATGAAGATGTAGTAGAGAAATTCAGAGAGAATGTGGGAGAATTGAGAGTGAAATGGAGCAAATGGTTGAAGATCCTTGAAAATGAGTGAAGGTGAGTTTATATAGATTTTAGGTTTGGAGTGTGAGATGGTTTGGAATTTGGTTTGGGATTAGCTTTGGGTTTGGAACTAGGCTAGGAGTTATTTGGACTTGACTCACTGAGTCAAGGCGGTTAACTCGGTACCAATCCCAATGTGAGTTTCAAAATCCAAAGGTTGACATGTTGGTGAATTAAGTAACATGGTGCACTTGAATTAAAGTGATGCATTGGAATAAATACACTTGGGTTGAAATGAATAGTGCTGAAATATCTAGAGAAGTCTAAAATTTTCCACACACTGCTAGAATCAAGTAGAACCAAAGACCAAAGAGAGTGCATGGATGATGTCCCACAATGCAGCAAAAATCACAAAATCTGCCTATGTTAACCGGTTAACAGAATTACAAAGAAATTGTGTTAACCGGTTACTCAGACCAAATTTTGCCCATTTTGCTTGAAAAATGATGTTGTGGTCCCGACTTCGATTTTCCACCTCTTGTCTTGATAAATAAGCATGGAAATCCTTATTTCGAGCTTGTTTTGATGAGGTGATGACCTTGTGAGGATATGATTAATCCGGCTTGAAAAACCTGAATATCCTGCAACAAGAAACACACGAAGAAAAGTGCAAATGCATATGCTAGCGATGCGAATGCTTATGCTCATGCAAAAATGCAAAAGAGGGAGGTCAAATTTCGGGTTACGACAACAATCTTATTTTCTCTGACATTTGCAATCATCGTCTTAGTTTAATTTGAAAAAGAGAGACTAGAAGAGAAGTTTTTCTTTGCTTTAATGTTTTTTAGATGGATGCATGAATGCAGCACACAAAAACATAGAAAAAACATGGGGTCAAAGGGTTGTTGTCATGGAGTCAAGGCTCTACCCATCCCAAAGGTTTATACGAGTGATTTTTGTACATGTCTCTCAAAATCATTAGTTCTTGTCGAGAAAACACCAGCGGGCCGGGAACCGTGCTAGGTGATATTTTTCGAAGAACCATCAGAAGAGGGTGGTATCGCGTGACAACCATTTTCAATAGTTTTCGCACCACTAAAAAAGGTTTTTCCTAGGTGTATACTCAATCTTTCCACATGCGGCATCACACGCATTCCCATTAGCAGAAAGTAAACACAGATATCAATTAGGAAAAGCAGTATATATATTTGTCCTAATGTCCTAGACTTTAAAGAGCTATGAATCCTATGTTCCTGACAGAAAATGGCTCCCCGGCGGAGTTGTCATCCTGTGGTACCTTCCCAATTTAAAGGTTTTGACCTAAGATCCTAGTGAAGTCAACAAAAGGTCCTATCCCCAGTGAAGTTCCCAGTGAGGTTTAAATTGTGAGAAAGAAAACAGTACTTCTTGGCCCCACGGTGGGCGCCACTTTTCTGTAGCGAGCGATTTTGGACGTGGTTCTTAAGCACTGTCGCTCTGGGGTACTACAGGTCGATTCATTTTTTATCCTATTGAAGCTGATGAAGGAAGGGAAATAGATGTCTCCAACTAACCCTGCTTGCATACTGTGTTTAAACAGCGGTCTGTTAGGTTACGGATGCTATATGGAAGTGGGGGCTCTTTCTTCTTACTTTGTTAAGGCTGAAATGACGGGACTAGGCTATTGGTAGGATGTTAGGACTGATGCTTTTCGATTGATGTGTGAAGGTACGGGATTTTGGGTTTTTGATTAGTGTGCTCGCTAAGATTTTTCTTTCAATCTTATGCCTACGTATTCCCGTTTTACAGAAACAGGGAAATCAGAGCGATCGTAGTTCCTCCTATTCTATGGGAGGAAATGGTGCTTTGGTGTCTTGTTCAAAGCCCAAGACATGAAGCTAAAGTTGGTTGGTATCTTGTTCAAAGCCCAAGATGTGAAGCTGAATGGTCTATTTGTATCTTGTTTGAAGCCCAAGATGTGAAGCTAAAGGGTTTTGACTTTAGAGAGAATTTGTCATCTCTAAAGGGGTCAGTTTGTCACAACCGTTGGGTGACTGATCATAAAGGAGAATTACTTTAACTGGGATATGTGAATCCAGTAATGCCATAATTTCCTTTATAGGGGATTTTTAACCTGAAGGAGAAGACTTTACCTCAGTGTAGAGTAATGCCATCTTTCCTTAGGAATTTCTCATGCTAAAAGAGGGACAATGGCGTGGATGTAAATAATCCAGAGGCTTGTCGCTTACTGCAATTAGATGGGGGAAAAGGAGTTGTTGATGTTTGTATGTTGTGACCAAAGCATGATTTGATGCTAAAAGGTTGATTGTCTCAACCAGGGTTTCCTTATACAAAGCCTAAGAGGAGGCTACTGGCCCAACAAGAGGGTGTTTTTATGTGTCTTGTACGAAGCCCAATACGGAGGCTAAAGGTTTGACTCAACAATAGAGTCTTTTATACTCAACAAGAGAGTGATTCGGTGTCTCGTATGAAGCCCGAGACGGAGGCTAAAAGGGTTTGACTCAACAAGAGAGTCTTTTATACTCAACAAGAGAGTGTTTTGTATCTCGTACAAAGCCCGAGATGAAGGCGAAAAGGTGTGACTCAACAAGAGAGTGGTTTTGCATCTCGTACGAAGCCTGAGATGGAGGCTAAAAGGATTACTGTTTCAGTTTCGTGACAGCTCCAATATGTTGGTTAAAAGAGAAAATCAGTTCTTATAAAGAGACTGATTAAAGGTAAGGCTATGCTTTGGGATTTGATCGGAGGATCAGGGTTATTTCCTGTTCTTTAAGGAAATGGGAAGTCCAAAGGGTATTCGAGACTGTACAAGTCTACGGGTGTTTTTTTTTTCTACTTGAGAATGCCTTCGAGACTCAAGAAGATCAGACTGTCCAGGTCTACAGTTTTATCTTTTGTACTATGCTTAAAGAAACAATAGTAGTACGTTCAGGGTAGAATGATCTAGACTCTTTGAAATATTGTTCTATTAAGATGACTAATTTTCGTTCCTATACCTCTAGGAGGTCGTTGGGACAATTTGTACGAAGCCCAAGAGGAGGCTGGAAACTTTTAAGAAGCCGAGGGACAATTTGTACGAAGCCCAAGAGGAGGCTCTCTTCCCGAAGGAAGAATCCTTATACGAAGCCTAAGAGGAGGCTGTGAATACTTCTAAGAAGCTGAAGGGTCCTTGTACAATGCCCAAGAGGAGGCGGGATGCTTTTAGGAAGCCTGTGGGTCCCCAAACCCCGAGAAGTTCAAGACAGGCTATTCACTGGGAATAGATCAAGCCAGGAAAGTTCGAGAATTTGGAAGAAACTCAAGAGATGACATTCACGGAGAAAAGATCATCTCTGGGGAGTAGAGTTTCTTTGACAATTAAGGGTGACAGCCGAAGAGAAAACTGTATCTGGTGCTCCTATGGGGGATCTAGTTTAGTTTATTTAAGAGTGATCAACAGGGCTTAGTGCTAGACGTAGTTGCCGGGGAAACTCTAAATACCTATACTAGTATTACACAGTTGATATGAGTTTATGAAAGAATACTTACAGTGAAACAGCCCCACAATACAGTTATATATATATATATATATATATATGAAAGCTGGTAAAGAAAGCATATAAACACTTACTCAGTTGTAGAGCTTCCATGCTGTTTGGTTAGTTGTTCAACAAAGAAAGATTGAAAACAACAGTATATTCAAAATCAAAGGAGAAAGTGCTTTGAAAAGAAAATTGGGGCTTACAGCTGAAGGAGAGGCCCAGGGGTTTGATTTTTCAACTGGCGATCGCGCCGAGGTTTTCTTTTAACACAGAGGGACTTATACAATGTCTGAGGCCCAAAATTGTTTTGGTTAAAAGGGGATTGTGCCTTACACTCTATTAGCGGCCCAAATATTTTTTTGTACAAGTGGTGGGGCTTACAGCTCAAGGAGAGGCCCAAGGTCATTTGTTTGAAATGGGCGATGATCGCGCCGAAGTTTTTGAAAACACCGTGGGTCTTATACAATGACTGAGGTCCAAAAGTTTGGTTTTCAAAGGGGGTTGGGTCTTACACTCTAATAGAGGCCCAAAAGTGTTTGAAAATGTTTTGTGAGGGTGAAAATCAAAGAAACCCTAATTTGTTATTCTTTAAAAGTAAATATTTAAAGAAAATCAAATAAAATACCAAATAAGTTTATATAAACCATTTGTGATTTTTGTTTAAGGTTTGAAAAATGAGGGATTAATCGCAAGGGATATTAAAACTCACTTGGTTTTGTTTTTCAAAGTAAATATTCACTTTTAAAATGTTAAAAAACATTAAAAAGGAATTTATTCACAAAAATACTAATCATATCAAATAAATAATATAAACTTAATTTTTTTGTGGAATAAAATATTTCAACATTTTTTTTTATTTTTTGCAAAAAGAACCAATAAAAAATAATTAAAATTGAAAGAGTTATTAATTTTCCAATTAATTAATAAAACATGAAAATATTGGAAAAAATAGCAAAAATGTGAGAAAACGCAAAATGGCATGGGTGGGGTTTGAACCCACGACCTCAAGGTTATAGGGCATGTGCCTTACCACTGGGGTGGTGATACATCCATTGCTTGAAGTGAAACCACAAATATACAAGGCTTGCCTTGTTTTCTAGGCCTGGCCAAGGCAAGGCAAGACAAGTTTTGCCAAGAAACGGGAAGGTCCATAACTTTCTCACTTCTCCATGGTTGGGGACAAAATTTATATGCATCTGGCATAGAATTTCACAAGGAATCCAATGGTGGTGGTATTTTTTTTCAGATTATACTCCCTCCTCAAAATCCGATAGTGGTTTTGAAAAAGGCCTATAATTGCATTTTCTATGCTACACTTTGATACAGGCATGAATTACATGATGAATTGGTTCAAACACAACATATATAACATGTATGAGGTGTGTATGATCAGTGGACTTCAAAGCAATGCATATTTTGGAAAGTTCAAGTCAGGATGCTTACCTCTTTTAGAGCTTTTGGAGTTTTCTGTGCAATCTGCCAAAATTCTTGTTCCAGAAATGGTTTGATGCTTTGGACACTCTCAAATGATCCCTTAGAAGCTTTTAGGAAAAGTGGAATCAGCTGGAACCTGCAAAAACACAAACTGGCCCTTTCTTGCAAAAGGGGTTAAAATGGCTAAAATAGCAACTCTCTCAAATGGTGCTCCAGATGGGGGGAACCATTTGGGACAGTTCAAGGATGATATTTGGAGTGTGTTTGAGGTTTTATCTGGTTTGGAAAGTGACTGATTCAAGACATGGCTTGAAAAATGCATAAAAAGGCCTATTTTGAGGTTTTGAGAGGTGACTTTGTGATTTTGGTGTTCCAGGTCACTTATGATAGTTTGGATCACCTACATATGATGTTTATGAGGTGTTAGGATCATGAGTTGTGATGGCAATGCTCTCTAACTCAAAAACTCAGAGTTACCTTGCTAAAGAAGGCATTTTGGCCTAAAGAAAGAGATTTTGAGGAAAGCATATGTTTGATGGCTTTGGTGTACTCAAACTGAGCACAAATGAGCTCTATTTATAGTATAGCAAGTTTGTTTTGGGATCAATAGTGAATGGCAACTGCAGTAGAGGTTTGGCCAATGTTGGCAAATGAGAATCCAAGTCTCCTCTAGCCATTGACTAGAGGTTAGAGCACATAGCTGTGGTTCCCTAGTTGTTGGATCATCCTTGACTGAATTCAGTTGCAAATGTGTCAGTCCATACCACCTTGGTGCATCCATTAAATGCTCAAATCCAAAATTGGAGTCTTGTCCCTCTTTTAGGGATTTCTAGGTTTGGCATGCTACTTCTTGTTCCAAGGACTTTGGAGGCCTGGCTCAGTGTTTGTCCCCTTTAGATTTGATCCTCAGATGTGTCCAAAGTGATGACAAGGCTTGGAATTATCTGATTTTACCAAATCGAGCAAAAATGCAAAATTCTGCCTAGCCTTGGCAGTTTTCAGCAAGGCATATTGTCATTGTCATATCTCATGGCTCAAGTGGAATTTGGTGATGTTCTTGGTCATTTTGGAAAGCCCTTATATGATACAAAAACTGTTTGATCATATTTGGTTTTGATACCTTTTGGATCTAAGTGAAAAATCCCCCTACATTTGGAAAAAAGTGAAGGCAGATTCTGACTTAGTGAAAATTTCACTAACTGTTGGAAAAAATGACATTTTCACTTTTTGTGATTTTGATTATTCCATAACTCAAAATCCATAATGAATTTGGAGGGAGGTCAGTTCTAAGCTTTTGTAGAGGTTAATGAGATCTATAAATCAAGCTTTGGACGGGGAAAAATTCCTTTGTGGTTTAGGAGTTATGATCCTCCAAAGTTGGTACCCTTGCCACTTTGTTTATAACTTAGAAAATTTTCTAAGTTTTTATGGTTACCCCTTTTACAAGTTATGCCACTTTTCTTGATTTTTCTTGATGAATGATGATTCAAATCATATATTAACATCATTTTAGGGTTAAAAACCATTCTTGTGAAAAATCTCAAAAAGTTGACTTTTATGCACAATTGACTTTTTGTCAGATGAATTCCAAACTGTGCGATCCCCTATGAAACCAAGTCCTTGACCTAAATCAAACTTGATGGATTGATTTCATAGGTGTTATAGGGTGTATTGAATCATGTCCTAGGGTTTGGGAGCATGTCCTGGTCAAAAGTCAAAGCTACAGTTGACTTTTTCTCGCGAAACCCTAATTGTGGCTCTGATGAAATTGAGACTTGTTGCTCAAGCTTCCTGGATCAATCCATTGTTACAAATGCATCAATTTGGTATGTTGGAGACCCTCAAATCATGTCTTGAGGTCTTGGCTCATGATTTATCCCAAAAGTCCACTTAGGGGTGAATTAGGTCAAGAAACCCTAATTCCTGTTTTTTGGTGAATACATCCCCTGAGGCTAAATTGACTTGATGATTGTGTCCATGAGGTTCCATGGAGTATCTTAGGTTATGCTTTGAAGCATTGGCTCATGCCTAGAGGAAAATTCCCATCTGGAGGCCTTGGTCGACCAAAACCCTAATTTGGTGATACTGGCGATCTTGAGGCTTGATCCACCTAGAAGGGAGCAGCCTTGTGCTTAATCCTTGAGGTGGGAGTCCTCTTGATCCATTGGGGATATTTGATAGGTTTAGACAAGTTGAAAATCATGTCATTTCTTGATTGATCCTTTGTCCAAAGCTCAGAGAGGGCTTGAAACCCTAAGTTTGATTGTAGTAAGTGTTCACCCATCTTTGGGGAGACTGGTGAGGTAAGATGGTTCATCCATATTGTGATGATGATTTGCACAATGATGGGAAATCTCAGTGGTCAAAATTTGGGGTATGACATATAGTTTTTTTACCAATTTTAATGGTTATATTTCTTTAATTAGGTGTATGGTAAAACAAGCAATATGCATTTGTATATAATAAACTAAGGGTACATTCCACAACGGTTGAGACTCATAACCGTTGTGATAGTTAATATATATTACAACGGTTGAAATACTTAACCATTGCAATAATACACGCGCTTTCCAGAATAAAACAACGGTCTCAGGTCCGTCATAATAGGTAGCATACTTACGACAACCCTCTACTTAACAATGCCATGATCTGTGTCATTATATGTAGTTTCCAGCCGTTGTTAAATGGGTTTTTTGTAGTAGTGAATCATCAACTATGGATAGAAAATATCTTTCACCTGAATGTGAAGGATTCCTTGCAGGCCCCCAAAGATCAACATGTATATAATAAAGGGATCCATGTGTTCTTTGTTTACCTTTGTTAAACTTCACCCTACAGGATTTGCCAAATACACAAGGTTTACAAAACTCCAACTTCTCGACTTTGTCACCACCTAGCAGGTTCTGTTTCCCCAATTCAACCAGGCCTCTTTCGCGGACATGGCCTAATCTCATGTGACATAATTCTGTTTTCGACACTTGTTTCGTGGATGCAAAATATGCTGAACCACTTACAACCTCAGCCTCAAGGGTATACAAGCCTTGTTTCTTCACGCCTGTCAAGACCTCCTTCGACCCCTTCATGACTTTCAGCATACCTTGCTCTCCTTTGAAGACATATCCTTTCTTGTCGAATTCACCAAGAGAAATCAAAGTTCTCTTAAGGTCAGGTACATACCTAACCTCAGTCAATAGCCTTATTGACTCATCATGGATCTATAATCTTACAGATCCAATACCTGTAATCTTGCAAGCTTTATTTATTCCCAGCAGCACTGATCCACCATCTTAATCACATAATTCTTCAAACACATCCTTGTTTGGAGTCACATGTCAAGTACATTCTGAATCCATAATCCACTTTTTGCAAGAGTTGTTGCTCGACACCACAAGGACATCAAATGATTTATAATCTTCTTGCACAATAACTGCATTGCCATTGTCCTTACCTCCATGATTATTCAGGCGCTCAGGGCACATCTTTCTTGTGTGACCCTCTTTCTTATAGTGATAACACTTAATCCTAGAAATATCACCACCATAAGACTTCTGCTGAGTTTTACCTTTCTTCTTCTCAAACCTACCATCTTTTTTCGAGGATTTCCCCTCCACGGAAAACCCTTCGCCAACTGATGATGATGATTTCTGCTCATTTCTTTCGTTCAAATCCTTCTAATACAAGGCTACTTGAACTTCTTCAAAGGTCAGGGACTCTCTTCCATACAAGAGGGTTTCTTTGATGTGAGCACGCGACTTAGGTAAACAACACAACAATAACAACGCTTGATCTTTATCATTGATTGTAACATCAATATTTACAAGATCAAGAATTAGCTTGCTGAACGTATCCAGCTGCTCCGTAAACGCTTTATCTTCATTCATCTTGAATGAATACAAAGCTTGCTTCAAGTACAAACGATTCACCAAGGACTTTGTCATATATAATCCTTCGAGTTTCTGCCAAACATCAACATTCGTCGTCTCCTTCGAAACCTGTCTGAGAACCTTATCACCAAGACTCAGAACAATTGCAGTGTGGGTTGTCTCGATCATCGTTGTCTTTTCCTTCTCTATCAATGCAGCATCCATGGCATCTTCTCCCTTTAACGCTTCTAGCAAACCTTGTTGAGCAAGAAGGACTCGCATCTTCAAACGCCATAAACCGAAATCATTAACTCCGGTGAACTTCTCAATTTCAAATTTTGTTGATGGCATCTTCTCCCTGCTCACCGCACCAGTTTGTTGTGATCACAAACGATACCTTTCAACCAATAAAGATTGAGAAACGGAGTTCTTGGGTGAACAATGAAACAGTTAGGTTTCTAATGCGAGAAAAAGATAGGATAAAGAAGAAAAAAGGAAGAAGGATTCTTGGGAAAACTTTTTACTATTCACTTTCTCATTTATGGTTTACAAATGAATAACACAATTGGCCTCACTAAACAACCTGAGTGATCTAGCCTATTTATAGACTAACTAGCTAACTTACATTACAAGCTAACTAAACAATTGGATCAATAACACAAGGCCCAATTCGACATAACATTTCGACAAAACATATTGGAACTGACTTCGACTACAATATGTAACCCTTCGACATCAGCATGCGAACCATCTTCGACTTCATGTTTGTCTCCTATCGAAACATGTGAAAGTTATCCCTCAACAGAGTTAGAGTTCGATCCAAAATTTCACAGGCTATCTTTTGAATTTCAAATGAATCTTCTTTTTTATTTTATAATTTCTTTCAACTGATTTGGATGTCAATTCCATACTTGAAATTTTGGGATGATTGTCTTTCAAAAATAGATATACTTAAAATGCAAAAACCAATAATTCGAAAACTCTTTCTTAGACATTTTTCTTCAAATTTAAAGAAGAAAATTTTTAATTAGTTTATAATATACCACATTTGGAATTATCCAACAGAGTAATAGAATTCATGCTAACGATATTTCCACAGTAGTAAAAATTAATATAGTAAAATATATTTCTCCAGAATAAAATCGAGCATGAGATCATTCATTTGCATAATGCATTTTATCTTTACCTACCACCCACTTTAATCCCAAAAGAACTCAGGACATGCTCTGCCGCCCTCGATGGTTATTTAAGTAATTATTAACACTACCAACGGCAAACACTTTTCTGCAAATATAATGACGTCAACATCCACCGTTAAAGTGATTGGAGATGAAGTATGTTAAATTGGAAAGTAGTTTTTTAGTTTTCAATCCTATGTGTCTATCTATCTAAGTATGACTATGTTATTCAAATGTAGCCCCCTAATGCAATGTTGTTTTCACATGTGTTTGTTAGTTATTAAGTATAAAAAAATCAAGTAAAAATCAGAAACACATAAACTAACTGATGCAAACAATTAAGCCGCGTTGGCAATGTTATATATTTTATAATATGCTGAGTGTTTCCACGCCCAATCTGTTGCCTAAAACGTGCTTTAATGGGATGACATATGATTACACTTTCCACTTATGCTTCCTCCATGTCTAATATCTATCTTTCACACACGGACACACTACACACAAACAAAAGAAATCCAATTTTGTTCAATAATAGTTTGTATTAGAATAATATAAGCAAATGTGAGTAAGTGGGAAAATAGTCCTACATTGGATAGGAATGTGGTAACTTGAGCATTTATAAGTGAGAGAACTCACTCACCTATCACCTTAAGGTTTTAGGTGGACAAGTGGTGTGTCTCTCACAAAGGTGCATAATCCTACACTATGTATCAATGTTCCCTAGTGTGAACTCCCCCAACAAATGGTATCATGAGCCTTTAGTTCAAGAAGAGACCGGCTTACTTGTATCGAAATGCCCAGGAAGTGGTGTCCCGTTGAAATCGAAATGCCCAAGGAAGATGTGTATTCGAAATACCTAATAAGAGGTGTCTTAAAAAAGGTGTCAACGGTGGTACAAGTATAAAAAAAAAGGGAACATTGTGGACTCACACTTGAGGGGGAGTATTGGAATAATATAAGCAAGTGTGAGTAAGTGGAGAAATAACCTCACATTGGATAGGAATGTGATGACTTGAGCATTTATAAGTGAGAGAACTCACTCACCTATCACCTTAAGGTTTTAGATGGACAAGTGATGTATCTCTCACAAAGGTGTCTAGTCCTACACTATGTATCAATGTTCCCTAGTGTGAACTCCCCCCAACAAATGGTATCATGAGCCTTTGGTTCGAGAAAGAGACCGACTTACTTGTATCGAAATGCCCAGGAAGTGGTGTCCCATTGAAAACAAAATGCCCAAGGAAGAGGTGTATTCGAAATACCTAATAAGAGGTGCCTTGAAAAAGGTGTCAACGGCGGTACAAGTATAAAAAAAAGGGGAACATTGTGGACTCACACTTGAGGGAGAGTATTGGAATAATATAAGCAAGTGTGAGTAAGTGGGGAAATAGTCCCACATTGGATAGGAATGTGGTGACTTGAGCATTTATAAGTGAGAGAACCCACTCACCTATCACCTTAAGGTTTTAGGTGGACAAGTGGTGTGTCTCTCACAAAGGTGCCTAGTCCTATACTTGTATCATTGTTCCCTAGTGTGAACTCCTACACTATATCTCAAGATTGTTAACAAACACGCAATGACAATGAAAATGATAGAGAAAGAACAGAAAGAAAAGAAAGAGAGAAAACGTTGGAAGAGAAGATGAACAATTCTGCAGAGAACTCTCTGCCCACAAACTGTGAAAAATCTGATATTTCACTTGCAACTGCAAACTGTGAATACAAGTTCTCAATTCTTAACTCTTACAAAAATGATGGTTTCTCCCTATTTATAGATTTAGGTTAACTTGCATCTCAAGGTAAAGCCCAAACTATAAAAGCCCAAAATTATCTAATCTAATATTTCTAAATCAAATCTGATCTTTCTAAATCAAATCTGATCATTCTAAATCAAATCTAATCTTTCTAAAACAATGAATTACATATTTAACACACCACATAATTCATTGTGTCTAAACTGTCTACATTCATCATAGACCTTAGCTTCTTGAAAACTTTGACCTGCACTCCCTTCGTCATGATATCTGCAATCTGACTCTAAGTTCTGCAGTGTTCCAAGATCATCTTTCCTTCTGCTACCTGTTCTCGAAGATAATAGAACCTCATTTCGATGTGCTTGCTTCGACCGTGTGTTATTGGATTTTTTGCCAAGTTGATAGCTGACATGCTGTCGATCTTCATGGTAATTACTCCATGACTTTTCTCTGTAATCTCTTCGACCAGGTTCATCATCCATGTTGCTTGACATGCATAAAGAGAAGCAGCTATGTACTCTGCTTCGCATGATGACAATGTCACTACTGGCTCCTTTCTCGAACTCTAAGCAACTGGTGCACCACCAAACATAAACACATATCCATTTGTGGATTTTCTATCCTCAACATCACTACACCAGCTAGAGTCGGTGTATCCCACTTACTTGCATTCTTTCCCTTCATCAGCTGCAGGAAACAAAATGCCGTAGTTGAGAGTCCCTTTCAGATACCTCAGTATCCTCTTCGTTGCTGCTAGGTGTGATACCTTTGGCTTCTGCATGAATCTACTTATCATACCCACACTGTATGCTAAGTCAGGCCTTGTATGACAAAGGTATCTAAGTGACCCAATAATTCTTCTGTATTGGGTTGGGTCGACATCATCTTCATCTGAATCCTTCGACAGTTGCAATCTGGTCTCAGCTAGAGTCGAAGTTGGGTTGCAATCTTGCATATCAAATCTCTTGAGTATTTCGCCTGCATATCTTCTTTGGTGCATCATCAAACCTCTACTAGTTTTGTAGAATTCGATGCCAAGGAAATATGAGAGATTTCCCAAGTCTGACATTTCAAACTCCTCATCTAGGTCATGTTTGAATTCTTCGATCTCCTTCTTGCAACTCCCTGTTATCAACAAATCATCGACATAGAGGCATAGTATAAGCAATTCATTATTGCTTTTCCTTACATACACTTCATGCTTAGTCGTACACTTCACAAATTCCTTCTCCCTTAAGAAGTTGTCGATTTTCTTATTCCAAGCTCTTGGAGCTTGCTTAAGTCCATACAGGGTTTTATGCAGCCTGTACACCTTTCCTTCTTCGCCTCGTTTCACACACCTAACTGGTTGTGCGACATAAACTTCTTCGTCTAGGGGGCCATTAAGGAACGCACAATTCACGTCCATCTGACATGTGTGCCAATTGTTCATATTTGCTAGACCAACAACCAACCTGATTGTTTCGATCCTAGCAACAGGTGCGAACACTTCATCGAAGTCAATTCCTTCCTTCTGAAGAAATCCTTTCGCCACAAGTCTCGCCTTGTGTCTAGTTACTTCTCCTCTAGGATTCACCTTCACCTAGTAAACCCATTTCACATAAATTTCTTTCTTGCCTTGAGTTAATTCAACAAGTGACCAGGTGTTGTTAACTTCGATGGACTCTAACTCCTCATTCATTTCTTTCACCCACTTCGAATCTTTCAATGCCTCAGCTGCATTGACTGGTTTGACATCTGCGTAGAAAGTATAATGTACCAGCTCACCCTCTTCATCAACCACATCATCTGATGTAATTAAACATTCTTGCAACCTTGTAGGCATGTGTCTTGTTCGTCGAGGTCTGCTTGGACCTGCTTCGTCTATGACTGGTTCTGTCGAACTTCTCTTTCGACTACAGTGGTTGGTTCTTCACAAGAGATTCTCATTGAATCCTTCTTGATATTCTCAGTCCTGTCCCATTCTTTAAGCTTATCTATGATCACGTCCCTGCTGATCACTACCTGCTTATTCACTGGGTCGAACAGTTTGAAACCTCTAGTCGAATGATATCCTATCAAGATCATCTGATTCGACTTGTTATCAAGCTTCCTTCTCAACTGATTTAGCACATGTCTATGTGCTATAGATGCAAACACCTTCAAGTGACTGAGGCTAGGATTGACACCAGACCAACATTCTTCTGGTGTGATTCCTTCAAGCTTCTTCGTCGGACATCTGTTCAAAATATATGTTGCTGTCGAAACCGCTTCTCCCCATAGTTCTTTGGGTAAGTGCTTTCCATTCAACATAATTCTTACCATGTTCATGATGGTTTTGTTCTTTCGTTCTGCAACTCCATTTTGTTGTGGAGTATAGGGTGGCACCACGTCATGCACAATCCATTCTTTTTCACATAATGCATAGAACTCTTTTGAAACATACTCTCCACCACCATCAGTCCTCATAAGTTTCAACATTCGACCACTCTGTCTTTCGACCATGGATTTGAATCTGGAAAATACATTGATCACATCACTTTTCTTCTTGATGAGGTAAGTCCATAACTTTCGACTGTAATCATCTATGAACGCGACAAAGTATCTGTTACCACCAATCGAATCCACCTGGATTAGACCACATACATCAGTGTATATGACTTCTAGTATTGCCCTTGACTTCCTTCCTGCATCCTTGCTGAAGCTATTCTTGTGTTGTTTCGACTGAACACACTTTTCACAGACTTCACTTGGAATGTCAATTTTTGGTAATCCTGAAACCATATTTCTTCTCTTTAGCTCTCTGATGTCATTGAAGTTGAGATGACCTAGTCGAAAATTCCATAACCACTCATCTCTTCTGGCTGCAGTTGCTAGACACTTGTGCTCCATCACCTTGAGTTCAATCTTGAAGGTCCTATTCCGAGACATTAGAGCCTTCAAGATCAACCTACCACCTGCGTCGAGGACTCTCATCATCTTGTCTTCGACAACTACCTTGTAGTTCTTTTCGACCAACTGCTCTATACTGAGCAAATTACCCTTCATGTCCGGTATGTACAACACATTGGAAATTGTTGACCTCTTGCCATCTTTCCTCATAATCAGAACATCACCAACACCTTTAGCTGCTAGAGTGTTGTCATTTGCAAACTTCACTGTGTTCTTCGACGAGGGCTTCATGTTGACAAACCAATCTTTCCTTCCAGTCATGTGTTATGAGCATCCTGAGTCCAAATACCACTGATCTTGGAATCTTTCTTCATCTCTTGTTGTGACCATCAGCAACGTCTCTTCTTCATCATGTTTCTCCAGCTTTGCATCAGTTTCTTGATTTTTCTTCTTTTCTGGACAATCACTAAAATAGTGGCCATACTTCTGAAAATTGAAACACTGAATGTGACTTTTGTCAGATTTTCGACCACCACCTCTTCCTTTACCTGCAACACCACCTCTTTGGTTGCCTTGATTCCAGGGTTTTTTCTGATTCGACCAGTTTCCTCCTCTACCTTTGTTGCCATTCCCGCTTCCTTTGTCTTTCCTTTCCTTTTCTGACTGCGCCTGCAAAGCCATATCACTCTTCGACTTTCCTGCAGCTCTTTCAGCCATCATTTGTTCATGAGACTCAAGCGTGCCTTGAAGCTCTTCCATCGTCAATACTAACAAGTCTTTCGACTCTTCAATGGCTACTACCACGTGGTCGAACTTTGGAGCCAGTGACCTCAAGATCTTTGCAACAACTGATCTTGATGTCAACACCTCTCCACATACCTTGATTTGATTCACCAGCTTTGTAACTCTGGTGAAGAAATCTGTTATACTTTCATTGTCTTCCATCTGAAGCAACTCATAGGTTCTCTTGTGAGTTTGTAACCTCACCTCTTTTCAAGAATCTCTCACGCTTCCTTCGCTGACTCTACATCACTAACCTTTTCAAAGTTATCTGGATCAACACACTGATGGATTATAAAGAGAGCTTTATAATCTTTCTTCTTCAACTCTTTGTGTGCAGCCTTTTCTTGATCTGTCGCGTTCTCTGCAAGTGGTTTTACTCATTCCTTCACAAGATCCCAAAGATCTTGATAACAGAAAACCACCTTGATCTGCTTGCACCAATTCTCATAATTGTCTTTCTTGAGAATCGGAAGACTCGCCGGAAAGTGTCCGTTCGGATGATTCATCGCCATCACGATTTTCCCTCCTTGAATCGCAACCGGAGCTCTAGATACCAGATGTTAGAATTAACCTAAAACCTTTTGGGAATTCCTATTTAATCTTGATCTCAAAATTGTTAACAAACACGCAATGACAATGAAAAGGATAGAGAAAGAACAGAAAGAAAAGAAAGAGAGAAAACGTTGGAAGAGAAGTTGAACAATTCTGCAGAGAACTCTCTGCCCATAAACTGTGGAAAATCTGATATTTCACTTGCAACTGCAAACTGTGAATACAAGTTCTCAATTTTTAACTCTTACAAAAATAAGGGTTTCTCTCTATTTATAGATTTAGGTTAACTTGCACCTCAAGCTAAAGCCCAAAAATATCTAATCTAATCTTTCTAAATCAAATCTGGTCTTTCTAAATCAAATCTAATATTTCTAAAACAATGAATTACATATTATACAATTTGTGCATGAGCTAACTCCAATTCACCCAATTTGGTACTTACTTTTTGAGTTTTTTAATCACATAAGTAAAATGAAACATTACATTACAACCCACTATTATTTTAAAGTGAGAGGCTGCTTTCATTGAAAAACACAAATGTACATATCGCACCACTATTCCTTCTAAAATAAATATAAATAATATATATTCAAGGATCATTATGATGCAGCCAAGGTTTTTGAATTCACAAGTTAAATGAAGGCTCGTAATGTTCTTGACTATTGGACTAAATCTACATAATAAATATACATAAAACACTATTAGAAAAATTACTTTTTATGACAATGATTTTATCTTACATATCAAAAAAATTGAAGTACAATTCTTAGATGCGCCATATTTTTCTTTTTAAAATATACAATTTATTCCGTCTATTTTTTTTAACCGATAAGTAAACTTATTCAGTGTACATGCTTCAAATTCCAACAACTTCAGATTATGTTTTTATTTCATTAAAAATTGTACCTTCTTAAATATTTTATTTTTAATATAAAAATACATCACTTTTCACCCCGATTTTAATTTTCAACCAAGGTGTATATATATATATATATATATATATATATATATATATATATATAGTTAAATAAGTATTAGGTCCCTAAAAATAACCCAACATTCAAGTTTAATCCCTATAAATATTTTCTTCAAGGTTTGGTCCTCCTAAAGTTTTCCGTTTCTAACTGTAGTCCCTCCCGTTAGTTTTCACTAACGGAGGATGATGTGGCGTGCCACATGTGTATCCATTCCTTGCCAAGTGTGTTTTATTTCATTGACCAACTTTTTCACCTGCACCTACTTTTTCAGTTTATTTAAGTATAATATTCATTTCACTCTACAACTCATTAAAAAAAGAAGCCAACAGAAACCAAAAGAAACTCTATAATATTCATTTCACTCTACTTTTTCAGTTTCTCCTACAAACACAGAAACCAACATTACCCAGACAAGCCCATTAAAAAAAGAACAGCAAACTCCAGCATCAAAACCAGCACGTACCAGATCAAACCCCTACATCATAAGACCAATGTAACCAAGGAAAAAAAAGAGAATGTCAAAGTAGAGGAAGATTGAACCAGAAGGAATTATGTTCATATATACCTATATATTACCTCTCAGAATTGATAAAGTACTGCAACACCAAAGAGGAAATTAACTGCTTAGAAGGAAAAATGACTTTGAATATCTTAGGCTAGTATATCATAATGATAAGTCTCAAATTCTTAATACAAGTTTGTAGTATTACCTTGAACTCTACATTGAATATCTTTCATTAAAATTTTAAGTAATTTTTCCTGAAATAATAGAAGATTTGAAGTATTCCTTTGCGGTTTGTCTTTGAGATTATAACTGTTCTTACTAAGATTGCTAAATTTTTCATTGCTATAATGGATTTTTTTTATGTATTGATTTATGATCTACATGCAAAAACCATGCTTATAAACTTTGTAATTGTCATACTTTGCAGTGAAAGATGAAGTACCAAAAAGTGCATGGTTGGTGAGCAAGATACGAAAGGTAACAGTCGGGGTGCAGTTTGAGCCACACTGTAAGAACTATGCAGATTTTATTCCTTTACAAATATTTCAACATCTTCAGATTTTGCTTTTCATCAGTGCTGGGCTTTTTAAATTATTTTTTATGGTTTGGTTTTTAACATGGTGCATATGTTGAACTTATCCTTGCTGGTTGTATATTGCACCTTTGATAGATTAAGACAGAAAAGTTTTTTCTTTCATTAATCATAATATGGACACTAATGCATCCATGTTTTTTAGTCTCACTCTCTCAGTGTGTGCCCATGCGTCTTCATGTGTGTATTCTAAAAATGGCACATATGTTTAGGGTCTTCGTGTGTGTATTCTAAAACTTGCACATGTGTTTACGGTCTTCGTGTGTGTATTCTGAAACTTGCACATGTGTTTAGGGTTACACAATTTGTTAGGCCCACTGATACTAACAGACCCATTGGTAAAGAGAAGACTTAGAATAGAATTGAGTATTGACATTATATGTTATATCCACAAGAAAAACATGCAAAGGAGATTCACAAGTAGTTAACTGAAAGCACTGCATCATTCTTATTAGATCAAATGACTTGTTCTTAAAATGAATGATAAAAGATGATGATGATAAATACCTATGCGAGGCACACCGTCTAAAATTGCAATAGTTGCAGGAACCGCACCATTCTCTCTCACAACAGCTTCAACTGCTTTTGCAGTTTCCAAATTTTGGGGATACGGCATCCCGAAAAACAAGAGCATAGACCAAAGATTAAGAGGTAGGCGTTGGACATGAAAAGGAAAATACAAAAAATATATAAATCATGGCTGGGGGAAAGAGTAACGCGTGAGTAACTTGTGTCTCGTGGCTGCAAGTCCGTAAGGCTGGTGCATAAGTTTTGGGAGGTGAGGTTGGGATAGTGTTGTGCTGAAGTTTGCGGGATTATTGAAAAGCTTGAGGCGTGAAGAGTGGTTTTGTGGAGTAATGGATTATTGTGTGTTGGTTTTATTTTTTTCTTTTGCATGTAAAGGTATGGGTCAGGTTTAAAGTTTGTGGAGTTATGGTGCTGCAGTGATAATTTTCGTAGCAGGTTATTTGTGGTGTGCAGTGAGTGTGCTGAAGGGTGGAGCGAAGAAGTTAAGGGGCAGTGATGTTATGGCATGCGGTTTGTACGAGCTGTGAAGGTGTGTGGGCCATGTTGTATTGCAAGCTGTTCGTGGAGTTGTGGTGGAATGATAGCATGCTTATTGTCCTTTTGGTCAATGAAATAAAACACTGTTGGCAAGGAATGGTTACACATGTGGCACGCCAGGTCATCTTCCGTTAGTGAAAACTAACGGGAGGGACTACAATTAGAAACAGAAAACTTTAGGAGGACCAAACCTTGAAGAAAATATTTATAGGGACCAAACTTGAATGTTGGGTTATTTTCAGGGACCTAATACTTATTTAACCCATATATATATATATATATATATATATATATACACGAAGATGATACGTGTGTAGGGCTCTCATTTCTTCTTTAGAGATTCAAATAATTTTCTTTCACTTCTTCTTTAAAGATCTAGTATGTCAAACGTCACTGCTCATATTGTTGTTGTTAAGATCCGAAACCATAGAGGTTTTATCTTGTTGTTGTTGCAGTTTATTCAGATTTTTGTTATAGGTTTATTAATGTTGTGTTGTTGTTGTTGAGACCCGTTACTAAGACCCTAAACTCAAGAGTTTTCATATTATTGTTGTTGTTGTTTAAATAGATTTATGTTATAGATTTATTGATGTTGTTGTTGTTGTTGTTGTTGTTTTTTAGACTCGTTGTTGAAAATCGAAACCCTAGAGGTTTAATCTTGTCATTGTAGATGTTTAAATATATTTATGTTATATGTTTATTGATGATGTTGTTGTTTATTGTAAGTTATTGTTTTTGAGTTATTGACATTATTGTTGTTGTTGTTTAATTTTTCTATTACCAAAAGTTATGAAAATTTAAATGTTGTATTTTAGTTGTTGATATTGAGTTTTACTTTTAGATTGATATTGATATTTAGTTTATGTTTTTTGTGATCTTTGTGCAACTCTCATCTTGTTCCGACGAGATGAGTTTATTATATCTAAGATCGATTGTTAATTTTACTAAACCTTCTTTGAACATTTATATAACCTATTAAATTGATTTTGAAAATAATCATATGAAAATTATGTTCTATTTTATGATTTATCTTACACTGATAAATGATTTTCTAGCATTCTGTAACTCATCATTTATCCCATGTTCTTTTATCGATAAAATCTCAAATACTTCTAGTTTTCATTCAACTTCCATATTTGTTTATTTTTCAAAGCATCAAATATTATGCTTTCAAGAATGAATCATTAGAAAAGAAAGTTTTTACTAAAGAACTTGAAACATTGAAGAAATTTTAACCATAAAAGAGAATAAGATGAATGATAAGTTATAAGATGCTCGAAAATTATTGATTAGTGTAAGTTGTTCGTCAAATATCAATGTCATGCCCTAAATTTTATCTCGAATTTCTCACTGGCATCAGCATAGCATGATCAATTCATTTGATCATGCATTCCATCTGTTAAAAGTATTCATCAGGATTTAGATGAAAATTTAGGAGTTTTGGCATTTTTTCAGGTCTCAGTGACATTCATTCATTCGTTTGGTGATTAAGAAGTCAAAATTCTTGGTTTTTTTGTCGTAGTGCATAATCCATTTCATCGTATCAAGTTACAGATGTCCAGAGGGATGACGATCAAGAGTATTGTTGTCATCTGAATCTTTGTAAGGTTTTGATTGTCATTATGATTGAGAATCATAAACAAAGGGTCCAAGAGTTGATTACTTTGCATCTGATTATCTATTCACTGCCCCATAATCAATAAATCAATGCATTCACCAGACATTTACATCATCTTTATGTCATAGCATATATTTCTTTTCGTATAATGCTTAAAATGTCAACCAAAATAAATTTTCGGATTAACAAACATAGCGGTTGAATCAATTCTCAAAAGTACGTAATATTATAAGGCTAAAAATTTTGAAATCGGGATTGTAGACGTCGGTTTTATAAATCTACGATTCGCGTAGTGTAACCTTGCGGCTCGTTTTATTTTTTTTACTCCCTTTTCGGTCGCATTTTGATCAGCCTGAGGCTTTTTAACCGATAAATTTTTTCTTCACAATTTGATCAAAACATGTATGTTTTTCAGTGGTTTATGTTACGATGACCATTTTAGTGCATTCATTTTAATTTTTCGGGAATTTTTGCATCCTATTTTTATTTATTTTTAATCCTTTTATTATTAGTTTTTAGCCAAACCAAAATAATCAGAAAAATTAACTAGAATTAACACACACACACACACACACACACACACACACACACACACATTTTGATATAGAAAAAAATTCCCCCAAAACACCTCAATATTCAAACCCACCCCATAGACAATACACACAAATTTCACCATCCTCTTCATCTTGTAACAACCCACCAAATCACCACTCCAAACCTCGCTTTATTTTCTTTTTCCTGCTAAAAACCATAACACACAAATACACTTTTTGATTTTTGGAAAGGAAATCAAGGGAGAGAAGAGATCAGTGTGTATGACCTTGTCTCAGAGAGAGACACACACAGAGAGAGAGAGAGAGAGAGAGAGAGAGAGAGAGAGAGAGAGAGAGAGAACTCATAGCTTTATTTTTATTGATATTCCCCCTCACTGCGTTTCTTGTCCCTATTCTTTTTGTCTACATCACTTTATCTTAAATCCATTTTCATAATACAACAACAAAATCTTCAGTTTCTCGACACAACTTCGATCTATTTTGAGCGAAACAACACGCATCATCAACTAGTTAACCTCAATCCCACAGTTTTGACCCTTTCTTTTTTCTCTTCTTCATTTTTTTTAGTCTAACCAGTTTTACATTGTTTATTTTGTTTAATTTTTATTGTGTTATATTGATTTTATTTAGTAGAGTCAATGTTTCTGGTTCAACCTTATGGCATTTGTAAGTTCTGTGTTGGCTGCATTTTTACTAAAACAGGTTGTTGCAGCTATATGTTGTGCAAGATGTCTTGACATATGAGTCAAACATCTATACAGGTTGGTTTTACAGGTGTTGAATAACTTTAGTTCATGATGTCAAGACTGGTGTCCTAACATGTGTTCACATAACTGGACAACATTTAGTTCAGAATGTTGTGTTTTGATTGTTACGCTTTGTTTGCAATTCTTTGTGTTTTCCTGATAAGAGATTGCTGGCGAAAATCATGGTGGAGATTTTATTTGAAGCAAAGGTATTTTGTTGCATATTTAGTGGAGCTAAATGTGGAATCGTTTGTTGCTATTTTTATGGCTATAATTGTGAGAAGTCTTGAAGAGTGATTTAATTTGATTGAATTAAATCTGATTTGGTTTTTGCTAATACCCAAGCCCATGAAACTCGTTCTCTATATAAAGACTTGTCAATCCTAATTGAAGACTATAGAATCTAGGGTTGAGACGCGCTATCACTTGAGTATTAGGGTTTTAGTATTCTATGTGTTTGTTATTTGTGAGCCATTCATTCATCACCTAGGTGTTTGAACTGGACTGAAGTTATTGAGTTGTAAGTGTTCACTCTAAGCTTTTAAGCAAGAGTGTATTATCCTCGATTGAAGCTTTTAAGCAAGATCAAGTGTTGTCTTTGAAGTGTGTCTTCTTTTGGTTTATTGTTAAGTCTATCACTACTGTTGTGATTGAATGGAAGTGTGAGGGGTCTCATATCTAGGAGATTCCTAGGTAGAAATTGCACGGGTAGAGATTAGGTGAGAAGATTGTAAACCAAAGGTTGTTTTCTTAGAATTTTCAAAATAATTCAATTTAGTGAATTTTTTTCCTGGCTTGGTAGCCCCCAGACGTAGATGACGTTGCACCGAACTGGGTTAATAATTGCTTGTGTTATTTACTACTTTCTTAGGTAGGGCTTTTAAAAATAAGTACCGGTTGAAGTATTTATATTAGACAATGTTCTATTATATATGTTTATTAAAAAAATAACTATTTAAAAAAATATTAGATAGCATTTTTGTTTTAGACAGCTTTTAAAATAAAAAAATATTAGGCAGCATTAAAGGCGGTATTAAGTGATACTTTAGGCATCGATTAATATAATATAATATTAATTCTTCTAAATTTTCTATTCAATAATTAAATGAGGCTGGTTCTAATCCACAAACACCTAGTGTGCAACATGAATTCTGTCTCTAGTGAAAGAATCCTTGCAAATCTACCTATCCTTGATGCAAAGAATCACGACAAATGGTGCAAGCAAATGAATGTTTTGTTTGGCTACTAAGATATTCCCCAATTAATCAATTTTTGATCTAATTGTTTAGACAACTAACAAGTTATTATCAACATAATACCTTGGACGCGACGTTGATTTAACTATGGTTACAGAGGCGAGGTTACGAAGGGTGGTATAAAAAGTTTTAACTTTACCCCTCATTTTTATAATAATCGAGGGGATTGTTGAAATGGTCATTGGTTTGATCCTCAATAGCTTTTTTATATTTCCAAAACTAGCTCTTCATACCTCTCGGATTATGCCTAAAACCGAAGAGGGAAATATATTCTTTTTTTAATACTTATTACATTAATCAAACAAAATATTAATAAATTAATTTATTTTACAAACTGCATTGTTTACAAAAAAAAAATAATAAAATAAAAATATATAAAAACTTTTGAATTCAATTATTCATCATCACTGTTGGTGAAGAACAAATGCTGGATATCTAGCAAGAAGAACAAATGTTGTGGATCTTCGTTTTAATGATATTGAGGAAGATCAAATGTTGGATGCAGAATATTCTCTATGAATTTTGTATTCATTTGTTTCTGATATAAAACAAAAAAAGATTAAATAAATAAAATAAATATTTAGTTATATTGTTATTTAAGAACATAAACCTTAAACTGAAATTATTTTCTGCTTTTGCAACCCATCCTAGAGAAAATTTTTCATATAAAATAAACGCTTTTTTAAGTTTCAAAGTTTTCATGTCAAATGTTTCATTATCAAATTTTATTATTCATAATGCTTTTATATTGAGGGTTTTAGGTTTCACGCGGATCACTACCGGCAGTGTAATGATCGTTAATACTAATTAAACAGAGGCAATGATTTATTTATGGACGGTGAAGAAACTTAATATACACATTTATATATTCGATCGGCTATAACTCAAAATTGAGGATAAATGTGTTTCTTTTTAAATAAAAAATACAATAAAATATGTTTCTTCCCAAACACCACATACCTCTTGGTTTTTTAAATACATTGTTTACGTAGAATATTAAAATAAATTGTTTAAACAAATCCAAATTTTGACAATGGATTCTTGGAGAACAACAAATCTTTTCAAAATTCTGATATGTTATCTGTTCCTACCAAGAGAATGTATTTTTTGTGCTGCCAATCCATCCCACAGAAATTTCATTATCTTAGCAAATATTTTCATGACAAATGCTTTCACATGAAAGAGAACAAGATACATGTGCTTGCAATTTACAACATGTTTAGAAATAAATTTCTCAATATTGACAATGGAGGAAAGCAATAAATTAAGAAATGTTTTCTTTGATTGACAACATAGGAAGGTTATTCCAAAACTACAACAACAACATCAACACCATTATGTTGGCATGGATTGCAAGAGCAGAAAAAAATTTAGTTTAAGATAGAAGAACCTTGTAGATTTTTCTGTCTTACAATCCATCCAAAAGTATGATGCGTACAATTTTGGAGCGCCAACATATAAGTTAAATTTATGGAAAAATCTGATTAATGAATGTTTTTATAATAAATTATTATAATCTAATCCCTCAATTATTAAATATAACCGAAAAAATAGATCATTAATTTAAAATTACCAATAAATTAAAAAGAAAAACACCATTTAAAAAAAGCATAAACTAGTATTGTTGAGATTCGAAGTATGTCCTGAATTATTTTTCCCTTCAATTATATTTAGAAACCGATAGAATATAGGATATTTATTTAAAAACCATAGAGAGATATATAAGCCAGACAATTCAATTATTTTTAGTATATTATATTATATTAAAATATTTACAGTCAAATTAATTTATAGTAGATTACTTATTCTAAATATATTTTAGGTATATTATATACTAATATTAGTTAATTATTATATATATATATATATATATATATATATATATATATATATATATATATATATATATATATATATATATATTTTGTTTACACATAATAAAAAAATAAACTGTTTAAATAAATTCATAAACCATAAATTCTTTGAGAATAACAAATATTTTTAAATTTTTGATAACTTATTTGTTCCTACCAAGATACAAATGCCTGCAATTTACAAAATGTTTAGAAATAAATTTCTCAAAGTTGTCAACAGAGAAAAGCAATAAATTTAAGATATTTTTTCTTTGATTGACAACTTAGGAAAGTTATTCCAAAAATACAACAACATCAACATCATTATGTGGAGATGAATTGTAAGAGCAGTACAAATGTTTTGTTTAAGATAAAATAATATTAGAGATATCTTTTGTCTTACAATCTGTCCCAAAGTATGATGCGTACAAGTTTGGAGAGGCTTTATATAAGATAAGTTTACTGTAAAATCTGATTAACGAGTGTTTTAATAGTAATATCTGATAATTTAATCCCTCGGTTATTAAATATAACCGAAGGAATAAATCATTAATTTAAAAATGAAAAGGAAGACACCATTTTTAAAGAAATAAAAATATAAACTACTATTGTTGGGATTCAAAGCTTGTTATGAATTATCACTACTACGGAAAACTCATTTAATAACTGTTGAAAAATACATATAATCATGCAGATCAAGGCGTTGTTATGTAGAGTGTTGTTGTAAATGCGCTACTTATAATCACGGTCCTGGTACGGTTGTTGTATTCTGGAAAGCGCATGGTATACACAACGGTTATGCTTAACAACCGTCGTGATATATACGGTACTGGGTTCGAAATCCAGCAGCAGCAAATAAATTACATTAGATCACGGTTAATGTAGAAAACCGTTGTAAAACGTACCCATAGTTTATTATATACAAACGTATGTTGCTTGTTTTACCATACACCTCATTAAATAAATACAACCATTAAAATTGGTAAAGAACTATATAAGCTGAAAATTAAACTATTCTTGAAAACTAACTTAAACACACCACTGTATTCTGGATTGCATGCGTCTCATCATGCACATTTTATGTTCTTTAACACATATATGGTTCAATGGTTTTATTCCTTCAATACATCGATATATTTTATTATAGTTTACCTCATCATCATCGCTTATCATCACAATTGTTATGATGACTTATCATCATAACAAGCATGATCTTAACAATCACGGTGATAAGCGACGACGATGAGGTAAAGTAGAATTGTAGATATCGATGTATTGAAGGAACCAGACCATTGAACGATATATTATGTGTTAAGGAACATAAAATTTGAAGAATGAGATTCATGCAATTCGGAAAACATTAATTGATATAGGTTGGCTTTCAAATACATCTTAATTTTCAGATTATAAGTTTCTATGTCAATTTAAATGATTGCATTTTCATTAAAAGGTTAGTGAAACAAATAATATACATAGTGTATAATAAACTAAAGTTCATCTCCTATCAACCTGTATAAGAATATAAAGAACAAAACACTGTTAAGTCACAAGAAGCCTTTTTCTTGGCACTTAGCAATGTTTTGTTCTCGTTTTGAGAACATTTTTCAATAACAACAACACAACAATGCAACACAATAAAAAAACATACATTACTTTAGCACAAACCATATATACCTTATCAACTCATATTATACGCTTGCTACCACCATCATCATCACCATGTATCATCTTTACTATACAGCTTCAACTATTTCAAATAAAATAAAATTGTTAGTATTCAAAACAATTTCAGCTATAGTTGAAACAAAATCCTAAGTGGGAATGTAACAAATTAATAAACATTGAGTCAATAACGCACCTCTTATTGAAAATAATCATGGAACTGTAACAAATCAAGATATATCAAGTTCATCTAATTTGTGATGCCATGAAGAAAAAATATAAGGTGGATGAAGTTTATACAATAACTTCATACTTCTAATATTTTTTCCATGGCAACAAAAACCATATGTACCCTCACCATACTATACGCTTGCTACCACCATATGCTTGCTACCACTATCATAACTATGTATCTACAAGGAAATACAACAAACTTCAAACTTAACCCTAAAACATCAACAACAAAAGGTTTCCACAACATCCTCGAAGAAGAGTAGAAAGAAGAGAGCAGGAGAACATACCATCTTCGCCACCGTAGGAGTTTGCGCCGGATGTTGCTCCCGTTAGATATCCTTTGAGCTTCTTTTCTCTATTCACTTGTTACAGTATTGGTGAAGATTCATGAGAGGAAAGGGTTGTGTTAGGGTTTTCTTTAGAGAGAAACGGCTGTTATGAACTGGTCAACAGATACTTTCGTTTATATATTAAAAAATATCAATTTTGGTCACAGTTTACAACAATAATCGTAATTAAATTTTAAATAATAGAAAACTATATCACAACAGTTACTCATAATAACCGTAGTGATACCCCTTTTATTATTTATTTAAAAATAAATAAATAAAAGGAGCGCCTTAACGTTAAATGAATAAAATTTTATATCACAACAATTACTCATAATAACAGTAGTGATATCCTTTTTATTATTTTATTTAAAAATAAATAAAACAGAAAGGAGCGCCTTAACGTTAAATGAATAAAATTTTTTAGAGCGCTGAGGTTCGAACCCATGAAAGATAGATTGTATCATATCGGGTTATAAGGTCAACCGTTATTATACCATAAAAATTTATAATTAAAAAATAATATAAAATATTACACTACTACAAAACGCGTAAACAACAACGCCATGTTCACCACGCTTCATCCCTACATCGTTGTGGCATCTCTAAACTAAGGCGCTATCATAATAGTATTATTTTTTGATTAAAAATTATTTGTATATATCAACGGTTAAGGAGCCAACCGTTGTGATACCTTCAAGCTTTCATGGGTTCGAACCTCAGAGCCCTCATATATGTTATTCCTTTAATGTTAAGTGGCGCCTTTTCTTTTTTAATTATTTTTAAATAAAAAACTTAAAAGTTTATGACGACGGTTGGAGAGTTCCACCGTTGTTAAGTCACGCCTTTTTATTTTTAATTATTTTTAAATAAAAAACTTAAAATTTTATGGCTATGGTTGGAGACTTCTACCGTTGTTAAGCCGCATCTTTTCTTTTTTATTTATTTTTAAATAAAAAACTTAAAGGTTTATGACTACGATTAGTGATTACAACCGTTGTGATATATTTTGTTTTTTATTTAAAATTTTTAATTGTAAATACTCTGGCACTTTTTTATGAAATTTCATCAAGAAAGTAAAATATCATAACGGTTTCATGTATTGGCCGTTGTGGTAGCTTGATAATATTTGCACTCGTAGTTAGCTTGTCTATTCAGTATCCTTTTTTCCATTGCCAATAGAAACTAGACGAAACAATACACGATTTCAACCCAAACCCTAACGTTCAATACTGTGAAACATTACACGATTTCATCAAAAACACCGTCGTTCACCCTTCACTGTGTATTTGTCATTGTCGTCATCATCGTCAACCAAGTTGACAAGACCATCACGATCAACCAATTTGTTACCGTCTTGAAGGAAAACAACAACAACACCGTCGTTGCCATAAGGAAGGAAGACAACACCATCACCAACACCAACATCATTTACTTAGTCATCACGTTTAGGGTACGTAAAATATTTTTCCCCATGCATCTTCAGTAAACTTCATTTTCCATTGTTGTGGTTGTTGTTATTTTATTTTGTGGTTGATGTTTATGTTCTTGTTGTTCATGTTGTTGTTGTTGTTGTTGTTTTTGAACATAGATGTCGACCTTGTCGAGTTCTACATCAGAAACTAGCGAAGAAACTCAAACAAACGAGAGTTTATCCAATGAAACTCAAACAACTGAAACTCAAACAAAAAGATCACAAAGAGGTGTCACAATGATGCCCCAATTCACATCAGTTTAGAACTCATCAGGTGAAAAAATTCCTATCCAATTTGATTCGTTGTACAGAGTAGTGGATTGTGAACATTACTCTACCTTTAAGAGTTATGTTTCGTTCCTTGCACGTAGCAAGGTGAGGATATTGATTAATGATTGGAAACAGGTTGATGATAACGTCAAAGAAAGCATATGGACTGACGTTAAGGTATTACATACTTTAATTTTCATATATAGCCGATATCAATATCTATAATTTCTAATACATACTTATGTATTGATTTAAATGTAGTTGAATTTTGAGTTTAACGATGACTCTAATTTGAAAAAAAAATGGATATCATATGCTGGTACACGTTGGAGGGGATTTAAGTCACAACTCACGACTGATTACATTAGGAAGCCTAAGAGCGGTCTTGCTCGTCCATGGATTCGATATAGTTTTATATCGAAGAAGCAATGGAAAAAGTTTGCAAAGATACGTAGTTCTGAGGAATTTAAGGTTAGTACTATTCTCATGTAACCGATAATGTTATGCTAATGAGTTATATATACTAATCATATTTTTTTTACTATGTTCATAACAGGTTAAAAGCGAAGTCGGAATACACAATAAGGCCAAGAACATGTACCCCCATAGATTATCTCGTGGGAGTTATAGGAAACTTGAGAAAAAATCATGCTTGAAAAATAATTAGAAACAGGAGATGATTGCATCCCATCTCCACCTTCAAGACATGAGAAATGGAAGAGGGCTCGATTAAGACTAGATGAAGAGTACACCTCTGAGGCGTCAAGAGTAGTTGCCGAAAAAATTGTAAGTATGATTTGTTTTGCTTATGTTATTTAAATGCGTTGGTAACAATATATGTAAGTTTCTCATGTTGTGTAAGATAAGTTAGTTGAGGCAGCCCATGAAGGCACATTTGTTTCGAAAGCACGACATGACATATTAGTAGAAGCTATCGGATCAGATAAGCATAGTGGGCGTGTCCGTGGTGTTGGAGAAGGTGTCGACTTGAGGTCATTCTTTGGGTCTCAAAGAAAAAGTACCGAAAGCCCAAAATTTATTGCACAAAGACAAAATATTGAAAATTTTGAGAAGTAATTAGAATAACAACGGAGAATGTTAGAAGAGGAGAGGGAAAAAAGGGAGAAAGATACAGAAAGGTTTCAAGAGTTATACTCGGTATGTACTTTACTTGAGATGTTAGTATTTTTTCGGAAATGTATGATATATATTGTGTTTATTTTTGTTTCATGTTTTAATTGAATATTATGATGTAGAGATTAAGTGAAAACCTTGACCAACGGACAAATGAAGATCACTGTAATGTTGATGGTGATGATGATGATCGAACTCTAAGTATAAGTGTTGTACGTCATGCTTCTACAAAAGGAAGTAATTGTTCATCCCATCCCCCCATGCAAATAACCGCAATGATATAATGGACCCTAACCCAAATGAAATCACAACATTATACTTGAACATTGCGGTGATAAATGATACGCAACCTCTCCCGCTAGAACACTGTCCATGTTTGGAGTTATTCTATTACAGTCCTGAAGATGTAAGGGATTTTCTTTGTAGGTATGAGTGACTGGATGTCAAGATATTGTAAGTTTGGTGCACGTAAGTTTATAATAGAATATACATGTCATTATAGAACATTATCATTTATAGAACATCATCCCCTAATTTATTCATATTCTTTAACAATTTAGGTACATTCACCGTGTTTGTATAGAGTTGAATAAATTGAGTACTTACGGAATCTTGGGAGAAAAAGAATGTTACTTAACACCATTTCTCTGTTCGTAAGTATTTTTGGAATTGATGTTTATGTATTCTATATTTAGTTTTGTTTTAGCAAATACCAATAATATATGTACTCTTCTTTATTTAGTGGTCATTGCCAATTGATCATCATATCATTTAGGACGAATACGATAACTTTTGTGTGTTCCTTGCATGATTCACTGGAAAAGAAAATGAAAGATATTATTAATTCGTAAGTGTATGCTTAATTTATTTTCTTTGACATTTTAATTAGTTTATCATGTAATGTGTTTAATTCAAATTCAATGTACAGTGTTGTGGAGCAAGTGAATATGATGAATAATGTTAGAAGAAAGCCCGCATGGATCTGTCCTAAAGTAAGTGGCCCGATTACATGTTTCTTTCATTTACATTCATGTGTGGTTGTATTCCTGTCATTTTTGCTTAAATTTGTAGACAAGGAAACAACCTGGGACTTACGGGTATGGTTATTATGTCATGAAACACATGTGAAACATTGTCCTTGCCGGCATTGTTGATTTATGGGATAAGGTATACATGTCATAAAATGTTTACATATATTAATATATAAGTTGACTATTGAATTATTATCAAACATGTTATTCAATTATTGGCTTTTTCTTATGTAGATGTTTAACGACGAAACCCCATTCCCCGTTGAGGACTTTGTAGATCTTCGTAAACGTTGGGCGTATATCCACAATGTTCTTAAGGGTCCTGCTGATTGATGATGTGAATAACACTTTTCTATAGACACTACTATGGAAAACCTCTTTCACAATGGTTTTAAAAGGGGTACCATCACGACTGACATACCATTGTTAAGTAGAGTGTCGTTGTAAGTTCGTTGTTTCTACAACGGTTTGGAAACCGTTATTGAAAGGCAGGACGCACGCCATATAATACAACGGTTATGATAATAAACTGTTGTGATACATACACTTAGGTACTGGGTTTGAAACCCATCAGCAGCAAATTAAGTAAAACATAAATTTTCTTTGATCTCGGTTACAATAGATAACCGTTGTTGAAAGTTTCCAGAGTTTATTATATTATCTTTGATCTCGGTTATAATAAATAACCGTTATTGTAAGTACCATGAGTTTATTATATTAAATTTAGATTGCTTGTTTTCCAAACACCTCACTAAAGAAATATACAAGGATTCAATTTGATGAAGAAGTCTATAATCTAAAAATTAAACTATTCTTGAAAACCAACTTAAACAAACTAATGTTTTCTGATTGCATTCGTCTTATCGTGCGTTTCACGCTATTTTACATATATATCTTGGTTTATTGGTCTGACTCCTTCGATATATCGCTATCTTCGATTATAGTTAAATTTCCATCAGAACAAGACATTGGATAATCTGCCTCATCATCATCACTTATCATCTTAATTTTTATAATCAAAAGTTTTACGATTATAAGTGTTGATGGAGAGGCAGATTAACTAATTATTTGCTGTTAATGAAATTTAACTATAATGGAAGATAGCGATGCATCTAAGGAGCCAGATCATTATACCATAATCTATATATCAAAGAACGTGAGATGAACGATGAGAGGGATGCAATTCGAAAACATTAATTCATATAAGTTGGTTTTCAAATACAACTTAATTTGTAAATTATAATTATCTATGTCAAATTAAATGAATGTATTTTAAGTAAGGGTTAGTGAAATAAACAATCTACATAGAATATAATAAACTCAAACAACATCCTATACAAGAACCGGATATTATAAACTCATAAAATACGCTTGCTACCACCAGCATCATCACCATGTATCATCCCCTTAACCTGTAAGGAAACACAGTAAACTTCAACAATGAGCATCCTCAGTTGAAACCAAACCCTAAAACCATAATCCAGTGAAGAGTAAAGAGAGATCGAAAGAGATATATTATAAATTTCCAGGACGCACCTTTTAATGAAACTAATCGCGGAACATGAATCAATTATGATGTTCATCTAGTTTGGGAAGCAATGAAAAAGAAATATAAGGAGGAAGAAGCTTACACAAAAGCTTCATGTGAGAACAAGAGTTGGTTCTGCATTAATACCTCTGAGTTTTGATGATATCAAACAAGTATGTTTGTATGAACAATTTTATAAGTCTAATGTTTGTTGTTTGTGAGAATATAACAAACAGGTTCTACTTCCGTTAAAAGGCGTGAAAATGTTGTTAAAAGAAAATACTTCGCCTACGCGTTACACCTGATGTGCTATATGACCGAAATTACTTCAGGAGAATCTGAAGATTGCAAGACTCTGATACAATATGTAAAGAGAACAAGTTCTAAAGATCTGAAGACTGAGGTTCTGATGAACGAAGTTCAGATGCTGAAGACTTACGCTCTATAGATAAAGGTTCTAAAGACCCAACTATAGTCTCTACTCATGCTTCAACTAAATACCATCAGAAGCCTCTGAAGATATGATGACAACATTCTAAGCGAACAAGGTTCTGAAGATCAAGTGCTGAAGATTCCGAAGGCGCAGCTCTGAGGACTCCAAGACTTGAAGATCTTAAGAAACAAGTTATGTTTTCCCTTCTTAATCATTCTCGCAGAAGCCTCTGAAGTTAAGAAGATTAGAAGACTAAGCAACGAAGTTCAAACGAAGATATCTTGGTAACTATGCAAAAGTTCAAATGAAGATATCTTGGTAATAGTGCAAACTAATATATACTGACAAGACAGGACACAAAAGGTTTTATCTGTCCTCACATTTCTACCAAACCGCCGTCAATAGTCATGATTACATTACAACGGTTACTTTTACTCAGCTATAAAAGGACTTGAAAACTCAAAGAATGACAACAACTTCACCGATTCAAATATGCTCTATTTGCTATTATCATTCAAAAAGTCATTTTCTGTGCTATAAAATAGTTTACATATTCAGCTTGTGCTAGAAGCAATACCTTGTAAACAAAACCTTTTTCAAACTGTTGTTTGAACTTCCTTGAGAAAAAATTGATGAGGTTAGATTTCTTGAGAAGTCTAGGACTAGTGAGAGCCTTAGAGGTTGTTCCTTAAGAGAGACCAGTGAGGTTAGATCACTTGAGAAGTCTAGAACTTGAGAGTTTTAGAGGTTGTTGTTAGTCACCAGCAGTTAGGCTTGTGCATTGTATTAATCTGATTGATTAGTGGATTAAGACCTCGATTGAGAGAGATGAAATCACCTTGGTGGGTGGATTAGATTAACTTGAGGAATTCTCAAGTGAACTAGTATAAACATACTGTGTTATCTCTTTCAAGCTTCATAAAGATTATTACTCATAAGTTAAAGAGTTGTCAAAAAATATTAGCATAAAGAAACAATTTTATTTTGAAAAACCAATTCAAACCCCCATTTCGTGTTTTTTTCACACCTTCACTTCATACTTCTTATATTTCTTTTCATTGTTTCTAAAACTAGATGAAGTTTGCTGACACCGTTGTTTCTTCATTTACTAATATCTTGTTTGTGAAGCTATGAAGAAGAAGTACAAGGTGGATAAAGTTTTTATCATAGCTTCATGCTTCTTGTACTTTTTTCCATAGCTACACAAACATTATGTACCATAGTCAAAGTATGGTCTTTGTTAAGGTAGTGAAGACGAATCTGAAAAAAATGAGAACAATCAACAAAAACAACATGCAACAAACGAGATAATGGGAAATATCTAACAATAGATGGAAGAAGAAGAATACCTTAATGTATGAAGCAAAATATTCATGGCTAACACTGAAGACAAAGAGAAAAAATGGGTTCTAGGGTTTCACTGTGAAGACAATGGCGCTACTGTCAATAAGTGAAAGTTAATTTGCTTATATATGGGTAAACTATTTCACAACGGTTAGCATTACCAACCATATAGATAAGTCTTTATTTATTATAAATATATCACTACGGTTAACTAGAAGAACCGTAGTGATAACCTTTTTATTTGTGAGTTTTAAAATAAATAAAAAAGAAAAGGTGCGCCTTAACGTTAAAGGAATAAAATATTTTATCGCGCTGAGGTTCGAATCGACGAAACTTTGATTGTATCACAACGGTGTGTTCTGTAACTGTTGTTATATACAAATAATTTTTAATCAAAAAACAAAATAAATATGGTAGCGCCTTAGTTAAGATATGTCACGACGGTGTAGGGAAAAACCGTGGTGACAATGGCGTTGTTGAATGCGTGTTTTGTAGTAGTGAGAGATGAAGTGAATAACACTTTTCTGTATTGATGACATGAATATAGTGTTTGGTGTAGATATAGTTATAGTAGTTACCATACTTACAAAATTAATAATAGGAAGAAATTTTGGCTTTTGTCAATGAACAATGTTAGATGTATTTTATGCTCTTTATGCATGTATACCTTATCTGTTATGGTTAAAATGGTTACAGGCTAAAAAAATGGGATGAATTTGAATTCCTGAAAAATGCATATTTAAAACATAGGAAGTTTTGACAGCGGTTATAAAACCTAGCCGTGGTTGTATATTTGTGTCTGTAGAATATATAACGACGGTTATATAATTTAACCGTCATAATATCTCGCGCGCTGCACAGAAAAAAATAAATATCAAAACGGTACAACTGGGAATTGAACCAAGGACCATTATATTTATCACAACGGTTCGTTTGAAAAACCGTTGTGATAAGGTGCACTGTTTCAAGGTTATTACAACGGTTAATAGGCCGTGATTATAAGTATCATTTTACAATGACACTCATAACAACGCCTGCGCCAGCGTCATTATATACCTTTCCCAACCGTTGTTAATTGGTTTTTACGTAGTAGTGTTAGCGCCTGAGTTTATTTAGAATCCAAAGGAATATGTGGTATTTATTTAAAAAAATTAAACATGGCACACAAGGTATTTTGTTAGGTGAGGTGAAAGCTTTGTCATGAAATGTATTATTTATAGTAGAATCCTTTAAAAAGCACCTCTTTAATTCTTTTTTTTTTGCGTCAAAATTCACTTGTGGTTTCCTCTTTGGTCTGCCCTAGAATCAACATTGAATATGTTAGTCCAATCTTCTAGATTCAACCAATCCATCACTCTTTTCTAATATTAATTACAATGTCAGTTTCCCAAGTTTGTTGTTTAATGTTGAATTTTATTGATCTTTTATAGAGTTTTTAACATATAAGTAAGATTCATTCATTCTAATTTGAAACAAATCTTATTTTAATCTTATATGTTTTATTTCCTAGCACAAGAGATTTGTTTTTCTGAAGGACGATGGTTCTTAGTATTGGAACCCTTCGGTCATATTCAAAATACAACAACCAAGATCAACATAGATATATTCTTGAGATGGTACAATTTACTTCCATTGGTCAAACGATAATTAGAGGCCACTATAAAAAATTTGTAAAAAGAATACGATTATGATCCTTAACATTTTCCTTCTCATCCCATGTCTCTCTTTAAACAACTTCCGCCTCTGATCGTGTTTTCTCCACCATACACGACTACAAAAAATGCTTTTTACCTTGGACGCGAAATGCATAATACCTCAGCTATAGAAGTGAGGTAACAAAGAGCGACATGAAAACTCGTCATTTATCACCTCGGCCGAATTAAAATTGAGAGGTAAAGTTAAATGCATATGGGTTCGAAACCCAGCAGTAACACTTTTATTATTTCCAAAACTAACGTATCTTTCATCTCGGTTTAACTTGAAAATCAAGGGGTATGACTAATATTATTTTTTTAAATTGTTACATTATTTACCTAGAATATTACATTGTTTACCAAGAATATTACATTGTTTACACAAAATATTACACGGTAAAAGTCAAATCCCCCGAAGATCTGGATGTTAGATCTTTGAATTATTGAATATTGGGGAAGATTAAATAATGGGTGCAAGATAATTCTCTACAGATCTTGCATGTATTTGTTTCTGAAGCAACAAAAAATAAAGGTTAGATAAATAAAATGGATATTCAAATATATGATTTGGTGCTCAAATAAGTATTAAAGAAAACAAATCTTAAACCCAAGTAATTTTCTGCTCTTACAATCCATCTTAAGAACTTTTCTAAACGTCTTTATGTTGAAAGTGTTTCATGTTTCATTCAGGTTAGATTTTCAATATTCAGCATGCTTTTCTAATGGATGTCCCTTATGTGTTAGAACAAGATTTGTTCATGACTGTGAGATTTGGGTCGAACTCATACTGTGTCGAAGGAGTAGCTTTCATGTATTTCGATTGAAGGCAAGCATGCTGTCGAAGCTTGTTCACATGCTGATGCCAGATTGTTACAAACTGTAGTCGAAGTCTGTTCTAGTTTGTAGTATGTCGAAATGTCTTTTCTTCAGTCGAATTGGGCCTTGTGGTTAAGGATCCAGTTATTTAGGTTTCTTGGGCTGCAAGTTACCTAGTTAGTCTATAAATAGGCTAGTACACTCAGTTTGTTGAGTGTGGCAAATTGTGATATTCACTTGTAATCATTTGTAAAGTTTAATGAGAAAGTGAATAGTAAACAGAATTATATTTGCCCAATACTTGTTGTTTCTCTCTTCTTCTTCTTGTTTTTCCTTCTTTCCGTTAAGCCCTTGTTTTTGGTTCTTGATAATTCAAGAATCCAGTTTTATATTTTGATTAGAGTCATCGTTTTTCACAACAAATTGGTGCGGTGAGCGTGGAGAAGATGGCTTCAACAAAGTATGAAATTGAAAAGTTCACTGGAGTGAACGATTTCGATCTGTGGCGCTTGAAGATGAAAGCCCTACTGGTGCAGCAGGGATGTTTGGAAGCGTTGAAGGGAATGGCAACCATGGATGATGCGTTGACGGAAAAAGAAAAAACGACAATGATCGTGAAAGCACACAGCGCAATTCTGTTGAGCCTTGGTGATAAGGTTCTCCGGCAGGTATCAAAAGAGACGACGACGGCGGGATTATGGACGAAGCTGGAAAGTTTGTATATGACCAAATCCTTGGTGAATCGTCTTTACCTGAAGCAAGCCTTGTATTCATTCAAGATGAATGAAGAAAAGGTTTGGCTGAGCAGTTGGATTCTTTCAACAAGCTGATTCTTGATCTTGAAAACATTGATGTGAAGATTGATGATGAAGATCAAGCATTGTTGCTGTTGTGTGCTTTGCCCAGATCGCATGCTCACTTCAAAGAAACTCTCTTATATGGAAGAGAGTCCCTGACCTTTGAAGAAGTTCAAGCAGCCTTGTATTCGAAGGATTTGAACGAAAGAAAGGAGCAGAAACCTTCATCAGTTGGCGAAGGGTTGTCCGTGAAAGGAAGATCGTCGAAGAAAGATGGTAGGTTTGATAAGAAGAAAGGAAAGGTTCAGCAGAAGTCTTCTGGTGGTGATATGTCTGGTATCAAATGTTATCACTGTAAGAAGGAGGGTCATACACGAAAGGTGTGCCTTGAGCGCCTGAATAATCATGGAGGTAAGGACAATGGGAATGCAGCTATAGTGCAAGATGGTTATGAATCATCTGATGTCCTTGTGGTGTCGAGCAGCAACTCTTGCGAAGAGTGGATTATGGATTCTAGATGTACTTGGCATATGACTCCAAACAAGAATGTGTTTGAAGAATTATGTGATCAAGATGGAGGATCAGTGCTGTTAGGGGACAATAAAGCTTGCAAGATTGCAGGTATTGGATTTGTTAGATTCAAGCTCCATGATGAGTCAATAAAGCTATTGACTGGGGTCAGGTATGTACCTGATCTTAAGAGGAATTTAATTTCTCTTGGTGAATTCGACAGAAAGGGATATGTTTTCAAAGGAGAGCAAGGTACCCTGAGAGTCATGAAAGGGTCGAAGGAAGTCTTGAGAGGCGTGAAAAACCAAGGCTTGTATACCCTGGAGGCTGAGGTTGTAAGTGGTTCGACAAATGTTGTATCCATGAAACCTATGTCGAAGACAGAATTATGGCACATGAGATTGGGCCATGTCAGCGAAAGAGGCTTGGTCGAATTGGGGAAGCAGAACCTGCTAGGTGGTGACAAAGTCGAAAAGTTGGAGTTTTGTGAATCTTGTGTACTTGGTAAATCCTGTAGGGCGAAGTTTGACAAAGGCAAGCAAAGAACACATGGATCCCTTGATTACATTCATGCTGATCTTTGGGGGCCTGCAAGGAATCCTTCACACTCAGGAGCAAGGTATTTTCTATCCATCGTTGATGACTATTCCAGAAAGTTATGGGTATTCATTCAGAAGACGAAGGATGAAACTTTTGAGAATTTCAAAAGTTGGAAGGTTCTGGTCGAAACTCAAACTGGCAGAAAGGTTAAGAGGTTGAGAACTGATAATGGCCTTGAATTCTGCAACGAAGCTTTCGACAGTTACTGTGTTGAGTCTGGGATTGCAAGGCATAAGACTGTAGCAGGTACTCCTCAACAAAATGGCTTAGCTGAGAGATTCAATCGAACAATCCTTGAAAGGGTTAGAAGCATGTTGGTTAGTGCTGGATTGAAGAAGGTGTTTTGGGCAGAGGCTGTTTCGACAGCAGCTTATCTGATAAATAGATGTCCCTCGACTGCGTTGGGAATGAAGACACCTGAAGAAGTTTGGTCGAATCATCCACCAGATCTCGACAAACTGAGAGTATTTGGCTGTTTAGCCTATGCTCATATTAGGCAAGACAAGGTCGAACCTAGAGCTCTAAGATGCATGTTCCTTGGATATCCTGAGGGAGTCAAGGGTTATAGGCTGTGGTGCCTAGAACCAGATCACAGAAGATGTATCACAAGTCGTGATGTAGTTTTCAATGAGGTCGAAATGGCTTTTAAGAAAACTGGTGATGCTGGTCGAAGTGCAGAAATCTCTGAAGAGGAGCTGGAATAGGTAGAGATGCCTGTTGAGGTGGAGCATAGTGATGCTGAAGTGCATAGCCCTGATGAAGTCGAAGAGCAAGATGCTGATGAGGTTGAAGAAACTGTCGATGACTACCTACTGGCAAGAGATAGGTCGAGAAGAGTCATCAAGCCACCTCAGAGACTTGGTTATGCAGATCTTATAGCTTTTGCCTTAATCTCGGCAAGTGCGGTACTTGACGAAGAACCTAGAGATTACAAGGAAGCTATAAGGAGTCGAGATAAGACTGAATGGCGAAAAGCCATGGATGACGAGATGAAACCTCTTCATAATAATAACACTTGGGAGCTGATTAAGAAACCTGCAGGAGCAAGGTTAGTCAGCTGTAAGTGGATTTTCAAGGTCAAGGAAGGAATCGAAGGAGTGATGTCGAAGCGCTTTAAGGCGAGGCTGGTTGCTAGGGGGTTCACTCAGAAAGAAGGAAT
The DNA here is from genome assembly GCA_022829125.1 of Lathyrus tuberosus. NCBI lineage: Eukaryota > Viridiplantae > Streptophyta > Magnoliopsida > Fabales > Fabaceae > Lathyrus > Lathyrus tuberosus. The sequence continues at coordinate 11,182,573 of JALAZF010000003.1, forward strand.
CGACTTCAATGATGTGTTCTCACCTGTTGTAAAGCATAAATCCATTCGAATGTTGTTGGCCATGGTGGCAAAGTTTGACTTGGAACTTGAGCAAATGGATGTGAAGACAGCATTTCTGTATGGTGATCTAGATGAAACGATCCTGATGCGTCAACCTGAAGGGTATGCAGAAAAGGTAAAGAAGATTATGTGTGTAAGCTGAATAGGTCTTTGTATGGCCTGAAGCAATCTCCTCGACAGTGGAATAGGAGATTCGACAAGTTCATGGCACACATTGGTTTCACTAGAAGTCAGTTCGATCACTGTGTTTACTTCAGATTTCGACCTGGAAACTCACTTGTTATGTTGCTGCTGTATGTGGATGATATCCTCATAGCTAGCAACAGGATTGAGGATGTAACGAAGGTGAAGGCTGAACTCAGTAAGGAGTTCGAAATGAAGGATCTGGGAGCTGCTGCCGGGATTCTTGGGATTGATATCCGGAGAGATAGAAAGCAGTCGAAGTTGTGCTTATCTCAGGAGACATACCTACGGAAGCTTCTCGACAAGTTTGGTATGTCGAATTCGAAGCCTGTTGTGACACCTACAAATCCTCAGTTTAAGCTTAGTACTACTCAAAGTCCAAGTACTGAAACTGAAAGAATCTATATGAATAGCATTCCATATGCTAGTGTAGTGGGTTCTTTGATGTATGCTATGGTATGTACGAGGCCAGACATAGCATATGGAGTGAGCCTTGTGAGCAGGTATATGGCCAATCCTGGAAAGGCGCACTGGCAAGCTGTAAAGTGGATTCTCAGGTACATAAATGGGTCTCTGAAAAGGGTCTTGATTTATGGTGGAGCCTGTGATGGTGATAGCATAGTCGAAATCGAAGGATTTGTTGACTCTGATTATGCAGGTTGTATGGATTCCAAAAAGTCTATTTCTGGATATGTTTTCACAATGTTTGGCACAACAATCAGTTGGAAAGCGACACTTCAGAAGGTTGTTGCCTTATCAACCACTGAAGCTGAATATATTGCCCTCCCTGAAGCTGTGAAGGAAGCATTGTGGCTTGAAGGTTTTGCAAAGGAGCTGAAACTTCAAGGTCGAAGTATCACTGTTAAATGTGATAGTCAAAGTGCAATACACCTGCCGAAGAATTCAGCCTATCATGAGCGAACTAAGCACATTGATGTGAGGCTGCATTTCGTCAGAGAGATAATCGAGCGTGGTGAAGTCCAGGTGCTGAAGGTTTCGACTAAAGACAATGCTGCTGATATGATCACCAAGACGTTGCCAAGTTGTAAGTTCTTCCACTGTATGCAGTTGATAAAGCTGCATGATGAAAGCTAGTTGATTCTCTTTTGATGAGTTAGATCCAAGGTGGAGATTTGTGAGATTTGGGTCGAACTCATACTGTGTCGAAGGAGTAGCTTTCATGTATTTCGACTGAAGGCAAGCATGCTGTCGAAGCTTGTTCACATGCTGATGCCAGATTGTTACAAACTGTAGTCGAAGTCTGTTCTAGTTTATAGTATGTCGAAATGTCTTTTCTTCAGTCGAATTGGGCGTTGTGGTTAAGGATCCAATTGTTTAGGTTTCTTGGGCTGCAAGTTACCTAGTTAGTCTATAAATAGGCTAGTACACTCAGTTTGTTGAGTGTGGCAAATTGTGATATTCACTTGTAATCATTTGTAAAGTTTAATGAGAAAGTGAATAGTAAACAGAATTATATTTGCCCAATACTTGTTGTTTCTCTCTTCTTCTTCTTGTTTTTTCTTCTTTCCGTTAAGCCCTTGTTTTTGGTTCTTGATAATTCAAGAAACCAGTTTTATATTTTGATTAGAGTCATCGTTTTTCACAACAATGACATATATCTTTTGGGTTTTGATGATAACAAAATATTTAAAGAATAATGGTGTTATCTATTGCGTGTTTTAAGTGTGCAGGTTCTAAAGTTTAAAGAAGAATACATTCATAATCTAATATAAGAGTGCACTTGAGAAAAACTAAGTTATTGATTTCTGATGGTTAAGAATCTGAAGAACATTCATCATAAAAATTTTTATTTATTGTAATGTATTTTAAATTCATTTGAATTCCTAACTTATATAAAAAATATATATATATTGAGAAGTTTTACCTTTCTTATTTAAAAGAAAATCCATGATTAAGTCATTATTTACACTTGTCTGCACTAAAATGACATCAGTATATAGCCACATCACAAATCACATGTGCATAGGTAACACTTTTTTTTTCTTTACAAAACTAACTTGGATGGCATAAGTCAAATTAGGGGATCTAAATGTAACAACAATTAGTTATTAGATCAGAACAAAATTGTAACAAATTTCGGCGACTATATGTAATTTAAATTAAATATTTTCAGTTAATATTATTGTTAGTACACCTAAAAGGTCAATGGTAGTTTATATATAACAGCCACTCTCCTCAATCCAATTATACATTTTTTTTTTTTATAAGCTAAAAATTTATATATCAAGGATACAAAAGGGGTATCCCAACCCGTATACATGTAAGGCCTATACAAAATCAAAGGCCACAAAAATCACTAAGGGACTTTACCCAAGTGTAATAATTACAAAAATTAGAACTTTTGTGGTTCTTTCCAATCCACCACCAAGTAAAATAGAGGATACAATTCGTAATCGTATCAAGATCCCAAAACTCTTCCCTAAATACAATATTATTTCGGGAAAACCATATGATCCAGCAAACAGACAACCACAAACCGACCGCAATCGTAACTAAAAACTTCCTACCCGCACACCCCATTACCCAACAGGAAAGGTGATTCAGAATGTTACCAACTAAGATGTTTGGAATGCCCAGCCATTTACACACGAAATTCCAAACTCGACCTGATTTTTGGCATTGAAATAAGATATGTGCAACTGTTTCAACTTCTAAAAAACAAAATGGACATGACATTTCGTGCGTATTAGTTATGATACCTCTACGCACTAAATTTTCACGCGTCGGATTCCGCTTATGCAACACTCTTCACCCATGAACTTTGACTTTGAACGGGACCTGAGCTGACCATAATAATTTAAAAGCAGCCCTACTTTCCTCTCCAATTGGAACGTCATTCGGATCAAAATTTTCCTACAGAAACGAATACAAAGAGGAAACAGAAAATAAATCGTCATCCTTTAACAGCCAGTGAACTGAGTCCGTAGAATCTTCGGTCGGTGAGATATCAGCCAGCTGAGAATGTAACATTGTACGCTGAAGTTAAACCTAATCAGGTAAAACAGAATGATTTAAATTGATATTCCAGATCCACCTCCCCTCCTCCCAATTACCACACTCCTCCACACAACAACCCTTATTTTCTGCTAGCATATACAGTTCCGGGAATTCATCAGCCAGAATTTTGTCACCAGCCCATCTTGATGACCAAAAAGGCGCTCTTCTACCGTTTCCTAAACTAAAAGAGATTAGTTTAGAAACAGTTCGCGTACCGCATATGCTTGAAATCTGAAGCAAGTCACGCCACCATTTGGAGGAAGAAAACCAAGGTTTATGACAGTCAACAGAATGAAAACTGAATGTGTTATTAGGATACCGAAAGTCAATTATCTCCTACCACAATGAATCCTTATGCACTAAAATTCTCCATATCTATTTAAACAATAAAGCTTGATAAGTGCAAATTGTACCTATTTTTGTGTATATGTTTTGTTGCACTTATCGATACTTTTTGTTGATATCGTTTGAATAAAACCCACTTTGTTTAAAAATACGTTTATTTTACGTTTTAGTGTATATATTGCTTTATGTGTAAATATTACTTGGTTTAATTGATTTTTATCGCATTTTTGTAGGTAACTAATAAAGGCCATTATGCCATTGTTTTGAAGAGCATTGAATAAGCTTTCCAGCGCTTCCGACCGTGCGTATATCGGAGCTACGGTGCAGAAGTTGTGGTCAAATAAGGGACTGGTTTTCTGTCATGTTCGCCTAGCGAGTGTGACAGCGAAGGTTCGCCTAGCGAAGGCTGGCGAAGGTCCCAGCGAATAGAGGCAGAAAGTTTAAAAGGAGAAAATGACCATTGTTCGCTTTGCGAACATACTAGCGAGCATTCGCTAGGCAAATAAATCGTTCGCTTAGCGAACCCGCGAAGGAAAGCAAGGGCGGTTTAACATTTCAGAGGCACTTATGTGCCATTTTTGGAGGCTCACCTAGCGAGTAAAAGGTTCGCCTAGCGAACCTGCGAAATTCTGATTGTATATATTAGATTTTCAGTCATTTTATTAGGGATGGTTTTGGGGTTTCTTGATCCCACTTCCATCAAACTTCATTTTTCACTGATTTGCTTAGAAAATAACTATGGAGCATGCATACGGATGAACCGGGGTGGATTGATCATCGACCGGCTCTGACAATCCGCGAGATGTTTGGTTCATTTCTTGTCTTCTTTGTGTTTTTCTTTATGGTTGGGTTGTGTATATGTATTTGCTGCAAACTCATGTATATTTGTCGCCCATGGCGTTGTATAAAACTTGCTTTACAAATCTTTATTGGTGATTGTCTCTGATTTTTGCTTTATGCGCGGGGTTTGGGTTGCGTTAGACATAACCTTCGCGAACTTCGATTAGGGACGATTGTCTGTTAGTTTCTGGACTCTAGAGATGGATTTAGGAGCTAACAATCTTCAATAGGCGTCAAATTTTCATGCCTTCCGTGTCTCGAGGCTTCGCTCGCGAGAGTGACAAAGAGAGTGACACGGTTGTTATCTCAACTATGCGTTAGACATAACCTTTGTTGTGACCGATGCTGGGTGATATTGATGAGTATTGTAGGTGGAGTATAAATGGTCGGTAAGTTTAAGTTTGTGAGGAGTGATTTATATGCATTGTCGGACGATTTTTTCTCTCTGAAGAATGATTTCTTTTTGTTTTAATATTTACTTTTCTGTTTTCTTGTTTGAAACCATTCAAAACCAAACTCATTAACGCGAGAGACTGTCGAACGACATTCTTTCCCTCGAACCGATCTCTGTGGACACGACATAAATCCCGGAGGGAATTCTTCCGAAAATAAATATTTTTGCTTGCTTGCCCTATTCTGCATTCAACAAAATGGCGCCGTTGCCGGGGATCGGTTTTGATATTGAATTGCATTGCGATAGTTTCTTTGTTTTTGAGTTTTGTAGATATCGTACATGTTGTATATTTTCACTTGTTTATATTGATACTTGTACATTTTGACGTTTGTTCAAGTGTTTGGTTAGGACGCTTGCTTTTGGTTGTGCGGTGAGACATCACCATGGCATGAATGAAGGAAGTTTCTAATTAAGCAACGTAAAGGCGTCGAGCTTACGACGTAAAACAAGCATGTTTTATAGTTTTTCTTTTCTAAAGTTTTGTTTGTTGTTTGGTTGCAAGTCTTGGTCGACTTATTTGAGGATGCTTTTGTGATTTTCCAAGTTGGTTCGTTTCAACTTGCGGATGTTTGGTAATGATTTTGTTAAGTTTTGTACACGTCTGAGGTATGTATTTATCGCTTTCTATACTTTAGCATATTCATGATACTTAGGCATTTTACAAACTTCCATGCCATCCATTCTTTTGTATACTTGTTCTATTGTGAATCACTTTAGTTCCCAACCTTTTTGTGAGGTGGCTTTCCATTGTTCATATATGTGCGGAGAACCAACATTCTTGTTCTAACTGGATTTTATTATGTTGAATCTGTTGTTTATGTTGTGTATATGAATGCATGAAAAGGATCAAGGCAATTGTTTCATTTTGAGCACAACTACCTTAGCCAAATAGTCAATTCACCTTGTGAGTGTGTGAGATTCGTAACCCCTTTGAGCTTTTTGATCCATGTTTTTATTTGAACTTAATGCTTGTCTATGAGTATTTATTTCACTTATTTTTGAATGGATTTTGTTTTTTCTTGGACCTCAACTATGTGTGGTTGTATGGATTTTTTCCTTGCCTTAGAAAGTAGGGAGTATTCACATGATGATGTGGTTGAATTCAAGTTGGGGAGAGAATGGTTGTTTACTCATTGGTTGGATTCTATGAGGATTGAAAAAGAAAAGAAAAAAGAGAAAAATATGACAAAGAAAAGAAAAGAAAAAAGTGAAAAAGAAAGAAAAAAGAAAAATCCTTGAAAAAGGAAACAAAAAGAGTTGCAATAAGTGTGCTAAATAAGTATTGTGTGTTGTGTAGCACTTAGGATTTTGGAAGAAGTTGGTTGAAATTTTGTGTGTGAATCTTTGTGAGTTTTCACTCCCTTAGGTTTAGGCAAGTTTTTGTTTCAATTACCTTTAGAAATTGGCCCTTGTTTGTTTACACGACCACGCTACAACCTTGAAAAGCCCTTGTGATTCTTGCCTTTGTATTTTCAATGTCAATTTGTGGATGTATGCATAATTTAGTCTTTTGTTTGCAAGATTGTTGTGTGAGTGAAAGAACCTCATTTTGTGTTTTTCATCTACCGATGATTGTTTTTGCTAGGTGTGATTCACATTTGAACTTGTGTTGTTTTAGAATTTTTGGCATGACTTTTGTACTTTGCTTTTGTTTCGTGACTATGTTATCATTGCAGTTTAGTGGTAAGTATTTACTTTTTGTGTGTACTGTTTTCATTTGAACCATTCATTCGTGTCCGTTTTTCAAAACCTGTTGATTCGTCATTCTTTGGTTATTTCTTGCGCATTTTCAAGTTTGTTTGATTCTTGTTTGTGGACAAACAATTAGGTAAGTTGGGGAGAGTTTGATAAGTGCAAATTGTACCTATTTTTGTGTATATGTTTTGTTGCACTTATCGATACTTTTTGTTGATATCGTTTGAATAAAACCCGCTTTGTTTAAAAATACATTTATTTTACATTTTAGTGTATATATTGCGTTACGTGTAAATATTACTTGGTTTAATTGATTTTTATCGCATTTTTGTAGGTAACTAATAAAGGCCATTATGCCATTGTTTTGAAGAGCATTGAATAAGCTTTCCAGCGCTTCCGACCGTGCGTATATCGGAGCTACGGTGCAGAAGTTGTGGTCAAATAAGGGACTGGATTTCTGTCATGTTCGCCTAGCGAGTGTGACAGCGAAGGTTCGCCTAGCGAAGGCTGGCGAAGGTCCCAGCGAATAGAGGCAGTAAGTTTAAAAGGAGAAAATGACCATTGTTCGCTTCGCGAACATACTAGCGAGCATTCGCTAGGCGAATAAATCGTTCGCTTAGCGAACCCGCGAAGGAAAGCAAGGGCGGTTTAACATTTCAGAGGCACTTATGTGCCATTTTTGGAGGCTCGCCTAGCGAGTAAAAGGTTCGCCTAGCGAACCTGCGAAATTCTGATTGTATATATTAGATTTTCAGTCATTTTATTAGGGATGGTTTTGGGGTTTCTTGATCCCACTTCCATCAAACTTCATTTTTCACTGATTTGCTTAGAAAACAACTATGGAGCATGCATACGGATGAACCGGGGTGGATTGATCGTCGACCGGCTCTGACAATCTGCGAGATGTTTGGTTCATTTCTTGTCTTCTTTGTGTTTTTCTTTATGGTTGGGTTGTGTATATGTATTTGCTGCAAACTCATGTATATTTGTCGCCCATGGCGTTGTAAAAAACTTGCTTTACAAATCTTTATTGGTGATTGTCTCTGATTTTTGCTTTATGCACGGGGTTTGGATTGCGTTAGACATAACCTTCGCGAACTTCGATTAGGGACGATTGTCTGTTAGTTTCTGGACTCTAGAGATGGATTTAGGAGCTAACAATCTTCAATAGGCGTCGAATTTTCATGCCTTCCGTGTCTCGAGGCTTCACTCGCGAGAGTGGTGAAGAGAGTGACACGGTTGTTATCTCAACTGTGCGTTAGACATAACCTTTGTTGTGAGCGATGCTGAGTGATATTGATGAGTATTGTAGGTGGAGTATAATTGGTCGGTAAGTTTAAGTTTGTGAGGAGTGATTTATATGCATTGTCGGACGAGTTTTTCTCTCTGAAGAATGATTTCTTTTTGTTTTAATATTTACTTTTCTGTTTTCTTGTTTGAAACCATTCAAAACCAAACTCATCAACGCGAGAGACTGTCGAACGGCATTCTTTCCCTCGAACCGATCTCTGTGGACACGACATAAATCCCGGAGGGAATTCTTCCGAAAATAAATATTTTTGCTTGCTTGCCCTATTCTGCATTCAACAAAGCTCTATTGAACAGTTTTAAATCTTTCACCCCTAAACCACCATCTTCTCTTCTTTTATATACCATACTCCAACTTACCCAGGACACACCTTTTTTAATTTCCAAACTATTCCATAAAAAGTTCCTTTGAATAGATGTGAGAATGCGAGTAACCTTTGCATGAAGTTTAAAGAAAGACATATAATGAATCGGCAAATTAGAAAGGACTGAGTTGATCAAAGTAATCCTACCGCCCATAGAGAGGAAGCGACTTTTCCAGGAATTCAATCTTGACCGCACTTTATCAATCATTGGTTTCCAAAAGGATATTAATCTATGGTTTCCTCCTATAGGTATGCCTAAGAACTTAAACGGAAAGGAAGAAATCCTGCAAGCGAGAAAGAGTTCTGCTGCCGAAAGTTTTGATTCATCAATTCCAATACCAAATAAGGAACTCTTATTAAAATTAATTTCCAGACCTGATATAAGGTGAAATCCTTTCAGAATGGTCTTTGCAGCCAAAATGTTCTTCCAAGATCCATCCCCAATTAGAATCGAATCATCCGCATACTGCAATAACTGGAAAGATAGATAGGGACTGACTTTGAAACCTGAATACATACCACATTGCGAAGCTCTGTTCAATAGAACTGCAAGCCCCTCCGCTGCAATAGTAAATAATAGAGGAGCAAGGGGATCCCCTTGTTTAAGACCCCTAGAAACACTAAAGTCCTTGGTTGGACTCCCGTTAACCAAGACTGAAGCGAAACTGTTGAAAACCCCGAGCTCCATCCACCTCATCCATTTTATGCCAAACCCCATGAGCTTCATAACATTTCGTAAATAATTCCAGTCGACGCAATCGTAAGCTTTGGCAAAGTCCACTTTTAGAAGCAAAAGTTTCATCTTGTGACGCTTAGCCAAATCCACTATCTCGTTAAGAACTAAGACACCATCTAACAAATTCCTACCCTCTAAGAACGCCGTTTGAGCATTTGAAATGATACCTCCAATCTTCTTTTTAAGTCTGTTCAAAAGGATTTTGGATAAAACTTTATAAACAGAGCTGACAAGAGATATGGGCATGTAATCTTCCAAGCTATTAGGGCAATCGTTTTTAGGAATGAGAACTATAAAAGAGGAAGCGAACGTCTTGTGTAATTTCTCTCCTTCGAAAAATTCCAAGATGCAATTTGCAAAATCTACTCCAACTATATCCCAGCACTTCTTTAAAAATTCGAAACTGAAACCGTCAGGACCTGGGCTACGAACCCCAGCACACTCAAATACCGCACCTTTGACCTCTTGTTCACTGACTATTGTTTCGAGTTCCTCACTATCTAAGTTAGAAAGACGCTTGAAGCCAGAGTCTCCAACATAAGGAAAAGATCTAGAGATCCTGCAAAACCTCTTGGTAAAATGGTCCCTAACCACCTCCTTGACCCTATTCACCTCCTCCACAGCCTTGCCATCTACACATACTGCATTGATAGTATTCAGATTTATACGGTTTCTCAATGCAGCATGGAAATACTTCGTATTTATATCTTCGTCTTTTATCCATTTTGATCTTGATTTTTGTTTTAAAATACTCCCTTTTATCCTCAAATATTTCCAAAGATTATCTTCTGCAGAATTTCTAATGAACATCTCCTCAGACGTAATATCTCCCTGCTTTAAAACAATCAGATCTTCCATCCCGTTAATAACACCAGTTTCCGCTTTGATTTTGGTATCCACCCAGCCAAAAATGTTGGTATTCCACCATCGAAGTCTTTCCCTAAGATGTTGCATCTTCCTGGCCAGAATAAAAGAAGATTTCCCTTCCACCTTATAGTCTTTCCACTCCTTCTTGATAAAAGGTATGAAACTTACGTGTTCGAACCAGCACGACATGACTTTGAAGGGCTTGGGACCCTAATTAGTATTTTTAACTGAGATCCACACCGGCCTATGATCAGAGATATCACGATCTCCAATCCTTTGGCTCACCATATTCTAATCATTAAATACACCCGGTGTAACTAGAAATCTATCAAGACGACTACAGATATTTCCTTTTGATTTAAACCAAGAAAAATTAAGGCCACAGGTAGGTAAATCAACACATCCCAACATATTAATGAACTCAGAGAATTCAAACATATGCCTTCTATTTAGACTTGTATATCCAATCTGTTCCGCCGTACTCTTAATTGAGTTAAAATATCCTCCCAAGATCCACTCTCCTGGTTCCAGACTCTTCTTAAGATTGATAAGATAAGACCAAAGCTGCCTTTTCTCAGTGATAGAACAAGGGGAGTATATGTTGAACATACAACACTTCATATCTCTCCAAATAACCTGCATACTAAGATAACCCTTTCCCCTATAGCTACATATAGGAATCATCGCTCCTTCTTTCCAAATGGTTATCATACCTCCTGAAAAGCCACTAGAATTAACTGAAGACCACTGGCAATTCTTGGCCCCCATAATCTGTGCACTACATCATCCGTTACATGGCTACATTTAGATTCCTGAATAAAACAGATGTTGCACCCAAAATTTACCCTCAGATACTCTACTTTTTGTCATATCATTTTCGGTCATCTGTTTTGTGCATTTACAGTCACGTAGTCTATTAATCACAGTCGTACGTTTTTGTCTAATTTTGTCGTCTTTTCCTTTACATTCTTTTTATTTATTTATTATCATTCAATTGTTTTATAAGTTTTAGAATTTTTTTCTTTAAATTTAGATTTTCATTATTATGATTTATTATTAAGTAATTATTATTAAGTATTTATTATTGTTATTATTATCATTGTTATTTTGTTATTACTTTATTAATGTTGACTATTATTATTTTCATTATTATTAAGTAAAAAAAAAAACAAAAAAAGAGGAAAACCAAAGTCCATTTTTCCTAGTAACCCTGCACAACCGTACAAACTTTCTGCCTTTCTACACTGCCTCGGCACACCAAAACCAAAAGCCAGGCTGCTGCAAGAAGTAAATTTTGACCAAAATCTCCAAACCGTACTTTACAGCCAAGCAACAGTGACATCCGTACCACCCTGCGACATCTCTTTAACCATGCTGCTGCAAAAATCAGCAAATCTGGCCATAAATCCATCTGTTCACAAACCGTATATCACGCTACTGCGCTCAACCAGCAGACGACCCTTCTATTCTTCCCTGACCAAAGCAGTCTTCTTCATCTCTACAACAACAGAAACAGTTTCAAAAACCTTTCTAAAAACATTTCCTTCAACAACAGCTCAACCTCACTTCACGATCGAATCGTTCTCTAATCTCCAAACTCCCAAACGCATAAACCCTTCGCCCTTGTTTTTCCACCATAAATCACCAGAAATCATCCTTTGTCCCACTACTGCTCCACCGGCCAAATTGTGACGCACCACAACAACAACATACATCCATCCACCACAAAACCTCCACTTTCTGAGACTCACTCTTGCTGCAAACCATCAAAACCCATAACCTACAACCCAATTTCTAAATCAAACCAAACCAGATAAAGAAGAAGGAGAAGAGTGAGAACGAAACTCGAGTTGAGAGAGGGTACGAAACGAGAGTTTAAATCGGAAACAAGACCTGAAAGTGGTTGATTCGAGGGTGGAGTGGAACAGTCGATTTTGTTTGCGTTGTAGTTGGTCGTTCTTCTTCTTCGATCTGTTAACTGAGTTTTAAGAAAAAATTTGATGTTGTTTGATTTCATAAGCCGTGAGCAGTATGTGATGTTGGAACGATCTGATTTAACGTGTACTAAACGATTTAAGCTATTTTGACCGAACCTCATCCTTGTGCAAAGATCCACTCTTGAGAGAACTTGGTTGTTGTTTTGGAGCCACCGCCTGATTCCTTATGATAATAGGTTTAGATTTCAATTAAAATTTATTTTGTGTGTTTTTCTATTCTTATTAGTTATGGGTTTAGCATGACGGGCCTTGGGCCTACATGATTCCTAAATATTGTTTTCACCACCGACTTGCTTAAATCCACCCTTGTGTTTTCTGGTTTTTTTTTTCAAACCGGTCGCTTGATGAAGTGATGGGCTTCACATAGCATATATGATCTTTTTGGTTGATATGTACACCCTTTCTCCTTTGCTAGGTTTTTCCTAAAAAATGGTTTTTAGTATTTTAATCTTTTGATCATGTTTATGTTTTTAATTAACTCTTTTTCGATTTTATCTCTCATTTCATTTTTTGGGTCAATGACATAAAAAGATCATAATATTGTTGATTTTTACAAATCAATGAATTTTGATTATATGAGGCAATCTTTCTTTCTTTTTGTTGGTCAATGAAGTTCTAATCAAGAGATCTTCGATTTATCGATCTAAATCCTTGATTTAGACGAGACTAACTTTGTTTTCATTTTTAGTCCATTATCTTTCTTTTTGGGCCTATGACATTACCCACATCTTGATTTTTTGTGATTTATTCAAGTTACTAAAAAATCATGATTTATATGAGGCCATTTCAATTTATTTTTATTGGTCAATGAAAATCTAATAGAAAGGTATTCGATTTATCGATCTAAATCCTTATTTAGATGAGACCGACTTTATTTTCACTTTGAGCCCATTTTCTTTATTTGGGCCGATGATATTGCAAAATCACGACTTTTTATCGATTTATTTCAAATCACTAAGTCGTGATATATATGAGGCAACTTCTTTTATTTTACCGGTCAATGAAAGTCAAATATAATAGATTATCGTTTTCACGATTAAATCATGATTAAGACGAGATCGACTTCATTTTCACTTCCCGTCGCATTTATGTTCATTTTCATTTTTGACCGATGAAGTCTTCCTATTCATGAACATTGTTAGCGAAGCGACGAACCTTCATTATTTCAAATCTGTAGTGAGTGATCATCGAGATCTCTTTCTATACTTTGAGATCGTGATAGGTTACCTTCGACTAATCAACGAGAGTTTGTGACTCAAGACGAGGTCTCCACCTTTTCTTTTCGTGTGGCACGATTTCATCGGAGAATGATCTTCTATATCATTTCTCTATCGTGTCTTAACACAAAGATCAAATTGTGCATCCTCCCATAGTATGGCATTCCTGATAGACCGTACTACGACGGATCAGCACTACATTGGACCCGATTCATCGATCCAATAAATTAATCAACAATCACTAAATTTACTTTCAGTCAATATATATATATATATATATATATATATCTTGATTTATTCTTTATGTCGATTATTATCCTTGTTAATATTATCATTGTTCATATTTATATCTTGTGTATATTGTTCATTTTATTTGTTCATTTAAAATACACTAATAAATATCGAAACCCTAAAAAACTCAATTGACCGGACTGTGGTTACTATTGTGTTTTGGACTGAGGACTTAGATTTAGGACTTTTACCCTATGCTCTTGGAGTTGGTATTCTGGTCTTCGGATCTTGCTTGGCTGGTCAGTGGCCCATCAGTGGGAAGTGTTTATGCACTATTCTGGTCAGATCTTTCTATCTCTTGCTCATTTACATTGATGCATTTTTATCTCTTGATGTCTGCTTGTATATATGTTTGCCTGACATTATTTTAGCATTTTAGCATGTTAAGCATGATACTATGTATTTACTGTCATTCTTTGATTTATTATCACTTGACTTTGATATCTTGATTATTACCATGTTCATATTACTTTGTTCATATTATCTTGATTATACTTTTGTTCATATTCATACTGTATACATCATATTCATGCTTGATTCTTGACCCTCCTTCCAAAGGAAAGACCTTTACTTTGACTCCTAAGTCACAAACCTTTCCCATTTCATCCTTGGCCTCATAAGAGCCGTTTCCCTCGTAGTTTAGTAATAGGATGGAGTTATCATGAACTCCATGTGATTCTAACTATCATGAGAACTCACTTTGCCTTTTACTCAGACTTACAGAGTTATCATGAACTCTGTGTGGTTCTCACTATCATGAGAATTCACTTACTTCCTTCATAACGTAGACTTAGAGAGCTATCGTGGACTCTACGTGAGCTTATGCTCATTCCCTTTGGGACGTTGGCCATAGTCAATGTTTCCTTTTCTTTCACCCTTAGTTAGGTGAACTACGGTTGCTCTGATTCTTTTGTCAGATATGTAGGCATAAGATGCGACGTCTTGGCGAGCAAACTTTGTACATACCCTTAGGTCTTTACCTTAGTCTTAGTACAGATTTACCTTAGCAAGCAAACATAGAATAGCATAAACCAAACAAGAGGTTCCCGTAGAGTACTACGGATACTTAGGGTGCTAATACCTTCCCTTTGTATAACCAACCCCCGAACCTTAGATTTCCCCCTTTAGGTTTTTAACGATCTTGAACCTTTCCTTTGGATAAATCAAAGTCGGTTGTAAAAGAAATATGATGCAAATTAATTAATAATTTGTTATCCAATTTTCACCGCAACAGAAATGGCGACTTCACTGGGGATCCTTATTTTTTGAGGGTTAAGCCTACCTTGTTTTTGCTTGTGTTATTTATGTCTCGCTTGTTTACTTGTATACATCTATGATATCTGTATATCTGTATATATTTGTATATATCTCTGTCTGTATTGGATTTTCTGTGTGCAGGGTAGCATTATTGAGTGGTGAGATAAGTCCTAACCCGGACTTGAGAGTACATTTGATTAGGATCGTGGACATAGTCAAGGGAACTTCGAGGGAGAAATCCCAAAGGAGGTAACTTGAAGTCCACACTCAGTTGAGGCCCTCTTGGAAGTGGTATATGTTGAACGAGCAATCGTGAATGCATTACTACTTTCGACCTAGGAGCCAGAGATACTGATGACCTTTAGTTACCCCTTTACCCCCACTTGGCCTATTTAGGACGTAGTGCGAGGACTGTGAGGGAGCAATCCCAAATGGTTGCTACGCGATACTACACTCAGATGAGACTCTCTTGAGAATTTTATCGATCACCGAGCAATTGGAAAGTCGATAAAATCCGAAAGATGAGTTGTCGACTCTGGGAACTTTTTAGAACCCTGTTCTGCAGATGAAAACCCATAGTACACACCTTTTGGGATGGGTAGACCATGGCTCCACGCTCGTGATCTTCAAACCTAGGCCTTCTCTTGTTTGTGTGTGCATATCTGTGAATATCTGTACATGTTTGTTTGTGCATATTTGTGAATACCAGTGTACATATGTTTGTGCTTGTGTGCTTTTACGTGTGCATATATCTATGTTTTGTGTGCCCGTGTTTGTGCATTGCATACATCTCCTCGCATCCATTGATGATTTCAAGGAACTCAGATGCTCTTTCCTTTGCAAAACCAAAAGAGACAATGGTTTTCAAACAAAACTTTTCAGTTTTCCAAAAATGTTTGCAATTTGCCTTTGAGTTCCTTGAAACCATTTGGCTTGCATTAGCATCGCATTCTCATTGCATGTCATTTGCATTGCATTTGCATTTCTCAGCCTTGAGTCTTGTCCGTCCTTTGTCTGTAACCCAGGTAGCTTCCTGAAGCCATCATTGGACTTGAAGTAGCTTTTGAAGTTGTCTTTTTCAGACTCGTTCGTTGTGACCACCATGCTGGGGAACATAGGCATTCAGCTGAAGACTTAAGGTACTCAGAAGCCAGGTTCAGACTTTGTTTGACTCTGATATGTTTTCATTTACGCCTCAAGGCGTCCAAATCAACAAACCTTCGCCTAATCAGGCAGGTTCACCAGACTCTGAGGTGGAAGAATTCTCTGAGAGTATGTGTGAAGATGATTCTCAAGCGGATCTCGACAATCAACTCTGAAGAAGACTATCTCAGCTTGGCAGATTAAGAAGGAAATTTCAATTTCCTAAAGCTGGCAATCATTTGGCTGTTTAGCATTTTTGTTGTATTTTCTTTGCATGTTTGAATTATATTTGCTTATAAGCATTGTTGTACTTTCAAGTTGGCAAGATTAATGAAATGTTTATGCATCTTTTGATTAAGTCCATTCGTTTCACTCATTTACTTTTGTGTTCATAAAGACAACAAAACAGACAAATTTTTTTTCCCATATCAATCCTTTTGTTCAAGCAAAGATTGGGGAGGATGATGAAAACCTCGTGTTCATAATTGCAGTGGTATGCTTTCAATTAAACCTCGTCGAGGATGTAAGGCATTGTTTCAATTCCCAAACACTGGAGAAATAAGGAAGATAATCCCTCGTTAACCCTTCGAGCCTAGAAGCAAGAGTTTTCTTTCCTTACACAAAAAACCCTTAAATCTCAACCTTGGGGAGGGTAGTTCTCAGTTTAACTTGGTTACGCATTCGAACGCAAGCGCTTCATGCAAGACACCAATCAACTCTCTCAAATCAAATGTGTTAGCGTTGTACAAGTTGTTCATCCAAGCAACAATAAGGAAGGATAGCTGAAAAATCCTTAATCAAAGGATGAGCCGAGTCCCTTTCAAGGCAAAAGCCAAGAAAGATGGGAAGCCCAGGACTTTGCCTTATACAAAAAGACCTTGTACAACAGCCAAAAAAAGGAGTTTCAAAGCAACAATCAAACAAAAAGGAGGTCCTAACCGCAAACAAAGAGAGGTATCGTGACCTCAATCAAATCAAAAGAGGAGGTATCATGACCTCAACCAGCAAAGACAAGGAGAAGTCTCAAAGATTAACCAAATTCTGCAAGGGAGTACTGACTATCCAAGGTGTCTAAATCATCATCAATGATCTTCAGCTCGTTCCTAGTCTGTAGGAACCTGAATGTATAGCTTAAGTTAACTGAGCTTAGATTGGAGTTCATCACGAAGATGGGGTGGGTACCAAACAAACTTTGAGCCTTTATCTTTGTTTCATAAAACCGTGAACCAAGCCACGTTACAACCCTTAAAAGACCTAATTGAGGTAAGGTTGTTTTGAAAGCATACTACAACAAGGTTGATTAACCTGACTCCTAATGATCTTTGCTAGTTGTGTGTGTTGATCACTTCATCTGTCATTCTGTAAATGACCAGATCCACTTTGTTTTTGATTACTTAATCATCCCACTATGTGTGTTTCATCAATAAAACTTGATTTCAAAAGCTTGCATGAATTTTTGCACTGAAATTTCCAATTTTAAATGAACAATACTTGTTTGTGAAATGATTCAACATCAAAGGAATCCCGACGAATGCAGTCAGCCAGGGAATTTGATTTGATAAAGGAAGCTCAGTCAAGGGGCAACTAAGCGGAAGGTTCTGCCGATCCATCATTTCAAGAATTGTTGAATCAGGGGCAGAACTCTTCAAAGTTTGGAATATTGGGGCAAGCCTTCTTGAGGTCATTTCATGACAAGTTTGGACTCCGATGACCCATCAACAGGGGCAAGTTTGTTCCCCAGTTGTTTCTACCACAGTTTAAAGGACTTTGTATTGCAAATACAGTTGAACTAGGGCAGTTATGTCAAGACTCATGGATCTCTTCAAGAGTTTGAAGACATTGAAGCATCTGGCATTTCAATTCTTCTGTAAAATCCTCTTGATGACTTATCATCACAAGACCAGTTAATCAGAACCAGTCAAGTCGAGATTCGACAAACCTCTCAAAGGTCAACTAGTCTGGGACATCTTCTTCACAGATCAACCAAGCTGGTAGGGGGAAGTCTATTCCCCAGTTGTCAACAACCAGACTGGGTAATTAACTCAAGGATTTTGTTGTGCAGACGCTGTTAATCGAGGCTTTGTACAAGACACTCTGTGATGAGTATAAACTATCAGAAAGCCTCTTCTTAGGCTTTGTATAATGATCCTCCCATATGGAGTCAGTCAGTCAGACAGCCTCCTCTTAGGCTTTGTATAATGAGTACCCCTATCAGATAGCCTCCTCTTAGGCTTTGTATAATGATTTTCCCCAGCGGAATCCAATCAACCTCTTAGCTTCAATCTTGGTCTTCGATCAAGACGCACAATTGGTTCAAGGACTTCGTCACGCGAAGGTAGTCAATCAGGGGCAGTCAGGCTGAAATTCATGAATCTCTCCAAGAGTTTGAAGATATTGAAACACCTTGTATGCCAATTCTTCTGTAAAATCCTCTTGATATTTCCTTCTGACAGACCATGTACCCTGGGACAGATGAGTTATGCAGAACTACTCAGCTTTTGTGGCGTCTATGCCAGCCCCCAGAAAGTTGTCTCTTCAGCTAATCTTGGCACTTCCCAATGGATCTCTTATCTCCAGTGAAGAAAACAAGCTCATGGTGACAATCCTAGCGAAGTCATGATGCTATATCAAGTGGAGTACTCTTTCCCCCAGAGAAGGACATAACCTTGAAGTAAAGCTACTTCACCCCCAGTGATGGTCCAACCTTTTGAGTTTGGCTGGGTATCCTCGTCGAGATGTTTATTTCATCTCCAGTATCGCTTCTTGTTGTCTGTTTTGTCAGCATAAGCATAAGTGTGGCATAGGCATTCATATGCATAGCATCTTAGCATTTTGCTACATGTTTCTGGTGTTTACCTGTGTTGTTCACTTTGGCGTTTATCTCCCAAGTGACTGGGTTTGTCTTTTCTCTCCAATAGAGGTGTCAGCCCTAGGCATAAAGTGCTCATTCCTTCTGAATTCCCCACAGAGTTTTATCCTCGTGGATGATGGTTGCTCCAGTTATCTTTTTCCAAATTCGGATAAGATAAATCCCAAGTTGAGTTCATTCCTCAATTGGAGTCTTGTTTAACCGTTTCTTCCTAGCTTGTTCCTAGATTGAACTTTGGTCCCTGACAGGTGTGGTTTCTGAGCCCATCTTGAACGTGCATTTATTTTGCACTGTGTCTCGCAGGAAGTATCTTTTACAGATCCCTATTAAAGACGTGTTCATTTTCTCCAGCAGTGTTGTAATGTCAACATCTCTTTGGAATTTATACCCAACAACAAGTATCATTCTCTTGGAGAAGCTTGTTCTTTCATGGCAATAAGTGGCAGTCTCTTATGAGAAACTTATCCATCACTGGTTTTATTCAACCTCTTTGCAACCATAGTGGGTATTCCCCAAGAAGTCTAACCTTAAGTCCAGTCATCGCTGGCATCTTTCATGTTGTTTAAAACTGTTCCTGCTTGAATCGTGTCAAGTTTGAACCTAAAGTCCAATTATCGTTGGCACCGTCTTTGGTTTGAATCGAGTCACCTTAGGCTTTTAAGATCTTGTTCTTGTTTAAATCGTGTCAAACTTGAACCGAGTCCTTGTTCGAATTGTGTCGGACATTGTCTCTTGTTTTAAGATCTTGTTCTTGTTTGAATCGTGTCAAACCTGAACCGATTCCTTGTTCGAATCGTGTCGGACATTGTCTCTTGTTTTAAGATCTTGTTCTTGTTTGAATCGTGTCAAACTTGAACCGAGTCCATGTTCGAATCGTGTCGAACATTGTCTCTTGTCTTAAGATCCCGTTCCTGTTTGAATCGTGTCAAACTTGAAACCAAAGTCCAATTATCGTTGGCACCGTCTTTGGTTTGAATCGAGTCACCTTAGGTTTTTATTTCAGTTTGTTCCTGCTCGAATGGTGTCAAGCTTGAACCTAAAATCCAGTCATCGCTGGCATCCTCCGTAAACGGAATCATATTTGTTATCTCAACCAGTTCTAGTACATTTTTGATTCATTAACCACATTCACAGCCAAAAGGTCCAGTCACCTTTCATCATCTGATGCAGAGTTTACCTCTGTCTTTTCTGGCTTTTCTTGAAGATCCCGTTTGAACTCTTCAGTATAGGAAATCCCCAGAAAATCTTTGTAGGATGTCTATCCTTTTATTTCAAACTGATCCCCTGTGGTGATCATGTCTTCTTTCTGGTTTCATGCCCAGTAAGAATGTGTCATTCCCCAGTGTCGTCCGGTCACATATGAACCTGTCGTCCATCTCCCTGGATCTTTCCCCAGTGGAGAATACCTCTCTGGCTCTTATCTCCAGTGAGGACCGATAGGGTGTCCTCCTTATCTTTCTATCCCTAGTGTTGCCTCAGAGTCTCCCCATTGAGTCTTTTTGTTGGTTAGCCTGTATCCCCAGCGAGTTTTCCTCATGGATACCGACCTTCATCCTTCCCCAGTGATGCTCATCTGTGGTTGTTTGCTCTTTACCTTTGGAGTCTTGTTTGTCTGCATTTTTGCACTATCAGATCATCATACCATCATACAAGAAGTTCATGGCACGTCCGCATCCTAGACTAGTTTGGTTCATATCATTGCATGTCAGCGTATCTAAGGGAAAAAATTCCGGTTATCTATATTTAAATATCTTTCACCATCTTTCCATATCCCTCGTCATTCGGTGAAAATATTTAAATAGGGGTAACTGTTGCACCCCAAATTTTACCCTCAGATACTCGAATTTTTGTCATATCATTTTCGGTCATCTGTTTTGTGCATTTACAGTCACGTAGTCTATTAATCACAGTCGTACGTTTTTGTCTAATTTTGTCGTCTTTTCCTTTACATTCTTTTTATTTATTTATTATCATTCAATTGTTTTATAAGTTTTAGAATTTTTTTCTTTAAATTTAGATTTTCATTATTATGATTTATTATTAAGTAATTATTATTAAGTATTTATTATTGTTATTTTGTTATTACTTTATTAATACTGACTATTATTATTTTCATTATTATTAAGTAAACAAAAAACAAAAAAAGAGGAAAACCAAAGTCCATTTTTCCTAGTAACCCTGCACAACCGTACAAACTTTCCGCCTTTCTACACTGCCTCGGCACACCAAAACCAAAAGCCAGGCTGCTGCAAGAAGTAAATCTTGGCCAAAATCTCCAAACCGTACTTTACAGCCAAGCAACAATGACATCCGTACCACCCTGCGACATCTCCCAACAACACGCAAAACCGTACCAATACAGCCAAACATTGCGCTTTAACCATGCTGCTGCAAAAACCAGCAAATCTGGCCATAAATCCATCCGTTCACAAACCGTATATCACACTACTGCGCTCAACCAGTAGACGACCCTTCTATTCTTCCCTGACCAAAGCAGTCTTCTTCATCTCTACAACAACAGAAACAGTTTCAAAAACCTTTCTAAAAACATTTCCTTCAACAACAGCTCAACCTCACTTCACGACCGAATCGTTCTCTAATCTCCAAACTCCCAAACGCATAAACCCTTCGCCCTTGATTTTCCACCATAAATCACCAGAAATCATCCTTTGTCCCACTACTGCTCCACCGGCCAAACCGTGATGCACCACAACAACAACACACATCCACCCACCATAAAACCTCCACTTTCTGAGACTCACTCTTGCTGCAAACCATCAAAACCCATAACCTACAACCCAATTTCTAAATCAATCCAAACCAGATAAAGAAGAAGGAGAAGAGTGAGAACGAAACTCGAGTTGAGAGAGGGTACGAAACGAGAGTTTAAATCGGAAACAAGACCTGAAAGTGGTTGATTCGAGGGTGGAGTGGAACAGTCGATTTCGTTTGCGTTGTAGTTGGCCGTTCTTCTTCTTCGATCTGTTAACTGAGTTTTAAGAAAATTTTTGATGTTGTTTGATTTCATAAGCCGTGAGCAGTATGTGATGTTGGAACGATCTGATATAACGTGTACTCAACGATTTAAGCTATTTTTACCGAACCTCATCCTTGTGCAAAGATCCACTCTTGAGAGAACTTGGTTGTTGTTTTGGAGCCACCGTCTGATTCCTTGTGATAATAGGTTTAGATTTCAATTAAAATTTGTTTTGTGTGTTTTTCTATTCTTATTAGTTACGGGTTTAGGATGACGGGCCTTGGGCCTACATGATTCCTAAATATTGTTTTCACCACCGGCTTGCTTAAATCCACCCTTGTGTTTTCTTGTTTTTTTTTTTCAAACCGGTCGCTTGATGAAGTGATGGGCTTCACATAGCCCATATGATCTTCTTGGTTGATATGTACACCCTTTCTCCTTTGCTAGGTTTTTCCTAAAAAAGGGTTTTTAGTATTTTAATCTTTTGATCATGTTTATGTTTTTAATTAACTCTTTTTCGATTTTATCTCTCATTTCATTTTTTGGGCCAATGACATAAAAAGATCATAATATTGTTGATTTTTACAAATCAATGAATTTTGATTGTATGAGGCCATCTTTCTTTCTTTTTGTTGGTCAATGAAGTTCTAATCAAGAGATCTTCGATTTATCGATCTAAATCCTTGATTTAGACGAGACTAACTTTGTTTTCATTTTTAGTCCATTATCTTTCTTTTTGGGCCTATGACATTACCCACATCTTGATTTTTTGTGATTTATTCAAGTTACTAAAAAATCATGATTTATATGAGGCCATTTCAATTTATTTTTATTGGTCAATGAAAATCTAATAGAAAGGTATTCGATTTATCGATCTAAATCCTTATTTTGATGAGACCGACTTTATTTTCACTTTGATCCCATTTTCTTTATTTGGGCCGGTGATATTGCAAAATCACGACTTTTTATCGATTTATTTCAAATCACTAAGTCGTGATATATATGAGGCAACTTCTTTTATTTTTCCGGTCAATGAAAGTCAAATATCATAGATTATCGTTTTCACGATTAAATCATGATTAAGACGAGATCGACTTTATTTTCACTTCCCGTCGCATTTATGTTTATTTTCATTTTTGACCGATGAAGTCTTCCTATTCATGAACTTTGTTAGCGAAGCGACGAACCTTCATTATTTCAAATCTGTAGTGAGTGATCATCGAG
This sequence comes from Lathyrus tuberosus, assembly GCA_022829125.1. Lineage (NCBI taxonomy): Eukaryota > Viridiplantae > Streptophyta > Magnoliopsida > Fabales > Fabaceae > Lathyrus > Lathyrus tuberosus. The sequence continues at coordinate 11,205,419 of JALAZF010000003.1, forward strand.
ATCTCTTTCTATACTTTGAGATCGTGATAGGTTACCTTCGACTAATCAACGAGAGTTTGTGACTCAAGACGAGGTCTCCACCTTTTCTTTTCGTGTGGCACGATTTCATCGGAGAATGATCTTCTATATCATTTCTCTATCGTGTCTTAACACAAAGATCAAATTGTGCATCCTCCCATAGTATGGTCTTCCTCATAGACCGTACTACGACGGATCAGCACTACATTGAACCCGATTCATCGATCCAATAAATTAATCAACAATCACTAAATTTACTTTCAGTCAATATATATATCTTGATTTATTCTTTATGTCGATTATTATCCTTGTTAATATTATCATTGTTCATATTTATATCTTCTGTATATTGTTCATTTTATTTGTTCATTTAAAATACACTAATAAATATCGAAACCCTAAAAAACTCAATTGACCGGACTGTGGTTACTATTGTGTTTTAGACTGAGGACTTAGATTTAGGACTTTTACCCTATGCTCTTGGAGTTGGTATTCTGGTCTTCGGATCTTGCTTGGCTGGTCAGTGGCCCATCAGTGGGAAGTGTTTATGCACTATTCTGGTCAGATCTTTCTATCTCTTGCTCATTTACATTGATGCATTTTAATCTCTTGATGTCTGCTTGTATATATGTTTGCCTGACATTATTTTAGCATTTTAGCATGTTAAGCATGATACTATGTATTTACTGTCATTCTTTGATTTATTATCACTTGACTTTGATATCTTGATTATTACCATGTTCATATTACTTTGTTCATATTATCTTGATTATACTTTTGTTCATATTCATACTGTATACATCATATTCATGCTTGATTCTTGACCCTCCTTCCAAAGGAAAGACCTTTACTTTGACTCCTAAGTCACAAACCTTTCCCATTTCATCCTTGGCCTCATAAGAGCCGTTTCCCTCGTAGTTTAGTAATAGGATGGAGTTATCATGAACTCCATGTGATTCTCACTATCATGAGAACTCACTTTGCCTTTTACTCAGACTTACAGAGTTATCATGAACTCTGTGTGGTTCTCACTATCATGAGAATTCACTTCCTTCCTTCATAACGTAGACTTAGAGAGTTATCGTGGACTCTACGTGAGCTTATGCTCATTCCCTTTGGGACGTTGGCCATAGTCAATGTTTCCTTTTCTTTCACCCTTAGTTAGGTGAACTACGGTTGCTCTGATTCTTCAGTAAGATACGTAGGCACAAGATGCGACGTCTTGGCGAGCAAACTTTGTACATACCCTTAGGTCTTTACCTTAGTCTTAGTACAGATTTACCTTAGCAAGCAAACATAGAATAGCAAAAACCAAACAAGAGGTTCCCGTAGAGTACTACGGATACTTAGGGTGCTAATACCTTCCCTTTGTATAACCAACCCCCGAACCTTAGATTTCCCCCTTTAGGTTTTTAATGATCTTGAACCTTTCCTTTGGATAAATCAAATTCGGTTGTAAAAGAAATATGATGCAAATTAATTAATAATTTGTTATCCAATTTTCACCGTAACAACAGATTTCTGCGCCGACTTTAACAAGTGTATCTTTAATTTTCCTCCTCTTTAACACTCCCCCACATCCTCTAATGTTGTACGAAACCAGATTCATAATGGAATATTAGCAGCCTCCTTCTTACCTTTCTTCAATTTTCTATCTAATCCCTCTAGATTCCTCAAAATGTTTTCGAATACTTCGTCATCCTCCTCGGCTTCTATTCCTAGAGTTATGATAGCCTCCCATACTCTAGCTGAAATGCCCTCCATTTTCTTCTTAATTCTAGAGTTGTTTCGGATAAAACCAGTATCAGATATAGAATTATCAATGGAGTCAGGCTCCTTGTTAACATGTACTGGATCAAGCTTAACCTTTCTTCCTTCTGACTGTCTAAATTGAACCATATTAAATTTAGGATGGGAACACTTAGCTTTAAGCAAAGTAGCGTAATACGACGGTGAAAAAGGAATCTTAATTTTCTGATAGATATCCTCAATAATTTTGGTTTTCTTCTTCTTCATCAATGAAGACTCTCCAGTAATTGCACACTTCAATGATCTAGTATCTGCTACAGACAGTGGCTTGTGACCAGCGATGTTATCAATCTCTCTATACATGACCTCCAATGCTAGGCAATCCTCACGAGTATTCTTATTCATATCAATCTCAGCAACTTTTTCTTGTTTCTCCAAAGTACATGAAACATGATCAGGACAGAATCCTGAATCCTGAATCTTGTCAATTCTACTACCGTCACTGGCCTCGATTTCCATCCTGACTCTTTCAAGACAAAATGGTAAAGACAATATCGTGGCTTGAGGTCAGTCACAACATCGACGTCCACCGTGAGGTTTAGCCCATTTATCCCTTTATAATCAAAAGGGGGGCAATTGTTCCGATATATAAAAAAAAGGGCTTGCATTGCTTAAGAATTTAGATTAAACGTAATTTAAATACGATACTCACACTTCTCATGAGAAACTTTTTCAAAAGACAAATCGTAAAAGGATTTTTACAAAGACTAATATGATAAATACATCATTCGATTGGGAGACAACTATTTCAATAAAAAAAAATTGGCAAAATATCTTTTTTGGTCCTTTAACTTTACCTCGGGATTCATTTTGGTCCTTTAACTTTAAAAAGTATCATATTGGTCCTTTAACTCTTCAAAACGTTTCATATTAGTCCTTTTCGTCTTATTAGCGACGGAAAAATTCAAAAATCCGTCGCTAAATTCGTTGCTAATAACGCAAAAGAACTAATATAGAACGTTTTGAAGAGTTAAGAGACCAAAATGACACTTTTTAAAATTAAGGGACCAAAATGAACTCCGAGGTAAAGTTAAAGGACCAAAATAGATATTTTGCCAAAAAAATTTCGTATTACCCACACTTCGCAACCTAACAAAAATTGTGAAGAACTTCTATAAACATAAAACAATTTATCTCTGCCTAACACCCACTTTGTTCCAAAAAGGATAATGATTAATTATGTTATGTCTACACAAACAAGAATTTAGTATCATTTTATGTTCATTTCATGTTTGGCCGCCCCTGAAGATTAATTAAGTAATTATTTACACTTTGTCTGCACTACAATGACATCAACAGCCACCGTTAAAGTAATTGGAAAACAAGTATCTTAAATTGGAAAGTAGTTTTTTAGTTTTCAATCTTATCTATATATCCATATATGACTTTGTTCTTTTAATGCGGCTATGTAATGCAATGTCGTTTTCAGAAGTGCTTGTTAAATTGAATTAAAAAATTTTCAAGTAAAAGTCAGAAAAACATAAACTAACGCATCCAAACAATTCTTAAGCCGCGTTGGCACTTCTCCATGCTTATATATTTTATGATGTCTTGAGTGTTTCCACACCCAATCTGTTGCCTAAAACGTGCTTTAATGGGATGACATATAATTACACTTTCCACTTATGCCGCATCCTTGTCTACTATATGTCTTTCACACAAGGACAAATAAGGGTGGCTAAACCGGACCGGTTCGTTTTGCCCACACTTTAGTATGGAATGGACCAAAGGTTTAGGCTCTCGTCCTCTATTGTGTCCGTCACATCCTGTCCTATTTTCCTTACAAATTTTTGTGGGCGCAGATATTTACATAAATTTTTATATTTTTAAACTTAAAAAATACCGTGTCCGTAGATTTTTCCCAACCTACCCTTACTTTTTTGCGAAACGGACAGAGGTTTTAGACTCACATCCTTTTTTTTTTCTTTTCTGATAAGCAAGATTGTATTAAATTGAGATTAATGGAATCTCTACCCCAACAATACATTTACATTCAGAATTTTCAACAAACCCACACTGACCTACAAAAAATTCAAAGGACACTTCGTCCAATCATACAAACTACAACTTCCTCGATAGTTCGACATAGTAGGTAACCACCTCCAAGACAATACAATAATTGATTGGAATATACATTCTACATTACAAACTTTATCGTTAAACAAAATATTATTCCTACACATCCAAATACACCAGCAAGTTACAAACCAAATTGAGTTAGCAACTTCTGGTTTACACCTATCAACCAATTTTAAAAACCATACCATGGCATGATCGCAACTTATCCGTTCATCTATCCAAGCCAAATCAATCCAATTAAATATTCTCATCCAAACCAAACAAACTTTAGGGCAGGTGAAAAAAATGTGGGAGTTGTCCTCTAACTCATTGAAATAGAAAACAGATACCTTCTCATGTCGACTAACAATTATTCCACGATCAACCAGATTCTTGCGCGTCGGCAATCTATTTAAGAACAAACGCCACACAAAGATCTTTATTTTCAACGGGATGCAAGTCTTCCACACAATATCTAATGCTATAAGAATAGGTGAATCCAAAAGAGAGTGATTTCCAGTAGCAATGATTTTGACATAATACGACTTGACTGAGAACTCCTTGTTGTTTTCATGCTTCCACAACCATCTGTCAGCAACATCAACATTGATTTGAACTGAGATAAGCAAGATCTCTAACTCATGCAATTCTGCCAAACCTTCTCCATGGGCTTCAGCATGTAGACTTCCTGCTAACCATGTAGGCTTCAGTATGTAGACTCACATCCTTAACTATGACCGCACTACCCTACCCTATTTTTAAAGGATTTTTGCGGACGTCGGTTTAAAGGGGGGACACCGTTTACCACCTCTACAGACACACTACACACAAACAAAAATCCAATTCTGTTCCATAATAGTTTGTCCTTGAGCTAACTCTAATTCACCCAATTTGGTACCAACCACTCTATTTATTTAACTTTTTTGGTGAAGAATAGGAGGCTGCTTTCATTGAAAAACACACATGTATCTCTCTAAAATAAATATAAGAAACATATGTGAAGATCATCCTCAAGTATCTTGTGTACATGAGTTCGTAAGTTAAGGATGGAAATAAATCACACGAATCATAACTTATGAAAACTTGTATTGTCCTTGTCTGTTGACTAATTCTATCAAATAAATATACACGAAGATAGTATTTACATCAATAATAGCTATATCTTATAACAAACATCCACAACCTTGGCGGGAGAAATTGTCTTTGAAATCCTGAAAGAGTACTAAGAGAAGATATTTGGTGAACATGTACGTAATGATGATGCGAGGGGACATGAAGGACATCAACCAAGCCATAAATGAATTTTTTGTAGAAGAAGTGAATGTCCATATCGATATATTTGGTTTGTTGAATAGAACTTAATTACTAGATAGATATATTAGAATAACATTATCACAATAAATTATGATAGCTTTGTGAATCCAACAAATAAACTCTATAAGCATAATACATAACCAACAAGATTATAACAACATGTTTGCAACACTACGATATTCAGCTAGTCTAAGCATTGGAGCAGGATAAACGTGGTGTACATTCTAGAATTTTCAAAGTCGAGTTATAAATTATTGGGACCGAGCATGGAATGTCGATATGTCGGATATTTGTAGAAAGTAACGAGTGTTGGATTGCTACATATGAGACAAGTCGGAGCCCGGGTTCTGTGGTTATTGGAGACATCTTTTCGGACGATGTGTACAATAAGCGTAACGTCTATAGGGTAGCTCCATGGTTGCATTGGGTTATAGAAAGTGATAAAGAGGACATTACATTGTAATAATGAGACCAACAGACGTTATGATCATCATTTACTCATGAAATTTGAGGGGACACTCCTTAATGATCTAAAGGAAGTGAGATAGGCATAAAAAGACTTCCCATTGAAGAACAGGGGGGAAAGCGAAGATACAACAACAAAGTAATCAAGTAACATAAAAATCTCATTACGATTGGTCTCGCCTGATTCTCTTCAGGGAGATTATCCAAAAGTGTTTGTCATGAACATTTGGCGTCTACCGTGGGGCCTCGGTAAAACTTTATCAGACCGCATAAAAGCATTATCTACACTATAATAACATGATGTCTATAATAACATGATGTCTAGAATGTACATTCAAAGATGTGGCCTTACATTGGTACATGAGCTTTCCTAGATTCTAAATTACATGCTATCAGGATTTGAACAGGAAGATGGTGCAACACTTCTCCACCAGCAAGTATAGAAAGGTGTCCACCACCGGTCTATTCAACGTCCGCCAAGGTATTTCTGAATCTCTCAGAGAATATATGGCGTGATTCAATAAAGAAATAATAAAAGATTCTCATTCAAATCATATAATGTTCGTGGCATCCTTCAGAACAGCCTAAATTCCGGTCATTTCAATGAGTCTTTGGCACAAAATTTGGCCATCAACATGGATGAGGTAATAAATATAGCAGAATGTTATATTAAAGGCTAAGAAAGAAATATGGAGAAGAAATCTTGAGATGCAAAGGAGAAGTTACAACCTAGGCACGACGAATCTGGGCCCAGGAAAGATCACCACAAGCACGAGTCGAGGGACAGATCGACAACAAAGCCTTCCCAGAAGCCATATGCCAACTTCACTGAGAACTTTACCCCACTCAATTTAAAGGGTGCATATATTTTTCATGAAGTGTGTCATATAAAACTGATATCAGAACCCAATCGACCCAAGAGGGCCAATGATGTATTAGTGAAAAAACAAATGATGCTTGGTGTGCTTATCATCTTTTGAGAGGCCACCATATCGAAGATTCTCATAAGTTAATGATAAGTGCAAATTGTAGCTATTTTTGTATATAAGTTTTGTTGCACTTATCATTACTTTGTGTTAAAATTGGTTGAATAAACCCCGCTTTGTTCGTAATTACGTTTACTTTATGTTTTAGTGTATATATTGCGTATCGTGTAAATATCATTGAGTTTAATTGATTTTCATTTATTTTTTCAGGTGTTCCAGCAATGGGATTTTGCCATTGTTGTATAGAGCATTGAATAAGCTTTCCAGCGCTTCAAACCGTGCGTAAAACGGAGTTACGATTCAAAAGTTACGAATAAAACAGTGCAGAATTTTCTGGTGTGATTCGCCCCTGCTGCGCCAGGCGAAAATTCCGCCAGACGAAACTTCAAAAGCGCCGGGCGAAGCCAAAATTCCGCCAGGCGAAACTCAGAAGGCATAGCAGTGTCACAGCATTGGAACTTACAAAAATAAACCGCCTTTCGCCGCCGGGCGCCCCGAATTCCGTCGGGCGAAACTGGGCGGACAAAAACTCCATTAAACGCCCAAAAACACAATTTTTAGGGATGAGTTTTGATATTTTTGGTTCCAAATCCATCCAATAGCATTTTTTGAGTAGAATTAGGCTAGAAAACACATTGGAGCATGCATTAAGATGATCCGGAGTCAAATCCTTCATCAATTGGAGTCGACAACTCATGAAATGTTTGGTTTTTCTCCATTTCTTCTCTATGTATTTCTCTATTTGTTGGGTTATGTTTGTATTGTTACTCTAAACCTATGTACATGTATTGATCATGGTTGTATAATATATATGCTTTACAAATCATTATCGATGTCTTCCTTGATCTTTTCGCATTTATGTTTAGATTTGTGATGTTTATCTCTAACACAACACAAATCCAAACATAAATGCAAAAAGATCAAGGAAGACATCGATAATGATTTGTAAAGCAAATTTCATATAATATTAAGATCAACAAAGATACATATGTTCATAGTAACTATACAATACCCAACAAAAAGAAATTACAAAGAGAAGAGAAATGAGGAACCAAACATTTCTTGGTTTGTCAACACCAATCGACGAGAGATTCGAATCCGGATCATCCAAATGCAAGCTCCAAGGATGTTTTCTAAGCTAATCTACAAGAAAAATGAAGTTTGATGGAGTTGGGAGCAAAAAATACCCAAAACCATCCCTAAAAATGTGTTTTTACCCCATATTTATTGCTGTCATCAACGCAGACCGCGCTCAGCGCGCTCCAAGCCCGCTCAGCGCGCAACCTGCGGTCTTGAAAAAAAAGACAGCACAATTTCAGCCATAACTTGAGAACCGTAACTCCGTTTTTCGCCCGGTTCGAATCGTTGGAAAGCATATTAAATTTCCTATCTAACAATGAATAAATATCAACCAAATTGGTGATTTTTATTATCCTCATTTTGAGCCTTATTCGTTGATGAGTTGCTCAAAATCGCGCGTTTGAAGCCGTGTCTTCGACACTTTATTGCTCATGCTCCAAATACACCTCAATACCTACAAAATGAGTAGAAAACTGTCAAACGGTACACAAATACACTAAAACTTGATTATACACTAAATATACACATTTAGATACAAAGTGGGGTTTATTCGAACGGTATTTAACAAAAAGTATAGATAAGTGCAACGAAACTTATATACAAAAATAGGTACATTTTGCACTTATCAACTCTCCCCAACTTACATAATTGTTTGTCCTCAAACAAAGCCAACAAACTAAAGGAACAAAAGTGAAATCCAAGAAATCACGCAACAACAAGTTTTTACAAACAAAAACAAATGCAATGGTTCAATCGAAAATGGTACACACAAAGTAAATACTTACCACTAAACTACGACGATAACACAATCACGAAACAAATGCAAAATACAAAAATCATGCCAAACATTCTAAAACAACACAAGTTCAAATGTGAATCACACCTAGCAAAAACAATCATCGGTAGATGAAAAACATAAAATGAGGTACTTTCACTCACACAACAATCTTGCAAACAAAAGACTAAATTATGCATCCATCTAAAAATTCACATTGAACATACAAAGGTAAGAATCACAAGGACTTTTCTAGGTTGTAATGTGGTCAGGTAAACAAACAAGGAATAATTCCTAAAGCTAATCGAAACAAAAACTTGCCTTAACCTAAGGGAGTGATCAACTCACAAAGATCCAAACACAAAATTTTAACCAACTTCTTCCACAAACCCAAGTGTTACACAACAACACTACTTATTTAGCACAATTATTGAAACTCTATTTGTTTCCTTTTTCAAGGATTTTTCTTTTTCTTCTTTTTTTTTTCTTGTTTTTTCTTTGTCACATTTTTTTCTCTTTTTTCTTTTCTTTTTCAATCCTCATAGAATCCAACCAATGAGTACACAATCATTCTCTCCCCAACTTGAATTCAACCACATCATCAAGTGAATACTCCCTACTTTCTAAGGCAAGGAAAAAAAATCCATACAACAACACAAAGTTGAGGTCCAAGAAAAAACAAAATCCATCAAAGATAAGTGAACTAAATACTCATAGACAAGCATTAAGTTCAAATAAAAACATGGATCAAAAAGCTCAAAGGGGTTACAAATTCTCACACACTCACATGGTGAATTGACTATTTGGCTAGGGTGGTTGTGCTCAAAATGAAACAAATGCCTTGATCCTTTTCATGCATTCATATACACAACATAAACAACAGATTCAACATAATAAAATCCAGTTAGAACAAGAATGTTGGAACTCCGAGCATATATGAACAATGGAAGGCCTCCTCACAAAAAGGTTGGGAACTAAAGTGATTCACATACAAACAAGTATACAAAAGAATGAATGGCATGAAAGTTGTAAAAAGTCTAAGTATCATGAATATGCTAAAGTATAGAAAGTGATAAATACATACCTTGAACGTGTACCAAACTTTAAACACTATCATTACCACGCATTCGCAAGTTGAAATGATCAAAAATGGACAAACACCGAATGCGACTTCAAGCAATCGAGCCAAAATTTGAGTCCAAACAATCAACAAAAGAATTAGAAAAATTACTAATAATTACTAATATATAAGGCCTTGGTGGAAGTGGGAAAAAGGGGGAGCCAATTGAACAATTAAAAGCATTCACTGGCTCAGGCGCAGGCCCGCGCTCAGCGCGCTACACCAAACCAGAAAAATCAATACAGCAACAGGGTTCTGGTGTAGGCCTCCACTTAACACCTACACAATCTCATATACAAAATCTCATAATGAAAAAGTAATAACGGAACAAAAAATGATAAAACATGCTTGTTTTACGTCGTAAGCTCGACGCCTATTATTTATACACACTTCTCCAAGTTGCCTCTTTACACGGTTAGTGCTCACCGACGACGAAACCTAACCAAACACTTAGCAAACGTGAAGAGAAACAAACATATACACTAAATTTACAAGTATGCAAAACATGTAAAATTTACAAATATGGTAAACATATACAAGTATCAATATAAACAAGTGAAAATAGACAATATATACGATATCTACAAAACTCAAAAACAAAGAAACTATCGCAATACGATTCAATAAAAACATCGATCCCCGGCAACGGCACCATTTTGTTGGTTGTGGAATATAGGGCAAGCAAGCAAAAAGATTTGGAAGTATTTTTCCGGGAATTTATCGTGTCCACAGAGATCGGTGCTACTGAACTGCCGTTCGACAATATCTAAGTTTATGAGTTTGGGTTTAAATGGTTTAAAGCGTAAATGCGGAAAAGTAAATAAAAACATAAAAACAATTCATTCTTCAACAAGACGAACTTATCAAGCATACATATAATCCACTCGTCACAAACATAAATTTGCCGACCAATTATACTCCACCTGCAATACTCGTCAAAATTATCCAGCATCACTCACAACAGTGTCCATCTCTGGCATACTGAGCTGAGAGACAACCGTATTACTCTCGTCGTCACTCTCGCGCACGACGCCTCGAAATACAGAAGACATTAAGTTCCGACACCCAAAAGATTATCATCTAAATGTATCTCTAGCATCTAGACAATAGATATCCATCCCTAATCAAGGTTTGTGATGTTTATCTCTAACACAACACAAATCCAAACATAAATGCAAAAAGATCAAGGAAGACATCGATAATGATTTGTAAAGCAAATTTCATATAATATTAAGATCAACAAAGATACATATGTTCATAGTAACTATACAATACCCAACAAAAAGAAATTACAAAGAGAAGAGAAATGAGGAACCAAACATTTCTTGGTTTGTCAACACCAATCGACGAGAGATTCAACTCCGGATCATCCAAATGCAAGCTCCAAGGATGTTTTCTAAGCTAATCTAAGAGAAAAATGAAGTTTGATGGAGTTAGGAGCAAAAAATACCCAAAACCATCCCTAAAAATGTGTTTTTACCCCATATTTATTGTTGTCATCATCGCAGACCGCACTCAGCGCGCTCCGGGCGCTCACCGCGCTCAAAAAATGGTTAAACCTCCTTACGAGCCCGCTTAGCACGCTCCAAGCCCGCTCAGCGCGTAACCTGCAATCTTGAAAAAAAAGACAGCACAATTTCGGCCATAACTTGAGAGCCGTCACTCCGTTTTTCGCCCGGTTCGAAGCGTTGGAAAGCTTATTCAATTTCCTATCTAACAATGAATAAATATCAACCAAATTGGTGATTTTTATTATCCTCATTTTGAGCCTTATTCGTTGATGAGTTGCTCAAAATCGCGCGTTTGAAGCCGTGTCTTCGACACTTTATTGCTCATGCTCCAAATACACCTCAATACCTACAAAATGAGTAGAAAACTGTCAAACGGTACACAAATACACTAAAACTTGATTATACACTAAATATACACATTTAGATACAAAGTGGGGTTTATTCGAATGATATTTAACAAAAAGTATAGATAAGTGCAACGAAACTTATATACAAAAATAGGTACATTTTGCTCTTATCAACTCTCCCCAACTTACATAATTGTTTGTCCTCAAACAAAGCCAACAAACTAAAGGAACAAAAGTGAAATCCAAGAAATCACGCAACAACAAGTTTTTACAAACAAAAACAAATGCAATGGTTCAATCGAAAATGGTACACACAAAGTAAATACTTACCACTAAACTACGACGATAACACAATCACGAAACAAATGCAAAATACAAAAATCATGCCAAACATTCTAAAACAACACAAGTTCAAATGTGAATCACACCTAGCAAAAACAATCATCGGTAGATGAAAAACATAAAATGAGGTACTTTCACTCACACAACAATCTTGCAAACAAAAGACTAAATTATGCATCCATCTAAAAATTCACATTGAACATACAAAGGTAAGAATCACAAGGACTTTTCTAGGTTGTAATGTGGTCAGGTAAACAAACAAGGAATAATTCCTAAAGCTAATCGAAACAAAAACTTGCCTTAACCTAAGGGAGTGATCAACTCACAAAGATCCAAACACAAAATTTTAACCAACTTCTTCCACAAACCCAAGTGTTACACAACAACACTACTTATTTAGCACAATTATTGAAACTCTATTTGTTTCCTTTTTCAAGGATTTTTCTTTTTCTTCTTTTTTTTTTTCTTGTTTTTTCTTTGTCACATTTTTTTCTCTTTTTTCTTTTCTTTTTCAATCCTCATAGAATCCAACCAATGAGGACACAATCATTCTCTCCTCAACTTGAATTCAACCACATCATCAAGTGAATACTCCCTACTTTCTAAGGCAAGGAAAAAAAATCCATACAACAACACAAAGTTGAGGTCCAAGAAAAAACAAAATCCATCAAAGATAAGTGAACTAAATACTCATAGACAAGCATTAAGTTCAAATAAAAACATGGATCAAAAAGCTCAAAGGGGTTACAAATTCTCACACACTCACATGGTGAATTGACTATTTGGCTAGGGTGGTTGTGCTCAAAATGAAACAAATGCCTTGATCCTTTTCATGCATTCATATACACAACATAAACAACAGATTCAACATAATAAAATCCAGTTAGAACAAGAATGTTGGAACTCCGAGCATATATGAACAATGGAAGGCCTCCTCACAAAAAGGTTGGGAACTAAAGTGATTCACATACAAACAAGTATACAAAAGAATGAATGGCATGAAAGTTGTAAAAAGTCTAAGTATCATGAATATGCTAAAGTATAGAAAGTGATAAATACATACCTTGAACGTGTACCAAACTTTAAACACTATCATTACCACGCATTCGCAAGTTGAAATGATCAAAAATGGACAAACACCGAATGCGACTTCAAGCAATCGAGCCAAAATTTGAGTCCAAACAATCAACAAAAGAATTAGAAAAATTACTAATAATTACTAATATATAAGGCCTTGGTGGAAGTGGGAAAAAGGGGGAGCCAATTGAACAATTAAAAGCATTCACTGGCTCAGCGCGCAGGCCCGCGCTCAGCGCGCTACACCAAACCAGAAAAATCAATACAACAACAGGGTTCTGGTGTAGGCCTCCACTTAACACCTACACAATCTCATATACAAAATCTCATAATGAAAAAGTAATAACGGAACAAAAAATGATAAAACATGCTTGTTTTACGTCGTAAGCTCGACGCCTATTATTTATACACACTTCTCCAAGTTGCCTCTTTACACGGTTAGTGCTCACCGACGACGAAACCTAACCAAACACTTAGCAAACGTGAAGAGAAACAAACATATACACTAAATTTACAAGTATGCAAAACATGTAAAATTTACAAATATGGTAAACATATACAAGTATCAATATAAACAAGTGAAAATAGACAATATATACGATATCTACAAAACTCAAAAACAAAGAAACTATCGCAATACGATTCAATAAAAACATCGATCCCCGGCAACGGCACCATTTTGTTGGTTGTGGAATATAGGGCAAGCAAGCAAAAAGATTTGGAAGTATTTTTCCGGGAATTTATCGTGTCCACAGAGATCGGTGCTACTGAACTGCCGTTCGACAATATCTAAGTTTATGAGTTTGGGTTTAAATGGTTTAAAGCGTAAATGCGGAAAAGTAAATAAAAACATAAAAACAATTCATTCTTCAACAAGACGAACTTATCAAGCATACATATAATCCACTCGTCACAAACATAAATTTGCCGACCAATTATACTCCACCTGCAATACTCGTCAAAATTATCCAGCATCACTCACAACAGTGTCCATCTCTGGCATACTGAGCTGAGAGACAACCGTATTACTCTCGTCGTCACTCTCGCGCACGACGCCTCGAAATACAGAAGACATTAAGTTCCGACACCCAAAAGATTATCATCTAAATGTATCTCTAGCATCTAGACAATAGATATCCATCCCTAATCAAGGTTTGTGATGTTTATCTCTAACACAACACAAATCCAAACATAAATGCAAAAAGATCAAGGAAGACATCGATAATGATTTGTAAAGCAAATTTCATATAATATTAAGATCAACAAAGATACATATGTTCATAGTAACTATACAATACCCAACAAAAAGAAATTACAAAGAGAAGAGAAATGAGGAACCAAACATTTCTTGGTTTGTCAACACCAATCGACGAGAGATTCAACTCCGGATCATCCAAATGCAAGCTCCAAGGATGTTTTCTAAGCTAATCTAAGAGAAAAATGAAGTTTGATGGAGTTAGGAGCAAAAAATACCCAAAACCATCCCTAAAAATGTGTTTTTACCCCATATTTATTGTTGTCATCATCGCAGACCGCACTCAGCGCGCTCCGGGCGCTCACCGCGCTCAAAAAATGGTTAAACCTCCTTACGAGCCCGCTTAGCACGCTCCAAGCCCGCTCAGCGCGCAACCTGCAATCTTGAAAAAAAAGACAGCACAATTTCGGCCATAACTTGAGAGCCGTCACTCCGTTTTTCGCCCGGTTCGAAGCGTTGGAAAGCTTATTCAATTTCCTATCTAACAATGAATAAATATCAACCAAATTGGTGATTTTTATTATCCTCATTTTGAGCCTTATTCGTTGATGAGTTGCTCAAAATCGCGCGTTTGAAGCCGTGTCTTCGACACTTTATTGCTCATGCTCCAAATACACCTCAATACCTACAAAATGAGTAGAAAACTGTCAAACGGTACACAAATACACTAAAACTTGATTATACACTAAATATACACATTTAGATACAAAGTGGGGTTTATTCGAATGATATTTAACAAAAAGTATAGATAAGTGCAACGAAACTTATATACAAAAATAGGTACATTTTGCTCTTATCAACTCTCCCCAACTTACATAATTGTTTGTCCTCAAACAAAGCCAACAAACTAAAGGAACAAAAGTGAAATCCAAGAAATCACGCAACAACAAGTTTTTACAAACAAAAACAAATGCAATGGTTCAATCGAAAATGGTACACACAAAGTAAATACTTACCACTAAACTACGACGATAACACAATCACGAAACAAATGCAAAATACAAAAATCATGCCAAACATTCTAAAACAACACAAGTTCAAATGTGAATCACACCTAGCAAAAACAATCATCGGTAGATGAAAAACATAAAATGAGGTACTTTCACTCACACAACAATCTTGCAAACAAAAGACTAAATTATGCATCCATCTAAAAATTCACATTGAACATACAAAGGTAGGAATCACAAGGACTTTTCTAGGTTGTAATGTGGTCAGGTAAACAAACAAGGAATAATTCCTAAAGCTAATCGAAACAAAAACTTGCCTTAACCTAAGGGAGTGATCAACTCACAAAGATCCAAACACAAAATTTTAACCAACTTCTTCCACAAACCCAAGTGTTACACAACAACACTACTTATTTAGCACAATTATTGAAACTCTATTTGTTTCCTTTTTCAAGGATTTTTCTTTTTCTTCTTTTTTTTTTCTTGTTTTTTCTTTGTCACATTTTTTTCTCTTTTTTCTTTTCTTTTTCAATCCTCATAGAATCCAACCAATGAGTACACAATCATTCTCTCCCCAACTTGAATTCAACCACATCATCAAGTGAATACTCCCTACTTTCTAAGGCAAGGAAAAAAAATCCATACAACAACACAAAGTTGAGGTCCAAGAAAAAACAAAATCCATCAAAGATAAGTGAACTAAATACTCATAGACAAGCATTAAGTTCAAATAAAAACATGGATCAAAAAGCTCAAAGGGGTTACAAATTCTCACACACTCACATGGTGAATTGACTATTTGGCTAGGGTGGTTGTGCTCAAAATGAAACAAATGCCTTGATCCTTTTCATGCATTCATATACACAACATAAACAACAGATTCAACATAATAAAATCCAGTTAGAACAAGAATGTTGGAACTCCGAGCATATATGAACAATGGAAGGCCTCCTCACAAAAAGGTTGGGAACTAAAGTGATTCACATACAAACAAGTATACAAAAGAATGAATGGCATGAAAGTTGTAAAAAGTCTAAGTATCATGAATATGCTAAAGTATAGAAAGTGATAAATACATACCTTGAACGTGTACCAAACTTTAAACACTATCATTACCACGCATTCGCAAGTTGAAATGATCAAAAATGGACAAACACCGAATGCGACTTCAAGCAATCGAGCCAAAATTTGAGTCCAAACAATCAACAAAAGAATTAGAAAAATTACTAATAATTACTAATATATAAGGCCTTGGTGGAAGTGGGAAAAAGGGGGAGCCAATTGAACAATTAAAAGCATTCACTGGCTCAGCGCGCAGGCCCGCGCTCAGCGCGCTACACCAAACCAGAAAAATCAATACAACAACAGGGTTCTGGTGTAGGCCTCCACTTAACACCTACACAATCTCATATACAAAATCTCATAATGAAAAAGTAATAACGGAACAAAAAATGATAAAACATGCTTGTTTTACGTCGTAAGCTCGACGCCTATTATTTATACACACTTCTCCAAGTTGCCTCTTTACACGGTTAGTGCTCACCGACGACGAAACCTAACCAAACACTTAGCAAACGTGAAGAGAAACAAACATATACACTAAATTTACAAGTATGCAAAACATGTAAAATTTACAAATATGGTAAACATATACAAGTATCAATATAAACAAGTGAAAATAGACAATATATACGATATCTACAAAACTCAAAAACAAAGAAACTATCGCAATACGATTCAATAAAAACATCGATCCCCGGCAACGGCACCATTTTGTTGGTTGTGGAATATAGGGCAAGCAAGCAAAAAGATTTGGAAGTATTTTTCCGGGAATTTATCGTGTCCACAGAGATCGGTGCTACTGAACTGCCGTTCGACAATATCTAAGTTTATGAGTTTGGGTTTAAATGGTTTAAAGCGTAAATGCGGAAAAGTAAATAAAAACATAAAAACAATTCATTCTTCAACAAGACGAACTTATCAAGCATACATATAATCCACTCGTCACAAACATAAATTTGCCGACCAATTATACTCCACCTGCAATACTCGTCAAAATTATCCAGCATCACTCACAACAGTGTCCATCTCTGGCATACTGAGCTGAGAGACAACCGTATTACTCTCGTCGTCACTCTCGCGCACGACGCCTCGAAATACAGAAGACATTAAGTTCCGACACCCAAAAGATTATCATCTAAATGTATCTCTAGCATCTAGACAATAGATATCCATCCCTAATCAAGGTTTGTGATGTTTATCTCTAACACAACACAAATCCAAACATAAATGCAAAAAGATCAAGGAAGACATCGATAATGATTTGTAAAGCAAATTTCATATAATATTAAGATCAACAAAGATACATATGTTCATAGTAACTATACAATACCCAACAAAAAGAAATTACAAAGAGAAGAGAAATGAGGAACCAAACATTTCTTGGTTTGTCAACACCAATCGACGAGAGATTCAACTCCGGATCATCCAAATGCAAGCTCCAAGGATGTTTTCTAAGCTAATCTAAGAGAAAAATGAAGTTTGATGGAGTTAGGAGCAAAAAATACCCAAAACCATCCCTAAAAATGTGTTTTTACCCCATATTTATTGTTGTCATCATCGCAGACCGCACTCAGCGCGCTCCGGGCGCTCACCGCGCTCAAAAAATGGTTAAACCTCCTTACGAGCCCGCTTAGCACGCTCCAAGCCCGCTCAGCGCGCAACCTGCAATCTTGAAAAAAAAGACAGCACAATTTCGGCCATAACTTGAGAGCCGTCACTCCGTTTTTCGCCCGGTTCGAAGCGTTGGAAAGCTTATTCAATTTCCTATCTAACAATGAATAAATATCAACCAAATTGGTGATTTTTATTATCCTCATTTTGAGCCTTATTCGTTGATGAGTTGCTCAAAATCGCGCGTTTGAAGCCGTGTCTTCGACACTTTATTGCTCATGCTCCAAATACACCTCAATACCTACAAAATGAGTAGAAAACTGTCAAACGGTACACAAATACACTAAAACTTGATTATACACTAAATATACACATTTAGATACAAAGTGGGGTTTATTCGAATGATATTTAACAAAAAGTATAGATAAGTGCAACGAAACTTATATACAAAAATAGGTACATTTTGCTCTTATCAACTCTCCCCAACTTACATAATTGTTTGTCCTCAAACAAAGCCAACAAACTAAAGGAACAAAAGTGAAATCCAAGAAATCACGCAACAACAAGTTTTTACAAACAAAAACAAATGCAATGGTTCAATCGAAAATGGTACACACAAAGTAAATACTTACCACTAAACTACGACGATAACACAATCACGAAACAAATGCAAAATACAAAAATCATGCCAAACATTCTAAAACAACACAAGTTCAAATGTGAATCACACCTAGCAAAAACAATCATCGGTAGATGAAAAACATAAAATGAGGTACTTTCACTCACACAACAATCTTGCAAACAAAAGACTAAATTATGCATCCATCTAAAAATTCACATTGAACATACAAAGGTAGGAATCACAAGGACTTTTCTAGGTTGTAATGTGGTCAGGTAAACAAACAAGGAATAATTCCTAAAGCTAATCGAAACAAAAACTTGCCTTAACCTAAGGGAGTGATCAACTCACAAAGATCCAAACACAAAATTTTAACCAACTTCTTCCACAAACCCAAGTGTTACACAACAACACTACTTATTTAGCACAATTATTGAAACTCTATTTGTTTCCTTTTTCAAGGATTTTTCTTTTTCTTCTTTTTTTTTTCTTGTTTTTTCTTTGTCACATTTTTTTCTCTTTTTTCTTTTCTTTTTCAATCCTCATAGAATCCAACCAATGAGTACACAATCATTCTCTCCCCAACTTGAATTCAACCACATCATCAAGTGAATACTCCCTACTTTCTAAGGCAAGGAAAAAAAATCCATACAACAACACAAAGTTGAGGTCCAAGAAAAAACAAAATCCATCAAAGATAAGTGAACTAAATACTCATAGACAAGCATTAAGTTCAAATAAAAACATGGATCAAAAAGCTCAAAGGGGTTACAAATTCTCACACACTCACATGGTGAATTGACTATTTGGCTAGGGTGGTTGTGCTCAAAATGAAACAAATGCCTTGATCCTTTTCATGCATTCATATACACAACATAAACAACAGATTCAACATAATAAAATCCAGTTAGAACAAGAATGTTGGAACTCCGAGCATATATGAACAATGGAAGGCCTCCTCACAAAAAGGTTGGGAACTAAAGTGATTCACATACAAACAAGTATACAAAAGAATGAATGGCATGAAAGTTGTAAAAAGTCTAAGTATCATGAATATGCTAAAGTATAGAAAGTGATAAATACATACCTTGAACGTGTACCAAACTTTAAACACTATCATTACCACGCATTCGCAAGTTGAAATGATCAAAAATGGACAAACACCGAATGCGACTTCAAGCAATCGAGCCAAAATTTGAGTCCAAACAATCAACAAAAGAATTAGAAAAATTACTAATAATTACTAATATATAAGGCCTTGGTGGAAGTGGGAAAAAGGGGGAGCCAATTGAACAATTAAAAGCATTCACTGGCTCAGCGCGCAGGCCCGCGCTCAGCGCGCTACACCAAACCAGAAAAATCAATACAACAACAGGGTTCTGGTGTAGGCCTCCACTTAACACCTACACAATCTCATATACAAAATCTCATAATGAAAAAGTAATAACGGAACAAAAAATGATAAAACATGCTTGTTTTACGTCGTAAGCTCGACGCCTATTATTTATACACACTTCTCCAAGTTGCCTCTTTACACGGTTAGTGCTCACCGACGACGAAACCTAACCAAACACTTAGCAAACGTGAAGAGAAACAAACATATACACTAAATTTACAAGTATGCAAAACATGTAAAATTTACAAATATGGTAAACATATACAAGTATCAATATAAACAAGTGAAAATAGACAATATATACGATATCTACAAAACTCAAAAACAAAGAAACTATCGCAATACGATTCAATAAAAACATCGATCCCCGGCAACGACACCATTTTGTTGGTTGTGGAATATAGGGCAAGCAAGCAAAAAGATTTGGAAGTATTTTTCCGGGAATTTATCGTGTCCACAGAGATCGGTGCTACTGAACTGCCGTTCGACAATATCTAAGTTTATGAGTTTGGGTTTAAATGGTTTAAAGCGTAAATGCGGAAAAGTAAATAAAAACATAAAAACAATTCATTCTTCAACAAGACGAACTTATCAAGCATACATATAATCCACTCGTCACAAACATAAATTTGCCGACCAATTATACTCCACCTGCAATACTCGTCAAAATTATCCAGCATCACTCACAACAGTGTCCATCTCTGGCATACTGAGCTGAGAGACAACCGTATTACTCTCGTCGTCACTCTCGCGCACGACGCCTCGAAATACAGAAGACATTAAGTTCCGACACCCAAAAGATTATCATCTAAATGTATCTCTAGCATCTAGACAATAGATATCCATCCCTAATCAAGGTTTGTGATGTTTATCTCTAACACAACACAAATCCAAACATAAATGCAAAAAGATCAAGGAAGACATCGATAATGATTTGTAAAGCAAATTTCATATAATATTAAGATCAACAAAGATACATATGTTCATAGTAACTATACAATACCCAACAAAAAGAAATTACAAAGAGAAGAGAAATGAGGAACCAAACATTTCTTGGTTTGTCAACACCAATCGACGAGAGATTCAACTCCGGATCATCCAAATGCAAGCTCCAAGGATGTTTTCTAAGCTAATCTAAGAGAAAAATGAAGTTTGATGGAGTTAGGAGCAAAAAATACCCAAAACCATCCCTAAAAATGTGTTTTTACCCCATATTTATTGTTGTCATCATCGCAGACCGCACTCAGCGCGCTCCGGGCGCTCACCGCGCTCAAAAAATGGTTAAACCTCCTTACGAGCCCGCTTAGCACGCTCCAAGCCCGCTCAGCGCGCAACCTGCAATCTTGAAAAAAAAGACAGCACAATTTCGGCCATAACTTGAGAGCCGTCACTCCGTTTTTCGCCCGGTTCGAAGCGTTGGAAAGCTTATTCAATTTCCTATCTAACAATGAATAAATATCAACCAAATTGGTGATTTTTATTATCCTCATTTTGAGCCTTATTCGTTGATGAGTTGCTCAAAATCGCGCGTTTGAAGCCGTGTCTTCGACACTTTATTGCTCATGCTCCAAATACACCTCAATACCTACAAAATGAGTAGAAAACTGTCAAACGGTACACAAATACACTAAAACTTGATTATACACTAAATATACACATTTAGATACAAAGTGGGGTTTATTCGAATGATATTTAACAAAAAGTATAGATAAGTGCAACGAAACTTATATACAAAAATAGGTACATTTTGCTCTTATCAACTCTCCCCAACTTACATAATTGTTTGTCCTCAAACAAAGCCAACAAACTAAAGGAACAAAAGTGAAATCCAAGAAATCACGCAACAACAAGTTTTTACAAACAAAAACAAATGCAATGGTTCAATCGAAAATGGTACACACAAAGTAAATACTTACCACTAAACTACGACGATAACACAATCACGAAACAAATGCAAAATACAAAAATCATGCCAAACATTCTAAAACAACACAAGTTCAAATGTGAATCACACCTAGCAAAAACAATCATCGGTAGATGAAAAACATAAAATGAGGTACTTTCACTCACACAACAATCTTGCAAACAAAAGACTAAATTATGCATCCATCTAAAAATTCACATTGAACATACAAAGGTAAGAATCACAAGGACTTTTCTAGGTTGTAATGTGGTCAGGTAAACAAACAAGGAATAATTCCTAAAGCTAATCGAAACAAAAACTTGCCTTAACCTAAGGGAGTGATCAACTCACAAAGATCCAAACACAAAATTTTAACCAACTTCTTCCACAAACCCAAGTGTTACACAACAACACTACTTATTTAGCACAATTATTGAAACTCTATTTGTTTCCTTTTTCAAGGATTTTTCTTTTTCTTCTTTTTTTTTTCTTGTTTTTTCTTTGTCACATTTTTTTCTCTTTTTTCTTTTCTTTTTCAATCCTCATAGAATCCAACCAATGAGGACACAATCATTCTCTCCTCAACTTGAATTCAACCACATCATCAAGTGAATACTCCCTACTTTCTAAGGCAAGGAAAAAAAATCCATACAACAACACAAAGTTGAGGTCCAAGAAAAAACAAAATCCATCAAAGATAAGTGAACTAAATACTCATAGACAAGCATTAAGTTCAAATAAAAACATGGATCAAAAAGCTCAAAGGGGTTACAAATTCTCACACACTCACATGGTGAATTGACTATTTGGCTAGGGTGGTTGTGCTCAAAATGAAACAAATGCCTTGATCCTTTTCATGCATTCATATACACAACATAAACAACAGATTCAACATAATAAAATCCAGTTAGAACAAGAATGTTGGAACTCCGAGCATATATGAACAATGGAAGGCCTCCTCACAAAAAGGTTGGGAACTAAAGTGATTCACATACAAACAAGTATACAAAAGAATGAATGGCATGAAAGTTGTAAAAAGTCTAAGTATCATGAATATGCTAAAGTATAGAAAGTGATAAATACATACCTTGAACGTGTACCAAACTTTAAACACTATCATTACCACGCATTCGCAAGTTGAAATGATCAAAAATGGACAAACACCGAATGCGACTTCAAGCAATCGAGCCAAAATTTGAGTCCAAACAATCAACAAAAGAATTAGAAAAATTACTAATAATTACTAATATATAAGGCCTTGGTGGAAGTGGGAAAAAGGGGGAGCCAATTGAACAATTAAAAGCATTCACTGGCTCAGCGCGCAGGCCCGCGCTCAGCGCGCTACACCAAACCAGAAAAATCAATACAACAACAGGGTTCTGGTGTAGGCCTCCACTTAACACCTACACAATCTCATATACAAAATCTCATAATGAAAAAGTAATAACGGAACAAAAAATGATAAAACATGCTTGTTTTACGTCGTAAGCTCGACGCCTATTATTTATACACACTTCTCCAAGTTGCCACTTTACACGGTTAGTGCTCACCGACGACGAAACCTAACCAAACACTTAGCAAACGTGAAGAGAAACAAACATATACACTAAATTTACAAGTATGCAAAACATGTAAAATTTACAAATATGGTAAACATATACAAGTATCAATATAAACAAGTGAAAATAGACAATATATACGATATCTACAAAACTCAAAAACAAAGAAACTATCGCAATACGATTCAATAAAAACATCGATCCCCGGCAACGGCGCCATTTTGTTGGTTGTGGAATATAGGGCAAGCAAGCAAAAAGATTTGGAAGTATTTTTCCGGGAATTTATCGTGTCCACAGAGATCGGTGCTACTGAACTGCCGTTCGACAATATCTAAGTTTATGAGTTTGGGTTTAAATGGTTTAAAGCGTAAATGCGGAAAAGTAAATAAAAACATAAAAACAATTCATTCTTCAACAAGACGAACTTATCAAGCATACATATAATCCACTCGTCACAAACATAAATTTGCCGACCAATTATACTCCACCTGCAATACTCGTCAAAATTATCCAGCATCACTCACAACAGTGTCCATCTCTGGCATACTGAGCTGAGAGACAACCGTATTACTCTCGTCGTCACTCTCGCGCACGACGCCTCGAAATACAGAAGACATTAAGTTCCGACACCCAAAAGATTATCATCTAAATGTATCTCTAGCATCTAGACAATAGATATCCATCCCTAATCAAGGTTTGTGATGTTTATCTCTAACACAACACAAATCCAAACATAAATGCAAAAAGATCAAGGAAGACATCGATAATGATTTGTAAAGCAAATTTCATATAATATTAAGATCAACAAAGATACATATGTTCATAGTAACTATACAATACCCAACAAAAAGAAATTACAAAGAGAAGAGAAATGAGGAACCAAACATTTCTTGGTTTGTCAACACCAATCGACGAGAGATTCAACTCCGGATCATCCAAATGCAAGCTCCAAGGATGTTTTCTAAGCTAATCTAAGAGAAAAATGAAGTTTGATGGAGTTAGGAGCAAAAAATACCCAAAACCATCCCTAAAAATGTGTTTTTACCCCATATTTATTGTTGTCATCATCGCAGACCGCACTCAGCGCGCTCCGGGCGCTCACCGCGCTCAAAAAATGGTTAAACCTCCTTACGAGCCCGCTTAGCACGCTCCAAGCCCGCTCAGCGCGCAACCTGCAATCTTGAAAAAAAAGACAGCACAATTTCGGCCATAACTTGAGAGCCGTCACTCCGTTTTTCGCCCGGTTCGAAGCGTTGGAAAGCTTATTCAATTTCCTATCTAACAATGAATAAATATCAACCAAATTGGTGATTTTTATTATCCTCATTTTGAGCCTTATTCGTTGATGAGTTGCTCAAAATCGCGCGTTTGAAGCCGTGTCTTCGACACTTTATTGCTCATGCTCCAAATACACCTCAATACCTACAAAATGAGTAGAAAACTGTCAAACGGTACACAAATACACTAAAACTTGATTATACACTAAATATACACATTTAGATACAAAGTGGGGTTTATTCGAACGATATTTAACAAAAAGTATAGATAAGTGCAACGAAACTTATATACAAAAATAGGTACATTTTGCTCTTATCAACTCTCCCCAACTTACATAATTGTTTGTCCTCAAACAAAGCCAACAAACTAAAGGAACAAAAGTGAAATCCAAGAAATCACGCAACAACAAGTTTTTACAAACAAAAACAAATGCAATGGTTCAATCGAAAATGGTACACACAAAGTAAATACTTACCACTAAACTACGACGATAACACAATCACGAAACAAATGCAAAATACAAAAATCATGCCAAACATTCTAAAACAACACAAGTTCAAATGTGAATCACACCTAGCAAAAACAATCATCGGTAGATGAAAAACATAAAATGAGGTACTTTCACTCACACAACAATCTTGCAAACAAAAGACTAAATTATGCATCCATCTAAAAATTCACATTGAACATACAAAGGTAAGAATCACAAGGACTTTTCTAGGTTGTAATGTGGTCAGGTAAACAAACAAGGAATAATTCCTAAAGCTAATCGAAACAAAAACTTGCCTTAACCTAAGGGAGTGATCAACTCACAAAGATCCAAACACAAAATTTTAACCAACTTCTTCCACAAACCCAAGTGTTACACAACAACACTACTTATTTAGCACAATTATTGAAACTCTATTTGTTTCCTTTTTCAAGGATTTTTCTTTTTCTTCTTTTTTTTTTCTTGTTTTTTCTTTGTCACATTTTTTTCTCTTTTTTCTTTTCTTTTTCAATCCTCATAGAATCCAACCAATGAGGACACAATCATTCTCTCCTCAACTTGAATTCAACCACATCATCAAGTGAATACTCCCTACTTTCTAAGGCAAGGAAAAAAAATCCATACAACAACACAAAGTTGAGGTCCAAGAAAAAACAAAATCCATCAAAGATAAGTGAACTAAATACTCATAGACAAGCACTAAGTTCAAATAAAAACATGGATCAAAAAGCTCAAAGGGGTTACAAATTCTCACACACTCACATGGTGAATTGACTATTTGGCTAGGGTGGTTGTGCTCAAAATGAAACAAATGCCTTGATCCTTTTCATGCATTCATATACACAACATAAACAACAGATTCAACATAATAAAATCCAGTTAGAACAAGAATGTTGGAACTCCGAGCATATATGAACAATGGAAGGCCTCCTCACAAAAAGGTTGGGAACTAAAGTGATTCACATACAAACAAGTATACAAAAGAATGAATGGCATGAAAGTTGTAAAAAGTCTAAGTATCATGAATATGCTAAAGTATAGAAAGTGATAAATACATACCTTGAACGTGTACCAAACTTTAAACACTATCATTACCACGCATTCGCAAGTTGAAATGATCAAAAATGGACAAACACCGAATGCGACTTCAAGCAATTGAGCCAAAATTTGAGTCCAAACAATCAACAAAAGAATTAGAAAAATTACTAATAATTACTAATATATAAGGCCTTGGTGGAAGTGGGAAAAAGGGGGAGCCAATTGAACAATTAAAAGCATTCACTGGCTCAGCGCGCAGGCCCGCGCTCAGCGCGCTACACCAAACCAGAAAAATCAATACAACAACAGGGTTCTGGTGTAGGCCTCCACTTAACACCTACACAATCTCATATACAAAATCTCATAATGAAAAAGTAATAACGGAACAAAAAATGATAAAACATGCTTGTTTTACGTCGTAAGCTCGACGCCTATTATTTATACACACTTCTCCAAGTTGCCACTTTACACTGTTAGTGCTCACCGACGACGAAACCTAACCAAACACTTAGCAAACGTGAAGAGAAACAAACATATACACTAAATTTACAAGTATGTAAAACATGTAAAATTTACAAATATGGTAAACATATACAAGTATCAATATAAACAAGTGAAAATAGACAATATATACGATATCTACAAAACTCAAAAACAAAGAAACTATCGCAATACGATTCAATAAAAACATCGATCCCCGGCAACGGCGCCATTTTGTTGGTTGTGGAATATAGGGCAAGCAAGCAAAAAGATTTGGAAGTATTTTTCCGGGAATTTATCGTGTCCACAGAGATCGGTGCTACTGAACTGCCGTTCGACAATATCTAAGTTTATGAGTTTGGGTTTAAATGGTTTAAAGCGTAAATGCGGAAAAGTAAATAAAAACATAAAAACAATTCATTCTTCAACAAGACGAACTTATCAAGCATACATATAATCCACTCGTCACAAACATAAATTTGCCGACCAATTATACTCCACCTGCAATACTCGTCAAAATTATCCAGCATCACTCACAACAGTGTCCATCTCTGGCATACTGAGCTGAGAGACAACCGTATTACTCTCGTCGTCACTCTCGCGCACGATGCCTCGAAATACAGAAGACATTAAGTTCCGACACCCAAAAGATTATCATCTAAATCTATCTCTAGCATCTAGACAATAGATATCCATCCCTAATCAAGATTTGTGATGTTTATCTCTAACACAACACAAATCCAAACATAAATGCAAAAAGATCGAGGAAGACATCGATAATGATTTGTAAAGCAAATTTCATATAATATTAAGATCAACAAAGATACATATGTTCATAGTAACTATACAATACCCAACAAAAAGAAATTACAAAGAGAAGAGAAATGAGGAACCAAACATTTCTTGGTTTGTCAACACCAATCGACGAGAGATTCAACTCCGGATCATCCAAATGCAAGCTCCAAGGATGTTTTCTAAGCTAATCTAATAGAAAAATGAAGTTTGATGGAGTTAGGAGCAAAAAATACCCAAAACCATCCCTAAAAATGTGTTTTTACCCCATATTTATTGTTGTCATCATCGCAGACCGCACTCAGCGCGCTCCGGGCGCTCACCGCGCTCAAAAAATGGTTAAACCTCCTTACGAGCCCGCTTAGCACGCTCCAAGCCCGCTCAGCGCGCAACCTGCAGTCTTGAAAAAAAAGACAGCACAGTTTCGGCCATAACTTGAGAACCGTCACTCCGTTTTTCGCCCGGTTCGAAGCGTTGGAAAGCTTATTCAATTTCCTATCTAACAATGAATAAATATCAACCAAATTGGTGATTTTTATTATCCTCATTTTGAGCCTTATTCGTTGATGAGTTGCTCAAAATCACGCGTTTGAAACCGTTTCTTCGACACTTTATTGCTCATGCTCCAAATACACCTCAATACCTACAAAATGAGTAGAAAACTGTCAAACGATACACAAATACACTAAAACTTGATTATACACTAAATATACACATTTACATACAAAGTGGGGTTTATTCGAACGATATTTAACAAAAAGTATAGATAAGTGCAACGAAACTTATATACAAAAATAGGTACATTTTGCACTTATCAACTCGCCCCAACTTACATAATTGTTTGTCCTCAAACAAAGCCAACAAACTAAAGGAACAAAAGTGAAATCCAAGAAATCACGCAACAATAAGGTTTTACAAACAAAAACAAATGCAATGGTTCAATCGAAAATGGTACACACAAAGTAAATACTTACCACTAAACTACGACGATAACACAATCACGAAACAAATGCAAAATACAAAAATCATGCCAAACATTCTAAAACAACACAAGTTCAAATGTGAATCACACCTAGCAAAAACAATCATCGGTAGATGAAAAACATAAAATGAGGTACTTTCACTCACACAACAATCTTGCAAACAAAAGACTAAATTATGCATCCATCCAAAAATTCACATTGAACATACAAAGGTAAGAATCACAAGGACTTTTCTAGGTTGTAATGTGGTCGGGTAAACAAACAAGGAATAATTCCTAAAGCTAATCGAAACAAAAACTTGCCTTAACCTAAGGGAGTGATCAACTCACAAAGATCCAAACACAAAATTTTAACCAACTTCTTCCACAAACCCAAGTGTTACACAACAACACTACTTATTTAGCACAATTATTGAAACTCTTTTTGTTTCCTTTTTCAAGGATTTTTCTTTTTCTTCTTTTTTTTTCTTTTTTTTTTCTTTGTCACATTTTTTTCTCTTTTTTCTTTTCTTTTTCAATCCTCATAGAATCCAACCAATGAGTACACAATCATTCTCTCCCCAACTTGAATTCAACCACATCATCAAGTGAATACTCCCTACTTTCTAAGGCAAGGAAAAAAAATCCATACAACAACACAAAGTTGAGGTCCAAGAAAAAACAAAATCCATCAAAGATAAGTGAACTAAATACTCATAGACAAGCATTAAGTTCAAATAAAAACATGGATCAAAAAGCTCAAAGGGGTTATAAATTCTCACACACTCACATGGTGAATTGACTATTTGGCTAGGGTGGTTGTGCTCAAAATGAAACAAATGCCTTGATCCTTTTCATGCATTCATATACACAACATAAACAACAGATTCAACATAATAAAATCCAGTTAGAACAAGAATGTTGGAACTCCGAGCATATATGAACAATGGAAGGCCTCCTCACAAAAAGGTTGGGAACTAAAGTGATTCACATACAAACAAGTATACAAAAGAATGAATGGCATGTAAGTTGTAAAAAGTCTAAGTATCATGAATATGCTAAAGTATAGAAAGTGATAAATACATACCTTGAACGTGTACCAAACTTTAAACACTATCATTACCACGCATTCGCAAGTTGAAATGATCAAAAATGGACAAACACCGAATGCGACTTCAAGCAATCGAGCCAAAATTTGAGTCCAAACAATCAACAAAAGAATTAGAAAAATTACTAATAATTACTAATATATAAGGCCTTGGTGGAAGTGGGAAAAAGGGGGAGCCAATTGAACAATTAAAAGCATTCACTGGCTCAGCGCGCAGGCCCGCGCTCAGCGCGCTACACCAAACCAGAAAAATCAATACAACAACAGGGTTCTGGTGTAGGCCTCCACTTAACACCTACACAATCTCATATACAAAATCTCATAATGAAAATGTAATAACGGAACAAAAAATGATAAAACATGCTTGTTTTACGTCGTAAGCTCGACGCCTATTATTTATACACACTTCTCCAAGTTGCCTCTTTACACGGTTAGTGCTCACCGACGACGAAACCTAACCAAACACTTAGCAAACGTGAAGAGAAACAAACATATACACTAAATTTACAAGTATGCAAAACATGTAAAATTTACAAATATGGTAAACATATACAAGTATCAATATAAACAAGTGAAAATAGACAATATATACGATTCAATAAAAACATCAATCCCCGGCAACGTCACCATTTTGTTGGTTGTGGAATATAGGGCAAGCAAGCAAAAAGATTTGGAAGTATTTTTCCGGGAATTTATCGTGTCCACAGAGATCGGTGCTACTGAACTGCCGTTCGACAATATCTAAGTTTATGAGTTTGGGTTTAAATGGTTTAAAGCGTAAATGCGGAAAAGTAAATAAAAACATAAAAACAATTCATTCTTCAACTAGACGAACTTATCAAGCATACATATAATCCACTCGTCACAAACATAAATTTGCCGACCAATTATACTCCACCTGCAATACTCGTCAAAATTATCCAGCATCACTCACAACAGTGTCCATCTCTAGCATACTGAGCTGAGAGACAACCGTATTACTCTCGTCGTCACTCTCGCGCACGACGCATCGAAATACAGAAGACATTAAGTTCCGACACCCAAAAGATTATCATCTAAATGTATCTCTAGCATCTAGACAATAGATATCCATCCCTAATCAAGGTTTGTGATGTTTATCTCTAACACAACACAAATCCAAACATAAATGCAAAAAGATCAAGGAAGACATCGATAATGATTTGTAAAGCAAATTTCATATAATATTAAGATCAACAAAGATACATATGTTCATAGTAACTATACAATACCCAACAAAAAGAAATTACAAAGAGAAGAGAAATGAGGAACCAAACATTTCTTGGTTTGTCAACACCAATCGACGAGAGATTCAACTCCGGATCATCCAAATGCAAGCTCCAAGGATGTTTTCTAAGCTAATCTAAGAGAAAAATGAAGTTTGATGGAGTTAGGAGCAAAAAATACCCAAAACCATCCCTAAAAATGTGTTTTTACCCCATATTTATTGTTGTCATCATCGCAGACCGCACTCAGCGCGCTACGGGCGCTCACCGCGCTCAAAAAATGGTTAAACCTCCTTACGAGCCCGCTTAGCACGCTCCAAGCCCGCTCAGCGCGCAACCTGCAGTCTTGAAAAAAAAGACAACACAGTTTCGGCCATAACTTGAGAACCGTCACTCCGTTTTTCGCCCGGTTCGAAGCATTGGAAAGCTTATTCAATTTCCTATCTAACAATGAATAAATATCAACCAAATTGGTGATTTTTATTATCCTCATTTTGAGCCTTATTCGTTGATGAGTTGCTCAAAATCACGCGTTTGAAACCGTGTCTTCGACACTTTATTGCTCATGCTCCAAATACACCTCAATACCTACAAAATGAGTAGAAAACTGTCAAACGATACACAAATACACTAAAACTTGATTATACACTAAATATACACATTTACATACAAAGTGGGGTTTATTCGAACGATATTTAACAAAAAGTATAGATAAGTGCAACGAAACTTATATACAAAAATAGGTACATTTTGCACTTATCAACTCGCCCCAACTTACATAATTGTTTGTCCTCAAACAAAGCCAACAAACTAAAGGAACAAAAGTGAAATCCAAGAAATCACGCAACAATAAGGTTTTACAAACAAAAACAAATGCAATGGTTCAATCGAAAATGGTACACACAAAGTAAATACTTACCACTAAACTACGACGATAACACAATCACGAAACAAATGCAAAATACAAAAATCATGCCAAACATTCTAAAACAACACAAGTTCAAATGTGAATCACACCTAGCAAAAACAATCATCGGTAGATGAAAAACATAAAATGAGGTACTTTCACTCACACAACAATCTTGCAAACAAAAGACTAAATTATGCATCCATCCAAAAATTCACATTGAACATACAAAGGTAAGAATCACAAGGACTTTTCTAGGTTGTAATGTGGTCGGGTAAACAAACAAGGAATAATTCCTAAAGCTAATCGAAACAAAAACTTGCCTTAACCTAAGGGAGTGATCAACTCACAAAGATCCAAACACAAAATTTTAACCAACTTCTTCCACAAACCCAAGTGTTACACAACAACACTACTTATTTAGCACAATTATTGAAACTATTTTTGTTTCCTTTTTCAAGGATTTTTCTTTTTCTTCTTTTTTTTTTCTTTTTTTTTTCTTTGTCACATTTTTTTCTCTTTTTTCTTTTCTTTTTCAATCCTCATAGAATCCAACCAATGAGTACACAATCATTCTCTCCCCAACTTGAATTCAACCACATCATCATGTGAATACTCCCTACTTTCTAAGGCAAGGAAAAAAAATCCATACAACAACACAAAGTTGAGGTCCAAGAAAAAACAAAATCCATAAAAAATAAGTGAACTAAATACTCATAGACAAGCATTAAGTTCAAATAAAAACATGGATCAAAAAGCTCAAAGGGGTTACAAATTCTCACACACTCACAAGGTGAATTGACTATTTGGCTAGGGTGGTTGTGCTCAAAATGAAACAAACGCCTTGATCCTTTTCATGCATTCATATACACAACATAAACAATAGATTCAACATAATAAAATCCAGTTAGAACAAAAATATTGGAACTCCGAGAATATATGAACAATGGAAGGCCTCCTCACAAAAAGGTTGGGAACTAAAGTGATTCACATACGAACAAGTATACAAAAGAATGAATGGCATGAAAGTTGTAAAAAGCCTAAGAAGTATCATGAATATGCTAAAGTATTGAAAGCGATAAATACATACCTTGAACGCGTACCAAACTTTAAACACTATCATTACCACGCATTCGCAAGTTGAAATGATAAAAAATGGACAAACACCGAATGCGACTTCAAGCAATCGAGCCAAAATTTGAGTCCAAACTATCAACAAAAGAATTAGAAAAATTACTAATAATTACTAATGAAATTCTGGCCTATATATCAGATGTCCTATCGAGATGTCGAGACACTGATATACAACAACAATGAACAAGTTCAAAATAAAAGTGTGCATAAAATGTAAAGAACACCAGAAATTGTTAACCCAGTTTGGATCTAACTATCCTACATCTGGGGGCTACCAAGCCAGGGATGAAATCAATATTCGATAGTATCAATTCACTGATAACCACACCCGGTTCAATCAGCTCACTTAATCACTACCCTTCCTATGACTTCTACCTAAGACTCCCCTAGGTATGAGGCCCTCCTCAAATCCCTCTTCAATCACAACCCGTGACTGGTTCCTTACAAGATAAAAACGATGGTCGAAACACAAATTCTCAATACTTCACAGCTTATGAGAATTAACACACAGTTACTCAATGCTTAAAAGCTTATGAGCAACCTTACACAACTTACACTACAGTCCTTATATTGTTATCATAAGATACCAGTTAGGCTCACAAAACACAAGCACACAACCCTAAAAATACATATAAGTTCGACACCTAAAACTAGGTTTACATCAGTCTATTTATAGCTTGAAATCTGGACTGAATTGGGCTTCAAAAACACAGCAATTAGGCTGCTCACAAATCTGCAAAATTAACTCCAATAAAATAGGTCTTCAATCCAAAGTTTCCTATTATGTCTCCATAAATAGAAACAGCAGCAAATCCGAAAACCAACAAGTAACCCAAATCCAAAAATGCTTTGGATGCCACATAGGATAACCAAATATTCACAGAATATTCAGTTATAAATCATTGTAACAGAATCTGCAATAAAACCTGTCTTCACAGCGCGATGTCCTATGAGTAGTCATGGGAAATCTTCATTCGACATGTTGAACAAAGAGTAATGAAACATATTTTTAGACATCTTCATTCAACACCTGCTGCTACATGAGTTTTAGCAAAATAATGCCAACCATAAAACCAAGGAAATAACAATCTCCCCCTTTGGCTTATTTTTGGCTAAAACTCCACACACACTCAAACACCATCAGTATCAGCAGCGGAAGAAAACACCATTAATAGCAGCAAAAAAAGAACTCCCCCTCAACTGCATTCACCCTCAGCTGCATATACACACAATCCAACAAACATCTCATCATAGCAACTCCCCCTCACAAGCACAATCTACCTGCAGCACAAAAACTCCCCCTCAACTGCAGCAACATTTCACATCACATTCTAAAGTTGCTCTCCCTCACACTCACTACTCCCCCTTTTTAGCCACAAATATGACAAAGAGAGGTTATAGACAAATGTCACCAAATCACATAGCAGTACAATGTTCAAAACTAAAACAGAATAAAGTTGCCCTAAAAGAAGAAAGAAAAAAAACATAACAACAAAAACAAAAAAAATAAACATGCAGATAGCCTATAGCTATTCATCACTGTCCTCTTCAGCCACCTCATCACTTTCACCTTTAGATTCAGAAGCAGCCTTCTCAGAACCAGAATCATCAGACTGTTGGACACTTCTTCTATCAGACTCAGTAGATTCACCTTGTCCATCATCTTCAGCCAGCTCTTGCTCTTTAGCAGCATTTCTCTTTTCAACCAAGGCTTTAATCAGCTGCTCGAGCTTTGTCTTCCTTGCTGTATCTCTCCTGATAGATTCTTCCAGCTCCTTGCAGGTTTCTTGCAACTGAGCAATGGCTTCATCATCAAAATTAGCAGAACTAGGAGCCTGTGTAGATGTCCCAACAATGTCTGGGACATGTGCTCCACCCAGCAGCTTGTAGTGAAGGGACAACGGAGGTTTCCTTTTGAGGGCAATGTCACCCCTCAACACAAGATTAGGACACTGTTCTAGAATAATACCACAGATCAAGGAAGGGAAACCAATAGGCATCTTGACAGCAGGCGAGCTAGCTTGCTTCAAGATCTGCTCAAAGATGTATGATCCAAAATCAAAGGAAATCTTCTTCCCTATGGCATATATGAATCAGCCAAGTGTAGAAGAGATAGTAGATGTGTGATTTGTAGGAACCCAATTTACCACAGCAATCCTGTGAAGGATGGCATATTTGACACTTAGTTTACCATACGACAGCTTTTCTGCATTTGGCCAATGTCTCATACAGCCACCTGTTATCTCCTTGCAAACAGTATTATCAGTAACTTCTAACTCAGGTTGAGGTTCATTAATCCTGCCCAGATAGTTGTTGATAATTTCAGGTGAAAAAGTGACAGCTTCTCCTCTCACACAAACTTTCCTGAGAGTGTTGCCCCTGTTCTCATCACACTCTTCAGATAAATTCACCACAAATTCTTTGACTAGATTTCCATAGCAGAGTCCAAGCTTGGACACAGTTCTCATCATCCCAGCCGCTGCAATGAGCTCCATGATTTCCTTGTACTTTCCGAAATCCTTCCCCAATTCTCTTTCCAGAGCAATCCTCCTCTGATCTACAATTTTCCATCTATCTGTATTTCTCATAGACCTTTCAGTAGCAGCCTTCTTGCAGGTGGAGGTTTTCATACCAACGATGTCCTGGACATCTGTTTCAACTTCATAGTCAGAGTCGCTTTGATCAACAATTTTTATTTTCTTAGTGGGCACTACAACCTTGCTCCAATGTTTAGGAGGCCCTGCTTGGACTTTTCTTTCCCCACCTCTAGTTTTACTACTCAATTTCGACGACTTAGGGCTTTCACTTATCACAATTTTTTTTTTACTTCTAGTCTGAATTTTTCTCAGCATTCCAGCAATAGGTTCCTCATCAGAAGTGAGGTCATCAACATTAATAACCTCGTCAGTCCTTACATAAGCTTTCCTCTTACTTCTTCTCTCACGGCCCACATTCATGGGAACCTCACCGTCAGTCCTATCAGTAGGGCTGCTATTGATATTTTCAGTCCCTGATGTTGGAGCATTAGACTCGACATTTGCCTTAATTCCACTCAGAATCGAGGCAACAGCCCTTCTAAGTTCCCTATCCTTTTTAACAGCATCATTATCAGTGGAATTCTTGTTTACATCTTTAGAATTCTTCTTCTTCTCAACTAAGCCAGAGTTAGATCCCTTTTCAGCCACCTTTTTCCTAGGGCTTACTTGATCAACATACAAACTAGTCATGAAGTGGGCCTTCTTTCTAGGAGAGAAAGGTTTAGATTTCTTACCTGGGATGTTGACGTTTGTTGTGTGAGAAGCTTGCTGTTTGCCTTTAGGGTCAGCCGGCATAACACTTAAAGGAGCAATGTCGAGCACTAGGTCAGAGAGATTTATCATTCTCAGAGATTCTGCATCTCCAGCATTGATTCGTGGAGAACCAGTGTTCTCATGCATGGATTCGGAGTTAGGATGTTGGGACATGTTTAGTAGATCACACGGTACAGTCTTGAGAGTGTTAGCAGAAAACCCTAAGCCGCGAGAGCTTTGAAGAGAGGGTGCTAGAGGAATTTGTGTAGAGTAAGTTTGCTGAAAATAAGGTGTGTTTCCCCGCCTATTTATATTTTTAAGGACTGGGCCCAGAGTAGAGCATAGTTTGATTACCTGACTTATCTCAATTTCGCACTTGTCAACTTCTCCTTCCAACCTTACCTTGCTGGCATACTTACTAAGTTTACACTTATTATTATATTTCATCGAGCAAACATCATGAGTAGCTTTACAATTTATCAGCACCTGTTTTACCTTGACAGTCTTCCCAGTATCTTTCTTAGTCTCCACGCTTCTTTCAGATCTCCACAGATAGCAGTTATCTGACTCTCTCTTACCTCTCATGATAATCTTGCCCTTCTTGTTTGTGATCTGACATTCAGAATTGGTAAAGTTGACCTTGAGACCTTGATCACATAATTGACTTATGCTTATCTAGTTTGCATCTAGCCCTTCAACAAGTAAAACCTTCTCCAAATTAGGTTGTCCTGCACAGTCCAGTTTACCAACACCTATTACTCTCCCTTTTGATCCATTTCCAAAGGTCATGTAGGTCACGGGTCGAGACTCAACATTTGATAGACATCCCATGATACCAGTCATGTGCCTGGAACATCCACTGTCGAAGTACCACTTTTCTTTTGCAAAGACACTGAAGGACTTATGAGCTATGTGTTCCTCTGTATTACTCTTAGGAGTCCACACTTTTGTTACCCCAACCCATTCTCGTTTCCTACTGGCCTGTAAGCCACCCTTGGGGTAGCCATATAGTCTGTAGCAGAAAGATTTTATATGGCCAAGCCTTCCACAATAGTGGCATTTCCATCTTTGATTTTTTCTTCTTGTCACATTCTTCTGATGTATTCGAGGATGTTGCAGCATGTTATAAGACACCTTTGACTCTTTCTCAAGTTGAGCAGGTGTCTCTTCAGGCCATTTTTCTTTGTCCATCTCACTGGAACTTTTAA
The DNA here is from genome assembly GCA_022829125.1 of Lathyrus tuberosus. Taxonomy (NCBI): domain Eukaryota; kingdom Viridiplantae; phylum Streptophyta; class Magnoliopsida; order Fabales; family Fabaceae; genus Lathyrus; species Lathyrus tuberosus. The sequence continues at coordinate 11,242,606 of JALAZF010000003.1, forward strand.
ACCCTAGACCCCTAACATCTCCAACTTCTCTTCCTGACTTCAGAATTTCATCAAGTACATCCGAACTCCTATTTAACATTCTGACATTTTTGATCATGTTGTCCAGTTTTGAATTCAAAACATTAACTTCACTTTGTAGATCAGCTATAGTAGACATATGCTCAGTATTCTCAGCTTCTAAATGAATAATGGCACATGCTTGTTCTTCTTTCTGCTGACATACTTCTTCATGTTCAATGCACAACTTCTTATAAGAGATAGCCAGCTCTTCAAAAGTAAGCTCTTCAGATTCTTCATCTGATTCACATACTCCTGTTAAAGCTGTCACCAACTTTGCAGACTTCTCATCAGTGTCAGTTTCAGAATCATCTTCTGACCATGTCACAGATAATCCCTTCTTCTGTCTTTTGAGATAAGTGGGACACTCAGTTTTTACGTGCCCAAATCCTTCACATTCATAGCATTGAACTCTCTTCCCTTGATTAGAGTCTTTTTCAGTTCTGGATCTTCTGCCTCCATCCTGGTCTTTGTTGATGTCGAGAGACTTGTTCCGAACATTTTCTCTTGACTTTCATTCCATCCTTTTCAACACTTTATTAATTTATCTTCCAAGCAACACTAGCTCTTTGGACACATCTTCATCTTTGACCAGTTTTCCTTCATCATCTGAGTCATCAGCACTTGACACGAATGCTATACTCTTCTTCTTTTCAGCTTTTTCACCGAGTCCTAACTTAAAAGTTTGGAGAGATCCCATAAGCTCATCTACCTTCATCTTGTCAATGTCCTGAGCTTCCTCTATAGCAGTAACCTTCATATCAAATCTCTTAGGAAGAGACCTGAGAATCTTCCTGACCAGCTTGCTGTCAGACATCTTTTCTCCTAAGGCACTAGAGGCATTAGTTATCTCAATAATGTTCATATGAAAATCATGAATGCTCTCATCCTCTTTCATCTTCAAACTCTCAAACTTGCTAGTGAGAAGCGAAAGCTTTGACATTTTCACCTTTAAGGTCCCTTCATGAGCAACTTTCAGGACCTGCCAAGCCTCTTTGGCAATAGTACAATGCTTAATCAGCCTGAAGATATTTCTGTTGACGACATTGAACAATGCATTCATGGCTTTAGAATTTCCAACAGATCCTTTGTAGTCAGCATCATCCCAGTCCTCTTCTTCCTTCAGAACATCAGTAAGATTTCCTTCTCCATCTCTTACCTTTGGAGGCTCCCAACCTTTGATAACCGCTTTCCATGCTTGATCATCCATGGACTTGATGAAGTCTATCATCCTAGGTTTCCAATATTCATAGTTAGAGCCATCCAGCAAAGCTGGTTTATTCAGAGCTCCTCCATCCTTGTCCATTGTACCAGAAAGTACCTTCCTTGAATCTCACCCAGAAACAACAAAGGGTGCAAGCTCTGATACCAATTGAAATTCTAGCCTATATATCAGATGTCCTATCGAGATGTCGAGACACTGATATACAACAGCAATGAACAAGTTCAAAATAAAAGTGTGCATAAAATGTAAAGAACACCAGAAATTGTTAACCCAGTTCGGATCTAACTATCCTACATCTGGGGGCTACCAAGCCAGGGATGAAATCAATATTCGATAATATCAATTCACTGATAACCACACCCGGTTAAATCAGCTCACTTAATCACTACCCTTCCTATGACTTCTACCTAAGGCTCCCCTAGGTATGAGGCCCTCCTCAAATCCCTCTTCAATCACAACCCGTGACTGGTTCCTTACAAGATAAAAACGATGGTCGAAACACAAATTCTCAATACTTCACAGCTTATGAGAATTAACACACAGTTACTCAATGCTTAAAAGCTTATGAGCAACCTTACACAACTTACACTACAGTCCTTATACTGTTATCATAAGATACCAGTTAGGCTCACAAAACACAAGCACACAACCCTAAAAATACATATAAGTTCGACACCTAAAACTAGGTTTACATCAGTCTATTTATAGCTTGAAATCTGGACTGAATTGGGCTTCAAAAACGCAGCAATTAGGCTGCTCACAAATCTGCAAAATTAACTCCAATAAAATAGGTCTTCAATCCAAAGTTTCCTATTATGTCTCCATAAATAGAAACAGCAGCAAATCCGAAAACCAACAAGTAACCCTAATCCAAAAATGCTTTGGATGCCACATAGGATAACCAAATATTCACAGAATATTCAGTTACAAATCATTGTAACAGAATCTGCAATAAAACCTGTCTTCACAGCGCGATGTCCTATGAGCAGTCATGGGACATCTTCATTCGACACGTTGAACAAAGAGTAATGAAACATATTTTTAGACATCTTCATTCAACACCTGCTGCTACATGAGTTTTAGCAAAATAATGCTAACCATAAAACCAAGGAAATAACAATCTCCCCCTTTGGCTTATTTTTGGCTAAAACTCCACACACACTCAAACACCATCAGTATCAGCAGCGGAAGAAAACACCATTAATAGCAGCAAAAAAAAAACTCCCCCTCAACTGCATTCACCCTCAGCTGCATATACACACAATCCAGCAAACATCTCATCATAGCAACTCCCCCTCACAAGCACAATCTACCTGCAGCACAAAAACTCCCCCTCAACTGCAGCAACATTTCACATCACATTCTAAAGCTGCTCTCCCTCACACTCACTACTCCCCCTTTTTAGCCACAAATATGACAAAGAGAGGTTATAGACAAATGTCACCAAATCACATAGCAGTACAATGTTCAAAACTAAAACAGAATAAAGTTGTCCTAAAAGAAGAAAGAAAAAAAACAAAACAAGGAAATAACAACTAATATATAAGGCCTTGGTGGAAGTGGGAAAAAGGGGGAGCCAAGTGAACAATTAAAAGCATTCACTGGCTCAGGGCGCAGGCCCGCGCTCAACACGCTACACCAGAACCAGAAAAATCAATACAACAACAGGGTTCTGGTGTAGGCCTCCACTTAACACCTACACAATCTCATATACAAAATCTCATAATGAAAAAGTAATAACGGAACAAAAAATGATAAAACATGCTTGTTTTACGTCGTAAGCTCGACGCCTATTATTTATACACACTTCTCCAAGTTGCCTCTTTACACGGTTAGTGCTCACCGACGACGAAACCTAACCAAACACTTAGCAAACGTGAAGAGAAACAAACATATACACTAAATTTACAAGTATGAAAAACATGTAAAATTTACAAATATGGTAAACATATACAAGTATCAATATAAACAAGTGAAAATAGACAATATATACGATTCAATAAAAACATCAATCCCCGGCAACGTCACCAGTTTGTTGGTTGTGGAATATAGGGCAAGCAAGCAAAAAGATTTGGAAGTATTTTTCCGGGAATTTATCGTGTCCATAGAGATCGGTGCTACTGAACTGCCGTTCGACAATATCTAAGTTTATGAGTTTGGGTTTAAATGGTTTAAAGCGTAAATGTGGAAAAGTAAATAAAAACATAAAAACAATTCATTCTTCAACAAGACGAACTTATCAAGCATACATATAATCCACTCGTCACAAACATAAATTTACCGACCAATTATACTCCACCTGCAATACTCGTCAAAATAATCCAGCATCACTCACAACAGTGTCCATCTCTGGCACACTGATCTGAGAGACAACCGTATTACCTCGAAAATCGGAAGACATTAAGTTCCGACACCCAAAAGATTATCATCTAAATCTATCTCTAGCATCTAGACAATAGATATCCATCCCTAATCAAGATTTGTGATGTTTATCTCTAACACAACACAAATCCAAACATAAATGTAAAAAGATCAAGGAAGACATCGATAATGATTTGTAAAGCAAATTTAATATAATATTAAGATCAACAAAGATACATATGTTCATAGTAACTATACAATACCACACAAAAAGAAATTACAAAGAGAAGAGAGAAGAGGAACCAAACATTTCTTGGTTTGTCAACACCAATCGACGAGAGATTTGACTCCGGATCATCCAAATGCAAGCTCCAAGGATGTTTTCTAAGCTAATCTACAAGAAAAATGAAGTTTGATGGAGTTGTGAGCAAAAAATACCCAAAACCATCCCTAAAAATGTGTTTTTACCCCATATTTATTGTTGTCATCATCGCAGACCACGCTCAGCGTGCTCATAAAATGGTTAAACCGCCTTACGAGCCCGCTCAGCACGCTCCAAGCCCACTCAGCGCGCAACCTGCGGTCTTGAAAAAAAAGAAAGCACAGTTTCGACCATAACTTGAGAACCGTTACTCCGTTTTTCGCCCGGTTCGAAGCGTTGAAAAGCTTATTCAATTTCCTATCTAACAATGAATAAATATCAACCAAATTGGTGATTTTTATTATCCTCATTTTGAGCCTTATTCGTTGATGAGTTGCTCCAAATTGTGCGTTTGAAGCCGTGTCTTCGACACTTTATTGCTCATGCTCCAAATACACCTCAATACCTACAAAATGAGTAGAAAACTGTCAAACAGTACACAAATACACTAAAACTTGATTATACACTAAATATACACATTTACATACAAAGTGGGGTTTATTCAAACGATATTTAACAAAAAGTATAGATAAGTGCAACAAAACTTATATACAAAAATAGGTACATTTTGCACTTATCAACTGTGTTGTGTTAGAGATAAACATCACGAATCTTGATTAAGGATGGATATCTATTGTCTAGATGCTAGAGATAGATTTAGATAATAATCTTTATGGTGTCGGAACTTAATGTCTTCCGTGTTTCGAGGCGTCGTGCGCGAGAGTGACGACGAGAGTGATACGGTTGCTCTCTCAGCTCAGTGTGCCAGAGATGGACACTGTTGTGAGCGATACGTGATGATTTTGATGAGTATTGTATGTTGAATGCGACCGATCGATAGGTTTACGTTTGTTCTGAGTATGTATATTCATGCTTGATAGGTTTCTTCTCTTCAAAGAATGTACTCTTTTTATGTTCATATTTACTTTTCCGCATTTAATTCAAACCATTTAAACCCAAACTCATTAACAATTAAATTGTCGAATGGCAGTTTAGTAGCACCGATCTCTGTGGACACGATAATTCCCGGAAAAATACTTCCAAAAGTTTTGTTGCTTGCCGCTATGCCGCCACCAACAAAATGGCGCCGTTGCCGGGGATTAGTTTTTATTGTTCTTGCATTGCGATAGTTTTGTTGTTTTTGAGTTTTGTAGATATCGTACATTTTGTATATTTTCACTTGTTTATTATGATACTTGTATATTTTAACGTTTGTTCAAGTGTTTGGTTAGGACGCTTGCTTTTGGTTGCGCGGTGAGACATCACCACGGCATGAAGAGAGGAAATTTCTAATTAAGCATCGTAAAGGCGTCGAGCTTACGACGTAAAACAAGCATGTTTTTATTGTTTTTCATTTCTAATGTTTTTGGTTGTTGTTTGCTCGCAAATTTTGATTGACTTATTTGAGGATGCTTTGGTGATTTTCCAAGTTGGTTCGTTTTAACTTGCGGATGTATGGTAATGATTTTGTTAAGTTTTGTACACGTCTGAGGTATGTATTTATCGCTTTCTTGACTTTAGCATATTCATGTTACTTAGGCCTTTTACAAACTTTCATGCCATTCATTCTTTTGTATACTTGTTCTTGTTGTGAATCACTTTAGTTCCCAACCTTTTTGTGAGGAAGCCTTCCATTGTTCATATATGCTCGGAGTTCCAACATTCTTGTTCTAACTGGATTTTATTATGTTGAATCTGTTGTTTGTGTTGTGTATATGAATGCATGAAAAGGATCAAGGCAATTGTTTCATTTTGAGCATAACCACCCTAGCCAAATAGTCAATTCACCTTGTAAATGTGTGATCATTTGTAACCCCTTTGAGCCTTTGGTCATTATCCATGTGGTTTGAGTTTGATGCTTGTCTATGAGTGTCAAATTTACTTTTTGTATGGATTTTGATTGATTATTTTTTCTTGAACCCTCAACTTTGTGTTGTTGTATGAGTTTTTTCCTTGCCTTAGAAAGTAGGGAGTATTCACATGATAGTGCGGTTGAATTCAAGTTGGGGAGAGGATGATTGTATACTCATTGGTTGGATTCTATGAGGATTGAAAAAGAAAAGAAAAAAAAACGAGAAAAATTTGTGAAAGAGAAAAAGAAAGAAAAAAGGAAGAAAAAGAAAAATCCTTGAAAAAGGAAACAAAAAGAGTTTTAATAATTGTGATAAATAAGTATCGTGTGTTGTGTAGCACTTGGGATTTTGGAAGAAGTTGATTGAAATTTTGTGTGTGAATCTTTGTGAGTTTTCACTCCCTTAGGTTTAGGCAAGTTTTTGTTTCAATTACCTTTAGAAATTGCCCCTTGTTTGTTTACCCGACCACGCTACAACCTTGAAAGTCCTTGTGATTCTTGCCTTTGTATGTTCAATATGAATTTGTGGATGTATGCATAATTTAGTCTTTTGTTTTCAAGATTGTTGTGTGAGTGTAAAGTACCTCATTTTGTGTTTTTCATCTACCGATGATTGTTTTTGCTAGGTGTGATTCACATTTGAACTTGTATTGTTTTAGAATTTATGGCATGATTTTTGTATTTTGCGTTTGTTTCGTGACTATGTTGTCGTCGTAGCCAGTGGTAAGTATTTACTTTTTGTGTGTACCGTTTTCATTTGAACCATACATTCGTTTCCGTTTTTTAAAGCTTGTTGATTCATCGTTCTATGGATGTTGCTTGTGCATTTTCAAGTTTGTTTGATTCTTGTTTGTGGACAAACAATTAGGTAAGTTGGGGAGAGTTTGATAAGTGCAAATTGTAGCTATTTTTGTATAAGTTTTGTTGCACTTATCATTACTTTGTGTTAAAATTGGTTGAATAAACCCCGATTTGTTCGTAATTACGTTTACTTTATGTTTTAGTGTATATATTGCGTATCGTGTAAATATCATTGAGTTTAATTGATTTTCATTTATTTTTTCAGGTGTTTCAGCAATGGGATTTTGCCATTGTTGTATAGAGCATTGAATAAGCTTTCCAGCGCTTCAAACCGTGCTTAAAACGGAGTTACAGTTCAAAAGTTACGAATAAAACAGTGCAGAATTTTCTGGTGTTATTCGCCCCTGCTGCGCCGGGCGAAACTTCAAAAGCGCCGGGCGAAGCCAAAATTCCGCCGGGCGAAACTCAGAAGGCGCAGCAGTGTCACAACACTGGAACTTGCAAAAATAAACCGCCTTTCGCCGCCGGGCGCCCCAAATTCCGCCGGGCGAAACTGGGCGGACAGAAACTCCATTAAAGGCCCAAAAACTCAATTTTTAGGGATGGGTTTTGATATTTTTGGTTCCAAATCCATCCAATAGCATTTTTTGAGTAGAATTAGGCTAGAAAACACATTGGAGCATGCATTAAGATGATCCGGAGTCAAATCCTTCATCAATCGGAGCCGACAACTCATGAAATGTTTGGTTTTTCTCCATTTCTTCTCTATGTATTTCTCTATTTGTTGGGTTATGTTTGTATTGTTACTCTAAACCTATGTACATGTATTGATCATGGTTGTATAATATATATGCTTTACAAATCATTATCGATGTCTTCCTTGATCTTTTTGCATTTATGTTTGGATTTGTGTTGTGTTAGAGATAAACATCACGAATCTTGATTAAGGATGGATATCTATTGTCTAGATTCTAGAGATAGATTTAGATAATAATCTTTATGGGGTCAGAACTTAATGTCTTCCGTGTTTCGAGGCGTCGTGCGCGAGAGTGACGACGAGAGTGATACAGTTGCTCTCTCAGCTCAATGTGCCAGAGATGGACACTGTTATGAGCGATACGTGATAATTTTGATGAGTATTGTATGTTGAATGCGACCGATCGATAGGTTTACGTTTGTTCTGAGTAGTGTATATTCATGCTTGGTAGGTTTCTTCTCTTCAAAGAATGTACTCTTTTTATGTTCATATTTACTTTTCCGCATTTAATTCAAACCATTTAAACCCAAACTCATTAACAATTAAATTGTCGAATGGCAGTTCAGTAGCACCGATCTCTGTGGACACGATAATTCCCGGAAAAGTACTTCCAAATCTTTTTGTTTGCTTGCCCTATACCGCTTCCAACAGTTAAAAAGAGAAACTAAGATCATGATCCAAAGAGGCCGGTTGTTGTCATACGTGAAAGATGTCGTTGGGTCAACAGGAAAGAGAATTCCTTCTTAGAGAGCAAACATGGAGAACCTCTCCACCAATAAGGGAAAATGTACCGAGGAGGTGCGTGAAATCCGAGTAGCAGACCACACACTCAACACCATCTCAGGAGGTTTTGCTGGTGGAGATGAAACAACCTCAGCCAAAAAACCGATACGCCCGATCAATGATGCATGTGTCACAAAATCTGTTTTGGTGGAGGGAGATTCCTCCAAGTTGGTTTTATTGAATTAGTTCTCGATTTAGACTTCAACACGGTCACATCAAGAGGAATCCATAGTTATGTATCATTGTTCTTGGTTGTGGTCGTCAACTATTTGACGAACTTGTTCATTAGTAAGCGAAATGATGTGATCAAGCACACTATGAACACATGCCTGATTCTTGAAAAAGGATAACCATGAGATGTAGGTGTTGTTATCGTTGTCTAACATCTCTGGTATATTCAATGTGATATTGTTGATGGAAAAAGTGGATTGGAATTTAAAAGGTGCTCCTTTGGAGATGTGTGGTGGTTTTTAAAGTGTCATTGCAATTGCAGGTGGAAATTAAAGAGTTGTTGGCCATTGAGATGGGAGGGATAAAATTTGGTATGGTGCAAGAATAAGAGGGAGAGAAGGTGATGCAGCGGATAAGAGAGGTTTTGGATCAAAACCCTCTCTGACATCATATAAAAACTATAGGTTTATTTGCAATTTTGGTCCCCATATTTTCATTTTTTTGAGTTTTGATCCCCCTATTTTAAAATCCGAAATTTTTGTCCCTCTATTTTTCAGTTTTTTTGAGTTTTGGTTCCCCTATTTTAAAATCCGAAATTTTTGCCCCTCTATTTTCATTTTTTTTAGTTTTGGTTCCCATATTTTCATTTTTTTAAACTTTTGGTCTTCTTATTAAATTAGTTCTAAATTAAAAATGAGGACTAAAATCCAAAATAAAACTTAAAACAGGGGATCAAAACTAAAAAAATGAAACTAGATGAACCAAAATTTTAGATTTTAAAATAGGGGGACCAAAACTCAAAAAAACTAAAAATTAAAAGACAAAAATTCTGGATTTTAAAATAGATGAATAAAAAATAAATAAATAAATGAAAATAAAGAGACTAAAATAGCAATAAAGCCAAAAGTATATTTGACTCCATTATTATTGATGGAGTCAAGTGTCTTATATCGATGAATTCGTTAACTAAGAAATGCAAATAAATCCTATTAATCATAGCTTATAAAAGCTTAAAATACCCGTAATGTGATTAACGAATTCTACCTAATAAACATAAATGAAGATTAATATATTTACCCTTAATTTGATGATAATTATTAAGGGGTTGGAACCATATCATATATTAACATATGTTACTAATTAATTGACTATATAAAAGCACTTTTTCCACGAGTGCTATCATATTAAACGCAATTATTTCCAATAGTTGTCTCCACGAAGCAGCCAAGTTAGTATGTAGGGCCTATAATAGAATACGCATATAAATAAGCAAATCACACTTCTTCTCTCAACATCCTCGAATATTACAATCAAACAACAAAAAAGAATGGCTAAAGTTCATCCTCAAGAACAAGAATCTACAACATCCTCTGTGTCTTATGATCACTGTCTTGATAAAAGAGAATGGTTGCACTGTCTATGATTCAAATGGTAAGATAGTTTATAGAGTTGATAACTATGATAGAAAAGGTGGAAGAGAAGTTAATCTGATGAATCTAAAAGGAAATGTTGTCTGCACCATCAAAAAAAGATTACTAGCTTTTGGATGTTGGGAAGGACACAAATATTGCAGCAGAAATTCTAATAGTAGAAGCCAGGAGGAGCAACCATGGTTTAAAGTTAAAAGATGTTTCACTGGGAAAACAGCTTGCGAGATTACAGTTGGGTCCCAAAAATTGTGCATAGAAAGAATCAATATGAAGAATGCATTTGGTTTTCGGATAGTAAATGAAAATGGACAATTAATAGCAGAGGCAAAGCAAAAACTATCATCCTCAGGGGTTGTTTTGAGTAATGATGTTCTAACTTTGGATTTAGAAACTGGAACAGATCATTCCCTTGTAATGGCTTTGATTACAGTATACGGATTGATATGCGGAAAAATGTAGATATTAATTTCATATTTGAGAGATCTTATACACAAATCAATTCATATCTAGAACATGATTCAGCAAACTTTTTCCCTTTCTACACTTTCTCCTAAATTTACTAATGTATTGTTTTTTGATAGTTTCTTACATAGTGTAAATTTTTTAAAGTTTTGTAATTAGTGTTATGCTCAATTATGCATGAAAAGATCATGAGCATCATCAAGATATTTTTTTTACCGAAGCCTAATCAGCAGGATTAGATCACATCTTCAATTGTGTATGTCATAGTTTCGTATCTTTTATTGTTTAATTTACACTTAATAGTTAATACCATGGAAACAGATCCTCCTTTTTCTATCATGCTTTCCACCGTGTGCTAATCTCAACCACACAGTTGCGCTATCGAATACAGCGAAGACTTTTTAAGTGGTTTAAATGGTGAAGATTTGTGCTGGATCCTCCAGTAATGGGAGAGGATTCAAATCTGAATATCATCCATTTTGCTCAACTCTATGCAGATTTGTGACTAATTCGCACTGAATTATAACGATACATCTCTTAAGCAAGTTGGTTAATCTGAGATTTTAATTAAATTTGTTTTGACTAAATAAAATTGATAGATTAAATTTCATTAAGTTCAACCTTCTCAAAATTTTTAACACAAATGAATAGATCTTAAAAAACAATATAACATATAAAAAAAGACTACGACGGTTCAATTGAACTGTCCCCTATTTTGCAATAAAATATTTAATTTTCAATTCTACAAAAATCCTAGTCCTTCCCCTTCTATATGAGAGCATGAAACCCTCTTACTTCAACTTTCTCATGAAAACGCAAAACATGGTTAGATTTGCATTGTGGGTGAAAGGTAGAGCATAAGGGGTGTTTCGGTGAGAATTGGATATCAAATTATTGATTAAACTTGAATCACAAATCTTTTAAAAATTCACCACCGAGCTTTGATTTATCCAAGAGAAAGGGTAAAGATCGTAAAAAAAAACCCTAAATTAGCAATGTAACAACAATGCTAAGAGATTTTGGGGGTCGGGGATTGGTTATACATAGGGAAGGTGTTAGCACCCTAAGTATCTATAGTATTCTATAAGAACCTCTTACCTGTATTTGTGATATTGTTTGCTATTTGTTTTGTGTTTGGTTTGTATGGTAAGAGATATGAACCTAAGGGTTTAGTCACTAAGTATGCTTGCCAAAATTTCGCGGTCTTGTGCCTACATATCCTTACAAGGATGGAATCAGAGCATTTGTAGTTCACCTACTAGGGATGAATGAATACTTGATTATGATCAAGATTCAAAGGGACTAAGTGTTATGGTCTTAACACTTACTTGACTTGACAAAGTCAAAAGAGTTGTTTATTCTAACTTAAGTCTAAACCTCAAAAACCTAGTGACTCTAACAAGCTCAAAGGAGATGGGTAATGATGAGCTATCTATGACATGGAGTCAATAGAGAGACTTTCCCTTGGATTAAGGAATAGAGAGCGACTTGAGGATGGAAGCTAACAAGCTAACATCACTTGTGCGAATAACTTGACAAAGTTATTTAGAATATGATTAAATATGGATGGCATGGATAAGCATGATATTCAACATGATATCAATTGAAAATAAATCAAAGTAACATTCACACATAATGTTAATGAAAGCATGGAAAAAGATAAAGCATATGGTTACAAACAAAACATAGAGATAAATGTGACAACATTAGAGCAAGGACTTAACAAAGTTATGAACTAGACAAGGTAACTACCTAGTATGTTTAAAGGTTCAAGGAAGTTTCAAATTAACATGGTGACAACCAAACAAGTTCAATCAAAGAAAGATGTTACAACATCTAAACAAGCATGAGATATAGTTCTAACAAGACTAAAGTCATGGAGAAGGCAACATGCTTTAGGGTTTACTAACACAACTTAATCATGAATATAAGACAAAAGAGGATAAATTGTAACAACACTTAATCATGAATACAATTTAACATTTCAAAGCATGGATAAGTTATAACAACACTTAAGCATGATAAGATTCAAAATTCAAGTTAACATGTGAAAGTTATGATAACACTTAAACATGGATAAGATCAAGGGTTCAAAGTTAACATGTATAAGTTAAGACATTACTTAAACATGGATGAATGTTCAAAGATAACATGTATCAGTCAAGACATCACTTATCATGGATAGGGGTAAAGCATACATAAGTCATGATAACAATCAAAATTTAAAGCATACATGGATAAGTTAAGACATTACTTATCATGGGTACAATTTGAAAACAAGCAAATGGTGACAACCAAACATACTTGAGCAAGAGTGACATGTTTATGACAATAACATGTGGATGAATAAGTAAGCATACAAGGAATGGCATGTGAGAATGCTTAAAGATGACATATTGAAAGTTCAAATGTTATGTGAACAAGTTAAGACATTACTTTAACATTTTTGGCATGGTTGCAAGTTGAACATGTTGATACAAGTAGGCAACAACCTAAACATGCATATTAGGGTTCAAGCATGGTTACAAACAAGCAAGAACATTTACAAAAGTCAATGTAAGCATGTGTAAGTTAAACATCACTTAACATGGAAGCAAAAATGTACATGGCTCAAGACTTTGGTGACAACCTAAAGTGCATGCTATGGTTTTCGGTGTTCATCCAAGGATGTGTGTGAAAGGTCAAAGTATGTGCACAAAGTAGTTCATGGCATAGGTGACAAAGTTCAAAGCATTTAAACATGTAAACATACATAAAGTAAGCCAAAAACCAAGTCAAAACCAAATATACAAGTTGACAAACTTACACAATGTTCACATAAGTTGCAAATGGTTCAAACATGTCCATATATGCAAAGAACATCAAAGGAGACAACCAAAGAACCAAAATAGTCATTAAGAATCAATAAAAATCCTCTTACTTCAAACATGAATAAGTGGCACAAAAAAAAACATTTTTGGAAATCCAAATTCATAAAAAGAAAATAGACAACTTCATGAACATTTTGCAAAAAGAATGGGTAAAAAATGATTAAAAATGAAGAAGTCACTAGTGCAGAAATATGAAATTACACCCGTTTTTTATACATTTAATACCCGTTATTGGAGGGTGTGAATTCAACGGGTGAGAAATGTTTGATATATTTACACCCGTTTTAAAACAGGTGTAAATTTGATGTTATATTACACTCTTTTTTTATAGATATTAGGTGTAAATTTTTACATATATACATTTATAGATGGTATATTACACCCTTTTTTTGTTTAAAATGGATGTATATACATTCCAGTTTACATCCTAATTTATAGAAAACGGGTGTAAATGTGTAAATAATAGCATTTCAATCAAACGAATTTACACCCAATTTCATAAACATCGGATGTAAAATGAACAGTGAATACCTTAAAGGTTTGCAATTTTACGCCCTATTTTCTTTAAATAGGGTGTAAAAACACGGTGTATTACACCCGTTTTTGCTATTGATGTTGGCATATTTACACCTGATTTTATCATTGATGTTGGCATTTTACACCCGATTTTACCATTAATGTTGACATTTTTACACCCAATTTTACTATTAATGTTGGCATTTTTACACCCTATTTTACCATTGATCTCGAAGTTTACATATATTTTGATTGTGAACTTTTAGCAGTTTTAAGGTGCACGTGTATTGTGAATACTTCCAAGTTAGTTTGGAGTATAGAAACAAATTTGGAAACTTTTGAGATTGTAATTAGACAAATCAATATTATCTTGTTTCATGGTCTCAATATACAATAAGCTTCAATTTGGAATATCTTAATTGAACTTTATATAAACCATGCAGATTAAACAAATTTAAGGAATCCACCCTAAACTTAATATCTTCCCAGTCCTTCTCTGTGAAGTTAAACACGTGACTTGACCTCAGGGGCCCCTGGCCTCTTATTCCAGACATTGGCTTGAAAACATGTAGCAGAGCTGTTGTTGGAAGGATATTCTGCTAGAAAGGTAATATAATACGTACCACCAGAGGTCGGGCTCCAGGTTGACTTCACAATCTCAGCAAACACAAAATTTGCACCCTAAATTAAAACAATAATTACATTTGGAAGGGTCCAAAAGAATCTCCATTTTTCATATAAGTGGTTCTGGTATAACTGCCAAACTTTATTTGGCAGCAAGCATAATTTGCTTTTCATTTTTTACTCTGAAAAGAGAAACTGCAAAATCAAAATCAAAATCAGTAGCACAAGTAACCATAGAAAAAGGTATAAGGGTCTATTTTTGAAGACCTTTCTTATTATTTTGCAATGCATATGACTAGTAGGTTTTTGCCATATTGCAATGTCACCCTTCTGTACAAGTTTTTTCCAACATAGACTTTTCGCCACTCTCTCAATTGAAACTTGTTCATCATTGAGACTCTCATTCTAACCTCAATTGAAACCTGTTCATCATTGAGACTCTCATTCTAACCTCATGTAGTTCCTGTTATAAATTAGCATATCATAAATTATACTAGAATTAAGGAAATATTAAATCAAATATTTATACAAGGAAAAACAACACTACCTGTTCAATAGCATGCTACTTCTTGAATTTAGTGATTTGCAGTCAGATGTAGAAAAAAAAACAAGAATTAAGCCAACCTGTCTTATTTCCTTAAGAGACCCGCAATTAAAAAATTCAAGTTCATGTACACAAAGACGTTCTTTGAGGCATTCTGAAAGAATTTTGAAATAAACCCCAACTTGGTTTAATTCTTCCACACTAGAAAACCAAGTGAGAACCATTGGAAGACATTCATCTGAGACTGAGAGGTTGCTTTCATAAAGATAAAGTCGTTTCACATTAGTTGTAAGAAAATCCTTTGCTGTTATTTCTTGATTTAATCTAACTATAAGGCCCTCCATCAGTTTTTGCTGTGACTAGCCTTCTCTGCATGGTTGAAAGAATCCTGTTCAGTTTATTTCGTTGATCTAGCGGAAGAACTAATTGAACATCGTCGGTACACTTCAACTTGTGGCTCGCAATATCTGTTTCTCATGAAACTGAGGCACATCCAGAATGGTCGACAGAGCCATCACCAGATGAATTTGGTATCCCAAAATTAGACATGACACTACCTCAGTATTGAGCTTCCATCACTTCCAACACTCTCATTTGAAAGCTTATGAATGTGACCAAAAGCTTTAACATGTCCAGGCTCAGAGAAACATTCCATGGTATTATTAGCTAGAAGTGAAGAATCATACGAATTACCATTACTTATGTCCTTCCCTGTAACATTGTTCATATGTCTGGCATTTACTTTATGCCTAGGAAGTCCTTCTAATTGCTCCCATAAACAAACCCTCATCAATATTTGATATGCCATATTTTACAAGCCTTTCTATTGGATTCGTCATATCTTCATCTAATGTCAGATCATCTGTCCCAACTTCAGAATTATCATCCCGTCCAATTCTCGGAGTTCCTACTTCCGATACATCATATGGAGTATCACTACCATAATCTGACACAACAGATGAACTTCCAACAGCTAATGATAAGCTCGAAAGGAGAGATGGTTGCACCGAATAATCTCTGTTATTAGAATCAGGATCTATTATTGAATTCTGCTGGCTTGCATCTTGAAATGTTGACATGTGATTACACGAGGTAAACGTTATAAAAAGCTCAAGAAAGCTGACAATCAATCAGCAAGGACAAATAAACAAAATCACATACAAGATCTAGCAGTAATTTCTAGCTTAAGAAATGATGCAACAGGAGCACATTTTGAGATACCAATGTTAGACACTAGTTTGGTGATCCACTCCTTCAAAGAGCGCCTTCTCTGCAGCAGAAATAAATGTGTTAAACTCTAAAACCGCCTATTCAACTCCTTTATTGACATTAGTGTACACGAGGCATAGTTTGATTGTGATAATAAAATTTATACGAAGGTCGAACTACATTAGATGGAGCCACTTGTCATGTTTTACAAAGTAATATAGATTGCATGTATATTACACATAAACAACCTCGTTTAAGATTCAGTTAGCTGGTCTTAGCTAAGAATATTAAAAGCCTCGCTACCAAAGAGTGATTTCTTACTAAATAATTTATAATATTTTTTATCTATACATAATGAGAGCAAGGAGGTAGTTTTCCATCTACATTTTTAATGTCCCCAAAACTCTACAAGTATAATTAGTATCATTATCCAATATGGATATTTATTACAAGTAACCAAATAAATAAAAAGGCTCTATAGATATAAAATAATTTTAGAAAATATATACAGTAACTTACTTAAAACATAAATGATGATATGTATAGTGTGAGCCATCATCATGTGTTGCCTCTTGTTTGATGTTATTCTTGGCTGATCATTAGTTCGGGCAAAACTTCTGTAGCAGCATGAGTTGGCACTTGTTCGGTGTTATCATTCCAAAAGTCTATTAAAATTGAAGTTTAAATATGTAATAAGCTCAGGTCACTTTCTGAATTAGAGTGAAGAGATTTACTACAAGTCAATCAAAAATTAAAACGAACATGCATATAATATATTTCCAAGATCTAGAAAATAAATTGGCTAATGCATCTATAGAAACCTACTGTTAAAGTTTGTCTTGAACAAGTGCTAGTGATTTATATGGTGTTTAAGCCATATCATCACTATGTATGTTAGAGTTTAAAGTTTGTATATGTACCTTTTCATTTTGAATATCTTCTCCATCAAGGCTAACTGGTGGTTCCACAGCAAGCAATGCAATTGTTCAGAATAGACATTTGGATCACCAAAAGTGCTTCATATTACCAAATGTATTTTTATTCTGAAATTTGGTAATTTTTATTAAATATGAAGTAACAAAGGTATTTTTATTAAATATGAAGCAACATCCAAAAGTGCTTCTTGTGGCACTGAAAGCAAGTGATTAATATGTGAATTGAATAACCTATTGTGTCTAAATGATTAGGTTTGATATACGTTTTTGGACTTTGCCTTATGGTTTTTTTATTTAAATTTATTAAGTATCTGTAAACTCCAGCCCTGATAAGGTGTTACACATTCAATCCTATGACTGCTAATGGTTTTACATTAGCTTCTTTGTTTACATGATACAATAGAATCACAAAGCTAAGATGGCAATGATACCCTCAGCACCATAATTCCTTTTCTTTGACAACATAACTCTTTTTTTCTTCTCTAACATCCCATTGCTTAAAATCAAGTGTCCATTTCTCAAACGAACAATTAGAAAAATCATAATATCCACCATGAATAGAAACCAATTCCTTCCTCACTCTATCTTCTATCCATGGATAACTTAGCAAGTTTAACAAAGATTGGTTAATAGACTCCTGCAACAAATTCAAACAAACTGTTATCACCTTACCAACATAACAACACTTCCTACATTTCAAAATGATGGTTACTTACCTTCTCACGAATCTGCATTGTTGATCAAAGCTAAGATGAGATGTTGCAGCTTTGGTCTTCAACTTGGCAACTTTCCCATTGGCAACCACCCAATTGTGTATGAAGTTTCTGAAATATCAATGAACTCAAATGAGAACTATAGCCATAACATAATAGTCATTTTAATGTTGAAATATTTTGTGTAAGAAATACCTTGGTTCGGTATCTTGTTGCATATTCATCAAATCTTCGATCCCGACACAACTACTATGACCAATGACTAATATATTCTCAACCTAAAAATTTCAAAAACCATTTGAATAAGCACTTAAATAAGGTGTTTATTTATCCAAACAAAGCCTTAGTGTGTACTGACCTAAAGAGTAGTTACTGCGAATTCAAGCGCAGCGTTACACTCTGATGGTCCATTCTGTCCTCCAACAGAAGAAAATAAATGATTAGAAGAAAATAAAAGTTGAAAATAATCAAAGCATTAATGATGGCCCATTCTGTCCTCCAACAGAAGAAAATAAATTATTAGAAGAAAATAAAAGTTGAAAATAATCAGAAGCATTAATGAAAATACCTTCATCATAGGATCAAGATTGGCGATGTTACGAATCATAAAGACTTCACCAGGTTGAAATCCTAATACGTTAGAGGGACATACTCTTGAGTCTGCACAAGCAATTACCATAAACTGTACTTGGAATTATTAGTTAAAAGAACATGGATTACTATAGCATAAAACATAAAGGAACTTTAGAAATAATCACCTTTGGATATTGAGCTTTAGCAAGAGATTGAAAATGCTCCAATTCTTTTCCGTGGAATAGAAAAAATTAGCTTAGAAGATGGAACAATTTTTTGCAAAGTTGAAACTAGGAAAAATGTGTAACTCAACTCTTACATGTATTTTTTACTCTTGAAATTTAAGAACTTTTGTTTCATCAAACCAAATAGATTCAAGTAGCCATCAACTTCAGACATATTCCTTACATCAACACCTTTGTGTAACCTATTGAAAGCCGTTTCATATAATCATTAGCCACATGTTGTTTTTCTATACCAGATACTTCATCATGGTGTTGAGCAATAGCCAAAACATCAGCCAAAGAGTCAGTATTAGGACTTAATGCACTCTTCCCTTTGAAATTCTCCAACTGCCTTGCAGCCTATTTCTTGAGTGTCCAGGCTTCATTTGCAACGTGTTCTGCATCAGTATATGTTGACAGGGTTGAGTATAACGCGTGAACTCGTCCACCCTAAATAAGTATTAGCCAGCCAGCCCATTAGAATGTCAAAGCAAACTTGGAAAAATAAGCTTAATTTAGAAAAAATTGTATTAAAGGAAGAGATAAAGATAAGCTACCTGCTTAACATAGTGAATAAACTTGTCTAGTTGCCTAAACCAGGTTTGTGCATATTGGTACTTGAAATCTGTCCCCATTGTCCACATTATATGATTTGTGTGTGTTATATTGGCCTGAGGCATCCCGGCATTGGAATTGTTGACTCAAATCCCTTTCAATTGTGACTGATAAGGCTTTGATAATTTGAATGACAATAAATATTTATGCTATAACGATACCTGTGATATTGCAACTGAAACAAACTCATTTACTCGATCAGGGACATTGTAATTGAACAAATTGATATCGTCCTTCAAGTTAAAAACACTAAGTTTACTTAACACGTATTTTCAATCAGCAGCTAATAAGCCTTATAGTAATATTTGACTCAGGTGTTACCTGAATAATTGTAGATTCGTCATTTACTTCAAAGTAGAAATTACTTGTTGGAGGTTCATAATTCTCAGGCAACGCGCCAGAAAATATCTATATCAATGGACAATTTTAATGATCTGAAGATAATAGAAAATGAAATAATGGAATAAACCCTAACGTTTACTTAAAACTCTAATGTTGTAACTAAAAGATTTAACCCTGAGTGAAAAAAAACTAACTAATTAGGGTTTTTTCATCGTGCATGTCGTCACTGCTACCCATTACTGGTTGTGCGATGAGATGAGAGAATGGATGTGGGTTTCCGAAAGAATGGATGATCGATGAGAGATCTAGGTTTCAGAAAAGATGTGCGATGATAGGGTGTGATTATCAATGGGTTTCGGAGAGGATGGGTTTCAGAGAGGATGATCAGAGAATGATTGATGAGTTTCGGAGAGGATGATCGATCGATGGAAGAGAAATGAGTGTGTGATAAGTTGTTATTGTATTTGGGTTATTTTATTTAATATTCACGTAATAAATTTACACCAATTAATATTTATTTAATTAGACAATTAATACTTAATTGTGGTTTATTAATGTATTTAGGATTAATATTTTATTTATAAATTTAAATAATTTATTTAAGTCCATTTAAATTTACACCCGTTTTTAATTTAACAGGAGTAATAGAAATTTGATTATAATAACATTTTTAATTTACACCTTTTTTTAAGAATTAAGGGTGTATATTATCACGTAATAATACTTAAAATGACATTTTATTTACGAAATTGCCACCGCGTTTCTTATTTACACCCATTTTTAGTATATCGGGGGTCAATTTTAAAATTATATTGTTCTTTTTGCACTAGTGAGTTATGGGGTTCTAATTTTGTTAAGACAATGAAGAAAATAAGGTATTAAAAATAAGGGAAGTGGCTCACATGGGTGTTGAACCCACACCACTCATCTTGTGTCTCAAAACTAACACCACTGAACCAGAGCGCGCTTTGTGAAAATAACATGGAAACACATAATAATATATGAAGTTCATTTGGAAACTGGGAAAAATAAAAAGAATTGGGACGAGGGAGATTCGAACCCCAGTTCTATAGGTTCAGGGTACAAAGGGGCGCAAGTCATAACCACTGGGGTGGTGATACATCCATTGTATCACCTCCCCAACAAACATTAATGTAGTAAAAAAGTTAGCTTTTACCTTGCGACCATGAGTTAAACGCAAACATGAAAGGAAGATCTTTGTAAATCTCTGTAAATCAAATAAATTTCAAAACTCAATATCTATCTTGAAATACTTTGATTCATAAATCTGTGTAAATCTTCCTACAACCCTGTAGTCTTTCTTGAAAAATATCAAGAGAAAAGAAAGAAGAAGAGGAAGAGAGAGGCAACAAAAGGGAGAATGAAGAAGAAGAAGAAGAAGAAGAAGAAGAAGAAGAAGAATAGAGACGCAGCGGACGAGAGAAGAAAGAAGAAGAGAAAGAGAGAATCAGTAGAAGAGAGAAGAAAGAAGATGAGAGAGAAAGAGAGAAAGAGATAACGTGATTGCAATTTTTTTGGGAAAAAGAGGTGAAAATTTTGAATAGGAGCTGGCATTGGGAAAAGAGAAAAGAGGAAAAAGAATTACAATTGAACCATGTGACATCATCAATTGGTCCAAATCTAGCAAACAAAGGCATAATACAATACACATGTAGTTGGAATTGAACAATGTGACATCATCAGTTGCAAAAAGTAATTTTTGGACCAAAACTGCGCTTATTTTGATGAGGTCGCAGATTTAGAGGAAATGGCAAATTAGAGTTTTCCACAACATCTAATTTTCTTATATTATAGATAAATTCATATAATACAAAGCAAAATAAAAACATACTCTCTAACAGAATGATTTGAAAACCGATTATATATATATATATATATATATATATATAATTCAAGACAACAATAATATTAAATCATAATTATTTATTAACAACCACCAATTGAGTCCTAACTCATATAATTAAGCTCTAATACCAAATATAAGTGGAAATATTCAATGATCGATTATATGAAATTAGAACATCAATACTTACTTGTTAAAGTCAAGATATGAAATCCCGAAAGGATGAATGACCGAAACTTTCCCTGTATCTCAAACTTCCGTTCACAACTCTCAATGGGGCAAGTTGTGGAGTCGTCGGTTATATTTCTGATTCTTGTGATTACAGAGGGGACTTAGCCATACAATATATATAGGCAATTTATTAATACACCACCCATGTTTCTTAGACACCACGCGAAATTTCTTTTTTGCCCCCTGATTCCGGATGTACACATCCGGACGCACAATTTTTTTTAAAACGTTGATTTGTTCCGGATGTGC
This sequence comes from Lathyrus tuberosus, assembly GCA_022829125.1. Classification (NCBI taxonomy): domain Eukaryota; kingdom Viridiplantae; phylum Streptophyta; class Magnoliopsida; order Fabales; family Fabaceae; genus Lathyrus; species Lathyrus tuberosus. The sequence goes on from JALAZF010000003.1 coordinate 11,264,435, forward strand.
ATATCAGAAAAAATTACTGATCTGCAGATCCGGAACAATTTCTTATTAATTCGTGCCAGACCTTCTCCCTCCCCTCATTCTTTACATTTTCATATTCCAAACAACCAAACTCTCTCAAACTCTCAAATTCTCAATCCACTACGCCAAACAAGACCTTAGACAACGCTTTTTTTGGCCTTAGACAACGCTTTTAAGCATTGTATAAACCCGCGCTGCTAAAGGTTTAGACAGCGCTTTGGGTAATACCAAAAGCGCTGTCTAAAGGTGGGTATATTTAATGAAAAGCGCTGTCTATGGTACCATTAGACAGCGCTTTTTGACATTTTTAGGTATACCTTAGACAGCGCTTTTTTTAAAAGCGCTGTCTAATCCCCACCTTTTTGAACTTTTTTAGGTATACCTTAGACAGCGCTTTTTGTGAAAGCGCTTTCTAAGCCCCACCTTTTTGAACTTTTTTAGGCATACTTTAGACAACGCTTTTGGTGAAAGCGCTTTCTAAGCCCCACCTTAGACAGCGCTTTTTGTATAAAGCGCTGTCTAAGGTATACAAAAATTTTTATATAAATTTTTTTAAACCACAATTTTACCAGGTTTTTCAACCAGAATTTGACCTGTTTTTCAACCAATTTTTTTTCCAGAAAAATACCACAATTTGGAGATTCAAATCAATCCAATTTGGCCTATTTAAATGTACCAATTTACACCAAAATTATATATCCAAAACAATTGGCAATTCAAACCAATATATATATATATATATATATATATATATATATATATATATATACACCAATTTATAATTACAAATCATTACATTTTTTCTACAAATATACATATTACTTATACTAGTACTTTTGCATCCAACCAAAGCATTGCTTCAAATCTACATAGGTCCTGAAAGAACACAAAGATTGTAATTCAATTAAAAGAATACATCAACAATGTCTATAGTTAGAAAGTTACACATATTTAAATTCTCATCAATTAAAGTAAGAGTACAATATTATACCTGATAAAATGTTACCTTTATTCAACAAACTTACTTATAAATATTATATATAAACTGAGCAAGACAATATTTTATCTATCAAATAAACTTACTAAATAAAGCCATGGAATATTTTATGTATCAAACAAACTCTACAGAAGTTGAGCTTTAATAAGACAATATTTTATCTATCAAACAAACTTACTAAATGTCATCCTTTTATATACATCCCAACTTACATCTTCAAAAAGGCATTTCTAATCCACATGAAGAAATTAAATGAGGTAACAAGAATTAACTTATAAATATTATATAAAAACTGATAAATAAGCCGAAGAGATAAATATTTCACAAAATTTGCACCTGGTAGTTCAACTGAAAATGTTGCAGGTATGACTTGGTGGATTATTGGTGAATATACAAGAAATGCACATGTTGATGGTGTAACTGCTGTTGCATCAGTTTTACGTTTCATGAGCCTTTTATAACTGCATCTGTTACCTGATATTGGTCTTCGAATGAATGTCTTCCAATGCATATTGCCATAACTACATCAGTTGCCTAATATTGGTCTCCGAATGCATGTCTTCCAATGCATATTGGCTTTGTCCAGCCTAAATACTAACCAGTAATTAACAATTTTAGCTTATGAGTAATCAACAATATCATAGAGAAAACAAAACAGAATGAAGATTCTTTGTCACAAAGTTATTTTTATCAGTCACATGATCATTTTTCAGAGTCATTGAATGGAAGCTACAAGTGTTCAAATGTATACAGAAATAAAATATTTAATAGTTAATTCCACCAAAAATAAACAAAAGCAGAATTAATTCTCAATTCCATGAAGCCAAGTCTTTTCAAACAGTTCATAAGTTTCCCTTTACACACTCCACCCTCACAACACACGAGCATGTGTAACATATATTAGAAGTTCTTGAGGTTCAATGATTGTGTAGGGAGACCAAGAGAGATGATTGTGCAAAAATTTGTCATTTACAAACATTGCTAGTCAGTAAAGATTGTATAAACCTGAATGGGATTTTCAATTTCACCATCAGTTCGAGCAGAATCTTCGAGATAAATCGGCTAAGTAGGAACAACCATACTCATACGATACAACTTTCTCACTTGAACAAAACCTAACAGAACAAAACCTAACAGAACATCATTATATCTAAAGAACTCCAAAAATATGGTAACAAGAACAAAACCTAACAAAAAAATATGAAACTCACTTAAAACCTAACATAAAAAGAAAAACTCTTACCGGAACAGTGGAGCACGGTGGAGTACGGTGGAGGATGGACGACGGCCGGACGGACGACGACGAGAAAGGACGGACGACGGCGAGAAAGGACGGACGACGGCGGTGAAAGGACGGACGACGGCGGTGGTTTCAGCTGGTTCGACGTTCTTGTTCGCAGAAAGAGAGGGAAAGAGGGAAAGAATGAAATGAAAAAGTATAGAATACTAATACCGTTTCAATTTTTATTTTAATTAAAAGGACCTTAGACAGCGCTTTGAATAAAAGCGTTGTTTAAGGTGAGCCTTAGAAAGCGCTGTCTCATATGGGCCTTAGACAGCGCTTTTGATTTTTTTTTTTAATTTATAAGACCTTAGACAGCGCTTTCCTCAAAAGCGCTGTCTCAGGTCTTATATTTTTTTTTAATTTATAAGACCTTAGACAGCGCTTTTAAGTAAAGCGCTGTCTAATATTTTCCTTTAATTTTTTTTTTAATTTATAAGACCTTAGAAAGCGCTTTCCTCAAAAGCGCTGTCTAAAGTCTTATATTTAGACGCGCTTTTATATTTCTAAGTGAACAGTTTCCGTGTTTTCTAAATTTTTTAACTTATAGCAACGCTTTTGTAATAAAGCGCTGCCTATGTAGTGCTGCCAAAGGACACTTTTGGCGTAGTGATCCCACAAATCCCGATTTTTTTCACTCGAGTTCGGCGCAGAGCAACTTCTACAACGTTCAAGACACTCCAAACCCTCTGTATCTCAATTTAATCGGTAAGTTTTCAAATTTTAGAGTTTCGGAGTTATTTTCGAGTAATCGATTTAGAGTAGACATTTAGGTGTAGAAATTGTTAGGTATTATGAATAACATAGGTTAGAGACAATGCAGGTATTGTTTGCTGCTTCAAACGGACGATCAGGGCATTAAAATGCCATTTTCTATGGTACAGTAGCCATGGTTGCATTTTTAGAACTTCAAATATGTACCGGATGTGCAGATCCAGAAACATTTTATCGTTAAATATTCTGAGTGCTTCCGGATGTGCAAATCCGGAAAAACCCAGCGTTAAATATTCTGAGTACTTCCGGATGTGCAAATCCGAAAGAAACTTGGTCTCTATTTTTTTGTTGTTGTTTTTTTCAATAATTTTTAAAAAATTCTAATTTATTTATTATGCTTTGCAGATTACATGGCTGGCAGAGATGATCATATCATACATGGACGGACAGCTCAGCATGCATCTGTCCGACGTGAGCGGACGCAGTCTACAGCCGAGGGTTCAGACGCAGAGGGAGTTGGGGGTAGCCCCTACAACTGAGGGACATCCTACACCTACACCACATCCTACATCACAGCCTTCCATATCACAGGTTCAGGCCACTCCCCCGTCAGCCGCCGATTCTATATCTCGGAGGCGTCGGGCTCCTACTGCTGGTTCATCAGGGTCCCAGCCCCCACGCAGGCGTCGTCGCGAGACTCCAGTTCCATCAGCTGCTCCTATTTCATCCCATGTTCCTGTTCCTGAGGGAGATCACCCAGCCCATGAGGGTGGTGACGGCGATGACAATTTCAATGAGCTGGACGGTTACCCCGGGGGACCGTCTGATATGTCCCTACTCGTGGGGTACTCTGAGCATATTGCCAGATATGTATGGTTAGGAAAGGTAACCTTTCTCGGTTTATTTATAGAATTGTTTTCGTTGAAAATATTTTCATTTGTAACATTGTTTTATTTGGAAATTTTCAGGGGAAGGATTCCCATAAGTTCTATAACTATGGGGGCAAGGTTATAGACATGATGGCAGAGCTGCCAGGGGATGAGTGGTTCCAGTCTGCACTTGTTACCTCTGGTCTCAGAGGCCTTTCTAGGATTGGGTATCCCCAGATCATATACAGTATGCTGATGGCCTTTATTGAGAGATGACACCCTGAGACATCCTCATTCCATCTACCGTACGGCGAGCTCACGATCACACTCGACGACATCTCATGCCTTTTACATCTATCGATCACGGGTACCCTTTCCGTCACGGTGAGATGCCGAAGGTGGACGCGATGGAGATGCTGACTGAGGAGCTTGGGGCTACCCCAGATGAGGCACTTGCGGAGGTGACCCAGTTGAGAGGCGCACATGTTCGGTTCTCCTTTCTGACACGCAGATTTCCTGCGGAGCATGCAGAGGCAGGACGGGCAGCAGGTGATGCAGCTGAGGTGGCGATCCACAGGCAGCGTGCCCTGAGACGCTACTATATGTTTTTACTCAACACGCAGCTATTTTTGGACACCAACGCAACTAACGTTGATATCGTTTACCTCAGGTACCTTTTGGATCCCACAGAGATCCATGGTTACAACTGGGGGGCGGCTACGCTGGTATTCACCTATTCTAGGCTCTCAGATGGTGTCGTTGGGCAGCCAAGACTGTGGTAGGCAGCTGTACACTATACGTGGTAACAATCTTATATTCTAAGTCTTTTTGTCATTTCTTTTCTTTCTATATTCATTATAATGTTTGACACCGATGTTATGTTTTCCATTTTAGGCGTGGATATTACAGCACTTTCCCAAGATTACTGGTTGGGGGAGTGTCGAGGGGTACACTGAGGATATGCAGCGTGCTGCTGCATTTCTCCTGCTCAGAGGGAACCAGGCGCTCGATCCCTATAGAGTTTATCTTGATCGGATGGCTGCTGAGGACATTTTTTATGACGCCTATGCCGATCACCGTGAGACACGCCCGTTCGCCGAGGTTTCGCTGTTCTCAGGATGGTTGGCATGCAGTTCGACCATTACTGCTCGATACCTGCCGGAGCGCGTCTTGCGTCAGCTCGGTTACACGCAAACGATTGATCACGACTTTATGAGTCGAATGGGGGTTACTGCAAGTATACAGTTGTATTGCGTAGTTTTAAAAGATTATCGATCCCACAGAGACTAGATATCAAACGCACCGTTATCTATCGTTACTATGTTTATCTAAGGCTAATCAGAATTTGGGTTTTTTAGTTCAAACGGGAAATTAAAATTTGGGAATACTAGTTATGAATAAGTTATCGGTATATAATTCGGTAACCTACGTAGAATTAATTAAACCTAAGCCTATAGAGATTTATCACCCTATTCATCTGTAGGAAAAACCGGTTTAAAAGCCCTCAACTCACACTCCCGTGGTTCTTGCTTCGGACTATACTTCTAAGTCAATACGTCTGCTCTCGCTAGCCCGTATGAGGTTAAAAATACTTTTTGAAAACTAATTAAACCTAATTAACTTTAAAGCGCTTCCGCTGTTTTTAAAACTAATGCCCGATTTCAGCTATCCGGGTAAAGCCTCACACTCCTGTGGTCTCGACTTTAACCTATGTTACTTTTTTACTCTCGTAATAAAAGTTGGGTTTTATATTAAGAAATCGAAGCCAGAAGAAGGATTGATTATTGATTTTAGCTTAGAGAAAATTAATTCATTTTAGTTACTTCATTACATACCGATAATATCGGTTTAGCTTGACATAATTAGGAAATTAAACGCAGAGGCAAGGAAATAAATAAACACAGACATAACTAAGAAAGAAATAAACAATGCTTGAATTAAATAACGGAAACCTGGAATTTAGAAATAACAGCAACAACAATCCCTCCACAAGCCGGTAGGTTCTTGCTTGAATGTAATAAATTGCAAAGGTTGAAGGTAATGAAACAAAGAAAACTAAAACTAAGTTTGTAATAGTTTCTCAGTGTGAGAAACTATCACTTTTGTTCGGAAATGGTTAACAAGGAAATGGAAATGCAAAGTAAAAGAATTGAAATAAACTAAAGCTCTGAAAACAAATTGGCAGCAAGACGGTACACTTTGAAAGCAAAATTGGCCACCACCTGTTCTTCGTAAAATGCTTGTATTTATAGGCTCAGCTGAGGTAGCAGTTGGAGAGAATTCAACCACTTACACTGACGGTTACTCCACTTGGACCTAGTAATCTTCGGAGGATATGGCTTCGTGTGAAAATTGCTTTCTCTGAAAATTCGTAGACACGTTTCTGCTTCAGTGAGTGAATTTGAGCGCATGACGATCGTGATATGGTGTGACGGTCGTGATACATTTTGAGGCTGCCACGGTCGTGGCATATCCATGACGATCGTGATATCAACAAAAATGGATTTCTTCAATTTTTCTTCTCTTTTCTGCTCTTTTCTTGCACATTTTGGTTATTTTCCACACTTAGCATACTTTGACTTGTGAAATGTGACTACCTGCAAAAACACTTAAATAATCTCGAGAAAATCGGATATTAGACGAAAAATGGAATAAGAAACTAACATAAATCGAAGTAAAAATATGATATAAATTCGTGTTATCAAACTCTCCCACACTTGAATCTTTGCGTGTCCTCAAGCAATCAATCTATTAAAATGGACAAACTGTATCAAATACACATACCTGGCATACCAATGGTGTTGAAAAATAGTTTCTTGTTAGTAGACGGGTACTATTGTAAAACACTAAGGATACAATAACGACACAAAGCAACAAGCTTGTCATAGACCTCTCTCTTGTACAATCCAGTCCAAATCATTATATTATAGTTCAACCATAAGTTTTCGTATCTATTTTACCTGGTTTCATTCTGACGCAATCACATTAAGCCCTTTGCCTTATTCACGCACGTAGTGGAGTAACCGGTTAGTGACTTTGATCCCATTTTCTCACACGGGGCCTGATACACAAATGTGGTAACCCTTTAAATATCCCATTCGTAGATTGCAGGGGATCGAACAGTAGTTCGCCCTACCAAGTTCAGAATCAGGTACCTCTGAACCAATCAACAACAGATTTTCTTTCTTTTTCTTGCACATTTTCACAACTGTGAGAGTTGTTGCATAATCTATTTATTTTTTTCTCGGCATATAGATAAGAAAGATTTTTTTTTCTTGATTGGGCATCAAACACTTATATTCATCGGTTCCCCACGTGGTTTGTGATATAGATGGTGCTGACTGCTAATATAAACTACTAAGGGTTACTTTAGGACTGAACTCAAGGTATCGTATAATAAGTGTCGAAACTGATGTCGCATACGCAAGAGGTCTAAGGTGTCAAGACGGTATCGATCTTGTTAGCACTTTCCCGGCTTCCTAACATAGTTTAAAGCTTGGTATGTCCCAGATGAGCATTAATCGTAAAAAATTTTGTTATGGCAGAATAAAGTGAGGAAATCGGATTACTGAATGAAAATATTCATATATTACTTTGATAAGGAAAAAGAAAGTACAAGAAAGGGAAATAAACGAAAATAAATCTAACTCTCCCACACTATATCGGACATTGTCCTCAATGTTACGATATAAAGGGGAATAAAAAGAAAAACTAAAAAGAGAAACAAAATACAAAAACAAAATAAAATCAAGGTGGACCACGTCCTCTGCCTCTAGAGCGTCCTCTTCCATGCTGCGCTACGTGATCAGGAATGCCCACGAGATGGATGTACTCATGTCAGCCCTGCACTCGCACTGTCAATGCACTCATCTCTTCGATGACACCGTCAAGCCTTTGACCTTGGTCAACTTGCCCTTGCTGGATTTGTTGCCATATAGCCCTCTGTAGCACCCCAAAATTTGCTCTCCTACCTTTAGTACCAACTGGCTTGTGTTTCATTTCATTTTGCATTATCATGTGTGCATATCATTGGTTCTTAGCATGGGGCCAAGGTGCTTGAGGCAAGTTCAAGAGGAGAAGATGTTCTTCAAAGGGTCAAGCAAGAGAGTTCAAGTGGATCACTCTCTCCTAACCAGTGCAGAAACTAGGGTTTTGAGATTCTTGGGTTTATTGCTCCAATGGGCAAGTTTCTTGGGTTTTTATCATCACCAAATGGCATATCTTATCTTTGTTGGAGAGGATACACATCATATTTAGAGGAATTTGGATTTGGAGACTGTGTTATTTCCTCCTAGACTAAGGGTACCAAAATTAGGGTTTGCTATAAAGTCAGTTTATTTCTGATTTTTTGGGCAAGACTTGATTCCATGGTATTCCTTGGGTCCCTAAGTATCTAGGAATGGAAGATTTTTCATCAGTTTGGTTCAAGAGAAGTTCAATTGGCCAATGGATTGGGAATCAGGAGAATCAGGAGAAAAGTCAACAGTGAGAGGGGAAGTCAACTGTGAAATTTTGAGGTTCTCTAAAAGGTTTTCAAGGTCTCACATCCTCATATGGTCTTCAAGGGTCAAGTTTCATACCATTTATCAAGAATCAAGGGTTTGTACAAAAGTTACTAAATATGGAAATGACCTATAATTTGAAAGTTTCCTTTTTGGGTAAGTTCTTACACTACATTAAACTAGACTTTTCATCATCAAGGAAGCTTCAAATGAATTTTCCTCAAACATGAAAGTTGAAGATCTTTTTCTCCCCTTTCCAACAAGTACTAGTGGGTCTCCATATCATTTGTGAAACTCAAGTTATGATCAAAAGAAGGCAAAGTGGTTTTTAGGGTTCCATTTTCACAACTTTTGCATTTTGGGACATATGGACCTATATTTGGTTCCATTGCTTCAAGGCACTTTCTAACATCAAAGAACATTCCTTAAGGATCATTTTGGGCCTTTGAACCAAGAAATTTCATGACTAATTCATTACTTATTCCCCATTATTCAAAATTGCAAGAGGCATCAAAACTCATGAATCAAAATGTTTCAAGGCCCAATTTCAATTTAGGTGTGATTAGCAATTGATCAATAAGTGATCCATCATCAAGGGTTTGGATATGCATGCATGGAGGAGGGTGTATTTCACATTATGTAATTTTCCAAAATCACCCAAAACTCATCAAGTGGGGAATTACCAAGGCCCAAATGCTGATCAGTGGATTAACCTAGTCTATTTAAGCTAACTCATGCTAGGGTTAGAAAAAAAAAGACACATGCTTTTGAGGAGAATTCAAGTGTGAGCCCTAAAAATTCATTCCTTCGAATCTCACGATCTACAAAGGCTTTGGGCAAAGTTCTTTCACATTCTTCATCCTTGGTTTCCATAGAACACAAACCAACCATCACTTGAAGCTAAGAGCAAGGGTACAGGTTGCACAATCTCAGGTTAGTGGTTTTTTTTCATGATCATAGAACTTAAACTTTTGACTTGCATAATGATCTGTGATTATTGGTGATGATTCTGATGTATTTATTTTTGAGATTGGACGTGTATATTGGTTGTTTCGTGAGTTTCAAGTTTTTGAACCAAACCTTTTTTCATTCGTGTTGCCTTATGCATTGCTTGTTTGCGATTTTTGACGTGATATTATTAATCCTCGTGGAATTCTGGACAAGATAGTGTATTCGCGTGTGTTTTCTGGGTTCTTTTTAGTTGCAGGTGGCCGGAAGTGGTGGCCGGAACCCTAGCTCCGGCGGCTGGTGAGGGTTCCGACGAGATTAGGGTTTGGTTAGGGAAGACGAAATCGTGGCCGTTGGTGGCTTTGACCGTACGGTTCATGCATTGCCACGTTTTTATTTCTTTGTCTTTTTATTTAAGGATTTCTTGTGTGCTCTCCCATGCGTAATATCGTGTACCATCAGATCGTGATCTCTTATCATGCTTACTTACTATATTATTGACTTAATCGTGTGCGTTTGATGAATCACATGGCTAAGATCATGACAGCACATTAAAATGTGCATGTGCCTAGCACGTGGGAGTGTAGGGGATGCTGAGTGATTATTTGTGCGTGTGTGCATGTTGACTATGGTGTGCGTGTGGATCAGAAGCGTTGAATGTGATTACTCGTTTGGTTTGGTTGACTGACCTGATGCGTTAGATTGATCAGAAGGTGAGTTTGGAGTCAATCAGTTGACTGGGTGCATTGTTCTCTTTTTTTTATTTTTATTTTATTTTTCGCTGGATTTTAAGTATTGGGCCTTCTATTTGCACCCCACATTTTAGCCCATTATCCTTTTCAATGTATCTGGACTGCTACTCACACCCCCACGTTTATTCCTTTATTTTTATTTTTATTAGTTATTGCATTTCAATTTTATTTTTTTAAAAAAATAGTTCCTTGCATTAAAAAATTACCAAAAAATTCGTGAAGCATATTTATAATTTTATAAAATTTTCCCAAATTTTATTTTATTATTTTATTTCATTTTCATCATCTGAATTAATTATTTGGTTTATTTTCTTTTGAATTTATTTCTTACATGCATACTTTAACTTGTTTATTTTATTTCTCCGCATCCATAAAACATTTTGAACTCATTCCTTTTGCATTCATTCATCAACACATTGAATTGCATTAAAATATTTTTCTCTCATTTTTAAAATCATTTCATATTGCATTTTAGTCCTCCTGTTTTGCATATTGAGTCATGTTTCTTGTCTGAGCTTTGCATGATTGTTTGAGTGACTTATATTTTGATTTTTGGCATGAGTTTTGGACATGTTGTTTGATTCTGGTTGAGATATGTTGATAATTAATTTGGTGATTTTAGAAGATGTTTTACCAATTGTTTGATTGCTTTTATTCGAGGTCTTCTTGTATGCATATCTCTGATCATGTCTGGTTACCTGTTTGAAAAGGCACTTGTGCCATTGTTTTGGGATTGTGTCTTTGACTTCATAAACCATGTTTAGATTGTTATAGGTCACTTGATTGCCATTATATGTCATTGCCTGGATTTCATTTATCTCATTTCTTTTACGTATGTCTGTTTTGTACTAACCTTTTATGCAGAGGCTGAGGTAAGTTATTTGAGGGTGTGGATAGTTATCCATGTCCACTCTCACTCTTTCTGTCTCTCATCTTTTCTTTTCTTTAGGCTTAGGTTGTCGTCAAACCTCACTAACTGTAGGTCACCCATGCATGATAACATTAGGACTTTTAGTTCCCCTTTAGAGTTTCCTTTGTGTCTTCTCTCTTCTCATCTCAAAACTTCTTGAAAACACTTAATAAGGATAAAGTGTATTGCGCACAAGCCTTAAGCGTGGGGAATGAGAAATGAGGGGCTTCCTCTCATCTTTCTAGAGTGCTTAGCGAGCGTCCTGTCTTGGGACGATTCGTTAAGTATTCGTCCCTGCGCCCTAGACTTTGGTGCAATGCAAGTTATGAACTAACTCAAGTCACTTCTGTCCTAAAAAATACAAACAAACTTTAAACGTTTTTGTCCTTCGGGATTGTCAAACTAAAGGCTATTTTCAAAAAGGGCACGTTACTTTCCGTCTGAGTTGCAAACAGGTATCGACCCTAACTGCCGGACGCGAACTTAACGTCGCTCATAAAAAACACAAAAAGAACTTGGTCCGAACTACGTTGACTCTGAATTTCCCATTGCACAAAGGGAGTACGTAGGCCTAGGACGTCGACGTCCTACCGAGTCTGTCTTTGTTTTCCCCTTCCTCGTTTCAGTAGAGCCATAGATTTTAGGATAACTCACCCTTAGATTAGACAACAAGCGTGGATCCCATCGAGTACGATGGACGCGTGGGGTGCTAGCACCTTCCCCTCGCGTAACCGACTCCCGAACCCAGGCTATGGTTGCATTGACCATTTCTTTCCCTCTTCCTCAGGTTTATGCGGTGTTCCCTTTCCCCCTCTTGGGATAACTTTACACGGCTGGCGACTCTGTTTTCCGCGCCACTCTCGCGTTTGTACCTGGATGAAAATCCTGGGAGCGACAGCTGGCGACTCTGCTGGGGACTCTGGTTGACCTATGTTGGTCCATCCCCTTTAGCGAGTCGATCCTAACGCTTGTTTATTTTTTTGTTGGGTGTTTATTTGTTGTGATATATTATGTTGTATATTACCGTTTTACAGCTTTTACTGTATTGCACTTCATTTTTATTATTGTCATACTAGATATTGCTGTGTTGTGCTAGCTGTTTCTGTTTTGCAGGTTGGGTTGTTCTGAGAGATAAGCCAAATACCCAGGCTTGAGTACACCCTAGGACTAGAGTGGAGAGTAGTGGGACCTACGTGCCCTCTTGGTACGTTTGTGTGTTCACGAAATTCACAACCAGACGAGGCTATCTTGGGACGCATTCTAACGTGTGTGTCTTGCGCATGTTAGGATGTCGATCTAGAGAACTGTCTACTCTGGTGACCGATCATCGAGGACCTTAGTGGAAACATCCCTTTTTAGTGGTGACAGTGGCAGACCACATTCTGTGGCAAACCCATTCACACCCGAGGGCCCACTTTGGAACTCGCATAGGATGGCCCCTATCTTTTGAAGAGAATCAGTGGAGGCACTCCTCGATTGACGATAGTACTGTACCCCGAGGGATGAATGTACTATTGTTTCTCGACCTCAGTGCCAGAAGCTGATGACCTTCCGTTTTGGAGAATCAGTTGAGGCCTCCTCGATTGATGATGATGCCAAACCAGAAATGGTGAACGTATCATCATTTCTCGACCTGAGAGCCCGGGATACTGAACATCCTAGTACCCACACGTGAGAGGGGATGGGTGTTTGCAGGTTTGCAGGTAACCGAAACCTTCAACCTACCCGGTTTTTCTGGATTTCTCATCAATGTTTGATTATCTGGGTTCCTGGTTATCTCAGTGGTTCGGTATTTTGGAATTCTGGTTTTCTGGGTTGTGGTTCTCGTTCAGTTAACAGCACAGCACATCCAGCAGTGTTGCCTTGATCCCATGTTTGCATGAGCATATCATTTTTCTTGCATTCTGACATGTTTGACATTTTTCAGGGCTTGCATCTTACTCTTGATTCAGGTTTTCTGAGGTTACCTTGGCATGGATGTCCAGAGAAAGAAGACTGTTGCCTATTCGTTCCCAGATCCGACCTTGACGTTGATTCACAAGCTGATTAGTATGGCTGGTCACGGAGTTCGTAGAGAGTTCAGTGGAGGGTATGGGAGACTTCTGAAGTTTGTCTACAATATCTCCAAGTATGAGAAGGATGCCATTCATACACTTTTTCAGTTTTACGATCCGTCTTTGCGTTGCTTCACTTTCCCAGACTACATCTTGGCCCCAACGTTGGAGGAGTTCTCATTTATTTTGGGAATCCCCATCAGGCATGACATAGTATTCTTTTCTGAAGAACACCCCGGGATAAAAGAAATGGCTATTGCTCTTCATATTGGTGAATCCGTTCTGAGCAGTAATATTGAGAAAAAACAAGGAGCTAAGGGTTTCTTATTGAAGTTCTTGTTTGATCAAGCTTGCATACATGTTAAAGAGAAGAATTGGACTGCTTTCCAAGCTATTCTGGCTATGTGCATCTATGGGATTGTCTTGTTTCCCAATGTTCCTGATCTGGTGGATATGCATGCTGTCAGAATCTTTATTTCAAAGAATCCTATACCTACCTTGCTAGGTGATGTGTATCACTCAGTCCACTACAAGAATGAAAATAGGCAGGGAAAAACCGTGAGTTGTTATCCACTGCTCTTATCTACTTGGTTTCTGAGCCATCTCCCCGAAGCTGGCGCCTTCGTTGATACGAAAGATTCTCTGAAGTGGTCAAAGAGGTTAATGGGCTTGACTGCTGACAACATTATCTGGTTCAGCCGTGACTTGCTAGGAATAGAGATTATTTGCAAGTGCAGAGAATTCCATAATGTACCCTTTATAGGGAGAAGAGGTGGAATTAACTATAATTCTTCCCTTGTTATCAGGCAGTTTGGTTATCCTTTGAAAGGTCCACCTGAAGAGCGAGATGTCAGAGAGTCCTTATTCTTCAATGGTACTGGGGATCAAGAGATGATAAGGAAGATTATGAATGCTTGGAAGCAGGTGACCAAGAGGGGAAAAACTTCATTCGGGAAATGTAACAACCGGGCTTTCCCTTCCTATAAAGAGTGGATTAAGAAGAGAGCAGAAGAGGAGCTTCTTCCCTTCCCGGTAGAACCACCATCTTACCCCTTGCTGATTGAGCCTCCTACCACAGTTGAGATAGAGAAGTTTAACAAGTTGTGGGCTAAAAAGGAAAAGCTGCGAGAAGAAAACAGTGAGCTACAAAGAGAGATTTATCAGTTGAAGCATGAGCGGGGCGAAGCTGTTCATATCGCCGAGTTGAAGACAGAGCTGCTCGCTGAGGCAGAAAAGGAGCTAGCTGACAAGGTCGCATCCAGAAAAAGGATGAAACAAGCTCTAGACGGTATCAGTAAGGTTCTCGAGTCTAAGAAGGAAGAGTTGGACAAGGCTTTGTTAAAAATTCAGAGGTTCAATGCTCACCGAGAAACTGCAATGGCTGAGAATAAGCAAAAAGAAGACGGTTATCTAGCTTAGATTGATCAATTGAAGTCGCAGCTCAAGAAGAAAGACGCTGAGATCCTATCAGGGGTATTCCAGAGACAAGCAGTCGAGGGTCGACTCAATGAAGCCATAGCCTCCATAGAGGAACTGAAGATCCAAGCTGAAGTGAAGAGATCTAGAATTGAGGGACCTAGTATGGATGGTGTTTCTGGAGAAGACGCTTGGGAGTTACATTGCCGATACTTGGAAGGGATCATGCATAGGAGAGACGTTCTCATTCAAGAGCTAATTCAGAGACCGAAGCATCCCGACACCAAAAAGTTGTTCAAAGAAATTCAAGACTGGAGCAAGAAGCATAATGGATGGGGGGGATTGACACTTGTAGACTTTGATGACATGCCGTAGTTTTCTATTTTCTTTCATTATTCGGACCACCGCCTGACTTGTTGGTTGGGATCTATGATTATTGTGTTCAGACTTGTTATCTTGGATTTGTGATTGTTGACATTTGGTTTTCCTCTGGTTTTCTTAATATATGAGCAGAAGTTCCGTTCTATCTTGTTGTTAAACTGGAATCAAGGGGGTGGATCGCCCTGCGAATATTCAAACATGTTCATTTGCATTTGCATATTCATAATCATTTTGTATAATCATTGAGCATAACAGGTGTTTATCTCCGGTATTCTTATCTTGTTCCAATCTCAGGATTGCAGATCAGCACTTTCATCGGTATTCTACCAGACAAAATTAGAAGAGACTCATGGATCAGCTACAAAATGAGATGACTGAGATGTGGACTCGCATGAACCAATTCATGGATTTGATGCAAGGGGTTGCGCAAGGCCAAGAGCAGTTAAGGACTCTCGTTCAGCCACTGATTGCGAGAATTGATGAAGAGGGTGTCCTTCCTGGAGGACTTCATACTAGTGTTACTGGTAATAATGTTCAGAATGGCCCTCCGGGCGGAGGTATTCCTGTTGCTGGTGTTGTGATTCCTCCGGGCGGAGGAGATGTTGTGGTTCCCACTATGGTGGAAGGAGGTAACGGTGTTGGCGCAATTCATGGCCGTCAGTATGATGATCTTCAGGAAGATGCATTTTCTGTGCCAGGTGGGGATGCTGGTCCCCAGATTGACAATGATCAGAGGTTCCGGTTGATTGAGGAACAGCTAAGGGGTGTTGTGAATCAGGATGCTTTAGGTATGGATCTAGAGGATTTGGGGTTGGTTCCAGGCATTGTTATTCCGCACAAGTTTCAGACTCCCACTTTCGAGAAGTATAATGGTATGTCTTGCCCAAGGACCCACGTGAGGGCATACGCAAGTAAAATGGCTGCGCATGTGAAGAATGAGAAGCTGATGATGCATTGCTTCCAGGATAGCCTATCTGGGGCATCCCTGGAGTGGTACATGCAACTAGAGAGGAAGGATGTGCGTAGTTGGAGAGATCTGGCAGGGGCATTTATTAGACACTATCAATATAACACTAACATGGCTCCGAATAGAACACAGCTGCAGAATTTGTCACAGAAGAACAATGAGAGTTTCAAGGAGTACGCCCAGAGGTGGCGTGAACTGGCAGCAAGGGTTCAGCCTCCCATGTTGGAACGTGAAATGATAACTATGTTTATGGCCACCTTGCAGGGTCATTACTATGAAAAGCTGGTACCGTGTATGACTGGAAAGTTTGCCGACTTGATCTTAGTATGAGAGATGGTGGAAAGCGGAATTAAGGTGGGAAAAATATCAGGCGGTGATGGGTCCTCATTTGGAGGAAGTAAGAAGCCTTATGCCAGTGGTTACAAGAAGAGGGAGGGAGATACAAACTCTGTGTCATCATATCGTGGTAGAGAAGGACCTCGTCAGAACTTCAATCAACAGGTGGCTTCTGTAACCATCCCAGCAGCACCCCAGTAGCCAGCGGTGTCTCAACAACAAAATCAGGCTCCTCGCCGATCGCAGCCTCTGACTAGGCGTGATAGGCATTTTGACACTCCACCTCTTCCCTATTCTCAATTATTTCAGCACTTGCTAAAGCTCCAGTTAATTCAGAAGAGAACCTTGGGTCCACCCACTGGTAATCCACCTCCCGGCTATGACGCCAACTCCCACTGTGAGTTTCATTCTGGGGCACCCGGACATCATATTGAGAACTGTAAAGCTTTTAAGCATCAGGTTCAAGATTTGGTGGATTCCAAAGCCATCAATTTCTCCAATGATGTTCCAAATGTGAATCAGAACCCGATGCCGAATCACGGTGAGCCAAGGGTCAATGCTATTATTAAAGACTGTGAAGACTTGAATTTGATTTCAGATGTGACCGAGGTTCAAACTCCTTTGCGTGTGGTGAAGGACAGACTGTTGAAGGGAGGGGTATTTCCCGGCTGTGATGAAGGTTGTGTAGGATGTGTGTCGCAGCCAGGCGGTTGTGATTTATTGAAAGCAAGTATTCAGAAAATGATCAGTGAAGGGATATTACAGTTTGACAGGGGTTGTAAGCAGAGTAAAGTTACTGACAGAGAGATCAATGTTGCCATGATAACAATTCCATTCAAGATAATAACTATATCAGCGCCAGCGAGACCAGCGCCGATCACTATCACTGTTCCTGGACCAGTCCCGTATGAGAGTACCAAGGCCATCCCATGGAACTATGGGGCCGAGGTGTTTGTTAATGGTAAGAAACATGAATTGGAAGAGACATCAGCTGTGAATACATGGGTTGAAAATCTTGTTGAAGCAGGGGCTATCACTAGGAGTGGTAGAGTCTTTATTCCGTCCGAGGATCAAGTTGGCAGTTCAAGACAAGACAAAGGTAAACAGATGATGGATGAGTCCATACAGAGGTAGGAAGCTAATAATTCTATGACAAAGCAGGTTGGGGATACTTTCTCAGAAGACGTAGAAGAGTTTATGAGGTTGATCAGGAAAAGTGATTACAAGATTATTGATCAACTTCACCAAACTCCGTCGAAGATTTCCATTCTATCCTTACTGTTGTGCTCTGAGGCGCACCGAAATGCATTGCTGAAGGTTTTGAACATGGCTTATGTACCGCAGGAAATATCTGTTAACCAGCTAGAAGGGGTTGTGGCTCATGTGAATGCTGGTAATGGCTTGGGTTTCACCGATTTAGATTTGACTCCAGCTGGGAGGAATCACAACAACGCTCTGCATATTTCAGTGGAATGCCGTGGTTCCTTGATGTCACATGTGTTAGTTGATACTGGGTCGTCTTTGAATGTGCTGCCAAAGAAGGCTTTGATGAAGTTGGATACTCGTGGGTTAATTTGTACACCAAGTGACTTGGTGGTATGTGCTTTTGATGGCTCCAAGAGGTCGGTTTTTGGAGAGCTAGTTCTGCCAATCAAGGTGGGTCCTGAGATTTTCAACACCACCTTTTACATAATGGATATTCAGCCTGCCTATAGTTGTTTGTTGGGTCGCCCTTGGATCCATGGTGCTGGGGCAGTAACATCTACGTTGCACCAGAAGTTGAAGTATATGGTGGATGGTCACGTTGTGACTGTTTGTGGTGAAGAAGATATCATGGTGAGTCACCTATCGACCTTCAAGTATGTAGAGGTAGATGGTGAAGTACAGGAAACTTTGTGCCAAGCCTTTGAAGCTGTGAAAATTCCCGAGGAACCCCCAAAGGCAGTCAGTCACCCTGAGGTGGTTGCCCAACCTGAAGTTGTCAGACAACCAGAGGTTCCAATGTCCTCTTTCAAAGAGGCGCGCGCTATAGTTGAAGCTGGTGGTTCTCAGAAGTGGGGCAGTGTCATTGATGTTCAAAGAAAACAAGATACTCATGGACTGGGTTACAAGCCACCTAGGCGTCCTGAAGAGCCTCCCAAGTTCTATGGTCCAGTCCGTTTCACCAGTGTCGGTGTTTTCTTCGACAGAGTCAATGCTATTGAGGATGAGGGGGATAGTGACTGTGACATGGATGAATTGATCCGTCCCTGCACCCCTGGTCAGAGTTTAGGCAACTGGTCTTCCGAGAAAGTCATCAAAGTGACGCGCTCGGAGTAATTTACTTTTGTTTTCTGTTATGTTGAATCCTACGTTCTTCCCAAGACGTAGTGATATTTATTTGTAGGGCTTGGATGTTTTATTCGCTATTTTTTTATCATCAATAAAGGACGTTTTTTCATTCAAATATTTTGATCCCTGTTTTTCTGTTTTTACTTTTTGCATTAACCCACATCAAAATGGCAATGTGTTTTCTTGTTTGTTGCACTCATAATAAACATAAAACATCCATCATGCAGGTTCCTTTTTTCAGATTCCACCCCTCATGACTTAGCTATGGCTCGATATGACTTCAACAATCCTATCTATCAAGCCGAAGAAGAGACTGACGAAGACTGTGACTTACCAGAAGAATTAGCCAGGTTACTGAAACAAGAGGAAAGGGTTATTCTACCTCATCAGGAGGAAGTTGAGACTATTAATCTGGGAACCGAGGATGTTAAACGAGAAGTAAGGATTGGGCTGCTTTGGAAGACACTGTTAGGAGAAGATTGTTTGAGTTACTTCGAGAGTATGTGGATATCTTCGCCTGGTCTTACCAAGACATGCCCGGGCTTAACACTGACATTGTTTCACACAGACTGCCGCTTAAAGGGGGTTGTACTCCAGTCAAGCAGAAACTAAGAAGGACGAAACCAGATATGGATGTCAAGATCAAGGAAGAGGTTCAGAAACAGTTAGACGTCGGATTTCTCGCTGTGACAAATTATCCTCCGTGGGTTGCTAATATTGTACCTGTACCTAAGAAGGATGGAAAGGTCAGGATGTGTGTTGATTACTGAGATTTGAACAAGGCGAGCCCGAAGGATGATTTCCCGCTCCCCCACATTGACGTGTTAGTAGAAAATATTGCTCAATATTCTGTGTTTTCCTTCATGGATGGCTTCTCTGGGTATAACCAAATCAAAATGGCCCCAGAGGACATGGAGAAGACTACGTTCATAACACCGTGGGGAACATTTTGCTACAAGGTAATGCCCTTTGGATTGAAGAATGCTGGGGCAACCTATCAGCGGGCAATGGTGACTCTCTTTCATGATATGATTCACAAGAAGATTGAAGTCTATGTTGATGACATGATTGCGAAGTCACAGACAGAGGAAGAACACTTGGTAAACCTCCAAAAGTTGTTTGAAAGGTTGAGGAAATTCAGATTGAGATTGAATCCGAACAAGTGCACTTTCGGTGTGAGGTCTGGTAAATTGCTGGGATTCATTGTTAATGAAAGAGGTATCGAGGTTGATCCTGCAAAAATAAGAGCCATACAGGACATGCCTAAGCCAAGAACAGAGAAAGAGGTTCGTGGTTTCTTGGGGAGGTTGAATTACATTGCTAGGTTCATCTCTCATCTGACATCCACGTGTGAACCAATTTTCAAGTTGTTAAGAAATGATCAAGAGTTTAGGTGGAATGAAAATTGTCGAGAGGCGTTTGAAAGGATAAAGACGTATTTGCAGGAACCTCCAGTCCTTATGTCACCGGTGTCCGGGAGACCGTTGATTATGTACCTTACGGTTCTTGAGAATTCGATGGGTTGTGTGCTCGGTCAACACGACGAGACAGGTAGGAAAGAGCACGCCATTTACAACCTGAGTAAGAAGTTCACTGATTGCGAATCAAGATACTCTATGTTAGAAAAAACATGTTGTGCACTCGCTTGGGCAGCCAAGCGCCTGAGGCAGTATATGTTAAACCACACAACCTTGTTGATTTCGAAGATGGATCCGATTAAGTACGTGTTTGAGAAGCAAGCACTTTCTGGAAGGATAGCTCGTTGGCAGATGGTTTTAACAGAGTACGATATTCAATATGTTTCCCAGAAGGCCATTAAGGGAAGTGTGATGTCAGAATATCTTGTTGAACAGCCGGTCAAGGACTATCAGCCGATGAAGTTTAAGTTTCCAGACGAGCATGTTATGTTTCTGAAAATGAAAGATTATGAAGAGTCGCTGCCTGACGAAGGACCAGAGATTGGGTCTCAGTGGAAGATGATTTTTGATGGGGCTGTCAACTCATATGGTAATGGAATTGGGGCAATCATTACAACCCCGAAAGGTTCTCATATACCTTTCACTGCCCGGTTAGCATTCGTGTGTACCAACAACGAGGCGGAGTATGAAGCATGCATCATGGGGTTAGAAGAAGCAATTGATTTGAGAATTAAGAACCTCGATGTCTATGGTGATTCTGCGTTGGTAGTTAATCAGATTATAGGAGAATGGGAGACTCGTCAGGCGAATTTGGTGCCTTACAACAACTATGCCAGAAGGTTGTTACCTTTCTTTGACAGAGTGGATTTTCATCATGTGCCCTGAGCTGAGAATCAGATGGCTGATGCGTTAGCGACATTAGCATCCATGTATAAGGTGAACCGTTGGAATGAAACACCTTCGATTAGAATCATGCGTCTGGATAGACCAGCTTTTGTGTTTGCAATTGAGGATGTGTCAGATGGCAAACCGTGGTATCATGATATTAAGGTTTTTCTGAAAAGACAAGAGTATCCAGAGGATGCCTCCACCAAACATAAGAAGACTCTGAGAAGGTTGGCAGGAAACTTCTTTCTGAACAAGGATGATGTGTTATATAAGAGGAACTTTGATATGGTCTTGCTACGTTGTGTTGATGAACACGAGGCAGGTTTGTTGATGGAGGAAGTTCACAAGGGCTCTTTGGGTACTCATTCCAGTGGACACACCATGGCTAGAAAGTTGTTGAGGGCAGGATATTACAGGATGACTATGGAGTCTGATTGTTTCAAGTACGCCCGAAAGTGCCATAAATGCCAGATTTATGCAGATAAGATGCATGTACCTCCTACGCCTCTAAATGTGTTGTTGAAATTCTGGTATCAGACGTGTGATGTTAAGGTGTGATGTCACAACAACACACTCTGCACAATGGACAACAATAACAGTAAAATAACACCGAGAATTGTTGACCCAGTTCGGTTACAACCAACCTACTATGGGGGCTACCAAGCCAGGGATGGAATTCACTACTTGTAGATATAATTTACAGACTCAACAACCCGTTGACAATATCCTAAACTTATACTCTACTAATGACTTCCTACCTAAGAAACCACTTAGGTATGAGAACACCACTCAATCCCTTACAAACACTCAAAGAACCCACTTTGAGTACCCTTGATCTTACTTCACAGCTTTGATCAAGCAAACACTCTCTATTACTTCACAGCTTCTAGAGAGGACAGAAACTCTACACCTATTCAAACCCTAGAATAGTGTAAATACAACTCGTACAAAATACTCAAGACACTCAGCCTATGCTCTTGATCTTCTCTCTGTATTTCTGTACCTTTTTCCTTTGGTCTTGTGCGCTTTATATAGCTCCTTGAATTGGTCTTGGACTTGCTACAATATCTCCCAGATTTGTTATTTAAAACTGAATATTAAGACAGATTTTCTCCTAAAATCTTTTTAAATCTTCAACCTTTTAAATCTCCTACAAATCTGCAGCAGATCTCCTATGCAGCAGCAAATATCTATCCCAAGATATTCGCATCCAATGAGACAGCTTACTCTCCACAATTCCAGCTAATACGCAACCCTAAAAACATCACAACCTGATGTTATTGATTCTGCAGATCTGATGTTACAACATCACCTGTGTGACATCAGACATCCAACTTCAGCAATTAAATACTTAACACAACCCAGTGTTAAGACTTCAATGTTGCAACATCAGCACCTTGACATCAACATTGAATATACTTTGTTTTACCAAAATTCCAGCCAATCCAGGAACTAACAATCTCCCCCTTTGGCTAATTTTGGCTAAAACAATCTCTGCACTCTGCAATCAACTTCTGCACTCTGCACCTTCAGAGATTTCAGCAGCGGAATAATCTTCAAAACATTGAACCTCAATCAACAGCAGTTTGACAATAATCATAGTCTTCATTACTTGATCTGCTGCAGCACCATCTTCATAATTGACAACAGCCAATTGGTGCTTCCCCTCAAAAACATGAACCAGCATCACAGCTGTTCAGTAGTTCACAATGTCCAGCACTTCTCTCCCCCTTGATGTCTGCTTGGCTACACTCTTCAAATGCTATGAAATCTTCACTAGCTTAGTCAAAACTCTCCCTTAATGCAACAACAACTTTCAACAATGTTGCTCACCAGCATTGCAACTGTCAATAACTCCTCCTTAATATCTGCATCACCACTTTTCACCTAAACACCTTTTAGCAGCATCAAATTATCTCCCCCTTAATATCTGCATCACATTAGCAGCATATGGCAATAATACTCTTGACTATCTTGGCTATCTTCTCCCCCTTTTTAGCCACAATTAGGCAAACTTCACCTGGCAGTTGACTACACATCTTCAGAAAAACTCTAACTGCCCACAACTCCTTTCTAGCAGATTTAGTCTTCATGATTGCAGATTCCCAATTTGCTTCTTAACCTTTCAAATTGGTTTGCATCTAAGGTTTTAGTGAATATGTCAGCCAGCTGGTTATCTGTGGCTACATGCTCCAAGGTGACAATTTTGTCTTCAACCAAATCCCTTATGAAGTGATGCCTTATGTCTATGTGCTTTGTCCTACTATGCTGTATAGGATTTTTAGATATATTAATTGCACTCAGATTATCGCAGTATAATGTCATAACATCTTGTTTAACATTGTATTCACTCAACATCTGCTTCATCCAAACCAGCTGAGAACAACTACTTCCTGATGCTATATACTCCGCTTTAGCAGTTGAGAGAGATACACAATTCTGCTTCTTGCTGAACCAGGAAATCAGATTGTTCCCTAGAAAGAAACACCCTCCTGAAGTTCTTTTTCTATCATCTGCACTTCCAGCCCAATCAGCATCACAGTATCCTTTTAAATCAGTCCCAGAATCATGGCTATATAGCATCCCATAGTCACTTGTGCCATTCACATATTTCAGAATCCTCTTCACTTGATTCAAGCGACTCACCTTAGGATCAGATTGATATCTAGCACACACTCCAACAACAAAGGAAATATCAGGTATGCTTGCTGTGAGATACAGTAAACTCCCAATCATACTTCTGTACAGGCTGTGGTCCACACTCACTCCATTCTCATCCTTGGATAGCTTCAAATGTGTGGGAGCAGGTGTCCTTTTGTGATTGGCATTATCCAGACCAAATTTCTTTACTATGCTCTTAGCATATTTGCTTTGAGAAATAAAGATAGAATCCTCCATTTGTCTGACTTGTAATCCAATGAAGTAGCTAAGTTCTCCAACCAAACTTATTTCAAATTCTGATTGCATTTGTTGAACAAACTATTTTACCATAGCATCTGACATTCCCCCAAATACAATATCATCCACATAAATTTGGGCAACCATTAATTTTCCGCCTTCTTCCTTGACAAACAAAGTTTTGTCAATTCCTCCTTTTCTATACCCATTTGCTACTAAGAATTCTGTCAACCTCTCATACCAGGCCCTTGGAGCTTGTTTTAAGCCATACAGTGCTTTCCTCAGTTTAAACACATGATTGGGGAAGTTTGGATCAGTGAATCCTTTAGGTTGATCTACATAGACTTCTTCATTCAGATAGCCATTTAGAAAAGCACTCTTCACATCCATTTGGAACAGCTTGAATCTTAGGTTACAAGCCATACCTAAGAGTAGTCTGATGGATTCTAATCTGGCCACTGGGGCAAACGTCTCGTCAAAGTCAACTCCCTCAACTTGAGTATAACCTTGTGCAACAAGTCTCGCTTTGTTTCTTGTAACCACTCCAAGCTCATCTGACTTGTTTTTGTAGATCCACTTTGTTCCAATAACATGCACCCCTTCTGGTCTTGGCACAAGATCCCAGACCTCATTTCTTCTGAACTGCTCCAGTTCTTCTTGCATAGCGTTTATCCAAAACTCATCTGTCAGAGCTTCCTTGACATTTTTTGGCTCAATTTTGGATACGAAGCACGAGCTAGCTATGATTTCTCTGGACCTAGTCCTTACTCCAGAATTTGGATCACCTATAATTAGCTCCTTAGGATGATCCTTCTGAATTCTGATAGAAGGATCCTTTTGAGGTTGCTCAGGCTCAGTACTAGGAGATGGATTTCTTTCTTCAACTTCTACAGAAACTTCATCAGCTGTTGTTCCAACATCTTCTGTGACATCCTCAACTTCATGCTTATCTTCATCATCAATCACAATATTGATTGACTTCATCATTACTTTGGTCTTGGAGTTGAAGACCCGATATGCTCTGCTATTGATGGAGTACCCCAGAAATATCCCTTCATCACTTTTGGAATCTAATTTCCTTCTCTGCTCTCTATCTGCCAGGATGTAACATCTACTACCAAACACATGGAAGTACTTAACATTAGGTTTTCTTCCCTTCCAGAGTTCATACAGAGTGGATGAAGTGCCTCTTCTTAGGGTAACTCTGTTATGAATGTAGCAGGCAGTGTTCATGGCTTCAGCCCAGAAGTGATACGGAAGTTTCTTGGCATGAATCATTGCTCTAGCCGACTCTTGTATAGTTCTGTTCTTCCTCTCAACTACTCCATTTTGCTGAGGCGTGATAGGTGATGAAAACTCATGACTTATACCTTCAGCTGAGCAAAATTCTTCAAACTTGTTGTTCTCAAATTCTCTTCCATGATCACTTCTTATTCTGATGACCTTACTCTCCTTTTCTCTTTGCAGTCTCTGGCAGAGCTCTTTGAAGACATCAAACACTTCAGATTTGTCTTTGATGAAATTCACCCAGGTGTATCTTGAATAGTCATCCACAACAACATAAGCATATTTCTTTCCTCCCAGACTCTCCACTTGCATAGGTCCCATCAAATCCATATGAAGGAGTTCCAATACCTTGGAGGTGGTGTCATGTTGAAGCTTCTGATGAGACATCTTTGTTTGCTTTCCTTTTGACAGTCTCCACACACATTTCCTTACTCAATACTAAGTTTGGGAATCCCTCTGACTGCCTCGGAGGAGATAATTCTCTTCATTCCCTTTAGGTGAAGATGTCCCAACTTTTGATGCCAGATTTTGACATCATCTTCTTTAGCAAGCACACACGTGGAGGAATCTGAGTTTTGCGGCACCCAAAGATAACAATTGTCCTTTGACCTGGCTCCCTTCATTATTACTTCTCCTTTGTCATCTTTGACCATACATTCGGACTTAGTGAAGTCTACTTTGAATCCTTGATCACAAAGTTGACTAATACTAATCAAATTTGCTGCTAGTCCTTTAACAAGAAGCACATTCTCCAGTCTGGGAGCACTAACACAGTTTAATTTACCAATCCCCTTTATCTGCCCTTTAATTCCATCACCGAATGTAACGTAGCCAGAAGTTTAAGGTTTCACATCAATAAGCAGATTCTTTACTCCAGTCATGTGTCTTGAACACCCACTGTCAAAATACCAGTCATCTTTGGTAGAGACCCTCAAGGAAGTGTGGGCTATCAAGCTGGTGACTTTAGGTATCCACTGCTTTACCACTTTAGGCCTTACCTCTTTCTGTTTGGGTTAAGGAGCAGAATTAGGATAACCGTGAAGCTTGAAGCACGAGGACTGCATATGTCCAATCTTGCCACAATAGAAGCATCTGATTTTGTCGTTTTTAAAGTGGTTAACTCTTCTTCCACTTTGATAATGTTGTGGCTGCCACCCATAATGTCGTCTCCTTATTCCATAGTTGAATTGTCTTCTCCTGTACTGATGATGCTGTCTCTTAGGTTGTCTTCTATGGTGATGAGGCTTCCTTCTTCCATAGTAATAAGGCACAGCATTCCAGTTACCCTGATGAAAACTGTACTGATTGGACCCAACAGCCTCCAACCTCTTGTGATATTGGGGAGGCTTATGCTGACTAACTCCTTGAGGCTGCATCTTCCTCTGTTGGGGACCATCCTTATTCTCAACATTCTGGGGCTGAACAGCCTTCTTTGGTGTAGGACCTTGTCTCTTAGGGTGATGTTGAGACAAAGGTTGAGACATCTCCCTCTTTGTTCCTGAAGTGCTGGCCATATATCCTATGCCTGATTTATCTCCAGCAGCTTTCTCTGACTGAAGAATCTTATCAAGATCAGCAGTACCACTGTTCATCATCCTAACAAATTTTGTCATCTGATCCAGTTGAGACTTAACTAGAACAACTTCATTTTCCCGATCAGCTTTTTCATTTTCAAGCTGAGCAATCTGAAGTTTGTGACACTTGTTTTCTAGACAAATCTCAACACTTTTCAAACATAGCTCTCGATAAGTAGAAGCTAGCTCCTCATAAGTTATTTCTTCATCACTATCATCCTCAGACACAACAGTTCCTGTTAAGGCTCTAGCATGCCTTGCTGTCTCACTTTCACTTTCACTATCAGATTCAGACCAGGAAACTGACATGCCCTTCTTCTGCTTTTTCAAGAAGGTGGGACATTCTTTCTTGACATGTCTATACCCTTCACACTCAAAGCACTGAACTCCTTTATCTTGGGTAGTTTTCTCTTCATCCTTCTTGCTGGTGTCAGAAGTCATGTTCTTGACATTAGGCCTGGAGTTATTATTCATTCTCTTGAATACTTTGGTGAACTGTCTTCCCAACATAACTATGGCCTGAGATAGATCCTCCTGCGATTTAGAACTCTTTCCTTTTTCTTTTGCATCATTTGACACCAAGGCTATACTTTTTGGCTTCTTTTCTGGTTCTTCCTCATTCAACCCAAGCTCAAAAGTTTGAAG
This sequence comes from Lathyrus tuberosus, assembly GCA_022829125.1. Taxonomy (NCBI): domain Eukaryota; kingdom Viridiplantae; phylum Streptophyta; class Magnoliopsida; order Fabales; family Fabaceae; genus Lathyrus; species Lathyrus tuberosus. Next base: position 11,291,622 of record JALAZF010000003.1, read on the forward strand.
AGATCCAATGAGCTCATCTACTCTTATCTTGCTGATGTCTTGTGATTCTTCAATGGCAGTAACCTTCATCTTATACTTCTTAGGTAGGGACCTAAGGATCTTCCTCACAAGCTTTTCATCTGACATCTTCTCTCCAAGAGCACTAGATGCATTGGCTAGCTCAAGAACACTCATGTGGAAATCATGAATAGTCTCATCATCCTTCATCTTCAGGCTTTCAAATTTTGATGTTAAAATCTGAAGTCTCGACTGCAAGATATCCCACGCTTCCTTAGCAACTTCACATGTATTAATTAACCTGAAGATGTTCTTATCCACTCCATTGAAGATGGCATTTAGAGCTTTGGAATTTCCAAGTGCAAGCTCGTCTTCCTCCTTGGTCCATTCTTCTTCAGGCTTTGGCTTAGAGGTGCCTTCTTTATCTTTACCAGCATCATCCTTCTCACATACAACAGGTGCTTTCCACTCTTTAATAACAGCCTTCCAAGCCCTACTGTCCAAGGATTTTAAGAAGGTGGTCATCCTTGGCTTCCAATAATCATAATTGGATCCATCCAAAATAGGGGGTCTGTTGACGAATCCTCCAACTTCTTTGTCCATCTTTACACCAGAAAGTAACTTCCCTAGATCTCACCCAGAGACAGACAGGATGCCTGCTCTGATACCAATTAAAATTCTGGTATCAGACGTGTGATGTTAAGGTGTGATGTCACAACAACACACTCTGCACAATGGACAGCAATAACAGTAAAATAACACCGAGAATTGTTGACCCAGTTCGGTTACAACCAACCTACTCTAGGGGCTACCAAGCCAGGGATGGAATTCACTACTTGTAGATATAATTTATAGACTCAACAACCCGTTGACAATCTCCTAAACTTATACTCTACTAATGACTTCCTACCTAAGAAACCACTTAGGTATGAGAACACCACTCAATCCCTTACAAACACTCAAAGAACCCACTTTGAGTACCCTTGATCTTACTTCACAGCTTTGATCAAGCAAACACTTTATATTACTTCACAGCTTCTAGAGAGGACAGAAACTCTACACCTATTCAAACCCTAGAATAGTGTAAATACAACTCGTACAAAATACTCAAGACACTCAGCCTATGCTCTTGATCTTCTCTCTGTATTTCTATACCTTTTTCCTTTGGTCTTGTGCGCTTTATATAGCTCCTTGAATTGGTCTTGGACTTGCTACAATATCTCCCAGATTTGTTATTTAAAACTGAATATTAAAACAGATTTTCTCCTAAAATCTTTTTAAATCTTCAACCTTTTAAATCTCCTACAAATCTGCAGCAGATCTCATATGCAGCAGCAAATATCTATCCCAAGATATTCGCATCCAATGAGACAGCTTACTCTCCACAATTCCAGCTAATACGCAACCCTAAAAACATCACAACCTGATGTTATTGATTCTGCAGATCTGATGTTACAACATCATCTGTGTGACATCAGACATCCAACTTCAGCAATTAAATACTTAACACAGCCCAGTGTTAAGACTTCAATGTTGCAACATCAGTACCTTGACATCAACATTGAATATACTTTGTTTTACCAAAATTCCAGCCAATCCAGGAACTAACAGTTGTCATCTCCTTGGCCTTTTGCAATGTGGGGCATAGATATGATTGGAAAGATTGAGCCCACTGCTTCCAATGGGCATCATTTCATTTTGGTTGCCATTGACTATTTCACAAAGTGGGTGGAAGCAGCCTCGTACGCCAACGTCACCAAGCAAGTGGTAGCCCAGTTTATAAAGAAGGATATCATCTGTCGTTATGGGGTCCTAGAGAGAATCATTACTGATAATGGCTCGAATTTGAACAACAAGATGATGAAGGAACTATGTCAGAGTTTTAAGATCGAGCATCATAATTCCTCTCCATATCGTCCGAAGATGAATAGGGCTGTTGAGGCAGCAAATAAGAATATCAAGAAGATTGTGCAGAAAATGGTGGTAACATATAAAGACTGGCATGAGATGCTACCTTATGCCCTACATGGTTACCGTACTTCGGTGCGTACGTCAACTGGGGCAACCCCTTTCTCATTGGTGTATGGTATGGAAGCAGTTTTACCCTTAGAGGTCGAGATTCCGTCTTTGAGAGTTCTGGCAGATGTGAAGCTTGATGAAGCTGAGTGGGTGCGTTCCAGATTGGATCAGTTAAACCTTATTGAAGAAAAGAGATTGGCAGCCATCGCACATGTTCGGTTGTATCAGAGCAGGATGAAGCACGCCTTTGACCAGAAAGTGCGTCCTCGGAGTTTTCAGACAGGTGAATTGGTTTTGAAAAGGATCCTTCCTCCTCAGACAGATCACTGGGGCAAATGGACTCCAAACTACGAGGGGCCATCTGTAGTGAGAAAGGTTTTTTCTGGTGGAGCCTTACTACTTTCAACTATGGATGGCGAAGATTTTACATCCCCTGTGAACCCAGACGTAGTCAAAAAATACTTCGCATAAAAGAGACCCGCTGGACATAAAAAGAAAGTCCAGGCAAAAAAGGGGCATCCCGGCGAACCATAAAAAGGAAAAGGTTTGGGCAAAAGTTAGGGATAAAATGTAAAAAGAAACGTGTAAACCCGCAAAGTTCAAAACCTGAAAAGGCGACTTTGGCAAAAATGGTTATCCCGATGGATTGAAAACCCGAAAAGGGCGATCCAGGCAAAAGTTAGGGATCTATAAGCGAAAGGCTATGGTCCGCATTCGATCTGTGAGCACTTTCAATACCTGGAAATTCTGAAAGAAAGGAATTAGTACAGTTAGTCTCTTCAAAGGTCAAGACATTTGTGGATAAGCAAGACATATGGGTCATAGCTGAGTCGAATCATGGTGGATATCTGTTCCCACATTGCTGACATGTGTATTTTCTTTTTGCTTTTGCGCAATTACCTCTTTTTAGGAATTGCTTCCTATTGTAAATGCCTATTTACAGGCCACTTTTCTCAATAAAATATTCATTTCACTCAAAGAGCTTTCCGTTGTTTGTTTTACTTTTACTGTTTTGTTTGCAAAAAACGTCCGATATTTTTTATAAACATTGCATATAAAACTCCGAGCTTTGCGGAGCATAACGAAAAGCAGTAGAAATTACTTAGGCATTAACGGTGATAGTCAGGTTGTGGCATATTCTTTTGTTGTTATTTGACTTGCAGGGCAACAGGATTGTATTTCCCCAGCAGTTTGCTTTCCCCAGCATTGAGATTGCACTTTCCTCAGCAGAGCAGACCTTCCCCAGCAGGAGACCTGGAAAGTATTTTCTCTAAATCAAGACGTTATCTCCTCACAGAATCAGGGTTTTCACTTCCCCCATCCAGTCAGGAAGCGTGCTTTCGCCGACAATATCATATTCTAGTCCCCAGCAAGGTGGAAGTAAAGTCATTCTCCCCACCAGCAGGCTAAGTTCAACAGCATCCCCAAGCAGGATGGTATTATGGACTGTTTTCCCCAAGCAGGATGGTATTATGGGCTGGCATCCCCCAGCAGGTTCTGAGCCCAATTGGATATTAGCAATCTTCAGTAACAGACTTCCGGTTCCGTTATTGGCGTTCATTCTCAACTCCCCCAGCAGAGGAGAAATCTCAGGTTTTGGATGTTACCTTCAGTGAAAGACAGGTGTGGCCCCCGGTAGTTCTTTCGGGATTTCATCCCCAGCAGAAGTTGTTGATCCGAAGAGTCGATCAGTATGACCCTTCTCAGCAGAGTTCCTGGATTCAGAGGACAATTTATTTTTGTCATCCCCAGCTGAATTGGTATTTTCTCTCCAGCATTTATTTTGCTGGAGGGACCCCTTTTGCATATCATAAGCATTGGCATTGCATCCTCAAAACGCGTAGCATTTCCACTTTGTGTGGAGCATTACGGCAAAATTCAAACATTTGCATTCGAAGCATAAGCCAGGTTTGTTGCTTTCCTTGCCAGTTCTCTTTCCCAGCAGAGATGGCATAACTCAGGAGATTTTGGAGGGATGCGTTCCTCATACTTGTGCTCCCTGGAAGAATCTTTTATTTAGACTTCTCCTTTCCCCGGCGGAGTCATCTTATCTGTGGATCGTGAGTCCGTTAGAAGTTTGCCTTTGTTTGGCCTTTCTCTTTTGTGAAATCCAGTTCTCGCCTGGTAGTCAGTTCTCGCCTGACATATTTTGTTTGCCAATTTCCCTTTCTCAGTAGGGTGGTCTAAATCAGAAGTTTTGTTTCACGGCGAAGTCCACTTTATGTTGGTTATCCTTTGCGGATACAATTGAGGTTGTATTCGTTTTGTGGGTGCGATTGAGGTCGTATTCATATTTTCTTTGTAGGTAGAGTGATTGAGGTCAGTCTTCCTTTGCGGGTGCAATTGAGGTTGTATTCGTTTTTTATGGGTGCGATTGAGGTCGTATTCATATTTTCTTTGTGGGTAGAGTGATTGAGGTCAGTCTTCCTTTGCGGGTGCAATTGAGGTTGTATTCGTTTTTGTGGGTGCGATTGAGGTCGTATTCATATTTTCTTTGTGGGTAGAGTGATTGAGGTCAGTCTTCCTTTGCGGGTGCAATTGAGGTTGTATTCGTTTTTATGGGTGCGATTGAGGTCGTATTCATATTTTCATTGTGGGTAGAGTGATCGAGGTCAGTCTTCCTTTGAGGGTACAATTGAGGTTGTATTCGTTTTGTGGGTACGATTGAGGTCGTATTCGTATTTTCTTTGTGGGTGGAGTGATTGAGGTCAGTCTCCCTTTGAGGGTACAATTGAGGTTATATTCGTTTTTTGTGGATGCGGTTGAGGTCATATTCGTATTTCCTTTGTGGGTGCGATTGAGGTCGTATTCATCTTATTTTTTAGGGTATGGTTGAGGTCATATTCCTTATTTTTCAGCACGCTCCATCTCGTTATTCTCACCATTAGCAAATTTCCGGGGCTCTTTTGGTATTCAATCCCCGTGTATCCTGGAATGTGTGAGAGCCGTCGCTGTCATACCTTCAGGACCAAGTTGATTGAATAGGGGCAGCTATAGCACCCAAAAATTTGCTCTCCTACCTTTAGTACCAACTGGCTTGTGTTTCATTTCATTTTGCATTATCATGTGTGCATATCATTGGTTCTTAGCATGGGGTCAAGCTTCCTGAGGCAAGTTCAATAGGAGAAGATGTTCTTCAAAGGGTCAAGCAAGAGAGTTCAAGTGGATCACTCTCTCCTAACCAGTGCAGAAACTAGGGTTTTGAGATTCTTGGGTTTATTGCTCCAATGGGCAAGTTTCTTGGGTTTTTATCATCACCAAATGGCATATCTTATCTTTCTTGGAGAGGATACACATTATATTCAAAGGAATTTGGATTTGGAGATTGTGTTATTTCCTCCTAGACTGAGGGTACCAAAATTAGGGTTTGCTATAAAGTCAGTTTATTTCTGATTTTTTGGGCAAGACTTGATTCCATGGTATTACTTGGGTCCCTAAGTATCTAGTAATGGAAGATTGTCCATCAGTTTGGTTCAGGAGAAGTTCAATTGGCCAATGGATTGGGAATCAGGAGAATCAGGAGAAAAGTCAACAGTGAGAGGGGAATTCAACTGTGAAATTTTGAGGTTCTCTCCAAGGTTTTCAAGGTCTCACATCCTCATATGGTCTTCAAGGGTCAAGTTTCATACCATTTATCAAGAATCAAGGGTTGGTACAAAAGTTACTAAATATGGAAATGACCTATAATTTGAAAGTTTCCTTTTTGGGCAAGTTCTTACACTACATTAAACTGGACTTTTCATCATCAAGGAAGCTTCAAATGAATTTTCCTCAAACATGAAAGTTGAATATCTTTTTCTCCCCTTTCCAACAAGTACTAGTGGGTCTCCATATCATTTGTGAAACTCAAGTTATGATCAAAAGAAGGCAAAGTGGTTTTTAGGGTTCCATTTTCACAACTTTTGCATTTTGGGACATATGGACCTATATTTGGTTCCATTGCTTCAAGGCACTTTCTAACATCAAAGAACATTCCTTAAGGATCATTTTGGGCCTTTGAACCAAGAAATTTCATGACTTATTCATTACTTATTCCCCATTATTCAAAATTGCAAGAGGCATCAAAACTCATGAATCAAAATGTTTCAAGGCCCAATTTCAATTTAGGTGTGATTAGCAATTGATCAATAAGTGATCCATCATCAAGGGTTTGGATATGCATGCATGAAGGAGGGTGTATTTCACATTATGTAATTTTCCAAAATCACCCAAAACTCATCAAGTGGGGAATTACCAAGGCCCAAATGCTGATCAGTGGATTAACCTAGTCTATTTAAGCTAACTCATGCTAGGGTTAGAAAAAAAAAGACACGTGCTTTTGAAGAGAATTCAAGTGTGAGCCCTAAAAATTCATTCCTTCGAATCTCACGATCTACAAAGGCTTTGGGCAAAGTTCTTTCACATTCTTCATCCTTGGTGTCCATAGAACACAAACCAACCATCACTTGAAGCTAAGAGCAAGGGTACAGGTTGCACAATCTCAGGTTAGTGGTTTTTTTCATGATCATAGAACTCAAACTTTTGACTTGCATAATGATCTGTGATTATTGGTGATTGGACGTGTATATTGGTTGTTTCGTGAGTTTCAAGTTTTTGAACCAAACCTTTTTTCATTCGTGTTGCCTTATGCATTGCTTATTTGCGATTTTTGACGTGAAATTATTAATCCTTGTGGAATTCTGGACAAGATAGTGTATTCGCGTGTGTTTTCTGGGTTCTTTTTAGTTGCAGGTGGCCGGAAGTGGTGGCCGGAACCCTAGCTCCGGTGGCTAGTGAGGGTTCCGGCGAGATTAGGGTTTGGTTGGGGAAGACGAAATCGTGGCCGTTGGTGGCTTTGATCGTACGGTTCATGCATTGCCACGTTTTTATTTCTTTGTCTTTTTATTTAAGGATTTCTTGTGTGCTCTCCCATGCGTAATATCGTGTACCATCAGATCGTGATCTCTTATCATGCTTACTTACTATATTATTGACTTAATCGTGTGCGTTTGATGAATCACATGGCTAAGATCATGACAGCACATTAAAATGTGCATGTGCCTAGCACGTGGGAATGTAGGGGATGCTGAGTGATTATTTGTGCGTGTGTGCATGTTGACTATGGTGTGCGTGTGGATCAGAAGCGTTGGATGTGATTACTCGTTTGGTTTGGTTGAGTGACCTGATGCGTTAGATTGATCAGAAGGTGAGGGTGGAGTCAATCAGTTGACTGGGTGCATTGTTCTCTTTTTTTTTTTTTTTTTCGCTGGATTTTAAGTATTGGGCCTTCTATTTGCACCCCACATTTTAGCCCATTATCCTTTTCAACGTATCTGGACTGCTACTCACACCCCCCACATTTATTCCTTTATTTTTATTTTTATTAGTTATTGCATTTCATTTTTATTTTTTTAAAAAAATAGTTCCTTGCATTAAAAAATTACCAAAAAATTCGTGAAGCATATTTATAATTTTATAAAATTTTCCCAAATTTTATTTTATTATTTTATTTCATTTTCATCATTTGAATTAATTATTTGGTTTATTTTCTTTTGAATTTATTTCTTACATGCATACTTTAACTTGTTTATTTTATTTCTCCGCATCCATAAAATATTTTGAACTCATTCCTTTTGCATTCATTCATCAACACATTGAATTGCATTAAAATATTTTTCTATCATTTTTAAAATCATTTCATATTGCATTTTAGTCCTCCTTTTTTGCATATTGAGTCATGTTTCTTGTCTGAGCTTTGCATGATTGTTTGAGTGACTTATATTTTGAACTTTGGCATGAGTTTTGGACAATTTGTTTGCTTCTGGTTGAGATATGTTGATAATTAATTTGGTGATTTTAGAAGATGTTTTGCCAATTGTTTGATTAGTTTTATTCGAGGTTTTCTTGTATGCATATCTCTGATCATGTCTGGTTACCTGTTTGAAAAGGCACTTGTGCCATTGTTTTGGGATTGTGTCTTTGACTTCATAAACCATGTTTAGATTGTTATAGGTCACTTGATTGCCATTATATGTCATTTCCTAGATTTCATTTATCTCATTTCTTTTACGTGTGTCTGTTTTGTACTAACCTTTTATGCAGAGGCTGAGGTAAGTTATTTGAGGGTGTGGATAGTTATCCATGTCCACTCTCACTCTTTCTGTCTCTCATCTTTTCTTTTCTTTAGGCTTAGGTTGTCGTCAAACCTCACTAACTGTAGGTCACCCATGCATGATAACATTAGGACTTTTAGTTCCCCTTTAGAGTTTCCTTTGTGTCTTCTCTCTTCTCATCTCAAAACTTCTTGAAAACACTTAATAAGGATAAAGTGTATTGCGCACAAGCCTTAAGCGTGGGGAATGAGAAATGAGGGGCTTCCTCTCATCTTTCTAGAGTGCTTAGCGAACGTCCTGTCTTGGGACGATTCGTTAAGTATTCGTCCCTGCGCCCTAGACTTTGGTGCAATGCAAGTTATGAACTAACTCAAGTCACTTCTGTCCTAAAAAATACAAACAAACTTCAAACCTTTTTGTCCTTCAGGATTGTCAAACTAAAGGATATTTTTAAAAAGGGCACGTTACTTTCCGTCTGAGTCGCAAACAGGCATCGACCCTAACTGCCGGACGCGAACTTAACGTCGCTCATAAAAAACACAAAAAGAACTTGGTCCGAACTACGTTGACTCTGAATTTCCCATTGCACAAATGGAGTACGTAGGCCTAGGACGTCGACGTCCTACCGAGTCTGTCTTTGTTTTCCCCTTCCTCGTGTCAGTACAGCCATAGATTTTAGGATAACTCACCCTTAGATTAGACAACAAGAGTGGATCCCATCGAGTACGATGGACGCGTTGGGTGCTAGCACCTTCCCCTCGCGTAACCGACTCCCGAACCCAGGCTATGGTTGCGATGACCATTCCTTTCCCTCTTCCTCAGGTTTATGCGGTGTTCCCTTTCCCCCTCTTGGGATATATTTACACGGCTGACGACTCTGTTTTCCGCGCCACTCTCGCGTTTGTACCTGGATGAAAATCCTGGGAGCGACACCCTCAGGATTTCATCATTAGTAACTGGGTCTTGGTCAGGGCGGCGACGACGTCTGGAGGTCGAAGCAGCATCATTGGCCGGCGGTGGTTGGTTTTCAGGGGCGTTATCCATTTCTTGCTCCATCTCATCAACAGGTCCCTGTGCTTGATCATCTGGAGCAGACGCATTTTGGTCAGGAGCATTAAGATCAAAAAGCCAATTAGCCATATTCTGAGGGTCAATGCGACTCCCGCAAGGCATGATGATACTTCTTACGGTTTTGGCGTGGACCATAGGATCGTATTTTCCATCTCGTCGTAACTTGATGAGCTGAGAGTTTCTGTAATAATCTATATCAAGGAACACTGAAGGCAAGGAGGGTAGTCTAGCAAGGTCGTTTTCCAAATATAAACTGAGTACAATAGAGGTAACAATCCCTCCAAAGTAGAAGGGTTTGGAGCCTTTAGCACAGTTTGACTGTATGTGTGCTAGTAAAAATGGTGCGGCATTGATTAGCTCCGGATGAAAAATACAATGAAGGAAAAACAACTCTTTAGAATTCACCTTATGGTTACTATCTCGTGCAAAGATGGTGCTTCCAAGTGCGCGGTGGACGTATCTGACGGCTGGGTTGTGGATGAATGTTGCGTTAAGGCTATCCCAGCTTTCGACTGCTGTTCCCGTTAACTGATTCCATAGTTGGAACGTTGCTTGATAGAAAGTTTCCTGCGGTACTCGGCAATGGATATTCTCGCCATGTTTGAAGCCAAGCATTCCGGCAAGACGATCTTGTTCGATTGAGTACTCTTTGCCAAACATGCGGAACTTTGCGACTCCGGATAATTGGTTCGTTTCGCTCGGAGGGGTTATGTAGGTAAAGGAACCGAGGAACTCTAAAGTGAGGTCTTCGTAAGTGGGTCGGCTCTGAGTGCAAAGCTGCCAAAGACCGGCATTCTGTAACATCCATTGAACTCCCTCAAGCACTCCGAGTTCTTCTAAGCATGCAATGTCGACATAGCGGGTCGGTTGAACGGAACGGTGGTAGAAATCGATATACCGAGCTCTTTGGCGTTCTCCCGCCTCTCCATCTCGGAAGTTTAATGTAGATAAATATGGAATTTCACATGCCATTGTTGGGTTAAAGAGGATTTTGGAGAGAAAGTAGGTTATGTAATGTGAGGGTTTGTGAAAAAGAATTGCGTACGGTGTGACTATATAGCGTAATGGTAAATTGAATGGTCATGGAAATGATTAATGTGGTTCAAATGATAATGGGACGATTGCGGAATTGTAGAAGGTAATGGGACGGCTGGGGTTTGAATGAGAGAAAGAAGAGGGAACGAGTGAAATAATTCTGTTTTAACGCAGAATTTGTTTCAAACCTGCGTGACGGTCATCACCGGGTCGTCACAATCGTGACGTTCACAAAATCTGGGTGGTGAATTTGTTTTATGTCAGACACGATTCCAAACACATTAATTCAATAGCAGGTTATAAGAAGCACATGGAAATAGCAGTATATTGCATACAAAGAGATAAGTAACATTATAACACAAATTAATATAGAATTAAAAGAATAGGAATGGAATTTGAAATCACAAAGATTTAATAGCAGCAGCAAATGAAATTATTATTTAAAACCAGAAAGGTGCTAGTTAAACTACTAGCACTGTATCAAAACTGTATGAAATCAAATTATTCCCAACATGAAAAAATGAAAACTGAAATAATGTAAAATTATTCTAAAGTAAAATGCATAAAAAGTCTTGAAAATAGGGTGCTTCATAAATCTAGCCAAGGCTTTTCTTCAAAGATGCGATGGCTTGATTTAAATGATCAAATTGTTCCATGGTCAGGTCCATAAGTCCAACAATATTTTGACGCACAGTGTTAAGCTCATCCTTTACTGAAGTGATTTCTTTATGGTATTCATCCATAGTCTTTAAAATAGAATTCAGATTAGAAGCATAATTAGTGGCATCAGCTTTAGGAATGTCAATGTTCTCTTGGAAATCCATATAGTCAAGATCATGGTAATGAGGGGGTGTTTTTGGGTCGATCTCAGTTCAGGAAAGGTTTCTTCTGGTTCAGGCACAGGTTCATCAAGGTTATACAGCCAGTTATGTTGATTGTGCACACTTGTGCGTTCATGATTTGGAAGTGTAAAGTGTGGTACGACAACATTGTTAATTAAAAGCTGGAAATGGTTCGGACCTTGGTCCCTAATCATAGCCCTATTGAAGCAAAATGTGATATTCATGGGTCTAAATTCTCCAAAGGGGTTAATCTTAGAAAGTCGGGTTCTGAATCCCATAGCATCAGCTATCTTAGTAACCAGGCTACCTATCAAAATTGGATTGTTATCATTATTGATAAGTTTCCAAAAGTTATTCAGCATAAAAGTAAGTCCATTAACCTCTCTAGACTGAGAAGCACAAAACATAATAAAAAGCTCGTCCCTCGAAACAGTGTTATCATTTTCAGGTTTACCAAATAAGGTATAGGCCAGGATCATATGAAAGTAACGGAAAGCGGGGTTATGTATTTCTGTTGAAAGCATAGGGTCCATGTCAAAATCAGGTTTCCCTGAAATTCTACCCCCAAAATCACTCAGCTCTCCAACCAACTCTAAGTCCTCTTGAACCACAGAGAAGACATGGGGTCCTTCAGGAAATCCCAAAAGATCCGACAGTTCCTTTATGGTGAACTGGCAGTTGTATCCAAATAATCTAAAGGTAATTCTACCCCTGGTTAAACCTTTTCCACAGTGAGGGTTATAACTTAAAGAACTCAGGAATTCTAAAGTCAGCCTACGGTAGCACTTATGTTTCTTATTGGCAAAACCCTCCCAACCTAACTGGCTAAACAGAAAGTCTATGCTCTCACCTACACCTAAGGCGGTCATGGTGGGTCTGTGGGCGAATTTTGTCAAGGCAAAAGGTCTAAGAGACAAAGCCTCGTAACTATGCCACTGTGCTCCATCTCTGAATTATACTGGCATGTTATCCTCGTTTGCCATTAGTTAGTACTTTTTGCAAAAATGAAAGCAGATGAGGAGAACAAAAAGAGTAAAAAGACTTTATAATCCTGTAGTTTTTTTCAATTTTTAAGATCAGCACAATATTCTCAAATTAAATTTAAAATGATACAAATGAAACTGAAAATTTGCAAAAATAAAAACAAAACATAGAAAGCATAAAGAAATAACAAATATAATGCATAAAAAAACAAAAATCATGGGTTGCCTCCCATTAAGCGCTGTTTTTAACATCGAAAGCTTGACGAATTCAATTAGATGCTTAGTTAGGAGATTCTGTGGGCAACTCTAAAAGTCTTAGGCAGTTCAAATAATCTCTATTTTCAATGCTGTGATAGTGTTTTAGACGTTGTCCATTGACTAAAAATGGATTACTATTCCTCCCCTTTATTTCTACCGCTCCACTTTGTAGAATTTTTATAATCTCGAAAGGACCGGACCATCTAGACCTTAATTTCCCAGGAAAGAGTTTTAATCTTGAGTTAAATAGGAGTACAACGTCTCCCACACTAAATTCTTTTCTAGATAAGCGCTTATCGTGCCATCTTTTAGTTCGTTCTTTATATATCTTAGCATTCTCGTAAGCATCTAATCTTAACTCTTCTAGTTCATGCAGATCTAGGATACGTTTTTCACCTGCGGAATCATACCTTAAGTTCAATTTTTTAATAGCCCAATAGGCTTTATGTTCCAATTCAAGTGGTAGATGGCAAGATTTACCATAGACAAGCTTGAAAGGTGTAGTTCCGATTGGTGTTTTGTAGGCCGTCCTATATGCCCATAAAGCTTCGTTGAGTTTTGATGACCAGTCTTTCCTAGAGGTGGCTACAGTCTTTTCTAGAATTTGTTTTATTTCTCGGTTTGAGACCTCAACCTGTCCACTTGTTTGTGGGTGATATGGCGTTGCTACGCGGTGTCTTACTCCATATTTCGATAGTAATTTGTCAAATATTTTTTATATGAAATGAGAACCACCGTCACTTATGACAAGTCTCGGCACACCAAATCTGGGAAATATTGTGTTTTTAAAGAGCTTTATGACTACTCGTGCGTCATTTGTAGGAGAAGCTATTGCCTCAATCCATTTTGAAACATAATCGACTGCTACGAGTATATATTTATTTCCAAAGGATGATGGAAAGGGTCCCATAAAGTCAATCCCCCATACATCAAAGACTTTTACTTCTAATATACCTTTTTGAGGCATCTCATCGCGTCTTGATATGTTACCAGGGCGTTGGCACCGGTCGCAGTTTAGTATTGCGATGTGCACATCCTTCCAAAGGTTGGGCCAGAATAGGCCGGATTGCAGGATCTTAGAACATGTCTTTGAGGTGCTAGCATGTCCTCCATAAGGAGCAGAATGACATTGAGAGATGATGTTTTCTATTTCTTCTTCTGGGACGCAACGACGGAAGATACCGTCGGCTCCTCTCTTAAACAGCAAAGGTTCATCCCAATAATATTGTTTTAGATCGTGAAAGAATTTTTTCTTTTGTTGATAAGATAAGTCTGGTGGAAGTACTCCAGCTGCTAAGTAGTTGACTATGTCAGCATACCATGGCAGGGTTGTGTGCATGTTGATTTCTTCCACGACTTCTTCCATCTTTGGGTCATTCAACTGTAGAGTAGACATATCACTTTCTAGTTGGGCTATGAGCCGTTCATATGGGAATTCCTCATTAATGGGTACTGGCTCTGGTTTAATGCCTTCTAATCTGGATAAGTGGTCTGCTACTACGTTTTCGGTTCCTTTCTTATCTTTGATCTCCAAATCAAATTCTTGTAGGAGTAGGATCCACCTTAGCAGTCTAGGTTTTGCATCCTTCTTGTTAAGTAAATATCTAATAGCTGCGTGATCTGTATAAATGATGATCTTAGCTCCCACTTGGTAGGAACGGAATTTGTCAAGGGCAAAGATCACGGCTAAAAGTTCTTTTTCTGTGGTAGCGTAGTTCATTTGGGCGGAATCTAAGGTTCTACTTGCATAGTAAATGGCATGAAGTTTTCTATCCCTCCTTTGTCCTAAAACTGCACCTACAGCATAATCACTTGCATCACACATGATTTCGAAAGGTAGTCTCCAATCTGGTGGTTGCATGATAGGTGCGGTAATAAGAGCTGTTTTCAGCTGTTCAAACGCTTTTAGGCATTTCTCATCAAAGATAAATTCAGCGTCTTTCATTAATAGACCGGTAAGAGGTTTAGTGATTTTCGAGAAATCCTTTATGAATCGTCGGTAGAAACCGGCGTGTCCTAAGAAACTTCGTATTTCTCGTACGGTTTTCAGAGGTTGAAGATCTTTTATAATTTCTATCTTGGCTTTATCAACTTCAATTCCTCTATCGGACACAACGTGTCCAAGTACAATTCCTTCATTTACCATAAAATGGCATTTCTCCCAGTTTAATACGAGATTAACTTTTACGCATCTTTCTAATACCATTTCTAGGTTCGATAGACATCCTTCGAAGCTCTGCCCACATACGGAAAAGTCATCCATAAATACTTCCATAATGTCATCTATAAAATCAGCAAAGATTGACATCATGCATCTTTGGAATGTGGCAGGTGCGTTACATAGTCCAAACGGCATTCGCCGATAAGCAAATGTACCATAGGGACTTGTGAAGGTCGTCTTTTCTTGGTCATCAGGATGAATAGAAATTTGAAAGAATCCTGAGTAACCGTCTAAATAGCAGAAGTATGAGTGTTTATCCAACCTTTCCAACATTTGGTCAATGAAAGGCAATGGGAAATGGTCTTTACGAGTGGCTTTATTTAATTTTCTATAGTCGATGCACATTCTACTTCCAGTCACAACCCTTTTTGTTATAGATTCACCTTTTTCGTTCTTAACAACTGTAACACCTCCCTTCTTTGGAACGACATGTACTGGGCTTACCCATTGACTGTCCGATATCGGGTATATGATTCCTGCTTTTAAGAGTTTTTTCACTTCGTCCTTGACTACAGTGCTCAAGATCGGGTTAATCCTTCTCTGATGTTCCCTAGAGGATTTACAGTCTTCCACCAGCATAATGCAGTGCATACAAATAGAAGGGCTTATTCCTTTAAGGTCAGCGATGTTATAGCCTAATGCAGTTGGGTACTTCCTTAAGACATCTAATAGTTTCTTCGTTTCAGTCTGTCCTAAGTCTGCATTGACTATTACAGGTCGTTCGAGAGCTTCGTCTAGGAATTCATACCTTAAATTTTTGGGTAATGTTTTCAGTTCTAGGGCTAGGTTCTTTGGGCAAGGTAGATGATCTGGTGTAAGTGCTAAGCATTCGCTTAGGCTATCTTCTTGATAAGGTTCACGCCAGTTATAATCTTCGAAAATCAGAGGCGTAGGAATTTTTAGAATATCTGAATATATGGTCGGTTCCATCTCGATTTCTCATACGCACTCATCTATGACATCTAGTAAATAACATGTGTCGTCTATGGCTGGAGCTTGTAAGAATTGTGTCAAGATAAATTCAACTTTCTCTTCACCAACTTTAAAAGTTAGCCTGCCTCTCTTTACATCTATAATTTCTCCAGCAGTAGCTAGGAATGGCCTTCCTAATATGATAGGAGTAGTAGAGTCTTCTGTAATATCCATGATTATGAAATCAGTAGGGATATAGAATTGTCCTATACGAACTGGAACATTCTCTAGTATACCAACTGGGTATTTAACAGAGCAGTCAACTAATTGCACAGACATCTTAGTTGGTCTTAATTCTCCCATATCAAGCTTCTTGTAAATGGATAAGGGCATAACACTAATACTGGCTCCTAAGTCGCATAGAGCTTTGTCTATGACGAACTTCCCAATTACACAAGGTATTGAGAAACTACCTGGGTCTTTTAGCTTAGGAGGCATTTTGTTTTGAATTATTGCGCTACACTCAGCAGTAAGCGTAACTGTTTCATTTTCCTCAATCTTTTTCTTATTGGATAGGATTTCTTTTAGGAACTTATCATACGAGGGTATCTGGGTGATGGCTTCTGTAAAGGGTATCGTGATGTTTAATTGTTTTAGAAGTTCAACAAATTTCTTAAATTGCCCTGCAGTTTTAGTACTTTTCAATCTTTGAGGATACGGAATAGGTGGCTTATAAGGTGGCGGAGGCACATAAGGTTTTTCTTTGTTTACATCCTCTTGGTCATTATCTTCCTTCTCCTTGGGTTCACTCTCCTTCTCAGTTGTTTGGTCGTTAGCAGACTTTTGATACATGGCTGGATTTTGAAGTCTTGGGTCAATGGGTCCATCTAATTCTTTTCCACTTCTCAGTATAACAGCGTTTGCATGTCCTTTAGGATTAGGGTGTGGCTGTCCAGGAAATGTTCTGGCAGGAGCAGCAGTAGGTGCTTGTTGTTGAGCCACTTGGGAGATTTGTGTTTCAAGCATTTTGTTGTGAGTGGCCAAAGCATCTACTTTGTTTGCTAACTGCTTAATCTGTTCGCTAGTGTGTACGTTTTGATTTAGGAACTCTTTGTTTGTCTGAGTCTGGGTAGCTATGAAGTTTTCTATCATCAGTTCGAGGTTAGACTTCCTAGGAACATTTGGAGCAGCTGTTGCAGCCTTTTGATAACCTGGTGGTGCAGCAGGTGCTTGACCAGGTGCATACAGTGCATTGTTGTTTTTGTAAGAGAAGTTGGGGTGATTCTTCCAACCAGGATTGTAGGTATTTGCATAAGGGTTTGCTTGAGCATAATTCACTTGATCTGTAGAGACTCCTGCTAAAACTTGGCATTCAGGGGCAGCGTGTCCAGCTATTCCACATAATTCGCAGTTTGGCGCTATAGCAGCCACGGTGGCTGTGGGTGTCATGGTCAAGTTGTCTATCTTTTGAGCGATTCCATCTACCTTAGCACGGACGACATCTAGGCTAGATACTTCGTACATTCCTCCTTTTTGTTGGGATTTCTCCACTTGAGTTCTTTCACCTCCCCATTGGTAGTGATTCTGAGCCATGCTCTCGATTAGTTATTGGGCTTCATCATAGGGTTTATCCATGAGTGTACCACCAGCGGCGACATCTATTGTCAATCTTGTGTTGTACAAGAGACCATTGTAAAATGTGTGGATAATTAACCAATCCTCAAGACCATGATGCGGGCATATCCTCCTCATATCTTTGTATCTTTCCCATGCATCATATAAAGACTCGTTGTCTTTTTGTCTGAAGCTGTTGATTTGGGATCTCAGCATAGCTGTTTTGCTTGGCAAAAAATATCGTGCCAGAAAGACCTTCTTTAAATTTTCCCAAGAAGTAATAGAATTTGATGGCAAGGATTGCAACCAAGCCCACGCTCTATCTCTTAATGAGAAAGGGAAAAGACGTAGTCTTATGGCGTCTGCGGTTACACCATTCGCTTTCACTGTGTCTGTATACTGCACAAACTTGGTTAGATGTTCGTTCGGGTCTTCTGTTGGGTTTCCAGAAAATTGATTTTGTTGCACAGCAGATAACAGCGAGGGTTTCAACTCGAAATCATTTCGGTTGATAGCTGGAGCGACAATGCTGTTGTGAGGTTCTTGTTGAGATGCGGCCGCATAATACTTAAGAGGTCGGTTCTGTGGTGGATCTTCCATGTCTGGTTCTGATTCGGAATCTGATTCGGATCGAGCTCAGGATTTGATTGAGATTCAGGTTCTGATAAAGGAAAAGGGATATCGTGAGCTAAGCAGTATTCTTGGATACGTCTTTTTACGGTAAGAAGACGTTCAGGTTCGTCTGTTGGTCGTACGAGGTCTTCGCCAGAAGAGCGAGTACTTGGCATACAATCAACAGAAAGGGAATTTTGGTTTTTTCCTTAGTCTATACGACGTAACAAAGGAATTACGATGTTGACTTAATTAGTCCCCGGCAACGGCGCCAAAAACTTGATCGCGACTTTATGAGTCGAATGGGGGTTACTGCAAGTATACAGTTGTATCGCGTAGTTTTAAAAGATTATCGATCCCACAGAGACTAGAAATCGAACGCACAGTTATCTATCGTTACTATGTTTATCTAAGGCTAATCAGAATTTGGGTTTTTTAGTTCAAACGGGAAATTAAAGGGAAATTAAAATTTGGGAATACTAGTTATGAATAAGTTATCAGTATATAATTTGGTAACCTACGTAGAATTAATTAAACCTATGCCTATAGAGATTTATCACCCTATTCATCTGTAGGAAAAACCGGTTTAAAAGCCCTCAACTCACACTCCCGTGGTTCTTGCTTCGGACTATACTTCTAAGTCAATACGTCTGCTCTCGCTAGCCCGTATAAGGTTAAAAATACTTTTTGAAAACTAATTAAACCTAATTAACTTTAAAGCGCTTCCGCTGTTTTTAAAACTAATGCCCGGTTTCAGCTATCCGGGTAAAGCCTCACACTCCCGTGGTCTTGACTTTAACCTATGTTACTTTTTTACTCTCGTAATAAAAGTTGGGTTTTATATTAAGAAATCGAAGCCAGAAGAAGGATTGATTATTGATTTTAGCTTAGAGAAAATTAATTCATTTTAGTTACTTCATTACATACCGATAATATCGGTTTAGCTTGACATAATTAGGAAATTAAATGCAGAGGCAAGGAAATAAATAAACACAGACATAACTTAGAAAGAAATAAACAATGCTTGAATTAAATAACGGAAACCTGGAATTCAGAAATAACAGCAACAGCAATCCCTCCACAAGCCGGTAGGTTCTTGCTTGAATGTAATAAATTGCAAAGGTTGAAGGTAATGAAACAAAGAAAACTAAAACTAAGTTTGTAATAGTTTCTCAGTGTGAGAAACTATCACTTTTGTTCGGAAATGGTTAACAAGGAAATGCAAAGTAAAAGAATTGGAATAAACTAAAGCTCTAAAAACAAATTGGCAGCAAGACGGTACACTTTGAAAGCAAAATTGGCCACCACCTGTTCTTCGTAAAATGCTTGTATTTATAGGCTCAGCTGAGGTAGCAGTTGGAGAGAATTCAGCCACTTACACTGACGGTTACTCCACTTGGACCTAGTAATCTTCGGAGGATATGGCATCGTGTGGAAACTGCTTTCTCTGAAAATTCGTAGACATGTTTCTACTTCAGTGAGTGAATTTGAGCGCATGACGATCGTGATATGGTGTGACGATCGTGATACATTTTGAGGCTGCCACGGTCGTGGCATATCCATGACGATCGTGATATCAGCAAAAATGGATTTCTTCAATTTTTCTTTTCTTTTCTGCTCTTTTCTTGCACATTTTGGTTCTTTTCCACACTTAGCATACTTTGACTTGTGAAATGTGACTACCTGCAAAAACACTTAAATAATCTCGAGAAAATCGGATATTAGACGAAAAAAGGAATAAGAAACTAACATAAATCGAAGTAAAAATATGATATAAATTCGTGTTATCAACGATCCCCAGGATGCCTCATGAGTCTGCTCCTCTAGGCTTGACCCGCGTGCAGATAGATGAGATATATGCTGACTTCCAGTCCCACTTGGTACCAGAAGAGGCTCGGGCGACCAGAGCGTCGAGAGACTGGAGCGTTGCTGCCGGGTACATCATGTGGTTCTATACTGTCTCACACCCATGCATGGTGCCCACTGCTGAGGGATCTCCACCCAGACCTGCTCATCAGGAGATATTAGAGGAGCGGCAGTCTCAGCTGGACCATACTATGGATGTCCTACCTTGCTGTCGTGAGATAGAGGAGATAGCGCGGGCGGCCATTGCGAACGGTCACCTCCCTAAGGGCTCTGGTGGCATACTTGTCATGGATAGGGTTATTGAGATTTCTCGGGGGGCACTTCAGTACCGCAGACATCGAGGCAGGACGACGGGTAGGGGCAGAGGAGCAGGGGAGCCAGGAGAGATCCTTCGCCATACACAGTAGTTTTTTTTTTATGTATTCTATTTTTATTAAATTTATGTACTGTATTTTGGCAGGAGTATTATTATGTATATATATCATTTTATTTTATATATGGATGTTTTCGAATGTATATTAAATTTCGACGATATATTAACATATGCGACCAACCAACAAAACTGATTTTTAAAAAAAAATAAAGTTCTGCTATTTTTCCGGATCTGCAGATTAGGAATATTTCCTGATATGCACATCCGGAACAAATCAACGTTTTTAAAAAAAATGGTGCGTCCGGATGTGCACATTCAGAATCAGGGGGCAAAAAAGACATTTCGCGTGGTGTCTAAGAAACATGAGTGGTGTATTAAGAAATTGCCTATATATATATATATATATATATATATATATATATATATATATATATATATATATATATATATATATATATATATATATATATACACACACACAACCCTAGTTCCTACCCACTATGTGTCAAGGGTTAAAGTTCACACTTTTCCCCACACAAATTAGGTTTCAGATACTCAGTCTTTAATTAAAAAGATCATTTAACCAATAAAAGGACTTATTTATGCACCTCTTTCAGAATCACGATTAACTCGTTTTTCCTAAACTAAACATTAATTGATTGTAGCACACAAAAAATTAGATAAATCTAACATAACATCATTATGTTTAATGAGATCTCACGATTAAGTGATACTTAATGGATCATTAAATTGACTATTTATTCTAAGGACTTTATTATGTCATATACAAATAACATAATGAATACATTGTTTAATATATATATATATATATATATATATATATATATATATATATATATATCAAGATCATGATACAAAAAACATATAAATCCAATAGTGATTGCCTCTTAGGGCTTACTCCGACATAGTAAACCAAATACTTTAAATGATTTAATATGAGTTAATTTGTTGTGCAGAATTTGGTTAGGTGATTTATGGTGAAGAATGAGAGTAGAAACTCTATTTATGATGAAGGTAGCAATGGATGGCAACAAACCAATATGGTTTAGGATGTTTAGAGTGATAAAGAAGAGCTCTACCAACATTTGGGAGATGTTGATGTTTTCTCTCAACCCTCTCATTTTTTGGGGGATTTTCACCAAAAAAAATTGACGAACAATGCCCATGAATGCATACAATTGACTAAGCATGAACCCAAGTTCATTGTCTGACTTGACTACTTTTTGTATTGTATTGAATCTATTTGAAATCATGTGGATAAAGTTTGGAACATGTTGTGAAACATTATATTTATTTCTAAGAAGGATGATCCATACAAATATTGTATGATCATTAATTATAGTTAAAAACTATTTGTGATTTTGTGATTTTGAGTATAAAAACTATTTGTGATCATTAATTATTGCTAATAGACCCCAAATATCGATGTCCAGTAATTCAAAACAACTAGATGCAATTTATTTACTTGGAGGATAAGGCACACTCCTTTGTTTTGCTAGGTGACAAATATCACATGTAGATTTCTTATCAAGAGTAAAAGAAGTATACATGAGAGACATTTGTTTAAGTCTTTTGTGTGATACATGGCCAAATCTAAAGTGGTATACCTGTGATTTACATAAGTATTAAGGGAAAATTGATAACCATTACTAGTAATATTGGAAACATTGGCTTGGTCACCTTGTGATTGAGGTTTGACTTGAATTTGGAGAAATGGTGCTTTAACTTCAAAGCCAGGATCCTTTATTTTTAATTTGTACAAGTCATTCTCTATACTAGTCAAACCAGTCATCATGTGGGTGTTCATTTCCTGCACGATACAATAATTAGCAGAAAAATTAGTCGAGCATTTTAAGGATTGACACAATTTGGAATTTTAAAACCACAAATCTCAATATTCTTTAAGTTTAATTAAAAAATGTTACCTTTAACAAATTTTCACTTATGTATTGCAAAAATCTCCCAATTAGCATTTATGCTGCAACAACCGCAATATGCATTAGACCAACCATTATGACCATTATGGTAACACCGGTAATCACAAATGCAATTTTAAAACCATGACATATATATATATATACATGTTTTTTTTTTTGTTGAGAAATTTAAAATATAAGATGTTAGTTTATCAAACATTATCGGAATAATAGAATTCATGCTAATGATATTTCACCATAGTAAAAACAATTGATAGAATGTTTTCTTTCTTTCAGATAACCTTATTATCAGAATAAAATTGAGCATTAGATAATTTATTTTGCATTATGCATTTTGTCTTTACCTGGCACCCACTTTGATCCCAAAAAGGCTCATGATATGTATATACAGTCAACAAGAATTTGCTATATCATCTTATCTTCATGACATGCTCGGCCGCCGTCAATGATTATGTTAGGAAGCAAAATTGCTAACCCTAATAAGGTATAAAACAACTATAAATCTAGAAGCAAACTAAGAAAATAGAGATAAGAATAAATTGAATTTTTCATTCATTGATTTCCAATGTCTCTATGAGACTACAATATATAATACTCTTAATGGATAATAAATCTAAAAGCCCAAATACTACTAAGAGCCCAATAACAATACTCATAGTTAGTAATATAAATGACTTACTAAATTATTATCCTAACTTAAACTACTCATAATTCTACTCTCTATCATTGCCGCCGGGTTCACTTGAACCTTGTCCTCAAGGTTCTAAACCTACGCCCGGATCTCATTGCTTAAACAGAACAATCACAACCTCAACATCAAACTTTCCAGCCATGTAGAAATCGCCTCCACCAACACTTGCAACTCTCCTTGTGACAATAATATCAGCTAAGTTGAGGTTAACCAGTTTATAGATTCGCTCTATTGCAGTTGCATCATCATCATTCCTTAGTTCGGCCCACATATCAACAAGGGCAGCGATAGGGATCCTCTGATCTTCAGGGAATAAGCCTAAGTCCCGAAAACACTCCATAGACTTTGGATCCAAAACATCTAATCTCTTTTGGAGACACGAAAGTACGTCGATGTTAGAATCGAGAATCGTACCACCAGCTGATAATTCCCTAGCCCTGTTAAGCCAAACTATCTGTTGTTCATTACTCAACGATCTTCCACTGAGTACAACTACTGTGGTGTTTGGATCATTGCAAAGTGCTCTTAAGGGTTGTCTCAGTTCTGCATGCACCTTTAGTTCCATTTCTTTAATCTGATCACCAGTTTTCTCAACTGGTTCTGTTAAAGTTCCATTGAATCCCAAAATGAGCAATCTATTAGTTGAGTATCGATAACGTCTAATGGCAATTTCTGTTGGAAGCCTAGGCGGAACTTGTCTAGTCCTCAGTTGTGCCTCGATGACAGTATCATTTAGTTCACTGACGAAAGTTCCTGCCCATTCTTGTGCAGTGTACGATTTCACGTGAAGAAAATTATGCTTATGTCTCTTTTCTCTTTCTGACGGGTGCATATTCAAAGCCCTTGCAATTGCAGTAACAACTTCTGTAACATTCCAAGGGTTGACAAGAATTGCCCCAGCACCAAAAGACTGGGTTGCACCAGCAAATTCACTGAGAATGAGAACCCCTTTCTTTTTCTCCTGGCAGGCCACAAATTCATAACTCACAAGATCCATTCCATCCCTTAAAGATGTGACTAGTG
Organism: Lathyrus tuberosus; assembly: GCA_022829125.1. NCBI lineage: Eukaryota > Viridiplantae > Streptophyta > Magnoliopsida > Fabales > Fabaceae > Lathyrus > Lathyrus tuberosus. The sequence continues at coordinate 11,315,189 of JALAZF010000003.1, forward strand.
CTACATCTGTAACTACATATAGAGCACATGGTTCATGAAAGTCAAGAGAGCGATCCAGGTGATGTATAGGAATAGTAGTCAATGATCCAAATCTACCATTGATGCGACCAGCAATTTCATGAACCTGACTTGTAAGCTTTTGATATTCAGGAACATCTGTTCGTGTTGGGACGGCTATTTGAACCAAAACTACTTTATCGCACCAATAAGCATTTTCTTCCAAAAACTTTTCAAATGCTAGAATTTTCTGAGGGATTCCTTTAATCATATCAAGGCGATCAACACCTAACATTACCTTTCTTCCTTTGAATCTTTCTTGCAATTCCTTGACATGTTCCTGCACTTGAGGAAGGTCTAGCGCACGTATAAATCGTTCTGAGTCTATCCCACTTGGAAATGCGGCAACTCGAGTTAGCTTCCCTTGATGCTCAACTCCGTAAGGTGTACCTTCAAGTCCAAGGATGCGAGTACAGGCACTAACAAAATGTCTTGCATAATCATAGGTGTGAAAACCAACTAAATCAGCTGCAAGAACAGAATGCAAAAGCTCGGAACGCGAAGGCAGTGTCCTATGAATTTCAGAAGAAGGAAAAGGTGTGTGAAGAAACCATCCAACTTTCATTTTACTGTTATATTTCTTCAAGCATTTCGGAAGGAACATAAGATGGTAATCATGGCACCAAACAATGTCACCCTCTTCATAATGTTGGTTCACAACATCAGCAAACATTTGATTGGCTTTCTCATAGGCCACAAATTGAGATTGGAAACTGTGTGTCGTGGCAAGACGGTCTTCTTGTGGAAGTCCAAGGTAATGGAAAAGGGGCCATAAGATGTTGTTGCAATAGCCATTGTAATACTGATGAACAATCTCTTCATCCAGAAATACAGGTATACACCTCTTTTCAGCTAATGCTTTAGTGAGTGCCTTCTGTCCAACCGCATCTGGAACATTGACACCAGCCCAACCTATCCACCTTGCCTCAAACTCCTTCACACGTGAGATCGTATCTTGAATATCAGAAAGTATAACTTTTGAAGCATCAGGGTTATTCAAATCAAGCATCTCCTTTGTTTTCTTGATATCCAAAGCTATTCTATTAACTTTCCCTTCCAAAAACGTAAGCTTCTCATGAAGCTTACTCTGATACTTGTTATTGTTGTTATTGCTGTTGTTGGTGTTTTCTTCAACCCTAGCACCGTTTGATTCTGTTGTTGCGAAAGTTGTAACCTTTTCAGTGCTTCTGAGGTAATTTGTTGATTTAGCGGTGGAATCTTTGCGGGATTTCAAATGGGTCGGATCTTTAGCGTTCCGGTCAACGGAGATGCGTCATGTTTGACTGAGATCGGAAGGGTTTGGACTTCTACCTCTCGGAAGAGACGAAAACGAAGATGGGGATCTACGATCAACACGAGCAATGGGTCAGGTTACGGGTTTTTGAGCCGGGTTTGATGTGGGTCCACGTGAAGTGGATCTACGAGGGTTATTGTTTTCTTTTTCAAGTTTGGAAGAGGGTAAAGGGTTGGAGGAAAGTGATGGGAGTTTCCGAGAGGTGGTGAGAGGGGTTATGGATCTGGTGATCGTTCTAGTGGTGGTGGATTTGACGGTGCCGTCAATGACGGTGGCGCCGCTGCTGCGAGTGGACATGGTGATGAGTGAGTGAGAAAAATAAAAAAGAGATTTTTTTTAAAAGAGAGATGAGATGCTTGCAAATGTTTTTCAAAATCTTTTCTAATACTAGAATGATTTTGATAATTTGGACTAATTGTAGAAGAGGTAGTTGTTGGTTGTATGTGATGATTGTTGTAGTGAGATGAATAATGAGAAGTAGAATATGATGAATATGGGTGAGATGGGGGTGGTGTATACCCATGATTAAAATACAAACAAGGTGATGGACTTGTAACATATGGATTTGTGTAATCAGGGGTAAAGAGTTTCCATGGAAAGGATGGAAATGAAGGTGTGGTAGGAGTTGAAAAAGAGGGGTTTGTAGGGTAGGTAAGAGGAATACTCCATGGATGATATGAATGTGTATGATAAGGATAATCCATAGGAGGATTTGAGTACATGATGAAAGCACCAATTGTTATGAAGCAAAATTGCTAACCCTAACAAGGTATAAAACAACTACAAATCTAGAAGCAAACTAAGAAAATAGAGATAAGAATAAATTGGATTTTTCATTCATTGATTTCCAATGTCTCTATGAGACTACAATATATAATACTCTTAATGGATAATAAATCTAAAAGCCCAAATACTACTAAGAGCCCAATAACAATACTCACAGTTAATAATATAAATGATTTGCTAAATTATTATCCTAACTTAAACTACTTATAATTCTACTCTCTATCAGATTAATTAAGTAATTATCTACCCAACCAAAACAATCACTTATCTGCAATATAATGACATCAAAAGCCACCATTAAAGTGATTGGAGATGAAGTATGTTACATTGGAAACTAGTTATTTACTTTTCAATCCTATCTGTCTATCTATCTAAGTATGACTTTGTTATTCAAATGTGGCCACGTAATGGAATGTCGTTTTCATAAGTGCTTGTTGAATTCAATTATAAAATTTCAAGTAAAAGTCAGAAGCGCATAAACTAACTAATCCAAACAATTAAGCCGCGTTGGCAATGCTCCATGCTTATATATTTTATAATCTCTTGTCTGTTACGTAAAACGTGACATGTGATTACACTTTCCATGTATACTACTCATACACACACAGACACACTACACCCAAACAAAAATCCAGTTTTGTTCCATAATAGTTTGTCCTTGAGCTAACTCCATATCACCCAATTTAGTACTTACATTTTATTTTTTTTAAAATGACATTATTTTTTTTTGAAAAACATGATTTGTTTAATTATTTTTTTTTGGAGAAAATTGTTTTTTTATATACCAAAAAAAATCAACTTTTAAAAAGAAATCAGTTTTTTTATATATATTTTTTAGGCTTAAATGCACTTTTGGTCCCCCTAGTTTGAGTTTTTAACACTTTTGATCCCCCTATTACAAAATCTGTGTTTTTGGTCCCTTTAGTTTGATGCGCCTTGCATTTTGTTGGTCCCCCTTCCAAATATGATGATCTGGCTTTAAATTGGCTGATGTGGCTGGTTTAATGATATGCCATGTCATTTAAATTTTATTTGTTACTAATTATAATTGTCAAAAATTAATTAAATGACTAATTACCTCCTAGATGATTATTACTGCATCTAACCCTAGTTTCCATTCATTTCTCCAATTCACCTGTACACGAACACTGCTCTTTGTGTTTTCCCTCCATTCCAGCAAGTCAAAGGAAGATGACGAAGGAAGCAACGCGCGAAGGGGTCAACTACTGCGTAAGGTACGTAATGTGTTCCCTTTAGGATTTTGTGGTCCCTTGTATCAGTTTATGTTTTTGTGGTCCCTTGTATCCGGTTAGGGTTTTGTGGTCCCTTTTGTTGTTTTGTGGTCATTTGTTTATGATTACTAAGTATTGGGTTTTGCAATGTTTCGTTGTTGTCGTGGTAGTGCGTGTGGTCCCTGATCTTTCTGCATTTTCTAATGTTATTCACATGGTGTGGGACCCTAAAGTGGTTAATGGTTTTTTTTTTCAGGCCAACTAAGAACAATAAGGTCAGGTTGAGAATCCATCATAGGGGACAGTTGGTTGATTTTCCTGTTAAATGGTACGTGAATGGGTTAGTGACTGAGATGAATTGGAGTTGGGATGTAGATTACATGTCGTATATGGAGATAGAGGATATGATAAGGGCTGAGGGTTATGTGAATATCAAGTGTATATGGTATTGGAACCCAGCTTTTAGCTTTTCTCGTGGTCTTAGACCTTTGAACAATGACAATGATGTGGTGCAGTTTGCAAAAGATGTTGTAGGATATGATGTTGTTGATGTTTATGTGGAGCATAGTGTGGGGATACCAGATATCATTGAGGATAGTGAAGCTAATGTAAACATTGAGGATGATGAGGAAGATGAGATACAATGTACAGGGTTTAAGAGTTCAAAAGCAGATAATGTTGCCACTGAATGTAATGCTACTGAAGGTAATGCTGCACCAGAAGTTAAGGCTACTGAAGGTAATGCTACTGAAGATAATGCCACTGAAGGTAATGCCACTAAAGGTAATGCCACTGAAGGTAATGCTACTGAAGGTAATTCCACTAAAGGTAATGTGGCACCAGAAGTAAATGCTGAAGAGGTTAATGATAGTATGGATGATGACTATGTTGCTAGTAGTGAAAGTAGTGAAGAGGAGAGTGATTATAATTATAGTGATGATTCAGGTGTTAGTGAGATCAACTGGACTAAGGTGTTGCCACAAGAGACATTAGGTGAGGGTGAAAGCTGTCAAAAACATGTAGACAAGGCTGACATTGTACATGATGAGAGTGAGGACTCTGACCATTTGTAGACACCCCCTGGAAGTGATGATGATGAGGAGGGTACTAAGTTTCCCACATTTAAGACTGGTGAGGGGATTGCATTTCAGTTTGGCATGATGTTCACCAACAAAGAAGCCATTAGGGATGCAATCAAGGAGTATGGTATGGAGAATCAAAAGAATGTTTTCATTAAGAAGAATGATGCTAAAAGAGTTGTGGTGAGATGCATAGATGGATGTAAGTTTTACTTGAGATTTAGTAAACGAATGGGGAACCAATTTTGGCAAGTAGTAAGTTTGATTGAAGAACATACTTGTCCTAGAACTGCTAGGAACAGAAGTGCAAAGACCAAGTGGCTTGCCAAAAGGTTTGCCAACACTCTTAGGCATAGCCCCAATATGAAACCAGCTGGTCTCATAGCTGAAGCAGTTGATAAATGTGGAGTGAAATTATCAGTACACCAAGCATATAGGGCCAAGAGGAAAGCAATGAAGCTGGTTCAAGGGGCTGGTATTGATCAATTTTCACATTTGAGATCTTATGGGAATGAAATATTGAAATCTAATCCTAACAGTACAGTGGTAATTCAATGTGGTGAAAGTAATGGCAGTCATGTTTTTGAGAGAATTTATGTGTGTCTGGAAGCAAGCAAGGAAGCTTTTGCAAAGACATGTAGGCCACTAATTGGGTTAGATGCATGCTTTCTAAAAGGAGACTATGGTGGATAATTGATGTCAGCAATTGGGAGGGATGGAAACAATGAAATATTTCCTATAGCATATGTTGTAGTTGAAGCTGAAACAAAGGAATCTTGGGAATGGTTTTTAGATCTTCTACTGCATGACTTAGAGGTTTACAATCAGAGGGCATACTCATTTATATCAGACCAACAAAAGGTACAGTTTTATGTTTTACAATCAGATTTGGATTTTGTGCATTATGTTTTACTATAACTTGATCAAGTTTTGTCAATTTCCATTTTCACTTTTAGGGACTTGTTCCAGCTGTTCTAGGAATTAGTGCCAATGTTGAATGCAGACTATGTGTTAAACATCTATACGGCAATTGGAAGAAGAGACATGCTAGATTAGAATTCAAACAAGTGTTGTGGGCAGCTGCAAGGGCAACAACAATTCCTGCTTGGGAGAAGGCAATGCTGCAAATGAAAGCAATGAAGGAAGAGGCATGAAAGGATATGATGGAAGTGCCTGCTAACCAATGGAGTAGGTCACACTTCAGCACTTACTCAAAGTGTGATTTACAAGTCAATAACATGTGTGAAGCATTCAATAGGGCAATCCTTGAGCATAGGGACAAGTCAATTATCACCCTATTTGAGGGCATCAAACACTACATCACCAAGAGAATTACAAGTCAAAAAGGAGCTGCTTCAAAATTACACTGGATCCATATGCCCTAAAATTCAACTCATACTTGAAAAAAATAAGAAACAAGCACAAGGCTGGAGTACTACATGGCATGGTGATGATAACTTAGCCATTTTTGGTGTCAGAAATGGGAATGAAGCTTATTGTGTTGATTTGAAGAAACAAACTTGTTCATGTAGGAAATGGGAGTTGAGTGGAATACCTTGCTGCCATGTAATTGCATGCATATGGAACATAAAGAAACACCCTGAGAATTATGTTGCAACATATTATAGGTTTGCCCATCTAACATTGTAGTTTGTACATACTTACCCTCACATTTAACTGAATTTTGAATTTTGTGGCAGGAAAACAACTTTTATGGAAACTTACTCTCACATTGTGTTTCCAACCAATGGACCACAATTGTGGCCTGTGACTGATGTGGGTAAAGTGGAACCACCTGTTATGAGGAGAGCAATAGGAAGGCCTAAAAACAGAGAAATAAGACCAATGATGAGCCAAGAAATCCTCACATTCTCCAAAGAAAGTTCTCAACTGTGACATGTGCCAAGTGTGGTGCAATGGGGCATAACAAAAGAAGCTGCAAGGGAAAAGGGCTGCAGATAGGGCTATCCCAAAGGGTGGGAACAAACCAAAGAAGGCTAAGAAGGTTAAGGCTACCCCAAAGGAAAAACAAACTGAGATTGGTCAAAGTTCACAAGCACCTCAACCAACTCAAGAGTAGTCTCCTATAGGTTTTAGATGTCATTTTGATGTAGGTTATTTTGATGTAATGCTGTCAAGCTATTGGTGTAATTTTGATGTTATTTTGGCGTATTGGTGTAATACTGTCAAGCTGCCAGTCAGTCTTAGTTATTTTGGCATATATTTTGATGTTATTTTGTTGGTTTGAATTGGTGTAATGCAGACAAATTAATGGTTTGATCAATATATAAGTATTTCAAGTAATTTGGTGTAATGCAAACAAGTTAAATTACAATGTATTACAATGTAGTAATTATTACAAAGAATGCAGCCTGCTGTCATATATTTGGTTTGTGTAATGCTGCTGTCAAAATGCATACATTATAAGGTTTGTGTTGTGGAATACTATTTGGTTGGGTTAGTGCACATGCTACTGTCATATATTTGGTTTACAACATTAGAAGCTGCATAAATTACAACATAAACTATAACAGTAGCATAAATTGCTGGTTGTACTTTATGTTGTAATTTATGCAGCTTCTAATGTTGTAAACCAAATATATGACAGTAGAATGTGCACTAACCCAACCAAATAGTATTCCACAACACAAACCTTATAATGTATGCATTTTGACAGCAACATTACACAAACCAAATATATGACAGCAGGCTGCATTCTTTGTAATAATTACTACATTGTAATACATTGTAATTTAACTTGTCTGCATTACACCAAATTACTTGAAATACTTATATATTGATCAAACCATTAACTTGTCTGCATTACACCAATTCAAACCAACAAAATAACATCAAAATATATGCCAAAATAACTAAGACTGACTGGCAGCTTGACAGTATTACACCAATACGCCAAAATAACATCAAAATTACACCAATAGCTTGACAGCATTACATCAAAATAACCTACATCAAAATGACATCTAAAACCTATAGGAGACTACTCTTGAGTTAGTTGAGGTGCTTGTGAACTTTGACCAATCTCAGTTTGTTTTTCCTTTGGGGTAGCCTTAACCTTCTTAGTCTTCTTTGGTTTGTTCCCACCCTTTGGGATAGCCCTATCTGCAGCCCTTTTTCCCTTGCAGCTTCTTTTGTTATGCCCCATTGCACCACACTTGGCACATGTCACAGTTGAGAACTTCCTTTGGAGAATGTGAGGATTTCTTGGCTCATCATTGGTCTTGTTTCTCTGTTTTTTGGCCTTCCTATTGCTCTCCTCATAACAGGTGGTTCCACTTTACCCACATCAGTCACAGGCCAAAATTGTGGTCCATTGGTTGGAAACACAATGTGAGAGTAAGTTTCCATAAAAGTTGCTTTCCTGCCACAAAATTCAAAATTCAGTTAAATGTGAGGGTAAGTATGTACAAACTACAATGTTAGATGGGCAAACCTATAATATGTTGCAACATAATCCTCAGGGTGTTTCTTTATGTTCCATATGCATGCAATTACATGGCAGCAAGGTATTCCACTCAACTCCCATTTCCTACATCAACAAGTTTGTTTCTTCAAATCAACACAATAAGCTTTATTCCCATTGCTGAAACCAAAAATGGCTAAGTCATCATCACCATGCCATGTAGGACTCCAGCCTTGTGCTTGTTTCTTATTTTTTTCAAGTATGAGTTGAATTTTAGGGCATATGGATCCAGTGTAATGTTGAAGCAACTCCTTTTGACTTGTAATTCTCTTGGTGATGTAGTGTTTGATGCCCTCCAATAGGGTGATAATTGGCTTGTCCCTATGCTCAAGGATTGCCCTATTGAATGCTTCACACATGTTATTGACTTGTAAATCACACTTTGAGTAAGTGCTGAAGTGTGACCTACTCCAATAGTTAGCAGGCACTTCCATCATATCCTTCCATGCCTCTTCCTTCATTGCTTTCATTTGCAGCATTGCCTTCTCCCAAGCAGGAATTGTTGTTGCCCTTGCAGCTGCCTACAACACTTGTTTGAATTCTAATCCAGCATGTCTCTTCTTCCAATTGCCATATAGATGTTTAACACATAATATGCATTCAACATTGGCACTAATTCCTAGAAAAGCTGGAACAAGTCCCTAAAAGTGAAAATGGAAATTGACAAAACTTGATCAAGTTATAGTAAAACATAATGCACAAAATCCAAATCTGATTGTAAAACATAAAACTGTACCTTTTGTTGGTATGATATAAATGAGTATGCCCTCTAATTGTAAACCTCTAAGTCATGCAGTAGAAGATCTAAAAACCATTCCCAAGATTCCTTTGTTTCAGCTTCAACTACAACATATGCTATAGGAAATATTTGATTGTTTCCATCCCTCCCAATTGCTGACATCAATTGTCCACCATAGTCTCCTTTTAGAAAGCATGCATCTAACCCAATTAGTGGCCTACATGTCTTTGCAAAAGCTGCCTTGCTTGCTTCCAGACACACATAAATTCTCTCAAAAACATGACTGCCATTACTTTCACCACATTGAATTACCACTGTACTGTTAGGATTAGATTTCAATATTTCATTCCCATAAGATCTCAAATGTGAAAATTGATCAATACCAGCCCCTTGAACCAGCTCCATTGATTTCCTCTTGGCCCTATATGCTTGGTGTACTGATAATTTCACTCCCCATTTATCAACTGCTTCAGCTATGAGACCAGCTGGTTTCATATTGGGGCTATGCCTAAGAGTGTTGGCAAACCTTTTGGCAAGCCACTTGGTCTTTGCACTTATGTTTCTAGCAGTTCTAGGACAAGTATGTTCTTCAATCAAACTTACTACTTGCCAAAATTGGTTCCCCATTCGTTTACTAAATCTCAAGTAAAACTTACATCCATCTGTGTATCTTACCACAACTCTTTTAGCATCATTCTTCTTAATGAAAACATTCTTTTGATTCTCCATACCATACTCCTTGATTGCATCCCTAATGGCTTCTTTGTTGGTGAACATCATGCCAAGCTGAAATGCCATCCCCTCACCAGTCTTAAATGTGGGAAACTTAGTACCCTCCTCCTCATCATCACTTCCAGGGGGTGTATACAAATGGTCAGAGTCCTCACTCTCATCATGTACAATGTCATCCTTGTCTACATGTTTTTGACAGCTTCCACCCTCACCTAATGTCTCTTGTGGCAACACCTTAGTCCAGTTGATCTCACTAACACCTGAATCATCACTATAATTGTAATCACTCTCCTCTTCACTACTTTCACTACTAGCAACATAGTCATCATCCATACTATCATTAACCTCTTCAGCATTTACTTCTGGTGCAACATTACCTTCAGTGGAATTACCTTCAGTAGCATTACCTTCAGTGGCATTACCTTCAGTGGCATTACCTTCAGTAACATTACCTTCAATGGCATTACCTTCAGTAGCATTACCTTCAGTAGCCTTAACTTCTGGTTCAGCATTACCTTCAGTAGCATTACATTTAGTGGCAACATTATCTGCTTTTGAACTCTTAAACCCTGTACATTGTATCTCATCCTCCTCATCATCCTCAATGTTTATATTAGCTTCACTATCCTCAATGATATCTGGTATCCCTACACTATGCTCCACAAAAACATCAACAACATCATATCCTACAACATCTTTTGCAAACTGCACCACATCATTGTCATTGTTCAAAGGTCTAAGACCACGAGAAAAGCTAAAAGTTGGGTTCCAATACCATAGACACTTGATATTCACATAACCCTCAGCCCTTATCATATCCTCTATCTCCATATACGACATGTAATCTACATCCCAACTCCAATTCATCTCAGTCACTAACCCATTCACGTACCATTTAACAGGAAAATCAACCAACTGTCCCCTATGATGGATTCTCAACCTGACCTTATTGTTCTTAGTTGGCCTGACAAAAAAAAACCATTAACCACTTTAGGGTCCCACACCATGTGAATAACATTAGAAAATGCAGAAAGATCAGGGACCACACGCACTACCACGACAACAAAGAAACATTGCAAAACCCAATACTTAGTAATCATAAACAAATGACCACAAAACAACAAAAGGGACCACAAAACCCTAACCGGATACAAGGGACCACAAAAACATAAACTGATACAAGGGACCACAAAACCCTAAAGGGAACACATTACGTACCTTACGCAGTAGTTGACCCCTTCGCGCGTTGCTTCCTTCGTCATCTTCCTTTGACTTGCTGGAATGGAGGGAAAACACAAAGAGCAGTGTTCGTGTACAGGTGAATTGGAGAAATGAATGGAAACTAGGGTTAGATGCAGTAATAATCATCTAGGAGGTAATTAGTCATTTAATTAATTTTTGGCAATTATAATTAGTAGCAAATAAAATTTAAATGACATGGCATATCATTAAACCAGCCACATCAGCCAATTTAAAGTCAGATCATCATATTTGGAAGGGGGACCAACAAAATGCAAGGCGCATCAAACTAAAGGGACCAAAAACACAGGTTTTGTAATAGGGGGATCAAAAGTGTTAAAAACCCAAACTAGGGGGACCAAAAGTGCATTTAAGCCTATTTTTTATTTTAAAAAAACTCTATTTTTTTTTTTGGAAAAAATTGACTATTTTTTATTTTTCAAAAAAATCAAGTTTTATTTTTAAATAAATTGACTTTTTATTTTTGCAAAAACTCAACTTTTTTATATTCGGAAAAATCATTTTTTTATTTCGGACAAAATCAAATTTTTATTTTCAAAAAAAAAAATTATTTTAAAAAAAATTGACTTTTTATATTTTAAGAAAAAACATATATTTTAATTTTTTAAAAAATCAACTATTTTTATTTTTCAGAAAATATTGATTTTTTTAAATTTTGAAAAAAAAAAAGACTTTTTATTTGTATTTTTGAAAAACTTGATTTTTTTAAGGAAATTTTGTTTTTTTTAGACAAAAATTATTTTTTAAAATTAATTTTCAAAAATATTTATTTTTTAAAAAAGCATATTTAAAAAAAATTAAAATATTTTGTTCCAAACAAATTATATTTTGAGTCCTTCATTTAGGCCCCACAAGAAACAAAAATACGATGGGGTTTAAAAATAAGAGGCCACAAAAATATTCATTTAGTAGGTGGTAAAAAAATAGCCATATAAAAGACTTAATTATTGGGGCTTTTTCATATATGACTTTTTTGAAACCAATAACTGATTGGATTGACACTAAAAGAAAATGATCATATAAATGGTGACTCATGAAAACTTATAATGTTCTTGATTATTGGTTGGGGCTTTATCATATAGGATTTTTTTGAAACCTATAACTGATTGGGTTGGCACTAAAAGAAAATGATCATATAAATGGTGACTCATGAAAACTTATAATGTTCTTGATTATTGGTTGATTCTACGTAAAAAAATACACATGAAAATAGTAATATTTAGCACAATAATAATAATAAGATATTATAACACACATCCCCAGTCTTAGCAGGAGGATGTCATACATTAAGAATTTGTCTGAAATCCTCAACGAGCAACAAGAGAAGATCTTTGCCAATATTTGATGTTGAAATGCTTAAAATTCAAAAGTTTAAAAACTTGCCCAATTTAAGAATTGAACCCATGAATTGATGGATGCAATAAACATCCCATTCCACTAGACTACAAGGCTTTATTTCTTATTAGCTTGTGTCAAATATATATCATATAAACTAAACTAAACTAAATTTAATATAAATTTTACTAAACTAAATTATTAATAAAAAAACTAAGCAGCCAATTTTAGTTTATTTAGTTTTTTTCAGTTTATTATTAATTATTAATAAAAAAACTGTTATTTAATATTTAATATTAGTTCAGTATTTATTTAATATTTAATATATTTTAAATAACTTCTTCCAAAAATGATAAATATATTAAAAACATTATATAATTAAAAAAATAAAATTTATATTTAATATTTAATATTTAATATCTAAACTAATGTTTTTTAATGTTTTAACTAAATTATTCCTAATAGAAAACTAAACTAAATAAATAAATATAATAGTAGTTTTAATATTAGTAATTACTAAACTAAATTAATAATATACTAAATTAATAATAGTAGTTTTAATATTAGTAATTACTAAACTAAATTATTCTTACTAAAATAGTAGTTTTAATATTAGTAATTACTAATAAACTGAAAATAAAACTATTTTTAATTAAAATAACAGTTTTTGATATTAATAATTAATAATAAACTGAAAATTAAAATATTTTTAATTAAAATAACAGTTTTTAATATTAATAATTAACAACAAACTAAAAAATATTTTTTTTAAATTAATTATAATGTAAAATAAAAATAAAAAATTAAGTTTTTATGATATATATTTGAAATAAAATAAATAAATAAATAAATTTTAAATAATAACGTTAAATAATTTTTTTAATTTAGTTTTTTTAAATAATAACGTTAAATAATTTTTAAATAATAACGTTAAATAATTTTTAAATAATAACGTTGAATAATTTTTTTAATACTAACGTTAAATAAAATACATAATTTAGTTTTTTAATTTATTTTTTAAATAATTTTTTTAAACTGAAATAAAATAAATAAATAAATAAAATATTAATTTATTTTAAACTAAATTTAGTTTAGTTAAGTTTATATTAAATTTAGTTTAGTTTAGTTTATATGATATATATTTGACACAAACTAATAATAACTAAAGCCTTGTAGTTTAGTGGAAAGGAAAGTTTATTGCACCCACCAAGTCATGGGTTTAATCCTTGTAGTAGGCAAATTTTTGAACTTTTGAATTTTAAACATTTCAACATCAAATATTAAAATAATAATAGAATGCCACGCGTGTAATTTAAATATATAGAAAAAATAAATAAAATTCCAACTAAGCAGCCATGTCATATTAACAGAATAAAAAATAAATAAAAAACCAACAAAGCAGCGCCACATCATCAATTTTGTTGACCAAATTTACTCAGGGGGTAAAACGACGGAATCTACAAATGGCAGAGATGAAATATGTGTTTTATTTTTACATGGTTGTTTTTTGGATTTCGCTCATATGGTAGGGGGCAAAAGGGGTATTAACCCTATATAATTTAATGATGCGATGAGACATGAAGGATGCAGACCAAGCCACAAATCACTTTTTCATAGACGAACAGAAAGGTAAGAATCTTTCTATATGGGGTCGTGTTGTGTTTATTAATTCGGTTTTTAACTCCCTGACAATCTACTCTTTGTCCTTCTATAAAGCGCCAGTAAAAGTTTTGAAGGAGATTGTCAAAGTGCAGAGTAATTTCCTTTGGGGAGGTTCGGAAAGCGTCAGGAAGATCCACTGGATTAAATGGGGTTCTGTTTGTAAAACTAAGGAAAATGGTGGTTTGGGAGTGAAGGATTTATTTCCGTTTAACAAAGCCCTTCTGCTTATTTCGGAGAATGATTCCTTGTGGAAACGGTTAATTGAGCATAGATACTCGCTGTCTAGCATCTCTATGGAAGTGTTTAGTAACAATGGTTCGGCTGGTAAAAAATCAGGGTCTATCTGGTGGAGAGACTTGTCTCTCACTACTTTCGATGATAATATTCAGTCTGATTGGTTTGTTGGTAACCTGTCATGCGAGTTAGGAGATGGCAAAAGTCTTTCCTTCTGGTTTAGCAAGTGGTTTAACGGTTATTCGATTAAGGATCTTTTCCATTTATTGTTCCCTTTTTGTTCTAATATATCCTAATCTTGTTTTAGCAGATGGTCTGTTGAGGTGGGACTGATGGCCTTGCTTGGGAGAACTTTATGCCCAATTTTGATGAGGATTCGGATAGGAACAGAGAAGTGCAGCTCTGTTCTGTAATGCTTCAAACCTGTATGTTATAGGGTGATAATAGAGATGTAATTTCTTGGGCATGCTCGATTGAAGGTTCTTTTACGGTATCTAGTTGATATGACACACTTTTGAACGCTGCTGCTGTTGTTGATGTTGGGATGATTTGGAAGCTTCGAGTTCCGTCGAGAATTTAAGTTTTTCTATGGAGATTATTCTTGATAAGACTACCTACTAAGTTTCAGTTGGGCAAGAGAGGTGTTGCTCTTGACTATCCTCAATCCCTCTGTGTTTTCTGCAGAACTAGTGTAGAAGAGGTTGATCATTTATTTTGTAACTGTTCAGTTGCTATTTCTGTGTGGAATTCTATCTGCTCTTGGTTAGGAATTAACCTGTCTGTTGGCTCTAGCTGTATTCTTTATTTCTCTGCCGCTTATTCGACTTTCAAGCTTAGGTGTGGTAATCTGTATGGCATGTATGTTTGGGTAGCAACTGTTTGGCATTTATGGTTGAGTCGTAATGAAGTTATTTTTAATCAGGTTAGTTTCTCAGTAGAAGTTATTGTTAAATCTATTAAAGTTTCAGCTTGGTTGTGGTTGGGAAAGGATTTCAATCCTTTTTTTCTTGTAATTCGTCTAATTGGTTCGCTAATCCTGTTGATTGTATCTCTAGTTTGTAACTGATGTGAGGGTTCGAGTACAATGCAACTTTAGAAACAAGTTACATAACCAACAAGATACAGGTTACATAACCAACAAGATTCAGACACCATATTTGCAATGTCACAATATTCTACCTAAGCACTAGAGCGGGATAATGTGAATTGACGTTTGAAGGACTATTAGAGTAAGTTTTCACTAATAAACATGCCCTAACCATAAGTGGATCTCCTAGTATTTAGAAGGCATCCCTAATCGGCATTTGTGTAAAAGATCACAAATATAGTGATTGATGGATAAAGGTGTAGTTTATATTTACTAATGTCTTTAATGTAGCGCCAGATGCCCTAAGAGCTTGCATGTTAACACCTATTAGATTATATCCACATAAACAAATATTTTGTACTACATATATATTTTTTTACTTTATGAATGTGAGATACTATAGAATTCCTGCAAGACCGCGATATACAAATATCTTGGCCATTGAGATGTGAGCAATATAATTTGGTGCTGGGTAAGAATATATAGAGAGAGAAATGTGCGACCGCTAAAAGAGGTTTTTGATCAAAAATCTTTCTAATACTATGTAAAAAATATATTCAATTATCATTATTGATGGACTCAAATGTCTTATGTTTATTTTATATAGATGAATTCGTAGGCTAAGAAATGAAAGTAGATTCTATTAATCATAGATCATGAAATTTATGTTGAGAAAAATAAGTGTGAATAGTGTGAGGGAAGTCCCACATTAATTAGAAATATAGAGATTTAAATATTTATACGTGAGAGAACTCACACATCTATTATTTTAAAGTTGTGGGTGAATATATGGTGTGTCAATCACAAAAGTGTCTTGCTCATAGAAAAAAAGTTCCTAGTTCGAATCTTGTTCGAGTGATGGAATCGGCTCATTTGTATACACTACAAGGAAATCAAAGATTAGCTACGTCAAAAATCGTCGCAAATTTGAAGCGAAACTCTATCAAATAGAGTTAGCTATAGATTAGTTGCGGATTAACTACAGAATATGTTGTAGCTTGGATTGAGTGGCTAATTATCTTGGCAAAATTTTCCTAGCAAAGCCACAACAAAACTGTAGCAAAATCTTCAAGTTGAATTTATATTTCCCAACTAAATAGCTACAGCATGGCTACCAAAATATTATAATAAATTTCAAGCTAAATATATGAAACAATTTTATAACTATTTTTTTATTTTGACTTTTTTAATAAATTTTAATTTGACTAATTCATATTTTTTATAATTATTTAAAATCAAAACTAAAAAGACTATTTGTAAAAAATTATTCGTAAAAAATATTTTTTAAAGGTATTGTAATTGTTGATATTTATTTAAATAAATTAAATGAAACTTTTAAAAAATAATATAATTTTTACTTTGTTACTAAAATGAAAATGCAATTCAAAAGTATTTTCATTTTCATATATCTTCATCTTGTTGGACCAATCCATTGGTCAATAACCAAAACATCAATTTTGTAATAACTTTAATAACACTAAAACAATATACATCACAATGATATTCTATTTTATTTTGAATTCAGAAATGACAACTCATGTTTCATTTCAATTCCTATTTCCAAAATACATTGGAAAACATTGTTTCACCTTGTATCTCCATGGTCTTTTTCAGGTACTTCATTTTGCATGGGTGCTTTTGGCATGGATCGAATCATTGAAAGGATTGGCTCCAACATCGGAGCCAAATGTGTTTGGACAAAAGAGGTCATTGCTTTGTCCACAACTTTTTTGATATCTTCCTCTGTAACTACGGTTCTGGAAGGACCAGTGACATCAGTAAATGGGGCAGACATAGTTCTTCTAACATCTAAGCTACGATCCATAAATGTATGTCTTGTCTTTTTGTGGCCAGAAACTTCTGCCCACACTTTAGGATCAATCATGGGATGAGTGGAAGAGTCTTCTCCATACTTTTCCAATATAGCTGTGTCATATGACTCCTGAAAAACAGATACAAAGAATATAGTAATTATGTAACTTGCATTCATGCTAAAAATTACACATTTAATTTTTAAAATTTAATAACTTACATCAAATAACTTCGATTGCTGAGAGACATATTCTCCATCTTTTCTCTTATGAACACAAGCATACACATCTCTAAATGAAACTGCATGTTTCAACTGCTCTTCCTGCAATTCATGTACATAAACAGTTAAAGCAAAGTTGTAATGTTGAATAAATCATCTATTTCACAGTCATAAGTATACATTATTATTCTTGAAATTCATGGCCAATACACCAGCCACATTAGAAAACACCCAAGCATGTACAAAGTAGCATTGTTACTTTTCTGTTATTCAAAAAACTGATCATGTAATGCCAAGTTCTAACGCCTGGTAAAAAACAACTATCCAAAGATGATCCTTTGGTCCATATGCCATAGAAGAACACTACTACTCCTTCCAACCAATCACTACATGATTTCATTTTCTTTAGCCATATATTTCACATAGCTTCTTTCATTCTACTATTATTAGTTAGTAAAATGCAGCATCCAATTGCAGATAGTAAAATGCAGCATCCAATTGCAGATAGTAAAATGCAGCATCCAAAAGCCAAATGATTACTAAGGTGCTTGCAGAATGATTACTTGTTAATAATAATAAGTATAATAATAAATTCATGTTACAGCATGATGCATATGAAATTCTACTAGTAGATAAAACATGTTAGATACAAAACTTACCATCCTTTTCTTATGTTCACCTAAGTTTATAGAACCTCCCGTGTGCAACATTGCATCAGGTAAGACAGCCCTGTTACAAAGATTTGCATCGGATTTCTTCTTCCACTCTGGTTTCAACCAAATGTCAACCAAACCGTCTCATACTTCTGCCTTCATTCCTTTGGGACCATGGCCTTTAGTGTCGACCAAATTCGTTGAGTTCACTTCTCACAAAGCTATTTTTCTTGCATTTTTTAAATGATCAGGATACCTATCCAAGCATGTTCTCTCCCACACAGTTCTTGCCATATTACGATCATAATCTGATGGGAACTTATATTTATCCTACACCATTATTATAATATAAATACGAAGAATCTTATATATAATTAGAAAGTATAATACTATAAATTAGAAATACTTACCATAAAATCCTTAAATAACTCCTCCTTTACTTCAATCGGATAATTTTTCCACTTTTCAGCTGGAATAGGCATCCTCGTGATCACCCTAGATATAATATCGCGAGTCACGTTTTGAGGAACAAACCTCCTCCTACAAATGGGATATAAACTCATTTGATTAACTAAAATAATGCATTAAAATTAAATAATCATTGTAACTCTAGTATTTATAACTCATGAGAATCTTACAGGTTAGGGACTGCCTCAACAAATATAGCTTGTCTCCTATCATGAGATCCTTCACTTGAAGGTACTGAAGTTGAGTTATTAGCAGGTGGATCAGAAGAATGTGGGAAAGAATAAAAAATAGAGCCACACATCTCTTCACTGTTTGAAACTCCACAAGTTCCTCCAGCAAATTTTCTAGCATTACTTTCATCAATTCCTTGGTTGAGTGATTGTTGTTGACTTTTTTTCTCCTGAATTTTCTCCTGAATGAGTTGCCTCTCTTCTTCTTCACCATCATTTTCTTCGCCATCATTATAGGCATAATATTCATCAGTCCCAGCCAGACCTTGCATATATGGATAGTTTATTTAATCAGTTTCATTTAAACTATGCAATTGCAGTGGCCTCGTTGCATAGCATAGTTTCATAAAATTCCAGCTATCAAGCAAGCTATCTTTCAAGAAGTCACCAATTACAACCAGTTATTTCTTTCAGAGTAATTGGCATTTATACTGAGAATAAAATCACTAATGCAGTTATTTACAAGGACTTGAACGAAACCATTGAGTTGGATAACTAATTTAAAACATTAAGCTAAGACTTGTGCAGATCTAAAGCAGGTACATTTTGTTAGATCTTGGATTGGCTGGAAATTTGGTAAAACAAAGTATGTTCAATGTTGATGTCAAGGTGGTGATGTTGTAACATTGAGTCTTAACACTGGGCTGTGTTAAGTGTTTAATTGCTGAAGTTTGGATGTCACATGCGATGTTGTGACATTAGATCTATAGAATTAATAACATTAGGTTGTGATGTTGTTAGGGTTTGCGTGTTAGCTAGAATTGTGGAGAGCAAGCTGTCTCATTGGATGCGAATATCTTGGGTTAGATATTCTTCGCTGCATAGGAGATCTGGTGCAGATTTGTAGGAGATTTAAAAGGTTGAAGATTTGAAAATATTTTAGGAGAAAATCTGTTTTGAATATTCAGTTTTAAATAACAAATCAAGTCAGATATTGTAGCAGTCCAAGCCCAATTCAGGTGGCTATATAAAGCGCACAAGACAAAAGGAAAAGGTACAGAAATACAGAGAGAAGATCAAGAGCAATAGGCTGAGTGTCTTGAGTATATTGTACGAGTTTTGTATACACCATTCTAGGTTGAATTGGTGAGTCGTTTTCTGTCCTCTCTTAGAAGCTGTGAAGTAATAGAGAGTTTTTACTTGATCAAAGCTGTGAAGTAAGATCAAGGTTGCTCAAAGAGGGTGTTCCTGGGGTATTGTTTTAGGGATTGAGTAGCGTTCTCATATCTAAGTGGTTTCTTAGGTAGAAAGTCACTAGTAGGAGTTAAGTTTAGGAGATTGTCAACTGGGTTGTTGAGTCTGTAAATTAATTCTACAAGTAGTGAATTTCATCCCGGGCTTGGTAGCCCCCAGACGTAGGTAATTAGACCGAACTGGGTGAACAATTTGGTGTGTTATTCAGCTGTTTATTTTGTTCATTGTGTAGAGTGTGTTGTTGTGACATCGCACCTTAACATCACACGTCTGATACCAGAATTTCAATTGGTATCAGAGCAGGCATCCTGTGTGTCTCTGGGTGAGATCTAGGGAAGTTACTTTCTGGTGTAAAGATGGACAAAGAAGTTGGAGGATTCATCAACAGACCCCCTATTTTGGATGGATCCAATTATGACTATTGGAAGCCAAGGATGACTACTTTCGTAAAATCCTTGGACAGCAGGGCATGGAAGGCTATTATTAAAGAGTGGAAAACACCTGAAATGTGTGAGAAAGATGATGCTGGCAAAGATAAAGAAGGCACCTCAAAGCCAAAGCCTGAAGAAGAATGGACCAAGGAAGAAGATGAGCTTGCCCTTGGTAATTCCAAAGCTCTAAATGCAATCTTCAATGGAGTGGATAAGAATATTTTCAGGTTAATCAATACCTGTGAAGTTGCTAAGGAAGCGTGGGATATTTTGAAGGCCACTCATGAAGGTACATCTAGAGTTAAAATGTCAAGACTTCAGATTCTAACATCAAAATTTGAAAGCCTGAAGATAAAGGAAGATGAGACTATTCATGACTTCCACATGAATGTTCTGGAGCTAACTAATGCATCCAGTGCTCTTGGTGAAAAAATGTCAGATGAAAAGCTTGTAAGGAAGATCCTTAGGTCCCTTCCTAAGAAGTATAAGATGAAGGTAACTGCCATTGAAGAATCACAAGACATCAGCAAGATGAGAGTTGATGAGCTCATTGGATCTCTTCAAACTTTTGAGCTTGGGTTGAATGAGGAAGAACCAGAAAAGAAGCCAAAGAGTATAGCCTTGGTGTCAAATGATCAAGAAGAAAAAGGAAATAGTTCTGAATCCCAGGAGGATATATCTCAGGCCATAGTTATGTTGGGAAGACAGTTCAACAAAGTGTTCAAGAGGATGAACAATAACTCCAGGCCTAATGTCAAGAACATATCTTCTGACATCAGCAAGTCAAAAGAGAAGGATGAAGAGAAAACTGCCCAAGATAAAGGAGTTAAGTGCTTTGAGTGTGAAGGGTATGGACATGTCAAGAAAGAGTGTCCCACCTTCTTGAAAAAGCAGAAGAAGGGCATGACAGTTTCCTAGTCTGACTCTGATAGTGAAAGTGAAGGTGAGTCAACAAAGCATGTTAAAGCTTTGACAGGAACTGTTGTCTCTGATGATGATTCTAGTGATGGAGAAATAACCTTTGAGGAACTAGCTTCTACTTATCAAGAGCTTTGCCTAAAGAGTGCTAAAATCTGTCAAGAAAACAAGAGTCAAAAGGAACAGATTGCTCAGCTTGAGACTGCTAAAGCTGATTTGGAAAACGAAGTCTCACTGGTCAAAGCTCATCTTGAGCATATGACCAAATCTGTTAGGATGCTGAGCTGTGGTACAGACACACTTGATAAGATCCTTCAGACAGAAAAAGTGGCTGGTGATAAGTCAGGTATAGGATTTGTGGCTGAGAAAAAGGTTTCTGCTGAAGCAAGCACTTCAGGAACAAAGGAGGAGGTGTCCCAACCAATGTCTCAAACAAAAAGACAGGATCCTACCCCTAAGAAGATTGTTCAGCCTCAGAATATTGAGAAAAAGAATGGTCCCCATCAGAGGAAGATGCAGCTTCGAGGAGCTAGTCAGTATATGCCTCCCCAATATCACAAGAGCATGCAAGCTACAAGGTTCAAACAGAACATGTCTCATCAGATGTCTCAACATCAGGAAAACTGGTATGGATATGGATACAACAATGTTGTGCCTCATCACTATGGAAGAAGGAAGCCTCATCACCATAGGAGACAACCTAGAAGATAGCATCCTCAGTACAGAAGAAGATAATCCAACTATGGCAGAAGGAGACAACATTATGGGTGGGAGCCACAACAATATCATCATAATGGTAGAAGACATAAACAATTTAGAGATGACAGAGTAAGATGCTTCTATTGTGGCAGGGTTGGACATATGCAGTCCTCGTGCTTCAACCTCCATGGTTATCCAAATTCAGTTCCTCAAACCAGACAGAAGGAGGTCAGATCCAAAGTTGATAAACAATGGGTTCCTAAAGCTCAGGTCACGTGTCTATTGGCTCATACCTCAGATGGACATTTTGCCATGGATGCATGGTACTTTGACAATGGATGTTCTATGCACATGACTGGATCAAAGGAGCAGTTGGTGGAGTTTAATCCTTGCCATGCAAATAAGGTTGTGTTTGGCAATGGAGAAAAAGGAGTAGTAGAAGGAAGTGGAAGAGTGAATAATCTTGATGGTCTTACTCTTGATAGTGTGATCCTTGACCAAGGGTTGAAGACTAATCTGATTAGCATAAGTCAGTTATGTGATGAAGGATACAAAGTTAACTACACCAAAGATGAGTGTGTGGTATCTGGTGAGCATAATCAAGTTTTTATGAAGGGTGCTAGAACCAAAGATAACTGTTATCAGTGGATTTCCCTTGAAGTTAATTCAACTAATGATGTTCAAGTTGATGTTATAACATCAGACTATGACATCAGGATACTGAAAGGTCACTCAGAGTTAAGGAGTTCTGATGTGAATTCTTTTAAATTTTTAAAAGGAAAGTCTTTACGGAGGGAGAAAATTAGTGATTGGTCTTTAAGAGGTACTCAAAATCAGGCGCCTTACCATATTGATTTTATATCAAGATTCATCAAAGCATTCTCGTCTCAACGGTTCATTTCCATTAATCTCAACAGAATAGAAAATCTTCTCTAAACCTAGTCTGTTACAAAGGAACGATGTCTTCCCCATCCAAGAACTCTGATTTTCAAAGACCTGCGCATGTACGAACTAGGGTTTCTTCAGAAAAAGAACTTGTTGACAAAGAACACATTCCTATGGCAATTCCAGATTCGGGTAACTCTAAACCTTCAACCAAGTTGAATAAAACTGAAACTAGGTCATCATCCTCTCAAGCTGTTGAGGAGAAGTATGATGTGGACATGCATTTGGAGCAGATTGCCACTAAAATTCTTGAGAAGGGAATACGGGTGAAAGGGATTTCTGTCCCTTTAAGGCAAATGCCTGCTGAACAGGTGGACTCTCAAAGTGAGGACACAAATCTTCAAAGACTGGCCTTGTCTGTGATTCAAGACGCTGAAGGTGGTAGTAAAGAAGAAGATCGTGAAGATACTGATGTCATCTCTGATGTTAGAACATCGTCCCCTAGGAATGGAAGTCACAGGAGTAAAGGGAAGGATCAGGTTGAGGTTATAGATGTTGAAGACTCATCTGATAGTGATATCATTGGTAATACAAGAAGAAAGGAGGATAGGAAAGGGAAATGAGTAGAGTCACTTCCTAATGAAAATATGGTCAAGAAAAGGACTTCAGTTGCAGACTCTCCGAAGTTGTGGAGCAAAGTTGCCAGGTCTGGCAAGAAGAGGAGAATCAGGGAAGAATCAGATTCAGAGTGTGATGTTCAAGACATCAACCCTGTGATGAACAGAGCTGCTGATCAAGTGCCTGATAACATCTCATTTCACTGTGCCAGAAGTGCATCCATGTGGAATTGTGTGAGCCAAAGGAGGATAGCTCTGGAAAGAGTGCTAGTAGCAGATGACTTAGAGTCTACTGGAATTGTAGATCTAATTAAGTTTGCTGGTCTCATAAGGACTGTGTCAGGATTGACTAGTTGCTATGATAGACTGATCAGAGAATTTATAGTGAATATCCCTGAGTCTATTGATGACAGCAAAAGCCTAACCTTCAGAAGAGTTACCGTCAGGGGTAAGTGTACCTGGTTCTCTCCTAAGGTGATCAATGCCTACTTAGGAAGAAGTGAGGAAGATTATGGGGAATTAGGAGTTTCTAATAATGTTATCTACAAAGAAATAACAGCTGGACAGGTAGAAGTTTGGCCTTCAAAAGGAAAGCTATCAGCAAGTTTATTAAGTGTGAAATATGCTCTTCTTCATAGAATAGGTGCGGTTAACTGGGTTCCTACTAACCACAAGACCTCTGTTTCTGCTAGGTTGGGCAAATTAGTTTATGCCATTGGAACAAAGAGACTAATTGATTATGGCTCTTACATCTATAATCAGACTATCAAGCACGCTGCAACAAGAGCTGTGAAATTGCCTATTGCATTTCCATCCCTCATTTATGGGATAATGTTGTCTCAGCATCCTGGGATTCTTCACCAGGATGATAGTGTGTGTAGAAGGAAGCCAGAATTGTCTTTTCATCAGAAGCTGTTTAAAGGAAAACATGTTGCTAATAATGTCAAGGCATCTGCCTCAACATCTACTAATCATACTCATGTCAAGACTGATATGATTTCTGAACTGGAGGAAGCCTGTAAAGAACAAGATGAAGTCATACGAGTAAACATTGAAAGGAAGGACAAGTTTAAAAAATTACTTATGACTCTGAAGATGAAAGAAAGTGAAAAGTAGTTGCTGATAAGAAAGATGAGTATGATAATGACAGTCCAAAAGAAGATGAAGAAGATGATGATTTCAGCTCAGATGATTAAAGCTTTTAAATGATTCTCTTAAGTAGTAGTTTTAGTTTATTTTCTGTCTTTGTTTCAGCACTTAGTGTGATTGGTTATGTAATTTGAATTTTGTGCTGTTATATGCACCTTTTATGTTTTTCTATTCAATGATTTGTTTTGCCAGGTTACTAATTGTGAGGCTAACAATGAGAGCTAGGGTGTACTAATTGTAGTTAATAGGGCTCCTGATTGAAGATTGTCTAATTGTGGCTAAAAAGGGGGAGAAGTAGCCAAAGAAAGACAGTTGTTAAGTACAAATGTGTGCTGTCAAGAGAATATGCATATATTAAGGTGGAGAAATTGCTGCTAATGTTGACAGTTACCTTGCTGGCTTTTGAATTATTGGGGAGTAATTGCGGGGGAGCAATTTCCAGTTATGGCATTGAGGGGGAGTGCTCATTGCTGCTAATAATGAAATATGTGCAGCTGTTTGAATGTTTGAAGAGTGTAGCTGTTGAACTTGGTGATGCAGCAGAGTTTTGTGAAGTGAATTGAAGATGCTGCTGCTGCTTGGAGTTTCAAAATCATTGTTTGAAGTTTTTTCCGCAGCTGAAGTCTCTGAAGGTACAGAGATTGTTTTAGCCAAAATTAGCCAAAGGGGGAGATTGTTAGTTCTTGGATTGGCTGGAATTTTGGTAAAACAAAGTATGTTCAATGTTGATGTCAAGGTGGTGATGTTGTAACATTGAGTCTTAACACTGGGCTGTGTTAAGTGTTTAATTGCTGAAGTTTGGATGTCACATGCGATGTTGTGACATTAGATCTGCAGAATTAATAACATCAGGTTGTGATGTTGTTAGGGTTTGCGTGTTAGCTAGAATTGTGGAAAGCAAGCTGTCTCATTGGATGCGAATATCTTGGGTTAGATATTCTTCACTGCATAGGATATCTGGTGTAGATTTGAAGGAGATTTAAAAGGTTGAAGATTTGAAAAGATTTTAGGAGAAAATTTGTTTTGAATATTCGATTTTAAATAACAAATCAAGTCAGATATTGTAGCAGTCCAAGCCCAATTCAGGTGGCTATATAAAGCGCACAAGACAAAAGGAAAAGGTACAGAAATACAGAGAGAAGATCAAGAGCAATTGGCTGAGTGTCTTGAGTATATTGTACGAGTTTTGTATACACCATTCTAGGTTGAATTGGTGAGTCGTTTTCTGTCCTCTCTTAGAAGCTGTGAAGTAATAGAGAGTTTTTACTTGATCAAAGCTATGAAGTAAGATCAAGGTTGCTCAAAGAGGGTGTTCCTTGAGTATTGTTTTAGGGATTGAGTAGCATTCTCATATCTAAGTGGTTTCTTAGGTAGAAAGTCACTAGTAGGAGTTAAGTTTAGGAGATTGTCAACTAGGTTGTTGAGTCTGTAAATTAATTCTACAAGTAGTGAATTTCATCCCTGGCTTGGTAGCCCCCAGACGTAGGTAATTAGACCGAACTGGGTGAACAATTTGGTGTGTTATTCTGTTGTTTATTTTGTTCGTTGTGCAGAGTGTGTTGTTGTGACATCGCACCTTAACATCACACGTCTGATACCAGAATTTCACATTTTATCACCAAAAACGTGGAAACATCTGTATAGATTCATTACAGAATTTTCTTTACTCATAGAAAAGACTCTGAAGTTCAAATAAAAGGGAAATACCTCTGCAGAATGGTGCACGTGGAGGTGGTGGTGCTGGACTACTGCAAGATTGAGAAGGTTCTGGTTGATCATTATGACCTCTCCCTTGATTGTGTATAATTCTTCTACTAGATTGTCCCATATTGTTGGAAAATCCAAAACTCACTTCTTTACGTTTTTTTACATTATATGCATCAATCGTTTGGTGCTTGAATAATTTTCGTTGATAATTTTTTTCCTTGATGAGTTGTGTCTCTTCATCTTCAATATCATCATCAAAATCTTCAAAATCATAAATGAATTTCTTCTTACGCTTCAATGCATCAATCATCCCTAACCTTTTCCTTTTGTTCTGGTCAATATGCATACCTATATATATAATGCAATAAGGTTATTAAAATAGAAATATAGTACAACCAATATTTTATCGTTTTGTGAAGATACTATAGTATGACCAATTTGTGATACATAAGCAAACCTTGATTTTGCAAAGGTGAATGGTGAAGTTGATTGTGACCACTTCCTTGATTTCGTCTAGCTCCTCTACCTCGGATTGTCATATTAAGATATCTAGAAAAAAATTGATTTCCAGCAATTTTTTTGTGAATATTCAAACAGCTTCTAGTCAATCATTCTAGTAGAGTAATTGGTGATTAACAAGGATTTTAGCAAGCAATCTTACAGCAGTTCAAGTAGCAAAGCATGCAGTAGCAATTATTCCAAACTGTTTCTACACTATCATGACAATAAGCCAACTATTTCACAATAAGCTAACTAGTTCAGTTTTAATGATTTTCTAACAATGACACATTGACATAAAGCTAACAAAATTCAGTAACAGAATTCTAATATTCAACAGTTAACCAACCATTATAACTAACTTCATCAATGGCATAACATTTCAAACTAACTTCAATTTAAGTTTCACATACTAACTGCAGCTAACCTATAACCCCTAATTCCAACTTCCAAATGAATATCAAACTAACTGCACTATCAGATCAGTTTAATCATATCCATTATTTATTATGCCATTATAACAAGTCACCATATATGCTTCCTCGAACACAAACTGCACTATCAGATCAGTTTAATCATATCCATTATTTATTATGCCATTAATGATTTTCTAACAATGACACATTGACATAAAGCTAACAAAATTCAGTAACAGAATTCTAATATTCAACAGTTAACCAACCATTATAACTAACTTCATCAATGGCATAACATTTCAAACTAACTTCAATTTAAGTTTCACATACTAACTACAGCTAACCTATAACCCCTAATTCCAACTTCCAAATGAATATCAAACTAACTGCACTATCAGATCAGTTTAATCATATGATTCTTCATCTTCATTTAAGAATTCTTCATTTTCACTAAAATCATTCTCATTTAAGTTCACTTCTTCCATTGGGGAATTGGTATCAAATAAGAAAAAATCTTCCTCTTCTATGACAACGTTGTTTGCTTCAAAAGATCCATCATCTTGGTAATAATCATGAGCATCCATCTTATTCAAATCATCTTGCTCACTGTTGAAGCTCTCAAATATAAATAGTTTTCTTCTAACTTTGCAAGCTGCCCACCAATCTTCTTTATTCCTACCATTGTTATGCGGATACATTGTATAGTACACTTGTTGTGCTTGTGAGGCCAAGGCAAAGGGATCATTTGAGTTAAGCTTTGATCTGGGCTTAACATCAACTAACCCATATCTCTCATCTACCTTAACTCCATTAATTGGGTCAAACCAATGACACCGTAAAAGAAGTACCTTGTTTTGAGCTCCTAAATATGACAATTCTAATATCTCTTCAATAGTGCCATAATAGTCTAGATCATTCTCACCATATATGCTTCCTCGAACACAAACTCCACTATTTATTGTAGCTTTATTTTGACCATACTCCTTAATGTGGAATCGATATCCATTAACCATTATGCCATTATAACAAGTCACCGATTTAGATGGACCATAACTCATTTTTCGAATCACTTGATCCTCAACTTGGCCGGTACTTACCTATGAATCATAATAGACATTGTAATATAATGTAAAATGACTATAAAATGTTAATATCTTATGTTCAATATAAGTGAGAAGACTCACTTGTTGTTTTATCCAGCCACTGAACTCCTTGTCCCAAAATTCCAATATTTGATCATTGGTGATTCCAAGGTATGTTTTCTTTAACGAGTCTTCAAATTTTCTAATCAATATAAATTAAATTAGTATCTAATTTAATTTAACCAAAAAAGCATTAGAAAGTTAGACAGTATACTTACTGGAGAAATGGTTCAATTTCTTTGTAATTTACAAGCACATAAGTTTCGGCAATTTGAAGCTCATCATCTGTTAGGAATCGATTTCTTCCTCTTGTCATACCCCAAATTTTGACCACTAAGATGTCCCATCATTGTGTCAATCATCATCACAATATGGAGGAACCATCATACCTCATCAGTCTCCCCAAAGATGGGTGAGCATCCACTACAATCAAAATTAGGGTTTTAAGCCCTCTCAGAGCTTTAGACAAAGGATCAATCAAGGAATGACATGATCTTCAACTTGTCTAACCTCTCAAACATCCATAATAGATAAAAAAGACTCCCACTTCAAGGATTAAACACAAGTTTGCTCCCTTCTAGGTGGATCAAGCCTCAGGATCGCCAGTGTCACCAAATTAGGGTTTTGGTCGACCAGGGCCTCCAGATGTAAATTTTCATTTGGGCATGAGCCAATGATCCAAAACATAACCTAATATACTCCATGGAACATCATAAACCCCATCATCAAGTCAATTTAGCCTCAGGGAATGCATACATGAAAAATCAGGAATTAGGGTTTCTTGACCTAATTCACCCCTAGGTTGACTTTTGGGACAAACCATGAGCCAAGACCTCAAGACATGATTTGAGGGTCTTTAATATACCATATTGATCCATTTACAACAATGGATTAATCCAAGAAGCTTGAGCAACAAGTTCCAATTTCATCTGCACCACAATTAGGGTTTCGCGAGGAAAGTCAACTGTAACTTTGACTTTTGACCAGGACATGCTCCCAAACCCTAAGACATGATTTAATATACCCTATGACACCCATGGAACATGTCCATCAAGTTTGATTTAGGTCAAGGACATGATTTCCTGAAGAATTGCACAGTTTGGAATTCATCTGATAAAAAGTCAACTGTGCACAAAAGTCAACTTTGACTTTTTGAGATTTTTCACCAAAATGGATTTTTAACCCTAAAATGATGTTAATGTATGATTTGAATCATCATTCATCAAGAAAAATCAAGAAAAGTTGGATAACTTGTAAAAGGGGTAACCATAAAAACTTAGAAAATTTTCTAAGTTAAAAATAAAGTGACAAGGTTACCAACTTTGGAGGATCATAACTCCTAAACCACAAAGCCATTTTTTTTTCATCCAAATATGGATTTGTAGCCCTCATTACCCTCTAAAAAAACTTCAACTAGACCTAAGTCCAATTCATTAAGGATTTGGAGTTATGGAGTGATCAAAATGGCTGAAAAATGAAAATGTCACTTTTTCCAACACTTAGTGAAATTTTCACTAAGTCAGAATCTGCCTTCACTTTTTGCCAAATGTAGGGGGATTTTTCACTTGGATTCAAAAGAGATCAAAACCAAACATGTTCAAACAGTTGTTGTATCATGTAAGGGCTTTCCAAAATGGCCAAGAACATTACCAAATTCAACTTACACCATGAGATATGACATTGGCAAGTTGCCTTGCTGAAATCTGTCAAAGGCAAGGCAGAATTTGCAATTTTGCTCGATTTGCCAAAATCAGCCAAATTCAAATGCTCCTATCCACTTGGACACATCTGAGGATTGAATCTAAAGGGGACAATCACTGAGCCAAGCCTCCAAAGTCCATGGAACAAGAAATAACATGTTGAACCTAGAATGGCCAAAATAGGGACAAGACTCCAAATTTGGATTGGAGCATTCAATGGAAGCATCAAGGTGGCATGGACTGAGCCATTCTCATTTGAAATCAGTCAAGACTTATCCAAGACCAAGGGAACCAAAGCTCTGTGCCCTAACCTCTAGTCAATGGCTAGAGGAGACTTGGATTTTCATTTGCAAACATTGGCCAAACCTACTTGCCAGTTGCCATTCACTATTCCTTGCAAAACAAACTTGCTCTACTATAAATAGAGCTAAATTGTGATCAATTTGAGTACACCAAAGCCATCTAACAGATGCTTTCCTCAAAATCTCTTTCTCTTGGCAAAAATGCCTTTCTTAGCAAGGTAGCTATCGGGTTTTGATTTTGAGAGCTTTTCCAATCAAACCAATCACTCACACACCTCACATACATCATATAGAAGTGATCCAAACACTCACATAACATCTGGAACACCAAAATCACAAAATTACCAGCTGGTTGCTCAAACTTTCAATCAAGTTGCAGTTGAGGTACCACAAATCATTCCAGCCATTTTCAATCAAGTCCAAGCATTCAAACACATTCCATAGGGTGTAGGGAAGCTGTTCAGATCATCACCACTTATCTGTAACACCTCCAAATCAAAAATCACATTGCACTTGCTGTCACGACCTAGAGGTAAGCCTAAACTTGGTCATCTCTCAATCTATGCATATTTCCTCGCACAATAATTTTGCCATATGTTCATAATCATGCATGGAATGTTTTCCCTCAATTACTTGCATTGTTTGAATCGTGTATAAAAAATCCTAGCCTTCATGCAGAAATTAGGGTTCTTGAGGTTTCTTCGTGATTTCATGTTTTATGTTTAATTTAAATGAAATTAATGGACATAGACATGATCGTGAGGTTGAGACGAGCATAATGATATGTGGATTGCATGTTATAATCAAGTATTCAGGGAGATTGGATAGAAAATACAAATCAGCCAAACCCAGAACACGCGCGTGTTCTTCAGCTGTTCTTGGCGCCTTTTTTGAATTTTCAAATATTTGAATTTTGTGATTTTTGTTTAATTGATTCAAAAATTAATTTCTCTCTGAGTTTTAATGATTTTGAGTTGATTCTTTTTTTAATAATTCACAAAAATGTTAAAATATTTTATTTTCCCAAAAAATCCCAAAAATATTATTTATTTCATATAATTGATATTTTTGCAAAGAATAAATATTTTAATTGTTTTTGACATTTTAAATATTTTTTCCACATTGATTTTGCAACTTTTAATGCTTTCTAATTATTTTGTAGGTCAATACTTAATTTTTGAAGCATTAATCCAAGATCACAATTTGTTTTCCACATGTTAAACAATTTTGATCATTTTTATTCAATTAAATACATTTTTGAAAACAAATTAGGGTTTTTGGATTAATTCAACCCTTATAAATCATTTTCAAAAACACTCTGGGCCTCTAATAGAGTGTAAGACCCAATATTTTTTTGACCAAAACCATTTTTGGGCCTCAGTGTATTGTATAAGTCCCGATACCGTAAAAAACAAACGGCGCGATCGTCGCCTTTTAAAAATAACCATGGGCCTCTCCTTGAGCTATAAGACCCATTCAAAACTTTTGGGCCTCTAATAGAGTGTAAGACCCAACCCCCTTTTAACCAAACATTTTGGGCCTCACTTATTGTATAAGTCCCTCTGCGTTAAAAGAAAACCTCGGCGCGATCGTCATTTTTAAACGAAAAAATTTGGGCCTACCCTCGTGTTATAAGCCCCAATCTTTTTCTTTAAACCATTTGGGCCTCTATTAGAGTGTAAGACCCAACCCCTTGTGTACAGAAAACTTTTTGGGCCTCATTCGTTGTATAAGTCTCTCTGTACATTTTCAAATAAACGACGCGATCGTCGCCAGTTTAAAATTAACCAACTGGGCCTACTCTCGAGTAGTAAGACCCATTTCCTTTCTTAAAAACTCTTTGGGCCTCTTGAGAGAGTGTAAGACCCATCCCTTTGTACAGAAAAACATTTTGGGCCTCAGTCACTTGTATAAGTCCCTCTGTACAAATTCAACAATGCGCTCACTGATAAAACCCTGGGCCTCTCCTTGAGCTGTAAGCCCCAAATCTTTTTATTTCAAAGCACTTTCTCCTTTGATTTTGAATATACTGTTGTTTTCAATCTTTCTTTGTTGAACAACTAACCAAACAGCATGGAAGCTCTACAACCGATTAAGTGTTTACCCGCTTTCATTTACCGCTTTTATATGTATATAACTGTATTGTGGGGCTGTTTCACTGTAAGTCTCCTTTCATAAACTCATATATATATAACTGTATTGTGGGGCTGTTTCGCTGTAAGTCTTCTTTCATAAACTCATATCAACTGTGTAATAATAGTATAGATATTTAGAGTTACCTCGGCAACTACGTCTAGAACTAAGTGACGCCGTTTCGTTTAGTCATAGAAATAGACAGCTAGATCCCCAATAGGATCACCAGATACGGTCTTCTCTTCGACTGTCCTCATTAGGAATTGTCAAGAAACTCTACTCCCAAAGATGAATGTATTCTCCGTGAATGGCATCTTTGAGTTTCTTCCAAATTCTCGAACATTCCTGACTTGATCTATTCCTTGTGAATTGCCTTGAATTTCTCGGGGTTTGGGGACCCACGAGCTTCTTAAAAGCATCGGCCTCCTCTTGGGCATCGTACAAGGACCCACGGGCTTCCTAAAAGAAACCCCGCCTCCTCTTGGGCTTAGAACAAGGACCCTACGGCTTCTTAGAAGTATCCACAGCCTCCTCTTAGGCTTCGTATAATGATCTCTTCCTCCGGGAATGATAGCCTTCTCTTGGGCTTAGTACAAGGACCCGTCGGCTTCTTAAAAGTTTCCAGCCTCCTCTTGGGCTTCGTACAAATTGTCCCGACGACCTCCTAGAGGTATAGGAACAGAACTTAATCATATGCATAGAACAATCCTTTCAAAGAGTCTACTACTGTTTCTCAAAGCATAATACAAAAGATGACACTCTAGACTTGGACAGTCTAAGACCCTTGAATCTCCAAGACATTCTCAAGTGACCCCTTCGTTAAATAGGAAGGAAACCCACAGACTCGGACAGTCTCAATACCCTTTGGATTTCTCGCTTCCTTAAAGAACAGGAATAACCCGAATCCTTGAATCAAATCCATGAG
This sequence comes from Lathyrus tuberosus, assembly GCA_022829125.1. Lineage (NCBI taxonomy): Eukaryota > Viridiplantae > Streptophyta > Magnoliopsida > Fabales > Fabaceae > Lathyrus > Lathyrus tuberosus. The sequence goes on from JALAZF010000003.1 coordinate 11,348,269, forward strand.
TACAGTGTTGCTCATATAAGAACTGATTTTCTCTTTAAAATCAGTATACTGGACCTGTCACTCAACTGAAACAGTAACCATAGCCTGCCCATATAATGATCCTCCCCAGCGGAGTCAAACAACGTTTAACCTCTCTCTCAGGCTTTGTACGAGACACATAAGAGACTCTCTCGTTGAGTCAATCACCCATTTCGCCTCCATCTCGGGCTTTATACGAGATACAAAAAGGTTCTTATCGAGCCAAACAAACAACAGCCTCCATCTCGGGCTTCGTACGAGATACAAAAAACTCTCTTGTTGAGTCAAATAGCCTTCATCTCGGGCTTTATACGAGATACCAAACGACTCCATCGTCGGGTCAAAACCTTTTAGCCTCTCTCTCGGGCTTTGTACGAGACACATAATAGCCTCCTCTTAGGTTTTGTATAAGAAAACCACTGGTTGATCCAATCAACCTTTTAGCATCAAAGTTATGCCTCGTTCACAGTACACAAACATTAACAACTCCTTTCCCCTTCATCTAATTGCTGTAAGCGGCAAGCCTCTGGATTATCTACATCCATGTCACTGTCCCTCTTTTAGCATGAGAAATTCCTAAGGAAAGATGGCATTGCTCTACACTGAGTTAAAGTCTTCTCCTTCAGGTTAAAACCCCCTATAAAGGAAATTATGGCATTGCTAGGATCCGCGTATCCCGGTTAAAGTAATCCTCCTTTACAGTCAGTCACCCAACAATTGTGACAAACAGACCCCCCTTTAGAGATGACAAATTCTCTCTAAAGTCAAGGTCCTTCAGCTTCACATCTTGGGCTTCGAACAAGATACAAATAAACCCTTCAGCTTCATATCTTGGGCTTTGAACAAGATACAAACCACCTTTTTCTTCACGTCTTGGGCTTTGAACAAGACACCAAAAACACACATTTCCTCCCATAGAATAGGAGGAACTACGAACGCTCTGATTTCCCTGTTTCGGTAAACGGGAATACGTAGGCATAAGATTGAAAGAAAAATCTTAGCGAGCACACTAAACAAAAACCCAAAATCCCATACTCTCATGTATCTATCATAAGCATCAGTCCTAACCTCCTAACCCTTGTTCCCCGCTAGAAAGTCTTAGAAAGAAAGAAAACCGTATTGGCAAAAATACAAATAACCAGTACAAAGGCCCCCCCACATTGATAGCATCCGTAACCTAACAGTCCGCTGTTTAAACTCAGTATGCAAAGCAGGGTTAATTGAAGACATCTATTTCCCTTCCTTATTCAGCTCACAATAGGATAAAAAATGAATCGACCTGTAGTTTAAGCTCAACCGTAGAGAGCGACCAGCGCTTAAGAACCGCGTCCAAAATCGCTCGCTACAGAAAAATGGCGCCCACCGTGGGGCCCGTTCTTTCTTTCTTACAATTTAAACCTTGGGTAAGTCATTTTCATGGCGTTGGCCGCCAACAGAAAAATGGCGCCAACCGTGGGGCCGTGTCTTTCTAAAACTTTGTTTTCCTTTTTTCGCTTCACTTATGTGAAAACCACAGATTGGGGCTTCCGCCGAGGAACCCATTTCTGTCAGGAACTTAGGATTCTTAGCTTTATAAGTCTAGGATGATTAGGACAAATATATATACTGCTTTTCCTAATTGAATATGTGTTTATTTTTCTGCTAATGGGAATGCGTGTGATGCCGCATGTGGTGAGATTGAGTATACACTTAAGATAAGTGATGGCGACGAGGTCGACCATTAACCTCAGTGGAGGCATCCTAATGTAACCATTCTCTCACCTAGACAATGGGTCGATTGTGATGCCTGAGAAGCTGAGGAGCCAAACCCTTTCGTAGTGCGGAAACTATTGGAAATAGTTGTTATGTGATACTACCCTCATTTGAGGCTGGTGATCTATTCTCGGTGAATGGCACTTACTCTAAGATTGCTCTACAACTCGCTGGCGATCCGCTTGTTGTTTTTCTTTCCTGGGAGGAGCTGATGATAATGAGTACAGGTACAAAAATCACCCTAGTATAAACCTTTGGGGATGGGTAGAGCCTTGACTTCATGACAACGACCCTTTGACCCCATGTTTTTTCTATGTTTTTGTGTGCTGCATTCATGCATTCATTTAAAAAAACATTAAAACATTAAAAAAACTTCTCTTCTAGTCTCTCTGTTTTTCAAATTAAACTAAGACTGTGATTGCAAATATCAGAGAAAATGATTACGCTAATGGATTTCGGTAGAAGGAGAACTCATAGTTATACCTTCAAGGTTCCAAAGCTAGAGGGTTTGAGAAGGTTAACGAGGATGATCACTAACCCAGAGGCTTTCAGAGCCAAACACGGAGGTTTGCTACCACTGTTAAGAGTCCATGTGATTGAGGGAATCATGGATGCGCTCATTCAGTTTTACGATCCGGTTTATCAGTGTTTCACATTCATGGATTACCAGCTTGCACCAACGCTGGAGGAGTATTCTCATCTGATCGATCTACACATTACAGATCGAGCTCCATTTTTTGGACTGGAAGAAATTCCAAAGAATCAGACCATTGCAAGAGCAATTCATTTGGACGAGTCTGTGGTCAGGACTCACATGACTACCAAGGGTGGCATACAAGGTTTGCCAGCCCAGTTCTTAACAAGGAAAGCCATGTATTTTGCCAGTATAGGAAACATGACTGCTTTTGAAAGCATCTTTGTCTTGCTCACCTACGGGTTATTTTTGTTTCCCGACATCAATAACTTCGTCGATATTAACTCCATTAAGGTTTTTCTCATTGGAAACCCTGTGCCGACTTTTCTCGCAGATGCGTATCATTCTGTACACTTAGGAAATTTGTACAGTGGAGGGGAGATCACATGCTATGTACCTCTGCTTTATAAATGGTTTATCTCTCACTTGCCCAAGTCTGCTGCTTTTTGGGATTGCAAGAGTGCCTTACGTTGGTCGCAGAAGATCATGTCTCTCACCAACTCTGATATAGATTGGTGTAATAGGATTTTTGAGGGAATCAGGATCATTGACCGTTGTGGAAACTTCCCCAACGTACCCCTCATAGGAACTAAAGGAGGAATCAACTATCACCCGGTATTGGTTCGTCGTCAATTTGGATACCCGATGAGGCTTGTTTCGCGCAACGCTCATCTGAAAGGTCTTTTCTTCAAGAAAGGAGAAAGTGACAGAGCACTAAAGATGGAAATAGTGCACGCTTGGAAACACGTTCATAAGAAAGGACAAGAGTCTCTAGGAAAACCGGACTGTGTCTCGGTGGAGCCTTATCTCCATTGGGTACAAACTAGAGCTCTCAAGATAAAGATGCCTTATTCTCGTTACGAAATTCTTTCGCCGAGGGAATCTGTCATGTACTTCATGACGGAAACTGAAAGGCTTCAGGTTACTCTCAACAAAGTTCAACGGGAGAGGAGGTCTTGGAAGAACAAGTACCGCACCCTCGACGTAGAGTGCATCAGAATACAGCAATTACTGAAAGAGAAAGATGCTCTGATTGAAATTTTGGAGCAACATGCTGTAGAGAATCAAGATGACCAAAGGAATTTGCTCGCTCCTTTCGCTTGGCAAAGGAATGACGACCCGACAACGGCCCAAGAGCCCCGGTCAAAGAAAAGGAAGATATCAGAATCAGCACGCGATTTCTCTTCAAAGAGGACTCGGGACCCATTAGCTTAGGCTTCTGTTTCTGCACCTTGTAATCTACTGTATTTCCATTTCTATAATCCTTTGAATTTCAATAAAAAGGGGTTTCCCCACTGTTTGATATTTGCAATCTAATTGTCGAAGTTTATTTTGATTAAACCAAAAAAACAATTAATATAATCATTGCATTCATTATTCTCACATCGCGTATTCTTCTTACCTACGAATCTCACGTTTGTGTCTCAATTCTAGAGTCAAACTGTCTCATTCGTACAATACTCGGGCCAATCATCAGAAAAAGATGGATGATCTTGAGGAAGAAAACTGAGAGTTGAAGAAAGAGATCGACACTCTGAGAGAGGATATGAGAAAGCTTCGTAACGACATGCAAGCCATGGCAGAAGCTCAGCTACAAAGAACTGTGATCTCAGAGATCACCTCAATGCCCATAGTGGAGAAGAATGATCCTAGGTATCAGATGCCGAAAGATCGCCCTTGGGGCATGCCTGTTAACTATATCCTGGAAGGATATGTTCCGCCGATCACTGAGGATCAGGGAATCACAACAGAAGCCGTTGGGCCTGAAGGTTACAAACTTCGGGAAAGCGAAGATGCCAGGGGCATACTGAAGACTCCTAAAGGTTACAAACTTCGGGAAACGCCAAGATTCTCTACCGTAGTCACGGTACCACCCCCTGTGGTGCACACTGTCCCGGAAGGACAAATTCCACCAATACCTGCTGATAAAAAGGAAACTATGTTTGACAGAATGGAGGAATTCTAGGAACAGTTCTTGGAAATGCAGAAAGAGCTACAAGCCATTCGCGGTAAGGATTTATTTGGAAAGGATGCCGCAGACCTCTGCTTGGTCCCCAATGTGAAAGTCCCGCACAAGTTCCAAGTGCCCGACTTTGAAAAGTACAAGGGTAACTCTTGCCCTCAAAGCCATCTGGTGATGTACGCTCGGCGGATGTCAGCTCAGACGGAGAATCAGGACCTACTGATTCACTACTTCCAGGATAGTTTAACCAGTGCCGCATTAAAATGGTACATGGGTTTAAACCGTGCCACGATCAGCACTTTCAGATATCTTGGCACTGCCTTCGTCCAACAATACAAATACAATTTGGACATGGCACCCGACAGAGATCAACTCAGATCAATGTCGCAAAAGGACAAGGAAACCTTTAAGGAGTATGCTCAAAGGTGGCGTGAAATTGCCGCTCAAATTTGTCCACCTCTTGAGGAAAAAGAGATGACAAAGATCTTCTTAAAGACCTTAAGCTCATTTTACTATGACCGAATGGTTGCCAGTGCGCCCCGTGATTTCACTGAGATGGTCGGCATGGGCGTACGTCTTGAGGAAGCCGTCCGAGAAGGACGTTTGGTAAAAGACACTGGATCGACGAGCGGTACTAAAAAATACGGTAGTGTTTTCCCTAAGAAAAAAGAGCAAGATATTGGGAATATCTCTCTCGGAAAGCAAAGGCGACGTTATCAACTAGTAGCGGCTGTGACTCTTGCTATCAACCTTGCACCTATTCCTATGTATCAACCTCAGGTTGTCCAGAGCCAACCTGACCAGCAAAGGACACAACAGCCTCTTCAGCAGGCTCGTCCTCCATATAACAACAACCGTACAACACGGCCACCAGGATTTGATCCTATACCCATGACGTACGCAGAACTGTTTCCGTTACTACTGGCTAAGAGGCACATCCAGACTAAGTCTCCTCTTACAGTACCGGAAAATCCGTCTTTTTGGTTTAAGGTGGATCAGACATGCCCATATCATCAAGGAGGGTCAGGGCATAACATAGAGAACTGTCTTAATTTCAAATCTGACATGCAAAAGTTTGTTAGAAGCAGGGTCTTATCCTTCAAGGATACAAATCCTAATGTTCTCACGAACCCGCTGCCTCAACACGAGAAAGCTGCAGTCAACCTGATTGAGAAAGAGACTAACAATGTCTATCAAATTCACGATGTACTCTTGTTAAAGACCAATCTGGTTAAGATGCATTGTAGACAGAGTGGATATGGCGATGTGCCACCTCATAATTATCACCAGTGTGATATCTGCTCTAAAGATAACCAAGGATGTTCGGTAGTGCAATCAGCTCTACAGGAACAAATGGATCTCGGATGGATCCAAGAGCACCGAGTTCGTGGAGTTAACATGGTCTACACGAATTCTAACGTCATTCAGAACCACGATATCCGTGCAATGAATGTCAACTTGGTGGTAATGCACTCAAGGCAAAGCCAGTATCATAATCTGCCGCGACATGATTACAGTTCTTGTCTGACTTGCTCGGTAAACAAACAGGGATGCTCTTTCATACAAGAGGCCCTCCAGCGTCAGATGGATCTTGGATGGATCCAGGACTACCATGATAGGAATCCCTATCAGATCAACATGATTCAAATCTTCGATATTCGTCTGATGAATACCAGCCTGGTAGAGTTACATGCTGAGCAGGTCTGACTCGGATTCTTAATATCACATGATTACCAAAGCTGTAAAGCGGGTTGCGAAAATGATCAAGGTTGTACCCTTGTCCAGGAGGCACTTCAGCACTTATTAAATCACTGGTGGATGCAAATCTATATGGATGAAGATACTCAGCAAATTAGTATCAATAACAGGAATCCTACTAGATATCAAAGTCAGGATGTCCGGTCGGTGGAAACAGACCTCGTAAGGTTGCACTGCATTCAAAGTGGACATGGTCGGGTGCCACTACACAACTATGAGCGGTGTGGAGTTTGTTCAGTGAACAATCAAGGGTGCTACCTCGTACGAGCAGCCCTTCAAAGTCAGTTGGACCGCAAAGAGATTCAACCATGCTCAAGCTCTGGATCAGTCAATTATCTCGCTGATCAAATCGAGGATGTTGTCACAATCGCTGGTCATCACAGGACCAGGGATGTTTTTGCCATTATCCCTCTACTTGACGAATCTAAAGTTCCTAACCAGGAACGGATTAAAATTACTTATGATGGTCGGAAAAATCAGAAGGTTCCCATAGTCATCTATCTACCGGGACCATTACCGTATGAATTAACTAAGGCTATCCCTTACAAATACGGTGCAACAATCATTGAAAATGGAAAGGAAATTCCATTACCTTCCGTTGTGAACATTGCAGACATCAGTCGTGTAACACGGAGTGGTAGAATCTTCAACCGAGGAGTTGGAGAACCTAACAAAGAAAAGGAACTTCAGACGGAAGCTCCTGATCCACCGGTCGGTCAATCCAGTAATCCCGATCTTTCGAAAAATGATGATGAGATGCTGAAGCTCATCCAAAGGAGTGAATACAACATTGTTGATCAACTGTTACAGACTCCTTCAAAGATCTCGGCATTATCACTGTTACTCAGTTCAGAAGCCCACAGGGAGGCTCTACAGAAAGTCTTGGAGCAAGCCTTTGTGGAACAGGATGTAACAATCAGATAGTTCGATAGCATTGTCTCTAACATCACTTCCTGCAATAATGTGGGATTTATTGATGAGGAATTACCTGAAGAGGGTCGCCGTCATAACATGGCGCTCAACATTACAGTTAACTGCCAGGACGATGCTTTAGCCAGCGTACTGGTAGACACAGGGTCAGCCCTGAATGTTATGCCGAAGTCCACTTTGATGCAATTATCATTCAAAGGCCCTCCGATGAGAACCAGCGAGGTCGTCGTCAAAGCGTTCGACGGATCCAGAAAAATGGTAATCGGCGAAGTTGATCTTCCCATAACTATCGGTCCTCACACTTTCCAAGTCACTTTCCAGGTCATGGACATCCGGTCAACATACAGTTGTTTATTAGGAAGACCTTGGATACATCAGGCTGGAGCGGTTACTTCAACCCTCCACCAAAAGATAAAGTTCGTTCAGAACGATCAACTTGTCACGGTTTGTGGGGAACAAGCCTTGCTTGTGAGTAACCTATCATCATCTACTTGTGTAGAACCCGAGGAGATTATTGGAACGTAGTTCCAAGCACTGTCGGTAAGCAAAGACAATCAGTTCAAAGGAGGAACCTCGATTTCCTCATACAACGATGCTATCAAAGCAGTCGAGAGTACCGATACAACCGGATGGGGACAGCTTGTCATTCCTACTGGCAATAAAACAAAGAAGGGTCTTGGTTTTTCTGCAACCTGTACCCAGACAGCTGCCAGAGATGAAAGTCTTCATCCCCTTCAAAATTTCTTCCACAGGGGAGGTTTTCTTCACCCAGTGTCTCAGGCAGTACATGCTATCAATGAGAAAGATCCCTCTGACACAGATGAAGAATGGAAGTCCTATCTTAATGAGGACGGTTATATGTCTCAGGAAGAAGTGCCTACACCATTTTGCTTTCCTACACAGAGTCCGAGATTTATACCAAGGTCAGACGTCGAAATGATCAATGGAGATTGTGATTCGAAAGGATGCCGTGCTCCGCCAAATTCATTAGAGGAGGACACTCTGATGAAAGACAACTTTGACCACGATTACTATGGCCCAATGGATGGTCTGCCAATGTGGCAGCCTTACCCAGGAAACTTGGGGCAAGAGAGTCAGTTGAGCAATGAAAATCAGCTGACTGTCGTTGAACAGAATACCTGTGTCCCCACCATGTCATGGGATCAACACTCAGGTCATTTAGAAACTACTCAACATGAAGATGAATTTGCAACGTTTGCAGGACTCGAATTCATCAATTATGCTTTTCCTGAGGTTAACATCATCGAGAGAGATGACTCCTCCAGTTCCAAAGAAGTTTGGTACACCTTGGGTCAACCGAGTGGAAAATACGACTTTATGGTCAAGTACACCACTCCGGAAAGCTCTCGTATCAGGCTCGAAGACATCCAGCCAACTGGATGGGGAGATACAGTTGAGAGCACAAATGCTATGAAAAATGCAACAGAGGAATTCTCCTACGACAACTCTGCCTGGGAGACAGATTCCAATGATCCTGCTCCACCAGAAATCAGCGTTATTTCTGAAGACAAATCAAGGAAGGTGCCAGACTTTGTGATTCATCGAGGAGTTCGCCGCTAGTGGGTTGCTGTCGATGTTCCGAAGGTCGTTCATTAGTCAAAGTAATTGCCATCTTTAACCTTTCACCCTGCCCAGGTGAAACGGATGTTTTGATAGGGCTCGCTTTCTGTAAATTTCCCTCTTCGCTTAGCCCAAAGCGGTAGAGTTTTGTTTTATAGGGCTGTAGTTTCAAGAATCGACTTGTTCATTAATAAAATAACGTCGTTCTGTAATTTCCGCATTAATTGCTGTTTTCTCTTTTTGCTTTTTCAGAAAATGGTAATCCTAAAAAACAAATAATAAAAACAAGCAGTAAAATAAAAACACTGCACACACTTGAATTTTTCTCTATCTCTTCTAAACACGAATTATCACGTCATGCAGATTGCTTGTTTTAAAACCAGTTGAAACATACGATCTGATGCCTTCTCCCAACTTTGAGTTCCTGGTATTTGGGGCTGAAGAAGAAGATGACAACGAAATTCCAGAAGAGATCTCCCGACTACTCAGACAAGAGGAAAGGTCCATTGAACCTCATAAAGAACCGTTGGAAACGGTAAACTTGGGTTCAGAGCAAGAGAGAAAAGAAATCAGGATTGGGGCACTGCTCAGTCCAACTGCCAGAGAGGGTTTGATAAAGCTTCTCAAAGAATTTCCCAATGTATTCGCATGGTCCTATCAGGATATGCCAGGGTTGGATACCAGCATCGTGGAACATCACTTACCGTTAAGATCAGAATTTCTGCCAGTAAAGCAAAGGTTGAGACGCACTCACCCGGACATGGCCATAAAAATCAAAGAGGAGGTACAAAAACAGATTGACGCGGGTTTCCTCGCTACATCTGAATATCCTCAATGGTTAGCCAACATCGTACCCGTTCCCAAAAAGTACGGAAAGGTCAGAATGTGTGTTGATTACAGGGATTTGAACAAGGCAAGTCCAAAGGACGACTTTCCTTTACCACACATTGACATGCTGGTAAACAGTACAACAAAGTTCAAAGTTTTCTCCTTCATGGATGGATTCTCGGGCTATAATCAGATCAAAATGGCGCTGAAAGACATGGAGAAAACTTCATTCATTACCTCATGGGGTACCTTTTGTTACAAGGTAATGTCGTTCGGTTTGAAGAATGCCGGGGCAACCTATCAAAGGGCCATGACTACTCTATTTCATGACATGATACACAAAGAAATCGAGGTATATGTCGATGATATGATTGCAAAATCAAAAATAGAGAGTGAGCACGTTGAACATCTGTCAAAATTGTTCGAACGTTTAAGAAAATTCAAGCTCCGCTTGAATCCCAACAAGTGCACCTTCGGTGTCCGTTCAGGGAAACTATTAGGGTTCATCGTCAGCCAGAAAGGAATTGAGGTTGATCCTGACAAGGTCAAGGCCATTCAAGAAATGCCTTCTCCTAAAACTGAAAAACAAGTCAGAGGATTCTTGGGACGTTTGAACTACATATCCAGATTTATATTCCTTATGACCGCCACGTGTGCGCCGATTTTCAAATTACTGAAAAAGAACCAGGATTGCGTTTGGTCAGAAGATTGCCAAACCGCCTTCGATAGTATTAAGGAATACCCGTTGAATCCGCCGATTCTATCACCTCCAGTGGAAGGAAGACCACTGATCATTTACCTCACAGTCCTAGAGGACTCAATGGGTTGTGTACTTGGCCAGCAAGACGAAACTAAACGGAAAGAGTCTGCCATTTACTATCTAAGGAAGAAATTCACCGACTGCGAGACTCGGTACATGATGCTCGAGAAAACTTGTTGTGGTTTGGCTTGGGCAGCCAAACGTCTTCGCCAATACATGATTCGTCATACTACTTGGTTAATCTCAGAAATGGATCCAATCAAGTATGTCTTCGAAAAGTCTGCTCTCACGGGAAGAATTGCCCGTTGGCAGATGTTGTTATCAGAATATGACATAGAGTACCACGCTCAGAAAGCCGTTAAAGGAAGTATTTTAGCCGATCATTTAGCTCATCAACCGATTGACGATCAAGAATCAATCGGGTTTGACTTCTCAGACGAAGATGTCATGTATCTAAAGATGAAAGACTGCGATGAACCGCTACCCAGTGAAGGGCCAGAATCAGGTTCCCAATGGGGACTTATCTTTGACGGAGCAGTTAATCATTATGGAAACGGAATTGGGGCAATAATTGTTACCCCTCAGGGTACCCACATTCCTTTCACCGCCAGACTTACGTTCAAATGTACGAACAATGAGGCCGAATACGAAGGTTGTATCATGGGTCTCGAGGAAGCAATTGATTTAAGGATCAAAAACTTGGACATATACGGCGACTCAGCCTTGGTTATCAATCAGATAAAAGGAGATTGGAACACATACCAATCAAGATTGATTCCTTACAAAGACTACGCAAGAAGGTTGTTACCTTTCTTCAACAGAGTTGAGTTTCATCATATCCCTCGTGATGAGAATCACATGGCTGATGCTTTAGCCACTCTCTCTTCCATGATTAGCGTAGGTCGATGGAATGACTTACCTAAGATTAACATCATGCGCCTTGAACAACCCGCTTACATCTTCACGATTGAAGCAGTCATAGACGACAAACCTTGGTATCACGATATCAAATGCTTCCTTCAGAAACAAGAGTACCCACCTGGGGCACTCAGAAAAGATAGAAAAACCCTCAGAAGATTGGCTGGAAACTTCTTCCTGAGCGGTGACACTCTCTATAAGAGAAATTTTGACATGGTCTTGCTCCGATGCGTAGACAGACTAGAAGCAAATATACTGATGAAAGAAATTCATGAAGGATCCTTTGGCACACATGCCAACGGACACACAATGGCGAGAAAAATTCTGAGAGCAGGGTATTACTGGTTGACCATGGAATCCGACTGCTACAAGTACATGAGGAGGTGTCACAAGTGTCAGATATACTCCAACAAAATTCATGTACCGCCATCACATCTCAAAGTTCTCTCTTCCCCATGGCCTTTCTCGATATGGGGAATCGACATGATTGGCATGATTGAGCCCAAGGCTTCAAACGGACATCGGTTCATCCTAGTAGCCATTGACTACTTCACCAAGTGGGTCGAAGCAGCGTCGTATGCTAATGTAACCCGACAAGTGGTGGTCCGATTTATCAAAAATAATATCATCTGCCGTTATGGTGTTCCAAGCGAGATCATTACTGATAATGGATCTAACTTGAACAATAAGATGATGAAAGAGTTGTGCGCTGAGTTCAAGATCGAACACCATAACTCATCTCCCTACCGACCCAAGATGAACGGAGCGGTAGAAGCGGCTAACAAGAACATCAAGAAGATCGCTCAAAAGATGGTTATAACCTACAAAGATTGGCACGAGATGCTACCCTTTGATCTTCACGGTTATCGCACATCTGTTTGCACTTCAACAGGGGCAACCCCTTTCTCTCTAGTGTATGGCATGGAAGCAGTGCTCCCCATAGAAGTAGAGATCCCATCAATCCGGGTATTGATGGAAACGAAGCTCACCGAAGCTGAATGGTGTCAAAGCCGACACGACGAACTGAATCTGATCGAAGAAAAGAGAATAACGGCACTATGCCACGGTCAATTGTATCAACAAAGAATGAAGAGGGCGTTCGACAAAAAGGTCCGACCTCGTGTCTTCAGAAAAGGAGACCTCGTGCTCAAGAAGATACAATCGTTTCTCACTGACTCTCGGGGCAAGTGGACCCCGAATTATGATGGCCCCTATGTGGTCACGAAAGCTTTCTCAGGTGGTGCCTTGAGACTTACAACCATGGACGGAGAGGAATTTGCCCACCCCACGAATGTTGATGTAGTCAAGAAATACTTCGCCTAAAAAAAAACGTCTCGGTGGATTGAAAACCCGAAAGGGCGGTCCAGGCAAAAATTAGAGACATGAAAAAATCATCCCGGTGGATTGGAAATCTCATAGTATAATCCAGGCAAAAATTAGGGATAATGGCAAGTAACTATGTTCAACAGAGGCAAGTCCCTCAGCAGCAGTAGCAGTTACATCGTCCATCGGAGGAAAACTCCAGTCAAGGTCATCTTCGACAGAAGCTCAGGATGCCCCGAATTCAAAGTTGGTAGAAGGACAGTGGTCGTTATGTTTCAACGTAGCCCTTTTCCCTGTAAGTTACCATTTTCTAACTTTGTATATACTCTTTGGAATCACGCGTTTGGCTGATCTCCATCCTATCAATAAAATTTGAGCCTTTGTGCTTTTGTTTGTAAATCTTATTTGTTTTAGCTTTACAGAACGACATTTTAATAAGATTAACGATTCTTGAAATAAAACAAAATGAATTTACTTGTTAAAACTTTTTCTGCTTTTAAAATAAAGACGACAATTTCTTTTGACTGTTGAACATTAAAGGAACATCAACCGCTTCTCCAGAAGTAAGCGAACTTCAAAGTGCAGAATCAAAGTACTCCTTCTACACCAGTGCGCCTGATTGAAGGATCAATAGTGTCAGATGCGACTAATCCATCTGACATCTTCGGCAGAGTTCTTGCCTCCTAAGCCCGACCAACATAGCTCCCAACAGGGACTATCTTTCCTAAGCAAGGTGGAATTGTTATTTTGAACCAACGGTATTTCTTCGCCCCGCGATGGCCGAGTATCCAGTCGTGTTCACCCATTAGTTTGTATGTCGCGTCAGTTTTGTCAGCATAAACATACACACATCATGCATTATTGATTTGCATTCACATTTCATATTGCATCACTATCACTCTAGTCGGTCTTGTCCCCTAGTGATAGAAGTTCTCTCAATCGAGTCGTCAGTTCTTGCCTCGTCAGGAAACGCTGCGTCTGAACATTCTCTCTCCTCCAGTTCATTTCTGGATCAGAATTGGCCCTTGACCACTTTGATAACTTGAACCTCTGAAAGACCAGAGAACCTTCGACCGATGTCACTCTTCGCCATTGAAGATGATATCCTTGCTTTCCCGGATTAAAGAAAAATCCCCAGAGAAAGCCTCCTAAGCAGAGATTTGGCAGTACAGCTGCCATTCTCCGAAAAACCCACCGATGAAAAGGTCATCGGCACCTCAAAATTGGATCCCATCATATGGAATTTCTCCGGAAAGATCCCGAGAAAAGTATGATGTAAGCCCCCAAACGAAAACAGTCTCTCAAGAGACTCGCTTTCCCCAGTAGAATCGACAAATGGCGTCTCCAATAGAGAAGTTTGTGCAACTCTACAACTCAGACGACTGGGTTCTCCAACAAGTCTGACATCAAAACTTTTTCCTTCAAATGGCGTCTCCCTAGGAAAATTCGGCGAGAAGTTTGAGGAAAACTGCTACACATAGCGTTCCTTGTCAGTAAAGTTTATTGACAAAAGAAACTAAGACCAGTTCCTCGGTAGGAAACCAGGATCGAGGGGATGTTTACATCAGAAACTAAGACCAGTTCCTTGGTAGGAAACCAGGATCGAGGGGAAGTTTATTTAAGCAACTGAGACCAGTTCCTTGGTAGGAAACCAGGAACGGGAGGGAGGTTGACAAAAGAAAAACTGAGACCAGCTCCTTGGCTGAAGACCAGGATCGAGGGGAAGTTTACCTTTTCTAAGCATCATCGCTTAGCTAAAGAAGATGGATGCGATCCGCCATTCATAACCACCATCAAAATTTCGGGTATTCCGATATTTAATCCTCTTGCACCCCGAATGCCCGAATACCTTCGTCATTCGCACCTTCGGGTCCAAGAAGATTAAATAGGGGCATCTGTCATACCCCAAATTTTGACCACTAAGATGTCCCATCATTGTGTCAATCATCATCACAATATGGAGGAACCATCATACCTCATCAGTCTCCCCAAAGATGGGTGAGCATCCACTACAATCAAAATTAGGGTTTCAAGCCCTCTCAGAGCCTTAGACAAAGGATCAATCAAGGAATGACATGATATTCAACTTGTCTAACCTCTCAAACATGCATAATGGATCAAAAGGACTCCCACTTCAAGGATTAAGCACAAGTTTTCTCCCTTCTAGGTGGATTAAGCCTCAAGATCGCCAGTGTCACCAAATTAGGGTTTTGGTCGACCAGGGCCTCCAGATGTAAATTTTCATCTGGGCATGAGCCAATGATCCAAAACATAACCTAATATACTCCATGGAACATCATAAACCCCATCATCAAGTCAATTTAGCCTCAGGGGATGCATACATAAAAAATCAGGAATTAGGGTTTCTTGACCTATTTCACCCCTAGGTTGACTTTTGGGACAAATCATGAGCCAAGATCTCAAGACATGATTTGAGGGTCTTTAATATACCATATTGATCCATTTACAACAATGGATTAATCCAAGAAGCTTGAGCAACAAGTTCCAATTTCATCTGCACCACAATTAGGGTTTCGCGAGGAAAGTCAACTGTAACTTTGACTTTTGACCAGGACATGCTCCCAAATCCTAAGACATGATTTAATATACCCTATGACACCCATGGAACATGTCCATCAAGTTTGATTTAGGTCAAGGACATGATTTCCTGAAGAATTGCACAGTTTGGAATTCATCTGATAAAAAGTCAACTGTGCACAAAAGTCAACTTTGACTTTTTGAGATTTTTCACCAAAATGGATTTTAAACCCTAAAATGATGTTAATGTATGATTTGAATCATCATTCATCAAGAAAAATCAAGAAAAGTTGGATAACTTGTAAAAGGGGTAACCATAAAAACTTAGAAAATTTTCCAAGTTAAAAATAAAGTGACAAGGTTACCAACTTTGGAGGATCATAACTCCTAAACCACAAAGCCATTTTTTTTTCATCCAAATATGGATTTGTAGCCCTCATTACCCTCTAAAAAAACTTCAACTAGACCTAAGTCCAATTCATTAAGGATTTGGAGTTATGGAGTGATCAAAATGGCTGAAAAATGAAAATGTCACTTTTTCCAACACTTAGTGAAATTTTCACTAAGTCAGAATCTGCCTTCACTTTTTGCCAAATGTAGGGGGATTTTTCACTTGGATTCAAAAGAGATCAAAACCAAACATGTTCAAACAGTTGTTGTATCATGTAAGGGCTTTCCAAAATGGCCAAGAACATTACCAAATTCAACTTACACCATGAGATATGACATTGGCAAGTTGCCTTGCTGAAATCTGTCAAAGGCAAGGCAGAATTTGCAATTTTGCTCGATTTGCCAAAATCAGCCAAATTCAAATGCTCCTATCCACTTGGACACATCTGAGGATTGAATCTAAAGGGGACAATCACTGAGCCAAGCCTCCAAAGTCCATGGAACAAGAAATAACATGTTGAACCTAGAATGGCCAAAATAGGGACAAGACTCCAAATTTGGATTGGAGCATTCAATGGAAGCATCAAGGTGGCATGGACTGAGCCATTCTCATTTGAAATCAGTCAAGACTTATCCAAGACCAAGGGAACCAAAGCTCTGTGCCCTAACCTCTAGTCAATGGCTAGAGGGGACTTGGATTTTCATTTGCAAACATTGGCCAAACCTACTTGCCAGTTGCCATTCACTATTCCTTGCAAAACAAACTTGCTCTACTATAAATAGAGCTCAATTGTGATCAGTTTGAGTACACCAAAGCCATCTAACAGATGCTTTCCTCAAAATCTCTTTCTCTTGGCAAAAATGCCTTTCTTAGCAAGGTAGCTATCGGGTTTTGAGTTTGAGAGCATTTCCAATCAAACCAATCACTCAGACACCTCACATACATCATATAGAAGTGATCAAAACACTCACATAACATCTGGAACACCAAAATCACAAAATCACCAGCTGGTTGCTCAAACTTTCAATCAAGTTGCAGTTGAGGTACCACAAATCGTTCCAGCCATTTTCAATCAAGTCCAAGCATTCAAACACACTCCATAGGGTGTAGGGAAGCTGTTCAGATCATCACCACTTATCTGTAACACCTCCAAATCAAAAATCACATTGCACTTGCTGTCACGACCTAGAGGTAAGCCTAAACTTGGTCATCTCTCAATCTATGCATATTTCCTCGCACAATAATTTTGCCATATGTTCATAATCATGCATGGAATGTTTTCCCTCAATTAATTGCATTGTTTGAATCGTGTATCAAAAATCCTAGCCTTCATGCAGAAATTAGGGTTCTTGAGGTTTCTTCATGATTTCATGTTTTATGTTTAATTTAAATGAAATTAATGGACATAGACATGATCGTGAGGTTGAGACGAGCATAATGATATGTGGATTGCATGTTATAATCAAGTATTCAGGGAGATTGGATAGAAAATACAAATTAGCCAAACCCAGAACACGCGCATGTTCTTCAGCTGCTCTTGGCGCCTTTTTTGAATTTTCAAATATTTGAATTTTGTGATTTTTGTTTAATTGATTCAAAAATTAATTTCTCTCTGAGTTTTAATGATTTTGAGTTGATTCTTTTTTTAATAATTCACAAAAATGTTAAAATATTTTATTTTCCCAAAAAATCCCAAAAATATTATTTATTTCATATAATTGATATTTTTGCAAAGAATTAATATTTTAATTGTTTTTGACATTTTAAATATTTTTTCCACATTGATTTTGCAACTTTTAATGCTTTCTAATTATTTTGTAGGTCAATACTTAATTTTTGAAGCATTAATCCAAGATCACAATTTGTTTTCCACATGTTAAACAATTTTGATCATTTTAATTGAATTTTTATTCAATTAAATACATTTTTGAAAACAAATTAGGGTTTTTGGATTAATTCAACCCTCATAAATCATTTTCAAAAACACTCTGGGCCTCTAATAGAGTGTAAGACCCAATCTTTTTTGACCAAAACCATTTTTGGGCCTCAGTGTATTGTATAAGTCCCGATACCGTCAAAATCAAACGGCGCGATCGTCGCCTTTTAAAAATAACCATGGGCCTCTCCTTGAGCTATAAGACCCATTCAAAACTTTTGGGCCTCTAATAGAGTGTAAGACCCAACCCCCTTTTAACCAAACATTTTGGGCCTCTCTTATTGTATAAGTCCCTCTGCGTTAAAAGAAAACCTCGGCGCGATCGTCATTTTTAAACGAAAAAATTTGGGCCTACCCTCGTGTTATAAGCCCCGATCTTTTTCTTTAAACCATTTGGGCCTCTATTAGAGTGTAAGACCCAACCCCTTGTGTACAGAAAACTTTTTGGGCCTCATTCGTTGTATAAGTCTCTCTGTACATTTTCAAATAAACGACGCGATCGTCGCCAGTTTAAAATTAACCAACTGGGCCTACTCTCGAGTAGTAAGACCCATTTCCTTTCTTAAAAACTCTTTGGGCCTCTTGAGAGAGTGTAAGCCCCATCCCTTTGTACAGAAAAACATTTTGGGCCTCAGTCACTTGTATAAGTCCCTCTGTACAAATTCAACAATGCGCTCACTGATAAAACCCTGGGCCTCTCCTTGAGCTGTAAGCCCCAAATCTTTTTATTTCAAAGCACTTTCTCCTTTGATTTTGAATATACTGTTGTTTTCAATCTTTCTTTGTTGAACAACTAACCAAACAGCATGGAAGCTCTACAACCGAGTAAGTGTTTACCCGCTTTCATTTACCGCTTTCATATGTATATAACTGTATTGTGGGGCTGTTTCACTGTAAGTCTCCTTTCATAAACTCATATATATATATAACTGTATTGTGGGGCTGTTTCACTGTAAGTCTTCTTTCATAAACTCATATCAACTGTGTAATAATAGTATAGATATTTAGAGTTTCCCCGGCAACTACGTCTAGAACTAAGTGACGCCGTTTCGTTTAGTCATAGAAATAGACAGCTAGATCCCCAATAGGATCACCAGATACGGTCTTTTCTTCGGCTGTCCTCATTAGGAATTGTCAAGAAACTCTACTCCCAAAGATGAATGTATTCTCCGTGAATGGCATCTTTGAGTTTCTTCAAAATTCTCGAACTTTCCTGACTTGATCTATTCCTTGTGAATAGCTTGCCTTGAATTTCTCAGGGTTTGGGGACCCACGGGCTTCTTAAAAGCATCGGCCTCCTCTTGGGCATCGTACAAGGACCCACGGGCTTCCTAAAAGCAACCCCGCCTCCTCTTGGGCTTAGTACAAGGACCCTACGGCTTCTTAGAAGTATCCACAGCCTCCTCTTAGGCTTCGTATAATGATCTCTTCCTCCGGGAATGAAAGCCTTCTCTTGGGCTTAGTACAAGGACCTGTCGGCTTCTTAAAAGTTTCCAGCCTCCTCTTGGGCTTCGTACAAATTGTCCCGACGACCTCCTAGAGGTATAGGAACAGAACTTAATCATCTGCATAGAACAGTCCTTTCAAAGAGTCTACTACTGTTTCTCAAAGTATAGTACAAAAGATGACACTCTAGACTTGGACAGTCTAAGACCCTTGAATCTCTAAGACATTCTCAAGTGACCCCTTCGTTAAATAGGAAGGAAACCCGCAGACTCGGACAGTCTCAATACCCTTTGGATTTCCCGCTTCCTTAAAGAACAAGAATAACCCGAATCCTTGAATCAAATCCATGAGTACAGTGTTGCTCATATAAGAACTGATTTTCTCTTTAAAATCAGTATACTGGACCTGTCACTCAACTGAAACAGTAACCATAGCCTCCCTCTTGGGCTTTGTACAATGATCCTCCCCAGCGGAGTCAAACAACGTTTAGCCTCTCTCTCGGGCTTTGTACAAGACACATAAGAGACTCTCTCGTTGAGTCAATCACCCCTTTCGCCTCCATCTCAGGCTTTATACGAGATACAAAAAGGTTCTTGTCGAGCCAAACAAACAACAGCCTCCATCTCGGGCTTCGTACGAGATACAAAAAACTCTCTTGTTGAGTCAAATAGCCTTCATCTCGGGCTTTATACGAGATACCAAACGACTCCATCGTCGGGTCAAAACCTTTTAGCCTCTCTCTCGGGCTTTGTACGAGACACATAATAGCCTCCTCCTAGGCTTTGTATAAGAAAACCACTGGTTGATCCAATCAACCTTTTAGCATCAAAGTTGTGCCTCGTTCACAGTACACAAACATCAACAACTCCTTTCCCCTTCATCTAATTGCTGTAAGCGGCAAGCCTCTGGATTATCTACATCCATGTCACTGTCCCTCTTTTAGCATGAGAAATTCCTAAGGAAAGATGGCATTGCTCTACACTGAGTTAAAGTCTTCTCCTTCAGGTTAAAACCCCCTATAAAGGAAATTATGGCATTGCTAGGATCCGCGTATCCCGGTTAAAGTAATCCTCCTTTACAGTCAGTCACCCAACAGTTGTGACAAACAGACCCCCCTTTAGAGATGACAAATTCTCTCTAAAGTCGAGGTCCTTCAGCTTCACGTCTTGGGCTTTGAACAAGATACAAATAAACCCTTCAGCTTCATATCTTGGGCTTTGAACAAGATACAAACCACCTTTTACTTCACGTCTTGGGCTTTGAACAAGACACCAAAAACACCCATTTCTATAGGAGGAACTACGAACGCTCTGATTTCCCTGTTTCGGTAAACGGGAATACGTAGGCATAAGATTGAAAGAAAAATCTTAGCGAGCACACTAAACAAAAACCCAAAACCCCATACTCTCATGTATCTATCAAAAGCATCAGTCCTAACCTCCTAACCCTTGTTCCCCGCTAGAAAGTCCTAGAAAGAAAGAAAACCATATTGGCGAAAATACAAATAACCAGTACAAAGGCCCCCCCACATTGATAGCATCTGTAACCTAACAGACCGCTATTTAAACTCAGTATGCAAAGCAGGGTTAATTGGAGACATCTATTTCCCTTCCTTATTCAGCTCACAATAGGATAAAAAATGAATCGACCTGTAGTTTAAGCTCAACCGCAGAGAGCGACCAGCGCTTAAGAACCGCGTCCAAAATCGCTCGCTACACCTCTTCCAATAGGCCGACAAGGGTATTTAAAAACAGACAAGCATTCATAAACCTTACAATGTCCGCCATCATCATTTCGAGGAACTTTAGTACGCATTGTTTGCAAATTGGGATCAAAGTACATGGAAGCAAAATTGGAAATCTCTTCTAAAATATATGCTTCACAAATAGATCCTTCAACTTTCGCCTTATTACGAACCTTTCTTTTCAAATATAACATACACCTCTCAAATGGATACATCCACCTATATTGCACAGGTCCTCCAACCTTGGCTTCATATGGGGGATGCACAACTAAATGCTCCATTACATCAAAGAATGCTGGGGGAAAAATCTTCTCTAACTTGCAAACTATTTCAATAATAGAAAGTTCTGCTTTCTCCATAACTGACTCACGTAATTCAGATGCATAAATTTCTTTAAAAAATAAGCTAAGTTCTGTTAATGCCCTCCATATAGGTTTTGGCAACATGTAACGCAATGCCAAAGGAATCAACCTTTCCATAAAAACATGACAATCATGACTTTTCATTCCATGTATTTTCCCATCTTTGACATTAATACAACGTGAAATGTTAGATACATACCCATCAGGAAATTTCAATTGTTTGATCCATCCGCACACCATTTTCCTTTGATTATCACTCAACACATAAGTCGCCTTTGGTTTTTTGTGCTTCCCATTATCAACTATTAACTCTAAAGTGGGACGTTTGCATATCATCTTCATATCTTCTCTTGCATTTGCATTGTCCTTTGTCTTGCCCTTTATATCCATAATTGTGTTAAAAATGTTGTCAAACACATTCTTTTCAACATGCATAACATCCAAATTATGTCGTATTAGATTAGTAGACCAATAAGGCAATTCCCAAAATATGTTTTTCTTCACCCAATTGTGTTCTTTCCCAAAGCCATTTTGTTTCTGATTATGTGAATTCAAACCAAAAATGAATTCCTTAAGGTGATTCACTCTATTCATGATCTCTATCCCAGTAAGTCGGTGTGGTGGTAAAGACTTCTCTATTTTTGAATTTTTAAATAAGTATCGGTCACGACGAAACGGATGTTCAAGAGGAAGATATTGACGATGACAGTCAAACCAACAACATTTCTTACCATGCTCAAGTACAAATGACTTACTGTTCCCCATACAATATGGACATGCAAGTTTTCCATGAGTACTCCACCCACTTAACATTCCATAAGCTGGAAAGTCACTTATGGTCCACAATAATGTTGCTTTCATCTTAAAATTTTGTCTTTTGCAAGCATCAAAAGTGTTCACCCCATCTTCCCACAATATCTTTAGCTCATCGATTAGAGGTCTAAGATAGACATCTAAACTTTTACCGGGTGATTTTGGTCCCGGGATCAAAAGGCTAAGGAAAATGTATTCTCTTTTCATGCACATACTTGGAGGAAGATTGTAAGGTGTGACAAATACCGGCCAACACGAGTATTGAGGACCAGAAAAACCAAAAGGACTAAAACCATCTATGCAAAGGCCAAGCCTGACATTTCGAGGCTCTTCTGCAAACCTAGGATATGTGGCGTCAAATTGTTTCCAAGCCTTAGCATCAGCAGGATGTGTGATTACTGTTTTATCATGACGCACTCCATCTGCATGCCAACACATATATTGAGCACTATATTTCGAAATATATAAGCGTTGGAGTCTCAGAATAATAGGAAAATATCGTAACACGGAGAAAGGTACATCTTTTTCCTTTATTAAAGACCCAACCTTCGGTTTGAACCGTGGGTGCCCACACACTAAGCAAGCATAGAAAATTTTTGGGTCTTTATTTTCTTTATCATACAACATGCAATGGTTCGGACATGCATCTATTTTCTCATATCCTAATGTCAGGTCAGTAACCATTTTCTTAGATCTATAAAAATTTTCAGGTAACTTTTCTGTCTCTGGAAGCATGCTTTTAATTATGACAATCATCCGATCATAACAACTCTCACTCATATTATACTCAGATTTTAAATTCAAAAGTTGTGTTACAGCCGATAACTTTGTGTGCCTTTGGCATCCATCCCATAATGGTTCATCAACGTCTCTTAGCAATGCACACAATTTAAAAGCTGACGGATTGGGATCCTCTTCTAGATTTTGATCCTCTAAAAGATCATCAACATCCATTCCATCTATTACCATATCCACATATGGATTCCCAGTCTCCCAGTCTATTGAACTACTATGCTCCCATTGATCCTCACCGTGAACGGTCCAATTTAAATAATCTTCCATAAATCCATATTCATACAAATGTTTCTCCACCCAAAATGCTTGTTCTCTAACACAATTCTTGCATTTAAAACATGGACAAAAAATGCGACCTAATGCATCAGCTACTCTTGGGTGTCTTTTAGAAACCTCAATCAATTCATCTACTCCATTCTTAAATTCTTCAGTTACTTGGCCATTATTGTTCTTTCTTCATCTCATCCAACTTCGATCGGGTCTCATGATTACAAAGAGATATCTGTGAGATAAAGTAAAAGCAATTTTCTTCAGCAATTTCTAACTTCCTGCAGAAGTTAGATAGCAGTTACTGTCACAGCACTAATTTGATTTATCCTAGAAGACTGTAATGAAAACCTAACCTAGAAGACCTATGAGATGAGAGATAGAAGAGGTGACTTGGATGAAGAATGGCCAGCATTAACAAGCCCCATTGACTGTAGAGACGTTAGGAAAGGAGGAGAGATCAGATGCAGACATAATTACTAATTACGGTTATTGAAGGGAGCTACCGCATCATGTAAGCAACCTTGCATTGACTGTAGTCCATTCACTTTACATGTATCTTGTCTGCTCATTGAAATGAACATCTCAACCAAATATTCAACCTTGTGTGGCATACAACGACAAGCCCCACTGATTGGCCATCAAAATGAACAGTACTAAAAGCACAAATATTAAGATACCAGACATATATATATCAAACAACACCAACATATATGATTGATACTTTCCCTATCATAGTTCCAAAATTAGTTATATATAGATATATAACACTTGCCATACAACGACAAGGACCACTGATTGGCCATCAAAATGAACAGTACTAAAAGCACAAATATTAAGATACCAGACTTATATATATCAAATAGCACCAACATATATGATTGATACTTTCCCTATCACAGTTCCAAAATTAGTTATATATAGATATATAACACTTGCCATACAACGACAAGCCCCACTGATTCTGTTGTATTCAAATCAATATTCACCATTTTTTAAACACTGACATATACAAGTTAATCTATTATTGATACAACAATAATTAAACCCATAGAAAAATTATATTTAACCTGATGATCAGATTCTGTTGTTGATATCCACGAGTTCAGTAGCGTCAATAGTAGCTTTCGGCATGTTTAACACAATTTTCGTTGATTTTCTAATATTTAGCCTGTCAAATCCTCATATCAAAATACATATGAAGTCCACTAAAATTTGTGTGCAGTTTCTAACGCACAATTCCAATCACTGATACTTCATGTTGAACTGAGCATAAGCATCAAACTACATAATAAAACTACATAATAATACCACCCTTAAGATTCTGTTTTAAGATTATATGTTATAGCTGCGACGAACAACTCAAAAACACAAACATAAAACAACAGCACCAGTGAATTATAGTTGCAACGAACAACTCGAAAACACAACCATCACTCTGAGTAACTTAATGACACAAATGGCAGCAAGACCTAATATGAAACAAATCATCAAACACCTAATATGAAACAAATCATCAAACACCTAATATGCATATGAAACAAATCATCAAACACCAAATATGCAAGACAAAGAATAAGAAGAAAGAGAGACTTACAGAATTGGGATTAAGCAGCAACTTGCAGAACTAAGGCCGGTGTTTATGGTTGGAACGTGAAAAACCTAAATAGAGAAATAGAAACAAAAATTATGAAAAAATTGCATACAAACTCAACAATGAAGTTAATTGAACATTGAAGAAGAAAACATCGATCAGGTGGAGGAGGACCAGATGGACGGATCGATCGGAAACTGAGATGAATCGGATTGATCGGAAACTAAGATGGACAGATCGATCGGAAACTGATATCGGAAACTGAGATCGGAAACTGAGATCGGAAACTGATATCGGAAATGAGATCGAAAACTGAGCAATTAACCGTGGTGAGTGGTGAGAAAATTATCTATGAAACTGAACACGGTAAACAGTAGATAAAACATTTTTGTTATTTGAAAAAAACTAATGTAACTTAATTATTAATAATAATAATAATAATAATAATAATAATAATAATAATAATAATAATTTGTTAAACAAAAACTAGACAAGTAATATATGTATAAATGTAAATGCTTAAGTGAATATGTGGTAGTTTATATGTGTAATTTAATTGAAGTGTAGTTTTTTAACTTGGAATTAGCTATAAATTTAATTTATAGTTAAATAATGGTAGCTAATCCTACATTTTCTTGTAGTGATAAGAACTTCATTATTATAATAATAAATATAAATGAATATTAATAATATTTACATCAATAACAATAATAATATTTCCATCAATAATTGTCATAATACAAAGATATTCTATCAATAATAATAATAATAATAATAATAATAATAATAATAATGTATTAAAAGGTTTGAACCACGTTATTTTTAAAATATGTTACTAATTAATTGACTAATTAAAAAGCACTTTTTCCACGAGTGCTATCATATTAAACTCAATTATTTCCAAAAGTTGCCTCCAAGAAGCAGCCAGGTTAGTATGTAGGGCCTATAATAGAATATGCATATAAATAAGCAGCTCACTCATTCACCAACTCATTATAACCTCCATTTCCCATATTAGAATAAAAAAAAAGAATAATGGCCAAAGTTCATCCTCAAGAACAAGAATCCATAACATCATCTCAGTCTCATGATGATCGGTGTCTTAATAAAAGAGAGAGATATACGGTATGGATGAAATCACTTGTTCTTAATTCTAATGGTTGCACTGTCTATGATTCAAATGGTAACATCATTTATAGAGTTGATAACTATGATAGAAAAGGTGGAAGAGAAGTTAATCTGATGAATCTAAAAGGAAATGTTGTCTGCACCATCAAAAAGAGATTACTAGCTTTTGGATGTTGGGAAGGACACAAATATTGCAGCAGAAATTCTAATAGTAGAAGCCAGGAGGAGCAACCATGGTTTAAAGTTAAAAGATGTTTCACTGGGAAAACAGCTTGCGAGATTACAGTTGGGTCCCAAAAATTGTGCATAGAAAGAATCAATATGAAGAATGCATTTGGTTTTCGGATAGTAAATGAAAATGGACAATTAATAGCAGAGGCAAAGCAAAAACTATCATCCTCAGGGGTTGTTTTGAGTAATGATGTTCTAACTTTGGATTTAGAAACTGGAACAGATCATTCCCTTGTAATGGCTTTGATTACAGTATACGGATTGATATGCGGAAAAATGTAGATATTAATTTCATATTTGAGAGATCTTATACACAAATCAATTCATATCTAGAACATGATTCAGCAAACTTTTTCCCTTTCTACACTTTCTCCTAAATTTACTAATGTATTGTTTTTTGATAGTTTCTTACATAGTGTAAATTTTTTAAAGTTTTGTAATTAGTGTTATGCTCAATTATGCATGAAAAGATCATGAGCATCATCAAGATATTTTTTTTACCGAAGCCTAATCAGCAGGATTAGATCACATCTTCAATTGTGCATGAATTGTGGAATGTTGATACCATAGTTTCTAAGAATTTGCTACTAACGTAGGAATGGATTGGAAAACGATCTAACATTACTTGTAACTATTACAGTTGGCTTAAATCACCATTAGACTTTTTGTAAGGTGATTTAATCGGTTTTGTAGTTGGGTTTTGGGTACCCCTTAGTACCCTAATTGAATATATTTTGCTTATAAAAAAAAAATAGTTTCGTATCTTTTATTGTTTAATTTACACTTAATAGTTAATACCATGGAAACAGATCCTCCTTTTTCTATCATGCTTTCCACCGTGTGCTAATCTCAACCACACAGTTGCGCTATCGAATACAGCGAAGACTTTTTAAGTGGTTTAAATGGTGAAGATTTGTGCTGGATCCTCCAGTAATGGGAGAGGATTCAAATCTGAATATCATCCATTTTGCTCAACTCTATGCAGATTTGTGACTAATTCGCACTGAATTATAACGATACATCTCTTAAGCAAGTTGGTTAATCTGAGATTTTAATTAAATTTGTTTTGACTAAATAAAATTGATAGATTAAATTTCATTAAGTTCAACCGTCTCAAAATTTTTAACACAACTGAATAGATCTTAAAAAACAATATAACATATAAAAAAAAAGACTGTTCAATTGAACTGTCCCTTATTTTGCAATAAAATATTTAATTTTCAATTCTACAAAAATCCTAGTCCTTCCCCTTTCTATATGAGAGCATGAAACCCTCTTACTTCAACTTTCTCATGAAAACGCAAAACATGGTTGGATTTGCATTGTGGGTGAAAGGTAGAGCATAAGGGGTGTTTCGGTGAGAATTGGATATCAAACTATTGATTAAACTTGAATCACAAATCTTTTAAAGATTCACCACCGAGCTTTGATTTATCCAAGGGAACGGGTAAAGATCGTAAAAAAAATTCTAAATTAGCAATGTAACAACAATGCTAAGAGATTTTGGGGGTCGAGGATTGATTATACATAGGGAAGGTGTTAGCACCCTAAGTATCTATAGTATTCTATAGGAACCTCTTACCTGTATTTGTGATATTGTTTGCTATTTGTTTTGTGTTTGGTTTGAATGGTAAGAGATATGAACCTAAGGGTTTAGTCACTAAGTATGCTCGCCAAAATTTCGCGGTCTTGTGCCTACATATCCTTACAAGGATGGGATCAGAGCATTTGTAGTTCACCTACTAGGGATGAATGAATACTTGATTATGATCAAGATTCAAAGAGACTAAGTGTTATGGTCTTAACACTTACTTGACTTGACAAAGTCAAAAGAGTTGTTTATTCTAACTTAAGTCTAAACCTCAAAAACCTAGTGACTCTAACAAGCTCAAAGGAGATGGGTAATGATGAGCTATCTATGACATGAAGTCAATAGAGAGATTTTCCCTTGGATTAAGGAATAGAGAGCAACTTGAGGATGGAAGCTAACAAGCTAACATCACTTGTGCGAATAACTTGACAAAGTTATTTAGAATATGATTAAATATGGATGGCATGGATAAGCATTATATTCAACATGATATCAATTGAAAATAAATCAAAGTAACATTCACACATGATGTTAATGAAAGCATGGAAAAAGATAAAGCATATGGTTACAACCAAAACATAGAGATAAATGTGACAACATTTAGAGCAAGGACTTGCCAAAGTTATGAACTAGACAAGGTAACTACCTAGTATGTTTAAAGGTTCAAGGAAGTTTCAAATTAACATGGTGACAACCAAACAAGTTCAATCAAAGAAAGATGTTACAACATCTAAACAAGCATGAGATATAGTTCTAACAAGACTAAAGTCATGGAGAAGGCAACATGCTTTAGGGTTTACTAACACCACTTAATCATGAATATAAGACAAAAGAGGATAAGTTGTAGCAACACTTAATCATGAATACAATTTAACATTTCAAAGCATGGATAAGTTATAACAACACTTAAGCATGATAAGATTCAAAATTCAAGTTAACATGTGAAATTGATGACAACACTTAAACATGGATAAGATCAAGGGTTCAAAGTTAACATGTATAAGTTAAGACATTACTTAAACATGGATGAATGTTCAAAGATAACATGTATCAGTCAAGACATCACTTATCATGGATAGGGGTAAAGCATACATAAGTCATGATAACAATCAAAATTCAAAGCATACATGGATAAGTTAAGACATTACTTGTCATGGGTACAATTTGAAAACAAGCAAATGGTGACAACCAAACATACTTGAGCAAGAGTGACATGTTTATGACAATAACATGTGGATGAATATGCAAGCATACAAGGAATGACACGTGAGAATGCTTAAAGATGACATATTGAAAGTTCAAATGTTATGTGAATAAGTTAAGACATTACTTTAACATTTTTGGCATGGTTGCAAGTTGAACATGTTGATACAAGTAGGCAACAACCTAAACATGCATATTAGGGTTCAAGCATGGTTACAAACAAGCAAGAACATTTACAAAAGTCAATGTAGGCATGTGTAACTTAAACATCACTTAACATGGAAGCAAAAATGTACATGGCTCAAGACTTTGGTGACAACCTAAAGTGCATGCTATGGTTCTCGGTGTTCATCCAAGGATGTGTGTGAAAGGTCAAGGTATGTGCACAAAGTGGTTCATGGCATAGGTGACAAAGTTCAAAGCATTTAAACATGTAAACATACATAAAGTAAGCCAAAAACCAAGTCAAAACCAAATATACAAGTTGACAAACTTACACAATGTTCACATAAGTTGCAAATGGTTCAAACATGTCCATATATGCAAAGAACATCAAAGGAGACAACCAAAGAACCAAAATAGTCATTAAGAAACCCTAAAAATCCCCTTACTTCAAACATGAATAAGTGGCATAAGAAAAAACATTTTTGGAAATCCAAATTCATAAAAAGAAAATAGACAACTTCATGAACATTTTGAAAAAAGAATGGGTAAAAAATGATTAAAAATGAAGAAGTTATGGGGTTCTGATTTTGTTAAGACAATGAAGAAAATAAGGTATTAAAAATAAGGGAAGTGGTTCACATGGGTGTTGAACTCACACCACTCATCTTGTGTCTCAAAACTAACACCACTGAACCAGAGCGCGCTTTGTGAAAATACCATAGAAACACATAATAATATATGAAGTTCATTTGGAAACTGGGAAAAATAAAAAGAATTGGGACGAGGGGGATTCGAACCCCAGTTCTATAGGTTAAGGGTACAAAGGGGCGCAAGTCATAACCACTGGAGTGGTGATACATCCATTGTATTACCTCCCCAATAAACATTAATGTAGTAAAAAAGTTAGCTTTTACCTTGCGACCATGAGTAAAACGCAAACATGAAAGGAAGATCTCTGTAAATCTCTGTAAATCAAATAAATTTCAAAACTCAATATCTATCTTGAAATACTTTGATTCATAAATCTGTGTAAATCTTCCTACATCCCTGTAGTCTATGTTGAAAAAAATCAAGAGAAAAGAAAGAAGAAGAGGAAGAGAGAGGCAACAAAAGGGAGAATGAAGAAGAAGAAGAAGAAGAAGAAGAAGAAGAAGAAGAAGAATAGAGACGCAGCAGACGAGAGAAGAAAGAAGAAGAGAAAGAGAGAATCAGTATAAGAGAGAAGAAAGAAGATGAGAGAGAAAGAGAGAAAGAGATAACGTGATTGCAAATTTTTTGGGAAAAAGAGGTGAAAATTTTGAATAGGAGCTGGCATTGGGAAAAGAGAAAAGAGGAAAAAGAATTACAATTGAACCTTGTGACATCATCAACTGGTCCAAATCTAGCAAGCAAAGGCATAATACAATACACATGTAGTTGGAATTGAACAATGTGACATCATCAGTTGCAAAAAGTAATTTTTGGACCAAAACTGCCCTTATTTTGATGAGGTCGCAGATTTAGAGGAAATGGCAAATTAGAGTTTTCCACAACATCTAATTTTCATATATTCTAAATAAATTCATATAATACAAAGCAAAATAAAAACATACTCTCTAACAGAATGATTTGAAAACCGATTATACACACACACACACACACACAGATATATATATATATATATATATATATATATATATATATATATATATATATAATTCAAGACAACAATAATATTAAATCATAATTATTTATTAACAACCACCAATTGAGTCCTAACTCATATAATTAAGCTCTAATACCAAATATAAGCGGAAATATTCAATGATCGATTATATGAAATTAGAACATCAATACTTACTTGTTAAAGTCAAGATATGAAATCCCGAAAGGATGAATGACCGAAACTTCCTCTGTATCTCACACTTCCGTTCACAACTCTCAATGGGGCAAGTTGTGGAGCCGTCGGTTATATTTCTGATTCTTGTGATTACAGAGGGGACTTAGCCATACAATATATATAGGTAATTTCTTAATACACCACTGTTGATTGCAGAATAGGGCAAGCAAGCAAAAATATTTATTTTCGGAAAGAATTCCCTCCGGGATTTATGTCGTGTCCACAGAGATCGGTTCGAGGGAAAGAATGTCGTTCGACAGTCTCTCGCATTAATGAGTTTAGATTAAAATAGTTTACAAGTAAAACCAAACAGAAAAGTAAACATTAAAACAAAAAGAACTCATTCTTTAGAGAGAAAAACTCGTCCGACAATGCATATACATCACTCCTCACAAACTTAAACTCACCCACCAGTTATACTCCACCTACAATACTCCTCAATATCACCCAGCATCGCTCACAACACAGGTTATGTCTAACGCAAAGTTGAGATAACAACCGTGTCACTCTCTTCGTCACTCTCGCGAGCGAAGCCTCGAAACACGGAAGGCATTAAGATTCGACGCCTATTGAAGATTGTTAGCTCCTAAATCTATCTCTAGAGTCCAGAAACTAACAGATAACCATCCCTAATCGAAGTTCGTGAGGGTTATGTCTAACGCAACCCAAACCCCGCGCATAAAGCAAAAATCAGAGACAATCACCAATAAAGATTTGTAAAGCAAGTTTTATACAACGCCATGGGCGACAAATATACATGAGTTTACAGCAAATACATATACACAACCCAACCATAAATAAAAACACAAAGAAGAAAAGAAATGAACCAAACATCTCACGGTTTGTTAACGCCGGTCGACGATCAATTCACCCCGGTTCATCCGTGTGCAAGCTTCATAGTTGTTTTCTAAGCTAATCTATCAAAGAATGAGGTTGATGAAGTTTGGAGACAAAAATCACCCCCAAAACAACATAACAATACAAAAAATGAAGTCAAATGAATTAAATACAAAATTTTGGTTCAAAAAAATTCGCCAGGCGGATTGAAAATTTGCCTGGCGGATTCCCCTTTTTCTCTCACACAGCTGCATAATCAAACCGACTGGCAGAAAATATCTAGATTCGCCAGGCGGATTGAAAATTCGCCCGGCGGATTGCCCAAAATTCGCCCAGCGAACATGACGCGAGCACAAGACAGCAACCACTTGAATTTCCAACTTTTCACTCGCCACAGCCTCGCTCGGCGAAATTCTCAAATTCGCCCGGCGGATTTAAAATTTGCCTGGCGAATTTGACAGAACAGCATTTTGTCAGCACAGTTTTATTCGTAACTTTTGAACCGCAAGTCCGTTTGACGCACGGTTTGAAGCGCTGTAAAGCTTATTCAATGCTCTATACAACAATGGCAAGACATCCTTGATTAGATACCTGCAACAATTGAGAAAAAATCAATTAAACTCAATGATATTTACACTATACGCAATATATACACTAAAACGTATCGTAAACGTATTTATAAACAAATCGGGTTTTATTCGCACGATATTTACCACAAAGCATCGATAAGTGCAACAAAACATATATACAAAAATAGGTACAATTTGCACTTATCAAACTCTCCCCAACTTACCAACTTGTTTGTCAACAAACAAAAATCAAACAAACTTGAAAATGCAAAAGCGATATCCAAAGAAAGACGAATCAACAGGTTTTGAAAAACGGAAATGAATGAATGGTTCAAATGAAAACGGTACACACAAAAAGTAAATACTTACCACTAAACCACGACGATAACATAGTCATGAAACAAATGCAAAATACAAAAATCATGCCAAACGTTCTAAAACAACACTAGTTCTAAAGTGAATCACACCTAGTAAAAATAATCATCGGTAGATGAAAAACACACAGTAAGGTACTTTACACTCACACAACACTCATGCAAACAAAAGACTAAATTATGCATACATCCACAAATTCATATTGAACATACAAAGGCAAGAATCACAAGGACTTTCAAGGTTGTAACGTGGTCGGGTAAACAAACAAGGGGCAATTTCTAAAGGTAATTGAAACAAAAACTTGCCTAAACCTAAGGGAGTGAAAACTCACAAAGATTCACACACAAAATTTCAACCAACTTCTTCCAAAATCCCAAGTGCTACACAACACACAATACTTATTTAGCTTAATTATTGAACTCTTTTTGTTTCTTTTTTCAAGGATTTTTCTTTTTTCTTTCTTTTTCTCTTTCACAAATTTTTCTCTTTTTTCTTTTCTTTTTCAATCCGCATAGAATCCAACCAATGAGTACACACAATCATTCTCTCCCCAACTTGAATTCAACCGCACCATCATGTGAATACTCCCTACTTTCTAAGGCAAGGAAAAAAATCCATACAACAACACAAAATTGAGGTCCAAGAAAAAAACAAAATCCATTCAAAAATAAGTGAACTAAATACTCATAGACAAGCATTAAGTTAAAAAAAAAACATGGATCAAAAAGCTCAAAGGGGTTACGAATTCTCTCACACTCACAAGGTGAATTTACTATTTGGCTAAGGTGGTTGTGCTCAAAATGAAACAATTGCCTTGATCCTTTTCATGCATTCATATAATCAACACAAATAAAAGATTCAACATAATAAAATCCAGTTAGAACAAGAATGTTGGTTCTCCACGCATATATGAACAATGGAAAGCCACCTCACAAAAAGGTTGGGAACTAAAGTGATTCACAATAGAACAAGTATACAAAAGAATGGATGACATGGAAGTTTGTAAAATGCCTAAGTATCATGAATATGCTAAAGTATAGAAAGCGAGAAATACATACCTTAGACGTGTACAAAACTTAACAAAATCATTACCAAACATCCGCAAGTTGAAACGAACCAACTTGGAAAATCACAAAAGCATCCTCAAATAAGTCAATCAAAATTTGTGAGCAAACAACAACCAAAAACATTCGAAAAGAAAAACTATAAAACATGCTTGTTTTACGTCGTAAGCTCGACGCCTTTACGGTGCTTAATTAGAAACTTCATTCATTCATGCCATGGTGATGTCTCACCGCGCAACCAAAAGCAAGCGTCCTAACCAAACACTTGAACAAACATAAAAAATGTACAAGTATCATAATAAACAAGTGAAAATATACAAAATGTACGATATTTACAAAACTCAAAAACAAAGAAACTATCGCAATGCGATTCAATATCAAAACCAATCCCCGGCAAAGGCGTCATTATGTTGATTGCAGAATAGGGCAAGCAAGTAAAAATATTTATCTTCAGAAAGAATTCCCTCCGGGATTTATGTCGTGTCCACAGAGATCGGTTCGAGGGAAAGAATGTCGTTCGACAGTCTCTCGCGTTAAT
Organism: Lathyrus tuberosus; assembly: GCA_022829125.1. Classification (NCBI taxonomy): domain Eukaryota; kingdom Viridiplantae; phylum Streptophyta; class Magnoliopsida; order Fabales; family Fabaceae; genus Lathyrus; species Lathyrus tuberosus. The sequence continues at coordinate 11,382,260 of JALAZF010000003.1, forward strand.
GAGTTTGGATTAAAATAGTTTACAAGTAAAACCAAACAGAAAATTAAACATTAAAACAAAAAGAACTCATTCTTCAGAGAGAAAAACTCGTCCGACAATGTATATACATCACTCCTCACAAACTTAAACTCACCGACCAGTTATACTCCACCTACAATACTCCTCAATATCACCCAGCATCGCTCACAACACAGGTTATGTCTAACGCAAAGTTGAGATAACAACCGTGTCACTCTCTTCGTCACTCTCGCGAGCGAAGCCTCGAAACACGGAAGGCATTAAGATTCGACGCCTATTGAAGATTGTTAGCTCCTAAATCTATCTCTAGAGTCCAGAAACTAACAGATAACCATCCCTAATCGAAGTTCGTGAGGGTTATGTCTAACGCAACCCAAACCCCGCGCATAAAGTAAAAATCAGAGACAATCACCAATAAAGATTTGTAAAGCAATTTTTATACAACGCCATGGGCGACAAATATACATGAGTTTACAGCAAATACATATACACAACCTAACCATAAAGAAAAACACAAAGAAGAAAAGAAATGAACCAAACATCTCGCAGTTTGTCAACGCCGGTCGACGATCAATTCACCCCGGTTCATCCGTGTGCAAGCTTTATAGTTGTTTTCTAAGCTAATCTATCAAAGAATGAGGTTGATGAAGTTTGGAGACAAAAATCACCCCCAAAACAACATAACAATACAAAAAATGAAGTCAAATGAATTAAATACAAAATTTTGGTTCAGACAAATTCGCCAGGCGGATTGAAAATTTGCCTGGCGGATTCCCCTTTTTCTCTCACACAGCTGCACAATCAAACCGACTGGCAGAAAATATCTAGATTCGCCAGGCGGATTGAAAATTCGCCCGGCGGATTGCCCAAAATTCGCCCGGCGAACATGACGCGAGCTAGACGCGAGCACAAGACAGCAACCACTTGAATTTCCAACTTTTCACTCGCCACAGCCTCGCCTGGCGAAATTCTCAAATTCGCCCGGAGGATTTAAAATTTGCCTGGCGAATTTGACAGAACAGCATTTTTCCAGCACTGTTTTATTCGTAACTTTTGAACCGCAACTCCGTTTGACGCACGGTTTGAAGCGCTGTAAAGCTTATTCAATGCTCTATACAACAATAGAAAGACATCCTTGATTAGATACCTGAAACAATTGAGAAAAAATCAATTAAACTCAATGATATTTACACTATACGCAATATATACACTAAAACGTATCGTAAACATATTTATAAACAAATCGGGTTTTATTCGCACGATATTTACCACAAAGCATCGATAAGTGCAACAAAACATATATACAAAAATAGGTACAATTTGCACTTATCAACCACCCATGTTTCTTAGACACCACGTGAAATTTCTTTTTTGCCCCCTGATTCCGGATGTGCACATCCGGACGCACAATTTTTTTTTTTAAAACGTTGATTTGTTTCAGATGTGCATATCAGGTAAAATTCCTGATCTGCAGACCCGGAACAATTTCTTATTAATTCGCGCCAAACCTTCTCCCTCCCTTCATTCTTTACATTTTCATATTCCAAACAACCAAACTCTCTAAAACTCTCAAATTCTCAATCCCACAAATCCCGACTTTTTTCACTCGAGTTCGGCGCAGAGCAACTTCTACAATGATCAAGACACTCCAAATCCTCTGTATCACAATTTAATCGATAAGTTTTCGAATTTTAGAGTTTCGGAGTTATTTTCGAGTAATCGATTTAGAGTAGACATTTAGGTGTAGAAATTGTTAGGTAGTATGAATAACATAGGCTAGAGACAATGTAGGTATTGTTTGCTACTTCAAACGGACGATCAGGGCATTAAAATGCCCTTTTCTATGGTACAGTAGCCATGACTGTGTTTTTAGAACTTCAAATACGTATCGGATGTGCAGATCTGGAAACATTTTAACGTTAAATATTCTAAGTGCTTCCGGATGTGCAAATCCGGAAAAACCCAGCGTTAAATATTCTGAGTACTTCCGGATGTGCAAATCCGAAAGAAACTTGGTCTCTATTTTTTATTTTTGTTGTTTATTTAATAATTTTTAAAAAATTCTAATTTATTTATTATGCTTTGCAGATTACATGGCTGACAGAGATGATCATATCATACATGGACGGACAGCTCAGCATGCATCTGTCCGACGTGAGCGGACGCTGTCTACAGCTGAGGGTTCAGGCGCAGAGGGAGTTAGGGGTAGGCCCTACAGCTGAGGGACATCCTACACCTACACCATATCCTACACCACAACCTTCCACATCACAGGTTCAGGCCACTCCCCCGTCAGCCGTCGATTCTACATCTCGGAGGCGTAGGGCTCCTACTGCTAGTTCATCAGGGTCCCAGCCCCCACGCAGGCGTCGTCGGGAGACTCCAGTTCCATCAGCTGCTCCTATTTCATCCCATGTTCCTATTCCTGAGGGTGATCACCCAGGACATGAGGGTGGTGACGGCGATGATGATTTCGATGAGCTGGACGGTTACCCCGGGGGACCGTCTGATATGTCTCTACTCGTGGGGTACTCTGAGCATACTGCCAGATATGTATGGTTAGGACAGGTAACCTTTCTCGGTTTATTTATAGAATTGTTTTCGTTGAAAATATTTTCATTTGTAACATTGTTTTATTTGGAAATTTTCAGGAGAAGGATTCCCAGAAGTTCTATAACCATGGGGGCAAGGTTATAGACATGATGGCAGAGCTGCCAGGGGATAAGTGGTTCCACTGCACTTGTTACCTCTGGTCTCAGAGGCATTTCTAGGATTGGGTATCCCCAGATTATGTACGGTATGCTGATGACCTTTGTTGAGAGATGACAGCCTGAGACATCCTTATTCCATCTACCGTACGGCGAGCTCACGATCACACTCGACGACATCTCGTGCCTTTTACATCTATCGATCACGGGTACCTTTCTCCGTCACGGTAAGATGTCGAAAGTGGACGCGATAGAGATGCTGACTGAGGAGCTTGGGGCTACCCCAGATGAGGCACTTGCGGAGGTGACCCAGTTAAGAGGCGCACACGTCCGGTTCTCCTTTCTGACACGTAGATTTCGTGCGGAGCTTGTAGAGGCAGGACGGGCAGCAGGTGATGCAGCTGAGGTGGCGATCCACAGGCAGCGTGCCCTGAGATGCTACTATCTGTTTTTGCTCGGCATGCAGCTATTTGTGGACACCAGCGCAACTTACGTTGATATCGTTTACCTCAGGTACCTTTTGGATCCCACAGAGATCCATGGGTACAACTGGGGGGCGGCTACGCTGGTATTCACCTATTCTAGGCTCTCAGATGGTGCCGCTGGGCAGCCAAGACTGTGGCAGACAGCTGTACACTATACGTGGTAACAATCTTATATTCTAAGTCTTTTTTTTCATTTCTTTTCTTTCTATATTCATTATAATGTTTGACACCGATGTTATGTTTTCCATTTTAGGCGTGGATATTACAGCACTTTCTCAAGATTACTGGTTGGAGGAGTGTCGAGGGGTACACTGAGGATATGCAGCGTGCTGCTGCATTTCTCCTGCTCAGAGGGAACCAGGCGCCCGATCCATATAGAGTTTATCTTTATCGGATGGTGATAAGTGCAAATTGTAGCTATTATTGTATATAAGTTTTGTTGCACTTATCGATACTTTGTGTTAAAATTGGTTAAATAAACCCCACTTTGTATGTAAATGTGTATATTTAGTGTATAATCAAGTTTTAGTGTATTTGTGTACCGTTTGACAGTTTTCTACTCATTTTGTAGGTATTGAGGTGTATTTGGAGCATGAGCAATAAAGTGTCGAAGACACGGCTTCAAACGTATGATTTTGAGCAACTCATCAACGAATAAGGCTCAAAATGAGGATAATATAAATCACCAATTTAGTTTATATTTATGCATTGTTAGATAGGAAATTGAATAAGCTTTGCAACGCTTCGAACCGGGCGAAAAACGGAGTTACGGTTCTCAAGTTATGGCTGAAACATTTTTTCAAGTCAGCTGGTAGCCCGCTGAGCGCGCTCCGAGCCCGCTGAGCGCGCTCCGAGCCCGCTGAGCACGCTTGTAAGGTGGTTTAACTTTAAAAAGAGCGCACTGAGCGCCCATAGCGCGGTGAGCGAGGTCTGCGATGATGACAGCAATAAATATGGGTAAAAAACACATTTTTAGGGATGGTTTTGGGTATTTTTTGCTCCCAACTCCATCAAACTTCATTTTTCTTGTAGATTAGCTTAGAAAACATCATTGGAGCTTACATTTAGATGATCTGGAGTCGAATCTCTCGTCGATTGGTGTTGACAAACCAAGAAATGTTTGGTTCATCTTCTCTCTTCTCTTTGTAATTTCTTTTTGTTGGGTATTGTATAGTTACTATGAACATATGTATCTTTGTTGATCTTAATATTATATGAAATTTGCTTTACAAATCATTATCGAAGTCTTCCTTGATCTTCTTGCATTTATGTTTGGATTTGTGTTGTGTTAGAGATAAACATCACGAATCTTGATTAGGGATGTATATCTATTGTCTAGATGCTAGAGATAGATTTAGATGATAATCTTTTGGGTATCGAAACTTAATGTCTTCCGTGTTTCGAGGCGTCGTGCGCAAGAGTGACGACGAGAGTAATACGGTTGTCTCTCAGCTAAGTGTGCCAGAGATGGACACTGTTGTGAGTGATGCTGGATGATTTTGACGAGTATTATAGGTGGAGTATAATTGGTCGGTAAATTTATGTTTGTGACGAGTGGATTATATGTAGGCTTGATAAGTTCGTCTTGTTGAAGAATGAATTGTTTTTATGTTTTTATTTACTTTTCTGTTTTTACGCTTTAAACCATTTTAAACCCAAACTCATTAACAATTAAATTGTCGAACGGCAGTTCAGTAGCACCGATCTCTGTGGACACGATAAATTCCTGGAAAAATACGTCCAAATCTTTTTGCTTTCTTGCCCTATTCCGCAACCAACAAAATGGCGCCGTTGCCGGGGATTGGTGTTTTTATTGATTCGTATTGCGATAGTTTCTTTGTTTTTGAGTTTTGTAGATATCGTATATATTGCCTATTTTCACTTGTTGATATTGATACTTGTATATGTTTACCATATTTGTGAATTTTACATGTTTTGCATACTTGTAAATTTAGTGTATATGTTTGTTTCTCTTCACGTTTGCTAAGTGTTTGGTTAGGTTTCATCGTCGGTGAGCGCTAACCGTGTATAGAGGCAACTTAGAGAAGTGTGTATAAATAAAAGGCGTCGACCTTACGACGTAAAATAAGCGTGTTTTATCATTTTTTGTTCCGTTATTACTTTTTCATTGTATATGAGATTGTGTAGGTGTTAAGTGGAGGCCTACACCAGAACCTTGTTGCTGTACTAATTTTTCTGGTTCTGGTGTAGCGCGCTCAGCGCGGGCCTGCGCGTTGAGCGCGCTCTGCTATGCTGAACCAGTGAATTCTTTTATTTGTTCATTTAGCTCCCCTTTTTTCCCACTTCCACCAAGGCCTTATATATTAGTAATTATTAGTAATTTTTCTAATTCTTTTGTTGATTGTTTTGACTCAAATTTTTGCCCGATTGCTTGAAGTCGCATTCAGTGTTTGTCCATTTTTTATCATTTCAACTTGCAAATGCGTGGTAATGATAGTGTTTAAAGTTTTGTACACGTCCAAGGTATGTGTTTATCGCTTTCTATACTTTAGCATATTCATGATACTTAGGCTTTTTACAAACTTTCATGCAATTTATTCTTTTGTATACTTGTTCTTGTGTGAATCACTTTAGTTCCCAACCTTTTTGTGAGAAAGCCTTCCATTGTTCATATATGCTCGGAGTTCCAACTTTCTTGTTTTAAATGGATTTTATTATGTTGAATATGTTGTTTATGTTGTGTATATGAATGCATGAAAAGGATCAAGGCATTTGTTTCATTTTGAGCACAACCACCCTAGCTTGCATTTGGATGATCCAGAGTCGAATCTCTCGTCGATTGGTGTTGACAAACCAAGAAATGTTTGGTTCCTCTTCTCTCTTCTCTTTGTAATTTATTTTTGTTGGGTATTGTATAGTTACTATGAACATATGTATCTTTGTTGATCTTAATCTTATATGAAATTTTCTTTACAAATCATTATCGATGTCTTCCTTGATCTTTTTGCATTTATGTTTGGATTTGTGTTGTGTTAGAGATAAACATCACGAATCTTGATTAGGGATGGATATCTATTGTCTAGATGCTAGAGATAGATTTAGATGATAATCTTTTGGGTATCGGAACTTAATGTCTTCCGTGTTTCGAGGCGTCGTGCGCAAGAGTGACGATGAGAGTAATACGGTTGTCTCTCAGCTCAGTGTGCCAGAGATGGAAACTGTTGTGAGTGATGCTGGATGATTTTGACGAGTATTGCAGGTGGAGTATAATTGGTCGGTAAATTTATGTTTGTGACGAGTGGATTATATGTATGCTTGATAAGTTCGTCTTGTTGAAGAATGAATTGTTTTTATGTTTTTATTTACTTTTCTGTTTTTACGCTTTAAACCATTTTAAACCCAAACTCATTAACAATTAAATTGTCGAACGACAGTTCAGTATTACCGATCTCTGTGGACACGATAAATTCCCGAAAAAATACTTCCAAATATTTTTGCTTGCTTGCCCTATTCCGCTTCCAACAGATGGCTGCTTAGAACATTTTTTATGACGCCTATGCCGATCACCGTGACACACGCCCGTTCGCCGAGGTTTTGCTGTTCTCAGGATGGTTGGCATGCAGTTCGACCATTACTACTCGATACCTGCCGGAGCGCGTCTTGCGTCAGTTCGGTTATACGCAGACGATCCCCAGGATGCCTCATGAGTCTGCTCCTTTAGGCTTGACCCGCGTGCAGATAGATTAGATATATGCTGACTTCCAGTCCCACTTGGTACCGGAAGAGGCTCGGGCGACCAGAGCCCCGAGAGACTGGAGCGTTGCTGCCGGGTACATCATGTGGTTCTATACTGTCTCACACCCATGCATGGTGCCCACTGCTGAGGGATCGCCACCCAGACCTGCTCATCAGGAGATATTAGAGGAGCGACAGTCTCAGCTGGACCATACTCAGGATGTCCTACCTCGCTGTCGGGAGATAGAGGAGATAGCGCGTGCGGCCATTGCGGATGGTCACCTCCCTAAGGGCTCTGGTGGCAGACTTGCCATGGATAGGATTATTGAGATTGCTCGGGGGGCACTTCAGTACTGCAGACATCGAGCCAGGACGACGGGTAAGGGCAGAGGAGCAGGGGAGCCAGGAGAGATCCTTCGCCATACACAGTAGTTTTTTTTGATGTATTCTATTTTTATTACATTTATGTACTGTATTTTGGCAAGAGTATTATTATGTATATATATCATTTTATTTTATATATGGATGTTTTCGAATGTATAATAAATTTCGACGATATTTTTTTAAAAAATAAAGTTCTGCTATTTTTCCGGATCTGCAGATTAGGAATATTTCCTGATATGCACATCCGGAACAAATCAACGTTTTTTAAAAAAAATGGTGCGTCCGGATGTGCACATCCGGAATCAGGGGGTAAAAAAAAAATTTCGCGTGGTGTCTAAAAAACATGGGTAGTGTATTAAGAAATTGCATATATATATATATACACACACACACACACACAACCCTAGTCCCTACCCACTATGGGTCAAGGGTTAAAGTTCACACTTTTCCCCACACAAATCAGGTTTCAGATACTCAGCCTTTAATTAAAAAGATCACTTAACCAATAAAAGGACTTATTTATGCACCTCTTTCAGAATCACGATTAACCCGTTTTTCACAAACTAAACATTAATTGATTGTAGCACACAAAAAATTAGATAAATCTAACATAACATCAATATGTTTAATGAGATCTCGCGATTACGTGATACTTAATGGATCATTAAATTGACTATTTATTCTAAGGACTTTATTATGTCATATACAAATAACATAATGAATACATTGTTTATATATATATATATATATATATATATATATATATATATATATATATATATATATATATATATATCAATCAAGATCATGATACAAAAAACATATAAATCTAATAATGTTTGCCTCTTAGGACTTACTCCGACATAATGAACCAAATACTTTAAATGATTCAATATGAGATAACTTGTTGTGCAGAATTTGGTTAGGTGATTTATGGTGAAGAATGAGAGTAGAAACTCTATTTATGATGAAGGTAGCAATGGATGGCAACAAACCAATATGGTTTAGGATGTTTAGAGTGATAAAGAAGAGCTCTACCAACATTTGGGAGATGTTGATGTTTTCTCTCAACCCTCTCTTTTTTTGGGGATTTTCACCAAAAAAAAATTGACGAACAATGCCCATGAATGCATACAATTGACTAAGCATAAACCCAGGTTCATTGTCTGACTTGACTACTTTTTGTATTGTATTGAATCTAATTGAAATCATGTGGATAAAGTTTGGAACATGTTGTGAAACTTCATATTTATTTCTAAGAAGGATGATCCATACAAATATTGTATGATCATTAATTATACTTAAAATCTATTTGTGATTTTGTGATTTTGAGTATAAAAACTATTAGTGATCATTAATTATTGCTAATAGACCCCAAATATCGATGTCCAGTAATTCAAAACAACTATATGCAATTTAGTTACTTGGAGGATAAGGCACACTCCTTTGTTTTTGCTAGGTGACAAATATCACATGTAGATTTCTTATCAAGAGTAAAAGAAGTATACATGAGAGACATTTGTTTAAGTCTTTTGTGTGATACATGGCCAAACCTAAAGTGGTATACCTGTAATTTACATAAGTATTAAGGGAAAATTGATAACCATAACTAGTAATATTGGAAACATTGGCTTGGTCACCTTGTGATTGAGGTTTGACTTGAATTTGGAGAAATGGTGCTTTAACTTCAAAGCGAGGATCCTTTATTTTTAAAGTGGTATACCTTGTCATTCTCTATACTAGTCAAACCAATCATCATGTGGGTGTTCATTTCCTGCACGATACAATAATCAGCAGAAAAATTAGTCGAGCATTTTAAGGATTGACACAATTTGGAATTTTAAAACCACAAATCTCAATATTCTTTAAGTTTAATTAAAAAATGTTACCTTTAACAAATTTTCAATTATGTATTGCAAAAATCTCCCAATTAGCATTTATGCTGCAACAACCGCAATATGCATTAGACCAACCATTATGACCATATTTATGTTTTTTTTGTTGAGAAATTTAAAATATAAGATGTTAGTTTATCAATCATTATCGGAATAATAGAATTCATGCTAATGATATTTCACCATATTAAAAACAATTGATAGAATGTTTTCTTTCTTTCAGATAACCTTATTATCAGAATATAATTGAGCATTAGATAATTTATTTTGCATTACGCATTTTGTCTTTACCTGGCACCCACTTTGATCCCAAAAAGTTTCATGATATGTATATACAGTTAACAAGAATTTGATATATCATTTTATGATCATGACATGCTCTGCCGCCCTCGATGATTAATTAAGTAATTATTTACACTACCAAAGACAAGCACTTATCTGCAATATAATGACATCAAAAGCCACCATTAAAGTGATTGGAGAAGAAGTATGTTATATTGGAAAGTAGTTATTAACTTTTCAATCCTATCTGTCTATCTATCTAAGTATGATTTTGTTATTCAAATGTGGCCACCTAATGCAATGTCGTTATCATAAGTGCTTGTTGAATTCAATTATAAAAGCTCGAGAAAAAGTCAGAAACGCATAAACTAACTAATCCAAACAATTAAGCCGCGTTGGCAATGCTCCATGCTTAAAAAATTTATAATGTCTTGTCTGTTACGTAAAACGTGCTTTAATGGGATGACATGTGATTACAGTTTTCATGTGTAATATCTTAAATTTTGATCAGTGTTTTTTTATTAGGGGGTGTCATTTAAATGTCAATAGGCTTTGGGGTTTTTAGGCATATGTTGGGATTTGGGTCTATCTAAAGGACTTTTTATATTTATTTAGGATTTAAAAAGTTTTAGGTTTAATTTTATTAGATAAGATTTAGAATTTTGTTCAATTATTTTAAAATATTAAGAAGTAAAGTTTTCTTTTAAATTTATTAGGGATTTCATTTTAGAATTTATTATTTTAGATTTTTATTATTGTAGAATTAATTAGGATTTTATTTTTATTTGGGCTTTTTAGATGATAATAAGATATTATTATTATTATTATTATTATTATTATTATTATTATTATTATTATTATTATTATTATTATTATTAGATATTTGCTAATGCTATTCTATTTCAAATAAATGGAATGACATAGGTGGTAGAAAAAGGTGTAAGGAGTTACAAGGGAGGAAGATCATGAGTTTGAATCTCACCTTTCTTATTTTTTGTGTTTTTTCTCTGTTATTTGTTTTTAACTATTCTACTTATTTTCAAATCTTAAAAAATCACAAAAAATTGTTTATTTTTTATTTTTTATTATTAATTTTCGTATTTTTAAATAGGCATTTTTTAAAAATATTAATTTTTCACTTTTTTCCATCTTATTCATAAAAATATCCAAAAATTCATAAAATATAAAATATTAGAAAAGATTTTGTTCTTTTTACTTTTTGGATAATATTTTTATGTTTTAGAATCAATATGATTGATAAAAAAAATCACAGAATAAAAATCTATTTTTGGGCTTTTAATTATGTTGATAGATCAACTTGATTTTTTTATTTTTTTTAACCATAATTGTCATCTATAAATAGGACATATTTACACACTTTTTGGGGGAAACTTTACAAACCATACGATAAAAAGTTGTTGTTCTTCACATTGAAGAACAACCATAAATAAACCCTAAACACTCGACAAATAAATCTTAAATCCTCAACAACACTAAAACCCTAAACCCTCAACAACATTAAAACCATAAACCTTCAACAACCATAAACCTTCAACAACCCTAAACCCTCAACAAGTAAACCTTAAACCCTCAACAACATTAAAACCATAAACCTTCAACAACCCAAAACCTTCAACATCCCTCCGAATCAAAAAGGAAAAGGAAAGGAAAAGGAGATCTCACACCAAAGGAGAAACGGGATACAAGGAAATCACCACCAAGAGAAAAAGGAATACACAAAGAAATAAAAAAAAAAGGAAAGAAGGGAAAAAGGAAAAAGAAGGGGAAAAAGCACAAAGGAAAAGGAAAGAAAAGAAGGGATGAAGCAGCTTAAATTGGTCATGGAAAGGGGAGGTAATTCGAATACTTAGCTTATTTTTGTTGTTGTTGTGTGTTGCAGTTGATTGATTGGGTTTTTAGGGATATTTCTGGAAAATTTAGGGTCAGGGCTCTTGGTTCATACGAAAGGGTTAGGGTTCTTGGGGAAAAAGGTTAGGGTTCATATTGAACCCTTAGGGTTTTGATTAATTAAATTAAATTAAATCCTTAATTTAATTATTAATTGGGGATTAAGGGATTAATTAGGGGATTAGGGTTTATTATTATGGAAAAATATAATAAGGGATTTTAGAATTGTTATTTTATTTTCTAGGGATTTATTCAGGGTTTTAGGGTTTTTAATAATTAAATAAATAACTTAATTTAATTATTTTAATTAGGCTAATTTTTAATTAGGATTTAGAAATAGAATTTTAGGTTTTTTTTGTATAATTAAATTAATAACTTAATTTAATTGTTTAATTGAGTTAAAATTTTAATTAGGATTTAGAAGTAGGGTTTTAGGGTTTTTAATAATTAAATTAATAACTTAATTTAATTATTTAATTAGGTTAATTTTTAATTAGTATTTAGAAATAGGAATTTAGGGTTTTTTGTATAATTAAATTAATAACTTAATTTAATTGTTTAATTGGGTTAAAATTTTAATTAGGATTTAGAAATAGGGTTTTAGGGTTTTTAATAATTAAATAAATAACTTAATTTAATTATTTAATTAGGTTAAGTTTTAATTAGTATTTAGAAATAGGATTTTAGGGTTTTTTTGTATAATTAAATTAATAACTTAATTTAATTATTTAATTGGGTTAAAATTTTAATTAGGATTTAGGAATAGGATTTTATGGTTTTTTTGTATAATTAAATTAACAACTTAATTTAATTATTTAATTAGGTATTAACCGAGGTTTAGAAATAGGGTTTTTGGGTTTTTAATTAATTAAATTAATAACTTAGTTTAATTATTTAATTAGGTTTAGGATTTATTTTGAGGAAATTAGATTTTTATTCAATTTGGATTTAAATAAGGGATGGGGAATGAAAAAAAGTTAATTGTTGGGATTTAAATTCTCTTATGCTTGGGGACTTATCTTGATTTAATTTTTGGGATTAAAATTATTTTTTGGACCATCTGAAATTTGGAGATTATTTTTTATTTGGGATAATTTGGGGGATTAATTTTGTTATTTTTAGCATAAGGGCATTTTGGGTTTTATTATTAAATTCTTTGGGATTTTGGGAATTCATTTTTTACATAAGAGATATAAAGGATTTATGGGATTTAAAGGATTTAAGTTTGGGATTTAAGGGATAATTATTAAGATCTTAAGGGTTATAATAGGGTTCTTTTAAGGATTTACAACTTGGGATAAAGCTCTTGGTCCGAGAGCCTAAATAAGGGATGAGATTTAGGGATAACACTCTTCGGTTCCAAGAGTATAAATATAGGCCAAGGGATAAGGGATTTTGGGATAAAACTCTCCATCCGAGAGTATAAACAATGAATAAGGGATAGAACTCTTCATCCGAGAGTATAAACAATGGATAAGGGATGGAACTCTCCATCCGAGAGTATAAACAATGGATAAGGGATAGAACTCTCCATCCGAGAGTATAAACAATGGGTAAGGGATAAAAATCTTCGTCCGAGAGTATAAATAATGGATAAGGTATAGAACTCCTTATCTAGGAGTATAAACAATAGATTAAGGGATAGAACTCTCCATCCGTGAGTATAAATAATGGATAAGGGATAGAACTCTCCGTCCGAGAGTATAAATAATGGATAAGGGATAGAACTCTCCATCTGAGAGTATAAATAATGGATAAGGGATAGAACTCTCCATCCGAGAGTATAAATAATGGATAAGGGATAGAACTCTTCGTCCGAGAGTATAAATAGTGGATAAGGGATAGAACTCCTTATCTAGGAGTATAAACAATAGATAAAGGGATAGAACTCCTTATCTAGGAGTATAAACAATAGATTAAGGGATAGAACTCCTTATCTAGGAGTATAAATAATAGATAAAGGGATAGAACTCCTTATCTGGGAGTATAAACAATATATTAAGGGATAAAAATCTTTATCCAAGAGTATAAATAGTGGATTAAGTTTGGGATTAGGGTTAGGAATAGGATTAGGGGGCAGGAATAGGGGAGGTGAACTACGGTTACTCTGATCCTTCAAAATTGAAGGTACGTAGGCATAGGGTTGTAAACCCTAGCGAGTATAATTAATAAAAAACTTAGGTTTCTTTTGTAAATAAATAGAAATTAGACAAACAAACAAGCATACCCTAAAATCTAAGGAGGATCCCATTGAGTACAATGGAAGTGAGGGGTGCCTAACACCTTCCCCTCACTTAACCGACTCCCGAACCTTAGGAATCTCTACCCTTGGGATTAAGGATTTTAGGTTTATCATTATTTTCCTTAAAAAATATGATGGTGACTCGATATTTTTGCCGGCCGCGACAGCTGGCGACTCTGCTGGGGACTCCTCCCTAAAGAGAGTCCCTCCTAACTTTAGGCTTTAGGGTTTTGTTTGTTTGTCTTGGGTGTTTATGGTTTTTTTGTTTTTTCTTTTTATTATTCTCAGGTTTTATTTTATATATTTGTTTATTTATTATATATGACTCTTTTGTTTTATTTTGTCATCATGCATTGGATTGGGGCATATGATGTGTAAAGCTAAAATCCAAGCTTGGAGTATAGCCCTAGATTAGGACGTGGAACGAAAATGTTTTTGGGGGGATGTGACATCCCCAAGAATTCATTGATGCCACACTCAGAATAGATCCTTCCAAAGGTGTCCTCATGGAAGGGCTAGCCCCTAACGTAGAGGATGATTTGGATGTGGTCCGAGACTCTAAGAACTTTTAGCCTACCTCTTACCAACTCATGGAGACCCTACGTATTCAACCCTCAAGGGTTGTTACTAGGGTCCTACCTAGATGAGACTTATCCCGAAGGATTACCATAGGAAGGCTTTCTCCTTCTCATGGTAAAACAAGGGTATAGTCTGTACATTATAGGGTCGTTATGTTGTCCAAACTTTATGTCCTACATGTGAGGGGATTGGGTAGACAAAACATAGATCTAACCTATCATATGGAGCCTACCTTTACTAGGGCATGCTTGCATTTCACTTTACCCTAACCAAAAAAAAAACATTTAATAAAAAAACAAAAATGTCCATGTCATCATGCATTTAAAAACATTTTTTTGCATATATGCATTTTTGTGGGGAATTTCAAGATGTGTTGTAGGAACATAGGGCTACCCTACGCATCAGAGTGCTAAGTACTGATTTACAGGGTCTCAAAGACCTTTGAGACTTAATGCCAAATCTGCTCAAAGGATGGTTATACACAAGCATGGAAGAATCTTCAATCTTTTAGGGACCCCTATGAAGGTAGAGACCGTAATTGCTTTTGCACAACTTTATGATCCTCCTCTATGTGACTTCCTCTTCAAGGATTTTTCAACCAGCTCCTACGCTGAAACAATTTGGACTATACTTGGATTTACAAGGAGAGGGAAAAACCTACAAGGAGAGGGAAAAACCTTACAAGGGGCATGGGGGCAAAAAAAAAAGAAAAAAGAAAAAGGTCAAGCCTAAAGACTTAGTTGTACCTGTTCAAGACTTATTATCTCACCACAAGGAGGATAGGAAAATGTAAGGGTACTTGGAGGAATTTAAAGCTCATTTGAAGAAGGCATTGGGGGCATCGATTTAGTTTACGCCTTCTTAAGTTCAGGAGTTTCCATTTTGGGATTATTGTTTTGGATTATTTTCCTAATTTTATATTCATCTCTAACTACAATGGATTTTGGAATTCCCCCCAAATAAATTTTTAAGATTATTTTGCATACCCCATGTATTTTCATGCATTTACATACATACACATACATTTGCATATCCTTTCCGCTTTCGCCTTTGCCCGATTACCAAGAGCTAAGAGGTTTCCCTATACTCATGAACGAACTTAAAGGGTACCTCAAGAAGCTATGGAGGAATTAAAGAGGGGCACGTACCATTGAGGAAAGAAGATAACCCTTCACCATGTCTGCCAGAGGAGTTCTTAGAGCCTCAAATGCAATAACCTTGGATGATGCCCATACAACAAAGGAAGTTTGGAAGGGAACTAGATCCTACACCAATATTTCAAGAATGTTGGATCAACAAGGAAGCTCACTTCTAGGATCAATAGGCCTTTATCATTTCCAGTTGTATTTTCCTTTTTGCTAAGTGTTGTTTGTAATTAAAAGATGTACCTTTTGGGATATAATTTTAATGAAATAAGCATGCATGTTTTTGGAATTCATCCATTCGTTACACTCTCTTCTATACCATCACTTGTAAAAAAAATAAATCACATCTTTTCTTTTCACTTCTCACCTATTGACTAACTTAGGAGGAGAAGGATATAAATAAACAAACGAATATTGCTGATGTATGCTTTAATGGTATGACCTGGCTGAAGATGTAAGGCATTGATTCACTCCCTAAATAGTGGAGGAATAAGGAGTTAAACCGTAGTCAACCCTCTCGAGCTAGAATTTGGTGTTCTTTCTATTTAAAAAAAAACCTTAATCTTAACCAGGGGCAGGGTAGATTTCAATTAATTCAACATTGTGTCCTAATGCAAGAGAATCAGTACACCTAATCACAAGGATAAAGGTTTAAAGCACACACCATTCAACATTGAGGAAGTAAAAGGGATAATAGCTCATAATATCTAATACGGCAGTCACACCCTTTCTAAGTCAAAAGCAAGATCACTCAGGAACTGTTCCAAAAAAAAAGAGGAAAAAGAAAAGCCCGCTAAGTCAAGAAGAAAAGAAAAAAAAACTGAAAAAATAGTTGACTTTGATTTAAGAAAAAATTAGGGTACCCCGATGGACCACTAAATTCAAAAGAATTGGTCCATGCAAAAACAAGGGATTAAAAGAAAAAGGAAAAATGGAACAATCTTATAAACATGAGTGAGTGACTGCACCTCAAAAGGATCTCATCGAGTGCTTAAACAAGTATAACTTCTAATCACCATGACTGAAAAGTTTCTCTTGCAGGATGAACGCATTTGTTGTGTTAATTGGATTTAGGAATGGAGAACAACAAGGAGAATGGGGTGGGTTAAATTTCAAATTTTGAGCCTTGTATCTTTGTTTTTAAAAAAAAATCGTGAACCAGACCACGTTACAACATATAAAAGTCCTAATTGAAGCTAGGGGCACTATAAAAGCATACTCGGCAAAGTCGTTGTTAAGCTGACTCTGAATCTGAATGTTTGTTAAATCATCATTTTCCCATTCTCATTCGCGCCAACCTCATGGACGAATACCATCTGTCATACGCCTTGTATAAATTTTGGATTTCAAAACTTGCATGAACATGAAGTTATAATTACTTTTCAAAGGGAACATTTTTCTTTTCTCATAAATCAATTTTAGCGTTAAGGAAATTTCAACAAAGGACTGATCAGGGGCACAAGGATTCAAGAGATTTATGATAAGGGGGCGAATTACCAAAGAATCTTTCCAACCATGGGGAAAATCCTAATGATCATAGGAGTATATTATCTGGAAATCCTACTAACTAGGGGAAAAGCATCCCAAGATTTGACACACTGATGCTAAATCCCCTCCATGACTCTAATGATAAGGGGTGGACCTTTCAAGAGGTTCACGCTGGGGCATACCAACTCAAGGGTGCATTGAGGACAATCACTCTAAGGGTCAATCTAATCAAGGGCATACATTTCAAGGATTCAAACAATGGGACACACTTTTCAAGATTCAAATATTGGGGGCAGTTCATACCAAAGTCATACTACAGTATGGGGGGATCCGAGTTCGTTCTCAAGACACTCTTCCATGTCCTAATAATATGGGGCATATTTTCAAGGTTCAAATACTGGGGCACATATGGACATATTCAAATCATTATCATGCATTAATCATGTCGCTACGCTCTAGCGCATAATCAGGCATATATAACACAACATCGCATACATACATGAACATACATACATGCACTCATGCATACATACATGAACATACATACATGCACTCATGCATACATACATAGGGTTCATAATTACTCTTAGGGGTTTAATCCCCAGCCTTATCATTGAGGCATTGCTTCGATAAGGGATTTTACAGGATTATCATCCAGCTGTGAGTAGGTCTTCACTCTCACATCCCCAACTTGGCAACATGGCCTCAATAAGGGATAGGTTTCATCAAGTATCTAAGGATTTTTATCAAGGGCTCCGTTAAGGTTTTTTTCAAGGGTTCTATTAGGGGTTTTACCAGAGATTTATCAAAGGGATTCCATCAAGGTTTCATTTAAAAAGATTCGTCTCAGGGTTTCACATAAAGGATACATCTAGGGGTTTTGTCAAGGAGTGTTATCAGTGGTTCAAACGGATTTTATCCAAGGGGTTATGTCGGAAGTGTATACTAGGGGTTATATCAAAAAGGGTCTTATCGGATTAAAGGGATTTTCAAGATATTGTATCAAGGAGTTCTACCGGATTCCTAGGGATTCATTATGGGGTTTTAATTAGGAGCCTAAAGGGTTCCATTCAGGGGTTGCATCCAGAGTAAACAAGATATCACTAAAGTTCTACTTGATTCCAATCATACGATCAGATAATCATAGGAATCATAGACAAGATCCACCAGAAAGGGTCGAAACGGATTGTCAGGGATTATTTAAGGGGTTCCACCGAGTTTTACAACCTCTTCAGGGTTTATTAGGGGTTCCATCGAGAAGCGTTACAGGGGTTCTATCAAATTCAGGGATTTATCAGGGGTTCTACAAAAAATTCTATCTAGGGATTTTTCATCCAAAAGGGTTTTTGTTCAGAAATAAAAAAGAAAGGAGGGTTTATTGGGTTTGTCATCAAAGGATTCCACATAGGGGTGTCACTGTTGTGTCAATAGGTTTTATCACAAGGCGTTTCTCGAAAAGGTATTTATCAAGGGGTTCAATCGGGTATTTCGTCAAGGGTTTATTACTAGAGATCTTAGGATAATCAACGTAGTACCTACCGGACTCTGCGGTCAAAATTAGAGTCCTTCTTATATTTAATCGTCTCCTCAACAAGAGAGGAAGACTCTTCAACATCCTCTTTCTGATTCGAAGACGATTAAATAGGGGCAGCTGCAGTACCCTAAATTTTGACCAGTGTTTTTTATTAGGGGGTGTCATTTAAATGTCAATGGGCTTTGGGGGTTTTAGGCCTATGTTGGGGTTTGGGTCTATCTAAGGGACTTTTTATATTTATTTAGGATTTAAAAAGTTTTAAGTTTAATTTTATTAGATAAGATCTAGAATTTTGTTCAATTATTTTAAAATATTAGGAAGTAAAGTTTTCTTTTAAATTTATTAGGGATTTAATTTTAGAATTTATTATTTTAGATTTTTATTATTGTAGAATTAATTAGGATTTTATTTTTATTTGGGCTTTTTAGATGATAATAAGATATTATTTTTAGAGTTAATTATTATTATTATTATTATTATTATTATTATTAGATATTTGCTAATGCTATTCTATTTCAAATAAATGGAATGACATAGGTGGTAGAAAAAGGTATAAGGAGTTACAAGGGAGGAAGATCATGAGTTTGAATCTCACCTTTCTTACTTTTTGTGTTTTTTCTCTGTTATTTGTTTTTAACTATTCTACTTATTTTCAAATCTTAAAAAATCACAAAAAAATTGTCTATTTTTTATTTTTTATTATTAATTTTCGGCCAGTACCACTTACCGTCTTCCCAATAACCATTTTCAGCCACCGTACTATCCTTGTTTTCAGCATACATCCATAAATCTGGAAATGATTCTATTAAAACGCTTTGTCCAGCCCAACAAGCATTTTAAAACGGAACAAACTCTCCACTGCCCAAGTTGTAAGATATAAGTTCTGTTACCTTCCTCCCATCTAGTATAGACAGCTGCACGAGATCTCTCCACCATGCCAGTATGAAGATGACTTTGGAAATTAAGGTACCTAGTGTCGCTCCCGGGATTTTCATCCTAGTACAAACGCGAAAGTGGCACCGAACAGAGTCGCCAGCAATGTGTATTTATCCCAAGAGAGGGAAAGGAAACACCGCATAAACCTGAAGGAAAGGATAGAGCATGGTCTCGCGACCAAGAGAACTGGGTTCGGGAGTCGGTTACGCGAGAGGAAGGTATTAGCACCCCCTCGCGTCCATCGTACCCGAACCCAGTTCTCTTGGTCGCGAGACCATGCTCTATCCTTTCCTTCAGGTTTATGCGGTGTTTCCTTTCCCTCTCTTGGGATAAATACACATTGCTGGCGACTCTGTTCGGTGCTACTTTCGCGTTTGTACTAGGATGAAAATCCCGGGAGCGACAGCTGGCGACTCTGCTGGGGATGAGAATTTCTTTGCATGGCGTCTTGCTAGGGAGGAAGAGTCATAAAAAAACTCTGCTCGAGGATCTATCCAATCTAAGACCCTTTGTAGGGGTTATCCACCTTCTGACCCGGCTGGGGAAAGGCTGTACCATCCTCGTTGAGGAATAGATTCTGTCGATCTGATAAACCTCTGCGGGAAGAACAACAACTCAGCTGGGAGTTGCTGACAAGATTCGATGCTGACCTCTGTGGGGATACCATGACCAGAGATACAATCTTGCTGGGTATCAGGGCTACTCTGCCAGGGATATGCAAATCCTGGTTAGAACATTCCACTGCAACTTGCTGGGAAAGAGTCCTTAGAGATCTGTTGGGGAAACCCAAAGCAAATCCACAGTATTCTGCTGAAGAATATGACTGTCAAGCTTAGGATAAGTACCACAATGCCCCATGTTAGGCGAGCTTTCCTTTAGACAATTCCGTTAGGGATGACGAGTTTATAACAAACTCTGCTGGCGGAAACTGCTTTAAAACGTCTCGTGCTGGGGAATGCCTTTTGAGAGAATTTTATAGAAGACCAACTGTCCTCCAACTCTAATGGGGATGATCAACACTTCATGCTGGGGAAACAAACATGCCCCATGCTTGGACAACACAACAATTCGTCCCCGAAGAGGATGTCATAAGAGGATTTTACAGAAGATCTAGCCTCTTCAAACTCTTGTGACTTCGCTGGGGATACTGACCATCAGTTTCGGTGTCGACGAGACCACTCTTTTGGGGAACCTGTGACCGTTATCGACATAGAAAAGCTTGTAGCTGTTGGAAGGACTGAATAAGAGAATCGACTTAATAAGATGCAACGGTACCCAGTTAAACTTAATTCACTGATATTAAACCGTTATGAACAATCGTCAACCGAACGATGAACGCCGATCTCCTTACCCGTAATTGTCCCAGTCTTTTGCGTGGCGTGATTTATTGCTAGTCTTGTGCTTAAAATCATCTGTACCTGCTACCTGCAACAAAAGAATATGCACACATGCCCCGAGCTGGATCTAACTTCTGCAATTAAGAAAATCCAACCCTGAACCACCACTTGTTGGGGAGCAAGGTTTGTATGCAATCTCTTGCTGGAGAACATTATTAATGAAGCCTGCTGAAGACGGGGACCACAAATGCCTTGGGTCGGAATGCCCCTTGGTTTCAATCCTTTTGGCTGATTGAATACATATGCGTGACCAACCATTTTTCTTCACTTGCCCCAGACCAACATGATCCACCGGAAGAAATTGTCCCTAGAGGATTTTACAGAAGACTTGACATCCAAAACGCTTCAATGTCCTCAAACTCTTGTAGAGATTTGTCGGATCTCGACGTAACTGCCTCAAACCACATGGATTACTTAGAAGAAATCACCTCAAGAGGATTTTACAGAAGACTTGGCAAGCTCAATGCTTCAGTGTCTTCAAACTCTTGTAGAGATTCATCGGATCTCGACGTAACTGCCTCAGACTGTATGGTCTACAGAAGAATTCGCCTTGAGAAGATCCATGAAGAATCTCATACCACCGTGGGATATTCTGCCTCGGTATTCTGAAACCTGGATGGGCTGATTAGTTGTCTGGATGGACTAACTTCTCGTGCTTTTGGTATAGCTTGCCCCAGTATAAACCTTGAAGTGGTTTCTCGACGTGATTGGCTCAGATGAGCTACACCTTAAAGAGATGGTTCGACGTGATTGCCCTAGATCGACTACGTCTTAGCACAACTTGTTGGGAAAGCCCCTGCCCAACAAAGTTTCCTGAGGAAGTACCATTGGATATGGCTGCCCTTCGGGAGTTTCAGGACCCTCAACTCGACAAGATTAAGCTTCTGGACTGAATTTCCATATGTAAACTTCTTTTGATGTCAAACAAATGTATGCAAGCAGAAAATGTTTTATTCTGAGAATGAAAATTCTAATGCAACACAACATGTTAATCCCGAAGTTTTACTAAAAAGATGTAGCAAACCCTTTTGTGAGCGAATCACGGGTTAGGATACGACATTAATTTTTGAAAGAAATAATGCAATGCACATGCAACACCAACAAAGATCTTTTAGCACAACTGATAGGAGTCAGGAACGCTATCTCTTGGTAGTATGCCTTTGAAATAACCCTGTTTCAATTAGGACTTTTGAGGGTTGTAACGGGGCCTGGTTCACGATTTTGAGAAAAAAGGATTTATGGCTCAAAGTTTATTGGTGCCCACCCACTCTTCGTGATGTTCTCCAGTCCTACGTTCAGTTAATTTGCCCAAGCGTTCGCCTCTCAAAAAGATTTTGTGATCTTTAAGGAAACCATGATACTGATGGTTTGACACCTAATGAGGCTTTGGATTGACAGTCACCCCTTTGTCTTTTGTCCATAGTCACACGACTTTGTTCTTGCTCGAGGATTTTCTTTTGTAATCCTTTTGGTTTCACATTCTTTTGCTTTTTGATCCCTAATTTTTGCCTGGACTGATTCTTTTGAATCGTGGATTTCGGAGTCCAGCGGGATGCCCTAACTTTTGCCTAAGTTGCTTGTTTTCAAGTTTCAACTTAGCGGGCTTTTTCATTTTTTCATTTTTTTTTTTATTCTTTTTCCTTTTTTCTTGGACAAATCGTGTGACACTGGCTTGTCTTGACTTGATTGGAAAGGTCGTGACTGCCTCACTCTTTGATTGTTGATGGATAACCATTGTGGTTTCACATCTCTTGACCTCTCAGCGGTGAATTAAAAGGTAATGGATCCTCAGATGCACACTCCTTTTGAGGTTTGAACGCTTGGTCAAACTAACTGCCGCCTACCCTGCCCCTGGGTTAAATGTGAGGGATTTTTCATACGAAAGAAACTCCTACTTCAAGGCTCAAAGGGGTTAACGAGGGTCTATCTCCCTTATATCTCCAGTGTTTGAGGAGTTGAAACAATGCATGTACATCCTCAACAGGGTTCTTATTCCAAAGCACACCGTTAGAGATTTTTGCGTTTTCAGACCATCATTCTCCCTCATAGAGTTTGAGCAAGAAAAATGGTATTGCAGTACACATTAGCATTAAATGAGTAAACACAAATGAAATTCTTCAAGAAAACATATTCATTGCATTAAAATCCTCATACCAAATACAAACAAATTTTAACATGCGAACAATGTCTGAACGAACAAATAAAGACTACATATGAAAATGCAGCAAGGAAAATAAAGATTGTCGTTGTTGAGGAGGCTTGGCTCCGTCTAGACTGACCCCTTCTGGTGATGTTCTTGTAACTTTGAGCACTCACCATGGTACAGAAGCTTCACCTTGTGGGGTACCGTCTGGGGTGATAACCTTTGAGTCAATCAAATCCTGCACCTTGTGCTGGAACACATTACAGTTATCAAGTGTGTGCCCAAACGTTCCTGAATGGAACTTACAGCTAACACTCATGTCATAGTCCGGAGGAATGGGGTATGGCACGGGCATGCCCCTTCTCAGCTGGATTTGCGAACTTTTGAGCAAACGAGCCAACAACTGACTGTACGGAATAGGAATAGGATCAAATGTCCTCTTGGGCTTCCTTGGTCTGAGTAGCCTCCGCTGCTGATAATCTTGCTGCTGCTGGTTCGGGCGCCCAACCTGGCCCTACACTTTCCTTTCTGCATTCGGCTGAGGCACAAATAAGGGTTGCTGACATAGGTCTTCTGCAACACAGGGTTGTGGAAGAGATCCCTGACGCGAGGTAGACCCTTTGGAAAAGGAGAGAGTCCTCAGTTCCCTTGCAACAATGGGAGTGACATCACTTGGTTTACCAGCACCAACTGATGCAAACTTGATTGCCCCTGAATCAATTAGCTCCTGGACTTTATGCTTGAACCTGGTACAATTCTCAACATTGTGACCAGGTGCCCCAGAATGGAACTCACATCTAGCCTTAGCATTAGGTCCCAGAGGAATCTTCGTGGGCAACGGTCCCAAACTAACACGCTCAACCAGCTTGAGCTCGAGCAAGTAAGAAAGCAATTGCGCGTACGGAATCAGAATGGGATCGAACTTCCTCTTAGGCCCCTCTGACTTAGGATCCTCTTGAAAATTAGGAGGTGACTGCTGATGAGAGAGCTCTGAACCTTTAGCTTTCAGAGGGGATTCACGAAGCAATCCATGATCTAGAGCATATCCCAAAGAGATGGGAGGAGTAGAGACCTCTGTTGTGGAAGCGGGCACATGATCATTTTCCTTTTTTAACACCTTATTCAAGATTTCCATGACCAGGCCCATTTGAATCTTCATCTGGTTGACTTCCTCCCTCAGTAGTTCCTGACCTCGGGACAGCGTCTGAATGTCCCCCATAAAATGCCCCAATTGGGCCCTCACCCCAGCCAAATCCTTCTGCATTTGATCCATGATTCTTACTTGATTCCTTCGCGTCGAATATCGGTGAATATGACTCTCCGTTATACTGCCTGAAACCAAGTAAAGGTTAGAGTCCCTGCAACGAGTACCTGAAAAGCAAGTAACAAAAATGCAAAATGATATGCAATGCCATGTTTGTCATTTCCGAGGTGCTTTATACCCTGATTCCAATCCAACCACAGAAATCTGAAGACCAGAAATTGTGATATAAAGAGACGTGTCGTGGTCATGTGCTTGTGTGCAGCTATCTGATAAGGAATAATTCTGAATAAAACTGCTCACACTCATTCAACAAAGTATTCAAGTACATTTAAGAAAGGCTCATCCGCAAATGCAATACAAGGAAAAATGGATCCATCAACAAGCCTGATGGTAACCATTAATAACAAAATATAAGGAAAAGAACATCAGTCTGACAATTCCACATCCTTCAGCTTATCACTTGAGTATTTGATCTCCTCAAAAAGTATACGGGTACGCTGATGATTCGGCTTTTCAATCATTTCCTTGATCAAGACATCCCTTTTCTCAAGAGCTTCAGTTAAAGAACCCATATGCAGCATCAGAGCCTCGTCATCACACACTCCTTTGTGTCTCTTTATGCCAGCTTGCGTCTTGAGTATCTCCCTTTCTATCATGACTTCCTCAAGCTCTTTCTTAGTATTCCTCAGCTCACCTCTAGCTTCTTCTAGCTGTTCTTGACTCTTACCGAGGCTTTCCCGATACTTTCTCCTCTGCTCATGCGCCTTTTCAAGCTCTTCGTCCTTAATCTGCAACTGTTCCTGTAATTCAGCATTCTCTATCCTAACTTCGTCCCAAGCGTGCTGAAACTTTGTTAACTTTTCTTTGGTCTGTGCTAACGCCTGTTTGGTTTGCTTGTGGGCTTGCGTAGCATCATCAGCACCTTTACTAATCTTCCGGAAATGTTGGGCTCTTCCAGCAAAGTCTTTTTCTTTTGCAGTTAAGATTTGTTCAGCATCTTGGGCTTTCCGCTCCAGCTCTTTGTTGGCATGTAGAGCATTCTGAAGACGGCTACTCAACTCGGAATTCTCTCCTTGGAGCTTTTCCACCAAGGCTTGCAACTTGTCAACTTCTTCCACAGTAGCAGTGCTTCTTGCTTTCTCATTCTCCGGATACAAAAGGGGTGCCTTACCAAAAGGCAAGAGAAAATCTTCAACTCTTTTCTTCACCCACTCTTCATATGCTGGATAAACCCGGTTGTTAGGCTTTCCTAGAGCAACTTTCCCCTTTTTCAGTATGCTACCCCAGCTTTCAGAAGCTTTCAGTGCTGCTTCCCACCCATCTGATGTATGAAAATAGAGGGACTCCTCCATATCTCTCTTAATAGGCGGACCTGTCAGGGCATACCCAAATTGTCGAATGGCTAAAGAAGGATTGTAGTTAATCCCACCCATTCTTCCTATCAGTGGAACGTTAGGAAACTTACCACAGCTGTGGATAATATTCTTGCCAATCAGCCCATGATCTACCCATACGATGTCCTTGGCCACCAATCCCATTAAACGCTGTTTCCACTCTAGAGAATCTTTGGAATCCACAAAAGCCCCTGATTGTGGTAAACGGCCTGCAAACCACTTATAGAACAAGGGTGCACAACAACGAATTATCCCTCCTCTTTTCTTTTCGTTTCGGTTGTACAACGAGTAGTGAAGATCTCCCAGTAGCGTTGGCACCGGGTTCTTCATCATGAATATTCGTATAGCGTCCGTATCAATGAAATCCGGCTCGTTGGGAAACAACACTATGCCGTATATACAAAGGGCTAGCAAAGCATTAAAAACAAGCCAATTCTCGCCTTTAGCTGCTTCCTGGGCCTTCTTAATCAGATATTCCAGCTTGTAACCACGAATCTTTCCTTTGTTGGAGACATTGTCGCCTAACTCTGATTTGCTCAAATAAAGAGCACCAGCCACCTTCCCAAAGTCAAGATCCCCCACTGATCCAAAGAAAGGGGGCTCCTCCTTGATAGCAATCCCCAACATGTTGGAATACTCCTCCAGGGTAGGAACCAACACATAGTCTGGAAATACAAAACACCTCAGAGGCGGATCATAGAACTGCATCAACGTATGGAGACCTCTGGCTTCATAATCACTGACATTACGGACCATAGATAAAATCCACCCATATTTCTCTTCAAAAGCTTCTCGTACTGCAGGACTCGCCATTCCCTTCAGCATAACAATAGGACCCAAAGTAGGCGTAAGGAACTTATAGCTGATGATATTCTTCCTCTCTTTAGTGTTCATCTTTGCAGGGACCTGATGACTGGAATCAAGGGTAATATATGCACCTGGAAATGAATAAACATGTATGTTAGGATATGATAATGCAATGCAAAGGGCAATGTGATCAGGTAATCAGGTGTCTGTGCTGAACTGTGAACGGTGTCAGTGTAGCTCTGAGACTAATATAGAACCATAGATAAGAACCATCTGAATACAATAGGATGAAACTTCCTTTTTGTGCAATGATGATAGAAAAACCGGGTATGTAGGAGGTCATGGTTACCTGCAAACCTGTAAACAACCCGCCCTTCTCACATGTGGGTACTAGGATGTTCAGTATCCCGGGCTCTCAGGTCGAGAAATGATGATACGTTCACCATTTCTGGTTTGGCATCATCATCAATCGAGGAGGCCTCAACTGATTCTCCAAAACGAAAGGTCCTCAGCTTCTGGCACTGAGGTCGAGAAGCAATAGTACATTCATCCCTCAGGGTACAGTACTATCGCCAATCAAGGAGTGCCTCCGCTGATTCTCTTTCAAAAAGGGATGTCCTATAGCAAGTTCCCAGCATTGGGTCCTCGGATCGAGAATATGCAATGGGTTTGCCACAGAATGTGGTCTGCCACTGTCATATCTCGGGAGGAGTGCCGCAACTGAGTCCTCGGGAATGGTCACCAGAGTCGACAGTTCCTCAAGAGACTAACCACTGGCCTGCATAACATGCAGTAGCAGAAAGCTCCTGATAGAACCTCGTCTGGTTGTGGGTCTCATGAACAACAATACGTGGTCACCACCACGCAAGCGTCATGACTATCCACTCTAATTCCTATGTGTGTACTCAAGCCTGTGTAGTGAGCTTATCTCTCAGAACACCCATCCCGCCAAACAGACAAAACAGTGCAACACAATATAATATATGATATGTAATGCTAAAATGCGGTAAATACAGTAAAATAAATAAACAGCAACATATAGCACAACAGCAAACACCCAATGAAAGAAAAGCAAACAAGCGCTAGGATTGACTCGCTAAAGAAACCAGAGATTCTGAAAGTCATCCCCAGCAGAGTCGCCAGCTGTCGCTCCCGGGATTTTCATCCAAGTACAAACGCGAAAGTGGCACCGAACAGAGTCGCCAGCAATGTGTATTCATCCCAAGAGAGGGAAAGGAAACACCGCATAAACCTGAAGGAAGGGAAAGAGCATGGTCTTGCGACCAAGAGAACTGGATTCGGGAGTCGGTTACGCGAGAGGAAGGTATTAGCACCCCCTCGCGTCCATCGTACCCGATGGGATCCACGCTTGCTTGTTTCAATCAAAGGGTGTAGGAAAGGATACTGGAAAAAGGAACTGTTAACTGGAGAACTGGAAAGGGAAAGGAGAGAGAAAGAGGAATAAATGTAGGGAAAATAAAAGAAGTGCTCGCATGGGCCCTACCCCACTGCCTACGTATCTCATCGGGAGCATGAGAATCAGAGCGACGTAGTTCCCCTCACTGGGGATGGATTGTTTGTATTTTTTAGAGAACGGCTTACGTTCTAGCTCAGGTGTTGCAGGCTCGCTGGTCCGAGTGCGTTACCGTCTTGCAAGAGAACGAGTAGAAGCGCGTTCGTGCGTTGAGAATGAATGAGATGAGAAAAGAATTCCCGAAGGAAAGACGTTATTGTTTGTTTTTTCCTTTTAGAAGTTTTTTCCATTTATTTGCATATGACAGTGTATCTGAATCTTAGTCATTGGAATGTGTACATTCTCACATTCCAAGATGGAATGGGTAAGAAAGCACACTAAGAGCGAAGAAGACCTCCACACTTAGCTCCAATTGTCAAGGTTCAAACACACTAGCATACTTGTGTTTATTAAGTGTTTTTGTTAATTAAGAAATGAAGAAGTGTTTTTTTATTATTTGCACCTTCAACAAGTATTGCATTTAAGTCCCTCATACAAGATCAAATGTTTAACACATTGACCCAAGATGGGCTATATGCTACACATTCTAAGATTACAAGAGAAGACCCCTTATAATCTTTTCTTTATATGAAAGGCCTAAATGCAATAAATGCCTACCTTTATTATATGTGTTGAATTTTCTTTGAGATGAGAAGATGAAAGACTCAAGAGAGGGTAAAGGTAAAAATCTATATGGACTAAGACTCAATCCTAATTGATTAGTAAAGGGAGTGATCCTAAAGTTTGTGAGGTTTCAACCTAAAGTCTAAAGAAAGAATGAATTAAACAATTCACTTCTAAAGTAGAAGATGAACTGTAATTCACAAGGGGAAAGTGATGAGTTATTAAAAGAAAGCACATAAGTGCTTAACAAAACACAAAATGGAATTGTAAAAGAGAAAGGATAGAAGTTGAATGTGGATTCCTTATCCACACTCAATTGAAACTTACCAAAGCCCCTACATGGTTAGTAAACATGTATAAGAAGTATAAGAACTAAAAGAACATGTAATGCATCATGAAACTCAAAAGAATTAAATGAGAAAACAAATCCTAGAACCACAACCAGAATGAGCATCATATGGACAACAAGTGAATATCATCATACAAGTGCAAGTGAATAAGCAATAATCATCATCCATTAGCATTTAAACATGTTACAAGAAGAAGGGATAGATGAAAGATGGAAAGAAATGAAGAGAACATGCAGAAATGGCACATGTAAATCAACAACCAGAATTGAAACTAAACGGAAAATGGTTTATAAACATCTCAAAAGTATTTATGAATCAACTTCAAGACATTCAAGAAGTAATATAAGAAGAATTGAAATGAAAGTTCAAAAAGAAAGTGCAAACAATACATGTTAATGATGCACAAAGTTCAAATTGAAAGTCAACATGCAAGGATGACATATAATGTGTATCAAAGACCTATAATATCATATGAATGGCTCATAACATGTGCAAATGCTCATACAAATATGCACAAAAGAATTCATGTAAACATGCACTAAAGTTGTCATGACATGCCATAGATTATACTTCCAATGTAATGCATCAAACAAAGACCAAATGGATTCATGAAAATTATGCCAGCATATTATTGGAATGCCTAGGTCAGAAATGCATCATACATCAAGATAGCATGTAAAAATTCAGAGCAAAATGACTTCAAACAAAGCAATTAGGTCAAATTGAAACATCATGCAAAGTGGTGCAAATATAGGCATCAAGACATGTGATAAAGTGACCTAAAAAATCAAACAAAAATCATCTAACATGCTTCAATGTATTAGTGAATCAATACAAAAAGAATCATGTCAAAAAAGTTGGTAATGAGCAAGAACCAAATTAAACAAATTCATGTATCATGCTTAGAATGCATCTAAATGGAAATTCAAAGACAATTATGGACCAGGGGTAAAAAGGTCATAAAATCAAGAAATAAAATCATGGAAAATTTTCTAAATGTTTTATTGATGCTCATGAATTTTTGTGGAATTTTATGATACTATTTAGTATTTTAAAAAATTAAAAAGCAAACGGGTAGAAAAATGGAGAAATAAAATAAAATGCAAAAAGAAATGGGGGTGCACACTTAGCAATTAGGCAGTTCAATTCATTTGGGCCTTAGAAGCGTGGGGTGTAAATATCAATCTGATTGAGTCCAAATGCGCGCATAACACATTAACAACAATGCACCTTCAGTCAACATCAGTCAACACAATAGACACCATAGGATCAAGTCCAAGTCAACCCCTGGTCAAAGTAACCTAATCTCACGCATGTGCATGAATGTTCACCATAGCTACCATGTACCATGCCACACAATGTTTAAAAATGAAATCAGAAGAATCACGTGACATGCACATGAATTTTTATGTGTTGGCAGCATGGTAGCCATTAGATCACACTCATCCAACGGATCACATTCAAACTGGTCATAAAACCCTAACATGAAGCCATCGTCCGGAGAGGGACCTCCGGTCACCTTCTCCGGTCACTTACCACCGTCTGCAACTCACATTTCTCCAGAAAATCACAATGCATACATCAATTGAAAGCTAAGCTCACGTACATTATGAATATGCCCATGAAAGCCACAAAACACATACGCACAGCAAGAACAGAGTCAATCAAATTAAGCCCTAGGTTTGAAACTATGCCTCTAAGAAGCCTATCAACTAGCCAGGACGCACACGACCTCTACTAGGCCACAAACACCACAAAAACAAGCTAGATTCAATAAAACAAAGTTGAGGAAGGGAACCTGAAATGTGATGAACTTTGGATCTACCAGAATACTAGAGATCCTATCTTCTTCTTCTTCCTTGGAGCTTTACAAACTAAGCAAAATAAATGCTGTTTGAGCTTAATATCTTGAGAGCAGAGAGAAAATTGCAAAATGTTGATGAAGCTTCACTTGGAGAATGATGAAGATTCAGTGTGCTCCTGATCCAACAATGCCAAACAATGATAATGCAGATGAAAAGTGGAAGAAGAGTGTTGAAATCGTGTGGAATCAGAGAGAAAGTAGAGAGAGTTTGAGGTGTTCTTGGAGAGAAATGTGAAAAAATGAAAACTCCCCCCTGAATTGTGAAGTGTGATTTTGTTTTATAATTTGAGTTAACCACGGTTTGGTGAGTGAGTTAAATGAGTCCAAGTTGAGTTTAGGTGAGTCCACCCTAACTAACTGAGCCAAGTTAGTTAGGGGACGAGTTGGCCATGGCTGGGTTATGGTGATGTTAAGCTTATGACAGTTATGGTGAGGATGAAAGTGAATCAGTGGTGGTGATGTGCTGCTGCAACAAACAACTTGTTATACAAGTTTGTATTTTTTCAACTTCTATGCATGAGTGACACACGTGACTAGGTGAATGCAAAAGTGTTTGGTTAAATGAAGAAAAAGTTGGAGAGTGTGATTAAGTATGCGTGGGGAATATGACAAATCAACCACATTCCTTTTCTGATTTTTCATGACAGTTGAAACCAATGCAACAGTGGATGTTTGAGGATGGATTTCTCACATGTTAGTGGATGGTTTGAGGAACTTTTGATGTCATTGGAAAGAAGGATCACAATGCAACAAGTTTGGTTTGAAAATTGAAGTGAAATGTTGCCTCAAACATGTCTAAAAATGACCATAAACAGATGGAAAAACAACTGATGCATGGGCGAGCAATTTGTGGCATGGCATGGCAAGTTGGCCTAGTGATTTTCAGCATGATCACACCAACTTTAGACCCACATTTATATCTCATAACTTGGTCAAATCAAAATTTGTCCAACATGAACATTGAAGATAAGACTACATAGAACAACTTTGATGTTGAAAATTTTCTCATTTGAGGCCTTTAACCATGAGAAAAATGAGTGGACATTTGGCCCACCAACTGTTTGTTAAAATGACTGCGCGCGTGCCCTGAAAATCTTGGTCATGACCTAGTTTTGAACCTACTTTGCTCAAACTTTGATCAATCATATCTCACTCAATTTTTATCCAATGGAGATGTTCCACACATGGATTTGAAGCTTAAAACAAGATCTTTTGTTGTGGCCGAGTGGAATTTTCATTTGGTGCTTCAATTTTAGATGGCCTTGGCTCAAACTCTGATGCAAAATGGCCAAAACTTACTATTTTTAGTAACCCTACTTCACCCAAAAATGGCAACTTTCCACATCTTGATTTTTTCATGATTCCTTTGGAGTTTCTTGACCAAATTTTGTACATTGGACATATGTAACATGAATTTCATGATTTTGGGCTCAAAAAGTCAAGAGTTGACTTTTTCCTCTGATTATTTGACTTTGCCCCAATTTCTCTGATTCTTGATCTTTCTTCCAATTGAACCACTTCCAAAACCAATTGAGGGGCAATTCTCCATACACATACACTTAAGAACATGTAGAATACCATGACATCAAGTTTTGTCCAAAAAATCAAAGATTCCCTGATTTAATGGGAAACCCTAGTTTTGGTGCCCACCTCCTAGGAGAAAAATGTGCAGTCTTCAATTTCAAATTCCTCAGAGTATGTTGTGTATCCTCTTAAAGGATGATGAGATATACCATTTGAGGATGATTTTGGATCAATGAGCTATCTCTTTTGAGGGTTTTCCTTCAATTTTTGAACCTCTTGCATAGTGAAAGATGTAGTGCTTCAATCTCCCATTGAATCTCTCATCCTTGAGGTTGTGGATGATCAATTGAGATAGTATGATACATGAGAGACCTCTTGGCTTGCCTAGAGCCAACTTGATTGACCTTTTTGTGCTTTGAATGATCCCTTGATTGTCCACCTACCACCTGATCACATGCCCTGATGGTAAGAAGGATGCTATGCTTCATTTTTCTATGTTAAATGCAATGCAATGCTAATGAGATGGATGTGACATGATAAATGATAATGCCATGCTATGATGCCAAAAGGGGAGAGCAAATTTTGGGGTATTACACCTAGTATCAATTAAATCCTTCCACAAAGTGTTCTTATGACCCAGAATTCTCCAAGTCCACATAAACATTAACGCAGAGTTGAACAATTTTAAAAACTTCACCCCTAAACCGCCGTTTTCTTTCTTGTTGCAAACCGTAGCCCAAGACACCCACACCACTCCCTTTTTAGACACCGTACCATTCCACAGAAAAGAATTTTGAATTGAAATCAAGATTCGAATAACTTTAGCAGGTAGCTTATAGAAAGACATGAAATGAATTGGTAAATTAACAAGGACCGAATTGATCAATGTTACTCTACCACCCATAGATAAAAAACGACTTTTCCAAGAGTTCAATCTAGAGCGGACCTTGTCTATCAACGGCTTCCAAAACGAGACTAAGGTGTGGTTTCCTCCAATATATATTCCTAGAAATTTGAAAGAACAGTCAGAGTTAAAAAACTTACAGGAGAGGTAATTTCCAACAGCCGATAAAAACAGTTCATCAACCCCAACACCATACAAGGAGCTCTTATTGAAGTTTATTTCCAAACCCGAGATAAGTATTAGAGCAGGATAATGTGAATTGACGTTTGAAGGACCATAAGAGTAAGTAGTCACTAATAAACATGCACTAACCATAAGTCAATCTCCTAGTATTTAGAAGGCATCCCAAATGTGCATTTGTGTAAAAGATCACAAATATAGTGAATGATGGATAGTGTAGTTTATATTTACTAATGTCTTTAATGTAGCGCAAGATACGCCTAAGGGCTTGCATGTTAACATCTATTAGATTATACTCATATAAACAAATATTTTGTACCACATAATTTTTGTTTGTTGTGAATAATAGTAAATAGATGTAGATGTTCATTTTCCAACTTTCTATATTCCTTAACTCATATGATCAGTTAATTTTCTAACCTTTGTGTATTCTTTAAGTTATTGGTTATTTATTGGTCATGCACTATAAATAAGAACTACATTGAAATGTAAAAGGGACTTTTGCAGAAGATAATATAATATTACTTTCTCTCTTCTCTTCCTCTCTTTACTACGGCAAAATTGTTTTTTGGCAGCACTACATAGACATCACTTTTTCCCAAAAGCGCTGCTATAAGTTTTAATAAAAACAAAAAAAAAAGGAAAAAAGCGCTGCTATAGGGGGACTTTATAAAGGGCTTGGTTTAAATATAGGAAAAAAGTGAGCTCAGTGTGTCTGCTCTGATACGTAACACGGGAGTCGGGGGGACGTTTTTGTTATTTATGTTTATATATGTGAACGTATATATTTTGATAACTCGTAAGTATATTTTGATGTTATGAAACAACTTATTTTGTAAAACGAGTCAATTATGGATCATTCCGCTTTATTCCATAATTGAACTTTCCTTTTGTTGGAAAAAGTTTCCTGTTATTATTTATTCCACTTTGTGTTATGTATCAAAGTTATGAGCAGGTGGATTATGTTTTTCTCAAATGTGGCATCCTTATTTCTATCGAAAAACTTTTTTTTTTATTCATTCACTCTGATTTAATTATGTAATATTTATCCGCGATGGGAATTGGGGTGTTACAAGTGGTATCAGAGCAGGTTGGTCCTTCCGGCCAAGTTGTTGAGTCAGTTGGTGTGACAGTTGAATATTGTCGATGTTGTTTGTTCCTTAGTATGTGATATGTGTGTGAAACACTGTCAGTACTTTCTGGTTTTTATAATCCCTTGTCTGCAGGATTTAGAATGAGATAAGTGGGGGAGGAACTTATGCTTCTCCAAGTTGCTTCAGGTGTGGAGCGTTGGCACAGTGTGTTGTAGATTGCAAGATTGTAAGTGTTGTTTGGACAGTGTTTTTCCCGGTTCCGGAGGGAATGCGGAGGTAAGGCTTATGTCAACTAAGGATTTGTGCCTTAGGTAGTTTTGTGCATAAGATGCAAGAAATGCTATTATAGTTTGGTAAAGAGGGTTTATACCCCATCATGATTGTCGCCTGTCTATTGACAAATTGAGGAACTGATCACCCTTAATATCTTGTTGATAGTAGATGGAATTATGTGGATGGAATAGACGTGTCTTTCCAGCTTTGATAGTATGTTTTGGTGAATCATTTGGAGCCAAGCCAAGTGAGTACAGATTATTTTGTTGAGTCGATGAAGATTCTAATATCGGAAGATGAGACGGATTAGAGGTTTTGGTATGTTGGTCTAGTTGGGAAGTCATTGAGAGAGAATGATTGGGTATCGTTAATGGTTGTTCTCAGAGAGTAGAGTGTGAACTCAAATTTGACGAAGGTGAGGATTTGAGGTTTGGATCTGCTAAGTAAGTAGAAGAACTTTTAGGAAGTGAAACTCAGATGTTTGTCATGTTTGTGATGATAGTGTTCTGGAAATTGGAAGGAAGCCACATTGATGGGCCGTCAGTTATGCGTGGTTTTCAGATGTGTTTTTGGATGAAACATTAGTGTGTCGACTTGAAGAGGTCCAGCATGGTTGGTAAGGAAAAGGATGATAGCATGAGGTTGCGTGTTAATCAGTGAGTAGTATGGAAACTTGCGGTTGTGTTCTGGATAGCTTGAGTTTTGAATTGTGACGAATTGCGAATGACTTGAAGTTCCTTGATGGTATTACTTTTGTTATGGGTTGAGATCTCGTGTCAGCAGAAACCTGGAGTAAGTTGGAACCCCGTAAGAAGAATTTATATGGAATGTGGTAACCAGAGATTGTTAAGCTATTTTGGATAAATTGTTTCGAGCTCAGAATGAATTTTGAAGGTTGTATATGTTATGGTTGTGGAGTATATGAATCGTATCTTCCATACTTGTTTGGATAAGTTCATAGTGATGTTTATTGGATGATATTTTGATTTATTTTAAATCAAAGGATGAGTATGTAGAGTATTTGAGGATTGAGTTACAAGGGTTGAAAGAAAGGGAGTTTTCTGCTAAATTATCGAGTGAGAATTTTGATTGAAAGAGGTTAGTTTTCTTGGTTATGTTATTTTCGATGATGGTATTGTTGTGGATCTATCCAAAGTAGATGCAGTTCTACAATGAGAGACTCCGAAGTCGGTTAAGGAGATTAGAAACTTTTGGGCTTAGTTGGTTGTTACTGCAGGTTATTGAAGACTTTGCTAAGTTAGTGCTTCTGGTATCTCAGTTGACTGGCAAAGGTTGAGTCGTTTGTTTTGGATGTTCGTTGTGAGTAAGTTTTAGTGAGCTGAAGAGAAGATTGACTACGGCTCCAATTTTGATTCTGCCCGATCCTAATAAACTATTTATGGAATATTGGGATGCGTCCTTGATGAGTTTAGTCAGTGTGTTAATGCAAGATGATAAATTCATTTCTTATGCTTTACGACAATTGAGGATTCATGATTTCAAGATGGCTGCGGTTACTTTTGTGTTGAGAATCTAGAGGTATTATTTTGAGGGTTTTAGGTTCAAGGTGTTTGGTAATCACAAGGGTTTAGAGTACTTGTTTGGTCAGAAGGAATAAAGTAGGAGACAACGAGGATGGTTGGAATCCCTGATTAGTTATGACCTTGGCTCGAATTATCCTATTGGTAAATTTAATGTCGTGCCTGATGAGTTAAGTCGAAAATCTTTGCATATGTCTGCTTTGATGGTTAAAGAGTGGTAACTTTTGGAAGAATTTAGAGATTTGAGTTTGGTGTGTGAATTGACATCTGATAGCGTGAGGCTTGATATGTTAAAGGTCATTAATGATTTTCTGTTAACCGTTAGCGAGAAACAGAGGCTGGATGTGAAATTTGTTGATTTGATGACGGTTGGAGATAAAGGTGTGAATGGTGACTTTAAAGTGGACGATCAGGGTGTTTTGAGATTTCGTGGTAGAATTTGTATTCCTAATGGTTCATAATTGAAACGGATGATTTTAGAGGAAGGACACCGAAGTAGTTTGAGTATACATCCGGGAGCTAATAAAATGTATCAAGATTTGAAGAAGATCTTGTGATGGTCAGAGATTTAGAGTTGGTTGAGCATTTCAGAGACTTGTGTCTGGTGTGTAAGCTAACACAGCAAAGTGTGAGGTTGGGTATATTAAAAGTGAACAGTGATTCTTGGTGAATATGAGAAAGAGTTAGACTTTGGATGTGAAATTGGTAGATTTGAGGGTTACGAGTCATCAGAGTGTGCAGCGGAAGCGTGATGTAGCACAATTCGTATATGCGTGTGTGACTTGTAAGAGTTCATAGGTTGAACATTGAAAACATGTAGGAATGATGAGACCGTTGGATGTTTCAGAATAGAAGTGTTAGGTGAAAGGTTTAAATATTATTCATGGGCTACTATGTAGATGGATGTTTTGGTTATATGTTCGATTGGTGAATCGTAGCATTGTTGTAATATTTTTGTGTGACAAGGATGTTGGTATTGTGGTTATGTAGAGGTTGTTGAAACGATGTTGGGTCGTGGAACTTTATGTTCTTGTTTGTGTTGTTGCCTCGTTTCCATCCTGATGGTTCGAGTGCAAGTAGATAATTCCTTGTGGGGAATTAGGGGAATGTTACCTATAGTGAGGGTAACGATCGTGTTGTGTTTCGGTTCAAGAGTGAACCTGTGTGTTCGTAACTTGGGTATTCTTTGATTCGTGGGTGGGTCGTCAAGTGCATTGTATGGGCATTGCATCTTGTTGTTGTCGTTATTACCGTTGTCGTGTCGTTGTAGTAGTTGCTGTTAGCGAGGTGTTTTGCCGGTTTGTGGTATTCGTGGTGTTGCCTTTAATGGCATGAGAGTGGGTTGGTCGGATACGAGATTCGTATCCGGAGTTGTTTCCACCAAGTATATTTTGGAGGACGAAAATGTCTAAGTGAGGGAGAGTTGTAATGCCCCGATTTGTTTAATTGTATTTATTTATTTCATTTATGTGAATTTTGTGAAATGTGTGAATTTATTGTATTTTACCTGCTAATTGAGTTAATTGGTTAATTTCCCTGATAGGTAAAATATTTGCAATAAATTATAATTTCTTTTCAACTTTTATTTCCCGAAATATATTTCATCGCTGTTTATGTTTTATCGCATTTTGAGAGCGTTTAGGAGATATTTGAGAGAAAGGGCAAAATGGTCATTTTGGAGGTTAGATATTTTTTTAGAAATAGATATTTTTATATAAGTAGAAATAGAGGGGAAAGAAAAAGAGAAAAGAAGAGAAAGAGAAAGGAAGGGAAAAAAGAGGAGAGAAAGAGAGTGAGAAGAAGAAAAAGAGGAAAACTTGAAGTTTAAGAAATCGATTCAACCGACACTTCAAAGCACGATTAATTGGGTAAGGGTGCGAAACTCGGTTATTATATGCTTGTGTATGAATATGTATGTGTGTGTTTGAATGTTTACTTGTTTTTCATAGTTTTTCAATTCTAGGTTGAAATGAGAAAAATGAATAGAAATTGATGTTTTCACGGTTGGAAATCGATATGAATCACGTAGTATGATCGTATTATATGTATGAACATTGTTGATACTTGTTTTGATTGATTGAAAACGTTTTGGTTGGGAAAAGTTGAATTTTGGGGTTTGGAAGCCATGAGGAGCACAGAAACAGAATTCTGGTTCTGGTGCGATTCGCCAGGCGAATCAGGTCTTGTCGCAGCTTCGCCAGGCGAAGTGCTGGCGAAGAAGGATTCGCCAGGCGCAATTCTAATTCGCCAGGCGAAATTCAAGAGACAGAACTTGGTTCAACTAGTGGAACTTTTGGATTTTCAAAAATGACGTTTCGTCGCAGCTTCGCCAGGCGAAGTGCTGGCGAAGAGGGATTCGCCAGGCGAAATTCTAATTCGCCAGGCGAATCTGGCAGTTTTTCAATAAATTATTTTCTTTGAAAATTCATAACTTTTGATCCGTAACTCGGATCGAGATGTTCTTAGTACTGTTGGAAACCTATTGAGATGTTCTTTCTTATAAAAATGGTTTTGAGATTAGTGGCCGATTTAATTATGTCGGGAATGTGGAAACGTGTCGTTTTGTCGACTTTTACCGTCGTAATTGTGTGCGATTGATGTGTTATCATGCGATATGCTTTTGATATATAACGTATAGCTTGTGTGCTATTATATGATGTGAATGCATGTGATGAGATGTTGTGATGATGGTTTGTGGCCTTATGGCAAATAAATGCATTGTTTTGGGTTTGATTGCAATGCATGATTATTGATGTTGAGATGGTTCACATGGTTATATATGTATATGCATTTGATTGTCATGAGTCATTGGTATGCCATGTATCATGAATATGCACCATGTGATGTCGTGTTCCCTTGTGGGGTGTGAGCGAGAAACGATTCCAGAGGGAATCTGCTGTAACGATCGCGTGCCTTATACAAAGAGGACTTAAAGCGACGTTATAGAAGATCGTGTACCTTATACAAAGAGGATCTAAAGCGATCGGGTCGTGTGCCTTAACAAAGAGGACCTAAAGCGATCCATAAACGTCGTGAGCCTTATACAAAGAGGATCTAAAGCGACGGGAAACATCGTTTTCCCGACGGGGAGTTACACTAAGTAACAAGCGATGATTCCAATAATTCCTAAGTGAATTAACGATGATGAGAATGATGGATGGAATGGTACCACATTGCCTAGAGTCGTTGTGTCGGTCTCTGTGCATTTGCATAAATCATGAATGGATTGATTATGTGTGGGAAATTGTGAATGGATTGATTATGTGTGGGAAATTGTGAATGGATTGACTATGTGTGGGAAATTGTGAATGAATTGATTATGTGTGGGGAATTGTGATTGGGATTGATGAGTTGATATACATTGGGGATAAATGTATTGAGCATGATTGATATGCCTTTGTGGTGGATGCATGAATTGTTGTGTTTTGTATTTGAATTATGGTATACGTTGTGGTGAGAATGTTTTTGCATGCGTATTTCATGTTATTACATAATTGTATGCAACTATATTATAATTGTGTTTCTCACCCTTCTGCTGGAATATGCTTTTTATGGCATAATGCAGATTAGCCGCTGTGGAGGCAAGTGGAAGAGTTAGATCTTCATTTTGCTTAGATCTCTGGTGTCTGCTCTGACGTAACACGGGAGTCGGGGGGACGCTTTTGTTATTTATGTTTATATATGTGAACGTATATATTTTGATAACTCGTAAGTATATTTTGATGTTATGAAACAACTTATTTTGTAAAACGAGTCAATTACGGATCATTCCGCTTTATTCCATAATTGAACTTTCCTTTTGTTGGAAAAAGTTTCCCGTTATTATTTATTCCACTTTGTGTTACGTATCAAAGTTATGAGCAGGTGGATTATGTTTTTCTCAAATGTGGCATCCTTATTTCTGTCGAAAAACTTTTTTTTATTCATTCACTCTGATTTAATTATGTATTATTTATCCGCGATGGGAATTGGGGTGTTACACCCCTCAACCCTTCCGCCACTATCACGTAAAGAAAAGGAGAAAGAGGATTTCCTTGTCTCAAGCCTCTCTCCACAACAAACTCCTTTGTGGGACTACCATTAACCAACACCGACATTTTACTATTAAAGACTACAGTTTCCATCCACTTCATCCAAACTTCCCCAAAACCCATTTTCCTTAACATGAATCTAAGAAAATTCCAACTAACCTTATCGTATGCCTTCTCGAAGTCAACTTTGAAGAGCAAGCAATTTCTTCCCTCCTTTTTCACAAAGTCCACCAATTCATTAGCCACCACAACTCCACCTAACAATTGTCTCCCTGGAACAAAAGCACTTTGTGAATCCGAGATAATTGAATTCAACACCACTTTAAATCTATCCACCAAAAGCTTGGATAAAGCTTTATACACACAACCCACAAGACAAATAGGCCTATAATCATCCAAACATAACGGATTAGAGGATTTAGGCACTTGAGTCAAGAAAGAGGAAGTAAAAGCTTTTGAAAACATAGCACCGGAATGAAAACTACGGAAACAACCAATAAACTCCTCCTTCATAAAATTCCAACACTTTTTAATAAAAAAGAAAGAATATCCATCGGGTCCCAGACTCTTAGACCCCTCACAACTCCAAATCGCCTCCCTAATCTCTTCTTCCGAAAAAAGGCCTTCAAGAAGAGATCGATCCATGGCACTAATACTTTTAAATTCAAGACCACCAAGGACGGGTCTCTCAACATCCGGCTCAATAAACTTAGCCGCAAAGTGACTCCTAACCTCCTCCACCTTGTCCACAATTCCATTGTCCGTAACAATGGAACCAAGGAAATTGCGCCTCCTCCTCTCCTTCACGTACAACTCTATGAAAAAATTTACTATTGGTATCACCATCATTTAACCACTTAAGTCTCGACTTTTGAATGATTATTTTTCCTTAATCTTAAGATTATGCCAAAACTTCCCACTCGCCAACTTCTTCTTCGCCAACAACTCTTTCTCCCCCTCCACATCCCCGAAATCCGCTTCCATGTCATCTACATCATTCAACTCCCTCACCCTCTCCTCCATCTCCAAATTGATCCTCCCAAAAACATTTGAGTTCCACCACTTAAGACTATCTTTTAAAAGGCGCAGCTTCTCCTTGAAAACAAAATCTTTCCGCCCCTCCACTACAAGGTTCTTCCATTTGTTTTCGACAAAAGGAGAAAAACGTCTATCGGAGAACCACTCATTATTCACCTTAAAAGGTTTTGGACCCCAATCCGCTTTGTCCACCACACACCAAATCGAACAATGATCCGAAATATCCCTCAAGCCAATCAATTACCCCACCCCTATCTATCTTTCCACGTATGACATAATTCTTTAAATGTGGCCACGTAATGCAATGTCGTTTTCATAAGTGATTCTTAAATTCAATTATAATAGTTACAAGTAAACGTAGAAAAACATAAACTAACTGATACAAACAATTAAGCCGCGTTGTCAATGTTCCATGCTTATATATTTTATAATGTCATGAGTGTTTCCACACCCAATCTGTTGCCTAAAACGTGGTTTAATGGAATGACATATGATAACGCTTTCCACATATGCATCTTCCATGTCTACTACCTGTCTTTCACACACAGACATGCTACACACAAACAAAAATTCAATTTTGTTCCATAATAGTTTGTCCTTGAGCTAACTCCAATTCACCAAATTTGGTAATTGCTTTTTGAATCTTTGACTTACATCAGTAAAATGAAACATTAGATTACCAACTACTCTATTTACTTAATTTTAAAGAAAAAATAGGATATTGCTTTCATTGGAAAGTGCAAAGGAATTATAACACAATAAATTTTTTTAAAACACTATTACGAAAAAAACCCTATGTATTTTGGTTAAAAAATGAATTTATTTCGGTTTTACATGCGAGAACGAATTACATTATAAAAATTTGTCACTTTACTCAGATGTAATTCTACCCTATTTAGAGAATACACATTCGAATCTCAACAACTATATTTTAACATCTTTTAATTTTTTAAAACTTTTTTTATTACATACTACCTCGGTTGAGCTGGAAACCGAGGGATAAGGTATTTACAAGACACACTTTTGAATCTCAACATTTTAGCACTTTTTAATTTTTTTAACATTTTTTATGAACTATTACCTCGGTTGAGCTAGAAATTGAGGGGTAAAGTATTTAGACAACACATCTTCTAATCCCATCAACTAATATTTAACACTTTTTAGTATTTTTTAAATATTTTTATGACCTAATACCTCAGTTTAGCTGGAATAAACTGAGGGGGTAAAGTAGCATTTTTTTTTAAATTTTTTATTTATGACCAATTTGATCAAAAAATTAAGTAGCGAATCTTTGTCATCCATTTATAAAGTAACAATGGTCAAGACATTGTCAACTCATCAATCCACATGAAATATTAGTGATCCGGATGAAACTCTCACTAGCTAATCAGAACTGAAGCTTCTTCTATTTGACCATGGAGGGCTCTAAAGGTAACAAAGAAGAGGAAGGTTGGTCTAAGGTATCTTATCGCAAGTCGACAGTCAAAAAAATTAGGTGGGATACAAAGTGCAGGCCCAAGGGGAGGAATGGTTTGGAGTCTATAACTGTTTTCTTCATAGAGTTAACTGATAGAATGAGAGCAAGAGATCTGTACCGGTTGTTCAAAGTGTTAAGAGAAATCGACGAGGTGGTTATTCCGCCGAAGAGGGACAAGAAATGAAGGAAATATGACTTTGCGCGCTTCTTTGAGGTAAGAGATGTTAGAAGCCTGGCATTGAAACTAGATAACTTAATGATTGAGGGGAGGAGGTTGTATGCAAATCTCCCTAGACTATATAGAGATGTTGAAAGAGTGTTCTCATCGGACAGAGATTATGTGAAGGGAGCTAGGGAAGGAGGTAAGCATGAAGAATTAAGAGGTTCTCGTTCCTTCGCAAAACATCGTGTGGACTTCAAAGCTCTGGGCCTGAATCAGAGAGAGAGAGAGAGAGAGAGAGAGAGAGAGAGAGAGCACTTACGCTGAGATCACACGCTTACTTGGAAATCATAGTTTTAAACTGTAACGAAAAGTGATAGTTTTTAATATATAAATGAAACTATCTGTGACCCACTTCGTAACTGCCGTTTCTCTCTAAAGAAAACCCTAAGGGTGTGTTTGGTTGGGGTAAATGGAGGGGAGGGGAGGGGAGGGGAGGGGAGGAAATATTTAATTGTTTTTGTGTTTGGTTCAAATTTTAAGAGGGGGAGGGGAGGTAGATGGAGGGAACCAAAATCCCTCCTGACTCACTTTTTGCTTCCCCCCAATTTGGGGGGATTTGGAGGGGATTCACTTTAATCATAGCTATATTTACATTTTTATCCTTATTATTTATTTAAATATAATTAAACTTATTAAAATGTTAAATGTTATATTTTGAACAAATTTTATCTTCCTTTTATATTTCTTATACTTTTTATATATTCATCTTATTATTATTATTATTATTATTATTATTATTATTATTATTATTATTATTATTAT
Organism: Lathyrus tuberosus; assembly: GCA_022829125.1. Classification (NCBI taxonomy): domain Eukaryota; kingdom Viridiplantae; phylum Streptophyta; class Magnoliopsida; order Fabales; family Fabaceae; genus Lathyrus; species Lathyrus tuberosus. Next base: position 11,425,963 of record JALAZF010000003.1, read on the forward strand.
TATATGTGTTTAAATCCTTTTATTTTATTTATTATATTTTTTTGTTACTTTTTAATTATTGTAATGTTTTTGTTTATAATAATTTTTATTAGAATTTATTATATTTGATAATCTTCTTAAAATTATATATTATAATCGTTATAATTTTTATAAAAATGTTTAAGATGCTCTCTGATTGAATACTTTACATTTCGTCAATGAATTTCTATTTAAATTATAAATGATAAATATCATGAGTCTTATGATAAAATTAGAAGGATACAAATGTAAATTAGTTTTAAAATACCTCCCCTCCCCTTGTGAACCAAACATATTTGTAAATAAAATGCCTCCCCTCCCCTCCCCTTTCCTATTTTGAACAAAACATATATATATTTAAAATCCCTCCCCTCCCTTCCCCTCCCCTCCCCTCCCCTTGATAAAATTCCCTCCCCTCCCTCCCCTCAATTGAACCAAACGGACCCTAACACAACCCTCTCCTCTCATGAATCTTAACCAATACTGTTACAAGAGAATGGAGAAAAGAAGCTTAAAGGATATCTGACGAGAGCAACGTCCAGCAAAAACTCCTACGGCGGCGAAGATGGTATGTTCTCCTGCTCTCATCTTTCTAGGATTATTGTTTTAAGGTTTGGTTTTAGGATCCTGTGGAAAACATTATGTTATTGATGTTTTAGGGTTAAGTTTGATTTTTGTTGTATTTCCTTGTAGATACATGGTGATGATGGTAGTAGCAAGCGGATGGTGGTAGCAAGCGTATACTATGGTTAAGTTTCATATGGTTTTTGTTGCCATAAAGAAAAATATAAGAAGTACGAAGCTGTTGTATAAACTTCATCCACCTTATATTTCTTCTTCATGGCTTCACAAATTAGATGAACTTGATATAGCTTGATTTGTTACAGTTCCACGATCATTTCCAAAAAGAGGTACGTTATAGACTCAATGTATCTTGATTTGTTACAGTTCCACTTGGGGTTTTGTTGCTTAAATAATGTATGCTTTTTTTATTGTGTTTCATGTTGTTTTGTCGTATGTTGTTGTTGTTGACAAATGTTCTCAAAACAAGAACAAAACATTGCTAGTTCACAAGATAGAGGCTTCTTGTGACTTAGCAATGTTTTGTTCTTTAATTTCTTATACAGGTTGACAAGTTTAGTTTATTATACACTATGTATATTGTTTGTTTCACTTACCTTTTAGTGAAAATGCAATCATTTATATTGACATAGAAACTTATATTCTGAAAATTAAGATGTATTTGAAAACCAACCTATATCAATAAAAAAATTTCTAATCACATCCATTTCATTCAGCACATTTTATGTTACTTAACACATAATATATGGTTTAGTGCTCTGTTTGCTTCAATTCATCGATATAATTTACAATCGACGACTTAAAGGAATCAGACCATTGAATCGTATATTATGTGTTAAAGAACATAAAATATGATGGATTAGACGGATTCAATTCGAAAAAAATTGATGTGTTAAAGTTGGTTTTCAAGAATAGTTTAATTTTCATATTATATATTTCTTTGCCAATTTAAATGGCTGTATTTCTTTAAATAGGTGTATGGTAAACCAAGCAATATACATTTTTATATAATAAACTATGTGTACTTTCCACGACGGTTGTCTAGGTTAATCGTTATCTAATTAATTAATAACGTTATCTATCACAACGGTTGTTAAGCATAACCATTGTGATATAACGCGCGCTTTCCAGAATACCACAACGGTCCCAAGGCCGTGATTAAAAGTAGCGCATTTACCACAACACTCTACATAACAACGCCTTGATCCGCGTCATTATATATATTTTTCAACCGTTGTTAAATGGGTTTTACGTAGAAGTGTATGCAAAGGAATTTTCATTTTGAGGGGTATTTTGCTCTTAAGGTGACTCTCTTGGGAGCCAACTTGTGCCTTCTTGAAGAGAACAAAGAAAGAGAGCTAGAGGGTTTGATCGATGGGGCGGAAGACTGGCTAGCTCAATGGTTTTTGGAGGTCAGAAAATGGAAAGAAAAGGATGTTAACCCGGAGAGGCTTACATGGTTGAGGTGCTATGGGATCCCATGCCATGCATGATCAATCCCGTTCTTCGTTTTTCTGTCTTCCATGGTTGGTAAATACGTTTGTTGTGATGAAAGCACGTCAGATTTTTCCAAGTTCAACCTAGCCAGCATTATGGTTAGGATCTCATGTGAGATGTTGGGCCCTCAAGTTCGACGTTATCAGAATAATAGAATTCATTCTAATGGCATTTCACTAATAGTTAAAATAGATATATTTTTCCAGATGACCTAATTATCAAAATACAATTGAGAATAAGAAAATTTATTTGCATGATGCATTTTATCATTAGCTACCACCCACTTTTGGCCCGTTTGTTTTAGTTAAAAAAAAACTGAATTTTTTCTAGATTTTATAAAATTATTTTTTAAAATAACACAAATTCTTTTATATTTATTTTTTTTAAATTAAAAGACTAATTTTGATATTCTATAACATAAATGTTGATTTTTAAAAATCAAAATATAGTCAAAATCGTAATTTTTTCAAAATGTTGTATCTCAAAAATTATTTTTATAAAAAATTTTATGAAGTTTTTATATTCAAATTTTTTTTCAATAAAATATAATATTTTAAATAATATTTTAAAAATAACTACTCAAATTAAACTTTCATATTAAATTTTTATACAAAATTATATTATACTATAAAAATCATTAAAAAAAAAAAAACAAAAAGGCTCTGCCGCCCTCGATGATTATTTAAGTAATTATTTACACCACCAAAGACAAACACTTATCTGCACTACAATGACATCAACAGCAACCGTTATAGTAATTGGAAAAGAAGTATGTTAAATTGGAAAGTAGTTTTTTAGTTTTCAATCCTATCTATCTTTCCACGTATAACTTTATTATTTAAATGCGGCCAATGCAATGTCGTTTTCAAAGTGATTCCTAGATTTCAATTATAATAGTTACAAGTAAAAGTCAGAAAAACATAAACTAACTGATACACACAATTAAGCCGCGTTGGCAATGCTCCATGCTTATAAATTTTATAATGTCTTAGTGTTTCCACACCCAACCTGTTGCCTAAAACGTGCTTTAATGGAAAGACATATGTGAAAAGGAGAAACTAATACTCCATTGAAGAATATGGATCAAGTTTTATTACATTGATCATGAAGAACTATTACACAAATCTAGTAAGAGAGTAGAGCAAGCTATAAGATACAATTAGTTAGAGCTGAATAACTAACTCCTAACAATGTAATAGTTATACTAGTTACAATTAGTTTCCTTAGATAGTTTCATCTATAATGCAGTTAATTTGTTGGGCATGTCTTATCACTATTCTTCACTATATCTTTATGTTCAACATTTTCCCTCAAGTTGAAATGGATATCAATCATTCCAAGTTTATTTTGTAAGTTGATGAATGATCCTATATGTAGAGATTTTTGTTAGGACAACATAAACCATACAAACAGAATTTGGGAAAGTAGTAACAATGGTGAAAAAGAAACTTGGGGAAGAAGATAAATTGAGAGAGAGAGAGAGAGAGAATTAGGGTAGAGAGTAATATTGACGATGAATTATAAAATTGGCATTAACTTTTTAATTGGGATTACAACACTGTATTTATACATGAGAGAATACAACAACTAAAATCAAAACTATCAACTAAAGTGCACAGCTGTTAAAATTCTGTTATTTTTGGAATAACAGCAGGTGTAATCGATTAGCAACATATGCGTAATCGATTACCCTTGACAAATTTCCAAAAATAACAGCTTTAACAGCTTTCAACACACCACCTCACTTTAGTTGCTCCAAGTCCATCATGCTCAAGCTCTTCAACAGTCTCTTGAACACCTCATTTGTCACACCCTTGGTCAACAAATCCGCAACTTGGTCTTCGCTTCGGCAATAGCTCAATCTAAGCTTTGCATCACCGACCAATTCTCTCAAGTAATGAAACCGCATCTCAATATGCTTGCTCCTTCCGTGTGCAATCGGATTCTTTGCAAGATTTATCGCGGAAACATTATCCACAAACAGTGTGGTGGCATCATCATCACCACATCCCAATTCCTTCATAAGATTCACTAACCACATAGCTTGGCAAGCACTCAATGATGCCGCAATGTACTCGGCCTCACAAGAAGAGAGTGCTACAACCGGTTCCTTCTTCGAACACCATGAGATTGGTGTACTACCGAACATAAAGATGTAACCCGCCGTAGATTTCCGATCATCTTTATCTCCGCACCAATTAGAATCGGTGTAGCCAAGTAAAGTACATTTGCGACCCATATCCGATGTGGGAAACAAAATACCACAACCAAGAGTACCCTTCACATATCTAAGGATCCTCTTGACCGCTGCCAAGTGAGACACCTTAGGTCTCTCCATGAATCTACTCGCAATACCGACACTAAAAGCCAAATCCGGTCGAGTATTGCACAAATACCGTAACGATCCAATCAAACTCCGGTAAAGTGTTGGATCCACATCATCCTCATCATCACTTTTGGACAGCTGAACTCTAGCCTCACAAGGTGTATTGGAAGCATTACAATGTTCCATTTCACACCTTTTCAAGATATCTAGAGCATACCTTCTTTGATGCATAAGCAGCCCCACTTTTGACTTGTGAAACTCTATGCCAAGAAAGTATCTCATGACTCCAAGGTCCGTCATCTCAAACTCACTCATGAGCTCCACTTTGAACCTTGAAATACTCTTGTCATTGCTGCCCGTAATCAAGAGATCATCAACATACAAGCAAAGTATAATAACACCATCAATAGTATCCGATCTCACATAAACACCATGTTCGGATACACACCGCTTGAAACCGATGTCAATAAGAAAGCCGTCTATACGTTTGTTCCAAGCTCTCGGAGCTTGTTTCAAACCATACAACGCCTTGTGCAGCTTGTAGTACTTCTTCTCTTGATTTTTAATCACGAAACCAGGTGGCTGCCCCACATAAACCTCCTCGTCAAGAGGACCATTCAAAAATGCAGATTTCACATCCATTTGGTAAATCACCCAATTGTTGTTATGCGCAATTCCAACAACCAAACGAATAGTCTCCAATCTAGCCACCGGTGCGAATACCTCCTCGTAGTCTATCCCTTCACGTTGCAAGAACCCTTTGGCAATTAATCGAGCTTTGTACTTGATTACTTCACCTTTAGGATTTGCTTTGACTTTATTGACCCATCGCACACCAATCGGTTTCTTTCCATGTGGTAAATCGACCAACTCCCAAGTACCATTTTTTCAATAGATTCCAGCTCCTCTTTCATTTCACATATCCATTTAGGATCACTTAAGGCTTCCTCCTCATTTACCGGTTCAGATTCGGCCATAAGTGCAAAATGAACAAAATCACCATCATTGTTCACTTCATTATCTTGGAACCTCTCACAATCTCGGAGTCTATGAGGCAAGGCTCTTTGCCTCACTGGTCTACCATTATCCACAACACCATTTTCCGCTTCAGTAGGTGCAGGTACAGCGGCATCGGAACTCTCTGCATCAAACAAATCAACAAACTGCTGCTGTTCAGCAGGCTGTAATCGGTTAGCAACATCTGGGTAATCGATTACACCTGTTGTTTCAGCAGTTTTTATTTCGTCAAACAGCATGTCCCGGGTTATCACGATTTTCCAATTCCTCTCATCAAACAGCTTGTACCCTCCAGTAGAGTGATATCCAACAAATATCAATTTCTCACCTTTATCATCCAACTTCTTTCTAAGTTGATTCGGTACATGACGATATGCAATAGCTCAAAAAACGCGCAAATGATTCACACTTGGTTTGAAACCACTCCAAACCTCTTCTGGTGTAGTCTTCTCCAGCTTCTTAGTAGGACACCTATTCAATAAGTAGGTGGCTGTAGACACGGCCTCACCCCACAATTCCTTAGGTAATTTCTTCCCACTAAGCATACTATGCACCATGTTCATTATTGTACGATTTTTCCTCTCGGCAACTCCGTTTTGTTGAGGCGTATATGGAGGCACCGCCTCACGCACGATACCCTCAAGATCACAAAACTTCCCAAACTCACTAGAGGTATACTCACCTCCACCATCCGTTTTGAGAATTTTGAGCTTCCGACCGCTTTGACGCTCCACCATGGATTTGAAACTCTTGAACACTCCAAATACCTCATCCTTCCTCTTGATAAGATATGTCCAAAGCTTCCTACTAAAATCGTCAATAAATGTAACAAAATATCGATTGCCGCCATAAGTCTCTACTTGCATCGGTCCACAAACATCGGAATACACCACCTTAAGTAAGCCTTTGGTTCTTCGACCCGCATCCTTGCTAAACACATTCTTGTGTTGCTTACTCGTCACACATTCCTCACACAATTCTGTCGGAACACTAATGTATGGCAGCTCCGTTACCATTTCACTTTGTTGCAACATTTTGAGATCCCTAAAATTAAGGTGACCAAGACGGTAATGCCATAACCACTCATCTCTACTTGCCGCGGTAGCTAAACAACGATGCTCCATAACCTTTAACTCAACCTTAAAAGTTCTGTTGGCAGCCATCGGCGCTTTTAGAATCAACACACCATTTGAATCTAAAACGCGTAACATCTTGTTCTCCAACCGAATTAAGTACCCTCTTTCAAGTAAGTGGCCAATGCTTAAAAGATTACACTTAATTCCCGGTATGTACAAGACATCTTTGATCCTAGAATGTCCACCATTCTTTCTTCAGATCAAAACATCTCCTACCCCTTCGGCTCTTAAAGTGGTGTCGTCGGCAAACTTGACTTTACTCTTTGCTGCTTGATTGATTTGCACAAACCAATCCTTTCGAACCGTCATATGTGTTGAACAACCGGAATCCAAGTACCACTCGTCTTTACTTTGAACTCCATCACCCATGGTAAGTAATGCATTTCGGCCCGAACGCATTTTTTCGCCACTTTCCGACACAGTACAGCTGCTGTCCCGCAAACTGTCATCACAGTAGCTGCTGCCAGCAGCATCAACAATGCCATAATTCTCTTCCGTAATCATCACAAGAAGGGTATCTTCATCGTCTACCTCTTCCCTAGCAACCTTAGCCTCATCCGCATCCTTTTACTTGCGTTTTGAGCGACATTCTTTCGCAAAATGCCCAAGCTTTTGACAATTGTAACACTTCACAGAACTTTTGTCAAACGGCTTGTGGGTGCTTTGATTACCCTCTTTGGAGCTTTCTTCACTCTTTGAATTTTGTGGATCTTTTCCACCAAAATTCTTCTTACTTTTAGAAGTCCACTTCCCTTTCGATCTCTTGTTCTTCTCATGTAGACGCGCTTGCAAAGCGATCTCCGTTTTGGCTTTGTCGGCACTTCTCTCATCCATCCTTTGTTCATGCGCCTCTAACGAACTTTGCAACTCATCTTTGCTCAAAGTCGTTAGATCCTTCGACTCCTCAATAGCCACAGCAATGTTATCGAAACGTGATGTTAACGAGCGCAACACTTTCGATACAACATTCTGCTCAAGGATCGTTTCGCCACATGACTTGATTTGGTTGACTAACCGGGTAATGCGCGTGATGTAATCGTTGATCGTTTCATTGTCCTCCATTTGTGTTAACTCGAATTGACGTTTGTAGGTTTGTAACCTTACCACCTTCGCTTTGACGGCACCGGCATACGCTTTCTCCAAGATTTCCCATGCTTGCTTCGCGGATTCACAATCACCAACCTTCTCGAAATTGTCGTTATCAACACACGAATGAATCAAGAATAGAGCTTTGTAATCCTTCTTCTTTTCTTCCTTGTATGTAGCTCTACGAACATCGTTAGCATCTGCCCCTAACGGTGTAACTCCATTGATGACGATCTCAAGAACCTCTTGATAACCAAACAGCACCTTCATTTGTTTCGCCCATTTGTCGTAGTTCTTCGAATCAAGAATTGGGAGATTGGTAGGAATTCGATCATTGGAAACGGTAGCCATTGTTGTTGCAGCGGATTCGGATCAATAACCAGAGCTCTTGATGCCAAATGTTAGGACAACATAAACCATACAAACAAAATTTGGGAAGGTAGTAACAATGGTGGAAAAGAAACTTGGGGAAGAAGATAAATTGAGAGAGAGAGAGAGAGAGAATTAGGGTAGACAGTAATATTGATGATGAATTATAAAATTGGCATTAACTTTTTAATTGGGATTACAACACTGTATTTATACATGAGAGAATACAACAACTAAAATCAAAACTATCAACTAAAGTGCACAGCTGTTAAAATTCTGTTATTTTTGGAATAACAGCAGGTGTAATCGATTAGCAACATATGCGTAATCGATTACCCTTGACAAATTTCCAAAAATAACAGCTTTAACAGCTTTCAACAATTTTCTTATTATGTCAACTACTTGTTCTTTTGATGTGACTGGCACCAAATGAATTGTTCCGTCTTGAACCTTATCTCTGACCACATGCCAGTTCATCTCTATGTGTTTGGTTCTCTCATGAAAGACAATAATTGTTCTAGCTTTAAACTGTCACATTTTCACAAAGATAACCGACATTTTGCATGTATACATATTATGGCGGTTTGTACGGCTGCTAGTGTGAAACCGCCATAATTTATTTAGCGGCAGCCAAATTGAAAGCTTTTTTGAAAACGCCACTTACATAAATTATGGACGCTAAAACCGACACAATAGCACATTTGTAACACCACATTCGGAGCTTGAAGGACTTTCAACTGACATAGTTGAAGCAGAAATAAAAAGAGGAAAATCAGATGATTATGAAAAATAGATTGAAATTGGTGAGATTTGTGTAGGCAGCGGAAATGATGGTGATAGATTCACAGGAAAGAAGAAATTAAGACTCCATTGAAAATGATAGAACAAACTTTATTGCATTGATCATGAGGAACTATTACACAAATCTACCAAGAGAGTAGATCAAACTACTACTTATGTCAGTTACAATTAGTTTGAGCTGAATAACTAACTCCTAACAATCTAACTAAAAGTAGTTATGCTAGTTAGTATTAGTTCCCTTAGATAGTTTTGACTATAATGAAACTAACATGTCGGTCAAGTCAACTTACTACACTACAACATTTTTGAGCTTAGGCAATAGTGCAAAAACGCGGCCAAAACAAAGAAAATAGTGGTATAAACCTTAGGCAACGGTTTGGCCACACATTTTGATATGTGGTCTAGGTGGCCGTTGCTTATTCTTTGTGGCCACGGTTATTTATTTTAGCCCACAAAATTAAAAAATCTGCTCCTTAAAATATACATAGAACGGTTTTTCATCTTTGTTTAAGGCGCGGTTTTCTTAATTAAGTTTAGACTTCATTTTATAATTGTTGCCTATAATTAGACCATAGTTTTTATATTATTTTTTAATATTACCGCCACTCCTATACAACAGTGAAATAACAGTTGCTTAAAACTAAAATTATTCAAATTTTTATATTTTTTAACGACCCATAATATATATATATATAACAAATCTTGCATGCGTTCCATTATATTCAACTCTTGAACATCATATATCTTCTTGTGTAATGTTATAACATGAGGTAATATCTATTGGGGTTCGTTGAAAATATACATGTTAAAGAAGTTTCATATCACTTAGTTTTGTGAATGAAGAGAGAGTCCAAGACTATATATATGATACAAGTTCTTTGAAGTCCCACATCGCTTAGTTTTATGAAGGAAGAAGGAGTCAAAGGCTATATATAGGATCCAAGTTCTTCATTCAAAGATGGAACAGTCAAAAGCACTTTAAGCTTGTATTTGACTTTTTTTTTTTATATTTTCTCTTATACTCTTGGTTTTAGAGTGTTGTGACGGGTAATTAAATATTTGCTTTGGAGAATGTGGGTGTATTGGGACCTTGGGGTGGTTGAGGGAAGTCTATGTGTTGTAACAATTTTAACATAATGTTATTCTCTAGTTGTCATTCACTACAAGAAAATTGAGAGATTGCGACGGTTATTTTTGAAGGTTACGACGGTTAAAACCGCCGTAATTTGCAAGTCACGACGGTTGCTTCACTGTCGCAAAAACGTGCGTCGTGAGGCCTTATCGCGTCAGTTGTGAAAACCGTCACACCAATTGTCATTATCTCTCACGACGGTGCGGAACCGTCATAATTTGAATATTGCGACGGTTCTAACAGTCGTAAATTTCAATTTGATTTTTGTTTTTATTGTTGATTACGACGGTTCCAACTGTCGCAACTTTCTGTTCCACAGCTATATTCGCAGGTAAATCCATAGAAAAATTCTTTTCCACAGGTAAATCCGCAGGTAATTTATTTTTAAATTAAAAAAAATTGTTTGTAGAAATATGAACAAAATGGGAAAGAAAATAACATATATTCTTCATTCAACTAAACATATATATCATAATTACATTTATACAAACATCATGTCACTTTATATGTTAGAAGCTTATCATATTACAATTACATTCAGATAAGGAATCAAATACATTGAAACAAATCAATTACGTTATTGGTTTGACACTAGAGAAGATTCACTTGTTATATTTGTGTATTGAAGAATTCTTTCAACTGATATCATCTTGTTTTCTGCATTACAAATGTTCCATATAACTGAAGCTTGCAAGACATTTAGATTGATTCCATATGTTACTACCAACCTTGCAATGCCGGTAACATATAGAGAAAGAAATCTTCAATTCCTGTTAAACGCTTTATATGAAAATAACTTAATATGTTTTCATAAAACATTTATAATTGTTGATCTTAAAGGGTTGTACTTTTATCGTCTGTTATTGATGTTTTCTCAATAAAGATTTGTACTTACTTGGATTGATGAAACCTTGAGGGAGGCTCACTAGTAAGACAAGTGAAAAGGCGAAAAAAAATTTGAAAGAAAATTCAATCTGAAAGAAAGCCATTCCATTGCAGACACATTATGAAACCACGACCTTGAGAAGCCATCCAAAGGGACAAGATTTGTGCTCATGAAACGACCTTCTTGATCGAAAGCTCGTATTGACGCAGCTCCTGCTAAAGATTCTAAAAAATGGTGGAGTATTGAAGTAATCTGTATCTGTGCTAACCGAGCCAGCTCTCTTGCTGTCGGATTAACACTTGTCTATAGAAAAACTAGAGATCTCGTATAGTGGAAGTTGAAGTATGTATTACATATCTGTCTATCTGGTGTCCCTTTGTTGCCGAGAATTGATCAGTAATCATAATCTCGTAAAAGTGATACATCTAATGTAAGCTAAATATCAACCAATGTTGTAATGATAAAATAAAATTACGCACCTATGTAGCTAGAAGTAAGCTAGTACTTTCATCTGCACTTGGTAAGAAATCACTGTAATACTGCCAAAAGTTGTCTTTGCAGTCGAATGAAAACAAGAGAAGGCAGGCTAATCGTAAATCCCAATCTGTCTGCCACAAAGATTTACACAATTACATTAAGCCGATAACTAAAAAAATTAACAAAGTTTCGAATTTTGGTGACAAGTTGGTTATACATATACTTATCATGAAAAAAAATCAAGAAATCAATTGTATCATATTTTTAACTAATGACTTTAGAGGAGAACGACAATTACCTCTGGATTTGTTGAGTTGATAATATCAAATGTCGGATGACCAAGCAGGATTATATCAGGGAAAAACATCCATGGGGTTTCTTGCTTATTGTTAGCATCAATTCAAGAGGAATTTCCATTATAACCTGTCCAAGTACACATCATTGCGCAAAACAGCCATGGACAAGTACTAACAATATAATCATGAAAAACATTATATGTTCAATTACGCCGCATGTGCCACTGCCACCAATCACGCATCGACTTTATAACTGTTACAATGTAAGTGGTGTACTATCATCACTTAAATGAGGCTACTCACCCTTGGTCGGCGAAGAGCCTCAACATCTTTAGAAGCATACACACCAAAACCATTTGGTCCTTCTTTAATATCAACTCCATAAGCTCGCATGCTTCAGAAAAATCCTATCCTGTAGAAATCAGGATCCACAGGCTCCAACTAGAGGAACAAATAAATTAGCACAAGAAACAAAAACTTACAACCAGATATCACATTCTCATCAAAATAGAAGATCCTCTAAAAAATTCATCCTTTGCATATACAAGCTAATTTCTTAAGACTTTAGTCCTAATTGTTACCTCAGAAGATGAGTCTTCAGCTGCAGGAGGCTGAAACAAGGGAAATGGGGTTGCATCAACCGAAGCTTTAACATGTTGTAGTTTGTTTTGAGCACAAGAGACAAACAAGTAAGTGGGTCGCCACGGATAGCTATGGTGCAAATCTTGAAACTGTTTAGGAATTAAATAAGCATGAGTAACAAAAATGTTGAGATTAAAAATAGTAGGAAAGAGAAAAGTGAACCTGGGTTTTTGAGAAGAAACAAGGCGTTAGTTGATAAAGAGGAAAAGAAGAAGCCATTGAAGCATATGTTGTTGTCTGGTGAAACTAGAGACAGAAATAGAGTGAAGAGTGGAGAATGATATAGACAACAACGTTATCCATTTTATGTTCCTAGAGGTTGGTTTACAGATCATCACATTATTTCATGAATAACAATAGTGGGTAATATCTCAAACAAAATATATACATCTAAAGGTTTCACTAATACCATATATCGCTATCACTGTTTAGAGCTCTCCAATTTCAACAACAGATTTCTAATAATCAATCTTATTGATCACAAACTAGATGTCAGTGAATTAGAGAAAATAAGCTACAAAAAATGAAGTTTACCTTTGAGTATCAGTTACTAAAAAATGAGACATGGTATACCAGTTATTGAAATTGCAATATTACAAGTGAGAGTTTCCAATGAGAATCCCCATATGACATTCCTGCAAAAAATATAAGGAACACAAAACATTAAGCAATGCGATAGTTTCTGAAAAGAATGTCCTCATACCATGAAGCAATTACATATTTAAAGTATAAAAACAAAAATTCTGACCTGAAAGAGGTAAGTGTCGGTATGCGCATCAACAGCACTGAAAAAATCATCAAAAAGGTATATATCAGCATCTTGATAAACTGCTCTAGCAATCTGTACCCTTTGTTTCTGTCCACCACTCATATTAATCCCTCTTTCACCAATCTCAGTCAAATCACCACATGACAATAGCTCAAAGTCCTTCTTCAACGCGCATGCTTCAACGGTTTTCTCGTACTTATCTTCATCGAACTCTTTTCCAAAGGTTATATTATCCCTTATATTTCCAGTAAGTATCCATGCAGATGCAGATTGTGGAACATAAGCTTTTGTTATCCCTTATATCTCTCCTAGAATTCCCGATAGCACACTAGATTTCCCATAAGCTTTTGTTCCACTAATCTTAACCTGAGTTGTTCAAAAGCTACAAATGTAACAAATAACAACTCAGGTAAGTGACGAAATACCTTGCTAAACTCTTCATCTGGAACTTGAAGCTTCTTCTTTATTCTCACTTTAATTTCAGATAGAGCCACCTTCATGTATAACCAAGAAAAAAGGATTTCCAAAGTTTTGAATTTGCTGTAAAGTTCAGGGAGGGAAACAAAATACACAATTATCGTCGGCGTGAATATCAGAAACATCAAAATATTTTAGAAGTTTTTAAAAAATGAATCAATTAAAAATATTTACCATTTGATTTTGAGCAGTGTCTTTAGTAAATTGGTACACGTGAATAAGCCGATCCTGTGGACCAATGTTTTTTTCTTCTTCTGGAATCTGTGAAATTCAAATAAAACCACAAAAGAGCTTCATTTATTTTGCAAGAAACCAAACAATTAAAATATCAACTAATTCTACATACAGTCTGACATTGTAATTAGTAAAGCAAATGACAGAAGAAATACACCATACTCTAAAGGTCTCAAACCCCACTTAAAGAAAGAGATTCCTACCTCTTCTGCTCGCAATGTCCAATATTGATCATTAATATTTTCAATATTTTCATTGGATGGGAACACCTACACAGGCACATTAACAGGAAGTGATAAACCTAAATAATTATATTTTTTGTCTAATAGTCAAACCGGAAACACAGAAACACATGCAATTGACGAATCATAATTGAATACTTAATTTAGAAAACTTAACTATGATTTATAGATAATTTTGTTTGCAACTGTAACAAAATATTACAAATACCTTGTCAGATAATTTTGTTTGCAACACAACGGATGTAACTAAATACCTTGTATATCTTGTGATAGAAGACTATATGAAGGTGCACCCAAACGTGTCGTACGAAAAAGTATACCAGAGACTGTGTAGAATGAAATAAGCTTGGCGATGATGTTATTCTTGTGAGAGAGGCCATTGAGAACTACTTGGCTATGAATATGCGCGATGTTTGTTTCGCTGTTGCAGCTTTGAAGTAATGAGAAGACATGCTCTTGAATAACTCTTTTCCCAGTTGCAGGAACATAACCTTTAGTTAACATCCAATCCCAAAAATCAGCAACACATCGTAAAAGACCAAAAGTTTGATTAAACCATAAGAATAACCTAAGAAGTTTTCTAAATGTGCCTTGTGTTTAATGGAATCAATGGCTGGAGCTACGAACGCTAACGTTAAAGAACGCTTAAACTTATTTAGACTTCACTCTAGATCATCTAATCCACCAACAGTGCCGGTAACAATGTTGCAAAGCTCATGCAATGGGGAGATGCAGATACAGGGTGCAATGTGGAATAGAGGGACAGTTAAAGTAATTGGGATTCGTGGGTACTCGCATTATGATGCCAACAGTGTTTCAAACTGGGGTTCAGCAAAACATGCACGTTAAATTTCATTTGAAAAATTCATCAAACAAGTTATCTGCAATACTTGTAACTCCAAACCTTGAATATAGCACAAACTTTCAACTTTTCGTGCCTCCTCTAAAATGTAAAAACTGAGATGAAAAAAATCCAAAACTCAGCAAAGTAAAATCATTTTCATTTATACTTGTAATAAACAACTTCACCATTATGTTCCCATTTTCCCAAAATTAAACTTAAAATTAGGGTTTTCACAGCTCCACTTCCATTTCAAGATCCGATTCAGATTCACTATCCGGAACAACAAACCCTTTCACTCTAGACCTATTAGCCACAATTTTTATCATCATCTTCCTAACTCATTACCCCCAAGTTCAAAGCTACAATTTTCTTCCACAGGATACCTTAAGGAAAAACTCATCAGTAACTATTCTAACAAAAATACAAATTGAAACATAAAGAATCAAGTGGAATCATGTTCGAATCTGAGAGAGTTAAAAATCGTATTAATGAGTTTTAGAGGTAGAAGGTTCAATCGAAAAACCTGTTCGTGTGAAGGTGAAGGATGTTAGAATCTGACAACAATCGTATTGATGAGTTTTGGAGGTAGAAGGGTCTGAGAATGTGAAGGATGTTGAAGGAGAAGTTTGAGAAAGTGAACAAAGGAAAAGTGAAATTAGTGCGTGGGCTAAGGGTTTTTTCAGTGTTTGCTCGGGCAAAGGGTCTATCTGGGCGGTTCTTTGTTACGGAAAAATAATGAGTTTTAGAGGGCGACGGTTGGTTCACCATCGTGGATATAGCGAAAAATTTGAGAACTAGAGGGTTTTCGCTCTTTTTTTATTTCTATTTTTTTTATTAGTAAATAAATAGTTATAGTATGGATATTACAATTATATTAGTAAATAAATAGTTATAGTATGGATATTGCTATTATATTAGTAAATAAAAAATTGAGAGCTAGAATCTTGTAGTATAGATATTGCTATTATATTAGTAAATAAATAATTATAATAATTATTTATTAAAATTAATTAATAAAATTTAAAAGGTTGGAAAATAAAAATGAAAGAAAAAACTGGGAAATTAAAGGAATAAAAAAATAGTGATTATGATTAGCTAAAGTAATTGCGACAGTTCGCCTTAACTGTCACGAGTGAGGAAAGAGGGCGGTTCTTTGGTAACTGTTGCAATTATTTTATACAACATGCCTAAAAAATCTGCGACGGTTGGCTCAAACCGTCATGAGAACTGTCGTAGTACAGGAGTAAGGACGGTTTTTTGATAACTGTCGCAAAAAATCTACGACAGTTGACCCTAACTGTCGTGACAACCGTCGCAATCCAAGAATAAGGATAGTTTTGTGATAACTGTCACAACTCAAATGTCGTAAATCTCCTTTTTCTTGTAGTGATTTATCAACGGTCGTGGTTTTTTCTCCAGTTTTGGAGTTTTCACGTTAATCTCTTGTGTTGTTATTGTATTCATCTTTTTTCTCTATGCTTGTTTTTTCCTAACAAGTGGTATTAAGAGCCTTGGTTTTGTGGGGTATAAATTTTTTTAGTATGCTCTGTGGTTGCAGCCTTGGTTGATCTTCCACATCAGAAAACAAATTGTATACTCTGTGTTAGTTGAAAAAAATTGTTTTGCTGCAGGGAAGGTTTTGGTTGAAATGTCAAGTTTTTCAAGTCTAGTGAAGATTGACTTAGAGAAATTTGATGGAATAATTAATTTTTCCTTGTGGAAAATTCAAGTTAAAGATGATTTGATACAATTAGGATTACACAAGGCGTTGAAAGGAAACATTTCCAACATGGACAATAAGAAGTGGGAGGAATTAGATTTGAGAGCTTCGATTACAATCTGCATGTCTTTCGCTAAGAATATTCTTGCGAATGTTCTTGGTACGTCGTTAGTCAAAGAGCTTTAGGAGAAACTTGAATGGCTATATCAAGGAAAGGGTATATCAAATCGTTTATTGTTGAAGGAGAAGTTTCATAGCTTGCGTATGGATGAACATACGAAAGTATTTGATCATCTAAGTGTTCTAAATGGTATTGTTTCTAAATTAGAAACTATTGGAGTCAAGATTGATGATGAAGATAAAGATTTGAGACTCATATGGTCTCTTCCATCTTCCTATGAGCATATTAAACCTGTTTTAATATATGGGAAGGAAACTTTATGCCTTGAAGAAGTTGATAGTAAGATTATTTCTGAAAAAAGAAGATTGAAGGGTGAGGAGAATATTTCATCAAACGCAGTGTTGGTTGCTAGAGGAAGGTCATATGTGAAGAAAAACAATGAAACATGTGTGAGATGTTGGAAATGTGGAAAGCTTGGACACATAAAGTATAAGTGTCCCGATGAGGCTGCGTCAGAGAAGGGCTCTGAGTCAAATGCTAGCAATGTCTCTCTCACTGTGAGGGAGGATGGTCTTATTTGAAAATTGAGAAATGTGTCTTTATGACATTTCTGCTGTCATAGAAAAGGACGAGTTATTGCTAGCAGATTAACACATGAGAATTAATGCAAAGTGTGCTGTGAGATTATGTCGATGGTTGAAGAGCTTCCTGCCAACAAAGAAGTTGCACCATAAAGTTTCAACCTGGTTTTTGAAATGGGAAAATTCTTGAAGAGGTTTAACTTTAAGTGAAGTATACTCTTTTTTAGGTGGAGTATGATAGTTTTTGAAAATTATGATTGTCAGTGAAGACAATGTAAAATTCTTGGAGTGGTGTAACTTCAAGTAACTATACTCTTTAAGGTGGAGTATGATTGTTGGTGAAGATAATGAAAGCTTATGTATTATTTTCAATCAAGGTGAAGATTGTTGGGGTTTGTTGAAATTATACATGTTAAATAAGTCCCACATTGCTTAGTTTTGTGAATGAAGAGAGAGTCCAAGACTATATATAGGATACAAGTTCTTTGAAGTCCCACGTCGCTTAGTTTTGTGAAGGAAGAGGGAGTCCAAGGCTATATATAGGATCCAAGTTCTTCATTCCAAGATGGACCAGTCAAAAACACTTTAAGCTTGTATTTGACTTTTTAATATTTTCTCTTATACTATTGGTTTTAGAGTGTTGTGAGGGGTAGTTAAATATTTAGTTTGGAGAGTGTGGGTGTATTGGGGATTTGAGGTGGTCGATGGTAGTCTATGTGTTGTAACAACTTTGGGGCCTTGAGGTGGTTGATGTGTAGTCTATATGTTGTAACAATTTTCATATAGTGTTATTCTTTGGTTGTTATTTGACAAAGGTCGTGATTTTTTCTCTGATTGTATTTTTTTTATGCTTGTTTTTTCCTAACAATATCAACATATTGCATGAAGACACTTTCCTCTTCAATCCTCTTCAATCCTGTTGATGATCACATCGAAATTAATTTTTTCCTTTCACATTTCAAGCATCTCTAGAGTAGATGAAATAATCCACATTTTAACCCGGAATAAACTGCAAAACGAATATTTAAACTTGAACTTAGATTTTTATAACTAATATACAACAAGATATAAAGGAAATTGTTAACCACTCACCAGTTCAATGAGACCCATATTCAAAACACCACCAAGTCTTGTATTTCAAAAAAATATATATCTAGAAAACTCATCGAGCCATAAACAAAATCTATAGAAACCCAAACAAGCTCAGTGCAACATTTACCATTAGTTATTTAATATATTGCATACTGCATAAATTGATTTGATCTCATTTGACAATCTTATAGTATCATTGATTATTGGTAGTATTGCTTAAAAATTAAAACAAAACTTCTTATTATACATTGAAAGCCTACCTTAGTTGTCTTCAAAGGGGAAAATTCTTTAATACCAGTAGCCCATGGTAGTATTTTTTTCAAATTTAAATAGAATTAGACAAATAAGCAAGACATTAAGTAAATTAGAAATAGAAATGTCAATATTAAAATAGCCAATATAATAACTAAATACATGAATGAACTCAACACAACCCACATTTTTCTAATCACATGTCTTATGTTAACTCCAAATTTTTTTTATAAGCAAAAGGGATTGAATAAAAAAGCACTAGGGTGCTTAACCTAAAATACAACGATAAAAGAAAATGTTTTCACAAAACCCAAAAGAAACCAAAGACCGATCAACATCAACAAAAGAAAACCCTTGGATCAACACACCAATCTGGTGACGACATATTAAAACCACCTCTAAACAAAACCAAAGATCACTCCCAAGAGAGTTTCTTAATAAGCCCCACCCCATCCATATTAGATAAAAGAAGACCCTTAAAAAGAATATCATTCCTACATTTCCAAATTACCCAACAAAAGACCAAACCAAAAACCAACCGGTGTCCAACTTCCAAGCCGCCTTACAATTCTTGTCCAACAAAAGAAAGCCTTCCAAAATAGAGGTAACCGAAGAAATATGATCCACACGGAGCCAATCACACAAAGTACTCCACCAACCTCTAAAAATAGGGCAACTCAAGAAAAGGTGATCTAAATCTTCTTCAACTCCAAAACACAAAGGACAAACCAAAGAATACGGTCCCGTCAAAATACCACGTTTCGATAATTCCCGCTTCGTGGGAAGTCTATTCCAAATCAATCTCCAACCAAAAATTGAAATTTTACTAGGTACTTTAGAAATCCAAAGAAGAGATAAGGCTAAAGAGATGTTGTCAATCAAATCCGAACTCAGAAAAAGAGAAGAAATAATTTAATCATAAGCGCTACTAACCGAAAAGCCTTTGACATTTTTCCACCAAACAAAACTATCGGCATGGGAGCTGACCGACCGAACTTGCTGTAAAAGCAGCCCCAAATCACGTTGTTGGGCAGCAGCAGGATCATCGTCTTGAATGCTAAATAACGGGAACAACCACCGCCATTCCTCATCGTGCCAAAAACCCATCTCCGCCACTTTCACATGAGGCTCATTAACCAAAAGAAACAAGTCCGGGAAAAGAATGTTGAACGGCGATGTACCTATCCAACAATCAAACCAAAACTCCAAAAGGTAACCCTTGCCAAGCTTGCACGAAAAAGACGAAATAAACCAATTTGGATCTTGCCCAACCGAACAAAGATCCCTCCACCAAAGAGACACTTTACTCCAGGAATGAAAAGATGTCGCAAGACGAATTTCTCTTTTAGTATCACCGTACCTACAAGAAAGAAAGTTAGTCCAAAAAGTGTTATCCTCATTCAAAATCTGCCACTTCCATTTACTAAGAAGAGCGAGATTGAAATTTCTGCAATGTTTCACTCCAAGACCCCCATCTTTCTTTGGAAGGCAAACTTTCTCCTAACTTATCCAATTAATCTTCCTATTCAACTCATACCCACCCCAAAGAAAAGCTCTTTGAAGTATAATAATCTCGTTGATAATAGTTTTTGGAGCCTTATAGAACGAGAAGAGAAAAATCGAAATAGTTGATAAGATGGAAATTAAAAGAACCATTGTCCCCCCAACCGAAAGATGCCTATTATGCCACCCTCCTAGTCTTCTTTTAAGCTTCGACACCAAAGGTTTCCAAACCTCACATCTCCTTGGATTAATACCAACCGGAATGCCAAGAAACACAAAAGACGAAGAACCAATCTCACACTTGAGAAAAGACGAAGCCGCATGAATAAAATTCGGGTTCAAATTCACTCCAAGAAGCCTACTCTTGTTCAAATTGACCTGCAAACCGGAGATTATCTCAAAACCCCGAAGAATGGCCTTTAACGCCCAAAGATTATTCCAAGAAGCTTCTCCCATTAAAATAGTGTCATCGACATATTGGAGGATATCAACATTGATATTCTCATGCAAACGGAATCCCTTGAAATCTCCCAAAGAAGAGGCCACATTTACCATTCCCGCCAAACCCTCCGCCACCAACAAGAAAAGAAACGGAGAAAGAGGATCCCCTTGACACAAGCCTCTTGAGACCGAGAAATCCTTATTCGGGCTACCGTTTACCAAAATAGACATCGAGCTATTAAAAACTAAAGCCTTAGTCCAACTTCGCCATTTGACTCCAAACCCCATCCTTTTCAACATGTACCTAAGAAAGTCCCACGACACACAATCATAAGCCTTCTCAAAATCAACCTTGACAATCATACAACTCCTCTTAAACCTCTTGGCAAAATCAATCACTTCGTTAACAACAAGAACGCCATCCAACATCTTTCTACTAGGAATAAAAGCGGATTAACACTTCGAAACAAGCTTTCCCACCACGGATTTCAATCTAGAAGCAAGTAACTTGGCCAAAATCCTATACATACTACCAATAAGGCAAATAGGTCTAAAGTCATCCAAGGAGATAGGATTATCAACTTAGGGATCAAGGCCAAGAAAGAAGTGGTGACCACTTTAGGCAAAATAGAAAACAAGTGAAACTCATTAACAAACAACAACACTTCCGCCTTAAAAAAAGACCAACAAGATTTATAAAAATTCAAAGTGAATCCGTCCGGACCCGGACTCTTGTCCCCATCACAACTCCAAATAACTTATTTCACCTCTTCTTCTGAAAAAGGAACTTCCAAAGAGGCGGCCTCCATCATGGAAAGAGATTTAAAAGAAATGCCATCTAACAAAGGTATAGAACTCATAGTCTCCTTAAATCTCAAAGCGAAATGAGCCGATATCTCCTCTTTAACCGAATCCACTTTGTCAATCCACCCATTTGAAGTATTAAACCTCAAAATCGAGTTTCTTCTAATACGATGCTTAATAGACTTATGAAAGAATTTTGAATTGGAATCTCCTTCCTTGAACCACAACACCCTAGCTTTTTGACGAAGCACACTCTCCTTGAACCGTAACGAGTTCCACACTCTAGAATTAGTCAAATGGCGCTTAGAGGCAAGAGCCTCCAAATCTTCCAAACCGGATCCGGAACCCAAGATATCTAAACCATTCAAAACACCAATAGCGGACTCCACCTTAAGATTCAAATAACCAAACTCCTCAACATTCCACTTCCGCAAGCATCCTCTCATCAACTTCAATTTCTCCTTGAAAGAGAAAACCGCTTTTCCCTTAACAAAAAAAGACTTCCAATTACTTTCCGTAAAAGCCAAAAAATCGTTATGCCTAGTCCAACAATTGAAGAATTTGAAAGGTTTCGGTCCCCAATTAATAGAATTACATTTAAACGAAATAGGACAATGATCCGAGATATCTCTAGGCCCCACCACTTGTCCATCCACTTTCCAAGCCTCAATCAAACCTTCAGATAATAAAAATCTATCCAAGTGACTCATGGCTCTACCATCCAAACTAAACCAAGTAAAATTTCTCCCAACCGGAACCGGGTCAATCAACTTCATCGACTCAAGCTCAAAACAGATTCGATGTCGCTCGGTTCCTCGTTAGGACTCGTTGCACTGCGGGCATTGATGAGGTAATCTCTGTTAAGATCAATGGTAACTTGGCGCGCTGACCCTACCTCTATCTGCTCCTATTGTATGTCTAGAAAAGCCAGCTTCAAAATCCTCAGGATTGACAGTTTCCAAAACCATGCAATCGATGACCTTCTTCTTTGAACGAGGCAAGGAAAAGTCAACCGGAAAAGGTTCCTCGGTTTCAATTTCCTCTGAAGCTCCACCATCAAACTCCAGCGAACCACCACCTACCTCATCGTCAGAAAAAAAAAACTCCGAAGAAGCAATATCTGAATCCTTAGGAGCTCCTGCATCAGCATGCAGAAGGCCAAGTGCATCTTCAATCAACTTTAATCGCACCAAGTTACCATTGATCTTAACAGACATTACCTCATCAATGCCCGCATTGCAACGAGTCCTAACGAGGAACCGAGCAACATCGAATATGTTCTGAGCTAGAGTATTGTCATCACACCGAATAAAAGCTCCGACTGTTTTAGCGATGAATTCAAAAAAAGACTCATGCCAAACATGACACGACAAACCAAACAATCTGACCCAAGTAACTCTTTCTCTGTCAAAAACCTTCGAGTCCCACCGTTTCACCTCGCTAAACCACTTATCCATCCAAGGAGCATCATTAATCATGAGAGTATCCAAAGCTCCATCTTCCCAATCCTCCAGTAAGCATAAGTTTGGTCCAAGTGGAGTAGCCCTAACTCCAAACAAGCCTTCCCTATCGAAAACATCTTGCATGTTGTATGACATTCCAATCTCCAAAACCTTCCCGGCGAAAGCATTAGTGAACCTCTTCAACGTAGCTGGCGGATCAAAGTTGTACTCCAATGCGCGTATCACCTCCTCCGCCTCCTCTCTCTCCCGGTTCCGAACCACTGCTGTATAGGACCTAGAACCCCGACCTACCTGAAAGTCTCTAGCCGACCTCTTCCGATCATCCTCAATCCTGGCCTTAGGAGCCACCATAACACTTTTAACATCTTTCGATCCTCTATGAAACTGTGGAAGATTAACAAAAATTTTCCATTTGTGAAGCTTCACCGCTAGCCTTTTGATCTCGTCGACATCGAAAAAGCATACAAAACCGAACTTGTTTCCCCGTTTATCTCTCCAACCCGGAATGATCACCTCGTCGATCTCTCCATACGGCGAGAAAATATCATACAGTTCCCTTGCACGCAACCTCACCGAAAAAGATGTGAAGAAATAAGTCGTTGAAGGTCTAATGTGACTTGCCCTTGAACCACCAGCCTGATCCCATCGTTTCGCAGAATCAAGTTTTCTCCGTCCCCCAACCACCACTTAACCCTCCGCCTCTTCTCTCTTGTCCATAGGATAGGATGAACGAGATTAGAATTAGATGTAATTCTACTCCAAATTTTTATTTAATTATGAGGGACATATATATTTTTCAGTTTCCACTGCAACAACAACACAACCTACAATTATATCTTCACTATCTCTTTATTTTCAACAACATATCTAGATTTTTTTACCAATATGCCACCTTCTGAAATAAAAATACCCAAAATGCCACACGTTGAAAAAAAATTACCAATCTGCCACGTTTTGGGTTTGGGTTCGTCCTTCCATTGGACGACCCAATGATGATTTTTGTGGGCTTCAAGGGTTCGCCCATTGGTTGGCCGACCCATTGAACATCTCTTTTTTTTTTTAAATTGAAGTGGGCCCCACATGTGCCCCACATGTGCACCAACATGAGAAATGGGGTTTGTTGGGTCGGCCAACCAATGGCCGAACCCTTGAAGCCCACAAAAATCATCATTGGGTCGTCCAATGGAAGGACGAACCCAAACCCAAAACGTGACAGATTGGTAATTTTTTTTCAACGTGTGGCATTTTGAGTATTTTTATTTCAGAAGGTGGCATATTGGTAAAAAAATCACATATCTACTTATGCCTCCGACAAGTTTACTATTTCTCTTCCACACAGACACTTCACCAAATTTTGTACTTACTTTTTGAGTCTCTGACTCACATCACTAAAATGAAACATTACATTGTCAATCGCTCCAGTTAGTTAATATTTTTTAATAATAGGAGTCTGCTTCCATTGAAAAATAAAAATGGATTTATCATACCATGAATCCCTCTAAAATAACTAAAAGAAGCCGATCATTTCGATCGAGTCAAATTTTGATGGAGTCATTTAACTTATATACATGAATTATTAATTTGTAATTTAAGGATGAAAATAGGGTCGGCCATCCCCAGGAGGTGCAGTATGAGCTCCAGTATTCGGCCTAATTATTTTTTTAAATTACAAAAGTATTAGATTTTGCATCTATTTTTTCAAAAATCCGTATAAATTCATATTTTGTTTTCAAGTATCTGTATAAAATCATAACAATCAAAATTGTATTTTTTTAGGCAAAACTACTGTCTAAGTCTTTTATGTTATTTTAAAATAAAGTTAATCCCTTAACTTTTTTTGTAACGCTTTGTTACTTTTTTAAAAAGTCCTGTTACACTAAATTGCAAACGGATATACCATTTGAACTGGTTTTTCGCGCTGATCACGAATATGTACTTAGTTCTGCGTTTGATTGTGTATTTTGGACAAATCGATGATTTTCTGTGTGAATCGAGCAATGCAACTCTAGAAATAGGTTTCATAACCAATAAGATTCATACACCATGTTTACAATGCCACAATATTCGGTCTAAGCACTAGAGCAGAATAATATGGATTGACATTTAGAGGGTCATAAGAGTAAGTTGTCCCTAATAAACATAAAATAACGATAAGTGGATCTCCTAGTATTTAGGAAGCATTGTAATCGGCATTTGTGTAAAAGATCATAAATATAGTGAATGATGGATAAATCACTACAAGAAAATGTCACATTAGCTACCGTATTATGCTTCCAATTGCATCAGCAGCTAATCACAAGTTATAAAAGTAAGATTTAATACTATTAATTATAGTCTAACTTATTAAGAAATATTCTACTTTTTCTTTAAAAAAAACTCGCTCTTTTCTCTATCCAAAAACTTTTTCAAAAATATTCCACTTTTATAAAAGAAATATAAAAATAAAAAATAGTAATAAAACTAGTTTCATTCTCTCTCCAGAAACACCCTCACCGAGTATTTAGAAACTCGCGATTTCTCAATCAAAAACACACATCTCTCTACCTTGATCGATTCATATACCTCGCTTGCTCTCATCGAAAATTCAGAACGACTTGCCTTGAAACTCAAATACTCCTCTTGCTCTCACGAGAAGCACATATCATTGTTCTTCACCGTTTTGTTTCAAAGGTTCATAACTTCTCTTCTATCAACCAATTTTGTACTTTTTTAATTGAATTTTTGAACTATATTAACTTATTATAAACCTTGATTGATTTCTTTGATAATTGCAATTTTCGTTTGATTATCATTATCTAATTGGTGTGATAATTAAATTGAATTTTGAATTAGCATTGTGATTGTGGTTTGTTCAATTTCAATCTTGAATCAGGTCTTTGTTCCTTATCGATTTTGTTAAATCTTTAAAAAAAATTAGGTTTCGTTTGCTTAAATTCAATTAATTAATCGATTTAACTAATTAATTTCAAGATTTCATCTTATTTGCGTTTGATGAAACTATGAATTATTTATTTATTATAACATGATTTCAGCTTTTGTGTCGAGTAATGAAATTCGGATGGTTTGATGATGACAGATTTCGGGACTTATTCGAAGAATCAATGAACTTTTTGAGTCAGGTGATCTTAACCGATTTCATCTTAATTGATTTAGCGGACTTAAATATAATAATGATTTGCAGCAGGTTGTTTCACACTTTGTTGTTGTTGTTATTATTGTTGTAATCTAGGCAACATCGGGTCATTATGCCATTGGTTTGAAGATATTGAATCAGCTTATTTCTGAGATAAATCATGTTAGACATTACTTTGTGCTACTGGAATATGTTTGATGCAGGAGTTGATATCAAGTTATTCTGATTGAAGAGTTATTATGCCGAGTAGTTATGTTTTCTGTATGCTAGTTGATTATGTTCACAAAGGTCATCAGATAGTCGAATTCTGTCAGTAAGATAGGAAAATGGGGTGTGGTTTGTTGTTTCTGTGGCTGAGAGGGGGATAGAAAAGTAAGGCAAGGTTTAGTTTGTATGTAGTGGATAAATCGAACAGATCGAATATTGCCTAACCTAGCAATTAAATATTTTGAGTAGGTTTTGTATTTTGTACGTCGTGCTGTGTTTTAGAACTATGTTTTGTTTGCTAAACTTTTGTGTCCTGTCTCAGGCTAATGTTGATTAACCTGCAACAAAGCATCGAAGGGTAGCTTGCTCATTCTGGGATCAATCTCTTTTTCAAATAATTCAGATATCTCTAACTTCATTGAGTCAGTGAGGAAATCAAGATTAATTTGTAATAGTCAGTATAATATTCACAACAGTCGGTATTCTGTAATAGTTCAGCATGCTAGTGCTAGTCTATCTTTAAGTAACAATAAATTGCTAGTAATAATATCCACAACAGTTGGGGTTCTGTAAAAGTTCAGGAATATACTATTGTTTTGAACCTTTAAGTAAACATTTCAATACTGTTTCATTAATCTAGTGAGTACTTAAAAGATTAGCGGCATATGCCCAAAGCAGTGCAAATTTGTTGAGGAAACTCACATTTCAGGAGGAGATTGGTCCAAATAAATGGGGGGTAAGTTGAAGACATTTTTTTTTTTTTTTTTTTTTTTTAACTTGTTTCATCTTTCGGTGGTAGATTATAATGAGATTTCTTTCAAGGGGCTAATGCTTTATTCAAATCTTGCGGTAGTGCCTTTTACGAACTCCTTTGAACAATTATGATGCAATCATTATTCTCCACAAGGACAAACTTGTGTATCCTCAAAGGCTTCTCTTCTCATCAGAAGATGGTCACGGTATAGTTCTTAATAGCTGGTAGTTTACAGAATTGTATAGTATATAAAATGGTTCAAGAGTGAGGGGAATATCATTAGTTGACAGTGATACTTATTTGTAGCAAGACAATTTACAATTTCATGAACCAATCATATTCTAGATCTACCAAACATATAAGACAAGAATGACATTGGTCTCGATTATAGTATGCTAGCAACTATTATTGTCCCTTTCTCTCACTTTATCTTGGCTTTCACAAGATTAACTTATCCAATGATATTCTCATTTGAAATGTTCCAGGAACCCGAGTTGCTAAAGGACATGCTAGCAAATGCTTCAAACCCTTTTTGTTGCCTAAAGATTTGAAGGGTAGGCAAGAAGAACTTAAAAAGAATTTGCTAGTTGACTTCGATCCATCAAGGTGCTTTATCAAAGATCTAGAGGTAAGTACAATGAAAATGGTTTAATTTTGAACATAGTGTTGTTGTTTCCCTCTGGCGGCATTCTCTTTACTAATCTTGATTTCCTCACTTATCACTTGTAGAAAGAGTTTTCCACCACATTCAAGCTATGGCACGATTCTCTAAGAGGCTATGCCATCGGTCTAACATGGGGGAAATTGTGTCCTTCCAAGGTATAAAATTTGTGCTTATATTATTGATCGTTGATTTGGTGCAAAGTATATTATATGATGAATTCTTACTATACAAATCAAAGCAAATGGATCTTCTGATCACTGCTTTTTCTTTCTTTTTCAAATAAGCAGAAACAAGGGGAAGTGGTTGAGGAAGGATATGACCAACAGAAGGTGCTAAAAGATGTAGGTGAAGTTGGAAAAGGGTTTGTGAGGAGTATATACTTTATCAAGCCACCAAGGCTTGCAAACTAATGCCATTTATGTATAAGTAAGAAACTTTTGTCTCTAGTCAATTTGATTAATTAGAAAAACAATTTTGGTTAGCATGGAGAACACAATTGAATGTAGGATCAATCTGGTAGAGCACAAGAGTTTGTGTAGATTGGTGCACATGTATTCTCCTCCCACCTTCAGAGTTTGGCAGCCTAAATAGAATGAAGAGTTCCAAATTCTTATGTATTGTAATGAAGCTGATATAGTGTATCATAAACTTTTGTGTCCTTCCTCAGGATAATGCTGGTTTACCTGAAACAAAGCATCGAAGGGTAGCTTGCTCATTCAGGGATCAATCTCTTTTTCAAATATTTCAGATATCTCTAACTTCATTGAGTCAGTTGAAGAATGATGGTAAAATGACTACACCTGCAGTTAATTTTTTTCTGTCTGTTTAATAGTTTTGGTGATCATTAGCTTGAGAATTGTGATAATGTATTACGCAGCTGATCGTACCTGGATCAGACAGTTGTTCAGTGGCCAGCAACGTCGTATGGACTTCAGCTCCGGTGATGATGATACGGCGGGGGGGGGGGGGGGGGGTGTACCTGCAAGGTACTCCGACGCTCAAGTAAGAAAGGGAGTAAGCAAGTACAGAAAAATAGGTGAGAGTTAGAATATGTTGTGTAACCTAACCCTCTCAAGTGAGAGGGTATTTATAGAGAGCCCCCAGCGCGGGGCCAACGGTTACTTGCACTGGGCTGGATTGCAAGGCCCAATCCAAGTAATTGCCAGGGCTTACGTGGCGTAGTGAAGACCAGCACGTGGTCTTCGCCCTGGTGTAACGGTCCCTAAATCTCCGAAAGTAGGGCAGACCGATTCCTTCGGGAGTGGGAAGTTACAAGAGAACGTGTCCTCGCGGGGAGGAACACGTAGGTGTCGAGGAGAGGTGCGTCCACGAGCTATACGCCTCTGTCCGACGGGTCTTCTACCCCGTGTGTCCGACGTCTTAGGGGACTGGCACGTGCCCGACACGGAGATGGCTTTTGACCTTGTTGGGCCTTCATTGGTCATTGGGCTTGGGCCTCCCCGACAGTGGGGCAGGCGCTGGCCCAGTCTGGGACAAGAGCCCCCCAAGTCGTTGTTCTGAGGTGTCAGAGTAATGACTTAAGGGCCAGTAATATGTCGAGGACGTATCCCGTCGGGGAAGGGATTCTAGACGAGGAGTGGTTGGCAACCGGGAAGAAATAAGTCAACTTGCTCGTGCTAGTCTGGTCGAGGTCTGGCGACGTTGCGGGGATGCGAGAAGTTTGAACCGAGGAGAACAGAATGACGCATGTTGGGGAATGAAACGACATGCGTGGGAGAGCGTGTACCACATGTCGTAACTCATTATTGCCTAGGGCGGCTACGCTAGGGTAGCATAATCGATTGCCTAGGAGCCCTCGAGACTCGTGAGACCCTTATAAATAGGGATTATCTCGTCTCATTTGCACTTTTGCTCCCCCTTTGCTCAGATTCACTCTTTCTTCCCTCTCTATTTTGCCATCGAACGCCGCCACCAACTGCCGTGCCGGAACCCTACCGAAAGTGTGTTTCAAGTAAGTTTCTCTCTTTTTTTCTCCTTTCGTTTGCATTTATAAGGTGGTTTCATGGTGAACTGATGAAGTTTTCATGGAAATCATGAAATCTCCGGCGAAAACGGCGGGATTTCTTAGTTTCTTGTTGCATCTCGCGGGGAGAAGGGATGAGTATCCCGGGGACACGAAGAATGTCCCGAGGACATGAGATGAAACCCTCGGGGTGCTCGCCAATATCTCTTCTGTGTGAAGGAATCTTCCCAAAGCAGCATACCGGTGACCTGAGGATGGTCACGGGGACGCTCGTCGGTTGTCGCGGGGACGTGGGCGAGCGCGACCGTCTCGAGATCTCGACGCTCCCTCTTCGCCCTTTCACTTGAACAACGGTGGAGGGGTGAATTTGATATGGATCATCGAATTCACCGTTTCCTTCTGATTTTCAGGTATATGGAAGCTTTGTCCGTTATTGTGGTCATGGGATCGTTGGACGTCGACGACCATCCCGACTCTCCAATGGCTCCAATCACTAGGGCCGAGGAACGTCCCCTCACGGAGTGGGTTAGTGATGAGCCGTTAAACATGGCTTCCCAGTTCGTTGACGAGGACGAAGACAATATTTTTTGCACAGTCGAGCACCAGCTGGTGGGTTCCTCGAAGTCGTGGAAGGTGTTCCGGCCTTAAGCACACCATCACATCTACTCGACATATCGATGGATGAGGTTCCCTCTTTATGAGTTCATGTTCGACAAAGCGGGGTGGCATTTGCCCTTTACGGATTTCCAACAAGCGGTGTTCGTTTGGTTGCGCCTGGCGCCCTCGCAGCTCCACCCTAACTCCCTCGCTTTTATCCGAGCTTTCAAGCTCGTTTATAAATATCTCCAAATCGGGGTAACTGTGCCTCTCTTCTTTTGCATCTTTCACCTCCAGTGACAGGCCTCCGATGGCAGACATAGCTGGGTGTCTTTTAAACAAACGAGCAATCTCTTCCACACCTACCTGGATTCTGTTCGCGACTTTAAATACCAGTATTATATCGTGAGGCCGGTCACGCTTGAAGCTGTGAATTCGGTGTATCGCCGAGTTTCCCGCAAAATGGACGAGCAGACGGAGGAGGTCCTCGAACCAAGATTCCTCTTGTTCTGGACGGAAGAACACTTCAAAAAGGGGACGGACAGCTACAAAATCAGTCCTGGTCGTCTTGACGAGGGGGATCGCCTGGCCTACGAGAGGAAAGTCGCTTTCGTCAACGGTTTTAATAAATCCAAGCTCGTGACGATGGACGGGGAACTCATCTGGGGAGACGACGGACAGGTGTTGACGAAGCGATGTTTGATCAATACGAGGGCCCTCCTCGAGACGTTCTCCGAAGAGGATGTCCTCGAGCTGCTAGGTGGTGACATCCTCTTTGACTCACTTTTTTCTTCGTGTCTTGGTCTCTGATTTACTGACATTTATTTTCTTTTTGCAGGTAAGATGTCGACTGCTGAGGAGCGCTTCAAAAAGTTGAAGGCTACCCGCATTTCGAGGAAGGGAGGTAAAGGCCGCATCGAGCAAATTTAATCGCAGGTCCTCGGTCCTACTCCGGCCACCGGGGGTTCTTCTGGTTCTCCCTATGACAGCGACTCCACCAGCACTCATAACTCCCCAAAGAGACAACAGCTTGTTGATCCGGTGGACGTCGACCTCACCGAGGACGAAAGCCCTCCTGCTGTGAAGTTTGTGCTCCAGCCTTGCCACTCGAGGCCGAACATCTTTACAGGGAACAACTCCCTGTGCTTTAGTGCCCTCGAAGCTCAGACCATCTTGGGTGTCGACAGGGTTTCTCGGAGAAGGGCGCTGGTGGAGGATGTGTCCGCAGTGATGCGGGTTTGCGCTGCTGCCTTGGTTCTGAATGACGAGGCGTGCCCAGAAGACGAGTTGAACAGGTTGTGAGAGAGTTTCCGGTCAATCTCAGCTGAAATGGAGAAGGTGGGAAAGGAGCTGGCTGACTACAAAAGCCAGAACCAGGCCCAGGTCGAGCTTCAAGGGAAGTTGGAGGAGAGGTTGAAGAATGCTGAAGAGGAGAGGAAATGTCTCTTGGCGAGGAACGCGAGCTGGAAGAGTCTGTTCGTCAGGCCGAGGAGGAAAGGGAACGAATCTCGGCGAGGAATGCCAAGCTAGAAGAGGTTGTTCGTCCTGCTGAGGAGGAAACTGAGGAGGACAGGTTGTTGACTTCTCAGGCAGCACTGATAGCGAAGCTCAGGGAAGCCGGGCAGGACAACCTCGTGGCGGCAGACATAGGCTTCCGGAACGCCGTGGAGCAGCTCCGGGTCCTCAACCCCGACCTTATAACTGAAGGAACTGACCCCGACTATGAGGTGGTCGACGGTCAGATCGTGCATCCGATGCAAGAGGACGAGGTCGGTGGGCGGGAGGGGGGGGGGGGGGGGGGCGCAAGAGCACGGGCAGCCAGAGGGGACCGTCACCGATTAGATCTTTCCTCTCTTGTCTTGTTTGGCCTGCAAGCCATTTTATTTTTTGATGCCTATGTCCGGCCTGCGTGCCAGGGGCTTTTTGATACTCGTCTGTAACTCATGTACAATGGGCTTCTGCCCGCTTAATGCATTTTCGTTTATCTGCTCGTGTTATGCTTGTATGTTTTCTCTTGTGTGTGATGTTATTGTATTTGCTATACTTTGTTTATTTTTGTCTAAGTATAGAGATTTTGGGGCTTGCTCGACTTCGATAATCCTCGACTGCGTGGAGAGCTGGTCGAGTGGCCGGAAGTGTATTCCGACCTTCAACGAGGCTAAGAGCTCGGTCGAGGTCTTAGCTTCGTGGTGTGAACTTCCCATCGTGAGCTGGGTGTTCTGCCTGATTGGTACAACGACGGCGGAGCTCGATTGAGGCGTCCTCGTCGGATCAAAAGTCCTCGCGCACACACAACGCGTCCTTTGATCATCGTGTTCTGTATAGGGGTGTCGCGCTTGCACCCTAGCGCGCCCCGTAACCGCGATGCTAGTATGTCACGGGCAGTGTTTAACTGTAGTACTGTTTGAGCTTCTCAGCGTTCCATGGTCGAGCAAGTTCTTCCCCGTGCATATTTTCGAGGAAGTAGGCTCCTGTCCCCGTTTTCGCGCAGATGCGGTACCGGCCCTCCCAATTCGTGGTGAGTTTGCCTTCCCGCGAATCTTTCTGGTTCCTTCGTAGGACCAGGGTGCCTACTTGAAAATCATGTTTGATAACTTTGTCCTTATAACGTAAAGTTATTTTCTGTTTAAGTGAAGCTTCTCGGGGAGAAACGCCCGAACGCGTCTCCTCGACGAAATCGAGCTCTTCCCTCAGGGCTTCGTTGTTCGCGTCTCTGTCGAGGGGGGCTTCCGTCCTCCTCGAGGGTTCCCTGATCTCCACGGGGATCACCACTTCCGTTCCGTAGGTTAGATGAAAAGGGGTCTCCCCGGTTGTGGAATGCGGGGTTGTTCGGTAGGCCCAGAGGACGCTGTGTAGCTCCTCTACCCACCGTTGTTTGGCGTCGCCTAATCGACGTTTCAGTCCTCGGAGGATTACTCTATTCGCCGCTTCGGCTTGCCCGTTCTTTTGAGGGTGCTCGACCGACGTGAAGTGCTGCTTCGTGCCCAGTTTGGTGACGAAGTCTTGGAAGTTCCTGTCGGTGAATTGTGTTTCGTTGTCGGTGACTATAGCTTGGGGCGCGCCGAATCGGGCGAGGATGTTCCTCTTGTAGAAACGTAGTATGTTGAAGGCCGTGATTTTGGCCAACGCTTTCGCCTCGATCCACTTCATAAAATAATCCACCCCGACAATGAGGTATTTGTTTTGATACGATCCCACGGCGAAAGGTCCGAGGATATCCATCCCCTACCACGCAAACGGCCACGGGGAGGACAGTGTTTTGAGCTCGTTAGGAGGAGCGAGGTGCATGTCCCCGTGTCGCGTGCATCTATCGCACTTCTTGACGTGTTCCTTGGCGTCTTGTTGCATGGTGGGCCAGTAATACCCTGCCCGAAGTGCTTTACGGGCTAACGATCGTCCACCGAGGTGCTGTGCATTGATTCCCTCATGGATTTTATGGAGTATGACGGGGACCTTGGTCTCCTCGACACATCTGAGAAGGGGAATAGAAAACCCTCACCGGTATAGCTTATCCTCGATTATCGCGTACGAGCACGCCCGCCGCTTCACCATCCCCGCTTCCTTGGGATCTTCGGACAGTTTTCCCGTAGTGAGGTACTCGTATACCGGGGTCATCCAGCAATTGCTGTCCCCGATGGCGTTCACGTCTGCCGCCGGAACAGGTTTGTCGATTCTCGGGCGGGAAAGCACTTCTTGTATGACGGATTTGTTTCCGCCTTTCTTCTTTGTGCTTGCCAATTTGGACAAGACATCTGCTCGGGTATTGTGCCCGCGAGGGATGTGGGTTACCTCCGCGGAGGTGAATTTTTTCATCTTTTCTTTCACTAAGGTCAAGTATTCGATGAGGCTGTCATTCTTGGCCTGGTACTCTCCTCGGACTTGCGAGGCCACGAGCCAGGAGTCGGTGAAGATGTTGACCTCCTTGGCACCGAGGTCCTCGGCCAACCGAAGCCCGGCGAGGAAAGCCTCGTACTCTGCTTGGTTGTTCGACGTCGGGAAGGATAGTTCGAGGGATACCTCGATCAGGATGCCTTGATCATTTTCGAGGATAATGCCCGCCCCGCTTCCCTTCGTGCTGGATGCTCCGTCGACATAGATCGTCCACTTTTGGGATCTGTTGGTCAAAGGTTTTGGGACGGCCATCTCCGCCACAAAGTCGGCCAATACCTGAGCCTTCAGGGCTTTCCTTCCCTCGTATTGGATGTCGAATTCGGCTAGTTCGAGCGACCATCTGAGCATCCTCCCCGCCATATCTGGTCGTCCAAGGAGTTGCCTTATAGGTTGTTCGGTCCTCACGACGACAGTGTGGGCTAGGAAGTAATGGCGCAGCCTCCTGGCTGCGGTGACGAGGGCCAGGGCGACTTTCTCTATCTGCTGATACTTGAGCTCGGGGCCCTGAAGGGCTTTACTCGTGAAGTAAATTAGTCTCTGCCCATCCTGGGTTTCTCGGATGGGGACGGCGCTGACCGCTTCACTCGTGATTGCGAGATACAAGAACAGTGTCTCCCCGTGATCAGGCCGTGAGAGGACCGGGTGTCGCGATAGGACTTGTTTTAGGTGGAGGAGCGCTTGCTCCCACTCTTCGCTCCATTCAAACGTCGCTTTTTGTCGAAGAAGTTTGAAAAATGGGAGCGCGTATTGTGCAGACTTGGCGACGAAGCGGGAGAGGACGGTGAGCATCCCGTTCAATGATTGTATTGACTTCTTCAAGTCCGGAGTAGGGATCTCGTAGAAAGCACTACACTTGTCGGGGTTGGCCTCGATTCCCCGCTCTGTGAGGCAGAAGCCGAGGAACTTACCTGCCCGAACGCCGAAGGTGCATTTGTCGGGATTGAACCTCATGCGCCATCTCCTCGCTGTGTCAAACACCATCTTGAGGTGCGCGGCGTGGTCGACTTCCTCCGCAGATTTGACGATCATGTCGTCCATATAGAACTCGAGCATGTCGCCGATTTCAGCCCGAAAAACCTTGTTCATCATCCGTTGGTAGGTCGCCCCGGCATTCTTCAGGCCGAAGGGCATTACGATGTAGTAGTAATTGCCCGACTCGGTCATGAAGGCCGTGTGCTGTTTGTCGACCTTATCCATGGGAATTTGGTTGTATCCCGAGTAGGCGTCCATGAAGGATAATAGTTTGTAACCTGCAGAATTGTCGACCAGCTGGTCGATGTTAGGCAAGGGATAACAGTCTTTCGGGCATACCCGATTAAGATCAGTATAATCAACACACATCCTCCATTTTCCATTGTTCTTTTTGACGAGTACAACGTTGGACAGCCAGGTTGTGTACCTGGCCTTCGAAATAAAATTCGCCTCTAGGAGGTCTTTTACAGCTTTTTCAGCAACCTCCGCTTTTTCGGGAGACTGCTTACGCCTATGTTGAGCTATGGCCCTAGCGGCCAGATCTACTGCGAGCTGATGGCAAGCCACCTCGGGGTCTAGGCCAGGCATCTCGGAGGCGCTCCATGTGAATAGATCAGCATTCTCCCGGAGACATGCCTTTAGCTGCTTCTTCGCCAGGTCGGGGATCCCGGTGCCAATCTTCACGTTACGGTCTGGATCGTCCCCGAGGGCCACGAGCTCAAAGTCTCCGTCTGGGATGGGGTGCGTTGGGTGGAGAGGCCGCCCGTTGTTTTCCATCTGGTGGTCGAGGTCCGCTGCTCCGCCCTCTTCGTGCTCGTCTAGGACGCGCGGGAGAGGCCTCTGTACGGGTTCTGTGGATGGCTTTGCTCCGGTCTTGGGCTTGGTTCCGATGGAACTCATGCCTTTGATCGCAGTGTCGAAGCACCTCCTGGCCGCGTCTATGTCCCCATGCATCGTAACTACACGTCCCCTGGTCGTGTAGTACTTCATCTTGAGGTGGACCGTTGATGGTACTGTTGTGAGTTCGGCCAGGGTGGTCCTCCTGAGGATGCAGTTGTAGAGGGATGGGCATTCAACCACCAGGAAGCGGGTCTTCACTTGGCGGGTGGTGTCTTCGGCCCTGAATGTGACCATAAGTTCAACGTAGCCCCATGGTCTAGTGGTGGTGTCATTGAACCCTTTAGATCTGAACCGACGTACGGGGTTAGATGTCTCTCGTCGAGCTGGAGAGTCCCGAACAGATGGGCATACATGATGTCGACCGAACTTCCCTGGTCGACGAGGATCCTTCAAACGTCAAAATTTGCCATCTGTTCCCTGACCAAGAGGGGGAGGGTGGCGTTGGGCACTCCGCCTGGGAGCTCTTCAAGGTAGAAGGTGATAGGGTTTGATTTCCCTTGCACCTTCTCGAGAGTATTGGTCTTCGCCGATGTTGCGGACTCCAGTTCGTCAATTTTCTGCTTGATCGACCCGACAGACACCTTCTCTTAACCACCCCCAGAGATGACCATAGTCTTGGGGAAACCTTCCCATGTGCTGCGGGCATCGACGGGGTCTTCATGGGGGAATTTTTCCCACATGCTGCGAACTGCTTCTTGGCCCTCGATGCCTTCGGGGACAAAGAAGTCTTCGGGTCGAGTGACGCTGAGGGCGACCTGAAGCCGACTCTCGTCGGGAGGGGGTGTCGTTTCCTCGATGTTTTGGGCTTCCCGGGAGCTGGGACAAGGAGCGTCATTCTTCTGGGCGTATTTCTTTAAGTGCCATTCCTTGATCAGGATCTCAATTGTATCTTTGAGATAGATGCATTCCTCTGAGACATGTCCATGGCTCTGGTGGAACCTGCAATACTTGGACCTGTCCGTGTTTGATTTGGGGGTCGTTGGCTTCGGAAAGCGGACGCCTCCTGTAAGAAATTCCGAGTTGGAGCACTCGGAGAGGATTCGCGCGCGGGGAGCGTTGAGCGGGGTGTATTCCGTGAACCGGCCGACTGGTCCGCGCGGTTCACGAGGATCCCGAGGACGATTTTCTTTCTTTCTTTCTCCTCCTCGTCGGGGAGGAGAGTCTTCTTCTTTGTGGCTGCGGGGGCTTCCTTCTGCCTTGACTCAAGGGCGATCTGTGCTGCCTCCGACTCCTCGAGCTCGATGTATGACTGAGCTCGTTAGAGGAGGTCCTCCTGGCGGCGAGGTCTACAGACTTGGCAAAATCGGATCCAAAACGTAGTCCGTGGATGATTAAATACTTCTTCATGTCGTCGGTCGTATGAACCTCGACAGCTTCCCTTTTGAATCTCTCAATGTAGTTCCTGAGAGATTCGTTCTTCCCTTGGAAGATGCTCTCCAATGCAGCCTTCATCTTCGGGTGTCGACGAGATGCTGTGAAGTGTTTGGTGAAGCGTTGTCTTAGTTGCTTCCAGGATGTGATCGACCCGGGTGCCATACCCTTGTACCAAGTCATGGCGCCCTTCCGCAAGGTGGTGGGGAAAAGCCTAAACTTAATGGCTCCCCTGATGTTTCTGAATTCGAGCATGGCTTTAAAACTTTCAATGTGATCGTCGGGGTCGGCCAGGCCGTCGTAGGTCCCTAGTGGCGGGGGTTTCTCCATGCCCGCAGGAATTGGGGTGTCCATGATCTCCCATGATAGGGGGTCCTCTGGTCGTCGTCGTCGCTTCCGGCCGGGGACCTCGAAGGGGATCAGTGATGTCGACCAGGTTCTTGTCGTGGAGGGGAATTCCTTGAACGGTTCCTCGGCCTCTCCTCGGTGGTCTTGGTCTTCTTGGTAGTTGAGGAGGGCCTGGGTTCCTTACGAGGCGGGGAACGATGGCGCTTCTGGGAGATCGCCGGCTGGGGCCGTTCGAGGCGCGGCCGACGGCCTTCGCGCACCGGCGAGGGGGTTCGAGATTCTTCTGAAGGAGTCCTTCGCGGGGAAGGAGAACGGCGAGGTGAAGGCGGGCGACGATGTCTTCGCGAGGAAGATCGTTGTGCCCGCCCTCGCTCGAGTGCTTCAATTCTTAGATTCTGGTGCATGATCAGCTGGTTGGTCTGATTGACCAAGGCAAACAGGGCCACGGTGCTCGAATTTGCATTAGGCGAAGGAGCAACTGGCTGAAATACGGCTTGCTGGTCGTCCTGGTGGGCGGCGTCGTAAGTCGTGTCTTGGGAGTCTGGGGAGGCAGTCTGCCCATCTCTTACGTCGCCTTCTTCGATGTTGAGGGCAGAAATGTCCTCACAGTGGTTTCTGTTCTCGAGTTACACGAGGACGGTGTCCAGAGCTTTGTTCGCAGACGGGTTATTGGCCATGATGGTGATGAACGAAAGGATTGCTTTGGTTTATCATTGAAGGAAAAACGGGGAAGCAATGTTCCCCACAGTCGGCGCCACTTATCATACCTGGAACAGACATTAGTTTAGGGGCCAGCAACGTCGTATGGACTTCAGGTCCGATGATGATGATACGGCGCAGGGGGGGGTGTACCTGCAAGGTACTCCGACGCTCAAGTAAGAAAGGGAGTAAGCAAGTACAGAAAACAGGTGAGAGTTAGAATATGTTGCGTAACCTGATCCTCTCAAGTGAGAGGGTATTTATAGAGAGCCCCCAGCGCGGGGCCAACGGTTACTTGCACTGGGCTGGATTGCAAGGCCCAATCCAAGTAACTGCTAGGGCTCTCGTGGCGTAGTGAAGACCAGCACGTGGTCTTCGCCCTGGTGTAACGGTCCCTAAATCTCCGGAAGTAGGGCAGACCGATTCCTTCGGGAGTGGGGAGTTACAAGAGAACGTGTCCTCGCGGGGAGGAGCACGTAGGTGTCAAGGAGAGGTGCGTCCACAAGCTATACGCCTCTGCCCGACGGGTCTTCTACCCCGTGTGTTCGACGTCTTAGGGGACTGGCACGTGCCCGACACGGAGGTGATTTTTGACCTCGTTGGGCCTTCGTTGGTCATTGGGCTTGGGCCTTCCCGGCCGTGGGGCAAGCGCTGGCCCATTCCGGGATAGCAGCAATCAGTCAATTACAAGAATTAACACTTTCTCTCTCTCTCTCTCTCTCTCTCTCTCTCTCTCTCTCTCTCTTTGATATGTTTATCATTTGATTTTGTGGGGACATCTGTGGATAAGAGTTCATATGAGTTTGGCACAGTTCAGGTATCTGCTTATTTTGGGTTTATTGTAAACTTATAATGTTCGGAGGTCCTGTCTTATTCCTTCTAAACTAGTTTGTTAATTCCATATATTTTGTTTTCTGAATAATTATAGAAATTGTAATTTGTCTAGAAATCTCACTTGTTTATGAGATTTACACATGTACCTTAGTTATAATTTCTAAAAATTTGAAATGTGGGAGTATTAACATTGCTTGTTAACTAAACGCAGATCATCCATAGTTGCACAATGTAAAGAAAGTTTCAGATGTTTCATTAGGAGAAACTGTTAGAGCAAGGCTGATGCAATTTTCTATAATGAATAAACATAAGGGAATCTACAATGCAGATGGCATGTTTAAGGGAATCTACTATGGCAAACAATGTCATGTTGTTGATATACCAACCGTTTTGAACATGGCTTGGGCTGCTAGTGTCTACATAATCATTGTATAAATTGCATTGCTAGTTTTGATTTCTGCTTTAAGCATTCCATTAATCACTTATATGAAGAGTTTATTGAAACTACTTATGAGTTATGAGATGCCTTTAGATTGTTTTTCAACTTATTTTCAGAAGCTCTCCAAATTAGCTTATGAGAATAGTTTATAGCTTATAGTTTGACTTTGTTTTATCTTTTTGTTATTGAAACCACTTATACTTATACATGAATATTTATACGATAAGCATGTAATTAAGTTGTTTATCTAAATATGACCTTACTTTGATGATGATTTATTGATTGATCATAGGAAGACTTATCTGTACATTTGATGTGGTAGTTCAGAAAGGAAAGGTATGCTTAAATTATGGCAAGTAAGAAAATTACTAATCTTATTTTAAATAGATGTGTGCGTGCATGTCAGATCTACGTGGTTTTGAATCTTGATTTTTTAAGTTATTTATTCAGCTCTAGACATGTCACAATGTATATAATTACTCATGTAGTACCAGAATTTGTGTTCTAGTTCTGAAACTACTGTCTAAGTAAGCATTTTTTGAAATAGCTTTGCGTTCTTCTTTCTCCTTTTCAATTGCAAGGTATTTTGAGAATGTGGATTAGACTATGATGGACTTCATTTTTGCTCCGCAGAGATTCAAAAGAAATTTTATCTATTGCTACACGTGTAACTTTATTATCTTTTAACCTTCCTTCTTGTTACTCTTTTTTAAAATATTAAAATTATTAATGAAGTATCTTCTATTGTATATTGAGGCATTTTTAGATGAAATATATTGAGGCATTTTCAGAATGTTTTATGCAAGTGTGCTCTTATGAGGAGTGTCAAACCTTGTAACTGATTAACTCTATTGTATGTCTAATTTTTTCTTCTTCTTCTTCATGCCCTCTAATTAGAGAAATAAGAGAATTCATTTTAGATCATACTAGTTAAAGATGGAGTTGAACTTAGTATTAACATAGGCTACTTTTGTCTTTCAAGCACATTACTTTAAAGATTGTAGAATGCTTTTAAAGATTGTAGAATGCCGACCAAGGAATTTTCTTTTCTCAAGAAGAAGTTGAGTAGATGGAGGCAAGGTAGTTGATTGTTGTGTTTATTGGGCATGTTTGTAAGGTGATGAATTTCACATGGTTTCTTCACCATTATTTATAGGTTACCATTGTTCAATTGATCAACATTATGGTCTCTCGTGTTACCCTTGTTGCTTTTGTGTACAATTTAATTCCCTCTGAAATTTTGTATTTTCAAGACAAAAAAATGAATGTATTCGTGACCTCTGTGGTGGGGGTATTCACTCCTCAGTTATTATCCATATGGTGATTGACCTATAATTTGTATAGGTCTAGTAACTTGTGTTGTTTGATAAACTTGGGAGGAAAATCTTTTTTGAAGAATAGCTTTTTTCCATTCTAGCCTAATTAGGTTTGATTAGAAATAATCAATTAAAAAAATTAAACTAGCCTTAATTAGCTTGAGATTTACTATGGTATTCTTGTGGTAATATTGTAGCGGTATTGCTGGGAAACAAATATTAACACTGATCTTTAGCTAGAATTTAGCGGCGGTTTTGCTAGGAATTTATAAATATTAGTTGAAGATTTACTAGGAAATTTTGGAGTAAATAATTAGCCACCCAATCTATGCTACAAAATATTTAATAGTTAATCCACAATTAATCTCCAACTAACTCTATTTGATAGAGATTAGCTACAAATTAGATGTGTTTTTCGTCGTAGCTATTCAAAGATTTTTTTTATAGTGAATGTGTAGTTTATATTTACTAATGTCTTTGGGATACTATATAAGAAATATATTTGATGATCATTATTGATGGACTAAAATGTCTGATGATTGATGGACTAAAATGTCTGATGTATATTTTATATAGATGAATTCGTAAGCTAAGAAATGAAAGTAAATTCTGTTTATCATAGATCATGAAGTTTGTAATATCCTTAAATTAACTTATTCTAACTAATAAATATAAATGGATATTAATAATATTTATATCTATAATAATAATAATAATGATAATAATAATAATAATAATATTTCCATCAATAATTGTAATAATACAAAGATATTCAATCAATAATAATAATAAGAGATTAATTGGAATACACTGTCAGTGTAAAACTACTTTACACGGTCATCCAATTAGAATTAATTATTTTGACACATATTTATGAAATTAAAAATAAAAAAAATTACATTATAAATAAATCATTTTAATAATCACTTCTTGCGTGTTTCTCTCTTCTCATGTGTCAAAATAACTAATTCTAATTGGATGACAATGTAAAGTAATTTAAGTGTATTCCAATTAATCTCTAATAATAATAATAGAGATTAATTGAAATACACTGTTAGTGTAAAATTACTTTACACCGACATCCAATAAGACTGAATCATTTTGACACATAAGAGGAGAGAAATATGGAATAAGTGGTTATTTAAATAGTTTAATTTAATTTATTTTTAATTCTATAATTATGTGTCCAAATGATTCAGTCTTATTGGATGTCAGTGTAAAGTACTTTTACACTGACAGTGCATTCCAATTAATCTCATAATAATAATAATAATAATAATAATAATAATAATAATAATAATAATTATTATTATTATTATTATTATTATTATAATAAATATGTGTCAAAATAATTAATTCTTTGGTCGGCATTCTACAATCTTTAAAGTAATGTGCTTGAAAGACAAAAGTAGCCTATGTTAATACTAAGTTCAACTCCATCTTTAACTTGTATGATCTAAAATGAATTCTCTTATTTCTCCAATTATTAATATTAATATTATTATTATTATTATTATTATTATTATTATTATTATTATTATTATTATTATTATTATTATTATTATTATTATTAATAATAGGAGGGAATAATAATAATAATAATAATAATAATAATAATAATAATAATAATAATAATAATAATAATAATAATAATAACAATAATAACAATAATAATAATAATAACAATAATAATAATAATAATAATAATAATAATAATAATAATAATAATAATAATAATAATAATAATAATAATAATAATAATAATAATAATAATAATAATAATAATAATAATAATAATAATAATAATAATAATAACAATAATAACAATAATAATAATAATAACAATAATAATAATAATAATAATAATAATAATAATAATAATAATAATAATAATAATAATAATAATAATAATAATAATAATAATAATAATAATAATAATAATAATAATAATAATAATAATAATAATAATAATAATAATAATAACAATAATAAT
The DNA here is from genome assembly GCA_022829125.1 of Lathyrus tuberosus. Lineage (NCBI taxonomy): Eukaryota > Viridiplantae > Streptophyta > Magnoliopsida > Fabales > Fabaceae > Lathyrus > Lathyrus tuberosus. The sequence continues at coordinate 11,468,873 of JALAZF010000003.1, forward strand.
AATAATAACAATAATAATAATAATAATAATAATAATAATAATAATAATAATAATAATAATAATAATAATAATAATAATAATAATAATAATAATAATAATAATAATAATAATAATAATAATAATAATAATAATAATAATAATAATAATAATAATAATAATAATAATAATAATAATAATAATAATAATAATAATAATAATAATAATAATAATAATAATAATAATAATAATAATAATAATAATAATAATAATAATAATAATAATAATAATAATAATAATAATAATAATAATAATAATAATAATAATAATAATAATAATAATAATAATAATAATAATAATAATAATAATAATAATAATAATAATAATAATAATAATAATAATAATAATAATAATAATAATAATAATAATAATAATAATAATAATAATAATAATAATAATAATAATAATAATAATAATAATAATAATAATAATAATAATAATAATAATAATAATAATAATAATAATAATAATAATAATAATAATAATAATAATAATAATAATAATAATAATAATAATAATAATAATAATAATAATAATAATAATAATAATAATAATAATAATAATAATAATAATAATAATAATAATAATAATAATAATAATAATAATAATAATAATAATAATAATAATAATAATAATAATAATAATAATAATAATAATAATAATAATAATAATAATAATAATAATAATAATAATAATAATAATAATAATAATAATAATAATAATAATAATAATAATAATAATAATAATAATAATAATAATAATAATAATAATAATAATAATAATAATAATAATAATAATAATAATAATAATAATAATAATAATAATAATAATAATAATAATAATAATAATAATAATAATAATAATAATAATAATAATAATAATAATAATAATAATAATAATAATAATAATAATAATAATAATAATAATAATAATAATAATAATAATAATAATAATAATAATAATAATAATAATAATAATAATAATAATAATAATAATAATAATAATAATAATAATAATAATAATAATAATAATAATAATAATAATAATAATAATAATAATAATAATAATAATAATAATAATAATAATAATAATAATAATAATAATAATAATAATAATAATAATAATAATAATAATAATAATAATAATAATAATAATAATAATAATAATAATAATAATAATAATAATAATAATAATAATAATAATAATAATAATAATAATAATAATAATAATAATAATAATAATAATAATAATAATAATAATAATAATAATAATAATAATAATAATAATAATAATAATAATAATAATAATAATAATAATAATAATAATAATAATAATAATAATAATAATAATAATAATAATAATAATAATAATAATAATAATAATAATAATAATAATAATAATAATAATAATAATAATAATAATAATAATAATAATAATAATAATAATAATAATAATAATAATAATAATAATAATAATAATAATAATAATAATAATAATAATAATAATAATAATAATAATAATAATAATAATAATAATAATAATAATAATAATAATAATAATAATAATAATAATAATAATAATAATAATAATAATAATAATAATAATAATAATAATAATAATAATAATAATAATAATAATAATAATAATAATAATAATAATAATAATAATAATAATAATAATAATAATAATAATAATAATAATAATAATAATAATAATAATAATAATAATAATAATAATAATAATAATAATAATAATAGTGTATTAAGAGATTTGAACCACGCTATTTTTAAAAGCACTTTTTCCACGAGTGCTATCATATTAAACTCAATTATTTCCAATAGTTGCCTCCACGAAGCAGCCAAGTTAGTATGTAGGGCCTATAATAGAATAGCCATATAAATGAGCTGCTCACACATACACCAACTCATTATAACCTCCATCTCCAATACTACAATCAAACAACAAAAACGAATGGCCAAAGTTCATCCTCAAGAACAAGAATCTACAACATCCTCTGTGTCTTATGATCACTGTCTTAATAAAAGAGAGAGATATACAGTATGGCTGAAATCACTTGTTCTTCACTCTAATGGTTGCACTGTGTATGATTCAAATGGTAAGATAGTTTATAGAGTTGATAACTATGATAAAAAGGGTGGAAGAGAAGTTAATCTGATGAATCTAAAAGGAAATGTTGTCTGCACTATCAAAAAAAGATTACTAGCTTTTGGATGTTGGCAAGGCCATAAATATTGCAGTAGAAGTTCTAATAGCAGTAGCCAAGACGAGCAACCATGGTTTCAAGTTAAAAGATGTCTAACAGGGAAAATAGCATTCGAGATTAAAGTTCGGTCCCAAAATTTGTTTATAGAAAGAGTCAGTAAAGGTAAATCATTTGGTTTTCGAATGATAAACAAAGATGGACAAATCATAGCAGAGGCAAAACAAAAACTATCATCCTCAGGGGTTGTTTTGAGTAATGATGTTCTAACGTTGGATTTGGAATCTGGAACAGATCATTCTCTTATAATAGCTTTGATTACAGTATACGGATTGATATGTGGAAAAATGTAGATATAATTTCATATTTGAGAGATCTTATATACACAAAACAATTCATATGTAGAACATGATTTTGTAACCTTTTCATATAGTAATTGATTAAACTTTGAATCCATTAGAATTTAACTAGTCTTGTACCTACCGTAGTTAAGTTAACTATCTTAGCTAAGTATAATGTATAAATATCACTATTCATTTTTAATCATTAATGAAATACAATAGCATATTCCGCAAGCTTTACATTATTAGATCTATGAATACTTAGAGAGCTTCACATCTTCATCAAGGACTGTTAGCAATTTATTCACTGCCAATAAGTTCCTCTCGAAATCCTTTTTCAATTCCTTAGAGCAACAATCACGGAGTGATTCACCAAGATTTCAATCGAATCCATCTTTACAAATTACGCACTAGTTATCGATTAAACTCACAAGTCCAATTTCTTCCTTTGGAGTCAAACAAAGTCACCAACTGTGGGACGAGATTCACAATCATTTCCAAAGTATGCTTGTCATCTTAAAGCTATAACATATTTTTTCATAGCAATAAGTGATCGGATTTAGGATCAAGAACACATTTACTTTATTTTAATTAAGTTTAAGATGATTTATATTATTTTATTTAAGTGCTCTAATTAATTTATTAGTATTATTGAGGATGAGATATTCACAAGATCAAAAACCTCAACATAAGTCAAATTTAAAGGTATATGAACCTTTGATGACATGTACATTGATGAAGTCCCAAGAGAAGAAAAATAGGACTTAACAATTATTTTGGAATGTTTTGGAGACATTTCGACGGCGTCAAGCGCATCGAACTGAAAGTTACTTGTGCGCACAAATGTTTTCTTCAAATGCAAATAACTACTTCTTAATTTCATCCTAATGGACACGTGGAATAAATGCAAAAGCAAAGTGCAAGCAGACTTCTACGTGGCGAAAGATGAAGATGTGAACGTTAGGTAGCAATTATTTCATATTAGTATAAATAGGGATTCCATTTGTAGGATACAGGGTGTTCATTTCATTATAAAATCCCACTTACACTCAAAGTATATGTGTTAGAGAAAAGAGTTTTCTGAGAGAATGTATGAAACTTGAAACACCGTTTTTACATTAATGTAAAGCTTTTCATTTCAATTTACAATTTCTGTCCAGTTACTTTCATCCTTATTTTAATAGCATTGCCATTTTACTTCTGTTTCTCACAACACTCTTGCTTTTATTACTATCGAAGTCACATTTCTACACTCTTTCAATAATTATTTCGACCAAGTCGAAATTAGTCTTTTTCAATTGAAAACTATAAAGCAAAATCTTTAGTGCTTTATCATAGGATTCTCTAGTTGATCCTTCAAGTAACCTTTAATAAGAGAATAGCGGTTGTTTACCAATTTTCAATGTAAACAAATTGGCTCGCCCAGTGGGACATGTGCTAAAACATTTACCTTTGATAGATATTTCATAGTTTTATCTTATAAGTTTGTTTTGTATACATGATTTGTTCTGAGTAGTTTGTATACGATTAAGAAGTAGAAAATCTTTATCCAACATGTCGTGTCCTCCTATAGAAAACACTAATCCCCAGAACAATCCCCAAAATGTAGTGGAACAACCAGCAGGATCGACGGTTGAAGAGCCAAGTATCTCAACACCTATTAGGACAACTGCTCTGCTCGTGTCAACAACGCCAATCGCACCAATACGATCACAAGGGGCAACACTCACATCGCAGCCAGGGAATACTTTTTTAACCCTACAGTTGCAATATCTTTATTTGGATTCTCGATGCCATCAAGCGGTAGAGACTATCCATATGGTATGCCAACGACGATGATGGCTAACCTTCATACAAATATGTCAACTTTTAGTGGCAATACAATGGCCACGAAGCCATCGTACAATCCATATAACACTTCGGCTTCGACCATTAACAATATGGTTCGACCAGGAGGTATAAGTTACATCCATCAAACAATTCCATCTTTAAATACTATTTCTATGATGGCTACGAGGCAACAGATGAATGAGAGTAATTTATAATTAGTTAATACTTTTACCCAACAAATGGGAATCATTTTTAACCCTTTGATTACAAACATAAACCAAACCTAGGAGTTGTTAGCTAATCAAATGGGTCGAATTGCTGACTTGTTTGGCTCGCCTCAAGTGCAGACACGACCAACCCCTCAGATATCAAACATTAGACAGGCCAAGACGCCTGAGAATGGGACACAGTCGCATCATCATTTATTCGTCCTAAGAGACAGGAAAATAATGATAAAACCTAAAGACTAAGGGTGAGACATTAAGTTCGAGAGTCAGTTTAGTGAGTGGAAGGTGTTAGGCACCCCTCACTTCCATTGTACTTAATGGGATCCTCCTTAAAATTCTAGGGTATGTTTGCTTGTTACTTGAATGTTTAATTATTTATTTATTTACAAAGAATATTTAATTTAATTTACAAAGAAATAAAGAAACCTAAAAATATTTTTTATTATTGTACTCGATAGGGTTTACAACCCTATGCCTACGTACCCTCAAGGTTGAAGGATCAGAGTTTCGTATTCAGTATCCCCTATTTTATTGGTTGGTTGATTTTATCCCTTGAAAATGATCCTCACACAACAGGAATGAAGGAAGATTTGTTTTTAAAAATGACACAATAAACAAGGATAGAGGACTTAAACTTTAGGTGAGTTTAATGTATTTTATACCTTATCCCTTATTTAATTTGTAAAAATATCTCATTTAATTTTACTGTGAAAATAATATAATATTATAATTATATTATACAACCCTCTAACCCTTATCTCTTATCCCAATTTTATTTATCCCAAAAAATCTTAGATTTTATCCCTTTGATTTATCCCAAAATATCCCCAAGTTCTTATCCCGTTTTATTTTTGTAAAGTTAACCCCTTTAATTTATTTAGAGAAATAAATTAACTATATAATTTATTTAAAATTATATAAATAAAATCATAGGTTTATTATCTATTATCCGTAGTCCTATATTTATACTCCTAAATCTTTATCCCATTTTATCCCATGTTTTATCCTATTGCTAATCCTAAGAATTATCCCATAATTATTCCTTTATATTTATTTTTTATTTTTGAGTTAAACCATTTTTAAGAATTAATCCTCAACGCTTTATTATTCTATAATTAATCCTTAATATCAAATTTTATTTTCTAAATTACATATTAATTACGATCATATATGTAAATATTTAATTATTCATCTAATTTCTTTATGCTAATTAATTCCTAAATATATTAATTAAATTCAATAATTATTAATTACCCTCATTATCCTAAATAAATCCTAAAACCAACCTAATTAATCCTAATGACTTTTTTTGTATTTTATTCATTAGGTGTTTTGTATTTTATATATTTCACTAACAATAAAAACCTAAAGGAGGTGTAGGTTAGAAAGGAAAAGTTATTTATTAAATTAATTACTAATTCTGCTTATTTAATTCTTAATTATTCAATAAATCTAATTTTTTTTTGTTAAAGTCTTTTGCATTTTTATTATTTATGTTAAAAAAAACTAACTTAAATAAGGAGATGTGATATTTTAAGATTTTCACTTATTTTGAATATTTACCTATTTTTTTATTAGTATCTTAATATTCCATCAAGCTCCAACCAAAACATATTCCCACTAAACATATGCACAATTGTTGGCAAGGAGATTTCGACCAAGGTAAAAGGAAAGGAATGGAGGAAATTCAAGACCTAGTCGACGGCAGGAGAACGTCAAAACGAGGATCCGACGCAGGTCAAAGGGTGCGTCGGAAAGAAGGTGACAAGTCATGGTGTCGGAGGAAGCCATGCGAAAGGCAAGCCCAAATTCAAGCATAGGTACTTGGGCGGGAAAAGTTTGAAAGTTCCAAGAATATGGGAAGTTGAAAAGATAGTGGGGTGACACGTGTCAGCACCAAAGGAAATCTGGGCAGATGAACAGTTATTTCTTAGGCCTATATAAAGCATTGTTTTTTCAATTTTTGGGGTCGCATTTTATAACATTGCAAAGGGAAAACGCTCAAAGTACCAAGCTTAGAGAGAAACGAGTTCAATCCTGCGAAAATGTATAACTGCGTCCACAATTCCTTAATGCAATTTACTTTCAAAGTTTAAGTTATTTTGTTTATCTGTTTCTTCCTTTTTCCTTTGTTTTCCGTTTTGTCCTATCAATCAAACTCAAACTCTGGTAACTCTTATAAAAAGGCAAGAGACTATTATATCAAACTAACATACACTTCCAACCACTTGTTCTGGGATTTTTGTGGCCGATCCCACGAGTAAACCTGCGACGGAAGGCCAGCGGTTGTTCACTCGCGCAAACAAATTGGCACGCCCAGTGGGACCCGTGTGAATTGAGTGTATGTTTTTGCGTAGTGGTAAGAAGGTAAAACCACGTCCGAATGACGAACCGTCTTCGACGGAAAGTACAGTTGTGACACAAACAACTGATGCTGGCTCTGATACCGTGTCAGCGGTTTCAACTACCCCTAGTGGGCCAACCGCGACGTCACGTCGACATGACCCAAAGTAAAAAATGTCGGGGACTACAGGGCAGTATATGCCTAGTATCACAATGCCCATTCCTCGATCTTATGGGATGCCGACAGAGTTCATGTCGAGTTTGCACTCTAGCGACCCTTTGTTTGGGGAAAGTTCGTCCCCAGTTTTTTCACCCTATCAGGGGGCAGGACATCTGGCGAACCAGGTGTTTCGACCCCCAGGTTTTAATCATTTTTCTCAATCTATACCAACGTTTACCTCGAGTTCTATCGCGGTCATGAGGCAACAGATGGATGAGAGCAATCACGAGATGGTTCATATGTTGACTCAACAGATGGGTACAATATTGAGACCACTGATACAAGACTCAACACAGAGTTACCAATAACTGGCGACTCAAATGACACGTATAGGTGACTTTCTAGGTGCTCATAGGGCTCAGGGTTGACAGACCCCACCGCCTCGACTAGAGACCCCCATTCGTCAAGATGAGGTCTTCGACGAAACAATTGAACAACCCTGGGAGTTTGAAGAGATTCCTAGGATGGCCCAAAGGCCTCCTGTGATAGTCCATAGGAACCAAGATCCGGACTTTGTCGTGAGACAAGTTCAACAGGATGTTTTGGCTGGGGAACACAATTTGGAGGTTGTGGTCGAACGTATCACGGTCCATAATGGGGCAAATCCAGGCCTTCGATGACCGACATACATGTCCCTATTACCAGATTTTGTATTACAGACAGAGTTACCCAGGGGTTGGAAGGTGCCAAAGTTCACCAAGTTCGCTGGTGAGACTGAGGAATCCACCGTTGAACACGTCGCTAGGTACCAAACCGAAGCTGGCGACAGAGCAAATAATGAGGACTTGAAAATGAAGTATTTCCCAAGTTCCCTCACGAAAAATCCATTTACGTGGTTTACCACCCTGCCCCCTCAGTCTGTCCACACGTGGGCACAGCTAGAGAGATTGTTTCATGAACAGTTTTTCATGGGACAATAAAAGATTAGTCTGAAAGAATTGGCCAGCGTCAAAGGGAAGGCCACAGAGTCAGTAGACCAGTACTTGAACAGGTTTAGACTTTTGAAAGTGCGGTGGTTTACTCAAGTCCCTGAACACGAATTATTTGAAATAGCAGCCAATGGTTTAAATTATTCTATCAGAAAGAAGCTTAACACGCAATATCTTAGGGATATGGCCCAACTGGCTGACCGAGTCCGACAGGTCGAACGCTTGAAAGCTGAGAAAACCCAGACTAGTAGATATCGTAAAAAAGAAAAAGTTTCATATGTGGCTGCTGACGAGTATTCCTCCGACGGTGAGGAATTCGTCGATGAAAGTGAGATCCATGTGGCTGAACTTAAGCCAGAACCTCCCTACACGTGCAAATTGTTGAAACCATCAAACGGGAAAAATCTCGTCGAAACCGGAAAAATGGATAAATACGTTGCTAAAACTTATACTTTTGATGTTTCTAAGTGCGATGAAATATTTGATTTACTGGTTAAAGATGGTCAAATAATTATTCCTCTTGGTTTAAAAGCCCCCCCTTTAGAACAAAAGAAAAAGAGGGGATTTTGTAATTTTAATAATTTCCTTGGTCATAAAACAGCTCAATGTGTTCTTTTCAGAGATTTGGTGCAGAAAGTTTTGAAGGAGGGCCGACTTCAATTTGGCAAAAAGCCAAAGATGCAGGTTGACACTGACCCATTGAAGGTCAAAGAGGCTCTGTACTCAGAGGTGTACGAGTGTTTGATGGTCGAGGCTACTGAGGGTCTCGACAGACAACCAATGACTGAAGTGATGGAATGCATGATGGTCGAAACTACTGAGGGTTCCGACAAGAGAGCTGAGGAAAAACTCGAAGCAGTGTATCCTGTAACTTATATGTGAGCCTAAGAGGGGGGTGAATTAGGTTCTTAGAATATTATCCCGATTTTTGACGATTTTTGATCTTTACTTTCTTAAAGATATCTAAGTGCTGAAATGATAAATGCGGAAAGTAAATGAACACCGAGACGTATAGTGGTTCCCCTCACACACCGAGAGTACTCCACTCCCCTTTCAACTTGAAAGAGAATTTCACTAAATGTTAGATTCCTAGACAAGACAAAACTATGTCTTTCTATACTACTCTAACAACCAAGAACAACCCTCTTGGATTTACAAATGCTTAAAGTCCAATCGAGAACAAATCTCTCACAAATGGACCTCTTGTATCCACAATCTGGATTACAAGGAAAAACCTTACAAACTTATCTTTAACAATCCTAAAAATAAGTTGTAATCAAAATAACAAAAAATCTGAATTTTGTATATGTGTAAAAATTTTGGATCTTCAATATATCAATCTAGAGATTGATTTTCTTCTTTGTAGCAATCACTCTAAGAATGTTATACAAGTGTTCAACACAATGAGGATGAAACTTATGCAATATATATGAAAGTTTCTTGTGCAAAAGTTTCACTTTAGAAAAGATTGATAGAACACTTAGATAAAAATGCAAGAATAGAGAAGAATGATTGTTTTAAAATTTTAGCAAAGAAGGTGAGTTTAAAATCTGACAATTTTATGCTTTTATAATGCTTAAACCCCTCTACAAACAACTATAAATTATTAAGGGATGCCATGGTTCGTATGGAAAAGGTTTGATGAAAAAACATGAAGAGATGCAATTATTTTTGAATTCTGATCAGTGGTAACCGGTTAACACACTGTTAGTAACCGGTTACTACATACAACGTTACAATAATTTTTGAAAAAATGCCCAGAGTAACCGGTTAGCATACCGTCAGTAACCGGTTACTTGAAGTCAGTTTTGTGGAAAAAGTTTAGAAACAGAACTGTAACACTCTTATGATGCTTAAAATGTTTTCTAATGATCATGACATAAAAAAAAAAGACTAGTTTGAACACTTGTATGCACATTGCTAATGAGTAATTGATTATACCTTTGATCAATCCTTGAGAGTTCTTCAATACTTGAACCAATGCACAATTTTGTTCAATTCTACAATGTAGCTTCAAAGTCCTTGATCCAATTCTACAATGTAGCTTCAAAGTCCTTGATCCAACTCCAATTTAAGCAAGCATAATAAATGACATAACCACTGTTGTCTTCATCAAAATTCTTGAGAAGCCATGTCTTCACATTCTCCCCCTTTTTGATGATGACAACCTAATATTTGAAAATTAATTCCACAATTGTTTCTCTAACCACATGAAAGCTCCCCCTTAGATGATGCTCCCCCTAAATCTAATGTTCTTAGGAATGGTTGAAAGCTTGTAAAAAATTCTGCATAATTTTGTTAGAAAACCCATAATATAATCTTCTCCCCCTTTGTCATTACCAAAAAGGAAAGGGAAAAAGACTTTGGGACAAGATATCACACGTAGTATGAACAAACTCTAGAGATGATAAAAACTACTAACACACATAAATAGATGAGTACAAATGATAACATAATTCTTAAATAGATTATCCAAAGAGATTACCAACTTAATAACCAAGTACAACCAACACAAAATAACTTAGAAAGTTTTAGACATAAAACATAATGAACTAGACTAAAAAAAAACATAAAAACAGGAACAATTAATCACTTCCAGAATATTCCTCCATTTCCTCATCATCATCTCCTTCTCCTTCCTCTTCACCATCATCATTTCCTCTTTCTTCCTCATGAGAGGCTTGGTTGCGGAGCATGGACCGGAATAGCTTCTTGAGGGACTTTATGCCACGGGTGGTTTGTTGATGGTTTTGGGTCATTGTTGTCTTTAAGCTCTGAATTTCATTGTATAGAAATTCGTTGGTAAACCCTCCTTCCGGAGCAACAGCCGGGGCAGCCGCTTCATCTTTGTAACGGTAGGTTCCATTAGGTGCCACAATAATGCCGGTGTTTTTAGTAATCGTTGTAGCATTGATTTCACATGCCCTAGCCGTCATTTGATTTTGTGGCTCCCTTTTGAGCAAAAGTTTGTTATATTCCAGAATCTTTGACACAATTCTTGCATATGGTAACCCGCCAGAAAGAGATAGTTGATGTTCCATGTGGTGAAAAATCACATAAGCCCAATTGATTTTCAGATCCAATTTCATTGCCCTAATGAGTTGTACTTCTAGCTCACTTACTTGAGCGTGATTGGAGTGCTTGGGAACCAAAATGTATGCCAAAATATAGTGTAGCATACGGTCACTAACAATAAAAAAAGCAGCATATTTGATAACCCGTCCAGCATTTGCCGGTTGTTTGGCAAGGAGTTCATCATACGATCCTCTAGCTATTTCCACAAAATATGCCAAGCTATCAAAATCTTTCCAAATCTCAGAGTTTGATAAAATGCCTCGACGAAGTTCCTCACCTTTATATGGAATATCCAAACATTTTCCTAGGTCTTCTAAATCCATTGAAGTTTCCTTATCCTTAACAGTGGCAGTAAGCAAAGGTTCATCTAACTCATCTTTTCCAAAGTTGACAGTATGGTAAAATTCCCTAATAAGGTCTGGGTAATAAGGTCCAACATCACAGACTAAATCCTTAACACCAGAATCTTTCAACAATACTTCAAAGGTGAAACTATGATTCGGAAAAGCTGAGAAATTTACATATTTTACCTGCATTAAAGTTCTGGTTCTGACATTGAAATTCATTCTCCGATGTTTCACAGATTGCATGTGGTGTTCTTCAACACAGTCAGAACTTTCTCCCATTTTCTTCTTTCCCTTATCTTTCCTTGAAGGAGCCATAGAAGCTTTGAATTTCTTTTTGGAGGCTGAGATTTTTAGGGTTTGGAGATGAAATCCGAAAATGGACTAGAGAGAGGTATATAGAGGAAATATAGTAGAGTGGGGTTTTAATTTCTTTGAATGGAGATGAGGTTGGAAATGGTGGAAGAATGAGTGGACGAAATAGGTTGAATGACTTTATGACTATTAGAAGCACTTTGACCAACATATAAGACTAAAAATAAATAATAGAACAACCAAAACACGTAACATTTAATGAAATTTTTTTCAGAAAATAGCAGTGGTAACCGGTTACTTACAGACTGTTAACCGGTTACTGCGTGAGAAAAATCATATTCTAGGCAAAAAATACAAAGGGTAACTGGTTACTTACCGATTGTTAACCGGTTACTCTGGCAAAACTTCCAAAAACAGTGGCTTTGCAACGCATAACTCATGATGTTTTCCCAAAAATTTGAAGCTTGACATGATAATAGACATAGAAAGGCAACTTATGATGGAAAATTTTTTCAGAAACAATAAATTAATTATATGAAAGATTAAGAAAATTCACACAATTCCACATAAAACATATTTTATCAACTAGTTCAAAAATTACTAAAATTAGAATAATTGATATTTTGTGTACCTTCGCTTCATTTGAATGTGAAATGAAGAATTATTGAAGAGTTAAAGATCACCTTCATCTAAAATGCCAAGTTCTCGACGAATCTTGAAGAATTGTTCTTTTGGGAGCGGTTTTGTGAAAATGTCCGCTAGTTGATTATGTGTATCTACAAATGTGACTTCAACATCTCCTTTAAGTACGTGATCACGGAGAAAATGATGTCAAATGTCGATGTGTTTGGTCCTTGAGTGCATGACCGAATTCTTTGTAATGTTGATCGCACTTGTGTTGTCGCACCGGAGAGGAATGCATCCAAGATCAATTCCGTAGTCGCTTAATTGTTACTTTAGCCAAATATTTTGTGCACAACAACTTCCCGCTGCTATGTACTCCGCTTCGGCCGTACTAAGAGCAACGCGTGCTTGTTTCTTACATGACCACGAGACTAGTGCATTTCCAAGGATATGACATGTTTCACTCGTGCTTTTTCTATCTGTTTTACAACCTGCATAATCCGCGTCAGAATAACCGATTAAAGTACACACACTACCTTTAGGATACCATAAGCCAACGTTCGACGTTCCCTTGAGATACTTCATGATTCTTTTGACCGCCGTGAAATGTGACTCCTTTGGATTTGCTTGAAAACGAGCACATAAACACACACTAAACATAATGTCAGGACGGCTTGCCGTCAAATATAATAAAGAACCAATCATACCTCGATACTTCGTAATATCAATGGAAGCGCCCGATTCATCTTGATCAACATAGGTTCCGGATCCCATTGGTGTAGCCATAGCCTTGCAACTATCCATGTCGAATCTTTTCAACAATTCTTTGCAATACTTGGATTGGTTGATGAATATACCGTCCTTTAGTTGTTTGATATGAAGTCCAAGGAAGTAATTCATTTTTCCCATCATTGACATTTCAAACTCTCCTTGCATCATCAATGAGAATTCTTTACAAAGATCTTCGTTCGTTGAACCGAATATGATGTCGTCAACATAGACTTTAACTAACAAAGTATTACCTTTTGCTTTCTTAATGAACAATGTCTTGTCAACCTTGCCTTTTACAAATCCCTTTTCACAAAGAAAATTGCTAAGACGATCATACCATGCTTTTGGTGCTTGCTTTAAGCCATAAAGAGCTTTCTTTAATTTGAAGACATGTGAAGGATTCTTGAAATCTTCAAAGCCCGGGGGTTGTTTGACATAGACTTCTTCATTGATGTAGCCATTCAAGAATGCGCTTTTGACATCCATTTGATAAAGCTGAAAATTTAAAGAACATGCATAAGCAAGTAATAAACGGATAGCTTCTAACCTTGCAACCGGAGCGAATGTTTCCTCAAAATCAATGCCTTCCTCTTGATTGTAACCTTGAGCCACCAATCTTGCCTTGTTTCGAATAATTATCCCATTCTCATCAAGTTTGTTCTTAAACACCCATTTGGTACCGATGATGTGCTTATTACTTGGTCTAGGAACAAGTTCCCAAACTTGATTCCTTTCGAATTGGTTTAACTCTTCTTGCATAGCAATAATCTAATGATCGTCACTTAAGGCTTCACCAACTTTGGAAGGTTCAATTTGTGAGACAAACGCCATATTCAAGCAAGCATCTTTAAGATTTAACCTTGTTGCTACACCTTGACTAATATCACCAATGACTTTGTCAATAGGATGATCTCTATGAGTCCTCCATTCTTTAGGTAGATCATTTAAGTTTGTCTCTTGTTGAATCGGCTCTTCTTGGAATTCCTCTTGATTTTCTCTTGAAGTATCTTCTTGGGGAATTTCTATAATTTCATCATCATTATCACACAAAACAATATCCTCCTTGGAGGGGTTAGATTCATCAAACTTAACTTGCATAGATTCTTCAATTGTTAAAGTTCTTTTATGATAAATTCTAAAAGCCTTACTTGTAAGAGAATAACCAAGAAATGTACCTTCATCCGATTTTTCATCGAACTTACCGAGATTGTCTTTATTATTGTTTAAGACAAAACATTTGCAACCAAAAATGTGAAAATAAGCAATGTTTGGTTTCCTCCCTTTGAAAAGTTCATAGGGGGTCTTCTTTAGAATAGGTCTAATGTTAACACGATTACTTACAAAACATGTCGTGCTTACCGCATCCGCCCAAAAATATTTCGAAAGATTTGAATCGCTAAGCATTGTTCTTGCAAGTTCCACCAATGACCTATTCTTTCTCTCCACCACTCCATTTTGTTGAGGAGTCCTAGGTGCCGAGAAGTTGTGAGATATTCCATGTTCTTCACAAAATTCTTCAAAGGAAACATTTTGGAATTCTCCACCATGGTCGCTTCTTATGGAGGCAATTGAAAGTGACTTCTCATTTTGAATTTGCTTTACATATTTCTTGAACACCTTAAAAGCATCACTTTTCTGCACTAAAAAGAAAGTCCAAGTATATCTAGAGAAATCATCAACAATAACTAAAGCATAAACATTACCTCCGAAGCTTCTTGTTCTTGATGGACCAAATAAGTCCATATGCAACAATTGTAGTGGCCTTGAAGTGGACACCATGTCTTTAGATTTGAAAGTTGACTTGGTTTGTTTCCCCTTTTGACATGCATCACACAATTTATCTTTGACATATTTTATCTTTGGTAATCCAATAACTAAATCATGCTTAATTAATTTATTCAAATGCTCCATGTGAATGTGAGCAATCCTTTTGTGCCAAAGCCATGAATCATTATTGTTTGCCATAAGACATTTAACCTTCAAAGAAGTGTCATCAAGGGAAATCATAAAAATATTGTTAATTCTATTACATTTAAGCATTACCTCATTAGTGACTTCGTCTTCTATCAAACATTCATCTTTAGTGAACTTGATTTTGAATCCTTTGTCACAAAGTTGGCTAATGCTAATAAGATTATGCTTTAAGCCTTCAACATAAAGCACATCTTCAATTGTTGTGAAAGGTGGTGAACCAACATTGCCTATGCCAAGAATCTTTCCTTTATTGTTATCTCCATAAGTAACATAACCCTTGGCCTTAAGCACTAGACTTGAAAATTTGTTTATATCTCCGGTCATAAGCTTCGAACAACCACTATCAAGATACCATAGATTAGAAGTGGTCTTCAAGCAAACCTACAAAACAAATTAAGTTTTGTTAGGTACCCAAATAGCCTTGGGTCCTTCATAATTAGTACCTTTCTTTACCCACACATAATGCCCATTTGCAACACTAAAGTTTCTTATATAGTAAGCATTAGGTGTATGGCCAATAATACCACAATAAAAACAAGTAGGAACAAAATTGCTTTTATGTCTAGGAACATATGATTTCTTTTTAGGAAATCTCTTCTTAATGGGAGTTCTTTTCTTTTTAGGATAAGGATGCACACTTTTAGGTTTGTTCACTTTCTCCTTAGAAGTTTGGTCACTAGCCTTAACAAAGATTGTTTTACTAGAGCTTGGTTTAGAAAATTTAGAGTAACCAAGTCCACTTTTATCATTCGAATATCTTTGTTGACTAAGGACCGCTTCTAAACCAATTTGTCCTTTCTCATATCTTTCTAAGACTCTTTTTAATTGAACAATTTGGAATGAAAGTGACTCACAATTTTTACACACCAACTCTTGTTTTTCTTCACTTGCTCTCTTTTGTTTTTCATCTTTTGACTCTTTTTCCATAACATCGACTTTTTCTTCTAAAGATGTTATTTGTCTTTTTTGTGAAGAAATTGTTTTACATAAAACCTTGCATTCGTTTAAGAGTTCATTTATGGCTTCTTGTGCATCATTATCATAAAGAGAAAATTTAGTACTAACCTCGTCATTTTCATCTTCGGAGTTATGTGTAGCTATAAGTGCTAGTTTTGCGCTTTCATCGTTCTCCGAGTCGGACGATGAACTAATTTCGTTGTCTTCCCATGCAATGTATGCCTTCTTATTTTTTGATTCCTTCTTGCCTTTAAAACTTCATTTCTTTGCAAGTTGTGGACATTCGGATTTTATATGACCTTGCTTCCCACATTCATAACATGTAATGTCTTGAGAAGAAGTTGAAGTATCCTTTTTCTTAAAGTGTTTCTTCCTTTTAGCATAAAAAGACTTATCTTTATTTCCAAAGAATTTTCCAAGTCTTTTTACTAGTAGCATGAAATTTTCGTCTTCCTCCGATGAGTCGTCATTTTGTTTTCCTTTTGCATCTACCTTTAAAGCAATACCTTTAGATTTCTTGTCTTGAAGTTCATGTTTTTCAAGTTGTCCAAGTTCTAACTCATGTTCTTGAAGTTTACCAAATAGAGATGCGGAAGTCATCGTAGAGAGGCTTTTCTTTTCCGATATTGCCGTTACTTTTGGTTGCCATTCTCTTGTCAAAGATCTTAGAATTTTGAGATTTAGTTCATCATTTGAGAATGTCTTACCAAGTGCTATTAAGTGGTTAGTCAAATGAACAAATCTTTTCTGTAATGCAACAATAGTTTCTCCGGGCTGCATTCGGAACATTTCATATTCTTGACTTAGAGTATGTAGTCTAGATCTTTTAACTTCAGCCGTTCCTTCACGTGTTTCTCCCAAAGTATCCCATATTTCTTTTGCAGATTTACATTGTGAAACTCGGAAAAATTCATCCATACTTAATACACTTTGAAGAATATTAATAGCTTTCTTTTCATCGAGCACTTTCTTTCTATCATCTTCATTATAAGCCGTTTTAATTTTTGGAGTTGCAACATTGTTTACAACACTCATTGGTTGGTGTGGACCATTTTCAACAGTTTCCCATATGCCTTCTCCTTGTGCTTCAAGATGTGCTCTCATACGAATCTTCCAAAAATCAAAATACTCTCCAGAGAAAAGTGGGGACTTGTTACTACTTCCACCGTCTTTGAAAACCGGGTTCGTGCTTGCGGAAGCCATGCTGGATCTTGTCGGAACAAGTTACCTAACCTGCTCTGATGCCAATTGTAACTTATATGTGAGCCTAAGAGGGGGGGTGAATTAGGTTCTTAGAATATTATCCCGATTTTTGACGATTTTTGATCTTTACTTTCTTAAAGATATCTAAGGGCTGAAATGATAAATGCGGAAAGTAAATGAACACCGAGACGTATAGTGGTTCCCCTCACACACCGAGAGTACTCCACTCCGCTTTCAACTTGAAGGAGAATTTCACTAAATGTTAGATTCCTAGACAAGACAAAACTATGTCTTTCTATACTACTCTAACAACCAAGAACAACCCTCTTGGATTTACAAATGCTTAAAGTCCAATCGAGAACAAATCTCTCACAAATGGACCTCTTGTATCCACAATCCGGATTACAAGAAAAAACCTTACACACTTATCTTTAACAATCCTAAAAATAAGTTGTAATCAAAATAACAAAAAAATCTGAATTTTGTATATGTGTAGAAATTTTGGATCTTCAATATATCAATCTAGAGATTGATCTTCTTCTTTGTAGCAATCACTCTAAGAATGTTATACAAGTGTTCAACACAATAGGATGAAACTTATGCAATATATATGAAAGTTTCTTGTGCAAAAGTTTTACTTTAGAAAAGATTGATAGAACACTTTGATAAAAATGCAAGAATAGAGAAGAATGATTGTTTTAAAATTTTAGCAAAGAAGGTGAGTTTAAAATCTGACAATTTTATGCTTTTATAATGCTTAAACACCTCTACAAACAGCTATAAATGATTAAGGGATGCCATGGTTCGTATGGAAAAGGTTTGATGAAAAAACATGAAGAGATGCAATTATTTTTTAATTCTGATCAGTGGTAACCGGTTAACACACTGTTAGTAACCGGTTACTGCAGGCAACGTTACAATAATTTTTGAAAAAATGCCCAGAGTAACCGGTTAGCATACCGTCAGTAACCGGTTACTTGAAGTCAGTTTTGTGAAAAAAGTTTAGAAACAGAACTGTAACACTTTTATGATGCTTAAAATGTTTTCTAATGATCATGACATAAAAAAAAAGACTAGTTTGAACACTTGTATGCACATTGCTAATGAGTAATTGATTATACCTTTGATCAATCCTTGAGAGTTCTTCAATACTTGAACCAATGCACAATTTTGTTCAATTCTAAAATGTAGCTTCAAAGTTCTTGATCCAGTTCTACAATGTAGCTTCAAAGTCCTTGATCCAACTCCAATTTAAGGAAGCATAATAAATGACATAACCACTGTTGTCTTCATTAAAATTCTTGAGAAGCCATGTCTTCACATATCCCCAGGTTGGCAAAAGTTTGACAGATTTCTAGGAAAATTTCAGGATAAGCGGGTCGAAGGCCGCATTATGCCCTAGGTGCAATGCCGGGTTTGATGAGAAAGCTGCTGAGAGGTATGAGGCAAGCAAGAAAGAAGTGCTGCCAGGAAACAAGGCACCTGTCCCAAGGTTTGTGTTTGACAAGAGCGGTGCTCTGCGTCGAAATGAGGAGTACAGAAGGCTGTTCCAAGAGGCACGACCCAGAACTTTTGTGCCTCCGTCAGATACCCCCCAAGGAAGATGGATGGCACCAGTCAGCCAGAAGGGAAGTAAAAGACCAAAATAGAAGGTTTTGGATTTGGAAAAAGAAGCGAATGTCTCTGAAAAGAGAGTCGAAACAAGAAGCTACGTGGTGTCCCCTAACTACAAGGGAAAAAACCCCATGACTAGGACTCAGTGGAGACGCTATCAGCGCAACAAGAAGGCTGAGAAAGAGGCTGCTACTTCACAGTTGAAGCCTGTCGGAATGTCTGGAGACAAACGCCAACACCCAAGAGGAAAATGGGTAGAAAAAGACAGAGTGGTGACAAACCAGGCCATGGAAGTAACCGTGGAAGCGTTAGGAGAAAAGGAGGTAGTTTCGACCCAGAGCTCAAAGTGTACGTCGCTGGTTGAAAGCAAGAAGGAACCAGAATACACCCCTCAGGCGGATGAGGAGGAGCCAAAATATTCTCCTCAGTCGGACGATGAATATAACCCTTCACCAGAGGAGGATTTTGACGAAGACACCAACGAAGACACCTATGGTGAAGATTTTATGCGGAATTGTGGCATCGTATCGATACTACCAGCTGAATATGATGTGGTGTCAGAAATCTCTGAAGCAGAAGAGGATTTCATTCCTGACGAAAATGTGGATGATAAGCCGCTATGTTATTATGTGATGAATTGTGGTGTGTTCAAAGAACAAACAGCTATGTTTGAACGCCCTAGCCCTGGGATGATGTATCATTTGAAGCCGTTATTCATAAAGGTAAAAGTTAACGGAGTGGCAGTCAACAAGGTGTTCGTGGAGGGTGGGGCAACTGTAAATCTGATGCCCCATAATTTATTCAAGAAAATTGGAAAAATGGAGGGTGACCACCGACAACACAACATGGTTCTTTCCAACTATGAAGGCAAGACCAGTAATATCCTGGGGGTTGTCCAAGTGGACTTGGCAGTAGGTACAACCAACAGGTCAACACTCTTCATGGTCATCAATTCAAAAGCAAATTTCAATTTGTTGCTGGGACGGGAGTGGATCCACAGAATAGGGGCGGTACCGTCGACATTGCATCAGAGATTGACTATATGGAGGAAAGATGGCACCATCGAAAATATTGAGGCGGATCAAAGTTATTACAAGGTGGATGAAGCCAAAGGCAAGAAATCTTTTGACTAACACTTAGCAAATGTGGCTCCTTGTGATGACGGGTCGGGGTCCTACACCTCCATCGACACGGGTCGCGTCCTGAACTTAGACCCCAACCATGGGTTCATCTGGGATGCTGCCGACGAAGCCATGGAGCCTACGGAAATGCCACCAACGGGGTGGCCCACAGTCGGTGAAAATGGCTGTTGAGTCAGAAAGCATGACTCGAATTTTGGCCTATTTGGCTGAATACAGAAGAATGTCGGCACTTGAAACAGAGAAGCCACCACAAGTAATTGAGGAAGCCGGCTGTGGTACACAAATAAATGGCCTACAAGGCCAAGAAGAAGCTTCAGAAAGCCGGAGGCTTGACTGTATTTATGACGATAAGCCTTTGGGGTTTGAGAAAGACCCAAATCATGAGCCGCAAAGAATGCAGGAGCAGGACCCACTTGAGGAGATTGACTTAGGGAATGGGACAACCAAAAAACCCACCTATGTGAGCACCAAAGTGGGGCCAGAGATGAAGGCCAAGCTGATTAAAGTATTAAAAGAATACAAGGATTACTTTGCCTGGGATTATGGCGAAATGCCTGGTCTGAGTCGAAGTGTAGTGGAGCATCGACTTCCAATTCAACCAGGTAAATTAAATGGCTTCTCAAAAGCCGGTTCATCAGAACTGCAAGGTATGTAGAATGGATAGCAAACATAGTGCCCGTTATCAAGAAAAATGGAACCCTTCGAGTTTGTATATACTTTAGGGATTTGTACAATGCCACCCCTAAAGACGAATATTCGATGCTTGTGGCAGAGATGCTTGTCGACTCAGCTGCAGGGTTCGAATATTTGAGCATGCTTGATGGCTACTCTGGTTATAACCAAATTCTCATAGCCGAAGAAGATGTCCCCAAAACCGCGTTTTGATGCCCTGGAGCATTGGGGACATATGAATGGGTTGTGATGCCCTTTGGGTTAAAAATGCTGGGGCAACCTATCAAAGGGCTATGAATGCTATATTCCATGACTTTATTGAAAATTTTATGCAGGTATACATTGATGACATAGTGATAAAATCGTCATCAGAAGATGGTCACCTTGACCACCTTTGACGCTCATTCGAGAGAATGAGAAAATATGGATTAAAAATGAATCCACTAAAATGTGCCTTTGGTGTTTATGCAGGGGACTTTCTGGGATTCGTGGTCCACAAGAGAGGCATCGAGATCAACCAAAACAAGACGAAAGCAATTTTGGATCTCAAGCCTCCTTCGACAAAGAAACAACTCCAATCTTTGTTTGGGAAGATAAAATTCTTGAGGAGGTTTATATCGAACCAAAGTGGCAAGACAAAAGTGTTCTCACCACTACTCAAAGCCAAGAAGGAAAGTGAGTTCCGTTGGGGACAGAAGCAGCAGGAGGCTTTCGACGCAATCAAGGAATACCTTACAAAGCCTCCAATCCTATTACCACCTAGTATAAATAAAAACATGAAGTTAGAAATTGCAGCGTCGGAGACAACCATAGGAAGCATGTTAGCACAAGAGGATAGTAGTGGCGTCGAAAGACCCATTTATTACCTTAGTAGGATGTTAATTGATGCTGAAACGAGGTACACTATGACTGAAAAGTTGTGCCTATGCTTGTACTTCTCATGTATGAAATTAAAGCAATATATTAAACTAGTTGATGTTTATGTTTCATCGCATTTTGATGTTATTAAGCATATGTTGTCCAAACATATTTTGCATAGTTGAATTGGGAAATTGGCACTAGCGTTGATTGAGTTTTCCTTGACATACGTTCCTTTAAGGGCGATGAAAGGTCAAATAGTGGCAGATTTTATTGTCGACCATGCATTATTCAAAAAGTCGATACACAGTATCGATATTGCTCCGTGGAAGTTGTACTTCGATGGATCGAGCCATAAAAATGGGGCAGGTATCGGAATCCTAATAATATCACCACAGGGTATTCCAACTACATTTAAATGCAAAGTTGACAACAAATGCTCCAATAATGAGGCAGAGTATGAAGCCTTAATCACTGGTCTCAAAATACTTAAGGATTTGGGAGCCAGGGAAGTAGAGATAAGAGGAGACTCAGAATTGGTGATTAAACAAATCACAAGAGAATACAAGTGTGTTAAAGAGCATCTTTTGAGTTACTTCTCATTGGCGAAGCGTTTGTTAGAGCATTTTGAAGTTGTCAACATTTCGCATGTACCTAGGATAGAAAACCATAAAGCCAATGAATTAGCACAAATTGCCTCTGGCTATAAAGTGTCGGAGGGAATGCTGAAGGATTTCATTGAAACTAGGGAAAAGATGGTGTCAAACATACATTCACCATAAATTTGGTCAATATCCAAGGACTCAAGGATTTTGGTCGAAGGTTTAGGAAGTTATGAGGTTTTTGTTAACAATATGTCACCAACAGATTGGTGAAGACCAATCATGGATATTTGGAGAATCCGTTAGGCAACACTAATAGGAACACTAAGTATAGAGCGATGAATTATGTCCTTATGGGGAATGAGTTGCTAAAGAAAACTCCAGAGGGAGTATTGCTCAAATGCCTAGGGGATGCGGATGCCTATTTGGCAATTTCTGAGGTTCATAGTGGGACTTGTGGAGCTCACCAAGTTGGCCACACAATGAAATGGCTTTTGTTTCGACAAGGTGTTTATTGGCTCAAGGATTGCATGGACTTTGCGAAGGGGTGCCAAGATTGTCAAAAACATGCAAATATTCAGCCTGTACCAGCCAATGAATTGCACGTTATAGTCAAACCATGGCCATTTCGAGGTTGGGCTTTGGATGTAATAGGAGAGATTCGGCCGGCTTCGTCGAAACAATAAAGATTCATCCTCGTGGGAATAGACTATTTCACAAAGTGGATAGAAGATGTGCCTCTAGTGAAGTTGGATCAAGAGGCCGTGATAGAATTCATCTAGAATCATATCTTGTATAGATTCGGGATACCTGAGACAATCACAACAGATCAAGGCTCTGTGTTTGTTGGGTAGAAAATGCAAGAGTTTGCAGCAGAAACAGGTTTCAAGCTGGTTACTTCGACACCATATTTTGCTCAGGTAAATGGTCAGGTCGAAGCAGCTAATAAGGTGATAATTGGGCTAAACACGAAGCATGTTGCGAAAAAGCCAAAAAAACTGGCACAAAATGTTAAGTCAAGTTTTGTGTGCCTGTCGAACGTCACCCAAGGAATCGATCAATTCGACCCAGTTTCGTTTAACCTTCAGGCATGACGTTGTGCTGCCAGCAGAAATATGCTTATAATCAGTTAGGGTACAACGACAACATGAGATTCCGTCAGAGTAATATTGGGAAATGATGCTAGACGAACTCGTAGACTTAGACAAGGAAAGAATGATAGCTTTGAACATATTGCTACTCCAGAAGGCACGAGTTGCCAAGGCATACAACAAGAAGGTCAAAGATAAAACCTTCGCTGTCAATGACTATGTGTGGAAGGAAGTGTTACCCATAGATCGACGGGATTGAACGATGGGAAAGTGGTCACCAAATTGGGAAGGACCGTTCAAGGTAAATCAAGTGTTTAGCAACAATGCATATGAGGTGCAAGAGTTGGGAATGGACCAACGAAACTTAAGCCTAAATGGGAAATATTTAAAGAAATATAGACCTATGCTACAAGAGATTCACATTAAAACATAACTCTTTCCCATTGATTAAGAGCCAAAATAGGCTAGGGGCCAAAAATGGCTTACAAAAGGTTGTGAGGGAGTTGCAGTAGTTCGACCTACAGACTAAGGAAACTCAGGGAATCTAGACTTGAAGTCTTCAAAGAGGGTCTTCTCATGAACAATTTTGGCCTCGAAGAGCACTTTCTTTCTCTGCATACGAATAATAGCATCCTTGATCTTCATGGCCGCTTCGACATGAGCAATCCCTTGGGCCACTTCGTGGTCGACGGCTTCCTGAGAAGGCAAAGGCTCAGCTGAATCTAAGGAGGCTTTCCGCTGCTCGACTTCAGCAATCTTTTTTGTTAATTCTGCTATCTGAGCCTGATAGTCGGATATCTGCTGGTCGAAGGTGCGACGCTTGTCAGAACGCTCTTGTTTTTTAGTTTCAAAATCTCCAAGCTTCTTTTCACAAACTGAGCAGAGATACGAATCACGTTTCATGTCATTGCGTTTAAACCGAATTTGGGCGTCGGCCTGATGACACATAGAAAGTTCTTTGGCCAACTGAGTAAAGAAGGCTTCGAACTCGATCAGGTACGTGGCCATCGGAGCAGGATGCTGGAATTCAAAAAGCTCATCCAAAATCTTAAAAACGTCGTTAGCTATAGCTGACTCTTCTGCAATAGCCGCCAGAAATTGTTCTTCAAAAAGATAGGTCCGCAACTGTTGAAGTTTGAGAGAGAAGGAGGCATCCAAATCTGGAGTTGGGATGGCTGTCGAACTGGTGGGTTGAGTATCCTCAGTCTCTGTGAAGTTTGTTTAGAGCCTTTAGGGTTGCTGCTGGATCAGTTTGTTTGGTTGCCAGAAGTTCCTCTAGGGTAAGGATTTTATCGATAGTCGGCGAGGTTTTCTCTGAGCCATGTTCAGGGACTTGAAGGTTCTCCCCGACGTCAGCTATGGTGACAACCAGTGAAGGATTGAAATTCTCCCCAAGGGGTACACCATCATTTTCAGTCCCAAGGTTGGCATATTGGGGAGGATGCGTCTTTGCCACCAAGTTTTCCTCCGACAAAGGCATCTGGAATTCGTCGACCTTCTGAGGACTTGGCGTGATCGTGGTTTCAGTTGGAGTGGTGTCGGCAGCCAGTTCAGTATCACCATTGTCGACAGTGGTCAAAGTGTATCACCTGAGGTACTAAAGTAGAGAAAGTAAATACCTTTACAGGTTGTAAAGGAGTCGATTTAGGAAGAACTTCAGGGGGGATTAGCTCAAAGATTTCTTCAAGATTTTTGGGGACGACAGGGGCCACAGTCGAAGTGGCCGCTCTTAAAGGTGTCCTTTTAGACAAAGCTTTTTTCTTCCTCACCAAAGGAGTGGCGGGAGGAGACGCTGGAGCTGTAGTAGCAAAAACTCGAGATTGAGTACTTTTATCCAATGCAGTTCTTTTAGGAGAATGAGGGTTTTCAGAAGCCTATACAGAATACCATCAGACAGAGAAAAAGAGAAAGAGAGTAGAATGAAAGATAAAATATACCTATGAAGTGGTAGTATTAGGTTTTTTAGCAAGCCTAGTAGAGGTCGACACGACAGCTGCTTCCCGTTTGCGACCCTGAAAATAAAGATGAAACGATTTAGTTTAAACTCACAGATGAAACAAAATCAAAGTCCAGAGTCCACCTTTGTGGAGGGGTCTTCTGTGGTGTCGATGTCTGTAACAGGAGCTGCAGTTGATGATTTAGGAGCTCCACCAGCCGGAAAAGCAAAGGCGTCAACCATGTTCTCTAGGAAAAGGTTTGGAGCAAAGATTTGAGACTGGTACTCCGACCACCAGGCGTCGAAATCTTGAGTAGTGAAAAAGGAAGGAAGGAATACAAATACCGACAGTTCAAGATGTTGGATGGCTCTGACGAATCTCATACAAGCCCTATAACCTGCCTGAGTCAAGCGTCGGCCAGACCGTACTATATCATCAGGGTGTTTCACCAAAGACTTTGGCAACATTTGGCTCAAGCCAAATTGTCGGGTTACCAAATTTGGTTGATAGTTCATGAAACCATAGCCATTGTTTCCTGGTTCAATCCGGAAAGATATCATGGTAGGAGTAAGAAATGCCCGCCATATAGCATTCAACTGTGTAGCAGCTTTGGGGGAGACTCCAAGAAATGGAATTCTAAACCATTCAGAGCCAAACTTACGCTCCACAAAAGGCGCCATGTCGGGGACAAAGGAAGTGGTCTCGACAAAAATACTGAGATACCTCATAAAAAGGGTTTTCTTAGGAGCCTCTTGGGTAGTCATCATAGCAAGTCGCATGCCTTCGATAAGACGCTCTCTGTTCAAGCGCTCCATTATCGCAGAAGCGGGATATCCCAATTTGTGTTCGAAAGTGGCGTTGAGCCAATGCTGCAACAACCACATAGGCCCTGAGATGTTCAAAGCCTTGGTGGTCTGGTGGAGAAGTTTTAGTCGCATAGTCGATAAACCAAGAGAATGGTAGAGAGAGGCTAGCAAAAGTTTGGCCAAGGATACCTGTCGGCCTTCATGGATCTGGATGGCCAGATTGATACAACTTTTGTCTATTTGTAAAGAACCAGGGCAGAACAAATAGTAAGATAGCCATAACGTCAAGAACGCAATGTGCTCCTCATCAGACACTTCTTTGGAGCGTTTGTCGTGATGATCTTTAATATAAAACTGGAAGCTAGCACGCTCGAAGTCGAAGGTGTTGTTGGTCTCCAGGGTCGGGTTGAACGTATCGCCTAGTGGCGAAAGGCCAGTGATGGCCGCCACGTCGAAAAGTGTTGGTGTGAACATACCACAGGGGAGGTGGAATGTATTCTTCGATCCTTCCCAGAAATACATCGACGCATGTAGCAAACAAGGGTTAAACCTATGAGCAGTTCTTGAAAGTTGGATGGCGTCGAAAATGCTAGATTCTTTCCATTGCCCTTTACGTTGACCCTCGACTTTGTCGAGCCAGGTAATGTAGTCTTTGTTTCCTGGAGTAGGCATGGATCTGAAGACTCGAGATTTAGGCGCCATAAATTTGAGATCTAAAGTGCCGCCTTTCTCGAAAGCCGGTGGAATTGTTTGCTCAAAGCAAGGAAAGAACCGTTGAAGTTCTTGTGGATTGGGTTTTTTGTCTGGAAGTGGGCCATGGAAGATATGAAGCTTGTTCTCCACCGCGAAGGGGATAACTATCTGGCGGCGCCAGTTGTTTACCACCGTTTTGTCAGTGGATGACAGTTGAGGAAGAGGACGGAGGGTTTCTGGTTCAGAAAACACAAACGCAACTGGGTTGTTTTCGGTGGTTTGAGGAATGGAAGTGGTGGCAGTGGTTGATGAGGCAATTTGAAAAGAAAGAAGTGCAGAGGTTTTGTTTCAAGAACAAATAACAAGTTGAAGAAGAAGAAGTTATGGTGAAAGGCTGAAACGGTTTCCATGTGATGCTATTTATAGGGGAGACACATGCAAAAATAAAGGATCACCCAACTGTTCAACTTTTGAAAATGAGTGGGAGTTGGTTTCGAAGCTCATAATTTAGGACGGGACTAGCCATCATGACGTTTGTCTTGGAAATCGTGGTACAAGATTGCCATCATCATGTCAGACGGCGGTTAACACGTGTTTTAGAAGAAGATGTAACGCTGGCGAATGAATCGAAGAAAAACGCCGTCGAAATCTCGCAAGAAACCAAAAAGCCAGATTTCTCAATCGACATAGTGCTCAGTCGAAACTGGCCTTTTGGGGGGGGGGGGGGCAATTTGTTGGCAAGGAGATTTCGACCAAGGTAAAAGGAAAGGAAATGAGGAAATTCAAGACCTAGTCGATGGCAGGAGAGCGTCAAAACGTGGATCTGACGCAGGTCAAAGGGCGCGTCGGAAAGAAGGTGACAAGTCATGGTGTCGGAGGAAGCCAGGCGAAAGGCAAGCCCAAATTTAAGGATAGGTACTTAGGCGGGAAAAGTTTGAAAGTTCCAAGAATATGAGAAGTTGAAAAGATAGTGGGGTGACACGTGTCAGCACCAAGGGAAATCTGGGCAGATGAACAGTTATTTCTTAGGCCTATATAAAACATTGTTTTTTCTATTTTTGGGGTCGCGTTTTGTAACATTACAAAGGGAAAACGCTCAAAGTACCAAGCTTAGAGAGAAACGAGTTCAATCCCGCGAAAATGTATAACTGCGTCCACAATTCCTTAATGCAATTTACTTTCAAAGTTTAAGTTATTTTGTTTATCTGTTTCTTCCTTTTTCCTTTGTTTTCCATTTTGTCCTATCAATCAGACTCAAACTCTGGTAACTCTTCCAAAAAGACAAAAGACTATTATATCAAACAAACATACACTTCCAACTACTTGTTCTGGGATTTCTGTGGCCGATCCCGCGAGTAAACCTGCAACGGAAGGCCAGCGGTTGTTCGCTGCGCGCGAACAACAATTTAAATAATTAATAATCATTAATAATAACAAATAAATAAAAATAAGTAAAGGTAGACTAAAAAGGCATACCACTACCCTTTGACTCTATTTTTCACGTGAACAAAAAAATTAAATTCTTGAAACCATACATCACTCCTCTCTTCTTTCAAATTCAAGCACACCCTATTCTCAGGCGTCTTGAAAATAAAATCTGGTTGCAAATTTGGTGGGGTTGTAATACTGGGTTTCGGTGCAATTTGTAATAGGCTGTGACTTTGGATTTCACAAATTGATTGTATTAATTTTTGAGATGTTTGTTTTTTTGGATTTAATTTTTATTTTAAATAGAAGCATTGAACCTAGTGCTATTGTTTTGGATTATATATGTTAATGAAATTAAAATGAAAACTTTATTTACTTAAGTATAACTACAAAAGGATCATGTAATTTAAGAAAAAAAAAGGTTTGAATTTTAAAGGGCATGAGTTTTTATATATTTAAATTTAATTTTGATACTACATTTGACTTAATACTAAGTTTAATTTGAAAAAAAAAATTTACGGTATTAATTAAAATCCAGAAAAATAAAATATGATTTTTTATTTATTAATTCTTTACTTAAAATATTTTAATTGAAATAAATAGTGACAATTAGTAACACACAATTTACATAGCAGATCAAAACAACAGACTAAATAACAAGGTACAAGGGCAAACAAGGATATATACAATCGATAGCTTAAAGATATCGACTGGAGTGCTATGACCCACTTAAGCTGCTGCTTCCTCCCTTTTTTTTTTCTTTCGTACTTTTCTCCCTTCTCCTTTGTGTTCACTTATTTGTTATTGTTTTTCAATGTGAAAAGCAACAACTTTGCGATAGTATTTTGTAAATTGTGGGTGAGAAAATATGAGAGATATGAGTTCTATTTATAGGGTAAATTTAGGTTAAGAAAATTAAATGTAATTGTCTATTTATAGAGTGATTTGATTCAACCTAATTTTTCCTATTTCTTAATGCTCAAGCCAATGAATCTTGATGAATTCATGGCTTGGTGCATTTAAATAAAAAATCTTAATTTTAAAAAATAATAATAGTCTAATAATGATAAATAAATAAAAAATTTGATTTTTTTTTATTTATATATATATTTTTGAGATTTTTTTCATAAAATAATGATTTTAATGAGAAAAGCATATTTTAAAAAATGTATTAAATGTAAATACGAAAATTAATAATTAAATGGTAAAAAATTCTATTTTTTGATTTTTTTTATGATTTAAAAATACAATAGTAAAGGTTAGAAGTAAAGAAATAAAAATAAAAATATCTAAAAGTGATGGAGGCGGGATTCGAACTCACAACCTCTCGCACTCAACCTCCTTACATATGCTCTATTGCCAATTGTGTCATTTTATTTATTCAAAATAAAGTGACACTAGAAATCATATAAAGTGTGGGCAAAATTTGGGGTACGACATAACTCCTTTTACACTCATCATGGCGTCTTCCTTTTCACGTAACCGGTCAATTGTATCATTCAACCGGCCACAATTCAATTTTTCAGCATTCTTTGAGCTGCGGTCTTGCTGCTGTTTACTACTACAATTCCCTTCCGTGATCATGACCACGAGTGTATTCTCTTTATCAAACTATTGTCTTGCAACCTTGGCTTCACCCCCTTGAGATTCCTTCTTGTTCGCATTGCATTTTTTTGCAAAATGACTAAACCGTAGACACTTGTAGCACTGTTCCTTGCTCTTGTCAAACTTTTTCCTCTCACCTCTATAGTTGCCATAACAACCATGTTTGTTATAACTGCTCTCACCACTTTGACAAGTAGAATTCTTTGAATTTTGGGAATCTATTCCACCAAAATTCTAAAAATTCCCTTTGTTCTTCATGGGCTATTTTCCTTTCGATCTCTTGTCCTTCTCATTGAACCAAGCTTACAAAGCGATCTCCGCCTTTTCCTTATCGTTATTCCTCTTATCCATCCTTTGCTCATGAGCCTCAAGAGAACTTTGTAGATCCTCTTTGCTCATCGTCGCATGATCCTTCGACTCCTCAATCGCCACAACTATGTTGTCAAATCTTGGCGTAAAAAGAACACAAGATTTTAGTCAACATACTGCTCCATAACAGTATCTCCGCATGCCTTCACTTGATTCACCAAATGAGTGATTCTCGTTGTGAAAACGTTGATGGTTTCCTTATCTTCCATTTGAATCAATTTGAGCTGAAGTTTGTGAGTTTTTTTACCTCACAACCTTCGCCTTGTCAGTTCCTGCATAGACTTTCTCTAAGATCTCCCATGCTTTCTTCGATGATTCGCAATCACCAACTTTTTCGAAGCTGTCGCCATCAACACATTGATGGATCATGAACAACTCTTTAAAATATTTCTTCTTTTCTTCCTTAAGCGATGCTTGTTGCGCCTCTGTTGCATTAGCTTGGAGTGAAATTACACCATTCTTGATCACCTTAAGAACATCTTGGTAGCTAAATAACACCTTCATTTTCTTGCACCATTTGTCGTAGTTCTTCATATCAAGGATGGGTATATTTTCAAGGATTCTTTTATTGGAGACAGAATTCATGTTGCACACTAGGTGTTTGTGGATCTAAACCAGGCTCTTGATGCCAAATCTCGGAACAAGCAACCATAAGTTGGTGAAAAAATGGTGGATAAATTTGGAAGTGGAGAGAGAGAGAGAGAGAGAGAGAGAGAGAGAGAGAGAGAGAGAGAGAGAGAGAGAGAATTGAAGGTTAGATGATATATTTTCATTAACCAGGGTGAGAATGCACCCTAAACACTTAAATAGGAGTTACAAAACAATTGGGATACAATTTGACCAAGTACAATAACACAAAGTACAAACACTCATGCTTGTAACCGGTTACACCAAACTAGGTAACCGGTTACACTTGGGACTCATTTAATTTGAAAATTAAATAAGCTTCAGTGGTAACAGGTTACATTAAATCCTGTAACCGTTTACACTTGCAAAAAAATTCAATTTTCTGCTACTGGAATGCATCGCGTGGCTTGTTGTAACCAGTTACCAACCCGTGGTAACCAGTTACCACACTTGAATTACTCTTCAAACTCCAACAGCAGCACCTTTCCAATTTCATGATTTCATTAAAATTAATATTATTCTTTCTCTCAAACTCAAAGCATAAAAAAATATCGAGATAAATATGTTTGTGATCCTCAAAAATATCTCAAATTATTTTATACCCTCAAAATATTTGCTTCAAATAATTATCCTTCAAAAATTTTTTGTCCACACTTTCTGTTCCTAATATTAAAACTGTTGCTAAAATTGATGTTAACTCAGTCGCTAAGTAATAAACTATAGCTAAAATCATCGCCAATTCAGTCGTTAAGATGTAAAAATCGTCACTAAGTTGTAGCAACATACCAAAAGTATGGACAAAAAATTTTAGAAGGCCCATTCTTTGAAGGAAATTTTTTAAGGGACTAAAAATAAAATTTAAAATATTTAGGAGGACCTGTTTATCTTAAAAATTGGTAAATAACCGCCAATCTTCTAAAACAACAAAGTTCTAGTAACTTACAGGATCGATCAGATTGATCCTAGGACATGTGCTATGAGTGTATTTAGAATACCTCACAATTAGGCAAAGTATACATTTCGACAGTGCATATAAATAAAAGAACGTGTTTTGAAATGTAAATGAAAGTGACAGAAATCAAAGAAATGTTTAAGTCGAACAACACATCAAAGAAAAAAACTGAATGTAAAGGTTTGATAAAAACTGGAGTTAAATGTTGGAAAAAAAAGTGCATAAAGATCTTAAACTGCAAAAATGTAAATGCTTGAAGGTAAAGGTTTTTTAATGTAAAACTCCAAAGTAAAAACTTTATAATGTAGAATGCTTAGAAATAAAAGACTGAATTAAAGGATTTCAAAGTAAAGGATCTAAGATAGAAACTTCAAAGAAAATGGCATTGCAATAAAAGATAATGGTGATTACAATCACGTACATTCTCGCCTCACTCTTTTCTCTACACGCTGCACACTTTGAGTGATTTCAGAGTTACTTGTACAACACGATTTTTTCACACCTATTCTAACTCTAGAACTAACCTATTTATAATACTCTAAAGTAACCACCATTTGACGGTTTACTCCTAGAATACGCCACTTGGCACTTTGCATGTCTTCAACTTCTGGATATTCGCCACTTGTCCTCTTTTCAAATTCAAATAGTAGAACTTCCCCCCACTATCCAGTTGTAACTGCAGCGCATTATCCATAGCCGTTTTACCCTGTCGAATTAAAGCTTTGGACTTAGAAATGTTTGAAGTCTTAAAATCATTCTCTTCGACTCAGGCTTTCAACAAATATGGTCGAATACATCTTGGTCGAAGCCTTCTTCTCCTTTAGCTTATATTTTAAAGAATAACTTCTTTAAAAGCAAAACCTATTTGAAATCATGCAGCGTCGAAATTAGGAGCTAACAAATTGTCCCCCAAAAATGTCTTTTCGCCAATGTTGGTAGGAAGGTCATTTTTTGATAAAACAATTTTCGACGCCTGCTCATTCTACTATAAAAAAAAACATAACTAACCAACCCAAGATCTAGAAACCATTCAGTTTCTTTCCACCATGCTTATGACGTCATGTCATGATGGTGAATCTTCAAACGTCTTTTCAGCCGTATTTGTGATCGGTTTTCATCATCACCTTTCTTGGAACTAGACATTTGCAGTCTGATAATAACCACCACCATCCAACAATTTCAAAAGAGGACACGCGTCCCACTACCGTATTTACAGTCCCTTATCTTCCAAACGCCTATAAATACCCTTTTTCTCCAACTTGCAAACATTCGCATTCTCAGACTTTCTTGCAACTTATTTCCTCGTTCTTCAAACTCTCTCAAGAAAAACCCATAACGCATTCTCAATTTTCTTCAACTTCCAACAATGGCCTCTTCACAAACCATTCCCCAAGCAACAAAAGGTCAAAAAGGTAGAGCCACACAGTTCAAGCAAACCCTTCCGCCATTTTCAAACATTCCATGACCTAAGGTGGTGAAGAATCAACAGTTCATGCCAGAACCCCTTCTTGCGGAAGCGAGGAGCATTTACGAGTCTCAAGTAATGATTCCTCTCATTGTTTCTGATACACCTTCTGCTTTAGGTTGCCCCTTAGCTGATGTTAAACCCACCGATGAGAAGCTTAGTGAGTTTTTCCCTTCTTACCGTAAATCAAGACCTTTAGGGCAAAAGAGCAACCCTAAAGAAGATGAAGCTTCCCCTGATACACCCACTTTGACTAAGATGGATCTTAGGTATCTTCATGATGGTACTAGATTGGTAAGAGTTGTTAACCAGTTAAAGGATTTTGACCTCTGGATGACCAGAATGGAAAAGGTCAAAGCTGATCATTGGAAGACCATTGGAATTTATGACCTGCTTATGCTGTCGAAGACCAATATTCCTTATTGTTTGAACCTACTGGAAGCATCACTATACTTTTGGGATAGTACCCACTACACTTTTCATCTTCCTTGTGGGATGGTTACCCCCACACTCTTCGACCTGGTTGCCATTGCAGGGCTTCGACCAGATGGCATTTCATATGATCCTGAAACTGATGCAGAGGATACCATAGGGATCTCTGATTCCAAGCTTACATACACCCACTTCATAAACTACCACAAACGTAACACTAAACAAATAACTGACAAGGAACACATTGCATTCCTCACCGTATGGTTGTCGAGGTATGTATTTAGCTCAAAATCCCTGCAGGTGGCCAAGAAATATCTCACTCTGGCCAACCAACTTCATAACAACAGAGGAGTTTGCCTCAGTGGGTTGATTTTGGAAAACCTCTATGAGTGTCTCAGCGAAGGGCGGCTCGACTGTTCACTTGAATGGTCCCCTCTGGCTGCTTCAATTATGGCTTAATGCAACTTTCGAAGCTAGCCTTCCCAGAAAAGGGCAAGTCGATGAGGACTCTGCTGAAATCAAAGAAAGGAGGGTTGAAGTTACTCGCTTGGTGAAAATCACACCCAATGATGATGGGGAAACTCTCAAAGGAGCCTTCTCCAGTTACATTATGATGTTTGCCAAGCGGTATGATTTCACACCCAGTATGGCCCCTTTTGCTGAAAGAAAATGTGAACCTGAATGGTTTACAAGGCCATTCCCTGATTCATCCAAAAAACTCCATGCTGAGTCTGTTTCAATCTGGGAGGCCTTTTTTATTCCTAGATTTATCATTCAGAGGCTAAATCTTGGAAGAGATATGACAGCCTAGATTGCTTACCAACCAAACCTTGTCTCTCGACAGTTTGGGTTGGCTCAAATTTTCCCCAAATGTATGTATGAGAAAAAAGGCCATGTAGTCCTTCCAAAAGTACTTTGAAACTGTCTATCGACCAGATGATATTAGTCGAACCGTTCGTGAGGTTGCTGTCACTTTGAAGGAGAAATTTCTACAAAAAATGGATCAGTTGAAAATCCCTTTAAACGTTCCTCTTGAGAAACGTTATGAGGTGGCTTTTGAACTCTTTCCTCCAAAGTTCCCTCGACTGCCTAACGCTGATTTTGGAGTGGCACTTGCCCCTCATTTCCAGACTGGTTTGTCTGTGGTGAGCACCTAAAACTCCTTCGACAACAGTTTCAATCGAAAGCCCAATAGGTGGTTGCGACTAAACATACATTGGAAGTTTCAAAGGATACCTTCATATAGGGGTCGAGCATGTTCGTGTCGAATCCGAAATATATGAAGGTTTGAGGCCCTCGATTTGTGATTTTTAACCAACCACTCAATTATTAATCTTGTAATAATCATCTGCCTTTCAGCTATGGCCAGGAAGACCAACTCATCGAAGGGTGCTGTAGGAGTCGAAAAAGAGACTGAAGGAACAAATGTATTTTATATCCCTTGCCTACATCTTCTTGTGTAACCAACTTCTAATATTTGTATCACCTTTTAGACTGCTCGAAAACCTCCAACGCCTTCAAAAAAAGGCAAGAAAGGTGCTCAAATAGTTGTTCCTTCAGATGCTGATGATGAATCCCCTGAGGAGGTAGTGGTTAAAAAGAAAAGGAAGCTTACCAAAGCTTCTAGAGCTACCACCCAATCCTCCTCAAAGGCCGCCAGAATTCTTGAGAAGACACTGTCATACCCCAAATTTTGACCACTAAGATTTCCCATCATTGTGTAAATCATCAGCACAATATGGATGTACCTTTGTACCTCATTAGTCTCCCCAAAGGTGGGTGAGCATTCACTACAAACAGGATTTAGGGTTTCAAGCCCTCGCAGAGCTCTTAGACAAAGGATCAATCAAGGAATGACATGATCTTCAACTTGTCTAGCCTCTCAAATATCCACAATGGATCAAGAGGACTCCCACTTCAAGGATTAAGCACAAGGCTGCTCCCTTCTAGGTGGATCAAGCCTCAGGATCGCCAGTGTCACCAAATTAGGGTTTTGGTCGACCAGGGCCTCCAGATGGAAATTTTTCATCTGGGCACAAGCCAATGATCCAAAACACAACCTAATATACTCCATGAAACCTCATGGACCCAATCATCAAGTCAATTTGACCTCAGGGGATGCATTCATAAAAATCAGGAATTAGGGTTTCTTGACCTAATTCACCCCTAAGTTGACTTTTGGGACAAATCATGTGCCAAGACCTCAAGACATGATTTGAGGGTCTCTAATATACTATATTGATCCATTTGGAACAATGGATTAATCCAAGAAGCTTGAGCAACAAGTCTCAATTTCATCAGTACCACAGTTAGGGTTTCGCGGGAAAAGTCAACTGTAACTTTGACTTTTGACCAGGACATGCTCCCAAGCCCTAAGACATGATTCAATATACCCTATGACACCCATGGAACATGTCCATCAAGTTTGATTTAGGTCAAGGACATGAATTCATGAAGAATTGCACAGTTTAGAATTCATCTGATAAAAAGTCAACTGTGCACAAAAGTCAACTTTGACTTTTTGAGATTTTTCACCAAAATGGATTTTTAACCCTAAAATGATGTTAATGTATGATTTGAATCATCATTCATCAATAAAACTCAAAGAAAGTGGGATAACTTGTAAAAGGGGTAACCATAAAAACTTAGAAAAATTTCTAAGTTATGGAAAAAGTGACACTAATGTGCCAACTTTGGAGGACC
Source organism: Lathyrus tuberosus (assembly GCA_022829125.1). Classification (NCBI taxonomy): domain Eukaryota; kingdom Viridiplantae; phylum Streptophyta; class Magnoliopsida; order Fabales; family Fabaceae; genus Lathyrus; species Lathyrus tuberosus. The sequence goes on from JALAZF010000003.1 coordinate 11,505,279, forward strand.
ATAACTCCTAAACCACAAGGCCATTGTTCCCCATTCAAAGCTTGATTTGTAGATCTCATTGCCCTCTACAAAAGCTTCATACTGACCTATGTCCAAATTCCTCATGGATTTTGAGTTATGGAGTGATCAAAATCAAGAAAAGTCACTTTGTTCCAACACTTAGTGAAAATTTCACTAAGTCAGATTTTACCCTACTTTTTGCCAAATGTAGGGGGATTTTTCACTTGGATTCAAAAGAGATCAAAACAAAACATGTTCAAACAGTTGTTGTATCATGTAAGGGCTTTCCAAAATGGCCAAGAACATTACCAAATTCAACTTGAGCCATGAGATATGTCATTGGCAAGTTGCCTTGTTGAAATCTGTCAAGGCAAGGCAGATGTTGCATTTTTGCTCGATTTACCAAAATCAGCCAAATCCAAATGCTCCTATCCACTTGGACACCTCTGAGGATTGAATCTAAAAGGGACAATCACTGAGCCAAGCCTCCAAAGTCTTGGGAACAAGAAATAGCATGTTGAACTTAGAATTGCCAAAATAGGGACAAGACTCCAATTTTGGATTGGAGCATTCATTGGAAGCATCAAGGTGGCATGGACTGAGCCATTTGCAACTGAATTCAGTCAAGACTTATCCAAGACCAAGGGAACCACAACCCTGTGCCCTAACCTCTAGTCAATGGCTGGAGGAGACTTGGATTTCCATTGAACAACATTGGCCAAACCTCTACTGCAGTTACCATTCACTGTGGATCCCAAAACAAACTTGCTCTACTATAAATAGAGCTCAATTGTGATCAGTTTGAGTACACCAAAGCCATCAAACAGATGCTTTCCTCAAAATCTCTTCTTTCACTCCAATTGTGCCTTCTAAGGCAAGTCACTATCGGGTTTTGAGTTTGAGAGCTTTTCCAATCAAACCAATCACACACACACACACCTCATATACATCACATATGAGCTGATTAAACACTTAAACAACAACTGGAACACTGATTTCTTAGAATCACCAGTCAATTGCTCAAGGTTTTAACCAAGTTGCAGTTGAGGTGCCATGAAGTGATCCAGCAAGTTTCAATCAAGTCCAAGCATTCAAACACACTCCATAGGGTGTAGGGAAGCTGTTCAGATCATCACAACTCATCTATAACACCTCTAACTCAGAAATCAATTTTCTCTTGCTGTCACGACCTAGAGGTAAGTCTAAACTTGGTCATCTCTCAATCCATGCAATTTTTGCTACACAATAATTTGGCCATATGTTCATAATCATGCATGGAATGTTTCCCCTCAATTAATTGCATTGTTTGAATCGTGTATCAAAAATCCTAGCCTTCATGCAGAAATTAGGGTTCTTGAGGATTTTTCATGATTTCTTGTTATATGTTTAATTTAAATGAAATTAAATACCATAGACATGATCGTGAGGTTGAAACGAGTTGATTGGTATGTGGATTACATGATATGATCAAGTATTCAGTGAGATTGAAGAGAAAATGCAAATCTGGGCAAACCCAGAACACGCGCGTGTTCTTGGGTGTTCTTGGCGCCATTTTTTGAATATTTGAATATTTGAATTTTGTGATTTTATTTAATTGATTCAAAAATTAATTTCTCTCTGAGTTTTAATGATTTTGAATTGATTCTTTTTTTAATAATTCACAAAAATGTTAAAATATTTTATTCTCCTAAAAAATCCCAAAAATATTATTTATTTTGTATAATTGATATTTTTGCAAAGAATTAATGTTTTAATTGTTTTTGACATTTAAAATATTTTTTCCACCTTGATTTTGCAACTTTTAATGCTTTCTAATTATTTTGTAGGTCAATACTTAATTTTTGAAGCATTAATCCAAGATCATAATTTGTTTCCCACATGTTAAACAATTTTTGATCATTTTAATTGAATTTTTATTCAATTAAAATACATTTTGGAAATAAATTAGGGTTTTTGATTAATTTAACCCTCATAAATCATTTTCAAAACACTTGGGCCTCTAATAGAGTGTAAGACCCAATCCTTTTTTTGACCAAATCATTTTTGGGCCTCAGATATTGTATAAGTCCCGATACCGTCAAAAAATAAACGGCGCGATCGTCGCCTTTTCAAAACAAACCTGGGCCTACCCTCGAGTAGCAAGACCCATTTCTTTTCTTTCAACACTTTGGGCCTCTAATAGAGTGTAAGACCCAACCCTTTTTTAACAAAACATTTTTGGGCCTCAGCTATTGTATAAGTCCCGATATGTTAAAAATCTCGGCGCGATCGCCATTTTCAAACTGAAAATATTTTGGGCCTCTCCCTGAGTTGTAAGCCCCATCTTTTGTACAAAAATACACTTTGGGCCTCTAATAGAGTGTAAGACCCAACCCCTCTTTTTTATATTTTCTCATTTTATTTTATAATGATTTGGAAAATCAATAACTCCTTCAATTTTGATTATTTTTGATTGGTTCTTTTTCGGAAAAATTACAAAAATAGTAAAATATTTTATTCTACAAAAAAATCAAATTTAAATTATTTATTTAATATAGTTGGTATTTTTGTGAATAAATTCATTTTTAATTGATTTTAAGCATTTTAAAAGTGAATATTCATCTTGAAAATAAGGACTATGGGCCTTCCCTCGTGTTGTAAGCCCCATTTCTTTTCTTTAAACTCTTTGGGCCTCTATTAGAGTGTAAGACCCAACCCCTTGTGTACAGAAAACTTTTTGGGCCTCATTCGTTTTATAAGTCCCTCTGTACATTTTCAAATAAATGGCGCGATCGTCGCCCTTTTCAAAATTAACCATTGGGCCTACCCTCGAGTAGTAAGACCCATTTCTTTTCTTAAAACTCACTTGGGCCTCTTGAGAGAGTGTAAGACCCATCCCTTTGTACAGAAAACCTTTTTGGGCCACAGTCACTTGTATAAGTCCCTCTGTACAAATTCAACAGTGCGCTCACTGATAAAACCCTGGGCCTCTCCTTGAGCTGTAAGCCCCAAATCTTTCTTTTTCAAAGCACTTTCTCCTTTGATTTTGAATATACTGTTGTTTTCAATCTTTCTTTGTTGAGCAACTAACCAAACAGCATGGAAGCTCTACAACCGAGTAAGTGGTTATTGCTTTCATTTACCGCTTTCATATACATATAACTGTATTGTGGGGCTGTTTCGCTGTAAGTCTTCTTTTATAAACTCATATCAACTGTATAATAATAGTATAGATATTTAGAGTTTCCCCGACAACTACGTCTAGAACTAGGTGACGCCGTTTCGTTTATTCATAGAAATAGACAACTAGATCCCCAATAGGATCACCAGATACAGTCTTCTCTTCGGCTGTCCTCATTAGGAATTGTCAAGAAACTCTACTCCCAGAGATGAATGTATTCTCCGTGAATGGCATCTTTGAGTTTCTTCCAAATTCTCGAACTTTCCTGACTTGATCTATTCCTTGTGAATAGCTTGCCTTGAATTTCTCGGGGTTTGCGGACCCACGGGCTTCTTAAAAGCATCGGCTTCCTCTTGGGCATCGTACAAGGACTCACAGGCTTCCTAAAAGCAACCCCGCCTCCTCTTGGGCTTAGTACAAGGACCCGTCGGCTTCTTAGAAGTATTCACAGCCTCCTCTTAGGCTTCGTATAATGATCTCTTCCTCCGGGAATGATAGCCTTCTCTTGGGCTTCGTACAAGGACCCGTCGGCTTCTTAGAAGTACTCACAGCCTCCTCTTAGGCTTCGTATAATGATCTCTTCCTCCGGGAATGATAGCCTTCTCTTGGGCTTAGTACAAGGACCCGTCGGCTTCTTAAAAGTTTCCAGCCTCCTCTTGGGCTTCGTACAAATTGTCCCGACGACCTCCTAGAGGTATAGGAACAGAACTTAATCATCTGCATAGAACAGTCCTTTCAAAGAGTCTACTACTGTTTCTCAAAGCATAGTACAAAAGATGAAACTCTAGACTTGGACAGTCTAACTTCCTTGAGTCTCAAAGACATTCTCAAGTGACCCCTTCGTCAAATAGGAAGGAAACCCGTAGACTCAGACAGTCTCAATACCCTTCGGATTTCCCGCTTCCTTAAAGAACAGGAATAACCCGGATCCTCAAATCAAATCCCTGAGTACAGTGTTGCTCATATAAGAACTGATTTTCTCTTTCAAAATCAGTATACTGGACCTGTCACTCAACTGAAACAGTAACCATAGCCTCCTCTTAGGATTTGTATAATGATCCTTCTTCAATGAAGTTATCCTCCTCTTGGGCTTTGTACAATGATTCTCCCCAGCAGAGTCAAGCAACGTTTAGCCTCTCTCTCGGGCTTTATACGAGACACATAAGAGACTCTCTCGTTGAGTCAATTACCCTTTTCGCCTCAATCTCGGGCTTTATACGAGATACAAAAAGGTTCTTATTGAGCCAAACAAATTTTAGCCTCCATCTCGGGCTTCGTACGAGATACAAAAGACTCCCTAGTTGGGTCAAAAACCTTTTAGCCTCTCTTTCGGGCTTTGTACGAGACACATATTAGCCTCCTCTTAGGCTTTGTATAAGAAACCACTGGTTGATCCAATCAACCTTTTAGCATCAAAGCCGTGCCTCGTTCACAGTACACAAACATCAACAACTCCTTCCCCTTCATCTAATCGCTGTAAGCGGCAAGCCTCTGGATCATCTACATCCATGCCACTATCCCTCTTTTAGCATGAGAAATTCCTAAGGAAAGATAACATTGCTCTACACTGAGTTAAAGTCTTCTCCTTTAGGTTGGAAATCCCCTATAAAGGAAATTATGGCATTGCCGACTTCACATATCCCGGTTAAAGTAATTCTCCCTTTATAAACGGTTGTGACAAAAAAACCCCTTCTTTAGAGATGACAAATTCTCTCTAAAGTTGAGACCTTTCAGCTTCACATCTTGGGCTTTGAACAAGATACAAACCGCCTTTCGCTTCACGTCTTGGGCTTTGAACAAGACACCAAAAACAACCATTTCCTCCCATAGAATAGGAGGAACTATGAACGCTCTGATTTCCCTGTTTCGGTAAACGAGAATACGTAGGCATAAGATCGAAAGAAAAGATCTTAGCGAGCACAATCAACAAAAAACCCAAATCCCATATCTCCATAAATCAAAAGCAGTAATTCAAAAAGCATCAGTCCTAACATCCTAATCCTTGTTCCCCGCCAGAAACCTTCTGTCCAAATGGAAAGGAAGAAAACCGTATTGGCGAAAATACAAATAACCAGTACAAAGCCCCCCCCCCCCCCACATTGATAGCATTCGTAACCTAACACACCGCTGTTTAAACTCAGTATGCAAGTAGGGTTAATTGGAGACATCTATTTCCCTTCCTTATTCAGCTCACAATAGGATAAAAAATGAATCGACCTGTAGTTTAAGCTCAACCGCAGAGAGCGACCAGCGCTTAAGAACCGCGTCCAAAATCGCTCGCTACAGAAAAATGGCGCCCACCGTGGGGCCGATTTCTAAACCTTTTTTCTCTTCTCTTGTGTGAATACCACAGATTGGGGCTTCCGTCGGGGAACCCATTTTCTATCAGGAACCTAGGATTCATAGCTTTAAAGGTGTAGGATGTTTAGGACAAATATATATACTGCTTTTCCTAATTGCTATACGTGTTTATTTTTCTGCTAATGGGAATGCGGGTGATGTCGTATGTAGATAGATTGAGTATACACTTAAGATAAGTGATGGCGACGAGGTCGACCATCAACCTCAGTGGAGCCTGACCAATGCAACCCATTCTTTCACCTTGATAATGAGCCAATTGTTAAGTCTGAGAAGCTGAGGAGCCAAACCCTTTCGTAGTGCGGAAACTATCGGGAATAGTTGTTACGCGATACTACCCTCATTTGAGGCTGGTGATCTATTCTCGGTGAATGGAACTTACTCTAAGATCGCTCTACAACTCGCTGGCGATCCGCTTGTTGTTTTGCTTTCCTGGGAGGAGCTGGTGATAATGAGTACAGGTACAAAAATCACCTTAGTATAAACCTTTGGGGATGGGTAGAGCCTTGACTTCATGACAACGACCCTTTGACCCCATGTTTTTTCTATGTTTTTGTGTGCTGCATTCATGCATTCATTTAAAAAAAACATTAAAACATTCAAAAAACTTCTCTTCTAGTCTCTCTGTTTTTCAAATTAAACTAAGACTGTGATTGGAAATATCAGAAAAGAGGATTACGCTAATGGATTTCGGTAGAAGGAGGACTCATATGTACACCTTCAAGGTTCCAAAACTAGGGGATTTGAGAAGGTTAGCAAGGATGATCACTAGCCCTGAGGCTTTCAGAGCCAAGTACGGAGGTCTGCTACCACTGTTAAGAGTCCATGTGATTGAGGGAATCATGGACGCGCTAGTTCAATTCTACAATCTGGTTTATCACTGTTTCACATTCCCGGATTACCAGCTTGCACCAACGCTGGAGGAGTATTCTCATTTGATCGATCTACATATCACCGATCGAGCTCCATTTTCTGGACTGGAAGAAATTCCAAAGAATCAGACCGTTGCAAGAGCAATTCATTTGGATGAGTCTGAGGTCAGGACTCACATGACTACCAAGGGTGGCATACAAGGTTTGCCTGCCCAGTTCTTAACAAGGAAAGCCATGTATTTTGCCAGTATTGGGAACGTGACTGCTTTTGAAAGCATCTTTGTCTTGCTCACCTACGGGTTATTTTTGTTTCCCATCATCAATAACTTCATCGATATTAACTCCATTAAGGTTTTTCTCATTGGAAACCCTGTGCCGACTTTGCTCGCAGATGCGTATCATTCTGTACACTTGGGAAATTTGTACAGCGGAGGGGAGATCACATGCTGTGTACCTTTGCTTTATAAATGGGTTATCTCTCAGTTGCCCAAGTCTGCTACTTTTTGGGATTACAAGAGTGTCTTACGTTGGTCGCAGAAGATCATGTCTCTCACCAACTCTGATATAGATTGGTGTAATGGGATTTTTGAGGGAATCAGGATCATTGACCGTTGTGGAAACTTCCCCAACGTACCCCTCATAGGAACTAAAGGAGGAATCAACTATCACCCGGTATTGGTTCGTCGTCAATTTGGATACCCGGTGAGGCTTGTTCCGCGCAACGCTCATCTGGAAGGTATTTTCTTCAAGGAAGGAGAAAGTGACAGAGCACTAAAGATGGAAATAATGCACGCTTGGAAACACGTTCATTAGAAAGGACGAGAGTCTCTAGGAAAATCGGACTGTGTTTCGGTGGAGCCTTATCTCCACTGGGTACAAACTAGAGCTCTCAAGCTAAAGATGCCTTATCCTCGTTACAGAATTCTTCCGCCAAGAGAATCTGTCATGTACTTCATGACGGAAACGGAAAAGCTTTAGGTTACTCTCAACAAAATTCAACGGGAGAGGGGGTCTTGGAAGAACAAGTACCGCACCCTCGACGTAGAGTGCATCAGAATACAGCAATTACTGAAAGAGAAGGATGCTCTGATTGAAATTTTGGAGCAACATGTTGTAGAAAGTCAAGAAGACCAGAGGAATTTACTCGCTCCTTTCACTTGGAAAAGGAATGACAGCCCGACAACGGCCCAAGAGCCCCGGTCAAAGAAAAGGAAGATACCAGAGTCAGCACCCGATTTCTCTTCAGAGAGGACTCGGGACCCTTTAGCTTAGGTTTCTGTTTCTGCACCTTGTAATCTACTGTATTTCCATTTCTGTAATCCTTTGAATTCAATAAAAAGGGGTTTCCCCACTGTTTGATATTTGCAATCTAATTGTCGAAGTTTATTTTGATTAAACCAAAAAACAATTAATATAATCATTGCATTCATCATTCTCACATTGTGTATTCTTCTTACCTACGAATCTCACGTTTGTGTCTCGGTTCTAGAGTCAAACTGTCTCATTCGTACAATACTCGTGCCAATCGTCAGAAAAAGATGGATGATCTTGAGGAAGAAAACAGAGAGTTGAAGGAAGAGATCGACGCTCTGAGAGAGGATATGAGAAAGCTTCGTAACGACATGCAAGCCATGGCAGAAGCTCAGCTACAAAGAACTGTGATCTCAGAGATCACCTCAATGCCCATAGTGGAGAAGAATGATCCTAGGTATCAGATGCCGAAAGATCGCCCTTGGGGCATGCCTGTCAACTATATCCCGGGAGGATATGTTCTGCCGATCACTGAGGATCAGGGAATCACAACAGAAGCCGCTGGGCCTGAAGGTTACAAACTTCGGGAAAGCGAAGATGCCAGGGGCATACTGAAGACTCCTGAAGGTTACAAACTTCGGGAAACGCCAAGATTCGCTACCGTAGTCACGGTACCACCCCCTGTGGTGCACACTGTCCCGGAAGGACAGATTCCACCAATACCTGCTGATAAATAGGAAACTATGTTTGACAGAATGGAGGAATTCCAGGAACAGTTCTTGGAAATGCAGAAAGAGCTGCAAGCCATTCGCGGTCAGGATTTATTTGGAAAGGACGCCGCAGACCTCTGCTTGGTCCCGAATGTGAAAGTCCCACACAAATTCCAAGTGCCCGACTTTGAAAAATACAAAGGTAACTCTTGCCCTCAGAGCCATCAGGTTATGTACGCTCGGCGAATGTCAGCTCAGGCAAAGAATCAGGACCTGCTGATTCACTACTTCCAGGATAGTTTAACCGGTGCCGCATTAAAATGGTACATGGGTTTAAACCTTGCCACGATCAGCACTTTCAGAGATCTTGGCACTGCCTTTGTCCAACAATACAAATACAATTTGGACATGGCACCCGACAGAGATCAACTAAGATCAATGTCGCAAAAGGAAAAGGAAACCTTTAAGGAGTATGCTCAAAGGTGGCATGAAATTGCCGCTCAAATTTGTCCACCTCTTGAGGAAAAAGAGATGACAAAGATCTTCTTAAAGACCTTAAGCTCATTTTACTATGACCGAATGGTTGCCAGCGCACCCAGTGATTTCACCGAAATGGTCGGCATGGGCGTACGTCTTGAGGAAGCCGTCCGAGAAGGACGTTTGGTAAAAGACACTGGATCGATGAGCGGTACTAAAAAATACGGTGGTGCTCTCCCTAAGAAAAAAGAGCAAGATATTGGGAATATCTCTCTCGGAAAGCAAAGGCGACGTTATCAACCAGTAGCAGCTGTAACTCCTGCTATCAGCCCTGCGTCTATTCCTACGTATCAACCTCAGGTTGCGCAGAGCCAACCTGACCAACAAAGGACACAACAACCTCTTCAGCAGGCTCGTCCTCCATACAACAACAATCGTACAACGCGGCCACCAGGATTTGATCCTATACCCATAACGTACGCAGAGCTGTTTCCGTTACTACTGGCTAAGGGGCACATTCAGACTAAATCTCCTCTTACAGTACCGGAAAATCCGGCTTTTTGGTTTAAGGTGGATCAAACTTGCCCTTATCATCAAGGAGGTCCAGGGCATAACATAGAGACTCGTCTCAATTTCAAGTCTGACGTGCAAAAACTTGTTAGGAGCGGGGTCTTATCCTTCAAGGATACAAATCCTAATGTTTTCACGAACCCGCTGCCTCAACATGAGAAGGCTACAGTCAATTTGATAGAAGGAGAGACTAACGATGTCTATCAAATTCACGATGTACTCTTGTTGAAAACCAATCTGGTCAAGATGCATTGTAGACAGAGTGGATATGGCCATGTGCCACCTCATAATTATCATCAGTGTGATATCTGCTCTAAAGACAATCAAGGATGTTCTGTAGTGCAATCAGCCCTACAGGAACAAATGGATCTCGGATGGATCCAAGAGCACCGAGTTCGTGGAGTTAACATGGTCTACATGAATTCCAACGTCATTCAAAACCACGATATCCGTGCAATGAATGTCAACTTGGTGGCAATGCACTCAAGGCAAAGCCAGTATCATAATCTGCCGCGGTACGATTACAGTTCCTGTCTGATTTGCTCGGTAAATAAACAGGGATGCTCTTTCATACAAGAGGCCCTCCAGCATCAGATGGATCTTGGATGGATCCAGGACTACCATGATAGGAATCCCTATCAGATCAACATGGTTCAGATCTTTGACATTCGCGTGATGAATACCATCCTGGTAGAGTTACATGCTGAGCAGGTCCGACTCGGATTCTTAGTATCACATGACTATCAAAGCTGTAAAGCGGGTTACGAAAACAATCAGGGTTGTACCCTTGTCCAGGAGGCACTTCAGCACTTATTAAATCATTGGTGGATGCCAATCTACATGGATGAAGATACTCAGCAAATTAGTATCAGTAACAGGAATCCTACTCGACGTCAATGTCAGGATGTCCGATCAGTGGAAGCTAACCTAGTGAGGTTACATTATATTCAAAGTGGGCGTGGCCAGGTGCCGCCACACAATTATGACCGTTATGGCGTCTGTTCGGAAAGTAACCAAGGGTGTTACTTTGTGAGAGCAGCTCTTCAGGGTCAGGTGGATCGTGGAGAGATTCGTCCATACCCGGGTTCTGGACCCATCCACTGGACGCCGAACTACCTTGTCGAGCAAGTTGAGGATGTTATCACGATCTCTGGTCATCATAGGACCAGGGATGTTTTTTCCATTATCCCTCTACTTGACGAATCTAAAGTTCCCAGCCAGGAATGGATCGAGATTACTTATGATGGTCAGAAAAACCAGAAGGCTCCTATAGTCGTCTATCTACCAGGACCAACACCGTATGAATCAACTAAGGCTATCCCTTACAAATACGGTGCAACGACAGTTGAAAATGGAAAGGAAATTCCATTACCCTCCGTCTTGAACATTGCAGACATCAGTCGTGTAACACGGAGTGGTATAATCTTCAACAGAGGAGTTGGAGAGTCCAACAAAGAAAAGGAACCTCACACAGAAGTTCCCAATCCATCAGTCGGTCAATCCAGTAATCCCGACCTTTCGAAAAATGATGATGAGATGCCTAAGCTCATCCAAAGGAGTGAATACAACATTGTTGATCAACTGTTACAAACTCCTTCAAAGATCTCGGTGCTATCACTTTTACTCAGTTCAGAAGCGCATAGGGAGGCTCTACAGAAAGTCTTGGAGCAAGCCTTTGTGGAACAGGATGTAACAATCAGACAGTTTGATAGCATTGTCTCTAACATCACTTCCTGCAATAATTTGGGATTTAGTGATGAGGAATTACCTGAAGAGGGTCGCTGTCATAACATGGCACTCAATATCACAGTCAACTGCCAGGACGATGCTTTAGCCAGCGTACTGGTAGACACAGGGTCAGCCCTGAATGTTATGCCGAAGTCCACTTTGATGCAATTATCATTCAAGGGCCCTCCGATGAGAACCAGCGAGGTCATCGTCAAAGCGTTTGACGGATCCAGAAAAACGGTTATCGGCGAAGTTGATCTTCCCATAACTATCGGTCCTCACACTTTCCAAGTCACTTTCCAGGTCATGGACATCCGGGCAACATACAGTTGTTTATTAGGAAGACCTTGGATACATCAAGCTGGAGCGATTACTTCAACCCTCCACCAAAAGCTAAAGTTCGTTCAGAACGATCAACTTGTCACGGTTTGTGGGGAACAAGCCTTGCTTGTGAGTAACCTATCATCATCTACTTGTGTAGAACCCGAGGAGATTATTGGAACGCAGTTCCAAGCACTGTCGGTAAGCAAGGACAATCAGTTCAAAGGAGGAACCTCGATTTCCTCATACAACGATGCTATCAAAGCAGTCGAGAGTACCGATACAACCGGATGGGGACAACTTGTCATTCCTATTGACAATAAAACAAAGAAGGGTCTTGGTTTTTCTGCAACCTGTACCCAGACAACTGCTAACGATGAAAGTCTTCATCCCCTTCAAAACTTCTTCCACAGTGGAGGTTTCCTTCACCCAGTGTCTCAGACAGTTTATGCTATCAATGAGGAAGATCCCTCTAACACAGATGAAGAATGGAAGTCCTACCTCAACAAGGACGGTTATATGTCTCAAGAAGAGGTGCCTATGCCTTTTTGCTTTCCTACAGAAAGTCTGAGATTTATACCAAGATCAGACGTCGAAATGATATATGGAGATTGTGATCCAGAAGGATGCCGTGCTCCGCCAAATTCATTAGAGGAAGACACTCTAATGAAAGACAATTTTGACTACACCTACTATGGCCCAATGGATGGTCTGCCAATGTGGCAACCTTACCCAGGAAACTTGGGGCAAGAAAGTCATCCGAGTAATGAAACTCAGCTGAGCACCATTGAACAGAATACTTGTGTCCCCACCATGTCATGGGATCAACACTCAGGTCATTCAGAAACTACTCAACATGACAATGAATTCACAACGTTTGCAGGACTTGAATTCATCAACTATGCTTTTCCCGAGGTCAACGTCATCGAGAGGGATGACTCCTCCAGTTCCAAAGAAGTATGGGACACCCTGGGACAACCAAGTGGAAAATTTGATTATATGGTCAAGTACACCGCTCCCGAAAGCTCTCGTATCAAGCTCGAAGATATCCAGCCAACTGGATGGGGAGATACAGCTGAGAGCACAAATGCTATGCAAAATGCAGCAGAGGAATTCTCCTACGACAATTCTGCCTGGGAGACAGATTCCAATGATCCTGCTCCACCAGAAATCAGCGTCATTTCTGAAGACAAATCAAGGAAGGTGCCAGACTTTGTGATTCACCGAGGAGTTCGCCGCCAATGGGTTGTCGTCGAGGTTCCGAAGGTCGTCCATCAGTCAAAGTAATTGCCATCTTTAACCTTTCACCCTGCCCAGGTGAAACAGATGTTTTGATAGGGTTCGCTTTCTGTAAATTTTCCCTCTTCGCTTCGCCCAAAGCGACAGAGTTTTGTTTTATAGGGCTGTAGTTTCAAGGATCGACTTATTCATTAATAAAATAACGTCGTTCTGTAATTTCCGCATTAATTGCTGTTTTCTCTTTTTGCTTTTTCAGAAAATGGTAATCCTAAAAAACAATTCAAAAATAAAAACAAGCAGTAAAAGAAATACAAAGCACACACTTGCATTTTCTCTATCTCTTCTAAACACGAATCATCACGTCATGCAGATTGCTTGTTTTACACCCCGTTGAAACATACGATCCGATGCCTTCTCCCGACTTTGAGTTCCCGGTATTTGGGGCTGAAGAAGAAGATGACAACGAAATTCCATAAGAGATCTCCCGACTACTCAGACAAGAGGAAAGGTCCATTGAACTTCATAAAGAACTATTGGAAACGGTAAACTTTGGTTCAGAGCAAGAGAGAAAAGAAATCAGGATTGGGGCACTGCTCAATCCAACTGTCAAAGAAAGTTTGATAAAGCTTCTCAAAGAATTCCCCGATGTATTCGCTTGGTCCTATCAGGATATGCCAGGGTTGGATACCAGCATCGTGGAACATCACTTACCGTTAAGATTGGAATGTCCTCCCGTAAAGCAAAGGTTGAGACGCACTCACCCGGACATGGCCATCAAAATCAAAGAGGAGGTACAAAAACATATCGACGCAGGTTTCCTCGCTACATCTGAATATCCTCAATGGTTAGCCAACATCGTACCCGTTCCCAAAAAGGACGGAAAGGTCAGAATGTGTGTAGATTACAGGGATCTGAACAAGGCAAGTCCAAAGGACGACTTTCCTTTACCACACATTGACATGCTGGTTGACAGTACAACAAAGTTCAAAGTTTTCTCCTTCATGGATGGATTCTCGGGCTATAACCAGATCAAAATGGCGCCGAAAGACATGGAGAAAACTTCGTTCATCACCCCATGGGGCACCTTTTGATACAAGGTAATGCCGTTCGGTTTGAAGAACGCTGGGGCAACCTATCAAAGGGCCATGACTACTCTGTTTCATGACATGATACACAAAGAAATTGAGGTATATGTCGATGATATGATTGCAAAATCAAAAACAGAGAGTGAGCACGTTGAACATCTGTTAAAATTGTTCGAACGTCTAAGAAAATTCAAGCTCCGCTTGAATCCTAACAAGTGCACCTTCGGTGTCTGTTCAGGGAAACTACTAGGGTTCATCGTCAGCCAGAAAGGAATTGAAGTTGATCCTGACAAGGTCAAGGCCATTCAAGAAATGCCTTCTCCGAAAACTGAAAAACAAGTCCGTGGATTCCTGGGACGTTTGAACTACATCTCCAGATTCGTATTCCTTATGACCGCCACTTGTGCGCCGATTTTCAAGTTACTCAAAAAGAACCAGGACTGCATTTGGACAGAGGACTGTCAAACTGCCTTCAACAGTATTAAGGAATATCTATTGAATCCTCCAATTCTATCACCTCTAGTGGAAGGAAGAGCACTGATCATTTACCTCACAGTTCTAGAGGACTCAATGGGATGTGTACTTGGCCAACAAGACGAAACCAAAAGGAAAGAGTCTGCCATTTACTATCTAAGCAAGAAATTCACCGACTGTGAAACTCGGTACACGATGCTTGAGAAAACTTGCTGTGTTTTGGCTTGGGCAGCCAAGCGTCTTCGCCAATACATGATTCGTCATACTACTTGGTTGGTCTCCGAAATGGATCCAATCAAGTACGTTTTCGAAAAACCTGCTCTTACGGGAAGGATTGCCCGTTGGCAGATGCTGTTATCAGAATATGACATCGAGTACCATGCTCAGAAAGCCGTTAAGGGAAGTATTTTAGCAGATCATTTGGCTCATCAACCGATTGACGATCAAGAATCAATCGGGTTTGACTTCCCAGACGAAGATGTCATGTATCTAAAGATGAAAGATTGCGATGAACCGTTACCCAGTGAAGGGCCAGAACCAGGTTCCCGATGGGGACTTATCTTTGAAGGAGCAGTTAATAATTATGGAAACGGAATTGGGGCAATAATTGTTACCCCTCAGGGTACCCACATTCCTTTCACCGCCAGACTTACGTTCAAATGTACGAACAACGAGGCCGAATACGAAGCTTGTATCATGGGTCTCAAGGAAGCAATTGATTTAAGGATAAAAAACTTGGACGTATACGGCGACTCAGCCTTGGTTATCAATCAGATAAAAGGAGATTGGAACACATACCAGTCAAGATTGATTCCTTACAAAGACTACGCAAGAAGGTTGTTACCTTTCTTCAACAGAGTTGAGTTTCATCATATCCCTCGTGATGAGAATCACATGGCTGATGCTTTAGCCACTCTCTCTTCCATGATTAGCGTAGGTCGATGGAATGACTTACCTAAGATTGACATCATGCGCCTTAAACGGCCCGCTTACATCTTCACGATTGAAGCTGCCATAGACGACAAACCTTGGTATCAAGATATCAAATGCTTCCTTCAGAAACAAGAGTACCCACCTGGGGCACTCAGAAAAGATAGAAAAACCCTCAGAAGATTGGCTGGAAACTTCTTCCTGAGCGGTGACACTCTCTATAAGAGAAATTTTGACATGGTCTTGCTCCGATGCGTAGACAGACCAGAAGCAAATATACTGATGAAAGAAATTCATGAAGGATCCTTTGGCACACATGCCAACGGACACACAATGGCGAGAAAAATTCTGAGAGCAGAGTATTACTGGTTGACCATGGAATCCGACTGCTACAAGTACATGAGGAGGTGTCACAAGTGTTAGATATACTTCGACAAAATTCATGTACCGCCATCACATCTCAAAGTTCTCTCTTCCCCATGGCCTTTCTCGATATGGGGAATCGACATAATTGGCATGATTGAGCCCAAGGCTTCAAACGGACATCGGTTCATCCTAGTAGCCATTGACTACTTCACCAAGTGGATCGTATAAAAAACAATATCATCTGCCGTTATGGTGTTCTAAGCGAGATCATTACTGATAATGGATCTAACTTGAACAATAAGATGATGAAAGAGTTGTGCGATGAGTTCAAGATCGAACACCATAACTCATTTCCCTACCGACCCAAGATGAACGGAGCGGTAGAAGCGGCTAACAAGAACATCAAGAAGATCATTCAAAAGATGGTTGTAACCTACAAAGATTGGCACGAGATGCTACCCTTTGCTCTTCACGGTTATCGTACATCTGTCCGCACTTCAACAGGGGCAACCCCTTTCTCTCTAGTGTATGGCATGGAAGCAGTGCTCCCCATCGAAGTAGAGATCCCATCAATCCGAGTACTGATGGAACCTAAGCTCACCGAAGCTGAATGGTGTCAAAACCGACACGATGAACTGAATCTGATCGAAGAAAAGAGAATAACGGCACTATGCCACGGTCAGTTGTATCAACAAAGAATGAAGAGGGCGTTCGACAAAAAGGTCCGACCTCGTGTCTTCAGAAAAGGAGACCTCGTGCTCAAGAAGATACAATCATTTCTCACTGATTCTCGGGGCAAGTGGACCCCAAATTATGATGGCCCCTATGTGGTCACGAAAGCTTTCTCAGGCGGCGCCTTGAGACTTGCAACCATGGACGGAGAGGAATTTGCCTACCCCACAAATGTTAATGTAGTCAAGAAATACTTCGCCTAAACTAAAAAAAAAAAAAAAGTCTCGGTGGATTGAAAACCCGAAAGGGCGGTCCAGGTAAAAATTAGAGACATGAAAAAATCATCCCGGTGGATTGGAAATCTCATAGTACAATCCAGGCAAAAATTAGGGATAATGGCAAGTAACTATGTTCAACAGAGGCAAGTCCCTCAGCAGCAGCAGCAGTTACATCGTCCATCGGAGGAAAACTCCAGTCAAGGTCATCTTCGACAGAAGCTCAGGATGCCCCGAATTCAAAGTTGGTAGAAGGACAGTGGTCGTTATGTTTCAACGTAGCCTTTTTCCCTGTAATTCTTATTTGTTTTAGCTTTACAGAACGACATTTTAATATGATTAACGATTCTTGAAATAAAACAAAATGAATTTACTTGTTAAAACTTTTTCTGCTTTTAAAATAAAGACGGCAATTTCTTTTGACTGTTGAACATCAAAGGAACATCAACCGCTTCTCCAGAAGTAAGCGAACTTCAAAGTGCAGAATCAAAGTACTCCTTCTACGCCAGTGTGCCTGATTGAAGGATCAATAGTGTCAGATGCGACTAATCCATCTGACATCTTTGGCCGAGTTCTCATCTCCTAAGCCCGAGCAGCGTCACCCCCAACAGGGACCGTTTCTCCTAAGCAAGGCAGAATTGCTATCTTGAACCAGCGGTACTTCTTCGCCCCGTGATGGCCGAGTATCCAGTCATGTTCATCTTTTAGTTTGTGTGTCACGTCAGTTTTGTCAGCATATACATACATACATCATGCATTATTGATTTGCATTCATATTCATATTGCTTCACTATCACTCCCGTCGGTCTTATCCCCTAGTGATAACAGTCCTCTCAATAGAGTTGTCAGTTCTTTCCTCGTTAGGAAAGGTTACGTCGAACAATCTCTCTCCTCCAGTTTATTTCTGGATTGAAATTGGCCCTGGACAACTTTGATAACTTGAACCTCTGAAAGACTAGAGAACCTTCAACCGATGTCACTCTTTGCCATTGAAGATGATATTTTCGCTTTCCCAGATTAAGGAAAATCTCCAGAGAAAGCCTCTTAATCAGAGATTCGGTAATACAGCAGTTTTTCTCCGAAAAATCCGCTGATGAAAAGGTCATCAGCACCTCAAAATTGGATCACATCATATGGCACTTCTCCGGGAAGATCCCGAGAAAAGTATGATGTAATACCCAAACGAAAACAGTCTCTCAAGAGACTCGCTTCCCCAGTAGAATTGACAAATGGCGTCTCCAAAACAGAGAAGTTTGTGTACCTCTACAATTCAGACGAATGGGTTCCCCAGCAAGTCTGACGTCAAAACTTTTTCCGTCAAATGGCATCTCTCCAGGAAAATTCGGCGAGAAGTTTGAGGAAAATCCGCTACTAACAGCGTTCCTTGTCAAGAAAGTTTATTGACAAAAGAAACTAAGACCAGTTCCTTAGTAGGAAACAAGGATCGAGGGGAAGTTTATTTCAAAAGAAAACTGAGACCAGCTCCTTGGTTGAAGACCAGGATCGAGGGGAAGTTTACCTTTTCTAAGCATCTTCGCTTAGCTAAAAAAGATGAATGCGTAAGCTACCATTCATAACCACCATCAAAATTTCGGGTATTCCGATATTTAATCCTCTTGCACCCTGAATGCCCGAATACCTTCGTCATTCACACCTTCGAGTCCAAGAAGATTAAATAGGGGAATCTGTCATACCCCAAATTTTGACCACTAAGATTTCCCATCATTGTGCAAATCCTCAGCACAATATGGATGTACCTTTGTACCTCATTAGTCTCCCCAAAGGTGGGTGAGCATTCACTACAAACAGGATTTAGGGTTTCAAGCCCTCGCAGAGCTCTTAGACAAAGGATCAATCAAGGAATGACATGATCTTCAACTTGTCTAGCCTCTCAAATATCCACCATGGATCAAGAGGACTCCCACTTCAAGGATTAAGCACAAGGCTGCTCCCTTCTAGGTGGATCAAGCCTCAGGATCGCCAGTGTCACCAAATTAGGGTTTTGGTCGACCAGGGCCTCCAGATGGAAATTTTTCATCTGGGCACAAGCCAATGATCCAAAACACAACCTAATATACTCCATGAAACCTCATGGACCCAATCATCAAGTCAATTTGACCTCAGGGGATGCATTCATAAATAATCAGGAATTAGGGTTTCTTGACCTAATTCACCCCTAAGTTGACTTTTGGGACAAATCATGAGCCAAGACCTCAAGACATGATTTGAGGGTCTCTAATATACTATATTGATCCATTTGGAACAATGGATTAATCCAAGAAGCTTGAGCAACAAGTCTCAATTTCATCAGTACCACAGTTAGGGTTTCGCGGGAAAAGTCAACTGTAACTTTGACTTTTGACCAGGACATGCTCCCAAGCCCTAAGACATGATTCAATATACCCTATGACACCCATGGAACATGTCCATCAAGTTTGATTTAGGTCAAGGACATGATTTCATGAAGAATTGCACAGTTTGGAATTCATCTGATAAAAAGTCAACTGTGCACAAAAGTCAACTTTGACTTTTTGAGATTTTTCACCAAAATGGATTTTTAACCCTAAAATGATGTTAATGTATGATTTGAATCATCATTCATCAAGAAAAATCAAATAAAGTGGGATAACTTGTAAAAGGGGTAACCATAAAAACTTAGAAAAATTTCTAAGTTATGGAAAAAGTGACACTAATGTGCCAACTTTGGAGGACCATAACTCCTAAACCACAAGGCCATTGTTCCCCATTCAATGCTTGATTTGTAGATCTCATTGCCCTTTACAAAAGCCTCATACTGACCTATGTCCAAATTTCTCATGGATTTTGAGTTATGGGGTGATCAAAATCAAGAAAAGTCACTTTGTTCCAACACTTAGTGAAAATTTCACTAAGTCAGATTTTACCCTACTTTTTGCCAAATGTAGGGGGATTTTTCACTTGGATTCAAAAGAGATCAAAACCAAACATGTTCAAACAGTTGTTGTATCATGTAAGGGCTTTCCAAAATGACCAAGAACATTACCAAATTCAACTTGAGCCATGAGATATGACATTGGCAAGTTGCCTTGTTGAAATCTGTCAAGGCAAGGCAGATTTTGCATTTTTGCTCGATTTGCCAAAATCAGCCAAATCCAAATGCTCCTATCCACTTGGACACCTCTGAGGATTGAATCTAAAGGGGATAATCACTGAGCCAAGCCTCCAAAGTCTTGGGAACAAGAAATAGCATGTTGAACCTAAAATTGCCAAAATAGGGACAAGACTCCAATTTTGGATTGGAGCATTCAATGGAAGCATCAAGGTGGCATGGACTGAGCCATTTGCAACTGAATTCAGTCAAGACTTATCCATGACCAAGGGAACCACAGCCCTGTGCCCTAACCTCTAGGCAATGGCTAGAGGAGACTTGGATTTCCATTGGACAACATTGGCCAAACCTCTGCTGCAGTTGCCATTCAATGTGGATCCCAAAACAAACTTGCTCTACTATAAATAGAGCTCAATTGTGATCAGTTTGAGTACACCAAAGCCATCAAACAGATGCTTTCCTCAAAATCTCTTCTTTCACTCCAATTGTGCCTTCTAAGGCAAGTCATTATCGGGTTTTAAGTTTGAGAGCTTTTCCAATCAAACCAATCACACACACACCTCATATACATCACATATGAGCTGATTAAACACTTAAACAACAACTGGAACACTGATTTCTTAGAATCACCAGTCAATTGCTCAAGGTTTTAACCAAGTTGCAGTTGAGATGCCATGAAGTGATCCAGCCAGTTTCAATCAAGTCTAAGCATTCAAACACACTCCATAGGGTGTAGGGAAGCTGTTCAGATCATCACAACTCATCTGTAACACCTCTAACTCAGAAATCAATTTTCTCTTGCTGTTACGACCTAGAGGTAAGTCTAAACTTGGTCATCTCTCAATCCATGCAATTTTTGCTGCACAATAATTTGGCCCTATGTTCATAATCATGCATGGAATGTTTCCCCTCAATTAATTGCATTGTTTGAATCGTGTATCAAAAATCCTAGCCTTCATGCAGAAATTAGGGTTCTTAAGGATTTTTCATGATTTCTTGTTATATGTTTAATTTAAATGAAATTAAATACCATAGACATGATCGTGAGGTTGAAACGAGTTGATTGGTATGTGGATTACATGATATGATCAAGTATTCAGTGAGATTGAAGAGAAAATGCAAATCTGGGCAAACCCAGAACACGCGCGTGTTCTTGGGTGTTCTTGGCGCCATTTTTTGAATATTTGAATTTTTGAATTTTGTGATTTTATTTAATTGATTCAAAAATTAATTTCTCTCTGAGTTTTAATGATTTTGAGTTGATTCTTTTTTTAATAATTCACAAAAATGTTAAAATATTTTATTCTCCTAAAAAATCCCAAAAATATTATTTATTTTGTATAATTGATATTTTTGCAAAGAATTAATGTTTTAATTGTTTTTGACATTTAAAATATTTCTTCCACCTTGATTTTGCAACTTTTAATGCTTTCTAATTATTTTGTAGGTTAATACTTAATTTTTGAAGCATTAATCCAAGATCATAATTTGTTTCCCACATGTTAAACAATTTTTGATCATTTTAATTGAATTTTTATTCAATTAAAATACATTTTGGAAATAAATTAGGGTTTTTGATTAATTCAACCCTCATAAATCATTTTCAAAACACTTGGGCCTCTAATAGAGTGTAAGACCCAATCCTTTTTTTGACCAAATCATTTTTGGGCCTCAGATATTGTATAAGTCCCGATACCGTCAAAAAACAAACGGCGCGAGCGTCGCCTTTTCAAAACAAACCTGGGCCTACCCTCGAGTAGCAAGACCCATTTCTTTTCTTTCAACACTTTGGGCCTCTAATAGAGTGTAAGACCCAACCCTTTTTTAACAAAACATTTTTGGGTCTCAGCTATTGTATAAGTCCCGATACGTTAAAAATCTCGGCGCGATCGCCATTTTCAAACTGAAAATATTTTGGGCCACTCCCTGAGTTGTAAGCCCCATCTTTTGTACAAAAATACACTTTGGGCCTCTAATAGAGTGTAAGACCCAACCCCTCTTTTTTATATTTTCTCATTTTATTTTATAATGATTTGGAAAATTAATAACTACTTCAATTTTGATTATTTTTTATTGGTTCTTTTTCTGAAAAATCACAAAAATAGTAAAATATTTTATTCTACAAAAAAATCAAATTTATATTATTTATTTAATATAGTTGGTATTTTGTGAATAAATTCATTTTTAATTGTTTTTAAGTATTTTAAAAGTGAATATTCATCTTGAAAATAAAGACTATGGGCCTCCCCTCGTGTTGTAAGCCCCATTTCTTTTCTTTAAACTCTTTGGGCCTCTATTAGAGTGTAAGACCCAACCCCTTGTGTACAAAAAACTTTTTGGGCCTCATTCGTTGTATAAGTCCCTCTGTACATTTTCAAATAAACGGCGCGATCGTCGCCCTTTTTAAAATTAACCATTGGGCCTACCCTCGAGTAGTAAGACCCATTTCTTTTCTTAAAACTCACTTGGGCCTCTTGAGAGAGTGTAAGACCCATCCCTTTGTACAGAAAACCTTTTTGGGCCACAGTCACTTGTATAAGTCCCTCTGTACAAATTCAACAGTGCGCTCACTGATAAAACCCTGGGCCTCTCCTTGAGCTGTAAGCCCCAAATATTTCTTTTTCAAAGCACGTTCTCCTTTGATTTTGAATATACTGTTGTTTTCAATCTTTCTTTGTTGAATAACTAACCAAACAGCATGGAAGCTCTACAACCGAGTAAGTGGTTATTGCTTTCATTTACCGCTTTCATATACATATAACTGTATTGTGGGGCTGTTTCACTATAAGTCTTCTTTCATAAACTCATATCAACTGTATAATAATAGTATAGATATTTAGAGTTTCCCCGGCAACTACGTCTAGAACTAGGTGACGCCGTTTCGTTTATTCATAGAAATAGACAACTAGATCCCCAATAGGATCACCAGATACAGTCTTCTCTTCGGCTGTCCTCATTAGGAATTGTCAAGAAACTCTACTCCCAGAGATGAATGTATTCTCCGTGAATGGCATCTTTGAGTTTCTTCCAAATTCTCGAACTTTCCTGACTTGATCTATTCCTTGTGAATAGCTTGCCTTAAATTTCTCGGGGTTTCGGGACCCACGGGCTTCTTAAAAGCCTTGGCCTCCTCTTGGGCATCGTACAAGGACCCACAGGCTTCCTAAAAGCAACCCCGACTCCTCTTGGGCTTAGTACAAGGACCCGTCGGCTTCTTAGAAGTATTCACAGCCTCCTCTTAGGCTTCGTATAATGATCTCTTCCTCCGGGAATGATAGCCTTCTCTTGGGCTTAGTACAAGGACCCGTCGGCTTCTTAAAAGTTTCCAGCCTCCTCTTGGGCTTCGTACAAATTGTCCCGATGACCTCCTAGAGGTATAGGAACATAACTTAATCATCTACATAGAATAGTCCTTTCAAAGAGTCTACTACTGTTTCTCAAAGCATAGTACAAAAGATGAAACTCTAGACTTAGACAGTCTAACTTCCTTGAGTCTCAAAGACATTCTCAAGTGACCCCTTCGTCAAATAGGAAGGAAACCCGTAGACTCGGACAGTCTCAATACCCTTCGGATTTCCCGCTTCCTTAAAGAACAGGAATAACCCGGATCCTCAAATCAAATCCCTGAGTACAGTGTTGCTCATATAAGAACTGATTTTCTCTTTCAAAATCAGTATACTGGACCTGTCACTCAACTGAAACAGTAACCATAGTCCCCTCTTAGGCTTTGTATAATGATCCTTCTTCAATGAAGTTAGCCTCCTCTTGGGCTTTGTACAATGATTCTCCCCAGTGGAGTCAAACAACGTTTAGCCTCTCTCTTGGGCTTTGTACGAGACACATAAGAGACTCTCTCGTTGAGTCAAATACCCCTTTCGCCTCCATCTCGGGCTTTTTACGAGATACAAAAAGGTTCTTATTGAGCCAAACAAATTTTAGCCTCCATCTCGGGCTTCGTACGAGATACAAAAGACTCCCTAGTTGGGTCAAAAACCTTTTAGCCTCTCTCTCGGGCTTTTTACGAGACACATATTAGCCTCCTCTTAGGCTTTGTATAAGAAAACCACTGGTTGATCCAATCAACCTTTTAGCATCAAAGCTGTGCCTCGTTCACAGTACACAAACATCAACAACTCCTTCCCCTTCATCTAATTGCTGTAAGCAGCAAGCCTCTGGATCATCTACATCCATGCCACTGTACCTCTTTTAGCATGAGAAATTCCTAAGGAAAGATAGCATTGCTCTACACTGAGTTAAAGTCTTCTCCTTTAGGTTGGAAATCCCCTATAAAGGAAATTATGGCATTACCGACTTCACATATCCCGGTTAAAGTAATTCTCCCTTTATAAACGGTTGTGACAAATAAACCCCTCTTTAGAGATGACAAATTCTCTCTAATGTTGAGACCTTTCAGCTTCACATCTTGGGCTTTGAACAAGATACAAACCCCCTTTTGCTTCACGTCTTGGGCTTTGAACAAGACACCAAAAACAACCATTTCCTCCCATAGAATAGGAGGAACTACGAACGCTCTGATTTCCCTGTTTCGGTAAACGGGAATACGTAGGCATAAGATCGAAAGAAAAGATCTTAGCGAGCACAATCAACAAAAAACCCAAATCCCATATCTCCATCAATCAAAAGCAGTAATTCAAAAAGCATCAGTCCTAACATCCTAATCCTTGTTCCCCGCCAGAAACCTTCTATCCAAATGGAAAGAAAGAAAACTGTATTGGTGAAAATACAAATAACCAGTACAAAGGCCCCCCCACGTTGATAGCATTCGTAACCTAACAGACCGCTGTTTAAACTCAGTATGCAAGCAGGGTTAATTGGAGACATCTATTTCCCTTCCTTATTCAGCTCACAATAGGATAAAAAATGAATCGACCTGTAGTTTAAGCTCAACCGCAAAGAGCGACCAGCGCTTAAGAACCACGTCCAAAATCGCTCGCTACAGACACCTGCTGATAGTGGTGTCAAGAAACAACTCTCCAAGATTGCGTCGAAAATGACTGCTGGTGATCCTGAGAGCGCAAACTCAAGTCCTGATGCTGCAACTGTACAGGTATGCACACTATCTTTACTCGGCATTTTCATTCCTTATTCAGATTTCTTTCAATCTTATTCTCTTTACTTGTGGTCTTCAGGCTGATGTAGGTGGTTCTAACCCACCACAAACTTCATTCAGCTTTACAACAACTATCCTGAATAACCAAGGTGAACCAACTTATCACCCTACCTCTTACCTTGGTTCTGGATATAGTTCACTGAGCGAAATTAACCAATTTATTCCTCTTACAGTTCCTCCTTCTGAAGCAGATGAAACAAACAAAAACTCGCCCACCAGGACCAACACTCAACAATCCCAAACCGATGGCTCTGAACATGAAGAGGATGATGTTTCTAACCAACAACCTCTCGAACATACAGAGACCATTGCCATGGACGTAGAAGGACAGCCAACTGAAGAGGAAGAAGAGGAGGTCGAAAATAAAGAAGAACAAGAAGAAGAGAGGGAAAAGACTGAGCAGGATCAGGCCCATTCACCTGTGGCTGAAACAGGTCCTGTCAACAATCCAACTCCTGGGCCTACAGTCACTTCGACTACTAGAGGATCCCCCACTAGAGACCCACTGGTTGCCCTCAAATGGTCGAATCCTCGAGAGTATGCCATAATGATACTTGGGAAGAAGTACAGTTCTTCAGGTACTAGCCTTAGTACTTCGACCAGTTCTGGGGGTCCAGCTCGAGATGACTTTGCCAGCCCTATCCTTCAAAAGATCAAAGACAAATTCTTCAAGGGAGACATCCACAATGTCTTACTTTTAGATCGAACTGCTCCTCTCTTCCTGAAATATAGCCTCCAAAAACTGGACCTTTCGACTCTTAGTAAAGATGTGTCTGAATTCCTTGTGGAGTTAAATGCTTTAATAAATCAGATGTCTGAGGATTTCAAACTTCTTCCCAAGATCCAACACAACATTGAAGTTACAACTGGACTGGAACATTCAGCTTGGGATGAAGCACACGCATCAGAAGCTAAGGTCGAAAGTCTGGAGATTGACCAAAACAAAAGGCAGGCAGAGATAGATTCGAACCAAAAGGACATTGATACCTGGAAGCAGAAAATTGAAGAACTGCAAAACAAGATTTCTAACGCTGAAAAGCGCAACCTTGAGCTGAAAGACTTCGACGATACTGAAATGGCCAGAGAGCTAAAGCGCACTATAGAATTCCTTGATAAGGTCCAAACGCTTGAAAAGGAACTTTCAGCAGCTAAGCTCAACAAAGCTCTGTGTGAGAAACGTCTTCAGAATCACAAGGTCAACTTTCTTGAGTTGAAGTCGAATCTCCCTTTTTGATTGTCCTATGATTTCTTATTTGTAGTTCCTTTTTGATCATCATGTTTGCTGGCCCTTTTGAGGCCCTATGTAAAGACAATCTCAATGCCCCCTGGCGTTTATCTAAATACTTTTGTTTGCTATTAACTCTTCGACTTGCAAAATCTTTGATAAAATCATGGCGCATTTTCTCTTAAACTTTGCTAATCTTTGTAATTAAAGTACTCTGCCTCTTTTCTTGGAAATCATGAAAATAACGCATCTTTTAACAACTTAGTGTTCCAACGGCACAAGTTTCTATTCCATAAAGGAATATTAATAGCATAACCCTATGGTATATTCCCAAGAGCAATTTCACGTGTTTCCATTGTTGACTGGCCAATCCTTACAAGGCTTTGCCTCTATAAAATCCTCTTTACATGAGCCATATTTTGCACCCACTGAAGCAAGCATGAGTACTTCCTCAAAGAAGGCAGTGATCCAGAAGGTGGCTGAGGAGACAAAGAAAGTTGAGGCAACAACTACTACCTACAATGATACTTCAACTAGAGCAACCTCTCACGCCAAGAAACAAGAAACTAAGATGAAGGTCCCCAAGAAAGGACATTCCAAAGCACAAAACTCTGATGATGAAGCTGACGAAGATTATGTCGCCTTCCTCAACTCTATTAATTGGAGAGACTATGAATGATCTTTCTCCTGGGTTTCATGTTGTTGTACTTGTTTCCTTTCCTTTGTATGCCATTTTGGCCTCACATGGCCTATTTTGGCTTTTATAATCTGAATAAACTTATGTCTTAATATGAATCTCTTGGAAAATAGGCTTATATTTTTTCAAATATTTCCCATTTACCCTCAAGACTCTTAGATCACCCTCAATCTCCTGAACCTCGTAATCATTATTACTGAATGCCTCAATAATTTTAAAAGGACCTTCCCACTTAGGAGACCACTTCCCTAAAGATCTGGTCTTTCGATCCATAGGCAAGATCACTTTCCACACCAGTTCCCCAGCTGAAAAAGGTTTACTCTTGACCTTTTTATTATAAGACTTCTCCACCCTTTTCTTTTACCTTTTCAGCAACTCTAATGCATGGAGTCTTTCTTCATCTAAATCCACTAACTCATCAAGCATCATATTCCAATAAGATTCAGATGGAATCTCATGATGCCTTTGAATCCTTGTGGACTAAAGATAAATTTCTACAGGAAAAACTGCATCATGACCGAAAGTCAGTCGAAATAGAATAGTATTAGTTGCCTCTTTGGGGGACGTTCGACATGCCCAAAGTATTTGGTCCAATGTCTTATGCCAATTTCTTGGCCTTTTTCCCACATGCTTTTTTATCAACCCAATAACTACTTTATTTTCCGCTTCGACTTGGCCATTAGCTTGAGCATAATAAGGTGTGGATGTTAGAAGCTTGAATCCCATTTCTTTAGAAAACTCTTGCATTTTTCGACCAGTGAAGACTGATCCTTGGTCTGTAGTAATTGTCTCTGGGATTCCAAACCTATAGATGATGTGTTTCTGGATAAATTCAATCACATCTTCTTGATCAACATTTGGTAAAGGGATAGCTTCGACCCATTTGGTAAAATAATCAATACCCACCAAAATGTACTTATGATTTTTAGATGATGATGGTCGAATTTCTCCAACCAAATCCAAAGCCCGTCCTCTAAAAGGCCAAGGTTTCACTATAGAGTGTAATTCACTTGCAGGGGCGTGTTGAATGCCAGCGTGAACTTGACATTCCTGACAATCCTTAGCAAATTCAATACAATCTTTTAACATGGTAGGCCAATACATGCCTTGTCGAAACAACAACCATTTCATTTTATGGCCTACCTGATGTGCCCCACATGCCCCACTATGGACAGTTGAAAGCGCCAAGTATGCTTCTGCCTCACTGAGGCACTTAAGCAATACTCCCTCAGGAGTTTTTTTGAATAATTAATTGCCCAACAAGACATAACTCAAAGCTTGATACTTGATTTTCTTTTTTGTCGAAGATATTGGATTTTTTAGATAATCTACTATAGGTTTTCTCCAATCCTTGTCAGTTATGCTATCAACTGCCAGAATTGCAAAATTATCTTCATCAGCGTATCTAAGCTTAGTTTCTTCCAAATCTGATGGGGCTAATCCTACTGACACCACCCTTCCTCTGACTTCAACTTCGATTGCATCTTGTAATTTGTCTTTTGAAACTTTATAACCTAATGCAATCTGAGCCAAGTCATTAGCTACCTGGTTTTCCAGTCTAGGGATGTGTCGAAAACTAACTGCGTCGAACTTTTTCAACAGTCAATTCACAACTACAAAGTACATAATCAAGTTTTCTTTTATGCACTTGTACTCCTTGGTAACTTATTTTATGACCAGTTCTGAATCTCCCATTATTTCGACATGAGTTGCCCCCAATTCCAACAATACTTCAAGTCCAGCAATTAAAGCTTCATATTCAGCTTCGTTGTTAGAACAACGGCCTTCAATTTTATACTTAAGTGTTGTTGGAATTTTATTAGGAGAAATAACAAGCACTCCTATGCCTGTCCCATCTTTGTGGCTCGACCCGTCGAAATATAACTTCCAAGGTTCCACATCAAGATAGTTCAGATGGGTCTCATTTGTAGAATGGTCAACTATAAAGTCTGCCACTACTTGTCCTATAACAGCTTTTAAAGGCTTATAAGTTAAAGAATATTCAGTTAATGCTAATGCCCATTTTCCAATTCGACTATGCAAAATAGGTTTGGACAACATATGTTTAATAACGTCATAACGAGGAGAAACATAAACATAAACTGGTTTTATATAATGCTTCAATTTTGTACAAGAGTAATACAAACATAAACATAATTTTTCAATCATGCTATATCTAGTTTCTGCATCATTTAAAACTATACTAAGGTAATAGACGGCCCTTTCGACACCATCATCATCCTCTTGAGCTAACATGCTCCCTAAAGTTCTATCTGACGCAGCTATGTACAATCTCATACACTTATTGCCACAAGGTGGTGAGAGAATCGGGGGTGACTCAGGTACTCTTTGATCTTCTCGAAGGCTTCCTGTTGAGCTTGCCCCCAGTCGAACCCATCCTTGCTAGCTCGAAGCAATGGCGAAAAGGCTTGCGTTTTTCCACTCAAGTTGGATATAAACCTCCTCAAGAAATTTACTTTGCCTAAGAGAGACTGCAATTCCTTCTTTGTTGATGGCGCTTTTGCTTCCATAATGGCTTTGGTTTTATTCTGGTTAATTTCGATCCCCTTCTTGTGGACCAAAAAGCCTAAGAAATCCCCTGCCTGCACACAAAAAGCACATTTGAGAGGATTCATTTTAAGACCATACTTTCTCATCCTTTCAAAGGAATGTCGAAGATGGCTTAAATGATCTTTTCCTGAAAAAGACTTAACAACAATATCATCAATATAGATTTGCATAAAAGTCTCAATAAAATCATGAAAGATCGAATTCATTGCTCGCTGGTAAGTTGCCCCAGCATTTTTTAGACCAAAAGGCATTACTACCCATTCATAAGTGCCTAATGCCCCTGGACATCGAAAAGCAGTTTTTGGGACATCTTCCTCAGCAATGAATATTTGGTTATAACCAGAATAACCATCCAACATACTCAAGTATTCATGTCCTGCAGCAGAATCAATCAACATTTCTGCCACAGGCATAGAATATTCGTCCTTAGGGGTTGCAGAATTTAGATCTCTAAAATCTATACAGACCCTTAAAGAACCATTCTTTTTAATGACTGGTACAATATTAGCTAGCCATTCGACATACCTAGCTGTACAGATGAACTTGCATCTAAGTAACCTCTCAATTTCCTCTTTGATCTTTGAAAGGATTGTTGGGGCAAACCGTCTTGGATTTTTCTTGACTGGTTTTTTCCCAGGTATGGTTGGCAAATTATGTTCAACAAGCTCTCTCCTCAAACCAGGAATTTCGTCATAGTCCCAAGCAAAGCAATCCTTGAATTCCTTGAATAGTTGGGCCATTTCGACTTTGAGTTATGGGTCGAGATTAGCACTAACATAAGTAGGCCTTTTTACTCCCCCTTCACCCAAGTCAATTTCTTCCAAAAGATCTTGCGCCAGCATTTTAATGTTGTCTGACAATGGATCCTTTTCGAAACCCAAAGGCTCATTATCATAAATAGCATCAAGCCTTTGATTTTGGTCTTTGATTTGAGACCCATCAGCTGGTTCAGGCTCAAAGTCCTTACCAGGGCCTACTTCACAAATATGAGTTGTGGCTTCGACAGCCATGTGGTTGTGTGCAGCCTCCAAGGCCGCTTGTAGTTTAGATTCGGCCACATAGGCCGAAATTCTTTGCAGTGCGTCGAATTCAGTCATTGTTACTGAATTCACTTCCCCAGCCTGTGGGGTCTATAGGCTCCCCATAGTATGGGACATTGCCTTCTTCCTTTATGACCTCTCTGTCCCATCGAAATCCCTCCACTGGGTGCAAGTGTAATGAGCAGAATGCATAGTCATCTGGGGTGAAATCAAATTCTGCTGGAGTACAAGGCGCAATGTGCGCCAGGTTTTTGTCAAACTCGACACCATCAACATGAATAACAGGCACCTTAAAGTTCCCTTGATCACCTTCAATGTTTTCTACTATACCATCAGGCCTCCAGATTGTGATCCGCTGGTGCATTGACGAAGGTACTGCTCCAACACCATGGATCCATTCTCTCCCCAGCAAAAGGTAATAGTTAGCTTTGCTTTCGACTACCATAAACAAGGTAGGCCTTGTCACCGTTCCCACATTTAAATCAACCTGCAGAACACCAAGAGTGGTCCCAATTTTCCCTTCATAGTTAGAAAGGACCATGTTGTGGGGCTTATGATCAGTGTCGAATTTACCGATCTTGCTCAGTAGGAAATGTGGAATTAAATTGACTGTAGCCCTACAATCCACCAAGATTTTATTCACAGCCACGTTCTCTACTTTCCCTGTAATGTACAGAGGTTTCAAGTGCCCTTTCATGGCCTCAGTTGGTCGTTCAAAGAAAGCATTATGTTCTTCGACACCGCCATTATTCATCATATTATAGCACACAGGTTGGTGCGCTGTCATTTCAACCTCAGCGTTGGCATCCAAGTTTTCCACTTCAGTTATCCTATCATATTCTCTTGGCATTACTGAGACCACATTAACAATGATGTTTAAAGAGGCATCAGAGTCGGAATCAAAGTTGTGAGTCGAATCTCCGTCCTCAGCTGCTTCGACTGCAAACCTCTCAGCTTCTTCCTTCTTAGAAGTAAATAACCTACGCCCCACAGGCATCTTATTTGTTATTTTTGTCCCAACATCTTTATTGCTAGCAGGCAGGACGTTGGTACTAGTTTCAGTTTGATCTTTGGCCTGAGCTTCCCTCAAAGCCTTCCTTCGTCTCTGTTCCCTTCTCCACTAGGACCTGGACATAGGATTTTTGCCTTTGGAATTCTCAGAAATAAAGGCAGCTTTATTGGAGGACTTGAATTCTTTCTGGTACTCCATTGAAGAACCTCTAGCCACGTCAAAATTCTTCCATCTTTGGTTTGACCCACTTTCCAGTTGGTACATCACTGCTAGGCTTGAAAGTAGCCTGCTTAGCCCTTGGCATTTGTGGCCTTTGGCCATATTGTTTTTGAGTAGCCTTCCTTGGGTCGAAACGCCCTGGCCCTTGAGCAAATCTTTTCTCACGTCCAGATTTGGCTTCTCTCCCCGCTTAGAGGCTATGAGCAGCTTCTCTGTCGAAGATAGCACTGCATCAAGGGCACAACATGACTTCAGAGTTCTTTCCTTGGCACTTATGGAGAAAATCAACAATGGTTTCATCTTCTCTGGGATAAGCCAGCTTGTTGCAGTCTTCTTGACGAACCTGTTCATCAATATCCATGGCTTGTCCATTAGTCACTTCGACCATGTTTATGTCAACTTCATCTTTTAAGCGCATTTTGGAGAAGTTGACATCAAGGCCCTCAGCAGCCTCGTCCATCTGTCTGAAATGGTAAGCAGTCTCTTTTGTCACCGTCTGCAATTTTGATGTTTCAGCTTCAGCATGGATCTCGGCTGTAGCCTCAGCGTCGAACCTTTGAACTTCAAAAGATGTCCTAAAATAGTGTTCAGCAGCCATACATATCAAATGCTCAAGCTGGCAGCCATCCATTTCCTCGACTTCTCTAATAAACACAACATCATTGGTAAGGTCTTCAGTAACCTCCACCATTGTGGCATTTCTGCCAAGAGCTTCGTTGGTGTTAACACTATCTGAGCTACTGTCAGATTCCTCAACTAGTTCGACCATGTTAACCTCTTCGGGCTCTGTGTAATTTGCTTCAGCTACTTCAAGAGGGTTGGTATCAATTTTCATCTGGGTCTTAGTTTTCTCCCCAAATTTGAGTTTGCCTTCCTGAATAGCATTCTGCACCAGATCCCTAAAAAGAAAACATTGAGAAGTTTTATGACCCAAATAATTATGGTATTTACAGAAGCCTCTCTTTTTTCTTTGCTCTAAAGGTGGTATTTTAGCACCAGGAGGCACTAGTATTTGACCATCCTTAACTAACAAATAAAAAATTTCGTCACATTTAGTGATGTCGAAAGTGTATGTTTTCTTTGGGAACCTATCATTCTTTTCGGTTTCGACAGGGTTTTTCCTATTTGAAGGGAATAATAATTTACAAGAATAAGGAGGGCCTTGCTTAAGTTCAGCAAGATCTATTTCACTTTCGTCGAACCTAACAGACTCGTCATACAATTCTTTGATGCCCTCCTAGTATTCGACGTAAACTACCTTCTTGTTTTTGTTCACCTTAGCTTACTCATCTTTGAGACGCTCTAGCTGTCGAACTTTGTCAGCTAACTGGGCCATATCCCTTAAATACTGGGTGTCCATTTTTTTCCTAATAGAGTAATCAAGGCCACCAGCGGCCATTTTGACAAGTTCATGCTCGGGCACTTGTGTATAGCACCTAGCCTTGAGTAGTCGAAACCTATTTAAGTAATCATCTATTGGCTCATTGAACTTTCGTTTCACACTAGCCAATTCTTTCAAACTGGTTTTAGTCTGTCCCATGTAAAATTGCTCATGGAATAAACATTCTAACTGGGTCCAATTACAAATCGAACCAGATGGTAACGTAGTGAACCACGTAAATGCATTTTTAGTGAGGGAACTAGGGAAATACTTCACCCTTAGACTCTCATCATTTACAATCTCACCAGCTTCGATCAGGTAGCGTGCCACATGTTCGACGGTAGATTATGTAGTATCTCCGAAAAACTTAGTGAATTTTGGTACTTTTGTCCTGGGGGGCAATTCAGCTTGGAGTATATAGTCTACTATAGGCGAAGTGAAGTTTGGCCTAGAAAAACCCATATTCAGGCCATTTCGAGCCATTATTCTCTCTACCATGGCTTCCAAATTGTTCTCTACTGCTACATTATTGCGTCGAACCTGATTCACCACATGATCAGCATTTTGATTTCTATTTACTAACACCATCCTTGGTTCTTCCTCTTCAAGTATAGGTATTTGATTCCTAGGAGGCTCCTCCCTAGGTGGTTCGACCAACTCTGGATTCACCGGATTCACTTGTTGAGCGTTTTCCCTCCTCTTGACTCCTTGATTTTGGTGTTGAGCAGGAGCGAACATTCCCCATGAATTCTGCTATACACGCCATCTGGGTTGTCATCATTTGATTGGTTTGAGTAGTATTCTGGATCAATGGCTGGAAAATTTCTCCCATTGTCTGAGACAAAGTATGTACCATTTGCATGTTGCTCTCATCCATCCGTTGCCTCAAATATGCTGCAGATTCATTTGTTAAGTTGGGTCCTTGAGCAGAAAATCCCAAACCTATGGACTGGCTGTTTCGACCCATGTTAATTCCAGAGCCTGACTCCTGCAAAGGGGAAGATATCACATTCTCTGAAAATATTGGGGGTGCAGTACGCAAATTCTGCATCATTGCCGTTGGCATGCCATAGATTGGGTTCCTAGGCAAAGGCTGTGAAAATCCTGGGGGAGGAAATTGCCTATACGTCGAACCTCCTCCTGGCGGAGTCTGAGGATTTGTCACTGATGGGCCAATGTACTCCAGGACTGGCTGAGTGTAAGGCCTCACATATGTCGCCCCTGGCCGTGCTGTCGAAGGCGCTGGCTCTGTCACCATGGTTAACACTGTTGACCCTCTTGTCGAAGGAACTGGAGTTGGCGCCACAGTACTTCTTGGTAATTCTTGAGGATTGATGGTGCTGTTCTGAACGCTTGAACTGCTTAGTTGAGGATTAGTCCCAACAGAACTGGGATTTGAATTCCCTTGGCTAGATGCCATTTTCCTCGGGTTTCTTCTCTTTGGTCTATATTCATTTGAACTGGCTACCTTTCCACTTCTCAAGTGCATACAATAAAGTTTGCCAAAATCTCGACCAATAAAACGAAAAAATTTCCAAAAAAAAAAAGTCAGTTATAAAACTTCCTTTTGACAGTTATTTAAAAGTTATAAACTTCCAAATACACGTTTAGCACTGTCCCACCAGGTGTGCCAATTTGTTTACCTTGAAAATTGGTAAACAACTGCTGATCTTCTAAAACAACAAAGTTCTAGTAACTTACAGGCTCGATCAGATTGATCCTAGGACATGTGCTATGAGTGTATTTAGAATACCTCACAATTAGGCAAAGTATACATTTCGACAGTGCATATAAATAAAAGAACGTGTTTTGAAATGTAAATGAAAGTGACAGAAATCAAAGAAATGTTTAAGTCGAACAACACATCAAAGAAAAAAACTAAATGTAAAGGTTTGATAAAAACTGGAGTTAAATGTTGGAAAAAAAGTGCATAAAGATCTTAAACTGCAGAAATGTAAATGCTTGAAGGTAAAGGCTTTTTAATGTAAAACTGCAAAGTAAAAACTTTATAACGTAGAATGCTTAGAAGTAAAAGACTGAATTAAAGGATTTCAAAGTAAAGGATCTAAGATAAAAACTTCAAAGAAAATGGCATTGCAATAAAAGATAATGGTGATTACAATCACGTACATTCTCACCTCACTCTTTTCTCTACACGCTGGATACTTTGAGTGATTTCAGAGTTACTTGTACAACACAATTTTTTCACACCTATTCTAACTCTAGAACTAACCTATTTATAATACTCTAAAGTAACCACCATTTGACGGTTTACTCCTAGAATATGCCACTTGGCACTTTGCATGTCTTCAACTTCTGGATATTCGCCACTTGTCCTCTTTTCAAATTCAAATAGTAGAACTTCCCCTCACTATTCAGTTGTAACTGCAACGCCTTATCCATAGCCGTTTTACCCTGTCGAATTGACGCTTTGGACTTAATAATATTTGAAGTCTTAAAATCATTCTCTTCGACTCAAGCTTTCAACAAATATGGTCGAAGCCTTCTTCTCCTTTAGCTTATATTTTAAAGAATAACTTCTTTAAAAGCCAAATCTATTTGAAATCATGCAGCGTCGAAATTAGGAGCTAACAGGACCACAAACATATTTAGCCCAAAATTATAAAATCACATAGAATAGTTACATCACCTCTTGGTTTTCTCTTTCTCGTTCTCTCTCTCTTCTCTCTCCCTAATATTATAAACAAAAGGAAAATGGATTTGAAAGTGCCTCTCTCTCTCTCTCTCTCTCTCTCTCTCTCTCTCTCTCTCTCTCTCTCTCTCTCTCTAATATTATAAACAAAAGGAAAATGGATTTGAAATGCTTTGATTTTTGGAAAAGAAATTGTTTTTGAAATAGATATATAACCAAAATTTTGTGAAAAACTTATTATTCGTAGAAAGAAATAATTTGATGAAATTATTGACAATGAAGTTATAAAATCTCCCGAAGAATAATTTAAAACTGATTATTTCTTATACTACCAGTGTTCCTAAATATAATATCCTCTTGAGTTTTTTCTTTGTCCTTTTTTATAAGACCCTTTTCATATATCAATGTGCCTCAAAGATTTTTTTTACCCATATGCACCTTATAAAGTTGCATCTTTTTCTACAATTCACAATAAATACTCTTAGAGTGTGTTTGGATGAAGCATTTTAATGAGGGAAGGTAATTTTTTGAGGGAATTTAAAATGATTTGACCAAAACTCATTGTTTGGATAAAAAATATAGAAAATTGTTAAAATGATGTAAATTTATGAAGTATTTTATTCAAGTTAAATTTAAGGAATTTCAAATGACACCAAAAAGTAAGAAATTTGAAATTACTCTTTCACTCTATATCATACAATTGTTAAATTGTTTGTTATCAATTTTTCAAATTTTGCAAGATAGTCCTCATATTTTATAAAAATTTCAAATTCACCCCTAAAATTTTCTATAAATTGCAAATAAGTCCCTAAAATTTCCCAAATTAGTCCCTTCAAATTTTCAAAAATTGCAAACTAGTTCCTATTTTCCCTATTTTAAATTTGGCTCAAAAGTTTTAAAATTTATGAAAATGACCCTAAAAATTTAACAATGAATAATTTTAATACTCTATCCAAACAAAAGTATTTAAAAATGTATAGATTTCAATTGAATCATTTAAATTGCTTAGGATTTTGAATTTCTTGAAAAATCTCAATTACCTCATCCAAACACACTCTTATACTCCATCTGTCCCAAATTATAAGTCATTTTGCTAAAAACTTTTGTCCCAAATTTTAACTTACTTTACAATTCCAATGAAACATTAATGAATTTTTCCTAATATATTGTTATGATATAGTCCAAGTTATAGCTAAAGACCAAGTTAGTTATGGTTAGGTTTGCTAGGTTAATTACTAAGTATACAAGTATCATAGTTGTATATATATACACATAATTTTATTTTAGATTTATAGCTTTTCAATAATAAAAATTCATCAATTACTTTTCATTCTCGCTCTCATTCATTCTCTCACTCAAAGTGCCTCACGCACTAACAAATTAGTATCTAGAGCTTTTAGTTCGTGATCTTGATCATATTTTCAAGAACTTCGCGTTGGTGGTCGTGTTTCTAGGGATAGTAAATCGTAGTTGCTGCAGATATGAATGGTACCAGTGGCATTCCAAATTCTCTTCTAATTCTTGATGGCAAATATTGGAATCGATGGAGTAAATATATGAAGTCTTTGTTCAGCTTTCATGAAACCCTAGAAGTGGTCATTAATGCCATCCTTGAGCTTGCTGATAATGCAACCGATGATGAAAGAGTCATTCACAAGGTTTCATAGAAGAAAGATTACAATGATGCGTATTGTATTTAATCTGCAGTAGATGCGGAAAAGTTTGATCGAATTTCTCATGATGAATTGGAGAAAAAGGAATGAGATATTCTGGTCAAGTATTACGATGGAGGTGAGAAGGTTAAAGTCGTCAAATTACAGACGTTGTGAAGGGAGTATGATTTACTTCTTATGGGAGAAGAATAAAATATTGTAGGCTATGTCTCAAAGGTGCACAATCTTGTCCATCTCATGAAAGGTTGTGTTGAAACCTTAATTATTAAAATGATATTTGAGAAGGTAATACGTACGTTGACCACTCTCTTTGATCACGTTATCTTAGCCATTCAAGAATCAAACAATATTGAAACCATGAAATTGGAAGACTTGGTTGGTTCATTGGACGCACTTGAGATGGGGATTCTCGAAAGGAAAGGTGTTCAAGATTCGATACAAGCATTATAGGCTCAAACATGGAAGAAACATGGTGGTTCCAACAAAATCAAAGGTAAAAGAGATAAGACTCAGAGTAAGAAGTCTTGTTCAAACCCTCCAAAGCATAAGGTCGATGATAGGACTTCTAAATCCTCCTAAAGAGGAGAAGGAAACTCCTATAAAAAAGTCAAAGAAGAGAAAAAAAAGATGTACAATGTTATAACTGTGAAAAGTGGGGCACTTGGCTAAGAATTGTTGGTAAATGAAAGAAAACGGAGCATCTAAAGGCAAGGAGTAAGGAGCAAACCTTGCACGCCAAAATTCATATGATTCCGAAGATATGGTAGGTATGGCTGCCGGTGCAGATGACCATGTCGACTCTAAAATCTGGTTTGTCGACACAAGATGCTCGAATCACATGACTGGTAGGAAAGTGTGGTTGCAGATTTCAACGAGTCGAAGAAGAGCAAAGTCAAACTTGCAGATATAAGATTGTTGTAAGTAGAAGGTACTGGTAACATAGGTATTCAAAGGAGCAATGGACAAAAAGATATGATCCCAGATGTACTCTATGTACCTAGAAAAAAGTGCAACCTGCTAAGTGTTGGAAACTGGTTGAAAAAGGTTTCTCAGTGGTTATGAAACATGGAGCCTTGGAACTGTACGACACCTAGAATAATTTGGTATTAAAATATCCTCTGTCAAATATCAAGACATTTAAGACCATGATCAGTTCGAATGAGGTACAATTCCTCGAAACAGTTGTCAACCACAAGAATAGTTGGCCATGGCATTTGAGGTTTGGCCACTTGAATTTTAGGTCACTCAATCAACTGATTACTCAAGATATGGTAACTGGTATACCAAGTCTTGATATTCCCGGTAAACTCTGTGAAGGTTACTTAGTAGGGAAGCAATCCAAAAAGTCTTTTATTTCGACAATCTAAAGGAGGTCCTCTTGCATACTAGAAGAAGTACATTTATATGTATGCGATCCATTTGAAAGATTATACCATTGGCGGAAACATGTATTTCGTCTCATTTGTCGATGAGTATAGTCGAAATCTTTGGATCAATATGATCAAGCACAAAGACAAAGTTTTTGAAATCTTTAAGAGATTCAAGATGCTTGTCAAAATCCATAGTGAAAAAAGATCAAAGTTCTGCGAACAGATGGTTGTAGCGAATACATGTCCAAGATTTTTGAAGAGTTTTGTGCAGATCATGGTATCGATCATGAGGTAACTGGTTCTTACACGCCTCAACATAATGGAATAGCAAAAAAAGGAAACAAAACCATACTTGATATGGAGAGATGCATGTTGAAGTAGAAGAATTTCCCAAAATCCTTATGAGGTGAAGTTGTCACCACTACTATTTATATTCTAAATAGGTGCCCAACTAAGAAGCTGAAGAACAAGTATTTTGAAGAAGTTTGGAGTGGCAAACGACCATCAGTGAGTCATTTGAAGGTGTTTGGCTCTATTTTCTACGAGCATGTTCTTGATGAAAGAAGAAGGAAGCTTGATAATAAAAGTGAACCTTTGATTCTGGTAGGATATCACAAAATTGGAGCATACAGGTTATCCAATCCAATCAATGAGAAGATCACAATGAGTCGAAATATCGTGATTGATGAAAATTCTGCCTGAGATTGGAATTCTTGTGATGCAATAATAAACCTTTGATGAATTATAGCTTCGGCAAAGAAACTGATGAAGTCGAAGTCAAAGTAGTTGTTGGTATTCCAAACACAGCCAAAGTTGAAGAGGTGTGAATAGAACAAGCGAAAGACCTCAAAGAACAAGAGTACTCCCAGCAAGGCCTCAAGACTGTGAAGTGCCTGGTGATGATGAAGTCACACTAGATGAAGATTTGGTTCATTTCACTTTACTTACACATGTTGAACCAATAAACTAAAGTGAGGCCTTCAAAGATAAAAAATGGAAGAAAGCTATGGTTGAAGAGTTACAAGCAATTGAAAGAAACAATACATGGGAGCTAGTCAAATTTCCATCGCACACAAAAACTATCAAATTGAAGCGGATGTTCAAACTAAAGCACAATTCGGATGGGTCAATTGTAACACACAAGGAAATATTAGTAGCTTGAGGACTTCTTCAGAGAGAAGGACTCGACTACTCTAAATTATATACACTAGTAGCAAGATTAGAGACTATCCAATTGGTGGTAGCCTTGGCAAGCAAGCAAGGCTGATTGACATTTCACGTAGATGTGGAGTCATATTTTTCGAATGGTCCCATATATGAAGTTGTGTATGTCACACAACCTCATGTGTTCCTGATATATGAGAAAGCAAGGAAAGTGTACAAGTTGCACAAAGCCCTCTATGGTCTCAAGTAGGAACCTTGGGCATAGAACAAGAAGAACGACTCATACTTGGTCGAATTGGGATTCATCAAATGCAAGTGTGAGTATGGTGTCTATGTTAAGGTTATGGCAGAATATATAACAACCAACTTCTTATATGTCGATGACTTGCTAGTAACTAGAAAAAGCATGGAGAACTTGTCGAAGTTCAAAGAGATGATGAAGAGGGAATTTGAAAGGTTGGATATAGGAAAATTGTCTTATTTCCTAGGAGATTCAAGATGGAAGACTCGAATCATACATTCTCACCTGTTAAAGTAAATTTGAAACTGGAGAAACATAAAGAGGAGGACAAGGTCGACTCTACTTTGTTCAAATAGATTGTAGAATCTCTGAGGTATGTGTGCAATAACATACCTGATATAGGTTTATCAGTCAGATTAGTGAAGATACATGGATGAACCAAAGGTGTTGCACATGAAGACTGCACGAAGAATCCTGAGATACTTAAAAGGATCAATGAACTGCGGAATCCTATTTCTACGAGATTTTGAAAGCAAAGAAGTTGTGATTAATTACTATTTTAATGTTGATTGGTGTGGAGACAAAGAAGATCGAAGAAGCATAACTAGTTAGTATTTGGTGCCCCAATCTCATGGTGCTTGAGAAAGCAATAAGTGGTGGAATTATCATCGTGTGAGGATGAATATATAGTAGGATCCTATGCTGCTGATCAAGAAATTTGGATTAGATTTGTCCTGGAAGAGGTGGAGGTCAAAGTGAAGAAACCTCTAGTGTTGTAGATAGGCAACAAGTCAGCCATTAATCTGGCAAAGAATCTAATTTTGCATGGAATAAGTAAGCACGTTGAGGCTATGTTTCATTTCCTAAGGGAGAAGGTAAACCAGGGTGAGTTTGAAGTGAGGCATTGCTCAAGTGAAGCGCAGTTGGCTAATATTTTTAACCAAAGGACTGAAGATTGACATATTCTTAACTTTGAGAAAGAAATTAGGAATAGTTAAGATCAACTATGATTAGTTTGTGTTCGAAAACTTGGATTATAAAGGGGTATGTTGTGATATTATCCAAGTTGTATCCAAAACCCAAGTTAGTTAGGATTAGATTTTCTTATGTTAGTTACTTAGTGTTCTGGACTGGGCCAACGCCTGCCCTGCTGTCGGGCAGGCCCAAGCCCAATGGCCAGCGGAATCCCAACAAGGCCAAAGCCACTTCCGTGTCGGGCACGTGCCAGTCCTCTTGGACGTCGGGCATGCGATGTAAAGACTATCGGACAGAAGCATATGGTCTACGGACACACCTATCCCCGACACCCACGTGCTCCTCCCCGAGAGGGCACGTTCTCTTGTAACTTCCCACTCCCAAAAGAAACTGTCTGCCCTACTTCCGGAGATTTCGGGACCGTTACACCAGGGCGAAGACCACGTGTCGGTCTTCACTATGCCACGTAAGCCCTGACAGTTGCTTGGATTGGGCCTTGCCATCCAGCCCAATGCAAGTAATCGTTGGCCCCACGCTAGGGGCTCTCTATAAATACCCTCTCACTTGAGAGGGTCAGGGGACACAATCTCATACACTCTAACCTTTTTCTGTACTTGCTTTTACTTCTGACCTTTTCCTTACTTGAGCGTCAGAGTACCTTGCAGGTACACCCCCTGCCGTCTCACCGTCACCGGAGCTGAGGATTCACGATGTTGCTGGCCACCGTTCTCCTGTCTGATCCAGGTACGATCAGTGGCGCCGTCTGTGGGAAACTCTTTGCTTCCTTATTTTTCTCCTTTGATAAACCAAAGCATTCCTTCTCAACAACCATGGCCAGTGCATCTAGAACCAAAGCACCTGACGTCGACGCGGCACCGTCCGAAAATGGCGACCATTGTGAAGAGAACGTTGCCATCCCAGTCGAGGACGTCGACATTAGAGATGGGCAGATCGGCTCCCTATTCTCCAAGGACATAGCTGATGATGTCGCCAAACAAGTGATTCCGCAGGCCGTGTACCAGCCTGTTCCGCCACCGCCCGACGTAGATCCCAGTACGGTGGCCCTATTTGGCTTGGTCAACCAGACCAACTAGATGATCGCACAACAGAACATCCGGATCGAAGCTCTGGAGAGAGGTTGACCCCTACGTTCTTCCCCGCGAAGACACCGTCGTCCTCCCTCTCCCCATCAATCTCCCCGGAGAACTACCCAGGCGGACTCTCGCAGTCCCTCCCCGCGACGCGTGGATCGCGGGCCATGTTTGGAACGCCCTCAACCGGCAGTTGCCCAGAAACGCCACCGCTCACCTCCCCCAAAAGAGATGACCAATAAAAGGAGCAGAGATGCTGGCGAGAGACCCAGGGGTCAGCCCAGGAATCCTCCTCGTGGACAAGGATCTGGGCAAGACCGTCACTCCCCGTCCAGGTCCCCTGTCCGAAGCGACGAAGACGATCCAAGAACTCCCCTGTCCAAGGAAATTATGGACACCCCGATACCTCCGGGCATGGACAAGCCCCCACAGCTAGGGACCTATGACGTCACGGCTGATCCTGACGACCATATTGAGAGCTTCGAAGTGATGCTCGACTTTAGGAACGTTCGAGGAGCCATTAAGTGCAGGCTCTTCCCTACGACTCTCAGGAAAGGGGCCATGACATGGTACAAACGGCTTGCTCCAGAGTCCATCACTTCCTGGACACAGTTCAAGCAGTGGTTTTCCAGACATTTTACTGCTTCACGCCGACATCCGAAGATGGTGGCGTCCCTCGAGGCCATCTTCCAGGGACGGATTGAATCTCTCTGAAATTATATCGAGAGGTTCAACCAAGAAGCTGTCGAGGTCCACGCGACCGATGAGATGAAGAAGTTTCTGATCGCGAAGGGATTGCGCCCTAGAACTGACTTCGCCAAGACCGTGGGCATTCATAAGCCCATAGAGATGGAAGATTTACTCGTTCGAGCTCAGTCTTACATCGAGTTCGAGGAGTCACAGGAGGCCCAGCTGGCCCTCGACTCGTGACGAAGAGAAGGCTCCTGCGGCCATAGAGATGAAGGCTCTCCCCCACCTCGACGTGGAGGAGAGAGGAGGAGGGGCAACCAACCCTGGGACTCCCGCGGTCCGGCTGGTATGTTCTCGGATTACACTCCACTCAACGCGACCCGCTCGCGAATATTCTCCGAATGCGCCAACTCGGAGTTTCAAAAGGGGAGCGTCCATTTTCCCAAACCGACTGCTCCCAAACCAAACACTCTCAGGTCCACGTACTACAGGTTCCACCGCAGCCACAGACACGTCACCAAAGATTGCATCCACCCCAAGGATGCAATCGAAATCTTGATCAAGGAGGGCCATCTGAAGAAGTACGCCTAGAAGAATGACCCCCCGCGAGCAGATAACCGGGACGCCCAGAGTGTTAAGGATACGACCCATCCAGACGGGGAGAATTGACTTTAGGTCGCCCTCATCATTACTCGACCCGAGGATTTCTGCATTCCCGAGGGAATCAAGAACGCCGAGGCTGTCCGCAACCTTTGGATAAGCTTCCCCGATGAAGACCCCATCGCTGCCCGTAGCACGTGGGAGAGCTTCCCCAAGACGATGGTTATATCGGGCAGGGGCCCCGAAAAGGTCTCCGTTGGATCAATAAAGAGGAAGTTTGACGAGCTGGAGTTGGCTACATCTGCGAAGACCACCAC
Organism: Lathyrus tuberosus; assembly: GCA_022829125.1. NCBI lineage: Eukaryota > Viridiplantae > Streptophyta > Magnoliopsida > Fabales > Fabaceae > Lathyrus > Lathyrus tuberosus. The sequence goes on from JALAZF010000003.1 coordinate 11,548,905, forward strand.
CCTCGACAAGGTGCAAGGGAGATCAAACCCAATCACCTTCTACCTCGAGGAGTTTCCCGAAAGAGCGCCAAATGCAACTATTCCTCTCCTGATTCGAGCGCAGATGGCCAAGTTTGACGTCCGCAAGATCCTGGTCGACCAGGGCAGCTCGGTGGACATAATGTACGGTCACCTCTTCAGCACCCTCCAGCTCACCGAAAGACACTTAACCTCGTACGTGGGCTCGGATTTGCAAGGGTTCAACGGCATCACCACCAGGCTGTGGGGTTATGTCGAGCTGATGGTCACTTTCGGGATCGACGACACTGCCCGACAGATCAAGACCCACTTCTTGGTGGTCGACTGTCCCTCCCTCTATAACTACATCTTGGGGAGGACCACCCTAGCTGAACTTACTGCAGTGCCTTCAACGGTCCACCTAAAGACGAAGTACTACACCACCAGAGGTCGTGTGGTCACCATGCACGGGGGACATCGAGGCGGCCAGAAGATGCTTCGACACTGCCATCCAGGGTTTGAACATCATTGGTCCCAAGCCCAAGAACCAAGCAAAGATATCTTCAGACACAGAGCAGATGCCACTCCCGCCCATCAACGCGGTCGACCTTGACAGCAGGTTCCCTGGGGAACAGGATCCAGAAGGAGCCGCTAGTCATGACTTTCCAGCTGAAGGCAACGAGTAGCCTCTCTACCCAACACGCCCCATGCCAGACGGAGACTTCGAGCTGGTGACCCTCGGAGACGACCCCGACCGAAGCGTAAAGATCCGTTCTGGACTCCCCGAATTGGCGAAGAAACAGCTGGAGGCCTGCCTCCGCGAGAATTTTGACCTGTTCGCCTGGAGTGCCTCAGAAATGCCCGGACTCGACCCCGAGGTGGCTTGTCATCAACTGACTGTAGACCCGGCTGTTAGGGCCGTAGCTCAACATAGGCGTAGGTAGTCTCCGGAGAAAGCGGAGGCTGCTGAAAAAGCTGTAAAAGACCTCCTAGAGGCAAATTTCATTTCGGAAGCCAAGTACACAACTTGGCTGTCCAACGTTGAACTCGTTAAGAAAAATAATGGAAAATGGAGGATGTGTGTTGATTATACCGACCTTAACCGGGCATACCCGAAAGATTCTTACCCTTTGCCTAACATCGACCAGCTGGTTGACAATTCTGCAGGTTTTAAGCTATTGTCCTTCATGGACGCTTACTCGGGATACAACCAAATCCCCATGGACAAGGCCGACAAGTAGCATACCGCCTTCATAACTGAGTCGGGCAATTACTATTACAACGTAATGCCCTTCGGCCTGAAGAACGCCGACGCGACCTACTAGCGGCTGATGAACAAAGTCTTCCGGGCAGAGATCGGTGATATGCTCGAGGTCTACATGGACGGCATGATCGTCAAGTCCACAGCGGAACTCGACCACGCGGCTCATCTCAAAAAAGTGTTCGACACAGCGAGGAGATGTCGTATGAGATTCAACCCCGACAAGTGCACCTTCGGCGTTCGGGTCAGGCAAATTCCTTAGTTTCTACCTCACAGAGAGAGGAATCGAGGCAAACCCCAACAAGTGTAGGGCCTTCTCTGAGATACCCACCCCGGACTCAAAGAAATCCATACAATCGGTGAATGGGATGCTAACCGCCCTCTCCCGCTTCATCTCCGAATCAGCCCAATACGCACTCCCATTTTTCAAAATTCTTGGTCAAAAGGCCACTTTCGAATGGAGCGAGGAGTGCGAGCAGGCGCTCCTCCATCTCAAACAGGTGCTATCACAACCCACGGTCCTCTCACGGCCAAAGAACGGGGAGACGCTCTTCTTGTACCTCGCCATCACGGAAGAAGTGGTCAGCGTTGTCCTTATCCGGGAAACTCTCGACGAGCAGAAACCGATTTACTTCACCAGTAAAGCCCTCCAGGGTCCTGAGATCAGGTATCAACAGATCGAAAAGGTCGCCTTGGCCCTCGTCACCGCAGCTCGAAGACTTCGCCATTACTTCCTGGCCCACATGATCGTGGTAAGAACCGAGCAGCCAATAAGGCAACTCCTCGGTCGACCAGACATGGCGGGAAGAATGCTCAGGTGGTCGTTGGAACTCGCCGAGTTCGACGTCCAATACGAAGGAAGTAAAGCCTTAAAATCCCAAGTGCTGGTCGACTTCATGGCTGAAATGACCATCCCTGAACCTTTGACCATCGGAGCCCAAAGGTGGACAATCTATGTCGACGGGGCTTCTAACTCGAAAGGAAGCGGGGCGGGCATCATCCTCGAGAACGAGGAAGGCATCCTGATCGAAGTCTCCCTCGAGTTATCCTTCCCGACGTCGAACAACCAGGCAGAATACGAGGCTTTCCTCGTCGGGCTACGTTTGGCCGAGGACCTTGGGGCCAAGGAAGTCAAGATCTTTACTGATTCCCAGCTCGTGGCCTCCTAGGTCCGAGGAGAGTACCAGGCCAAGAACGATTGCCTTATCGAATACTTAACCTTAGTAAAGGAAAAAAATGAAGAGTTTCGTCTCCGCGGAGGTGACCCACATCCCGCACGAGCACAACACCCGGGCAGACATCCTGTCTAAACTGGCTAGCACGAGGAAGAAATGAGGAAACAAGTCAGTCATCCAGGAAGTACTCTCTCATCTGAGCATCAACAAGCCCACTCCAACAACAGATGTAAACGCTATTAGGGACGCCAATTATTGGATGACACCGGTATACGAATATCTAATGACGGGAAAGCTCCCCGAAGATCCCATGGAAGCGTGGATGGTCAAACGACGAGTGTGTTCATACACGATAGTCGAGGATAAATTATACCGCCGAGGATTTTCAATCCCCCTTCTCAGGTGCGTCGAAGAGAACAAGGTCCCCGGTATCCTTGAAGAGATTCACGAGGGCATCAACGGCCAACTCCTTAGTGGACGATCTTTAGCTCGCAAAGCACTTCGGGCAGGGTATTACTGGCCCACTGTGCAACACGACGCCAAGGAGCACGTTAAGAAGTGCGATAGATGCCAACGACACTGGGACATGCACCTCGCTCCCCCCAATGAGCTCAAAATGCTCTCATCCCCGTGGCCATTTGCGGGGTGGGGAATGGACATCCTCGGGCCTTTGGTCATACTAGAATAAATTCCTTATCGTCGGAGTGGACTATTTCACGGAGTGGATCAAGGCGGAAGTCTTGGCCAAGATCACGGCCTTCAACATACTCCATTTCTACAAGAGGAACATCCTTGCTCGGTTCGGCGTTCCCCAAGCAATCGTCACCGACAACGGGACACAGTTCACCAACAAGAACTTCCAAGACTTCGTCGCCAAACTAGGCAGGAAGCTGCACTTCACGTCCGTCGAGCACCCACAAACAAACGCGCAGGCCGAAGCAGCAAATAGGGTGATCCTTCGAGGATTGAAATGTCGGCTCGGCGAGGCCAAACAAAGGTGGGTCGAAGAACTATACAGCGTCCTCTGGGCCTACCGAACAACCCCAGATTCCACAACCGGGGAGACTCCCTTTCGCATGACCTACGGAACGGAAGCAGTGATCCCCGTGGAGGTCAGGGAACCCTCGAGGAGGACAGAAGCTCCCCTCGAAGGCGGGGAAAACAACGAGGCCCTAAGGGAAGAACTTGACTTCGTCGAAGAGACAAGAATGGGGGCCTCCCTATAGGAAGCCTCACTTAAACAAAAAATTACTTTATGCTATAACAACAAAGTTATTAAGCGTGATTTTCAAGTAGGCACCCTCGTCCTACGAAGGAACCAGAAAGATTCACGGGAAGGTAAACTCGCCGCGAACTGGGAGGGTACGTACCACCTCCGCAGAAAAACGGGGACAGGAGCCTACTTCCTCGAAAATCTACACGGGGAAGAACTTGCTCGACCATGGAATGCTGAGAAACTCAAGCAAAACTATAGTTAGACACTGCCCGCGACACCCCAATGTCGCGATTACGGGGGCGCGCTAAGGTACAAGCGCGACACCCCTCTTAAACGCAATGATCAAGGTCGCGTTGTGTGTGCGTGAAGACCATTGATCCGATGAGGACACCTCAATCGAGCCCCATCGTCGCCGTACAATGTAGGCAAAACACCTAGCTCGCGATGGGAAGTTCACGCCGCAAAGTTAAGACTTCTAATGAGCTCTTAGCCCCATTGAAGGGCGGAATACACCTCCGACCACCCCGATCAGTTCCCCACACGGTCGAGGAACATCGAAGTCGAGCAACTCCCAAAATCAACACATTACTTAGAAAAAATAAGTAAAACAAACAAAACAAGTAAACATCACACACATAGAAACGCAGCGATCGAAATATAAATCCGGGCAAAAAGCCCATTGTACAAATATTACAAATATTCCAAAAGCCCTTGGCACGCAAGCCGGGTAAAAAAAAAGAAACAAAACAAAATGGCTCTTAGGCCAAACAAAACAAGAAAATAGAACCTATTTCGCGGCCGTTCCCTCTGGCTGCTCATGCTCGGTCGCGTCCCCGTCAACCTCTTCCGCTTCCACCGGCTGCACGATTCGACCATCAACCACGTCGTAGTCAGGGTGGGCTCCCTCCGTAATGAGGCCAGGGTTGAGGATCTGAAGTTGCTATACAGCATTCTTGAAGCCTATTTCAACAGCCACAAGGCTGTCCTGCTCAGTTTCTCTGAGTTTAGCAATCAACGCTGCCCGCGACGTCAACAATCTATCTTCCTCGGTCTCTTCCTCGGCGGGGCGAGCAGCATCTTCCAATTCAGCGACCTTCTCCAAGAGACTCTTCCTTCCCTCCTCGGCTTTTCTCAACTTTTCCTCTAGTTGTTTCAGGTTTTCGTCCTGCTGCTTCTGGTGCTCGGCCTGAACTCGGTTCTGTTCTTTGCACTCAGTCAGCTCCTTGCCCACTTTTGTCACCTCGGCAATAACGGACTGGAACCTCTCTTACAGCCTGGTTAGCTCAGTTGCTGGACAAGTCTCGTTGGTTAAGATTAAATCCGTCGAACAAACTCGCATAACGGCGGACAAGTCCTCAAGCAGGGCTTTCCTCCTCGAAGCTTGAGGAGCACCCAGGACGGCCTGGACTTCGGCAGCAGGGATACCTGGAGAGTTGGCAACTGTCAGATCGACGTCCACCTGCCCATCTGTTCTCAGAGGGAGGACTGTTCTCAACTGTCAGATCGACGTCCACCTGCCCGTCTGTGCGCTGCCGTTTCAGAGACCCTTGGCTACTAGGAGAATGACTCACTTGGGGAGAGGTTGAAGAATCCTTGGGCACTGAAGTCGTGGCTGGTTGTTGTGCTTGGAGCTGTTCGACCCGGCCCTTTTTCGAAGCTTGGTTGTTTTTCAGTTTCTTGAGACGCTCCTCAGCACTCGACATCTTACCTGCACAGAAAACAAAGAGGTCAGTAATTCGAAAAGTAGGACGAAGGGGAAAGTAGGTCGGGGAGGCCACTCCACCTAACAGCTCGAGAGCCTCCTCATCAGAAAACGTCTCGAGGAGAGCCCTAGTATTGATCAGTCGACGTTTCGTTAAGACCTCCCAGTCGTCGCCCAGAAGGAAGTCCCCATTCGGCGTCACGAACTTGGCTTTGTTAAACCCACTGACGAGCTTGACTATGGCCTCGTGAGCCAAGCGATCCCCTTCACAGAGTTTACCAGGGCTGACAATGTAGTTGTTAGTTCCCTTCTTGAAGTATTCTTCAGTCCAGAACAACGGGAACCTGGGAACAAGGGCCTCCTCTCGCCGCCCATCTACTTCTTCGACGACCCGATGGTACACTGAATTTATGGCCTCAAGGGTGACCGGCCTCACAAGGTAATACCGGTACTTAAAATCTCGCACAGAGTCAATATAAGTGTGAAACAGGCTGCTCACCTGCTTGAAGAACACCCAGCCATGCTTACTGTGGACGACCTGCTGTTGAAGATGGAAAATCCACACGAGCTCGAAAGCCCTGATGAAAGCGAGAGAGTTGGGGTGGAGTTGAGAAGGGGCCAAACGCAGCCAGACAAACAATGACTTTTGAAAATCCATGAAGGGAAAACGCCACCCCGCCTCGTCGAACATGAACTCGTATACGGGTAACCGCATCCCGCTGTATGTCAAGCATATTCGATGATGTTGCAAAGGCTTGAATACGTTCCACGTCTTCGCAGAACAAACTAGACGGTGCTCGACGGTGCAAAATATGTCGGCCTCATCCCCGTCGACAAACTGGGAGATCGTGTTTACGGCCTCCTCGCAGGCCCACTCATCGGGCGACCTCTCCCCGACGCTGGTTGTCTCCTCCATAGGTGAGTTGGGCTCGTCGTAAGTATCTAAAGATCCCTCAGCCACTTGTAATACGTCCATTTACCTGAAAAGCAGAAGGAAGTGGTGAATTCGATGACCCATATCAAATCCACCCCTTCACCGCTGATCAAGTGAAAGGGCGAGGAAGGAACGTCGGGAAATGCGAACCCGCGAACATTCTCAGGTCCATGGGGAGCAGCGTTGGGCGGGACCCCGAGATATTCGAACCACGTCCCCATGACATTCTTCGTGTCCCCGAGGATTTCGTCAGTTATCCTCAGGATACTCAACAAAAGAACTGAGCAATGTTCATCTCACGACCCTGGGACATTTCTCATGTCCTCGTGGATTTCATCGTCTCTCCCCGCGAGATTCAACGAATAAGCTATGAAATTCTGCCATTTTCGCCGGATATTTCGTTATTTCCATGGGACTTCATCAGTTCACCATAGATTCATCCTACAAATGCAAGCAAAAGAGGGAAAAAGAGAGAAACTTACTTCAAAGGTACTTCCGGTAGGGTTCAGATGCGGCTGTCAGCGGCGGCGAACGGCGGTTGAAGAGAGAACGAAAGAAGGCAAAGTCTGAGCAGAGGGAGAGCGAAAATGGAAATGAAATGAGATGACCCATATTTATAAGGGTCTCACGAGCCTCGAGGGCTCCTAGGCAATTGATTACGCTACCCTAGCGTAGCCGCCCTAGGCAATGATGAGATGCGACACGTGGCACACGCTCTCCCACGCATGTCTCTTCATTCCCCAACACGTGACCTTCTATTCTCCTCGGTTCAAACTTCTCGTATCCCCGCAACGTCGCCAAACCTCGACCAGACTAGCGCGAGCAAGTTGACTTATTTCTGCCCGGTTGACCAACCGCCCCTCATTCAAAATCCATTCCTCGACGGGATACTTCCTCGACATGGTGCTGATCCTTAAGTCATTACTCTAAAACCTCAGAGCAACGACTTGGGGGGCTCCTGTTCTGGACTGGGTCAGCGCCTGCCCTACTGTCGGGCAGGCCCAAGCCCAATGGCCAGCGGAAGCCCAACAAGGCCAAATCCACTTCCGTGTCGGGCACATACCAGTCCGCTTGGACGTCGGGCACGCGACGTAAAGACTGTCGGACAGAAGCATATGGTCTACGGACACGCCTCTCCCCGACACCCACGTGCTCCTCCCCGAGAGGGCACGTTCTCTTGTAACTTCCCACTCCCGAAAGAAACGGTCTGCCCTACTTCCTGAGATTTCGGGACCGTTACACCAGGGCGAAGACCACGTGCCGGTGTTCACTACGCCACGTAAGCCCTGGCAGTTGCTTGGATTGGGCCTTGCCATCCAGCCCAATGCAAGTAACTGTTGGCCCCGCGCTGGGGGCTCTCTATAAATACCTTCTCACTTGAGAGGGTCAAGGGACACAATCTCATACACTCTAACCTTTTTCTGTACTTGCTTTTACTTCTGACTTTTGCCTTACTTGAGAGTCGGAGTACCCCACCCCCCCCCCCCCCCCCCCCCCCCCCCCCCCCCCCCCCCCCCCCGCCGTCTCACCGTCGCCAGTGCTGAGGATTCACGACATTGCTGGCCACCGTTCTCCTGTCTGATCCAGGTACGATCACTTAGTTTACAAGTAACATAGTTGTATATATACACATAATTGTATTTCAGTTTTACAGCTTTTCAATAATAACGATTCATCATTTACTTTTCATTTTCTCTTTCATTCCTTCTCTCTCTCAAAGTGCCTCATGCACTAACATATACCCTCTATCATTTATTATTATTATTTATTTTTCTAATTGTTTAAATTTCTCTTTCATCTGTAATGAATGAAGGGCAATATTGTAAAGTCATGCATAATTTATCTTACTCATGCAACATTAATTATGTTTCTTAATCAACATGAAATATCCAAAACGTCTTATAATTTGGGACGTAGGGAGTATAATTATTAATTGATTCTATCTCATAAGGATAAATTTGTAAAAACATACAAATAGCCAATAAACTTATTACGCTAACCAACTTCTTAATTCCCGTAATTTCTTCTATGGAATCTTATATGTAAGAATAGAGATAATATATAATATATCTAGCGATCACTTCATTTCAAAGTAGATTTGAACAATTTAAAATATATAGTGATATTTTTTGGTTTTCTATTTAGTATTGAAATGTTAAAATCCATTGAAGTTGAAAATTTAAAAGGGAATTGTTTTAACTGTGAACGATTATTAAATGGATTGAATTTATTATCAATTGAAAAAGAAATTTTAAATGAAATTAATTACAATAATTTAATAACTAACATTTTAAATAAAAAAATACCACTCCCTCCTACTCACAATTAGTGGCCCATTTGGAATGAAAGAGTGTTCCTAAATGAATGATCCATTTCAATTTCCAATGCATCTTTTCCAATTTTACTCTCTAATTAATATGATTTTAATCATTCTCAATACATGATAATTATACTTTAGTAAAAATATCATTCACTCTCCTTCATTTATTCCTTTTTCTTAATTTGTGTGAAAAAGTCAAATGGGTCACTCATTGTGGAACATAGGGAGTATTAACTTAAAAAGACCTTATTTTAAGATTCATTTTAGACTTCAATATATCTTGGTCTACCCTTGATGCCATATACGATGACGAGAAATACAATTTAGAGAAAAAAAATCCTGATTGGAAGTTAGATATCCTATCATTAGCGCAAAATTTAGAGCCTCAATATATGCCCGAGGTACAACTTTAGGCATACTACAAACAAATTTATATCCTATATTTCAGTTTTTTATAAATAAAATTAATTCATGTTTGTCTGTTTTGCCCGTTTACGTGTTATTTTTGTATAATCTTGATTATATATATTAATTAAAGTTAATATTTAATGACAAACATGTCTATCATTATACTCCATACATCCTAAATTATAAGATGTTTTGGACATGTCATGCGAATTAAGAAACATAATCAATGTTGTATCAATGTTATACGTGAAAGAGAAATTATGCGTGTCTTTATCATATTTTCCTTTATTTATTATAGATAAAAGAGAACTTTAAAGAACTGAATAAAGAAATAGTAATAAATGATAGAAGGTATATTAGAAAAAATGTCATTAATATTACATTGAAAATATAAAGTGACTTATAATTTGGGACATTTTCTTAGCAAGTAATTAATAACGTGGGACAGATCACTACTACAAAATAGACCATTTTAGCACCAATTTTACAACGGTCATAGTGTTAATTATGGTAATAGTTTATTGTTGGACGCTTTTTTTTTTGTATTTACTAAAGAACATGTCAGCACCAACAATTAGCCATTTATCGTGATAAAAATGTGATTGACTATGTATATCACCACAATTTTTATTACCAACCGTGATGAAAGGTGATACTTATTTATATATAAGCGAAATTACCTCTCACTTCAATACATAACAGTCGTCTCTCTCAAAACAAAACCCTAACAACTCTTTCACTCGTCTCTCTCCAAAAGAAACCCTAACAACTTTATCACTCGTCTCTCTCATATGGAAACCACAAAACGAAAGCATAACATTAAGTCTTAACCAATGAGTATTAACAGGTTCGTTTTCTCTATAGTTTTTTTTAAAATCTATTTCAATAGCTTGTTTCATGATGTATCAACTTTCTTCTTATTTTGACTTGCAAGTAAGGATGCTTGTTTCGATAAAGAGGACGGAGCTAAAGTTAGCGTTGCAAACTTGTAGGTAGGGATGTTAAGTTTGCTGCTCTAACTTTAGCTTCATCCCTATTACATTGTGGACATGCCATTATGGGACATGTTTGGTATGTTTCTAAAGCATTATGTGACTTGATATGTTGTATTTGTTGTTTATGGTTTGTCGTTGATGAATGTTGTTGTTAATGTTTGTTTCACAGATTAGTTTATTATATATTATGTGGCTTGAGTGTTTTTACAATCCCTTACCGAATATATAACTTTCCAAACTGCATTAGCAAATTATGATATGATAGATAATGTTGTATTAGAAAACAAGTACATGTTCAATTCTTGGCAAGAATTCTTCACACCGTTAACTACATGTTGTTCTTTGACATTTAGAACTTGGTTTCACTAAAGCAAATAACACTTTTCATGATGAAGATTTCACCTCGAACAATAGAAAACTGAGGTATAAAGTCAAGGCGCGCTATTTTTAATTATTTTAAAAAATAAAAAAATAAAACATAAATTCTCAGCTATCGCAATTTATGATTCGATTTGTTTATAAGTGTAAACAAAATGTTCTAACCCTCCGGTTTTCTATTTAACCGAGGCATAAAATAATAAGATTTTACTATAAAAGCAATTGTTAAAAAGATTTTACCCTAATCCTTACTAATATGAAGCGCCCCCAAGCATCATTCTTTGGGATAGATTGCAAGACAACAAAAATCTTCAATGTTCTTCTATCTTGAACAAAACATTTTTTCTGCCCTTGCTATCTATCCCAGCATAATGGTGTTGATGTTGTCGTTGTTGTATTTTTTGGAATAACCTTCAGTTAAAGAAGGGTACTCAGTTGATAGATTTCAAGTGCAGAAAATCATTCTTGCTTCATCTTAATCAAAGATTGGAGCTTAACCAACAATGAAGGGAGTTGATCAACCTTTGAAGAGTACTCAGTAAAGATTCCAAGTGCAGAAAATCATTCTTGCTTCAAGTTAAAAAAAATAATGGAGCTTAATCAACAAAGAAGGGAGCTCAACCTTTGAAGAGTACTCAGTTGATATATTGCAAGTGCAGAAAATCATTATTGTTTCAAAAAAATTGTTTTAATGGGAATGCAACAAAATTTGGATATTACCGAAGATTTATTGTAAACAATTTTTTTTAATATTCTATGTAAACAATATATTTTCAACAAAAAAAAGTCACCTCGGTTTTCTTTATCACCAAGGTGATAGTTAAAAGGAGAAGATATAAAGCCTTGGGGTTATAGTAAAAACGAGGTGGTTATTAATCATATTTTACTAAAAAAGCACTTGTTAAACAGATTTTACCCTAATATATTTTATATGTAGCCGCCTGTTGGCTAGAATTTTGACACTCATTAATGAAGGAGGTGAATTGAGAATTTTAAGGTCATATCCTAAGGAAATTTTTGATGAATTCAACAATAGAAGGTATTTCGACGGCAGCGAAGGATAGAAGGGACTGTCGAAAGTTGAAGACTCATGCGTGAGATGAAGCAATGTATGGTTCAACTGGAGAAGATCCATTCGAAGGAGTTTATGCATAGGAGATGTTGTAGTCCAGGACTTAGGAAGATTTTTCATGAATTGGAATTCGACGAAGTCCATCAAAGGGAGCGTTCGACATAGGAAGTGCAAATAAGACTAGTAACCGCCATTTGGTTTTATCTGTTTCGTGGGACACGTGGAAGGCTTTTAGGAGACGAAATGCATGTAGTGGGAACGTGGCACATTCTGGAGAAATAACTGTTAGGAGACAATTATTTTTTATTTAATATAAATAGGACATTTTAGCATTTAGAATGGGGTGTTAAACCATTGTACAAACTCTACATTTTACTCCCAGTATTTGTGTGTGTGAGAAAAGAGTCCTTTTGAGAGAATGAACGTTTGAATACATTCTTTACAATCAGAGCACTTTAAATTTCAGTTATTTTCTTTCTCTCGCAAGTTTACTTCATTGTTATTTATTTCAACCAATTTATCTTTCAATCTTTATGCAATTTTACTCTTTTCAAAAGAAGTTCACAATATTTTCTTAATAACTTTGGAAAAAACTCAAAGACCATTGTGTAAATGTTCATGATCATTGAAATCAAAAACTGACTTAACAACACATGTCCTAGGATTAATCTAGTCGATCCTGTAAGCAACCAAAGATTTAGTAACTTTGGAGGACTAGCGGTTGTTTTCCATTTTCACCGGTAAACACCGCCCCAAAGAGAGGAAATATTCACCACCTTTCATTTCTATCTTGAGTTGCTACTACAGATATCAAGGATGGATTGCAGGTGCAGAAAATAAAAGTTCCCATTGTGAAACAGATCTCTAGCATCTTACATGAGACCTGGACATGTAAAATAAAATTTCTCATTGGAAAACAGATTGTACAATGTATTTTTAATATGACGTTCCGTGTAAACAATATATTTTAAAAAATACAGCTTATTCACATCGGTTTTCTTCGTGGACGAGGGGATAGTGAAGCCTTTATTTTATTATATTCAACACCTTTAAACAAATCTTAGTCATCCATTTAATGTTTATTAATGCTCATGAATCAGCCATTAGGGATCCGCGTGAAACCTAAGGGACATCCGTTATAAAAGCATGCTGAATATTGAAAATCTAACCTAAATGAAACATGAAGCGCTTGAAACATAAAGACGTTTGGAAAAGTTCTTTGAGATGGATTGCAAGAGAAAAAAATTACTTGGTTTAAGGTTTGTTTTCTTGAATATTTATTTGAGCACAAAATCATATATTTGAATATTCATTTTATTTATCTAACCTTTTTTTTGTTTTACTTCAGAATCAAATGCATGCCAGATCTATAGAGAACAAACTTGCACCAATATTTGATCTTCCTTAAGATACAATAATTCGAAGATCTAAAATCTAGATCTTTGCGAAATTATATTTTTATCGAGATCCCTAGGGGATTTAATTTTTATTTTAATATTCTGTGTAAACAATGTAATATTCTGGGTGAATAATGTAATACTATGGGTAAACCATGTAAAATTAAAAAAAAAATAGAAATTATCTTACCCCTCGATTTTCAAGATAAACCGATATGAAAGATACACTGGTTTTGAAAATAATAAAAGTGGTGTTGCTGGTGTTTGATCCCATGTGCATTTTACTTTACCTCTCGGTTTTAATACCACCGAGGTGATAAGTGGCGAGTTTTCATGTCACCCTTCGTTACCTCACTTCTACAGTCGAGGTAATATTCATTTCGCATTAGAGGTAAAAAGACCTTTTTGTAGTAGTGTTGAATGATTGTAGGTCTTCAACCGCCTCTTTCTCCACCTCTAATATTGTTTGTAAAGTAGATAATATTTTGCAAAAAGAACTAGAGGTGAAGGCAGGGGCGGTTGAAGAACTAGGATCATTAAACCAAGTTCTTACTATCAAAGAACAAAATACTGATAAGGTGTTGAAGAACTCTTGTTTAGCATTGAACGTGAACTTGTACTTCTAATATATCTTAATTTGTGATATTATAATGTTCTAGTGCAGATTGAAAGGTTATATGTACAGTGAGCATTGGCGAAATAAGCATTCCATATAATTTATAATAAACTCAGGTCTATATATCACAAAGATTGTTTAGCACAACCGTTGTTAAATATGTTGTATTAAAGGATATCAACACAATTTTTTAAAGTAACCGTTGTAGTAGGTAGCGCGGTACGTAGATACAATTATGTTTGCACGTTCGTGTTTGAAAGCATCATGCATACAATATGTTGGAAATTATGGACAATCAATTCCTATAGAAGTGTTCCAATATGACAAGAAAATATTCAATTGAAGGTTAATTTTTGAGTTCAGAAATAGGCAGCACTTGTGAAATGTTGCATTAGGTTTGAATTCGGAAATAGGCAACACTTCGTGAAGTGTTGCAGAATATGAAACAATGCAACCTTTGAAAACTGTTGTTGTAGGAGAATCAATGCAACACTTGGTAAAAATATTGTTGTAGGCGAAACAATGCAACATTTAAAAAGTGCAGTTGTAGGCGAAACATTGCAACATTTAGCAAAAGTGTTGCTAAAACTATGTGTTTCATCAAGGGTCGCAACCATATGAAACAACACCTATTTTGCCTAAAAATTGAGCATTCCAGATTCAGAAAAAACACAATAAAAATTCGTGTATCCTCTTCACATAATTCCAAACACTTTTCCATGCATTCAAATATTCATCAGTCTTGTGCATATTCGATTAGAAGGCTAAATTATCTCGGGTATTCTTGTGTTCCAACTCTAAGAATATAAAGAAAGTACTTGAAATACTTTTAATGAAAGTGACACCATTCACGATTTTAGTCTGGTCGATTCGATTTAAATCAAAGTTTTCTAACAATCTTAAAAGTATTGCAAATAATGGCAACTGAGGCTTTCGTTTCATGTATCAAATGGAAGAATGAAAAAAAATCAAATAAAAAAACAAAAATCTAACGAGAATAAACATCATTGATCTGGGTACGTTTTATTACTCTTCACTAAAAATTTATAAAATTGTGGAAATCATAAATATGAAGTTCTAATAGGCAGCATGTTATCGAAATTATAATTATCTTTACTGTATTTTGAATTATATATTAATATTTTGTGTATTATATATTACTGATATGCACTTTGCTCTGATCAATCCCTCGTGTAATTAAATTGATAACTGGAAGAACGTAGGACAATTTTTTTTTTCACACTCAATTTTGTTTTACATACATATAATAGAATGCATTAAACTAAAAAAAAAGTAATTTCACATACATAATATTGCTTTACATCCTATACGTAAACATTAAAAAAAAAAAAAAAAAAAGTATAATCAATTGTTTTTAATATATTACGTATTGATATACGCAAACATATTTCCCATACATAAAATATATTGCTTTAATATATTACATATTGCTTTATTGAAAACTTTTGTTTTTTAATGTGGTATCATCAATAATATTGATATTAAATCGGAAGTGTAATTTTCTGAAATCATAAAATTTTCTGTAAAGTATTAAGAAAATCCACAACAGGTTTTTGTGTTTTCTTAGGAGAAGCTCTAATAGCTTGGAAGTCTAAGAAACAACCCACTGTTGCTCCTTCCTCAGCAGAAGCTGAATATCGAGCACTTGCTTCACTCACTTCTGAATTACTATGGATAAAACAATTGTTTAGAACCTTTGAAATTGATTTGCAGTCTGTCATGGTGTTTTGTGATAGTCAGTCTGCAATCCAACTTGCTTCAAATCCTTTGAGTCATGAAAGGTCAAAAGTTAGAAGTAATTCAAGTTCTCTGTCGAAGTCGAAGTCAGAGTCTTTATAGGTTTTTGTCGACGTCGAATTAGTTGTAGTGTTGTGTAGTCAGCTGTATTCGACAGAGTCGAATATAGCTGTTAAGGAGTTAGTCGAAATGTTTGTTTGGGCCTGGGCTTTGATAGCCTATATAAAGGGCTTTGTAATTTGTAATTACACACAACACTTTAACACAATAAAGTTTAGAAAGTTTTGCAAACCCTGATTTCTTTTCTTCTCTCTCTCATTCTTCTTCTTCTTTCTCTCAAACATTCATCTTTCTTGGAACATAGTTCCAACAATTGGTATAACAGAGCACGGTTGCGATTCAGAGAGAATCTAATGGCAAACGGAACAACAACGTCCACACAATTTCCAGCGAATCTACCGGTTTTCAAAAGGGAAAACTACCAACGGTGCGTTGCGCAGATGAGGGTTATTTTCAGATTTCAAGATGTGGTTGAAATCGTGAATGATGGTGTAACTGAATTGGGGGCGAATGCGACTGATGAACAGAAAGCTGTGTACAAGGATCAACGGAAGAAAGATGGCAAAGCGTTGTTCTTGATTCACCAGTGTGTGGATCCGAATGTGTTTGAGAAAATGATTGAAGAAGAATATGCAAAAGGAGCGTGGGACAAGTTAAAGAACTTGTATGGAGGTGATGAGAAACTGAAACGGGTGAAGCTGCAAACCTTGAGAAAGCAATACGAAATGATTCAAATGAAGGAAGATGAATCAGTTTCGGAGTTCTTTTCAAGATTGGTGATGCTGTCGAAACAATCACAGATTTGTAGAAAATTTAGAAGGTACTAAGATCTCTGACTGCAAATTTTGATTACATTGTAGTGTCCATTAAAGAGTCCAAGAATCTTGCTGAGATGAAGGTTAAAGAGCTACAGGCTTCTTTGGAAGCTCATGAGATGAGATTGAAGCAAAGAGATTCAGAAAGAGAAAAGGTATCAGACCAAGCACTACAAGCGAAATTCACCAAGAAGTCTGGGAAGGTGAAGCAGGGAAGGAATCTTGCTAGTAATGAGAAGTCAAGCAAGAGTTCAAAGAATCATGATGATTCAATAAAGAAAGGCATGGGCAACAAGTATTCTGGGAAGAAAGTTGACATGAAAGGCGTGCAGTGTTACAATTGTCAAGGTTTTGGTCACTATGCTCGAGACTGTCGAAAGAAGAAGGAAGCACGAGGAAAAGAAAGTGACAAAGCGTAGTATGCACAAGCAGAAGATAGTGATTCTGATGATGTGCTACTAATGGCAGATACTCAGTCAAACGCTGATGAAATAGATTTGTGGTATCTTGATTCAGGTTGCAGCAACCACATGACCGGTAACAAGAATTGGTTCACCAAGCTTGATGAATCAGTTAAGAAGGTGATAAAGTTTGCAAATGGTAGACATATCACATCAGGTGGAAGAGGAAACATATCTGTAATGAGGAGAGATGGTAGAAAAGCCAACATTACTGATGTGTTGTATGTGCCTTCTATGACAAGTAACTTGATAAGTATAGGTCAATTACTTGCCAAAGGACATAATATGAAGCTGGAGAAGAACCAAATGAAGGTGTATCATGCTGATGGTAGGTTGGTACTGAAAGCGCCATTGGCTAATAACAAGACCTTTAAAGTTCAGATTAACATGATTGATCATCAATGTCTTGCGTCAACTACATAAGAAGAAAAGAATTGGCAATGGCATTATAGATATGGGCATCTAAACTTTAGGAGTTTGGGTATGCTCAATCAGAAGAAGATGGTTTATGGTTTACTGTTAGATGTCAAACATGTTATATATTTGTATGGAATATTTGGCATTTTTCATTTCTTTCTAACGGTATAGTGTGAATTTAAGCGGTAAATGGAGTTGTTATGCTGACGTCGGAATATATGTGTGGAGCTTGTAATTTGTGTGTTAATGTGCAGGTATAGGCATGAAAAGAGCAAAATGGTGAACACATGGAACCAATGCAAGTTCCACTGAGTTTTTATTGCTGCAACAGGATGTTCGCAGTGCGAACAATCTGGCGAAGGACCAGCGAATGTTCGCACTGCGAGGGACCAGCGAGGAGCCAGCGAATGGAGGCAGTGAGTTCAAGGTTTTCAATTACCTTGTGTTCGCACTGCGAACTCCTAGCGAGTGTTCAGCGAATGTTCGCTGGTTGGTTCGCAGTGCGAAGGTGCTGGCGAAGAGAGGCAGTAAGTTCCAGTTTTGAGAATTCTGGCTCGCTAGTTCATTCGCAGTGCGAATGAAGCTAGCGAATTATTTGCAGTGCGAATAAAGGGTTCGCAGTGCGAACCCACGATTTCTGCTTGGGGCGGTTTAAGTCTCAGAGGCACTTAAAGTGCCATTTTTCCTCATTCGCAGTGAGAATGGATTGCTCGCAGTGCGAATCCTTCAGAATTCTGCTTTGTATAAATAGAATTTCACTTTTTGTAAAGAGGATCTGTTGTTCATTTTGATCTAAAATCATAGTTTTCAGTCTTTTTACCATTGGAGCTTGTATTTTCACTTGGAGAAGCTGATTTTGCATCCATTCTTGATTATTCAAAGTGGATGTTTACTCATCTCCTCTCTTTACTTGTTATCCAATCTACCATGAGAAGTGGTAGCTAAACCCTCTATGTTGAGGTTAGAAGTAGTTGATTCTGTTTTTATGTATTGCTTTTGATCTATTGTATATGAACAAAGTCTTTGATCAATATAGATGAAGTTGTTTTCTCTTAATGCTTTAAGTTTGATTTGTTTTACTCTAGACATAGATTCCACAAATCTTGACCTAACAATTTCATCTCTTAAAAACCAAACTCTAGACATAGATTTGGGATTTGCTATTCGCATTGTATTGATCTTAAAGATCATTGCTTAGATTGTTAGCGTGAGACATCATCTAACGGTCTAAACAACGGTACTCACGACTTCGCTTTAGACATAAACTGAGTCAGGAGAATACGCGGTTATATTGGTTGGAAACCGAGTTCATGTGCGTGATTAATCGTTTATACATGGAAAGGATTAGCGAAACCTAACCTTAACATGCTTTTATAAATCCTTCTACAAAAATCTTTGTCACAATTTAATCTTTGCTACAAGTGAATGATAACAACAATTGAAACTTTTGGAACCGTTAACTTAGAATATCGAAACTATTGAAAGGCAAGCATCAAATATCAAACAGTCCCTGTGGATACGATAACAAAAACCCACACTATTACTCTTTTAACAAACTGGCGCCGTTGCCGGGGACTGTTAAGTGATATTGCAAGCATTGCGATAGTTGAGTTATTGTAAGCTGTTACCACTTTATCTTGAACTTGTTAATCTGTTTGTTTAGTGTGCAAACTTAGTTTATGCGGGGGAAACTACCGGCGGACCAACTTCTTTTCGATCCTGAGATTGAGAGAACCGCTCGTAGAGTCAATAGCCGAACTAGAAGAAGGAGGCAGCTAGCGAAACAGAGGCGAGAACAAGAGGAAAGTACTTCTACACCACCACCATTTCCACAAATACTTCCAGTTATGGAGGGAGATCCACCACCACCACCACCACCTGCTTCTCGGCCATGTACAAATAGTCCGAGGCATAATGCTCAGTTCGCCCGTCATGCACACAATGGTCGTCATGCTGAGATGAAGACCGGAATTCTCCAACTGTTATACCAAAGTCCATTTACGGGTATGGATCATGAAGATCCTTTCACCCATTTGACAAAATTCTATGAAATCGCTGGAGCGACGGGTGCACCGGAAGCAGAAGAGGAGTCTCTGTTCAAGAGACTATTCCCGCATTCCCTCATTGGGAAGGCCAAGGAATGGTACCTTGATTAGTCAACTGCCATTATGACTGATTGGAATGCCTTGGAAGAAAAATTTTTGGAAAGATTTTTTCCGCACACTTGGTTTATGGAAGCGAAGACCGCCATAGTGGTATTCACACAAGGAGCTAATGAATCTCTTAATGAAGCTTGGGAGAGGTTCAAATCAATGTTACAAAAGTGCAAAGACCATGGTTTCGATGAATTGTCACAAATTCATATATTCAGAAATGGGCTGCAGCTAGTACACAAAACCTTGTTGGATGCCACCGCGGGTGGTTCGTTGTTAAGCAAAACTGCAGCGGAAGCCACAACTATCATTGATAAAATGGCCTTGAACGATCATCAAGGTAGTCACAACCGTGGACCTGCTCAACGAACTCCAGGTGTGTTGGAATTAGGAACAAGTGACGCTATCCTTGCACAAAACAAATTGTTATCACAACAGGTTGAGCTGTTAATGAAGCAAATGTCTAAGCTGCCTCAACAATTCAAGGAGATGCATGAATCTTCAAGTAAAAATGTGCAAGTGTTAGTGTGTGAGTTATGTCGAGGTGACCATCCTACCGGCTATTGTCCTCCTGTTGAGGAGGAAGCAAATTATGCGGGAAATCAAGGTTACCAACCCCCGACCTCCCTATCAACAAGCAAACCAAGGTTACCAACAAAGGCCTAACCAAGGTTATCAACAACAATGGAGACCGCAAGAAACCGGACCATCAAACCGCCAACAATATCAGAATTTCACTCAACCTCCGCAAGCCCCCGTTGGAAATACAAAGATGGAAGACACTCTTACACAATTTATGCAAATGGCAATCTCAAACCAAAAGAACACCGATGTCGCCATAAGGAATCTGGAAACACAAGAAGGGCCCTTTACGGCAAATACACTTCCGAATCCAAAGGATTCTAAAGCTATTCTCACAAGAAGTGGTAGAGAGATTGACATGGGTGTAGGTAAAAAGAGAGTGGAGGAGGAGGTTGTAGTTGAAAATGAAAAAAACAGGGAAGAGATTGAAGTAGAAAAAAATGTGGAGGGTGTGTTAGTTGAAAATGAGATAGAAAAAAATGAGAAAGAAAAAAATGAGAATGAGAAAAAAATAGAGAGTGAAGAAAGAGTGAAGAGAAACAAGAAGGGAAAAGAGCCAATGAACAATATTCTGATACAACATCTACCATATCCGCATGCTCCTATAAAGAAAGATAGTGCACGGCACTATTCTCGGTTTATGGATATCTTCAAGCAATTGCAAATAAATATTCCATTTTCCGAGGCTTTGGAGCAGATGCCTAAATATACGAAATTCATGAAAGATATCCTCACAAAGAAGAAAAGGTATACTGATCAGGAGACGATTATGGTGGATGCAAGCTGTAGTGCAATCATTCAACGGACGCTCCCGCGAAAAGAGTGTGATCCGGGACGAGTTACATTGCCGGTTACGATAGGAAACATGTATGTGGGCAATGGATTGATTGATTTGGGGTCCAGCATCAACTTGATACCATTGTCGATTGTGAAACGGCTAGGCCACGTGGCATTAAGGTCCACGCAAATGACATTGCAACTCGCCGATAAATCCACTACCCGTCCTCACGGTGTAGCGGAAGACGTGTTGGTCAAGGTGGACAAATTTTTTTTCCAATTGATTTTGTTGTCATTGAAATGGAAGAGGACGATGATGCACCTTTGATTCTTGGAAGACCTTTCATGAAAACTGCCCGTATGGCAATTGACATGGACGATGGTCTCATGAAAGTGAGAGTCCAAGATGAAGAGGTGTGTTTTAATCTTTATGATGCAATGAAGCATAAGAATGATAAGGGTGATTGTTTCTGAATCGATGTAGCAGAGAAAGCAAGTTTGGAAGTTACAAGGCAAATTCATGTCATTGATCCGTTACAAAGAGCTTTGGATGATTCCTTGGAAGTGTTCTCGGTTGAAGAAGAGCAAGCTCTTGAATAGTGTTTGTTGGAGCTTGAAGCTTTGGAAGAATTGCAACCGTGGGAGTATGAAGAGGAAATTCTGAAAAAAGAGGTAAATGATGAGCCTTCCAAACTTGAGCTGAAAGTGTTACCGCCAACCTTGAAGTATGCTTTTCTCGATGACGGTGGTAATAAACCGGTTATCATAAGTAGTGTTTTATCTGAAGTGGAGGAAAACCGCTTAATTCAAGTGTTGAAGAAAAATCAGGGTGCAATGGGATGGACATTGTCCGATCTCAAAGGCATAAGCCCTTCGTATTGCATGCACAATATATTTATGGAGGAGGACTTTAAACCGGTTGCTCAACCTCAACGCCGCTTAAATCCTATCCTGAAAGAAGTGGTTAGGAAGGACGTGGTGAAGATGTTGGATACCGGAATGATATATCCTATTTCTGACAGCCCGTGGGTTAGTCCCGTGCATGTGGTACCAAAAAAAGGAGGATTAACGGTAGTCCGAAATGAGAAAAATGAGCTTATACCAACCAAGACCGTAACCGGGTGGAGAATGTGTATCGACTACCGTAGGTTGAACAAAGCTACGAGAAAGGATCATTTCCCTCTACCTTTTATGGATCAAATGCTCGAGAGGCTTTTCGGTCAACAATACTACTGTTTTTTGGATGGTTATTCGGGTTACAACCAAATATTTGTTAACCCGGATGATCATGAAAAAACAGCTTTTACATGTCCATTCGGAATCTTCGCTTATAGGAGGATGCCGTTTGGATTATGTAATGCACCGGCTACTTTTCAACGGTGTATGCAAGCTATCTTTGCGGATTTGATCGAAAAGACTATCGAGGTTTTTATGGATGATTTCTCCGTTTTTGGACAATCATTTGATTTGTGCTTGAAAAATTTGGATACGGTGTTGGAGCGGTGTGTGGAAACTAATTTGGTGCTTAATTGGGAAAAATGCAACTTCATGGTGAACGAGGGAATTGTGCTCGGTCACAAGGTTTTGGCAAAAGGCCTTGAAGTTGATAAAGCCAAAGTGGATGTTATCGAGAAATTACCACCGCCAATGAATGTCAAAGGTATAAGAAGCTTTCTTGGACACGCCGGGTTCTACCGGAGATTTATCAAGGACTTCGCCAAAGTCGCAAAGCCGTTGAGCAACTTGCTTGTCCAAGGTAAGGTTTTTGACTTTGACGAGTCTTGTCTTTTCGCATTTAATTGTTTGAAACAAAGTTTAACCACCTCACCAATAATCGTTGCACCAAACTGGAAAATAGATTTTGAATTAATGTGCGATGCAAGCGATTATGCGGTTGGGGCTGTTTTGGGTCAGAGAAAAATGAAAGTTTTTCACGCTATACATTATGCGAGCAAAGTTTTAAACGAGGCTCAGATTAACTATGCCATAACTGAAAAAGAGTTGCTCGCCATAGTGTATGCGTTGGAGAAATTTCGTGCTTATTTGATTGGTTCACGTGTCATCGTTTACACGGACCATTCGACTATAAGGTATCTGCTTACCAAGCCTGATTCAAAACAGAGGCTGATTTGGTGGATCCTTTTGTTACAAGAATTTGATCTTGAAATTCGTGACAAGAGGGGTTCCGAGAATTTGGTGGCGGATCACTTATCCCGCCTGGTCAACATTGACGTGACCAAAAATGAATTTGAGGTAAAAGAGGAGTTCCCAGATGAAAAACTTTTTAGAATGCAGGTTAGAACGTGGTTCGCCGACATGGCTAACCACAAAGCCACCGGATTGATACCGGACGGTCTAACTCACCACCAAAAACGAAAATTTTTGTCTGATGCCAAGTCGTTTGTATGGGATGAACCCCATTTATTTAAACTTGGTGTCGACAACCTCCTCAGAAGGTGTGTGTCAGTGGAGGAAGCCACGGATATTCTGTGGCACTGTCATAACTCTCCGTATGGAGGACACTTTAATGGGTTGAGAACGGCCACTAAAGTCCTACAATCGGGCTTTTATTAGCCTTCCTTATTCAAAGATGCGCATGCGCATGCCCTTAGTTGTGACAAGTGCCAGAGAAGCGGCGGTATTTCACAGCGGCAAGAAATGCCATTACAAAATATGTTAGAAATCGAAGTTTTTGACTGTTGGGGGATCGACTTTGTCGGTCCATTCCCATCTTCTTTTTCTAATGAATATATTTTGGTCGCTGTGGATTACGTTTCCAAGTGGGTTAAGGCGATAGGATGTGCTAAAGCCGACGGAAAAAAGGTGGTGAAGTTTTTGAAAAGAAATATTTTTGCGCGTTTTGGTACACCTCGAGTGTTAATAAGTGATGGAGGATCTCACTTCTGTAACACTCAGCTAGACAAAGCTCTTGAGCAATATGGTGTGAAGCACAAAGTTGCTGCACCATATCATCCTCAAGCTAACGGTCAAGCAGAGGTATCCAATCGTGAGATTAAGCGTATCTTAGAGAAAACTGTTTCGGCCTCGCGAAAGGATTGGGCGAACAAACTGGATGACGCATTGTGGGCGTATCAGACCGCTTTTAAGGCTCCGATCGGTCTCACACCGTTTAAAATGGTTTATGGTAAGAATTGTCACTTGCCGGTAGAGTTGGAGCACAAGGCGTTTTGGGCCTTAAAATTTTTGAATTTTGATCCAACTCTAAGCGGCGAAAAAAGAAAAGTTCAATTGCACGAGTTGGATGAAGTGCGCCTTCAGGCGTACGATTCCAATAAATTGTATAAGGAACGTGTGAAGTCTTACCATGACAGAAAGATTGTCATCAAACAGTTTGAGGTCGGACAACTGGTCTTATTGTTCAATTCTCGATTAAAATTGTTTCCCGGAAAATTAAGATCCAAATGGTTCGGTCCGTTTCGGATTGTGGAAATCAAACCCTATGGAGCAATCGTAATTGAGGACACAACGTCAAAGGAAAATTGGACAGTTAATGGCCAGAGGCTGAAAGTGTATCTCGGAGGAGGTTTCGAGCGGAATCCCGCAATTGTGCCTTTCCGCGATCCGTGAGGTCGCGATGGACCGTCGAGCTTAGCCGACGTTAAACAAGCGCTTGTTGGGAGGCACCCCAACATTGTAAGTATTTTTGCTTTAATTTGCTGTTTTAAGCCATTTTCACATTTTGGACATTTGGAAGTGTGGCAGCAAGACAGACCTGTAATTTTGAAAAAATTGTCTTGTTCGCTGGCTTATTCGCAGTGCGAATCTGGGGCGAGCGTTCGCCAGCCATTCGCACTGCGAACCTGGGGCGAGTATTCGCTGTCCATTCGCACTGCGAACGTCAGCGTACCTGCCTGGGTTGTATTGCTGCCACATCGTTAAAATTGGAGGGTTTTGTGATGGGTGGGCCTGTACGTAGGCCCAAGACCCTTGTTGGAAGTCTGATTGACTTGGGGGGACCAAACCCTAGTCTCTCACTCTCACTTTCAACCATTAACCAAAAAGAGAAAAAGACATTATCCTCTCCCTTCTAACGTGCAAGTTTCTGCCATTTTCTCAAGTTCGTTTTCCTTAATTGCCAACTCTAAACAAGGTTTGAATTTAGTTTCTATGTTTTTTCTGTTATGTTGATGTTGTTTGGATATTTACTTGGAAAATGTGTAGGAAGTTTGGGGTTTGAATTCTCAGTTTGGTTATTCATTGCATGTCAAAATTTTTGCTGGATTTTAAGTTGAGAATACCTTTAGAGTGTTGTTGAGTGTGAAATCTGGGGGCTGCATAAATTTTTCAACATTTTCGTATATTCGCTGGCGTGTTCGCACTGCGAACCTTTGGCGAGCGTTCGCCAGGCTTTGCAGTGCGAATGATCTAGCGAGCAACCCAGAATTTTGATTTTCTGATAATGCATTATGTTGCTTGTCTGTCTTTAATTCTAATGATCTGTCTTGGTGTTTTTGTGTGGACTTGTTTGTTATTGGTGCAGATGGGTCCTAAAACTATGATGAGGAAAAGAAAGACATCCACATCAAGACAAGCGCCGGTCCGTTTTGATGAGACCAGGTTCCGAGGTATTAGACAAGCTCAGAGGTATGAAGTGTTAGAATCAAGGACCATCCTTGCAGAAAGGAGGTTTGTTCTGAATGAGCAGGGAAGTTATCGTGCCATTGCTGCCCTATTAACTGCGAAAAAGTGGGATACGCTGATTAACCCTGTTGATTCTTACGACGTTGAAATGGTTCGGCAGTTTTACGCCAACGCCCTTCCTGATGAGGGCGATCTGTTTACTTGGACTACTTTTGTTGGCGATAAAACGGTAAGGTTTGACAGAAGAACTATCAACAGAGTTCTTGGAGACCCTCTCCCACTGCGGGCTAGCGAGGAGGATAGGTATCATGAGACTCTTAATCAGTATCGAGATATTGCTTCAATGACTCGTGATCTTCTGCGGCCAGGTAAAAATGTGAAATTTAATCATTCAGGAGTGGCTGTTCGCTATCACCGTGAGGATATGGTGCCTTTGGCTCAATTGGTATTACTTTTAGTTATCACAAATATTGTGCCTAAGTCACATTCCTCTACGGTGACGATTCCTCTTGCACACTTGGTTCACAGTATCCTTACAAACGTGCAAATTGACGTCGCAAGGATCATTGCTGATGAGATAAGGGCCATCGTTGAGAGTGGTTTTGGTGGGACTGCTTCGAGGAAGAATGCCCCTCTTGCTTTCCCTTGTTTGATTATGACCCTTTGTGCTGATGCTGGAGTGACTTTGCCGTCGCGCCATCAAGTTACCGTGCCTTCGACTATTGATGATCAATATGTCGACAAATTCTGCAAGCCGAAGGGTGCTCGGGCTGAATCTTCTGGTGCTGGTGCTGGTGCTGAAACCGGTACAAGCGAGGGTGCTGCTTTTGGGTCTCACAGCTTCTTTCCATATCAGCAGGAGATCTGCCAATATAATTGGGATTGGATGGATACTCAGCAGCGTGCCATGACTGATATTCATGATTCTTTGCAGGTTCTCCAATTGCAGATCCGCGACCCTTCTACGCACCACACTATGATGTCGAGGGAGAAGTTCCTCGCGCATGCTGCATGGCCTGAGGCCAGGCCTGTTTTCAGTTGGGGAGAGGATGCTGCTGAGCATGATGCTGAGGAGAGGGGTGATGGCGATGATATTATGATGTCTGATGATGATGCTGAGCATGATGTTGAGGAGAGGGGTGATGGCGATGATATTATGATGTCTGATGATGATGATGAGGGGCAGAGGACGGATGTAATCGGGACTGAGCCTGAGGATGATCCGGGTACTGATATTGTCGTGACGGAGTCCGAGGAGGACTGATTTTTGGATCTTAGAGTTGTACACTTCCTTTGGTCATCAAAGTGAAGTTTCTTGTATTTTGTTTTTTTTCAGCTTTTACTAGTCTAATATTGATGTACTCGTACTAGTATGGTACTTTTTGGATTATGTAGGTGTTTTATACACCAGGCACTTTTTGATTATTATTAGTAATGATTATGGTTTGCAGTAAAATTTTTTGTTTCGCTTTACTAATAAATTGTTGGTTTTTAATTTTCATATTAAGTGTTGAGTTCTTCAGTTTACGAATGCTCAACACTTCAGTATGTTTGTTGTTGTTAAGTGTTAGTAAGAGTTGAATTCTTCAGTTGACGAATGTTTAACTCTTACACTGTGCATATGTGTTATTTTGATGTTCCTTCTTTTAGGATGAATTTGGGGAAGTAGGTTGGAGACTCTTGATTTTAAAGGTAGATTCCTCCAAGATGTGAGGGCTATGATAGTACCGTAAGCATTGTGTTGCGACAAGGTATATCGTTACCTAGTTCGAGAATTTTTTATGTTTTAGAACTTTGTATCTTGGTGAGTTTGAGAATGTTGTTTCATGTTACAACTTCCTTTGAATGCATGTGTCATTTTAGGATCAAAACCATTAAAGTGAGAAGCCTCCAAGGTTACTATATGCTAAGGATTGTGATGAATGTTTTCTTTACTTTTAATTCATGCCTTATCTTGTGACCATGTGATTTTGTGGAAGTATGAGAAGTGATCAAGGCACTTGTTTGAATGTGAGCACAACTATGACCATATATTAATTCACCCGTGAGTAGTGAGCATTTGGTAGCCCCTTTGAGCCTAAATAGTTTAGAACTCAATTGAATGATGAACTTGTTTTATGTACATAATTTGCAAGTTTGGTTCATCATTGAATTTTATGAGTTTCTAACATTTTCTTCTTTAACCCTTTGTTGGTGCAGAAATAGCAGCAAGCAAATAATAATAAGTTACCCAGTTTTTTCGTTCTCCACAGGGATCAGTGCGAGGGAAAGAATGCCATTCAACGGTTTCTACATTTCTAAACTCATGGATCAAAAGTTCTGGTTTAAAGACGAACCAAAAGCAAATGCGGAAAATATAAAGACGGAAAATATAAAGTAAAGACAGAATTATAAATGGGGCCTTGTTGGAATTGGATCTCATCAATTGATAACACATGCATTCTTCTAATCAAGCAAACACAAATCAATCATTCGCCAAATATCCTCGCGTATCACTCACAACAGAGGTTATGTCTAACGCAACGTCGAGAGGCCAACTGTATTGTCTCATCAGTGATGTCTCACGCAACAAAACCAACACAGAGCTTTAAGAGCAGATAATCACGCAAGTGTTAATCCTAAATCTATCTCTAGTGTTCAGTCCTAACAGATATTACTATAACATCCATACCAAATAAATGATTTCTTCGTATTTAAGCAAGATCAAAATACGTACACACGCTTAACCCTTTTTACATGTATTCAACTAATTTGTCCAATGAATGCGAATATCCTTATTCATCACTACTATCACGCATCCTCGCGATACCGTATCGATCCTACTCATGCTACCCATGCTACTTAATCAACACAATACAACAAAAGATAAAATGAATATCAACTCACAAAACCATGTCAAAAGCTTGTTCATTGATAGATGAAAATCTAAGATCAAAGATTTGTAAAGGTTTTGTCAAGACCACAAATAATCAACCAAAGACAACAACAATAGAAATTCAGAATTCAAATCACATACATACATTAGAGGAAATACAATAGGTATCAAAAGATTACATCCCTCTCCAACAAGAAATCAAAGATCCTACCTTTTCTCCCTTGGAAATGAAAGAGATATCAAGTTCTGATCCCAAAATTACAACAATATCAGAACAATACCAGAAAACATAACCTAAAAAGTGTAAAAATTGTATTTATACAATTCAGAAATTTGAAGGTTCGCTAGGCGAACCAATTCATTCGCAAGGCGAATGGTTAAAAATAGGCACATCAGGTGCCTCAAACAGTTAAACCGCCCCAGAATTTCACGTGCATTCGCGAAGCGAACAAAACACTCGCGAAGCGAGCCTTCGCCAAAACCTTCGCCCAGCGAATTTAGGGACTTTTCCTACTGAAACTTTCTGCCACCCCTTCGCTGGGACACTCGCCAACGTTCGCTAGGAGCTCGCCAGCACTCGCGAGGCGAATCCTGCTGTTGCAACTTCAATACTTTAGCAGCTTGCACCATTTCTTTGTGTCTTCAAACTTTGATCATTTAGTGCATTTCCTGCACAATAACACACACATTACAAGCACCAAAGGTATATTCTCAATGTGTAGAAGAACAACAACAATCATGGATAAAAACCATGAAAACATGAGAAAAGAGATGAAAAAGTGCAAAGAAAGATATGCCAATTTTAGACCAAATCCGCACCTAACACCCTTGAAAACCATATACTTTGACTTCCTTGCCTTAAAAAGCAAGGAACATTCACTTTTGGTTGAGTTGAAAATGAGTTGGGGAGAATAAAAGGAAGATGGGTGCATTACTCCAAATTTTGAAAAAAAAAAAAATTTTTTTTTCAAGCAAGCATGTAAAGAAAAGAGTATGAATATGTTGTACAAAAGAGAAAATGCTTGCTTGAATAAAAAAAAAATAGAATCAATAAGTGTGCACGGTAGTTTGTGAAGGTGGAATGAAAAATTGGTGAAATGAAGTGTGTTGTGTGAATATGTATATAGTGAATGTTCTTTTGCTTCGGCAATTTCGTTTCAAAGGCCATTAGAAATGTCCCTTTTTTGTTCACCCGACCAAACTACAGCGTTGAAGTCCTTAGTGATATTTTACTTCCATGATTTCTGTTATGATCATTGAGATATGATATGAATTGCTTAGTATTGCATCATTTGTCATTTGAGTGTAATTGTCCCGTGTTTGTATGCACGTTTGCCTTCAATCCTTTTTCGAAGAGGAGTGTAGAATGACATATGCAGGATGAGTTAGTTGTTTCTTGAAACATTGTTTGAAATTGTTTAAGTCGCAAGTTCTTTTTCATATCAAATTCTTGAATTGTGTAATTGTGCATTGTTGTGATCGTTGTTTAGTTGAGCCGTTTTTCGCGTCTTGGTTGAATTGGGTGCTCGAGCAAATCCTTGTGAGAGGCATACTTTGCTTGAGGACAAACAAAGAGTTAGTTGGGGAGAGTTTGTTAGATGTCAAACATGTTATATATTTGTATGGAATATTTGGCATTTTTCATTTCTTTCTAACGGTATAGTGTGAATTTAAGCGGTAAATGGAGTTGTTATGCTGACGTCGGAATATATGTGTGGAGCTTGTAATTTGTGTGTTAATGTGCAGGTATAGGCATGAAAAGAGCAAAATGGTGAACACATGGAACCAATGCAAGTTCCACTGAGTTTTTATTGCTGCAACAGGATGTTCGCAGTGCGAACAATCTGGCGAAGGACCAGCGAATGTTCGCACTGCGAGGGACCAGCGAGGAGCCTGCGAATGGAGGCAGTGAGTTCAAGGTTTTCAATTACCTTGTGTTCGCACTGCGAACTCCTAGCGAGTGTTCAGCGAATGTTCGCTGGTTGGTTCGCAGTGCGAAGGTGCTGGCGAAGAGAGGCAGTAAGTTCCAGTTTTGAGAATTCTGGTTCGCTAGTTCATTCGCAGTGCGAATAAAGGGTTCGCAGTGCGAACCCACGATTTCTGCTTGGGGCGGTTTAAGTCTCAGAGGCACTTAAAGTGCCATTTTTCCTCATTCGCAGTGCGAATGGATTGCTCGCAGTGCGAATCCTTCAGAATTCTGCTTTGTATAAATAGAATTTCACTTTTTGTAAAGAGGATCTGTTGTTCATTTTGATCTAAAATCATAGTTTTCAGTCTTTTTACCATTGGAGCTTGTATTTTCACTTGGAGAAGCTGATTTGCATCCATTCTTGATTATTCTAAGTGGATGTTTACTCATCTCCTCTCTTTACTTGTTATCCAATCTACCATGAGAAGTGGTAGCTAAACCCTCTATGTTGAGGTTAGAAGTAGTTTATTCTGTTTTTATGTATTGCTTTTGATCTATTGTATATGAACAAAGTCTTTGATCAATATAGATGAAGTTGTTTTCTCTTAATGCTTTAAGTTTGATTTGTTTTACTCTAGACATAGATTCCACAAATCTTGACCTAACAATTTCATCTCTTAAAAACCAAACTCTAGACATAGATTTGGGATTTGCTATTCGCATTGTATTGATCTTAAAGACCGTTGCTTAGATTGTTAGCGTGAGACATCATCTAACGGTCTAAACAACAGTACTCACGACTTCGCTTTAGACATAAACTGAGTCGGGAGAATACGCGGTTATATTGGTTGGAAACCGAGTTCATGTGCGTGATTAATCGTTTATACATGGAAAGGATTAGCGAAACCTAACCTTAACATGCTTTTATAAATCCTTCTACAAAAATCTTTGTCACAATTTAATCTTTGCTACAAGTGAATGATAACAACAATTGAAACTTTTGGAACCGTTAACTTAGAATATCGAAACTATTGAAAGGCAAGCATCAAATATCAAACAGTCCACGTGGATACGATAACAAAAACCCACACTATTACTCTTCTAACATTTACCTCAGGTGAAGGAACCAAATCATGTGTGTGAAGAATGCTGCAAAGCAAAGCAGGCTAGAAAAGCATTCAAGCATGATCTGCCAATTAATTCAAAAGGAAAGTTGGAGCTTGTTCACTCTGACGTATGTGGACCTTTTGAAGTTAGGTCAAATGGTGGCAAGCGTTACTTCTTAACTTTCATCGTTGAATTCACCAGATATATGTGGATTTATATGATCGAAAGTAAGAGTGAAGTACTCACAAAGTTCATGAAGTTTAAGTTGCTTGTCGAAAAGCAAAGTGGCTGCAAGCTAAAGAAACTGAGAACTGATGGTGGTGGTGAATACATCTCTCGAGAGTTTGCTAGATTTTGTGAAGAGGAAGGTATAGAGCATGAGGCTATTGCACCCTATACACCTCAACATAATGGAATAGCTGAGAGGAAGAATAGAAGTATACTGAATATGACGAGAAGTATGTTGAAGGCTAAAGAGGTGCCAAAGAGATTTTGGGCTGAAGTAGCTTCGAGAGCAGTATACATTCTGAATAGATGTCCAACAAAGAAGCTAGTCGAGAAGACTCCTTATGAAGCATGGACAGGTGAGAAGCCAAATATAAGTCATCTTAGAGTTTTTGGATCAATATGTTTCAGGCATGTTCCTGAGCAATTGAGAACAAAACTAGATGATCGAAGTCAAACCATGGTGCTCATAGGTTATCATTCAACTGGTGCATATCGACTATATTCACCAGAAAATGATAAATCTGTGATCAGTCGAGATGTTCTGGTAGATGAAAATCAAAAATGGGAGTGGAGTCATGGGTCAGTTCGACAGGAAACTGGTCGACAGATGGAAGAGACAGTTTCGACGATATTTGAAGAAGACCGACAAACTGAGGCCACGACAATTCGAAATGAAGAACCTCCTGAGCAGAATGTCAGAAGATCAACTAGAACAAAAGCTGAGTCGACAAGGTTAGCTGGATATGAGAGATTTCCAGATAATGCAATCGATGCAGATGGTGACTTAATAGAAGAAGTAATGATGATGGCTGAAGCCGAACCAATTAACTTGGATGAAGCCATGAATGATTCGAATGGTGTGAAGCCATGAAGGAAGAACTCAGGGCAATCGAGAAGAACAATACCTGGGGACTTGTCGAAAAAGCCAGCAAGAAGCCTATTGATGTGAAATGGGTTTACAAGCTGAAACGAAGGCTAAATGGTGAAATTGCCAAGCATAAGGCAAGACTAGTGGCAAGAGGTTTTCTGCAGAAACCTGGTATTGATTTCGAAGAAGTCTATGCGCTAGTGGCTAGAGTGGAAACAATCAGGATTGTTGTTTCGACAGCAACATATAAAGGAGGGAAGATACATCAGTTGGATGCAAAATCAGCATTTTTTAATGGACCTTTGGAGGAAGAAGTTTATGTCAGTCAACCACCAGGATTTGAGATCAAAGGGCATGAGTCGAAGGTGTACAGATTGAGGAAGGCTCTCTATGGACTGAAGCAAGACCCGAGGGCTTGGAACAAAAGAATAGATAGTTTCCTAATCGAAGCAGGTTTCACAAAGTGTGTGTTTGAGCATGGAGTTTATGTAAATGATGTCGACAATGATAGTCGAATCATTTTATGCCTGTACGTCGATGATTTGCTAATTACAGGTGCAAATGAAGCTGAGATAAGAAAAGTTAAGTCGAAGCTAATGCAAGAGTTCGAAATGTCCGACCTAGGGAATTTGTCATATTTCTTAGGGATGGAATTCAAAGACACAGTTGAAGGTGTGTTCCTGCACCAGAAGAAGTATGCTCAAGACATCTTGAAGAGGTTCAAGATGACTGACTGTAAAGCTGCAACAACTCCATTGGAAACAGGTGCAAAGTTGAAGAAGGTAACTGATGATGAGTTTGTAAGTTCGACACTGTACAAACAAATTATTGGATCCTTGAGGTATCTTTGCAATACAAGGCCGGACATTTGTCAGAGTGTCGGATTGTTAAGTCGATTCATGGAGAAACCCCAAGAATGTCATCTCATTGTAGTAAAGAGAGTACTGAGATACATTAAGGGTATGATTGATCATGGTGTGCTGATGCCATGTCGAAATAGGTCCAAGTCGAAAGATGCGGAGGTATATGGTTACACTGATTCAGATTTCAGTGGAGACCAAGATGAGAAGAAGAGTACTGCAGGCTACATTTTCATGATAGAAGGAGCTCCAATCTCTTGGAGTTCGAGAAAACAAAGCATTGTTGCTTTGTCATCATGTGAAGTTGAGTACGTAGCTGCATCGTATGCAGCATGTCAGGCATCATGGAAAAATATGTTGCTCGAAGAACTCAAGATCAAGGAACCTGGGAAGATGAATTTGTTTGTAGACAACAAGTCAGCTATTGATCTTGCCAATCATCCTATGTGTCATGGTCGAAGCAAGCACATAGAAATAAGGTATCATTTTCTCAGGGATCAAGTGAAAAGAGGGAAGCTTGATCTTGAATATTGCAAGACTGAATTTCAACTAGCCGACATACTTACCAAACCTTTGAAGAAAGTCAGATTCGACGAGTTAAAGAAGAGCATTAGGATGAGAAGTCTCGAGAACATGAAATAGGTGGTGTGTTAGAAGTAATTCAAGTTCTCTGTCGATGTCGAAGTCAGAGTCTTTATAGGTTTTTGTCGATGTCGAATTAGTTGTAGTGTTGTGTAGTCAGTTGTATTCGACAGAGTAGAATATAGCTGTTAAGGAGTTAGTCGAAATGTTTGTTTGTGCCTGGGCTTTGATAGCCTATATAAAGGGCTTTGTAATTTGTAATTACACACAACACTTTAACACAATAAAGTTTAGAAAGTTTTGCAAACCCTAATTTCTTTTCTTCTCTCTCTTCTTCTTCTTCTTCTTTCTCTCAAACATTCATCTTTCTTGGAACATAGTTCCAACAAAAACATGTAGATATTGATTGTCATTTTATCCGTCAACATGTGCAAACAAAGTTTCTCAAACTTGTTCATGTTAAATCAGCACAACAGCTTGCAGATCCTCTAACCAAGGCACTTTCAAGACCACTTTATGAGTTTCTTATTTCCAAGTGGGGAATGTTATATATATACCTTCCCACGTGAGGGGGAGTATTAAGGGTAATAATGTAATTAGAGGTTTTGCATTAGTTTTGAATTGTAGATAAGGTTTACTCTTGTATATAAGGTGGAGAATGCACCTAATTGTAATTGATTGAAACTGAATAACAGAAGTTAGTTACAAATTTTGTTTTCATCTTCTTCTTTTCACCTTGAGAAGCTCCATTTCCATGACAGCATTCTCTTATTCAATAGTCTGCACTAGAATGTCATCAATTGTCACCAATATAGTAACTGGAAATGAAGTACATGATATTAATTGGAAAGTTGTCTCAAACAAAGAATAGCATTTTCATGACAATCAAAGAAACAAGAAAAGTAGGTCACAGATCTGCCAAAATATAATTTTCAAACTCAGTATATTATTTTCCATATCCTTCATGTTAAAAGAAGTACATGAAAAACAAGTACATCAATGTCAAATCATAAAAAGATCGTCGTTAATCCTAAACGTCTCACCCAAAAATATATCCACCACACAATCCTAAAAGAATAATGGTTAATTATGGTGTGTATACGATAAAAAAGATTAATAATGTTATCATTTTATTTTCATGACATGCAACGATACCACATATTAGTAATTAGGTCACTTATTTAAACATATATAATTACACAATTAAGCAAAGCCAAACATCTGTCTGCACTGCACTAGAATGTCATCAATTGCCACCATTACAGTAATTGAATACTAATTCAATACGTGATATTATTTGGAAAGTTGTTTTTACTAGTTTTAAATCCTATATATATTAATGACCGTGTCTTTGATTTTACTAGTTTTAAATCCAATATCTATAAATGACAATGACTTTGCTTTTACTAGTTTTCAATCCTATCTATCTTTTTATGTATTTTATTAATTTATATTTCAATTATTTTTTTAAGGCAAAATAGTATATACTGCTCTGTTCTTTTATATAAGAGAACACTTATTTTTTAGGTTCATTGTATAATCAATGTATTTGGTCAGTTTATAGACTATATGCATCAATTATTTATTAAATCTAAAAAGTAACTTGTCTCTTATAAAAAGGAACGGAGGTAATATAAAATAAAAGTTGGGAGTTAATCTTACAATCAAAGAGAAAAGAACAAAATACATACAAAAAGTATCAAGAAAAATGAACAATTAGTCAAAAGATATAAAGAGAAAAAAATACAACAACAAAATCATAGTTATAAAGCAACCAGCAAAAGAGAAAGTTCTAGAAAGAGCACACACTAACCTCCTCCCTGAAGCACCACCTAACAAAATTAGGCTAGACATCAGACGAAAAGATTCATCAACAAGAGAATTGGGAAAATGCAAGCAAAATTAAAATCATTCAGTACCTCTTAGTCACATCATGATATGATTCTGAAGACAATGTGTGAGAGAGAGAGAGAGAGAGAGAGAGATCATTGAAGATATGCTTAGAAACCAATTCTAAGGCAAGAAATAATTTTTTCTTCCATCTCTTTTACATTTGTTGACAAACCAGAAAACAACTTTTCATTATGAATCGATCAAATGATCCACACGACAGCATGTCAAATCATAACAAAACTCACCTATTCTTAACCTTAGATCCTAAAGATATAAAAAAACTCAAAAAGGGTCTTAAGTTTCCCATTAGGCACCACCTGAAAAACTCAACCAGTTAAAGATCATATACCACACAGTGGAAGCTATGATACAAATAATAAACAAATGAGAGTCGGACTTGAGACAATCCCCACACAATATACATGAAAGACCATATGGGCCAACAATAAAATTACACTTGAACAGATTCTCGATAGAGGGAAACTTATCCATGAAGAGTTGCTAAGAGAGGATCACTACCTTAGAAGGAGCACAACTATTCCAAATACGAGGAAGCAATTGGATATCCTTCACATGGTTGGAATCCAATAGGGGACTGATCTCTACTTGTACAGAGTAAGCATACGCCACCAAAAAAAATACCTCCCATATTATGCTTCCAGAACCACATATCTATCTCGACATTAAACTAGAATTGA
This sequence comes from Lathyrus tuberosus, assembly GCA_022829125.1. Taxonomy (NCBI): domain Eukaryota; kingdom Viridiplantae; phylum Streptophyta; class Magnoliopsida; order Fabales; family Fabaceae; genus Lathyrus; species Lathyrus tuberosus. The sequence goes on from JALAZF010000003.1 coordinate 11,585,021, forward strand.
TTGAGGACAGGGAAAAACTCAAAGACCAAAGGTTCTTCGTGCCAAATAATGATACCATCCACCTAAGATCACAAATGCTTCCCCCTTTTCCCACTTTCTGAACTCTTTCACCTTAACATCTTGAGCTTGAGAGATATAAAAAATTCTAAGAAACCTAACTTTCAAAGATATATCCACAATCCAGATCCTCCCAAAAAGAGGTATGGAGACCAAACCCGACCCTCTTAACCATACATTCTCAAACCAATTATGAGGATCATCTTTCTTTGACCCAGGGAGGGAGATTCCTCACCACCACAAGGAAACTGAGCGAAGGACCGAATCCCTACCCCCGCACAAGAAGGTAACTAAGAAAACACCGTATCTGGCAACAAGAATATCAAACCAAATACTAGAATCACCTAAGAATAGCCTTTATCTCCATATGGATAAGAGAACTACATTAACCAGCCAAAGATTTTTTACACCCAAGCCTCCATTCTCCTCAGATTCACAGACATTAGACCATTTCACCCAGGAAATCTCGGCCTCGCCTTTCACACCACCCCAAAGGAATCTCCTATGAATCTTGACTAATATCTTCCATATAAAGAGGGGGCGTGTTTAAGTAAGAAAAGAAGAAGACATGAACTGCATTGAGAATAGAATTAAGAAGAGTCACTCTCCCCTAAGCATACATACATATGATTCTAAAAAAGAAATATTTTTTGCTTCAAATTAACTAAAAGTTCCAAAAACGATTCCAGTTGAGGGTTGACAGCTCCTACTGGAAATCCTAGATATTTGAATGAAAGGGACTCAATTTTGAAATAAAGAAAACTCTCAGCAACTGATAAGGAGTGTGTTTACCTTTTTAATATAGTTTTATTTCCATGTTTTTGTGTATTTTATTTGTATGTTAGTGCAAGTGCTTTCATTGTTATACAAATATAAGTAATTTGACATTGACTACAGAAAAAAGAGGAGAAAAGGCACAAGAGAAGCGAGTAACCAGATGATATGACGGTCTACCCGTCGGGGGCATGACGCCCGTCTTAACCACCCCTGACCCCCGTCATGGCACCTGGGCCAAAAATCGATGAAGAGTGGAATGAAACAAGGATTAAAAAAATGAAGCCATAACAGACAGGCTATAATGGTGCCCATATCTCCTCATGTCGCAGTAGTTTCCAACAATTTTTTCTTGGAGTTTTGCACAACTTTGAGTGCTATTTTAGTGGAACTATACATATAAAAAGATGAATGTAAGAGATGCAAAGGATCCAAGCATCATTGTACCAAAATACTATAAATTTCTATTGTAGTTTATGCAAGTTTGAAGATTTTCCGTTATTATTGTTGTCAATTCTCGATTGCATTTCTATTTTGTTGTTTTCGTATTGTTGGATTGAAAGTATCCCTTTAAAGAATTATTAATTTCATAATAATTACTTTATTCCATGTTATATTGTATTGCTTTTATGATGAATGCACTATAGGTTTATGCTATTTTACTGTTAGTTATGTCCGAGTAAATCGCATTGAGTCTGACACATGAAGACTGTCATAACGATGAATCTCATGAAAATTTTATGCATATCAATTCACTACAAGAAAATTTGCAAGTCACGACGGTTTCTCTTCTGTCGTAGAAGCGTGTGTCGCGAGGCTATTTTGCGATGGTTTGTTAAACTATCGCTCCAATTGTCGTAACATTCCGCAACGGTTTTGAAATTATCTCCAATATATTATTACGACGGTTGTAACCGCCATAATTATATAATATATATTTCAAAATAACGACGGTTGTAACCGCCATAATTATATAAAATATTTTTTATTAAAAATAACAATGGTTTTAACCGCAATAATTATATAATATATATTTCATTAAAAATAATGACGGTTGTAACCGTCATATAATATAATATATATTTAATGGCAACGGTTTAGAACCGCTGTTAATTATATTATTTTTACAAAACAATATTTAAAAATTATTACATTATCTCCTCTCTTCATGTTAGTAAAATACCAATACTCTCACAATATTCAATTCTAGCAATATAAAATACCATGAAAAATTATAATTTTATCAAACAAAAAAACTATCAAGATCCACAATAATGTCAAGAACTTGTTTAAATTAAGCATGATAAGATTTTGAAGAGACAAGTTACATCATCACCATTCACCTCACTAACTTGCATTGTAAAATAAATACTACGTAGTGTATAAAATAAAAATGTAGAGAAATGTTTCTTTAATTCCATAATTGGTAATTTCATACCAATCTTGAAAAACAACAACCTACATTATCAAAGACCATTACTTTAAATAGTGAAAAGTATTAATATGTATTCAACTTTGAGTTGTTTCAAACTAAAAACAAAACAAATACAAAACATCCAACTCCTATTGATGGACTTGAATCCTCTCCAGGGTGCAGATGATTCGTATCAACTCCAAACATATTTGTAGGCAGTGAATGTTTCGCCATATGCAACTGAGGCAGCCACCACTACTGTTGCAGTTGCCACAACAACACTACAAACACCAAACTGCATTTTCAACAGAAGAAAAGAATTGAAGTTCTTAAAGTTTGTTTCGAAAGTCATTAGTCACATATAATGCAGTAAACACAGACAAGGTACAAGAACTATTAATTACCAATAATGCAACAAACACATAGTATGTGACACAAATCTAAATGTAACAGTAATTACCACTGAAACACATTCATAGAGTATGTGAAATAAATCACTACCTCAGTAGCCACTAAAAGGTGACCTTTCCTTCCACTTTTAACATCTTGAAGCTTCATCTTCATAACCGAAGAAGATTCAATACATTCTTATAAAATTACAACTTTCACAAATAAATAAATAAGTAATGTTTTTAGTTGTCATGGCTCGGCCAAGGTTGATGCATATTGAAATAAACCATTTTTGCGACAAATTCTCTTTTTTCATAAAAGACTCACTTAAAATGTGTATGCTAATAGAGATGTGAATACACTTGAAACCAATTAAATACATTCACTTATAAAAAAATCCCTATGATATACTAACTTTGAAAAGTCTAACCTGTCATCATATAAAATGGCTATAAAGCACTCGATATTAATTAAACACGACAATGGAAGAAGAACTAAGAATCATCACACGTTGATGAAGATCTTATATTTTCCAATTCATAATGCATAAATTTGAATTATTGAAATAATACTTCTATTATAAGTTCACAAAGGAAAGAAGATTCATCATTCACCATATAGTGTATATGACTTAAACATTTGACAACATTATTAGCCTTTGTCATGATATACGACTCTTTAAACGTGATACACAACATTTACAGTGAAAAGCCACATGATAATAAAGCAAAGCAATCGTAATCCAGATCAATCTTGCAGAGAATAACACTTCACATGTCAGACACGAGAGTCCCGAAAACGATTTTAAAATTAAACTTGATGCAAGTTAACAGATCACCCTTATCGTCCTTTAGTGTCATCTTCATAAACTGAGGAATAAAATTGAATAAAAATATAACATAGGGTGTTGAGGAATAAAAAATTGAATAAAAAGCTAATACCGGTGGAGTAATTGAAGGAAATTTTTGGGTGTGAGAAATCACAAAATTGCCATTAGCAATGGGACAAGATACTTCTTGACACAGATCAATAGTTTCAGAATGGACAGGCACACCAACATTGGAAACTCCAATTACAACATCTCCACCATAAAGAGCCTTACCTGCATGAAGTATAAACAAAAATTCATTTTTCAATTCAGTGCAAGTATATGTGGCACGTTAGATTGACGAGGAAGCTCCCCTAAGCACGAGGAACAAATATAGTGAATGAGGATATAAATGACATGTTGTACAAGTCCTCCACAGATTTTGTAAACAACAATTGTTTAGATGAAATAATATGTTTATAAATACTTAAAAACAATTTAAATGTAAGCATGTAATGTAAATATATGAGATTAACTTAGATTGAATAAAATTTAATGGGGTCGTGTAATCAACACATTAAAATCAGGGTTTTAATAAAAAAAACGTCTGCGACATCAGCCGTATTTGACCGCAATTTCCCACATCATCAAAGATTTCAAGGCTTCACCAGCCACATTTGATAGCAATTTCTGACATCATCAAAGATTATGACAGTGGTTTAAAACATTGATCAAAGAGTTGTGTTATTTTGATACCCAAAATTGACATAAAAGAGCATATCGTCGGCATACCACCAAACACCACCTTTCAAGATAGATTTGACAAGCCTTTCAACAATTGATAATCCATCCTTCCAATTTTTGTGCCCACCATGAATCCATATTTTCTTAGCATGTTGAAGAAGACCTGAGCTTTCATTGTAATATAATCTGACCAAGTCCTTGCCTTTAAACTCACTAGGATCAATATACCAAACATTATCATTAGATTTTACGGCATTTTTCATCAATCGCATCACCGTTTCTTGCCAAAGTATCAACTAAGTAATGTAAAACTACCTGTAAATTGCCATCATGTCCATTCTACTAGCTCCAGGATGACTGACTGCTGTAAGGCTAGTTTGATCATCTATGAAACTGTCAACAGAAATGTCATCCTCGGCATCTTCATCATTAGATGTGGAGATATCTGAAGATACCCTGATGAAGTTGAACAGATCATAAGATTGGAGATTTTCTGCAAAATATCCATGATAAACAGATTATGTATTCTACATGTAATATCTTTTGAATTATCAAACAAACCTATTTCTTGACTTCCCTGAAATATTCAATTTGCTTCATAACAAATTATTTAAACACAACCACAATCAACAAAGTTATCACTTTCATAAATTGTACACACAGTCACAATTTGACATTGCAGACACCCACCTCTGTCCTCAATGGGAGACTCGGGAACAACACCACTTATAATCAAATTAGTTAAACGAGGGCTAAGCTCTTCATCTTTCATGCCATTATCGAAGGCATCTGAAGCCAATGAAGAAGTCTGCTTCTCAACAGGATTTGCTATTTCACTGGCATTAGCTCATTCATTTGACAAATTCCTCTTAGCATCTGGAGTCTCAGGAATTGTCTCATCACCGTCAGCTGTTTCCTCTTGACAATTGTCCGTGTCACAGAAAGTATTATCTTGTAGAGTTAGATCAACCAAGTCTTTGGTTTGAATTTCTATATGACATGAATCTACCTCCACACAATTTTTAGAATCTATATTTCTTCCCAATGTATCCCTAGAGCATGATTCATTGTCTGAAATAGTGGACAAAAATAAAACAGGACCTCTCATTAGTGTTTTCAGAATCTATATTTCTTCTACAAAAAATTAATATCAAAAGAATTTTACAAAAAAAGTTCAATACTTTGGACCATGTAAAATGAGAACGGGAAAATACAAGGGATTATTCTCCCCAATGTGAATCTGATTGTGTAGTCATATTAGCAAAATATAAGTCTTGCCATCGCCAAACTTTGAAATTGTATCATGCATTTGGAGGGTCCAAATTTCATGACTATTATTGTGACCAATCAAGCTTGCACACTTCACAAAACTATGAGATGGAAGCTCGACAACAATCTGCAAGATTAATAGACAGTGGGCCAATAGGATATTGATTATGCAAGTGAAGCAACAAAAAACAAAATATGCATGTAATTTATATATACAACCTTTGATAGAACTAAAGCAGACACAACACGCTCAACAAATGATTGCACGAAAGTCATATGTGTTGTGATATCTTATAAAAATGTCATATACAACAGAAAGTTAACTGCATATACAAGACCTTTTTGCTGGTCATATAAATGTGCCTTGTATTGATTCCAGTGTGGAGATTGTTGAAGATATGTCCTCCGCATTTCAGGGCCATCACAACCGTGAATGAAAGCAAAATAAAAAATGAGTTTCCACATATAAACAAGCAATAATGTTACTACGTCAATGAAATAAACACGGATGTATCATCACCCTTATATATACATGGATGTATCACCACCCTTGGCCAGGCCTAAAATCTTGTCACCCTTATATGCACATGGGGTGACTTTAATACAGGGATGTATCACCACCCTAGTGGTAGCGCACATGAGTGTTTGGATGGAAGGTCATGGGTTCAAGACCCACCCAGACCACTATGTCGCTTCTCATATTTTTGCTATTTTTCATTTTTTTTTGTTTTTATTAATTAATTCCAAAATTAATTTCTCTCTCAATTTTAATTATTTTTTATTGGTTCATTTTTTGAAAATCCACAAAAATGTTGAAATATTTTATTCTAAAAAAAATTGAATTTATATTATTTATTTAATATATTTTGAATTTTTGCAATTAATTTCATTTTATTTGTTTTCAAAAGGAAAGTTGGAGCTTGTTCACTCTGACGTATGTGGACCTTTTGAAGTTAGGTCAAATGGTGGCAAGCGTTACTTCTTAACTTTCATCGTTGAATTCACCAGATATATGTGGATTTATATGATCGAAAGTAAGAGTGAAGTACTCACAAAGTTCATGAAGTTTAAGTTGCTTGTCGAAAAGCAAAGTGGCTGCAAGCTAAAGAAACTGAGAACTGATGGTGGTGGTGAATACATCTCTCGAGAGTTTGCTAGATTTTGTGAAGAGGAAGGTATAGAGCATGAGGCTATTGCACCCTATACACCTCAACATAATGGAATAGCTGAGAGGAAGAATAGAAGTATACTGAATATGACGAGAAGTATGTTGAAGGCTAAAGAGGTGCCAAAGAGATTTTGGGCTGAAGTAGCTTCGAGAGCAGTATACATTCTGAATAGATGTCCAACAAAGAAGCTAGTCGAGAAGACTCCTTATGAAGCATGGACAGGTGAGAAGCCAAATATAAGTCATCTTAGAGTTTTTGGATCAATATGTTTCAGGCATGTTCCTGAGCAATTGAGAACAAAACTAGATGATCGAAGTCAAACCATGGTGCTCATAGGTTATCATTCAACTGGTGCATATCGACTATATTCACCAGAAAATGATAAATCTGTGATCAGTCGAGATGTTCTGGTAGATGAAAATCAAAAATGGGAGTGGAGTCATGGGTCAGTTCGACAGGAAACTGGTCGACAGATGGAAGAGACAGTTTCGACGATATTTGAAGAAGACCGACAAACTGAGGCCACGACAATTCGAAATGAAGAACCTCCTGAGCAGAATGTCAGAAGATCAACTAGAACAAAAGCTGAGTCGACAAGGTTAGCTGGATATGAGAGATTTCCAGATAATGCAATCGATGCAGATGGTGACTTAATAGAAGAAGTAATGATGATGGCTGAAGCCGAACCAATTAACTTGGATGAAGCCATGAATGATTCGAATGGTGTGAAGCCATGAAGGAAGAACTCAGGGCAATCGAGAAGAACAATACCTGGGGACTTGTCGAAAAAGCCAGCAAGAAGCCTATTGATGTGAAATGGGTTTACAAGCTGAAACGAAGGCTAAATGGTGAAATTGCCAAGCATAAGGCAAGACTAGTGGCAAGAGGTTTTCTGCAGAAACCTGGTATTAATTTCGAAGAAGTCTATGCGCTAGTGGCTAGAGTGGAAACAATCAGGATTGTTGTTTCGACAGCAACATATAAAGGAGGGAAGATACATCAGTTGGATGCAAAATCAGCATTTTTTAATGGACCTTTGGAGGAAGAAGTTTATGTCAGTCAACCACCAGGATTTGAGATCAAAGGGCATGAGTCGAAGGTGTACAGATTGAGGAAGGCTCTCTATGGACTGAAGCAAGCCCCGAGGGCTTGGAACAAAAGAATAGATAGTTTCCTAATCGAAGCAGGTTTCACAAAGTGTGTGTTTGAGCATGGAGTTTATGTAAATGATGTCGACAATGATAATCGAATCATTTTATGCCTGTACGTCGATGATTTGCTAATTACAGGTGCAAATGAAGCTGAGATAAGAAAAGTTAAGTCGAAGCTAATGCAAGAGTTCGAAATGTCCGACCTAGGGAATTTGTCATATTTCTTAGGGATGGAATTCAAAGACACAGTTGAAGGTGTGTTCCTGCACCAGAAGAAGTATGCTCAAGACATCTTGAAGAGGTTCAAGATGACTGACTGTAAAGCTGCAACAACTCCATTGGAAACAGGTGCAAAGTTGAAGAAGGTAACTGATGATGAGTTTGTAAGTTCGACACTGTACAAACAAATTATTGGATCCTTGAGGTATCTTTGCAATACAAGGCCGGACATTTGTCAGAGTGTCGGATTGTTAAGTCGATTCATGGAGAAACCCCAAGAATGTCATCTCATTGTAGTAAAGAGAGTACTGAGATACATTAAGGGTATGATTGATCATGGTGTGCTGATGCCATGTCGAAATAGGTCCAAGTCGAAAGATGCGGAGGTATATGGTTACACTGATTCAGATTTCAGTGGAGACCAAGATGAGAAGAAGAGTACTGCAGGCTACATTTTCATGATAGAAGGAGCTCCAATCTCTTGGAGTTCGAGAAAACAAAGCATTGTTGCTTTGTCATCATGTGAAGTTGAGTACGTAGCTGCATCGTATGCAGCATGTCAGGCATCATGGAAAAATATGTTGCTCGAAGAACTCAAGATCAAGGAACCTGGGAAGATGAATTTGTTTGTAGACAACAAGTCAGCTATTGATCTTACCAATCATCCTATGTGTCATGGTCGAAGCAAGCACATAGAAATAAGGTATCATTTTCTCAGGGATCAAGTGAAAAGAGGGAAGCTTGATCTTGAATATTGCAAGACTGAATTTCAACTAGCCGACATACTTACCAAACCTTTGAAGAAAGTCAGATTCGACGAGTTAAAGAAGAGCATTAGGATGAGAAGTCTCGAGAACATGAAATAGGTGGTGTGTTAGAAGTAATTCAAGTTCTCTGTCGATGTCGAAGTCAGAGTCTTTATAGGTTTTTGTCGATGTCGAATTAGTTGTAGTGTTGTGTAGTCAGTTGTATTCGACAGAGTAGAATATAGCTGTTAAGGAGTTAGTCGAAATGTTTGTTTGTGCCTGGGCTTTGATAGCCTATATAAAGGGCTTTGTAATTTGTAATTACACACAACACTTTAACACAATAAAGTTTAGAAAGTTTTGCAAACCCTAATTTCTTTTCTTCTCTCTCTTCTTCTTCTTCTTCTTTCTCTCAAACATTCATCTTTCTTGGAACATAGTTCCAACAAAAACATGTAGATATTGATTGTCATTTTATCCGTCAACATGTGCAAACAAAGTTTCTCAAACTTGTTCATGTTAAATCAGCACAACAGCTTGCAGATCCTCTAACCAAGGCACTTTCAAGACCACTTTATGAGTTTCTTATTTCCAAGTGGGGAATGTTATATATATACCTTCCCACGTGAGGGGGAGTATTAAGGGTAATAATGTAATTAGAGGTTTTGCATTAGTTTTGAATTGTAGATAAGGTTTACTCTTGTATATAAGGTGGAGAATGCACCTAATTGTAATTGATTGAAACTGAATAACAGAAGTTAGTTACAAATTTTGTTTTCATCTTCTTCTTTTCACCTTGAGAAGCTCCATTTCCATGACAGCATTCTCTTATTCAATAGTCTGCACTAGAATGTCATCAATTGTCACCAATATAGTAACTGGAAATGAAGTACATGATATTAATTGGAAAGTTGTCTCAAACAAAGAATAGCATTTTCATGACAATCAAAGAAACAAGAAAAGTAGGTCACAGATCTGCCAAAATATAATTTTCAAACTCAGTATATTATTTTCCATATCCTTCATGTTAAAAGAAGTACATGAAAAACAAGTACATCAATGTCAAATCATAAAAAGATCGTCGTTAATCCTAAACGTCTCACCCAAAAATATATCCACCACACAATCCTAAAAGAATAATGGTTAATTATGGTGTGTATACGATAAAAAAGATTAATAATGTTATCATTTTATTTTCATGACATGCAACGATACCACATATTAGTAATTAGGTCACTTATTTAAACATATATAATTACACAATTAAGCAAAGCCAAACATCTGTCTGCACTGCACTAGAATGTCATCAATTGCCACCATTACAGTAATTGAATACTAATTCAATACGTGATATTATTTGGAAAGTTGTTTTTACTAGTTTTAAATCCTATATATATTAATGACCGTGTCTTTGATTTTACTAGTTTTAAATCCAATATCTATAAATGACAATGACTTTGCTTTTACTAGTTTTCAATCCTATCTATCTTTTTATGTATTTTATTAATTTATATTTCAATTATTTTTTTAAGGCAAAATAGTATATACTGCTCTGTTCTTTTATATAAGAGAACACTTATTTTTTAGGTTCATTGTATAATCAATGTATTTGGTCAGTTTATAGACTATATGCATCGATTATTTATTAAATCTAAAAAGTAACTTGTCTCTTATAAAAAGGAACGGAGGTAATATAAAATAAAAGTTGGGAGTTAATCTTACAATCAAAGAGAAAAGAACAAAATACATACAAAAAGTATCAAGAAAAATGAACAATTAGTCAAAAGATATAAAGAGAAAAAAATACAACAACAAAATCATAGTTATAAAGCAACCAGCAAAAGAGAAAGTTCTAGAAAGAGCACACACTAACCTCCTCCCTGAAGCACCACCTAACAAAATTAGGCTAGACATCAGACGAAAAGATTCATCAACAAGAGAATTGGGAAAATGCAAGCAAAATTAAAATCATTCAGTACCTCTTAGTCACATCATGATATGATTCTGAAGACAATGTGTGAGAGAGAGAGAGAGAGAGAGAGAGATCATTGAAGATATGCTTAGAAACCAATTCTAAGGCAAGAAATAATTTTTTCTTCCATCTCTTTTACATTTGTTGACAAACCAGAAAACAACTTTTCATTATGAATCGATCAAATGATCCACACGACAGCATGTCAAATCATAACAAAACTCACCTATTCTTAACCTTAGATCCTAAAGATATAAAAAAACTCAAAAAGGGTCTTAAGTTTCCCATTAGGCACCACCTGAAAAACTCAACCAGTTAAAGATCATATACCACACAATGGAAGCTATGATACAAATAATAAACAAATGAGAGTCGGACTTGAGACAATCCCCACACAATATACATGAAAGACCATATGGGCCAACAATAAAATTACACTTGAACAGATTCTCGATAGAGGGAAACTTATCCATGAAGAGTTGCTAAGAGAGGATCACTACCTTAGAAGGAGCACAACTATTCCAAATACGAGGAAGCAATTGGATATCCTTCACATGGTTGGAATCCAATAGGGGACTGATCTCTACTTGTACAGAGTAAGCATACGCCACCAAAAAAAATACCTCCCATATTATGCTTCCAGAACCACATATCTATCTCGACATTAAACTAGAATTGATTGAGGACAGGGAAAAACTCAAAGACCAAAGGTTCTTCGTGCCAAATAATGATACCATCCACCTAAGATCACAAATGCTTCCCCCTTTTCCCACTTTCTGAACTCTTTCACCTTAACATCTTGAGCTTGAGAGATATAAAAAATTCTAAGAAACCTAACTTTCAAAGATATATCCACAATCCAGATCCTCCCAAAAAGAGGTATGGAGACCAAACCCGACCCTCTTAACCATACATTCTCAAACCAATTATGAGGATCATCTTTCTTTGACCCAGGGAGGGAGATTCCTCACCACCACAAGGAAACTGAGCGAAGGACCGAATCCCTACCCCCGCACAAGAAGGTAACTAAGAAAACACCGTATCTGGCAACAAGAATATCAAACCAAATACTAGAATCACCTAAGAATAGCCTTTATCTCCATATGGATAAGAGAACTACATTAACCAGCCAAAGATTTTTTACACCCAAGCCTCCATTCTCCTCAGATTCACAGACATTAGACCATTTCACCCAGGAAATCTCGGCCTCGCCTTTCACACCACCCCAAAGGAATCTCCTATGAATCTTGACTAATATCTTCCATATAAAGAGGGGGCGTGTTTAAGTAAGAAAAGAAGAAGACACGAACTGCATTGAGAATAGAATTAAGAAGAGTCACTCTCCCCTAAGCATACATACATATGATTCTAAAAAAGAAATATTTTTTGCTTCAAATTAACTAAAAGTTCCAAAAACGATTCCAGTTGAGGGTTGACAGCTCCTACTGGAAATCCTAGATATTTGAATGAAAGGGACTCAATTTTGAAATAAAGAAAACTCTCAGCAACTGATAAGGAGTGTGTTTACCTTTTTAATATAGTTTTATTTCCATGTTTTTGTGTATTTTATTTGTATGTTAGTGCAAGTGCTTTCATTGTTATACAAATATAAGTAATTTGACATTGACTACAGAAAAAAGAGGAGAAAAGGCACAAGAGAAGCGAGTAACCAGATGATATGACGGTCTACCCGTCGGGGGCATGACGCCCGTCTTAACCACCCCTGACCCCCGTCATGGCACCTGGGCCAAAAATCGATGAAGAGTGGAATGAAACAAGGATTAAAAAAATGAAGCCATAACAGACAGGCTATAATGGTGCCCATATCTCCTCATGTCGCAGTAGTTTCCAACAATTTTTTCTTGGAGTTTTGCACAACTTTGAGTGCTATTTTAGTGGAACTATACATATAAAAAGATGAATGTAAGAGATGCAAAGGATCCAAGCATCATTGTACCAAAATACTATAAATTTCTATTGTAGTTTATGCAAGTTTGAAGATTTTCCGTTATTATTGTTGTCAATTCTCGATTGCATTTCTATTTTGTTGTTTTCGTATTGTTGGATTGAAAGTATCCCTTTAAAGAATTATTAATTTCATAATAATTACTTTATTCCATGTTATATTGTATTGCTTTTATGATGAATGCACTATAGGTTTATGCTATTTTACTGTTAGTTATGTCCGAGTAAATCGCATTGAGTCTGACACATGAAGACTGTCATAACGATGAATCTCATGAAAATTTTATGCATATCAATTCACTACAAGAAAATTTGCAAGTCACGACGGTTTCTCTTCTGTCGTAGAAGCGTGTGTCGCGAGGCTATTTTGCGATGGTTTGTTAAACTATCGCTCCAATTGTCGTAACATTCCGCAACGGTTTTGAAATTATCTCCAATATATTATTACGACGGTTGTAACCGCCATAATTATATAATATATATTTCAAAATAACGACGGTTGTAACCGCCATAATTATATAAAATATTTTTTATTAAAAATAACAATGGTTTTAACCGCAATAATTATATAATATATATTTCATTAAAAATAATGACGGTTGTAACCGTCATATAATATAATATATATTTAATGGCAACGGTTTAGAACCGCTGTTAATTATATTATTTTTACAAAACAATATTTAAAAATTATTACATTATCTCCTCTCTTCATGTTAGTAAAATACCAATACTCTCACAATATTCAATTCTAGCAATATAAAATACCATGAAAAATTATAATTTTATCAAACAAAAAAACTATCAAGATCCACAATAATGTCAAGAACTTGTTTAAATTAAGCATGATAAGATTTTGAAGAGACAAGTTACATCATCACCATTCACCTCACTAACTTGCATTGTAAAATAAATACTACGTAGTGTATAAAATAAAAATGTAGAGAAATGTTTCTTTAATTCCATAATTGGTAATTTCATACCAATCTTGAAAAACAACAACCTACATTATCAAAGACCATTACTTTAAATAGTGAAAAGTATTAATATGTATTCAACTTTGAGTTGTTTCAAACTAAAAACAAAACAAATACAAAACATCCAACTCCTATTGATGGACTTGAATCCTCTCCAGGGTGCAGATGATTCGTATCAACTCCAAACATATTTGTAGGCAGTGAATGTTTCGCCATATGCAACTGAGGCAGCCACCACTACTGTTGCAGTTGCCACAACAACACTACAAACACCAAACTGCATTTTCAACAGAAGAAAAGAATTGAAGTTCTTAAAGTTTGTTTCGAAAGTCATTAGTCACATATAATGCAGTAAACACAGACAAGGTACAAGAACTATTAATTACCAATAATGCAACAAACACATAGTATGTGACACAAATCTAAATGTAACAGTAATTACCACTGAAACACATTCATAGAGTATGTGAAATAAATCACTACCTCAGTAGCCACTAAAAGGTGACCTTTCCTTCCACTTTTAACATCTTGAAGCTTCATCTTCATAACCGAAGAAGATTCAATACATTCTTATAAAATTACAACTTTCACAAATAAATAAATAAGTAATGTTTTTAGTTGTCATGGCTCGGCCAAGGTTGATGCATATTGAAATAAACCATTTTTGCGACAAATTCTCTTTTTTCATAAAAGACTCACTTAAAATGTGTATGCTAATAGAGATGTGAATACACTTGAAACCAATTAAATACATTCACTTATAAAAAAATCCCTATGATATACTAACTTTGAAAAGTCTAACCTGTCATCATATAAAATGGCTATAAAGCACTCGATATTAATTAAACACGACAATGGAAGAAGAACTAAGAATCATCACACGTTGATGAAGATCTTATATTTTCCAATTCATAATGCATAAATTTGAATTATTGAAATAATACTTCTATTATAAGTTCACAAAGGAAAGAAGATTCATCATTCACCATATAGTGTATATGACTTAAACATTTGACAACATTATTAGCCTTTGTCATGATATACGACTCTTTAAACGTGATACACAACATTTACAGTGAAAAGCCACATGATAATAAAGCAAAGCAATCGTAATCCAGATCAATCTTGCAGAGAATAACACTTCACATGTCAGACACGAGAGTCCCGAAAACGATTTTAAAATTAAACTTGATGCAAGTTAACAGATCACCCTTATCGTCCTTTAGTGTCATCTTCATAAACTGAGGAATAAAATTGAATAAAAATATAACATAGGGTGTTGAGGAATAAAAAATTGAATAAAAAGCTAATACCGGTGGAGTAATTGAAGGAAATTTTTGGGTGTGAGAAATCACAAAATTGCCATTAGCAATGGGACAAGATACTTCTTGACACAGATCAATAGTTTCAGAATGGACAGGCACACCAACATTGGAAACTCCAATTACAACATCTCCACCATAAAGAGCCTTACCTGCATGAAGTATAAACAAAAATTCATTTTTCAATTCAGTGCAAGTATATGTGGCACGTTAGATTGACGAGGAAGCTCCCCTAAGCACGAGGAACAAATATAGTGAATGAGGATATAAATGACATGTTGTACAAGTCCTCCACAGATTTTGCAAACAACAATTGTTTAGATGAAATAATATGTTTATAAATACTTAAAAACAATTTAAATGTAAGCATGTAATGTAAATATATGAGATTAACTTAGATTGAATAAAATTTAATGGGGTCGTGTAATCAACACATTAAAATCAGGGTTTTAATAAAAAAAACGTCTGCGACATCAGCCGTATTTGACCGCAATTTCCCACATCATCAAAGATTTCAAGGCTTCACCAGCCACATTTGATAGCAATTTCTGACATCATCAAAGATTATGACAGTGGTTTAAAACATTGATCAAAGAGTTGTGTTATTTTGATACCCAAAATTGACATAAAAGAGCATATCGTCGGCATACCACCAAACACCACCTTTCAAGATAGATTTGACAAGCCTTTCAACAATTGATAATCCATCCTTCCAATTTTTGTGCCCACCATGAATCCATATTTTCTTAGCATGTTGAAGAAGACCTGAGCTTTCATTGTAATATAATCTGACCAAGTCCTTGCCTTTAAACTCACTAGGATCAATATACCAAACATTATCATTAGATTTTACGGCATTTTTCATCAATCGCATCACCGTTTCTTGCCAAAGTATCAACTAAGTAATGTAAAACTACCTGTAAATTGCCATCATGTCCATTCTACTAGCTCCAGGATGACTGACTGCTGTAAGGCTAGTTTGATCATCTATGAAACTGTCAACAGAAATGTCATCCTCGGCATCTTCATCATTAGATGTGGAGATATCTGAAGATACCCTGATGAAGTTGAACAGATCATAAGATTGGAGATTTTCTGCAAAATATCCATGATAAACAGATTATGTATTCTACATGTAATATCTTTTGAATTATCAAACAAACCTATTTCTTGACTTCCCTGAAATATTCAATTTGCTTCATAACAAATTATTTAAACACAACCACAATCAACAAAGTTATCACTTTCATAAATTGTACACACAGTCACAATTTGACATTGCAGACACCCACCTCTGTCCTCAATGGGAGACTCGGGAACAACACCACTTATAATCAAATTAGTTAAACGAGGGCTAAGCTCTTCATCTTTCATGCCATTATCGAAGGCATCTGAAGCCAATGAAGAAGTCTGCTTCTCAACAGGATTTGCTATTTCACTGGCATTAGCTCATTCATTTGACAAATTCCTCTTAGCATCTGGAGTCTCAGGAATTGTCTCATCACCGTCAGCTGTTTCCTCTTGACAATTGTCCGTGTCACAGAAAGTATTATCTTGTAGAGTTAGATCAACCAAGTCTTTGGTTTGAATTTCTA
Organism: Lathyrus tuberosus; assembly: GCA_022829125.1. Lineage (NCBI taxonomy): Eukaryota > Viridiplantae > Streptophyta > Magnoliopsida > Fabales > Fabaceae > Lathyrus > Lathyrus tuberosus. The sequence goes on from JALAZF010000003.1 coordinate 11,601,593, forward strand.
TATGACATGAATCTACCTCCACACAATTTTTAGAATCTATATTTCTTCCCAATGTATCCCTAGAGCATGATTCATTGTCTGAAATAGTGGACAAAAATAAAACAGGACCTCTCATTAGTGTTTTCAGAATCTATATTTCTTCTACAAAAAATTAATATCAAAAGAATTTTACAAAAAAAGTTCAATACTTTGGACCATGTAAAATGAGAACGGGAAAATACAAGGGATTATTCTCCCCAATGTGAATCTGATTGTGTAGTCATATTAGCAAAATATAAGTCTTGCCATCGCCAAACTTTGAAATTGTATCATGCATTTGGAGGGTCCAAATTTCATGACTATTATTGTGACCAATCAAGCTTGCACACTTCACAAAACTATGAGATGGAAGCTCGACAACAATCTGCAAGATTAATAGACAGTGGGCCAATAGGATATTGATTATGCAAGTGAAGCAACAAAAAACAAAATATGCATGTAATTTATATATACAACCTTTGATAGAACTAAAGCAGACACAACACGCTCAACAAATGATTGCACGAAAGTCATATGTGTTGTGATATCTTATAAAAATGTCATATACAACAGAAAGTTAACTGCATATACAAGACCTTTTTGCTGGTCATATAAATGTGCCTTGTATTGATTCCAGTGTGGAGATTGTTGAAGATATGTCCTCCGCATTTCAGGGCCATCACAACCGTGAATGAAAGCAAAATAAAAAATGAGTTTCCACATATAAACAAGCAATAATGTTACTACGTCAATGAAATAAACACGGATGTATCATCACCCTTATATATACATGGATGTATCACCACCCTTGGCCAGGCCTAAAATCTTGTCACCCTTATATGCACATGGGGTGACTTTAATAGAGGGATGTATCACCACCCCAGTGGTAGCGCGCATGAGTGTTTGGATGGAAGGTCATGGGTTCAAGACCCACCCAGACCACTATGTCGCTTCTCATATTTTTGCTATTTTTCATTTTTTTTTGTTTTTATTAATTAATTCCAAAATTAATTTCTCTCTCAATTTTAATTATTTTTTATTGGTTCATTTTTTGAAAATCCACAAAAATGTTGAAATATTTTATTCTAAAAAAAATTGAATTTATATTATTTATTTAATATATTTTGAATTTTTGCAATTAATTTCATTTTATTTGTTTTCAAAAGGAAAGTTGGAGCTTGTTCACTCTGACGTATGTGGACCTTTCGAAGTTAGGTCAAATGGTGGCAAGCGTTACTTCTTAACTTTCATCGTTGAATTCACCAGATATATGTGGATTTATATGATCGAAAGTAAGAGTGAAGTACTCACAAAGTTCATGAAGTTTAAGTTGCTTGTCGAAAAGCAAAGTGGCTGCAAGCTAAAGAAACTGAGAACTGATGGTGGTGGTGAATACATCTCTCGAGAGTTTGCTAGATTTTGTGAAGAGGAAGGTATAGAGCATGAGGCTATTGCACCCTATACACCTCAACATAATGGAATAGCTGAGAGGAAGAATAGAAGTATACTGAATATGACGAGAAGTATGTTGAAGGCTAAAGAGGTGCCAAAGAGATTTTGGGCTGAAGTAGCTTCGAGAGCAGTATACATTCTGAATAGATGTCCAACAAAGAAGCTAGTCGAGAAGACTCCTTATGAAGCATGGACAGGTGAGAAGCCAAATATAAGTCATCTTAGAGTTTTTGGATCAATATGTTTCAGGCATGTTCCTGAGCAATTGAGAACAAAACTAGATGATCGAAGTCAAACCATGGTGCTCATAGGTTATCATTCAACTGGTGCATATCGACTATATTCACCAGAAAATGATAAATCTGTGATCAGTCGAGATGTTCTGGTAGATGAAAATCAAAAATGGGAGTGGAGTCATGGGTCAGTTCGACAGGAAACTGGTCGACAGATGGAAGAGACAGTTTCGACGATATTTGAAGAAGACCGACAAACTGAGGCCACGACAATTCGAAATGAAGAACCTCCTGAGCAGAATGTCAGAAGATCAACTAGAACAAAAGCTGAGTCGACAAGGTTAGCTGGATATGAGAGATTTCCAGATAATGCAATCGATGCAGATGGTGACTTAATAGAAGAAGTAATGATGATGGCTGAAGCCGAACCAATTAACTTGGATGAAGCCATGAATGATTCGAATGGTGTGAAGCCATGAAGGAAGAACTCAGGGCAATCGAGAAGAACAATACCTGGGGACTTGTCGAAAAAGCCAGCAAGAAGCCTATTGATGTGAAATGGGTTTACAAGCTGAAACGAAGGCTAAATGGTGAAATTGCCAAGCATAAGGCAAGACTAGTGGCAAGAGGTTTTCTGCAGAAACCTGGTATTGATTTCGAAGAAGTCTATGCGCTAGTGGCTAGAGTGGAAACAATCAGGATTGTTGTTTCGACAGCAACATATAAAGGAGGGAAGATACATCAGTTGGATGCAAAATCAGCATTTTTTAATGGACCTTTGGAGGAAGAAGTTTATGTCAGTCAACCACCAGGATTTGAGATCAAAGGGCATGAGTCGAAGGTGTACAGATTGAGGAAGGCTCTCTATGGACTGAAGCAAGCCCCGAGGGCTTGGAACAAAAGAATAGATAGTTTCCTAATCGAAGCAGGTTTCACAAAGTGTGTGTTTGAGCATGAAGTTTATGTAAATGATGTCGACAATGATAGTCGAATCATTTTATGCCTGTACGTCGATGATTTGCTAATTACAGGTGCAAATGAAGCTGAGATAAGAAAAGTTAAGTCGAAGCTAATGCAAGAGTTCGAAATGTCCGACCTAGGGAATTTGTCATATTTCTTAGGGATGGAATTCAAAGACACAGTTGAAGGTGTGTTCCTGCACCAGAAGAAGTATGCTCAAGACATCTTGAAGAGGTTCAAGATGACTGACTGTAAAGCTGCAACAACTCCATTGGAAACAGGTGCAAAGTTGAAGAAGGTAACTGATGATGAGTTTGTAAGTTCGACACTGTACAAACAAATTATTGGATCCTTGAGGTATCTTTGCAATACAAGGCCGGACATTTGTCAGAGTGTCGGATTGTTAAGTCGATTCATGGAGAAACCCCAAGAATGTCATCTCATTGTAGTAAAGAGAGTACTGAGATACATTAAGGGTATGATTGATCATGGTGTGCTGATGCCATGTCGAAATAGGTCCAAGTCGAAAGATGCGGAGGTATATGGTTACACTGATTCAGATTTCAGTGGAGACCAAGATGAGAAGAAGAGTACTGCAGGCTACATTTTCATGATAGAAGGAGCTCCAATCTCTTGGAGTTCGAGAAAACAAAGCATTGTTGCTTTGTCATCATGTGAAGTTGAGTACGTAGCTGCATCGTATGCAGCATGTCAGGCATCATGGAAAAATATGTTGCTCGAAGAACTCAAGATCAAGGAACCTGGGAAGATGAATTTGTTTGTAGACAACAAGTCAGCTATTGATCTTACCAATCATCCTATGTGTCATGGTCGAAGCAAGCACATAGAAATAAGGTATCATTTTCTCAGGGATCAAGTGAAAAGAGGGAAGCTTGATCTTGAATATTGCAAGACTGAATTTCAACTAGCCGACATACTTACCAAACCTTTGAAGAAAGTCAGATTCGACGAGTTAAAGAAGAGCATTAGGATGAGAAGTCTCGAGAACATGAAATAGGTGGTGTGTTAGAAGTAATTCAAGTTCTCTGTCGATGTCGAAGTCAGAGTCTTTATAGGTTTTTGTCGATGTCGAATTAGTTGTAGTGTTGTGTAGTCAGTTGTATTCGACAGAGTAGAATATAGCTGTTAAGGAGTTAGTCGAAATGTTTGTTTGTGCCTGGGCTTTGATAGCCTATATAAAGGGCTTTGTAATTTGTAATTACACACAACACTTTAACACAATAAAGTTTAGAAAGTTTTGCAAACCCTAATTTCTTTTCTTCTCTCTCTTCTTCTTCTTCTTCTTTCTCTCAAACATTCATCTTTCTTGGAACATAGTTCCAACAAAAACATGTAGATATTGATTGTCATTTTATCCGTCAACATGTGCAAACAAAGTTTCTCAAACTTGTTCATGTTAAATCAGCACAACAGCTTGCAGATCCTCTAACCAAGGCACTTTCAAGACCACTTTATGAGTTTCTTATTTCCAAGTGGGGAATGTTATATATATACCTTCCCACGTGAGGGGGAGTATTAAGGGTAATAATGTAATTAGAGGTTTTGCATTAGTTTTGAATTGTAGATAAGGTTTACTCTTGTATATAAGGTGGAGAATGCACCTAATTGTAATTGATTGAAACTGAATAACAGAAGTTAGTTACAAATTTTGTTTTCATCTTCTTCTTTTCACCTTGAGAAGCTCCATTTCCATGACAGCATTCTCTTATTCAATAGTCTGCACTAGAATGTCATCAATTGTCACCAATATAGTAACTGGAAATGAAGTACATGATATTAATTGGAAAGTTGTCTCAAACAAAGAATAGCATTTTCATGACAATCAAAGAAACAAGAAAAGTAGGTCACAGATCTGCCAAAATATAATTTTCAAACTCAGTATATTATTTTCCATATCCTTCATGTTAAAAGAAGTACATGAAAAACAAGTACATCAATGTCAAATCATAAAAAGATCGTCGTTAATCCTAAACGTCTCACCCAAAAATATATCCACCACACAATCCTAAAAGAATAATGGTTAATTATGGTGTGTATACGATAAAAAAGATTAATAATGTTATCATTTTATTTTCATGACATGCAACGATACCACATATTAGTAATTAGGTCACTTATTTAAACATATATAATTACACAATTAAGCAAAGCCAAACATCTGTCTGCACTGCACTAGAATGTCATCAATTGCCACCATTACAGTAATTGAATACTAATTCAATACGTGATATTATTTGGAAAGTTGTTTTTACTAGTTTTAAATCCTATATATATTAATGACCGTGTCTTTGATTTTACTAGTTTTAAATCCAATATCTATAAATGACAATGACTTTGCTTTTACTAGTTTTCAATCCTATCTATCTTTTTATGTATTTTATTAATTTATATTTCAATTATTTTTTTAAGGCAAAATAGTATATACTGCTCTGTTCTTTTATATAAGAGAACACTTATTTTTTAGGTTCATTGTATAATCAATGTATTTGGTCAGTTTATAGACTATATGCATTGATTATTTATTAAATCTAAAAAGTAACTTGTCTCTTATAAAAAGGAACGGAGGTAATATAAAATAAAAGTTGGGAGTTAATCTTACAATCAAAGAGAAAAGAACAAAATACATACAAAAAGTATCAAGAAAAATGAACAATTAGTCAAAAGATATAAAGAGAAAAAAATACAACAACAAAATCATAGTTATAAAGCAACCAGCAAAAGAGAAAGTTCTAGAAAGAGCACACACTAACCTCCTCCCTGAAGCACCACCTAACAAAATTAGGCTAGACATCAGACGAAAAGATTCATCAACAAGAGAATAGGGAAAATGCAAGCAAAATTAAAATCATTCAGTACCTCTTAGTCACATCATGATATGATTCTGAAGACAATGTGTGAGAGAGAGAGAGAGAGAGAGAGAGAGAGATCATTGAAGATATGCTTAGAAACCAATTCTAAGGCAAGAAATAATTTTTTCTTCCATCTCTTTTACATTTGTTGACAAACCAGAAAACAACTTTTCATTATGAATCGATCAAATGATCCACACGACAGCATGTCAAATCATAACAAAACTCACCTATTCTTAACCTTAGATCCTAAAGATATAAAAAAACTCAAAAAGGGTCTTAAGTTTCCCATTAGGCACCACCTGAAAAACTCAACCAGTTAAAGATCATATACCACACAGTGGAAGCTATGATACAAATAATAAACAAATGAGAGTCGGACTTGAGACAATCCCCACACAATATACATGAAAGACCATATGGGCCAACAATAAAATTACACTTGAACAGATTCTCGATAGAGGGAAACTTATCCATGAAGAGTTGCTAAGAGAGGATCACTACCTTAGAAGGAGCACAACTATTCCAAATACGAGGAAGCAATTGGATATCCTTCACATGGTTGGAATCCAATAGGGGACTGATCTCTACTTGTACAGAGTAAGCATACGCCACCAAAAAAAATACCTCCCATATTATGCTTCCAGAACCACATATCTATCTCGACATTAAACTAGAATTGATTGAGGACAGGGAAAAACTCAAAGACCAAAGGTTCTTCGTGCCAAATAATGATACCATCCACCTAAGATCACAAATGCTTCCCCCTTTTCCCACTTTCTGAACTCTTTCACCTTAACATATTGAGCTTGAGAGATATAAAAAATTCTAAGAAACCTAACTTTCAAAGATATATCCACAATCCAGATCCTCCCAAAAAGAGGTATGGAGACCAAACCCGACCCTCTTAACCATACATTCTCAAACCAATTATGAGGATCATCTTTCTTTGACCCAGGGAGGGAGATTCCTCACCACCACAAGGAAACTGAGCGAAGGACCGAATCCCTACCCCCGCACAAGAAGGTAACTAAGAAAACACCGTATCTGGCAACAAGAATATCAAACCAAATACTAGAATCACCTAAGAATAGCCTTTATCTCCATATGGATAAGAGAACTACATTAACCAGCCAAAGATTTTTTACACCCAAGCCTCCATTCTCCTCAGATTCACAGACATTAGACCATTTCACCCAGGAAATCTCGGCCTCGCCTTTCACACCACCCCAAAGGAATCTCCTATGAATCTTGACTAATATCTTCCATATAAAGAGGGGGCGTGTTTAAGTAAGAAAAGAAGAAGACACGAACTGCATTGAGAATAGAATTAAGAAGAGTCACTCTCCCCTAAGCATACATACATATGATTCTAAAAAAGAAATATTTTTTGCTTCAAATTAACTAAAAGTTCCAAAAACGATTCCAGTTGAGGGTTGACAGCTCCTACTGGAAATCCTAGATATTTGAATGAAAGGGACTCAATTTTGAAATAAAGAAAACTCTCAGCAACTGATAAGGAGTGTGTTTACCTTTTTAATATAGTTTTATTTCCATGTTTTTGTGTATTTTATTTGTATGTTAGTGCAAGTGCTTTCATTGTTATACAAATATAAGTAATTTGACATTGACTACAGAAAAAAGAGGAGAAAAGGCACAAGAGAAGCGAGTAACCAGATGATATGACGGTCTACCCGTCGGGGGCATGACGCCCGTCTTAACCACCCCTGACCCCCGTCATGGCACCTGGGCCAAAAATCGATGAAGAGTGGAATGAAACAAGGATTAAAAAAATGAAGCCATAACAGACAGGCTATAATGGTGCCCATATCTCCTCATGTCGCAGTAGTTTCCAACAATTTTTTCTTGGAGTTTTGCACAACTTTGAGTGCTATTTTAGTGGAACTATACATATAAAAAGATGAATGTAAGAGATGCAAAGGATCCAAGCATCATTGTACCAAAATACTATAAATTTCTATTGTAGTTTATGCAAGTTTGAAGATTTTCCGTTATTATTGTTGTCAATTCTCGATTGCATTTCTATTTTGTTGTTTTCGTATTGTTGGATTGAAAGTATCCCTTTAAAGAATTATTAATTTCATAATAATTACTTTATTCCATGTTATATTGTATTGCTTTTATGATGAATGCACTATAGGTTTATGCTATTTTACTGTTAGTTATGTCCGAGTAAATCGCATTGAGTCTGACACATGAAGACTGTCATAACGATGAATCTCATGAAAATTTTATGCATATCAATTCACTACAAGAAAATTTGCAAGTCACGACGGTTTCTCTTCTGTCGTAGAAGCGTGTGTCGCGAGGCTATTTTGCGATGGTTTGTTAAACTATCGCTCCAATTGTCGTAACATTCCGCAACGGTTTTGAAATTATCTCCAATATATTATTACGACGGTTGTAACCGCCATAATTATATAATATATATTTCAAAATAACGACGGTTGTAACCGCCATAATTATATAAAATATTTTTTATTAAAAATAACAATGGTTTTAACCGCAATAATTATATAATATATATTTCATTAAAAATAATGACGGTTGTAACCGTCATATAATATAATATATATTTAATGGCAACGGTTTAGAACCGCTGTTAATTATATTATTTTTACAAAACAATATTTAAAAATTATTACATTATCTCCTCTCTTCATGTTAGTAAAATACCAATACTCTCACAATATTCAATTCTAGCAATATAAAATACCATGAAAAATTATAATTTTATCAAACAAAAAAACTATCAAGATCCACAATAATGTCAAGAACTTGTTTAAATTAAGCATGATAAGATTTTGAAGAGACAAGTTACATCATCACCATTCACCTCACTAACTTGCATTGTAAAATAAATACTACGTAGTGTATAAAATAAAAATGTAGAGAAATGTTTCTTTAATTCCATAATTGGTAATTTCATACCAATCTTGAAAAACAACAACCTACATTATCAAAGACCATTACTTTAAATAGTGAAAAGTATTAATATGTATTCAACTTTGAGTTGTTTCAAACTAAAAACAAAACAAATACAAAACATCCAACTCCTATTGATGGACTTGAATCCTCTCCAGGGTGCAGATGATTCGTATCAACTCCAAACATATTTGTAGGCAGTGAATGTTTCGCCATATGCAACTGAGGCAGCCACCACTACTGTTGCAGTTGCCACAACAACACTACAAACACCAAACTGCATTTTCAACAGAAGAAAAGAATTGAAGTTCTTAAAGTTTGTTTCGAAAGTCATTAGTCACATATAATGCAGTAAACACAGACAAGGTACAAGAACTATTAATTACCAATAATGCAACAAACACATAGTATGTGACACAAATCTAAATGTAACAGTAATTACCACTGAAACACATTCATAGAGTATGTGAAATAAATCACTACCTCAGTAGCCACTAAAAGGTGACCTTTCCTTCCACTTTTAACATCTTGAAGCTTCATCTTCATAACCGAAGAAGATTCAATACATTCTTATAAAATTACAACTTTCACAAATAAATAAATAAGTAATGTTTTTAGTTGTCATGGCTCGGCCAAGGTTGATGCATATTGAAATAAACCATTTTTGCGACAAATTCTCTTTTTTCATAAAAGACTCACTTAAAATGTGTATGCTAATAGAGATGTGAATACACTTGAAACCAATTAAATACATTCACTTATAAAAAAATCCCTATGATATACTAACTTTGAAAAGTCTAACCTGTCATCATATAAAATGGCTATAAAGCACTCGATATTAATTAAACACGACAATGGAAGAAGAACTAAGAATCATCACACGTTGATGAAGATCTTATATTTTCCAATTCATAATGCATAAATTTGAATTATTGAAATAATACTTCTATTATAAGTTCACAAAGGAAAGAAGATTCATCATTCACCATATAGTGTATATGACTTAAACATTTGACAACATTATTAGCCTTTGTCATGATATACGACTCTTTAAACGTGATACACAACATTTACAGTGAAAAGCCACATGATAATAAAGCAAAGCAATCGTAATCCAGATCAATCTTGCAGAGAATAACACTTCACATGTCAGACACGAGAGTCCCGAAAACGATTTTAAAATTAAACTTGATGCAAGTTAACAGATCACCCTTATCGTCCTTTAGTGTCATCTTCATAAACTGAGGAATAAAATTGAATAAAAATATAACATAGGGTGTTGAGGAATAAAAAATTGAATAAAAAGCTAATACCGGTGGAGTAATTGAAGGAAATTTTTGGGTGTGAGAAATCACAAAATTGCCATTAGCAATGGGACAAGATACTTCTTGACACAGATCAATAGTTTCAGAATGGACAGGCACACCAACATTGGAAACTCCAATTACAACATCTCCACCATAAAGAGCCTTACCTGCATGAAGTATAAACAAAAATTCATTTTTCAATTCAGTGCAAGTATATGTGGCACGTTAGATTGACGAGGAAGCTCCCCTAAGCACGAGGAACAAATATAGTGAATGAGGATATAAATGACATGTTGTACAAGTCCTCCACAGATTTTGCAAACAACAATTGTTTAGATGAAATAATATGTTTATAAATACTTAAAAACAATTTAAATGTAAGCATGTAATGTAAATATATGAGATTAACTTAGATTGAATAAAATTTAATGGGGTCGTGTAATCAACGCATTAAAATCAGGGTTTTAATAAAAAAAACGTCTGCGACATCAGCCGTATTTGACCGCAATTTCCCACATCATCAAAGATTTCAAGGCTTCACCAGCCACATTTGATAGCAATTTCTGACATCATCAAAGATTATGACAGTGGTTTAAAACATTGATCAAAGAGTTGTGTTATTTTGATACCCAAAATTGACATAAAAGAGCATATCGTCGGCATACCACCAAACACCACCTTTCAAGATAGATTTGACAAGCCTTTCAACAATTGATAATCCATCCTTCCAATTTTTGTGCCCACCATGAATCCATATTTTCTTAGCATGTTGAAGAAGACCTGAGCTTTCATTGTAATATAATCTGACCAAGTCCTTGCCTTTAAACTCACTAGGATCAATATACCAAACATTATCATTAGATTTTACGGCATTTTTCATCAATCGCATCACCGTTTCTTGCCAAAGTATCAACTAAGTAATGTAAAACTACCTGTAAATTGCCATCATGTCCATTCTACTAGCTCCAGGATGACTGACTGCTGTAAGGCTAGTTTGATCATCTATGAAACTGTCAACAGAAATGTCATCCTCGGCATCTTCATCATTAGATGTGGAGATATCTGAAGATACCCTGATGAAGTTGAACAGATCATAAGATTGGAGATTTTCTGCAAAATATCCATGATAAACAGATTATGTATTCTACATGTAATATCTTTTGAATTATCAAACAAACCTATTTCTTGACTTCCCTGAAATATTCAATTTGCTTCATAACAAATTATTTAAACACAACCACAATCAACAAAGTTATCACTTTCATAAATTGTACACACAGTCACAATTTGACATTGCAGACACCCACCTCTGTCCTCAATGGGAGACTCGGGAACAACACCACTTATAATCAAATTAGTTAAACGAGGGCTAAGCTCTTCATCTTTCATGCCATTATCGAAGGCATCTGAAGCCAATGAAGAAGTCTGCTTCTCAACAGGATTTGCTATTTCACTGGCATTAGCTCATTCATTTGACAAATTCCTCTTAGCATCTGGAGTCTCAGGAATTGTCTCATCACCGTCAGCTGTTTCCTCTTGACAATTGTCCGTGTCACAGAAAGTATTATCTTGTAGAGTTAGATCAACCAAGTCTTTGGTTTGAATTTCTATATGACATGAATCTACCTCCACACAATTTTTAGAATCTATATTTCTTCCCAATGTATCCCTAGAGCATGATTCATTGTCTGAAATAGTGGACAAAAATAAAACAGGACCTCTCATTAGTGTTTTCAGAATCTATATTTCTTCTACAAAAAATTAATATCAAAAGAATTTTACAAAAAAAGTTCAATACTTTGGACCATGTAAAATGAGAACGGGAAAATACAAGGGATTATTCTCCCCAATGTGAATCTGATTGTGTAGTCATATTAGCAAAATATAAGTCTTGCCATCGCCAAACTTTGAAATTGTATCATGCATTTGGAGGGTCCAAATTTCATGACTATTATTGTGACCAATCAAGCTTGCACACTTCACAAAACTATGAGATGGAAGCTCGACAACAATCTGCAAGATTAATAGACAGTGGGCCAATAGGATATTGATTATGCAAGTGAAGCAACAAAAAACAAAATATGCATGTAATTTATATATACAACCTTTGATAGAACTAAAGCAGACACAACACGCTCAACAAATGATTGCACGAAAGTCATATGTGTTGTGATATCTTATAAAAATGTCATATACAACAGAAAGTTAACTGCATATACAAGACCTTTTTGCTGGTCATATAAATGTGCCTTGTATTGATTCCAGTGTGGAGATTGTTGAAGATATGTCCTCCGCATTTCAGGGCCATCACAACCGTGAATGAAAGCAAAATAAAAAATGAGTTTCCACATATAAACAAGCAATAATGTTACTACGTCAATGAAATAAACACGGATGTATCATCACCCTTATATATACATGGATGTATCACCACCCTTGGCCAGGCCTAAAATCTTGTCACCCTTATATGCACATGGGGTGACTTTAATAGAGGGATGTATCACCACCCCAGTGGTAGCGCGCATGAGTGTTTGGATGGAAGGTCATGGGTTCAAGACCCACCCAGACCACTATGTCGCTTCTCATATTTTTGCTATTTTTCATTTTTTTTTGTTTTTATTAATTAATTCCAAAATTAATTTCTCTCTCAATTTTAATTATTTTTTATTGGTTCATTTTTTGAAAATCCACAAAAATGTTGAAATATTTTATTCTAAAAAAAATTGAATTTATATTATTTATTTAATATATTTTGAATTTTTGCAATTAATTTCATTTTATTTGTTTTCAAAAGGAAAGTTGGAGCTTGTTCACTCTGACGTATGTGGACCTTTCGAAGTTAGGTCAAATGGTGGCAAGCGTTACTTCTTAACTTTCATCGTTGAATTCACCAGATATATGTGGATTTATATGATCGAAAGTAAGAGTGAAGTACTCACAAAGTTCATGAAGTTTAAGTTGCTTGTCGAAAAGCAAAGTGGCTGCAAGCTAAAGAAACTGAGAACTGATGGTGGTGGTGAATACATCTCTCGAGAGTTTGCTAGATTTTGTGAAGAGGAAGGTATAGAGCATGAGGCTATTGCACCCTATACACCTCAACATAATGGAATAGCTGAGAGGAAGAATAGAAGTATACTGAATATGACGAGAAGTATGTTGAAGGCTAAAGAGGTGCCAAAGAGATTTTGGGCTGAAGTAGCTTCGAGAGCAGTATACATTCTGAATAGATGTCCAACAAAGAAGCTAGTCGAGAAGACTCCTTATGAAGCATGGACAGGTGAGAAGCCAAATATAAGTCATCTTAGAGTTTTTGGATCAATATGTTTCAGGCATGTTCCTGAGCAATTGAGAACAAAACTAGATGATCGAAGTCAAACCATGGTGCTCATAGGTTATCATTCAACTGGTGCATATCGACTATATTCACCAGAAAATGATAAATCTGTGATCAGTCGAGATGTTCTGGTAGATGAAAATCAAAAATGGGAGTGGAGTCATGGGTCAGTTCGACAGGAAACTGGTCGACAGATGGAAGAGACAGTTTCGACGATATTTGAAGAAGACCGACAAACTGAGGCCACGACAATTCGAAATGAAGAACCTCCTGAGCAGAATGTCAGAAGATCAACTAGAACAAAAGCTGAGTCGACAAGGTTAGCTGGATATGAGAGATTTCCAGATAATGCAATCGATGCAGATGGTGACTTAATAGAAGAAGTAATGATGATGGCTGAAGCCGAACCAATTAACTTGGATGAAGCCATGAATGATTCGAATGGTGTGAAGCCATGAAGGAAGAACTCAGGGCAATCGAGAAGAACAATACCTGGGGACTTGTCGAAAAAGCCAGCAAGAAGCCTATTGATGTGAAATGGGTTTACAAGCTGAAACGAAGGCTAAATGGTGAAATTGCCAAGCATAAGGCAAGACTAGTGGCAAGAGGTTTTCTGCAGAAACCTGGTATTGATTTCGAAGAAGTCTATGCGCTAGTGGCTAGAGTGGAAACAATCAGGATTGTTGTTTCGACAGCAACATATAAAGGAGGGAAGATACATCAGTTGGATGCAAAATCAGCATTTTTTAATGGACCTTTGGAGGAAGAAGTTTATGTCAGTCAACCACCAGGATTTGAGATCAAAGGGCATGAGTCGAAGGTGTACAGATTGAGGAAGGCTCTCTATGGACTGAAGCAAGCCCCGAGGGCTTGGAACAAAAGAATAGATAGTTTCCTAATCGAAGCAGGTTTCACAAAGTGTGTGTTTGAGCATGGAGTTTATGTAAATGATGTCGACAATGATAGTCGAATCATTTTATGCCTGTACGTCGATGATTTGCTAATTACAGGTGCAAATGAAGCTGAGATAAGAAAAGTTAAGTCGAAGCTAATGCAAGAGTTCGAAATGTCCGACCTAGGGAATTTGTCATATTTCTTAGGGATGGAATTCAAAGACACAGTTGAAGGTGTGTTCCTGCACCAGAAGAAGTATGCTCAAGACATCTTGAAGAGGTTCAAGATGACTGACTGTAAAGCTGCAACAACTCCATTGGAAACAGGTGCAAAGTTGAAGAAGGTAACTGATGATGAGTTTGTAAGTTCGACACTGTACAAACAAATTATTGGATCCTTGAGGTATCTTTGCAATACAAGGCCGGACATTTGTCAGAGTGTCGGATTGTTAAGTCGATTCATGGAGAAACCCCAAGAATGTCATCTCATTGTAGTAAAGAGAGTACTGAGATACATTAAGGGTATGATTGATCATGGTGTGCTGATGCCATGTCGAAATAGGTCCAAGTCGAAAGATGCGGAGGTATATGGTTACACTGATTCAGATTTCAGTGGAGACCAAGATGAGAAGAAGAGTACTGCAGGCTACATTTTCATGATAGAAGGAGCTCCAATCTCTTGGAGTTCGAGAAAACAAAGCATTGTTGCTTTGTCATCATGTGAAGTTGAGTACGTAGCTGCATCGTATGCAGCATGTCAGGCATCATGGAAAAATATGTTGCTCGAAGAACTCAAGATCAAGGAACCTGGGAAGATGAATTTGTTTGTAGACAACAAGTCAGCTATTGATCTTACCAATCATCCTATGTGTCATGGTCGAAGCAAGCACATAGAAATAAGGTATCATTTTCTCAGGGATCAAGTGAAAAGAGGGAAGCTTGATCTTGAATATTGCAAGACTGAATTTCAACTAGCCGACATACTTACCAAACCTTTGAAGAAAGTCAGATTCGACGAGTTAAAGAAGAGCATTAGGATGAGAAGTCTCGAGAACATGAAATAGGTGGTGTGTTAGAAGTAATTCAAGTTCTCTGTCGATGTCGAAGTCAGAGTCTTTATAGGTTTTTGTCGATGTCGAATTAGTTGTAGTGTTGTGTAGTCAGTTGTATTCGACAGAGTAGAATATAGCTGTTAAGGAGTTAGTCGAAATGTTTGTTTGTGCCTGGGCTTTGATAGCCTATATAAAGGGCTTTGTAATTTGTAATTACACACAACACTTTAACACAATAAAGTTTAGAAAGTTTTGCAAACCCTAATTTCTTTTCTTCTCTCTCTTCTTCTTCTTCTTCTTTCTCTCAAACATTCATCTTTCTTGGAACATAGTTCCAACAAAAACATGTAGATATTGATTGTCATTTTATCCGTCAACATGTGCAAACAAAGTTTCTCAAACTTGTTCATGTTAAATCAGCACAACAGCTTGCAGATCCTCTAACCAAGGCACTTTCAAGACCACTTTATGAGTTTCTTATTTCCAAGTGGGGAATGTTATATATATACCTTCCCACGTGAGGGGGAGTATTAAGGGTAATAATGTAATTAGAGGTTTTGCATTAGTTTTGAATTGTAGATAAGGTTTACTCTTGTATATAAGGTGGAGAATGCACCTAATTGTAATTGATTGAAACTGAATAACAGAAGTTAGTTACAAATTTTGTTTTCATCTTCTTCTTTTCACCTTGAGAAGCTCCATTTCCATGACAGCATTCTCTTATTCAATAGTCTGCACTAGAATGTCATCAATTGTCACCAATATAGTAACTGGAAATGAAGTACATGATATTAATTGGAAAGTTGTCTCAAACAAAGAATAGCATTTTCATGACAATCAAAGAAACAAGAAAAGTAGGTCACAGATCTGCCAAAATATAATTTTCAAACTCAGTATATTATTTTCCATATCCTTCATGTTAAAAGAAGTACATGAAAAACAAGTACATCAATGTCAAATCATAAAAAGATCGTCGTTAATCCTAAACGTCTCACCCAAAAATATATCCACCACACAATCCTAAAAGAATAATGGTTAATTATGGTGTGTATACGATAAAAAAGATTAATAATGTTATCATTTTATTTTCATGACATGCAACGATACCACATATTAGTAATTAGGTCACTTATTTAAACATATATAATTACACAATTAAGCAAAGCCAAACATCTGTCTGCACTGCACTAGAATGTCATCAATTGCCACCATTACAGTAATTGAATACTAATTCAATACGTGATATTATTTGGAAAGTTGTTTTTACTAGTTTTAAATCCTATATATATTAATGACCGTGTCTTTGATTTTACTAGTTTTAAATCCAATATCTATAAATGACAATGACTTTGCTTTTACTAGTTTTCAATCCTATCTATCTTTTTATGTATTTTATTAATTTATATTTCAATTATTTTTTTAAGGCAAAATAGTATATACTGCTCTGTTCTTTTATATAAGAGAACACTTATTTTTTAGGTTCATTGTATAATCAATGTATTTGGTCAGTTTATAGACTATATGCATTGATTATTTATTAAATCTAAAAAGTAACTTGTCTCTTATAAAAAGGAACGGAGGTAATATAAAATAAAAGTTGGGAGTTAATCTTACAATCAAAGAGAAAAGAACAAAATACATACAAAAAGTATCAAGAAAAATGAACAATTAGTCAAAAGATATAAAGAGAAAAAAATACAACAACAAAATCATAGTTATAAAGCAACCAGCAAAAGAGAAAGTTCTAGAAAGAGCACACACTAACCTCCTCCCTGAAGCACCACCTAACAAAATTAGGCTAGACATCAGACGAAAAGATTCATCAACAAGAGAATAGGGAAAATGCAAGCAAAATTAAAATCATTCAGTACCTCTTAGTCACATCATGATATGATTCTGAAGACAATGTGTGAGAGAGAGAGAGAGAGAGAGAGAGAGAGAGAGATCATTGAAGATATGCTTAGAAACCAATTCTAAGGCAAGAAATAATTTTTTCTTCCATCTCTTTTACATTTGTTGACAAACCAGAAAACAACTTTTCATTATGAATCGATCAAATGATCCACACGACAGCATGTCAAATCATAACAAAACTCACCTATTCTTAACCTTAGATCCTAAAGATATAAAAAAACTCAAAAAGGGTCTTAAGTTTCCCATTAGGCACCACCTGAAAAACTCAACCAGTTAAAGATCATATACCACACAGTGGAAGCTATGATACAAATAATAAACAAATGAGAGTCGGACTTGAGACAATCCCCACACAATATACATGAAAGACCATATGGGCCAACAATAAAATTACACTTGAACAGATTCTCGATAGAGGGAAACTTATCCATGAAGAGTTGCTAAGAGAGGATCACTACCTTAGAAGGAGCACAACTATTCCAAATACGAGGAAGCAATTGGATATCCTTCACATGGTTGGAATCCAATAGGGGACTGATCTCTACTTGTACAGAGTAAGCATACGCCACCAAAAAAAATACCTCCCATATTATGCTTCCAGAACCACATATCTATCTCGACATTAAACTAGAATTGATTGAGGACAGGGAAAAACTCAAAGACCAAAGGTTCTTCGTGCCAAATAATGATACCATCCACCTAAGATCACAAATGCTTCCCCCTTTTCCCACTTTCTGAACTCTTTCACCTTAACATCTTGAGCTTGAGAGATATAAAAAATTCTAAGAAACCTAACTTTCAAAGATATATCCACAATCCAGATCCTCCCAAAAAGAGGTATGGAGACCAAACCCGACCCTCTTAACCATACATTCTCAAACCAATTATGAGGATCATCTTTCTTTGACCCAGGGAGGGAGATTCCTCACCACCACAAGGAAACTGAGCGAAGGACCGAATCCCTACCCCCGCACAAGAAGGTAACTAAGAAAACACCGTATCTGGCAACAAGAATATCAAACCAAATACTAGAATCACCTAAGAATAGCCTTTATCTCCATATGGATAAGAGAACTACATTAACCAGCCAAAGATTTTTTACACCCAAGCCTCCATTCTCCTCAGATTCACAGACATTAGACCATTTCACCCAGGAAATCTCGGCCTCGCCTTTCACACCACCCCAAAGGAATCTCCTATGAATCTTGACTAATATCTTCCATATAAAGAGGGGGCGTGTTTAAGTAAGAAAAGAAGAAGACACGAACTGCATTGAGAATAGAATTAAGAAGAGTCACTCTCCCCTAAGCATACATACATATGATTCTAAAAAAGAAATATTTTTTGCTTCAAATTAACTAAAAGTTCCAAAAACGATTCCAGTTGAGGGTTGACAGCTCCTACTGGAAATCCTAGATATTTGAATGAAAGGGACTCAATTTTGAAATAAAGAAAACTCTCAGCAACTGATAAGGAGTGTGTTTACCTTTTTAATATAGTTTTATTTCCATGTTTTTGTGTATTTTATTTGTATGTTAGTGCAAGTGCTTTCATTGTTATACAAATATAAGTAATTTGACATTGACTACAGAAAAAAGAGGAGAAAAGGCACAAGAGAAGCGAGTAACCAGATGATATGACGGTCTACCCGTCGGGGGCATGACGCCCGTCTTAACCACCCCTGACCCCCGTCATGGCACCTGGGCCAAAAATCGATGAAGAGTGGAATGAAACAAGGATTAAAAAAATGAAGCCATAACAGACAGGCTATAATGGTGCCCATATCTCCTCATGTCGCAGTAGTTTCCAACAATTTTTTCTTGGAGTTTTGCACAACTTTGAGTGCTATTTTAGTGGAACTATACATATAAAAAGATGAATGTAAGAGATGCAAAGGATCCAAGCATCATTGTACCAAAATACTATAAATTTCTATTGTAGTTTATGCAAGTTTGAAGATTTTCCGTTATTATTGTTGTCAATTCTCGATTGCATTTCTATTTTGTTGTTTTCGTATTGTTGGATTGAAAGTATCCCTTTAAAGAATTATTAATTTCATAATAATTACTTTATTCCATGTTATATTGTATTGCTTTTATGATGAATGCACTATAGGTTTATGCTATTTTACTGTTAGTTATGTCCGAGTAAATCGCATTGAGTCTGACACATGAAGACTGTCATAACGATGAATCTCATGAAAATTTTATGCATATCAATTCACTACAAGAAAATTTGCAAGTCACGACGGTTTCTCTTCTGTCGTAGAAGCGTGTGTCGCGAGGCTATTTTGCGATGGTTTGTTAAACTATCGCTCCAATTGTCGTAACATTCCGCAACGGTTTTGAAATTATCTCCAATATATTATTACGACGGTTGTAACCGCCATAATTATATAATATATATTTCAAAATAACGACGGTTGTAACCGCCATAATTATATAAAATATTTTTTATTAAAAATAACAATGGTTTTAACCGCAATAATTATATAATATATATTTCATTAAAAATAATGACGGTTGTAACCGTCATATAATATAATATATATTTAATGGCAACGGTTTAGAACCGCTGTTAATTATATTATTTTTACAAAACAATATTTAAAAATTATTACATTATCTCCTCTCTTCATGTTAGTAAAATACCAATACTCTCACAATATTCAATTCTAGCAATATAAAATACCATGAAAAATTATAATTTTATCAAACAAAAAAACTATCAAGATCCACAATAATGTCAAGAACTTGTTTAAATTAAGCATGATAAGATTTTGAAGAGACAAGTTACATCATCACCATTCACCTCACTAACTTGCATTGTAAAATAAATACTACGTAGTGTATAAAATAAAAATGTAGAGAAATGTTTCTTTAATTCCATAATTGGTAATTTCATACCAATCTTGAAAAACAACAACCTACATTATCAAAGACCATTACTTTAAATAGTGAAAAGTATTAATATGTATTCAACTTTGAGTTGTTTCAAACTAAAAACAAAACAAATACAAAACATCCAACTCCTATTGATGGACTTGAATCCTCTCCAGGGTGCAGATGATTCGTATCAACTCCAAACATATTTGTAGGCAGTGAATGTTTCGCCATATGCAACTGAGGCAGCCACCACTACTGTTGCAGTTGCCACAACAACACTACAAACACCAAACTGCATTTTCAACAGAAGAAAAGAATTGAAGTTCTTAAAGTTTGTTTCGAAAGTCATTAGTCACATATAATGCAGTAAACACAGACAAGGTACAAGAACTATTAATTACCAATAATGCAACAAACACATAGTATGTGACACAAATCTAAATGTAACAGTAATTACCACTGAAACACATTCATAGAGTATGTGAAATAAATCACTACCTCAGTAGCCACTAAAAGGTGACCTTTCCTTCCACTTTTAACATCTTGAAGCTTCATCTTCATAACCGAAGAAGATTCAATACATTCTTATAAAATTACAACTTTCACAAATAAATAAATAAGTAATGTTTTTAGTTGTCATGGCTCGGCCAAGGTTGATGCATATTGAAATAAACCATTTTTGCGACAAATTCTCTTTTTTCATAAAAGACTCACTTAAAATGTGTATGCTAATAGAGATGTGAATACACTTGAAACCAATTAAATACATTCACTTATAAAAAAATCCCTATGATATACTAACTTTGAAAAGTCTAACCTGTCATCATATAAAATGGCTATAAAGCACTCGATATTAATTAAACACGACAATGGAAGAAGAACTAAGAATCATCACACGTTGATGAAGATCTTATATTTTCCAATTCATAATGCATAAATTTGAATTATTGAAATAATACTTCTATTATAAGTTCACAAAGGAAAGAAGATTCATCATTCACCATATAGTGTATATGACTTAAACATTTGACAACATTATTAGCCTTTGTCATGATATACGACTCTTTAAACGTGATACACAACATTTACAGTGAAAAGCCACATGATAATAAAGCAAAGCAATCGTAATCCAGATCAATCTTGCAGAGAATAACACTTCACATGTCAGACACGAGAGTCCCGAAAACGATTTTAAAATTAAACTTGATGCAAGTTAACAGATCACCCTTATCGTCCTTTAGTGTCATCTTCATAAACTGAGGAATAAAATTGAATAAAAATATAACATAGGGTGTTGAGGAATAAAAAATTGAATAAAAAGCTAATACCGGTGGAGTAATTGAAGGAAATTTTTGGGTGTGAGAAATCACAAAATTGCCATTAGCAATGGGACAAGATACTTCTTGACACAGATCAATAGTTTCAGAATGGACAGGCACACCAACATTGGAAACTCCAATTACAACATCTCCACCATAAAGAGCCTTACCTGCATGAAGTATAAACAAAAATTCATTTTTCAATTCAGTGCAAGTATATGTGGCACGTTAGATTGACGAGGAAGCTCCCCTAAGCACGAGGAACAAATATAGTGAATGAGGATATAAATGACATGTTGTACAAGTCCTCCACAGATTTTGCAAACAACAATTGTTTAGATGAAATAATATGTTTATAAATACTTAAAAACAATTTAAATGTAAGCATGTAATGTAAATATATGAGATTAACTTAGATTGAATAAAATTTAATGGGGTCGTGTAATCAACACATTAAAATCAGGGTTTTAATAAAAAAAACGTCTGCGACATCAGCCGTATTTGACCGCAATTTCCCACATCATCAAAGATTTCAAGGCTTCACCAGCCACATTTGATAGCAATTTCTGACATCATCAAAGATTATGACAGTGGTTTAAAACATTGATCAAAGAGTTGTGTTATTTTGATACCCAAAATTGACATAAAAGAGCATATCGTCGGCATACCACCAAACACCACCTTTCAAGATAGATTTGACAAGCCTTTCAACAATTGATAATCCATCCTTCCAATTTTTGTGCCCACCATGAATCCATATTTTCTTAGCATGTTGAAGAAGACCTGAGCTTTCATTGTAATATAATCTGACCAAGTCCTTGCCTTTAAACTCACTAGGATCAATATACCAAACATTATCATTAGATTTTACGGCATTTTTCATCAATCGCATCACCGTTTCTTGCCAAAGTATCAACTAAGTAATGTAAAACTACCTGTAAATTGCCATCATGTCCATTCTACTAGCTCCAGGATGACTGACTGCTGTAAGGCTAGTTTGATCATCTATGAAACTGTCAACAGAAATGTCATCCTCGGCATCTTCATCATTAGATGTGGAGATATCTGAAGATACCCTGATGAAGTTGAACAGATCATAAGATTGGAGATTTTCTGCAAAATATCCATGATAAACAGATTATGTATTCTACATGTAATATCTTTTGAATTATCAAACAAACCTATTTCTTGACTTCCCTGAAATATTCAATTTGCTTCATAACAAATTATTTAAACACAACCACAATCAACAAAGTTATCACTTTCATAAATTGTACACACAGTCACAATTTGACATTGCAGACACCCACCTCTGTCCTCAATGGGAGACTCGGGAACAACACCACTTATAATCAAATTAGTTAAACGAGGGCTAAGCTCTTCATCTTTCATGCCATTATCGAAGGCATCTGAAGCCAATGAAGAAGTCTGCTTCTCAACAGGATTTGCTATTTCACTGGCATTAGCTCATTCATTTGACAAATTCCTCTTAGCATCTGGAGTCTCAGGAATTGTCTCATCACCGTCAGCTGTTTCCTCTTGACAATTGTCCGTGTCACAGAAAGTATTATCTTGTAGAGTTAGATCAACCAAGTCTTTGGTTTGAATTTCTATATGACATGAATCTACCTCCACACAATTTTTAGAATCTATATTTCTTCCCAATGTATCCCTAGAGCATGATTCATTGTCTGAAATAGTGGACAAAAATAAAACAGGACCTCTCATTAGTGTTTTCAGAATCTATATTTCTTCTACAAAAAATTAATATCAAAAGAATTTTACAAAAAAAGTTCAATACTTTGGACCATGTAAAATGAGAACGGGAAAATACAAGGGATTATTCTCCCCAATGTGAATCTGATTGTGTAGTCATATTAGCAAAATATAAGTCTTGCCATCGCCAAACTTTGAAATTGTATCATGCATTTGGAGGGTCCAAATTTCATGACTATTATTGTGACCAATCAAGCTTGCACACTTCACAAAACTATGAGATGGAAGCTCGACAACAATCTGCAAGATTAATAGACAGTGGGCCAATAGGATATTGATTATGCAAGTGAAGCAACAAAAAACAAAATATGCATGTAATTTATATATACAACCTTTGATAGAACTAAAGCAGACACAACACGCTCAACAAATGATTGCACGAAAGTCATATGTGTTGTGATATCTTATAAAAATGTCATATACAACAGAAAGTTAACTGCATATACAAGACCTTTTTGCTGGTCATATAAATGTGCCTTGTATTGATTCCAGTGTGGAGATTGTTGAAGATATGTCCTCCGCATTTCAGGGCCATCACAACCGTGAATGAAAGCAAAATAAAAAATGAGTTTCCACATATAAACAAGCAATAATGTTACTACGTCAATGAAATAAACACGGATGTATCATCACCCTTATATATACATGGATGTATCACCACCCTTGGCCAGGCCTAAAATCTTGTCACCCTTATATGCACATGGGGTGACTTTAATACAGGGATGTATCACCACCCCAGTGGTAGCGCGCATGAGTGTTTGGATGGAAGGTCATGGGTTCAAGACCCACCCAGACCACTATGTCGCTTCTCATATTTTTGCTATTTTTCATTTTTTTTTGTTTTTATTAATTAATTCCAAAATTAATTTCTCTCTCAATTTTAATTATTTTTTATTGGTTCATTTTTTGAAAATCCACAAAAATGTTGAAATATTTTATTCTAAAAAAAATTGAATTTATATTATTTATTTAATATATTTTGAATTTTTGCAATTAATTTCATTTTATTTGTTTTCAAAAGGAAAGTTGGAGCTTGTTCACTCTGACGTATGTGGACCTTTTGAAGTTAGGTCAAATGGTGGCAAGCGTTACTTCTTAACTTTCATCGTTGAATTCACCAGATATATGTGGATTTATATGATCGAAAGTAAGAGTGAAGTACTCACAAAGTTCATGAAGTTTAAGTTGCTTGTCGAAAAGCAAAGTGGCTGCAAGCTAAAGAAACTGAGAACTGATGGTGGTGGTGAATACATCTCTCGAGAGTTTGCTAGATTTTGTGAAGAGGAAGGTATAGAGCATGAGGCTATTGCACCCTATACACCTCAACATAATGGAATAGCTGAGAGGAAGAATAGAAGTATACTGAATATGACGAGAAGTATGTTGAAGGCTAAAGAGGTGCCAAAGAGATTTTGGGCTGAAGTAGCTTCGAGAGCAGTATACATTCTGAATAGATGTCCAACAAAGAAGCTAGTCGAGAAGACTCCTTATGAAGCATGGACAGGTGAGAAGCCAAATATAAGTCATCTTAGAGTTTTTGGATCAATATGTTTCAGGCATGTTCCTGAGCAATTGAGAACAAAACTAGATGATCGAAGTCAAACCATGGTGCTCATAGGTTATCATTCAACTGGTGCATATCGACTATATTCACCAGAAAATGATAAATCTGTGATCAGTCGAGATGTTCTGGTAGATGAAAATCAAAAATGGGAGTGGAGTCATGGGTCAGTTCGACAGGAAACTGGTCGACAGATGGAAGAGACAGTTTCGACGATATTTGAAGAAGACCGACAAACTGAGGCCACGACAATTCGAAATGAAGAACCTCCTGAGCAGAATGTCAGAAGATCAACTAGAACAAAAGCTGAGTCGACAAGGTTAGCTGGATATGAGAGATTTCCAGATAATGCAATCGATGCAGATGGTGACTTAATAGAAGAAGTAATGATGATGGCTGAAGCCGAACCAATTAACTTGGATGAAGCCATGAATGATTCGAATGGTGTGAAGCCATGAAGGAAGAACTCAGGGCAATCGAGAAGAACAATACCTGGGGACTTGTCGAAAAAGCCAGCAAGAAGCCTATTGATGTGAAATGGGTTTACAAGCTGAAACGAAGGCTAAATGGTGAAATTGCCAAGCATAAGGCAAGACTAGTGGCAAGAGGTTTTCTGCAGAAACCTGGTATTGATTTCGAAGAAGTCTATGCGCTAGTGGCTAGAGTGGAAACAATCAGGATTGTTGTTTCGACAGCAACATATAAAGGAGGGAAGATACATCAGTTGGATGCAAAATCAGCATTTTTTAATGGACCTTTGGAGGAAGAAGTTTATGTCAGTCAACCACCAGGATTTGAGATCAAAGGGCATGAGTCGAAGGTGTACAGATTGAGGAAGGCTCTCTATGGACTGAAGCAAGCCCCGAGGGCTTGGAACAAAAGAATAGATAGTTTCCTAATCGAAGCAGGTTTCACAAAGTGTGTGTTTGAGCATGGAGTTTATGTAAATGATGTCGACAATGATAGTCGAATCATTTTATGCCTGTACGTCGATGATTTGCTAATTACAGGTGCAAATGAAGCTGAGATAAGAAAAGTTAAGTCGAAGC
This sequence comes from Lathyrus tuberosus, assembly GCA_022829125.1. Lineage (NCBI taxonomy): Eukaryota > Viridiplantae > Streptophyta > Magnoliopsida > Fabales > Fabaceae > Lathyrus > Lathyrus tuberosus. Next base: position 11,627,162 of record JALAZF010000003.1, read on the forward strand.
TAATGCAAGAGTTCGAAATGTCCGACCTAGGGAATTTGTCATATTTCTTAGGGATGGAATTCAAAGACACAGTTGAAGGTGTGTTCCTGCACCAGAAGAAGTATGCTCAAGACATCTTGAAGAGGTTCAAGATGACTGACTGTAAAGCTGCAACAACTCCATTGGAAACAGGTGCAAAGTTGAAGAAGGTAACTGATGATGAGTTTGTAAGTTCGACACTGTACAAACAAATTATTGGATCCTTGAGGTATCTTTGCAATACAAGGCCGGACATTTGTCAGAGTGTCGGATTGTTAAGTCGATTCATGGAGAAACCCCAAGAATGTCATCTCATTGTAGTAAAGAGAGTACTGAGATACATTAAGGGTATGATTGATCATGGTGTGCTGATGCCATGTCGAAATAGGTCCAAGTCGAAAGATGCGGAGGTATATGGTTACACTGATTCAGATTTCAGTGGAGACCAAGATGAGAAGAAGAGTACTGCAGGCTACATTTTCATGATAGAAGGAGCTCCAATCTCTTGGAGTTCGAGAAAACAAAGCATTGTTGCTTTGTCATCATGTGAAGTTGAGTACGTAGCTGCATCGTATGCAGCATGTCAGGCATCATGGAAAAATATGTTGCTCGAAGAACTCAAGATCAAGGAACCTGGGAAGATGAATTTGTTTGTAGACAACAAGTCAGCTATTGATCTTACCAATCATCCTATGTGTCATGGTCGAAGCAAGCACATAGAAATAAGGTATCATTTTCTCAGGGATCAAGTGAAAAGAGGGAAGCTTGATCTTGAATATTGCAAGATTGAATTTCAACTAGCCGACATACTTACCAAACCTTTGAAGAAAGTCAGATTCGACGAGTTAAAGAAGAGCATTAGGATGAGAAGTCTCGAGAACATGAAATAGGTGGTGTGTTAGAAGTAATTCAAGTTCTCTGTCGATGTCGAAGTCAGAGTCTTTATAGGTTTTTGTCGATGTCGAATTAGTTGTAGTGTTGTGTAGTCAGTTGTATTCGACAGAGTAGAATATAGCTGTTAAGGAGTTAGTCGAAATGTTTGTTTGTGCCTGGGCTTTGATAGCCTATATAAAGGGCTTTGTAATTTGTAATTACACACAACACTTTAACACAATAAAGTTTAGAAAGTTTTGCAAACCCTAATTTCTTTTCTTCTCTCTCTTCTTCTTCTTCTTCTTTCTCTCAAACATTCATCTTTCTTGGAACATAGTTCCAACAAAAACATGTAGATATTGATTGTCATTTTATCCGTCAACATGTGCAAACAAAGTTTCTCAAACTTGTTCATGTTAAATCAGCACAACAGCTTGCAGATCCTCTAACCAAGGCACTTTCAAGACCACTTTATGAGTTTCTTATTTCCAAGTGGGGAATGTTATATATATACCTTCCCACGTGAGGGGGAGTATTAAGGGTAATAATGTAATTAGAGGTTTTGCATTAGTTTTGAATTGTAGATAAGGTTTACTCTTGTATATAAGGTGGAGAATGCACCTAATTGTAATTGATTGAAACTGAATAACAGAAGTTAGTTACAAATTTTGTTTTCATCTTCTTCTTTTCACCTTGAGAAGCTCCATTTCCATGACAGCATTCTCTTATTCAATAGTCTGCACTAGAATGTCATCAATTGTCACCAATATAGTAACTGGAAATGAAGTACATGATATTAATTGGAAAGTTGTCTCAAACAAAGAATAGCATTTTCATGACAATCAAAGAAACAAGAAAAGTAGGTCACAGATCTGCCAAAATATAATTTTCAAACTCAGTATATTATTTTCCATATCCTTCATGTTAAAAGAAGTACATGAAAAACAAGTACATCAATGTCAAATCATAAAAAGATCGTCGTTAATCCTAAACGTCTCACCCAAAAATATATCCACCACACAATCCTAAAAGAATAATGGTTAATTATGGTGTGTATACGATAAAAAAGATTAATAATGTTATCATTTTATTTTCATGACATGCAACGATACCACATATTAGTAATTAGGTCACTTATTTAAACATATATAATTACACAATTAAGCAAAGCCAAACATCTGTCTGCACTGCACTAGAATGTCATCAATTGCCACCATTACAGTAATTGAATACTAATTCAATACGTGATATTATTTGGAAAGTTGTTTTTACTAGTTTTAAATCCTATATATATTAATGACCGTGTCTTTGATTTTACTAGTTTTAAATCCAATATCTATAAATGACAATGACTTTGCTTTTACTAGTTTTCAATCCTATCTATCTTTTTATGTATTTTATTAATTTATATTTCAATTATTTTTTTAAGGCAAAATAGTATATACTGCTCTGTTCTTTTATATAAGAGAACACTTATTTTTTAGGTTCATTGTATAATCAATGTATTTGGTCAGTTTATAGACTATATGCATTGATTATTTATTAAATCTAAAAAGTAACTTGTCTCTTATAAAAAGGAACGGAGGTAATATAAAATAAAAGTTGGGAGTTAATCTTACAATCAAAGAGAAAAGAACAAAATACATACAAAAAGTATCAAGAAAAATGAACAATTAGTCAAAAGATATAAAGAGAAAAAAATACAACAACAAAATCATAGTTATAAAGCAACCAGCAAAAGAGAAAGTTCTAGAAAGAGCACACACTAACCTCCTCCCTGAAGCACCACCTAACAAAATTAGGCTAGACATCAGACGAAAAGATTCATCAACAAGAGAATTGGGAAAATGCAAGCAAAATTAAAATCATTCAGTACCTCTTAGTCACATCATGATATGATTCTGAAGACAATGTGTGTGTGAGAGAGAGAGAGAGAGAGAGAGATCATTGAAGATATGCTTAGAAACCAATTCTAAGGCAAGAAATAATTTTTTCTTCCATCTCTTTTACATTTGTTGACAAACCAGAAAACAACTTTTCATTATGAATCGATCAAATGATCCACACGACAGCATGTCAAATCATAACAAAACTCACCTATTCTTAACCTTAGATCCTAAAGATATAAAAAAACTCAAAAAGGGTCTTAAGTTTCCCATTAGGCACCACCTGAAAAACTCAACCAGTTAAAGATCATATACCACACAGTGGAAGCTATGATACAAATAATAAACAAATGAGAGTCGGACTTGAGACAATCCCCACACAATATACATGAAAGACCATATGGGCCAACAATAAAATTACACTTGAACAGATTCTCGATAGAGGGAAACTTATCCATGAAGAGTTGCTAAGAGAGGATCACTACCTTAGAAGGAGCACAACTATTCCAAATACGAGGAAGCAATTGGATATCCTTCACATGGTTGGAATCCAATAGGGGACTGATCTCTACTTGTACAGAGTAAGCATACGCCACCAAAAAAAATACCTCCCATATTATGCTTCCAGAACCACATATCTATCTCGACATTAAACTAGAATTGATTGAGGACAGGGAAAAACTCAAAGACCAAAGGTTCTTCGTGCCAAATAATGATACCATCCACCTAAGATCACAAATGCTTCCCCCTTTTCCCACTTTCTGAACTCTTTCACCTTAACATCTTGAGCTTGAGAGATATAAAAAATTCTAAGAAACCTAACTTTCAAAGATATATCCACAATCCAGATCCTCCCAAAAAGAGGTATGGAGACCAAACCCGACCCTCTTAACCATACATTCTCAAACCAATTATGAGGATCATCTTTCTTTGACCCAGGGAGGGAGATTCCTCACCACCACAAGGAAACTGAGCGAAGGACCGAATCCCTACCCCCGCACAAGAAGGTAACTAAGAAAACACCGTATCTGGCAACAAGAATATCAAACCAAATACTAGAATCACCTAAGAATAGCCTTTATCTCCATATGGATAAGAGAACTACATTAACCAGCCAAAGATTTTTTACACCCAAGCCTCCATTCTCCTCAGATTCACAGACATTAGACCATTTCACCCAGGAAATCTCGGCCTCGCCTTTCACACCACCCCAAAGGAATCTCCTATGAATCTTGACTAATATCTTCCATATAAAGAGGGGGCGTGTTTAAGTAAGAAAAGAAGAAGACACGAACTGCATTGAGAATAGAATTAAGAAGAGTCACTCTCCCCTAAGCATACATACATATGATTCTAAAAAAGAAATATTTTTTGCTTCAAATTAACTAAAAGTTCCAAAAACGATTCCAGTTGAGGGTTGACAGCTCCTACTGGAAATCCTAGATATTTGAATGAAAGGGACTCAATTTTGAAATAAAGAAAACTCTCAGCAACTGATAAGGAGTGTGTTTACCTTTTTAATATAGTTTTATTTCCATGTTTTTGTGTATTTTATTTGTATGTTAGTGCAAGTGCTTTCATTGTTATACAAATATAAGTAATTTGACATTGACTACAGAAAAAAGAGGAGAAAAGGCACAAGAGAAGCGAGTAACCAGATGATATGACGGTCTACCCGTCGGGGGCATGACGCCCGTCTTAACCATCCCTGACCCCCGTCATGGCACCTGGGCCAAAAATCGATGAAGAGTGGAATGAAACAAGGATTAAAAAAATGAAGCCATAACAGACAGGCTATAATGGTGCCCATATCTCCTCATGTCGCAGTAGTTTCCAACAATTTTTTCTTGGAGTTTTGCACAACTTTGAGTGCTATTTTAGTGGAACTATACATATAAAAAGATGAATGTAAGAGATGCAAAGGATCCAAGCATCATTGTACCAAAATACTATAAATTTCTATTGTAGTTTATGCAAGTTTGAAGATTTTCCGTTATTATTGTTGTCAATTCTCGATTGCATTTCTATTTTGTTGTTTTCGTATTGTTGGATTGAAAGTATCCCTTTAAAGAATTATTAATTTCATAATAATTACTTTATTCCATGTTATATTGTATTGCTTTTATGATGAATGCACTATAGGTTTATGCTATTTTACTGTTAGTTATGTCCGAGTAAATCGCATTGAGTCTGACACATGAAGACTGTCATAACGATGAATCTCATGAAAATTTTATGCATATCAATTCACTACAAGAAAATTTGCAAGTCACGACGGTTTCTCTTCTGTCGTAGAAGCGTGTGTCGCGAGGCTATTTTGCGATGGTTTGTTAAACTATCGCTCCAATTGTCGTAACATTCCGCAACGGTTTTGAAATTATCTCCAATATATTATTACGACGGTTGTAACCGCCATAATTATATAATATATATTTCAAAATAACGACGGTTGTAACCGCCATAATTATATAAAATATTTTTTATTAAAAATAACAATGGTTTTAACCGCAATAATTATATAATATATATTTCATTAAAAATAATGACGGTTGTAACCGTCATATAATATAATATATATTTAATGGCAACGGTTTAGAACCGCTGTTAATTATATTATTTTTACAAAACAATATTTAAAAATTATTACATTATCTCCTCTCTTCATGTTAGTAAAATACCAATACTCTCACAATATTCAATTCTAGCAATATAAAATACCATGAAAAATTATAATTTTATCAAACAAAAAAACTATCAAGATCCACAATAATGTCAAGAACTTGTTTAAATTAAGCATGATAAGATTTTGAAGAGACAAGTTACATCATCACCATTCACCTCACTAACTTGCATTGTAAAATAAATACTACGTAGTGTATAAAATAAAAATGTAGAGAAATGTTTCTTTAATTCCATAATTGGTAATTTCATACCAATCTTGAAAAACAACAACCTACATTATCAAAGACCATTACTTTAAATAGTGAAAAGTATTAATATGTATTCAACTTTGAGTTGTTTCAAACTAAAAACAAAACAAATACAAAACATCCAACTCCTATTGATGGACTTGAATCCTCTCCAGGGTGCAGATGATTCGTATCAACTCCAAACATATTTGTAGGCAGTGAATGTTTCGCCATATGCAACTGAGGCAGCCACCACTACTGTTGCAGTTGCCACAACAACACTACAAACACCAAACTGCATTTTCAACAGAAGAAAAGAATTGAAGTTCTTAAAGTTTGTTTCGAAAGTCATTAGTCACATATAATGCAGTAAACACAGACAAGGTACAAGAACTATTAATTACCAATAATGCAACAAACACATAGTATGTGACACAAATCTAAATGTAACAGTAATTACCACTGAAACACATTCATAGAGTATGTGAAATAAATCACTACCTCAGTAGCCACTAAAAGGTGACCTTTCCTTCCACTTTTAACATCTTGAAGCTTCATCTTCATAACCGAAGAAGATTCAATACATTCTTATAAAATTACAACTTTCACAAATAAATAAATAAGTAATGTTTTTAGTTGTCATGGCTCGGCCAAGGTTGATGCATATTGAAATAAACCATTTTTGCGACAAATTCTCTTTTTTCATAAAAGACTCACTTAAAATGTGTATGCTAATAGAGATGTGAATACACTTGAAACCAATTAAATACATTCACTTATAAAAAAATCCCTATGATATACTAACTTTGAAAAGTCTAACCTGTCATCATATAAAATGGCTATAAAGCACTCGATATTAATTAAACACGACAATGGAAGAAGAACTAAGAATCATCACACGTTGATGAAGATCTTATATTTTCCAATTCATAATGCATAAATTTGAATTATTGAAATAATACTTCTATTATAAGTTCACAAAGGAAAGAAGATTCATCATTCACCATATAGTGTATATGACTTAAACATTTGACAACATTATTAGCCTTTGTCATGATATACGACTCTTTAAACGTGATACACAACATTTACAGTGAAAAGCCACATGATAATAAAGCAAAGCAATCGTAATCCAGATCAATCTTGCAGAGAATAACACTTCACATGTCAGACACGAGAGTCCCGAAAACGATTTTAAAATTAAACTTGATGCAAGTTAACAGATCACCCTTATCGTCCTTTAGTGTCATCTTCATAAACTGAGGAATAAAATTGAATAAAAATATAACATAGGGTGTTGAGGAATAAAAAATTGAATAAAAAGCTAATACCGGTGGAGTAATTGAAGGAAATTTTTGGGTGTGAGAAATCACAAAATTGCCATTAGCAATGGGACAAGATACTTCTTGACACAGATCAATAGTTTCAGAATGGACAGGCACACCAACATTGGAAACTCCAATTACAACATCTCCACCATAAAGAGCCTTACCTGCATGAAGTATAAACAAAAATTCATTTTTCAATTCAGTGCAAGTATATGTGGCACGTTAGATTGACGAGGAAGCTCCCCTAAGCACGAGGAACAAATATAGTGAATGAGGATATAAATGACATGTTGTACAAGTCCTCCACAGATTTTGCAAACAACAATTGTTTAGATGAAATAATATGTTTATAAATACTTAAAAACAATTTAAATGTAAGCATGTAATGTAAATATATGAGATTAACTTAGATTGAATAAAATTTAATGGGGTCGTGTAATCAACACATTAAAATCAGGGTTTTAATAAAAAAAACGTCTGCGACATCAGCCGTATTTGACCGCAATTTCCCACATCATCAAAGATTTCAAGGCTTCACCAGCCACATTTGATAGCAATTTCTGACATCATCAAAGATTATGACAGTGGTTTAAAACATTGATCAAAGAGTTGTGTTATTTTGATACCCAAAATTGACATAAAAGAGCATATCGTCGGCATACCACCAAACACCACCTTTCAAGATAGATTTGACAAGCCTTTCAACAATTGATAATCCATCCTTCCAATTTTTGTGCCCACCATGAATCCATATTTTCTTAGCATGTTGAAGAAGACCTGAGCTTTCATTGTAATATAATCTGACCAAGTCCTTGCCTTTAAACTCACTAGGATCAATATACCAAACATTATCATTAGATTTTACGGCATTTTTCATCAATCGCATCACCGTTTCTTGCCAAAGTATCAACTAAGTAATGTAAAACTACCTGTAAATTGCCATCATGTCCATTCTACTAGCTCCAGGATGACTGACTGCTGTAAGGCTAGTTTGATCATCTATGAAACTGTCAACAGAAATGTCATCCTCGGCATCTTCATCATTAGATGTGGAGATATCTGAAGATACCCTGATGAAGTTGAACAGATCATAAGATTGGAGATTTTCTGCAAAATATCCATGATAAACAGATTATGTATTCTACATGTAATATCTTTTGAATTATCAAACAAACCTATTTCTTGACTTCCCTGAAATATTCAATTTGCTTCATAACAAATTATTTAAACACAACCACAATCAACAAAGTTATCACTTTCATAAATTGTACACACAGTCACAATTTGACATTGCAGACACCCACCTCTGTCCTCAATGGGAGACTCGGGAACAACACCACTTATAATCAAATTAGTTAAACGAGGGCTAAGCTCTTCATCTTTCATGCCATTATCGAAGGCATCTGAAGCCAATGAAGAAGTCTGCTTCTCAACAGGATTTGCTATTTCACTGGCATTAGCTCATTCATTTGACAAATTCCTCTTAGCATCTGGAGTCTCAGGAATTGTCTCATCACCGTCAGCTGTTTCCTCTTGACAATTGTCCGTGTCACAGAAAGTATTATCTTGTAGAGTTAGATCAACCAAGTCTTTGGTTTGAATTTCTATATGACATGAATCTACCTCCACACAATTTTTAGAATCTATATTTCTTCCCAATGTATCCCTAGAGCATGATTCATTGTCTGAAATAGTGGACAAAAATAAAACAGGACCTCTCATTAGTGTTTTCAGAATCTATATTTCTTCTACAAAAAATTAATATCAAAAGAATTTTACAAAAAAAGTTCAATACTTTGGACCATGTAAAATGAGAACGGGAAAATACAAGGGATTATTCTCCCCAATGTGAATCTGATTGTGTAGTCATATTAGCAAAATATAAGTCTTGCCATCGCCAAACTTTGAAATTGTATCATGCATTTGGAGGGTCCAAATTTCATGACTATTATTGTGACCAATCAAGCTTGCACACTTCACAAAACTATGAGATGGAAGCTCGACAACAATCTGCAAGATTAATAGACAGTGGGCCAATAGGATATTGATTATGCAAGTGAAGCAACAAAAAACAAAATATGCATGTAATTTATATATACAACCTTTGATAGAACTAAAGCAGACACAACACGCTCAACAAATGATTGCACGAAAGTCATATGTGTTGTGATATCTTATAAAAATGTCATATACAACAGAAAGTTAACTGCATATACAAGACCTTTTTGCTGGTCATATAAATGTGCCTTGTATTGATTCCAGTGTGGAGATTGTTGAAGATATGTCCTCCGCATTTCAGGGCCATCACAACCGTGAATGAAAGCAAAATAAAAAATGAGTTTCCACATATAAACAAGCAATAATGTTACTACGTCAATGAAATAAACACGGATGTATCATCACCCTTATATATACATGGATGTATCACCACCCTTGGCCAGGCCTAAAATCTTGTCACCCTTATATGCACATGGGGTGACTTTAATACAGGGATGTATCACCACCCCAGTGGTAGCGCGCATGAGTGTTTGGATGGAAGGTCATGGGTTCAAGACCCACCCAGACCACTATGTCGCTTCTCATATTTTTGCTATTTTTCATTTTTTTTTGTTTTTATTAATTAATTCCAAAATTAATTTCTCTCTCAATTTTAATTATTTTTTATTGGTTCATTTTTTGAAAATCCACAAAAATGTTGAAATATTTTATTCTAAAAAAAATTGAATTTATATTATTTATTTAATATATTTTGAATTTTTGCAATTAATTTCATTTTATTTGTTTTCAAAAGGAAAGTTGGAGCTTGTTCACTCTGACGTATGTGGACCTTTTGAAGTTAGGTCAAATGGTGGCAAGCGTTACTTCTTAACTTTCATCGTTGAATTCACCAGATATATGTGGATTTATATGATCGAAAGTAAGAGTGAAGTACTCACAAAGTTCATGAAGTTTAAGTTGCTTGTCGAAAAGCAAAGTGGCTGCAAGCTAAAGAAACTGAGAACTGATGGTGGTGGTGAATACATCTCTCGAGAGTTTGCTAGATTTTGTGAAGAGGAAGGTATAGAGCATGAGGCTATTGCACCCTATACACCTCAACATAATGGAATAGCTGAGAGGAAGAATAGAAGTATACTGAATATGACGAGAAGTATGTTGAAGGCTAAAGAGGTGCCAAAGAGATTTTGGGCTGAAGTAGCTTCGAGAGCAGTATACATTCTGAATAGATGTCCAACAAAGAAGCTAGTCGAGAAGACTCCTTATGAAGCATGGACAGGTGAGAAGCCAAATATAAGTCATCTTAGAGTTTTTGGATCAATATGTTTCAGGCATGTTCCTGAGCAATTGAGAACAAAACTAGATGATCGAAGTCAAACCATGGTGCTCATAGGTTATCATTCAACTGGTGCATATCGACTATATTCACCAGAAAATGATAAATCTGTGATCAGTCGAGATGTTCTGGTAGATGAAAATCAAAAATGGGAGTGGAGTCATGGGTCAGTTCGACAGGAAACTGGTCGACAGATGGAAGAGACAGTTTCGACGATATTTGAAGAAGACCGACAAACTGAGGCCACGACAATTCGAAATGAAGAACCTCCTGAGCAGAATGTCAGAAGATCAACTAGAACAAAAGCTGAGTCGACAAGGTTAGCTGGATATGAGAGATTTCCAGATAATGCAATCGATGCAGATGGTGACTTAATAGAAGAAGTAATGATGATGGCTGAAGCCGAACCAATTAACTTGGATGAAGCCATGAATGATTCGAATGGTGTGAAGCCATGAAGGAAGAACTCAGGGCAATCGAGAAGAACAATACCTGGGGACTTGTCGAAAAAGCCAGCAAGAAGCCTATTGATGTGAAATGGGTTTACAAGCTGAAACGAAGGCTAAATGGTGAAATTGCCAAGCATAAGGCAAGACTAGTGGCAAGAGGTTTTCTGCAGAAACCTGGTATTGATTTCGAAGAAGTCTATGCGCTAGTGGCTAGAGTGGAAACAATCAGGATTGTTGTTTCGACAGCAACATATAAAGGAGGGAAGATACATCAGTTGGATGCAAAATCAGCATTTTTTAATGGACCTTTGGAGGAAGAAGTTTATGTCAGTCAACCACCAGGATTTGAGATCAAAGGGCATGAGTCGAAGGTGTATAGATTGAGGAAGGCTCTCTATGGACTGAAGCAAGCCCCGAGGGCTTGGAACAAAAGAATAGATAGTTTCCTAATCGAAGCAGGTTTCACAAAGTGTGTGTTTGAGCATGGAGTTTATGTAAATGATGTCGACAATGATAGTCGAATCATTTTATGCCTGTACGTCGATGATTTGCTAATTACAGGTGCAAATGAAGCTGAGATAAGAAAAGTTAAGTCGAAGCTAATGCAAGAGTTCGAAATGTCCGACCTAGGGAATTTGTCATATTTCTTAGGGATGGAATTCAAAGACACAGTTGAAGGTGTGTTCCTGCACCAGAAGAAGTATGCTCAAGACATCTTGAAGAGGTTCAAGATGACTGACTGTAAAGCTGCAACAACTCCATTGGAAACAGGTGCAAAGTTGAAGAAGGTAACTGATGATGAGTTTGTAAGTTCGACACTGTACAAACAAATTATTGGATCCTTGAGGTATCTTTGCAATACAAGGCCGGACATTTGTCAGAGTGTCGGATTGTTAAGTCGATTCATGGAGAAACCCCAAGAATGTCATCTCATTGTAGTAAAGAGAGTACTGAGATACATTAAGGGTATGATTGATCATGGTGTGCTGATGCCATGTCGAAATAGGTCCAAGTCGAAAGATGCGGAGGTATATGGTTACACTGATTCAGATTTCAGTGGAGACCAAGATGAGAAGAAGAGTACTGCAGGCTACATTTTCATGATAGAAGGAGCTCCAATCTCTTGGAGTTCGAGAAAACAAAGCATTGTTGCTTTGTCATCATGTGAAGTTGAGTACGTAGCTGCATCGTATGCAGCATGTCAGGCATCATGGAAAAATATGTTGCTCGAAGAACTCAAGATCAAGGAACCTGGGAAGATGAATTTGTTTGTAGACAACAAGTCAGCTATTGATCTTACCAATCATCCTATGTGTCATGGTCGAAGCAAGCACATAGAAATAAGGTATCATTTTCTCAGGGATCAAGTGAAAAGAGGGAAGCTTGATCTTGAATATTGCAAGACTGAATTTCAACTAGCCGACATACTTACCAAACCTTTGAAGAAAGTCAGATTCGACGAGTTAAAGAAGAGCATTAGGATGAGAAGTCTCGAGAACATGAAATAGGTGGTGTGTTAGAAGTAATTCAAGTTCTCTGTCGATGTCGAAGTCAGAGTCTTTATAGGTTTTTGTCGATGTCGAATTAGTTGTAGTGTTGTGTAGTCAGTTGTATTCGACAGAGTAGAATATAGCTGTTAAGGAGTTAGTCGAAATGTTTGTTTGTGCCTGGGCTTTGATAGCCTATATAAAGGGCTTTGTAATTTGTAATTACACACAACACTTTAACACAATAAAGTTTAGAAAGTTTTGCAAACCCTAATTTCTTTTCTTCTCTCTCTTCTTCTTCTTCTTCTTTCTCTCAAACATTCATCTTTCTTGGAACATAGTTCCAACAAAAACATGTAGATATTGATTGTCATTTTATTCGTCAACATGTGCAAACAAAGTTTCTCAAACTTGTTCATGTTAAATCAGCACAACAGCTTGCAGATCCTCTAACCAAGGCACTTTCAAGACCACTTTATGAGTTTCTTATTTCCAAGTGGGGAATGTTATATATATACCTTCCCACGTGAGGGGGAGTATTAAGGGTAATAATGTAATTAGAGGTTTTGCATTAGTTTTGAATTGTAGATAAGGTTTACTCTTGTATATAAGGTGGAGAATGCACCTAATTGTAATTGATTGAAACTGAATAACAGAAGTTAGTTACAAATTTTGTTTTCATCTTCTTCTTTTCACCTTGAGAAGCTCCATTTCCATGACAGCATTCTCTTATTCAATAGTCTGCACTAGAATGTCATCAATTGTCACCAATATAGTAACTGGAAATGAAGTACATGATATTAATTGGAAAGTTGTCTCAAACAAAGAATAGCATTTTCATGACAATCAAAGAAACAAGAAAAGTAGGTCACAGATCTGCCAAAATATAATTTTCAAACTCAGTATATTATTTTCCATATCCTTCATGTTAAAAGAAGTACATGAAAAACAAGTACATCAATGTCAAATCATAAAAAGATCGTCGTTAATCCTAAACGTCTCACCCAAAAATATATCCACCACACAATCCTAAAAGAATAATGGTTAATTATGGTGTGTATACGATAAAAAAGATTAATAATGTTATCATTTTATTTTCATGACATGCAACGATACCACATATTAGTAATTAGGTCACTTATTTAAACATATATAATTACACAATTAAGCAAAGCCAAACATCTGTCTGCACTGCACTAGAATGTCATCAATTGCCACCATTACAGTAATTGAATACTAATTCAATACGTGATATTATTTGGAAAGTTGTTTTTACTAGTTTTAAATCCTATATATATTAATGACCGTGTCTTTGATTTTACTAGTTTTAAATCCAATATCTATAAATGACAATGACTTTGCTTTTACTAGTTTTCAATCCTATCTATCTTTTTATGTATTTTATTAATTTATATTTCAATTATTTTTTTAAGGCAAAATAGTATATACTGCTCTGTTCTTTTATATAAGAGAACACTTATTTTTTAGGTTCATTGTATAATCAATGTATTTGGTCAGTTTATAGACTATATGCATTGATTATTTATTAAATCTAAAAAGTAACTTGTCTCTTATAAAAAGGAACGGAGGTAATATAAAATAAAAGTTGGGAGTTAATCTTACAATCAAAGAGAAAAGAACAAAATACATACAAAAAGTATCAAGAAAAATGAACAATTAGTCAAAAGATATAAAGAGAAAAAAATACAACAACAAAATCATAGTTATAAAGCAACCAGCAAAAGAGAAAGTTCTAGAAAGAGCACACACTAACCTCCTCCCTGAAGCACCACCTAACAAAATTAGGCTAGACATCAGACGAAAAGATTCATCAACAAGAGAATAGGGAAAATGCAAGCAAAATTAAAATCATTCAGTACCTCTTAGTCACATCATGATATGATTCTGAAGACAATGTGTGAGAGAGAGAGAGAGAGAGAGAGAGAGATCATTGAAGATATGCTTAGAAACCAATTCTAAGGCAAGAAATAATTTTTTCTTCCATCTCTTTTACATTTGTTGACAAACCAGAAAACAACTTTTCATTATGAATCGATCAAATGATCCACACGACAGCATGTCAAATCATAACAAAACTCACCTATTCTTAACCTTAGATCCTAAAGATATAAAAAAACTCAAAAAGGGTCTTAAGTTTCCCATTAGGCACCACCTGAAAAACTCAACCAGTTAAAGATCATATACCACACAGTGGAAGCTATGATACAAATAATAAACAAATGAGAGTCGGACTTGAGACAATCCCCACACAATATACATGAAAGACCATATGGGCCAACAATAAAATTACACTTGAACAGATTCTCGATAGAGGGAAACTTATCCATGAAGAGTTGCTAAGAGAGGATCACTACCTTAGAAGGAGCACAACTATTCCAAATACGAGGAAGCAATTGGATATCCTTCACATGGTTGGAATCCAATAGGGGACTGATCTCTACTTGTACAGAGTAAGCATACGCCACCAAAAAAAATACCTCCCATATTATGCTTCCAGAACCACATATCTATCTCGACATTAAACTAGAATTGATTGAGGACAGGGAAAAACTCAAAGACCAAAGGTTCTTCGTGCCAAATAATGATACCATCCACCTAAGATCACAAATGCTTCCCCCTTTTCCCACTTTCTGAACTCTTTCACCTTAACATCTTGAGCTTGAGAGATATAAAAAATTCTAAGAAACCTAACTTTCAAAGATATATCCACAATCCAGATCCTCCCAAAAAGAGGTATGGAGACCAAACCCGACCCTCTTAACCATACATTCTCAAACCAATTATGAGGATCATCTTTCTTTGACCCAGGGAGGGAGATTCCTCACCACCACAAGGAAACTGAGCGAAGGACCGAATCCCTACCCCCGCACAAGAAGGTAACTAAGAAAACACCGTATCTGGCAACAAGAATATCAAACCAAATACTAGAATCACCTAAGAATAGCCTTTATCTCCATATGGATAAGAGAACTACATTAACCAGCCAAAGATTTTTTACACCCAAGCCTCCATTCTCCTCAGATTCACAGACATTAGACCATTTCACCCAGGAAATCTCGGCCTCGCCTTTCACACCACCCCAAAGGAATCTCCTATGAATCTTGACTAATATCTTCCATATAAAGAGGGGGCGTGTTTAAGTAAGAAAAGAAGAAGACATGAACTGCATTGAGAATAGAATTAAGAAGAGTCACTCTCCCCTAAGCATACATACATATGATTCTAAAAAAGAAATATTTTTTGCTTCAAATTAACTAAAAGTTCCAAAAACGATTCCAGTTGAGGGTTGACAGCTCCTACTGGAAATCCTAGATATTTGAATGAAAGGGACTCAATTTTGAAATAAAGAAAACTCTCAGCAACTGATAAGGAGTGTGTTTACCTTTTTAATATAGTTTTATTTCCATGTTTTTGTGTATTTTATTTGTATGTTAGTGCAAGTGCTTTCATTGTTATACAAATATAAGTAATTTGACATTGACTACAGAAAAAAGAGGAGAAAAGGCACAAGAGAAGCGAGTAACCAGATGATATGACGGTCTACCCGTCGGGGGCATGACGCCCGTCTTAACCACCCCTGACCCCCGTCATGGCACCTGGGCCAAAAATCGATGAAGAGTGGAATGAAACAAGGATTAAAAAAATGAAGCCATAACAGACAGGCTATAATGGTGCCCATATCTCCTCATGTCGCAGTAGTTTCCAACAATTTTTTCTTGGAGTTTTGCACAACTTTGAGTGCTATTTTAGTGGAACTATACATATAAAAAGATGAATGTAAGAGATGCAAAGGATCCAAGCATCATTGTACCAAAATACTATAAATTTCTATTGTAGTTTATGCAAGTTTGAAGATTTTCCGTTATTATTGTTGTCAATTCTCGATTGCATTTCTATTTTGTTGTTTTCGTATTGTTGGATTGAAAGTATCCCTTTAAAGAATTATTAATTTCATAATAATTACTTTATTCCATGTTATATTGTATTGCTTTTATGATGAATGCACTATAGGTTTATGCTATTTTACTGTTAGTTATGTCCGAGTAAATCGCATTGAGTCTGACACATGAAGACTGTCATAACGATGAATCTCATGAAAATTTTATGCATATCAATTCACTACAAGAAAATTTGCAAGTCACGACGGTTTCTCTTCTGTCGTAGAAGCGTGTGTCGCGAGGCTATTTTGCGATGGTTTGTTAAACTATCGCTCCAATTGTCGTAACATTCCGCAACGGTTTTGAAATTATCTCCAATATATTATTACGACGGTTGTAACCGCCATAATTATATAATATATATTTCAAAATAACGACGGTTGTAACCGCCATAATTATATAAAATATTTTTTATTAAAAATAACAATGGTTTTAACCGCAATAATTATATAATATATATTTCATTAAAAATAATGACGGTTGTAACCGTCATATAATATAATATATATTTAATGGCAACGGTTTAGAACCGCTGTTAATTATATTATTTTTACAAAACAATATTTAAAAATTATTACATTATCTCCTCTCTTCATGTTAGTAAAATACCAATACTCTCACAATATTCAATTCTAGCAATATAAAATACCATGAAAAATTATAATTTTATCAAACAAAAAAACTATCAAGATCCACAATAATGTCAAGAACTTGTTTAAATTAAGCATGATAAGATTTTGAAGAGACAAGTTACATCATCACCATTCACCTCACTAACTTGCATTGTAAAATAAATACTACGTAGTGTATAAAATAAAAATGTAGAGAAATGTTTCTTTAATTCCATAATTGGTAATTTCATACCAATCTTGAAAAACAACAACCTACATTATCAAAGACCATTACTTTAAATAGTGAAAAGTATTAATATGTATTCAACTTTGAGTTGTTTCAAACTAAAAACAAAACAAATACAAAACATCCAACTCCTATTGATGGACTTGAATCCTCTCCAGGGTGCAGATGATTCGTATCAACTCCAAACATATTTGTAGGCAGTGAATGTTTCGCCATATGCAACTGAGGCAGCCACCACTACTGTTGCAGTTGCCACAACAACACTACAAACACCAAACTGCATTTTCAACAGAAGAAAAGAATTGAAGTTCTTAAAGTTTGTTTCGAAAGTCATTAGTCACATATAATGCAGTAAACACAGACAAGGTACAAGAACTATTAATTACCAATAATGCAACAAACACATAGTATGTGACACAAATCTAAATGTAACAGTAATTACCACTGAAACACATTCATAGAGTATGTGAAATAAATCACTACCTCAGTAGCCACTAAAAGGTGACCTTTCCTTCCACTTTTAACATCTTGAAGCTTCATCTTCATAACCGAAGAAGATTCAATACATTCTTATAAAATTACAACTTTCACAAATAAATAAATAAGTAATGTTTTTAGTTGTCATGGCTCGGCCAAGGTTGATGCATATTGAAATAAACCATTTTTGCGACAAATTCTCTTTTTTCATAAAAGACTCACTTAAAATGTGTATGCTAATAGAGATGTGAATACACTTGAAACCAATTAAATACATTCACTTATAAAAAAATCCCTATGATATACTAACTTTGAAAAGTCTAACCTGTCATCATATAAAATGGCTATAAAGCACTCGATATTAATTAAACACGACAATGGAAGAAGAACTAAGAATCATCACACGTTGATGAAGATCTTATATTTTCCAATTCATAATGCATAAATTTGAATTATTGAAATAATACTTCTATTATAAGTTCACAAAGGAAAGAAGATTCATCATTCACCATATAGTGTATATGACTTAAACATTTGACAACATTATTAGCCTTTGTCATGATATACGACTCTTTAAACGTGATACACAACATTTACAGTGAAAAGCCACATGATAATAAAGCAAAGCAATCGTAATCCAGATCAATCTTGCAGAGAATAACACTTCACATGTCAGACACGAGAGTCCCGAAAACGATTTTAAAATTAAACTTGATGCAAGTTAACAGATCACCCTTATCGTCCTTTAGTGTCATCTTCATAAACTGAGGAATAAAATTGAATAAAAATATAACATAGGGTGTTGAGGAATAAAAAATTGAATAAAAAGCTAATACCGGTGGAGTAATTGAAGGAAATTTTTGGGTGTGAGAAATCACAAAATTGCCATTAGCAATGGGACAAGATACTTCTTGACACAGATCAATAGTTTCAGAATGGACAGGCACACCAACATTGGAAACTCCAATTACAACATCTCCACCATAAAGAGCCTTACCTGCATGAAGTATAAACAAAAATTCATTTTTCAATTCAGTGCAAGTATATGTGGCACGTTAGATTGACGAGGAAGCTCCCCTAAGCACGAGGAACAAATATAGTGAATGAGGATATAAATGACATGTTGTACAAGTCCTCCACAGATTTTGCAAACAACAATTGTTTAGATGAAATAATATGTTTATAAATACTTAAAAACAATTTAAATGTAAGCATGTAATGTAAATATATGAGATTAACTTAGATTGAATAAAATTTAATGGGGTCGTGTAATCAACACATTAAAATCAGGGTTTTAATAAAAAAAACGTCTGCGACATCAGCCGTATTTGACCGCAATTTCCCACATCATCAAAGATTTCAAGGCTTCACCAGCCACATTTGATAGCAATTTCTGACATCATCAAAGATTATGACAGTGGTTTAAAACATTGATCAAAGAGTTGTGTTATTTTGATACCCAAAATTGACATAAAAGAGCATATCGTCGGCATACCACCAAACACCACCTTTCAAGATAGATTTGACAAGCCTTTCAACAATTGATAATCCATCCTTCCAATTTTTGTGCCCACCATGAATCCATATTTTCTTAGCATGTTGAAGAAGACCTGAGCTTTCATTGTAATATAATCTGACCAAGTCCTTGCCTTTAAACTCACTAGGATCAATATACCAAACATTATCATTAGATTTTACGGCATTTTTCATCAATCGCATCACCGTTTCTTGCCAAAGTATCAACTAAGTAATGTAAAACTACCTGTAAATTGCCATCATGTCCATTCTACTAGCTCCAGGATGACTGACTGCTGTAAGGCTAGTTTGATCATCTATGAAACTGTCAACAGAAATGTCATCCTCGGCATCTTCATCATTAGATGTGGAGATATCTGAAGATACCCTGATGAAGTTGAACAGATCATAAGATTGGAGATTTTCTGCAAAATATCCATGATAAACAGATTATGTATTCTACATGTAATATCTTTTGAATTATCAAACAAACCTATTTCTTGACTTCCCTGAAATATTCAATTTGCTTCATAACAAATTATTTAAACACAACCACAATCAACAAAGTTATCACTTTCATAAATTGTACACACAGTCACAATTTGACATTGCAGACACCCACCTCTGTCCTCAATGGGAGACTCGGGAACAACACCACTTATAATCAAATTAGTTAAACGAGGGCTAAGCTCTTCATCTTTCATGCCATTATCGAAGGCATCTGAAGCCAATGAAGAAGTCTGCTTCTCAACAGGATTTGCTATTTCACTGGCATTAGCTCATTCATTTGACAAATTCCTCTTAGCATCTGGAGTCTCAGGAATTGTCTCATCACCGTCAGCTGTTTCCTCTTGACAATTGTCCGTGTCACAGAAAGTATTATCTTGTAGAGTTAGATCAACCAAGTCTTTGGTTTGAATTTCTATATGACATGAATCTACCTCCACACAATTTTTAGAATCTATATTTCTTCCCAATGTATCCCTAGAGCATGATTCATTGTCTGAAATAGTGGACAAAAATAAAACAGGACCTCTCATTAGTGTTTTCAGAATCTATATTTCTTCTACAAAAAATTAATATCAAAAGAATTTTACAAAAAAAGTTCAATACTTTGGACCATGTAAAATGAGAACGGGAAAATACAAGGGATTATTCTCCCCAATGTGAATCTGATTGTGTAGTCATATTAGCAAAATATAAGTCTTGCCATCGCCAAACTTTGAAATTGTATCATGCATTTGGAGGGTCCAAATTTCATGACTATTATTGTGACCAATCAAGCTTGCACACTTCACAAAACTATGAGATGGAAGCTCGACAACAATCTGCAAGATTAATAGACAGTGGGCCAATAGGATATTGATTATGCAAGTGAAGCAACAAAAAACAAAATATGCATGTAATTTATATATACAACCTTTGATAGAACTAAAGCAGACACAACACGCTCAACAAATGATTGCACGAAAGTCATATGTGTTGTGATATCTTATAAAAATGTCATATACAACAGAAAGTTAACTGCATATACAAGACCTTTTTGCTGGTCATATAAATGTGCCTTGTATTGATTCCAGTGTGGAGATTGTTGAAGATATGTCCTCCGCATTTCAGGGCCATCACAACCGTGAATGAAAGCAAAATAAAAAATGAGTTTCCACATATAAACAAGCAATAATGTTACTACGTCAATGAAATAAACACGGATGTATCATCACCCTTATATATACATGGATGTATCACCACCCTTGGCCAGGCCTAAAATCTTGTCACCCTTATATGCACATGGGGTGACTTTAATACAGGGATGTATCACCACCCCAGTGGTAGCGCGCATGAGTGTTTGGATGGAAGGTCATGGGTTCAAGACCCACCCAGACCACTATGTCGCTTCTCATATTTTTGCTATTTTTCATTTTTTTTTGTTTTTATTAATTAATTCCAAAATTAATTTCTCTCTCAATTTTAATTATTTTTTATTGGTTCATTTTTTGAAAATCCACAAAAATGTTGAAATATTTTATTCTAAAAAAAATTGAATTTATATTATTTATTTAATATATTTTGAATTTTTGCAATTAATTTCATTTTATTTGTTTTCAAAAGGAAAGTTGGAGCTTGTTCACTCTGACGTATGTGGACCTTTTGAAGTTAGGTCAAATGGTGGCAAGCGTTACTTCTTAACTTTCATCGTTGAATTCACCAGATATATGTGGATTTATATGATCGAAAGTAAGAGTGAAGTACTCACAAAGTTCATGAAGTTTAAGTTGCTTGTCGAAAAGCAAAGTGGCTGCAAGCTAAAGAAACTGAGAACTGATGGTGGTGGTGAATACATCTCTCGAGAGTTTGCTAGATTTTGTGAAGAGGAAGGTATAGAGCATGAGGCTATTGCACCCTATACACCTCAACATAATGGAATAGCTGAGAGGAAGAATAGAAGTATACTGAATATGACGAGAAGTATGTTGAAGGCTAAAGAGGTGCCAAAGAGATTTTGGGCTGAAGTAGCTTCGAGAGCAGTATACATTCTGAATAGATGTCCAACAAAGAAGCTAGTCGAGAAGACTCCTTATGAAGCATGGACAGGTGAGAAGCCAAATATAAGTCATCTTAGAGTTTTTGGATCAATATGTTTCAGGCATGTTCCTGAGCAATTGAGAACAAAACTAGATGATCGAAGTCAAACCATGGTGCTCATAGGTTATCATTCAACTGGTGCATATCGACTATATTCACCAGAAAATGATAAATCTGTGATCAGTCGAGATGTTCTGGTAGATGAAAATCAAAAATGGGAGTGGAGTCATGGGTCAGTTCGACAGGAAACTGGTCGACAGATGGAAGAGACAGTTTCGACGATATTTGAAGAAGACCGACAAACTGAGGCCACGACAATTCGAAATGAAGAACCTCCTGAGCAGAATGTCAGAAGATCAACTAGAACAAAAGCTGAGTCGACAAGGTTAGCTGGATATGAGAGATTTCCAGATAATGCAATCGATGCAGATGGTGACTTAATAGAAGAAGTAATGATGATGGCTGAAGCCGAACCAATTAACTTGGATGAAGCCATGAATGATTCGAATGGTGTGAAGCCATGAAGGAAGAACTCAGGGCAATCGAGAAGAACAATACCTGGGGACTTGTCGAAAAAGCCAGCAAGAAGCCTATTGATGTGAAATGGGTTTACAAGCTGAAACGAAGGCTAAATGGTGAAATTGCCAAGCATAAGGCAAGATTAGTGGCAAGAGGTTTTCTGCAGAAACCTGGTATTGATTTCGAAGAAGTCTATGCGCTAGTGGCTAGAGTGGAAACAATCAGGATTGTTGTTTCGACAGCAACATATAAAGGAGGGAAGATACATCAGTTGGATGCAAAATCAGCATTTTTTAATGGACCTTTGGAGGAAGAAGTTTATGTCAGTCAACCACCAGGATTTGAGATCAAAGGGCATGAGTCGAAGGTGTATAGATTGAGGAAGGCTCTCTATGGACTGAAGCAAGCCCCGAGGGCTTGGAACAAAAGAATAGATAGTTTCCTAATCGAAGCAGGTTTCACAAAGTGTGTGTTTGAGCATGGAGTTTATGTAAATGATGTCGACAATGATAGTCGAATCATTTTATGCCTGTACGTCGATGATTTGCTAATTACAGTTGCAAATGAAGCTGAGATAAGAAAAGTTAAGTCGAAGCTAATGCAAGAGTTCGAAATGTCCGACCTAGGGAATTTGTCATATTTCTTAGGGATGGAATTCAAAGACACAGTTGAAGGTGTGTTCCTGCACCAGAAGAAGTATGCTCAAGACATCTTGAAGAGGTTCAAGATGACTGACTGTAAAGCTGCAACAACTCCATTGGAAACAGGTGCAAAGTTGAAGAAGGTAACTGATGATGAGTTTGTAAGTTCGACACTGTACAAACAAATTATTGGATCCTTGAGGTATCTTTGCAATACAAGGCCGGACATTTGTCAGAGTGTCGGATTGTTAAGTCGATTCATGGAGAAACCCCAAGAATGTCATCTCATTGTAGTAAAGAGAGTACTGAGATACATTAAGGGTATGATTGATCATGGTGTGCTGATGCCATGTCGAAATAGGTCCAAGTCGAAAGATGCGGAGGTATATGGTTACACTGATTCAGATTTCAGTGGAGACCAAGATGAGAAGAAGAGTACTGCAGGCTACATTTTCATGATAGAAGGAGCTCCAATCTCTTGGAGTTCGAGAAAACAAAGCATTGTTGCTTTGTCATCATGTGAAGTTGAGTACGTAGCTGCATCGTATGCAGCATGTCAGGCATCATGGAAAAATATGTTGCTCGAAGAACTCAAGATCAAGGAACCTGGGAAGATGAATTTGTTTGTAGACAACAAGTCAGCTATTGATCTTACCAATCATCCTATGTGTCATGGTCGAAGCAAGCACATAGAAATAAGGTATCATTTTCTCAGGGATCAAGTGAAAAGAGGGAAGCTTGATCTTGAATATTGCAAGACTGAATTTCAACTAGCCGACATACTTACCAAACCTTTGAAGAAAGTCAGATTCGACGAGTTAAAGAAGAGCATTAGGATGAGAAGTCTCGAGAACATGAAATAGGTGGTGTGTTAGAAGTAATTCAAGTTCTCTGTCGATGTCGAAGTCAGAGTCTTTATAGGTTTTTGTCGATGTCGAATTAGTTGTAGTGTTGTGTAGTCAGTTGTATTCGACAGAGTAGAATATAGCTGTTAAGGAGTTAGTCGAAATGTTTGTTTGTGTCTGGGCTTTGATAGCCTATATAAAGGGCTTTGTAATTTGTAATTACACACAACACTTTAACACAATAAAGTTTAGAAAGTTTTGCAAACCCTAATTTCTTTTCTTCTCTCTCTTCTTCTTCTTCTTCTTTCTCTCAAACATTCATCTTTCTTGGAACATAGTTCCAACAAAAACATGTAGATATTGATTGTCATTTTATCCGTCAACATGTGCAAACAAAGTTTCTCAAACTTGTTCATGTTAAATCAGCACAACAGCTTGCAGATCCTCTAACCAAGGCACTTTCAAGACCACTTTATGAGTTTCTTATTTCCAAGTGGGGAATGTTATATATATACCTTCCCACGTGAGGGGGAGTATTAAGGGTAATAATGTAATTAGAGGTTTTGCATTAGTTTTGAATTGTAGATAAGGTTTACTCTTGTATATAAGGTGGAGAATGCACCTAATTGTAATTGATTGAAACTGAATAACAGAAGTTAGTTACAAATTTTGTTTTCATCTTCTTCTTTTCACCTTGAGAAGCTCCATTTCCATGACAGCATTCTCTTATTCAATAGTCTGCACTAGAATGTCATCAATTGTCACCAATATAGTAACTGGAAATGAAGTACATGATATTAATTGGAAAGTTGTCTCAAACCAAGAATAGCATTTTCATGACAATCAAAGAAACAAGAAAAGTAGGTCACAGATCTGCCAAAATATAATTTTCAAACTCAGTATATTATTTTCCATATCCTTCATGTTAAAAGAAGTACATGAAAAACAAGTACATCAATGTCAAATCATAAAAAGATCGTCGTTAATCCTAAACGTCTCACCCAAAAATATATCCACCACACAATCCTAAAAGAATAATGGTTAATTATGGTGTGTATACGATAAAAAAGATTAATAATGTTATCATTTTATTTTCATGACATGCAACGATACCACATATTAGTAATTAGGTCACTTATTTAAACATATATAATTACACAATTAAGCAAAGCCAAACATCTGTCTGCACTGCACTAGAATGTCATCAATTGCCACCATTACAGTAATTGAATACTAATTCAATACGTGATATTATTTGGAAAGTTGTTTTTACTAGTTTTAAATCCTATATATATTAATGACCGTGTCTTTGATTTTACTAGTTTTAAATCCAATATCTATAAATGACAATGACTTTGCTTTTACTAGTTTTCAATCCTATCTATCTTTTTATGTATTTTATTAATTTATATTTCAATTATTTTTTTAAGGCAAAATAGTATATACTGCTCTGTTCTTTTATATAAGAGAACACTTATTTTTTAGGTTCATTGTATAATCAATGTATTTGGTCAGTTTATAGACTATATGCATTGATTATTTATTGAATCTAAAAAGTAACTTGTCTCTTATAAAAAGGAACGGAGGTAATATAAAATAAAAGTTGGGAGTTAATCTTACAATCAAAGAGAAAAGAACAAAATACATACAAAAAGTATCAAGAAAAATGAACAATTAGTCAAAAGATATAAAGAGAAAAAAATACAACAACAAAATCATAGTTATAAAGCAACCAGCAAAAGAGAAAGTTCTAGAAAGAGCACACACTAACCTCCTCCCTGAAGCACCACCTAACAAAATTAGGCTAGACATCAGACGAAAAGATTCATCAACAAGAGAATAGGGAAAATGCAAGCAAAATTAAAATCATTCAGTACCTCTTAGTCACATCATGATATGATTCTGAAGACAATGTGTGAGAGAGAGAGAGAGAGAGAGAGAGAGAGATCATTGAAGATATGCTTAGAAACCAATTCTAAGGCAAGAAATAATTTTTTCTTCCATCTCTTTTACATTTGTTGACAAACCAGAAAACAACTTTTCATTATGAATCGATCAAATGATCCACACGACAGCATGTCAAATCATAACAAAACTCACCTATTCTTAACCTTAGATCCTAAAGATATAAAAAAACTCAAAAAGGGTCTTAAGTTTCCCATTAGGCACCACCTGAAAAACTCAACCAGTTAAAGATCATATACCACACAGTGGAAGCTATGATACAAATAATAAACAAATGAGAGTCGGACTTGAGACAATCCCCACACAATATACATGAAAGACCATATGGGCCAACAATAAAATTACACTTGAACAGATTCTCGATAGAGGGAAACTTATCCATGAAGAGTTGCTAAGAGAGGATCACTACCTTAGAAGGAGCACAACTATTCCAAATACGAGGAAGCAATTGGATATCCTTCACATGGTTGGAATCCAATAGGGGACTGATCTCTACTTGTACAGAGTAAGCATACGCCACCAAAAAAAATACCTCCCATATTATGCTTCCAGAACCACATATCTATCTCGACATTAAACTAGAATTGATTGAGGACAGGGAAAAACTCAAAGACCAAAGGTTCTTCGTGCCAAATAATGATACCATCCACCTAAGATCACAAATGCTTCCCCCTTTTCCCACTTTCTGAACTCTTTCACCTTAACATCTTGAGCTTGAGAGATATAAAAAATTCTAAGAAACCTAACTTTCAAAGATATATCCACAATCCAGATCCTCCCAAAAAGAGGTATGGAGACCAAACCCGACCCTCTTAACCATACATTCTCAAACCAATTATGAGGATCATCTTTCTTTGACCCAGGGAGGGAGATTCCTCACCACCACAAGGAAACTGAGCGAAGGACCGAATCCCTACCCCCGCACAAGAAGGTAACTAAGAAAACACCGTATCTGGCAACAAGAATATCAAACCAAATACTAGAATCACCTAAGAATAGCCTTTATCTCCATATGGATAAGAGAACTACATTAACCAGCCAAAGATTTTTTACACCCAAGCCTCCATTCTCCTCAGATTCACAGACATTAGACCATTTCACCCAGGAAATCTCGGCCTCGCCTTTCACACCACCCCAAAGGAATCTCCTATGAATCTTGACTAATATCTTCCATATAAAGAGGGGGCGTGTTTAAGTAAGAAAAGAAGAAGACATGAACTGCATTGAGAATAGAATTAAGAAGAGTCACGCTCCCCTAAGCATACATACATATGATTCTAAAAAAGAAATATTTTTTGCTTCAAATTAACTAAAAGTTCCAAAAACGATTCCAGTTGAGGGTTGACAGCTCCTACTGGAAATCCTAGATATTTGAATGAAAGGGACTCAATTTTGAAATAAAGAAAACTCTCAGCAACTGATAAGGAGTGTGTTTACCTTTTTAATATAGTTTTATTTCCATGTTTTTGTGTATTTTATTTGTATGTTAGTGCAAGTGCTTTCATTGTTATACAAATATAAGTAATTTGACATTGACTACAGAAAAAAGAGGAGAAAAGGCACAAGAGAAGCGAGTAACCAGATGATATGACGGTCTACCCGTCGGGGGCATGACGCCCGTCTTAACCACCCCTGACCCCCGTCATGGCACCTGGGCCAAAAATCGATGAAGAGTGGAATGAAACAAGGATTAAAAAAATGAAGCCATAACAGACAGGCTATAATGGTGCCCATATCTCCTCATGTCGCAGTAGTTTCCAACAATTTTTTCTTGGAGTTTTGCACAACTTTGAGTGCTATTTTAGTGGAACTATACATATAAAAAGATGAATGTAAGAGATGCAAAGGATCCAAGCATCATTGTACCAAAATACTATAAATTTCTATTGTAGTTTATGCAAGTTTGAAGATTTTCCGTTATTATTGTTGTCAATTCTCGATTGCATTTCTATTTTGTTGTTTTCGTATTGTTGGATTGAAAGTATCCCTTTAAAGAATTATTAATTTCATAATAATTACTTTATTCCATGTTATATTGTATTGCTTTTATGATGAATGCACTATAGGTTTATGCTATTTTACTGTTAGTTATGTCCGAGTAAATCGCATTGAGTCTGACACATGAAGACTGTCATAACGATGAATCTCATGAAAATTTTATGCATATCAATTCACTACAAGAAAATTTGCAAGTCACGACGGTTTCTCTTCTGTCGTAGAAGCGTGTGTCGCGAGGCTATTTTGCGATGGTTTGTTAAACTATCGCTCCAATTGTCGTAACATTCCGCAACGGTTTTGAAATTATCTCCAATATATTATTACGACGGTTGTAACCGCCATAATTATATAATATATATTTCAAAATAACGACGGTTGTAACCGCCATAATTATATAAAATATTTTTTATTAAAAATAACAATGGTTTTAACCGCAATAATTATATAATATATATTTCATTAAAAATAATGACGGTTGTAACCGTCATATAATATAATATATATTTAATGGCAACGGTTTAGAACCGCTGTTAATTATATTATTTTTACAAAACAATATTTAAAAATTATTACATTATCTCCTCTCTTCATGTTAGTAAAATACCAATACTCTCACAATATTCAATTCTAGCAATATAAAATACCATGAAAAATTATAATTTTATCAAACAAAAAAACTATCAAGATCCACAATAATGTCAAGAACTTGTTTAAATTAAGCATGATAAGATTTTGAAGAGACAAGTTACATCATCACCATTCACCTCACTAACTTGCATTGTAAAATAAATACTACGTAGTGTATAAAATAAAAATGTAGAGAAATGTTTCTTTAATTCCATAATTGGTAATTTCATACCAATCTTGAAAAACAACAACCTACATTATCAAAGACCATTACTTTAAATAGTGAAAAGTATTAATATGTATTCAACTTTGAGTTGTTTCAAACTAAAAACAAAACAAATACAAAACATCCAACTCCTATTGATGGACTTGAATCCTCTCCAGGGTGCAGATGATTCGTATCAACTCCAAACATATTTGTAGGCAGTGAATGTTTCGCCATATGCAACTGAGGCAGCCACCACTACTGTTGCAGTTGCCACAACAACACTACAAACACCAAACTGCATTTTCAACAGAAGAAAAGAATTGAAGTTCTTAAAGTTTGTTTCGAAAGTCATTAGTCACATATAATGCAGTAAACACAGACAAGGTACAAGAACTATTAATTACCAATAATGCAACAAACACATAGTATGTGACACAAATCTAAATGTAACAGTAATTACCACTGAAACACATTCATAGAGTATGTGAAATAAATCACTACCTCAGTAGCCACTAAAAGGTGACCTTTCCTTCCACTTTTAACATCTTGAAGCTTCATCTTCATAACCGAAGAAGATTCAATACATTCTTATAAAATTACAACTTTCACAAATAAATAAATAAGTAATGTTTTTAGTTGTCATGGCTCGGCCAAGGTTGATGCATATTGAAATAAACCATTTTTGCGACAAATTCTCTTTTTTCATAAAAGACTCACTTAAAATGTGTATGCTAATAGAGATGTGAATACACTTGAAACCAATTAAATACATTCACTTATAAAAAAATCCCTATGATATACTAACTTTGAAAAGTCTAACCTGTCATCATATAAAATGGCTATAAAGCACTCGATATTAATTAAACACGACAATGGAAGAAGAACTAAGAATCATCACACGTTGATGAAGATCTTATATTTTCCAATTCATAATGCATAAATTTGAATTATTGAAATAATACTTCTATTATAAGTTCACAAAGGAAAGAAGATTCATCATTCACCATATAGTGTATATGACTTAAACATTTGACAACATTATTAGCCTTTGTCATGATATACGACTCTTTAAACGTGATACACAACATTTACAGTGAAAAGCCACATGATAATAAAGCAAAGCAATCGTAATCCAGATCAATCTTGCAGAGAATAACACTTCACATGTCAGACACGAGAGTCCCGAAAACGATTTTAAAATTAAACTTGATGCAAGTTAACAGATCACCCTTATCGTCCTTTAGTGTCATCTTCATAAACTGAGGAATAAAATTGAATAAAAATATAACATAGGGTGTTGAGGAATAAAAAATTGAATAAAAAGCTAATACCGGTGGAGTAATTGAAGGAAATTTTTGGGTGTGAGAAATCACAAAATTGCCATTAGCAATGGGACAAGATACTTCTTGACACAGATCAATAGTTTCAGAATGGACAGGCACACCAACATTGGAAACTCCAATTACAACATCTCCACCATAAAGAGCCTTACCTGCATGAAGTATAAACAAAAATTCATTTTTCAATTCAGTGCAAGTATATGTGGCACGTTAGATTGACGAGGAAGCTCCCCTAAGCACGAGGAACAAATATAGTGAATGAGGATATAAATGACATGTTGTACAAGTCCTCCACAGATTTTGCAAACAACAATTGTTTAGATGAAATAATATGTTTATAAATACTTAAAAACAATTTAAATGTAAGCATGTAATGTAAATATATGAGATTAACTTAGATTGAATAAAATTTAATGGGGTCGTGTAATCAACACATTAAAATCAGGGTTTTAATAAAAAAAACGTCTGCGACATCAGCCGTATTTGACCGCAATTTCCCACATCATCAAAGATTTCAAGGCTTCACCAGCCACATTTGATAGCAATTTCTGACATCATCAAAGATTATGACAGTGGTTTAAAACATTGATCAAAGAGTTGTGTTATTTTGATACCCAAAATTGACATAAAAGAGCATATCGTCGGCATACCACCAAACACCACCTTTCAAGATAGATTTGACAAGCCTTTCAACAATTGATAATCCATCCTTCCAATTTTTGTGCCCACCATGAATCCATATTTTCTTAGCATGTTGAAGAAGACCTGAGCTTTCATTGTAATATAATCTGACCAAGTCCTTGCCTTTAAACTCACTAGGATCAATATACCAAACATTATCATTAGATTTTACGGCATTTTTCATCAATCGCATCACCGTTTCT
The DNA here is from genome assembly GCA_022829125.1 of Lathyrus tuberosus. Classification (NCBI taxonomy): domain Eukaryota; kingdom Viridiplantae; phylum Streptophyta; class Magnoliopsida; order Fabales; family Fabaceae; genus Lathyrus; species Lathyrus tuberosus. Next base: position 11,657,862 of record JALAZF010000003.1, read on the forward strand.
TGCCAAAGTATCAACTAAGTAATGTAAAACTACCTGTAAATTGCCATCATGTCCATTCTACTAGCTCCAGGATGACTGACTGCTGTAAGGCTAGTTTGATCATCTATGAAACTGTCAACAGAAATGTCATCCTCGGCATCTTCATCATTAGATGTGGAGATATCTGAAGATACCCTGATGAAGTTGAACAGATCATAAGATTGGAGATTTTCTGCAAAATATCCATGATAAACAGATTATGTATTCTACATGTAATATCTTTTGAATTATCAAACAAACCTATTTCTTGACTTCCCTGAAATATTCAATTTGCTTCATAACAAATTATTTAAACACAACCACAATCAACAAAGTTATCACTTTCATAAATTGTACACACAGTCACAATTTGACATTGCAGACACCCACCTCTGTCCTCAATGGGAGACTCGGGAACAACACCACTTATAATCAAATTAGTTAAACGAGGGCTAAGCTCTTCATCTTTCATGCCATTATCGAAGGCATCTGAAGCCAATGAAGAAGTCTGCTTCTCAACAGGATTTGCTATTTCACTGGCATTAGCTCATTCATTTGACAAATTCCTCTTAGCATCTGGAGTCTCAGGAATTGTCTCATCACCGTCAGCTGTTTCCTCTTGACAATTGTCCGTGTCACAGAAAGTATTATCTTGTAGAGTTAGATCAACCAAGTCTTTGGTTTGAATTTCTATATGACATGAATCTACCTCCACACAATTTTTAGAATCTATATTTCTTCCCAATGTATCCCTAGAGCATGATTCATTGTCTGAAATAGTGGACAAAAATAAAACAGGACCTCTCATTAGTGTTTTCAGAATCTATATTTCTTCTACAAAAAATTAATATCAAAAGAATTTTACAAAAAAAGTTCAATACTTTGGACCATGTAAAATGAGAACGGGAAAATACAAGGGATTATTCTCCCCAATGTGAATCTGATTGTGTAGTCATATTAGCAAAATATAAGTCTTGCCATCGCCAAACTTTGAAATTGTATCATGCATTTGGAGGGTCCAAATTTCATGACTATTATTGTGACCAATCAAGCTTGCACACTTCACAAAACTATGAGATGGAAGCTCGACAACAATCTGCAAGATTAATAGACAGTGGGCCAATAGGATATTGATTATGCAAGTGAAGCAACAAAAAACAAAATATGCATGTAATTTATATATACAACCTTTGATAGAACTAAAGCAGACACAACACGCTCAACAAATGATTGCACGAAAGTCATATGTGTTGTGATATCTTATAAAAATGTCATATACAACAGAAAGTTAACTGCATATACAAGACCTTTTTGCTGGTCATATAAATGTGCCTTGTATTGATTCCAGTGTGGAGATTGTTGAAGATATGTCCTCCGCATTTCAGGGCCATCACAACCGTGAATGAAAGCAAAATAAAAAATGAGTTTCCACATATAAACAAGCAATAATGTTACTACGTCAATGAAATAAACACGGATGTATCATCACCCTTATATATACATGGATGTATCACCACCCTTGGCCAGGCCTAAAATCTTGTCACCCTTATATGCACATAGGGTGACTTTAATACAGGGATGTATCACCACCCCAGTGGTAGCGCGCATGAGTGTTTGGATGGAAGGTCATGGGTTCAAGACCCACCCAGACCACTATGTCGCTTCTCATATTTTTGCTATTTTTCATTTTTTTTTGTTTTTATTAATTAATTCCAAAATTAATTTCTCTCTCAATTTTAATTATTTTTTATTGGTTCATTTTTTGAAAATCCACAAAAATGTTGAAATATTTTATTCTAAAAAAAATTGAATTTATATTATTTATTTAATATATTTTGAATTTTTGCAATTAATTTCATTTTATTTGTTTTCAAAAGGAAAGTTGGAGCTTGTTCACTCTGACGTATGTGGACCTTTTGAAGTTAGGTCAAATGGTGGCAAGCGTTACTTCTTAACTTTCATCGTTGAATTCACCAGATATATGTGGATTTATATGATCGAAAGTAAGAGTGAAGTACTCACAAAGTTCATGAAGTTTAAGTTGCTTGTCGAAAAGCAAAGTGGCTGCAAGCTAAAGAAACTGAGAACTGATGGTGGTGGTGAATACATCTCTCGAGAGTTTGCTAGATTTTGTGAAGAGGAAGGTATAGAGCATGAGGCTATTGCACCCTATACACCTCAACATAATGGAATAGCTGAGAGGAAGAATAGAAGTATACTGAATATGACGAGAAGTATGTTGAAGGCTAAAGAGGTGCCAAAGAGATTTTGGGCTGAAGTAGCTTTGAGAGCAGTATACATTCTGAATAGATGTCCAACAAAGAAGCTAGTCGAGAAGACTCCTTATGAAGCATGGACAGGTGAGAAGCCAAATATAAGTCATCTTAGAGTTTTTGGATCAATATGTTTCAGGCATGTTCCTGAGCAATTGAGAACAAAACTAGATGATCGAAGTCAAACCATGGTGCTCATAGGTTATCATTCAACTGGTGCATATCGACTATATTCACCAGAAAATGATAAATCTGTGATCAGTCGAGATGTTCTGGTAGATGAAAATCAAAAATGGGAGTGGAGTCATGGGTCAGTTCGACAGGAAACTGGTCGACAGATGGAAGAGACAGTTTCGACGATATTTGAAGAAGACCGACAAACTGAGGCCACGACAATTCGAAATGAAGAACCTCCTGAGCAGAATGTCAGAAGATCAACTAGAACAAAAGCTGAGTCGACAAGGTTAGCTGGATATGAGAGATTTCCAGGTAATGCAATCGATGCAGATGGTGACTTAATAGAAGAAGTAATGATGATGGCTGAAGCCGAACCAATTAACTTGGATGAAGCCATGAATGATTCGAATGGTGTGAAGCCATGAAGGAAGAACTCAGGGCAATCGAGAAGAACAATACCTGGGGACTTGTCGAAAAAGCCAGCAAGAAGCCTATTGATGTGAAATGGGTTTACAAGCTGAAACGAAGGCTAAATGGTGAAATTGCCAAGCATAAGGCAAGATTAGTGGCAAGAGGTTTTCTGCAGAAACCTGGTATTGATTTCGAAGAAGTCTATGCGCTAGTGGCTAGAGTGGAAACAATCAGGATTGTTGTTTCGACAGCAACATATAAAGGAGGGAAGATACATCAGTTGGATGCAAAATCAGCATTTTTTAATGGACCTTTGGAGGAAGAAGTTTATGTCAGTCAACCACCAGGATTTGAGATCAAAGGGCATGAGTCGAAGGTGTATAGATTGAGGAAGGCTCTCTATGGACTGAAGCAAGCCCCGAGGGCTTGGAACAAAAGAATAGATAGTTTCCTAATCGAAGCAGGTTTCACAAAGTGTGTGTTTGAGCATGGAGTTTATGTAAATGATGTCGACAATGATAGTCGAATCATTTTATGCCTGTACGTCGATGATTTGCTAATTACAGGTGCAAATGAAGCTGAGATAAGAAAAGTTAAGTCGAAGCTAATGCAAGAGTTCGAAATGTCCGACCTAGGGAATTTGTCATATTTCTTAGGGATGGAATTCAAAGACACAGTTGAAGGTGTGTTCCTGCACCAGAAGAAGTATGCTCAAGACATCTTGAAGAGGTTCAAGATGACTGACTGTAAAGCTGCAACAACTCCATTGGAAACAGGTGCAAAGTTGAAGAAGGTAACTGATGATGAGTTTGTAAGTTCGACACTGTACAAACAAATTATTGGATCCTTGAGGTATCTTTGCAATACAAGGCCGGACATTTGTCAGAGTGTCGGATTGTTAAGTCGATTCATGGAGAAACCCCAAGAATGTCATCTCATTGTAGTAAAGAGAGTACTGAGATACATTAAGGGTATGATTGATCATGGTGTGCTGATGCCATGTCGAAATAGGTCCAAGTCGAAAGATGCGGAGGTATATGGTTACACTGATTCAGATTTCAGTGGAGACCAAGATGAGAAGAAGAGTACTGCAGGCTACATTTTCATGATAGAAGGAGCTCCAATCTCTTGGAGTTCGAGAAAACAAAGCATTGTTGCTTTGTCATCATGTGAAGTTGAGTACGTAGCTGCATCGTATGCAGCATGTCAGGCATCATGGAAAAATATGTTGCTCGAAGAACTCAAGATCAAGGAACCTGGGAAGATGAATTTGTTTGTAGACAACAAGTCAGCTATTGATCTTACCAATCATCCTATGTGTCATGGTCGAAGCAAGCACATAGAAATAAGGTATCATTTTCTCAGGGATCAAGTGAAAAGAGGGAAGCTTGATCTTGAATATTGCAAGACTGAATTTCAACTAGCCGACATACTTACCAAACCTTTGAAGAAAGTCAGATTCGACGAGTTAAAGAAGAGCATTAGGATGAGAAGTCTCGAGAACATGAAATAGGTGGTGTGTTAGAAGTAATTCAAGTTCTCTGTCGATGTCGAAGTTAGAGTCTTTATAGGTTTTTGTCGATGTCGAATTAGTTGTAGTGTTGTGTAGTCAGTTGTATTCGACAGAGTAGAATATAGCTGTTAAGGAGTTAGTCGAAATGTTTGTTTGTGTCTGGGCTTTGATAGCCTATATAAAGGGCTTTGTAATTTGTAATTACACACAACACTTTAACACAATAAAGTTTAGAAAGTTTTGCAAACCCTAATTTCTTTTCTTCTCTCTCTTCTTCTTCTTCTTCTTTCTCTCAAACATTCATCTTTCTTGGAACATAGTTCCAACAAAAACATGTAGATATTGATTGTCATTTTATCCGTCAACATGTGCAAACAAAGTTTCTCAAACTTGTTCATGTTAAATCAGCACAACAGCTTGCAGATCCTCTAACCAAGGCACTTTCAAGACCACTTTATGAGTTTCTTATTTCCAAGTGGGGAATGTTATATATATACCTTCCCACGTGAGGGGGAGTATTAAGGGTAATAATGTAATTAGAGGTTTTGCATTAGTTTTGAATTGTAGATAAGGTTTACTCTTGTATATAAGGTGGAGAATGCACCTAATTGTAATTGATGGAAACTGAATAACAGAAGTTAGTTACAAATTTTGTTTTCATCTTCTTCTTTTCACCTTGAGAAGCTCCATTTCCATGACAGCATTCTCTTATTCAATAGTCTGCACTAGAATGTCATCAATTGTCACCAATATAGTAACTGGAAATGAAGTACATGATATTAATTGGAAAGTTGTCTCAAACAAAGAATAGCATTTTCATGACAATCAAAGAAACAAGAAAAGTAGGTCACAGATCTGCCAAAATATAATTTTCAAACTCAGTATATTATTTTCCATATCCTTCATGTTAAAAGAAGTACATGAAAAACAAGTACATCAATGTCAAATCATAAAAAGATCGTCGTTAATCCTAAACGTCTCACCCAAAAATATATCCACCACACAATCCTAAAAGAATAATGGTTAATTATGGTGTGTATACGATAAAAAAGATTAATAATGTTATCATTTTATTTTCATGACATGCAACGATACCACATATTAGTAATTAGGTCACTTATTTAAACATATATAATTACACAATTAAGCAAAGCCAAACATCTGTCTGCACTGCACTAGAATGTCATCAATTGCCACCATTACAGTAATTGAATACTAATTCAATACGTGATATTATTTGGAAAGTTGTTTTTACTAGTTTTAAATCCTATATATATTAATGACCGTGTCTTTGATTTTACTAGTTTTAAATCCAATATCTATAAATGACAATGACTTTGCTTTTACTAGTTTTCAATCCTATCTATCTTTTTATGTATTTTATTAATTTATATTTCAATTATTTTTTTAAGGCAAAATAGTATATACTGCTCTGTTCTTTTATATAAGAGAACACTTATTTTTTAGGTTCATTGTATAATCAATGTATTTGGTCAGTTTATAGACTATATGCATTGATTATTTATTGAATCTAAAAAGTAACTTGTCTCTTATAAAAAGGAACGGAGGTAATATAAAATAAAAGTTGGGAGTTAATCTTACAATCAAAGAGAAAAGAACAAAATACATACAAAAAGTATCAAGAAAAATGAACAATTAGTCAAAAGATATAAAGAGAAAAAAATACAACAACAAAATCATAGTTATAAAGCAACCAGCAAAAGAGAAAGTTCTAGAAAGAGCACACACTAACCTCCTCCCTGAAGCACCACCTAACAAAATTAGGCTAGACATCAGACGAAAAGATTCATCAACAAGAGAATAGGGAAAATGCAAGCAAAATTAAAATCATTCAGTACCTCTTAGTCACATCATGATATGATTCTGAAGACAATGTGTGAGAGAGAGAGAGAGAGAGAGAGAGAGAGATCATTGAAGATATGCTTAGAAACCAATTCTAAGGCAAGAAATAATTTTTTCTTCCATCTCTTTTACATTTGTTGACAAACCAGAAAACAACTTTTCATTATGAATCGATCAAATGATCCACACGACAGCATGTCAAATCATAACAAAACTCACCTATTCTTAACCTTAGATCCTAAAGATATAAAAAAACTCAAAAAGGGTCTTAAGTTTCCCATTAGGCACCACCTGAAAAACTCAACCAGTTAAAGATCATATACCACACAGTGGAAGCTATGATACAAATAATAAACAAATGAGAGTCGGACTTGAGACAATCCCCACACAATATACATGAAAGACCATATGGGCCAACAATAAAATTACACTTGAACAGATTCTCGATAGAGGGAAACTTATCCATGAAGAGTTGCTAAGAGAGGATCACTACCTTAGAAGGAGCACAACTATTCCAAATACGAGGAAGCAATTGGATATCCTTCACATGGTTGGAATCCAATAGGGGACTGATCTCTACTTGTACAGAGTAAGCATACGCCACCAAAAAAAATACCTCCCATATTATGCTTCCAGAACCACATATCTATCTCGACATTAAACTAGAATTGATTGAGGACAGGGAAAAACTCAAAGACCAAAGGTTCTTCGTGCCAAATAATGATACCATCCACCTAAGATCACAAATGCTTCCCCCTTTTCCCACTTTCTGAACTCTTTCACCTTAACATCTTGAGCTTGAGAGATATAAAAAATTCTAAGAAACCTAACTTTCAAAGATATATCCACAATCCAGATCCTCCCAAAAAGAGGTATGGAGACCAAACCCGACCCTCTTAACCATACATTCTCAAACCAATTATGAGGATCATCTTTCTTTGACCCAGGGAGGGAGATTCCTCACCACCACAAGGAAACTGAGCGAAGGACCGAATCCCTACCCCCGCACAAGAAGGTAACTAAGAAAACACCGTATCTGGCAACAAGAATATCAAACCAAATACTAGAATCACCTAAGAATAGCCTTTATCTCCATATGGATAAGAGAACTACATTAACCAGCCAAAGATTTTTTACACCCAAGCCTCCATTCTCCTCAGATTCACAGACATTAGACCATTTCACCCAGGAAATCTCGGCCTCGCCTTTCACACCACCCCAAAGGAATCTCCTATGAATCTTGACTAATATCTTCCATATAAAGAGGGGGCGTGTTTAAGTAAGAAAAGAAGAAGACATGAACTGCATTGAGAATAGAATTAAGAAGAGTCACTCTCCCCTAAGCATACATACATATGATTCTAAAAAAGAAATATTTTTTGCTTCAAATTAACTAAAAGTTCCAAAAACGATTCCAGTTGAGGGTTGACAGCTCCTACTGGAAATCCTAGATATTTGAATGAAAGGGACTCAATTTTGAAATAAAGAAAACTCTCAGCAACTGATAAGGAGTGTGTTTACCTTTTTAATATAGTTTTATTTCCATGTTTTTGTGTATTTTATTTGTATGTTAGTGCAAGTGCTTTCATTGTTATACAAATATAAGTAATTTGACATTGACTACAGAAAAAAGAGGAGAAAAGGCACAAGAGAAGCGAGTAACCAGATGATATGACGGTCTACCCGTCGGGGGCATGACGCCCGTCTTAACCACCCCTGACCCCCGTCATGGCACCTGGGCCAAAAATCGATGAAGAGTGGAATGAAACAAGGATTAAAAAAATGAAGCCATAACAGACAGGCTATAATGGTGCCCATATCTCCTCATGTCGCAGTAGTTTCCAACAATTTTTTCTTGGAGTTTTGCACAACTTTGAGTGCTATTTTAGTGGAACTATACATATAAAAAGATGAATGTAAGAGATGCAAAGGATCCAAGCATCATTGTACCAAAATACTATAAATTTCTATTGTAGTTTATGCAAGTTTGAAGATTTTCCGTTATTATTGTTGTCAATTCTCGATTGCATTTCTATTTTGTTGTTTTCGTATTGTTGGATTGAAAGTATCCCTTTAAAGAATTATTAATTTCATAATAATTACTTTATTCCATGTTATATTGTATTGCTTTTATGATGAATGCACTATAGGTTTATGCTATTTTACTGTTAGTTATGTCCGAGTAAATCGCATTGAGTCTGACACATGAAGACTGTCATAACGATGAATCTCATGAAAATTTTATGCATATCAATTCACTACAAGAAAATTTGCAAGTCACGACGGTTTCTCTTCTGTCGTAGAAGCGTGTGTCGCGAGGCTATTTTGCGATGGTTTGTTAAACTATCGCTCCAATTGTCGTAACATTCCGCAACGGTTTTGAAATTATCTCCAATATATTATTACGACGGTTGTAACCGCCATAATTATATAATATATATTTCAAAATAACGACGGTTGTAACCGCCATAATTATATAAAATATTTTTTATTAAAAATAACAATGGTTTTAACCGCAATAATTATATAATATATATTTCATTAAAAATAATGACGGTTGTAACCGTCATATAATATAATATATATTTAATGGCAACGGTTTAGAACCGCTGTTAATTATATTATTTTTACAAAACAATATTTAAAAATTATTACATTATCTCCTCTCTTCATGTTAGTAAAATACCAATACTCTCACAATATTCAATTCTAGCAATATAAAATACCATGAAAAATTATAATTTTATCAAACAAAAAAACTATCAAGATCCACAATAATGTCAAGAACTTGTTTAAATTAAGCATGATAAGATTTTGAAGAGACAAGTTACATCATCACCATTCACCTCACTAACTTGCATTGTAAAATAAATACTACGTAGTGTATAAAATAAAAATGTAGAGAAATGTTTCTTTAATTCCATAATTGGTAATTTCATACCAATCTTGAAAAACAACAACCTACATTATCAAAGACCATTACTTTAAATAGTGAAAAGTATTAATATGTATTCAACTTTGAGTTGTTTCAAACTAAAAACAAAACAAATACAAAACATCCAACTCCTATTGATGGACTTGAATCCTCTCCAGGGTGCAGATGATTCGTATCAACTCCAAACATATTTGTAGGCAGTGAATGTTTCGCCATATGCAACTGAGGCAGCCACCACTACTGTTGCAGTTGCCACAACAACACTACAAACACCAAACTGCATTTTCAACAGAAGAAAAGAATTGAAGTTCTTAAAGTTTGTTTCGAAAGTCATTAGTCACATATAATGCAGTAAACACAGACAAGGTACAAGAACTATTAATTACCAATAATGCAACAAACACATAGTATGTGACACAAATCTAAATGTAACAGTAATTACCACTGAAACACATTCATAGAGTATGTGAAATAAATCACTACCTCAGTAGCCACTAAAAGGTGACCTTTCCTTCCACTTTTAACATCTTGAAGCTTCATCTTCATAACCGAAGAAGATTCAATACATTCTTATAAAATTACAACTTTCACAAATAAATAAATAAGTAATGTTTTTAGTTGTCATGGCTCGGCCAAGGTTGATGCATATTGAAATAAACCATTTTTGCGACAAATTCTCTTTTTTCATAAAAGACTCACTTAAAATGTGTATGCTAATAGAGATGTGAATACACTTGAAACCAATTAAATACATTCACTTATAAAAAAATCCCTATGATATACTAACTTTGAAAAGTCTAACCTGTCATCATATAAAATGGCTATAAAGCACTCGATATTAATTAAACACGACAATGGAAGAAGAACTAAGAATCATCACACGTTGATGAAGATCTTATATTTTCCAATTCATAATGCATAAATTTGAATTATTGAAATAATACTTCTATTATAAGTTCACAAAGGAAAGAAGATTCATCATTCACCATATAGTGTATATGACTTAAACATTTGACAACATTATTAGCCTTTGTCATGATATACGACTCTTTAAACGTGATACACAACATTTACAGTGAAAAGCCACATGATAATAAAGCAAAGCAATCGTAATCCAGATCAATCTTGCAGAGAATAACACTTCACATGTCAGACACGAGAGTCCCGAAAACGATTTTAAAATTAAACTTGATGCAAGTTAACAGATCACCCTTATCGTCCTTTAGTGTCATCTTCATAAACTGAGGAATAAAATTGAATAAAAATATAACATAGGGTGTTGAGGAATAAAAAATTGAATAAAAAGCTAATACCGGTGGAGTAATTGAAGGAAATTTTTGGGTGTGAGAAATCACAAAATTGCCATTAGCAATGGGACAAGATACTTCTTGACACAGATCAATAGTTTCAGAATGGACAGGCACACCAACATTGGAAACTCCAATTACAACATCTCCACCATAAAGAGCCTTACCTGCATGAAGTATAAACAAAAATTCATTTTTCAATTCAGTGCAAGTATATGTGGCACGTTAGATTGACGAGGAAGCTCCCCTAAGCACGAGGAACAAATATAGTGAATGAGGATATAAATGACATGTTGTACAAGTCCTCCACAGATTTTGCAAACAACAATTGTTTAGATGAAATAATATGTTTATAAATACTTAAAAACAATTTAAATGTAAGCATGTAATGTAAATATATGAGATTAACTTAGATTGAATAAAATTTAATGGGGTCGTGTAATCAACACATTAAAATCAGGGTTTTAATAAAAAAAACGTCTGCGACATCAGCCGTATTTGACCGCAATTTCCCACATCATCAAAGATTTCAAGGCTTCACCAGCCACATTTGATAGCAATTTCTGACATCATCAAAGATTATGACAGTGGTTTAAAACATTGATCAAAGAGTTGTGTTATTTTGATACCCAAAATTGACATAAAAGAGCATATCGTCGGCATACCACCAAACACCACCTTTCAAGATAGATTTGACAAGCCTTTCAACAATTGATAATCCATCCTTCCAATTTTTGTGCCCACCATGAATCCATATTTTCTTAGCATGTTGAAGAAGACCTGAGCTTTCATTGTAATATAATCTGACCAAGTCCTTGCCTTTAAACTCACTAGGATCAATATACCAAACATTATCATTAGATTTTACGGCATTTTTCATCAATCGCATCACCGTTTCTTGCCAAAGTATCAACTAAGTAATGTAAAACTACCTGTAAATTGCCATCATGTCCATTCTACTAGCTCCAGGATGACTGACTGCTGTAAGGCTAGTTTGATCATCTATGAAACTGTCAACAGAAATGTCATCCTCGGCATCTTCATCATTAGATGTGGAGATATCTGAAGATACCCTGATGAAGTTGAACAGATCATAAGATTGGAGATTTTCTGCAAAATATCCATGATAAACAGATTATGTATTCTACATGTAATATCTTTTGAATTATCAAACAAACCTATTTCTTGACTTCCCTGAAATATTCAATTTGCTTCATAACAAATTATTTAAACACAACCACAATCAACAAAGTTATCACTTTCATAAATTGTACACACAGTCACAATTTGACATTGCAGACACCCACCTCTGTCCTCAATGGGAGACTCGGGAACAACACCACTTATAATCAAATTAGTTAAACGAGGGCTAAGCTCTTCATCTTTCATGCCATTATCGAAGGCATCTGAAGCCAATGAAGAAGTCTGCTTCTCAACAGGATTTGCTATTTCACTGGCATTAGCTCATTCATTTGACAAATTCCTCTTAGCATCTGGAGTCTCAGGAATTGTCTCATCACCGTCAGCTGTTTCCTCTTGACAATTGTCCGTGTCACAGAAAGTATTATCTTGTAGAGTTAGATCAACCAAGTCTTTGGTTTGAATTTCTATATGACATGAATCTACCTCCACACAATTTTTAGAATCTATATTTCTTCCCAATGTATCCCTAGAGCATGATTCATTGTCTGAAATAGTGGACAAAAATAAAACAGGACCTCTCATTAGTGTTTTCAGAATCTATATTTCTTCTACAAAAAATTAATATCAAAAGAATTTTACAAAAAAAGTTCAATACTTTGGACCATGTAAAATGAGAACGGGAAAATACAAGGGATTATTCTCCCCAATGTGAATCTGATTGTGTAGTCATATTAGCAAAATATAAGTCTTGCCATCGCCAAACTTTGAAATTGTATCATGCATTTGGAGGGTCCAAATTTCATGACTATTATTGTGACCAATCAAGCTTGCACACTTCACAAAACTATGAGATGGAAGCTCGACAACAATCTGCAAGATTAATAGACAGTGGGCCAATAGGATATTGATTATGCAAGTGAAGCAACAAAAAACAAAATATGCATGTAATTTATATATTCAACCTTTGATAGAACTAAAGCAGACACAACACGCTCAACAAATGATTGCACGAAAGTCATATGTGTTGTGATATCTTATAAAAATGTCATATACAACAGAAAGTTAACTGCATATACAAGACCTTTTTGCTGGTCATATAAATGTGCCTTGTATTGATTCCAGTGTGGAGATTGTTGAAGATATGTCCTCCGCATTTCAGGGCCATCACAACCGTGAATGAAAGCAAAATAAAAAATGAGTTTCCACATATAAACAAGCAATAATGTTACTACGTCAATGAAATAAACACGGATGTATCATCACCCTTATATATACATGGATGTATCACCACCCTTGGCCAGGCCTAAAATCTTGTCACCCTTATATGCACATGGGGTGACTTTAATACAGGGATGTATCACCACCCCAGTGGTAGCGCGCATGAGTGTTTGGATGGAAGGTCATGGGTTCAAGACCCACCCAGACCACTATGTCGCTTCTCATATTTTTGCTATTTTTCATTTTTTTTTGTTTTTATTAATTAATTCCAAAATTAATTTCTCTCTCAATTTTAATTATTTTTTATTGGTTCATTTTTTGAAAATCCACAAAAATGTTGAAATATTTTATTCTAAAAAAAATTGAATTTATATTATTTATTTAATATATTTTGAATTTTTGCAATTAATTTCATTTTATTTGTTTTCAAACATTTTTAAAATGAGATTTCCACCTTGATTTTTCAAAACCAAGTGAATTTCAAGTCTTCATGTGATTAAACATGATTTTTAAAAAAACATTGTTCAAAATTTACAACTTGTTTTTCAATATATTTGGTATTTTATATCATTTATTACTTATTTTTCTTTGAAAATAATATTTGTAAAAGAAATTAGGGTTTCCTTTTAATAAAATTTTTTTTCAAAGACACTTTGGGCCTATAATAGAGTTTAAGACCCATCCCTTGTCACACAAAACTATTTTGGGTCTCAGTCATTGTATAAGTCCCGACTCGATTTCAAAAATCTCGGCGCGATCGCCGTTTTCAAACAATTTTAATCTGGGTCTCCCCTTGTGTTGTACGTCCCATTTTTCTTCTTTTTTTCAAACATTTCTTGGGTCTCTAATAGATTGTAAGACCCAAACCCCCTTTGTATATAAATAGTTTGGGCTTCAGTCATTCTATAAGTCCTAGTACAGTTTTCAAAATAACGGTGAGATCGTTGTTTTTCATCTGGGCCTCTCCTTGAGCTGTAAGCCCCAACTCTTGTAGAAAAATAAATTTTGGGCCTCTAATAGAGTGTAAGACCCAACCTCTTTTGTAAATACAAAAAATTTGGGCCTCAGTCATTGTATAAGTCCCTCTGTAATTTTCAAAACTACGACGCGATGGTCACCTTTTCAAAAGAATTCATTTGGGCTTCTCCTTGAGTATAAGCCCCAAACTTCCTTTTAAACAACTTTCATTTTAATATAAATTCAAATTCATGGTTGTTATCAAAACTTTCTTCAATTTCTTGAATAACTAACCATGCAGTTGTGTTTATAATACTGGAAGCTTGCTCACCTGTAAGGTCTACCAGCTTCTTTTACATATTTGCTTATATATATATATATATGTCTGTATTATCTACTTAGAGTTTTCTCCAGCAATTAGGTCTAGGATTAGATCAAGCCAGTGGTCACTCTTTCAACACACTCAAAACTAGTTCCACATAGGAAATTCCAGATACAGTCTTGCCTCATCTTGGGCTTATACAATATGGAACAGAGAAATGCATTAATCCCGGTGAAACTTTTCTCAAGATTGTCACTATCTAGAAATTTGTCTAAGAAATTCATTTCCCCCAGAGAGGATTAATTCTCGGTGAAACCTCTCTTGAATTTCTTGAAACCCTAGAACTGTTCACTAAAGAAAGGATTATTCCCGGTGAAACCTTCCTTGAACTTTTCTTAGGTTTGGACCCACAGGCTTTGTAAAAGCACCACCAGCCTCCTCTTGGGCTTTGTACAAGGACCCTCAGGCTTCTTAGAAGTTCTCATCCTCCTTTTGGGCTTAATACAAGGACCCAAAAAGACCTCCTATAGGTATAGGACAGAACTTAGTCATCCTTTGCTAGTTCAAACTTCCAGAGAGTCAAAATACCAGACCAATTTAGGGTTGATTCTCATCCCTTAAAACATCATCCTACTCTTGGGCATCATACAAGGATAAACCTTTTCATACCAGCAGATTTGGACAATCTCATCTCCTCTTGGATCTCAAAGAAACCCTCAAGTTTCCTGAAAGAACAGGAAAATCCCTGATTATTTCATCAACCTCCAGCAGAGTTAAAACCTCTATAGGTTATCAAACTTAATATTTAAGCTCTCATTCTAAAATTCCCCAGCTAGGGTAAGATTACTATAAAAAAACCCTCAATCAGAACCTCATGGCATCTGATATTTCAACTCTTCTGCAATCCTCAGCAAGAGTTGATTCCCCAATTTGGACCTGTCTCTGGATCTCAATAATCCTCAGCAGAAGCCAACCTTCTCTTAGGCTTCATATAAGAAATCCCCCAACCAGCCTCCTCTTAGGCTTTGTATAATGATCATCCCTCAACAGTTTTAGCCTCAATCTTGGGCTTTGTACAAGACAGACAAAATATTCTCCAACTGAGTCTGTCAAACTCTCTTTTAGCCTCAATCTTGAGCTTTGTACAAGACAGATAAAACCTCTCCCCAGTGGAGTCAATTCTTTCAGCCTCAATCTTAGCCTTTGTACAAGACAGATAAAATATTCCCCAAAAGAGTCAATCTCCTTTTTTTAGCCTCAATCTCGGGCTTTGTACAAGACAGAAATAAAACTCCCTAGTAGATTCAACCTTTTAGCTTCAACCTTGGGCTTTGATCAAGGCACACTAAAATCAACATCCCCTCAGAGGAAGTCAAAAACTCTCTGTAGGAAGGAATTTCTCTGTACAATCACACATCAAAACAGAAAATAAAAAAACCTTAATCCCAGATAATTGTTGTAAGTACACTTGTTGATTCAAAAATCCAAGTTGTAGTCCGTCTTTATCCTGGTAAATCCCTTATTTCATCTAATTGTTGTAAGTGGCAAGCCTCAAGATTATTTACATCCAAGCCAATGTCCCCTCTCTTAGCATGGAAGACTCCTAAGAAAAAATGGCATTGCTCTACACTGAGTTAAAGTTTTCTCCTTCAGGAAAAATCCCTCATAAAGGAAATTATGGCATTGTTGGACTCCATACATTCAGTTAAAGTAATTCTCCTTTATAATCAGTTACCCAAAAACTGTGATAAACAGATGAGATAACTCCTTTTAGAGATGACAAATTCTCTCTCAATCAAACCATTTAGCTTCAATATTGGGCTTTGAACAAGACACAAATAACCTTTAGCTTCAATCTTGGCTTTTAACAAGACACCAACCATCTCTTTCCTCCCATAGAATAGGAGAAACTATAATTGCTCTGATTTCCCTGTTTTCTTTAACGGGAATACGTAGGCATAAGATTGCGGAATCTAAGCGAGCACACATATCAAAAACCTTAGGTCCAGTACCTTACCAAAAACATCGAAAAACCCGAAAACAACAAAAAATACTCTCTCAACACTCCCAAAGGAGAAACTTTCCCAACCCATAACAGATAAACACCAGTAAATAGATAACAGAAGAAAATGCCAAACAATCTATGGATAACCATATATACGTTGGGCAATTGACAACTCCCCATTGTATAATCTGACCCCGGACCCCCCAATCTCTTAGCATTTGTTAAAGAAAATATTTGCGTGCAAGGTTAGTTTTAGATATCTTCCCTTTCCTTTCCAGCTTCATAGGATAAATAAGAAATCAGAAAGTAGCACCCAATTCCAACCATTGTGGTAAGGTGGTCGCGTCACTGACAAAAATCACACGCTACACCTAGTCGATATTAGAGTTCGATCCAAAATACCACAAATCTCCAGCTTGGAACAAACTCTACACAAAACAAGGGAATATACTGGCTTTCATCATGCAACTTTATCAATTGCATACAGTGGAAAAACTTGCTACTCGACAATGTCTTGTTGATCATATCAGCAGCATTGTCATCAGTCAAAACCTTCACCACTTGGACTTCTCCATGCTCGAATATCTCTCTGACGAAGTGCATCCACATATCGATGTGCTTGGTTCGCTCATGATAGGCTGAATTCTTCGACAGGTGTATTGCACTTTGACTATCACATTGAATAGTGATAACTCAACCTTGAAGTTTCAGCTCCTTAGCAAAATCTTCAAGTCACAATGCTTCTTTCACAGCTTCAGTGAGGGCAATATATTATGCTTTAATGGTTGATAAGGTAACAACCTTCTGAAGTGTCACTTACCAACTGATTGTTGTGGCGAACATAGTGAACACATATCCAGAAATTGATTTTCTAGAATCCATACAACTTGCATAATCAGACTCGAAAAATCCTTCGATTTTGACTTTGCTATCATCACCACAGGCTCCATAGAATCCATACAACTAAGTAACCGGTTACTCATTTTGAGGTAACCGGTTACCAAAATGTGTCTCTAACTCTCATTTTGATTCTGTTTTGAACAGTGCAGCTTGAGTAACCGGTTACTCATTTTGAGGTAAACGGTTACCACTGTTATGATTTTTGAAAAATGTTTAAAAATTGATATCTTTTGGATCGTAAGTCCGATCGAGGCATAGTGATAGCCGTTGGAAAGCTATGAAAATATCCTACGTGATAAAAGTGAAAAATATCGATTTCGATACCCGATTAAATAAATAAGAGGGAACCCAAGAGTTATGTTAACTTTATGATTAAATTATTTCATGTAATTCTATTACAAATTTGTATTATGCTTTGTCTAATCAATTGTTGTTAACTATGATTGAGAGACTAATCATGTTTAAAATATGGAATAGGAAGAGTGAGGAAACCTCACCATAAATCTACATTAGAACCTAGTAATGTGGCTAGGAAATTGATAGATAACCAAAATGACAACGCTCGCGCATGCAAGGCCGAGGCGTGTGTCCAAATGTCGAATGGTATAGAAAAGAATAAAACACTAGTATGGAACATGTGTAAACCATGGTAATTATTGAGAAAAGGCAAAAGAGGCCTAAAGGCAAATGTGGCCTAGAATTGTTGAATACAATTACGGTTGTATGTGAAATCACGAAATTGTAACAATTATATTATTATGTGTCGTTTCATGAGTAACGAGTTCCTCTGGAATGAATGCATATTACTTGGTAGGTTTGATTCCTGATTATAGTACGAATGGAACCTATATGGTAAAGATACTTGTGACGTTTTATGGCCTGTGTGAAGTGACGAATTAATGTGATAATGTGTCCCTTAGTTCCGAATCCATCTCGTATGCCAAGTAATCTACGATTGTCCATGACTCGTTCCAACTTCTAGACGTAGAAGAGGGCGGGAGAAAGGGGATGCCTTGACGTGGTTATCGATAAGTGATAATTTTGAGTTAACGGACTCATAAACATGTTTCTATAAAGTGTGAGATTATGAACTCAAGGTCACTTCGCTTCCCTTTGACTTGAGTTAGGATGATAGAACCTTGTAAAGCCGAGAGAATCTATAAGATAGGGAACTCACTGAGATTTAATATCTCACCCCATGTTGTTGATTATATTACAGGTACTTCAGGTTCCGCGAAGGGTAAGGATAAAGTCGTTTGATTTTCCTTACGTATCTTGGCTTTTGGGATGGCATAGCTTCCGTTGTGGAGATTTATTTTGAGACTACCTTGTTGATCTAGTTCATAGTACATTGGAACATCTTGTATATATTATGCCATAGTTGTTTTAGTATTTTGGGCATGTAATGTATATAATGTGTTAACTAGGAACTTATGGTATTTCAATACCAAAACTTGGATTCATGTATAATATATATGCTTTAATGTATGTTGTTATATGTGGGTGTTACAAATCAAGACTCTTATTAGAGACCCATTGATGTACCTAAGAATCCACTTTAATGCTTGTTAGTGCGCCTTCCAAGGATTGGCCATATACCTGCTAATAAGTCTCACTCCATATGTTATGTCTGGCCTCGTACAGGCCATATCATACATCAAAGAACCTACTATACTAGCATATGGGATGCTATTCATATAGGCTCTTTCAACTTCAGTACTAGGACTTTGAGTCGAACTTAGCTTGTACTAAAAATTAGTCGGTGTTAGAACAGGCTTTTAATTCGACATACCAAACTTGTTGAGAATATTCTTCAGGTATGTCTCTTGAGATAAGCATAATCTTGACTGTTTTTATCTCTCTGGATGTCAATCCTAAGAATTCTAGAGGCAGCTCCCAAATCCTTCATGTCAAACTCCTTATCGAGTACAACCTTTACCTTCATAACATCTTCAACATTGTTTATTGCTATGAGGATGTCATCCACATAGGGGTGCTCAAATAAACGGGTTATTTAAATAATCTATATCCATATCCAAATCCGGTTATTAAAAACCGGTTAATTATTAGTATGATTTTAACCAAGTTCATATTTTGGATATATTTTTAATATGATTTTAACCAAATCCATAATTTGGATATCCATATCCAAAATAAAAACCAAATTAGTCAATTTTAAAAAAAAAAATTCGAAAAAAAGTTATTTTTTTGAGAAAAAAATATTCTTTTTGAAAAATATTTTTTTTTTTTGAAAAAAAATTTTAATTTTTTTTTCAAAAAATTAAAATAAATGATTTTTTAAAATAAGAAAAAAGATATTTTTTCCAAAAAATTTAAAAAACTATTTTTTATTTTTGAACATAAATATTTTAAAAAAATAATTATTGGAAAAAATTGATTTTAAAATAAAATTAAATCAAAACTAATTTAAAAATTGGTTATGGATATAACCGGTTAATAACTTATTTATAACCATTTTACAAAAATGAAAACCGGTTATGACAATTGGATTTAATAACCGGTTATAACATATGGATTATTTATTGTTATGGATTGGTTATGAAAATTAACCGTCCATAAGCATCCCTACATCCACATAAAGAAACAAAATAACAAGTGAATTTCTAGGTGCAAATATGAAGTAAACACGGTAGTCGAACTGACTCCTAGTGAAACCAATGTGTTCCATGAGCTTGTCGAATCTTCTATTCCATTGTCGAGGAGATTGTTTAAGGCTATACAAAGACTTATTCAGCTTACACACATAATCTTCCTTTCCCTTTTCTACATACCCTTCAGTTTGCCTCATCAGGATCGTTTCATCTATATCACCATACAGGAGGAAGGTTGCCTTCACATCCATTTGTTCAAGTTCTAGGTCAAACTTCGCCACCATGGCTAACAACATTCTAATGGATCTATGCTTTACAACAGATGAGAACACATCATTGAAGTCGACACCTTCTTTCTGAGTGAACCCCTAGCAACCAACCTTGCCTTAAAGCGCTTCGACATTACTTCTTTGATTCCTTCCTTAACCTTAAAAATCCACTTACAACTGACTTACCTGGCTCCTACAGGTTTCTCAATAAGTTTCCAAGTGTTATTATCATGAAGAGATTTCATCTCATCATCCATGGCTTTCAGCCATTCAGTTTTGTCTTGACTCCTCATAACTTCCTTATAATCTCTAGGTTCCTCATCAAGGACCTCACTTGTGAAATTAAGGCATAAGTTATGAGATCTACATAACCAAGTTTCTGAGGTGGCTTGATGACTCTTCTTGACCTGTCTCTTGTCAGCAGGTAGTCATTATCAACTCCTCATCTTCGACAACAGCTTTTGCTTCTTCTTCGACTTCATCTGGGTCATGCAATTCAACATCACTATGCTCCACGTCAACAGGAATCTCTCCATGTTCCATCTCTTCTTCAAAAATCTTCGAACTTTGACTGATGTCATCAATTTTCTTGAAAGCCATCTCAACTCCATTAAAAACTACATCTCGACTTATGATACACCTCTTGTGACCTGGCTCTAGGCACCACAACCTATAGGCTTTGACTCCTTCAAGGTATCCAAGGAACATACATTTTAGAGCTATAGGTTCGAACTTATCTTGTCTAATGTAAGCATAGGCTAACCAGGCAAAAACTCTAAGTCTGTCGAGACTAGGTGGATGTCCCAACCAGACTTCTTCAGGTATCTTCATTCCTAAGGCAGTCGAGGGACACCTATTTACCAGGTGAGTTATAGTCACAACAACTTCTGCCCAAAGCACCTTCTTCAATTCTGCACTTACCAACATGCACCTCACTCCACACTAAAAAGAAATGAAATTAATTACCACCATTGAATTCCTTGTTTAAAAATGAACAACTTTCATGTTTACATCGTCCAATTTCATTATGTATATCATGAGATAGCATGGTTTTTGCAAATCTTGCTGGAGGTTGAAGATGAAGTTCTTCGCGCGAAAATTTGAATTTGCCATGCATCTTATATCATGTGTTGGTTGTGTTTCATTATCACCTGCACACGCTTGCTCAGTTAGCAAGGGCGTGTTTTGCTTGTGTGAGAGTGAGAGGTCGTGGGCCTCTGTTAGGAGTGTAAGTCCCATCCCTCTGTACATAAACATTGTTTCAAACAATCATCTGGGCCTCTCCCTGAGTATATGACCCAACACCATTTGTAAATAGAAAATCTTTTAGCCTCATTCATCCTGGGCTTTGTACAGGATACAAACAATCATCTAGGCCTCTATTTAGAGTGTAAGACCCACCACCTTTTCTTTTCTTTTCAATATGTCATGGGCCTTTATTTAGAGTGTAAGACCCGACACCTTTGTGAATAGCAATAAAACATTAAACACATCAAACCCTAATGGTTCCAAACCTCCCATGAATTCAAACATGTCATATCAATACCTATACTTGTTAATATTGAATCATGTTTATTCATACTTTGTTAAGTTTCTCTTGACATTTACTTCATCCTTAGTTTAGACATAGGTCAAACAATAGGATCCCTTAAATCACAACTTAGTTCAAACAACTAGTTCCTTGGTCTCCTCTTGGGCCTTATACAAGCATCAGTGCCTCCTCTTGGGCATCATATAAAGAATCTCCCCAGCAAGATAGCCTCCTCTTGGGCTTCATACAAGGAGACTTGGGAAGTCTCATTCAATCCTTCAGCCTCCTCTTGGGCTTCATCCAAGCATCACAACCTCCTCTTGGGCTTTATCCAAGCAACATAGCTTCCTCTTGGGCTTCATACAAGGACCCTCAGGCTTCTTAAAAGCATAAGTCAAGTCTTAATCATCTATACAATAAACTCTTTTAGCTTCATTCATCAATTCGACATAGCTAATGAAGGCCCGAGTAGACACGGAAGCCGCGACATTCGCTTATTAGAAACAAACTTGGTAAAAATGCACTGTATACAAAGTGGATACGGTCGAGTACTTCCCCATAATTATGAGCGCTGCAGGATATGCTCAAAAAATGACCAAGGATGCTATCTCGTACGAGCATCTCTCCAGAATCAGGTAGACCGAGGAGAGATCTTACCAAATAGAATGGGAAATCACCAATCAATCAATATGGTACAAGATTACCCGGGGCAGTACGCAGTTCATGATGTCAAACACATTGAAAAATCATTGGTCAAATTTCACAAAAGCTTGTGTGGACTTAACTACTTTTGTCTAAAGCACCATGATCATTCAGCTTGCAGAAAATGCCGCAGAAACCGACACGGTTGCCTCCGTATCTGAAATTAGATTCAAGGACTGTTAGATCAAAGGACCATAACAGTCTTTAATGAGAGAGAATCCATTATTTACGGAAATGATGGAGATGTCTTCACCATAGTTCCCCTGCTCAATGAACAAAAGCGCTTGAAGATCCCTTTCGACAGTGGAAAAACTCTCGATATCCCCAAGATAGAACCAATAGAGATTGTGTAACACCCCAATTTAAAATTATTTGATCGCCGTGTTATTTCCCGTGGTTTGTCCTTGTTAAGGGTGTGTGTGTGATTGAGCGCGTAGGCGTGGAGTCCTTAGTGGGACGGGTAGATTAGAGGTGTCGGGAATAGTTGTGAGGTAGGAGTAGTCATAGTGGTATTATTATTAGTAATAATATGATTATTGTTATTACTATTACTATTATTATTATTATTATTAATGTTATTATTTTTTTTGTTACTTAATTAAACATCTGATTTAATTAAGTGAATAATGGGCTAATGGGAAGGAGTAAGGGGTAATTTAGTCATTAATCTGGAATTAGTGAGAATTAGTGAGGGGTTAATCATAATCAGATTTTGGAAAATAAAGGGTTAGAGAAGGAAGAACAAGGAAGAGCTAGGGCACCCATCTTCATCATTTTCGCAGGAATTTGATCAGGAAATTAGAGGTAAGGGGGGAGAATGGGTTTAATATTGGTGATATAATCATGAGAGGGTAGTGGGGAGTCCTTAACCCCGTAGGAATTCGTATGAATTTATGCTGTGTTATGATTATGTTGTGTATATGTGAATCTGTGATGAAAATTGTGTGAATTGAATCATTGTGGTTCTGTTTGTTTGATATTTTGGTGTTGCTGTTACTGTATGAATATGAATATTGCAGGTCTGAGTTTTTGTGCATGTTGAGTGAACGAAATTAGATCCAAGAACCGTAAATTTGACTAGCAATGATAGGTAAAAGAAGTAAGATGAAGAATAGGACCTAAAACTAGTGTTGAAACAAGTTTAGGACTGAATTGGAGTGGAAAAGTGAGGATCCCGTAGTAGAACCCAGACTGGTGTGGGGAAATTAAGTTTGCGTAACAGATCTGGCCATACGCGTATCAGGTAAGGCAATACGCGTACGACTATGGTCTATACGCGTATGGGAGGGCCAAAAGGAGGCTTGGCACGACCCTCTGCCCGTACGCGTAACGGTACGCATATGGAGGCTTGGGCATTACGCGTAAGGGGGAGGCATTACGCGTATGGTTTTGGTGAGCGAGCTGGCGATACGCGTATGGCACAGGGAAATACGCGTATGGCCAGCGAGAGTGCAGAATTTTGCCGTTTCCAGATTTCTTTCCTGTTTTCGCGTCCGAAGTGATTTCTTTTGGTTTGAGAGGTTGGGGATAGATGTCAGACCTTGAGAAATGTGTAATTGGTGATGAAATTAATTGATTTAGTAATTTTGATGAATTAATTAGTAATTAGCTAATCAACGTCGTGTGAGGTATTTTGCATGTGGTGTATGTTGGTGATTGGTTCATGTGAGATCAGGAGGATCGTGAAGATGTATATTTATTATTATACATGTGTATTATGTGCATAGTTGTTGTCATGCATTCATGGTGTGTCGGTGATGGTGAATCATTGCTCAGGAGGAGTGTATGTGATTCACCCGAACTCCAATGGGGAGTGTGGTGGAGATAAATCATTGCCAAGTAGGGGTGTATGTGATTTATTCGGGTTCGATTGAATGAACCATGGTGATTTTGGTACCACATGCATTGTGTCGATGTTTTGAGTCACATTGCATTATTATGTGTTTGATGAAGTTTGAATGCAAATGACAAGTATGTCGTGATGGTGTGTTTATGATATATGATTGTGTGAGTAACTACCCTTAATATGTATTATTCACCGTTTATTATTGAATGTAATTCTCACCCCTTTTGTTGTTCGTGGCGTCTGTGCTTCTTCGGAAGTATAGATAATCCAGGTACTTGAGTGCGCATGGAGTGCGTGTTGCTTGATCGAGTCTTAGGAGTTGTTCTGATACATAACACGGGATTTTGGGAGTTTTTCGTCAATTGTTATTCGTTATTCTTTATTGTTTGTTATGTATCATTCTTTTATTGAACTTATGGTGGACCACGTTTAATGTGGAGTTTTGACATTGTTGGCATGTGGCCGTGAACTGAATAAACTTATATTTTTCGCTGTTTTATTTCATTTAATGAAAAGAAGTTTTGTTGTTGGTCTTAACGATGTGGCATCCTACTTTTTTTGGTTATAACTCTGATTATTTTCATAATATTTCTATATTTTGAAAAATGGGAAAGTGGGGTGTTACAGATTGCCTATGACAATCGAAAAAGTCACGTAACTCCTTTGGTCATCTACTTACCAGGCCTGGTGACATATAAATTTAGAGGAAGCCATTCCTTACAAATATGGTGCCACCATGATGGAGGACAAAAAGGAAGTCCCACTGCCACCCATTGTCAACATCTATGACATAATCCGTGTTACCCGAAGTGGTTGAATCTTCAACAGAGGAATAGAAGAGCCCACAAAATAAAAAGAACCTCAAGTTGAAGTTCCTGATATACAAATTGGCCTGTCAAGTGGTACAGATCAGGTGAAAAACATTGATGAAATTCTACAACTAATCCAGAAGAGTGAATACAACATTGTGGACCAATTATTGCATACTCCTTCTCGGATATCTGTGGTATCCCTTCTGCTGAGTTCAGAAGCTCACAAGGAAGCTTTAGAAATGGTTTTGGAACAAGCCTTCATCGAACAAAACGTAACGGTGGATCAATTTGATAACATCGATTCTAACATCACTTCTTGTAACAACTTAGGTTTCAGTGATGAAGAGCTCCCGAAGAAAGGCAAAAATCATAACATGGCACTTAATATCACAATCAGCTGCAGGAATAATGCCCTGGCAAGCGTACTGGTAGACACTGACTTATCCCTAAATGTCATGCTAAAATCAACTCTTGAGCGACTATCTTTTCAAGGCACCCCAATTAGAGGTAGCGAGATCATAATCAAAGCTTTTGACGGATTCAGGAAAATAGTTATCAGCGAAGTTGACCTTCCCGTAACCATTGTTCCCCACACTTTCCAAGTCACCTTCCAAGTCATGGATATCCGAGCAACATACAGTTGTTTATTAGGACGACCTTGGATCCATGAAGCAGGAGCAGTCACCTCAACACTTCACCAGAAGATGAAGTTTGTAAAAACCAACAAGTTGTTCACAGTATGCGGAGAACAAGCTTTAATCGTGAGCAATCTATCATTATTCCCATATTTGGAACCAGAAGAAGTTGCTGGGACCCAATTCCAGGCCATTTCAGTAAGTAATGAAGGCAATCAAGAAAAAGGAACATCCATTTCCTCATATCAAGACGCTGTTCGAATAGTGGAAAACGATATCACTAAAGGAAGGGGACAAATTGTGATGCCTATCGTTAACAGAACAAGAAAAGGTCTCAGTTTTACACCAGCATGCACCAAGACCGCAAAGAAGGACGAGGTCACTTGACCTATTCAAGATTTCTTTCACAGCGGAGGTTTCCTCTATCCTACTTCTCAAGAGGTCCATACCATCGAGGGAGATGATTCCAATGATAATTCTTCCGATCCAGAAGAAGAGTGGAAATCATACCTCAACAATGAAGGATACATATCACAGGAAGAAACATACATGCCATTTTGCTATCCCCGGCAAAACCCCAGATACATAACAAAATCAGATGTTGAAATGATCTACGGAGATTACAATACCGAAAGATGTCGTGCTCCTCCGAATTCATTAAAAATGGATACTCTAATGAAAGACAACTTTAACTACGGCTCAGATGATCCTATTGAAGATTTACCCATGTGGGAGCCTTACATGGAAAATCCAGGATATCAAAGACAGTCCGAGAATGTATATTTTCCAGATAACTCTGAAAAGGATTCATCTGTTCCTTCAGAAGCGTGGAGGCCTTACTCAGAAAATCCCGAGCACCGTCTTAATGAAGTCGCAAGGATTACTGGACATGAATTTATCAACTTTGCATTGCCATAAGTGAATGGCATCGAGGAAGACAATCCCTCCGAAACTTGAGATACCTTGGGACAACCAAGCGGGAAGTTTGAATTTCTAGTCAAGTATACTGCTCCCGAAAGCTCTCGCATCATGATTGAAGACATTCAGCCCACGGGATGGGGAGATCCTCATGATCAAGAGGAAATATGTGAAAATGCAATTGAAACTTTTTCTGCTAAAAATTCTGCATGGGAAAAAGACTATAGTGATCCGACTCTGCCAGAAATCAGTGTCATTACTAAAGACAATCCCGGAAGAAAAATATCAGACTTTGTAATCCACAAAGGAGTTCGTCGCAATTGGATAGCTGTTGATGTCCCGAATATTTTTCACATCTCAAAATTAATTGTCAAAAACCTCATTGAAACATATGATCCAATGCCATCTCCCAACTTTGAGTTCTCGGTATTCGAAGCTGAAGAAGAAGAGGACGAGGAAATTCCAGATGAAATCTACCGACTACTCAAACAGGAAGAAAAATCCATTCAAACCCACGGAGAGCCATTGGAAACAATTAATTTGGGTTCAGAAGAAGAAAGAAAAGAAGTTAAGATCGGAGCTCGGCTCAGTTCAATTGTCAGAAAGAGTCTGGTACAACTGCTCAAAGAATTTCCCGATGTATTTGCTTGGTCCTACCAAGACATGCCAGGGTTGGATACCAACATTGTAGAACATCATTTTCCATTAAAGCCAGAATTTCCGTTAGTCAAACAAAAATAGAGAAAGACTCATCCAGATATGGCAATTAAGATTAAGGAAGAAGTGCAAAAACAAATCGATGCAGGATTTCTCGCCACTTCAAAATATCCTCAGTGGCTAGCCAACATAGTGCCAGTTCTCAAGAAGGACGGAAAAGTCAGAATGTGTGTTGACTACATGGATTTAAACAAAGCAAGTCCAAAGGATGATTTCCCTCTACCACACATTGACATATTAGTGGATAGCACTGCAAAATTCAAAGTTTTTTCTTTCATGGACGGATTTTCAGGCTATAATCAAATTAAAATGGCGCCAGAAGACATGGAAAAAACCTCATTCATTACACCATGGGGAAAATTTTTCTATAAAGTAATGTCGTTTGGATTGAAGAATGCAGGCGCAACTTATCAAAGGGCAATGACAACTCTATTTCATAACATGATGCACAAAGAAATTGAAGTGTATGTGGATGACAGGATTGCCAAGCCTGAGACAGAAGAAGAACATGTGGAAAATTTGTCAAAATTATTCGAGCGTCTGAGAAAATACAAGCTCCGCTTGAATCCCAACAAATGTACATTTGGTGTTCACTCAGGAAAGCTTTTAGGATTCATCGTCAGCCAGAAAGGAATTGAAGTTGATCCTGACAAAGTTAAGGCCATTCAAGAAATGCCATCACCCAGAACAGAAAAGCAAGTAAGAGGATTTTTGGGACGCCTAAATTACATCTCAAGATTCATATTCCTCATGACAGCAACATGCGCACCAATTTTCAAGCACCTTAGAAATGACCAAGGAAGTGTATGGACAAAAGATTGCCAGAAGGCTTTTGAAAGTATAAAAGAATATTTACTGAACCCACCTATTTTGTCTCCTCCGGTAGAAGGAAGACCCCTAATCATCTACTTGACAAACCTAGAAGATTCCATGGGTTGTGTGTTGGGTCAACAAGACGAAACAAGAAGAAAAGAATACGCCATTTACTACTTGAGCAAGAAATTCACGGACTGTGAAACTCGAAACACTATGCTCGAGAAAACTTGTTGCGCTTTAGCTTGGGCTGCAAAACGTCTTCTCCAGTATATGATTTGTCATACCCATTTGTTAATCTCTGAAATGGATCCGATCAAGTATGTCTTCGAGAAGCCTGCTTTAACTAGAAGGATTGCCCGTTGGCAGATGTTGCTATCAGAATACGACATCGAGTATCATGCTCAAAAAGTTGTCAAAGGAAGTATTCTAGCTGATCATCTGGCTCACCGACCAATTGACGATGATGACTCAATCAGATTTGACTTCCCAGTCAAGGATGTGATGTACCTAAAGATGAAAGACTGCGATGAACTGCTACCAGATGAAGGGTCAGAACCAGGATCCCAATGGGGATTAGTATTTGACGGAGCTGTCAACGCTTATGGAAACGGAATTGGGGTAATCATTGTTACACCACAGAGTACCCATATTCCTTTCACCTCCAAATTGGCGTTCAAATGTAGAAACAATGAGGCCGAATATGAAGCTTGCATCATGTGTCTCGAAGAAGCTATCGACTTAAGGATAAAGAACTTGGATGTGTACGGAGACTCAAATTTGGTTAAAAATCAAATCAAAGGAGAATGGTACACATGTCAACTTGGTTTAATTCCTTACAAAGACTATGCAAGAAGGTTGTTACCTATCTTCAACAAGATTGATTTTTATCACATTCCCCGTGAAGAAAACAACATGGCTAACGCACTAGTTACTCTATCCTCCATGATTAGTGTGAATCGATGGAACGGCGTTTCCAAGATTGACATAATGCGCCTTGACATGCCCGCTTACATATTTACTGCTAAAGCAGTTATCAACGTCAAGCCATGGTATCATGATGTCAAATGCTTCCTTCAAAGACAAGAATAACTACCTGGGGCATCAAGGAAAGATAGGAAGACCCTCAGAAGTCGGGCTGGCAACTTCTTCCTAAACAATGATGTACTCTACAAAAGAAACTTCGACATGGTTTTACTCAGATGCGTGGACAGACACGAAGCCAACATGATAATGAAATAGGTTCACGAAGGATCCTTTGTCACTCATGCCAATGGATATACAGTGTCAAGAAAAATTCTAAGAGCAGGATATTATTGGATGACAATGGAATCCGATTGTTACAAGTACATGAGGAAATGTCATAAATGTCAGATTTATGCCGACAAGATTCATGTGCCTTCAACTCTTCTCAAAATTCTCTCTTCTCCACGGCCTTTTTCCATATGAGGAATCGACATGATTGTCATGATTGAACTCAAAGCCTCAAACAGAAATCGCTTCATCTTGGTCGCTATTGATTATTTCACCAAATGGGTCGAAGCAGTATCATATGCCAATGTAACCAGACAAGTGGTGGCCTGATTTATCAAAAACAACCTCATCTTTCGTTATGGTGTTCCCAGCCAGATCATTACTGATAATGGATCGAACCTGAACAACAAGATGATGAAAGAATTATGTGTTGAATTCAAGATTGAACACCATAACTCGTCTCCTTACCGGTCGAAGATGAATGGAGCAGTTGAAGCAGCTAACAAGAATATTAAGAAAATCATTCAGAAGATGGTTGTGACTTACAAGGATTGGCACAAAATGCTCCCATTTTCTCTTCACGGTAATCGCACACCAGCCCGCACTTCCACAGGGGCAACCCCTTTCTCTCTAGTATATGGTATGGAAGTAGTACTCCCCATAGAGGTTGAGATCCCGTTAATAAGAGTCTTGATGAAAGCCAAGCTAACAGAAGCTGAATGGTGTCAAAGCAGATTTGATGAACTAAATCTCATCGGAAAAAAGAGAATGACGAATTTATGCCATGGTCAGTTATATCAACAAAGGATGAAGAAAGTTTTGACAAAAAGGTACGACCTCGAGTATTCAGAGAAGGCGACCTCTGTCACAACTGCGAAAAAACAACCGGCGGAAACAAAACAGAAGAGTCGCCACCGAACGTTATTTATCCCGACAAAGGAAAAGAAAACGATCGAAGAAACCTCAAAAGGGAGAAGACATGGTCATCGCAACCATAGTTCGAGTTCGGAAGTCGGTTACGCGAGGGGAAGGTATTCGCACCCCCGCGTGTCCATCGTACTCGATGGGATCCACGCTTGTTGTCTAATCAAAGGGTGAGTTATCTAAAGCCTACTACTAAACAGAAACGAAACGGGGAAAAGAAAAGAAAAACTGACTCGGTAGGACATCGCCGTCCTAGGCCTACGTGTTCCCTTGTGCAATGGGAAAATCAGAGTCAACGTAGTTCAGAGGACTACGGGTGGATGAGGGGTGGTTGCTCGCCAAGACATCGTCGTCTTGTGCCTACGTATCCTCAATCTAACCAGAATGAGGAAGTCAGAGCAATCGTAGTTTGACCTACGGGTCGTGTTAGTTCTCTTGTTTTTGGATTGGCTTAATTTTTGTAAAACAAATAATAACAGCAATGATGTAATAGAGAATAGGATGTATAAACTTGCTAAGAAGAACAGGTACAACAAGATGTCCTTTTGAAATGCCAGAATATGTTGTGTTGAAGTGTTTCAACAACTGGAACAACATGTCGAAAAAGATGTCTTATGAGGGAGCATTCGACATCGCGCCTGCTGAGCTGGATTAATGAGATTCAGCTATGTTTTGAATTGTACAGAATGTTAAGAGAAAATTATGCATTCTATGTGGCGCATATTTAAAGGTCTAGAAGATTCAATAAGAAATCAAGACTTTCGAAATATGGAGACATATTAGGAAATATTAGATTGAAGACCTATTTTGTTGGAGTTTATTTTGCAGGTTTGTAACAGCTATTGAAGTTATGATTGAAGGCCCAAATCCAGTTGGGTACAGGTTATAAATAATAGGGTTTGTAACCTTGGAAGAGAGGGCTCAAGATGTAGAAGTCTAGGGTTCTGTCTAGGTAAACCTCACGGCTTGTGGGAAGGTTACCCGTATTCCTCAAAACCTGTAGGTAAGAGGCAGTACGTTTTGTTCTTGGAGGAAGCTTTGAAGCAACTCCAGGTTGTGGTCTTAGATAAGGGAAAAAGCTAACAAACGGTGGAGTTTGGCATCATACTTAGCTAGGAATTATTCTCATCAGA
Organism: Lathyrus tuberosus; assembly: GCA_022829125.1. Taxonomy (NCBI): domain Eukaryota; kingdom Viridiplantae; phylum Streptophyta; class Magnoliopsida; order Fabales; family Fabaceae; genus Lathyrus; species Lathyrus tuberosus. The sequence continues at coordinate 11,689,070 of JALAZF010000003.1, forward strand.
TGTTGAGGTGTCATAGGAGTGTGGGTTCATGTCTTTTTGTGTAATCAGAATGTAGGCGAAGGGCTGTTGATGCAGTGGCGGATTGTCAACTGCTAGACGTCATTGCGATGATTGGGAGTGAGAAGGGTTTCTCATATCTAGAGAGGATCTAGGTAGAAGGGTCATTGGGTAGTGATTAAGTGATAAGCTGTAAACGGGTAGTTTAGCTTTGAATTGATACTACTGATAGTGGACTTCATCCCTGGCTTGGTAGCCCCCAGAGTAGGTGTGTTCAACCGAACTGGGTTAACAATTCTGTGTGTCTTGCACTTATCTTTTCAGTACCATGATTAATGCAATATACCTTGCCCTTTGTGATCATGTCAGACCAGATGTCGAACAGCATGTTCTAGGACATCTGAATTCTGCACATGTACCAGAATTTCAATTGGTATCAGAGCAGGTCATTCTGTTATGTATCTGGATGAGATCCAAGGGAAGATACTTTCTGGTTCATGGTCAAGGTAGAAGTTGTCTACTGAAAAGTTGTTTGAACTTGGAGTAGTTCATATAGGTGTGAGAATGGTCCCTAGAAGTGGAGGATGGACTGTTCGTTGCAAGCAGTGGCATGTGCCGAAGGCTTAGAGTGGTTGAAAAACTGCTGTGTTGTGGTTTGATTTATTTTCAAACCTGTAGTATTGTGGTGTCACCTGAATTATGATGCTAGGGATGATATGTTACACCTGAAGGCTTTGAGGAGTTTGTATTTTGATCCGCTGCGAATCTATCTGAAAACTCCAGAGGTTGTAACTGAGAAGGGTGTTCTTCTCTGTATGTATGGTGATGGGATTTATGCAAGACTGCTTCAACTTACTCTGTCAACGATACTTGAAGTTTATTGTTCAAGTCTACTCATAAAGGCATTGATAAGTGATCTGAGAAGTAATTTACTTTTGTTCTTTTTAAAAAGGCTAATCTCCAGTCTTTGATCTCTTGATGTGTTCCTTGGAATGATGTCCTATCTTGTACTAGAACATCAGAATTGTGCTGATTTTTGAAGGAATGGCATAGCAGATGCTCTGGGTGCTAAACTAATGTGGTTTGATCACATGAGTTTGGAACCTACTCCTGATCTGAAAGAGGAGGCGTCTGAGTGTCTTGTCTAAGAAGGTCCTTGCTGCAGGAGTGGAGAACCTGAGATTTAAGAAGTATTATCTCTAGCAGACTTCTTGGTCATGAAGGTCAAAGATCAAAAGGTCATGATTTTTCTCTGTTCTGAATGATCTTGTGAAGCTAGACTAGTATTGACTGTGCGTGATTCATTCATAGCCTGTGCTGCTGTTAAAGGTGATTGATTACAGATTGGGGAGTTGGATGAGAGATTACTACTCTCATGTTTATGTGATGGTTGTTTCTGGTCCCGAGGCTTAAAGAGGGAAGTTTGGAGATTTTGTTTTGGAATGGGGTGTTTTCCTTAGTACAACTGGATTCTTTTCATGATGTCGAGACTGATGTCTTAAAATTTGTTGACAGAACATTCTGCTCAGAATGTTATGGTGTGTGTGTCTCCAGAGATCACAAGTCTCTACTTGACTTATGGACTGGTGTAAGAGTCAAGCAGTAGGTGAATGTGTTCAGCAGGTGTGTTGAACGGAGAGTGCACTCTTGAAGACATGAAGATGAGTCTCATGTTCTCCATTCATTTAAGGCATTCTTCTTGCAAAGGAGTTCTGGCAGTCTTAAATAGAGAAAAGTTGATTGGTACTAGTGATGATTGTGTTTAACTTGTGAGTTGAACAAATAGTGAGCTCTTGAAAACTTGAAGATACGTCTTGTGTTTTCCATTCTTCAAGGTACTAAGAAGCACATGATAGGGGGAGAGTGTTACAATTCTATGCAGCTGGACGTGTGATATTAAGGGGGAGATTGATAAATCTTCTGTTTTTGGTGTTAGCACTTATTTTGTAGCAGATTGAGAATTTGCAGACATAAGGATTTAGTATTGCTTCTGGTTAGTTAAATGGAACAGAATTAAAACAGAAATTTATTGCATCTTTGAAAGCATACAAGATTAGTAAAAACACTAAACAAAGGGTCTAAAGGTTATCCCATCCCCCCGAATCAAGAAATGTTTTCCAATCTTCATCCCCTTCATCATCAGAGGCTTGAAGTTGTACGTGGTTTTTCTTGATGGTCTTCATCCTCGTTTCTGATGTCTTTCGAGTTCTTGTTGCTCCTGAAGATGTTCCAGCTATGGACAGTGTTGTGGCCTTCAACTTCTGAGGATCTGGCTTCTTGTCCTCCTGCACGTGTCTCTTTGCTGCATTCTTGTTAGACTGACTCATGATTCTTTCCTTGGGTGCTGATAGAAGCAAGGAGGTTTGTTATTTATAATGGATAAAGGAGACCTTGTTTGTATCGTCTGACCAGTCAAAGTTGTCCTTGGTGTGGGAATTTGTTTTCTTGGGAACCCGTTTTACTTGGCACATTGGATACCAGAACTTCGTGTTTGGTGCCTTGGTAGAGGCTGTCCTAGTAGGATGAGCCTAGGTCTTGTCTGGTTGTCTGATGAGTTCGCTTTTGGTTTAACTGCTGGTACTGATTGTGATCAAGTGGTGTGGTCTTTTGTCTCGTGATGATGTCCTACATGTTGTTACAATATTTTTGTCTGTTGTGTACCATACTTATGGAGTTGGAAGAAGCAGCATTATCGTCTGAAGTGGAAGTTTTGACATAATGTGGATTAGAATGGGCAGATTCTAATCTCGATGGTAAGTAGTTCTGGAAAGACATGGCTACTTTCATGTTGAAGACTCTATTAGGGTGTTATAGGGTTATTGCCAAGAGGTTCCTTCTAATACAAGTAAAAGGTGGTGGCAGTCCTTATCTTGTGTTGCAAGACATTTGTTTGAAATATGTGAGAAATTTCAAATCAAGTGGGCTTTTGTTTATTGGACTTGGCAGACCTTGTATCTAAAATCCCCATGGTGAAGTCTTGCTCAGCATTTACCAGAATGTGGCATTATTGGTGTGATATCATAACAGGCATTGAATGTTAAGGCCGTTGTCTATAGCCTATTGCTGCAAGTGTGCTGATTTCTGTGTAGCATGTGTGCTGGTTAAGTTGGTGTTGTGTGATGTCAAACATCATGACGGGACATATCATAGCTGTGTGGAGTTAGTGCCTATGCAGGAGAGGTCTAAAAAGCAGAATTGTTGCATCTGGGTGACTCTACTTTTTCTCTGCTATTTTTGAAGGAATCCAGGAAAATGTGCTTGGAATGTATAAATTTCTGAGGAGTCTTGGGTTGATAACTTTGTTAACAAGCAGACAAACTATTTTGGTAAGATGTCAGAACAACACTCAAGACATGTTTTCCCTGAGCCAAACAAAGGAATATTCTAGACTGTGCAAGCGTAAGAAGGGAGCCTAGTAAGTGCTGAGTGGCCATGCAGGACTAGTCTAAGAGCTATTAAAGACGTTCAAAGTCAGTTTGGACGGTGCACCTTGAATTAAGTTACAGGTTTTCCATTCTCAATTAACATTCTCTTTGACCAAGAATTAAAGATCGTTAATATCTAAGAAACCGCTCTGCTATTTAGAGAGGCTTTTCCTATCCTCTACCATCAGTTAAGGGTTGTTCTCATAAAAACTATGGGTTTTGTTCGGTTCTGGGTAAGTTGTGCCTGGGTCTGGTTTTGTGATGGCCTCCTTTGTCAATTTTTGGCCAAAAAGGGGGAGAAAGGGATTGTTGCTCAGAGGTTCAGACAGGAGTCTGTGATTGCACATGTTGTCCAAACATGTCAAATGTCTATCAGAGTTTTTTTGGGATGTCTTTTGGATATCTTTGTGACCTGTGATCTGAGTTATGAACACAGTTGTGACCTGTGTTCTGAGTTACCAGGAGTGGTGGAGAGCTTGGTCTTAAGTTTCCTCTTATGCCCTTCAAAGAGCAATTAAGAGTTCTTATGCCACCATTGGTCTTCGATGTTAAGAAGAGGTTCCTGGATTGAGGGGGAGTACAAGCTGTCTTCGGCTATCTTCTTCCTCGTGTGCATCAACAAACTTCAGGACCTTCCTTCCTTTTATCCTGAAGATTGCTGTTTGTTGGTGATGATGCATGCAGTGGAGTTCTTCAGAGTGCTGCAAAGAAGATGTCAAACAAAGATGGTGAGACATTATTTTCAACATGAAGATCTGTTGCTGTATGTTGTAGACTCTGAACTCTACAGCTGTTGGTTATCTTTTTTATATTGCTGTAAACTCCTGGATTGTAATTGTTTGTAGATTATTTGTTTTAGCCAAAATTTGCCAAAGGGGGAGATTATTAGTTCTCTTGTTTTAGGATTGGCTTAATTTTTGTAAAACAAATAATAACAGCAATGATGTAATAGAGAATAGGATGTATAAACTTGCTAATAAGAATAGGTACAACAAGATGTCCTTTTGAAATGCTAGAACATGTTGTGTTGAAGTGTTTCAACAACTGGAACAACATGTCGAAAAAGATGTCTTATGAGGGAGCATTCGACATCGCGCCTGCTGAGCTGGATTAATGAGATTCAGCTATGTTTTGAATTGTGCAGAATTTTAAGAGAAAATTATGCATTCTAAGTGGCGCATATTTAAAGGTCTAGAAGATTCAACCAGAAATCAAGACTTTCTAAATATGGAGACATATTGGGAAATATTAGATTGAAGACCTATTTTGTTGGAGTTTATTTTGCAGATTTGTAACAGCTATTGAAGCTGTGATTGAAGGCCCAAATCCAGTTGGGTACAGGTTATAAATAGAAGGGTTTGTAACCTTGGAAGAGAGGGCTCAAGATGTAGAAGTCTAGGGTTCTGTCTAGGTAAACCTCCCGGCTTGTGGGAAGGTTACCCGTATTCCTCAAAACCTGTAGGTAAGAGGCAATACGTTTTGTTCTTGGAGGAAGCTTTGAAGCAACTCCAGGTTGTGGTCTTAGTTAAGGGAAAAAGCTAACAAACGGTGGAGTTTGGCATCATACTTAGCTAGGTATTATTCTCATCAGATGTTGAGGTGTCATAGGAGTGTGGGTTCATGTATTTTTGTGTAACCAAAATGTAGGCGATGGGCTGTTGATGCAGTGGCAGATTGTCAACTGCTAGACATCATTGCGATGATTGGGAGTGAGAAGGGTTTCTCATATCTAGAGAGGATCTAGGTAGAAGGGTCATTGGGTAGTGATTAAGTGATAAGCTGTAAACGGGTAGTTTAGCTTTGAATTGATACTACTGATAGTGGACTTCATCCCTGGCTTGGTAGCCCCCAGAGTAGGTGTGTTCAACCGAACTAGGTTAACAATTCTGTGTGTCTTGCACTTATCTTTTCAGTACCATGATTAATGCAATATACCTTGCCCTTTGTGATCATGTCAGACCAGATGTCGAACAACATGTTCTAGGACATCTGAATTCTGCACATGTACCAGAATTTCAGGTCGAAAAGGGGGAAGAGTGCTCGCCAATACATCGTCGTCTTGTGCCTATGTATCCTCAATCTAACCAGAGAGAGGAAATCATAACGTCCGTAATTCGCGGTAACTACCATAAAAGTTACGTGTTTTTTATGAGCGACGTTAGGTTCGCGCCCGGCAGTTAGGGTCGATGCTTGTTTGCGATAAAACGGAAATAACATGCTCTATTCTGAAAAAAAGATTTGAATCCCAACAATCCCGAAGGATAAAAAAGATTTGAATTTGTTCTTGTGTTTTTTAGACAGAAGTGATTTGAAGTTAGTTTGAAACTCACATTGCACTAAAGTCTATGACATAGGAGCGAATGCTTCTTGAATCGCCCCAAGATGGGACGCCCGCTAAACACTCTAGAAAAATGAAGGGAAACCCCCCATTCCTCATTTCCCATGTACTTAAGGCTCATGGCGCACAATTCTTGTTGCCTCTATTAAGTGTTTTAGACTTGTTAGGAGTTGAGAAGAGAAGACTCAAAGGTTGAAAAGAAAACACTAAGGGAATTCTATCCTAATGTTAGTATACATGGTTTGAATCCTAATGTCTACCCTACTCCAAGCTTAATCAAAGATTAAGTTAGACTAGGGAACCCTATGGGAACATGCAAAAGTGAATATAAGACTTAAACGAGTCTTGAGATCCAAGGGAGGGAAATGAAAAGAAGTGAGAGATGAAGAAAAAGAAACATGAGATAAGAAACAAGGTAGGGCAGCAAGCGCATCATGCATATCATATTCAATTCATACCACCAAACATGCTTCAAAAGATTTTACAATGAAGTTCATACAAGGAGATAGAAGTAAACAAGAAAGGGTGCAAACAAACTTGCATTAGAATCACAATTGGACACTATTAATCACCACACAAAGAACATGTGAGCAAGGTAAGATGAGAATGAAGCAAGGTCAGAACTCAAGTCATGTCATAATCAAACAATTCAAACATGTAAGAGAGCTTCACATTAAAATGCATCATGAACCAAAGTAGCAACAATCAAATGCTAGTGGAGGGCATCATGGAAATCAATCATTAAAGACCAAGTGAAGTGAAAAACATGAAATGAATCCAAATGGGCAGTATAAAATGCATCATCCATGAATCATAATCAAACTCAAACCAATCAAAAAGAATCATCAAGCATCATACTCAAAGCATTTATCAAAACTAGGCAAGCATGCAACAAAATAAGGTCTAAAATGATGCACATACTTCCATACAAGTAAAACAAACCCAAAGAATGATCAATGCATCAAGATCCAAGACAAATCAGAACCTTAAATATGTATTATTAATCCATGAAAGATCACAAAGCATCAAAGAAGTTCATGTCATTCAAAGGCACAAAATTAGGTCAAGAAGTGTGCATTAACATGTTCAAAACATCATCAAATGAAAGCATAAACCAAAAATAGGAAAGTGTTCTAATAAAATCTAAAAAAATATCCAATTACAAGTTTAAACATCCAATTAACATGTACAAAAGGATTGGAACAAAACTAGTTCAAGAACATGTCCAAAAGTGATCAACAAGGCAAGGTATGCAAGTAATCGAGCATGAATCGAGGGCCAACAAAACTTAAATGGAAAGTCACTAAAAAGTAACTCAAACCAAGCCCTAACCAGCATCAAATTATTCTTATATCAAGGCCTAAATGTAGATAAATAAGTAGCCTCAAAAGATGAGCAATGATCAACAAACTTCCTAACCCTAGATGAAGGGTATCCTTGGAAACATATTTTCTAATTAAATCAAAATAAACTAAAAAAAGAAATTAAAAATAAAATAAAAATTATGAAAAATAAGCCAAGACACCCAATAATCAGAAAAAAAAATTTTTAAATGATTTTAACAAATTAAAACAAGAAATAAATGAAGAGTGAAATAAAAGTGAAACAAAAAACAAGAACCAGCCATGAGGGTGCGTTAGCACTGAAATGAATAAGGCCACATGATTAGGCCAGTTTCGTGGGGTGCGGATAGGAGGGCTCAAGGGCCAGGGACCCAGTTAGTGAACACATAATCAAGATTTTAAAATAAAGTAGCAAAAGAAATGCCTGTAACAAAAAAGAACAATGTGGCAACAATGAATCAATTGGTCACCTTTTTTTAAAATGACAACAAAATAAAATAGAAAAAAACCTATCTATCAGCCACATCATCATCTTCTACTTCAGCCATGCATCTCCCTTCCCTACACGTGAACAGTGTCGCGATAACCATACAAACTCCATCACGCCAGAATGTGTAGTCCGATCCGGCCGGCAACCGCCGGCAGCGGCTGGTTCGGCCGGAAACACCAAAACAGAGGTACCCCCCCCCCCCCCTCTACTTTCTCACGTAGAATCCAAAAACAAACTTAGTTTTCAAATTTAAAGCCTCTAGCACTCTCAAAAATAGTCACAAAGAAAAAGGTCAGCGTGTGCAACTTTCACAAATCAAAACAACAACAACACAAACATCATATGGATCAACTCAGGACTCCAAATGTGCAGATAACACACTCAAAACACGTAAGACATGAGGGAAAAGAGTTGAAGAAAGGTTACCAAAAGTGGAACTCTTGATACTTTCTACTTTTGCTCCAAAGCTTCAAAACCACCATCCTTCTAGCCTTTTAGGACTCCTAAGATGATAATGGAAGCAAAAATAGGGAGAAAGAGCCTTTGGTGAGTGAAATCCGAATATTGAAGATCTTTGAGAGAGAGTGAACTTTAGGGTTTTGTTCTGAACACAATGAGCAACCACCCTCTTTGCTAGGGTTTTTTCACTTAAATACTAGGGCTAGGGTGGTTAAAGACTTGTTACTGAGGTTAATAGTTGTGGTTAAGAATTTTGAAAATTGATGGTGGATGATGGAATGTCATGAATTGGCATGTGATGAGGTGTGTGATGGTGATTTTGGTTGTCCTTGTGATGATCAGAATGGAGAGAGTGGCCTGGCATTCTTGCTGAGCAAGTTTGTTGGTGTTTTGGCATATTCCCTTTATGGCAAAAAAATCTCCAAATGGTACAAAGTTGGTACATGCTTTGTGTGGCTATTTTAAGCAATGTTTGGTGATGGAATTTGACACATAACTCGTGTGATTTGGAGCATATTTTGAATGCTGCAAGGTGATGGCATATAATGCATCATTTCATGCATGAGAAATAATTCCAAGTTAACAACTTTGAGCCACCATAAACCAATGGATTCTAACTCAATTTGTGCCATCAAATGCTCTTTAGAAAGCTTGTATATCAAGGAGTAATTTTGATGTCCAAGGCAAGTTGAAATGGTGCTTGGAAGTTGCTTAAAAATGAGTATGAACATTGGTGCATGGAGCTGCCAAAAATACCTTAGAAAAAATTCTAAGTTTGGAGAAACCATAAGTTGAAAATGTCACACTTTGATAATGCATAACTCCATGAAAAATAACCCAAATGGCATGGTTCTTGTGCCCATTTTGAAGGAAATGTTTCATACTACAACTTTCATTTGGAAAAGATAAGCAAATGAAGCCTTGATAATCGTGAAAATTGGTCTTGAAAGTGGTTAAAGACTTGCCAAAAATAGTAAGTTTCTAAAAACCTAACTTCCCAAATTTAGTAACTTTTTCCACATTCTTGATTTTTGATGAATCCTTGAACATTCCTTGACCAAATCTCATCCATTAATCACATTTGACTTGAAAATCATCATTTTGACCTCAAAAAGTCAGGAGTAAACTTTTTCACTGCACAATTGATTTTATCCCCAATTCTTCTGATTTTGAATCCCTTGAACAATTGAAACCCTTCTGAATCAAATTGATGGACAATCTTCCATTTCTAGACACTTTGGCACATAAGGAATACCATGGAATCAAGTCTTGCACAAAGAATCAGAAATAACTGATTTTATGCCAAACCCTAATTTTTGTGTCCTCTGTCTAGGAGAAATCGACCCATGCTCAAAACTCAAATTCCTCTGAATATGAGGTGCACCCTCTCAAACAAAGATGAAATATGCCATTTGATGATGATGAAACCTCAAAAATCTTGCCCATTGGAGGGTTAGACTCAAGAATCCCAAAAACCCTAGTTTGAAAAATCCAGCTAGGAGGATATGATTCACTTGAAATATCTTGCCAATTGCAATCATCTGATGAGGTGATGGGCACATTAGGATGCCCTGAGGTCTAAGAATATGTTGTAGCTCAAGTAATGATGACATTAAGACCATCACTCCTTTGGGTCTCTTGGATAGTACACATGATCTCTTGCTTGAACCTCTGAAAAACATCTCTTCCTCTTAAGCTAACTCAGACACCTTGATCCCATGCTAAGAACCAATGATATGCACAAATGATAATGCAAAATGAGATGAAACATAATCCAGTTAGTGTTAGAAATAGAAGCCAAATTTTGGGGAGCTACAGCTACCTCTATTTAATCGACCGTGGACCTGAAGGAATGATAACAACGTCTCTCAGACATTCAAGGTGCACGGAGATTGAATACCCAAAGAACCCGAAAATTTGCAAACTGCGGGGAGATAACAATAAAGTGTTTGCCAACCGAAGGTAGACTCAGAATAAAGATGCCACTCGAAAGCGGATTTGAAAGGGATGTCGGCCAGAGAAAGATTTACAATTAAAGAGTGAAAGAGGGAATGTCGGCCGGAGGCGGTCTCACATCAAATGAATGCGACTTGACCATGGGTTCTCACCAAGGAATGCCGGCCGGAGGCGGTCTCACATCTAACAAGGAAGTGAACATCAAGAAGAATTCCGACCGGAGGCGGTCTCACATCAAAAGGATAATAACCAAAAGTGACTTCATCAAAACACAAAGGTAGGCCGACACGAAGGCAGACTCATACCCAAACACTTAGGTGGGCCGACAGGAAGGCGGTCTCATAACCAAAGGTTACCATCACAAGATGGATTTCAGAAGGAAAGCCGACACGAAGGCGGTCTCATATCCAAAGGTTACCATCACAAGATGGATTTCAAAAGGAAAGCCGACACGAAGGCGGTCTCATAACCAGAGGTTACCATCACAAGATGGATTTCAAAAGGAAAGCCGGCACGAAGGCGGTCTCATATCCAAACATAAAGGTACACCGACATGATAGCGGTCTCATAACCAAGGGTTACCATCACCAGATGGATTTCAAAAGGAAAGCCGACACGAAGGCGGTCTCATTACCAAACACAAAGGTAGGCCGACACGAAGGCGGTCTCATAACCAAGGGTTACCATCACCAGATAGATTTCAAAAGGTAAGCCGACACGAGGGCGATCTCATATCCAAACACAAAGGTATACCGACACAAAGGCGCTCTCATAACCAAGGGTTACCATCACACGATGGATTTCAAAAGGAAAGCCGACACGAAGGCGGTCTCATATCCAAACACAAAGGTAGGCTGACACCAAAGCGGTCTCATAACCAGAGGTTACCATCACAAGATGGATTTAAAAAGGAAAGCCGACACGAAGGCGGTCTCATATCCAAACACAATGGTAGGCCGGCACGAAGGTGGTCTCATAACCAAGGGTTACCATCACCAGATGGATTTCAAAAGGAAAGACGACACGAGGGCGGTCTCATATCCAAACACAAAGGTAGGCCGACACAAAGGCGGTCTCATAACCAAGGGTTACCATTACCAGATGGATTTCAAAAGGAAAGCCGACACGAAGGCGGTCTCATATCTGTAGCGCAATTTTTGTGGTTTCGAATCACTATCTCTTTGGTACTACAGTTCGATTCATTTTTTATCCAGTGAAGCTGATTAAGGAAGGGAAATAGATGGCTCCAATTAACCCTGCTTGCATACTGAGGTTAAACAGTCAAAACTGTTGGTTTAGAGATAGTATCAAAATAGGGGGGTCTGTCTTAGGGTTATTTCGTTTAAGAACGAAGGGGCGTGACTGTATAGGAGGCTTTTGGTAAGGTACTAGGTCTGATGTTTTTGATGGATGTGTGAAGATACGGGAATTTGAGTTTTTGATTAGTATGCTCGCTAAGATTTCGCAATCTTATGCCTACGTATTCCCGTTTAACGAAACAGGGAAATCAGAGCGATCGTAGTTCCTCCTATTATATGGGAGGAAAGAGATGTTTTGGTGTCTTGTTTAAAGCCCAAGATTGAAGCTAAAGGTGATTTGTATCTTGTTCAAAGCCCAAGATGTGAAGCAAAAGGGTTTGACAAAGAGAGAACTTGTCATCTCTAAAGAGGGATTGGACTTCCTTTGAGGGAATTGTTGATTTTTGTGTGCCCTGATCAAAGCACAAGTTTGATGCTAAGAGGTTGATTGACTCAGCCGGGGGTTTCTTTATACAAAGCCTAAGAGGAGGCGGGAAGTTTTTCTGGGGAAAATGTTCTTTTTGTCTTGTACAAAGCCCAAGATTTAGGCTAAAAGGGATTTTGACTCCGTTGGGGAGAATGTATCTTGTATAAAGCCCAAGATGGAGGCTGAAAGGGTTTGACTCAACAAGAGAGTACTTTTATCTGTCCTGTATAAAGCCCAAGACGGAGGCTAAAAAGGTTGACTCAACAATAGAGTCTTGAACAGGTGATTGACTCAACAAGAGAGTCTTTTATACTCAACAAGAGAGTGATTTGATGTCTCGTACGAAGCCCGAGATTGAGGCTAAAAGGAGATTGACTCAACAAGAGAGTCTTTTATACTCAACAAGAGAGTGTTTTTACATGTCTTGTACAAAGCCCAAGACGGAGGCTAAAAGTGGTTGACTCAACAAGAGAGTCTGAAAAGGTTAGCTCCGCTGGGGAGAATCATTTGTATAAAGCCCAATAGGAGGTTGACTTACTGTTGAGGATTATTGAGATCCTGAAGCGGGTCCAAGTGTGGGGAACTCTCATGAGAGAGACCGGGTTTCTGCTGGAGATTGATCCAGAGTGATCGGTGTTTTTTCCTATGTTTGAAAGGAACTTGAGAATGTCTTTGAGACTCAAGAGGTTTAGACTGTCCAAGTCTAGAGTTTTATCTTTTGTACAGTTCCTAAGAGGAGGCGCGGGCATTAAGGGATGAGTATCAACCCTAAAATGGCCGGAGTTTGACGCTGGAAAGACTGCTATAGCAAAGGATGACTAAGTTCTGTCTTATACCTTTAAGAGGTCGCCAGGGTCCTTGTATTAAGCCCAAGAGAAGGCATGAGAACTTTTAAGAAGCCGAAGGGTCCTTGTACAACGCCCAAGAGGAGGCGGTGATGCTTTTAGGAAGCCTGTGGGTCCCCAAACCAAGAGAAGTTCAAGAAATGAAATTCATAGAGAAGAGATCATTCCAGGAAAGTTCGAGAATTTGGAAGAAACTCAAGAGATGCCATTCACGGAGAAACGATCATCTTTGGGGAGTTAGAGTTTCTTTGACAATTTCTAAGGGTGACAGTCTGAGAAAAGGTTCACCGAGAATATTGCCTTTCTCTTTGTTCCATATTGTTTAACCCCAAGAGGAGGTAAGACTGTATCTGGAATCCTACGGGGGATCTAGTTCTGTTTGTATTCGAAAGTGACCAACAGGCTTTACCTAGTTCTAGACGTAGTTTCTGAGGAAAACTCTAAATAACTATACTAGTATTACACAGTGGATATGTGACAAGTATATAAAAGGATGTGAAAGAAGACTTACAGTGAAACAGCCCCGCAGTACAATTATATACATATGAAAGCGGTAAATGAAAACGGATAAACACTTACCCGTTGTAGACCTTCCATGCTATTTTGTTAGTTGTTCAACAAAGAAATTTTTGATAACAACATATATTTGAATTCAAAATCAAAGGAGAAAGTGCTTTGAAAAGATTGTTGGGGCTTACAGCTCAAGGAGAAGCCCAAGTTTTAACGATTATCGCATCGTTGTTTTAAAGATCGTATCGGGGCTTATACAACGAGTATGGTCCAAAAAGTTTTTATGTACAAGGGGAGGGGTCTTACACTCTATTAGAGGCCCAAAGATTTATTTTTGTACAAGAGATGGGACTTACAACTCAAGGAGAAGCCCAGTTGATTTTGTTTGAAAACGGCGATCGCGCCGAGGTTTTTGAAAACACAGTGGGTCTTATACAACATCTGAGGCCCAAATCATTTTGGTTTCAAAAAGGGGTTGGTTCTTACACTCTATTAGAGGCCCAAAGAGTTTGAAAATGAATAAAGATGGGTCTTATAGCTCAAGGAGAAGCCCAGATGATTTTAAAAAGGCGACGATCACGCCGAACGTTTGAAAATATACAGAGGGACTTATACAATGTGTGAGGCCCAAAGGTATTATTTACAAAGGGGTTGGGTCTTACACTCTACTATAGGCCCATGAGTGTTTGAAAATGATTGATGAGGATTGAATTAATCAAAACCCTAATTTTGTTTAAAAAAGGAATTAACTTTGTTAAAAAATTAATAAAAATTATTTGAAAACATGTGAAAAATGAGTGGTGATCTTGGATCAATGTTTCAAAAATCATGTTTATATCCACAAAATGATTGGAAACCAATAAAATTTGAAAAATCAAGGAGGAAAAAATATTTTAAATGTTAAAAAACAAATAAAAGATTAATTCTTTGCAAAAATATCAAGTATATGAAATAAATAATATTTTTGGAAATTTTTGGCAAAATAAAATATTTTAACATTTTTGTGAATTATTAAAATAAGAATAAACTCAAAATCATTAAAACTCTGAGAGAAATGAAATTTTGAATCAATTAAATAAAATCACAAAATTCAAATATTCAAATTTGTGAAAAGGCGCCAAGAACATGGGCCAAGAACACGCGCGAAGGGAGTTTTGCTCAGATTTGTATTTTCTATCCAATCTCACTGAATACTTGATGAAATCACACAATCCACATATCAATCTGCTCGTTTTCACCTCACGATCATGTCTATGGTCTTTAATTTCATTTATTTTAAGCATGGAATAAGAAATCAAGACAAAACCTCAAGAACCCTAAAATTTGCATGAATGCTGAGAATTTTGATACACGATTCACACAAAGCAATTAATTAAGGGGAAACATTCTATGCATGAACATGAACATTTGGCAAAAGTATTGTGCGAGGAAATATGCATAGATTAAGAGATGACCAAGTTTAGGCTTACTTGAAGGTCGTGACAGCAAGAGCAATGTGATTTTTGAGTTGGAGGTGTTACAGATGAGTTGTGATGATCTGAACAGGTTCCCTACACCATATGGAGTGTGTTTGAATGCTTGGACCTGATTGGAAATGGCTGGATCACTTCATGGCATCTCAACTACAACTTGGTTGAAAACATGAGTAACTGGCTGGTGATTCTGAGAAATCAGTGTTACAGTTGTGTGTTTAGTGTTTGATCAGCTCACATATGATGTTTATGAGGTGTTAGAGCAATTGGTTTGAGTGGAATTGCTCTCTACTGAAAAATTCGATAGTGACTTGCTAAGAAAGGCATTTTTTAGAGTGAGAAGATGATTTTGAGAAACGCAAGTGTTGTAGGCCTTTGGTGTACTTAAACTGAGCACAAATGAGCTTTATTTATAGTAGAGCAAGTTTGTTTTGCAAGCAATAGTGAATGAAAACTGTAGCAACTGATTGTCCAATTGCATCACTTTGGAATCTTAAGTCTCCTCTAGCCATTGACTAGAGGTTAGAGCACAGGCCTTTGGTTACCTAGTTCAAAAATCATCCTTGACTCATTCAGTTGGAAAAGGCTCAGTTCATGCCACCTTAGTGCATCTATTAAATGCTCCAAAACAAAATTGGAGTCTTGTCCCCCTTTTAGGAATTTTTAGGTTTGGCATGCTACTTTTAGTTCCAAGACTTAGGAGGCTGATGGATCAGTGTTTGTTCCTCCTTGGTCTCCCCCTGAGGTGTTCAGATGGATAAACTTGTTTGTCATTTGCACAATTTGATCAAATCGAGCAAAATGCACAAATCTACCTTGCCATGACAGTTGCAACAAGGCATATTGCCATTGTCATAACTCTTAACTTAAATGGAATTTGATGGAGTTCTTGGCCATTTTGGAAAGCTCTCATAAGATATAACATATGTGTGATCATAGTTTGTCTTGACACTTTTTGGATCCAAGTGAAAAATGCCCCTACATTTTGAAAAAAGTGAAACACATTCTGACTTAGTGAAAATTTCACTAAGTGTTGGAAAATGTGGCATTTTTATGTTTTTGTCATTTTGGTCACTCCATAACTAAAAATACATGAAGAATTGGAGTGAGGCGTATTGACACTTTTAAAGTATGCCATGAGATCTACAAATCCATCTTTGGATCAGCCAAAATGGTTGCTTGGATCACAAGTTATGATCCTTGGAAGTTGGTACCCTAGCCACTTTACTCCATAACTTAGAAAATTTCTAAGTTTTTTATGGTTACCCCTTTTACAATTTATCCCACTTTTATTGATTTTTCTTGATGAATGATGATTCCAGTCACACATTAACATCATTTTAGGGTTAGGGAACCATAATTGTTCAAAAAATCAAAAAGTCAAACTTTGACTTTTGGGCACAGTTGACTTTTTATCAAATGAATTCCAAACTGTACGATCCTCTATGAAATCAAGTCCTTGACCTAAATCAAACTTGATGGATTGATTTCATAGGTATTATAGGGTGTATTGAATCATGTCCCAAGGTTTGGGAGCATGTCTTGGTCAAAAGTCAAAGGCACAGTTGACTTTTTGTTCGCGAAACCCTAATTGTGGTTCTGATGAACTTGAAACTTGTGAATCAAGCTTCTTGGATCAATCCATTGTTGCAAATGGATCAATGTAGTGTATTAGGGACCCTCAACTCATGTCTTGAGGTTTTGGCTCATGCTTTGTCCTAAAAGTCAACTTAGGGGTGAATTAGGTCAAGAAACCATAATTCCTTATTTTTTTTTGTGAACGCATCCCCTGAGGCTAAATTGACTTGACGATGGGGTCCATGAGGTCTCTTGGAGTATCTTGGGTTATTCTTTGAAACACTGGCTCATGCTCAGAGGAAAAATTCCATGTGGAGGCCCTGGTCGACCAAAACCCTAATTTGGTGACACTGGTGATCTTGAGGCTTAATCCACTTCGAATGTTGCAACCTTGTGCTTGATCCTTGATGTGGGAGTCCTCTTGATCCATTGTGGATGTTTGAGAGGTGTAGACAAGTTGAAGATCATGTCATTCCTCGATTGATCCCTTGTCTAAGAGCTCTGAGAGGGCTTGAAACCCTAATTCTTAGTTGTAGGGAATGCTCAACAATTCTTGAGGAGATTGATGAGGCATAAAGGTACATCCATATTGTGATGATAATTTGCACAATCAAGGGAAATCTTAGTGGTCAAAATTTAGGGTATGACAATATCCAATTACAAAGGTAGGCCGACACGAAGGCGATCTCATAACCAAAGGTTACCATCACCAGATGGATTTAAAAAGGAAAGCCGACACAAGGGCGGTCTCATATCCAAACACAAAGGTAGGCCAACACGAAAGCTGTCTCGTAACCAAGGGTTACCATCACCAGATAAATTTCAAAAGGAAATTCGACACGAGGGCGGTCTCATATCCAAACACAAAGGTAGGCCGACACGAAGTTGGTCTCATAACCAAGGGTTACCATCACCAGATAGATTTCAAAAGGAAAGTCGACACGAGGGCGGTCACATATCCAAACACAAAGGTAGGCCGACACGGAGGCGGTCTCATAACCAAGGGTTACCATCACAAGATGTATTTCAAAAGGAAAGCCGACACAAAGGCGGTCTCATATCCAAACACAAAGGTAGGCTGACACGAAGGCGGTCTCATAACCAAGGGTTACCATGAAAAGATGGATTTCAAAATGAAAGCCGACACGAGGGTGGTCTCATATATAAACACAAAGGTAGGCCAACACGAAGACGATCTCATAACCAAGGGTTACCATCACAAAATGGATTTCAAAATCTTATATCCAAACACAAAGGTAGGCCGACACGAAGGCGGTCTCATAACCAAGGGTTACCATCACAAGATGGTTTTCAAAAGGAAAGCCGACACGAAGGCGGTCTCAAATCCAAACAAAAAGGTAGGCCGACACGAAGGCAGTCTCATAACCAAGGGTTACCATGACAAGATGGATTTCAAAATGAAAGCCGACACGAGGGCGGTCTCATATCCAAACACAAAGGTAGGCCGACACGAAGGCGGTCTCATAACCAAGGGTTGCCATCACAAAATAGATTTCAAAAGGAAAGCCGACACGAAGGTGGTCTCATATCCAAACACAAAGGTAGGCCGACACGAAGGCGGTCTCATAACCAAGGGTTACCATCACCAGATGGATTTCAAAAGGAAAGCCGACACGAGGGTTGTCTCATATCCAAACACAAAGGTAGGTCGACGTGAAGGCGGTCTCATAACTGTAGCGGTAAAAATCGTGAGTGTAAGCTATTGATTAACTCAACTCAAAAATAAGCAAGAGTCGCCACCGCACTTTTATTTTTATCCATAAAGGAAAGGAAAAAAGAGCGAACAAAACCTAAAGAGATAAGGGTAAGGGGGTTGGTTATGTAAAGGGAAGGTTTTACGCACCCAATACATCTATAGTACTCTATAGGAGCCCTTTGATGTATTCACTACTTTTGGTCTGAAAATGGTTTGCTTGTAAAGAGATTGAGGAGATGAGAGGAGAAATATTTTTTAAGATTTTTGTGTTTGGAGAGACTTATCGCCTCATGCCTACGTACCCACGATGTGCAATGTAGGATCAAAACCTCGTAGTTCGTGGTACAAAGAACAAAAATTATTGGTTATGGTTTATTTTATCTTGAAAAAGACAACCTGTCATTCTCAAGAGAGAATACTCAACTAATTACCCAAAGGTATGGGAAAGTGGCATTTGCATCACATTAAGATGGAAGATTTACTTGGATTAACATCAACAAGACTAATCACTTCAACATCTAAGTGAAAAACGACCATACTTTCAACAAAATACCATGGTTAGGAGTTTTACATCTCATCAAAAAAATGACTCATGTCTAATTCTTTTTGAAAAGTTTAAAAGAAAAAGGTGCATAAAAGCACAAAAGAATTTGGATGAGTTTTGTATTTTTTATGTTTTTTATGAAAAAAGTCAAGATATAGTTAAATAGATTAACATTTATTAAGAAAACAAGGTTTAAAAAGTCACTCGACAAAAGTCGAGGTTTTATTATGAAAGTGGTTTTAAGTTTGAAAAGAAGAAGGTTTTTGAAAAAGGAAGAAGATTTTGAAAATTTAAGAATAGGGAGGAGAAGAAGTGACTATCCTAGTGCACGAAATAAAAGCTAGGGAAAAGAAGGATCTAACCAAAATGAAGCCACTTCAAAACAATATTAAAAGAATTCCATCCTTAAGCAAACTGGCCCAATAAAGGCAAGTCTTTAATAAAATTCCAAGCAAAGGGATAAGAAGTCCTAATTCTAGGTCCATAAGTCCAATATCACTTCAAAAGAGGTCCATAAGGAGACCACTCCAAAGCATAGGATAGTAACCAATAATCCAAAATAGGAAGGATTAAGTTTTTTATGGTTTAAGCCTTTATTAATGTTTTAGAAGTCCAAATGGACAAAGTAAAAATCAAGCACAAAATAATGGCAATAATAAAGAAATATAAACATGAATATGGGATGATAACATGAGACATAAAAATAAAAGAGATAAGGGAGCAAGAAGTAATCACAATATAATATGTAACATTAATATATACACAATAATGGTATGGTGAACTTAATCATCCACAACCAAGAAAAAGTGGCCAAAAGAACAAAAAGATAATCGATTCCGCTTCGTGTCTTGCACTACGGCGATCAACCGATGCGATTAGACCAAATTTAATGAAAACTTGAAAGAAGATCGGGAGACCCGAAGCAACTATGCATCAAGCTTCAAAGTTTATGGAACTAACGCAAACAATCAATCAACCTTGGGATTACGCGACTAATCAAAGTCCGGTCCACGAAAGTACAAGTATCGAATTGGATTTATTCCGAATAGGGGCGAATTTTGGTTTATGTTAAGCGCACGCCGAGTAATTTGTTCGAGCAATTACCCTACGAATGAGGCCGGCCATGAGATATATGTGTTAATGCGCGCGAGATAAACGATATAGAGATCGTTATCCTAAAGCGATGCCACACGAAAAGAAAAAGTTGTAATGATCTCGTCTCGATCGAAATTCAACAAAGAAATTTCATGATCACTTCGACTTTCATCGATCAAAAAGAAAAGAAATAGAAGAAAGAGGAAAACAAATTTGAATTACAAATCCAAGATAATTCCATCTTTAAGTTCATTCACTCATTTTGGTGGATTAAAGTGCTAAACATCTCATTAACTCAAAACACCTAAAGTGAATTAAAAAATTCACTTTAAAGATAGATTTGAATTAGTGAACATTTATCCAACTTCATCTACACCCTAAGTCCAATGAATTTAAAGAGAAATAATGCCTTTAAAAGTGTAATCCAAAGCCAAAATCAAAAGGAAAATAAAATCAAGAACAAAAGTATTCAAATCATTTTCAAGAATTTTTTCTAAAAACAGAATTTAAAAGTAAAATTTAATTTCACAAGCTTACTAAAAAAATAGAAACCAATTGGAATTAACTTCTTAAGAAAAATAGAGAAAAAGTGAAGGAGGTGAGTTTTAGGAAATGGTGGAGTAATGAATGGGCTAGGCCCATCACTTTTCCAAAAAAAAAAAGATAAAATGAACCAAAAACAAAAAAACAACATAGAAAAGGAAATGAAAAAAGAAAAAGAATCAGAAAGTGAAATATCTCTTCTTCTCCAAATGCTGCGCACTATTCATCAACAACAACATCATGCTTCCATTTTTGAGCTCCGTCAAATCGGAGCGACGGAGCTCAAACCATATACCGTTGCGATCGTGAGACGGAGAGGATTCCAAATATGTGATCACAATTAACCGTCGATTCAAGAATCGGACGAATCGGAGTTTCAAAGTTTCGACGAAAAATTAGAACTACCTTGAAAAATGGAAGCAAGACTCCTCTTCAACTTCTACTCTCTTCCTCTTGTTGTTGTATGAAGAATTTCACACTTAGAAACGATTTTTGATGAAGATTGGAGTGATATTTGAAGCTTTTGGAATTGGAGCTTCAATGGAGTTTTTTCTTTGAAGTTGTTTTCTAGGCTTGGTTTGATTTTGGCAGAGTTTTTAGGGCTGTGAAAGCTTGAGAGATTGTGAGAAATGAAGCTGTATTTATAGATGGAGAGTGAGGGAGAGTTATTGCCGTTTTGCTATTTTTCTCGCGTTTTGGTGAAGTGTGTTGTGCGTGTTGTTTTGATGCTCACGCTGCCGTTTTGGGTTTTCACAGAGTGATGCGTTTTGTGATGATTTTTCGCGTGGCAGCTTGGACTGTGAGTTTGCGGTTTGGCTCGGCTTGTGTGTATCCGGCTGGAGGAGTTGTGTAGTAAACCGTGTGAAATCATGTGGCTTTCTCTTGTCATTCCAATTTTTTTTACAATTGTTTTCTTCATGTGGGCTTGAAAAAAATGGTTATTAAAATGGATATTGGAAATGAAATTTGGATATGAACTTGGTTTAGAAAAATGGATAATTGAAATGGTTTAAAAATAAAAAAAAATGGATTTATTTGGATATTGGATTAAATTGGATTTGGAAGTAAAATGGATAATGGAAGTGGGTTAGAAAAATTGTAATGGGCCTTGATGTAGTAATAGGAGGTGTGAATAGAAAAATGGAAAATGGGCCTTAGGTATTTTTTGTAATGAATTCTTGATGGATTTTGGTTTTTGAATGGTATAAAAATGAATATTATATATTGAGAAAAATATGGAGAATTGGATTGGAATATGGATATACAAAAATGGTTATATAAAAAAAAAGTGGCTTGGATAGTAAAAATGGAGTATGGATAAATTGGTTAAAAAAATGGTTTAGAAGTTGGATATGATATTTGGATAATGGATTTAATAAATAGAAGTGGAAAAAATGGTTTAGATAGCAAAAAGTGGAATATGAAAAAAAATGGTTAAAAATGTGAATAGTGTTTGGAATGAAAAAATGGTCTATGAAATGGATCATGGATAACAAGCCCTTATTTTTAGCCCAAAACCAAACTTGAATTTATTTCCACAAGCCTCTGATAAACATATGCCACATAACCAGCCACAACTGAAACAACGGCCATCTGAATCTGTTTGAACCCAAAACTCATATGAACCACTGCTTGATAAACTAAAGAATCTCAGCACAGGACATCTTGCTTTCAACCATATGTGACTTGAGATCACTTTATTGTCTTTGACAAACCTGCATAACACACAGAGAGAAACAAGCAAACGGCAGCATATTTTTTGTATTTTTGGTTAGAGGTTAGATAAACAGAAACAAGTAGGAAAACAAATAATAAAACACACAGATACGTGGGATCTTAGGGGCAAAAATTAGGGTATTACAGCTGCCCCTATTTAAGTTTCTTCTATCCGGAGATAAGAAGATTGACATCTTTGTCTCGACGAGATAGAAGAGACTTAAATATAACAAAAACCCAATTTTTGGCCCTAAGAGACCACAAAATGATATGATTATGCAAATGATATGCAGACACAAGACCCAAATGTGGGGAGAATATGCCACAGGAGATCAACAAAACGAAGAACGGGAGAATGATACTCCACCGGGGAAACACATCACAGGAGACCGCCAACTAGCCGGGGAACATACTGCACAACTACTGGGAATCAGCTGAGGAAAAGATTCAAACTGGGGATAACCGCATATGGAAATAAACCACAACACAATAAGGATAGAACTCAACAGGGAAGACTTAGCACAACAAGATTCCACTGGAGAAAAAACAAAACCTCAACAATGAATTATCTCTTGCATACCGAAGAGACTAACCATCCATCGGAGTAACAAACCTCTACAACGAACTGTCCCGTCAAACTGAAGAGACTTACCATTCATCGGAGTCATAAATCTCAACAACGAACTGTCCCGTCAAACCGAAGAGACTTACCATTCATCGGAGTCACAAATCTCAACAACGAACTGTCTTGTCAAACCGAAGAGACTTACCATTCATCAGAGTCACAAATCTCAACAACGAACTGTCCCGTCAAACAGAAGAGACTTACCATTCATTGGAGTCACAAAATCTCAACAACGAACTGTCCCGTCAAACCGAAGAAACTTACCATTCATTGGAGTCACAAAATCTCAACAACGAACTGTCCCGTCAAACCGAAGAGACTTACCATTCATCGGAGTCACAAATCTCAACAACAAACTGTCCCGTCAAACCGAAGAGACTTACCATTCATTGGAGTCACAAAATCTCAACAACGAACTGTCCCGTCAAACCGAAGAGACTTACCATTCATCGGAGTCACAAATCTCAACAACGAACTGTCCCGTCAAACCGAAGAGACTTACCATTCATCGGAGTCACAAATCTCAATAACAAACTGTCCTGTCAAACCGAAGAGACTTGCCATTCATCGGAGTCACAAAATCTCAACAACGAACTGTCCCGTCAAACCAAAGAGACTTACCATTCATTGGAGTCACAAAATCTCAACAACGAACTGTCCCGTCAAACTGAAGAGACTTACCATTCATTGGAGTCACAAAAGGTAATAACTGTATCGCCTCAGGCTTCTCAAATAAAGGAATTCCACGAAACAGTATTGAACCTTCCAAAAGGGGAGTCATACGCAGATTTCAGCTGAAAGGCGCAGAATCCTCAAAGGTGCAAAATAAATGCACTCTCAATCCAGATTTCACAGCCTAGAGATCCAAACAAAAATTGCAGGGGACCAAAGTTTAATCCAGGAACAAGCTGGAGAGAAACGGTCAAACAAGACTCATCCCGAGGAGGAAATATCTCAACTAGGGACTAATTCCATCCAGATAATGAACTGGGAAGGAAACTGAATCAAAATCTTCCACGAGAAATAAACTCAGTGGGGAAGTATTAAAGATAGGCATTTTCCTGCTTACGGGTCGACACTCTAAATGGAGAGAGGACACATATGCTCTACGGGGATAACAACACCAGAGAGCAAATAAGCACTAACACAAATGCAAAATGCAAAATGCAACAACAACATGCTATGTACAACAAATGAATGCGCATGCGATGCTTATGAGTATGAATATGCTGACAAAACAGAAACATCACAACACCACTAAATACTCGGCTAATCTCAACAAGATGGAGATATCATTGGCAACTCTGCTAGGCATTTAGCTAAAGAAATCCTGCAAGAGATAAACAAAAGCCATCAAAGGAAAATAAATCCTACTACAAGGCTCAAATCTTGCTGGAGAAAAGAAGATACTCCTTGGAGAAAGACCCAAATATCAATCTTCTAACATAGATGACCCACAAAGAGGATAACAACATAAACTCTGCTTTAAGGATGGCAGGAACACTGTCGAGGAATCATACAAACCCAATCTTTCTGAATCTTCCTGGGGATCGTAAAAATTCATAGGTACTTCTATTTCAAAAGGGTGAAGAGATCTGCTGCGGAGAAATAAAGAATGAATCCGCTGGGGATTAAAGTCATATAAACATCTATACAAAAATCCACTGGAAAAACAAGGCAGATCTGCTGGAGATACGAGAACACTCTCAGAGGATTAACCAATTCTGAGCAAATCATCCTGGACTTGCTGAGAAAATAGCAACAGGTCAAGCTGTGGGGGATTTTAGATCAATACTCATAAAAAATGAGAGAAAACCCAACAAGTGACTAAAAGAGATCTCATCAGCGACTTCACTAGGAGGATAAATCTCTGAAAAACAATCCGGAGAGAAGTACACCTTGGACCTGCCAGGGAAATGAGAAGTTAACCTCACTGCTTTATGATTGGAGAGTAAACGAAATAGTAATGCTTTGTCTCCGCTGGGGAATCAGCAAGGATAAATCATCCTGGTGAGAAATACAACCAAAGATAAGAATCCAACAAACAACCACGAAGTCCATGCTTCTTAAAGGAAAAAACATGGCTCTCTGTTTGGGGATATCCCATGCAACAAAAATACGTCTAGAGGATGAGACTCTGAGTGAAGATTCCTCATATGATTTCTGCTAGGGACAGCAAAAATGAATCCCTGTGTGGGGACTACCATTAAGGAGAATGGGCTTCAAAACTACTCAACTGCCTGACCATAACATAATCAGTTGGAGAAGATTCGAATCAAGACCTAGCTGGGGGAGAAACCAAACAGCATTGGACCACATAAATTCAACACATCACAACAAACCTATCACCTTGTCAACAACTATTCACATTCATAGGAACAAGTTCTGCTGAAGAAACATCAACAAACTCTACTGGGGATCTGTCAATAAATTCTGCCAAAGGAGTGAGAGCGAACCCCGCTGAGGAAAACATTGATCCTACCATTCTTGGAATAACCGTTGACATTCCTTTTTATATTCATAAACCAAAGGAAAATGTTTTTATAATTTTTAAAAAATTTAAATCAATTATTCACATTTTGTTTCAAAAATCATCATCAAAAATAAATGAAATTTTGTAAACAGAAACAAAATAAGAATTGCAAACAAAGGGACACAGGCCCAAATTTTATTAATAGAATGGAAGTCCGCAAATGGCGTAATTCCATGGATCATTACAAAGTTTGAAAAATGGTAAATACATGGAAAGGGTTACATTGAAATACAATGACCACTATTCTCCCTAACAACTTTGAAATCCACTGTGCCCAAAACTTCAGTTGAGGATGATTGAAGCAAAATCCTTGATAGACAATGTTGCTTTCAAATGATCAAGACTGGCCAGATGCAGTTACTTGCCATAATCCCTAACTTTTTCCTATATTGCCCTTTCGGGTTTTCAATCTACCGGGATGATTATTTCTGTTTTTGTCTCTAATTTTTGCCTGGACCGCCCTTTCGGGTTTTCAGCCCACCGAGACGCTCATTTTTGCCTAAGCCGCCCTTTCGGGTTTTCAACTTAGCGAGCTGTTCTTTTATTTTTTTAGGCGAAGTATTTCTTGACTGCATCGGCATTCACAGGACGAGTGAACTCTTCACCATCCATAGTTGTAAGAAGTAATGCACCGCCAGAGAAGGCTCTCTTAACAACATATGGGCCTTCATAATTAGGAGTCCACTTGCCCCTAGAATCATTGGTAGAAGTCGAGATCCTTTTGAGCACGAGGTCGCCTTCTCTGAACACACGAGGTCGAACCTTCTTATCAAAAGCTTTCTTCATTCTCTGTTGATACAATTGGCCATGACACAAGGCCGACATTCTTTTCTCTTCAATCAAATTCAACTAGTCATATCTGCTTTGACACCATTCAGCCTCAGACAATTCAGCTTCCATCAAAACTCTCATGGAAGGGATTTCAACTTCCACCGGGAGTACTGCTTCCATACCATACACAAGAGAGAAAGGGGTTGCCCCTGTTGAAGTGCGGACAGATGTACGATACCCATGCAGAGCAAAAGGGAGCATCTCGTGCCAATCCTTATAAGTAACAACCATCTTCTGAACAATCTTCTTAATATTCTTATTAGCAGCTTCAACAGCCCCATTCATCTTAGGTCTGTAAGGAGAAGAATTATGATGCTCAATCTTAAACTCATCGCATAATTCCTTCATCATCTTATTATTCAGGTTCGACCCATTATCAGTGATAATCTTGCTCGGAACACCATACTGACAGATGATTTGGTTCTTGATAAACCGGACCACTACTTGCTTGGTTACATTGGCATATGAGGCCGCTTCAACCCACTTGGTAAAATAGTCAATAGCCACCAATATGAAACGGTGTCCGTTCGACGCTTTAGGCTCAATCATTCCAATCATATCAATGCCCCACATGGAGAAAGGCCATGGGGAAGAGATAACATTGAGAGGAGTTGGTGGTACATGAATTTTGTCAGCATAAACCTGGCACTTATGGCACTTCTTCACAAATTTGCAACAGTCAGATTCCATTGTCAGCCAATAGTAACCCGCCCTTATCATTTTCTTAGCCATTGCATGCCCATTGGCATGAGTACCAAAAGATCCTTCATGAATTTCCTTCATCAAGATGTCCGCTTCGTGTCTATCTACACATCTGAGCAAGACCATGTCATAATTTCTTTTATACAACACATCATCATTCAAGAAGAAACTACCAGCCAACCTTCTCAAGGTCTTCTTATCTTTCTTGGATGCCCCAGGAGGGTACTCTTGATTTTGAAGAAAGCATTTAATATCATAATACCACGGTTTATCATCAACAACCTCTTCAACCGCAAATACATGAGCTGGCCTATCAAGCCGCATAACATTGATTTTGGGCACATCATTCCACCGACTCTCTACAATCATGGAGGATATAGTGGCTAAAGCATCCGCCATTCGATTTGCTGCTCTGGGTATGTGGTGAAACTCAACCTTATTGAAGAAAGTTAACAACCTTCTTGCATAATCTCGATAAGGAATCAAATCAGGTTGACGTGTCTCCCATTCTCCTTTAATCTGATTAATCACTAGGGCTGAATCTCCATATACATCAAGAATCTTGATTCTCAAATCTATAGCTTCTTCCAAGCCCATAATACATGCTTCATACTCAGCCGCATTATTTGTGCAAGTGAACGTCAACCTTGCAGTGAAAGGAATGTGAGAACCACGAGGAGTAACAATTATTGCCCTAACACCATTGCCATATTCATTAACAGCTCCATCAAAAATCAAACCCCAACGAGATCCCGGCTCAGGCCCCTCACCAGGTAATGGTTCTTCACAATCTTTAACCTTTAAGTACATCACATCTTCATCAGGAAAATCAAACCTGATAGGTTGGCAATCATCAATTGGCTGGTGTGCCAAATGGTCAGCCAAAACACTTCCTTTTATCGCTTTTTGAGTTCGGTACTCGATATCATATTCTGACAACAACATTTGCTAACGAGCGATCCTCCCAGTTAAAGCAGGCTTTTCAAAAATATACTTGATTGGATCCATTTTGGATATCAACCAAGTTGTATGATTCAACATATACTGGCGGAGGCGCTTGGCAGGCCAAGCCAAAGCACAACATGTCTTTTCAAGCATTGAGTACCGAGACTCACAATCGGTGAACTTCTTGCTCAAATAATAAATGGCAAATTCTTTTCGACCAGATTCATCTTGTTGACCCAGAACACAGCCCATAGACTCTTCCAGCACAGTCAAATACATGATCAAAGGTCTTCCTTCCACGAGAGGAGACAAAATCGGAGGTTCAAGCAGATACTCTTTAATTCTTTCAAAAGCTTTCTGACAATCCTCTGTCCAGACACAACCCTGATCTTTGCAAAGAAGCTTAAAAATCGGCGCACAGGTGGCAGTCATATTGGATATAAATCGGGAAATGTAATTCAAACGTCCCAAGAATCCTCTTACTTGTTTTTCTGTTTTGGGCGCAGGCATTTCCTGAATGGCTTTAACTTTACCAGGATCAACTTCAATGCCTTTTTGGCTGACAATAAAGCCCAACAATTTTCCAGAACGGACACCAAAAGTGCATTTATTAGGATTCAAACGGAGCTTGAACTTTCTCAAACGTTGAAACAGCTTCAATAAGTACTCAATATGATCTTCTTCAGTCTTCGACTTACAAATCATATCATCCACATAGACCTTAATTTCTTTATGCATCATATCATGGAACAAAGTGGTCATAGCTCTCTGGTATGTTACACCAGCATTTTTCAAACCGAAGGGCATCACTCTGTAACAGAATGTTCCCCAGGGTGTAATGAATGTTGTTTTTTCCATATCCTCGGGTGCCATCTTTATTTGATTATAACCGGAAAATCCATCCATAAAAGAAAAGATACTGAATTTAGCAGTATTATCTACCAACATATCAATGTGTGGCAATGGAAAATCATCTTTTGGACTAGCTTTATTCAAATCTCTATAGTCCACGCACATTCGGACTTTTCCGTCTTTCTTTGGAACAGGCACAATATTGGCTACCCATTGAGGATACTCAGAAGTTACAAGAAAACCAGCATTAATCTGCTTTTGAACCTCCTCTTTGAACTTCATAGCCATGTCGGGATGAGTTCTTCTCAATTTCTGCTTCACAGGTGGACATTCAAGCTTCAACGGCAATCTATGCTCCACAATATCAGTATCAAGACTAGGCATGTCTTGATAAGACCAAGCAAACACATAAACATATTCTCTAAGAAGCTCCACAATCTTCCTCTTAACATTTGACTGAAGTAGTGCCCCAATCTTGACTTCTTTTACATCATCATCTGAACCCAAATTAACTAATTCTAACGGCTCTTCATGAGGCTGAATGGCCTTTTCCTCGTGCTCAAGCAACCGAGAAATTTCATCTGGAATCTCCTCAATACCCTCTTCTTCAGCTCCAAACACAGGGAATTCAAAGTTGGGAGGGGGCATAGGGTCATTCTTTTCAATGGGTTTAACAAACAATCTGCACAATGATTTATGTTTGATTTTAGAATATGAAAAGTGCAAGTATCATGCAGATAAAGATGATTATCACATTATTATTTTTTGGTTTTTTATGTTACCATTTTTCAGAAATAAAGCAAAAAGGGAAAACATAATATGGATAAACAAAATAACATTTTATTGATGATGATAAAATTTGAAACAAAGCCCTCACAAATTCACTTTCACCTTGGGAAGAGTGAAAGGATTTTTGAAAGAAACAAAAACAAATTACTTTGAAACATGAACAATAGTAGGAACGTCAACAGCTGTCCAATTCTGGCAGATCTGTCCATGTGTCACAAAATTGGGAAGCTCTTCCTCTTCATCATCTTCAATGATGGCAGCAGTAGAGTGATCTTTGTGGATGAATCCAGCACTGTGAAAGGTCTCATTAATATGCTTCAAATCCCTTCTGACTATACCAGTCGTAAAGCCTAAACCAGTTTTGCCCATGTTATCAACCGCATCAATGACTCGGCCCCAACCGTCAGACCGACCAGTTTCTAGCACATGCAGAGCATCTTTCAAAGAAGACATGGGTAACTCATTCCTCTTAACAACTTTGTCATCAACAGAAAGAGCTTGGAACGGAGTTCCAACAGTTTCATCAGCATCAACATATGAAAAGGATGAAAGGTGGCTCACCAGCATTGCTTGCTCACCTCCAACAATTACCAACTTATCATTCTTAACAAATTTCAACTTCTGATGAAGAGTCGAAGTCACTTCCCCAGCCTCATGAATCCAGGGTCGGTCAAGCAGACAACTATAAGCAGGACGTATATCCATTACTTGAAAAGTAATCTGGAAGAAGCACGGTCCTATTTTGATTGGAAGATCAACCTCTCCAATCACAGTCTTTCAAGATCCATCAAAAGCTTTAACAATAACTCCACTATACCTCATGGTAGGACCTTGGTAAGAAAGCTTTGATAAAGTAGATTTTGGCAACACATTCAAAGAAGAACCAGTATCAACCAACACATTGGAAAGCGCATCTTCTTGACAATTCATGGAGATATGTAAAGCCAAATTGTGATTTCTCCCCTCCTCGGGTAACTCTTCATCACAGAAACTCAAATTATTACATGCGGTGAGGTTGGCAACAATGCCATCAAACTGGTTAACAGTCACATCATGCTCAACATATGCTTGTTCCAAAACCTTCTGCAAAGATTTCCTATGAGCCTCGGAATTCATTAGTAAGGACAACACTGAAACCTTGGACGGGGTGTGCAAGAGTTGATCCACAACACTGTAATCACTCTTCTTGATCAATTTCAATACTTCATCCTCAAAAACCATTGAACCACTGGACTGACCAGAAACATCAACATGACTCTCTTCTTGAGTTTGTTTGCTAGCAATAACATTCTCCACAATCTTTGGAGGCTCAGGAACAAAAACTCGACCACTCCAGGTCACCCTACTCACATCAACGATGCTCACCACAGAAGACAAAGAAGGAATGGGCACTTCCTTACCATCTTCTACCATGGTAGCATTGTACTTATACGGAATAGATTTGTCAGATTCATAGGGTACTGGTCCGGGCAACCGAATGACCAAAGGTGTAGCAGCTGTCTTCCGACTATCATAAGAGATAACAACTCTTTCAGGAATATTAAAGCGAGGCTCAATAGCATTCACCTCATTCTGATATTCGTCCTTCTTAGCAGTTACTTCAATTAAATTCTCATCCATCATCCTTTGAATGTCTCTCTTCACTATCACACAACCACGAGGATTCACAGAACAGATGCAACAGGCTGCATAATCATGATCAATATCATGGTATTCACTCAAGACTGCATGCATTTCCACAAGAGACCTTCGGATCCAACGGATATCAAAGATTTTGAATGTACCAGGACAACCATACACCATATTGACAGACGCCTGACCATGTTTAGGCAGCAGATTCGATTTCACATTAGGGTTGGAATCTTCGAAAGACAAAATACCACTTCTTGCCAGCCTTTGCACTTCCATCTTCAATGGATAACAGTTCTCAGTGTCATGTCCAACTCCTCCTTGATGGAAAGCACAATGAGCTTCAGGCTTATACCACCAGGGTGAATCTTTTGGAACAGCAGGCGGTGGACGGGTCTGAACAAGATTCTTATTAATCAAGCAAGGAAGCAATTCCGTGTAAGTCATCGGAATCGGATCAAAATCCTTCTGAAAACGGCCCCGTTGATTGTTTGGCTGATTAGAACGTTGCTGCTGAATAGAAGTTGTCTGAGCAACAGGAGCTGAACTGATAACAGGAGTGACAGATGCAACATGTTGCTGACACTGATTGTTTCTATTGCGAGGTATTCTATACCTTTCTCGAAAAATGGCATTGGTCTCTCCTTCTTTCTTTTTGGAAAATCCTCCCCCATATTTCTTGGAATTTCCAGCAAAATTTCCATCTTTTGACAAACGTCCCTCACGGACACCTTCTTCCAATCTCATCCCCATATTAACCATCTCAGTGAAATCACTTGGGGCACTAGCAATCATACGCTCATAATAGAAAGGACTCAGAGTTTTTAGGAAAATCTTGGTCATCTCTTTTTCTTCCAAAGGAGGGTTGATCTGAGCAGCAATCTCGCGCCACCTCCGCGCGTATTCTTTGAATATCTCCTTATCTTTCTGAGCCATTGCCCGAAGCTGGTCACGATCAGGAGCCATATCCACATTATATTTATACTGCTTCACAAACGCCTCACCCAAATCTTCGAAAGTGCGAACTCGAGCACTATCAAGTCCCATATACCATTTCAAAGCTGCACCAGACAAACTGTCTTGAAAGTAGTGAATAAGGAGCTGATCATTATCTTTATGAGCCAACATCTTACGAGCAAACATAGTCAAGTGACTCAACGGACAAGAATTACCCTTATACTTTTCAAAGTCAGAGGTCTTGAACTTATGCGGGATCTTCACATTCGGAACCAAGAATAACTCATGAGCATTCTTTCCAAACAGCTCTTTACCTCTCAGAGCCTTGATCTCTTTCTGCTTTTCAGCAAACTGGTCTTGAATCTCTTCCATTCTATCATAAGCACTTCCATTCTCACTTTGAGAAGCATGGAAGATTTTCTCTTCACCAAAAGGAACAATATGCACCACAGGCGGTGGCACAGTCATCACAGGTTGAACAACTGGAATTTCAGGAGGCGGAGGTGGTGGCTGATAACCTTCAGGAACAAAGTTAAGAGGCATGCCCCAGGGGTAGCCAGGAGGCATGGAATACTGAGGAACACTAGCAGGCGCCACAGAAATGGGCATAGAGACAATCTCAGAAATGACTGTCCTTTGCACAGGAGTTGAAAGCGGAGGAGGAGACGGTGGTGGCTGATTCTGAGCAGCCACCAGAGCTTCCATCATAGCAGTGAGTCTTTCTAAACCATCCTTCAGAGTTGATACTTCTTCACGAAGCTCACGGTTCTCTTGTTGCAACTGATCCATCTTCTTTTTCAGATTAGCCCGAGTATTATACTGGTGCAACAGCTTGGCTGAACGAGGACCAAAAACAAACAATAAGACACCTGGGAAAGGCAAGAAACAATGCAGAATGATGCTTGATGCAAATGCAATGCAATATGAATGCAGCAAACAAGGGATCAAAGCTTCCACAGATCCGAAATAACTGTTGCTGACGACAGAGGTTCGCTTTGAAGTACCGGGTACGTTGAAGGTCAGGGTTTCCTGTAAACCTGTAAACACCCGCCCATTCTCACATGTGGGTACTAGGATGTTCAGTATCCCGGGCTCTCATGTCGAGAAATGATGATACGTTCACCATTTCTGGTTTGGCATCATCATCAATCGAGGAGACCTCAACTGATTCTCCAAAACGAAAGGTCCTCAGCTTCAGAGGTTTGAGAAGCAATAGCACATTCAGCCCGAAGGATACAATGCTATCGCCAATCAAAGAGGTCGTCCGCTGATTCACTTTCGAAAAAAAGATCCTATGGCAAGTTCCCAGCATTGGGTCCTCGGGTCGAGAAACATAATGGGTTTTCCATTTCTGGTCTGCCATTATCGTTCTCGGGAGGAGTGTCGTTACTGAGTCCTCGGGAATGGTCATCAGAGTCGACAATTCCTCAAGAGAATAACTACTGGCCTGTATCAACATACAGTAGCAGAAAGCTCCTGATAGAACCTCGTCTGATTGTAGGGATCGTGATCACCCGCACGTGGCCAACACCACGGGAGCGTCACGCCTGCCCACACTAAAACCTATGTGTATGCTCAAGCCTGGGTAGTGGGCTTATCTCTCAAAACACCCTGCCCACCAAACAGAAAATCCAGCCAGCACAAAACAGACAAAAAGCAGTAAATAAATCAAAGTAGGCTAAACCCCTCAAGGGATGGACCAGCAAGAGGTCAATCTTTCCCCAGCAGAGTCGCCACTTTTCTGTAGCGGTAAAAATCGTGAGTGTAAGCTATTGATTAACTCAACTCAAAAATAAGCAAGAGTCGCCACCGCACTTTTATTTTTATCCATAAAGGAAAGGAAAAAAGAGCGAACAAAACCTAAAGAGATAAGGGTAAGGGGGTTGGTTATGTAAAGGGATGGTTTTACGCACCCAATACATCTATAGTACTCTATAGGAGCCCTTTGATGTATTCACTGCTTTTGGTCTGAAAATGGTTTGCTTGTAAAGAGATTGAGGAGATGAGAGGAGAAATATTTTTTAAGATTTTTGTGTTCGGAGAGACTTATCGCCTCATGCCTACATACCCACGATGTGCAATGTAGGATCAAAACCTCGTAGTTCGTGGTACAAAGAACAAAAATTATTGGTTATGGTTTATTTTATCTTGAAAAAGACAACCTGTCATTCTCAAGAGAGAATACTCAACTAATTACCTAAAGGTATGGGAAAGTGGCATTTGCATCACATTAAGATGGAAGATTTGCTTGGATTAACATCAACAAGACTACTCACTTCAACATCTAAGTGGAAAACGACCATACTTTCAACAAAATACCATGGTTAGGAGTTTTACATCTCATCAAAAAAATGACTCATGTCTAATTCTTTTTGAAAAGTTTAAAAGAAAAAGGTGCATAAAAGCACAAAAGAATTTGGATGAGTTTTGTATTTTTTATGTTTTTTATGAAAAAAGTCAAGATATAGTTAAATAGATTAACATTTATTACGAAAACAAGGTTTAAAAAGTCACTCGACAAAAGTCGAGGTTTTATTATGAAAGTGGTTTTAAGTTTGAAAAGAAGAAGGTTTTTGAAAAAGGAAGAAGATTTTGAAAATTTAAGAATGGGGAGGAGAAGAAGTGACTATCCTAGTGCACGAAATAAAAGCTAGGGAAAAGAAGGATCTAACCAAAATGAAGCCACTTCAAAGCAATATTAAAAGAATTCCATCCTTAAGCAAATTGGCCAAATAAAGACAAGTCTTCAATCAAATTCCAAGCAAAGGGATAAGAAGTCCTAATTCTAGGTCCATAAGTCCAATATCACTTCAAAAGAGGTCCATAAAGAGATCACTCCAAAGCATAGGATAGTAACCAATAGTCCAAAATAGGAAGGATTAAGTTTTTTATGGTTTAAGCCTTTATTAATGTTTTAGAAGTCCAAATGGACAAAGTAAAAATCAAGCACAAAATAATGGCAATAATAAAGAAATATAAACATGAATATGGGATGATAACATGAGACATAAAAATAAAAGAGATAAGGGAGAAAGAAGTAATCACAATATAATATGTAACATTAATATATACACAATAATGGTATGGTGAACTTAATCATCCACAACCAAGAAAAAGTGGCCAAAAGAACAAAAAGATAATCGATTCCGCTTCGTGTCTTGCACTACGGCGATCAACCGATGTGATTAGGCCAAATTTAATGAAAACTTGAAAGAAGATCGGGAGACCCAAAGCAACTACGCATCAAGCTTCAAATTTTATGGAACTAACGCAAACAATCAATCAACCTTTGGATTACGCGACTAATCAAAGTCCGGTCCACGAAAGTACAAGTATCGAATTGGATTTATTCCGAATAGGGGCGAATTTTGGTCTATGTTAAGCGCACGCCGAGTAATATGTTCGAGCAATTACCCTACGAATGAGGCCGACCATGAGATATATGTGTTAATGCACGTGAGATAAACGATATAGAGATCGTTATCCTAAAGTGATGCCACACGAAAAGAAAAAGTGGTAATGATCTCGTCTCGATCGAAATTCAACAAAGAAATATCACGATCACTTCGACTTTCATCGATAAAAAAGAAAAGAAATAGAAGAAAGAGGAAAACAAATTTGAATTACAAATCCAAGATAATTCCACCTTTAAGTTCATTCACTCATTTTGGTGGATTAAAGTGCTAAACATCTCATTAACTCAAAGCACCTAAAGTGAATTAAACAATTCACTTTAAAGATAGATTTGAATTAGTGAACATTTATCCAACTTCATCTACACCCTAAGTCCAATGAATTTAAAGAGAAATAATGCCTTTAAAAGTGTAATCCAAAGCCAAAATCAAAAGGAAAATAAAATCAAGAACAAAAGTATTCAAATCATTTTCAATAATTTTTTCTAAAAACAGAATTTAAAAGTAAAATTTAATTTCACAAGCTTACTAAAAAAATAGAAACCAATTGGAATTAACTTCTTAAGAAAAATAGAGAAAAAGTGAAGGAGGTGAGTTTTAGGAAATGGTGGTGGAGTAATGAATGGGCTAGGCCCATCACTTTTCCAAAAAAAAAAAGATAAAATGAAACAAAAACAAAAAAACAACATAGAAAAGGATATGAAAAAAGAAAAAGAATCAGAAAGTGAAATATCTCTTCTTCTCCAAATGTTGCGCACTATTCATCAACAACAACATCATGCTTCCATTTTTGAGCTCCGTCAAATCGGAGCGACGGAGCTCAAACCATATACCGTTGCGATCGTGAGACGGAGAGGATTCCAAATATGTGATCACAATTAACCGTCGATGCAAGAATCGGACGAATCGGAGTTTCAAAGTTTCGACGAAAAATTAGAACTACCTTGAAAAATGGAAGCAAGACTCCTCTTCAACTTCTACTCTCTTCCTCTTGTTGTTGTATGAAGAATTTCACTCTTAGAAACGATTTTTGATGAAGATTGGAGTGATATTTGAAGCTTTTGGAATTGGAGCTTCAATGGAGTTTTTTTTTTGAAGTTGTTTTCTAAGCTTGGTTTGATTTTGGCAGAGTTTTTAGGGCTGTGAAAGCTTGAGAGATTGTGAGAAATGAAGCTGTATTTATAGATGGAGAGTGAGGGAGAGTGATTGCCGTTTTGCTATTTTTCTCGAGTTTTGGTGAAGTGTGTTGTGCGTGTTGTTTTGATGCTCACGCTGCCGTTTTGGGTTTTCACAGAGTGATGCGTTTTGTGATGATTTTTCGCGTGGCAGCTTGGACTGTGAGTTTGCGGTTTGGCTCGGCTTGTGTGTATCCGACTGGAGGAGTTGTGTAGTAAACCGTGTGAAATCATGTGGCTTTCTCTTGTCATTCCAATTTTTTTTACAATTGTTTTCTTCATGTGGGCTTGAAAAAATGGTTATTAAAATGGATATTGGAAATGAAATTTGGATATGAACTTGGTTTAGAAAAATGGATAATTGAAATGGTTTAAAAATAAAAAAAATGGATTTATTTGGATATTGGATTAAATTGGATTTGGAAGTAAAATGGATAATGAAAGTGGGTTAGAAAAATTGTAATGGGCCTTGATGTAGTAATAGGAGGTGTGAATAGAAAAATGGAAAATGGGCCTTAGGTATTTTTTGTAATGAATTCTTGATGGATTTTGGTTTTGGAATGGTATAAAAATGAATATTATATATTGAGAAAAATATGGAGAATTGGATTGGAATATGGATATACAAAAATGGTTATATAAAAAAAAGTGGCTTGGATAGTAAAAATGGAGTATGGATAAATTGATTAAAAAAATGGTTTAGAAGTTGGATATGATATTTGGATAATGGATTTAATAAATAGAAGTGGAAAAAATGGTTTAGATAGCAAAAAGTGGAATATGAAAAAAAAATGGTTAAAAATGTGAATAGTGTTTGGAATGAAAAAATGGTCTATGAAATGGATCATGGATAACAAGCCCTTATTTTTAGCCCAAAACCAAACTTGAATTTATTTCCACAAGCCTCTGATAAACATATGCCACATAACCAGCCACAACTGAAACAACGGCCATCTGAATCTGTTTGAACCCAAAACTCATATGAACCACGGCTTGATAAACTGAAGAATCTCAGTACAGGACATCTTGCTTTCAACCATATGTGACTTGAGATCACTTTATTGTCTTTGACAAACCTGCACAACACACAGAGAGAAACAAGCAAACGGCAGCATATTTTTTGTATTTTTGGTTAGAGGTTAGATAAACAGAAACAAGTAGGAAAGAAAATAATTAAACACTCGGATACGTGGGATCTTAGGGGCAAAAATTAGGGTATTACAATAACCAAGGGTTACCATCGAAAGATGGATTTCAAAAGGAAAGCCGACACAAGGGCGGTCTCATATCCAAACACAAAGGTAGGTCGACACAAAGGCGGTCTCATAACCAAGGGTTACCATCACAAGATGGATTTCAAAAGGAAAGCCGACACGAGGGCGGTCTCATATCCAAACACAAAGGTAGGCCGACACGAAGGTGGTCTCATAACCAAGGGTTACCATCACAAGATGGATTTCAAAATGAAATCCGACACGAAGGCAGTCTCATATCCAAACAGAAAGGTAGGCCTACACGAAGGCGGTCTCATAACCAAGGATTACCGTTACAAGTTGGATTTCAAAAGGAAAGCCGACACGAAGGCGGTCTCATATCTAAACACAAAGATAGGCCGACACGAAGGCGGTCTCATAACCAAGGGTTACCATCACCAGATGGATATCAAAGAGAAAGCCGGCGTGAGGGCGGTCTCATATCCAAACACAAAGGTAGCCCGACACGAAGGCGGTCTCATAACCAAGGGTTACCATCACAAAATGGATTTTAAACGGAAAGCCGACACGAAGGCGGTCTCATATCCAAACACAAATGTAGGCCGATACGAAGACGGTCTCATAACCAAGGGTTACCATCACCAGATAGATTTCAAAATGAAAGCCGACACGAGGGTTGTCTCATATCCAAACACAAAGGTAGGCCGACATGAAGGCGGTCGCATAACCAAGGGTTACCATCACAAGATGGATTTAAAAAGGAAATCCGACACGAGGGTGGTCTCATATCCAAACACAAAGGTAGGCCGACACGAAGGCGGTCTCATAACCAAGGGTTACCATCACCAGATTGATTTCAAAAGGAAAGCCGACAAGAGGGCGGTCTCATATCCCAACACAAAGGTAGGCCGACACGAAGGCGGTCTCATAACCAAGGGTTACCATCACAAAATGGATTTCAAATGGAAAGCCGACACGAAGGCGGTCTCATATCCAAACACAAAGGTAGTTCGATACGAAGGTGGTCTCATAACCAAGGGTTACCATCACCAGATGGATTTCAAAAGGAAATCCGACACGAGGGCTGTCTCATATCCAAACACAAAGGTAGGCCGACACGAAGGCGGTCGCATAACCATGGGTTACCGTCACAAGATGGATTTCAAAATGAAAGCCGACACGAAGGCGGTCTCATATCCAAACACAAAGGTAGACCGACACGAAGGCGGTCTCATAACCAAGGGTTACCGCCACAAGATGGATTTCAAAAGGAAAGCCGACACGAAGGCGGTCTCATATCCAAACACAAAGATAGACCGACACGAATGCGGTCTCATAACCAAGGGCTACCATCACCAAATGGATTTCAAAAGGAAAGCCGACACGAGGGCGATCTCATATCCAAACACAAAGGTAGGCCGAAACGAAGGCGATCTCATAACCAAGGGTTACCATCACAAAATGGATTTCAAACGAAAAGCCGACACGAAGGCGATCTCATATCCAAACACAAAGGTAGGCCGATACGAAGGCGGTCTCATAACCAAGGGTTACCATCACCGGATGGATATCAAAAGGAAAGCCGACACGGGGGCTGTCTCATATCCAAACCCAAAGGTAGGCCGACACGAAGGCGTACGCATAACCAAGGGTTACCATCACCAGATGGATTTCAAAAGGAAAGCCGACACGAGGGCTGTCTCATATCTAAACACAAAGGTAGGCCGACATGAAGGCGGTCGCATAATCAAGGGTTACCATCACAAGATGGATTTGAAAATGAAAGGCGACACGAAGGCGGTCTCATATCCAAACACAAAGGTAGACCGACACGAAGGCGGTCTCATAACCAAGGGTTACCGTCACAAGATGGATTTCAAAAGGAAAGCCGTCACGAAGGCGATCTCATATCCAAACACAAAGATAGGCCGACACGAATGCGGTCTCATAACCAAGGGTTACCATCACCAGATGGATTTCAAAAGGAAAGCCGACACGAGGGCGGTCTCATATCCAAACACAAAGGTAGGCCGACACGAAGGTGGTCTCATAACCAAGGGTTTCCATCACAAGATGGATTTCAAAATGAAATCCCACACGAAGGCAGTCTCATATCCAAACAAAAAGGTAGGCCGACACGAAGGCGGTCTCATAACCAAGGGTTACCGTTAAAAGTTGTGTAATACCCTAATTTTTGCCCCTAAGATCCCACGTATCCGTGTGTTTTTATTACTTGCTTTATGTTTGTTTCTGTTTACTAACCTCTAACCAAAATACCAAAAATATTTTGCAATTTTTGCTTGTTTCTTCTTCTTTGTGTGTTTAAGGTTTTGCAGAAAATTGATGGCAAAGACATGTCTTGGAAATTGTGTGGCTATTCAATTATGGTTGAGTTCAGATGGATGTTTGACCTCATCTTGGTCAAACTATCAAGTAATTGCTTTAAGTTCGAGTTATTTGTGGCCGCGGTTTATTCCTCAAAGCAGTGACTGTCAAGTTGCTGTGCGGTGATATTCATCAGATTCATCTGAGTTCATCAATCAAGACTGTGTTCATCTGTGGATTTATTTTCCAAGATAATTGATTCAGATGAATTTTGAAGTGATTCAGAACTTATTCAAATGGTCGTTGCTCAGTCGTGGCTTGTTCAGTGGTAGCTGTGTTTTATCAGAGGCTTGTGGAAATAAGTTTAAGATTGGTTTTGGGCTAAAAAAAAATAAGGGCTTGTTATCCATGATCCATTTCATAAACCATTTTTCATTCCAAACACTATTCACATTTTTAACCATTTTTTCCATATTCCACTTTTTGCTATCTAAACCATTTTTTCCACTTCTATTTCTTAAATCCATTATCCAAATATCATATCCAACTTCTAAACCATTTTTTAAAACCAATTTATCCATACTCCATTTTTACTATCCAAACCACTTTTTTTTTTTTTATATAACCATTTTTTTATATCCATATTCCAATCCAATTCTCCATATTTTTCTCAATATATAATATTCATTTTTATATCATTCCTTAACATTTTTATCCTTTCAAAAAAACCAAAGTCCATCAAGAATTCATTACAAAAATACCTAAGGCCCATTTTCCATTTTTCTATTCACACCTCCTATTACAACATCAAGGCCCGTTACAATTTTTCTAACCCACTTCCATTATCCATTTTATTTCCAAATCCAATTTAATCCAATATCCAAATAAATCTATTTTTTTTCTTAAACCATTTTCATTATCCATTCCTTTTCTAAACCAAAATCCAATTACCCATTTTTTTTCTAATATCCAATTATCCACTTTGCCTCATTTATACCAATTTTTATCCACTCTTTTTTTCATAAACCATATCCACTTTAGATCCATTGTCTATCCATCATTTTCCAAGTTTGTCCAATTATATCCATTTCATATCCCATTTCACAAATCATTTTTTTCTATAAATTTTTTTTTCTCTAATTAAATACCCTTAACCAATTTTCAATTATCTTGTTCTAACCAATTTGTTCAAAAAAAAACCTTTGTCCAAATTATAATTTCACAAAAAAACTCATAAGCCCATTAACCAAAATGGAAAAATGATTGAAAAAAAGAGTTGCAGATTCCAAGCCACACACATACTCACGCCGTCCACTCCCAGCCGTCCAACATTTCAAGCCGCCAGCTCCAACCATCACGCCATCCAAGCCGTGAATAAAACGCAACTCCCACAATGCAAGTCGTAAACCATACACACCTCACGCGGATTGTACATCACCAAAACGCGACAGATGAGAACGAAACGGCAGCACCTTCACTCAAGTTTTTCACCTCTTTTCTTCTATAAATACAACCTTTATTCACTCAATAATTCAAGCTTTGACAGCCTCCAAACCCCTGCCAAAATCAAACCAAGCTTAAGCCTCCAAAAATTCTGCAAAAAACAACTTCAAAAAAAAAACTCCATTGAAGCTCCATTTCCAAAAGTTTCAAATATCACTCCAATCTTCATCAAAAATTGTTTCTAAGAGTGAAACTCTTCATACAACAAGAGGAAGAGAGTAGAAGTTGAAGAGGAGTCTTGCTTCCATTTTTCAAGGTAGTTCTAATTTTCCGTCGAAACTTTGAAACTCCGATTCGTCCGATTCTTGTATCGACGGTTAATTGTGATCACATATTTGGAATCCTCTCCGTCTCACGATCGCAACAGTATATGGTTTGAGCTCCGTCGCTCCGATTTGATGGAGCTCAAAAATGGAAGCATGATGTTGTTGTTGATGAATAGTGCGCATGGAAATGGAGAAGAAGCTAATTTCACTTTTCTGACTTTTTTCTTTTTCATTTCCTTTTCTTTGTTTTTTTTTGTTTTTTGGTTCTTATTTCTTATTTTTTTGGGAAGCATTGGGCCTAGCCCATTCATTACTCCACCACCATTTTTCCACTTCCACCTCCTTTGTTTCTTTTTTTAAAAAATATTCTATACTATTTTCTTTAGTTCTTTTCAATTTGTTTTTTTAGTTTTATTTGTAAATTTGGACTTACTACTTTTGTTGGAAACTTTTCTAAAAGAAAAATCTCTTGAAAATTATTTGAGTTTTTTAGCCTTGTTTTTCATTTTTCTTTTTAATGTTGGATTTGGATCACATTTTAAGAATTTATTTCTCTTTAAATTCATTGGACTTAGGGTGTAGATGAAGTTGGATAAATATTCAATAATTCAAATCTATCTTTAAAGTGAATTATCTAATTCACTTTAGGTGTTTTGAGTTAATGATATATTTAGCACTTTAATCCACCAAAATGAGTGAATGAACTTAAAGATGGAATTGTCTTGAACTTGTAATTCAAGTTTGGTTTCCTCTTTCTTCTATTTATTTTATTTTTGATCGATGAAAGTCGAAGTGATCGTGAAATTTCTTTGTTGAATTTCGATCGAGACGAGATCATTACCACTTTTTCTTTTCGTGTGGCATCACTTTAGGATAACGATCTCTATATCGTTTATCTCGCGTGCATTAACACATATATCTCATGGCCGGCCTCATTCGTAGGGTAATTGCTCGAACATATTACTCGGCGTGCGCTTAACATAGACCAAAATTCGCCCCTATTCGGAATAAATCCAATTCGATACTTGTACTTTCGTGGACCGGACTTTGATTAGTCGCGTAATCCCAAGGTTGATTGATTGTTTGCGTTAGTTCCATAAAGTTTGAAGCTTGATGTGTAGTTGCTTCGGGTCTCCCGATCTTCTTTCAAGTTTTCATTAAATTTGGCCTAATCGCATCGGTTAATCGCCGTAGTGCAAGACACGAAGCGGAATCGATTATCTTTTTGTTCTTTTGGCCACTTTTTCTTGGTTGTGGATGACTAAGTTCACCATACCATTATTGTGTATATATTAATGTTACATATTATATTGTGATTACTTCTTGCTCCCTTATCTCTTTTATTTTTATGTCTCATATTATCATCCCATATTCATGTTTATATTTCTTTATTATTGCTATTATTTTGTGCTTGATTTTTACTTTGTCCATTTGGACTTCTAAAACATTAATAAAGGCTTAAACCATAAAAAACTTAATTCTCTTCATTTGGACTTTTGGTTACTATCCTATGCTTTGGAGTGATCTCTTTATGGACCTCTTTTGAAGTGATATTGGACTTATGGACCTAGAATTAGGACTTCTTATCCCTTTGCTTGGAGTGTTGATTGAAGACTTGCCTTTATTTGGCCAATTTTCTTAAGGATGGAATTCTTTTAATATTGCTTTGAAGTGGCTTCATTTTGGTTAGATCCTTCTCTTCCCTAGCTTTTATTTTATGCATTAGGATAGTCACTTCTTCTCCTCCCCATTCTTAAATTTTCAAAATCCTCTCTCTTTTTCAAAACCTTCTTGTTTCAAACTTAAAACCACTTTCATAATAAAACCTTGACTTTTGTCAAGTGACTTTTTTAAACTTTGTTTTCTTAATAAATGTCAATCCATTTAATTATATTTTGACTATTTCATAAAAAACATAAAAAATACAAAACTCATCCAAATTTTTTGTGCTTTTATGCACCTTTTTCTTTTAAACTTTTCAAAAAGAATTAGACATGAGTCATTTTTTTGATGAGATGTAAAACTCCTAACCATGGTATTTTGTTGAAAGTATGGTCGTTTTCCACTTAGATGTTGAAGTGATTAGTCTTTTTGATGTTAATCCAAGCAAATCCTCCATCTTAATGTGATGCAAATGCCACTTTCCCATACCTTTGGGTAATTAGTTGAGTATTCTCTCTTGAGAATGACAGGTTGTCTTTTTCAAGATAAAATAAACCATAACCAATAATTTTTGTTCTTGGTACCACGAACTACGAGGTTTTGATCCTACATTGCACATCGTGGGTACGTAGGCATGAGGCGATAAGTCTCTCTAAACACAAAAATCTTAAAAAATATTTCTCCTCTCATCTCCTCAATCTCTTTACAAGCAAACCATTTTCAGACCAAAAGCAGTGAATACATCAAAGGGCTCCTATAGAGTACTATAGATGTATTGGGTGCGTAAAACCTTCCCTTTACATGACCAACCCCCCTTACCCTTATCTCTTTAGGTTTTGTTCGCTCTTTTTTCCTTTCCTTTATGAATAAAAATAAAAGTGCGGTGGCGACTCTTGCTTATTTTTTAGTTGAGTTAATTAATAGCTTATACTCACAGATTTTACCTCTACAGAAAAGTGGCGACTCTGCTGGGGAAAGATTGACCTCTTGCTGGTCCATCCCTTGAGGGGTTTAGCCTACTTTGATTTATTTACTGCTTTTTGTCTATTTTGTTCTGGCTGGATTTTCTGTTTGTAGGGTGGGCTGGATTCATGAGAGAAAAGCCCAATACCCAGGGTTGAGCATACACCTATGATTAGCGTGGAAAGTAGTGTGACTTGTTTGGCATTTGGCCAGACGAAGTATACATGAAAACTCCACATCCAGAAGAGGTTTTCTTGGTAATATTCTATTCTGTTCATTTGGGGCAGACGATGGAATATAACCTGGAAAACTGTCGACTTTGGTGACCATTTCCCGAGGACTCAGTTGCGGCACTCCTCCCGAGATGTGACATTGGCAGACCACGTTCTGTGGCAAACCCATTGCACATTCTCGATCCGAGGACCC
Organism: Lathyrus tuberosus; assembly: GCA_022829125.1. NCBI lineage: Eukaryota > Viridiplantae > Streptophyta > Magnoliopsida > Fabales > Fabaceae > Lathyrus > Lathyrus tuberosus. The sequence continues at coordinate 11,733,633 of JALAZF010000003.1, forward strand.
AATGCTGGGAACTCGCTATAGGATATCCCTTTTGAAAGAGAATCAGTGGAGGCACTCCTCGATTGGCGATAGTACTGTACCCCGAGGGATGAATGTACTATTGCTTCTCGACCTCAGTACCAGAAGCTGAGGACCTTTCGTTTTGGAGAATCAGTTGAGGCCTCCTCGATCGATGATGATGCCAAACCAGAAATGGTGAACGTATCATCATTTCTCGACCTGAGAGCCCGGGATACTGAACATCCTAGTACCCACATGTGAGAATGGGCGGGTGTTTACAGGTTTGCAGGAAACCCTGACCTCCAACGTACCCGGTACTTCAAAGCGAACCTCTGTCGTCAGCAACAGTTATTCCGGATCTGTGGAAGTTTTGACCCCTTGTTTGCTGCATTCATATTGCATTGCATTTGCATCAAGCATCATTCTGCATTGTTTCTTGCCTTTCCCAGGTATCTTATTTGCTTCATTTTCTTGGTCTTCGTTTAGCCAAGCTGTCGCACCAGTATAGTACTCGGGCTAATCAGAGAAAGAAGAGGATTTAGCTGATTTTCTGGCATTCATACTGAATTCAAAGAAGAACAATGGAGAGAACAGATAATGTGGATTACGTGTCAGGCTTTACAGTGATGACCAATCCGATGTATGATTCTCCTCTGGACGATGATGTACCACAAGTGAATGTTCCTACTCGATCTCGACCTGTGCAAAATGATCTAGTTGTTCAAGTTGTTGAAAATTATTCTCGATTTTCGAGGTATTTGCCAAATCCTCAGAACGTCCACCCTGTGACAGAGATGATTGATCTTAAAATTGTGGAAATGAAAGAAGGGCTTCGTGATCTCAGTGAGGAATTGAAAATGTTGACAAGACCCAATGCATCTAATTTTAAGGCTCATGACTTGTGCTTGGTTCCGGGTGTGGTTATTCCTCCAAAGTTCGAAATGCCTGTCTTTGAAATATACAAGGGAGTTAGCTGTCCAAGGAACCATTTGACGATGTTCTGTCGAAAGATGACCGCTCATGTTGACAACGATAAGTTGATGATTCACTGCTTTCAAGAAAGTTTATATGGGGGATCCTTGATGTGGTATATGAAGCTAGAAAGGAACCATATTCAGTCTTGGGAAGACCTAGCTAACGCTTTTGTGAAACAATATGACTACAATTTGGACATGGCTCCAGATAGTGATGAATTGATGAGTATGAGTCAGAAGGACGGCGAATCCTTCAGAGAGTATGCACAAAGGTGGAAAAAATTAGCGGCTCAAGTTCATCCACCACTCTTAGAAAAAGAATTGTCTAAAATGTTTCTAAGAACGCTGTCAGACCCTTATTATGTCAGGATGGTAGGCGTTGTGCCTCTAGATTTCTCCAAAATTGTGGAAGTCGGAGTAAACATCGAGAACGCATTCAAGAGTGGAAGAATCCAAGATGGGCGAGCTAGTGGTGATTCCCAAGTGGAAGAAAATGTTGAAGTTTATGTAATTCATGATTCTCCTCAGTCCCAGAAGCAGCAGAGACCTCTGAATAATTCAGAAAGAGAGACTCGCCAGTTTGATCCAATCCCAATGACTTATAGTCAATTGTGGTCTTATTTTGCCCGAAACTCGGTGATGACACCCAGAAAGACCAGAGCCATGAAGTCTCGTCCTCCTTGGTACAACCCAAATACCAATTGTGAATTTCATGATGGAGTAATGGGGCATCCAATTGAGGAGTGCAAGGTTTTCCAGGAAAAGGTTCAAGAGATGATTGACGATGAGGTGTTGACCTTCAAGGAAGGAAGCGCATTTGTGAATGGAACGCCTTTATGCTGATATTAGAGTGACCCGCAGTGGTTGTATGTTTGCTTCTGTGTCTCCCAAGAAAGTCGATAATGTTCTTTCAAGTTCAAGCTGACACAGTTTCCTCAGATCTTTAGTTCTTTTACTGTGTTTTCATTTGTAATCTTTTATGATTGTTATTGCTTTGTTTGCATGTAGAACTTGTTTGTTTCGAATATTAATCATAATGCAATGAGTATGTTTGCCTTGAAGTGATCCATTCGCATTCGCTCGTAATTTGTTTTCTGCATTTGCAATACCAACTTCTTGTTTAAACTCTTGGAGGGAGGATGATGAAGTGAAAACGCAAAATTTCTGGTTGTGTGCTTTTGAATAAGACCCTGCTGATGATGTAAGGCATTGTTTCAAATTCCCAAACACCGGAGATATAAGGAAGATAATCCCTTGTTAACCCCTTTGAGCCTTGAAGAAGGAGTTTCTTTTCTAAATGAAAAAACCCTTACATTTAACTTGGGGCAGGGTAGTCTTCAGTTAATTTGACCAAGTGTCCAAATTTCAAAAGGAGTGTGTATCTAGGGACCAACCACAATGGTTATCCCTCATTCCAAAGGGAAGAGGCGGTCACAACCCTTTTAATATGTCAAATAAGGCAATGTCACATGATTTGTTCAAAAAAAAAAAGAAAGAAAGAAATCAAAAGAGAAATAAAAGCCCGCTAAGTCAAAAAAATGAAAAAACAAGTGACTTAGGCAAAATTGGGGCATCCCGCTGGACATCAAAAATTCAAAAAAAATCAGTCCAGGCAAAAGTCAGGGAAAAATAAAAAGAATGAAAGAAAAAAAATTCTCATCAAAAGAACAAATCTTTGTGTGACTACAAGTCGAAAAACGATAAGGGTGACTGTTATCCCCGAAAAATCTCATTGGTTCTTAAACCATCAGTTTTATCCTTTTGAGAGATGAACATTTGTGTCAAATTAGCTGAATGTAGGACTGAAGAATATCACAGAGATTGGGTGGGTACAGATAAATTTTGAGCCAAAAAATCCTTTTTCTGAAAACCGTGAACCAGGCCAAGTTATAACCCTCAAAAGACCTAATTGAAGTAGAGTTTATTTTGAGAGCATACTTTAGCGAGATAGCGTTCCTGACTCCCATGAGTTGCGCTAAAAGATTTTTGTTGGTATTGCATGCGCATTCAAAAATAAATGTCGTATCTAAACTAGTGATTCATTCACAAGGTTTTGCGACATCTTTTCAGTAAAAACTTCAAGATAACATGTTTGTTGCATTAGAATTATCATTCTCAGAATTAACATTTTCTGCTTGCATACATTTGTTTGACATCATGGAAGTTTACATTCGAGCATCAGTGATGAATCTAATCTTTTGAGACCTAAAACTCTGATGAGTAATTGGAAAATCATTTCAAGGATGATCCTATCCTGGGGCATGTTGCCTGAAGGCTTTGTTGAGTATGAGCAAACTTGTTTTCCCAGTTAATGCTTTCACACGGGGCAAAGCTGGAAGACTCTATTGATTAAAGAGTGTGCCAAGTTCAGTAAATCTAGGGCGGTTACGTCGAGATTCGTCGAATCTCTCTAAGAGTTTGAAGACAATGGGGCAGCTTATCTCAAGTCGTTTTGGTACAAAGTTTCCTTTTGGTGTAAAATCCTTTGTAGACCATGCAGTCTGGGGCAAAAGTTAAATGGTGAATTCGACGCACATAAGCAGATTTGGTCTTGTGGATGTAATCAAGTTGTTAATCATATAAGGGATTCCCTCAAGATTGTTGTGAGGTGTTGGACTCTTGAAATCCATTATTCCCTAATTGAGCGCCAGTTTGGGTATTTTCCGTCTAAGTACTATTTTGGGTATTCCTCTGTCTAAGTCTTGATTCAGATTTCCCCAGCTGAGTATGATTCTATTCTCCATCCAGGTTATGATCAAGTATTTGTGAAGCTTTGGGGTGATGTTTTCCCTTGATATGGAATCCTCGCACAGAGTTTTACCTCTTGTTGTGATTGCTTTGATCACTCACCAAGCAAAGAATAATGTTGACTTCCACCAATTGGTTGATATCCCCATTAGGGTTGGCTTTCTGTGTACTCCTTGAGAGGATCTCTTTTGGTATCTCTATCTTGTTGAGATTAGCCGAGTATTCAGCTGAGTTATGGTTTATTCATCCTCTGTTCATCCTTATGTCTGTTTTGTCAGCATGTTCATACTCATACGCATTGCATACGCATTCTTTTGTTGTGCATAGCATGTTATTGTTGCATTTTGCATTTTGCATTTGTGTTGGTGCTTCCCGGCTCTCTGGTGTTGTTATCCTCCGCAGAGTGAATGTATGTGTCCTCTCTCTATTAGAGTGTTGACCCTAAGCAGAAAGCGTTTATCCTTTCTAATTCCCCACTGAGTTTATTCCTCTTGAAAATTTTTGCTTCAGTTTTCCTTTCCACTTCATTATCTGGATGGGACCCATCCCCAGTTGAGTTATTTCCTCCTTGGGATGAGTCTTGTTTGACCGTTTCTCTCTAGTTGGTTCCTGGATTGAACTTTGGTCTCCGGCAGTGACTACTTTGAAACTCCCTAGGTTGTGCAACCTAGATGATTGGGAGTGCATTTATTTTGCACCTTTGAGGATTTTGTATTACTCAGCAGATGACCTGTTTGTGTTTACCATCAGAAGATGAAGCTTTTGTTTCTCCAGCAGGGTTGTGACAACACTCTTTTGGAATCCGTTGCATGACAACAAGTAGCGACCTCTTTATGTGAGAAACTTGTGTGTCTCCAGTTATCAGACGTTATCTTTTCCATCAAATGGTATACCTCAGGTTGTGCCCGTCAGAGAAGTTTTTTGTGAATTTCCAACAGATAGTTGTCTCTTTATTTGAGAAGTTTGTTGTGTGATCTAACTTGCCCATATCCCCTGTGAAGATCCCTGGTAGAGTTATTGATTCCTAGCTCCTGGCAAATCTCGACAGAAGATTTCCAGTTGACCTCGGCAGAAGGTATTTTCTTTCCTAGAATCTCGGCAGTAGATTTCTTGGATATTTTCAAAGGATTTCCAGCAAAAAAAAAAAAAAAAAAAACACCTCGGCAGAAGGTGGCTCTATTTCAGATCTCTTTGGTTGATCTCGGCAGTAGATTCTCCAATTAGTTTTTAAAATAGAATTTGCAACAAGCCTCGGTAGAAGGTATTCTCTTTCCAAGAATCTCGGCAGTAGATTTCTCGGGTAATTTAAAAAAAAAATATATCCAGTTGACCTCGGCAGAAGGTGTTTCATTTATTCTCTGGTTAATCTCGGCAGCAGATTACCCAGTAAACTTTGATGGTTAACACATTTCCCAATGAAACTTTGGAAAAAGGTACTCCAATGAATGGTAACTCTCTTCGGTTTGATGGGACAGTTCGTTGTTGAGATTTGTGACTCCGATGAATGGTAAGTCTCTTCGGTTTGATGGGACAGTTCGTTGTTGAGATTTGTGACTCCGATGAATGGTAAGTCTCTTCGGTTTGACGGGACAGTTCGTTGTTGAGATTTGTGACTCCGATGAATGGTAAGTCTCTTCAATTTGATGGGACAGTTCGTTGTTGAGATTTGTGACTCCGATGAATGGTAAGTCTCTTCGGTTTGACGGGACAGTTCGTTGTGGAGGTTTTCTACTCCGATGAATGGTAAGTCTCTTCGGTTTGATAGAGATAGTTCATTGTTGATGTATTGGTTTTCTCCAGTGGAGACTTGTTGTGCTAAGTATTCCCTGTTGAGTTATATCCTTGTTGTGTTGTGGTTTATTTCCATATAAAGTTATCTCTAGTTTGAACCTTTTCCTCAGCTGATTCCCAGTAGTTGTGTGGTGTGTTCCCCGGCTAGTTGGTGGCCACCTGTGATTTTGTTTCCCCGGTGGAGTTTCATTCTCCCGTTCTTCGTTTTCTTGATCTCCTGTGGCATATTCTCCCCACAGTTGGGTCTTGTGTCTGCATATCATTTGCATAATCATATCATTTTGTGGTCTCTTAGGGCCAAAAATTGGGTTTTTGTTATATTTAAGTCTCTTCTATCTCGTCGAGACAAAGATGGCAATCTTCTTATCTCCGGATAGAAGAAACTTAAATAGGGGCAAGTTGGATTTCAAAAGGAAATCCGACACGGAGGCGGTCTCATATCCAAACACAAAGATAGGCCGACACTAAGGTGGTCTCATAACCAAGGGTTACCATCAATAGATGGATTTCAAAAGGAAAGCCGACACGAGGGCGGTCTCATATCCAAACACAAAGGTAGACCGACACGAAGGCGGTCTCATAACCAAGGGTTACCATCACAAAATGGATTTTAAACGGAAAGCCGACACGAAGGCGGTCTCATATCCAAACACAAATGTAGGCCGATACGAAGGCGGTCTCATAACCAAGGGTTACCATCACTAGATAGATTTCAAAAGGAAAGCCGACACGAGGGTTGTCTCATATCCAAACACAAAGGTAGGCCGACATGAAGGCGATCGCATAACCAAGGGTTACCATCACAAGATGGGTTTAAAAAGGAAATCCGACACGAGGGCGGTCTCATATCCAAACACAAAGGTAGGCCGACACGGAGGCGGTTTCATAACCAAGGGTTACCATCAGCAGGTGGATTTCAAAAGGAAAGACGACACGAGGGCGGTCTCATATCCCAACACAATGGTAGGCCGACACGAAGGCGGTCTCATAACCAAGGGTTACCATCACAAAATGGATTTCAAACGGAAAGCCGACACGAAGGCGGTCTCATATCCAAACACAAAGAAAGGCCGATACGAAGGTGGTCTCATAACGAAGGGTTACCATCACCAGATGGATTTCAAAAGGAAAGCCGACACGAGGGTTGTCTCATACCCAAACACAAAGGTAGGCCGACACGAAGGCGATCGCATAACCATGGGTTACCATCACAAGATGGATTTCAAAATGAAGCCGACACGAAGGCGGTCTCATATCCATACACAAAGGTAGGCCGACACGAAGGCGGTCTCATAACCAAGGGTTACTGTCACAAGATGGATTTCAAAAGGAAAGCCTACACGAAGGCGATCTCATATCCAAACACAAAAATAGGCCGACACGAATGCGGTCTCATAACCAAGGGCTACCATCACCAGATGGATTTCAAAAGGAAAGCCGACACGAGGGCGATCTCATATCCAAACACAAAGGTAGGGCGACACGAAGGCGATCTCATAACCAAGGTTTACCATCACAAAATGGATTTCAAACGGAAAGCCGACACGAAGGCGGTCTCATATCCAAACACAAAGGTAGGCCGATACGAAGGCGGTCTCATAACCAAGGGTTACCATCACCAGATGGATTTCAAAAGGAAAGCCGACACGAGGGCTGTCTCATATCCAAACACAAAGGTAGGCCGACACGAAGGCGTTCGCATAACCAAGGGTTACCATCACCAGATGGATTTCAAAAGGAAAGCCGACACGAGGGCTGTCTCATATCCAAACACAAAGGTAGGCCGACATGAAGGCGGTCGCATAACCAAGGGTTACCATCACAAGATGGATTTGAAAATGAAAGCCGACACGAAGGCGGTCTCATATCCAAACACAAAGGTAGGCCGACACGAAGGCGGTCTCATAACCAAGGGTTACCGTCACAAGATGGATTTCAAAAGGAAAGCCGTCACGAAGGCGATCTCATATCCAAACACAAAGATAGGCCGACACGAATGCGGTCTCATAACCAAGGGTTACTTCACCAGATGGATTTCAAAAGGAAAGCCGACACGAGGGCGATCTCATATCCAAACACAAAGGTAGGCCGACACGAAGGCGGTCTCATAACCAAGGGTTACCATCACAAGATGGATTTCAAAATGAAAGCCGACCCGAAGGCGGTCTCATATCCAAACTCAAAGGTAGGACGACACGAATGCGGTCTCATAACCAAGGGTTACCGTCACAAGATGGATTTCAAAAGGAAAGTCGTCACGAAGTCGGTCTCATATCCAAACACAAAGATAGGCCGAAACTAAGGCGGTCTCATAACCAAGGGTTTCCTCACCAGATGGATTTCAAAAGGAAAACGGACACGAGGGCGGTCTCATATCCAAACACAAAGGCAGGCCGACACGAAGGTGGTCTTATAACCAAGGGTTACCATCACAAGATGGATTTCAAAAGGAAAACACGAAGGCGGTCTCACATCCAAACATAAAGTTAGGCCGACACGAAGGCGGTCTCATAACCAAGGGTTACCATCACCCGATGGCTTTCAAAAGGAAAGCCGACACGAGGGCGGTCTCTTATCCTAAAGTTAGTAGAATCAACTGATCTACAAAGATGACTCCGCTGGTGGAAAAGAGAATTCTAAGCATACAACTCTGAAGGGGAGCACCGGAGGAGAACAACCATAAGAAGGACGAATCCATTGGTTTAGGTGTAAAGTTAAACAACAACTCATGAGTTATGCCACTTTTTGCTGGGGAAAACAGTCTGGCAAAGGATATCAAACTTGGCTTATGCTTTGAATGCATATGTTTGAATTTTTCTATGGCGTAATGCTCCATACGAAATGGAAATGTTACGCATTTGGAGGATGCAATGCAAATAATGCTTATGCTATACAAAAGAACCAACTCAGCGAAATAAACGCTGAAAACGAAGGCAACTCCTCCGGGGACGACAACTTCAATTGTCTCCAAGAACAAAACCCTGCTGAGGAAAATCACACTGAACAAATTCCCTGACCCAAACCTCTGTTGAAGATGAAACCGAAAGAGAGCTTCCCTTCACTGGGGCTACAAATAACCATTGCTGAAGATAGAACCCAAAACCTGATACTGAAAAGTGCCAATAACAATTAGACTTTGAACTTGCTGGGGATGTCAACCACCATTGAACAAACCGATGTGAGGATTACCACCAAACTCTGCTTGGGGAGAGAAGTCAATAATACCAAACCTGCCGAGGGATATCATTGAGCTTAACCTGCCGTTGGAGGAAATATTTTACCCTACTGGGGATTAGAGCATGATGTTGCTGGCGGAATTGCACTTCACAACCTGCCGAGGAAAGTAAATACCAGACTCTATGGGGAAGATGAAATCTTTACCAGAGACAACCAACACATCTTCTGCTGGAGATACCACAACCTCCACCTTGGAGTAATCCGCTTCTGACTGCTTGTTGGGGAATAATAAACCAACCATGAATTCGGCTGGGGACACAATCCTCTGCACTTTTGCTGGGGAGAGTAAGCTCTGTTGAGAACGATGACTTTTAGTGGTGGGGAGAGTAATTATACTGGGGAGAAACAAACTTGCTATCTTGCAGCCATACGATAAACTGAACTGTTTCTATGTTCATAGACTCTGCTCGAGAATCCAACCAAACCTCCATTCTATAATAAACATTTGCTGAAAATGCCCCAGGGCTCTACTGAAGAGAAGTACCAATGGCAATTGGCCTCTGACCTGTTGAGGAAAGCTAACCACCACCTACAAATCTGCTTGGGGAATGACTATTGACGATATCTGCTCTGCTAGGGGACAACATTCTACCCTTACTTCGTTGGGGAGACGGAAACCACTTCACCGCAAGCTTGAGAAATATCAACCTAACACACTTGACTTGTACGGGGGAATATAAATTTGTGTTGACAAGCAATAAACTTCACCAACCCGACCGGGGGAGAGCAAACTTCTGAACTCTGGCTGGGGAGGATAATCAAAATTTTCATAATGCTCTGCCATGGATTGTAGAATTTCAACTATCTTTGCTGAGGATGGATGGCAATTCAAATGCCTCGCAGGAAAAGATACCCTTTGGTGCGCCTTGCCGAGGAAGAGAAATTCCATACTGGGAACTACTTTGGCGATTCATGCTTCTGTTTATTGACTGCGTGCTAATTCTCACACGTGACCGACGACCCTTTGATCCCCACTTGCCCCAGACTACAAGGTCTAGCGGAAAAAATCGTCTCAAGAGGATTTTATAGAAGACCTGGCTTTCAACAAGCCCCGGGTCTTCAAACTCTTAGAGATTTATCATATCTCGACATTACTGCCCCAGACTTCATAATCCATGAAGTAAACTGCCTCGAGATGATTCATAATGACCTGAAATGTTCTGCCCCAGTATTTTGAACCTTGAAGAGGTGCTTTCAATTAACCGTCTTCAGGAGTGGACAACTTCTTATGCTCTAGAGGTGGCCTGCCCCAATACGAGCCTTGAAGTGAATTTGCCTCTGACCGACTGGTCCTCGAGAGATTTTCTGAATCTCGATGTGATTGCCCCTGTTTGGCTGCTTTAGGGGGGAGTTTTAAATGTGACTGCTCCAGATTGGCTACATCTTATCACCACTCATCAGGAACGCCCAGGCTGCGGACATTCTCTTGGCCACATGCCCCTTGACATGACCGTCCTTCGGGAATTTCAAGCATCTGAACTTGGCAGGATCGAGCTTCTCGACTGACGTTTATTGTGTAAGCTCCCCTGACGCTTAGGCACATGCAAGTAGAAAATGTTTATTATAAGAATGATAATTCTAATGCAACACACATGTTAACCTTAAAGTTTTATAGAAAATGCGTCGCCAAGCTTTGTGAACGAACCACTAGCTGGGATGCGACATTGATTTTTGAATGGAAAACAATACGCACATGCAATACCAACAAAAATCTTATTAGCATAACTCATAGGAGTCAGGAACGCTCTCTCGCTGAAGTACGCTTTCGGAATAAACCCCGCTTCAATTAGGACTTTTAAGGGTTGTAACGTGGTCTAGTTCGCGGTTTGAGAACAAAGGATTTATGGCTCGAAATTTATCTCTACCCACCCATTCTCCATGATGTATTTTGGTCATACGCTCAGTTAATCCGGCATGAGCGCTTTTCCTACCAAGAGGTTTCGACATGTCATTGGTGACAATTAAGGAGTCTGCAAGGGTTTCGGAGTGGTAGTCGCTCCTTTCGTCTTTGGGTGCCCGTGGTCACACGACTTACTATTGCTCGAAGGTTTTCTCTTTTGTAAGCCTTTTCGCCTTTTCTATTTGCTCTTTCTTCTCTTGTTTCCCTTATTTGTCCTGGACTGAATTCTTTTGAATTCTTTTTTTTTCGATTTTGAGGTCTAGCGGGATGCCCTAGCTTTTGCCTAAGTCATTTTCTTCCCAGCTTTTGACTTAGCGGGCTTTAATTCTCTATTTTTTTTAACAAATCGTGTGACACTGGCTGTCTTGACTTCTTTGAAAGGATTGCGATTACTTCACTCCTTGCGGTGAGGGATAACCGTTGTGGTCTCACGCCCCTTGACCTCCTGATATGTGAGGAATAAAAGGTAATGAACCTTTAGACGCGCACTCCCTTTGAAAGTTGAACGCTCGGTCGAATCAACTGACCACTACCCTGCCCATGGGTTAAATATGAGGGTTTTTTTTTAATAAAAAGAAACTCCTACTTCGAGGCTCGACGGGGTTGACAAGGGTATATCTCCCTTATATCTCAGATGTTTGGGGATTTGAAGCAATGCTTGTACATCATCAACAAGGTTTTATCCAAAAGCACACAACCAAATATTTCGCGTTTTTCACTTCATCATCCTCCCTCAAGAGCTTAAGGCAAGAAAGTTGGTATTGCAGTGCATATATACATGATACGAGTGCATAAAAGTAAAGTACTTTAAGGACAATACATTCATTGCATTAAAATCATCATTCAAAACACAAAAAAGTTTTTCATGCAAACACTGTACTAACAAACAATGAAAAATTACACATCAAAATGTAGTAAAGAAGCTGAAGATTGCCATTGTTGAGGAGGCTTGACGCTCTTGCGATCTGGTGCTTACTCTGACGAGGAGGCTTCAGCCCATGGGGGGTACCATTGGGGTGATGACCTTTGAGTCGATCAAATCTTGCACTTGGTGTTTGAACGCGTTACAGCTATCAATTATATGTCAAAACGTTCCTGAGTGGAAATCGCACCTAGCATTCATGTCATAGTCTAGAGGAATAGGGTACGACACTGGCGTGGTATTCCTCAGCTGAATCAGAGAGCTTTTGAGTAGACGAGCAAGCAGCTGACTACAAGGAATAGGAATAGGATCAAATATCCTCTTGGGCCTTCTTGGTCTGAGTTGCCTCTGTTTTTTATAGTTCTGCCGCCGATGCTGATTCGGGCTCCCAATCTGCCCCCATACTTTCCTTTCCACATTCGGCTGAGGCACAAACAAGGGTCGCTGACGTAGAGCTTCTGAATGTTGTGGAAGAGATCCATGACGTGAGGTGCATCCTATGGAAAAGGAAGGAGTCTCCATTTCCTTTGTAACAATTGGAGTAACATCACCTTGTTTACTAGTGCCGACTGACGTGAACTTGATTGCCACTGAATCAATGAGCTCTTGGACCTTATGCTTGAACCTTGTACAATTTTCAATATTGTGACCAGGTGCACCAGAGTGGAAGTCACACCTAGCGTTGATATTGAAGCCCAAAGGAAACTTTGTTGGAGCTGGTTCTAAAGTGACAAGCTCGACTAGTTTGAGCTCGAGCAAATAAGAAAGCAGTTACCCATACGACATTGGAAGAGGATCAAATTTCTTCTTAGGCCTCTCAGGCCTAGGATCCTCTTGGGGAGCAAGAAGTGATTATTGATGGGAAAGCTCTGAAACCTCATATTGTGGAGGGGATTCAGGAGGCAGACCATGATCCAGAGAATACCCCAAAGAGATGGGAGGATTAAGGACTTCTGTTGCAGAAGCGAGCACATGATTGTTTTACTTCTTTAACACCGCATTCAAAATTTCTGTAACCAGACTCATCTGAGTCTTCATCTGGTCGACCTCCTCTCTCAACACTTTCTGGTCTTGAATCAAAACTTGCATGTCTCGCATAAACTGTCCCATCTGAATCTTCATTTCAGTCACTTCTACACTGAGTTGTTCCATGGCTATCCTCTGGTTATTACAGGTTGAGTAGTGGTGGCAGGTCAAGCCGGCAGTTCTGAAGATAATACCAAGTCAGAATGAGAAATCCGCTCCTGAACACCTGGTATGCATATGAGTATGAGAATGAAAATGCAAAATGCCATGTTCGAATATTTCCAAGGAATCATTCTGCTTTGATTCAAGTTTTTTTTTTCACATATGAACCACAAGAAATAGATGGAAATGCTCAACAACTAGTCTCAAAGTTAAGATCCTTGGAAATATGAGAACATGTATGTCAGAATGCAAAATGATGATGCAGATGCACACATGGGATCAAGGCTTCCACAAATTCTGAATAATTGTTGTGCTGCTGAATGGATAAGTTCATAGGTCTGCTCTGAAGAGAATAACAGAATACCAGAATATCTGAATAATCAGAATACCAGAATACCAGGCTGATAAGCCCACACTGATAAGAAAACTAGAATACCAGGTAGGATGAAGGTCAAGGTTACCTGCAAACCTGTAAACACCCAGCCCCTCTCGCATGCGTGTTCTAGAAAAAATGAGGTTCCTCAGCTTTGGACTCCCATGTCGAGAAATGATGGTACGGTCATCATTTCTGGTTTGGCATCATCGCCGATCGAGGAGGCCTCTACTGATTCCCCTAAAAAAGGTCACCCTATGATAAGTTCCCAGCTTCGGGTCCTCGGATCAAGAAGCATAATGGGATTGCCATTTCTGGCCTGCCATTACTTCCTCTTGGGAGGAGTGCCTCAACTGAGTCCTCAGGGAAAGGCCACCGGAGTCGAAAGCTCTCTAAGTTAATAACCGAAATGCACAAAACACACAAATCAAAATATCTCCCAAGAAAACTTCGTCTGGGTGTGGGTTTTGTGTTAACCAAATGTACCAAGATGCTATGTAGGCCACACTACTTTTCACTCTAGTCATATGTGTGTACTCAAGCCTGTGTATTGGGCTAATATCTCACGGATCCAACCCACCCAACAACACAACAGCAGCAGAGCAATATTATAACAGTAATCAAATGCGATACATGCAGTAAAATACAGTAATATACAATATATAATGCATAACAGTAAACACCAAATGAAATATAAATAAACAAGCGCTAGGATTGACTTGCATAGAGAACTGGTGCTCCCCAGCAGAGTCGCCAGCTGTCGCAACTTCGAAAAAACAACCGGCGGAAACGGAACAGAAAAGTCTCCACCGAACGTCATTTATTCCGACGAAGGGAAAGGAAACGATAGAAGAAACCTCAAAAGGGAGAAGGCATGGTCATCGCAACCATAGTTCGGGTTCGGGAGTTGGTTACGCGAGGGGAAGGTATTAGCACCCCCGCGCGTCCATTGTACTCGATGAGATCCATACTTGTTGTCTAATCAAAGGGTGAGATATCTAAAGCCTACTACAAAAAGGAAACGGAACGGGGAAAAGAAAAGAAAAAGTGACTCGGTAGGACATTGCCGTCCTAGGCCTACGTATTCCCCTGTGCAATGGGAAAGTCAGAGTCAACGTAGTTCAGAGGACTACGGGTGGATGGGGGGATGGTTGCTCGCCAAGACATCACCGTCTTGTGCCTACGTATCCTCAATCTAACCAGAAGGAGGAAGTCAGGGCAGTCGTAGTTCGGGGTAATGACCACAAAAGTTAAGTGTTTTTTATGAGCGACGTTAGGTTCGCGTCCGGCAGTTAGGGTCGATGCCTGTTTGCGACAAAACGGAAATAACGTGCTCTTTTCTGAAAAAAAGATTTGAAACCCAACAATCCCGAAGGATGAAAAAGATTTGAATTTGTTTTTGTGTTTTTTAGACATAAGTGATTTGAAGTTAGTTTGAAACTCACATTGCACTAAAGTCTATGACATAGGAGCGAATGCATCGCGAATCGCCCCAAGACGGGACGCCCGCTAAACACTCTAGAAAAATGAAGGGAAACCCCCCATTTCTCATTTCCCATGTACTTAAGGCTCATGGCGCACAATGCTTGTTGCCTTTATTAAGTGTTTTAGACTTGTTAGGAGTTTAGTAGAGAAGAATCAAAGGTTGAAAAGAAATCACTAAGGGAATTATATCCTAATGTTAGCATACATGGTTTGAATCCTAATGTCTACCCTCCTCCAAGCTTAATAAAAGATTAAGTTGGACTAGGGAACCCTATGGGAACATGCAAAAGTGAATCCATGACTTAAGCGAGTCTTGAGATCCAAGGGAGGGAAATGAAAAGAAGTGAGAGATGAAGAAAAAGAAACAAGAGATAAGAAACAAGGTATGGCAGCAAGCACATCATGAATATCATATCCAATTCATACCACCAAACATGCTTCAAAATATTTCACAATGAAGTTCATACAAGGAGATAGAAGTAAACAAGAAAGGGTGCAAACAAACTTGCATTAGAATCACAATTTGACACCATTAATCACCACACAAAGAATATGTGAGCAAGGTAAGATGCGAATGAAGCAAGGTCAGAACTTAAGTCATGTCATAATCAAAAAATTCAAACATGTACGAGAGCTTCACACTAACATGCCTCATGAACCAAAGTAGCAACAATCAAATGCTAGTGGAGTGCATCATGGAAATCAATTATTAAAGACCAAGTGAAGTGAAAAACATAAAGTGAATCCAAATGGGCAGTAGAAAATGCATCATCCATGAATCATAATCAAACTCAAACCAATAAAAAAGAATCATCAAGCATCATACTAAAAGCATGTATCAAAACTAGGGAAGCATGCAACAAAGTAAGATCCAAAATGATGCACATACTTCCATACAAGTAAAACAAACCCAAAGAATGATCAATGCATCAAGAGACAAGAAAAATCATAACCTTAAACATGTCTTAACAATCCAAGAAAGATCACAAAGCATGAAAGAAGTTCATGCCATTCAAAGCCACAAAATTAGGTCAAGAAGTGTGCATTAACATGTTCAAAACATCATCAAATGAAAGCATCAACCAAAAATAGCAAAGCGATCTAATAAAATCTAAAAAAAATATCCAAGGACAATTTTAAGCATCTAATTAACATGTACAAAAGGATTGGAACAAAACTAGTTCAAGAACATGTCCAAAAGTGATCAACAAGGCAAGGTATGCAAGTAATCGAGCATGAATCGAGGGACAAAAAAACTTAAATGGCAAGTCACTAAAAAGTAACTCAAACCAAGCCCTAACCAGTATCAAATCATCCTTATATCAAGGCCTAAATGTGGCTAAAAAATTAACCTCAAAAGATGGGCAATGATCAACAAACTTCCTAACCCTAGATGAAAGGTATCCTTGGAAACAGATTTTCTAATTAAATCAAAATGAAATAAAAAAAGAAATAAAAAAAGAAATAAAAAATAAAATAAAAATTATGAAAAATAAGCCAAGACATCCAATAATCAGAAAAAAATTTTTTGTAGTTTTAAAAATTATTTTAACAAATTAAAACAAGAAATAAATGAAGAGTGAAATAAAAGTGAAACAAAAAACAAGAACCAGCCATGGGGGTGTGTTAGCACTGAAATGAATAAGGCCACATGATTGGGCCAGTTTCGTGGGGTAAGGATAGGAGGGCTCAAGGCCCAGAGACCCAGTTAGTGAACACATAATCAGAATTTTAAAATAAAATAGAAAAAGAAATGGTTGTAACAAAAAAAAAATGGCAACAATGAATCAATTGGTCACCTATTTTGAAAATGACAAAAAAATAAAATAGAAAAAAAACCCATCTATCGGCCACATCATCATCTTCTATTTCAGCCATGCATCTCCCTTCCCCACACGTGAACAGTGTCACGATAACCATACAAACCCCAGCACGCCGGAATGTGTGGTCCGGTCCGGCCGGCCACCGCCGGCGGCGGCTGGTTCGGCCGAAAACACCAAAATAGAGGTACCCCCTGCTACTTTCTCTTGTAGAATCCAAAAATAAACTTAGTTTTCAAATTTAAAGCCTCTAACACCCTCAAAAATAGTCACAAAGAAAAAGGTCATGGTGTGCAAATTTCACAAATCAAAACAACAACAACACAAACATCTTATGGATCAACTCAGGACTCCAAATGTGCAGATAACACACTCAAAACACGTAAGACATTAGGGAAAAGAGTTGAAGAAAGGTTACCAAAAGTGGAACTCTTGATACTTTCTACTTTTGCTCCAAAGCTTCAAAACCACCCTCCTTCTAGCCTTTTAGGACTCCTAAGATGATGATGGAAGCAAAAATGGGGAGAAAGAGCCTTTGGTGAGTGAAATCCGAATATTGAATATCTTTGAGAGAGAGTGAAATTTAGGGTTTTGTTCTGAACATAATGAGCAGCCACCCTCTTTGCAAGGGTTTTTTCACTTAAATACAAGGGCTAGGGGTGGTTAAAGAGTTGTTACTGAGGTTAATCGTTGTGGTTAAGATTTTTGAAAATGGATGGTGGATGATGGAATGTCACGAATTGGCATGTGATGAGGTGTGTGATGGTGATTTTGATTGTCCTTGTGATGATCAGAATGGAGAGAGTGACATGGCATTCTTGCTGAGCAAGTTTGTTGGTGTTTTGGTATATTCCCTTTATGGCAAAAAAGTCTCCAAATGGTACAAAATTGGTACATGCTTTGTGTGGCTATTTTAAGCAATGTTTGGTGATGGAATTTGACACATAACTCGTGTGATTTGGGGAAGATTTTGAATGCTGCAAAGTTATGGCATATAATGCATCATTTCATGCATGAGAAATAATTCCAAGTTAACAACCTTGAGCCACCATAAACCAATGGATTCTAACTCAATTTGTGCCATCAAATGCTCTTTAGAAAGCTCGCATATCAAGGAGTAATTTTGATGTCCAAGGCAAGTTGAAATGGTGCTTGGAAGTTGCTTAAAAATGAGCATGAACATTGGTGCATGGAGCTGCCAAAAATAACTTAGAAAAAATTCTAAGTTTGGAGAAACCATAAGTTGAAAATGTCACACTTTGATCATTCATTACTCCATGAAAAATAACCCAAATGGCATGGTTCTTGTGCCCATTTTGAAGGAAATGTTTCATACTACAACTTTCATGTGGAAAAGATTTGCAAATGAAGCCATGATCATGGTGAAATTTGGTCTTGAAAGTGGTTAAAGACTTGCCAAAAATAGTAAGTTTCTAAAAACCTAACTTCCCAAATTTAGTAACTTTTTCCACATTCTTGATTTTTGATGAATCCTTGAACATTCCTTGACCAAATCTCATCCATTAATCACATTTGACTTAAAAATCATCATGTTGACTTTTTCACTGCACACTTGACTTTATCCCCAATTCTTATAATTTTGAATCCCTTGAACAATTGAAACCCTTTTGAATCAAATTAATGGACAATCTTCCATTTCTAGACACTTGGGGACATAAGGAATACCATGGAATCAAGTCTTGCACAAAAAATCATAAATAACTGATTTTATGCCAAACCCTAATTTTGGTGTCCTCTGTCTAGGAGAAATCGACCCATGCTCAAAACTCAAATTCCTCTGAATATGAGGTGCATCCTCTCAAACAAAGATGAAATATGCCATTTGATGATGATGAAACCTCAAAAATCTTACCCATTGGAGGGTTAGACTCAAGAATCCCAAAAACCCTAGTTTGAGAAATCCAGCTAGGAGGATATGATTCACTTGAAATCTCTTGCCAATTGCAATCATCTGATGAGGTGATGGGCACATTAGGATGCCCTGAGGTCTAAGAATCCATTGTAGCTCAAGTAATGATGACATTAAGACCATCTCTCTGTTTGGTCTCTTAGAAAGTACACATGATCTCTTGCTTGAACCTCTGAGAAACATCTCTTTCTCTTGATCCCACTCACCTTGATCCCATGCTAAGAACCAATGATATGCAAAAATGATAATGCAAAATGAGATGAAACATAATCCAGTTAGTGTTAGAAATAGAAGGCAAATTTTGGGGTGCTACAACCTCGTACTAAAAAAGATCCAATCTTTCCTCACCGACTCCAGGGGCAAATGGACTCCAAATTATGATGGCCCATATGTTGTTAAGAAATCCTTCTCAGGTGGTGCCCTAAACTCACAACAATGGATGGTGAGGAATTCACTCTACCTAAAAATGTCAATGCAGTCAAGAAATACTTCGCCTAAAATTAAACAAAAAAAAACAGCTCGCTAAGTTGAAAACCCGAAAGGGAGGTCCAGGAAAAAATTAGAGACATAAACAGAAAATAATCATCCCGATAGATTGAAAACCTGAAAAGGAAATCTAGGCAAAAGTTTGGGATTTATGGAAAGTAACTAGATCCAAAAAGATTGGATCATCTCAGGCAACATCATATATCAAAGAATTTTCAAGCAAGTCACTTTCAACGGAAGTTCAAGAATACTAGGAATTCAAAGTTGTTGGTAGGATAATGTTCATTATGTTTCAATGTAGCCCTTTTCCTTTAAATTACCATTTTCTAACTTTGTAATGCTCTATGGAATCACGCATTTGGCTGATTACCATGCTATTAGTGAAAATTTGAGTCTTTGTGCCTTTTGTTTGCAATTCTTACTTTTATTCTGCCTTGCAAAATGACATTTTTTATTTTGGCTTTCATTCTTGAAAAAAAATTCATTTACTTTTCCTTTTAAAATAAAGATGGCAATTTCCTTTGATTTATGAACATAATAAGGAATAACAACAACTTCTCCAAGAGTGATTAAAACCTCGAAATGAAATATCAAAATGTTATTGCGATCGATCCCACAAGTATCCCCGAGTGGCGGGTCATTACCTCAAATAGATAAGAGTGGATATCTTAATGTCATACCCCAAATTTTGACCACCAAGATATCCCATCATTGTACAAATTATCATCACAATATGGATGTACTTTCATGCCTCATCAATCTCCTTAAAGATGGTTGAGCTTTCACCACAATCAAGAATTAGGGTTTCAAGCCCTCTTAGAAGACTTAGACAAAGGATTAATCAAGAAATGACATGATCTTCAACTTGTCTACCCTCTCAAACACCTATAAAGGATCAAGAGGACTCCCACATCAAGAATCAAGCACAAGGTTGCAACATTCCAAGTAGATCAAGCCTCAAGATCGCCAGTGTCACCAAATTAGGGTTTTGGTCGACTGAGACCTCCAGATGAAAATTTTCATCTAGGCATGAGCCAATGCTTCAAAAAACAACCCAATATACTCCAAGGGACCTCATGGACCCTATTATCAAGTCAATTTAGCCTTAGGGGATGCATTTACGAAAAATCAAGAATTAGGGTTTCTTGACCTAATTCACCCCTAAGTTGACTTTTGGGAAAAAGCATGAGCCAATACCTCAAGACATGATTTGAGGGCCTCAATTACACCACATTGATCCATTTCCAATAATAGATTAACCCAAGAAGCTTGATTCACAAGTTTCAATTTCCTCAAGATCACAATTAGGGTTTCGAGGAAAAAAGTCAACTGTACCTTTGACTTTTGACCAAGACATGCTCCCAAACCATGGAACATGATTCAATACACCATATAACACCTATGGAGTCCATCAATTAGGTTTGATTTAGGTCAAAGACTTGATTTCACAAAGGATCGCACAGTTTGGATTTCATCCGATAAAAAGTCAACTGTGCACAAAATCAAGTTTGACTTTTTGGGATTTTCCACAAATATGGTTCTCTTAAGTCAAAAACAATGTTAATGCATGATATTGATCATCATCCATCAAGAAAAATCAAGAAAAGTGAGGTTTCTTGCAAAAGGGGCAACCTTGAGAAACAAAAATTTTTCTAAGTTTTGGAATAAAAGTGGTTTTGGTACCAACTTCCAAGGACCATAACTTGAGATCCAAGCAACCATTTTGGGTGATCCAAAGCTGGATTTGTAGGTCTTGCTACACTCTACAAAAGCTTCAACTACCTCCAACTCCAATTCTGTATGGATTTTAAGTTATGGAGTGATCAAAATGACAAAAACATGAAAATGACACTTTTTCCAACACTTTGTGAAAATCTGCCTAAGTTACCAGCCATGAAAATCAATGTTCATGAGGATTTTTCAATGGGATCCAAATAGTTTCAAAACAAACTATGATCACACATGTTTAGTATAATATGAGGGCTTTCTAAAAAGCACAAGAGCCTCTCATAACTCAACCTGAGCAGGGAGATATGAATCCCTCAAAATCACCATTTCCAATTGTCTTGGACAAGGAAGATTTTGGCAGATTTTGGCATTTTGCTCGATTTGGAAAAATTGAGCAACTCCAAGCCTTGTCATCCATTTGGCCATATCTGAGGATAAAACAAAAGGAGAATGATCTGATCCCCAAGCCTCCAAAGTCCAAGAATCTACATTAGCCATAACAAACCTAAAAAGGCTAAAAAGGTGCCAAGACTCCAATTTTATTTCAATGCATTTAATGGATACACCAAGGTGGCATGGACAGTCACATTCCTAATTGAATGAGTCAGGGATCAGCACTGAATCAAAGGATCATAGGTCTGTGCCCTAACCTCAATTCAATGGATAGAGGAGACTTGAGATTCCTTCTGCTCAACATAGGCCAAAGGCCTGCTGTAGCTGCCAATCACTATTGCTTGCAAAACAAAGTTGCTCTACTATAAATAGAGCTCATTTGTGCTCAGTTTTAGTACACCAAAGCACTACAACACTTGCTTTCCTCAAAATCTCTTTCTTTAGGCCAAAATGCCTTCTTTTGCAAGGTATCTCTGAGTTTTTGAGTTAGAGAGCAATTCCACCACAGCTTATGATCCAAACACCTCTAACATGTTGTATCTAAGTTATTCAAACACTCACTTGTGACCTGAAACACCAAATCACAAAGTCCACTTCCAAAACCTCAAAATTGGACTTTTCTGCATTTTTCAAGCCATGTCTTGAGTCAGTCACTTCCAAAACCAAACCAAGCCTCAAACACACTCCAAATATCATCCTCAAACTGTCCTAAATGGTTCCCCTCATCTGGAACACTATTTGAGAGACTTGCGATATTGGTCACTTTTTCCCCTTTTGCAAGAAAGTGCCACAACTTGTTCCTGAGGATTCCAGTTGGTTCTAATCATTCTAAAAGCTTCTAAGGGATCAATTGAGAGTGTCCAAAGCATCAAACAACTTCTAGCACAAGGAACTTGGCAGATAGCACAAAAGGCTCCAAGAGGTAAGTGCATGACAACTTGAACTCTTTGAATTATGCATTCCTTTGATGTCCATTAATCATAAACATCTCATACATGTTGTATATGTTGTGTTTGAACCAATTTGCCATGTAATTCTTACCTGTACCATGAGATAGCATAGAACATGCAAAAATAGGCCTATTTCAAAACCACTATCGGATTTTGAGGAGGAAACATTTTCTGAAAATTACAAGGGCACCATTGGATTCCTCATGAAATTCTAGGTCAGATGCACCTAAATTTTGTCCCAATCCATGGAGAAATGAGAAAGTTAGAGGCTTCGCATAAATTGCCCAAAAGCTTGCTTTGCCTTGCCTTGCCTTGCTCAGGCCTAGAAACAAGGCATGCCTTATGAATTAATGGGGTGGTTTTGATACATGGATGTATCACCACCCCAGTGGTAGCGCGCATGTGTGTTTGGCTTGATGGTCGTGGGTTCAAACCCCACCCAGACCATTTTTGCCATTTTCTTTGTTTTTGCTATTTTTTTTTTCATATTTTCATGTTTTTATTAATTAATTAAAAAATTAATTTCTCTCTCAATTTTAATTATTTTTTATTGATTCTTTTTTTGAAAATTCACAAAAACCTTAAAATATTTTATTCCATGAAAATTTCACAAAAATATTATTTATTTCATATATTTGGTATTTTTATAAAGAATTATATTTTTATTTGTTTTTAAACATTAAAAATATTTCTTTCTCTTGGTTTTGTAAAATTCAAATGATTTTTAAATCATCCCATGAATGAAACATGATTTTCCAAATATAAATCCAAAATCACAACCTTTTTCTTCACATATTTGATTATTTTAATTGAATTTTTATTTAATTAAAATACATTTTAAAACCAAAAATTAGGGTTTTGATCACTATCGCCCTAACAAATCTTTTCAAACAACTTTGGGCCTCTTATAGAGTGTAAGACCCAACCCCCATTGTAAATATAAATAATTTTGGGCCTCAGTTATTGTATAAGTCCCACTGTGTTTTCAAAATCTCGGCGCGATCGTCGCTTTTCAAAACATTTTCATCTGGGCATACCCTTGTGCTGTAAGTCCCATTTCTTTTCTTTTTCAAACCTTTGGGCCTCTAATTGAGTTGTAAGACCCATCCCTCTGTATATAAAACCTCTTTGGGCCTCAGTCATTCTATAAGTCCCAGTACAGTTTACAAAACAACGGTACGATTACTGTTTTTCATCCCGGCCTCTCCTTGAGTATAAGCCCCAACAATCTTTTCAAAAACAACTTCCCTCTTGATTTAGGTTCAAATCCATAGTTGTTATCAAAACTTTCTTTAATTTCTTGAACAACTAACCATACAACTGTTACAATGGAAACTTGCTCACCTGTAAGTTTTTATCAGCTTTCTTTACATGCTTTCATATATATATAACTATATTGCTGGAAGTTTAATCACCTGTAAGTCCTTCTATCATATCCTTTTAAATACACGTCATATATCAAGTGTATATATACTTGTATATTTGCTTAGAGTTTTCCCCGACAACTAGGTGTAGAACTTGGTAAAGCCAGTTGGTCACTCTTTAATACAGTCAAAACTAGATCCACATTGGATTTCCAGATACAGTCTTGACTTCTCTTGGGCTTAAACAATACGGAACAAAGAGAAAGGTATTATTCCCGGTGAAACTTTTCTCAGACTGTCAATCTTAGAAATTGTCAAAGAAGTTCATTTCCCCATAGAGGATTAATTCCCAGTGAAACCTCTCTTGAATTTCTTTAAACCTTAAAACTGTTCACTAAAGAAAAGATTATTCCGGGTGAAACTTTTCTTGAGCTCTTCTTAAGTTTGGACCCACAGGCCTCCTAAAAGCATTCCCGCCTCCTCTTGGGCTTTGTACAAGGACCCTCCGGCTTCTTAGAAGTTCTCATGCCTTCTCTTGGGCTTAATACAAGGACCCTGAAAACCCCTTAAAGGTATAGGACATAACTTAGTCATCCTTTGCTAGAGCGGTCTTTCTTGAGTCAAAACCTCAGGCCAATTTAGGGTTGATTCTCATCCCTTAAAACACCTGCCTCCTCTTGGGCATCATACAAAGATAAACTCTTCCATACCAGTAGACTTAGACAGTCTAATCCCTTCTTGGATCTCAAAGACATTCTCAAGTTCCTTACAAACATAGGAGAAACCCTGGTCATTTAATCAATCTCCAGTAGAGTTAAAACCCATGGGTTATAAACCCAGTCTTTCTCCTAAAAATTCCCCAAACAGGGTCAGTTTATCATCAGTATAACATTATCCCAAATCAGAACCTCAAGGCATCTCATATCTCAACCCTTCTGTAAACTCTAAGCAAGAGTTGATTCCCCATTTGGATCTGCCTCTGGATCTCAATCATCCTCAACAAAGATAGTCTCCTCTTAGACTTTGTATAATGATCCTTCCTTCCCTCAGCACAGTCAGCCTCATCTTGGGCTTTGTACAAAGATTCTCTCCAGTTGAGATAACCTTTTCAGACTCTCTTGTTGAGTCAATTACTTTTCAGATTCACTTGTTGAGTCAATCAACTTTCAATACTCTCTTGTTGAGTCAACCCTTTAAACCTCAATCTTGGGCTTTGTACAAGACAGATAAAAACACTCCCTTGTTGGGTCAATATTTTTTTCAGCCTCCTCTTAGGCTTGGTATAATGATTTCCCCTGGCAGAAGTTAGCCTCATCTCAGGATGTGTATAAAGATTTCTCCAGCTTATTCAGCCTCAATCATGGGCTTCGTACAAGACACCATATAAGTACTTTCTTATTGAGTCAGTCATCTTTTTAGCCTCAAACTTGGGCTTTGTACAAGACATATATAAGCTTTCAACAACAAAGTCAAAATCTTTGTAACCTTCTCTTAAGCTCTGGATAAATATCTTCCCCAGCGGAGTCAATTCCTCCCAGCCTTCTTTTAGGCTTTGAGATATAATATCCCTAAGCAGAGTCAATCCTCTTTTCAGCCACAATCTTGGGCTTTGTACAAGACAGGTAATACTCTCCAGCAGAGTCAAAATCTTTTCAGCCTCAATCTTCGGCTTTGTACAAGACACCTAAAATATCCTCAGTCGAGTCAGTAAAGTCTCTTGTCAGCCTCAATCTTGGGCCTTGTACAAGACAGATAAAGATTTATTTCCCACAGAGTCAATATTCTTTTCAGCCTCAATCTTGGGCTTTGTACAAGACACATACAAACCCTCCTCAGCGGAGTCAACATCCCTTTTAGCCTCAATATTGGGCTTTGTACAAGACAGACAAAATATTTCCCCGAAAAAGTCAACCTTTAGCCTCCTCTTAGGCTTTGTATAATAATATCCCCCAAAGAGTCAGTCTCTTTTAGCCTCAATCTTGGGCTTTGTATGAGACATATATAAACACTCTCTTGTTGAGTGAGTCTTTTCCAGCCTCCTCTTAGGCTTTGTATAAGGACTTCCCCAGTGGAGTCAATCAATCACTTAGCTTCAAACTTGGGCTTTGATCAAGGCACACAAAAATCAACATCCCATCAGAGGAAATCAAAATCTTTGTAGGAAAACATTTCTCTATGTTATCACATATCGAAAAAAAAAAATCAAACAAACCCAAATCCCAGATAACTGTTGTAAGTGGCACACTTGTTGATTCAAATATCCAAGTTGTTTGTCCATCTCTTATACTGGTAAAACCATTTCTTCCATCTAATTGCTGTAAGTGGCAAGCCTCTGGATTATTTACATCCACGCCGTTGTCCCTCTCTTAGCATGAGAAATTCCTAAGGAAAAATGGCATTGCTCTACATTGAGTTAAAGTTTTCCCCTTTAGGACAAATCCCCTATAAAGGAAATTATGGCATTGCTGGATTCTCATATCCCAGTTAAAGTAATCCTCCTTTATAAACAATCACCCAATAACTGTGATAAACAGACAAGATGTCTCCCCTTTAGAGATGACAAGTTCTCTCTCAGTCAGACCTTTTAGCTTCAATATTGGGCTTTGAACAAGACACAAATACTCCTTTTAGCTTCAATCTTGGGCTTTGAACAAGACACCAAAACATTATCTTTTTCCCTTAGAATAGGAGGAACTACGATTGCTCTGATTTCCCTGTTTCTTTAAACGGGAATACGTAGGCATATGATTGCGAAATCTTAGGGAGCATACTAATTAAAAACTCTAGGTCCAGTACCTTCACACCAATCAAAACTGAGGTCCAGTACCTCACCAAAATCATCAAAAACTCTCTCTCTCTCTCTATCTCTCTCTCTCTCTCTCATATTTCCCAAGAAACTTTCCCAACGCATTAATAGATAAACACCATCAAGTACAAAGCAGAACTTAAACTAACAACCTGTGGATAACCACATATAGGATGGGTAACTGACAACTCCCCATTGTATAACGTGACCCCGAACTCCCCGAATCTCTTTAAGTGTTTGTTCAGTTAAACATTCGCGTGCAAGGTTAGTTTTAGATAGCTTCCCTTTCCCTTCCAGCTTCACGGGATAAATAAGAAATCAGATAGTCGCACCTCTTCGTCCTACAATTGTGGTGAGGAGGAACCCACAATTCTACGATAAGGTGGTCGCGTCTCCGACAAAAATTGCACGCTACAGGAAAATGGCAACTCTGCTGGGGACGTCGTTGATCTGTTTTGGATTATAGACTAGAATTCCTAAGAGGTCTAGGAAGTTAGTTTTAGGAATGAATATCTATATATATATATATATATATATATATATATATATATATCGCTTTTCCTACTTGATATCCCTGTTTATTTTTCTGCTAATGGGAATGCGAGTGATAGCGCATGTGGAAAGTATGATTGATACCTAAGATAGGTGATGGCAGAGACGGGCGGTCTTACAGGGAGTGAATCCCGAATAAGCTGTCCCGGTAGACCATCAAATCAGTAGAGATACCCTTTGAGGATTCAATGTCTAACGACTTCGGTTGTGAAAGCAGATTGTTCGATTTTGGTATCCATGAAACTGAAGATTTAGTATATAGTAACCATGTGACTATTTAGTAGTGCGGTAACTATCGGAAATAGTTGTCACGCGATACTACACTCAATTGAGATTACCCTAAGATACTACAGTTCGCTCGGGTGAACCAGCTTGCTGTTGTTATCCCAAGGGGGGTCAATGATTTTGAGTACAGGTACAAAAATTCACCATAATACAACCTTTGGGGATGGGTAGAGCCATGACTCCATGCTCGTGACGCTGAACTTTTGAACCCATGTTTTTTCTATGTTTTTGTGTGTTGTATCTCTGTGGAACCTTACCTCTACTGGGTACAAACTAGAGCCCTCAAACTAAGAATGCCTTACCCTCGTCAAGAAGTTCTTCCATTAATGGAATTTGTCCTCTATTTTATGTCTAATACGGAAAAACTCCAGGTCATTCTCAACAAAGTTCGACGAGAAAAGAAATCTTGGAAGAACAAGTACCGTATTCTCAATGTGGAGTGTACCGAAATTTAGGAACTGTTAAAAGAAAAGGACGCTCTGATTAGGATATTAGAGCAACATGCTGTAGAAAATCACGAAGACCGAAGGAACTTGCTCGCTCATTTCACTTGGCAAAGGACCGACAACGGCTCAAGAGCCCTGGTCAAAGAAAAGGAAAACACTAGAACCAGCACCAGAGCTCTCTTCAGAGAGGACTCAGGATCCATAAGCTTAGACTTTTTCTTTTACAGCAATTTGTAAAATACTATATTTCCCTTTCTGCAATCTTTCAAATTCAATTAAACGGGGTCTTCCCACTGTATGATATTTGCAATCTATTTGTTGAAGTTTCTTTTTGATTAAAACAAAATATATATATATATATATATATATATATATATATATATATATATATATATATATCATTGCATATCATTCATCATTCTCACATAACGCATTCTTCTTACCTTCGAGTCTCACGTCTGTGTCACGATTCTAGAGAGAGTCAGACTGTCTCATTCGTACAATACTCGGGCCAATCGACAAAAGAAAATGGATGATCTCGAGGAAGAGAACAGAGAGCTGAGAGAAGAAATCGACGCTCTGAAAGAAGATCTGAGGAAACTTCACAGTGACATGCAATCTCTGGCAACAACTCAGAGACAACAACAAAGGACTGTGATCTCAGAAATCACATCTACGCCCATAGTGGAGACATATGATCCTCGGTACAACATGCCTAAAGATCGTCCCTGGGGCATGCCTATCAACTTTATCCCCGAAGGATACTTCCACCAGTCACGGAAAACCCGGAAACTGCAGCAGGAACCGCTGGGCCTGAAGGTTACAAACTTCGGGAAAGCGAGGATGCAAGAGTCATGATAGCAATTCCTGAAGGTTACAAACTTCGGGATAGGGAAGCACCAAAGGTCACCGCCGTAATGACTATACCACAACCTGTGGTACGCACTGTCCCGGAAGGACAGATTCCACAAGTAATCTCTGGTGGAAACGAAAGTATGTACGAAAGGATGAATGAGTTCCAGGAGCAATTCCTGGAGATGTAAAAGGAATTGCATGCCATTCGCGGCCAGGATATATTCAGAAAGGACGCTGCAAACCTTTGTTTGGTCCCTTATGTGAAAATCTCGCACAAGTTCAAGGTGCCCGACTTTGAAAAATACAAGGGTAACTCTTGCCCTCAAAGTCATTTGGTGATGTACGCTCGAAAGATGTCAACTCAGACTGAAAATCAATAGCTACTGATCCATTACTTTCAAGATAGTTTAACCGGTGCCACACTCAAATGGTACATGGGATTAGACTGCACCAAGATTGTCACTTTTAGAGATTTTGCCGCTGCCTTCATTTAGCAGTATAAGTATAACCTGGACATGGCACCGGAAAG
This sequence comes from Lathyrus tuberosus, assembly GCA_022829125.1. Lineage (NCBI taxonomy): Eukaryota > Viridiplantae > Streptophyta > Magnoliopsida > Fabales > Fabaceae > Lathyrus > Lathyrus tuberosus. The sequence goes on from JALAZF010000003.1 coordinate 11,762,395, forward strand.
AGATCAACTCAGATCAATGTCGCAGAAGGACAAGGAAACTTTTAAGGAATATGCTCAGAGAGGGCGTGAAATTGCTGCCCAGATTTATCCCCCTCTTGAGGAAAAAGAGATAACAAAGATCTTCTTGAAAACCTTGAGCTCATTCTATTACGATCGAATGGTCGCCAATGCGCCCAGTGACTTCACTGAAATGGTGAACATGGGAGTTCGCCCTGAAGAAGCAGTCCGAGAAGGACGTCTGGTCAAAGATGCAGGACCATCAAGCAGTACCAAAAGATATGGTAGTGCTTTCCCTAAGAAAAAAGAGCAAGATATTGGTAATATCTCTCTCGGAAAGAAAAGGTGAAGGTATCAACCAGTAGCAGCGATAATTCTTGCTATCAACCCTGTGCCTGTTCCAACGTATCAACCTCAGGTTGCTCAGAGCCAACCAAATCAACAATAGCATTAGCAAAGGACACAACAACCTCTTCATCAGGCTCGTCCACAGTATAACAATAACAACCGTACGGCGCGACCACCAGGGTTTAACCCGTAGAACTGTTTAAAGCTCTTTTCCTTATGACATCACTCTCAATTGATTACAGTGAATAGGTGAGATATCTCCTTTAGAGATGACAATTTGTAAAATCTGTCAAACGCTCTTTTAGCTTCATCATCTTGGGCTTTGAACAAGATACAGCCACTCTTTTAGCTTCATCATCTTGGGCTTTAAACAAGATACAAAACAAACTTTTTCTTCCCATAGATTAGGAGGAACTACGAACACTCTGATTTCCCCAGTCTCTATATGGGAATACATAGGCATAAGATTTACAAATCTTAGCGAGCTCACTAATAAAAAACCTTAGGTCTAGCACCTTCCCAAAAACAATAGAAAACCATAAAAACCACAAACATTTCCTCATCTTTCACAAAGGAGAAACTTTCCTAATTCAACAGTAGAAATATATGCAAATAAGGGTTCCTATATATTACTATAGATACTCAGGGTGTTAATAGCTTCCCTTAGTATAACCAACCCCCGATTCCAGATCTCTTAGCATTTGTAAGAAAGACATTTGCGAGCAGGGTTAGTTTACGATATCTTTCCCTTCCTTTTAAGCATCATAGGATAAATATTAGAAATTAAAAAGTAGCACTAAATGCGGTAGTGCTCGCGTCGCAAACCCGGAGCTACAGTTTGGTTGAAATTCAAGTGCTGGTTTCATAGATTTTGGAAGTTCCAAAGCATAATACAAGCATGTGAAAGTTGTTGAAACTTTTGGAAGATTGCTTCTGATGAATAGAGGAGTTAAAGTGTAGAAGAAACAAAGTATGGAAAATTAATTTTGTGATTAAAGTGACTTTATGGAAATGGAAGTGTTAACTTTGTGCCAAAAATGGAATGAAACATTGAACAAAGTCATAATCACTTGGATAATACACCAAAAGCAAGTGTACTTGTCTGTTTAAGTGAGATTTTCATGTTAACAAACCTGTAATCAAGGATTTTGTAGGTTTGAATTGCTTTTGCAACTTGAATTTGACATGAAAATTACCAAACCTTCAAGTATGGAGGGCTAACTTTCCCTCTTAGAAACTCCTAGCTAAAAAATGCTATGGAGTAGTTTTTGTACTTTTTGAAAAGCCCCAAACATGCTCTACAACTTTCATGTTTGATGAATTTCTTGATTCTCAATGGATCATAGAGAAAACTGTCTCCCAAGTTTGGTACTTTGTGAAAAAAAATTGCCTTGAAAAAATTTCTAAGTGTGAGAAGATTTTCACAAAGTTTGTCTTTGGAACACAAAAATTGGTGGTCTAGATTGAAAGTTATGACTCTTCAAAGTTGGCACAAAATTAGGGTTTTTCTTCCATACTTAGAAAAAGTTCACTTCTTTAACTTTGCCCCTTTTGCATGAAACTTTCCAATTCTTATTTTTTATGCTCAAACTCAATAATCAAATATGTCTTCATGAAATTTGGCTTGAGAGCTTCAATTTTGACCAAAACTCCAAATCTCAAAGAGTTGACTTTACAAATAAAAGCTTGTGTATCAGATGAATTCAACTATGTGATCCTCAATGATCTTGCATTCTTGAATCTTGTGAACATCATGGATGGACTCCAAGGATGTATTTGAGTGTCTTGAATCATGTCCCAAGGCTTGGGATCATGCTTTGATCAAAAGTCAAAGGCACAATTGACTTTTCTTGATAAAACCCTAACTTGGGGTCAGATGAAATTGAGCCGCAATAAGCTTGTAACAAGAACAATTTGCACTTGATTCTTGATGAAGATAACCCCCTTGATTGTATGTGCACTTGGTTGGTTGATGATCAATCCAAGACATTGACTGATCAAATAAAGATCCTCTTGATTCTCTTGGTGCAAAACCCTAATTCAGATGAAACAAAACAAGAAAGCAATTGTACAAGGTTGGGGTTAGCAATGTAATGTGTGATGTTCCTAGAATGATGATGGAATCTAGGGTCAAAATTTGAAGTATGACACTTATGTTAAAAATCAACATTTTAAATTGATTTATGCTGATCTCCAGCCCTTACATATACAAAGCATGTGTTAGAATTCAACAATATTGTTGATATAGTGGCCTCTACAATGGAAACAGACTGCAATGGCAGTGTGATTTAAAACCACATGTGCAACCGCATTAGTAACCACATATTCCTTTTGGTTTTTCACTAAAAATTAAAACTTCATAACTCTAATTTCCGATCTTCTTCTAATGAAATAAAAAATCTTACCTTTATTCGTCTCTTAATTTTGTATTTCAAACAACTTTTAATCAATATTCACACAATAATAGCTACAGTGCATATCACTACAACTGCAATATCCATAACCGCATGTGCATCTGCATCCGGGACATAAGTTAAAACTACTATACACACAACCTAGGATACATTTGTTTAGTAAAAGAAATCATAAGAATCCTCTTGAAAATACACGGGGTTTGAACTTGATCACATTAGTTTTTTTAATTCACTTACTACTTAATTGACTAATATGAAGCACAATTTTTCCACGAGTGCTATCATATTCAACTCAATTATCTCCAAAAGGTACCTACATGAAGCAACCAAGTTAGTTGGGCCTACAATATAAATAGGCATATAAATAAGGTGCTCACTGCTCTTCTTGAACAATCACCAATTCATTAGAAGCACCATCTTGAATATTACAATCAAACAACAAAGAATGGCCAAAATTTACCCTAATCAAGAATCCACAACACCATTTCAGTCTCATGATGATCAGTGTGTCAGTAATAAAAGAGAAAGGTATACAGTATGGATGAAATCACTAGTTCTTCACTCTAATGGTTGCACTGTTTATGATTCAAATGGTAACATAGTTTATAGAGTTGATAACTATGATAGAAAAGGTGGAAGAGAAGTTAATCTCATGGATCTACAAGGCAATGTTGTCTGCACCATCAAAAAGAGATTACTAGCTTTTGGATGTTGGGAAGGCCACAAATATTGCAGCCGCAATTCTAATAGTAGAAGCCAGGAGGAACAACCATCGTTTCAAGTTAAAAGATGTCTCACAGGGAAAGTAGATTGCCAGATAAAAGTGGGATCTCAAAATTTGTGCATAGAAAGAGTGAGTATTGGAAAATCATTTGGTTTTCGGATAATAAACAAAGATGGAGAAATGATAGCAGAGGCAAAGCAAAAAGAGTCATCTTCAGGAATTGTTCTGAGTAATGATGTTCTAACTTTGGATTTGGAAGCTGGCACAGATCATTCTCTTATAATGGCTTTGATTACAGTATACGGATTGATATGCGGAAAAATGTAGACATCAATTTCATATATGACAGATCTTATATGTAGAACATCATTCAGCAAACTTTTCCCCTTTCTACACGATTCCCTTAGTTTACTGTTTTTTAAATTTCTTTATAGATAATTTTTTAATTAGGGTAAATTTTCTTAAGTTTTGTAATCAGTATTTGGCTCAGTTTGTATGAAAAAAAAGTTCATGAGCATCAATGAGACTTTTCTTTTTTTGCTGAAGCGTAATATGCAGGATCTTCAGTTATATGTATGACATCCTTTACTATATCTTTTATGATTTTTTTTTTTACAGAAAGAAAATATATTAATAAATGTGATTTAAGATCATAGGTGGACAAGAAAAAAACAATAGTAAACAGCCAGAAAACACAACCCGCACCAACACCAATAAACACACAAACCAACAATTTTTAACACCAGAAAGCCAACAACATACATACATGTCCTTGTGTCTTTTAAACTATTATTTCCGTGCCAAATTAGATGTTTCCTTTTAGTTTTATCATAAAAATCAATATATTTAATTATTTTTTAAGAATTACAGATTTTTTAAATAGAACAACTTTTATGAAACAGCAGAATTATATTGAAATAATATTAAAAATTAATATATCATCTACTAAAATCTTAATGAGTAATATTATAGCTAACCCAAAATTTCATCTAGACACAAGGATTTTACATTGCAATAAAGAGAACTGTTATTTGGATTTAATACCCTCTAACCACCAGACAAGGTGCATGCGTTTCCATTTTTATGTTTCAATATGACCAATATACAAAGTTTTCGGTCAATATTGGCCATACAATTTATCTCATCACACACCACAAGATATAATCAATCAAAATCATGTTTTTTTTTTTTTCATTTTGTCGTTTTTTTTCTTTTTGCTAGAACCCAGCAACATTGACATGTGAACACGATAGTATAGACATAGCACCTTGCAACAATGTGGCATTTATTGATATCAATATAGTCAATATGCATACATAAAGCATAAACATGTGTTTGTGCCTGTGCGTGTCTATAAGTGACTATTAGCATTGATTTGATTTTAATTTTGACAAGATATTAGAATTTATTTTTGTTAGTTGGTTGGTAGGTCTTGAAAAATCATAAAATTTTATTATAAAAGCCGAATTGCTAATTGTTCTTGTTAAATACTATTGGGATAAACCTCCTTTTAAAGTTAGTTGTGAGAGGCCGCAATTGTCCTATATGATTAGGAGAGTTTCATAGTTTTCTTTCCTTTATGCAGGAAGTTCCCTTTTATATCGCTCGACTTATCAATAACTCTTCAATGCATGTCTCTTCACATCCTTCATTAAGGTGGCATCATATAACGTTCGCCGCCCCCCTGTAATTACCAAACAATGTCTTTTCCATCAATGTCTCTAACTCTCCTGCAATCATGGGGGATTTCGTAACCATCTCTTGTGACTGTCCATATGATATCCTAGCAATGAAGTCGGACACGACTTGTCAACATGTATGTGTTGCCATGAGGTCAGCTCCGACGTGCTTGCTTTGCAGCCCCTAACTGGATTCCAAATTGGGTAAAGCTATGACTTCCCTACCTACTTGTATCCTCGTACTCGATTTACCAAGAACTCGACCTCAGAGAATTTTGTGGTGTACATAAGCCCCCCGATCATGAGATCCTTTTAGATCAAAGTGTTCAGTCAAGATAATCTTGAAATTCCTTCATCCTTAAGCCGATCTTCTCTTAGGCGAGCTATTGGACGTCAGTCATCTTAATGATGAAACATTTTTCTCTCTCCTAGTCATGATGGCTTTTATGGGAACTCCCACTTGTCATTATTACTCTCTTTAGTACAAATTCTTGACCATTGCAAATTTACTCTGAATAAAAACGGACATGTTCTTTCACTTTGTTCATCTGACCAAAAACTAGTGATCTTACTAAGTGTTGCGGTCAAGTTTCTATCTATCAGTCGCTCAATTTCTTTGTGATCCCCCAACCTCAGGTATTGTTTTCTTTTCTCTTTTTTACTCTCTTTTTGCTTTTTTTGTTATACCTTTAGTACGAGATTTCAATCATTCGGGAGAATGCTCGATTTCTCTTACTGCTCATGATATGGATAAAATACATAATCATTGCATGCGAGAATGTGAGGGTCACTTGAGTAGAAAGAATTTTGAACAGATTATAAGAGAAGTTATGGTGAAATCCCTTCACCTATTAGTAACACTGACTCGGAGTCTTCGTCCTCAGCTTTTTTGGATACTTAGATGGAGGCAACAGGATTTTGATAGACAAAGAAGTTCTAAGTTACAACCATAGTGTCATTGACGAAAGCTACATCTCGAATCTTTGTTTTAATACCTTAGTCTCGTCAACCGGGGACGAGGAAGATGTTATACAAGAACCTTGTGTGGTTGGTGAGAGGGTCTGTATTACTCGGCCCAATGGAGTGTCTAATGAGTATTTCTATTTCTATTTAGGAGTAATTGAGGACTTTAAAATCCGCATTCCGTTTACTAATTTTGAATCTGATCTCCTCAAAACACTAAATATAGCCCCTTCTCAATTATGCCCAAATGGTTAAGGTTTTATCAAGGATTTTGAAATTATTTGTGACACAATGGGCATAACACCTACCTTAGTGTCATACCCCAAATTTTGACTACTAAGATTTCTCATCATTGTGCACAATATGGATGTACCTTTGGGCCTCATCCATCTCCTCAAGGGTTGTTGAGCACTCATTACAATCATAGTTAGGGTTTCAAGCCCTCTCAGAGTTCTTAGACAAAAGACCAATCAAGAATTGACATGATCTTCAACTTTTCTAAGCCTCTCAAATACCTATAAAGGATCAAGAGGACTCCCACATCAAGAATCCCACATCAAGAATCAAGCACAGGGTTGCAGCATTCTGAGTGGATCAAGCCTCAAGATCGCCAGTGTCACCAAATTAGGGTTTTGGTCGACCAGGGCCTCCAGATGAGAATTTTCCTCTGGGAATGAGCCAATGCTTCAAAGCATAACCTAAGAGGCCCCATGGAACCTCATGAACCCAATCATCAAGTCAATTTAGCATCAGGGGATGCATTCACTAAAAATCAGGAATTAGGGTTTCTTGACCTAATTCACCCCTAAGTTGACTTTTGGGACAAAACATAAGCCAAGACCTCAAGAGAGGACTTGAGGGTCTCTAATAAACCACATTGATCCATTTGCAACAATGGACTGGTCCAAGAAGCTTGATCACCAAGTTTCAGTTTCATCTGAACCACAATTAGGGTTTCGCGAGAAAAAGTCAACTGTACCTTTGAATTTTGACCAGGACATGCTCCCAAACCCTAGGACATGATTCAATACACCCTATAACACCTATGAAATCAATCCATCAAGTTTGATTTAGGTCAAGGACTTGATTTCACAAAGGATCGCACAGTTTGGAATTCATTTGACAAAAAGTCAACTATGCACAAAAGCCAACTTTGACTTTTTGAGATTTTTCATAATTATGGTTCCTTAACCCTAAAATGATGTTAATGTGTGATTGGAATCATCATTCATTTAGAAAAATCAAGAAAAGTGGGATAACTTGTAAAAGGGGTAACCATAAAAACTTAGAAATTTTTCTAAGTTATGGAACAAACTGGCTAGGGTACCAACTTTGGAGGATCATAACTCCTAAACCACAAGGCCATTTTTCCCCATTCAAAGTTGGATTTGTAGCTCTCATGGCACTCTACAAAAGCTTCAAACATAACTCATTCCAATTCCTCATGGATTTTAAGTTATGGAATTATCAAAATCACAAAAAGTGAAAATGTCACATTTTTCCAACACTTAGTGAAATTTTCACTAAGTCAGAATTTGCCTTCACTTTTTTCCAAATGTAGGGGCATTTTTCACTTGGATCCAAAAAGTATCAAAACCAATTATGATCAAACAGTTGTTGTATCATATGAGGGTTTTCCAAAATGACTAAGAACTTCATCAAAGTCCACTTGAGCCATGAGATGACAATGGCAACATGCCTTGCTGGAAACTGCCAAAGGAAGGCAGATTTGTGCATTTTGCTCGATTTGCCAAATTTGTGCAAATGACAAGCACACTTATCCATCTGAACACCTCAAGGGGAGATCAAGGAGGAACCAACTCTGATCTCAAGCCTCCCAAGTCCTTGCAACTAAAAATAGCATGCCAAACCTAGAAATCCCTAAAGAGGGGACAAGACTCCTTTTTTGTTTTGGAGCATTCAATGGATGCACTAAGGTGGCATGGACTGAGCCATTTCCAACTGAATTCAGTCAAGAATTATCCAAGACCAAGGGAACCAACAGCATGTGCCCTAACCTCTAGCCATTGGCTAGAGGAGACTTGGATTCTCATTGATCAACATTGGCCAAACCTATGCAGCAGTTGCCATTCACTATTCCTTGCAAAACAAACTTGCCCTACTATAAATAGAGCTCATTTTTTATCAGTTTGAGTACACCAAAGCCATCAAACAGATGCTTTCCTCAAAATCTCCTTATCACTTCCAAATTTGCCTTCCAAAGCAAGTCACTATCGGGTTTTGAGTTTGAGAGCAATTCCAACCAAACTAATCACACACACACACCTCATAAACATCATATAGAAGTGATCCAAACACTCACATAACATCTAGAACACCAGATTCTCAAAATCACCAGCCATCTGCACAAGCCTTTGACAGATTTGCAGTTGAGGTGCCAAATCATGTTCCAACTCAATTCAATCCACTCCAAGCATCCAGACACACTCCATAGCACCTAGGGAAGTTGTCCATATCCTTGGAACCAAGCTGTAACACCTCTAACACAAAACACGATCACCAGCTGCAAGAGGTAAGCATGAGCTCTTCTAACTCTATGATCCATGCATTTTTTGCTGCACAATAATTTAGCCATATGTTCATAATCATGCATGGAGTGTTTTCCCTCAATCAATTGCTTTGTTTGAATCGTGTATGGAATTTCTGAGCCTTCATGCAAATATTTGGGTTCTTGAGGTTTCTCTGATTTCTTATTTCATGCTTAAAATAAATGAAATTAAAGACTATAGACATGATCGTTAGGGATGTTCATGGACGGTTAATTTTCATAACCAATCCATAACCATAAATGATCCATATGTTATAACCGGTTATTAAAACCAATTGTTATAACCGGTTTCATTTTTTAAAATGGTTATAAATCGGTTATTAACCGGTTATATCCATAACCAATTTTATAATTAGTTTTCATTTAATTTTATTTTAAAATCGATTTTTTCAAGAATTTTTTTTTTTTTAAATAATATTTTTTTAAGAAAAATATTTATGTTCAAAAATAAAAAATAGTTTTTTTTTTAATTTTTGGAAAAAATATATTTTTTTAGTTTACAAAAATCATTTTTTAAAATTTTTTTAAAACAAAAATTATTTACTGAAAAAAAAATTAAAATATTTTTTTTTAAAAAAATAATAATTTTATTTTCAAAAATATATATTTAAAAAATATATATTTCTTTTCAAAAAAATATTTTTTTCAGAAAAAAAAAATATTTTTTTTGAAAAAAATTTCAAAGTTTTTTTTATAAAAAAAATTGACTAATTTGGTTTTTATTTTGGATATGGATGTCCAAATTATGGATTTGGTTAAAACCATATTAAAAATATATCCAAAATATGGATTTGGTTAAAACCATACTAATAATTAACCGGTTTTTAATAACCGGATTTGGATATGTATATGGATTATTTAAATAACCGGTTCATTTGAGCATCCCTAATGATCGTGAGGTGAAAATGAGTAGATTGATATGTAGATTGCATGTTATCATCAAGTATTCAGTGAGATTGGATAGAAAATGTAAATCTGCAGAAACAGAGGGTGGCGCGTGTTCTTGCCATGTTCTTGGCGCCCTTTTTGAAAATTCAAATATTTGAATTTTGTGATTTTATTTATTTGATTCAAAAATTAACTTCTCTCTGAATTTTAATGATTTTGAGTTGATTCTTTTTTTAATAATTCACAAAAATGTTAAAATATTTTATTTTCCCAAAAAATCCCAAAAATATTATTTATTTCATATACTTGATATTTTTGTAAAGAATTAATATTTTAATTGTTTTTGACATTTAAAATATTTTCTCCTTCTTGATTTTTTCAAATTTTAGTGATTTCCAAACATTTTGTGGATCAAAACCTGATTTTTGAAACATTAATCCAAGATCATAGTTTGTTTTCCACATGTTTAACAATTTTGATCATTTTAATTGAATTTTTTATTCAATTAAAATATATTTTAAAAACAAATTAGGGTTTTTGATTAATTCAACCCTCATCAAACTTTTTCAAACACTTTGGGCCTCTTGGTAGAGTGTAAGACCCAACCCTTTGTAGAAACATAAATAATTTGGGCCTCAGTGTATTGTATAAGTCCTGATACCGTCAAGAAGTTCGGCGCGATCGTCGCCTTTTTAACAAAAACCTTGGGCCTCTCCTTGAGCTGTAAGCCCCATCACTTGTACAAAAATAAATCATTGGGCCTCTAATAGAGTGTAAGACTCAGTCCCCTTTTAACCTAAATAATTTTGGGCCTCAGACATTGTATAAGTCCCTCTACGTTAAAAGAAAAATCTCGGCGCGATTGCCAATTCAAAAATAAATCATTTGGGCCTACCATCGTGTTATAAGCCACATTCTTTTTCTTTAAACACCTTTAGGCCTCTTGAGAGAGTGTAAGACCCATCCCTTTGTACAGAAAACCTTTTTGGGCCTCAGTCACTTGTATAAGTCCCTCTGTACAGTTTTCAAAACAACAGTGCAATCACTGATAAAACCTTGGGCCTCTCCTTGAGCTGTAAGCCCCAACAACCTTTTCAAAGTACTTTCTCCTTTGATTTTGAATATAATATTGTTATCAAAGCTTTCTTTGTTGAACAAACTAACCAAACAGCATGGAAGCTCTACAACCGAGTAAGTGTTTACCCGCTTTCTTTATCCGCTTTCATATATATATATATATATAACTGTATTATGGGGCTGCTCACTGTAAGTCTTCTTTCACAAACTTTTATGTACTCTTCATATATCCACTGTGTAATACTAGTATAGTTATTTAGAGTTTTCCCCGGCAACTACGTCTAGCACTAGGTAAAGCCCCGTTGGTCACTCTTAAATACAAACAAAACTAGATCCCCATAGGATTACCAGACACAGTCTTCCCTCCTCTTGGGGTTAAACAATATGGAGACGTGAAAGGCAGCACTCTCGGTGAACCCTTTCTCAGACTGTCACCCTTAGAAATCGTCAAAGAAACTCTACTCCCCGAAGATGATCTTTTCTCCGTGAATGGCATCTCTTGAGTTTCTTCCAAATTCTCGGACTTTCCTGGCTTGATCTATTCTCAGTGAATGGCATGTCTTGAACTTCTCGGGGTTTGGGGACCCACAGGCTTCTTAAAAGTATCCCCGCCTCCTCTTGGGCGTTGTACAAGGACCCTTCGGCTTCTTAAAAGCTCTCATGCCTTCTCTTGGGCTTAGTACAAGGACCCAGAGACCTCTACAGGTATAGGAACAGAACCTAGTCATCAATTTGCTAGAGCTGTCTTTCTGAGTCAAGTGTCAGACCAGTTAATGGGTTGACCTTCATCCCTTAACATACCAGCCTTCTCTTGGGCATTATACAAAGATCATTCACTACTTGAGAATCGATTTCTCAAAACACCAGTAGACTTGGACAGTCTAAATACCCCTTTGGATTTCCCATTTCCTTAAAGAACAGGAATAACCCTGATCCTATGATCAATCCTAAAGCACCGCCTTACCTTTAATCGTTCCCTTTATAAGAACTAATTTTCTCTTTTATCCAACATACTGGACCTGTCACTAAACTGAAATAGTCACCAGCACAATAGCCTCCTCTTAGGCTTTGTATAATGATCCTTCCTCAGTGAAGTTAGCCTCCTCTTGGGCTTTGCACAATGATTCTCCCCGGCGGAGCTAACCTTTTCAGACTCTCTTGTTGAGTCAAACCTTTCTTAGCCTACATCGCGGGCTTCGTACGAGATACAAAAACACTCTCTTGTTGAGTATAACAGACTCTCTTGTTGAGTTAAACCCTTCTTAGCCTCCATCTCGGGCTTCGTACGAGATACAAAAACACTCTCTTGTTGAGTATAAAAGATTCTCTTGTTGAGTCAATCACCTTTGAGCCTCCGTCTTGGGCTTCGTATAAGACATATATAAAAGCACTCTCTTGTTGGGTAAACCCTTTTAGCCTCTATCTCGGGCTTCGTACGAGACACATAGAAGCACCCTCTTGTTGGGACAATAGCCTCCTCTTAGGCTTTATATAAGGAAACCCTGGTTGAGTCAATCAACCTTTTAGAATCAAAATCTGTGCCTCGCTCACAGCATACAAACATCAACAACTCCTTTTCCCCATCTAATTGCTGTAAGCGGCAAGCCTTTAGATTATTTACATCCACGCCACTGTCCCTCTTTTAGCATGAGGAATTCCTAAGGAAATATGACATTACTCTATACTGAGTTAAAGTCTTCTCCTTCAGGTTAAAAATCTCATATAAAGGAAATTATGGCATTGTTGGATTCACATATCCCAGTTAAAGTAATTCTCCTTTATAACCAGTCACCCAACAGTTGTGGCAAACAGACCAAAAATCCCCTTTAGAGATGACAAATTCTCTCTAAAGTCAAAACCCTTCAGCTTCACATCTTGGGCTTCGAACAAGATACAAATAAACTCTTCAGCTTCACATCTTGGGCTTTAAACAAGATACAAACCACATTTAGCTTCACGTCTTGGGCTTTGAACAAGACACTAAAACAACCTTTTTCCTCCCATAGAATAGGGGGAACTACGATCGCTCTGATTTCCCTGTTTCTTTAAACGGGAATACGTAGGCATAAGATTGAAAAATCTTAGCGAGCACACTAATCAAAAACCCAAAATCCCGTACCCTCATACATCAATCAAAAAGCATCAAACCTAACATCCTACCGATAACCTAGACTTTGTTTTTAACAAAATAACCTAAGAGAGACCCACATTCTTAATAGCATCTGTAAACCAACAGTCATCTGTTTAAACTCAGTATGCAAGCAGGGTTAATTGGAAACATCTATTTCCCTTCCTTCATCAGCTTCAATAGGATAAAAAATGAATCGAGTTGTAGTACCTCAAAGCGATAGTGCTTCGCAACCACGCAAAAACTCGCGCTACACTTAGGATTATTTTTCTCATTTTTTGAGTTAAAGGTGGTGGAAAAAGGAGGTTGGGTTTCCCTCAGCGGGATTTTGGGGAAGAGCTTTCTACAAGCTTCCACTACTAAATATAAGGGTTTTAAGGACAAATTCCTCCGAGTAAAGAGTGGGAAGATATGTCCCAAGGTTATGTATGTGTTGGACGGGAACTATCGTTTCCGGATATTTGGATTTGACTATGACAAGTTAAATGCTCTGGAAGTCCGGTGTTTGGCCATTTTGGACGCCTATAGAGTAATGAATGTTAAAGATTTACCACAGATAGCTGAGGACTCGGGGAAATTTTCTAATGTCTTGGGTAATTCTTATATGTGCTTATATACTGCTTTACCATGATCTTATTAATCTCCATGTTTCTTGATTTCTGCTTTGATCTTTTCTTTTCAACGAAAATGACATACCTCAAGCTTTCTGAACAAAAGAATTTGATGGCCGAAACCAGATTAAGGCGTGGAGATCAGTCCGCTTCTAAAAGTGATTTGACAAGTATTTAAACTCAGACCCTTAAAAAGAAGAAAAAAATGTTTCTAAGGCGGCCCCTATCGTATCAGAGCCTTGGTCTGCTTCTGTTCCCCCCTTGGGAATTCTAAGACAGGTTCTCAAAAGAAGATGAAGAGCTTGATAAGCGACGAAGTTAGTCAAGCAGGCCTAACAATCACTACTTTGATGCCGGATTCAGGTAGTAGTCATCAAACTTATCCCTCTTTTGAATTCAAGTTCTGGTCCAACAGTTTCGATTGTTTGAGGTATCTTTTTTACCATTTGAATGCAAATGAAGACGTTGAAAAAGTGAAATCAATTGGTGCTCAGCAGTTGACCCAAAACCTTAGGGTCTATTTGATTAGGTGCGCCGTCATAACTCGGGGTTTATTTGAAGTGGGTGATGCCTACGAACAAAATGAGATAGGTTGTCATAATATAGGCTATGTTAGAGAGACTTGGGAAAGTTTCGACAACATCAGTACCGTCCCGACACCTTAGGCTTCCCAAATATGCAACTCAGTTTGAGTACCTATTAAGCCAAAACCTTAAGTTCTTGTTCTTAAGTAACCCTTGATTAGTTTATATGAGCAGTTAACACCATCTAGAAATCACACACTAAGTAAGTAAGTTGATGCGAATAACTGAATGATTCTATGCTTAATGAGAAATCTGAATAGGAATTTGCCTTCTAAGTTAGGTGACCTTCACACGGTCATTTAATCTAACGGTAGTGAAACCTTAAAAAAAAAAAGAATTGCGGCTAAATGACTAATTTTAAAATACAAAATAGGATATGGATCATAATCACTAACATGCATATTTACCATGTGTATGAATAGATAACGAGCTTAATGTGATTGTGCTCAAATGAAAAAAGGTGAAAAAGGATAAGTGATCTAGTTTGAGTCATAATACCATGGTTCGGGCTGGTTTGCATAAGAGGGGAGTTTAGGACCATGATACGCGGAATTGTGTCCTTACAGTATCCTTGCTGTTGAAAATTAGTACCTATTGATTTGACACTAGCCAAGAAGCCACATACGATTAAGAGTCTTGTTGTGTTTTTGTTTTAAACTATGCTTAATCTTTTTATCATGCTGGTCGATTTCTTGAGGACAAGCAATGGTTCAAGTGTGGGGGAGATTGATAACCTAAAAATACATAGTACATTTCGGCTCGATTCGCATGCATTTTTGTGTCAATTTTATTTGCTTTCGTAGTATTATGCTGGTATTGTTCAATTGTTTCATGTAATTACTAAAGAAAAGCATTTGTGCAATAAACCGGAGAAAAGAGCAAGAAATGAAGAAAAAAGGCATAAAATACCATTTTATGGTGCATGGCGTTTTCCATGGACCTCAGAGGCACGTTTTCCACATTTTAAGGGGATAGCGTTTGCCATCACCCCATGGCGTTTTCCATGGACCTGCATCACAGAAAAATCTGGATTCAGCATTGCTCAATCTTCACCCACCTTCCCTATTTTTCCTACACATATTTCACACGACTTGGGACACTTTCTAGGAGCAGTATTGACTATATATTTGCAATTTTCACCAGTTTTTGGTATCTAAGTTTGTACCCTAAAGTAGGGTTCTTAATTTAAGCAGAAATTACATTGAAATTTTTTAGGGCTCTCATAATAGGGGTATGATCACACCATAGTTTTTAGGAATTTTATTTTAATCTTGGATCAGATTAACCGTGCCAGTATTAGAAGTTATTTTTCATTCCGTCTGTTTGTACTCGAAGATTATTTTCAGAATTACTTCTCGTTTTTAATTTCAGGTTCTTTATATTATGGCTTTTAGTTGTTTCTACTGGTTTTCATTAATTCAATTAAATTCAATTGCTATGTTTCTCTTAATTTCCAATATAAAAAATTGCATGTTTATGTTTAATGCCATGTCCAGCTAAATTATTGAGTCTAATATGTGAGGACCGTCGTTCCCACGGGACTCGGTAATGAATTGGCGTAACCCTTTTATAATTTTTTCTGGTTTCATTTTTTAATTTTAAATCCAAAATCTTTTGCACGACATTGAAAACATTAAGGTTTAAACATAAACCTTATAGTAAAAATTGAACATCAATCTTAAACACAGCGACAACACTTTAGGGTTAATTAAGACTTATTGGTTTTCAAAATGTATTTCTTGATTCAAATGGATCAGCGACGACAAAACGTTAATGGTCTAGAAGTATAGCTAGAGTCAATAGCACGACAGTGTGAGACAAAGGTTTTTAAACTAATATTTTATGTTGAAAAGTAATTTAACGCGTAACATACGCCAACGAATTATTAAGTCCCTAAGGTACACTGGGATCCACATTCCGGTCTCTCCTAGTTGATATATTTTCTAAGCTTTATTTTAGTTTTAGTTTTAATATCCCTTTAATCAAAATATCTATAGCCTTAGATTTATATAGCATCAATAGATATCGGTAAGATTGATTATTGGTCCCTGTGGGTTTGAAATATTTTAAAATTACGCGATACCACTATGCACTTACAATTAATCCGATAGACTCACAGAGTCGCGATCACCCCATACCTTAGAATTTTAAGCTTCAAACTCTTCCAGAACGGTGGTCTTGTTCTTCTTCCTACCTTTTCCTCTGACCCTAGCTCTTTTTTTTTCACGTAAGTTACCCACTCTCTATTCTCTCATTGCCTTCTTATAAGTATACCAACTAAATCCCTTATTTTTAATTTATTTTTAAATCTTATTATTATTACTATAGTATTAAATCAAACTAAAAAATAAATACTAATAATAATATATATCTCTCTATATATATATATATATATATATATATATATATATTATATATATATCTTCTAAATCACATCATTAGGCCAACTACCCAAAAAAATAATAATAATACTATCTCTATATTCTTATTGTTATTTTAAATAAGTATTATCTTATTTATTATTACTACTAGATTAATTTAATTAAATATAGTAGTAACACTATTAATCTCAATGTGTCAAACACCCCCTACTTCTCGTTGATATTCCAGGGACACTACCTCATACCCAAAGTGCCCCTACTACCTCGATCATTCAAAACACATACAATACAACTAAATTATTCTACGGAATTAGATCATTCAATTGGGGTGTTACAGATTTCAACAATAAAAAGATTTTACTAACATAACCTGATCAAAGATTACTGATTACATAGTCGATTTCATTAAGTCAGAGGTTTTATTAACATGACCCGGCAAGAGGCTTACTGATTACATAGTCGATTTCATTAAGTAAGAGGTTTCATTAAGTAAAATCTTTTTATTACAGATTTCAACAATAAAAAGATTTTACTAACATAACATGATCAAAGATTTACTGATTACATAGTCGATTTCATTAAGTTAGAGGTTTTATTAACATGACCCGGCAAGAGGCTTACTGATTACATAGTCGATTTCATTAAGTAAGAGGTTTTATTAACATAACCCGGTGAGAGGTTTAGTGTTTACATTGCCGATTTTATTAAGTCAGAGGTTTTATTAACATGACATAGCTAGAGGTTTACTATTTACATAGCCGAATTCATGAAGTCAGAGGTTTTATTAACATGACCCGACCAGAGGTTTACTGTTTACATAGCCGATTTCATTACGTCAGAGGTTTTATTAATATGACCCGACCATAGGTTTACTGTTTACACAGTTTATTTCATTAAGTCAGAGGTTTTATTTGAATATGAGAAAAATACACAAGAAGGGGGGGTTGAATTGTGTTTTCTGTTTTCTTAGTTTGCATCTGATCAGAGTTCAGAATCTAAATTGGTGTTTTGATTTTGGTTAATTCTTAGCAGCAGAAAGTTAACATGAGCAAATAAATAATACCAGAATACACAAAGATTTATACTCGTTCCTCCCAAACTGATTAATTCTTTGCATCAAATCATGATTAAAATTGCCTATGCATTCTGCATAAGACATTCACAATTGCTCAGACTCAAGGTCCAAGACTTCTGCTCAAGTTCCTCACTCGAGACTTCTTGCTCAGGTTCCATGAACCCAAGACTTCCTTACTAAGGCCCTCAGCCCAAGACTTTTGCTCCAAGTCCCATGAAACGAGCCTCCCTGCTTGAACCCCTATAGTTCAAGACATACTTCTCTAATTCCATGTATTGAGCTCACCTTCTCAAGCCAAACTAGCTCAAGACTTCAGCTCTAGGTCCCATGCAATGAGCCTCCTTGCTTGATCCCTCAGATTCAACACTTACCGCTCTAATTTCATGTACCGAGCCAACTTGCTCAATCAATCTACTTGATTAAGACTTTCACTGCTCAAGCACATAGCAAGAGACTTACGTGGCTCAAGCAGCTTTGCTCGAGACTTATTTGCTTGTATCCTAAAGATACAAGACTTCTGCTTAATCAATCCACTTGATTAAGACTTTCACAGCTCGAGCACATAGCAAGAGACTTACGTGGCTCAAGCATCTTGGCTCGAGACTTCCTTTCTTGTATCCCAACGATACAAGACTTTTATCTAAATTGCTAAACAAGCTCAGTAGTGTAGAAAACAAGGTGTATATGGTACAAGTATCAGAGGTACAAGAAATCACCATAACCAAGACCTAAAACACGTAAGATTTCTAAGATATTCAATGTGTAAGAAATCTTAAGACTTTTATAATTACAACCTACAACAAAAAATCTGCATATACAATGTGTTGATAATTGCTGATCTCATTACTCCTTCTTCTGGTTGATCCTTGTTAAAGATTCATTTTAAATCTTCAGCCATATTTATAGCCTTTTCAGAAACTAATTGTTGAAGAGGTAACTTGATCAAGAGTCTTTGTTGTTACTTCATAGTACAAGAGTCATTGAAGATAGATACACCAGAAGATCTTGATCCAATGTGTAACATGTTTAACCTTTAGATCTTCAAGAGATTCTTTACTATTAGAGCCGTGAGAGTAGATATCCATAAAGCATCTCAGCCTTTCTTGAGCCTTGTAATCTGTAGACTCTATCTGAAAAACTGATTTGACAATACAACTTGCTTTCTGTAGTACGTACAACTTTAGCTTTATCACTAACTCAGAATGGTATCAGAAGCAAATTTAATTTGCATTCAATAAGTGTAGAGACAATTATGTTGCTTCTTTTTTATGCTAAAACCTTCAGCTTCAGAGTCTACGCCAGAAATCACTTAGCAAGTGTTCTTCAGATTCTACCACCAGAAGCTAGCAATTCACCAACTCTCAAAGTGTGCTAATGCAAAACAGATTCTGACTATAATATTTACAAGTATTAGAACCTGCACACAGGTAACACACATTAAATAAACCATTGTTATTTCAATACTTTGTTATCATCAAAACCTAAGGAAAATATGTCATGAACAAATCTTGTTCTAACAATCTCCCCTTTTTTTTATGATGATAAGCACAAGTATTTAAAGGACAATGTTGGACAGTTATAATTTTCTCTGCAACATGAGGGTATGAGTTTTGTAAGCTCCCCCTGAGTCTAATAGTCCAATGCTGAGTTCTGTACACTTCATACTAGGTACAACTTTCAAGAAAAAGTAATTCAGTTTTCTTAGTAACATCAGAGACCGAGGTTCGTAAGCTCCCCCGGAGTCAAACAGTTCCAAGGTTGAGGTTTGTAAGCTTCCCCTTAGTTCCATATTTAAGAAAACCAAAAATAATATTTTAACTTCCTTTGGCATCATCAGAATACGAGGTTTGTAAGCTCCTCTTGAGTTTGATAGGCTAAGGCTAAGGTTTGTAAGCTCCTCATTAGTTCTATGTACAAGAAAGTTAAAATGTGTCGCCCATGCAAGATAACCATAATAACAGAAATATAAATAACAAAATTATAAATGACCAATATGTACTACTGAATAGGTACTCAATGGGTTCAGTTTCTAATTAAATATTTACCATTATTTATCCCCCTTTTGTCACATCAAAAATAAAAGCTAATGAAGGAAAGATCTAACCACACAAGGAGCAAACACTTGATAAGAAGTCAACATGAACATTCCTCTTCCTTTTGGATTTAAACCACAAGCATAATAACCAGATGAATTACAACATCCAAAGAAATTCCAAGTTAAGCCATAGCAAAGCCAATGCAAAGTCTTCCCAAGGATTAAAAG
This sequence comes from Lathyrus tuberosus, assembly GCA_022829125.1. NCBI lineage: Eukaryota > Viridiplantae > Streptophyta > Magnoliopsida > Fabales > Fabaceae > Lathyrus > Lathyrus tuberosus. Next base: position 11,782,096 of record JALAZF010000003.1, read on the forward strand.
CCAACTAGGAGAGTCATGTATCAGATGATTTTCAAGGTCAAAGTATTAATACCTGCACACAGAAAATTTCCAGACCAAACAGAAAAAATTAAAACCAAAAAGGTCCAAGGTCTCAAGTCTCTAAGAGCATAAGGCAAAGATCCTCGATCTAAGTCTGAAGTCCAAAGTCCAAGGTCCAGGCATAAGGTCATAATAGTCTGGAATTAAGAGAACCAAGTCTTTTAAGTGTTTTAATATTTATTAGTGTCTTAAGAGAGATATGGTCCAAGTGGACAAAATAAAAAGAGTAAAAGCATAAACAAAAGGTCCAAGTGGACAAAGAGAAAATAAGATGATAAAACGATAGTAAATTGCTAAAAGTAAAGGCATAAAGTAAATGACAAGAAAATAAAGAGTAAAAATTAAATGGCACAAAGTAAAGTTAGTACAATTATATAGTTAATAAGTCAGTGTTAGTGACGGAGAACAATATTGGTCGTTTTTCAGAGAATACTTAACTAGTCAACCATAAGCATGAAAACATGAATCCATACATCATTAAGGGAAGGTCTCCAACTCAATTAAAATCGACGAGTATGCCAAATAGCTCCCTTAACAACAAAGAGACAATCTATTTCACACCACACTATGGAGAGTAGGATATTGACAACTCACTTACAAAAATAAATTGATTTCTGATTTCGGGACAAAATGTAGCGTTATGTTAAGCAATCGTAGCACAACCTATAAAGAAGGTCATACTATTGGAGGACGATCAATACACTATTTGTGCTAATACAAGCTAGAGAAATGACATATAGGTCATTCTCCTAAAGGTTGCCACACTAAAAGAAAATAGGTAGTGGTCTCATCTTACTCAAAACTTCATAGAGAAGTTTCATGATATTTAAGATTTTCATTGACCAAAAGAAAAAAGAGAAGAGGGAAGAAGGGAAACCAAATTGAATCACAACATTTGGATCATTCCATCTTTAATTTCCATCACTCTTCTTGGTGGATTAAAATACTAAACCTATCACTAGTTCAAAGCACCTAAAATGAATCCAATGATTCACTTAAAGATAGAGTTGAAAAATGCATTCCAAGATTCAATCATTTCTTAAAACACCTCATGATCATGTATGCAATTGAGCATGAAAATTCCATCAAATTAATAGCAATTAACACCAATGGAATCTCAAATGTTTCTCAAGGAAATCAAGCAACAAGAATCAACAAGAGATCACATTGTGAAAGATGAGAATTAAGCACAACAATGGTGGAGCTAGAGATTTACCAATACAAATCTGAATTTGTTTCAAATAAACTTCAAGAATCACTATCCAAAGCTTTGATCTACAAAATTTGATGTTGATGAAGTGTTTTGATAGAGGTTTAGCTCAAAGATTAGTAAGCTTCCATGAAAAACTTACTAACTTTTAATGGAGAAAGAGCTTTGGTGAGTTTGGGTAGGTGAAGAAAATTGAGAGAACGAGAAGGAAATTTGACAAGGTTAATTTGACTATCAAAAGCTTGTTCAATGAATGAAATTATGGGTGTTTATATAGAATTTAGGCTTAGAGTGAGTGGTGGCTTGGAATTTGGTTTTGAAATTTGGGTAGGAATTAGGAGTGGAAATTAATTTGAATTAAGGAGGGAAATGAAGTGGATTTGAGAAAATTCTGATATTTTGCACTCTCTAGATCCTTCTAATTGGTGCAAGATTTATCCAAGGGATAGAAATGCATTCCAAATTGTTATCATGATGTAAACATGTTATTTTTGCTAAATTTCTTGTCGTAACCGGTTACTGGAAATGTGGTAATCAGTTATAGTTTGAAAATTTTGAAATCCTGTGCCATTTTGAGGGAGCATAATTGGTTACGCTAAATGCTGTAACCTGTTACAGCAGTAAAAATATGAAAAATTCCTTTTTTGTTGTACATCTCTGATCTTGGCTCGAGGTTTACTTGTCGAGGAAGGCATGGAAATAAACACATGAACCTTTAAATTTCTTGAGAGACAAGTCATTAAACCTTATAATGTTCCCGATTCAAATGAACTCGATTAGTGTCGGAGAACTGAGCTTGATATCCTTGACGTCTTCCTTACCTATCTAACAACATAAACAAAAGGAAACAAAACATATTTTTGGTATTTTGATTAGGGGTTAGTAAACATAAACAAACACACAGAAAGCAAAAAACACATGGGTGCTTGGTGATCTCCCTCTGGATCAAAACCACAGAGGAGGGTAGGAGAACCAAGACTTGTGATCTTGTTTGTGACATGAGATGCAATTGACATGTGGGATCTTAGGGGTAATAATTTGGGTATTACACAAGGTGTACATGATATAAGTATCAGAGGTACGGGAAATCACCATAACAAAGACCTAACACACTTTAAGGAGTCGGAAGCCCCAACTATTGGCATTTGATTGTTGAGTGATATTATATGTTCTTGAGTATCACGTTTTTTGTCAAAAGATGGCAAACGTGGCAGCTTGAAATTCTCTGGAACTTTGTCATTCCAAATCATTTCTGACAGAGTTTAAGGATTAAAGAGTTCTTCCTTATCCTCTCACTCCTTTATACTTGTGCTACACGAAAAATACAGAGTCACCACCGAACTTTATTTATTCCATAGGAAAGGGAAAATATCGATAAACCCCCTAAAGATGAAGAAAATGGTCTCATAACAAAATTCGGGTTCGGAAGTCGGTTATGCAAGGGGAAGATATTAGCACCCCTCACATCCGTTGTACTCAACGGGAACCATCTTGTTTGTCTATGCGCGAATGGGTGTCGTTATATAAAGGTTTAGTTGCTAAAGGAGAAAAATAGGTTTTAAATTAGTGTGCTCGCCAAGGGTTGGGTCCCTAGTGCCTGCGTATCCTTATTTGTGAATCACAAATATGGAATTAGAGCTCTGTAGCTTGGAGAACTAGGGGTAAAAATGAAGGAAAGTTGCTCGCTAGTATCTCACAATCCTGTGCATACGTATCCTCATAGTGCAATGAGGAAATCAGAGCTCCGTAATTTGGAGAACTAAGAGTGTGTTGGTTGCTTTTAATGGACAATGTTTACGTTTGTGTCCTAGCAGGTAAACGTTGTGTGTCTGCTTGCACATGAGAGACTTAAGCGTTTGTTTGTTTGCGGTAGAACAAATACACTTGGATCGCATTCTAGCAGTTAAACGTAACTTGTATGCTCGCGCATGAGAGACTTAAGTTTTTTTTGTATTCACTACAAGAAAATTGGTAAGTTGCAACGGTTCATTTTGGCAAATTACGGTGGTTCCAACCACCGTAAATTGCAAGTCACGACGGTTTTGGCTCTGTCCCAAAAACATGTGTTGCCAGGCTTTACTGCGACGGTTTCTAAAACTGTCACTCCAACTGTCGTTATAAGTCACGACGGTTAGGAAACTGACATAAATTGTAAGTAACAACGGTTCAAACCGTTGTAATTATATTTACTTATTTAAATATAATTTATGCTAGTTGCGACGGTTTAAACCGTCGTAATTTTATCTATAGGATTTTATTTTATTTTTTTATTTAAATTATTTTGATCTCAACTTTTTTTTATAATATTAGTTTTTTTCATTTAAATTATTATTGTTTTTTAGTAATATATCAAATATATAAAGACCCGTGTATATCAAATATATAAATTTATAGAACTAAAAAAACAATTGATATTTCATTATATCACTTTTCTAAATAACTTATAATAATTTCTACTAAATAGATACTTATGAATATCTAAATGATCAAATATCATAATCTAAAACTTGATATTTACAATATAATCAATATAATTGTACAAGACTATGTGTATATGCTATTGATGATCTATACAATCAAGTATGCATATGCATCAAGCTGTAGATCAACAAGGCACTGCTTGAGCTTGTCAATTTGCTCTCTATTTGTCTGACCCTTTCTTTGCACACACCCAACACCTTGCCAATTTTTGACAAAGATTTCTCCTAGCCATCTTCAATACCAAATCTCAATCTGATTACTTTCTTTCTTTTGGGTTCAATGTGCTTAGGAGGTTACGGACATGGCTGCTCATTTGTTGTTTTGCAGTATCTCTTAGAGGGTACTTACACCATCATATATGAACTCAGTGTCTTTATCTTTTTCCCATGCTATTGTTTTTGAAGTCAATGTGTGTGTCATTGCTATGGGAAAAAAAAAGAAAATCAAAAGACGTTATGAAATAATAAGAAACATGATATCAGACTATCAAAAAACATAATACATAATTAAAAATTCATTTTACACTAAACAAACAATGGGACAAAAAAGAAAAATTGTGTTAATAATAATATATAATATATTAAGCCATGATGACATTAACCAAGACAACAAACACAACTGATGATTATAGGTCTTAAAGTACCTGGAATTTTGTTCACCAAGACACGTGTTTTCTCAGCTCGCTTGAGATTAAGATGAGTACCTTTACCAGCATTGTATCGATTTTTGTCCTAGAAGAAAGTGTGTGGGAAAGCTTAATAAACTATGAGATGATAAATATGGGAGTGGATATCCACTTTGCCAATCCAACCGTTAAAAAACATCATTCAATCTGATGTAAAATACATAATGAATATACGAAGAAACATTAAAAAGATAAAAAAAACTAAGAAATACTAACCTGTTGTATTCCTCGAGCCAAGACTCTTCATCGCATGCTGACACTCATTACGTACTTTGTCTATATGCAGGACTATTATTCTAGACAACAAATACATGACACATTTCCAAAACATGTTCAAAATATGATATCATAATCATAAACCAGATTCATGACTTGCATGTTAATTGCTTTTTGTTCTGCATTACATGTCAAAAGAAAAAAAATTATCAACAATAGTAAAACATATAATCGAACCAAATCTCAACAACAAAGAGGTTCGACGAAGTGTTTTGTTACAGTACTTACTCGGAGAAGGAATATAGGAATAATCCCTCTAACTTCATGTTTTGTGTTACTGGACAGTAGAAGATGCCAGTTAGCTTTAACGCAAAACATGACCACTTTTCCCAGTTGCAACAGCACATTGGTGGCCTTGCTGCTAAAAGTCGTTGATCAAATAATGTCAAAATAACACTTGGGAAAAAACACAGAGCTTGTACCAAAAGGGAAGAGAAACTTACCGTCTTCAGTGTTTATGCAGATCCCAATGAAGAAACCTCAGGCGTTCATCCCCGTTCAAATTTTGATTAACAGACTTAACAGCATTAGCAAACTCGATTCATAGAATAGTTTCATGAGGCTTTTTCTCACGAGTCTTAAGCACAAAAGATAAAATAATATAAAACGTAGAAAATATTTTAGAAATTAAGCATGCTCAATGATTTCCTTACATATTCAGATAGGCCTACCTTAATCAAGTCAGTATAATTATCGGATTTCTGTATCACTTAACAAGATTGTTGAAATGAAGTCTTGTGGCTTCAAACATCGCATCCTTCTGTGATACTAGAGAAAAACAACCAAAACGAGATGTTAGTGTAAATTACATAGTATAAGCCTGTTTGGAAATTGGATTCGCTTATTTGAACTCATCTTCTATAGCATAAGCACTTGTGAGACAATTTGGGAGAATACCTTATGAAAACGACTTATAAATTATATAAAAAATGATTTAACTTTATTTTACCTTGTTATAGAAATAGCTTAAACATAAACACTTACATGATAAGCACTTATGTTAGAAGTGCTTAATTAAGTTATTTATCCAAACATAAGTGAGAAAAAAAGGAAAGATAATTTCCCCTTTTTATCCTTTATTTTGTTGAAGTTTGTTTTATTACTTGGTTACACAGGTTGCAATAATAAGCCAATTTTTAATTTCCTACACAATTTGCACTTTTGGTGCTCTTACATTTGCTACCATAATGACCACCAGACAAGTAACTTGTAGAGAAATGTAACTATCATTTTCCCTATAATTGCGTAATATTTCAATGTTGCTAATCTTTTAGTCAAATTGTTGCAGTTGGTGAGCATTATGATGTCCTGTGTGTGGTTTTCCCATCCTCTTAGCTGGGAGTAGTGGATTGGAGCAGTAAGACTTTTACCTTTTCTGAACATTATAACAAATTATGTTGCACTCTAAGATCACACCATTTATTTATCACTGTTTGCACTTCATAACTCATTTTGATAATTTCTATGAGAATGTTACTGTTTAGGATACCATTTGATAATGTTAACATGCATAACCAATTATAGTCTTTCTAATTTGAATATGAAGTCCAAGCCACATGCATAATGATAATGTTACAATTCCTATTTTTCTTAAAATCAAAACAGAATTACATGTTCATACATGCGGTTACTCAAATCAGTTATAGCTATGAATTTAACATTTTAAAGGCTAAGGACTACCCATGGTGGATTATAAAGTTAAAGGAACTCACTTTAACGTTTATTGAGCTTCAAAACAGTCCCAAAGCACTAAACTCGTATGTAGAATTTCCTGCGTTTTCCAGCATCAGAGTTCCAACTTCGAATGCGAATTCCGACCTTATTACTACTCCAAATCGTACAAAATTGGTGCCCAACTTGAAGGGAATTTCGTCTAGATTCTGAAACTTCAACAATCATTCAAAACAGAGTTACAGTTCGAAATATATGACCCAAACATTGAAGTGTACCAAATACGAATTTCACACTTAATACCTCAAAAATCCATTTCTTCACCAAATTAATCCTTCAATTCTTTCACTCATGGCTTCTTAATCAGCAAGGTCACACATTACCATCTGAAAGAGTACAACGAGTGAAAGGCATCTTAATAAACTATTTAAATTGTACTCTCAATCAAATACACTTCAAGTAATGACAAAAATTGTATTATGCTACTATAAATTGATATCTAATCTAAAGATACATATTCACTCAACAATAATAACAATAAATAACATCTAATGATTTTGAGAAAGATAGTGATAGTTGATGTACCACGTTGGGGGTTAACACATTCATTTTTAGTCCAGTGTCTGGTATTTTGTTCAAAACACCACCATCCAATATGCTTAACTTTTATCTAGAAAAATAGAAAATGAGATATGAAACCAACATTATAATACATAACCAAACAGAGATTAAGATATTCAAAAAATCAATGGGATAATTCTACCAAAATATTAGTAGTACACATAAGAACGAACGATTTCAAGAAATTGAAAAACCCAAATGAAAGTGGTAGAGCAATTTCATAAAACCGTGTAATTTTGTTAGGGAAATAGTAATATGCAACTCTAATTATATAAAAATGGGTTCAATTGCATGAATTGAACAAGAAAACAAATTAGGGTTCAAGTAGATTGGGGAAATCCCAATTCTGAAAAGAGGATAGTAAAGTGGTAGTGGAAAAGTGAAATTGAGCACTCAAAACATGCAGCAAGAGACAAACCAGTAAGGAGAATAACCTTGGTAGGATATGAAGCAGTCGCAGCGGTTTCACGGTGGCCGGCGTTAATGGTAGCGCAACAAAGTGTAGATGAAAAGGTTTTTGAAGCCCTTTCCTCCAAGGTGTGCTATAGGGATGTGTTACAGCTCTTGTTCAAATTTATAGTCTTTTGTTATCAAAAACAAAAAAAAAGTTGTAATCTTTTCACTTTCTTGGCACAATATTAATTAAAATTTTGTAAATATTTGATTTAACTGTCGTCACTTAAGCATTGCTATAATTCAAAACGTTTTTTGGGTGACGACGGTTATTAACCCATCGCAAACTACTATTTAAGGCAGTTGGGAACAAAACCGTCATGAAGTTTATGAGTATTTTAAAAAATCAAACGACGGTTGACCAAAACCGTCGCGACACCCGTCGTAATTTACGAATAGGGGAGGTTCTCATGGAACCGTCGCGACTTATGTGTCGCAAAATCAATTTTTTCTTGTAGTGATTGCAGTAGAACGGAAGTAACAAGTCCTTTTAGAAAAGGTTTATGGAATGCCCTAAGGCGGAAAATTGAGTTTGATGAGTTGACATTGATTTTAGAGAAAGAATTTTGCTTATGAAATTTTGTGAGGCGAGTTTAATTGTTGGTACTTAGAGGAAGACAAGTATATAACCAAAGGCTAAGTACAACCTACAATCAGATACTCGGGAGCTATGGGGGCAATGGTATCCCAACCACTCTTTTTCGCACTAAGAGGACCAAGTTAAACTTGTTTTATTCTTAAGTGTTTTGAATGAAATAAAGGCATTAGGCCATAAGCCAATCAGGGCCAACAACCTAAGTACTTGAGAAATAGGGTGCACAAGTACGTACACCCCATTACTTTTTCTCCCAATTTATTATGAAAATAGTTTGGAAAAAAGCCACTTGGTACATGGACCAAGGTTTTAGTTTTATTTCAGGTGAACTGAAAGAATGAGATGATTGGATTGAAGATGAGAATGGATGGATGTTGATGGCGATGTCTAAGCAATCGACTTAAGGGTGTGAAACATACAAGGCTTACTTTTGGGTTAAAGGGTGGAATGAATTGGATGAAGGTTAGTGGAGATGCCTAAGCAATCGACTTATGGGTAATGAAAAGGTGTGAAAACCCTATTGTGGGGTGAAAGATGAAATTCAATTTGCTTAGTACAGGAATAAACAAAAACAGTCCATTCCCGAAATATTATAGTTGAAAAATATTAAATTTGAATGGAAAATCTACATATTGCAGTATTTTAGTCCATCTGTGAGTAAGCAATGAATCTGTGAGACTTCGATTTCATTCAACGTCAAATTCATACAATCCGTCATACATCTTACATCGTGTAGATAGTTCGTGACCAACTTGTTGCACAATTAAAAGGTGAATTTCCTCATATGGTTGTATGAATGATAGAAATCCATATATAAATAAGAAGTGGCGGACTTTGTGAAATGGATTGCATTACAAAAATAGGAAATACTTAATATAGAGTAAATAAAAAAAGTTATCATATAATAGAGGATGTTTTTACAATAGTTGGAATTGTAATAGAATCAAAGGATGCAAAGACTTGTAGATCACCTGGTAGATCCCAAAGTGAACCTTCGAATAACTTCATAATATGAATGTGATGTAGGTTGCCTATGTCTATGTTGAAGAAGAGGGTTTTGAGTAAGTGAAAGTGGTTGGATGTTATTATATAGGGAAAGGAAAAGTGTATGGGCCTAAAGAATTGGAACATATGTTGGACGGTCACAATTACTAAGTAAGCTTATGTCTCATACAAAGTTAGGGAATATAGCAATCAATTATGAACAAGACTATAAGAAACCAAACATTGCATTATATTAAAATAGAAAGACAGTACATGCGACATTAGACATTACAAATAGACACTAGTTCAACCATAATTCAGAGAACATTACTAATAAGATGTCAAAGAGAGAACCGTCGTGATATCCATAGTACATTGAATACAACAAGTCAATCGGAAAACACAGAAAGGTGGCAACATCATAGCTACAACTTCTCAATTTTGATCAGTTTATTATGTTTGGTTAAGGCAACTTCACTATCAGCCAAGTTGATTAACATTGTGGATTCACTTGACCCATCAAGATTTTGTCTCTTTTCCATGTGTGTAACTGGTTCCGGATTGAGTTTGGAAGTAATTTCGAGTTCCCGTAAAATTTTTGCCTTATGTATCAGATGCATGGGATGCACAGGTACACAAAAAAACACACCATAGCAGAAGTTATTAACATATTGTAATTACTTCATAATCATCAATAGCATTATCTTCTTAGACACTCTCTTTAATATTTTTAAAAAAACTAAATCAGTAATGAGAAAATGTATTGAGATGTAACATATACTAAAGATATGAAAAATTGAGGCAAATATAATTCAAAAATACCTGCAATACAGGTGTGGGCTGGACCTCAATCATACCTACGTAATCCCTTTCCTAGGGACCCTTTAGTTGATTGATCAAAGAAGTGTCTTGAAGTATCGAGACAACAGAACAATTGTCCCACCGCGGCGTCCACTTCACCTTCCAAGAAATCTCCTTACCCAACAACTTGTCAAGTGCCAAGGGGTACTCAAGTGGATCAGTAATCCCAACCTAAAGAACGAAGTTAACTGGTTAACATAGATTATAGAATAGCCTGTTTCATAATAAGTTGATGAAAAAATACAACAAGACTTCACCTAAATCACGGTGATGCGCATTTAAGCAACAGAGAGGCCTAACAGTTGTTCACTTTCTTGGTCCCATAAAATTAACTTACAACGACTTCCGTAAAGAATAACTTTAATTTGAATTTTGTACCTTGTAATGTAGAGATATGATATTACAACATGAATGTCATGTATACAAAACAAAATAAAATTTTGTCTTATTAATAGTTGGCAAAAGATGTAACCTAAATATTTCAGCTTTTGTTAAATGTCCAGCTTCACATTAAAATGGAGGTTTGTCTCCCCTTTCAACTTTAGGACATTGATGGCAAGCCTGATAACATCATTTGTATTGTGATGTAATGAGCTTATCAATTTTTGCAACCCTAATAAAGAAAGTTATCTGCAGGAAAGTCGTTGTGTGAAAGTTAAACATAAGTACAAATGTTGGCAATTATTGAAAAAGTACGTGAGCACAACGGAAAATAGTGATGAATTCAAAAGTATACATCACTTAGTTGCTTCCTTTCACTGATAGGAAGGACCATAGCTTTTGACATTAATTTTTGGTAAGGATTCAGCTGATAGTTGAAAGAGTTTTGTGACCACACTTGAGATTGTGAACTAAGCTGACTGGACCAGTTAACCAATGAGTCCTTAGGGATGCTAATAGAAAGAAGAAAACATAAAAAGTTATAGGATTTGGGTAAATGTATGTATTGTAAGTAATACAAAATGTTTTAATCAAGAAGTGGACCTTTTAATGAAGTCATTGATTAGACTGAAATCATCGTTGATGTAAAGGTTTGTAACATTGTATGTGTTGGAAACGTAAAGAGGATATTTGCCTACATACACAACAACATTTTCTGTCTCTGTGATCATGAAATAAAAAAAACATAAATGAATGTGTACAACAATCGAAACCAAGAATGACAAACCTTCTTCATTGACTTTGGAGTATTGGAGTAATATGACGATTGGTAAGGATGAATCAGTTCTTTGTTGATTGAATTTAATGAATTGTGACGCATAAGCTTACCAGAGGGTGCAGTTGATAGTGTTGTTACTACAAATTGAGAAAGACAATGTGGTCAGTAAAAATAACATAATAACGGATAAAATAGAGGTTCGTAGAAAGCATAGAATCCCCAAGTCTCGCGACACCATGTTAACCTGTTGTTTTTGGCTACCAATATGGATTTGTTTGTACCCAATTTCGTTCACCATTCCAATAATATCTGCAAAAAAAATGAGATTACCATGAGGTTGCATCAAGCAACTCAGCACAAAAAGCAGATGATTAAGCACACAAAATTTGTTACCTATCAAACCCTCTTTTTTCTATTTTTCGGTAATAATATCACAGAACGGAGTGAAAATAACAACTTTGTCTGGGATGCGATGTTTGTTTATATCACCAATCGTGGTTCCTCCAGTAAATTTCAAGAGAAATTCATGGTTTGAAAGTTTGAAGACCAACTCATTGAGTTGAACCTGAAAGTTTGCTATTGTGCAAGTGTGGTTAACAGGTAAATGGGAATCGTAAGTCTGGCTATACATTGTGGGAACAACAACATGAATATCAATCCCTTGTCAAGGAAAGTAATTCATGTATCATCAATAAAAGCAAAATCAATAAAAAGATGTGAAACATATAAACAAAAATATTTATCCACACCGGTAAAGAAACAAATAATGTGAGTATGAATAGCAACCGATCAAAAAGTAATATAAGTGGAAAATATATTCTGCTGTCTTTATCATTTCATGAACTTAATAAGACACAATAACAACGTAAGGCATACAAAACGAAGCATACACAACGAAACCAATTGAACATGATAGTCAACCAGAGGTATACAAAACGAACCCGGTTGAGCATCAAAGAAAAACGAAATATAACATATTGCAAGTTAGTGAACAAACCGAAGAACAGGGTTGAATAAGAAATTTCATGTACTCACATTTTTTTCTACGACGATCATCTCGAAGTGCTCCTTGGTGTTGGAGATGACATTCCATTTATGGTGAACTTTCATAGCAAGTCGGATATCAGAAATCCAACTTTATGTTCCCAAATTTAAATTCAACGATTAATCTTCCATAGTACCAAAACCCATTACAATGTATGGTATGATTTCAACTTCGTCTTCTCAACACAACAATAGTAGGATTTAAAACAACATCTGGTTTTCTGGGATCGGTTCAGCTATTGTTTTTGGTTTAAACTCCTAGCCTTAGAGCTACGGGCCTTGGCTCTAGTTGGATTATCCTGGTATCCTTTTCTGTTCCTGACTGTGAGAAGCTAATATTATACACTCTACTTCGGATTAGATCATGGATTGGAAAGAAGTGAAGAAAACAAGAAATGGAGATAATTGGTTGAGGGTTTCAATCTGGAAGGAGAGAAATGAAAAAACATTGGGAGTCAAGAAGAGTTATCATCTTTCTTTTTCAATGAATTTCCTGATCATTTTACTGTTGGAGATATGGCAAGGATTTTCATGGATTATGGAATATTATTCGAAATCTTTATGCCAGCAAAGAGAGACAAGAGGGACAAAAGATATGGATTCACGAGATTCAGGAAAGTAAAAGATGAGAGAATCTTGGCATGCAAATTAGATAACATTCAGATTAATGGTAGAAAACTGTATGTGAACACGCCAAGGTTTAAAAGAGATAGAGCGGGGACAGAGAAAGATACAGACAAGAAACAACTGGTAATATCTAGATTCAAGGATAATAATGTTAGACAAGAATGGAAGAAGGTCAGTCTTGATAGATTATATGCAGAATCGGTTGCGGGTGAGAAGACGACTATATCAAAGTTTCAAAACAACCATAAGAGATTCAAAGGCGAAGGAGGGAAGAAAGAAACACCTTGTTGGAATGGACTTACTTTCAAGATAGAAGAAAGAGAAATCAAAAGGTTTGACGATGCATATGTGGGAGTTGTAAAGGAAGATGGAAATTCTTACAACATTAAGGAAATCTTCAATAGAGAATGTCTCTTTCAGATAAAAATTACACCTATGGGAGCAAACTTGTGCCTCCTTGAAGATAGAGAGGTTAACGCGGTGAGAACCTTAATCAAGGATGAAGAAGATTGGCTCCGTAATTGGTTTGAAGACATTCGACAATGGTCGCCGGCAGAGGTGGATAAGGAACGTCTAACTTGGGTGAAATGTTTCGGGGTGCCTTGTCATGCATGGAGAAATGACTTCTTTAGATACATAACGAGTAGGGTGGGGGAATATATCCGAAGTGACGAAGAAACAGAAGCTCAATCTAAATTCGACGTGACCAGGATACTTATCAAGACTAAATACACAAGCAATCTAAACGAAGTGGTAAACGTGGAGATCAATGATGCTCTTTTCTGCATCAAGCTGGTTGAGGACAATCACGGTCCAAAAAGAATCACCTTACATGGAAGAAAGAGAGATTCGAAGGATTTTGAAGAGTCTTTTGTGGAGAACACGGAGGAAGGATCCGATGAGGATGATTCTGAAGATGTAGGTTCGTCCAATGGTGATCTGCAGGGGGAGGAAGACGATCTCAATAAACATGGTGGCGACTTAGAAGATGATAGGGCCGGTAGACACGTGGTTGATGTTGACGGGACCACTCTTTCTGGAACTATGGAAAGGCAGATTGTAGTCGCCTATACTTCAATTGCAGACGTGGGAAACATGTAGAAAGCTGTTGAAAAGGTGATTCTTGGAATTGGCGGAAAGTCTTGTCAACATGAAAAGAAGTCAAAGAGCATAGAAACATTTAATGTTTGTGAGGATCAAGGTAATGAGATGGGACCTGAGAAGGAGAATAGACAGGGTCCCATGATGACACCTATGGTTGTGGTTAGCCCGTGCACAGGAAGGAACAAATTGGTGGTTGTGAATAAAACCCCATGTATCCGTAGCAAACGTTTGGGCCTAGACGTTGGTCCATCTAACGATAACACTGGAGAGTTAAGGCCCAATTTAAAATTTGGATCTGGTCACAGAATCATTGGGGCCCACAATGTGAGGAGTAGCAGGAAAAAGAAATTGTTAACTGAGATTTACGATAAAATTCAAATACCGTTCGCACCTTACTACTACTCATCCCTGATTCATTCATCTCTTGATCCATACCAGCCTAATCCTTTATTAACCCAAAATACTGAGCATTATTCTTCATCTCCCTCGACTGAAAAAGTGACTTAAGATACTCAGGGGGTTCGATTCTATGTTGTGAATCTCTATCAGATAAAGATTTGGAGATGGGGAATGTAAGGGTGAGGAAAAGATTTGAAGTCGTTCCAAGAAAACTATGGAATATTTTGAAGGACATGTGGCTGGAGGGTGAAAGAGACGATGAAGTGTTAGAGGGCATACTCAGAAATTTGGAGAAGAGAGATAAAAAGAGATATGACAGACTGAGGGAGGTAAATTCAAATGAACAATGAATATTACCACATATAATGTGCGTGGGAGCAACTCTGCTATTAAAATTAGTAGAGTTAGAAAATTGATTATACAGGACAAAGTTGAATTTTGTATGATACAAGAAACAAAGCGTCAAGTGATACACAAGAAATTTGTCAGAAGTATTTGGGGAAGAGAGGATTTTGACTGGTTTGCGATAGGTTCAACAGGGCAATCGGGAGGTATGTTATCGGTTTGGAATAAGAAATTATTTTGTTCAATATTTAGCTTTGTTGGTACTGGTTTTCTTGGAATATTTGGCATGTGTAGGAATAGACCAGTGTATGTTGTAAACATTTACTCTTCTTGTCTATTGAGTGAGAAAAGGAAACTATGGGAGGAATTGGTGAATTTAAAATCCAAATTCTCAAGAGCTGATTAGATCCTGGGGGGGATTTTAATGTTATTAAAACAATTAGTGAGAGAAAAGGAAAGGGGAGATACAATCATATAGAATTGGAGGAATTTGGGTTATTTATAAATGATATGGATTTAGTGGATCGCTTTGTGGATGGCAATAGATTTTCGTGGTTCAATTCCAACGGATCGTGTAAAAGCAGGTTGGATCGTTTCCTTATTTCAGAGGATCTTTATAGTATTTGGAAGATTGTAAACCAGAAAGTAGGAGAAAGGGAAATCTCTGATCATCGACCAGTTTCTCTTGTTATGAATGACAAAATTTAGGGGCCAAAACCATTTAAATCAATCAACGCTTGGCTCAACCACCCGAAGTTTTTGGAGTTTGTGAAACAAGTTTGGCTCAATTGCAGAGCCTCGGGCAGTGCAAGCAACATTCTCCTACAAAAATTGAAGATCCTCAAATCTAGATTAAAATGGTGGAACAAAAATGTTTTTGGATTCATAGATTTAAAGGTGAAGGAGGGCATTGAGGAACTCAACCACTTGGAAGGTTTGATGGCAGACATGGATTCAAATATACCAGAAAATATTTTGAAAAAAAGAAGTGCTGCCATAGAGGATGTATGGAATAAGTTACATTTTAAAGAGAGAATACTACACCAAAAGGCAAGATCTAGATGGAAATTTGAAGGAGATAACAACACTAAATATTTTTCACTCTTTAATTAATTCAAGAAGGAGAGACAATACTATTACTGAATTGAAGATAAGGCTGAAGGAGGAGGACAGTGTGGAGAGAATAAAGCAGGCTATACCCGAGCAATTTTCGGAAAAGTTCAAGAATATATGTGTTGAAGGGTTCAACATGGATCTCAGTGGATTGAAGAAATTATCTATGGAAGATAATGCATTGTTGACAGAACCATTTTCCCCGGAGGAGATTCTTGAGGCTATAAACTCATGTGATGGTAACAAAAGTCCGGGACCAGATGGACTTAATCTGAAACTTATTAAACACACGTGGGAGATTATAGGAGGAGACATTATAAACTGTATTACGGAATTCCATGAGAAGGCTGCCCTAATCAAACCCTTTAGTTCCTCTTTTTTAGTCCTGATACCGAAGAAGGACAATCCACAGTCCTTGGCAGAGTTCAGACCAATTGCACTTATAGGTTGTATCCATAAAATTTTGTCAAAGATGATGGCTGCTAGGCTCAGTTTGGTGATTGGAAAATTGGTATCAAAATCTCAAACAACCTTCATTCCAGGTCGTCAGTTATTAGATGGGGTCCTAGTGGCAAACGAGATTCTCGACTATGCAATAAAAAAGAAGAAGAGTGGATTCATGTTTTAGGTCGACTTCAAACAGGCATACGACTGTGTCAATTGCTATTTTTTATTCAAGATCCTTGAAGCAATGCATTTTGATCCTAAATGGATGAGTTGGATTAGGGGTATTCTTGGGAACAGTTATGGGTCGATAATTGTTAACGACAACTCCTCAAAAAATTTCAAGATTGTAAAGGGCATTTTACAGGGAGATCCATTATCTCCCTTTCTCTTCGTACTTGTTACCGAGAGTTTGGTATTGCTGGTGAGAAATGCAGCAAACAACAACATCCTGCAAGGTATAATGGTTGATGAAGTTACATCAGTAAGTTTATTACAGTTTGCTGACGACACATTATTTATTTGCGATGATTCATAGTCAAATTTGTGGGCGATCAAATCAATTTTGAGAGGCATGGAACTACTGTCAGGACTAAAGGTGAATTTCAGTAAGAGTAATCTAATTGGCATAGCTTTAGATAAGGAAAGAATTGAAGCTGCATCAGATTTCCTCTCTTGTAAAGTGGCAAGTTTCCCATTTAAATTTCTGGGCTTATCAGTGGGTGGTAATCATAAATCAATCGCATTTTGAGAACCTGTTTTATCATCAATCAAAGCACGATTAGCTTCTTGGAGAGGAAGACGATTATCCATTGGAGGTCGTGTCACATTGATTAACTCGGTTATTACAAACTTGCCAATTCATTATCTTTCCTTTTTCCTGGCTTCAACGACTGTCTTGAGAAAAATCAAAGCAATCCAAAGAAAATTCTTGTGGGGAGGAGACTTGGAAAAGAATAGTATTCCTTGGGTGAAATGGTCCCAAGTTTGCAAAACTACAAATCTTGGTGGCTTAGGCATAAAGGACGTTACGATCTTCAACCGTGCTTTAGTCGCTAAATGGATTTGGAGAGTGCTAAATGATCTAGACAACATATGGGGGAGTGTGCTCAAAGAAAAGTATGGAATGGACTACTTGTCAAGCTTACTAAAACAGCCGAGTAACAGTCCAAGAAGCTGGTTAAGTTGGTGGAAGGACATTAATAAGTTGGCTGATCCTGCTAATGATCAGGGCATATACAACATTCTGTCTTGGAAAGTGGGAAATGGGGGTGTTGCCCTATTTTGGCATGCCAGATGGGTAGGAGGAAAGCCACTCAAACTTCAATACACGGATTTATTCGAGTCTTCTCCATGACAGAATGTGCTAATAAAGGATTGTGGTTATTGGAGCAACAACAGTTGGGTATGGGACCTCTTTGGGTCAAATGTAATATTGCATATTGGTGATGGTGGACCCGCTACTGAACTGATACAAACATTGAATGAAAAAATATTGAACCCATTAGAAGAAGACTTGGTTATTTGGCCAAGAGGAGCAGACCTCAAATTCAGTGTGAAGCTGTGTTATTCAACACTATGTCAGAAGGAGGAGGAAGTGTTGATTAACAATGATACGAAGGAAGCATTAGATAGAATATGGAAGATGGGAGTTCCGTTAAAGATCGGAATATTTGGCTGGAGATTATTGTTAAACAGGCTGCCAACACGAGACAATCTCGCCAAAAGAGGTATTATCATTGATACTAATCTGATGACATGCGCGTTTTGCGGCCAATGCCTTGAAGATATATCTCATATCTTCTTATCATGCTCTAAATCGAAACAAGTTTGGTGGGAAATTGAATGGTGGTTAGGAGTACAATTCCCATTGGGATTGAATTGTATAGAATCTTTTCTTTGTTGTGCCAAAATCCCACGGATTGGAATTCCTGTGTCATTCATTTGGCTTGTTTCATCGTGGAGTCTATGGAGAAATAGAAATGTTGTGGTGTTTAAAAACCAACCTGTGGACCCTAAAGAAATATCATTACAAATTATCCAAAGAGCTTGGACTTGGAGAGAGTTAAACACCAAAAAGAATTCTTTTGGTACCTTTTACGATTGGTACAAGATGCTCTTTGACTTCTACTGATATCGTATCTATCACTCAGGATTGGTTCTGTCTAAGGCAACAAGCTCATGGTTTCAAACAAAGCATGTCCTTGCTGAACTGGTTTTTCTGCATTTTTGGGGGCTGTTAGTTAAATTTTCTTCATGTATTCTTTTCTGCTATATTGCAAAAGTTGTATTCTTTTCTGCTATATTGCAGAAGTTGTATAACTGTTTATTTGGAGGTTGTTTGCCTGGTATTCAATGAAGTTTGATTATTAAAAAAAACTTTCACAGCAATATTCCAAAGCTCTTTTGTGTCGTTAATGTCCTTGACGTTCTCAAATCGTGTTGCCATGTTATGTAGGAAGCAAGACTTATGGAATGAAAGGAACAAAGAAATGGTTTTATGCAGCAGGTTTTGCACAGAACATGAAAATATGAGAGAAGTTTCAGCAAGTGTGAGAAACATGGCGTATTTTGCAGTGGGTTTTAGAAAGAAGATGAAATTTTGAGAGAAGTTAAAGGAGTTGTGCAAGCTACATGGCGTGGAAGCAAATGAGTAGGTTGTGTGACATGATGTTAGCTTTTTGAATTTTACAGAAACGTTGAAGTGATGTGAGTTCAAAAATGGTAAAGTTCGATTGTATGTCATTAGATACATTATATTGTGAGTTTGTACAAAAAAAAAACCGGATTTGTTGGAAAGTAATTAAGTAGGTTAGATTTTGCAGAATATTTTTCTAACCCCCCAAAAATTGGTTTTGACCAATCAGAAGAAAGGACAAATTGGTCTTTTCTAGAACATGAGTTAGTTTCTTATATGGTAGATCGACATATACTCGTTTACAATGATTGATTTTTATTACATAATTAGGAGACATCCTTCAACTAGACACATTTATTCCATACAAACGTAATATCAAGAAGCCAATATGCATATGAAACAAAATACCATAACAAACATCACATCACACAAGTTATAAAGACGAACAATAAGCCATGAGTATTGAATTGTGACTTTCTTTTTTTTATAGGTTAAGAAGACGAGCATCAAGATCTCTAGTAAAACTGGTAACAAAGTCCATCCAGCCATTAGGAGGGTCAATATTCTCATTCATCTTCTCAAAATCAATAGTCCATCTAATAGCACCACTCCCATCACTCTTATCAATTAGTTCAAACTGTGAGCTTAAACACCTTATAGTTCTCACCAACATCTCCGCCGAACAAATTGTAACGCAGTCTTTTGTTCTTCCCATCAACTTCTTCAACACTTTCATAATGGTTGCGTACCTTGCCATCTGTTTTCATGTCACGTTCAATTAGAGCATCTCCAATGGTGCAACCCATTTTTGAGTTCTTTGTGGAACCCATCAAGATATATCATCTTTAAGCAACTAATCTAATTTTTACTCCAATGGTGCAACGCTAAAGAATTTATATCGGGTTTCACCACTTTATTTAATATATTAATATAATATTCATATTGAATTTTATTTTATTTAAAATAATAATTTAAATTATTTAAATTATAATTAATATAAATAAATAAAATTAAAAGTAAAATTAAAATTTAAAATAATAATTAAAATTAATCTCAAATACATGACATATAATTAAAAACAATATTTTTAATTAAAAACAATATTTTTAATTAAAAACAATATTTTTAATAACATATAAATAAATAATAATTAAAATTAATCTCAAATACATGATATATAATTGTGAAAGTAAAATTTAAAATAC
Organism: Lathyrus tuberosus; assembly: GCA_022829125.1. Lineage (NCBI taxonomy): Eukaryota > Viridiplantae > Streptophyta > Magnoliopsida > Fabales > Fabaceae > Lathyrus > Lathyrus tuberosus. The sequence continues at coordinate 11,802,071 of JALAZF010000003.1, forward strand.
TATGAATAAAATGATAAAATTATGAAAAAGAAATAAACTTATAATAAAAAAATTTGATTATCATTTGCTTTCATTTATAACCAAATAAATTATAAAAAGAAAAAAAACGCCATAAAAATTCAACAGCTAGAATATCTATTATTTTTTTATTGAATTGAACCGTGGCATTACTTACAATGCAACGTTGGATGACTTGACGGAACGTTTTTCATTAAATTTCAATTTCAGCTAGCGGCATCCTTCAAAATTACCCCCACTGGAGATGGTCTTAATACAAATCAAAACAAAAACATTATGCTTAAAAATTATTGAAAAATATAAATTACCTATGACATAAGTCCAGTGTTTAACCGTATCAGAGTGATGTCAGTCCTCACCTTCATGCAGCTTGGTATGATGAACTTTTTCACAATGGAGTTGCACTTGGTGAAGTTGTGTAGTCAAGTAATTAAAAAATTTGTCAGTGGATGTTTTGATCCCACGTTCAGAAATAAGCTTACCGGCGAGCACCATTTTTTACTAAAAGAGAAGAAAGAAAGTACGAGTGGTGGAATGATGTGAAAATATTGTATGAACTCGTATACCTTACATAGAAATTGCATCAAATGTTGATTGTACAAGGAAATAATATGTTACACATCAGTAACAAAAAAATTGTAGTAATTTGATAATTACTTATCTACTATTTGATATAATGCTATATTTATTATTTTTATTGACAAAATAATACTAGAATATGTGAAAACCACTAAAATTTTAAATAATCTGAAAACACAATAAATGTGTAAAAATTACAAATACATATAAAAAAATCCATTGAACTACATATTTGGTTATTTATATTTTATTAATTATCATATTTATCTTGCAAATATAGAGTCAAATTGTGTTTTTCATAAATATTTTAAAATTTACTTTTAATCCCTTAAATTTTTTTTTTTAAATAATGGCCATTTCAAAAAATTTCATTTGTATTTTTGGTCTCTAATATTAAAACAGTCCCTAAAATTGTTGCAAGTAATAATTATTACTAAAATTGTTGTTAATTCAGTTGTTAAATAATAATTGTCGCTAAAATTATCGTTAATTATATCATTAAGTTGGAGGAAAGATTAAAATTATAGATGAAAATTTTTAAATAAAATCATTCTTTATAAAAAGAATTTGAAAAATTAAAAACGAATTTTAAAAAATTTAGAAAGATCCCAAAACATATTTATTCCAAAATTTTATTATACATATAAAATAAAAGGGTAGAAAAAGCATACCGAACTAGGTGCCCACACTGATATTTAGGTGGATCCTTTTCACAAACAATTATGGAAGCCATAGGTCCCAAGAATCATCAAAATCTTTTTCTTGAGACTCTTGCATAATAGATTGCAACTTCATTTTTTATTATATGTTACTTGAAAATAATTACATTTGATCATAAATTATTTTACAATATCAATAAAATAATAGTAATATTTAAAATTTTTTTTGTTGTATTATTGAATTTTTATTATTTGTTTTTATTTCTTTTTTATATTTCTTATACATTAATAAATAGATAATTTTTGAAATAATTTTAAATTTATTTTTAAAAAAATAGTTATGTATTTTAATTTTTAATTAAGTGTCAATATGATATATAATAAAAAATAATTTTTTTATAATACTAATTAATGAAGTATTAATGTTACTTTTCTATTCTATTTTAAGATTTTTTCATTCTATTTTATTCAAACTTTTAATTATATTTTTTTTTATTTGTAAATGAAGATGTTTAAATAATTTATTTTTTAATTTTTTTATATCAAAAAAGTAAAAGAAGATGTTTAAATAATATTTGTGAAAAGATCGAAACAATATATAAAAAAGTAAACAAAGTAATTTAATATTAAAATGAAGTTTGGTCCACGATTGATGCATGCTACCTTCTCGTATTAGTGCTATTAATTACTATCTCTAAGAGTCCAATTGGTTTTAGGTAAATATGAGGACAGAAATACAAGGTCGGTGCCAACATATCCATTGAGTAGAAAACTTCTGTTACGTTTTCAAATGTGTTTGACTTTATTTTTTTTTTCTTAAACTGAAATTTAATAAAAACATAAATATTTGAACAAAAGGGGACCAAGCTAAAACACCTTTAACTAGATAAAATTATGAGATTAAAAACACCTAACTTATTCAACAGGAAATATCTAACGACATGAACATCAATAAATCAAGTGAAGATTTGGGAATTGAATTAATGTCTTGCTAGGTAATCCGAACCAAAATTACCTTCTATAAAGTTTAGGGTGTGTTTGTTTCAAGGATTGAAATTACATTCTCGGGAATGTGACATTGAAAATGCAACAATCCCATATTTGTTTCAAGTTTTTAAAAATTATTCCCAGGTATTTTTTATTTTCAGGAATGTTGTTTGCACATAATTCTTGTCATGCTTATTCTCATGCATAAAGGGTGGGAATCCAACATTCCCATGAGAATAAATTCAACTTCTTATAACTTCTCACTACTACTCACATATTATTATTTTTTTATTAATTTTTAATTTTTAAATTAAATAAATATGTAATCATTCCTAGAAAATATAATTTTTATCCAAACACATAAGTGGGAATATTATTCCTAGGAATAATAATCCAAGCAATATGATTCCAAGGAATGATTTTTTATAACTTGAAACAAACACACCCTTAAAGTTTAAAAGATAGGTTTAAAGTTTAAAGATAATCTCTAGCGGTGTTTAACTCTGCTTAACAACACATGTACAAGTTTAAATTTAAAAAAAAAAAATTTAATTCAAGAAAGTTTAATTTGTCGAAAGAGAAATTAAAACAAAATTTATCAAAATGATGATTCATCATATTGTATAATACATACATTTATAAAACAGTGACGAAAAACAAAAAATACTAAAAAAAACTTAATATTTACGAACTTTAACTACAAATTAATGTATCTGTTGTTGTGATGTAATCTGAGTTGTGTAGTTCAAGTTCAAAGTTAATTAGGGTTTATGGTTTATTATTTAGTATACAAGTAAGTTGTATATAAATAGACATATTTTGTAATTTAGTTTGTAAAATCATAATTCAATAATATCCATCTTTATTTTTATTTTCTCTCATTCTTTCTCTCCTCACTAAAAGTGTCTCACACATTAACAAATTGGTATCTAGAGCTTCAGTTAGATTCTTCATCGTGTTTTTAAGAATCACACGTCGGTGATCGTGTTTCCGGGATCGTGGGTTGTTATTCAATCGCTGCAAAGATGAATCGTACTAATGGCATTCTAAATTCTCTTCAAATTCTTGACGAAAAAATTGAAACCGATGGAGCAAGCAGATGAAGTCCTTGTTCGACTTTTATGAAACTCTAGAAATGGTTACTAATGGCGTTCCTGAGCTTGCTGAGAATGCAATCGATGCTTAGAGAGTCGTGAACAAAGAGGTGAAGAAGAAAGACTGCAAAGTCGCGTATTGCATTCAATGGGCGGTAGATTTTGAGAATTTTGACTAGATTTCTCATGCTTAATTGGCGAAGGAGGCATGGGATATTCTTGTCAAGTACTATGAAGGAGGTGAGAAAGTCAAAGTCGTCAAATTTCAGACTTTGCAACGACAATATGAATTGCTGCAGATGAAAGAATATGAAAAGATTGTAGGTTATGTGTCGAAGGTGCAAAACCTCACTCATCTCATGAAGGGTTGCGGTGAAACCCTAACTGATAAGATGATAGTTGAGAAGGTAATGCAGACGTTGAGCACTCACTTTGTTCTCGTTATATTAGCTATTCAAGAATCCAAAAAACTATAAACCCTGAGACTGAAAGATTTGGTTGGTTTCGTTGGAGGCACGTGAGAATAGGATTGTCGAAAGGAAAAGGGTTCAAGATTTGATACAAGCACTGCAGGCTCAGGCTTGGAAGAAGTATGGTGGTTCCATCAAGTTTAAAGGTATAAGAGACAAGATTTAGAGCAAGAAGTCTTGGTCGAACGCACTAATTCATAAGGTCGGTGATAAGGCTTCTGAATCCTTGAAAAGAGGATAAGGAAACTTCTATAAAAAAGACAAAGAGAAAAAGGCGTGTAGTTTTATAACTGTGAAAAGTGGGTTCACTATGCCAAGAATTTTTACAATAAAGACAAGGGAGTGACAAAAGGAAAGGGAGTGAAAGGGATTTTGAAGATATGGTGATTATGACTGCAGTTTCAGATGACCATGTCGACTAATGAGCTATTATTAGCAAGTTTAACCTTCCTCTACTTCAACGAGTCAAAATCTGCTAACCATACTTTTCGATCGGTCATTGATTCGAGCAGCTAGAGTCGAGGAATTATTTTGACTCGTTGAAGTAGAGGAAGGTTAAACTTGCTAATAATAGCTCATTGTAAGCAAAAGGTACTGGCGGCATAGTTATTCAAAGGAGAAATGGAGGAAAAGTTATAATCAAAGATGTACTCTATGTACGTAGAATGAAGTGCAATCTACTAAGTGTTCGACAACTTGTCAAAAAAGGTTTCTCAATAATTCTGAAAGATGGAGCCTTGGAATTTGTTCGACACTCATAATAATTTGGGCTTGAAATCTCCTTTGTCAAAGAATAGGACATTTAAGACCATGATCAGTTCGACTGAGGTTTAATGTCAAAAAATAGCTGCCGACCACAAGAGTAGTTGGTTGTGGTATTTGAGGTTTGGACATTTGAACTTTCAATCACTCAATCAACTGATTACTCAAGATATGGTAATTAGGATACCAAGTCTTGAGATGTCCAAAACACTCTGTGAAGGTTTCTTTGTAGTAGAGAAATTTATAAAGTCTTTCATTTCAACTATGCCAATGAGATCCTCCTGCATACTAGAAGTAGTACATTCAGATGCATGTGGCCCATTTGAGGATCATACCATTGATGGAAACATGTATTTTGTCTCATTTGTCGATGAGTATAGTCGACAGCTTTGGATCTAGGTGATCAAGCAAAAGGACAAAGTATTTTCAATCTTTAAGAAATTCAAAATACTTGTTGAAAACCATAGTGAACAGAAGATCAATGTTCCGCGAACAAATGAAGGTGGTGAATATACATCAAAGATTTTTGAACAATTCTGTGCAGAACATGGTATTAATCATGAGGTAACTTCTCCTTACACAGAAAGAAGAAACAGGACAATATTGGACATGGCGAGATGCGTGTTGAAGCAGAAGAATTTACCAAAATATTTATGGGGTGAAGTTCTTTCCATTGCTGTTTATATTTTGAACAAGTGCCTTACCAACAAGTTGAATAACAAGGTTCCTGAAGAAGTATGGAGTGGAAAACGAACATTAGTGAGTCATTTGAAGGTGTTTGGCTCTATTTGTTACAAGCATGCTCCTGATGCGAGAAAAAGGAAGCTTGATGACAAGAGTTAACCTATGATTTTGGTAGGATATCACAAAACTAGAGCATACAGGCTTTTCAATCCAATCAATGAAAATATCGTGATGAGTCAAGATATTGTTATGGATGAAAATTCTGCCAATGATTGGAATTCTAGTGATCCAATTAACAAGCCATTGATTAGTTATGGCTTCGACGAAGAAATCGATGAAGTCGAAGTCAAAGCAATTGTCTATATTCTTGTCAAAGTAGTTGTTAACATTCCCGACACATTCAAGGTTGAAGAGGTTATGGCCAGCACAAGCCACAGACCTCTAAGAACTATAGTTCTTCCAACAAAACTTCAAGACTACGAAGTGACTAGTGATGATGAAGTCACGCCAGATGGAGAATTAGTTCATTTTTCTTTACTTGCAGGTGTTGAACCAATCAATTATAGCGAGGCTTTAAAGAATATGAAGTGGAAGTATTCTATGGTCGAAGAGTTACAAGAAATCAAAATAAACAACACATGGGAGTTAGTTGAATTGTCGGAACATACAATAGCTATCGAAGTAGAGTAGGTGCTCAAACTGAAGCACAATGCTTATGGGTCGATAGCAAACATAAAGCGAGATTGGTAGCTTAAGGATTTCTTCAGAGAGCATAACTCGGCTACTCTAAAGTATGCACCTTTCGCAAGGTTGGAGACTATCGGATTAGTTGTAGCCTTTGCATGCAAGCAAGGCATGTCAAAATTTCACTTAGATGTGAAATCAACATTTTTGAATAGTCCCTTAGACAAAGAATTCTATGTCACACAACTTCCTGGGTTTGTGATACAAGAGGAAGCAAAGAAAGTGTATAAGTTGCACAAAGCGCTCTATGGCCTTAAGCAGGCACTTAAGGCACGAAACAAGAAGATCGACTCATACTTAGTTGAATTGTAATTCATCAAATTCAAATCTGAGTATGGTGTATATGTTCAGGTTATGGCACAAGATATAACAATCATCTACTTATAAGTCGATGACTTGTTGGTAACTGGAAATTGGTTGAAGAACTTGTTGATGTTCAAAGAGCTGATGATGAGGGAATTTGAAATGTCGGATCTGGGAAACTTGTCTTATTTCCTAGGCATGGAATTTTAAATGTCAAAGAAAGGTATGGTACTACATCAAAGAAAGCATGTCAAAGAGATAATAAAGAGATTCAAGATGGGTGATTCGACTTCTGCATCTTCGCCTGTCAAAACAAATTTGAAGTTGGAGAAGCATGGAGAGGAAGACAAAGTCGATGCAACTTTGTTCAAACAAATTATCGGATCTCTATGATATGTGTGCAACTGTCGACCTGAAATAGGTTTCTTAGTTGGATTAGTGAGTAGATACATGAGTGAACCAAGGGTGTCATACATGAAGGCTGGAAGAAGCAAAGAAGCTATGAAATTCTATTTCAACGAGAGTCTTAAAGCAAAGAAGTTATGGTTACTTGCTATTGAGATGTTGATTGGTGTTGAGATAAGGAAGATCATAGATGCACAACTGGTCATTTCTTTCAATTTTTTGGTGTGCCAATCCATGATGCTCGATAAAACAACATGTGGTGGCATTACCATCATGTGAGGCTAAATATATAGCAGGATCCTATGCTTCTTGTCAAGCAATTTGGATCGGATATGTGCTGGAAGAGATTAAAGTCAAAGTGAAGAAACCTCTGGTGTTGCATATCAACAACAAGTCAACCATAAATCTTGCGAAGAATCTAGTTTTGCATGGAAGAAGTAAGCACATCGAAGCTAGATTTCACTTCTTAAGGTAGAAGGTAAATCAAGGTGAACTTGAAGTTGTTGGAATTTAACCACGATCTATGGTGAATTCTTCTCAATCTTGATCTCAAGATTGTTATGTAATGACAATGAACAAAAACAAGAACACGTTTAAAGAAGATGAGTATGAACCGCAGAGTAACTCTCTGCCCACAACTGTGGAATTTTATTATCACTTTGCAACTGCAAAATCGTGATTATCAAACTGGATGATTACAATGATAAGGGTTCCTCCCTATTTATAGATTTCGATTAACTTGCATCTCAAGCTAAAGCCCAAACTATTAAAGCCCAAAAATATCTAATCCAATATAATCTTTCTAAATCAAATATGATCTTTCTAAATCAAATCTAATCTTTCTAAAACAATGAATTACATATTTAACACACCACCTAATTCATTGTGTCTAAACTATCTACATTCATCATAGACCTTAGCTTCTTGAACACTTCGACTGACACTCCCTTCGTTATGATGTCTGCAATGTGATTCTCAGTTGTGCAATGTTACAGGTTCATCTTCCCTTCTGCTACCTGCTCTCGAAGATAATGGAACCTCATTTCGATGTGCTTGCTTCAACCGTGTGTTATTGGATTCTTCGTCAAGTTGATAGCTGACATACTGTCGATCTTTATGGTAATTGCTCCATGACTCTTCGTTGTGATCTCTTCGACCAGGTTCACCATCCTGGTTGCTTGACATGCATAAAGTGAGGTAACTATATATTTTGCTTCGCATGATGACAATGCCACTACTGGCTCCTTTCTCGAACTCCAAGTAACTGGTGCACCACCTAACATAAACACATATCCAGTTGTAGATTTTCTATCCTCGGCATTACTACACCAACTTGAGTTAGTATATCCCAATAACTTGCATTCTTTTCCTTCATCAGCTGCAGGAAACAAAATGTCGTAGTCGAGAGTTCCTTTCAGATATCTTAGTATCTTCTTCATCGCTGCAAGGTGTGATACCTTTTGGTTCTGCATGAATCTACTTACCATACCCACATTGTATGCTAAGTCAGGCCTTGTGTGACAAAGGTATCGAAATGACCTAATAAGTCTTCTATAATGGGTTGGGTCGACATCATCTTCATTTGAATCCTTCGACAGTTGAAATCTGGTCTCAGCTAGAGTCAAAGTTGGATTGCAATCTTGCATCTCAAATCTCTTTAGTATTTCGCATGCATATCTTCTTTGGTGCATCATCAAACCTCTGCCAGGCTTATAGAATTTGATGCCAATGAAATATTAGAGATTTCCCAAGCCTGGCATTTCAAACTCCTCACTTAGGTCATGTTTGGAATCTTCGATCACCTTTTTGCAACTTCCTGTTATCAACAGGTCATCGACATAGAAACATAGTATAAGCAATTCACTATTGCTTCTCCTTACATATACTCCATGCTCAGTTGTGCACTTCACACATTTTTTCTCCCTTAGAAAGCTGTCGATCTTCTTATTCTAAGCTCTTAGAGCTTGCTTAATTCCATACAGGGTTTTATGCAACCTGTACACCTTTCTTTCTTTGCCTTGTTTCACAAACCCAGCTGGTTGTGCAACATAAACTTCTTCATCTAAGGGGCCATTCAGGAATGCACATTTCACATCCATGTGACATGTGTACCAATTATTCATGTTTGCTAGACCAACAACCAACCTGATTGTTTCAATCCTAGCAACAGGTGCAAAAACTTCGTCGAAGTCAATTCCTTCCTTCTGAAGAAATCCTTTTGTCACATGTCTCACCTTGTGTCAAGTTACTTCTCCTTTAGGATTCACTTTCACCTTATAAAACCCATTTCACATCAATTTCCTTCTTGCCTTGAGGCAATTCGACAAGTGACCAAGTGTTGTTGACTTCGATGGACTCTAACTCCTCATTCATAGATTTCACCCACTTCGAATCCTTCAATGCCTCAGCTTCATTGACTGGTTCGACATCTGCATAGAAAGCATAGTGTACCAGCTCACCTTCTTCATCGACCACATCATCTGATATAATCACACATTCTTGTCACCTTGCAGACATGTGTCTTATTCGTTGAGATCTGCTTGGGCCTGCTTCACCTCTGACTTCTTCTTATCGAACTTCTATTTCGACTTCAGTGACTGGTTCTTCACATGAGATTCTCACTGAATCCTTTTTGATATTCTCAGTCTAATCCCATTATTTAAGCTCATCTATGATCATGTCCCTGCCGATCACTACCTGTTTATTCACTGGGTCGAACAGCTTGTAACCTCCAGTCGAATGATATCCTATCGAGATTATTTGATTCGAATTGTCATCAAGCATCCTTCTTAAATGATCTAGCACATGTCTATGTGTTATAGATCCAAACACCTTTAAGTGGCTAAGGCTAGGCTTGACACTAAACCAACATTCTTCTGGTGTGATTCCTTCAAGCTTCTTCGTCGGACATCTGTTTAATATGTATGTTGCTGTCGAAACCGCTTCTCCCCACAATTCTTTGGGTAGATGTTTTCCATTCAACATACTTCTCACCATGTTCATGATGGTTCTGTTATTTCTTTCTACAATTCCATTTTGCTATGGAGTGTAGGGTGGCACCACCTTATGCACAATCCCTTCATTTTCACATAATGCATCGAACTCTTTCGACACATACTCTCCACCACCATCAGTCCTCAGAATTTTCAGCTTTCGACCACTCTGTCTTTCGACCATAGATTTGAATCTGGAAAATACCTCGATCACATCACTTTTCTTCTTGATGAGGTAAGTCCACAACTTTCGACTGTAATCAGCAATGAACTTGACAAAGTATATGTTGTCTGAAATCAAATCCACCTAGATTAGACCACATATATCATAGTATATGACTTCCAAAATTGCCTTCGACATCCTTCCTGCATCCTTGCCGAAGCTATTCTTGTGTTGTTTCGACTGATTACACTCTTTACAGACTTCACTTGGAATGTCGATTTCAAGTAATCCTGAAGCCATATTTCTTCTCTTTAGCTCTCTGATATCATTGAAGTTGAGATGGCCTAGTCGAAAATACCATAACCACTCATCTCTGATGGCTGCAGTTGTTGGGCATTTGTGCTCTATCACATTGAGTTTAATCTTGAAGGTCCTATTCTGAGAAATTGGAGCCTTCAAGATCAACCTACCATCTGCGTCGAGAACTCTCATCATCTTGTCTTCGACAACTACCTTGTAATTCTTTTCGACAAGTTGACCTATACTGAGCAGGTTACTTTTCATACCTGGTATGTATAACACATTGGAAATTATTGATTTCTGGCCATCCTTCCTCACGATCTGAACATCACAACCACCTTTAGCTTCTAGAGTGTTATCATTTGCAAACTTCACCGTGTTCTTCGACGAGGGCTTCATGTTGACAAACCAATCTTTCCAATACATTGATGGATTATAAAGAGAGCTTTATAATCTCTCTTCTTCAATTCTTTGTATGATGCTTTCTCCTAATTTGTCGCAGTTTCTGCAAACGGTGATAACCCCTCCTTCACAACATTCCAAAGATCTTGGTAACAGAAAACCACCTTAATCTGCTTGCACAAATTCTCATAATTATTTTTCTTGAGAATTGGAAGATTTGCTGGAAAGTGACCGTTCAGGTGATTCATCGCCATCACAGTTGTTCTTCCCTTGAATCAAAACCAGAGCTCTAGATACCAAATGTTGGAATTCAACCATAATCTATGGTGAATTCTTCTCTATCTTGATCTCATGATTGTTATGTAATGAAAATGAACAAAAACAAGAACACGTTTAAAGAAGATAAGTATGAACTGCAGAGTAACTCTCTGCCCACAACTGTGAAATTTTATTATCACTTTGCAACTGCAAAACCGTTATTATCAAACTTGGTGATTACAATGATAAGGGTTCCTCCCTACTTATAGATTTAGGTTAAGTTGCATCTCAAGCTAAAACCCAAACTATAAAAGCCCAAAAATATCTAATCTAATCTTTCTAAATCAAATTTGATCTTTCTAAATCAAATCTAATCTTTCTAAAACAATGAATTATATATTTAACAGAAGTAAGACATTGCTCAAGTAAAGCACAGTTGACTGACATTTTCACCAAATGATTGAAGATTGACAAATTCTTGAATTTGAGAAAGAAATTAGGAATAGTTTAGATCAACTAGTATTAGCGTATGTTCGACAATTTGGATTTTAGTGGGTATGTTGTGATATAATTCAAGTTCTGTAGCCCAATCCCAAAGTTAATTAGGGTTTAGGATTTGTTACTTAGTATACTAGTTAGTTGTATATAAATAGACATATTTTGTAAATCACTTTGTACAATCAAAATTCAATAATATCAATCCTTATCTTCATTCTCTCTCATTCTTTCTCTCCTCACTAAAAGTTCCTCACACACTAATATCTTTCTATACCATTGGACATTTATCACTTTATATAATATTTTTTCAATTTTTCTATATTAATATTTTGATAGAATTGTAAGTGCATAACTATATCGTTGTATCGTGTAATATAACAAATTTGATTCTACAAAGATATAATAAAATTAATGTAGATTGAATAGATTACATAAAGTAAAGTACGAATTTGTGGCCTAATCAGTCATCCAAGAACATAAACTAAAAGATGTTTATAAACTTTTATTATGTCAATACGAAATTTTTGGCAGACTGAAATTGGCCAAATCAGTCATCCAAAGTATGCTCTTTCATTGTCTGAAGATATATTTCTGGGCTATACCTATCTTGAAGAATATTGAAAAATGGGTCAGAAATTTTATTTGGCGTGGAGAGCTAGACAAAAGGAAATTGGTACCTGTGACTTGGCACAAATGTTATAGACCTCCTAAGGAGGAAGGATTGGAGATTAGATCTTATTAACCCTAAATGAGGCTTCTAATTTAAAATAATGATAGGACATGTTTAATTCTAAGGATCACTGGGGATGTTTAGTTAGGGACAGGGTCATGCGGGTTGAAACCATATCATGTATCAAATTTTTTCCTCGTTGTGGAGTAGTCTGAAAGGTGATAGTGCGTCAGACACTTTTAGTGAAGAAAGAAAGAGAGAAAATAAAGAAACAGGGATCGATATTATTGAATTGATAAAACTGAATTACAAAGTGTCTATTTATACACCTAAGTGACTTGACTAAAAAAACAAACTAAATAACAAACCCTAAACCCAAATTAGCTTTGGGCTTGAGCCACATAATACAATTTGGATTATATCTAATATCTCAACATACCCCTTATAATCCAAGTTCTCAAAACACACTAAACATTGTCGATCTGAACTATTTCTAATTTCTTTCTCAAAGTTAGGAACCTGTCGTTCTTTAATCCTTTGTTGAAAATGTTGGCCAATTGTGCTTCACTTGAGCAATGCCTTACTTCAAGTTCACCTCCATTCACCTTCTCCCTTAAGAAGTGAAATATAGCTTTGATGTGCTTACTTCTTCCAAGCAAAACTGGATTTTTTCCCAGATTTATGGTTGACTTGTTGTCGATCTGTAGTATTAGAGGTTTCTTCACTTCGACCTTCATTTCTTCGAGCACGGATTTGATCCAAATTACTTGACACGCAGCATAGGATCCTGCTATATATTCAGCCTCACACGATGACAATGCCACCACATGTTGCTTTCTTAAGAACCATGAAATTGGGGCACCAAATACTTTAAAGAAATATCTAGTAGTGCTTCTTTGATCTTTCTTATCTCCGCACCAGTCAGCATCTGAAAAACAACTAACCATATCTTCTTTTCTTTCAGAGTCTCGTCAAAATAAAATTCTATAGTTTGTTGATCCTTTTAAGTATCTCAGGATTCTTCTTGCAGCCTTCATGTGTGACACCCTTGGTTCACTCATGTATTTGCTCACTAATCCAACTGAGAAACATATATCAGGTCGACTATTGCACACATATCTTAGAGATCCGACAATAGGCAAAAAATGTAATAGTCGAATCATTCATTCTGAATCTCTTTAGTATCTCTTTGACATACTTTCTTTGATGTATCACCATGCCTTGCTTCGACATTTGAAATTCTATGCCTATGAAGTATGACAACTTTCCCAGATCCGACATTTCAAATTCCTTCTTCATCAGCTCTTTGAATTTCGACAAGTTCTTCAAGCTATTTCCAGTTACTAGCAAGTCATCGACATATAAGTAGATTATTGTTATATCTTGTACCACAACCTAAACATAAACACCATACTCATATTTGCATTTTATGAATCCAAATTCAACCAAGTATGAGTCGATCTTCTTGCTCCATGTCCTAGGTGTCTGCTTGAGACCATAGAGCATTTTGTGCAACTTGTATACATTACTTGCTTCCTCCTGAATCACAAACCCAAGAGGTTGTATGACATATACCTTGTTGCGGTGAGAATCGGATACCAGGCTACTAATTAACTTGAATCACACATCTTTGAAATTCACCACCGAGCTTTGATTTATCCAAAGGAAAGGGTAAAGATTGAAGAAAACCCTAATAAGAGATCTAAGGTTCGGGGGTTGGTTATACCTAGGGAAGGTGTTAGCATCCTTGATATCTGTAGTACTCTACAGGAACCTCTTGTTAGTATTTGTGTTATCTATTGCTTGCTAAGGAGTAGTGCTAAGGGAAAAACCTAGGGGTTAGTTTCTAAGTATGCTCGGCAAGACATCGCATCTCATGCCTACGTATCCTGACGGGAATGGAATCAGAGCATTCGTAGTTCCCCACAATGGGATGAGGAACTCTTGACTGTGGTCAAGGTTCCAAGGGAAAGTAGGGTCTGACAGCAAGACACCTACGTGAAGTGCGGCGACTCCAAACTTAAGGTTAGGTAAAACAGGGAAAGAAGTGTCCATGGGAAAGTACGGTCTGACAGCAAGACATCTACGTGGAGTGTGGCGACTCCAAACCTAAGGCTAGGCTAAAAGGGTAATGAGTTATCTATGACTTTGAGGTCAATAGAGATACTTTCCTTTGGAATATGGGAGATAATAACTTATGAATAAGAGTTAACGAAAATTGAAATAAGTGAACAATAAGAGTTCAAGAATTCAAAGGCAGTAAACATTAACCAAAATGAAATTTCAAGTATGAACATGGCAAGCATGGATAAGTGAACACAGGTATGGCAGAGATAACATTTTCAAAGTTTTGAAATCAAAGACATGTTAAAGCATAAAAACAACATAATGACATTGTCCAAGCCAGGGAATAAACATCTTAAGCAAACAAGATATTCAAAAATAATTCTCAAAAAGTCTAAGAAAAAAGTTGATGGTTCACAAAAATAAGCCCGAGAACTAAACAGGCATATTTTGTTTTGAAGTTTAGAAAGAAATGAAATTATTATATGAAGTGAATTAAAAAAAACTAAGCTTAAGCATACAAGGTGGCAGTCGCCACAAAATGCCATGCTTTTATTCATGGCAGGCGCCATGTTATTTGGTGGCAAGTGCCACAAAAGTGTGGCAGGCACTATTTCTTTTCATGGCTAGCGCCACTTTTCCTTGGCCAGTGCCACAAGAGGCATGACCAGCACCATCCTTGCTCATGGCAGACGCCATGTGTGGCTTATGGGATAGTGGCATGCGCCACACCTTGTTTTATATTTTGTTTTCCAAATAACAACCATAAACCCAGTTCTTCATAAAATCAAAACAAGTTCATACACTCATGATTTATAACATTTATTCAAGAATCAGACATTAATCAAGATAACAAATATGATAACCGTATGAAGCAAATGATCATGATATTTTGAAAACGAAGTAAGAAAAAAGGAGTGAGTGTTACCTAGTGGAGAAAGTCCACTTCCTCTTGACTGGTACAAGTTCTGGAAAGAAAATGGACGAGCTTCTTCAAGAGTAAGTGAGGGAGAAAATGAGGAGAGTATTCAGCCTATTTTTGGTGTGAATCTGGTGTCTTTCTGGAGTGGAGAGTGAGTCTCTGTTTATAGGAAAATATGGAGAGATTGAGGTATGGTCTGATTGGTACACTTTGCCAAAAATACCCTCTTTCAAGATTTTCTTCGTACAAGTTGTCCGAGATTTGAAAAATCTTCATTGATCCGAATAGGTTAGGTGTGCTGATGAGACTGGTGCAAGCCATGCTTCTGAAAAGTTTCTTCACGTCAAACCATCCACTTGTGTTTGCATTAATTTAATTAAAACATATTATTTTAAGTGCAAATTGTGGGAAAGGTGGCAAACGCCACATATTTCATGGCAAGTGCCACAAAACCATGGCAAGTGCCACCAATAGGATGGCAGACACTATTCACCTGTGACAAGTGCCACACTTTTCATGGCAAGTGCCACCAAAGTCATGGCAGGCGCCATGCATTGCTTTTTCCTTTTTTTATTTCTTTTTTCCTTTTCTTTTTCTTTCTTTTTTTTTCTTTCTTTTTTTCTTTTCTTTTTTTTACTTTCTTTTTTTCTTTCTTTTTTTCTTTCTTTTTTTCTTTCTTTTTTTATTTTCTTTTTTTCAATATTCCACAAATGCCTTGGTGATCTCGAAACACATGAGAACTTGGTTTATTGTTCCTGTCCTCTTCCTTTTGTCAATCCTGATTTTCACAAAAGACACAAACTAGCAAAGATATGGGTTAGTTAACAATGCATAAATGATTGAACCCTAAATTTAAGTGCAAAATGTTATGACATCTAAGGGGTAAAATTTGGGGTACAATGGTTGCCCCTATTTAAATAACTTTTCCGGATGGCACAAGGAATGGAAATCCTCGGGGCATCAAGGTGAAAGGTATTTAAATATAGCAGACCAAAAATTTTGTCCTTAGATGGAATACAAATGCCAAGGACGGGCAACCGACGTGCAAATGCTGACATGCCATGAACTTCTAGTATAATGATATGATGCCATGATAGGGGATGAATGCAGACAAACAAAACACCAGAGATAAAGAGAAAACCACCATAGGTGAGCCTACTGGGGAAGGATAAGGTTAGCATCCACAATTAAGACTAACTGGGGAGATAAACTATCCAACAGAAGAGACTCAACTGGGGAGACTCCAAGGCAATATTGGGGATAGAAAAAAACTGAGGGGAAATATCACAGATCCTCACTGGAGATAAGAGCCAGATAGGTGTTCTCTACTGGGGAAAAATCCAAGGAGATGGACGACAGGTTCATAGGTAACCGGACGACACTAGGGGGAACAAACATCACACTCTTTACTGGGCATGAAACCACAAAGAAGACATGATCTCTACTGGGGATCAATTAACAAAGAATCAATATGGAAGAACATCAGAAAGAGAAAGGCACATCCGAAAAACATCAGATGGAAAAAGAAACCAGACATCCAATAATGGCTTTGAATGAAAGGTACAAATCACAATATCTAATAATGGCTTTAGATAAAAGTGAACAAAGCAGGGATCCAAGAAGGCATTGGATACAAAGAAAACAATCATCCAATAATGGCTTTGAATGAAAGATACAATCACAATATTTGAGAATGACATCAGATGAAAGTGAGCAAACAGGGATCCAAGACAGCATTGGATGCAAAGAAACCAGTCATCCGATAATGGCTTTGGATGAAAGGTACAATCACAATATCAGAGAATGACATCAGATGAAAGTGAGCAAACAAGGGTAATCCAAGAAGGCATTGGATGAAAAGAAACTAGACATCCAATAATGGCTTGAATAAAAGGTACAAATCATAATATCTGAGAAGGCATCATATGAAAGTGAACAAACAGGGATCCAAGACAGCATTGGATGCAAAGAAACCAGTCATCCAATAATGACTTTGAATGAAAGGTATGACTCATAATATCTGAGAAGGTATCAGATGAGAATGAGATAAAAGGGTAATCCAAGAAGGCATTGGACACAAAGACACCAGAAATCCAATAATGGCTTTGAATGAAAGGTACAAATCACAATATCTCAGAAAGCATCAGATAAACGTGAGAAAGGTAGAGATCCAAGAAAGCATTGGATAAAAGGACACCAGACATTCAATAATGGCTTTGAATGAAAGGTAAACTCATACTATCTGAGAAGGCATCAGATGCAAATGAGACAAAAGATGAAATCCAAGAAGGCATTGGATAAAAAGAAACCACAACATCCAAGAAAGCATTGAACGAATATGAACAAGGAGATACCCAAGAAAGCATTGGATAAAAAGGAAATCACAATATCCATGAAAGCATTGAATGACTGTGAACAAAGGTGAAATCCAAGAAAGCATTGGATAAAAGGAATCACAGTATCCAAGACAGCATTGAATGACTATGAACTTTCAGGAATGGCACTGAAAGTAAAGGCAAATCACTATATTCAGGAATGGTATAGAATGATAGTGAGAAAGACATCCAGGAATGGCAGTGAATGCAAAGGAGAAAACTCATCCAGGAATGGCACTGAATGAACAGATAAGACTTTCAGGAATGACACTGAAAGATATCCAAGCAAATTTGATGGGGGTTACAGAAGATATGCCAAACTTCTAGGAATAGCACTGGGAGAAACAAGAGGAAAAAGATATCCAGGAATGGCACTGGAGATCACAAGAGACGGACATCCAGGAATGGCACTGGAGTGAGAGAATATAAAGATCCATAAATAGCACTGGAATGAGAGAAGATGAACATCCAACAACAGGACTAGATACTCAAGCAAACGACAACATTCAGGAATGGCACTGAATGAAAGGACGAATAACATTTTGGTAGGTGCCAAGTAAGTTGGACTTTGACCACAAGGTAAGACGTGGATAACGACACGACCTCGGATAAAATGCAAATGAGGATGAAGCACTCATGATATGCAAACCGTATATGAAATATGCCATGTAAATGTAGATGATGACGACACATCTCGACTCTTTTGGTGAGAAGACAAGACTGGAAGACTAATTCCTCAACATGGAGATCACTGTCATTCTGCTTGGGGACTGGAGATGCTATTGCTGGACACATCTCTACCACACTGGTAAACTGTATCAAGTGATGATCCTTGTAGGAAGGATGAAGAGTTGCATGGGGTTTCTTCAAGTTAATTGCCCTAGATTAGCTGACTGATCATTGCTTCAGTTTGTCTGAGTCCTGACATGACTGCTTTGCTATACACTTGGAAAGCTTGCCCCTTTATGAGCCTTGAACAATCTTCTGGATAAACCAATTCTGAGAAGGACTTTCCCTTGAACAACAACCCTTGAACTGATTCTTTAACAGGATTTGGAAAGAACTTGCCCCTAATAGGATCATCAACCAAGTTTCTTAATTGTTTGAAAATTCCTTGAGAGGAAAGCTAGTTTGCAAACAAAAGTATTTGTACAAGCATGGTAATTTTAAAGCAAAGTCATGAAACTTTTGAAATCAAAATTATTTTTGGAAGATGCAAAACACAATGAGTCACTGGTCTGAACACGGAGGTTCAAGACATTCAAAAGTGAGGAGTAAAGCAAAAGTGGTAATGCCAAAATAAATGATCTGCAAAGATCTTTGGGAGTCAGTTTACGCAACCTTGCTGTAGTATGCTTTCAAAATAACCTTGCTTCAGTTAGGTCTTTTGAGGGTTGTATCGTGGCCTGGTTCACGGTTTATGAAACAAAGGATAAAGGCTCAAAGTTTATTTGTCCCCGCCCAAACTTCGTGATGAACTCCAATCCTATGCTCAGTTAACACATGATATACATTCAGATTCCCATAGGCTAGGAATTGCACTGATGATAGTAATGATGATTAAGACACCTTGGGCTGTCATTACTCCCTTACAACATTTGGTTGTCCTTTATTACCAAGGTTTTTGAGACCTCTTCGTGTCTTTACTGAGGTTTTGAGACTTCTTTTTTTTTTATTATCATTTAATTTGAGAGAGCTGACTGATGTCTTGCATGAAGCGCTTGCGTTAGAATGCATAACCAAGTTAAACTGAGAACTACCCTGCCCCGAGGTTGAGATTTAAGGGTTTTTTGTAAGGAGAGAAAAACTCCTACTTCTAGGCTTGAAGTGGTTAACGAGGGATTATCTTCCTTATTTCTCCAGTGTTTAGGGATTGAAACAATGCCTTACATCATCAACAAAGTTTATTTGAAAGCATGCCACAACAATTATGAGTATAATGTTTTCATCATCCTCCCTCCAATCTTTTCATAATAAAAAAGAAAGTGGAAAAGAGATAAAATATTTACTTTTTGAAAAGGAAAGCATAAAGATGTAAATAGTGGACAAAATAAATTGAATCAAAAGTTGCAACGCTCATTTCATTAATCACGAAAGTACAAACATAATTTGAAGGCAAACAGCCAATACAAAATAAGGAAAATGCAAACAACAAGAAACAACGCCTAGTGACTAGTTAAACACAAGGATGAGTTGTCCTGTCTTTAAGAAGTAGCTGAGTTGAAGTCGACTGAAGCTTCACTTGGCTTGCCCTGGCAGAGGGTTGCTCTGTACATTGGGATTGTCTATAAAGGAGCGGATTTTTTTTCTTATCAGGTCTTGTACTTTAGCTTTCAATGCAAAGCAACCTTCCAAGTTATGGCCTGCACCACCTTGATGGTATTCACAATGAAGATCAGCCCTATAGCCGGTTGGAAGAGGATTAGGAGGAGGAGGCAAAGGCCTTGTTGTTAGACGGTGTGGCTAGTGATCGAGAGGGGGGGGTGAATAGATCACCGCTTGTAAAATACGGTTTTAAAAACCTTAACAGAGTTTTTGAAATATAGCGGAAAGTTTTGGTCCCGAATCGACTTCCGTCTATTCTGAACCGCTACCAAAAAGACCAGACACGCAAGTATGATGCTGGATTTGAATTGATTGATAGAAAACGTTAACACAGAATTTTCTCGCACTAAATGCACTTATCACAAATTCTGATTCCAATGAGTAAATCACAACAAACCGTTTTGTCAAACACTTGGCGTGTATGTGTTCTATGATAAACAATAGTGATGTTTCAATAAAAGGTTTTCTTGCCACTATTGTATCACGACACGTAAAACGTACTGCGCCAATTTGTATCACAAAACAGTTAACGAAAACGTAAAGGGAGATAGAGATAGAATACGATACACAGAGATTTGTTAAGGAAGTTCCCCACTGTCGTCCTCGCGTGTGGGTACGTCTCCCTCTCAATTTCAAAAGAAATTGAGACCTTTTCTTATCAATAGTTGCTGAATTCGTTCTTACAAAGGTTACAATACCAAGACAGAATTCTAAATCCCTAGAACTTCTTCTTCTCGTATAGAACCTCGACTTGATCAGAGCTGGATCAAGAATTCCCCGCAAGACTTGCAAACGATTCACCGGTTCCACGACCTGTTTGCGAAACAACCCCGTTTCCAAACCCTACGCTGCGGCTGAATCCGTTCTGCAATCGTGACTAACAAACCCGCAAGAACAGTCCCGTTCTTGAAGGACAAACCAGTAGGTTTTTCCTCGAAACCCCCTTCACTCTTCAACCCAGCTAGATCCTTGATCGTTCCACTGACTCCACAGCTAGATCGTTGATCGTACCACTGAACGTTATCTCGTTGATCCTTCAATCCGAAGAACAAAAATGATTGTGTGTAGTTGTTCTTGAATTGAAGAGATTGAGAAGATGATGAAGACGAAGTATCTTTCAGGTTTCTTAATGCTCAAATCAATTGCTGCTACAAAGACCTCTATGACTTGTGTATTTTGCAATTTTCACTTGTGAATTCATCATGAAGCCAATACCTGCCACTTTGTATTTATACTAAACAAGACAGAACTGTTAGAATAAAAATTATGCAGAAAAACAGACTTTGGGATCGATGCCAGACACGTATGGATCGATGCCAGACAGTTTTTAACTGTTAGGGATTGATCCCAAAATCTATGAATCGATCCCTACTGAAGGTGAACTGAAAAACAGAATTTCCATTAAATCAGGGATCGATGCCAGACACGTATGGATCGATGCCAGACAGTTTTTAACTGTTAGGGATTGATCCCAAAATCCATGAATCGATCCCTACTGAAGGTGAACTGAAAAACAGAATTTCCATTAAATCAGGGATCGATACCAGACACGTATGGATCGATGCCAACTGAACAAATTTAATTCTTTTGATTCAAACCTTATAAAAAGTGTTTCTAACAATCATCTAGTATTGAATAAAGACAAACGCAAAGGCAAAAATCACACATATTCACATGTAGAATGAAGCACAACAAATCATACGCGCAATTTGCAATCATACAAAACAAAACCAAAATAAAGGATTGTCTCACAAACTCCCCCTTTTTGATGATGGCAAATTGATGTGTGATACTCCCCCTGAGTTTGTGCATACCATTCTGTCATGTCAACATCTTCTATACTTCTCCCCCTTTGTCAACATCAAAAAGAGGAAAGAAACAACAAAGAGAAGAACAAAGTAGCAAACCCAGCATAAATTGATAACAAAGCTAACAATCACAAAGAAAGAAAGCTTAGAAGAATAAAATCACTCACAAAGAATGACCAATAAAGGGCAAGGAAACCATAAACAAGCAAACGGAAATAAGCATTGAAATACTAGGAAAGTATTTAAAATTATATAAGCCAAACAAATATAGTCAGAATATTCGAAAAATGAAACAACAACTCAAGCAACATGAAATGCAATGCTTATGAAACATGTTATGAAAGTGATGCTTAAGAATAGGTCTCAAATCAGATATTAATATTCAAACAATAAATGCAAAAGAATATACATAAACGAACATAGAGAATTTGTTCTAACATACACAAACACATAGATCCAAAGAGTAGTAAAGAGGATTGATATTACCTTTGTTGATGTGCCTTTGTGAAGTATAAGCTCACAACTTCTAAAACACAACTTATCAACCAAGGTGAGGCAAAAATAGAATCTAACAAGCTTAAGATAGTAATGAAGAAAGATCAAGAATCCCTAATTCACGACGAATGTTAAAGAAAGGTTCCGTTGCTAGTGGTTTAGTGAAAATATCAGCGAGTTGATTCTTAGTATCAACATGCTCAAACACAACGTCCTCTTTCTCAACATGGTCGCGAAGAAAGTGATGCCTAATCTCTATGTGTTTAGTGCGTGAGTGTAAAACAGGATTCTTAGTAAGATTTATAGCACTGGTGTTGTCACACTTTATTGGAATGCGTTTGAGTTGAATATCGAAATCTTGTAGTTGTTGCTTCAGCCACAAGATCTGAGCGCAACAGCTACCGGCTGCAACGTACTCAGCCTCAGCAGTTGACAATGCGACAGACACCTGTTTCTTGCTATGCCAACTGACCAGAGAGTTTGAAAATAAGTGACATGTACCACTAGTACTTTTCCTATCTGATTTGCAGCCAGCAAAATCAGAATCGGAGTAACCTACTAAGCTACAATCGCTTCCTTTTGAATACCAGAGCCCATACTTAGATGTTCCATGAAGATATCTAAATATGCGCTTGACAGCTTTCAAGTGTGACTCTTTAGGATTCGATTGATATCGTGCACACATGCAGACACTAAACATGATGTCAGGTCTAGACGCAGTAAGATACAAGAGAGACCCAATCATACCTCTATACTGTTTGACATCTACACTCTTACCGTGTTCATCTTTATCTAGATATCCGTTGGTAGGCATAGGTGTGTCTATTGATTTTGAGTCGTTCATTCCAAAGCGCTTGAGCAGCTCTCTGCAGTATTTTGTTTGACTCACAGCTGTTCCCTCATCAAGCTGCTTTATTTGGAGACCGAGGAAGAAATTAAGCTCCCCCATAAGACTCATTTCAAATTCACCCTGCATAACTTTTGAAAACTCTTCGACCAAGTGTATGTTAGTTGAACCAAAAATTATATCGTCTACATAAACTTGAACTAAAAGAATGTGTTTTCCTTTGTGCTTAATGAAGAGGGTGGTATCCACTTTACCTCTTGAATATCCATGATCAAGTAGAAATTTGCTAAGTCTTTCATACCAAACCCGGGGGGCTTGCTTAAGACCGTACAAAGCTCGTTTTAATTTGTAAACATAATCTGGATATTCAGCATTCTCAAAACCAGGAGGTTGTGAGACGTATACCTCTTCATTTAGGACACCATTTAGAAACGCACTCTTTACGTCCATTTGGTAAAGCTTAAAATCTCTAGAACACGCATAAGCGAGCAAGAGACGTATAGCCTCAAGGCGAGCAACTGGAGCATAATTTTCCTCATAGTCTATGCCCTCCTCTTGGTTATAGCCTTGTGCTAATAAACGTGCCTTGTTCCGAGTTATCACTCCACTTTCATCAAGCTTATTCCTAAAAACCCACTTAGTACCTATGATATGATGTTCTCGCGGACGCGGGACAAATTCCCAAACGTCATTTCTTTTAAATTGATTAAGCTCTTCTTGCATGGCCATTAGCCAAAATTCATCAATCAAGGCTTCTTTGGCATTTTTAGGTTCCACTTGTGAAACAAAGGCGAAGTGAGAACAAAAATTATTTATCTTAGAACGAGTCATGACTCCCTTTGAAATGTCTCCCAAGATGTTGTCAATGGGATGGTCTTTTGAAGATTTCCAAGCTGGTGGAAGGTCATTCACATCAGCTGTCCTTTCTTCCTTATCTTTTTCATGACTAGTATCTTCCTCCTTCTCAATGGGAGCTGTCTTGGATTGATCAGTTTCTGCAACAGCTTCCTTGAGTATGTCTTCTGTAGATACACCTGCGTCATCAAAAGAAATACCTTTGCCGACATTTTTCGGATAAGACTCATCAAAGGAAACATGGACAGATTCTTCAACAGTAAGTAAACGCTTATTATACACTCTATATGCTTTACTTGATTGTGAATAACCAAGAAAAATACCTTCATCCGCTTTTGCATCAAACTTCCCAAGTTTTTCCTTACCATTATTCAAAACAAAACACTTACAACCGAATACGTGAAGATGTGATAAGTTTGGCTTTCTTCCTTTTAAAAGCTCATAAGGGGTTTTATTTAACATAGGGCGAATTAGAATCCTGTTTAGAACATAACAGGCTGTGTTAACAGCATCAGCCCAAAAATATTTTGGCAATCCACCCTCATTTAGCATTGTTCTTGCCAGCTCTTCTAAAACGCGATTTTTGCGCTCCACAACGCCATTCTGTTGTGGAGTTCGAGGAGCTGAAAAGTTATGCTCAATACCATACTTATCACAGTACTTATCAAAGAGATAGTTTTGAAATTCTCCTCCATGATCGCTTCGAATTGTAACTATTTTAGAATTCATTTTATTTTGGGACAGTTTTGCAAAATTCTTAAAAGCAGAAAAAGTTTCATCTTTGCTATGAAGGAATATAGTCCAAGTAAATCTAGAGTAGTCATCAACAATTACAAAACCATAATAGTTTCCACCTAAGCTCTTTGTCCTAGACGGACCAAAGAGATCCATATGGAGAAGCTCAAGAGGTCGTGAAGTTGAAATTACATTTTTGGATTTAAAAGAGACCCTTGTTTGCTTTCCCATTTGGCATGCATCACATAGGTGGTCTTTTGAAAACTTTATTTTTGGAAGACCGACTACTAGATCCTTAGATACAACCTTGTTAAGCAAATCGAAATTAACATGCGCTAAACGTCTATGCCAAAGCCAAGAATCATCATTCAAGGTAACTAGACATTTAGTGCTTGTTAAAGATACATCACAAAGATCAAGCATATAGATATTGTTTACTCTAACACCCTTAAACACAACATTATTTTCATCATGTTCAATTATGCAACAAGTTTTTGTAAAAGAAACTTTGTAACCCTTGTCACACAATTGACTTATGCTTAACAAATTGTGTTTAAGTCCCTCTACAAGATTGACATCAGAAATGGTAGTGGTAGAGGGGTTACCTATACTACCTTTGCCAAGTATAGCTCCTTTGTTATTGTCTCCATAAGTAACATATCCCTTTTTCTTTGCTTTGAAGTCTATAAAAAGCGATATGTCACCGGTCATGTGCCTTGAGCAGCCGCTATCTAGGAACCATCTCCTATCTTCGGATGCAAGGCACTCTTCCTACAATATCAAAAGAGAGTGGTTGGTACCCAATTTTCATTGGGTCCAAAGGGGTAAGTGGTAACATGGTTGCCTTTTGGCTTCCATTGATAGATGCCTTTAGGAACAAGAAACCTCCTAAACTTGCATTTCTCAATGGTGTGGCCAGCACGACAACAATAATGACATAAACCATGATGATGCAATTGTTTAGTTTTGTTCATTGAATCCTTTGGAGTAAAAGAGTATTTTGCATATGGAGGATTCAATGACTTCTTAAACAATCTAGTATCAACGGCGTAAGTCACCTTGGGTTGTAAAGCTTTTTCCAATTTGACTTTAAGAGTATTAACCTCTCGTTGCCAAATATGACAAGCTTCACAATACCTAACTTTACTACATCCGTTAACATCAATATCTTTTGAATTTTCTGCAATACTAGCCTTCAAGCTTTCTAAATCTTTTTCAGCTTTGTATACTTTACCTTCCAAGAATGAAAAAATTTGTTTATCGGAAGATAATCTTTTGAAAGCATCTACAGCTTCGTTATGCAGTTTTTCAAAAGCGATTTTCAGTTCAGAAAAAGACATAGAGGAGACATTATTATAGTAGGCTTGTTTTACCTTCTTTTCTTCTTGTTTCTTCTTGTAGTAGGCATGGTCTTTGATGTGAGCCATAAGACATAGGTTTGCGGTTTCATCACTATCACTTGAACTTTGTGAGCTTGATGAATCGCTATCGCTTTCCCATGCTATATAAGCTCTCCTTTGTTTGCTGTACCGTTTAGGTGAATCCTTCCCTTTATCCTTTTTCTTCATAGGACATTCTGTTTTGTAATGTCCAGATTTGCCACAATTGAAACAAGATCCTCTACCTTTATGCTTCTTGTTCTCTTCCTGTTTTGACTCACTAGATTGTCTTCTAAACTTCATGAGGTTTTTGTCGGAATGCTTGTATCCATTCCTTCGAATGAATCTATTGTATCTCCTTACAAAAAGTCCCATTTCTTCATCATCCGAATCTTTGTCACTACTTGAATCATTGTCACTTTGCTCTTTTCTTGAGGACTTAGTGCTAGAGGCCACAAGAGCAATTGGCTTCTTCTCACCCTCTTTGTCTTTCTTCTTCTCTTTCTCCTTCTTACTTTTGTTCTCATACTTTTCAAGACTTTCTAGAGCTTGCTGATGTTCTTCCAGCTTTCCAAAAAGTGTTGTAATCGTAAGAGTCGTCAAGTCGTTGGCTTCCTTGATAGCTGTCACTTTAGGTTGCCATTCCCTGCTAAGACATCTCAGAATTTTGTTAGTAGCTACCTCATTGGAAACAGGTTTTCCAAGTGCATTTAATCGATTTGTAAGATGAGTAAACCTCTTTTGCATGTCGGAGATAGATTCTCCATTTTTCATGCGAAAGAGCTCAAACTCTTGATTAAGTGTGTTAATGCGGGACTGTTTCACTTCAGTAGTACCCTCATGGGCGATTTCTAAAGCGTCCCACATCTCCTTAGCAGTCGTGCAATGGGATACTCGATAATACTCATCAACACCAAGTGCTGAAATTAGTATATTTCGAGCTTTCCAATCACTCGACCACTTTTTCTCATCTTTCTCAGTCCAATCAGCTTCTGGTTTAGGTACTATGGCGCCAGCCTCATTGGTCATGGTTATTTGAAAAGGACCATTCTCAATGGCTGTCCATACTAGCCTATCCACAGAATTTATATGAACTCGCATGCAGTCTTTCCAGTAGCCGTAGTTTTCTCCGTTAAAGACGGGAGCTCTATTGTACGCCCCCTTTGGTTCAGAATCCATATCGTTACAGGCAGCCACAGAGCACCAGCGAACCGGCGCTCTGATACCACTTGTTAGACGGTGTGGCTGGTGATCGAGAGGGGGGGGGGGTGAATAGATCACCGCTTGTAAAATACGGTTTTAAAAACCTTAACAGAGTTTTTGAAATATAGCGGAAAGTTTTGGTCCCGAATCGACTTCCGTCTATTCTGAACCGCTACCAAAAAGACCAGACACGCAAGTATGATGCTGGATTTGAATTGATTGATAGAAAACGTTAACACAGAATTTTCTCGCACTAAATGCACTTATCACAAATTCTGATTCCAATGAGTAAATCACAACAAACCGTTTTGTCAAACACTTGGCGTGTATGTGTTCTATGATAAACAATAGTGATGTTTCAATAAAAGGTTTTCTTGCCACTATTGTATCACGACACGTAAAACGTACTGCGCCAATTTGTATCACAAAACAGTTAACGAAAACGTAAAGGGAGATAGAGATAGAATACGATACACAGAGATTTGTTAAGGAAGTTCCCCACTGTCGTCCTCGCGTGTGGGTACGTCTCCCTCTCAATTTCAAAAGAAATTGAGACCTTTTCTTATCAATAGTTGCTGAATTCGTTCTTACAAAGGTTACAATACCAAGACAGAATTCTAAATCCCTAGAACTTCTTCTTCTCGTATAGAACCTCGACTTGATCAGAGCTGGATCAAGAATTCCCCGCAAGACTTGCAAACGATTCACCGGTTCCACGACCTGTTTGCGAAACAACCCCGTTTCCAAACCCTACGCTGCGGCTGAATCCGTTCTGCAATCGTGACTAACAAACCCGCAAGAACAGTCCCGTTCTTGAAGGACAAACCAGTAGGTTTTTCCTCGAAACCCCCTTCACTCTTCAACCCAGCTAGATCCTTGATCGTTCCACTGACTCCACAGCTAGATCGTTGATCGTACCACTGAACGTTATCTCGTTGATCCTTCAATCCGAAGAACAAAAATGATTGTGTGTAGTTGTTCTTGAATTGAAGAGATTGAGAAGATGATGAAGACGAAGTATCTTTCAGGTTTCTTAATGCTCAAATCAATTGCTGCTACAAAGACCTCTATGACTTGTGTATTTTGCAATTTTCACTTGTGAATTCATCATGAAGCCAATACCTGCCACTTTGTATTTATACTAAACAAGACAGAACTGTTAGAATAAAAATTATGCAGAAAAACAGACTTTGGGATCGATGCCAGACACGTATGGATCGATGCCAGACAGTTTTTAACTGTTAGGGATTGATCCCAAAATCTATGAATCGATCCCTACTGAAGGTGAACTGAAAAACAGAATTTCCATTAAATCAGGGATCGATGCCAGACACGTATGGATCGATGCCAGACACGTATGGATCGATGCCAGACAGTTTTTAACTGTTAGGGATTGATCCCAAAATCCATGAATCGATCCCTACTGAAGGTGAACTGAAAAACAGAATTTCCATTAAATCAGGGATCGATACCAGACACGTATGGATCGATGCCAACTGAACAAATTTAATTCTTTTGATTCAAACCTTATAAAAAGTGTTTCTAACAATCATCTAGTATTGAATAAAGACAAACGCAAAGGCAAAAATCACACATATTCACATGTAGAATGAAGCACAACAAATCATACGCGCAATTTGCAATCATACAAAACAAAACCAAAATAAAGGATTGTCTCACACTTGTGGTAATCAAACCTTGTTGAACCATACCACGATAACGTTCGGTGTATGTCATGGGAATAGGATCAAATTGATTCCTATTATGATATTGGTTTTGTCCTGCAGTTGGACGTTGGGAAGCTTGAGCTGGTCGTGGAGCAGTAACCACGGGTGTAACAACATCAATAGTAGGGTGAACAACATACTAAGGTTGAGGACGAGGCCTTCTCACTTCAACCATTACAGCGTTAGTCTGGTCTTCCTTCTTCTTCTGGAAGTTTCTGTAGGATTTCCTCACAGCATTGGAAGATTCAGCAGCCTTTGACACTTTTCCATTGTTAAGGCCTTCCTCGAGTCTCTGACCGATAGTAACCAAATCAGTGAAATTGGAGGAAACACTACCAACCATCTTCTCCCAGTAGAATGGAGACAAGGTGTCCATAAACATTCCAGTCAGTTCCTTCTTTGCCAAAGGAGGTTCAACTTGGGAAGCCAACTCTCTCCAGCGCTGAGCATATTCCTTAAAAGATTCCTTCTCATGCCGAGTCATGTTTTGAAGCTGGCGGCGATCAGGAGCCATGTCAAGGTTATACTTATACTGCTTCATGAAGGCATTTACAAGATCTTGGAAGAAGTGAATGGAGTTTTGCTCGAGACCCATATACCATTTAAGTGATGCTCCACTCAAGTTATCC
Source organism: Lathyrus tuberosus (assembly GCA_022829125.1). Classification (NCBI taxonomy): domain Eukaryota; kingdom Viridiplantae; phylum Streptophyta; class Magnoliopsida; order Fabales; family Fabaceae; genus Lathyrus; species Lathyrus tuberosus. The sequence goes on from JALAZF010000003.1 coordinate 11,831,424, forward strand.
TGAAAACAGTGGATAAGCAGTTGTTGATTGTTGGTATAAGCAGTCATCTTGCAAAGATACATGACCAAATGAGCCCTTGGACAAGAGTGGCCCTTATACTTCACAAATTCTGGAGTTTTGAACTTAACAGGCATAACAAGGTCAGACACTAAGCACATGTTGTATGCATCCACATTGAAGAAGTCAGTACCCTCCATGGCTTTAAGTCTCTTATCTATAATTTGAAACTACTCACGGACAACTTCAGGTTCAACAAAGTCTTCACAGTCTTCACCCTGAGCACTGGCAGCATTGTACTCAAAGAAGGGATTCTCAAAGGAAGCTCGAACAGTCTGTTGAACAGCATGGACCACAGGTATGGGCTCGGTAAAAATAGGAGCTTAAAATATAGGCATAGCAGTCTGACCAACATTAGCAGCAGATACAACTGGTGGATAATAGTTGTGTGGCAAACCAAACTCGGGCCAAGTTGAAGGTGGCATTTGAACCGGTGGAGGTTCAGCACTTGAAACTTCCTGGATGACAGTTCTCTGAGGTTGCTCACCTCTAGCAATCAAGACTTGGAGCATCTCAATGAGTTTTGTCATGCTTGACTTAAGGTCATCGATCTCAATTCGGACCTCAGCATTGTATGCCTCTTGCTCTGACATCTTATGTCTTTAGTTAGCTCTAGTCCGGTATCTGTGTCGAGGAATCAGCTTGACGTCTCGCAGGTGACACTGGATGATAGAGACGACTAGATATGAATTACTGGATAAATAGACGCATGCAATGAAACATGCAAAGATGCAAATGATATGTAATGCAATGCAACAGAATGCAAAACACATGCAAATGGATCAAGGGTTAGAGATCACAACATGGAGTCTGGGTAAAGAACCAACCACATGGTGTGTACTAGGGTTCTTGTATCCATAAAACAGGGTTCTAAGAAGTTCCCAGAGTCAACAACCCATCTTTCGGATGTTATCGATTTCCCGAATGACTCGGTAGTCAATAATATTCTCAAGAGAGTCTCGTCCGAGTATAGTATCACGTATCAACCATTTTGGGAATAGACTCCCTCATAGTCCTCGCACTACATCCTAAAAAGGCCAAGTGGGGTAAAGGTAACTACAGTCCTCAATATCAAGGGCACCTAGGTCGAGAGTAGTAACATTTTCACGAATAGACTCATTCAACATGATTAAACTCTCAAGAGGGCCTCAACTGAGTGATGGTGTCTCAAGTCAACTTTTTCGGGAATCGACTCCCTCAAAGTCTTCTTGAATATACCATCGTCCTATCATAAGTGCACTCAAGTCCGTGTTAGGACTTATTTCACCACTCAATAGTAGCAACCCTGCATACAGAAGACCCAAGCACAGACAAATATATATACAGATATGAATATATAAATATACAAGCAAGCAAACATGTAAGATAACACAAAGACAAACAAGGTGCGCTTAACCCTCTTAGGGGATATCCCCAGTGAAGTCGCCATTTTCTGTTGCGGTGAGAATCGGATACCAAGATATTAATTAACTTGAATCACACATCTTTGAAATTCACCACCGAGCTTTGATTTATCCAAAGGAAAGGGTAAAGATCGAAGAAAACCCTAATAAGAGATCTAAGGTTCGGGGGTTGGTTATACCTAGGGAAGGTGTTAGCATCCTAGATATCTGTAGTACTCTACAGAAACCTCTTGTTAGTATTTGTGTTATCTATTGCTTGCTAAGGAGTTGTGCTAAGGAAAAAACCTAAGGGTTAGTTTCTAAGTATGCTCGCCAAGACATCACATCTCATGCCTACGTATCCTGACGGGAATGGAATCAGAGCATTCGTAGTTCCCCAAAATGGGGTGAGGAACTCTTGACTGTGGTCAAGGTTCCAAGGGAAAGTAGGGTCTGACAGCAAGACACCTACGTGGAGTGCGGCGACTCCAAACTTAAGGTTAGGTAAAACAGGGAAACAAGTGTCCACGGGAAAGTAGGGTCTGATAGCAAGACACCTACGTGGAATGCGGCGACTCTAAACCTATGGCTAGGTTAAAAAGGTAATGAGATATCTATGACTTTGAGGTCAATAGAGAGGCTTTCCTTTGGGAGGTTGGAGATAATAACTTATGAACAAGAGTTAACAAGAATTGAAATAAGTGAACAATAAGAGTTCAAGAATTCAAAGGCAGTAAACATTAACCAATATGAAATTTCAAGTATGAACATGGCAAGCATGGATAAGTGAACACATGTATGGCAGATATAACATTTTCAAAGTTTTGAAATCAAAGACAAGTTAAAGCATACAAACAACAGAATGACATTATCCAAGCCAGGGAATAAACATCTTAAGCAAACAGGATATTCAAAAATAATTCTCAAAAAGTCTTTAAGAAAAAAGTTGATGGTTCACAAAAATAAGTTCGAGAACTAAACAGGCATATTTTGTTTTGAAGTTTAGAAAGAAATGAAATTATTATATGAATTGAAATAAATAAAAAACTAAGCTTAAGCATACAAGGTGGCAGTCACCACAAAGTGCCATGCATTTATTCATGGCAGGCGCCATGTTATTTGGTGGCAAGTGCCACAAAAGTGTGGCAGACACTATTTATTTTCATGGCTAGCGCCACTTTTCCATGGCCAGTGCCACAAGAGGCATGGCCAGCGCCAGCCTTGCTAATGGCAGGCGCCATGTGTGGCTTATGGGATAGTGGAAGGCGCCACACCTTGTTTTTTATTTTTCTTTCCAAATAACAACCATAAACCCAGTTCTTCATAAAATAAAAACAAATTCATACACTCATGATTTATAACATTTATTCAAGAATTAGACATTAATCAAGATAACAAATATGATAATCGTATGAAGCAAATGATCATGATATTTTGTAAACGAAGTAAGAAAAAAGAAGTGAGTGTTACCTAGTGGAGAAAGTCCACTGCCTCTTCACTGGTACAAGTTCTGGAAAGAAAATGGACGAGCTTCATCAAGAGTAAGTGAGGGAGAAAATGAGGAGAGTATTCAACCTATTTTTGGGGTGAATCTGGTGTCTTTCTGGAGTGGAGAGTGAGTCTCTATTTATAGGAAAATATGGTGAGATTGAGGTATGGTCTGATTGGTACACTTTGCCAAAAATACCCTCTTTCAAGATTTTCTTCGTACAAGCTGTCCGAGATTTGAAAAATCTTCATTGATCAGAATAGGTTAGGTGTGCTGATGAGACTGGTGCAAACCATGCTTCTGAAAAATTTCGTCACTACAAACCATCCACTTGTGTTTGCATTAATTTAATTAAAACATATTATTTTAAGTGCAAATTGTGGGAAAGGTGGCAAACTCCACATATTTCATGGCAAGTGCCATATATCATGGCAAGTTCCACCAATATGATGGCAGGCACTATTCACCTATGGCAAGTGCCACACTTTTCATGGCAAGTGCCACCAAAGTCATGGCAGGCGCCATGCATTGCTTTTTCCTTTTTTTTTTCTTTCTTTTTTTCTTTTCTTTTTCTTTCTTTTTTTTTTCTTTTTTTCTTTTCTTTCTTTTTTTCTTTTCTTTTTTTTTTCTTTCTATTTTTCTTTCTTTTTTCTTTCTTTTTTTCTTTTCCTTTTTTCAATATTCCACAAATGCCTTGGGGATCTCGAAACACATGAGAACTTGGTTTATTGTTCATGTCCTCTTCCTTGTGTCAATCCTGATTTTCACAAAAGAAACTAACTAGAAAAAATATGGGTTAGTTAACAATGCATAGATGATTGAACCCTAAATGTAAGTGCAAAATGTTATGACATCTAAGGGGTAAAATTTTGGATACAACACACCTCTTCATCTAAAGTCCATTCAAAAATGTCAATTTCATATCTAAGTGAAGTGTTGACCAGCCTTGATTGCTTGCCAAGGCCACCACTAGTCGAACAATTTCTAATCTCGCGACAGGTGCAAATACTTCAGAGTAGTAAGTCCTGCTCTCTGGAGAAATCCTCGAGCTACCAATCTCGCCCTATGCATTGCTATCGACCCATCACCATTGTGCTTTAACTTGAACGGCCACTTTACTTCGATAATTGAGCTTGCAATTCGACCAATTCCCATGTGTTGTTTCTTTCAAGTGCTTGTAACTCTTCGACCATAGCAAACTTCCATTGTTTATCTTTGAAGGCTTTGATATAGCTAATTGGTTCAGCACCTGCAAGTAAAGCAAAATGAACTAGTTCCCCATCTATTGTGACTTCCTCATCACCAATCACTTCATAGTCGTGAAGTCTTGCTGGACGAGCTCTAGTTCTTTGAGGTCTCTGACTTGTGCCAGCCATATCTTCTTCGACTTCGACTGTGTCGAGAATGATAGCAACTACTTCGACTTCTTCTTCGACTGGAGTATCAACAATGTCTTCTACTTCGACATCATTACTTGCTTCATCGAAATCATAGCTCATCAGAGGCTTATCAATTGCATTAATAGAATTCCAATCCTAGGCAGAATTTTCATCAATCAAAATGTCTAGACTCATCACAATCTGCTGATTAATTGGATTGAACAACTTGTATGCTCAAGTCTTATGATATCATACCAGAATCATAGGCTTACTCTTATCATCAAGCTTCCTTCTCCTAGCATCAGGAATATGCTTGTAGAAAATAGTGCCAAACACCTTCAGATGACTCACTAATGGTCGTTTGCCACTCCACACTTCATCAGGAACCTTGTTCTTTAGCTTTTTGGTAGGGCACTTGTTCAGAATATAAACAATAGTCGAAACAGCTTCACCCCATAAGGATTTTGGCAAATTCTTCTGCTTCAGCATGCAACTCGCCATTATGTTGAGGAGTATAAGGAGCAGTTATCTCATGATCAATAACATGTTCTGTACATAATGCTTCAAATATCTTGGATGTGTATTCGCCACCTCCATTTGTTCGCAGAACTTTAATTTTCTTTTTACCCTGGTTTTTGGCAAGTATCTTGAATCTCTTAAATATTTCAAATACTTCGTCCTTTCGTTTGATCACATAGATGTAGAGCTTTTGACAGTACTCATCGACAAATGAGACGAAATACCTGTTTCCACCAATGATATGCTCTTCAAAAGGACCACAAACATCTGAATGTACAACTTCGAGTATGCAGGATGATCTCATTGACATAGTTGAAATGAAAGACTTCCTAGACTGCTTTCTGACTAGACAACCTTCACAGAATTTGCCGGGCATCTCAAAACTTGGTATACCAGTTACCATATCTTGAGTGATCAGTTGATTTAGCGACCTAAACTTCAGATGACCAAACCTCATATGTCACAACCAAGTATTCTTGTGGTTGATAACTGTTGTCAGACATTGTACCTCAGTCGAACTGATCACGGTCTTAAATGTTATATTATTCGACAGAGGAGATTTCAAGACCAAGTTATTCTGGATGTCGAAAAGTTCTAAGGATCCATCTTTCATAAGCATTGAGAAACCCTTTTCGATTAGTTGTCCAACACTTAGCAGATTACACTTTATTCTAGGGAAATAAAGTACATATTTGATTAAGGCTTTTGCTTCATTACTCCTTTGAATAACTATTTTGTAAGTACCTTCTGCTTGCATCAAGCTATTATCAGCAAGTTTGACCTTGCTCTTCTTTGACTCGACAAAATCTACTAACCATAATTTTCGACCAGTCATGTGATTCGAGCAACCTGAGTCAAGGAACCAGATCTTGGATTGGACATGGTCATCTGCAACTGCATCCATAACCACCATATCATCTTAATCATCTGAATCTTGACGTGCAAGGTTTTCTCCTTCGTCCTTGTCTTTTGTCGAACCCTTGTCTTTCATGTACCAATAACGCTTGGCCAAGTGACCCCACTTTTCACAGTTATAGCACTACACACCTTTTTTTCTCTACTTTGTCTTTCTCATAGGAATTTCCTTCTCCTCTTTTTGAGGATTCAAAAGTTCTATCATCGATCTTATTGATGTGAGGATTCGACCAAGACTTCTTGCCCTGAGTCTTGTTGATTTTGCCTTTGAACTTGTGGTTGGAACCACCATCCTTCTTCCATGATTGAGCTTGTATTGCTTATATCAAGTCTTAAACTCATTTCCTTTCGACAATCCTAATCTCATACGCTTCCAACGAACCAACCAAATCTTCCAGTTTTAGAGTTTCAAGATTGTTGGATTCTTTAATAGCTACGATAACGTGATCAAAATGAGAGGTCAACGTACGCATTATCATCTCAACTATCATCTCATCAGTTAGGGTTTCACCACAACCCTTCATGAGATGGACAAATTTCTGCACCTTCAACATATAGTATGCAATCTTTTCATCTTCTCCCATTGACAATAATTCATATTGACGTCACAAGGTTTGCAACTTGACAACCTTAACTTTCTCGCCTTTTTCGTAGTACTTGACAAGAATATCCCACGCCTCCTTCGCTGATTTAGCGTGAGCGATTCTGTCAAAATTAATCGTATCAACCACCAATTGGATGTAGAACGCTGCCTTGCAATCCTTCTTCTTGGCCTCCTTGTGAGCGGTTCTCTGTACGTCGGTTGCATCTTCACCAAGCACAAAAATGCCATTCATAACCATTTCTAGGGTTTCCTGAAAACGAAATAGAGATTGCATCTGGTTTCTCCATTGGAGCCAATTCTTGTAGTCAAGAGTTGGAAGGGAGTTTGGTAAATTTTCGCTACCATTCATCTTTGCACCGATTGATCAACAACAACCCACTATTCCGGAAACATGATCTCTAACGTGTGATTCTTGAAAACACGATCAAGAATCTAACTAGATCTCTAGATATCAATTTGTTAGTGCGTGAGGCACTTTTAGTGAAGAGAGAAAGAGAGAAAATAAAGAAATAAGGATTGATTATTGAATTGATAAAACTGAATTACAAAGTGTCTATTTATACACCTAAGTGACTTGACTAAAATAACAAACCCTAAACCCTAATTAGCTTTGAGCTTGGGCCACATAATACAACTTGGATTATATATAATATCTCAACAAAAGGCTCCTTTGCTGAAATTAAGGTTAACTCTAGTTTGCTCATTGGTAATGGCAAGAAGATTAAATTTTGGATGGATTTTTGGAATGTCTCTTCTTTAGTCGTCTCCCTGGGCATCAAAGACTAAAATCAGTGTATTCTTAAGGAAGGAGCTTCTTCTTATATATAGAATCATCTGTGCAACCTTCCCCGAGATATCTATCTGACCTTTCCTTCCCATCCTCAATCCCTTTTTAAGATACATATCCATTTATAAGATAATGAAGGCACTTGTATTTGGAGTCCATTACATGATGGAGAGCTCACTTTCAAGATGGGCTACAGTTTTAAAGCTCATTCTCCACAGATCATGAGTTGGGGGAAATGATATAGAATGCTCACATCTCCCCTAGATTTTTGTTATTCTGAAGATTAATTCATCACAAGATTCTTTCTGACGATAATCTAACCATTAGAGCATTGCACATCCCCTCCATGTGTAGACCCTAATTGAACATATGGAAACTCCTGAGCACTTTTTTTTCAGATGCCCCTTTGCAATACAATTATGGAATTATCTATCCTTTGTCTTCTTGCATGATTTTCAGTCTCTTAAGGATGTTTGGAAGGCTCTTAACAAGCCATCTACTCAAGGCAGGTTGGTGGTGTGGATTATTGCAGAGGTGTCTTTCATGAATAACTTTACTCCCAAAATCGGTTCTAACTCAATGTTAGATTTCATAATTATGAAGAATTTCAATGTGAATATGCACCCTCCAAAGTCTTGTGTTATTAAGGAGTTTATATGTCACACTTCTATCTTGAATTAGGTCAAATGTAATACTCATGGTACATTGGTGGGCATGCTAAACACTATTGTTTATGGTGGAATTTACAAGGACCATTGTGGCAGGCATTTAGGAAACATTTATATGAATAATGGGTTAGGGAATGCCTTCATGGCAGATTTAATAGGTGCTATAACGGCGATTGAGATTGCAAAATAGAATAACTGGACACACCTTTGGTAAGAATTAGATTCTAAATTTGTAGTTTTAACATTCACCAATCCTTCAATTGTTCCTTGAAGACTAAGGAACGGGTGGGCAAATGCCATGCACCATACTATATCGATTTATTTTTTTAGCCACTCATATTTTTTGGTAAGGTAATCACTCCACGGATAGACTATCTAACATAGGCTTACATGTACACTAGTTTACATGGTGGGATAAACTGCATAGGAATATCGTTATTGAATTTTCTAGGAATTCCATAGGGCTCCCTTGCTATACTACTTTTCATTAAAGGGTTTTTGTCCCTCCCCTTAGTTTTTGTCCCTTTGTATCTACATATTTACTTATTGTTATTACTTTGACAACATGGGCATGTGGCATTAACACTACTTGACAGAGTTTCTTGTTATTTTTCTCTTTGGCTTAAATGCTTCTTTGATCTTTGTTATTTTATTTTTTTAATCATTTAATCCCATTTTAAAAAATCAGATTTTTTGTCCCCATATTTAACATTTCCAGGGTTTTTTTGCCCCTATTCTATTTTAATTATTTGGCAATTTCGTTTAAAATATGAAATTAATGTGTCAATGCCCCTATGGCATCACATAAATAAAGTTTTCCATGACACATATTTAAATTAAAACGTAATTATAAAATATTATTTAATAAAAATACAATTTATTATATTTTTAAAAAATTAAAATAACATAAAAAATATCCTTAATTTTTAAATTATTTATTTTTTATGAAATAAATAATATTTTTTAGTTATCATTGTTATATAAATTTGTGTTGTAATATGAGTTTCTCTAATTTGTTGTAAAACAAGTTGCAGATGTTATATAAGGTAGAAAGCCTAGTGAGAAGCTAAGGGTAAAATTCCTTAGAATTATATTCAAGTGATTAGGCAGCTTTTTGGGGTTACCAAAGTCATTAATAAACACTTTAAACACCTTGGGTTTGTGCGATTCTTATATTGAGAGTTGGAAACGTTAGGAAACACTTGGGTAGATAGGGTTTGTTCTTTGGAACTCCAAAATACTATTTTATTATAACTCATATTATAATTTCTTGTAACAAATTTTGAAGTATCATGAATTGGATAACTTGTATCTCTCACAGACGTAGATTGATTTGATCAAACTGGGCAAACAAATTTCCTTTGTTCTCGCTTATTGTTATTTTTATTGCATGAGGCCATTTGTCTGGTGCCATTGTTCTTTATCCCACACATCAAATTTCTTGGTGTGATTGAACTCTGAATAATTCTTCTGAAGTGGTTTTAATTATTCTATCAATTTCACAACAAGTGTCGTCCATCATGGCATAAAGAGGTTAAGTTTACAAGTGAACAACATAGGTTTCAAACGAGACATCAAGAAGTTTTCCAGAGACAACGAATTTGGATTATGGAAGGTGAAGATATAAGCAATACTAATTCAACAAATTTATGTTGAAGCATTGAAGGGAGAGACTTTGATGTCTGCAAACCATAGAAAAGCTTAAAAGATCGAGATGGTGGATAAGGCTAGAAGTTCCATTATCTTGTGTCTCAGAGATAAAGTATTAAGGGAAGTCGCAAGTGAGAAGACCATGGTTGAGATATGGATCTAGCTTGAATCATTATACATGACAAAGTCATTAGCTAACAAATTGTGTTTGAAATAATAATTTTATTCTTTTCATATTGTGGAGAATAAATTTATTTGGAGCACCTGACCAATTTCCTCAAAATCATTGATGATTTGCAAAATATAGATGTGAATATTGGAGATGAGAACAAGGCTCTACTCTTTTTAAGCTCATTACCTATATCTTGTTACGGGCCGACCAGAATAGCCATTGGCCAAACACTCATTGGGAGTTACAATTCTTCTAGATTGCTCATGGAACAAGGGAACTACCCTATGGAAGAGTATATGCGATCTTGATCTAAGATACATCCAATGACTCCCTAGATCTCATGTCTAGCAAGTAACGGTTATTATAATTTCCTTGTTATATAAAGGATACGCACCAAGAATTTAGGTACATAATTTCAAAATAAAATTTAATTCAATCTTATCCTCCACATAGTGACTTGGGTGTTGGAGTTCAAACCTTGAAGGTCAACACCTCTTCCTCTGCATTGGAAGCTCAGATTCTTGGTTATCCTTTACGACCATTGATTCTTCAACCAATTATGATTTTTTTAACAAAAGAGATCCTTTGAGAATTTTAAGGATGCATTTCTTTATGGTAAGGAAGGAACTATCACTTTGGATGAAGTCCAAACGCCCGTAAGATCAAAGGAGTTATCAAATTTGAAAGGTTTAAAGGTCAAAAATAGTGGTGAATGCTTAAGTATCTTAATATGAAAGAGTGAGAATAGATAAAACTAACAAGGGAAGCGATTCAGGTCAAATTCCAAGTCCAAGGTTTCCGTTAAGTCAAAGTTTTAATGTTTCACTTGTCACAAAATCGGTCATTTCAAGAATGATTGTTTAGAAGGAGGGGATAAGGGTAATTTTATTCAGATTGTGATTGCCTTAGACGAAGATGGTTATGAAAGTGTTTACGCACTAGTGGTAACATTTTTGAAGACAGAAAAGAGTTGGGTTATTGATTCAAGTTGCTTTTATCAAATGTGTCTAAGGAAATAATATTTTGAAACTTTGGAGTTGAAAAAGGGTGGAGTTGTTCTACTCGGAAACAAAAAGGCTTGCAAAGTTCATGGTATTGGTATAGTCAGACTAAAAATATTCGATGACCGTGAGTTCCTTCTACTCAATGTGATGTATGTTGTTGAACTTAAGTGAATTTTTTTGTCCATAAACATGTTTGATGATCTATGCTACTGCACTAGAATTGAACGTAGGGTGTTAGAAATTTAGCATGGTGCAATATTAATGGCCAAAGGGTCCAAAATGTGTGAGTTGTATATTTTGGATGGTTCCACTCTTATTGGTCATGCACTAATAGCTAGTCAAGACCTTCTTGATAAGTCTAAGATGATATTTGAAATTATGACATGTCACTAAAAGAGGTTTAGTTGAACTTTCTAAAAAAAGTTTGATAGGGTGTGAGAAATTAAATAAACTAGAATTTTGTGATAATTGAATTCTAGGAAAACAACACAAGATGAAGTTTGGGAGTAGGGTGCATAATTCTACTATACCTTTTGAGTATGTCACTCAGATCTATAAGGTTCTGCAAGGGTGGAAACTCATGCGGGTAGATTCTATTTCTGCTCTATTATTGATAATGTTTCTAGAAGTTTATGGGTCTATATTCTAAAAAGTAAGAGTGAAACCTTTGAAAATTTTAATGTGCAGTGAACTATTATTGTGGATCAATAGGAAACTAAACTGAATGTTCTAAGAACAGACAATGGCCTGGTGTTTCTGTTAGTGGATTTGAATGAGTTTTGAAAGAAATATGGTATCAAGAGGCATAAAACCGTTGCTGGCACACCTCAAAAAAATGGCTAGTTGAATGCATGGATAAAACCATTTTGGAAAGAGTGAGGTGCGTGTTTTTGGGAGTTTGGCTATCAAAATATTTTTGGGGTGAAGTTGTTGCTACAACAACTTATTTAATTAACACATGTCCATTCACATGAATAAAATTCAACACACCTATGGAAGTTTGGAGTGGGAAACTGGTTGACTACTCAAATTTAATATTTTTTGAACTTTGGTGTTTGCTCATATCAAATAAGATAAAATTGATGTTAGGGCAATGAAGGGTGGTTAGATACAAGTGAATCTTCAATAAGAAGGAGGGTATTCTAGGAATTGAAGAACTAAGGCTTAAGTAAATACTTGTAGCAAAGGGTTTTAATCAGGTATAAGGGATTGATTAAAATGAATTTTTTTGACTTGTGGTAAAACATTGTTCTATAAGGGTACTTATGGAAATGGTAATTCAATATATTCTTGAGTTTGAATTGATGGACGTCACATTAGCTTTCTTACATGGATACCTTGAAGAGACAATCTACATGGAATAACTGGAAGCTTGTTAACTCGAATTCGTATCGTATTTTCTGACTCATTACGCGCACTTTTAGTACCATTTTATCGAGTCTTTCATACTATTTGCTTTGATTTATTATGTTTTCCTTTGCTTTGTGTTTTCAGGACCAATATCAGCTTGATCGAAGAAAAGGACAAGAACCATTGGCAAAAGAGTTGAAAAAGAGAAGAACTGGAGCTTTCTGCCTTCCTCTAGATGAATGGAGTTCACCATTCCCTAAGGGGAACCATATGGCGTTCGCCATGTCCCAAAAAAGAGGGAAATCCCATTTCAAACAAATGGCGTTCGCCATTTGCAAACGGTGATCGCCATTATGCGCGGGAGCAGTTTTCCTGCAGCAGTTTGGCAGTTTTGTTCAGTTCAAATTCAAATTCGAAGACAACTTTTTGGAGCCAAGATTTTCCTATTTATAGACCCCTCTGGCGTGTGTTTTGGGGATCCGGAAATTGCGCGGAAGCGCTGCCGAATCGCGTTTTAGAACTTAGGCATATATTTCAGTTTCAAAGCAGCAATTACTCGCACTGAGGAATTGCTGCACTTTGTATTTCCTATTTCCTTGTACTGCTGTATCACTTCAAGTATCAATACAAATCTTGCTGCCATTTTCGTATTCGACTTCAGTTCCATTTACCGCATTTTTTACAGGTTCTTTATTTACTGCATTATAGTATAGATTATATTCGAATTTGTTTTAACATGATAGTTCTAGAATTTGAATGCTTTAACATATTAAGATCAGATTTAATTATGTCCGGTTAATTATAATTAGAGACTGTTGTATGAGGACCGTCGTTCCAACGGGACTCTGTAGGAACCATCGGTATGGAAATATGATTGTTTGATATTCTGGTTTTAGTGTCTAAGTTTAATTTAGGTAACTTTGTCGTGAGAGCGAGGGGTTGCTTAACAGTGTTTTGTAACGAGAGTGAGAAATGCATTAAGGTGTGTCCGATAGAGCGAGAGTTTGAGGTACGCACCAGATAGTAGACACTGAGCATCGATCCTAAACACAGTGAGAGCGCTTTAGGCCTCGTTTAGGCTTTGTTAGTTTTCAAAATGCGTCTTTTAATTACCGAGCGAGCGAGAGCAAAATCTTGGGGTCATTAGGCGTGGCTTTTGTCAATAGCGCGAGAGTGTGAGACGGAGTCTTTAAGTTGGCATTTCCTACGGAATGGTAGTATAGTCATAATCAGTACCTATTTTCAACAAGTCCCTTAGGTGCACGAAAATCATATTTCGGTCTTGTTTTAGTATTATTTTTAAACCATTAGTAAGTAGCGTTTACATTTCCATTCGTACCTTTTTAATCATAGCCTTAGCTTTACAAAGCAACGATAGGGTACAGTAAGTTGACGTTGGTCTCTGTGGGTTCGACAATCTTTTATATTACTTCGATAAATCCGTGCACTTGCGGAGCATCAAAGCTTTCTTGTAGAGACAATCTACAAGAATTGAGATTCAATATGCTTCATGAAATAACAACATGACATGCCATGAAACATGTTCATATGGACAACTTTGCATGACTATATCTTGATGAATTTGGCTCCTCTTGATTGAAACTTGGGATCAAATGAAAGCTCTCATGATGAGGAACACTTCTTATGTTGATGGAAACTTAAAACAAGGCTTGGAAAGTTGTGAAAATTGGCCTTGAAATTGATTTAAAAAATCAGCCTAAAGTATCTTAGAAAAAATTCACTAAGTTACGGATTTTGTTAACTTGGAAACCCTAACTTTGAAGCCACATAACTTGAGATGTATTGATCTAATTGAGGAGTTCTTGGCATCAATGAAGAGCTTGAATAGCTCTTAAAAACTTTCATGTTGAAAGAAATTTGAATTGGAGCTTAGAAACATGTGTAAAATGGTCTTGAAAACACACCCTCTAAGTTAAACTTCAACACTTAGAAAAAATTCTAAGTATGGAATCTCAAATCTTATTTTTCTCAACTTCATGCTATCATAACTTGAAATCTATGCATTTTATGGGAATTCCTCCTCATTGACAAAGTTGCAGTATGGAGTGAGCTCTTCAAATTGATCTTAAATTCTGGCATAGCAGACAGCAGATGCCCTAACACATGTCAAGACATTGTTCTGCATAATCATTTAAACAAAGAAGCATAACAGCAGACTGATACCTTGAATATCAGTAACTGCTGACTCACAGATGTTTCAACATCTGTTCCAACATGTTAATAAAAAATGAATTGTAAATTACAGAATGATAAATAACACAGAATATGATGGCCCAGTTCGGTGCAACTCACCTACATCCGGGGGATACCACTCCAGGAAGAAGACTCCACTATCAGTAGTATAGTTTTATGTAAATAACCTCAGGTTTACAGTAAACACCCACGCTTACCTATCACTACCCAATGAAGGCTTTATCATTAGAAGTCACATCTAATTGATAAGAGAAACCCATCTCACTCCCTAAATCACAACCTGTGATTATATAACAGTTAATACCCCATAACTGTATCATCCCTATTGAAAGACATCCCTTCCAATACAAAGTTCAGTCAAGTATCCTTGACAAACAAGTTAACTTGGGTTTGCTTCAAAGCTTCATCCAAGAACAATACACGATTCATTAACTACGAGTTTCTGAATCTGTACAAGTACCTATGTCTACCATGCTGCATCAAATCGATACAGAGGGAAACTTACAAGAGAAACCTACGACTCTCAAAACCTAAACCCTACTTTACAAAATAGGATTGCTAAGTCTATGTCGTCTTATCTCCCTTTAATACATTAGGTATTGGTCTTCTTTTATAGCCTTCTACTGAGTTGGGCTTCATATCTTGGATCTTTGATCCACTGCCAATCGCGCCTTGAATCTTGGAACAGATTTAAACAAAACCTGCTGTGACAATCATGATGTCGAATATTCATGCTGTGACATTTTATTCGACATCTTTGGTCTGGGGCATAAATCTTCATGTTGGAGCATCTTTTCCACCATTATGTTTTACCAAAATTTAGTCAAACCATTTGAGCTTTCACGATCCTTGCATCAAAGAAAATGGATGTCTATATTGGAAGTTATGGCCTTGGCAAGTTAGCACCAAATTAGGGTTTTCTCATAACTTAGAAAATTTTCCAATTTCTTCATTGTTACCCTTTTTCAAGTAACCTCAATTCTATTGATTTTTCTTGATCAAACTCAAACATTTAACATATTTTCATGGAATTTTACTTGAGAATTTCATATTTGACCAAAAAACCCTAAAGTCAAAGGTTTGACTTTGCAATTAATGGCTTGTGTATCAGATGAATCTTCACTTCTTGATCTTTAATGATTTTAATCTCTTGAGCTATTTGAACACCATGGATGGACTCCAAGGGTGTATTTGAATTCCTTGAATCATTTATCAGGGCTTGAGATCATGTCTTGATCAAAAGTCAAAGATGCAGTTCACTTTGGTTGAAAAACCCTAATTTCCTGGCCAGATGAATTTGAACCTTGAAGAACTTGTAATGAAGCCATTTTGCACTTGATATTTGAAGAAGGGAAATCTCTTAAGTGCATAAGAACTTGATTGGTTGATGATACATCCAAAACTTTGATTGATCAATCCTTTGAGCCTCTTGAAGCAAACCATAATTCCTCAGATGAACAAAACAAAACAATGTCTGATAATTTGGTTAGCTATGCATGAATGATTGACCTAGAATGTTATGCAAATGATAAATGAATCTAGGAGCATCTTTTCCACCATTATGTTTTACCAAAATTTAGTCAAACCATTTGAGCTTTCAATCTCCCCCTTTTGCCAAATTTTGGCTAAGACATTCTTCAGCTTGATGGTGCAGGCAGTGGAAGGAGGAAGAAGATAACCCCCTCATTCCCTTGTGACACCTAATACACACTTGCTTCTTAACTCTGATCACAAAACACAATCTTGGTATGTTAGAACAAACGTTAGGACATCCTTCGATACTTTGATACATTTTTCCATATCAGTAGCACAAATGTTCATACACCTCTCAGTAGCAGGCAAGAAGCCATTCTCCCCCTTTTTAGCCAAAAGATGGCAAAAGTGACCCATGCAAGCCCCAACCCAGATTATGCTTACCCAAACACAAACAACACCCATTTGTTCTCATCTTAAAGAAGGTGTTCTAGCACGACCGTCCTTAAAAACTAAAGAAACTAAGTAGGTAGAGCCAATCCATTTGACAGAAACAAAAGACTAGTCAATGAGTGCAATAACTGCTAGTCAAGTTAGTTTCGAAAGATTCCACCTGTTCTAAGTTGTCCTTGAAGCTGCTTCTGAACAGTGTCCTGATACCTAACCTGATATTGTCATATTTATGGTCTCCATAGACAGAATTATAATTACCCCCATCTTCTGTTTGTCCTGAATTACTTCCTTAATCCAGAATTAGTAAACTTGTTTACTACAGAATTCTTCCATAGACCTTTCCATCAGCAGAAATTCCCAAGATACTTGTACCACTTCTAATTCAATCCATTGATACCCAATGACAGAATCAAAACAACCTGATAAGTTCACCCAGAACACATACCAGTAGAGCAATGTCACGACATCTCGTCTGACATATCAACCTCACCAGAGGCAATCTATCACAAACTGCTCAAAACCACAAATAATCTTGATAAACACTCTGCACCACTGCAGCCATATATCCACAACTGAAGTCTAACTCCCCCAGTCGTAGATAACCAGTTCTCCTTTACAAGAAGAACACCCTAAATGAATGGAAAACATAAGACGCATCTTCATGTCTTCAAGAGCGCACTCTATGTTCAACACACCTACTGAACGCATTCACCTACTGCTTGACCCTCAAGCAAACCATGTACCACACCAGTATATTAATTAGACAAAAGTTCTCCCCTATCTTTCTCAACTGATGCTTCTTCAGCAAGAAACACCTCAAAATCACCACATGATATCCCATGACAACTTCATGATCATATAATGAGAGTACCAGGAACGCATCCTTGTACCATAACTAACAAACTCTTAGATTGAGACCAAATCTCCATTGATCCCTCTCGTCCAGAAACTATCCATACACCACACAAATTCCTCCTGAATTCTCATGTATAGATCTCCTTTTTCCCTAAGATACAACCCAATTGAATCTGGAATACTTCACATTCCTCAAAGAGACACACAGGGCCCCTTAGTTTGCTAGCTCGCCTAGATGTTCTTCACACTTGAAGGACATCAAATACATGCTCCAGAAATCTTCAGCCCATTTTCTCCATAAGCACCAAACTGATCTACTTCTCGCATGTCCCATTCAAATCAGACTTCCAAGATAGTCCTTTACCCATCATTCTCCCATATGAAAAGATAAATACCTCTTAGACAAGATGTGAGTGTCAAGTTCCACACTCAGAACTTAGCATCCTACTCCAAGGATAACCAACCCAAAAGATGTTCTAACATCAGTTAGGACATCCTTCACATATCATAGACACCAATCAACATAGTTCTAGATATGCTCCACCACCGGACTTACTATCTGTATAGTAATCCAACTGAAGATCTTCAAACAACACTGCACACCAGCTTGATCAATAAGAACTCCAGTAACCAAAGAGAGAAATAAATTCTCATCCACCAAAAGAAGGTATACTTCCATAAACTAAGAACTTCTGCGACAAGCTCCAAGAATCAACACTTCCTGACATTTTCAACCAACTACCCTTCTGCCCAAGAGTAATTAGTTTCAAGCACCCTGCTTGAATGCACACTAAAGATCAACCAAATTCCACTTTTTGACTGATCTCACTCTTCTACAGAACTCCCACAAGATACACTGATCTACCAATGAAATCTGATCTTCAAGTTACATGAACTACTTGCTCCATAGCAAGACATCTTGGATCCACCAAGCCTTAGACATTTAACATCTTCTCCATCCACAGCTCCCGCAAACTGCATGAGATAGACCTTTTTTAAGCATCCATAACTTCCATTCTCCTGTAGATCATCTTATCTTAAGCTGCTGTGCCACATCACCAACTGAGATCCTGATGTTAAGCTTGATGTCAGAACATTCTGATACGAAATTCAGCTGTTGAATTCAGCTCCTCCTTCTGCCACTTAGAAGAACCTCCTCCCTATTACACAACAAGAGTTCCATGCTCTCATAGACTTGATTCAACAACCAAGTTTGAATAGACAACCTCAATCCTGCTTAAACTTATCACAGGTATTCCATTCAAGCTCACACCTTGATGAATATCTGCTTTGAAACTCCAAAGAATTGACACCTGCCACGTTTGAATCTTCAGAAGATAAAGTAGTCATTGACTACACCATAGCCATACCAAAGAATGCCATTTTCTGTAGTAGAGCATTCTGTAGAAAGTCAGAGATAACTGCCACTTAACCTTGACCTCCAAGATGAGTAAGATCCCATGTTCCTAAGTACTTAGATCAGAAATAAACTGATCCAAACTGTGCCATCACCAGCACTCCATTCTTGACAAGTCTCTTGCCAGTATACTTTCCAGATAAACACCAGATGCTTCTAGTAACAATTTGAACACACCTACTGCACTCCAATACTCCTAGATTAGAAATAAACTGATCCAAGAACTATCCATCAAGATTATGATGTCTTCTTCTTCATCTTCCACATCATCATTGTCTAGACCAGTTTCTTGCTAGGAAAATCTTCAGAGATCAGATGCTTCTGCTGCACCACACTGAAGCAGATTCTTAGGTCAACACCTAAGATAAATAGATCCAAAAGCTTATGCAGTACCCCTCCCATGATTCTGCACAAACCAGATGAAGAGATGTTCCAACATCGTGTTGAACATCAGCAATCTTGATCTTCACATACAAGAATAATCAATTAAATACTTTTGAGTAACACAAATAGCAATTGATCTTAAATCCTTGTTCAATAATCTTGTTTCACTGTTGAAGCCACACTCCACAAGCTCACTTCATGCACACTTATCAAGTATTCAATCTTTTGCAAGTATCTTCTTTGACAAACACATTGTTGAGATACCAAGGTTGCCACCCTTGACTCAAATAATTAAGATTATATCTGAACGAACCCTATTCACCTCAACAGTTCTGAAAACTCCATTTAGATTGGATCCACCCTTAGGATTAAGAGAGATGAATCCTTCCTTGTTGTTTTTGATGGTGAAAATAAATCACCTCCACTTTCTTCAGGTTTGTGTTTCACATAAACACCCTCTAGTCAGAAGAATAACTAGAAGACTCTAGATGCACGACTAAGACGCCTTTATGAGTGGACTTAAGAGAATTCTTAAGTATCTTTGACAACTTAGCCGATTAATAATTTATCAAACTCCCAGAGCAAGAACTTGATAAACCTAAACTCAACTCCTCTCCTCTTCAACTGACTTCAAACTGCACCATAGAACCGAGCTTCCAAGTACCAAGTCACAATAACAGACATCTTCCAATAACTCTTTCCATTCCATCGCTCCCGACTTTGGAATAAAAATATGCAGATATTGTCGCTCCCGAAAGATTCGCATCCAATGGTACAAACGCGAGAGTGGCGCGGAAAACACAGAGTCGCCAGTAATGTGTATTTATCCCGAGAAAGGGAAAGGAAACACTGCATAAACCTGAGGGAAAGGAAAGAACAAGGTCTCACGACCAAGAGAAACGGGTACGGGAGTCGGTTACGCGAAGGGAAGGTGTTAGCACCCAACACGTCCATCGTACTCGATGGGATCCACGCTTGTTGTCTACATCAAAAGGTGTCGTCGTCTGGAGCTCCACTGCTACTGGACCGGAGAAGAAATGAGAACGGAAAGAACGGAGAAATGAAGAAGAAAAAAAAGAAAAAAAAAGTGACTCGATAGGACGTTATCGTTGTCCTAGGCCTACGTACTCCCTCAGTGCAATGGGAAAGTCAGAGTCAACGTAGTTCGGACGAGAACTGTGGGGGAAGGTTGCTCGCCAAGACAATCGCTGTCTTGTGCCTACATATCGTCAATCAGACGAGAGAGAGAGAGGAATAAGAGCTAATGTAGTTCATGGGTACGACCACGAATGGGTAAGTGTTTTTTACGTGAGTGACGAGCTCTTTTCTGAAAATAAGCTTGGAACCCAACAATCCCGAAGGATAAAAATATTTGAATTTGTTTGGTGTTTTTTAGACAGAAGTGTCTTTTAAGTTGTTTCGTAACTTGCATTGAACCCAAGTCTTAAATATAGGAAGGAATACTTCACGCATCGTCCCCAACAGGACGTACACTAGGTATCCTAGAAGAATGAGGGGAAGCCCCTCATTCCCCACTTCCCACATAGAAGGCTCAAGCGCAATACACGTTAACTTTTATTACGTGTTTTGAAGAAGTTTTGAGATGAGAAGAGAGAAGACACAAAGGAAACTCTAAAGGGAAACTAAGAGTCCTAATGTTATCATGCATGGGTAACCTAGGGTTAGTGAGGCTTAGGAGAGACGACTACCTAAAACCTAATGCTAATCATACTCCAAACTTAATCAAAAATTAAGTTGGACTAGGTAGCTCTAAGGGAAAAGAATCCAAGACTTAATCAAGTCTTGAGATTCATGGGATGAGAAAAAGTGAGAGAGAAGAAAGAAGCATCTTAAATGCTAAAGCAAACACAAGTATGAAAGATGAAAAGAGAAAGGAGAAGTTAGAATGTGGATAACTATCCACATCCCATTCACTTACCATTAGCCCCTACATGGTTAGCAAAAACAAACATAAGCAACAATAAGACAAACGAAACCCAAACAAGTAACAACCCAAAGAGAAATGGTTACAAACCAAATGAAACTCATCCAAGTCAGAATGTATACCTTAGAGGTGACCCAAAATGTTTACCAAACAAACTCAAGCAAAGAGGATGCAAACAAATGGCCAAACATCCAAGAAGATCATCAAAGAAGGAGTAGAAGAAGAATGAGTGGATATGCAAGGTGATTATGCAACAATGCTTCAAATAAAATCAAAGTCAGAATGTGGGTGACCTAAACATGTGCCTAAACATGATTTACAAATGTCACATGAGGCATACAGACAAGTATCCAAGCATTGAGAGTAATTAGAAGAAGAAGAAAGAAGCATGTAAGTGAAACATGTTCAAGTATGCAAGATGAAACATGAATAACATATGAAATGAATGCAAAGCTCTAAAGTCAGAAGCATACATCATATTAGATGCAAAGAAGAGATATGGCATGGTATACACAAACCAAATACAAACCAAGAAGAGGCATAGATGAGAAGAAGTGAGAAGATAAGTCAAAAAGAGGCATGTGAAACAAGCATGGAACATGTACACAAAATAAGTAACAACCTCACACCAATGACTTAAATTTTCATTCAAGAGACCTATAATGATCTAAACATGGCTCAAGAAATCAAAGAAAACAGCCTCATACAATGGCACAAGTGCCTTCTCAAGCAAGTAATTCAACATGATCAAAGATGTTCACAAAAGAAGACCTCAAACATGAATGATCAAACAAATAGTAAACATGATTCAAAAATCATCAAATTAAATCTCAAAACACCTCAACCAGGGGCAAACATCATATTAAAAAATCATACAAAAATTCACAAGATAGGTCCCTCAAACAATTAGACAAAGTGCACAAAGGATTATGAATCAATATGCAAAAAAGAGGGGCTAAAATGCAATATGAAAAGAGTTTAAAAATATGAGAAAAATGTTTTTATGCACTTCAATATGTTGATGAAATAATGCAAAAATAATGGACTCAAAATGTTTTATGTGCTATGAGAAATAAATTTTCAAAGTTGAAGTGTGCAAATAAGAACAATTTTCAAAGAAAATAAAAGAAAATGCCAAAACTATGATGAAAAATGACCAAAGTCAGAAATAAAAAATGTCCAAAATTAATTAAATTCAAAAATATGCTTCATGATTTTTTTGGTGATTTTTGGATGCATAAAACTATTTTTAAAAAATCAAAAATGCAAATGAGTTAATTAAATAAAATAAGGATGAAAGGAAGAACCCAGGGGTGTATTCAGCAAGCAATTCACGTTTAAAATAAACAACTGGGCTTAAACAGGGGGTGCAGATATCAAACCCAGTCCAACAGAAAGTGTCAGCGCATGCCAAACAAAAAAGGGAATCCAGTCAAACCAAATGACTCCATAACAACCACAGGATCAATCTTGCGCATGATAACAAGTCAACCAATCTACTCAGTACACAAGATGGAGGGTTCAGATTGAAAGTACACAGCAACCAAGGTATGCACGTACACAACAAAATCATCAACAATTAAAATACAAGCACGTGAAGGGCACATGAATTTTTAATGTGTTGGCATAAATCAAATCATCAGATAAATCCAACGCATGAGATCAAATCAAACAATCACACAATCATACGTGATCAAGGGCGCAGATCAGAGGTACATGATAAGCAACATGGATTACAAACACACAAACCACAAAATAAAAACAGATTTTAAATGACGTGGCACACTTATGACCATCAGATCAAAAGATCCAACGGTCCAGACATCATCACCTTCATTGAATCTTCAGTTCACCTGAAAGTGAACCAGACACCGGAGCCCTAGCTCCGGTCGTCTTCTCCGGTGGCTCCCACGGTGGAGTTTCACAAAATTTCCCAGAAATCAGATATGAGCACATCATCTTAACCAGAATTTAACAAGGATTTCAAATATCCAATTTGTTTCACCAAATGATCAACACACAAGCCAAATCGAAGGAAAACAAGTTAGATCTAAAAACTTCAATCATCAAATACTCCCATGATACACGTCTAAAACTCACATAAATCACCTCAGAATGATCAGTGAACATCATAGATCATAATGCACACAACAAAATCAAGTTCTATGATGGTGAAAAGTAAGCTAACCTGAAAGTTGCAGAGCTTGAAATACACCAAGAAACCCTTCCAAAAGCTGCAGATCTTCCTCTTTTGAGCTCTATTTGCAAAATAAATGCAAATAGAGGCTTGAATCTGGCTAGATCTAGAAGTTTGAAGATGAACCCTCTTGAAGTGCACTTGATGAAAATCTCACTCTAAGCTTAAATCAATGTTGGATTCTTACTCTACCAAGTGTGTAGGTCACAAATATGGAAAGAAAACTCAATGAAACCCTAAGAGCAGTGAGTTTCGAAGGAGAGAAAGCTTTGAATGAAAAATGGAATTCTGAGCCAAAATGAGTGCATGACCTAGCAATGGACGTGTGAGTTAGCTTATATACACCTCATTAGACCTCTGATCATGATTAGAGTTTGGTTAAACCCTTGATTAATGACTTTTGAATGGTTTTGCAAAAAAGCAAAATGTGATCAACCCACTAATCCACATGTGCAAGCTCGTGTTTTCCATGATGAATCACTCACACGTCCCTTGCTAATTTCATCTCAATTGGATTTGGGCTTTGTAGTGGTTTAATTTGTGAGATTCAATCCATCTTGCAAAATTGTATTATGTGAAGAAAGTGAGGTACATGGCATGAAATGACTTGATTCAAGGGCCAAACTTGTGCCAAATGAAGTGTACTTGGATATTAGAATGTGACTTGAAGCAATAGAACTAATTACAAGTCAATTTGTACCAAAATACAAAAGGTGGAAAAAGTGGTACATGTAAAAAACCTTTAAAAGCACCTTGCATTGTTTTGACCATAACTTGAGTTTCACAAATGATATGGAAACCATCTAGTACTTTTTGGAAATGGAAAAGAAAGATATTCAACTTTTATGTTGGAGGAAAATTCATTTGAAGCTTCCTTTATGATGAAAAGTCAAGTTGAATGTGGTGGAAAAATTGCCAAAAATGGAAAGTTCTCATTATAGGTCATTTTCCAAATTTAGTAACTTTTGCACAAATTCTTGATTCTTGAAGAATGATGTCATCCATGTTATTCCTTGACCAAATAAAGGTACATGGACTTGGGAAACATGATTTGAACCCTTGAAAACCCATGGTTGACTTTCCTTTTGAACTGTTGACTTTTG
This sequence comes from Lathyrus tuberosus, assembly GCA_022829125.1. NCBI lineage: Eukaryota > Viridiplantae > Streptophyta > Magnoliopsida > Fabales > Fabaceae > Lathyrus > Lathyrus tuberosus. The sequence continues at coordinate 11,855,441 of JALAZF010000003.1, forward strand.
CTTACTTCACAAGTAACTGATTCCACTGAACATCTTCCACAATGAATCACTAACCAAGTCTTTCCTCCATGAGTACTTGTAAGCACATAGAACCTCATGAGAATGTATTTGAACATGCAAAACCCATCAAGAAGCCTTTTGGGACCAAACCCCTAATTTGGACCATTTGATTAGGAGAGAAAGATTCAATTGAAATCCCTTGCCATTCTTGACCTTGTGAAGATATGATGAACTCCACAAACCACCTTGAGGCTTGAGACTCCTTTGAGATGAACCAAGTACCTTGATCCCATTCTAAGAACCAATGCTATGCACCAATGCTAATGCAAGAAATGCAAAGAAACATAAGCCAGTTAGCTAAAAGCAAGAAGGCAAATTTTGGGGTGTTACAGCTGCCCCTATTCAATCAACTTGGTCCTGAAGGTATGATAGCAACGGATGTCATGCGTTCAAAGGATTCACGGAGATTGAATACCAAAAGAAACCTGAAATTTGTAATCCTCAAAAGAGGAATGACTCCACTGGGGAACAAACAATAAATGTTGCACAGTCACAACACGTACGAGTGTTGGAAACCAATACAAACAATGTATTGAAACGTCATGAAATAAACACAAACGAGTGTTAGCTATGCTGGGGATAAACACGGACGGGTGTCAAGGAATCAAAGATATCAGATACGGACGGGTATCGAAAAGATACACGGACGGGTGTAAAAGGGTTCAATATGGACGGGTATCGAAAAGGTACACAGACGGGTGTAAAAGGGTTCAATACGGACGGGTATCGAAAAGGTACACGGACGGGTGTAAAAAGGTTTCAATACGGACGGGTATCGAAAAGGTACACGGACGGGTGTAAAAAGGTTTCAATACGGACAGGTATTGAAAAGGTACACGGACGGGTGTAAAAAGGTTCAATACGGACGGGTATCGGAAAGGTACACGGACGGGTGTAAAAGGGTTCAATATGGACGGGTATCGAAAAGGTACACAGACGGGTGCAAAAAGGTTTCAATACGGACGGGTATCTAAAAGGTACACAGACGGGTGTAAAAAGGTTTCAATACGGACGGGTATTGAAAAGGTACACGGACGGGTGTAAAAAGGTTTCAATACGGACGGGTTTCGAAAAGGTACACGGATGGGTGTAAAAGGGTTCAATACGGACGGGTATCAGAAAGGTACACGGATGGGTGTAAAAGGGTTTCAATACGGACGGGTATCAGAAAGGTACACGGACGGGTGTAAAAAGGTTTCAATACGGACGGGTATCAGAAAGGTACATGGACAGGTGTAAAAAGGTTTCAATACGGACGGGTATCGGAAAGGTACACAGACGGGTGTAAAAAGGTTTCAATACGGACGGGTATCGGAAAGGTACACGGACGGGTGTAAAAGGGTTCAATGCGGATAGGTATCAGAAAGGTACACGGACGGGTGTAAAAAGGTTTCAATACGGATGGGTATCGAAAGGTACACAGACGGGTGTAAAAGGGTTCAATACAGACGGGTATTGAAAAGGTACATGGACGGGTGTAAAAGGGTTCAATACGGAAGGGTATCGAAAAGGTACACGGACGGGTGTAAACAGGTTTCAATACGGACGAGTATCGAAAAGGTTAATTTATTGGGGATTCATCTCGCTGGGGAATGGAAGGAAACACGAACGGGTGTCATCAAAAGGTCAATACGGACGGGTATTGAAACAAAAAGGTTCAAACATGGACGGGTGCCGAAGGAAACACGAACGAGTGTCATCAAAAGGTCAATACGGACGGGTATTGAAACAAAAAGGTTCAAACACGGACGAGTGCTGAAGGAAACACGGACGAGTGTCTGACGGTAAAAACCCTAAGGGGATAAACCAAAGGACCACCTGGACGAAGGGGTAACAAAGAAATCATGGATTAACAATCCTGGTAAACAGTTCTGCAAGGGAGTGTCAAATATTGCTTTGAATGACTAAACCCAACACTTGTGGAGTAAAGTCAAATGATATTCTCCTGAAACCCGGCTTTCCTGCCGAAGGAAAACCCAAACCTGGCTTATGCTTCGGATGCATATGTTTGAATTTTGCCGTAATGCTCCACGCGAAGTGGAAATGCTACGCATTTAGGAGGATTCCATGCAAAAAATGCTTATGCAATGCAAAAGAGGTGCCTCAGCAAAATAAATGCTGAGGGCGAAGGCAAACTCCACTGGGGACGACAACATAAATTGTCATCAAACCAGAGAAATCCTATTGAGGAAGACAACCATCACCAATTCTGCTGGAGATGTACGAAACTCCGATACAATACCCATTCTGTTGGGGAATATCAAGATCAACAACTCTGCTGGAGATGGACGAAACTCCGAGAGTATACCCACTCAGCTGGGGAGGGAAATGAATACTGAAGATGGAAACTCCTCCGCCGGGGATCACCAAATTCTTCAGAACTTGGCTTTGACGCCTGCCAAAACGATTGGACTTAAGACCTACTGGGGATACTAATCACCACCAGACTCTGCTTGGGGATATGAGCACCTTTATACTGCTGCTAGGGAAATCACTTTACCTTCACCCTACTGGGGATTAGATCAAGCCGTTGTCGGTGAGACTATGCTTTCTAATCAACTGAGGAAAGTAGACCCCAGGAATCTGTGGGGATAATAACATCTTTGTCCATGAATCTCCTGCTGGAGATACAACAACCTCCACCTTAGAGCAATCAACTTCTGAATGCTTGCCGGGGAATAATAATCCAAACACAACTTCAGCTGGATATACAATCCTCTGTACTCCTGCTGAGGGGGACGATCCTCTTATGTCCTGCTGAGGGGGACGATCCTCGTCGACTCATTTGCTTGGAAAATAGTAGTTGTCAACATCCATTCTGTGGGGAAACACCATCTACTGAAGAAAGGTGAGCCAAATCACAATTCTGGCTGGGGGAAAACCTCTTATGTCCTGCTGAGGGGACGCTCCTCAACGACTCCGCTCGGGGAATTACCTCTTTATACTCTGTTGAGGAAGACGATCCTCGATACTCTGACGGGGAAGAGTAATAAACTGCTGAGGACGATCAGACTTCAAAGTTGGGGAGAGCTATACTGGGGAGGCACACCTGTCATCCTGCAAAACCAACAGAAAGGTCTACATGCAAAAATGATTACTTTGATTATCATCATAGTGACTGACGCCTAAGCAATTGCCACTGTTTTTCAACTTGTTTCATAAAGCTCAATATTTAGCATGTAATGTTTATCCAAAATATCGGACATTTTCACAAACAAAACAGGTAACACAAATGGAAATCTTTTTGAGTGAAATGCAAATTTTATTGAATGGATCAGCCTGTAAATAGGCATTTACATTTGGAAGCAATTCCTGGAAAGAGGTAATTACGCAAAAAGCAAAAGAAAATACACATGTCGGCAATGTGGGGAACAGACATCCACCATGACTCGACTCAGCTATAACCCATATGACTTGTTTATCCGCAGATATTTTGGCCTTTGAAGATGACTAACTAGACTGATTCCTTTCCTTCGAATTTTCCAAGTGTGAATAGTGATCACAGATCGAACGCGGATCTTAGTCTTTGCTTTTAAATCCCTAACTTTTTCCTGGGTCGCCCTTTTCGGGTTTTCAATCCACCGGGATACCCATTTTTGCCAAAGTTGCCTTTTCGGGTTTTCAACCTTGCGGGTTTATTCTTTTTTTTTCCTTTTATCCCTAATTTTTGCCTGAACCTTTTCTTTTTATGGTTCGCCAGGATGCCCCATTTTTGCCTGAACCTTCTTTTTATGTTCAGCGGGTCTCTTTTATGCAAAGTATTTTTTTACTACATCTGCGTTCCCAGGGGACGTAAAATCTTCGCCATCCATAGTTGAGAGTAATAAGGCTCCACCAGAGAAAACATGTCTTACTACATATGGCCCTTCGTAATTCGGAGTCCATTTGCCCCTGTGATCTGTTTGAGGAGGAGTGTTCCTTTTCAAGACTAATTCACCAGCCTGAAAACACCGAGGATGCACTTTCTGATCAAAGGTTTTCTTCATTCTTCTCTGATACAATTGGCCATGCGCAATGGCTTTCAATCTCTTATCTTCAATGAGGTTCAGTTCATTCAACCGGGAACGCACCCACTCAGCTTCATCAAGCTTCACGTCTGTCAGAATTATCAAAGAAGGAATCTCAACTTCTAATGACGGAACTGCTTCCATACCATACACCAGTGAGAAAGGGGTTGCCCCAGTTGATGTGCGTACCGAAGTACGATATCCGTGTAAAGTGTAAGGCAACATCGCATGCCAGTCTTTGTATGTCACTACCATCTTCTGCACAATCTTCTTTATATTCTTATTAGTCGCTTCAACAGCCCCATTCATCTTCGGACGATAGGGAGAAGAATTGTGATGTTCAATCTTAAAGCTCTGGCATAGCTCCTTCATCATCTTCTTGTTCAAGTTCGAACCATTATCAGTAATGATTCTCTCTGGGACTCCATACCGGCAGATGATGTCTTTCTTAATAAACCAGGCTACCACTTGTCTGGTGACGTTGGCATACGATGCTGCTTCCACCCACTTCGTGAAATAATCAATAGCCACCAGGATAAAACGATGTCCATTCGAAGCAGTTGGCTCGATCTTTCCAATCATGTCAATGCCCCACATGGCAAAAGGCCAAGGTGACGACAAAACATTCAGAGGAGTAGGTGGTACGTGCACCTTGTCAGCATAAATCTGGCATTTACGACATTTTCGGGCGTATTTAAAACAATCAGACTCCATAGTCATCCAATAATACCCCGCTCTCAATAATTTTCTTGCCATAGCATGCCCATTGGCATGAGTACCAAAGGAACCTTCGTGAACCTCTTCCATTAACAGGCCTGCCTCGTGTTCATCAACACAACATAGCAAGACCATGTCAAAGTTTCTCTTGTATAACACATCGTCCTTGTTCAAAAAGAAGTTTCCTGATAACCTCCTCAATGTCTTTTTATCCCTGGAAGATGCCCCAGCTGGGTATTCCTGACTCTTCAAAAAGACTTTGATGTCATAATACCAAGGCTTGCCATCTGATACCCCTTCAACTGCAAATACAAAAGCAGGTCTTTCCAAGCGCATGATTCTGATTGAAGGAGTTTCATTCCAACGATTCACTTGATACATTGATGACAATGTTGCCAACGCAACAGCCATCTGATTCTCTACCCTGGGAATGTGATGGAAGTCCACTCTATCAAAGAAAGGTAACAACCTTCTGGCATAGTTGTTATACGAAACAAGATTCGCTTGACGAGTCTCCCATTCACCTGTAATCTGATTAACCACCAACGCAGAATCACCATAAACATCGAGGTTCTTAATTCTCAAATCAATTGCTTCTTCTAACCCCATGATGCATGCTTCATACTCCGCCTCATTGTTGGTGCATATGAATGCCAATCGGGCAGTGAAGGGTATATGAGAACCCTGTGGAGTCGTAATGATTGCCCCGATTTCGTTACCATATGAATTAACAGCCGCATCAAAAACCATCTTCCACTGAGATCTAATCTCAGGTCCTTCATCAGGCAAAGGTTCTTCACAATCCTTTATCTTCAGATACATGATATGCTCATCCGGAAATTCAAACTTCATCGGTTGATAATCCTCAATTGGCTGTTCGGCAAGATATTCTGACAAAATACTTCCCTTAATGGCCTTTTGGGAAACATACTGAATATCGTATTCTGTCAAAACCATCTGCCAACGGGCTATTCTACCAGAAAGTGCTTGCTTCTCAAACACATACTTGATCGGATCCATCTTCGAGATCAATAGGGTTGTGTGGTTTAACATATACTGCCTCAAATGCTTAGCGGCCCAAGCGAGTGCACAACATGTTTTCTCCAGCATCGAGTACCTTGACTCACAATCAGTAAACTTTTTACTCAAGTAGTAGATGACGTGCTCCTTTCTACCTGACTCGTCTTGTTGATCGAGCACACACCCATTGAATTCTCAAGAACTGTGAGATACATAATCAAAGGCCTTCCTGGCACTGGCGGCTAAGGACCAGAGGTTCCTGCAAGTATTCTTTAATTTTTTCAAACGCCTTTTGACAATTTTCATTCCACCTGACTGCTTGATCTTTTCTTAGCAACTTGAAGATTGGTTCACACGTGGCTGTGAGATGCAAGATGAACCTAGAAATGTAGTTCAATCTCTCCAAGAAACCACAAACCTCTTTTTCTGTTTTCAGCACAGGCATTTCTTGTATGGCTTTTACCTTTGCAGGATCAACCTCAATACCCTTTTCACTAACAATGAACCCCAACAATTTTCCTGTTCTCACCCCGAAGGTGCATTTGTTTGGATTTAACCTTAGTCTGAATTTTCTTAATCTTTCAAATAGCTTCTGAAGATTCACCAGATGTTCTTCCTCCGTCTGTGACTTCGCAATCATGTCATCAACATAGAACTCAATCTCTTTGTGAATCATATCATGAAAGAGAGTCACCATCGCCCGCTGGTAAGTTGCCCCTGCATTTTTCAATCCAAAGGGCGTCACTTTGTAGTAGAAAGTTCCCCACGGTGTTATGAATGTTGTCTTCTCCATGTCCTCTGGGGCCATCTTGATTTGGTTATACCCAGAGAAACCATCCATGAAGGAAAACACCGAATACTGAGCAATATTGTCAACTAACACGTCAATGTGAGGGAGCGGGAAATCGTCCTTTGGGCTTGCTCTGTTCAAATCCCTGTAATCAACACACATCCTGACCTTCCCATCCTTCTTAGGTACAGGCACGATGTTAGCAACCCGTGGAGGATAATTTATTACGGCAAGAAAACCGACATCTAGCTGTTTCTGAACCGCTTCCTTGATTTTGACAGACATCTCCGGTTTAGTTCTTCTCAACTTTTGCTTGACCGGAGCACAACCTTCTTTAAGTGGTAGCTGGTGTACAACAATATCAGTATCGAGCCCAGGCATGTCTTGGTAAGACCAGGCGAAGATATCCACATACTCACAGAGCATTTCAATCAATCTTCCCTTGACACTGTCTTCCAATGCAGCCCCTATCCTTACTTCCTTTCTGGCGTCCTCGGTTCCCAGATTCACAATCTCAATTTCCTCCTGATGAGGTAGGATGACTCTCTCCTCTTGCTTCAACAATCTGGCCAACTCTTCGGGCAGTTCACAATCTTCGTCAGTCTCTTCTTCAGCCTGATAGATTGGATTGTCAAAGTCATACCGAGCTATAGCTGAGTCATGATCGGTGTCATCTGAACAAAAAGACCTGCATGATTGATGAGGTATGTCTTATTATGTATGCAACAAAAGAAACACATTGCCATTTTGATGTGGGTTTTTAATGCATAAAAATAAAATAGAAAGACAGAGATCAAAATATTTGAGTGTGAAAAGTCCTTTATTGATGATAAAGCAAAACATGCAACAGTTAAAAGCCCTACAAATAAAATCACTACCTCTTGGGCAGAACGCATGATTAGTATAATAGGAAAACAAAGCAATTACTCGAAGCCATTCACTTGAATGACTTTCTCGGAAGACCAGTTGCACAGACTTTCTCCTGGGACGCAAGGGCGGATCCAGCTATCCATGTCACAATCACTGTCTCCTTCTTCCTCAATGGCATTAACTCTGTCAAAGAAAACACCGGCACTGGTGAAATGGACTGGGCCATAGAATTTGGGAGGCTCTTCCTAACGCCTAGGTGGTTTGTACCCTAATCCATAGGTATCCCTCTTCTCTTGAACTTCAACCACTTGGCCCCACCTCTGTGAGCTACTAGCCTCAACCACAGCTTTGGCGTCTTTAAACGAAGACATATAAACTTCAGGCTGATTTGCCACTGCAGGCTGCTCTATAGCTTCAAAGTGGACAACCTCTTCAGAAACCTTCACCTTTTCAAACCCCTGACACAACGTCTCATGGATTTCGCCATCCACTTCCACGTATTTGAAGGTTAACAGTTGACTAATCATTATGTCTTCTTCTCCGCACACTGTCACTACATGACCATCAACCATGTATTTCAGCTTTTGATGCAAAGTGGAGGTTACAACGCCTGCACCATGGATCCAAGGACGACCCAACAAACTGCTGTATGCTGGCTGAATATCCATTATATAAAATGTTGCATCAAAGATTTCTGGTCCAACCTTGATCAAAAGCACAATCTCACCAAAGACAGATCTCTTCGAGCCATCAAAAGCTCGCACCACCAAGTCACTTGGTGTACAAATAAGTCCCCTGGTATCTAACTTCATTAATGCTTTCTTTGGCAATACATTCAACGATGATCCAGTATCAACCAATACATGTGACATTTCGAAATATGCAGGGCATTGTTATGATTCCTCCCAGCAGGAGTCAAATCAAGATCTGTAAAACCCAAGCCATTACCCGCATTCACGTGCGCTACAACCCCTTCCAGCTGGTTAACAGAAATCTCTTGAGGAACGTAGGCTGCATTCAAAACCTTCAGAAGAGCATTCCTGTGAGCATCAGAACACAATAGCAAAGACATAATAGAGATCTTGGACGGGGTCTGATGTAACTGGTCCACGATTTTGTAATCACTTTTCCGAATGAGTCTCATAAACTCCTCTACATTTTCAGAAAAAGCATCATCAACCGGCTTTACTATAGAATCAGTAACCACTAGAGTCTGAACAGAACCATCCAATACCTGTTTTCCCTTATCTTGACTTGAAGTACTGGGTTGATCATTAACAGGAGTAAGCACTCTACCACTTCTCGTTATAGCATCAGCTTCAACCTTAACTTCAGGACTAGCTCTCACTGGTGAAGTAGTCAATAATTCCTGCTTTTGTCCATTGACAAACACCTCTGCGCCGTAATTCCACGGAATAGCCTTAGAGCTCTCGTACGGAATAGGTCCAGCCCTTGTGATAATAACTGGAGGTGGCCTTGCCAGACCAGAAATAGTAATTGTTCTGAACGGAATGGTGATAGTAGCACCCTTCTCACTAACAACCTCTTCTTGTTGATTACACCGATCAAACTGTAAATAGCCCTCATTAATCATACTCTGGATACCCATCTTCAACGAATCACAACCATTAACCTTCGTCAAACAACCTGAGCAGTTCTCATCACAACCCGGATAGATGCCACCCTTCAATAACCTGTTTTTAACCACAACCAGCGGAGTCTTCAATTCCTCAACATCCATGATCAAATTCAAAGCTTCACCTTCCTCAATTATCGCATTCACCCTCAGCCCATTATGATCAGGCATCCGGTTTTGAATAACATTGGGCCCAACATTCGAGAAATTGATAGCCTTGGAGTCTACAAGGTCTTGCACCTTGTGATGAAATGCCCTACACTTCTCCACAGTGTGCCCCGGAGCACCAGAGTGAAAATTGCAGTGTGCGTTAGCATCGTAGCCTCGTGGGAGTTCCCCTGTTGGTGGAGCCAGGGTACGGAGCTCAACTAGACGCAACTGCAGCAAATGTTGCAACAACTGTGCATATGACATTGGGGGTTGATCAAAATGCATCTCTGTATTCCTTTGTCTGTTCTGATACTGGCCCTGCTGCCTGTTCTGATTAGCATTATTCCTCTGTTGCTGTGGTGGGGTAACGTTGCTGGGATAGTTACCGATGCTACTTGTTGATTATTGCTCTGACGGTGTTTCCCTTTCCTCCTGTGGGATGATACAGCATTGGCCTCTCCTTTCTTCTTATAACCATCAAAAGGCTTCTTTCCATGCCCGGAGGACGATCCGTCACCACTATAAACTTTTCCAGCCTTAATTCCAACCTCTACCTTCTGTCCGATAGCAATCACATCTGCAAACTTGCCTAGAGAACAAGGTAATAACTTCTCATAATAGTGCTTAGGCAGTGTGTCCATAAACATATCCAACATCTCTTTTTCCAGCATTGGTGGTTGTACCCTAGCCGCCAATTCACGCCACCTTTGCGCATATTCTTTGAAACTTTCATCACTTTTCTGGGACATGCTCAACAGCTGAGTTCTGTTGGGAGCCATGTCTGTGTTGTACTGGTAATGCTTGATAAAAGCTGTAGCTAGCTCTCTCCAAGTACGAACATCTCTACTCTCCAGCGCCATATACCATTCCAAAGATGCGCCAGACAGGCTGTCTTGGGAAAAGTGCATCATTAGCTTTTCGTCCTTGGCATGGGCAACCATTTTCCTGGTATACGCCTTTACATGAGTTCTCGGGCAGGTAGAACCATTATACTTCTCCAGTGTAGGAATCTGAATCTTGTGAGGAATGACAACATCAGGGACCAACCCAAGGTCGTCCAAATCTATTCCCAGATCATCCTGTTTCACAACCCCCTTCAATTGCGCCTCAATTAAACGGATCCTCTCATCACTGACCACAGGTAGGCTAGCGTCCAAGCTTCTGACTGAAAAAACACCATCCTGTTGATCATCAATACGATGGCCATGGATAGCTCGAACAGTGCTTCCTTCTCCAACAACTGAAGGAATCCCACCCTGTCCACCAGCGCCAGGAATAGGAATGTTGATACCAGCACCACCTTCGACCGGAGGAATAACACGATTAAGAAAACCACCGTGTAAGATACCATTTTCATCAACCTGCGACACCAAAGGCTGAACTAGAGTTCTGAATTCATTCTGACTTTGCACCACACCTTGCATCATCTCCATGAATTGATCGATACGAGCTTGCATAGCTGCCATGTCTGCCTGAACTTTGTCCATCACTCTGCTTTGATTAAGCCTGGTAGAATACCGATGAGTTGGTTGATCAATCCTGACTGACAAAAAGAGAGAGCATAAGAAAACCAGAGAATCTGAGATAACCTGCAATGCAAAAATGATTATGATTATGCAAATGCGAATGCAAAAATGCAAACAAACATATTTGAACATTTCCAGGACGCATCCGCTTTGATTCCATTCCATGAAACCGGGCAAGGGATTAGACACACTATCGAAAAATAAATCCAAACCCAGAAATACCACCGGATCAAACCACAGGGACAAACCCTCTCTGAAAACCAGAACTGCCAGAGCACAGATAGTTAAACCAAATATTCCATTATCGAAAACAAAGTAGTTCTTACAGACAAATTCAAGCATAATCAAAGGTGACTCCATCAACAAACCTGATGGTAATCCCAAAAAAAGAAAGATAAATAACAAAATCAACTACAAATCAATTCCAAACAAACTAGCTTCAACTTCCTCAAGAAGGTCCAAAGTGTCAGGATGTGCGGGTTGCTTTATCAGCCCTTTGATCAACTTTATTCTTTTTCCAATCTCTTGGTTCAATTTAACAATCTTCTCTTCAGCATTGTTGTCCTCGCGCCTCGACTTCTTGACCTCGGCTTGCAACTTGAGCTCTTCAATTTCCTTCTGTGCTTCTTTCCACTTGGCAAAGTAACGATCTTTCCTTGCTTTCACTGCCTGAAGTTCTTCTTTCAGTTCTCCATTCTCAATCTTGACCTCCTCCCACATATCCTGATACGTGGTAAGCTTGTCTTCTGCTTTAGTCAAAAGCTTCTTATTTTTCCTTTTAGCTTTACCTGATGATTCAGCAGCCATACTGACCTTTTTGAAGTGCTGAGCTTTGTCGGTAAAATCCTTCTCTCTTTTTTATAGATGCGCTGTCATGTCTTGAACTTTCCACATCAACTCCAAGTTGTCATGTAGAGCATTCTGTAGCTGACTACTCATATCAGAGTTTTCCACCCTCAGATCAGATACCAACTTTCGCTGCTTGTCGAATTCTTTGAGTGGTACAGTGAGTCTCTCTTCCACAATCTCTGAATACAAGGGAGGCGCCCGATCAAAAGGTAAATAGAACTCTTCTACCCTCTTCTTTACCCATTCAACATATGGAGCGAAAGCTTGATTATTGGGTTTACCCAAAACGGTTTTACCTCTCTTCTGTCTGCTGAGCCAAGCTTCAGAGGCTTCTTGTGCAATAGCCACACCATCAGTCATATGAAAATACAAAGATTCTTCCAAATCTTTTTCAGCTGGAGGATCTTTTAGGGCATATGCAAACTGCCTGATAGCCAAAGACGGGTTGTAGTTAATACCTCCTTTTCTTCCGATCAAAGGTACATTAGGATACTTGCGACAGCTATGCAAAATATCAGTCCCCAATAATCCCTTATCCACCCAAAGAATATCTTTAGCAGCTAGGCCCATCAGACGCTTACTCCACTCTAAAGAAGTCTTTGAATCCACAAAAGCACCTGACCGGGGTAAATGTTTGGCAAACCACTTGTAAAAAAGAGATGCGCAACAACAAACCACCCCACCTCGTCTTTTCTCATTCCCATTGTATAGTGCGTAGTGGAGATCACCTAACAAAGTCGGTACCGGATTCTGAGATGTAAATATCTGAATGGCATCCGTATCGACAAACTCAGACTCATTAGGGAATAACACAATGCCATATATACACAGAGCCAATATTGCATTGAAAGATATCCACCTCTTCTCCTTAGCTTCTTCTTGAGCCCTCTTCACCAAGTACTCCAAGTGATAACCTCGGGATTTTCCCTTCTTAGAAAAGTCAGCCTCCACTGTCGATTTGCTCAAATAAAGAGCCTCAGCCACTGCTTGGAAATCACAATCTCCTTGGGAACCACAGAAAGGAACACCTTCTTTGACAGGAATCCTCAAAATGTTGGAGTACTCTTCCAGGGTAGGAACCAACACATAATCTGGCATCACAAAGCACCTCAGGGAAGGATCATAAAACTGCATCAAGGTGTGTAGCCCATTATATTCATATTCACTGAGGCTCCGAACCAGGGATAATATCCAACCATACTTCTCTTCAAAGGCTCCCAAAACTTCTGGACCAGCCATACTCTGTAAACTATTCAACGGACCGAGAGTGATCTTCGGGAACTTGTAGACGATGATGTGCTTCTTACCCCTCTTAGTGTCCATCCCTATGAGCGCCCTCTGACTGGAATCAAAGACTAGATACTACCTGAAAATGCACAAACATGTATGTCAGAAAAATGGAATGCAATGCGAAGCATGGGATCAAGGTATCCACACAAACTGGATGCACTGCACTGACTGAACAAATCAAGGCTCTGAACTAAAACCCAGAACAAAAGCAACCACAGTGATAAAACTAGAAAACCAGGTAGGTTGAAGGTCAAGGTCACCTGCAAACTTGCAAACACCCATCCCTCTCACATGTGGGTACTAAGATCCTCTGTATCCCGGGCTTTCAGGTCGAGAAATGATGATACGTTCACCATTTCTGGTTTAGCATCATCATCAATCGAGGAGGCCTCAACTGATTCTCCAAAACGAAAGGTCCTCAGCTTTTGGCACTGAGGTCGAGAAGCAATAGTACATTCATCCCTCAGGGTACAGTACTATCGCCAATCGAGGAGCGCCTCCACTGATTCACTTTCAAAAAAAGAGTCATATGGCAAGTTCCCAGCATTGGGTCCTCGGGTCGAGAATCATAATGGGGTTGCCATTTCTGGTCTGCCATTATCGTTCTCGGGAGGAGTGTCGTTACTGAGTCCTCGGGAATGGCCATCAGAGTCGACAGTTCCTCAAGAGAATAACTACTGGCTTGTATCAATATACAGTAGCAGATATCTCTCGATAGAACCTCGTCTGACTGTGGGGATCATGATCACCCGCACGTGGCCAACACCACGGGAGCGTCACGCCTGCCCACACTAAAACCTATGTGTATGCTCGAGCTTGGGTAGTGGGCTCATCTCTCAGAACCTCCCAACCTGCCAAACAGAAAACTAGCACAGCGCAGCACAGTCCAGCATAACAATGAAAGGAAATGCAGTAAAATGCGGTAAAAAACAGTAAAGCAGTAAAGCAAAAATACAGTAATACAGTAATATACAACAAAATAAAGCACCATAATAAACACCCAATGAAATAAAACGGACAAGCGCTAGGATTGACTTGCAAAAGGGGATGGACCAGCAAGAGGTCAACCTATCCCCAACAGAGTCTCCAGCTGTCGCTCCCGAAAGATTCGCATCCAACGGTACAAACGCGAGAGTGGCGCGGAAAACACAGAGTCGGCAGCAATGTGTATTTATCCCGAGAAAGGGAAAGGAAAAACTGCATAAACCTGAGGGAAAGGAAAGAACAAGGTCTCACGACCAAGAGAAACGGGTACGGGAGTCGGTTACGCGAAGGGAAGGTGTTAGAACCCAACACGTCCATCATACTCGATGGGATCCACGCTTGTTGTCTACATCAAAGGGTGTCGTCGTCTGGAGCTCCACTGCTACTGGACCGGAGAAGAAACGAGAACGGAAAGAACGGAGAAACGAAGAAGAAGAAAAAAGAAAAAAAAAGTGACTCGATAGGACGTTATCGTTGTCCTAGGCCTACGTACTCCCTCAGTGCAATGGGAAAGTCAGAGTCAACGTAGTTCAGACAGGAACTGTGGGGGAAGGTTGCTCGCCAAGACAATCGATGTCTTGTGCCTACATATCCTCAATCGGACGAGAGAGAGGAATCAGAGCTAATGTAGTTCATGGGTACGACCACGAATGGGTAAGTGTTTTTTACGTGAGCGACGAGCTCTTTTCTGAAAATAAGCTTGGAACCCAACAATCCCGAAGGATAAAAAGATTTGAATTTGTTTGGTGTTTTTTAGACAGAAGTGTCTTTTAAGTTGTTTCGTAACTTGCATTGAACCCAAGTCTTAAATATAGGAACGAATACTTAACGCATCGTCCCCAACAGGACGTACACTAGGTATCCTAGAAGAATAAGGGGAAGCCCCTCATTCCCCACTTCCCACATAGAAGGCTCAAGTGCAATACACGTTAACTTTTATTACGTGTTTTGAAGAAGTTTTTAGATGAGAAGAGAGAAGACACAAAGGAAACTCTAAAGGGAATCTAAGAGTCCTAATGTTATCATGCATGGGTAACCTAGGGTTAGTGAGGCTTAGGAGAGATGACTACCTAAAACCTAATACTAATCCTACTCCAAACTTAATCAAAAATTAAGTTGGACTAGGTAGCTCTAAGGGAAAAGAATCCAAGACTTAATCAAGTCTTGAGATTCATGGGATGAGAAAGAGTGAGAGAGAAGAAAGAAGCATCTTAAATGCTAAAGCAAACACAAGTATGAAAGCTTAAAAGAGAAAGGAGAAGTTAGAATTTGGATAACTATCCTCATCCCATTCACTTACCATTAGCCCCTACATGGTTAGCAAAAACAAACATAAGCAACAATAAGACAAATGAAACCCAAACAAGTCACAAACCAAAGAGAAATGGTTACAAACCAAATGAAACTCATCCAAGTCAGAATGTACACCTTAGAGGTGACCCAAAATGTTTACCAAACAAACTCAAGCAAAGAGGATGCAAACAAATGGCCAAACATCCAAGAAGATCATCAAAGAAGGAGTAGAAGAAGAATGAGTGGATATGCAAGGTGATTATGCAACAATGCTTCAAATAAAATCAAATTCAGAATGTGGGTGACCTAAACATGTGCCTAAACATGATGTACAAATGTCACATGAGGCATACAGACAAGTATCCAAGCATTGAGAGTAATTAGAAGAAGAAGAAAGAAGCATGTAAGTGAAACATGTTCAAGTATGCAAGATGAAACATGAATAACATATGAAATGAATGCAAAGCTCTAAAGTCAGAAGCATACATCATATGAGATGCAAATAAGAGATATGGCATGGTATACACAAACCAAATACAAACCAACAAGAGGCATAGATGAGAAGAAGTGAGAAGATAAGTCAAAAAGAGGCATGTGAAACAAGCATGGAACATGTACACAAAATAAGTAAAAACCTCACACCAATGACTTAAATTTGCATTCAAGAGACCTATAATGATCTAAACATGGCTCAAGAAATCAAATAAAACAGCCTCATACAATGGCACAAGTGCCTTCTCAAGCAAGTAATTCAACATGATCAAAGATGTTCACAAAAGAAGACCTCAAACATGAATGATCAAAAAAATAGTAAACATGATTCAAAAATCATCAAATTAAATCTCAAAACACCTCAACCAGGGTCAAACATCATATTAAAAAATCATGCAAAAATTCACAAGATAGGTCCCTCAAACAATTAGACAAAGTGCACAAAGGATTATGAATCAATATGCAAAGGATAGGGGCTAAAATGCAATATGAAAAGAGTTTAAAAATATGAGAAAAATGTTTTTATGCACTTCAATATGTTGATGAAATAATGCAAAAAGAATGGACTCAAAATGTTTTATGTGCTATGAGAAATAAATTCTCAAAGTTGAAGTGTGCAAATAAGAACAATTTTCAAAGAAAATAAAAGAAAATGCCAAAAATATGATGAAAAATGACCAAAGTCAGAAATAAAAAATGTCCAAAATTAATTAAATGCAAAAATATGCTTCATGATTTTTTTGGTGATTTTTGGATGCATAAAACTATTTTTAAAAAATAAAAAATGCAAATGAGTTAATTAAATAAAATAAGGATGAAAGGAAGAACCCAGGGGTGTATTCAGCAAGCAATTCACGTTTAAAATAAACAACTGGGCTTAAACAGGGGGTGCAGATATCAAACCCAATCCAACAGAAAGTGTCAGCGCATCCCAAACAAAAAAGGGAATCCAGTCAAACCAAATGACTCCATAACAACCACAGGATCAATCTTGCGCATGATAACAAGTCAACCAATCTACTCAGTACACAAGATGGAGGGTTTAGATTGAAAGTACATAACAACCAAGGTATGCACGTACACAACAAAATCATCAACAATTAAAATACAAGCACGTGAAGGGCACATGAATTTTTAATGTGTTGGCATAAATCAAATCATTAGATGAATCCAACGCATGAGATCAAATCAAACAATCACACAATCATACGTGATCAAGGGCGCAGATCAGAGGTACATGATAAGCAACATGGATTACAAACACATAAACCACAAAATAAAAACAGATTTTAAATGACGTGGCACACTTATGACCATTAGATCAAAATATCCAACGGTCCAGACATCATCACCTTCATTGAATCTTTAGTTCACCTGAAAGTGAACCAGACGCCGGAGCCCTAGCTCCGGTCGTCTTCTCCGGTGGCTCCCACGGTGGAGTTTCACAAAATTTCCCAAAAATAAGACATGAGCACATCATCTTAACCAGAATTTAACAAGGATTTCAAATATGCAATTTGTTTCACCAAATGATCAACACACAAGCCAAATTGAAGGAAAACAAGTTAGATCTAAAAACTTCAATCATCAAATACTCCCATGATACACGTCCAAAACTCACACAAATCACCTCAGAATGATCAATGAACATCATAGATCATAATGCACACAACAAAATCAAGTTCTATGATGGTGAAAAGTAAGCTAACCTGAAAGTTGCAGAGCTTGAAATACACCAAGAAACCCTTCCAAAAGCTGCAGATCTTCCTCTTTTGAGCTCTATTTGCAAAATAAATGCAAATAGAGGCTTGAATCTGGCTAGATCTAGAAGTTTAAAGATGAACCCTCTTGAAGTGCACTTGATGAAAATCTCACTCTAAGCTTAAATCAATGGTGGATTCTTACTCTACCAAGTGTGTAGGTCACAAATATGGAAAGAAAACTCAATGAAACCCTAAGAACAGTGAGTTTCGAAGGAGAGAAAGCTTTGAATGAAAAATGGAATTATGAGCCAAAATGAGTGCATGACCTAATAATGGACGTGTGAGTTAGCTTATATACACCTCATTAGACCTCTGATCATGATTAGAGTTTGGTTAAACCCTTGATTAATGACTTTTGAATGGTTTTGCAAAAATGCAAAATGTGATCAACCCACTAATCCACACGTGCAAGCTCGTGCTTTCCATGATGAATCACTCACACTTCCCTTGCTGATTTCATCTCAACTGGATTTAGGCTTTGTAGTAGTTTAATTTGTGAGATTCAATCCATCTTGCAAAATTGTATTATGTGAAGAAAGTGAGGTACATGGCATGAAATGACTTGATTCAAGGGCCAAACTTGTGCCAAATGAAGTGTACTTGGATATTAGAATGTGACTTGAAGAAATAGAACCAATTACAAGTCAATTTGTACCAAAATGTAAAAGGTGGAAAAAGTGGTACATGTAAAAAACCTTAAAAAGCACCTTGCATTGTTTTGACCATAACTTGAGTTTCACAAATGATATGGAAACCATCTAGTACTTTTTGGAAATGGGAGAGAAACATATTCAACTTTCATGTTGGAGGAAAATTCATTTGAAGCTTCCTTGATGATGAAAAGTCAAGTTGAATGTGGTGGAAAAACTGCCAAAAATGGAAAGTTCTCATTATAGGTCATTTTCCAAATTTAGTAACTTTTGCACAAACTCTTGATTCTTGAAGAATGATGTCATCCATGCTATTCCTTGACCAAATAAAGGTACATGGACTTGGGAAACATGATTTGAACCCTTGAAAACCCATGGTTGACTTTCCTTTTGAACTGTTAACTTTTGCTTACTTCACAAGTAACTGATTCCACTGAACATCTTCCACAATGAATCACTAACCAAGTCTTTCCTCCATGAGTACTTGTAAGCACATAGAACCTCATGAGAATGTATTTGAACAAGCAAAACCCATTGTAATACCCCAAAATTTTCTCTCCCTTTTTTGCATCATAGCATAGCATTCTCACTTACAATATCATATCCATCTCATTAGCATTGCATTGCATTTAACATAGAAGAATGAAGCATAGCATTCCTCTTACCATCAAGGCATGTGATAGGGGGGAAGATGGACAATCAAGGGATCATTCAAAGCACAAGAAGGTCAATCAAGTTGCCTCCAGGCAAGCCAAGAGTCTCTCATGTCTCATACCATCTCAATTGATCATCCACAATCTCAAGGAAGTGAGATCCAATGGGAGATTGAAGCAATACATACTTCAACATGCAAGAGGTTCAAAAACTAAAGGAAAACTCTCAAAATAGATAGCTCATTGATCCAAAGTCATCCTCAAATGGTATATCTCATCATCATTTAAGAGGATACACAACATACTCTGAGGAATTTGAAATTGAAGACTGCACATTTTTCTCCTAGGAGGTGGGCACCAAAACTAGGGTTTCTAATAAAATCAGGATACCTTTGATTTTTTGGACAAAACTTGATGTCATGGTATTCTATATGTCCCTAAGTGTATGTATGTGGAAAATCACCTCTCAATTGGTCTTAGAAGTGGTTCAATTGGAAGAAGGATAAAAAATCAGGAAAATTGGGGCCAAGTCAACTAACCAGAGGAAAAAATCAACTCTTGACTTTTTGAGGCCAAATCCATAAAATTCATGTTATATGTGTCCAATGTACAAAATTTGGTCAAGAAACTCCAAAGGAATCATAAAAAAATCAAGATGTGGAAAGTTGCCATTTTTGGATGAAGAAAGGTTACTAAAAATAGCAAGTTTTGGCCATTTTTGCATCAGAATTTGAACCAAGGCCATTTAAAATTGAAGAACCAAATGAAAATTCCACTCGGCCACAACAAAAGATCTTGTTTTAGGCTTCACATCCATATGTGGAACATCTCCATTGGATAAAAATTGAGGGAGATATGATTGATCAAAGTTGGAGGAAAGTAAGGCAAAAACCATGTCAGGACCAAGGATTTTCAAGGCACGCGCGCAGTCATTTTCACAAGCATGTGGTGGGCCAAATGTCCACCTATTTTTCATCAAAATAAAAGCTTCAAATGGAAAAATTTTCAACATCAAAGCTGTTCCTTGTGGTGTCATCTTCAATACTCATGTTGGACAAAATTCCATTTGATCAGTTTATGTGGGAGAAATCTTGGTCTCAAGTTAGGTTGATTAGGCTGAATTTTCATGCATGTCACTTGCCATGCCATGACTTGCCTTGCGCGCATATGTACCAGTTTTTTTTTCATCTGTTTGTGGTCATTTTAAGGCATGTTTGAGGCATCATTTCACTTCAATTTTCAAACCAACATTGTGCTCCAATGTGTCCTCTTTCCAAAGACCCCAAAATCTCATCAAATGGTTTAATGGTTAGAGAGAAAAACTTCAACGAACTACCCTATGTTGGCATGGATACATTGACAGTATGTTGCATGATTCTGGTTCACTCACACCACAAACACTTCCTCACTTCAGTTTCCTCATTTGGCCAAGCACATAACACTTACACAATGTTTAGTATCACGTGCCTTGCATGAGAATGGAGAGAACAACTTGTTGAGCAAGTTTCTGTCGTGACAGTCCTACCATTCCAAGCTTCTTTCTTCATCCCACCATAACATGTGATAAACCAACCTCACCATATCACAACCCTCAATGACTCGCCCCTAACTAACTTGACTCAGTTAGTTAGGGTGCACTCAATTAACCAAGCTGTGACTCATTTAACTGGCTCATTAAACCATGGTTAAAGCGTACTATAAAACAAATTTTCACTTCACAATTCATCTCTCCAACTTCATTTTTCACACTCTCATTCAGAAACACTCCCATTCTCTCTCAATCTCTCCACATTGCAATTGATTTTCGAGCTCCATTTCATTCATCTTCCTCATCCTCATCTCAGAATCTCTCTGATTTTCTCTCCATTTTCATCACATTGCAACTGTTTTGAGGCTTGGATTTCAGTTCTTCTCCATTGAAGCTCCATCCATTTCTTTGCATCTAAGCCTTTATTTGGCCAGAAGAAGCTCAAAGAGGAAGCAATCTCTGGTTTTCTGAAGAGTACCTCCAAATCTCCAATATTCAGGTACGAATTTCTCCCATTATAGACACAATGTGAAGATGTTATCAGGTTCTTGATGCTTCCTATAAGCTCAAGAACTTGCCTGGCTAGTTGATAGGCCTTTAGAGGTGTAGTTCAAATGTTAGGGCAAATCTGTTTTTGTTCGATTCTCTCATCTCATGGATGTTTTGTGCATTTTATCATTGGATTCATGATCTACATAAGTTCAGCATCATTTTGGTGTAATATTTGTACATTTCTGGGATTTTCAAAGTTGCAGACGGTGGTGGTGTGGCCGGAGAGGGTGACCGGAGGTCCCTCTCCGGCCGATGAGTTGAATGCTAGGGTTTAACATGTTCTAATCGTGTACGTTTATTTTTCCATGATCGTGTGGTTTGTAAGTTGACAGCGCATTAAAAATCATGTGCAAGTCACATGCGCATTTCTGAACTGGACTTAAATCATAATGCTATCTACACCTCCATTTTCTAAGGCCCAAACGAATTGAACTGTGGATTTGCTATGTTTGCACCCCATTCACATTGCATTTCAATTTTTATTTTCATTTCTTTCTACACGTTTCATATTTGCATTTAAAAAATATCAAAACCTCATTAAAAATTCCATAAAAATTCATGTTGCATCTTGACATATTAAAGTAATTTTCTATTATTTTTAATTCCAATTTTGTGAATATTTGCATATTAATTCCTGATTTTCTTTTATTCCTTTTGGGAAATTGTTTCTATTTTCATACCTTTACTTCAAACTTTTATTTCTCTTAAACCATTAAACATTTTTAGTTCATTATTATTGTATTCACTTCATATCTCATTAAACTTCATGAAACCTTTTTTTTTTACAATTTTTTACATTTTTTTTCATTACATTTTGACTTCACTCTTTTGCATGATTAACTTTGGTTCTCCATTCTCTTTGACCCATGATCTAAGTGACTAATTTAGTGGATCTTTGAGTGAAATTTTGTGACATGTTTTGCTTCTGTTTGTAGAGTATCTTGACCAAGTTTCATAATTTTTGGATGTGGTTAACTATTTTTAGTTGAATTGTTCTTTAAGGTACCTCTAATTGAGCTCTAATTGCATGAACCTAACTTTAATTGATGAAAGGAACTTGTGCCATTGTTTGAGGTTTCTTTTTAGGTTATATTAGATACCTTAAGACTTGCATGAATCATATTTGGTCAGTGGTGCATCATTTTGCCATGTCTTGATTACTCATCTAAAGTTGAACATCTTATGTGAATATTTTTTGACCTAAATGACTTGTGTTTGCATTTATATTCCTCCATTCATACTTGTATGCTCATTCATGCATGATCAATTACATCTTGAACATGTTAACATACTGACCTCATTCATTTTCAAATCACTCCATAAATGTATGATCATTCCATCTCATGTAGGTGACTTAAATGATTTCAAAACATGAAAACTCCTTCACTTCATCTCTTCTTCATTCATTCACCAATGATTGTATGCTTTTGTATTGGACTTAAGCAACTTGTCATTGACATTTATAGGGCATTTTAAGACATGTTTGAATTCTGGAACTTGATTTCACTTGATTTGTTTGGTCATTCTAACATCATCTTTCTTACTTCTTCATCTTCTTTCTTCTTCCACAAGTAAAGGTAGTTACTTAGAAATTACTCTCATCTCTTTTAGCCAATTTAGATGCACTACTATTAGAGGTCAATTAGGATCTTTAGCTACTGCACCTAAGTGGTTTGAGCCTTTAGTTGTTGTTTCTTCTTTGTTTGTGTGTTTACTTGCTTATCATTTGTTCATATGTGATATTTCTAACATTTTTAGGTGCAAATGGTAAGTAAATTGGATGTGGATATGCTTCCACCTCCTACCTTCTTCCCTTAACTCCTTTAATGTTTTTAAAGTGTGATTGTGAAGCATGTAATGCTACCATTTGCTTAATTGCACACCATCCCTTCTTAGGTTCTTTCTTAACTTCATTAAGGAGTAAGAAGAATACTAAGCTTTCTTCTCTTCTTCTTCTTCTCATCCTCTCTTATATTCTCTTCAAGCAAGGAGCACATACAACACTAAGGAGTTTCTTTCCTCTCTTTTAAACCTCACTAACCTTAGGATGTCCATGCATGATATCACTAGGGTATGTCTTAGTCCCCATTAGATTTTACCTTTTTCTCCTCTCTTGAGTCTCTCTTCTCATCTCTTAAAGAAAATTCAAAAAAACATCTAATAAAGGTAGGCATTCATTGCATTTAGGCCTTTTCATATAAGAAAAGATTATAAAGGGGTCTTCTCTTATAATCTTAGAATGTATAGCATTATAGCCCATCTTGGGTCAATGTGTTAAACATTCGATCTTGTATGAGGGACTTAAATGCAATATTTGTTGAAGGTATAAATAACAAAACATTTCTTCATCTCTTAATCAACCAAAACACTTAATAAAGGCATAACACCTATTGTATTTAGGCCTTTCATGTGGGAACAAGGAAGTGGGGGATCTTCTCACATTTCCTTGGAATGTGTAGCATATAGCCCATCTTGGGTCAATGTGTTAAACATTCGATCCTACATGAGGGACTTAAATACAATACATGTTGAAAACACAAATAATCAAAATACTTCTTATTTAAAAGACAAAAACAAACAAACAATAGTTCTTTTCTCATCTTTTTCACTCCTTTCCTTAAGGATGCGTCATTTCCGTGCTACTGCAAACAGGTAATGCCTAAGTCTCCCTACAGCGAGCTGCAACACCGAAATACTAGGACACGAACGTTGATGTAGTCCATTAAAAAAAACACAAACAACTTTCCCTCGTTGAGGGGAACTACGTCGCTCTGATTCTCATGTTCCCGATGAGATACGTAGGCAGTGGGGTAGGGCCCATGCGAGCACTTCTTTTATTTTCCCTACATTTGTTTCTCTTTCTCTTTCCATTCCTTTTCTAGTTCCTCTTCCAGTATCCTTTTCTTACACCCTTTGATCGAAGTAAGCAAGCGTGGATCCCATCGGGTACGATGGACGCGAGGGGGTGCTAATACCTTCCTCTCGCGTAACCGACTCCCTTACCCTTTCTCTTGGTCGCAAGACCATGCTCTATCCTTTCCTCCAGGTTTATGCGGTGTTTCCTTTTCCTCTCTTGGGATAAATTCACATTGCTGGCGACTCTGTTCGGTGCCACTTTCGCGTTTGTACCAGGATGAAAATCCCGGGAGCGACAGCTGGCGACTCTGCTGGGGATAGGTTGACCTATTGCTGGTCCATCCTAAGCGAGTCAATCCTAGCGCTTGTTTGCTTTTCTTTCATTGGGTGTTTACTGTTATCTTGTATTTGCTGTTTACTGTATTTTATTACTGGTACCATATTTACATCATGTTAGCATTTACATTTCATATATTATACTGTGTTGCACTGTTCTGTCTGTTTGGCGGGATGGGATTTCTGAGAGATGAGCTCAGTACACAGGCTCGAGTATACACTTAGATTTAGAGTGGAGAGTAGTGGGACCACGAAATTCACAGCTAGACGAGGCTATCTTGGGACCCATCATGGCGTACGCATCTTGCGTATTCCAGGATGTCGATCTAGAGAGCTGTCGACTCTAGTGACCGATCATGAGGACCTTAGTGGAAACATCTCTCTTTAGCGGTGACAGTGGCAGACCACATTCTGTGGCAAACCCACTCGCACCCGAGAGCCCACTTTGGTACTTGCATAGGATGACCTTTATTTTCTAAGGCGAGTCAGTGGACAACCTCTTTGATTGGCATAGCATTGTATCCTACGGGCTGAATGTGCTATCGCTTCTCAAACCTCCGAAGCTGACAAGCCTTATTTTCTAGGAACCACATGTGAGTATGGGTGGGAAGTTTACAGGTTTGCAGGTAACCCAGCTTCCTACATACCGTACTTGTGATTCTCTGATTATTACAGACAGTGTATCCTATGACAGTGGTTTGAGTATTCGTCTCAGATATATTGCCAGATTCAGTACAGAGATACAGTGCACACAGTTCCACACAGACACCGACACCTGGATACCTGATCACATGCCTTTTGCATTTGCATAATCATATCATAACAGGTTATGTCTGTCATTTTCAGGTACTTACCATATTGTCTGATTCCAATCATGAGTTCCCAAGATGCTGAGGTTAGAAGGAAGAATAATGTGTCATACAAATTCCCTGATCCTAAGCTGGGTGTATTGAACAAGATGATAGGTATGGCTGGTTCTGATGTTCTCAGCACTTTTCAGAAGGAGTATGGAGAGCTGATTAAGATGGTCTGTGCATTCACAAAGTATGAGAAGGATGGGTTGCATACTTTCTTACAGTTCTATGAGCCATCAATGAGATGCTTCCTATTCCCTGACTACATTCTGATGCCCACTCTGGAGGAATTCTCATTTATTTTGGGAATTCCAATCACGTCTGCTATACCGTATTTTTCTGAAGGTGCTCTTGCCCCTGAAGTAATTGCTGTTGTCCTGCATCTGGACCTGTTTGTTGTGAAAAGTGGCCTAAGCAGACTCAAAGAAAATGAAGGATTTCACTTGGAGTTCCTTTTTCGACAAGCTCAGGAAGCTGCCAAGGCTAACAATTGGACTACTTACAGCGCTGTGTTAGCTCTTTGTATCTATGGCTTGGTGCTTTTCCCCGGTCAGCCTGATTTTGTTGATATGCAGGCATTGAAAGTGTTTGTCTCGAAGAATCCGATTCCTACCCTGCTAGGGGATTTTTATCACTCCTTACACTACAAAAATGAGAAGGCAAGAGGGAGTTTGGTTAGCTGTTGCACCCAATTGTTATGCCATTGGCTCTTTAAACATTTACCCCGGACTGGTGCGTTCTTAGAAACTGCTGAGACAATGAAGTGGTTCAAGAGACTGATAGGTTTGACTGCCAATAATATTATTTGGTTTGATCCCAAATTACTGACGATAGAGCTTACTGTCAAATGTGGAAGTTTTCCTAATGTACCTCTACTTGGAAGAAGAGGTGGGATTAATTACAACCCAGTGTTGGCAGTTAGACAATTTGGTTATGCCTCGAGACATCCTCCTGCTGATGAAGAGATTAGCGCTTCTCTGTTTTTCGTAGGGACCAAGAACGAAAGAGTGTCGGAAGTAATAAATGCTTGGAAATTTAGGCAAAGAGAGGGAAAATTGACTTTTGGCAAAGGAGACTGCAGATCATACCCTGACTACGATGCCTGGGTTGAGATGAAGGTCAAAAAGCTGTTGTTACCCTTTTCCCGAGAAGTTCTCTTATGTCCAGATCAACATTCCACAGTACCGGCCGAGGAGTACGAGAAATTAAAGAAAATGGTTAGAGATCTACAAATAGAGAACTCTGGGATGAGCAGATGTCTTCAGAAAGCTCTAGCTGACAACAAAGAGTTGGAAAAGAGAGCGTTGAAAGCAGAAAAAAACCTGGCGGACAAAGAAGAAGATTTTGATGAGAGAGCTCGATACTTCCGAAAGCTTACCTTGGGAGCAGATGATACTAGTCAGGCTCATAAGGCTACAAAGCAGGCGCTGGCCCGAAGCAAGGATTCGTTAGCTAAAATCTGTCAAGCTTGGGATGAGGTCAGAATTGAGAACTCCGAATTGCAGGCCCAGCTAAAAGATAAAGACGAAGAGCTGAAGAAAGCGCACGTGGAAAGAAGAAAGTATCGAGAAGATCTTGGCAAAAGTCAAGAACGAGTGAGAAATGTTGAAGGTAAGCTGAAAATCACCAACAAGGAGCTTGAAGATGTCACAGCAGAGTTGAAACTGGTTAAAATTCAAGCTGGAATCAAGAGGCACAAAGGAGCCAATGAAGATGAAGCCTTGCTGATGCACGTGGGGTCATTAGAGGATGCATTGGAAAAAAGGGACGCAGTGATTAAAGGGCTGATTGAGAAGCCGCATCATCAGCGTACTCGCATCCTATTTGAGGAGATCAAGTACTCCAGTCAGAAGCTGAAAGATGTAGAGCTGTCAGATTAGTGATTTTTGTCATTTCTTTGTAATTTGTAATGGTTACCATCAGAATTGTTGATGGATCCATTTGACTGCCTGTTTTTTATTTTGTTGCTGAAACTACGACAAACGTGCTTGAGAAGTTTTGGGAATTTGTATGAAATGGGTTACTTCTGTTCACAATTTCTGATCTTCAGATTTATGTGTTGTGATATCTGCACACTAGCACACTACAAAATCACTATTTCTGGTCTTCAGACATCCGTGATCGATGTATATGAATATCTCTTCATGACAAAACTCAGTAATCATGACTCCTGGTCTTCAGGAATTCTTGGTTACGATTGGAATCAGGATATGAAAAGCATTTTGAAATGACAAACATAACTTTGCATTTGCATTCGCATATCATTTTTTTGCATTGCAGGTTTTCCTTTTGCAGGCGCCTGCTAACCTTTATTTGGTTTTCAGGCACAATAGCTGATACCCCAGTTCACCGATATTCTACCCGACGCAATCAAGCAAGAGTAATGGAGCAAGTTCAGACAGAGTTAGCCGATTTGAGGGGAAGGATGGAACAGTTCATGAACCTCATGCAGGGGATTGCTCAAGGTCAGCAAGAGCTGAGGACCGGTCAAGAAAACATGAGGGTTGGACAGGAAGCTATGAGAACCACTATCCAGAGGCTGGAAACTGAAATCCCAAATCGCAATGTGCGCACTCCTCCTGTTGGCACAATCCCTGCTGGTGGGGCACATCTGGGCTTTGATAACAATGAGGATGGTCAGGAGGACCAGTTCACTGCATTCAACAATGACATGGGTTTCTACAATGACGACCGGAAGTATGAAGGGTTGGATGAAAGACTCAAGGCTATTGAGAGCCAAAATCCTCTTGGAATTGATGTAGAAGACATGGGTCTCGTGCAGGGTGTGCGAATTCCTCCCAAGTTCAAGCTTCCTGCTTTGGATAAGTACAACGGCAGTACATGTCCCAAAACACATTTGCAAGCTTACAATCGCAAGATTGCTGCTTACACTGATGACCAGAAACTCTGGATGTATTTTTTCCAGGATAGCCTGTCAGGCGCATCCTTGGAATGGTATGTCAAGCTGGACGGGGTTCGTATAAAGAGTTGGAAAGATTTGTGTGCTGCATTTCTGAAGCAATATCAATATAATTTGGATATGGCACCCAATCGTACTCAGCTGCAGAGTATGACTCAGGATCCTAAGGAAGGCTTTAAGCAATACGCCCAGAGATGGAGGGAATTGGCTGCTCGAGTTCAACCACCTCTGGGTGATCGCGAGATGGCTGAGATGTTCATGAGCACGCTCCAAGGGTCGTATCTGGATAGATTGGCTGCATGTCCTTCCACAGGGTTTGCCGATATTG
Organism: Lathyrus tuberosus; assembly: GCA_022829125.1. Classification (NCBI taxonomy): domain Eukaryota; kingdom Viridiplantae; phylum Streptophyta; class Magnoliopsida; order Fabales; family Fabaceae; genus Lathyrus; species Lathyrus tuberosus. The sequence continues at coordinate 11,883,565 of JALAZF010000003.1, forward strand.
TTATTGCTGGAGAACGAGTAGAAAGTCTGTTGAAGTTGGGTAAGATTCAAGACGCCAGTGGGGCTGGTACTTCAAGTTCTAAGAAACCCTTTGCTAATGGACCCAGGAAGAGAGAAGGGGAGTCCAGCGCTATGTATAGAGGAGGGGGCAGAGGCAGGACTCAGCCCTATCATCAAGTGGATGCTGTAACCATTCCGGTTCCAGCTGGACAGCAAGCTCCCAATCAGCAAGGTAGACCCCGATTTCAGAATAATAGACCAAGGGACCGTAAGTTTGATCCTTTGCCTATGTCGTATGCTGCTTTGTTACCATAATTGCTCAAAGAGAAATTGGTTGAACTCTGGACTATGAGGCCGCTAGATGCTGGGAAATTACCTCAGGGTTATGATGCTAGTGCTCGGTGTGAATTTCATTCTGGCGCGCAAGGTCACACAATAGAAAAGTGCTGGGCATTTCAACACATAGTTCAGGACTTGATTGACGCGAAAGCTATTAATTTCTCCAGGCCGCCGAGTGTTCGTGACAATCCAATGCCTAATCATGGGGGTGCGAGCACGAATGCTATTTCTGATGGTGAGAAATTGAATCTGATCACCGACATTAACTTGGTAAAGACTCCGTTGTTGACCGTAAAATAACGTTTGTTAAAGGGACAAGTATTTCCTGGATGTGGTTCTGATTGTGAGGGCTGTGCGAAACAGGTTAATGGCTGCAGTAAATTGAAAGCTGGACTGCAGATTCTTATGGACGAAGGAAGCCTTCAGTTTGATAAAGTAGAGAAAGAACAGGATGTTTCTGCCGTTACCATTTACTATAATCCAGTTGAGATACAGGTGCCTGTTGCAGAGCCTGTTGCTATCATCGTGCCCGAGAGGCCGAGACCAGTTACGATTATAGTTCCTGAATCGGCTGTTTATGTGTCTAATAGGGCAGTTCCGTGGCAGTATGGAACTGATACTCGTCAAGGAGGAAGTCGGCAGAAGGCAGAGGCCGTTGGTACTAGCATTGAGAATGTCAGTGGACCAAGTGGTTTCACCAGGAGCGGTCGACTGTTTGCTCCCCAGACTCTAAGGAATGATAAAGAGGCTGAAGCCGCTGCAAGAGTGAAAGGAAAACAGGTTGCTGATGACAAGGTGCCTGCTCAGGAAGAGGACCCTAAAGTCAATTTTGATAATGATGTTGAGGAATTTATGAGGGTTATCAAAAAGAGTGATTACAAGATCATTGATCAACTTAATCAGACACCCTCTAAAATTTCGATATTATCCCTGTTAATGAGTTCAGATGCACACCGGGCTGCTTTGTTGAAAGTTCTGAATATGGCATACGTTCCCCAAGAGATTACAGTGAATCAGTTGGAGGGAGTAATTTCTAATGTGAATGTGAGCCACGGGTTGGGATTTACGAACAGGGATTTGACACCGGACGGACGTAACCACAACAAAGCACTGCACATCACACTTGAATGCAAAGGAGCAGTTTTGTCGCATGTGCTGGTTGACACAGGTTCTTCCTTAAATGTGTTACCTAAAAAGGCCCTGATGAAAATTGAAGTAGATGGATTGGTTCTGAGACCCAGCGATCTGATTGTGAGAGCTTTCGATGGATCCCAAAGATCGGTGTTTGGGGAGGTTGAACTACCTATACAGGTCGGTCCACAGATATTCAAGACGACCTTTCATGTTATGGACATTCAGCCTGCTTATAGCTGTTTGTTAGGCCGACCGTGGATTCACGCAGCAGGCGCAGTTACCTCCACACTTCATCAGAAGCTCAAGTATGTGTTCGAGGGTCAAGTGGTTACTGTTTGCGGCGAGGAAGATATATTCGTGAGTCATTTATCCACTTTTAAATATGTGGAAATGGATGGAGAGATTCATGAAACATTGTGCCAATCTTTTGAAGCCCTGAATATCAATAACTTACCAGAATCTACTTCAGCAGCGGTGGTGTCGAATGTGCCAGGTGGGCCGAGTGCATCAATTGTGTCGTACAAGCAGGCCAGAGAAGTGGTCGAAAGCGGGAATGCCCAAGGTTGGGGTAAAGCTATAGATGTGTTTGTAAAAGAAGATAAGTTTGGCATTGGATATCAGCCGGGCCGGACGCCAGTTCCCCGATTCCGTGGGCCAATCAACTTCAACAGTGGAGGAATTATCAATCCCAACCAGTCCTGCTCAGCAATAGAGGATGGCGCTGAAAGCTCAGATTATCTGGACAGATGGGTATATGCACTGGCTCCAGGCGAGGCGTTGCAAAATTGGTCTAGCGAAGAAATCGTTCATGTTGTTCACCATGCAGAGTAACAATTCTTGTCTTTCATAATGCATGAAATCCCACACTCTGCCCAAGGTGTGAGGATCCATTTATAGGGCCACCATATTTTCTCATATAATGTTCAAATATCAATAAAAGGACGTTTTTGTTTACAAATTTGTGTTCCTTTACTCTTTCTTTATTTTTATTTTTGCACAAAGAAAATTAAAAATGATAATGCATTTTCTTTTCTTTTGTTTTCAAGCAAAAATAATCTAAAATAGAGCATAAACCCAATCATGCAGACTGGATTCTGTGGATTTCTCTGAAAATGATTCTGTTATGCCCACGTATGATTTCGACAATCCGATCTATCAAGCTGAGGAAGAAAGTGATGAAGACTATGAACTCCCGAAAGAGTTGGCTAGGTTGTTGAAACAGGAAGAGAAGACCATTCAGCCTCATCAGGAAGCTCTTGAGATCATCAATATTGGGTCAGAGGAAAGCAAGAAAGAGATCAAGATTGGTGCGAGTCTGCGGGCTGATATAAAGCAAGAGCTGATAGTCATGCTACGTGAATATGTTGACATCTTCGCTTGGTCATACCAGGATATGCCAGGTTTAGATACAGACATAGTTGTGCATAGACTACCATTGAAAGAGGACTGCCCACCGGTCAAGCAGAAGCTGCGCAGGACAAAACCAGAAATGGCCTTGAAGATCAAGGAAGAAGTACAAAAGCAGTTGGATGCAGGTTTTCTGGCAGTAACCAACTATCCTCCCTGGGTGGCCAATATAGTGCTAGTGCCGAAGAAAGATGGCAAAGTCATAATGTGTGTGGATTACAGAGATCTCAATAGGGCGAGCCCTAAAGACGATTTTCCACTCCCTCATATTGATGTGCTGGTTGATAATACCGCTCAGTTTTCAGTGTTCTCATTCATGGATGGATTCTCTGGGTATAATCAGATCAAGATGGCGCCTGAAGACATGGAGAAGACGACATTCATTACCCCGTGGGGTACCTTCTGTTACAAAGTAATGCCTTTTGGGTTGAAGAACACAGGGGCAACTTATCAAAGAGAAATGATGACGTTATTCCACGATCTAATTCATAAAGAGATCGAGTGCTATGTGGATGACATGATTGCTAAATCAAAGACAGAAGAGGAACACTTGATCAACTTGAAGAAGTTATTTGAGAGGCTGAGGAAATTCAGGTTGAGACTGAATCCTAACAAGTGTACTTTTGGCGTGCGGTCCGGAAAATTGCTTGGTTTCATTGTCAGTGAAAAAGGGATAGAGGTTGATCCTGCTAAAGTGAAAGTTATACAAGATATGCCTGTACCGAGAACTGAAAAAGAAGTTCGCGACTTTCTAGGAAGATTGAACTACATTTCAAGGTTCATATCGCACCTAACTGCCACTTGCGAACCAATATTCAAAATGCTACGAAAAGATCAAACAGTCAGGTGGAATGATGATTGTCAAAATGCATTCGACAAAATAAAAAGATATTTGCAGGAACCTCCAATTCTGATACCTCCAGTTCAAGGGAGACCACTGATTATGTACTTGACAGTGCTCGAAGGATCCATGGGTTGTGTTCTCGGTCAACACGACGAGACAGGTAGGAAAGAACATACTATCTACTACCTGAGTAAGAAATTTACAGATTGTGAATCGCGTTATTCAATGCTTGAGAAGACATGCTGTGCACTCGCATGGGCCGCCAAGCGATTGAGACAATACATGCTCACACATACAACCCTGTTGATCTCTAAATTGGATCCGGTCAAGTATATTTTTGAGAAACCAGCACTTACAGGCAGAGTTGCAAGGTGGCAGATGGTACTGACAGAGTACGATATTCAATTTACTTCGCAAAAGGCAATCAAAGGAAGTATACTGTCAGATTATCTTGCGCAACAGCCTCTTGATGATTACCAGCCCATGAGATTTGATTTCCCTGATGAGGACATCATGTTTCTCAAAGTGAAAGACTGCGAGGAACCACTTCTAGAGGAGGGGCCTGACCCTGAGTCCAAATGGAGTTTGATGTTTGATGGGGCAGTTAATATGAATGGGTGCGGAGTTGGTGCAGTCCTTATTACGCCTGAAGGTGTTCACATGCCCTTCACTGCCCGAGTAACTTTCGGGTGTACCAACAATGAAGCAGAATACGAAGCTTGCATACTAGGGATCGAGGAAGCTATTGATTTACGAATCAAGACCCTCCATATCTTTGGTGATTCAGCACTGGTAATCAATCAAGTAAAGGGAACTTGGCACACACATCAGCAGAATTTGATTCCGTATAGAGATTATACGAGGAGATTGCTGACCTTCTTTACAACTGTCAAGTTGTACCATGTTCCTAGAGAGGAAAATAAGTTTGCAGATGCCTTGGCCACTATCTCTTCGATGATCAAAGTGCATGGTTGGAACTTTGTGCCCAGGATTGATGTATCTCGTCTTGATAGGCCTGCTTTTGTGTTTGAGGTTGATGCAGTGTCTGACGATAAGCCTTGGTACCATGACATCAAATGCTTCTTAAAAAATCAAGAATACCCGCCTGGGGCATCTTCCAATGACAAGAAGACATTAAGAAGGCTAGCTGGTAGTTTCTTCTTGAACAAAGATGGCGTGCTGTATAAAAGGAATTTTGACACGGTTCTGCTCAGATGTGTGGATAGACACGAGGCAGACATGTTGATGATTGAAGTGCACGAAGGCTCTTTCGATACCCACGCCGGAGGACATGCGATGGCTAAGAAATTGTTGAGATTAGGGTATTATTGGCTGACCATGGAGTCAGATTGCTGCAAGTATGCTCGCAAGTGTCACAAATGCCAGATCTATGCAGACAAAGTGCACGTTCCTCCCAATCCGTTGAGTATCATGTCCTCTCCATGGCCATTTGCAACGTGGGGCATTGATATGATCGGGAAAATTGAGCCTACTGCTTCAAACGGCCATCGTTTCATCTTGGTCGCCATTGATTACTTCACTAAATGGGTTGAAGCAGCATCTTACGCCAATGTCACTAAGCAAGTAGTGGCTCGTTTCTTGAAGCGAGATATCATTTGTCGATATGGAGTGCCCGAAAGAATCATTACTGATAATGGTTCTAATTTGAACAACAACATGATGGCTGAGCTATGCCGGGACTTTAAAATTGAGCACCACAATTCTTCTCCGTACCGCCCGAAGATGAACGGCGCGGTCGAAGCGGCCAACAAAAATATCAAGAAGATTGTGCAGAAGATGGTTGTCACGTACAAAGATTGGCATGAGATGTTACCACTGGCTTTGCATGGGTATCGAACATCAGTCCGCACGTCTACTGGGGCAACACCATACTCGCTTGTATACGGTATGGAGGCAGTTCTACCGATAGAAGTTGAGATCCCCTCTCTCCGAGTATTGATAGACGTTAAGCTAGATGAAGCTGAATGGGTACGAGCCAGATTTGATCAGCTGAGCCTTATTGAGGAGAAGCGATTAGCAGCGGTATGCCATGGCCAGTTATATCAGCGCAGAATGAAGAGGGCATTCGATCAAAAGGTTCGACCTCAAGTCTACAAAGTCGGGGATGTGGTAATCAAGAGAATACTTCCTCCGAGTACAGATCACAGGGGCAAATGGACTCCTAACTATGAAGGTCTGTTCGTGGTAAAAAAGGTCTTCTCAGGAGGAGCCTTGTTGCTGACAACCATGGATGGTGAAGATTTTTCATCCCCTGTTAATTCAGATGCAGTTAAAAAATACTTCGTATAAAGAGACCCGCTGGATAAAAAAAAAAGAAGAATCCAGGCAAAAAAGGGCATCCCGGCGAACCAAAAACAGAATAAAGGTTCGGGCAAAAATTAGGGATATAATTGAAAAGAATTGTACACCCGGTAAGTTGAAAAACCGAAAGGGCAACTTAGGCAAAAAAGGGTATCCCGTTGGATTGAAAACTTGAAAAGGCGATCCACACAAAAGAGGGATTAAAACGAATGACTGCAGTCTGAATTAATCTGTACGTTTTCTACTCTTCAGCAAACTGGCAAAATTCCAAAGGAGGAATTGGTCCAATCATGAGCTCCTGAAGGCAAAGATAATCAGGAGAGTTGGAGTACATACTGGCTATAACAGAATCAGAAATCAGTTGGAAACCAATTTCCGCATTATCATTAGGATAGATTTATTTTCTCAATTTTATGGCAATCGCCTCTTTCAGGGGTTTGCTTCTGATTGTAAATTCGCCAATTTTTGGCATTTCATCAATAAAGTTGAATATTCAATCACGGGCTTTTATTTTCTTTTTATTGTTTTGTTTGCAAAAATGTCCGATTTTTGATAATAAAACATTACTGTGAAAATATCTTGGCCTTGCAAAGACATGCACAAAGACAATGGAAATTACGTTGCTTGTTGGACAACCTTGGATGGTGGACCCAAAAGACCACGCAATATCCAGGGGCATGTGCATATTCTTTTTCTGTTGCAGGTAATGAGCGCGATTGATCCAAGCAGCATGATCGTAACCATGAGCAGATATTTGCTATGACTTGATACTGTTGTATCTTAGTAAGTCGATTCTTCCATTCAAGAGATCCCACCGAGTTTTGTGATGGCAACGGTGGTCGAAGATGGATTTCTTCTGTGTTGATAACGGTTATTAATGCAGTGAAGACTCCGGGTCAATAACGAGTGCCAATTATCCAGTACCTTGCATACGATGTGATGGGTAGTTCAAGGCAGAGTGTTTGTACAAGAGTTGGAAAACGTTTGGTTTTCTATAAAATCCTCTTAAGAGACAAAACTTGTAGTACTAACATCCCTTGTGGAATTTACTCTTGGCAGGATGTACCAGCAAGTGGTAGTATCATATATCCCGCAGGTTCAGCATGTGAAATTTGTCAAGGAATAATCCCCAGCGGAGTTATTGACCATCCCGAGCATGGGGCAGCTTGAATTTCCCTGGCAGAAGATGTTCCAGATCTAATATCCCCAGTAGAGTTTGGAGACACTTGGTCTTCTGTAAAATCCTCTTAAAAGGGAATTCCCCAGCACGAGACGCTTTAAAGCAGTTTTCTCTAGCAGAGTGTGTTGTAAACTCATTATCCCCAACGGAGTCGTCAAAGGGAAAGTTTGCCCAACATGGGGCATTGTGACATTTATCCTAAACTCGACAGTCATCTTCCTCAGCAGATTACCGAGGAATTGCTTTGGGTTTCCCTAACAGATCTCTAGGGACTCTTTCTCAGCATGTTGCAACGGATTGTCTTTCAACCAAGATTTGCATATCCCCGGCAGAGCAGCCCTGATCCCCAGCAAGATCGCATCTCCGGCAATGGTACCCCCACAGAGTTCAGCATTGAATCTTGTCTGCTATACTCCCCAGCCGAGTCGCGGTAGGTTCCCCAGCAGGGTTTAAAGAGATCGACAGAATCTCTCCTTCAGCAAGGTGTCAATGTATGATATTACCCAGCAAGTGGTGTAATTCTCAACAATGCTCATTTACAATCCAAAGTCCAATTTATTTTTGGCATGCGTACAGTTTGGTCATGTTATTCCAGTAGGTGGAGTGATCATCTGGCAATTTTAAGTTTCCAACGACAGTTTGGTAATCATGAAAGTCCAACGACAGTTTGGCAAAGCTTCCAACGACAGTTTGGTAAGCGTTCAAGTCCAAACGACAGTTTGGCAGAGATTCCAACGACAGTTTGGTAATCATTAAAATCCAACGACAGATTGGTAAAAATCCAACACGAATTGGTAAAAGCTGCAAAAGTCCATCTAAAGATGGCAAGATTGGGATTCCAACGCTGGTTTGGTAATCATTAAAGTCCAACGACAGATTGGCAGAAATCCGACACGAATTGGTAAAAGTCCAACGACAGATTGGCAGAAATCCAACGACAGATTGGTAAAAGTCCAACGACAGATTGGCAGAGCAGCTCAAGTCCATCGACAGTATGGCAAGCCAGTAGTCGTCTGGCGTCGTTCAAAAAGACATTGTTGAAAGTCCAACGACAGTTTGGCGAAGCTACCGACGACAGTTTGGTAAGCACCAGAAGTCCTACGACAGATTGGCAGAACAGCCCAAGTCCATCGACAGTATGGCAGGCCAGTAGTCGTCTGGCGTTGTTCAAAAGACAGATCTCTCCGACACTTGAAGATTCAATCCAACCATCGTATTGGGTTTATATCCCTTTTCTTTTTCATCATCTAGAGCAAATTTTTGGTTATATTTGGTATTCAATCACTATATACCTTGAAAGTCTGAAAGCATTTGCTTTCAGGCATTCAGGTCTACAGTGTTTGAATAGGGGCAGCTATAATACCCCAAAATTTTCTCTCCCCTTTTTGCATCATAGCATAGCATTCTCACTTACAATATCATATCCATCTCATTAGCATTGCATTGCATTTAACATAGAAGAATGAAGCATAGCATTCCTCTTACCATCAAGGCATGTGATAGGGGGGAAGATGGACAATCAAGGGATCATTCAAAGCACAAGAAGGTCAATAAAGTTGCCTCCAGGCAAGCCAAGAGTCTCTCATGTCTCATACCATCTCAATTGATCATCCACAATCTCAAGGAAGTGAGATCCAATGGGAGATTGAAGCAATACATACTTCAACATGCAAGAGGTTCAAAAACTGAAGGAAAACTCTCAAAATAGATAGCTCCTTGATCCAAAGTCATCCTCAAATGGTATATCTCATCATCATTTAAGAGGATACACAACATACTCTGAGGAATTTGAAATTGAAGACTGCACATTTTTCTCCTAGGAGGTGGGCACCAAAACTAGGGTTTCTAATAAAATCAGGATACCTTTGATTTTTTGGACAAAACTTGATGTCATGGTATTCTATATGTCCCTAAGTGTATGTATGTGGAAAATCACCTCTCAATTGGTTTTAGAAGTGGTTCAATTGGAAGAAGGATAAAAAATCAGGAAAATTGGGGCCAAGTCAAATAATCAGAGGAAAAAGTCAACTCTTGACTTTTTGAGGCCAAATCCATAAAATTCATGTTATATGTGTCCAATGTACAAAATTTGGTCAAGAAACTCCAAAGGAATCATAAAAAAATCAAGATGTGGAAAGTTGCCATTTTTGGATGAAGAAGGGTTACTAAAAATAGCAAGTTTTGGCCATTTTTGCATCAGAATTTGAACCAAGGCCATTTAAAATTGAAGAACCAAATGAAAATTCCACTCGGCCACAACAAAAGATCTTGTTTTAGGCTTCACATCCATATGTGGAACATCTCCATTGGATAAAAATTGAGGGAGATATGATTGATCAAAGTTGGAGGAAAGTAGGGCAAAAACCATGTCAGGACCAAGGATTTTCAAGGCACGCGCGCAGTCATTTTCACAAGCATGTGGTGGGCCAAATGTCCACCTATTTTTCATCAAAATAAAAGCTTCAAATGGAAAAGTTTTCAACATCAAAGTTGTTCCTTGTGGTGTCATCTTCAATACTCATGTTGGACAAAATTCCATTTGATCAGTTTATGTGGGAGAAATCTTGGTCTCAAGTTAGGTTGATTAGGCTGAATTTTCATGCATGTCACTTGCCATGCCATGACTTGCCTTGCGCGCATATGTACCAGTTTTTTTTTCCATCTGTTTGTGGTCATTTTAAGGCATGTTTGAGGCATCATTTCACTTCAATTTTCAAACCAACATTGTGCTCCAATGTGTCCTCTTTCCAAAGACCCCAAAATCTCATCAAATGGTTTAATGGTTAGAGAGAAAAACTTCAACGAACTACCCTATGTTGGCATGGATACATTGACAGCATGTTGCATGATTCTGGTTCACTCACACCACAAACACTTCCTCACTTCAGTTTCCTCATTTGGCCAAGCACATAACACTTACACAATGTTTAGTATCACGTGCCTTGCATGAGAATGGAGAGAACAACTTGTTGAGCAAGTTTCTGTCGTGACAGTCCTATCATTCCAAGCTTCTTTCTTCATCCCACCATAACATGTGATAAACCAACCTCACCATATCACAACCCTCAATGACTCGCCCCTAACTAACTTGACTCAGTTAGTTAGGGTGCACTCAATTAACCAAGTTGTGACTCATTTAACTGGCTCATTAAACCATGGTTAAAGCTTATTATAAAACAAATTTTCACTTCACAATTCATATCTCCAACTTCATTTTTCACACTGTCATTCAGAAACACTCCCATTCTCTCTCAATCTCTCCACATTGCAATTGATTTTCGAGCTCCATTTCATTCATCTTCCTCATCCTCATCTCAGAATCTCTCTGATTTTCTCTCCATTTTCATCACATTGCAACTGTTTTGTGGCTTGGATTTCAGTTCTTCTCCATTGAAGCTCCATCCATTTCTTTGCATCTAAGCCTTTATTTGGCCAGAAGAAGCTCAAAGAGGAAGCAATCTCTGGTTTTCTGAAGATTACCTCCAAATCTCCAATATTCAGGTACGAATTTCTCCCATTATAGACACAATGTGAAGATGTTATCAGGTTCTTGATGCTTCCTATAAGCTCAAGAACTTGCCTGGCTAGTTGATAGGCCTTTAGAGGTGTAGTTCAAATGTTAGGGCAAATCTGTTTTTGTTCGATTCTCTCATCTCATGGATGTTTTGTGCATTTTATCATTGGATTCATGATCTACATAAGTTCAGCATCATTTTGGTGTAATATTTGTGCATTTCTGGGATTTTCAAAGTTGCAGACGGTGGTGGTGTGGCCGGAGAGGGTGACCGGAGGTCCCTCTCCGGCCGGTGAGTTGAATGCTAGGGTTTAACATGTTCTAATCGTGTACGTTTATTTTTCCATGATCGTGTGGTTTGTAAGTTGACAGCGCATTAAAAATCATGTGCAAGTCACATGCGCATTTCTGAACTGGACTTAAATCATAATGCTATCTACACCTCCATTTTCTAAGGCCCAAACGAATTGAACTATGGATTTGCTATGTTTGCACCCCATTCACATTGCATTTCAATTTTTATTTTCATTTCTTTCTACACGTTTCATATTTGCATTTAAAAAATATCAAAACCTCATTAAAAATTCCATAAAAATTCATGTTGCATCTTGACATATTAAAGTAATTTTCTATTATTTTTAATTCCAATTTTGTGAATATTTGCATATTAATTACTGATTTTCTTTTATTCCTTTTGGGAAATTGTTTCTATTTTCATACCTTTACTTCAAACTTTTATTTCTCTTAAACCATTAAACATTTTTAGTTCATTATTATTGCATTCACTTCATATCTCATTAAACTTCATGAAAACTTTTTTTTACAATTTTTTACATTTTTTTTCATTACATTTTGACTTCACTCTTTTGCATGATTAACTTTGGTTCTCCATTCTCTTTGACCCATAATCTAAGTGACTAATTTAGTGGATCTTTGAGTGAAATTTTGTGACATGTTTTGCTTCTGTTTGTAGAGTATCTTGACCAAGTTTCATAATTTTTGGATGTGGTTAACTATTTTTAGTTGAATTGTTCTTTAAGGTACCTCTAATTGAGCTCTAATTGCATGAACCTAACTTTAATTGATGAAAGGCACTTGTGCCATTGTTTGAGGTTTCTTTTTAGGTTATATTAGATACCTTAAGACTTGCATGAATCATATTTGGTCAGTGGTGCATCATTTTTCCATGTCTTGATTACTCATCTAAAGTTGAACATCTTATGTGAATATTTTTTGACCTAAATGACTTGTGTTTGCATTTATATTCCTCCATTCATACTTGTATGCTCATTCATGCATGATCAATTACATCTTTAACATGTTAATATACTGACCTCATTCATTTTCAAATCACTCCATAAATGTATGATCATTCCATCTCATGTAGGTGACTTAAATGATTTCAAAACATGAAAACTCCTTCACTTCATCTCTTCTTCATTCATTCACCAATGATTGTATGCTTTTGTATTGGACTTAAGCAACTTGTCATTGACATTTATAGGGCATTTTAAGACATGTTTGAATTCTGGAACTTGATTTCACTTGATTTGTTTGGTCATTCTAACATCATCTTTCTTACTTCTTCATCTTCTTTCTTCTTCCACAAGTAAAGGTAGTTACTTAGAAATTACTCTCATCTCTTTTAGCCAATTTAGATGCACTACTATTAGAGGTCAATTAGGATCTTTAGCTACTGCCCCTAAGTGGTTTGAGCCTTTAGTTGTTGTTTCTTCTTTGTTTGTGTGTTTACTTGCTTATCATTTGTTCATATGTGATATTTCTAACATTTTTAGGTGCAAATGGTAAGTAAATTGGATGTGGATATGCTTCCACCTCCTACCTTCTTCCCTTAACTCCTTTAATGTTTTCAAAGTGTGATTGTGAAGCATGTAATGCTACCATTTGCTTAATTGCACACCATCCCTTCTTAGGTTCTTTCTTAACTTCATTAAGGAGTAAGAAGAATACTAAGCTTTCTTCTCTTCTTCTTCTCATCCTCTCTTATATTCTCTTCAAGAAAGGAGCACATACAACACTAAGGAGTTTCTTTCCTCTCTTTTAAACCTCACTAACCTTAGGATGTCCATGCATGATAACACTAGGGTATGTCTTAGTCCCCATTAGATTTTACCTTTTTCTCCTCTCTTGAGTCTCTCTTCTCATCTCTTAAAGAAAATTCAAAAAAACATCTAATAAAGGTAGGCATTCATTGCATTTAGGCCTTTTCATATAAGAAAAGATTATAAAGGGGTCTTCTCTTATAATCTTAGAATGTATAGCATTATAGCCCATCTTGGGTCAATGTGTTAAACATTCGATCTTGTATGAGGGACTTAAATGCAATATTTGTTGAAGGTATAAATAACAAAACATTTCTTCATCTCTTAATCAACCAAAACACTTAATAAAGGCATAACACTTATTGTATTTAGGCCTTTCATGTGGGAACAAGGAAGTGGGGGATTTTCTCACATTTCCTTGGAATGTGTAGCATATAGCCCATCTTGGGTCAATGTGTTAAACATTCGATCCTACATGAGGGACTTAAATTCAATACATGTTGAAAACACAAATAATCAAAATACTTCTTATTTAAAAGACAAAAACAAACAAACAACAGTTCTTTTCTCATCTTTTTCACTCCTTTCCTTAAGGATGCGTCATTTCCGTGCTACTGCAAACAGGTAACGCCTAAGTCTCCCTACAGCGAGCTGCAACACCGAAATACTAGGACGCGAACGTTGATGTAGTCCATTAAAAAAAAAACACAAACAACTTTCCCTCGTTGAGGGGAACTACGTCGCTCTGATTCTCATGTTCCCGATGAGATACGTAGGCAGTGGGGTAGGGCCCATGCGAGCACTTCTTTTATTTTCCCTACATTTGTTTCTCTTTCTCTTTCCATTCCTTTTCTAGTTCCTCTTCCAGTATCCTTTTCTTACACCCTTTGATCGAAGCAAGCAAGCGTGGATCCCATCGGGTACGATGGACGCGAGGGGGTGCTAATACCTTCCTCTCGCGTAACCGACTCCCTTACCCTTTCTCTTGGTCGCAAGACCATGCTCTATCCTTTCCTTCAGGTTTATGCGGTGTTTCCTTTTCCTCTCTTGGGATAAATACACATTGCTGGCGACTCTGTTCGGTGCCACTTTCGCGTTTGTACCAGGATGAAAATCCCGGGAGCGACACCCATCAAGAAGCCTTTTGGGACCAAAACCCTAATTTGGACCATCTGATTAGGAGAGAAATATTCAATTGAAATCCCTTGCCATTCTTGACCTTGTGAAGATATGATGAACTCCTCAAACCACCTTGAGGCTTGAGACTCCTTTGAGATGAACCAAGTACCTTGATCCCATGCTAAGAACCAATGCTATGCACAAATGCTAATGCAAGAAATGCAAAGAAACATAAGCCAATTAGCTAAAAGCAAGAAGGCAAATTTTGGGGTGTTACAGATATCTTCACATATAGAGGCCGACGATTGAGATCTTCCACCATCTATCTTCAGTAACAACTCTAGAATCTCATAATTCCAGAGCTCTTCTATCAGAAACATATGCAGCGGAACCACCAAGGAACAAATTGTGCTTGCCTTAATAAGATGTCAGAACATCTTATAAGACATCCCAACAAGAGAACTAGCCATTTCTCCTGCAGTTGTTGTAGAACCTCCTCGGCAACATGAACAACCACCGGGTTGTTACCTTCGATCCAGAACATCCATCCCATCCATTAATACCCTTGAGTATGTCTGAGTTGATTGATCTGATATTTAAGACTCATCACTGTTTAAACGCCAGAATGTATCTCCCAAAGATCTCATCCAGAAACAGACAAGATGCCTGCTCTGATACCAATTGAAATTCTGGCATAACAGACAACAGATGTCCTAACACATGTCAAGACATTGTTTTGCATAATCATTTCGACATCTGTTCCAACATGTTAATCAAAACTGAACTGTAAATTGCAGACTGATAAATAACACAGAATATGATGACCCAGTTTGGTGCAACTCACCTACATCTGTGGGATACCAATCCAGGAAGAAGACTCCACTATCAGTAGTATATTTTTATGTAAATAACCTCAGGTTTACAGTAAGCACCCATGCTTACCTATCACTACCCAATGAAGGCTTTATCATTAGAAGTCACATCTAATTGATAAGAGAAATCTATCTCACTCCCTAAATCACAACCTGTGATTATCTAACAGTTAATACCCCATAACTGTATCATCCATATTGAAATACATCCCTTCCAATACAAAGTTCAGTCAAGCATCCTTGACTAACAAGTTAACCTGGATTTGCTTCAAAGCTTCATCCAAGAACAATACACGATTCATTACCTACGGGTTTCTGAATCTGTACAAATACCTATGTCTACCACACTGCATCAAATCGATACAGAGAGAGACTTACAAGAGAAACCTACGACTCTCAAAACCTAAACCCTAATTTACAAAATAGGATTCCTAAGTCTATGTCGTCTTCTCTCCCCTTTCTGCATTAGGTCTTGGTCTTCTTTTATAGCCTTCTGCTGAGTTGGGCTTCATATCTTTGATCTTTTATCCACTGCCAATCGCGCCTTGAATCTTGGAACAGATTTAAACAAAACCTGTTGTGACAGTCATGATGTCGAATATACATGCTGTGACATTTTATTCGACATCTTTGGTTTGGGGCATAAATCTTCATGTTGGAGCATATTTTCCATCATTATGTTTTACCAAAATTTAGTCAAACCATTTGAGCTTTTATGATCCTTGCATCAAAGAGAATGGATGTCTATATTGGAAGTTATGGCCTTGGCTAGTCAGCACCAAATTAGGGTTTTCTCATAACTTAGAAAAATTTCCAATTTCTTCATTGTTGCCCTTTTTCAAGTAACCTCAATTCTATTGATTTTTCTTGATCAAACTCAAATATTAAAAATATTTTCATGGAATTTGACTTTAGGAGTTCATATTTGACCAAAAAATCCTAAAGTCAAAGGTTTGACTTTGCAGTTAATGGCTTGTGTATCAGATGAATCTTCACTTCTTGATCTTTAATGATTTCAATATCTTGAGCTATTTGAACACCATGGATGGACTCCAAGGGTGTATTTGAATGCCTTGAATCATTTCTTAAGGCTTGAGATCATGTCTTGATCAAACGTCAAAGATGCGGTTGACTTTGGTTGAAAAACCTTAATTTCATGGCCAGATGAATTTGAACCTTGAAGAACTTGTAATGAAGCCATTTTGCACTTGATATTTAATGAAGGGAAATCTCTTAAGTGCATAAGAACTTGATTGGTTGATGATACATCCAAAACTTTGATTGATCAATCCTTTGAGCCTCTTGAAGCAAACCCTAATTCCTCAGATGAACAAAATAAAACACTGTCTGATAATTTGGTTAGCTATGAATGAATGATTGACCTAGAATGTTATGCAAATGATAAATGAATCTAGGGGTAAATTTTGGGATATGACAGCAACCATACCAACACTGTCTATAGGAATGTCAATGCCATCTTCAAGAATATCCCATAACTCATCATCGAGCCCAATGATATACGTATACATCTTTCTTTTCCACCATTCAAATTCAATAGAGTCACCACTGAATACAGGAGGTTTAGCAGTCTAATGATTTCTCTCAGAGCTACTGTAGTCATAGGGAATCCCCCTTGAGGTACTAGGAATAGTAACCTCATGATCCATAATTTTCTCGTTGGATCTTTGACCGTACCACTGTTAGTTGTTTCGCACAGACCTTGCTCTGATGCCAACTGAAGGGGAGAAAAATACACAAGAAGGGAGGGGGGTGAATTGTGTTTTGCAAAAATTAGATTTACTTCTGAACCAGAGTTTAGATTCTAAAAACTAAGTTCAGAATCGGATATGATGCAGCGGAAATAAAGACAGAAGTAAAGTAAAAATAGCAAAGAATACACAGTAGTTATCCTGGTTCCTCTTCCAACTGAGAGTACTCCAGTCGCCTTGATAAGTAATATATTTTCCACTATAATCAACCAGATTACACTTGCTTATACACACTTGTATAAGACTTTTCTTTTTTCTCAGACCGCTTGTCCAAGACTTACCTTGCTTAGAGCTCGTGTTTAAGACTTCCCTCTGCTTAGAGCTAGTGTCTAAGACTTCCCTCTACTCAATCAGCTCCTGACTGAGACTTATCTTGCTTAGACCACCTGTCTATGACTTTACCTTGCTTAGAGCTCGTGTCTAAAACTTTCACCTGTGCTTAGAGCTCGTGTCTAAGACTTTTTCCTCTGCTTAGAGCTTGTGTCTAAGACTTTCACCTGTGCTTAGAGCTTGTGTTTAAGAATTTTACCTTTGCTTATAGTTTGTGTCTAAGACTTTCACCTTGCTCAAGCCTACAGTAAGAGAATTATATCTATATAGATAATTTAGAGAAGGAATAACTTACAATAACACTTGTTAGATATCAAAGGTGTTTAAAATAATACAACACACTTTTACAAAGATTCTTAATCAACACAAGAATAAGAACTCTAATCAGACTCAACTTTCTGATAGTAGTGTGTCTATTTCTCAGTTGTATTGTAGTGTTATTTCTTAATGATCTTTAAATCTCCAGCTGCTTTTTATAGCTAAAGAAATAGATATGTCGGAGCGTCTTCAACGGCTACAAACATATCAGATCTTATAGTACATATTCTTTTCCAATAAAGCAGGTGTTAGAACTATCAGTCACAAGGATATCAACGAAACAAGGCCTTTGTCCAGAGGATACAACTATGATTTAAGTACAACATAACCTGTATAAGATGATGTCAATAAATCTTGAGTCTCGTGTTAGCAGAACTGACTTGACATTACTCAGCAACAGAGGTAGCATATTACGCTTCTGAGCTGGAGTGTACTAGCATGATCAGAACCGAACCAAAGCCGTTTTATTGTCAGAACCAGTTCCATCAAGTAAATATAATTCTGCACACACAAACTAGCTAGTTAGAAATCCTAATTCATTTTTGAATACTTTGTTATCATCAAAACCTTGGAGGATCCAAACTTGTTTCAACAACTTATTGTGAAAGAATGGTAGTGGTTGAAGTGTCATTCTTAGATTTATCATTTTTATCCTATTGCTTAGGCTCATTCTCCGTTGTATTTACTTTGCTTAGTATAAGCTAAACTCCTAATGTTGGATAATATGAACTTTAATGATAAAGTAATCTGTTGAGAGTTATGAATGGGTTGTTTTGATGTATTATATTCATGTGTTTTTAAGCCATATATTTATTCCTTTACTTGATCACCTTAGGAGTAGTAGCATTTTATTAGGTTGAGGTATCATCTAATAAATGGATTTAATGCACTAATATGATTAAAATAAAGTAGACATATATTGCTCACTTAGGGTGTGTTTGGATTGGCGTTGAACAGAATTGATTCTAGCAGAATTGAGTTTGGTAGAATTGATTTTAACAGAATTGAGTTTAGCAGAATTGATTTATGTTTGGATACATTTATGTAAAAGTGAGTTAGACAATAAATTTCAGTGTAAAAATCACCCAGAATCAATTCTGGAGGTAGAAGCTACAAATTCTAGCTTCAAGTAGAATCAATTCTGGAGGTAGAATCAATTCTACTTTTGATAAAAACAAACACCTCAAAATCACCCAGAATCAATTCTACACCTCTAAAATTGATTCTGGGTCTTCCAAAAGCCAATCCAAACATGTTATTAGTGACTTTTGTTATAAAAAGCTAAGGAAATATGCGTGAATATACATTATTTTATATGAAATGTATTTAGGTGAATATGCATTGTTTTATATGAAATGTATTGGTTCTATTGTTAGCTTGTACATAAGTTTTATAGTGAATCATTGCATATATTTTATGCAATAGACATACACCATAATTTTGAGTTATAGCCTTAAATGTCATGACATCTCATGTCATATTTGTTCATTAGACGAGGTTGTTGAATGCATCATTATCCAATATGGTAATCCAGTATGTTAAATCCTCATTCTTATGTCATTATTTTTCCATTTCTAATTACGTGACACAAACTATTATTTTGTTTCTATCTCATCTCAAAAAATACGATCATTCACAAAGCTTTTACGCGCTCACGGAAAATGATTCGAACGGGGTCTCCATTGAACTTCCTTTATTCCAAAGAATGAAAGTGAAAATATTGATAAAACCCTTCGAATAAATAAAAGATGGTCTTCGAAACCAAATTCAGGTTCGGGAGTCGATAATGCAAGGGGTAGGTATTAGCACCCCTCACGTCCGTTGTACTCAACGGTAAACTTTTAGTTAAATTCGCGACTGAATGTTAGATAATATTAATCTTTTTCTTCGAGTGATAAAATGAGCAAAAAGGAAAATAAAAGGGGTTGCAAAAAAGGTTTTTTATTAAGGTGCTTGACAAGATTGTGAGTCTTGCTCCTACATATCATCAGGTACAATAAGGAACTCAAAGCTTTGTAGTTCAGCACAAGACAAAAGAATATTCTTGGATTTTTTATTATAATGCTTGAAGAGATGTTGAATCTTGCTCCTACGTATCTCGGGGTGCATTGGAGAACTCAAAGATACGTAGTTCTTGGTAGCAAATGAGTGTTGATTAATGTGTTTCAATGAACAACTATTTAGATCACGCTCTAACAGTTAAATATTGCTTGTGCTCACAATTGAAGGTTTAAAGTGTTATTTGTATTCACATTAGAACGGACTAAACAATTGTCTTTTTTAAAAAGCTTTTCAATCGCACAGGGGGAAAAATAGATTTGATGAATTTGAATATTTTTTAGTGTTTGACGAATATTCAAATGGTAGATTAAGTGCGGCCATCACATGAACATTCAGGAAAATAAAAGAAATTACTTCTGCCCCAATATTTTTTAATCGATTTAATTATGAAATTTGTGTGCGAATCAATCTGTGTTTCTTTAACGGGCGACAAGTATTCGAACGGTAGGCTAAATGCGGCCATCACATGAATACTCAGGGAAAAGAGGAGAAAATTACTTCTGCCCTAATCCTTTTTTATCAACGAAAGTATTAACTTAATTCGTATATTTAAAATTGTTTTGAAGAGATCGACGAATGTTCAAAGGGTAGGCAATGTGCGGCCATCACATGAACATTCGGGGCAAGGTGAATAAATTACTTCCACCCCAATCCTTTTTCAATTGAATTATTTATTGAGAAAAATGCACTCGATGGTGATCGAGGCTTGATTCGCGTTGCAGAATGAACTATGAAATGAGTCGTGTTGAATGAAATTCTTTGAAAATTACTTGATGTTGATCATGCATTTTATATTTAGGAGATTGATTTTTAATCACCGCTTATTTTCTTGCATTAACAATCATGCATTAGCTAAAGACACAATAAATTAAATTAAAGCAATGAAAATAAAGGGGAGAGGGCCATACTATCAATACAATAGTTGATCAAAGCTAAAGAAAATAGAACCAATAAAGAAAATAATAAAAGGGAGAGAGATGCACTATCAACACATAATGTGTGAACAATTTAAGGAAATAAAAGAAAATATTAAAAATAAAATAAATAAAGCATTAAAAATAATAAAAGGGATGTGAATGCACTATCAACACATGAGTAAGAATAAATGACATAAAAATAGAGGGAGATGCATTATTAATACAAGAGTAAGAATAAAACAAATAAATCATAATAGAAATAATAAAACACAAAAATATGCAATTAATTACTTAATTGAAAAAAAAATAAAAATATTTTTTTGGGTCTTTTAATATATGAGCAATTGAAATTAACAAGTGCTTGACAAAAAAAATAAAATCGAGATAAAAAATAAAATGATAAAGCATTTAAGAAAAACAAGAAAGAGAAAAAAAAATGAAAAATCGTTCTTGAGCCGAATAGGGTGCAAAGAGCACAATAAAATGGTGGCATAAGCTCAAATGGGCGCTGGGTCTTCCAGCCACCAAACAAAAAAATCTTGGAAAAAAAAAGAAAGAGCATGATGAAACGAATGACCAAGATTTAATTTAAGTTTGTCTTCAAGAACAACAACAACGTTCATCCTTATTTTAGCCATAACTTACTCAATTTTTCATGGAATTAATAAATGAATAATAAAATTTCATCTACTTGATCTTCAGAACATCATGGAAAGCTCGAAATTAAAAAATAAGTCACGAAAAAATGAAAATTAAATCAGATTAAATCACTTTTACTCATGAAGGTTCAAAAACGCTTTAAACTCTTGATTTTGAATAAATGGAGCTTCCATGTAATATGGTGGTGATTAAGATATTAATTAAGTGTAGTAAGAATAATAACACAAAGAAAATTAAATAAACATTAAAAGCATACCTAAATAAAGAAAAATAAAATGTGACTTGTAAATTTGAGAGAAATTTATGCAATATTTTGGCTTGTTGTTTCGAGTGATTTTTGGTGAGGTTTGTGAATGAGAATGATTTTAGTTATATGCTCTAAAAAGAATAGGTTAGGAATTATAAAAAATAGGCGAGAATAGTGTGATTGCCTTTTAGAAAAACTTAATTAATTAAATAGTGAATTATAATGTAATATTTGCATGGAATAATGATGTAATATATGAGAGATATTTGGGGCCTTTTAGAAACATTGATTTTTGTTTTATTATGCATGAAAATGATTAATAAAATTCAAATGGATATTATGATGATAAATTAAATGATCATGAATTTATTTTTCAAAATGAATAAAGAAAAATGCAATTTTAGTCAATTTTCACAACATTTTCAATGTTGACTTTTCTTTGACTTTTGATTATTCTACATGAAAATGTGAAATAGAAGTTATGATGATGAATTAAGTGATTATTGTAATGATGAACCCTGATGCGTGAATTTTTAGTCAAATTTCCTAACACGAAAGTGTTGACTTTTATGTTGACTTTTGACTTATGAATATTTATGTGATTCCATGACCAAATAAAATGGGTATGACAAAATTGGGTATGACAACTTCCATTGATCATGTTTACTTCATAAACTCTTGTATGAAATTCATTATATTTAATAGAATCCTCATCGGATCGATACTTTTTCTTAGAACTTGATACTAGTTTTAATATTTATACTTGCACATACAAAATAACCTTCAATAAAAAACATGGTGGTTATAACTGTCATTATTGACTTTAGAATTAAAAAAATAAATATCAGCAATAGTAATGTATATGAGTTACTAAGTTCCGTGTCTTGGGGACGACATCGTTGCTCATCTCTTCCAGATTATACAAGTTATGATAACTTATCGCATACATTATAAGGTCCTTCATAGTTGAGAAAGATTTTCCAATCCTAGTAGGTCCTACAACTTATTTGAGTATTAGGTCACCTTCTTTCATATCTCTTGGTACAACTCATGAGTTGAATCTCATGGCAATTCTCTCTTTTGTAGCAAATTCTTGGATATGGGTCATCTGGTATGCCTCGTCTAAACGATCTATGGAGAAGTTGTGTCCTATCTCATTCTCTTAATTTATTTACAAAAAATCACCAAACATAATCAGCGATATCGTTCATGAATGTTGCACCACATCATAGAAGTTGAAAACATATTAAATGGTATATTAGGAGAATATAACTTCATTAATAATATACCTTATTCATTAAAGTGTTCTCTTTACCAGGTAGATGTGTTATTTTCTACGGGACTCATGGGGTCAAAACCATATACAATTTTAAGTGGTGTTTCTTTTGTAGATAAGCGAGGAGTTTTGTCATACAAACATAATACCTTGTATAGTTGCTCACGCAACAATCCCTTCACTTATTCAATTTTCTTTTAATCCTACACAATAACCTTGTTAGTGGATTCAACTTGGCCATTGGCTTATATGTGTTCAATCGAGACAAACTTGGTTTAAATTCCTAGATGATGGCAGAATTCACACAACATAGAGTAGGAAAATTGAGTCATGTTATTTGTGACAATGCACCTCGGTAGTCCAAACTTTTAAATTATTTGTTTCCAATAGAAACTCCCCACTCTATCTAGTTTGATATTTAATATTGATTTTCCTCTACCTGTTTGGTGAAGTAATCCACACCTGCAAGTAGAATTTTGATTATCTTGGAGCCTGAGGAAAAGGGTCTCAGACCATCCACGCCCCACATGTAAAAAGGTAACAACGAGGTAACTAACGAAGGACCTATATCAAGGAGTGACATAGGTTTGGACAATCAAAGATATTAATCACAGTTGTTGACGAAGTCAGCACTATCCCTTAACATTGTTGGCCAATAATAGTTATCCCTTAACAATTTGTTCGCCAATGCTCTTCCTCCCAGATGGCTTTTACAAACGCTTTGTGTGGCTCCATTATTACTAGGGAGGTTTCATTTTTCCTAGACATCTTAGAATCGACGTGGCTTTTTTTATCTTGTTTAACTTACATGCAAACAGGGTGTATATTTCACATAACTTTCTAACTTTCCTTGCTTCTTCTTTGTATGTTGGTAGTTGCTCGTTTGTCAAGTATTAGGTTATATAGGCGACATCCAACCCTTATCACTTACTTAGTTTATGATATTTAGTGTAGAGGCTTTGATGTTTAGGGCAAGCAGTGTTTCATGTATGACCATTTTGTTGTGTATTAGCTTCTTTATACTGCAAAAGTTTCAATACTAGATGTTCTTGAGAATTTTGTTCTCTAGGTACATAAATTACTTCAAAGAAATTTAAATGCTTTCCAGATCTAGAAACTCTTGGACATGTGACTTCCCACACAATAAGGGTGGAGGGGTGAATTGTGTGGTCCCAAAAAATATGGTTTTGAAAAATTTTGCAGATTAAAATTAGAGTTAAAAAAATTTTTGAAAAGCGTTTGAGTAATGAGCAGCGAAAAAATAAATTGTAAAATATAAGTTACGGAAAATAAAGAGTTAAGGGAAAGGGATAAACACCAAGATGTATAGAGGTGAGGTCAAACAAGAAAACAACCCACTCCTCTCCCTAAAAATTGATTTTGAGAGTATCCAATATACATTGAGAGCTTTTAGTATGAAAAACTCACGAACCCCCTTATACAAGGAAAACTTGTTGACTTCAAACCTAAACAACAAGACTTAGAATTCAACAATTATGTCTTCGCTTCCAAATGGTGGATTCAAGCAGTTGGTCCTCCTTCCACAAATAGTAGATCAAAGCAGTTAGTATTCTTTCCATGTGAATCTTGGAGCGGTTAGTCTTTCAGCATATAAACAAATCTTGTAAGTTTATACCACCAGCTAAGCTCACGAACATTAGACCTTGGTTTTACACAAGCTAACCAATAACCTAGGAGATTTTAATATCGTGTTAATCTTGAACCTTATCCAAACTTTTATAACAAGCTAATATTTAACCTATACTTGGTTTTACCGCGGGCAAACCAGGAACCTAAGAGATTTTACCACAGGCTCATCTTTAACCTTTCTAGCTTTTATCACGAGCTAAGCTTGAACCTAAACCAGGGTTTGATCACATAATCCCTAAACTAAAGCCTTTAAGGGTTTAGCTTATAACCCACCAAAAATTTCTAAGTGTATAATAATCAACCAAGGTGTATACAAAAGATTTTCGTAGTAAATTTACAATTCTACCCTTTCAGAATTACACATTATCCTCAGTCACAAAAGGACTTTCTCAAATAAGCACTTTGACTAAATTATTAGTGAGAGAAAGTAAAAGAAAACCTTTAGAGAGATACATAGAGTGAGAAGTGTTAAAGCACGTTTTTGGATGAAATGAAATGAGGGAAGAGATCTTTATTTATAGCCTAGAGGTTGACTCAAAAAGAAAATTAGTTTTAATGCATTTTAAGGCAATCTAATCTATTAAAGCCTAATGGGAATCAATTAGAAACTTCATTGGTAATCGATTACCAGTTCCAAAAAGGAAAGAAAATATATCTAGCCAATGTACATCATTAAGGCGTTGTCGTAATCGCTTAGAGCTCAATTTTGAACTTATCTAATCGATTAGATAAGAGCTCCAATTGAATAGAAAAGGAAAAACTTTTCCCATGTCAATTTTGACTACTCCCAATTCATTTGGCACAACTTCAAGACATTTTAGAAAATAATTTCTTGACAAAAATCAGTTTGAAAGCAAGTTTTAATGTGTGTGTGTGTGTGTGTGTGTGTGTGTGTGTGTTTGTTTGTTTAGCCATGTACTTTTACGAGAATTCCCTTTTGCTTTACACAATATTCACTCACTAATTAAGGTATGACTTTTTTCCACTTCAAGACTTTGTCAGATGCTTTCCTTTGTAGACACTTGCTTGGGTTCATTTGACATGAGTCTTGAGCTTATATTCCATTTTGTTGGCATCATCAAATAGTAAAGTCCATCAAACCCTAATACTTAAGTTTGCATCTTTATCCATTTAAGCACTTATACTTGACTTGTTAAATAGATTGTCATCATGAATAAGTTCTCATCATCAAAACTCCAAAAAAGATGTTATTCTTGTTAAAGACATGTCACTTACAAAACAAGGTCCACATAAACTTTTGTAGATAGTTTACTAATTGGGTTTCTTTGGTTTGATATTCGCCAACAACGCGATTTGTTACAAGCTAAAAATAACTTCTCGCTAAGAGATTATGGGCTCGTTTGTTTCAGATTTTTTAAAAAAATAATATTCATAGTGTTACATATTTTGTGTAAAACAAATTTACAAAGAAACTTTTCATAATAGTTTCAAATGAAAATTTAGTTTGAATAATTAATCTTAAAATATTATTTTAGGTATTTTATTGTTTTATTGATTTTTTTTTTGGATATCAAAATTTCAAAAAAATCACTTAATTCTATAGCT
Organism: Lathyrus tuberosus; assembly: GCA_022829125.1. NCBI lineage: Eukaryota > Viridiplantae > Streptophyta > Magnoliopsida > Fabales > Fabaceae > Lathyrus > Lathyrus tuberosus. The sequence goes on from JALAZF010000003.1 coordinate 11,909,152, forward strand.
ATTTTAAATAGGTTTTCATAAAAATCATTTTTGAGATACAACTTTTTGAAAAAATTGCGATTTCGACAATGTTTTGATCTTGAATGTTGTATGTTTATGTTATATGATGTCAAATTAGTCTTTCGATTTAGAAAAATCAAATTTAAAAATTTATAATATTTTAAAAAAAGTTTTTATAAACATCATTTTAAAAATACAAAAAAAAACTATATTTTAAAGTTAAAACAAACTGGCCCTAGATACGCCCATCTCCAATGTCATAACTGCAATTAGAGCTTCATATGTTGCATGATTGTTAATGGTCTTGAATTTAAAATACATTGATTGTCCGATTAATATCTCACAAGGATCATCTAGCATTATCGATTCACGAGGATATTATTCGCCAATGAACATATTGAATGACGAAGGAGGTGGATTGAGAAATATTACTGTTTTAAAAATCGGATCGGTCATCAAACCATTGAGGGTATTGGGTCATTGATTGAATCGAATCATATAACTCGGTTGAATAAATCAATCTCTATAACAAAACTATATAGTTATTAAACCGATCGAACCAGATGACTTTGTGTCTAAGAAAACCACGACACATACAATATTTTAAATTTTCAAAATATCATAATTTCACAAATTCATTCTTTAAATTTTAATTCTAAATATTGTCAGCACACATAATAAAATAGTACAAAATATACAAATCCAAATAAATGTCGAAGAAAATCTAATTATAACAAAAATTGAATAACAAAATAACTAAGTGTCTAATAAATTTAATTCTGTGAAAAAAAATTGTTCCAAATAAAATTTAAATAAAGTCTACTTTTGTTTTAATTTTATTTTTAAGAAAATATATCAAAGCGGCATCGTAAATAAATCAAGCATTTAACTAATGGGTTTTGAAAAACAACCAGTTCTCCGACTTTTACATGTTCTTGCTGGTTTCCACTTATTTAATAACTTATTTGGTATAGTAATTAGTTCCTCCCAATAATCTTTTCGCTTCTCGATTCGACTGATTCTGTCCGATTTTTAAAACACCTGAAATTCTATAAATAATTTAATATAAATTAAAAAAAGGTATATCTCTTAAGATTGTCTTAGTATATCATGTGTATCCATTATTAGCGTTGTACTTCTTAATGCGTTGTCCTACTTCTTTCTCAATCTTTTCTATCTAATGTAAAATGTGTGAAAAAAACCAAGCATAATTTATAGAAAATATCAAATATTATTTTCCTAATAAATTTATGAGACTACATTGGGAATTTTTTTTTACCATTTTAACAGTCTTTTTCAATTTTATTCCTTAAAAACTCTACTTTCCAAATAAAAAAGAAGGCTAACCCAAAACTCGAGTCGAGTCGAATCCGCCTTTACTCGGTTCGACTCGTTAAGAATTGGTTCAGCTCAAATCTCGGTTCGAATTTGACACGAACCTTTTTTTTAAGCTCAAACTCGACTCGTTAAAAGTTCACGAACTATTCGATTCATCGCATTAGTTTCATCTGGTTAGGTTCAACTCACTTGTTTCACGGACGTAAAAGCCATCTTTTAAAGTCTATTTTATTTTTATATATTTGACATTTTAAATTAATATTTTTTTTTTAAAATATTGAAATAAAATAAAAGTTATGAGTATAGAATTTAAGTTTGTTTCAAAAATCTACTAATTCAAAAACTACAAACCTTTCAAGAGACACGTTTGAAAGTCTAATTCAAAAAACACTCAATTGAAGTTTAAATTTATCTCAAAAAACCATAACTTTATCAAATATTTAAGAAACTTACAAATTTAATGAAAATAATACACAAAAAATTACTAGAACTTGATACATTTTCATCACAGAATGATTGCACTACTTGCAATCTTCATTACGCACGTTATTTTAGCAAATGCCATAATGTCTCCAACAAGAATCTAAATGTAATTGTCAGATTTGTTGTCATAACTAGTACATAAGGGACAATATAGGGTTAAAATTTAGAGTAAGTCTTTAAAACTACTCTTAAAAATAATATAATCATTTTCATATATAATTGAATTCACTCATGAACCTAACGAATCGAGCTATGTATAGTTTAAGTTCAGCTCATTTAGTTAACGAACATAGTTTTTCGCTCATATTCAGCTCATTTGGTTCATGAACCTAGTTCAACGATTTAATTATCGAACCGAGTTCCGAACTATTTTCGAATTGATTCGGTTCATTGCCACCTCTACCCACAACCATCACACCACTAAGAGAAAAATCGATTAGATCTCAACACTAAAAACATCATCAACAAAAGAAGACGTCAAGTACACCTCATCCAATATCCAAAATAAAAAATTTTCAAATTACTATTCTCTTAAACAAATGACAATAGTAGGCAATTGACCTACCTAAATATAATTTTCAAGCAAAAAAAGTATTATTTTTTAACATCTTTTATTTTAAATAACTCACGTGGAAAAAACAACATTATTTTGTGATTTTAATATAGACCACACAAGTTAAGGTCAAATCATAAAAAAACAAATCCTCTCTAATTCTAAATGCATCTCACCCACAAATATAAACACCTCATAAAGTGATAAATAATTCATAGGAAGAACAAATATTAATTATGCTGTGTATACGATAAAGAAGATTAATAATGTTATCATTTTATTTTCATGACATACAACGATACCACAGATGATTAATTAATTCACTTATTTAAACATATATAATTACACAATTAAGCAAAGCCAAACACCTGTCTGCACTAGAATCTCATCAGGCGCCACCATTATAGTAATTAGAAATGAAATACGTGATATTAATTGGAAAGTTGTTTTTACTAGTTTTCAATTCATGTGACTTTGTTTTTACTAGTTTTTAATTATATCTATCTTTCTATCTACGATTTTGTTTCTCAATCCTATCTATCTGATCATATATTTAACTTAGACAAACCGAAGATGCCGTGGTTAACTTATATTTATTTTGAATAATGCAATTCCCACCCTCATTTCCTACCCTAATATTTACACTAAACATGAACAGTGTTTTTTTAATAAAAAATATTTATAAAAAGATTTGTTTTAAATAAAAAAATGTTGTTCAATTTTTTTATGTTAGAGCCATTTTAGTGATCTTATAGTCACTTTTGAGTAAATTGAGGAAATTGTTTGTTTTTATCTTAGTAGAGTTATCAATAGTAAATCTTTACCCTTTTATAAAATTTTGAGAATTATGAGCTTTTGAGAATTTTGAAAATTATGAGTTTTGAGACGTTTTTAGTTCATTGAGTATTTTGATGAGTTAAAGTTTAGGATAATACCATAACTTTAATTTTTTTAGGAGAAATAGTTGAAATTGTTATAAAAACACATTTTTAAGCATAGTAATCAAGAGAGGGATTACAGTGATACCGTTATTGGTGATTTGAGTATAGTAATCTAAAGAGGTATTACAGTGATGGCATGTTAATGGTGAATTATAGGTTTAAGTGTGGAACCTCTCTGAGGATGTTTTGATATTTGTGTTTTTGTAATTCTGTGATGTTGATAGTGTTGCATGTTTGTATTGTTCATAGTCATGTATTCATTTATTTTGGAGAGAAACTATGGTTCAGAGAGGAACTATGGCGGTCTCATGTCCAAAGAGGGACACAGTTCAGAGAGGAACCAGAGACATGGGAAAATCATAAACATACAAATGATCATAGTGATTTGGTACCACATGCATTTTGAGAAGGAGTTAATGGCATTCGCATTGCATTGGCATTGTTATCTAATTGATTGTATTCTGAGTGTGATTGAGATATTTCACAACTCGTTATTACTATCCTGCTTTGCTAAATTTTACTGTTAACATATGTTAGATGTATTCTCACCCACTATTTATTGTTGTGGCATATGTGCTCTTCGAGAGTACAAAAAATTAGGTACAAGAGTAGCCGCTTGAGTTAGAGGATGGTGTTATGCATCTTTAGCTTTTATCATTGAGTTTTAAACGAGTCGCTCTGATATGAAGCATTGGGGATGGGATGCCATTCGTTATTTGTGTTCTGCTTTATTTATGTTGGAGTTTTGTTGTTGAGACTTTTATGTCGAACTTGATTATTTTCGCTGCTTATTTTTGCATGACTATTTTATGGTTGATGTTTCTATGCTATAGTGGAGCATGCGTGACACTCTAATTGTGGATTTTTATGTGAATTATTTTATTAAATGTCGAGTCGGATATTAAGGTGTTAGTATCAGTAGAAAAAAAGAGGGGGTGAAAAAGGTACTTAGGGTATTGGCCCAATGGTTAGAGGGCCCAACCCAGAGTCAACAAGCTTGACTCATTGCAGTCTATAGAATCTGAATACCAAGTCAAATCCAAGGAATCTACATCCAGTAGCTCACATGTACCATAAGTGGCGTGAGGAGTATAAGACCATAGGTTGACCTGGAGTGGTCAACCAGATGGAGGGCATAAACGGTGCCGTAACTTTTATCAAAGTGGTCCTTTTATCATGCCATAACTTCCAGGGTTTCCTTTTAGCATTGGATCATGGGCCAAGTAATTATACATTGTATTAGCCCATGTAAATCAACACATTCATTCACATTATCATCTTGTACCAGAATCAAGTAGTACAACTCAGCGTGCAGGGGACAACATGTGTTGTGGCAAGTCTGTTGCGTAGACAGAAAAGCAACTCACAGATTTCAGTATCCAACAGCTTTTACAGGTTTTATCTTGTAGAGTTTTATCTTATCCATCTACTTTTCCAGCTCTTTTGTGCTTCATTCTACACACTTATGCCACGTATGCCCTATGTAGCGTGCAATTTTTGTCGGTGACGCTACCACCTTATCGCCATGGGTTCCTCCTCACCGCAACGGTAGGAATGGGTTGCTGCTTTCTGATTTCTTATTTATCCCGTGAAGCTGGAAGGGAAGGGAAGCTATCTAAAACTAACCTTGCACGCGGGTGTTTAACTGAACAAACGTTTAAGAGAGATTCAGGGAGTTTGGGGTCAGGTTATACAATGGGGAGTTGTCAGTTACCCATCCTATATGTGGTTATCCACAGGTTGTTAGCATTAGGTTCTGCTTTTATACTTGATGGTGTTTATCTGTAAATGGGAAAGTTTCTTCTTTGTGGGGATGTCTGTGAGAGAGAGTATTTTTGTTATTTTTCAGGTTTTTCGAGGTTTTTGATGAATGTGTGAAGGTACTGGACCTAGAGTTTTTGATTGGTATGCTCGCTAAGATTTCGCAACCTTATGCCTACATATTCCCTTTTAAAGAAATAGGGAAACCAGATCAATCGTAGTTCCTCCTATTCTATGGGAGGAAAAGATGTTTTGCTGTCTTGTTCAAAGCCCAAGATTGAAGCTAAAGGAGTATTTGTGTATTGTTCAAAGCCCAAGATTGAAGCTAAAAGGTTTGACTGAGAGAGAATTTGTCATCTCTAAAGGGAGACATCTCGTCTGTTTATCACAACTGTTGGGTGACTGTTTATAAAATAGGATTACTTTAACTGGGATATGAGAATCCAACAATGCCATAATTTCCTTAATAGGGGATTTATCCTGAAGGAGAAAACTTTAACTCAGTAATGAGTAATGCTATTTTTCCTTAGGAATCTTTCATGCTAAGAGAGGGACAATGGCGTGTGTAGCACCCCAAAATTTGCCCTACCTTTTTCTGGCTTTTGTTTCACAATCATCTGCATTTTTCATTAGGCCATGACTCATAATCATGTCATCGCATTGGTTTTCTAAGATATGGGATCAAGGCATTCTCATGTGGCCCGAGTTTTCCGTATTTAGAGGAGTACCAGTGTGCATTCAAAGATAAGGGTATAGCTTCAAGTCAAGCATGGCTGTTCATTCATGATCTAGTTCAGATAGATGTTTGACCTACTCTTGGTCGAACTATCAAAAAGCTGGCTTCAATCTCAAGTTATCTGCATCAGTGGCTATTTCTCAGTGGTGTGCACCCAAGGTCAGGTTATGTGTTGTGGACTTCATCAGGGTACCAAACAGTGGTTCGTGTGAGGTTCAGAAAATCAATGGCAAGATTGTTCAGTGGTAGCTGTGATCATTTTATCGGAGGCTTGTGAAAAAGTTTGGGATGAGTTTTGGTTTTGTTTGGTTATCCATTATCTAAACCGAGTACATAATCTTTTTTCTTCTATATCCATTAAACCCATTTGTCCATACAATATCCATTTTACCATGCTAGCATATTTTTCTAAACTCATATCCATTTTATATTCATTTTCAATTATCCACTTTTTAAGTCATTCTCCATGTTATCCAATTTCTATCCATCACTATTCATCATTTATTTTTAATATCCAATTCATATCCATTTAAAATTCTAGTTTAATTTTCAAAATCCTTGAATCCACAAAGCCACACTTTCAATCTTAATGCAAACATCTTGCTAATTTCAAGTATCACAAGCCATGACATGGAAGCCTCACGTTGCAATTTGCCAAAATGCTACAAGGTTTTGCCAATTCACAAGTCTTGAATCTTCATGACTTCACAAGTTAACCATGTTCCAAGCTTCATATCACCTGATACCAAGACGCAATGCAAGATGAAGTTCCAATATATAACATAATGAAATTTCAAACATATGCTAGCCATATTTCCAGCTCTAAATTGCCAAATTCTAGCCATGCTTCATCTTACTTGCCATGCTATCAACATAACAAAATGCATTATAGAGAAGCTATCTCAAATTGGCGTTCTTGTTGAAAATGATGGTGGAAGCTTAGTCAATATTTTAGTATCTCTTGGAAGGGCGTTGTTTTTTACTTCAAATTGGAGGGGGAACATTTTACTGAGGTGAATATAGCAAACGCGGTGGCGTATTTTCTTGCATTAATGACGTGTTGGAAAGGCATTTAGGTTGTATTCAAGAAAGGCATCAGCAGGTACAGGGTAATGAATATGCTTTGAGGACTAACGTGTGACTCCTTTGGCACCTTTGGGAAGACCAGTTATTTTTTGTAAAATTTAAAGCCAACACAGGGTACAGAGTGATTACAAAGCAGTGAAAATAAAGTCACAGAAGAAAGTACATATCGCAGGGTGCAATTAATGACAGAAAAATAATTAAAAGGTCAACAAAAAAGATACATAGCAGTGTTTAACATATAATTATATGGCAGGTGCAGAATTTCGGTCACATGATTTTCATTGAGAATAATTCATTTGCAGCAGAAAATAGAAGAAAAATTACAAAAGTCCACTTAACCTCTACTAATCCAGTTCTAACAAATACTAACAGATCCTAACTTTACCTCCTCGAACCAAAAACTTCTAACAGAATTTTCCATTTTCTCTCACAGTTACAAACCAATTCATTCAGAAAAAACCATAACAGAAAACTTCAGAGGGAAACCAATCAGTACCAAAAATAACAGAATTTTCCTCTTAACTAACACCTTAACCGATTCTCTTCTCCCATTCCCTTTCATCGCCAATCTCAAACCTCTCACTCAATTCTTCAATCTTGATTCTCTTCTCCCATTCTCGATTCAATTTCTTCACCTTCAATTTCATCATCAACTTTTAAACACAGCCTCTGAATTTTTTCATAGATCACTAGTATTCTTCATCGTCATCTTCATGGAAACTCCAAAAAAACTTCAATCACTCAACAAAACTTCTAACTGAATTGCTTTCAACAAAAATGCCATAGAAAACCTTTTCTCGATCTCTGAATCTTCAACCATCTTCTCTGACTCGTACTCATCAATTCACCTTCTCCTTCAATCTCACAACCTTGATTCGATCTTCACCTTCAACTTATTCACCATCTTCGAATTCAAGCCTTCCGAAACGATTATCATCTTGAACCTCTACGCAACTTGCGGTCCTCTGTATCATCTTCTATATTCTTCCTCTGAAATTCTCGAATTCAAAACCTGCATCAAATCATCAACAACAACAACGATTCAGAACGCATCAACTCACAAATCACTACATTCATAACGAATCGAAAATCAGAGCGAAGGAGAAGAGGAGTGAGCAATTGAAATAGAAGAAGGAGAGGATCGAAGGAGAAAGGCGCACGGGAAGAGCTAGAAATACCTGAACCGAGACGCGATTCGATGTAAGCACTTCGTTCCTCTTCGTTTTTTCATGCTGAGCGTGTTTGAATTCATAGTTGAGATTCATGTGGCGGCGATTTGAGAACGAGATCAAGATGGTGAACGACGTAGGTTGGGGTAGTGATGTAGTCAGAGAAATGATTACCGGCGACGGATTGTTGAACGGCGAAGAGATTGTTGTTGGAACGGTGTAACGGCGAGAATGGCGAGTTGAAGACGATAGTGTAGAAGAAGAAGGTGACGGCGTATTCTGAAAAGAAGAGGGCGAGTTTATTGTGGTTCTCTAGGGTTTTTAGGAGTACTATGTCTGCTCAATATTGGAACGGGTTTGGAGCAGGTTTTCATGAATTGTGAATCGGACCTCACCCCATGGAAGTACTAGTTCACACGCCATTTTCCTTTCTGCACCCTCTCTGTTCTTCTTCTTTTAGTTCATCTATTTTGTTAATTAGATTCAAACCTAGAATTTAATTGAGGTTTAGTTTAATATTGAAATTAGATTGTGATTAGATTTTAAGTTTGAATTAAGTTTTGATTAAAATCTTAGTTCTTGTAATTGGAACTTAATCATTGAATTAGAGATAGATTTTAAAATTAGAATCTAATTGTGATGTAGGTTAACTTTGATTTGTGATTTTAACTTTGATTTTTTCCTAATTGTAGAGTAATTTCAATTAACTTTTGTTTAGACACTAATTTCACGTCGATTTAGATATTGACTTTAGACATTAAGTTTGATAATTAGATTTGGATTTTGTTAATGATCGTGAATAATTGTTTCGTTCACTAGTTGCTCACTAATCGTTTTTAGCCTAATTGTTCATTAATGAATTTTTTGCTTAATCATAGCCTAATTATTTTTGCTTACTTGTGTACCAATTGTTTTTTGTAGAATTAGGAATAACTTTGAACTAATTGACATAGATTTAATCCTAACATTGACTAATCCTTTTAATAGTTTCATTTGATGACTTGATTAATAGTCCTTAATACTTGTTGCATGTTAGATTTTGACTAATTGGTGTTTACATTTAGTATTGATTTCAATTACTTCTTATTGACATTTCCTTTTGATCTAAGTTGCTCACTTTGGTTATTTCCATTTGAGCTTTGACTAATCTTTGAGTTTATTTTGTAGTGTTTCTCACTTGACTTAGTTAATTGAGTGAAGTAGAAGTTGCTGCTACATACATAGCTGCTGTGAACGAAGTGTGCTGTAGAATGTTGATATCCTGGCTGGTTGCATATATACCTGCCATGTTCTGGAAATAGTAGCTGTTATAGGCTATTTTTACTTGTTGCTGGTTTTTACAGCTATGCAGGTGTTGGAGCGCTGTTGTTGCTGCTGTTTACGGCTTATGGCCTTGTTTTATTGTTTTTTGGAAGAGCATTTGGTTCCATGCCTTTCACGGATCCGTTTCGCTTTCTAACACTCTTGTTCATTTATGCTAGGTTGCTAGAAGCTTGTCGGTTTGCTTATAGTTGGCTTACGTTGCTACGGATTGATATCCGTTCGGTATCACTTCTCTTCTCTTTTACTAATTCCGCATTTTTCCTTTTTATGCCATGATAAGTAGGATTGGGAGTCCGTGCCACTTGGCCGGCAATGATGCAAGTCCTCAAAGGAGGCTCTGTTTGTGATTGTTTAATATTGTGCCTGAAGACCTCTATGAGGCATCCCATTCCCATTCCCCCTGGCAAGACCTCCAAGAAGGCAATTGACGGAAGTTAGGGTTTGCAATCGACCCCCGTTATTCTAGTCCCAGGTCGTTCTTAGCTCTCATTACATGATTGAAGCTTTGAACATAACTCACTCTTGTTATCGAGTCGGTCAAGTGGAAGATATGGTTCGCAACCAACCCCCACGTTTGTCTATAGCTCGCATTGACCGATGTTGATGCTTATGTGATCTGACTCACATCTTCCCCTTTCTTACTCTGCTCTCCATGGTTCTCGATACCATTGGATGAGTACCTACTTCCCACAGCTAGCTTGTTTTCCTCGGTTGATATGACCCCTTGGCTAAAGCTTCCCTTTTCTCCTTTTGGTTGTGTGATACTATTGCTGACTGATATTGTTTGCTCCTTCGTTGCTTTTAATTCATTTTGTGATTGATTTATCCTGTGTTTACTTGTCTGATGACATGATCCCTTAGGATTCCTCGCTCCACTTAATTTTTTATTAAGTCGGAGGTAGGAGAGACATTAGGATAGCAATCCATGTCTGATAACATTAGGTAGACTTCCCTTTGATCCTGACCTTAGGACCATCATTGCATGCTGACTTGTAGGACCGAGTTTCCCCTTAGACTTTCTGTGTGTCATTCCCTTTTGTTCTCTCGCACCCATGCGATCGAGACCGTTTCCTGTCCGCCTGTAGTACCGTTGAACTACGGATGCTCTAATTCCTCATTCCCTAATGAGGATACGTAGGCACGAGGATCCATATCCTTTGCGAGCACACTAACAACTATCTTCCATTTTCTCTTACACTTTGAGTCTCTTCTCTCTTCTTTTAGGATTAGAATCTTTAAACCTCATTAACCTTAGGATCACCATGTATGATGACATTAGGATTGAGTCTTAGTCTCCCTTATTAGTTTCACCTTTGATCCTCCTTTTGAGTCTCTTCTTCTCATCTTATAACAAAAGTAAAAAACACTTAATAAAGGCATAACACCTATTGTATTTAGGCCTTTCATTTGGAAACAAGGAGGTGAGGGGTCTTCTCTCATTTCTTTTGGGAATGTTTAGCATGCGTCCCATCTTGGGTCGATATGCGAGGCATTCGATCCTATATGAGGGACTTAAATACAATACAAGTTACAAAACACACATAATAAAAAACACTTCTTTCTTAAAATACAAAAACAAACAATAATTCTTTTCTCATCTCACTCACTCTCAACGCACGAACGCGCTCCTACTCGTTCTCTTGCAAGATGGTAACGCACTCGGACCAGCGAGCCTGCAACACCTGAGCTAGAACGTTAGATGTTCCCTAAAAAACACAAACAATCCATCCCTAGTGAGGGGAACTACGTCGCTTTGATTCTCATGTTCCCGATGAGATACGTAGGCAGTGGGGTAGGGCCCATTCGAGCACTTCTTTTATTTTCCCTACATTTGTTTATCTTTCTTTCTCCTTTTCTTTTCCAGTTCTCCTGCTAACAGTTCCTTTTCCAGTATCCTTTCCTTACACCCTTTAATTGAAGCAGCAAGCGTGGATCCCATCGGGTACGATGGACGTGTGGGGGTACTAATACCTTCCTCTCGCGTAACCGACTCCCTTACCCTTTCTCTTGGTCGCAAGACCATGCTCTATCCTTTCCTTCAGGTTTACGCAGTGTTTCCTTTCCCTCTCGTGGGATAAATACACATTGCTGGCGACTCTATTTCGGTGCCACTTTCGCGTTTGTACCAGGATGAAAATCCCGGGAGCGACAGCGTGGATGTAAATAATCCAGAGGCTTGCCACTTACAACAATTAGATGAGAAAGGAAATTTACCAGGATAAGGGATGGACGACAACTTGGATATTTGAATCTACAAGTGTTCCACTTACATCGGTTATATGGGATTTAGGGTTTGTTTGATTTGTTTGTTTTGATGTGTGATAACACAGAGAAATGTCTTCCTACAGAGAGTTTTAGATTTCCTCTTAGGGGATTTTGGTTTTTGTATGTGCCTTGATTAAAGCCCGAGGTTGAAGCTAAGAGATTGATTGACTCCACTGGGGAAGTCCTTATACAAAGCCTAAGAGGAGGCTAGAAAAGGTTGACTCAACAAGAGAGTGTTTATCTGTCTTTTACAAAGCCCAAGATTGAGGCTAAAAAGAGACTGACTCTTTTTGGGGATATCATTATACAAAGCCTAAGAGGAGGCTAAAAGTTGACTTTTCCAAGTGAGAGGTTTTATCTGTCTTGTACAAAGCCCAAGATTGTGGCTAAAAGAAGATCTACTCTGCTGGAGAGTATGATTCGTCTTGTACAAAGCCCAAGATTGAGGCTGAAAAGAGGGTTGACTCTGCTTAGGGAGATTAATTCCCAAAACCTAAAAAAGATGGCTGGGAGAAATTGACTCCGTTGGGAAGATATTTATCTAGAGCTTAAGAGAAGGTTATGAGGATTTTGACTTTTTCTGGAGAAATTTTATATATGTCCTGTACAAAGCCCAAGATTGAGGCTAAAAGGAAATGGCTCAGCTGAGGATATTTAGAGTGTCTTGTAAAAAGCCCAAGATTGAGGCTGAACAAGCTGGAGAAATCATTATACAAAGCCTAAGAGGAGGCTAAAAGGAGTCGACTCAACAAGAGAGTGCCTTAAGGTAATTAACTCAACAAGATAGTTTTTTTAAGATCCTTATACAAAGCCTAAGCGGAGGCTGACCTCTGCTAGGGGAAATCATTATACAAAGCCTAAGAGGAGGTTGGAAAAGATTGACTCAACAAGAGAGCGTTTTAATCTGTCTTGTACAAAGCCCAAGATTGAGGATAAAAAAGGGTTGACTCAACAAGAGAGTGCTTTTTAGGGGATCGATTCAATAAGAGAGTGCTTTTTGAAACTAGATATACTGAGGAAAATCATTATACAAAGCCTAAGAGGAGGCTGGCTTCTGCTAAGGATTATTGAGATCCAGAGACAGGTCTAAGTCGGGCGATCAACTCTTGCTGAGGGTTGCAGAAGAGTTTATGTATCAGATGCCTTGAGGTTCTGATTTGGGATAGTGTTATACTGATGATAAGCTGACCCTAGTTGGGGAAATTTAAAGTGAGAGTTTAAAGATTGAGTTTTGAAAACCTATAGAGGTTTCAACTCTACTGGAGATAGGTTAAATGATCAGGGTTTTTCTCCTACGTTTGTAGGGAACTTGAGAATGTCTTGGAGATCCCAGAGGAGATTAGACTGTCCAAGTCTACTGGTATGGAAGGATTTATCTTTGTATGGTACCCAAGAGGAGGCAGGTACTTTAAGGGATGAGAATCAACCCTAAATTGATCCGAGTTTTTGACTCTTTAGAAAGACAGCTCTAATAAAGGATGATTAAGGTCTGTCTTATACTTTTAAGAGGTCTTCAGGGTCCTTGTATTATGCCCAAGAGAAGGCATGAGAACTTCTAAGAAGCCGGAGGGTCCTTGTACAAAGCCCAAGAGGAGGCGGGGATGCTTTTAGGAAGCCTGTGGGTCCAAACTTAAGAAGAGTTCAAGAAAAGTTTCACCGAGAATAATCTTTTCGTTAGTGAACAGTTCTAGGGTTTGAAGAAATTCAAGAGAGGTTTCACCGGGAATTAATCCTCTCTGGGGAAAGTGAATTTCATTGACAGTTTCTAATAGTGACAGTCTGAGAAAAGTTTCACCGGGAATAATGCCTTTCTCTTTTTACCATAATGTTTAAGACCAAGAGAAGGCAAGACTATATCTGGAATTCATATGGGGAACTAGTTTGACTGTGTTGAAAGAGTGGCCAACTGGCTTTATCTAGTTCTAGACCTAATTGCCGAGGAAAACTCTAAGCAAGATAATATACAGGTATATATACAGTTGATATATGACAAGTATTTAAAAGGATATGAAAGAAGGACTTACAGGTGAGCAAGCTTCCAGCAATACAGACAAATATATATATATGAAAGCATGTAAAGAAAGTTGATAAAAACTTACAGGCGAGCAAGCTTCCATTGTAACAGCTGTATGGTTAATTGTTCAAGAAATAAAAGAAAGTTTTGATAACAACTATGAGTTTGAACCTAAATCAAAAAGGAAATTGTTTTGAAAAGATAGTTGGGGCTTATACTCAAGGAGAGGCCCAGATGAAAAACAGTAATCGTACCGTTGTTTTGTAAACTGTACTGGGCTTATACAATGACTGAGGCTCAAAAGTTTTGGTTTAAAAAGGGATTGGGTCTTACACTCTAATAGAGGCCCAAAGTTTTTGAAAAAAAAGAACTGAAATGGGACTTAAAACACAAGGGTAGGCCCAGATGATTTGTTTGAAAATGGCGATCGCGCCGAGGTTTTGAAAAATGTACTGGGACTTATACAATAACCGAGGCCCAAAATTATTAATGTACAAAAGGGGGTTGGGTCTTACACTCTATTAGAGACCCAAAGTGTATTTTAAAAAAAGAAAGATGGGACTTACAACACAAAGGGGAGGCCCAGATGGTTTTTGTTTAAAAGGCGACGATCCCGCCAAGATTTTTAAAATCGTATCGGGACTTATACAATGGCTGAGGCCCAAATAGGTTTTGGTTTAAAAAGGGATTGGGTCTTACACTCTAATAGAGGCCCAAAGTTTTTGAAAAAAAAGAAAATAAATGGGCTTACAACACAAGGGTAGGCCGAGATGATTTATTTGAAAATGACGATCGCACCGAGGTTTTGAAAACTGTACTGGGACTTATACAATAACTGAGGCCCAAAATTATTTATGTACAAAAGGGGATTGGGTCTTACACTCTATTAGAGGCCCAAAGTGTATTTTAAAAAAAGAAAGATGGGACTTACAACACAAAGGGGAGGCCCAAATGGTTTTTGTTTAAAAGTCGACGATCGCACCGAGATTTTTAAAATTGTATCGGGACTTATACAATGACTGAGGCCCAAGATGGTTTCCTGTACAAAGGGGTTGGGTCTTACACTCTATTAGAGGCCCATGGTTTTTTGAAAAGATTTTTGAGGTTGAAAATAATCAAAACCCTAATTTGATTTTAAAATGTATTTTAATTGAATAAAAATTCAATTAAAATGATCAAAATTATCAAACATGTGTGAAAAGCAAGTTGTGATCTTGGATTAATGTTTGAAAAATCATGTTTCATTCATAGAATAATTTGAAAATTATTTGAATTTGCAAAATCAAGAGAAAGAAATATTTTTAAATGTTTAAATACAAATAAAACATAATTCTTTGCAAAAATACTAAATATATGAGATAAATAATATTTTTTTGTAAACTTTTTATGGAATAAAATATTTTAACATTTTTGGGAATTTAAAAAAAAAGAAACAATAAAAATTAATTAAAATTGAGACAGAAATTAATTTTGGAAATAATTAACAAAAACCATAAAATATTAAAAATAGCAAAAATATAGAAGGGTAACAAAAATAGTCTGGGTGGGGTTTGAACCCATGACCTCTAAGACAAACATATGCGCGCGCTACCACTGGGGTGGTGATACATCCGTGTATCAAAACCACCCCATTAATACATAAGAGTGGCTTGGTTTCTAGGCCTTGCCAAGGTAAGAAACCAAGTCATGGTGAATTTGCATGAAGCCTGTAACTTACTCATTTCTCCATGGATTAGGACAAAATTTAGGTGCGTCTGACCTAAAATTTCATGAGGAATCCAATGATGCCCTTGGAATTTTCAGAAGATGTCCCTATTTTAAAACCCGACAGTGGTTTCAAAATAGGCCAAAATTTGCATTTTCTATGCTAACACATCATATACACACTAATAGCATGGTGAATTGGTTCAAACACAACATATAACATATGTATGAGATGTCTATGATCAGTGGACTTCAAAGCAATGCATAATTCAAAGAGTTCAAGTTGTCATGCACTTACCTCTTGGAGCTCCTTGTGCTATATGCCAAATTCCTTGTGCCAGAAGTGATCCAATGCTTTGAACACTCTTGATTGATCTCTTAGAAGCTTTTAGGATGATCAAAACTAGCTGGAATCCTCAGGAACAAGTTTTAGCTCTTTCTTGCAAAAGGGGCAAAAGTGACCAAGATAGTAACTCTCTCAAATGGTGTTCCAGATGAGGGAAACCACATGGGAGAGTTTGAGGATGATATTTGGAGTATGTTTGAGGCCTTGTTTGGTTTTGGAAGTGACTGAATCAAGACATGGCTTGAAAAATGCATAAAAGTCAATTTTTGAGGTTTTGGAAGTTGACTTTCTGATTTTGGTGTTTCAGATCAAAGGTGAGTGTTTAGACATCTTAGATATGACATATTGAATGTGTTTGGATCATGAGTTGTGGTGGAATTTCTCTCTAACTCAAAAACTCAGAGATAACTTGCAAAAGAAGGTATTTTGGCCTAAAGAGAGAGATTTTGAGGAAAGCATCAGTTGTAGTGCTTTGGTGTACTCAAACTGATCAGAATTGAGCTCTATTTATAGTGCAACAAGTTTGTTTTGCAAGCAATAGTGAATGGCAGCTGGTACAGACCTTTGGCCAATGTTTATCCAAGGGAATCTTTATTCTCCTCTAGCCATTGACTTGAGGTTAGGGCACAGGCCTATAGTTCTTTGATTCAGTATTGATTCGTGACTCATTCAGTTAGGAATGTGTCAGTCCAAGCCACCTTGATGCATCCATTAAATGTTTGGAAAAAAAATTGGAGTCTTGGCACCTTTTTAGCCTTTTTAGGCTTGTTATGGCTAGGTGTAGATGCTTGGACTTTGGAGGCTTCGGGATCAGATCATTCTCCTTTTGTTTTATCCTCAGATGTGTCCAAATGGATGACAAGGCATGGAGTTGTCCAAATTTTCCAAATCGAGCAAAATGCCAAAACCTGCCTTGTCCAAGACAGTTGGAAATGGTGATTTTGAGGGGATCATATCTCCCTGCTCAGGTTGAGTTATGGGAGGCTCTTGTACTTTTTAGAAAGCCCTCATATGATACAAAATATGTGTGATCATAGTTTGTTTTGAAATTATTTGGATCCCATTGAAAAATCCTCATGAACATTAATGTTCAAGGCTGGTAACTTAGGCAGATATTCAATAAGTGTTGGAAGTGTCATTTTCATTTTTTTGTGATTTTAATCAATCCATAACTCAAAATCCATGAAGAATTGGAGTCTGAGGTAGTTGAAGCTTTTGTAGAGTGTAGGAAGATCTACATGCCAGGCTTTGGATCACCCAAAATGGTTGCTTGGATCACAAGTTATAATCCTTGGAAGTTGGTACCAAAACCATTTTCGTTCCATAACTTAGAAATTTTTTGGTTTCTCATGGTTGTCCGTTTTGCAAGAAACCTCACTTTTCTTGATTTTTCTTGATGAATGATAATCAATACCATACATTAACATTATTTTTGACTTAAGGGAACCATATTTGTGAAAAAAATCCAAAAAGTCAAACTTTATTTTGTCCTAATGGATGGATTCCATAGGTGTTATAGGGTGTATTGAATCATGTCCCAAGGTTTGGGAGCATGTCTTGGTCAAAAGTCAAAGGTACAGTTGACTTTTTCCTTCAAAACCCTAATTGTGGTCCAGATGAAATTGAAACTTGTGAATCAAGCTTCTTGGATCAATCCATTGTTGCAAATGGATCAATGTAGTGTATTTGAGGCCCTCAAATCATGTCTTGAGACCTTGGCTCATGCTTTTCCCCAAAAGTCAACTTAGGGGTGAATTAGGTCAAGAAACCCTAATTCCTGATTTTTTGTGAATGCATCCCCTGAGGCTAAATTGACTTGATGATTGGGTCCATGAGGTCCTTTGGAGTATCTTGGGTTGTGCTTTAAAGCATTGGCTCATTCCCAGAGGAAAACTTTCATCTGGAGGCCTTGGTCGACCAAAACCCTAATTTGGTGACACTGGCAATCTTGAGGCTTGATCCACTTGGAATGTTGCAACTTTGTGCTAGATTCTTGATATGGGAGTCCTCTTGATCCTTTATGGGTGTTTGAGTGGTTAGACAAGTTAAAAATCATGTCAATTCATGATTGATCCTTTATCTAAGTGCTCCGAGAGAGCTTAAAACCTTAATTCTTGATTGTGGTGAATGCTCACCCATCTTTGAGGAGATTGATGAGGTATGATGGTTCATCCATATTGTGGTGATGATTTGCACAATGATGGGAAATCTTGGTGGTCAAAATTTGGGGTATGACAGATGCCCCTATTTAATCTTCTTGGACTCGAAGGTGTGAATGGCGAAGGTATTCGGGAATTCGGGGGGCAAGAGGATTAAATATTGGAATACCCAAAATTTTGACACTGGTTATGAATGGCAGTTTGCCCGTCTATCTTCTTTTGTTAAGCAATGATACTTAGAAAAGTGTAAAACTTCCCCTCGATCCTGGTCTTCAGCCACGGAACTGGTCTAAGTTTCTTAAATAAACTTCCCCTTGATCCTGATCTTCAGCCAAGGAACTGGTCTAAGTTTCTTAAATAAACTTCCCCTCGATCCTGGTCTTCAGCCAAGGAACTGGTCTCAGTTTCTAATATAAACTTCCCCTCGATCCTGGTCTTCAGCCAAGGAACTGGTCTCAGTTTCTTCTTGTCGAGCTTCTTCCTTGACAAGGGATGCTATTTGTAGTGGTCTTTATCAAACTTCTCGCCGAATTTTCCTGGGGAGATGCCATTTGATGGGAAAAATTTTCGATGTCAGACTTGTTGGGGAAACCCATTTGTCTGAGCTGTAGAGGTGTGCAAATTTCTCTGTTAGAGACGCCATTTGTTGACTCTACTGGGGAAAAACGAGTCTTTTGAGAGACCGCTTTTCGCTTAGGGATATTACATCATACTTTTCTTCGAGATCTTTTCAGAGAAATGCCATGTGATGTAATCCAATTTGGAGGTATTGATGACCTTACTAACAACAAATTTTCAGAGAGACACTGCTGTATTGCCGAGAGTCTTTGGTTAAAAGGCTTCCTCTGGGGATTTTCAGAGGTTCAAATTATCAAAGTGGTCAAGGACCGTCTCCAATCCAGAAATAAACTGGGGGAGAGATTGCTAAGACGATACACTTCCTGACAAGGAAAGAACTGACAACCTGATTGACAAGAGGACTTCACCACTTGGGGGTAAGACCGACTAGAGTGATAGTGATGCAATATGAATATGAATGTGAATCAATAATGCATGATGTATGTATGTTTATGCTGGCAAAACTGACGAGACATACAGACTAATAGATGAACACGATTGGATACTCGGCCACTGCGAGGAATGAAAAGTACCGTTGGTTCAAGATAGCAATTCTTCCTTGCTTAGGAGAGACGGTCCCCGTGGGGAGAAAGAATTGTTCAATCAGTCTTAAGAGATATGTGCTCTGTCGGGGATATCAGAAGGGATATTTTCATCTGACACAATTGATCCTTCATTCAGGCGCACTGGTTTAGAAGGAATACTTTTATTCTGCACTTTGAAGTTCAATCACCTTTGGAGAAGCGATCGATGTTCTTTCCGATGTTCAACAGCCAAAAGAATTGCCATCTTTACTTTAAAAGCAGAAAAATTTTGACAAGCAAATTCATTTTTGTTTTATTTCAAGAATCGTTGATCATGTTAATAATGTCATTCTGTAAAGCTAAAACAAATGAGAATTGCAAACAAAAGCACTAGGCCTTAAATTTTATTGATAGGATGGAAATCAGCCAAGCGCGTGATCCCCTAGAGTATTTACATAGTTTAGAAAATGGTAATTTAAGGGAAAAGAGCTACATTGAAACATAACGACCGTTATCCTTCTACCAACTTTGAATTCTGGACATCCTGAGCTTCTGTCGAAGATGACCTTGACTAGAGTTTTCCTGATGGATGGCATTACTGCTGGGGATTTAACCTTGCCGAACGTAGTTACTTGCCATTGATCCCTAACTTTTGCTTGGATTGTACTTTGAGATTTCCAATCCATCGGGATAATTTTTGCTTGTGTCTCTAATTTTTTCCTGGACTGCCCTTTTAGGTTTTCAATCCACCGAGATGTTTTTTTATTTATTTAGGCGAAGTATTTCTTGACTACATCAACGTTTGTGGGGTAGGAAAATTCCTCTCCATCCATGGTTGCGAGTCTTAAGGCGCCGCTTGAGAAGGCTTTCTTGACCACATAAGGGCCATCGTAATTTGAAGTCCACTTGCCCCGAGAATCAGTGAGGAATGATTGTATCTTCTTGAGCACGAGGTCTCCTTTCCTGAAGACGCGAGGTCGGACCTTTTTGTCAAACGCTTTCTTCATTCTTTGCTGATATAGTTGACCATGGCATAGTGCCGTCATTCTCTTTTCTTCGATTAGGTTTAGTTCGCCGTGTCGACTTTGACACCATTCAGCTTCTGTTAGCTTAGCTTCCATCAATACCCAGATTGATGGGATCGCTACTTCTATGGGGAGCACTGCTTCCATGCCATATACTAGAGAGAAATGGGTTGCCCCTGTTGAAGTGCGGATAGATGTGCGATAACCGTGAAGAGCAAAGGGTAGCATTTCATGCCAATCTTTGTAGGTTATAACCATCTTTTGAACGATCTTCTTGATGTTCTTGTTAGCCGCTTCTACCGCTCCATTTATCTTAGGTCGGTAGGGAGATGAGTTATGGTGTTCGATCTTGAACTCAGCGCATAACTCTTTCATCTGGCTTGGAACACCATACCGGCAGATGAGATTGTTTTTGATAAAGCGGACCACGACTTGTCGGGTTACATTGGTGTATGGCACTGCTTCGACCCACTTGGTGAAGTAATTAATAGCTACCAGGATGAATCGATGTCCGTTCGAAGCTTTGGGTTTAATCATGCCAATCATGTCGATGTCCCATATAGAAAAAGGCCATGGAGAAGAAAGAACTTTGAGATGCGTTGGCAGTACATGGATTTTCAGCGTATATTTGACACTTGTGACATCTTTTCATGTACTTGTAGCAATCAGATTCCATGGTCAACCAATATTATCATGCTCTCAGAATTTTTCTCGCCATTGTGTGTCCATTGGTGTGAGTGTCAAAGGATCCTTCGTGAATTTCTTTCATCAATAGGTTTGCCTCTGGTCTGTCTACGCATCTGAGCAAAACCATGTCGAAGTTTCTCTTATAGAGTGTATCACTGCTTAGGAAGCATTTGATATCGACAGGAAGCATTTGATATCATGATACCATGGTTTGTCGTCTATGACTGCTTCAATTATGAAGATGTAGGCGGGCCTTTCAAGGCGCATTATGTCAATCTTAGGTATGTCGTTCCATTGACCTACACTAATCATGGAGGAGAGAGTGGCTAATGCATCAGCCATGTGATTCTCTTCACGAGGGATGTGATGAAACTTGATTCTATTGAAGAATGGTAACAACCTTCTCGCGTAATCTTTGTAAGGAATCAGTCTTGATTGGTATGTGTTCCAATCTCCTTTGATCTGATTGATAACCAGGGTTGAGTCTCCATATACATCCAAGTTCTTAACTCTTAAGTCAATTGCTTCTTCGAGACCCATGATACAAGCTTCATATTTGGCCTCTTTGTTTGTGCATTTGAATGTTAATCTATCAGTGAAAGGAATATGGGTACCCTGAGGTGTTATGATGATTGCCCCAATTTCGTTCTCATAATTATTGACAGCTCCGTCAAAAATTAATCCCCATTGGGAACCTGGTTCTGGCCCTTCACTGGGTAGCGGTTCATTGCAATCTTTCATTTTCAAGTACATGACATCTTCGTCTGGGCAGTCAAACCGACTGATTCTAGATCGTTAATCGGTTGACGAGCCAAATGATCGGCTAAACTACTTCCTTTGACGGCTTTTTGAGCATGGTATTCTATGTCATATTCTGATAACAACATCTGCCAACGGGCGATCCTTCCCGTAAGAGCAGGTTTTTCAAAGACATACTTAATCGGATCCATTTCGGATATTAACCAAGTAGTGTGAGAAATCATGTACTGGCGAAGACGTTTGGCTGCCCAAGCCAGAGCACTGCAAGTTTTCTCAAGCATAGTATACCGAGTTTCATAGTCTGTGAATTTCTTGCTTAGATAATAAATGGCAGACTCTTTTCTTTTTGTTTCGTCTTATTGGCCAAGTACAGAACCCATGGAGTCTTCCAAGACTATTAAATAGATGATCAGTGGTCTTCCCTCCACTAGAGGTGACAAGATAGGTGGATTCAAAAGATACTCTTTAATACTGTCGAAGGCTGTTTGGCAGTCTTCTGTCCATACGCAGTCCTGATTCTTTTTGAGTAATTTGAAGATTGTTGTGCATGTTATGGTCATGAGGAATATAAATCTGGAAATGTAATTTAAACGTCCCAGGAATCCTCTGACTTATTTTTCAGTCTTTGGAGAAGGCATTTCTTGAATGGCCTTGACCTTGTCAAGATCAACCTCAATTCTTTTCTGGCTGATGATGAATCCTAGCAGTTTTCCTGAACGGACACCGAACATGCACTTGTTAGGATTTAAGCAGAGTTTGTACTTCCTCAGACACTCGAATAATTTTGACAGGTGTGTCACATGCTCTTCTTCCGTTTTAGATTTGGCAATCATAGCATCGACATACACTTCGATTTCTTTCTGCATCATGTCGTGAAACAGAGTAGTCATGGCCCTTTGATAAGTTGCCCTGACGTTCTTCAAACCGAATGACATTACCTTGTAACAAAAGGTGCCCCATGGGGTGATGAACGAGGTTTTCTCCGTATCTTCCGGCGCCATTTTTATCTGATTATACCCCGAGAATCCATCCATGAAAGAGAAAACTTTGAACTTTGTTGTGCTGTCTACCAGCATGTCTATGTGCGGTAAGGGAAAGTCATCCTTTGGAATGGCTTTGTTTAGATCCCTGTAATCTACACACATTCTTACTTTTCCGTCCATTTTCGGGACTGGTACTATGTTGGCGGACATTCTAATTTCAACGGTAAATAATGCTCCACGATGCTTGTATCCAACCCTGGCATGTCCTGATAGGACCAAGCGAAAACATCTGGAAACTTTTTGAGAAGTTTTATCAAATCTTCTTTGACAGTCGGACTGAGCAGTGCCCCAATCTTGACTTCTTTTCTCTTTTCTTATTAACCCAAGTTGACCGTTTCAAACGACTCTTTATGAGGTTCAACGGACCTTTCCTCTTGCCTGAGTAATCGGGAGATCTCTTCTGGAATTTCTTCCTCTTCTTCTTCTTCAGCCTCAAATACCGGGAATTCAAAGTTGGGAGAAGGCATTGGATCGTATGTTTCAACAGGATTTAAAACAAGAAATCTGCATGACGTGATGATTATTTTTTAGAAGAGATAGAGAGAAATGCAAGAGTGTCTGCAGTGTATTTTCTGAAAAATGCTTGTTTTTATTTATTTTCGGGTTGTTTTAGGATTACCATTTTCTGAAAAAAGTAAGAAGCGAAACACAACAATGAATGCGAAAATTACAGAACGACGTTTATTTATTTATGATTTTGTCGATTCTTGAAACTACAGCCCTATAAAACAAAACTCTGTCGCTTTGGGCTAAGCGAAGAGGGACATTTACAGAAAGTGAGCCCTATGAAAATGTCCGTTTCACCTGGGCAGGGTGAAAGGTTAAAACAATGATGGCAATTACTTAGACTTATGGACAACTTTCGGGACATCGACAGCAACCCATTGGCAGCGAACTCCTCGGTGAATCACAAAGTTTGGTACCTTCTTTCTTGGGTTGTCCTTATAAATGACGCTAATTTCTGGCGGAGCAAGATCATTGGAGTCTTCCTCCCAAGCAGAGTTGTCGTAGACGAACTCTTTTATTGTATCTTGCACAGTGTTTTCATTTTCAGGCGGATCTCCCCATCCAGTTGGCTGGATGTATTCGAGCCTGATACGAGAGCTTTCCGGAGCAGTGTACTTGACCAGGAAGTCATACTTGCCACTCGGCTGTCCTAAGGTGTCCCATACTTCTGTGGAACTGAAGGAGTCATCCTTCTCGATGACGTTGACCTCAGGAAAAGCATAATTGATGAACTCTTGTCCTGCAATCTTTGAAGATTCATCGTTGTGCTGGATATTTTTGGAATGTCCTGAGTAATGATCCCATGATTTGGTGGAGACACAAGTATTCTTTTAAATGATGCACAGTTGATATGCATCGTTGGGCTGACTCTTTTGCCCCAAGTCTTCTGGGTACGGCTGCCAGATAGGCAAGTCATCCATTGGGTCAAAATAGTCATAGTCGAAGTTGTCTTTCATCAGAATGTCCTCCTCTAATGAATTTTGCGGAGCACGACATCCTTCAGCATCACAATCTCCGTAGATCATCCAAACATCTGATCTTGGTATATATCTCGGACTCTGCGTGGGAAAGAAAAATGGCGTATGTGTCTCTCCCTGAGACATATAATTGTCCTCATTGAGACAGGACTCCCACTTTTCATCTGTATCGGTGGAGTTACCCTCATTGACGGTGTGTACTTCTTGAGACACTGGGTGGAGAAAGCCTCCACTATGGAAGAAGTTCTGAATGGGATGAAAACTTTCATCGTTAGTAGCAGTCTGGGTACAGGTTGAGGAGAAACCAAGACCTTTCTTTGTCTTGTTATCCGTAGAAATGACAAGCTGTCCCCATCCTTTTGCGTTATTACTTTCGTCACTTTGAGAGCGTCTTTGTATGAAGAAATCAATGTCCCTTTCCCTGATCGATTCTCATTGCTCACAGAAAGTGCTTTGAACTCAGTTCCAACAACCTCCTCTAGTTCTACATACGAGAATGATGATAAGTTGCTCACGATTAAGGCTTGCTCTCCTCAGACTGTGACTAGCATGTCATGCTTGACGAAATTCAGCTTCTGGTGAAGTGTCGAAGTGACTGCCCCAGCTTCGTGTATCCAAGGTCTTCCTAATAAGCAACTGTATGCTGCCCGGATATCCATGACCTGGAAAGTGACTTGGAAAGTGTGAGGACCAATAGTTATGGGAAGGTCGACTTCGCCGATAACTGTTTTTCTGGATCCATTGAAGGCTTTGACGATGACCTCACTACCTCTCATCGGAGTTCCTTGAAATGATAGTCGCATTAGAGTAGATTTTGGCATAACATTCAGAGCTGATCCTGTATCTACCAGTACGCTGGCTAAAGCATCGTCCTGGAAATTGTCTGTAATGTTGAGCGACATGTTGTGATTTTTACCTTCTTCCAGCAGTTCCTCATCACTGAATCCTAAGTTGTTGCAGGAAGTGATGTTGGAGATGATGCTGTCGAATTGTCTTATCGTCACATCTTGTTCCATAAAGGCTTGCTCTATGACTTTCTGCAGAGCTTCTCTGTGAGCTTCAGAATCGTGCAAGAGAGATATCACAGAGATTCTTGATGGATTTTGCATCAGTTGGTCTACAATGTTGTACTCGCTTTTCTGGATGAGCTTCAACATCTCATCGTTGTTCTTTGAAAGGTCGGGATTACTGGATTGTTCAACTGGTTGATTTGGAACTTCTGTTTGAGGTTCCTTTTCTTTGGTGGGTTCTCCAACTCCTTTATTGAAGATTCGACCGCTCCGTGTCACTCGACTGATGTCGGCAATGTTTACGATGGAGGGTAATGAAGTTTCCTTTCCATTCTCGATTGTTGTTGCACCGTACTTGTCACAGGAGCCTTTTGATTTTTTTGACCATCATAGCTAGCCTCAATTGGTTTGAGGTTGAGAATATTTCTACTATCAAGAGGAACTCTTGATTCATGGAGTAGAGGGATTATGGCGCATACGTCCTTGGTCATTTCATGATTAGAGATTATAACAACGTCTTTTCTTTGATCAGGAAGATAGTCTTGTATTACGTTGATCGAACCAGAACTTGAACATGGTCGAATCCCTTTTTGGTCCAACTGATTTTGAAGAGTTGACCGTACAAGGTAGCATCCTTGGTTGTTTTCTGAGCAAACTCTACAGCGCTCATAGTTGTGTGGTGGCACCCGGCCACGCTCGCTTTGTATGCATTGTAACTTTAGTAGAACTATTTCCATCGAGCGGACATCCTGAATTTGATGCCTAGTAGGATTCCCGTCAGTCATACTGATCTGTTGTGTAGCTTCATCCAAGTAGATTGGAAGCCACCAGTGGTCCAACAAGTGTTGAAGTGTTCTTTGGACAAGTGCACATCCTTGGTCGTCTTCACGACACACTTTAGAATCCTGATAATCATGTGAAGCCAGAAAACCGAGCCTAACTTACTTAGCGTGTAATTCTACCAGACTAGTATTCATCAAGCGAATATCAACGATTTGAATCATATTAACTTGATGGCTACTTCTATCACGGTAATCCTGGATCCATCCGAGATCCATCTGACGCTGGAGGGCCTCTTGTATAAAAGAGCATCCCTGATTGTTTATTGAGCAGATCGGACAGGAATTGTAATCGTGCCGTGGCAGATTATGATGTTGACTTTGCCTTGAGTGCATTGCCACCAAGTTGACATTCATTGCCAGAATTTTGTGGTTCTGGACAATGTTGGGATTTTTGTGGGCCTATTGACCTCATGGATTCGATTATCTTGGATCCATCCGAGATTCATCTATTCTTGTAGAGCAGATTGCACTACGAAACATCCTTGATTATTCTTTGAGCAGATATCACACCGGTGATAATTGTGAGGTGGTATATGACCGTACCTGCTCTGTATACAATTCATCCTGACCAGATTAGTTCCTAATAGGAGTACATCATGAATTTGATAACTGTGATTAGATCCTTCCTCTATTAAATTCACTGCAGTTTTCTCATGTTGAGGCAACGGGTTCGTCTGAACATTTGGATTTATATCCTTGAAGGATAAGACCCCTTTCCTGGCAAGCTTCTGTACATCAGATTTGAAACTGAGACAATTCTCAATGTTGTGCCCCAGTCCTCCTTGATGGTAAGGGCAAGTTTGATCTGCTTTGAACTAAAAAGGCGGATTTTCCGGTACTGTAAGAGAAGAACTAGTTTGGACATGCCCCTTGACCAGTAAGAGTGGAAACAGTTCTGCGTATAACATTGGTATAGGATCAAACCCTGGTGGTCGTGTCATACGATTGTTGTTGTTGTATTGTGGACGAGCCTGCTGAAGAGGTTGTGGTGTTCTTTGTTGATACAGTTGTTGATTTGGTTGGCTCTTAGCAACCTGAGGTTGATACGTTGGAGTCGGCGTTGGGTTGATAGCAGGAGTTACTGCTGCTACTGGTTGATACCTTCGCCTTTGCTTTCCGAGAGAGATATTACCAATATCTTGCTCTTTTTCTTTGGGAAAGTACTACCGTATCTTTTGGTACTGCTTGATGGCTCTGTATCTTTGACCAGTCGTCCTTCTCAGACTGCTTCTTTAAGGCATACTCCCATGTTCACCATCTCAGTGAAGTCGTTGGGCGCTTTGGCGACCATCCGGTCGTAATAGAATGAGCTCAAGGTTTTCAGAAAGATTTTTGTCATCTCTTTTTCCTCAAGAGGGGGACAGATCTGGGCGGCAATTTCTCGCAATCTCTGAGCATACTCTTTAAAAGTTTCCTTGTCCTTCTGTGACATTGCCCTGAGTTGATCTCTGTCTGATGCCATGTCTAGATTATACTTATACTTCTGAATGAAGGCAGCACCAAGTTCTCTGAAAGTGACGATCTTGGTGGTGCAGTTTAAACCCATGTACCATTTGAGTGCGGCAACGGTTAAACTGTCTTGAAAATAATGGATCAGTAGCTATTAATTCTCTGTCTGAGTCATCTTTCGAGCGTACGTCACCAAATGACTTTGAGGGCAAGAGTTGCCATTGTATTTTTCAAAGTCAGGCACCTTGAATTTGTGCGGAATTTTCACATTAGGGACCAGACAAAGGTCTGCGGCGTCCTTTCCGAATAAATCCTGACCGCGAATGTCATGCAGTTCCTTCTGCATTTCCAGGAATTGTTCCTTGATCTCATTCATTCTTTCGTACATGGTTTCGTTCCCACCAGAAGGTATTTGTGGAATCTGTCCTTCTAGGATGGTGTGTACCACTAGTTGTGGTATAGTCATTACGGCGGTGACTCTTGGTTCTTCTATGCCCCGAAGTTTGTAACCTTCAGGAGTTACTGTCATGACTCTTGCGTCCTCGCTTTCCCGAAGTTTGTAACCTTCAGGCCCAGCGGTTCTTGCTGCAGTTTCTGGGTCTTCCGTGACCGGCGGGATGTATCCCTCAGGGACAAATTTGAGCGGCATGCCCCAGGGACGATCTTTAGGCATGTTGTACTGAGGATCGTATGTCTCCACTATGGGTGTAGATGTGATCTCTGAGATCACAGTCGTTTGTTGTTGCCTCTGAGCTATTGCCAGGGATTGCATGTCATTGTGAAGTTTCCTCAGATCTTTCTTCAGAGCGTCAATTTCTTCTCTCAGCTCTCTGTTCTCTTCCTCGAGATTGTCCATTTTATTTTGTTGATTGGCCCGAGTATTGTACGAATGAGACAGTTTGACTCTAGAATCGTAATACAAACGTGAGACTCGAAGATAGGAAGAACGCATTTATGTGAGAATGATGAATGATATGCAATGATATATATTAATTTTTTTTTGTTTTAATCAAAAAGAAACTTCAACAAATAGATTGTGAATATCATATAGTGGGGAGACTGTCATACCCCAAATTTGTCCTAACTCCTCTTTCTCTTATGCTAATTATTTGTGTGGCCTCATTGTGGTTATGTTCCATTTCAAGCTGGGGAGATAAAGGAAGATTAGACCTTTACTCTCATATTTATTTAGTATGCTTCAGTTAAAGATTCAGTCAGTGGGTCTCAAGGTGCTGCAAAGGCCACAAGGTGGATGAGTTAAGTTATGGTTGGAGTTGTTTCTAGAATAGGATTCATGTTATGGTCATCCATGTTTTAAAGTCCAAGTTTTGGATGGTTTCAAGAATTTTTGGCATAATCTCATGGTGATCAAAATACGTGCAGGTCATGTTAGAGAATTTTATTAAGGCATAATGTCTATGCCTTAGCATATAGTCCTATGGTGTCAAAGGATTTTCTTGGTCGGGAATGTTCAGGATGTAAGCTCAAAATTGGTTCAATGGGTAATTTCAAGGTGCAAGGCTATAATGCACTCAATGATTAAGATGGATTTTCGACCTCATTTCAAGGGCTTGGAATTGGTTTAATGATGGTTCATGACTATAGGATTAATACCAATCTCAAAGTTAAGAATTCTACTTGGTCCCAAATTGATTCAAAAGTAAGAGCCATTAAGGATGCATCCAAAAGTTACAAGGCTGCTGGCACTAATAATTCAAAAACATACAGATTTTTTTTTCTATTACAAGGCTCACCAAGATCTAAGGAGCACATTCTAATGACAAGTCATCATGAGTCAAGATGATTACAATTGATCAAAGAGTTTTCGAGTCGCATTACAAGGCGTGAGATTAAGAATTGTGATTCAATTTCTAAAAGTCAATGAAAAACAAATATTTACAAGTCATTGTTTGAACTAAAAGCAGCCCTGAACTTAGAAAAATAAAAAAAGGTCATCCTTTCATTTCCCTAAACTAGCAAAATTGTGACCATGCCCAAGTTGTCTTTCATGCGAAGTATTCATACTCCCTGCTTCCATATTGCGTCTTCAACAATACCCGGATGTGTAGCACAAGAGCCAAACTTCATTCCAAGTTACCACTACCAAGCTCCTCATCACTAAAGTTCTTCATCATCCATCCAGCCACTGCTTCAATTCATGGTCCACCCAATTCAGACCTGACCCTACAAAGAAAAACGGATACGTCATAACCCCACAAATCAAAGTCATAGCAGTAGAATAGAGGTTGAGGTAGTTTCAAGGCATAGATGAAAAATCCACACATCACAAATTCAAAATCTAGCAGCAATTTGTCATTAACTGAGCCAGAGAGAAGATAGCTAACCAGTTTCAAGTACAAGCTCTCCCTTTCCTTGCCCTTAATACCAGGTCTGAATCCAAGCCTTCATGCTACCATTTTTCTATTGCTCCCAGCTTGTCATGATCTCTCCATCAAGTTTCATAATGTTCATCTTGTATCAGTCCATCCTCCAAATCTGTGTCAAACATAACCTTATGCCAAAAATAAAACAAAGGTTAATATACAATGCAAGAACAAGAGCCAGTTTCAATACCAAATTGCGAGAGCCATTTCAAATACACAACACACAACAACATTTGCATTATAATTCAAAGACTACAATGACATCCTAAGGTACTTGTTAAAACGTTAAAAACCAAAACATCATGTGAACTCTACAAGGTGTACAAGAATAATGCTTAAATTCCACAAGGTTTAAGAGACAAAGCCTATGACAAGGTTCCATTTCCTAACCTCATGCTCCAAAGTATCTTCATACCAAGCCTTCAAGTTGCGAGGTCTTTCCTCTTATGCCAATCTTCAAATGCAGCATAATCCCCTCATACCAGCCAACGTTACATGAACAAGAAAAGGAATTCAATATAGTGTGTGTCATACAAGTAATGTCAGTCAAACACATAAGTAACAGAACACACAAAAAAAGGTTCGCATACATGAAATTGCAGAATGGCTAGACAGGTACAATGCCAGAATATTGGTTTCAACCTCACAAAAAAAAATCAAGCCAATCCAAATTATCAAAAAGACATCCACAATTGTGATAGCAGAATTCACAACAAAATATAAAGCTTTTCAGAAATATTCATGAGAAACTTCAAATTATTCAAAAGCAGTATTAAGTCAAGAGTCAGCCACAAAAGCATGGTAAAAGGGTCAGTAAAGGCCACATCAGCACAGTAAAAACTTTCAAATTCTTGCAGTAAAACTCAGATAAAAGCTACACGTTCTAGAAGAAATCCAGCTCACAGAACAGACAAAAATGGTACAGGCACAATCCCACGAAATCAGTGTTCATTCCCATTACCTCCAACGGTCATATTCCCTCAGAGTCACACCTCATCATTCCTCACACGATTTTGATTTTTTTTACACGTATCAGAATACACTATATAACACACACACAAAGGAGGACGAAAAAAAAACCTACATTTCCAGAGCATTACGTGGCTGCGCAAGAAATCCTCAACCTCCATCTCTAAAGCTCTCAAAGAATCCTAAAATAACTACTCAGAGTTTCACACTGAAATTGTGAGCTAGTTTGAGCTTGACCTCACATTTTCCTGCAATCATACAAAACAACACACTCAACAATAAGGAAGAAGAAGATTTCAAAAGGAAGAAGAATGTACGTAGAAGGAAAAGAGGAAAGAGGAGAGTTAAAGAAGGTTACCGTCGCCGAAAAAGTTTCGGATCGGAATTACTCCGATCTAGGTATCATTCATTTCTTCTTTACTCCTTGATGCTTGAATAATAATCTCCATGCTTTTGTGTGTTGAACCCCTCTGTTGATTGTTTCATTTTATTTTTTTTTACGAATCTAGGGTTTCTGTTTGGTTTCGATTAGGGGATTTAGGGTGAGTTTTTGGGTAGTATGACCTTAGATTTGAAATCTACGGGTTGTTTTTTGTAGTTTAGGTTGGTTTTGGGGGGGGGGGGGGGGGTTGCCGGAGAAGGACGGCTGCGGCCACCACGCACCACCGTCTTCTCCGGTGGTTTTTAGGGTTTCACTTGTTTTTTTAGAGAGAGAGAGAGAGAGAGAGAGAGAGAGAGAGAAGCGTGGAGAGTTAGTGAGAGAGAGATGAATACCAAATGATCTTTTTCCTCCGTTCCCTCGCTTTTTTTACTGAATATGACGCTGCCATGATGGAGCCTTCCACCGGTGACAAGTGTCACCGGTCCCCTGTACCCTCATAATCCCACGCGCACCGTTTGGCAGTCCCACCGTGGTCATTACATCTCAGACCCTTAGATCTAGGATTCGCTTGATCCAACGCCCCCGTTTTCTCCCTTAGTCAACCATTCTAACTAGGGTCCATGGTGAACCCTCAGCCCAGCGTGGACTTCTGAGTGTTGGGCTTAGGATTTTTTTTTTCTCTTAACCGCACCCCCCGTTTGTTAACCATCTGGCCCATTATCTTGTTTTCTTAAAAAAAAAACTTAACTTTATTTTATTGATAAAATCTAAATTATTTTAAAAACAGAATTTATCATAATATTATTTCTAAACCATTTAATTGATTTTATTAAAATTTTTTATTTAATATTAATTAATCTACCTATGATTAATTTTATTAAATATTGAATTTTAATTTGATTAATTATTTAATTTGGTATTAATTAAAAAATCTAAAACATTTTCCTTTTAATTCCCAACTCTTATTTAACTAATTTTATTAAATTATTTTATTTAATATTAATTAATTTTGATAATTAATTTTATTAAATATTTTAATTTAATCTAATTAGTTTTGAGTCTTTGTTAATCCTAAAAAAATATATATTTAAGTAAGCTTTAATTAATTTTATCAAATCATTTTATTTAATATTAGTTAATGTTAAATGATTAACTTTATTAAACATTTTGATTTAGTCTAATTAATTATTTGGACTTTAATTTTAAAAAACCTAGAACTTAACTTTAGTTTAGGACTCCCCTCCTTAGATTAATCTTAGGAATTTAGGATACTAACTAACTAACATGCTTGATTATATTTATCCCCCCACTTTGTTTGATTTATAATCTTTGTGTGGTGTTTATAATTTTCTCTTGTGGATTTATTTCATGCCTTGATTATATGCTATTACATTTGTCTAAACCAAAAATCTTTTTCAAACTAATACCTTGACTTAATGTCAAGCCATTTTCATACCTTGTAAGTCGATCGTTTTCACGATCGCAATCGACCTCACAACGCCTCCTCTTGGGCTTTATACAACGATAATTGTTTCACATTTCACTTTGGTTTGTATGCGTGTATGTGATTGGCTCACTTTAATCATGGCTCGATTATTCCCATTTGATTAATTAAACCCCTCTCCCATAAGATTAAAATCAACCCTTTTTTACAACAATAAACAAGCTTGATCAAACGTCAAGTATTTTCCAAATCAAATTAATTTATCCTCAAGCATTCACTTGATCCACATATCAAGTCCCTTTACCTCTTGTAAGTCGAGCGCTTTTGCCTTGCAATCGACCTTACCTTAAACCATAGGACCTCTTTTCCATTAGTTCTCAAACCATTCCTCACGCAAATCCAAACCTCGATCCAACGTCGAGTATTTTTCTTAAGTCAAATTAATACATCTAATTATACTAAATATCATTTCTTAAAAGGTGAAAAAGAGGGGGATCAAGTCTTTGATCTTTCTCTTCAATTGTTTGGGTGCGAGTTCTCTTACTCGTGTGTGGACAATTGACGCTTTTAAAACACTCGAAATCCGACAACACTCAAATTTCTTTTTCCATTATTAAAGCACGTAATCTCTACTTAAATATCGTTTCTTAAAAGGTGAAAAAGAGGGGGATCAAGTCTTTGGTCTTTCTACTCAATTGTTTGGGTGCGAGTTCTCTTACTCGTGTGTGGACAATTGACGCCTTTAAAACACATGAACTCGACAAACATTCACAACTTTTAAAATCAAATTATCAAAACACTTAATCTTTACTTAAACACTTTTACCAAAGGTGAAGTGAGGGGGATCAAGTCTTTGGTCTTTCTCCTCAATTGTTTGGGTGCGAGTTCTTTTACTCGTGTGTGGACAATTGTCACCTCTAAAATATCCAATAAGTTTAAAACTCCTTTCCTCGCCCTGTGTGATCAAAACCCTAAAACACATACCGATTAAATTCTTTTCTCAATCAAATTTTCTAATACATTTAATCCTTATCTAACACAATTTCTTAAAAGGTGTAAAAGAGGGGGGCTAAGTCTTTAACCTTTCTCTCCAATTGCTTGGGTGCGAGTTTACTTACTCGTGTGTGGGCAATTGGCGCCTACATAAAAAAGACCAACCAAACAACCGTAGTACCACGAACTACGAATGCTTTGACTTTCCCATTGCACGAGGGAATACGTAGGCACAAGGGTTCTCAATCCTTGCCGAGCACACTAATAAAATACCCACCCCTTTTCCCTTTCAAAAACAAATCCTTTTACCTTAGAAGATAATAAACAAACCTACCTAACTTTCTCACGAATCGAATCAAGAGGTTCCCGTTGAGTACAACGGACGTAGAGGGTGCTAATACCTTCCCTCTTGCGTAACCGACTCCCGAATCCGTAATTTGGTTGCGATGACCAAGTTCTTATCTCCCTTTAAAGGTTTTCTCGATATTTTCCTTTCCCTCCTTTGGGATAAATAAAGTTCGGTGGCGACTCTGTTTCGAACAGTTTTTTCCGCGTCCATCGCGAGGATCGTATTTTTCGAGGTATGACAGGTGGCGACTCTGCTGGGGATATGCATTGCCCTATGCTAGAGAGAGTCAAGCCTAACATGACTCGATTCGTGAGTGTTAGATTCGCTTGTTTGTTTATCTTCTCTTGTTTGTTTGCTTGCCTGTTTAAACTATCTGTTATCTACTTGCTTGCTTATTTATTGTTATATCATATTATTATCTTGTATGACACTGTTGGGGTTTTCTGATCATTGGTGCTTTGTGAGATGGCTCTACACCCGAGTCCGAGTATAACCCTAGATGTGACATTGGTGGTTGTGTAGCATAGGCTTGCGTGGTTTCTTCCACGTGAGTTGAAGCGAAGACCCCGCTTGGAGTAGACTCCCTTGGAGATATTATTGTTGTGGTAAAACTTTGCCATGGTGGTAATACTTTTGAGGTAGGTTGTTGATACCAAGGACCAAAACCTAATTTACCCATGGCGGTTAGTAGTGTTAATTCTATGTGAGTTGACGCGAACGCCCCAATTAGATGAGATCCCTCGAACGTATTACTTCCTGACAGTATTATTTTCGACCTCGATCTAGGATTCTGAGAACCTTAAACCCGTGTGTCGATGGTTGTGTAGTGGGCACCTCCGAGGAATCTTTCTCGTGGGGAAGAAACGAAGACCTCACCTAGACGAGATACTTTCAAAAATATTATCGTCTGATGTCCCTTCGTCATGGCTATAATGTCTTTGAAAGACATCTGTAACTCTAGGCACCTACCTGTTTAGAGCCTACCTATGGGGGGTTTTGTGATCAGAGATATCTCGTGTTTGACTCCTTCCTCAGAATCAGAAGTTGTTTGATGTTGTACCTGTGCATAAACATTTGCATGACCATAACATTCACATCCTTTGTTTGTTTTCAGGGAATCTAAGAATTTCCATTTGCTACAGATAGGAATTATGGAAACTGACGTCCATTGCCCTCATTCTTTCAAGTTCAAGAAGCCTGATCTGACTGCTTTACGTGGGTTTGTTTCACGTATGCCTGCTGTCTACCGAATCAACTTTGGGAAGAACTTTGGTAAACTGTTGCGCATTCTGAATCAAGGTGTAGACTTTGCCATGTTGAATACCTTCGTACAGTTCTATGATGCTCCCTTGAGATGTTTCACATTTTAAGACTTCCAGTTAGCACCAACGCTCGAAGAATATGAGAAGCTTGTGGATATCCCAATGAAGGGCAACATGTTATTTGAAGGGGTTGATGTGAATTTGAAGGATGAAATCATTGCAAAAGCTCTCCACATGACTAAGCAGGACGTCGCCAACAACTGGAAGATTAAGGGAGGGGTCAAGGGTTTCCTCCTCTCATTTCTGCTGGAAAGGGCTGAGGCTATGATGAAAGAGGAAAGTTGGGAAGCTTGTTATGTTGCTGTAGCATTAGCCATCTATGGGATTGTTCTATTTCCTAATGTGGATGTAGATAATTTCATAGATATTACTGCTGTCCATGTTTTCGTCACAGGAAATCATGTGCCTACCCTTCTAGCTGACATGTGTTATTACTTGAGTTGGAGACACATTAAGAAGGGAGGTATGATTGCTTGATGTGCTCATCTGATGTATCAATGGACCCAAATGCACCTTCCGAAGAAGGGACCTTTCATAGAACAAGTGGACGAAAGTTGGGCCCAAAGGTTGGGGACTCTCAGATCAGCTGACTTATCTTGGTATTCCCTAGACTATGATGCAGTCATATCCAGTTTTGGTCGGTTCCCTAATGTTCCCCTCATCGGAACCCACAACTGTATTAATTCTAATCCTATTTGGTCCATAAGGCAGTTGGGGTATCCGATGAGTGGACCACCTGATGAGAAGGCTTTGGAAGCATTCTTAGTGCATGGTCTGAAAGCTGATAACCCGGATCTACTCAAAAGAATTACAAAAGCATGGAAGGAGGTCCATAGGAAAGGAAAAGCTGAATTGGGGAGAAGGAACAACATTACTAAGGAGCCTTACTTCATATGGGTCAGAGAAAGAGTGGAAAAAATCAAGATGCCCTTTGCCATTAAAGTGTCCGAGCCTTTGCCTGATCCAAAGCCTACTCACATCCCGATTGAGGAAGCCGAGGATCTCAAGGCAACAATAGCCAGATTAGTAAAGGAAAATGAGCAACTTGAGTCAAAGCTTCGAGATGTCACTAGTGAGAAGAATAACTTGAAGTGGGAGCTTCAACGAAAAAACACTCAACTAGAAGCAACAGGAAGTAAGGCCAATGAAGAAGAGCAACAGAAGAAGAAAGTTAGGATTTGTCTGAATCAAGCTGATGGTGCATTAGAGAGGATTAAGGGAGAATTGGATCAGGCATATGCAAAGTGTGCTGAAAATAGGAAAGCTTGGCTCCTTGCCACTGAGAGGAAGAAGACACTTAGAGAAGAGATGGGAGCGGAAATAGTAAAACTAAGCTCAGCTCTACGCCAGTCAAAGGCTTCTGAAACAAGGGAACGCCAACTTAAAGAGGATCTCATGAGAGTTGCTTATGTTGGGCCAGCAGACTGGGACAGAGTGTGCGATGAGCTGAATAATCTCAAAAGGCTTGCTGAGGAGCAGAAGAATCACCTTGAGGCTGTCCTTGCAGATAAAGATATTTGGGCCTCAGCAAGGAAGAACGTGCTTGATGAGTGTACTGGTTATGAACGCTCCATTAACATTCTAATAGCTGATAGAGATATGTACCGCAACAAGCTTAATGGGCTAGCGGATTTTTGTAATTGGTTGGCTGAAGACTTGGTGTGGAAGCATAGAGATGCTTTGGAGGTTCTCGACGAATCTACCCCTCAAGCAATCGTCAATTTGGTTTGCCTTTGTAGGGAGATGTTGAAGAGGTTTAAAGAAGAGTTGAGGGAGCGCGAGGCTCGAAGGCCCAAGTTTTGAATCTTTATGTTGCTTTTGTACTTTCTTGCTTTATGAATTGTACTAATGTCTGGATGATTATGTATCACTTGATTATTACAATCGTATGAATGAATGAAGATTTGATTTCCTTTGCAACAGTTTGTTTCTTAATATTCTTGTGTAAATAATGATTAATTCGAATGATTCCCTGAAAACAAATGCATACCATGTTGCATACATATCATTGCATTCTCCACAAACACCCAGCAATAAGCTCATTTTCTCTTCCCTTTCTCCAACAGAAAAGCTGACTACTAGACACCAATACGAGACTCGTCAAAGATTCAAGATGACGCTGGAACAGATCGAGGAGAACCAAAACACAATGAGGAATGATATCGATTCGCTGAAGGCTAAAATGGATCAGCTACTGGAAACTATGATGATGATTGCCCAGAAAGAGAAAGATGCTGAAACGGTGGCCAATGCCAAGAAGTTGGTTGAAAAGATAGGCGCTTCTGGAGTTAAGATCCCTACCTCTGATGTCTCAGAACACTCAGCTCATCACGGGTCTGTGAGTGATGTGGATGAGCAATTTGATGCCTTCTATGTACCACCTCCACCTCCACCTCCACCTCTTTAACTTGTGGGATCTGATCCATCTGCTGACCAGTTACACGTACTAGAAGAGAAATTCAAGGCCTTGGAGGTTCAGACAACTCCCGGCTTGGATGCTGTCGACATGTGTTTGGTCCCTGGACTGGTAATCCCTCATAAGTTTCAAGTGCCGACGTTTGAAAAATACAAGGGACTTAGCTGCCCTAAGACTCATTTGCAAGCATACTGTCGCAAAATGGCTTCCCACGTTAAGGACGACCCTCTTCTAATTCACTACTTTCAGGATAGCCTCAGTGGGGCATCGCTGGAATGGTACATGCAGTTAGAGAAGAGACAGATTAGTACCTGGAGGGATCTTTCTGAGGCATTCCTCAAACATTACCAGTACAACACTAAGTTAGCGCCAAACCGTACTCAATTACAAGATATGACTCAGCGCAACAATGAGTCGTTTAAAGAATACGCTCAACGTTGGCGGGAGTTGGCTTCTCGTGTTCAACCACCCTTGTTGGACAAAGAATTAATGGATATGTTCATGGGAACTTTGCAGCCTCAGTATTCGGACTGTATGATGGGATCTAGCTTCCCCAACTTTGCTGAGATTGTGTCAGTAGGAGAAAGAATCGAGATCCAGTTGAAGAAAAAAGTTGCTGTTGCTTCTACAAGCGGATTTAAAAAGCCTTTCGTGAAAAGGAAGGATGAAGAAACCAACCCTGTCACGAAAGGACGAGGGGGTAGAGCCCTAGTGAATATACCATATCAACAAGTGGCTGTAGTTGCACAAGCCCCATCTCAACAGCCTACTCAACAACTGAATTATCAGAATGTTCCTCCGCCGCAATATCAGAATGCCCCACCACAGAGGCAACAAAGACCAAGAAGGCATATCGATCCTGTGCCGATACCGTATAGTCAGATTTTTTCTCAGCTGTATAAGGGTGGACATTTGAGGCTCAGAGATTTGAGGCCAGCAGTCTTTCCATATCCTCTTGGTTACGATGCCAACGCCCATTGTGAGTTTCATAAGGGTGCTCCCGGCCACACTATAGAAAACTGTTATGCATTCCAGAATAGAGTTCAAGATCTGGTTGAATCCAAAGATCTTACTTTCACTCAGCGAGGCGCTAACGTTAAACACAGCCCCATGCCCCCGCATGGAGGACCGTCCGTTAATGCTGTGGAAGAAGGCAATGGTCAGAGGTTGATTACAAGGGTTGAGGATATTCGCACTCCTATGGCGGTTATAGGATAAAAGTTGAAGAGATGTGGGATGATTCCTGAAGATAAGCTTGATAACCTGACTGATGAGGTGGTTAGGGAATATTTGCAGAAATTCCTGGATCAAGGTGTGATTCAGGTTGAACGTAAGGATGCAAAAGAACAAAATGTGGCTGTCATCAACATCCAGTACGATGCACCGGAAGGCCGTCAATAAAGACAAGGTCGTCCTGCTCCGGTAATCATTGAGTATGATGGAGCTAATGCTTTCAGACAAGTACCAACCCGTCCTGCACCTATAGTCATTCAGTTTGATGAGGCGGATGTGATCAAACCAAGGTTAGTGCGCCCGGTTCCGATCACTATTGAGTATCCTGCTAGTGTTCCTGAGTCTGAAGTTTTTAAACAAGGGCCAGAAAAGGTAGCCGTTGAATGTGGTGGTGCTAAGTGTGACGTTGTAGTAGGACCAAGTGGGATGACCCGTAGTGGTCGAATCTTTGCAGGGGGCAATCAGATATGCCAAACAATGACAAAGGTAAGGAAATTGCTATACTAGTGGAAACTCCGAGTGCTGAATTACAGGAAGGGTTGTCGTCCCCAAGAGGGGCGTTCACACAGAAAGAGGCTAAGGAATTTTTGAAGATTATAAAGAAAAGTGACTATAAGGTAGTCGATCAGCTGAATCAAACTCCTGCCAAGATATCCATGCTTGCCTTGTTGCTCAGTTCCGAGGCACACAGATCTTCCTTATTGAAAGTTGATGCGTGTTTTTTTTTCGCAAGTGTACGAACGCGTCAGAGTAATATAAAAGATTATCGTATCCACAGAGACCAAGTGTCAATCTATCGCTATCTATTGTTAAGGTGTGTATCTAAGGTGATTGAAAATAGTAGTTTTGAAGAGCGCACGGTAGTAAATAAAGTAATTAAAATTAATTGATAAAGACAGGTTCGAATGCAATTCACACAACCAATTGATAATCCAAGTACTTGCTAATAGAACTACTTACGGGCAATGTTTTCTACTTTGAAAAGAACTGATTTGACAGGAACTGTCGCTTTCGCGTATTCAGAACCGAGTTGTACCCCCTAATCAAACCCTCTTATTGTCACGGATAAAAAGGCACGCATTGCGTTAGAGTAGTAAACCTATTTTTAAGAAATATAGTATCTTGACCAAGTTGAAAAGTATTTTAACCTGGATTTTCTAAAAAAAAGAGGTTCTTACGAACCAGACTTTAAACTTCTTAACGCGTCCGAAAATGGTTTTAAAATCTCTTTTCCTTTTAAATTAAAAACTCCTAATAAACTAAACAAAGCGCTTTCGCTGTTTTTGAAATGGT
Source organism: Lathyrus tuberosus (assembly GCA_022829125.1). Lineage (NCBI taxonomy): Eukaryota > Viridiplantae > Streptophyta > Magnoliopsida > Fabales > Fabaceae > Lathyrus > Lathyrus tuberosus. The sequence goes on from JALAZF010000003.1 coordinate 11,949,256, forward strand.
TTAAAAACAATTAAGTTTAGATAGGCGTTGGACGGCTTTCGATCTTACCCAACGGAATTTAAGAACAGGAAAACTTATATTGAAAGTTAAAATAGCCCTTAAGTGTTTCCACTAACAATTGTACAGATTATCGGTTCGGTTATGATCTTCACATTCTAACCTTTATAAAATTAGCCAGACATGGTAAAGTAAAAGTTCATTTTTAGATTTTTCATAAAAAAAAGGTATTTAAGTGCGAGTGCGGAAAGTAAATGAAAGTAGTGCGAGTGCGGAAAGTAAATGAAAGTAGTGCGAGTGCGGAAAGTAAACGAAAGTAGTGCGAGTGCGGAAAGTAAATGAAAGTAATGCGAGTGCGGAAAGTAAATGAAATTAAAAGACAGTGCAAGAAATAAAGTTGACAAAAGGTAAAGTAATAAAAACCTGCTCCAATCGGAGTGGTTGAATAAAATGCGAACTGAAAGTAAAATGGCGGCAGGATTAACTTCCTTCCAGAGTGCTCCAAGACTCAATCTCACAGGCTCTTACAGACTCGATCTCTCGAATGTAGTAACACCTCGATGTGAAGCGATTACCACTATTACACTGATATATGCTTATGAACAACTAAGCTTGGATGATGAAAAACGAAAATCTAAAGTCCTATTTATAGGCAAGGAAACATATGGAAAAGACAAGGATGCCCCTAGCATTTGAATTTGGGAGGGAACTCGCTTTGTTCTTGTGGCGCCCGCCACAACACCATGGCGCCCGCCATGAGTGTAAACTTGCTTGGGCAGTTGGAGATCGTGGGGAAAAACAGTTGGGAGGAGTTTGAGACATGGCCACGTCATGGAAGACCCTGTGGCGGCCGCCATAGTGGATGCCATAAGTGTAAAATGCTGATTTTCTCTATTTTAGCTCATTTCGACTTCCTTTTCGCTCCTTTTCTCGCTCGGGGCTCTGATTAGACTAAAAACCTGAAAACAAAGAAAAACATAATAATAACATAATAAAATGACATTAAAAGACTAAGAATGCATGCGAAATCGGAGTCAAAAATACGGTGAAATTCAGTGTCATCAAAAGTATTGAGTGCTGCACATATCACCAAAGATATTACCGTAGCTCAGTTCGATGATGTAATAGCCAGTGTCACTACTGGAAATTTTCTTGGATTCAATGATGATGATTTGACTGCGGAAAAGAGAAACCACAACAAAGCTCTTCACATTTCCATTAGGTGTGAAGATGTTTTGATATCTAGAGTCTTGGTAGATACTGGATCTTCCTTAAATGTGCTTCCGAAGACAACACTGGAGAGGATGCCTGTGAATGGGGTAATTATGAGGCCAAGTACTCTCATAGTGAAGGCATTTGATGGATCTAGGCGTGCAGTTATCGGTGAGGTGGACTTGCCAATCAAGATCGGACCTACTATTTTTACCATTACTTTTCAGGTAATAGACATTTATCCTGGTTACAGTTGCCTGCTAGGACGGCCCTGGATTCACTCAGCAGGGGCAGTCACGTCCACTCTACACCAAAAACTGAAGTTCATTACCAATGACAAGATGGTTGTGATAGGCGGTGAGGAAGATATCTTGGTAAGCCATTTGACATCGTTCCGCTACATTGATGTTGAAGGTGAAATGGTTGAGACACCTTTCCAGTCTTTTGAAGTGGTAAGTACCCTGGTTGTGCAACGGGTACCAGAGCTCCAACAGTTAAGATCATCAATGACTTCATATGAGGAAGCTAAGGCTGTGGTGGAAGAAGGAAGCGCCCAAGGTTGGGGCAAGATGATTGAAGTTACTGAAAAGCTGGATAAGTTTGGGCTAGGTTATCAGCCATCTCGCAACTCAGCTTTTGTCCCATATGATGGAAATCAGATCCTTCCGGTTGAGAAAATCTTTACAAGTGCGGGGCACATCTTTGGTTCTCCAGTAGCAATGATCATTGAAGACCATGATAGTGATGAGTAAGCTTCTGCAAGCTGGATTCGACAAGCAAAGCCTGGTGAAGAGCTCCAGAATTGGAAGACCATTGAAGTCCCTCAGTTCTTCACACACCAAACGTAATTTTACTATTTATCAAAAACCCTACGCTCTGCCCAAGGCATAGTGGAACATTGTATGGGCCACCTGATGTTTTCAAACATTGATTATCATTAATGAATTTCAGTTTGCATTCAATTTTTGCTCACTTTCTTTCATTTCTTTTACTTTATAATAAATGGCAATATTTTTATGCACACACTTTCCTAAATAAACTACATAAATCATAAACATGCAGAAACACCACCGAGGTCCTTGATATAGACGCTGCTACAGGCCTATATGACTTTGATTACCCAATCTACCAAGCTGAAGAGAAGGGCATGAAAGGTTGTGAACTCCTCGACGAGTTGGCAAGGCTGCTCAAGCAAGAAGAGAAAGTCATCCTGCCGCACCAAGAAGACATTGAAGTCATCAACCTGGGTACTGAGGAAGACAGGAGAGAGGTAAAGATAGGTGCATCTCTTCAAATTGAAGTCAAGACCAAGTTGATAGAGCTCCTCCGTGAGTACGCTGACGTATTCGCCTGGTCGTATCAGGATATGCCTGGGTTGGATACTGATATGGTTGTACACAAGTTACCACTCAAGGAGGAATGCCATGCTGTCAAACAGAAGTTAAGAAGGACCCATCCGGGTATGGCTCTCAAAATTCGTGAAGAAGTACAAAAGCAGCTTGATGCTGGATTCCTGGCAGTGGCAAGGTACCCACAATGGATTGCCAACATTGTGCCGGTCCCGAAGAAAGATGGAAAGGTTCGCATGTGTGTGGACTACAGAGATTTGAACAGAGCTAGTCCTAAGGACGATTTCCCATTACCTCACATTGATGTATTGGTTGACAACACAACTCAATTCTCTGTATTTTCTTTTATGGATGGGTTTTCAGGATATAATCAAATTAAGATGGATCCAACGGATATGGAGAAGACCACATTCATCACACCATGGGGCACCTTCTGCTATAAGGTGATGCCATTTGGACTTAAGAATGCTGGAGCAACATATCAACGTGCGATGGTAATGCTCTTTCATGTCATGATGCATAAAGAGATTGAAGTGTACGTCGATGATATGATTGCCAAATCTCAAACCGAGGAAGAGCACTTGATCAATCTGCGAAAGCTGTTTGTTCGATTGAGGAATTTTAGATTGAGACTCAACCCCAACAAGTGTACATTTGGGGTACGATCTGGAAAATTGTTGGGCTTCATTGTAAGTCAGAAAGGAATTGAAGTGGATCCTGATAAGGTAAGGGAAATTTAGAACATGCCTGCACCTAAGACTTAGAAAGAAGTGTGTGGCTTCCTGGGAAGATTAAACTATATTTCCAGATTTATTTCACATCTTACTGCCACCTGCAAGCCTATCTTCAAGCTACTAAGAAAAAATCAGTCGATTGTGTGGGATGACGACTGCCAAGGGGCATTTGATAAAATCAAAGAGTATCTGCAAGAACCACCGATTCTGATACCGCCTGTTCCTGAAAGGCCACTCATTATGTACCTGATTGTACTTGATGAATCCATGGGGTGTGTGTTGGGGCAACAAGATGAGACGGGAAAGAAAGAGCATGCCATCTATTACCTCAGCAAGAAGTTCAATGACTGCGAGACAAGGTATTTCTTACTCGAGAAGACTTGTTGCACATTGGCCTGGGCTGCCAAACGTCTCAAGCAGTATATGTTGACCCACACTACTTATCTGATTTCCAAGATGGATCCCATTAAATACATCTTTGAGAAACCTGCTCTCACTGGCAGAATAGCCCGATGACAAATGCTTTTGTCTGAGTACGACATTCAATACATCACTCAAAAAGCCATCAAGGGTAGCGTATTGGCAGATCATCTTGCCCATCAACCGATGGATGATTATCAGCCCTTGAAGTTTGATTTTCCAGATGAAGACGTAATGGTACTAAAAGATTATGAAGAGCCAGGTCCAGATGAGGGGCCCAAACCAGGGGAGCGATGGACTCTCATGTTCGATGGTGCTTCCAATGTTCATGGAAGTGGAATTGGGGTAGTGATTACATCACCCAAGAATTTCCACTTACCCTTCACAGCTAAGCTCTGCTTTCCATGCACCAATAATATGGCTGAGTATAAAGCTTGTATACTTGGATTGGAAGAGGCCATCAATTTGAGGATTAAGACTCTGGATGTGTTTGGAGATTCTGCCTTAGTAATACATCAGATTCGAGGTGACTGGGATGCCAGACATGCCAATCTAATTCCATATCGAGATTACGTGGCAAAGCTACTTCCCAGATTTGATGATATCACCTTTACCCATGTGCCGAGAGAGGAAAATCAAATGGCAGATGCTCTAGCAACTTTGGCTTCTATTTATAAACTGATATGGCCCAACCATCGGCCGCATATTGATCTACAATGATTTGAAGAGCCCGCTCACTGTTTGGCTGCTGATGAAGAGTCAGATGAAAAGCCATGGTTCTATGACATCAAACGTTATCTGGAAAAACAAGAATACCCAGAGGGCGCTTTGGCGGTGGATAAGAGAACTTTGCGCAGATTGGCATCAAATTTCTTCCTCAATGGGAATGTGTTATACAAGCGTAATCATGATACTGTACTACTCAGATGTGTAGAAAAGCATGAAGCTGAGCAGATTCTGAAAGATATTCATGAAGGTTGTTTTGGTACCCACGCAAATGGGCATACTATGTCAAAGAAGATATTGAGAGCAGGCTATTATTGGTTTACCATGGAGGCTGATTGCTACCATCATGCCCGAACATGCCATAAATGTCAGATATACTCTGATAAGATTCATGTACCTCCCACTCCTTTGAACGTCTTGACTTCACCGTGGCCATTTGCCATGTGGGGAATAGATATGATTGGGATGATTAAGCCAAAGGCCTCAAATGGACACCGCTTCATATTGGTTGCCATAGACTACTTTACCAAATGGGTTGAGGCTGCATCGTATACGAACGTTACCAAGCAAGTGGTCGCTCGCTTCTTGAAACACAACATTATATGCAGATATGGAGTACCTAATCGTATCATCACTGACAATGGGTCTAATCTCAACAACAAAATGATGGATGAACTGTGTGCTAGTTTCAAGATTGAGCACCATAATTCGACAGCATACAGACCAAGATGAATGGAGCCGTTGAAACAACCAACAAAAACATCAAAAAGATCATTCAGAAAATGGTGGTTACTTATAAGGATTGGCATGAGATGCTACATTTTGCGCTGCACGGCTACCGTACCTCAGTGCGAACATCAACAGGGGCAACTCCTTACTCATTAGTTTATGGCATGGAAGCGGTCCTTCCAATAGAAGTCGAAATCCCATCATTGAGAGTATTGATGGAAGCACAACTTGATGAAGCAGAATGGGTGAAGACGAGGTTTGAGGAGCTTGACCTTCTTGAAGAAAAACGCTTGGCAGCAATATGCCATGGCCAGCTCTATCAAAGACGCATGAAGAAAGCTTTTAACAAGAAAGTGCATCCTCGGACATTCCAGGAAGGTGACTTGGTGCTCAAGAGGATCATGGCTATGTATAATGAATCCAGGGGCAAGTGGATGCCAAACTACGAAGGCCCATATGTTGTAAGAGAGGTGTTCTCAGGTGGTGCCTTGAAGCTTGCAACTATGGACGATGAAGAATTACCATACCCAGTGAATGCAGAGTGCGTTAAGAGATACTACGCCTAAAAAAGTGGAATAATAAAGCCGCTAAGTCGAAAACCTGAAAAGGTGACTTAGGCAAAAATGGCAATCCCGGTGGACTTGAAAAACAAAATCAGTCCAGGAAAAAATTAGGGATAAAATAAAAAATATAGGCCCGCTGAATTGAAAACCCGAAAGGGCGGTTCAGGCAAAAAAGGCGTCCCGGTGGATTGAAAACCCGAAAGGGCGATCCAGGAAAAAGTTAGGGGCAAATTCCAAGGCAAAGTATCTATTCTGCATGTCCACTTGACCTTGATGTGTCACTGAAGGGAAGAATCGATCCAGCCGTATTCCTACGAAGCAAGATGTTGAAGTTATCAAAGTCATAGGGTCCATAGCAGTGTTTAGACTCAATGGAATCTCATTTATTTGTATTGCCATTATGTTTTTCTTGCACCGCAATTACCTCATTAAGGAATTACATCCTTGTACGTACTTACCCGATTAAGGGTCAAATCGATACAAAGAGAGATTTCTCATCAAATTGTGCTCATTTCTTTTTTACTTTATCTGTTTGTTTGCAAGTTAATTTTGTTTTTGATAAACTGTGTTTTGGAACTTCGGTTAATGAAGACAATATTTGAAAACAATAAAATTTATTTTGGTGTTGGGAGAACTAAAAGGGAAACAAACAGTCTCCAAGGAGCTCCACCACATGAAAGCACCAAATCAGTTGTCAGTCGGCTTGGCTCTTCACCACAAGCAGTACAACTTTTCAGGGATTTGCTCAACGTAATCCCTAGCAATGAATCTTTCAAGCCCAACAGGGGCAATCACGTTCTCTAGTCATCTTTGGCTTGTGCAAGAAGGGTCGAGTAGTTAGATACTCCCACCATCTCCATAAAACCCAAAGTCCAATCCTTTATTGGCAACTACTCAAAAGTCCACACTTGTTGGCATCTTCAAATCTACCCTTTAAAGCCCATTCTTCATTGGCAACCATTAAAAGTACACAGTCATTGGCATCCTCATAACACCTGAAAGTCCAATTTATTGGCAAAACACCAAATACCAAAGTCCAATTTCATTTGGCAATTACCAAATTCAATCTCTGGTGATACCCTCTACAAGGAAACTTATCCCCAGCGCACCCGATCATTTGCATTGTCATACGCATGGCATGCAGGCGTAGTATCATAACTATTTTGAGCATATTAGTCGTTTGCATTCATACGTGCATTGGATCCCCTAGCAGTTATATTTTAGTATATGTTTTAGTGCATCATGTAGTGCATGGCATATCCATCCCCAACATAGCATAACAGGATCCAGGATCAGTTCGCAAGCACCTTGGCCAGTCCTCCATCAAAGTCGGCAGTATTCTTCAAAAGAGAAGTTGATACCCCGCACGTGTTCAAGGAATTCTATTCTCCAGCAAGTCATTCTTCAGCTATGCAAGTGATATTGATAATCCCCAGCAGCTGTTACTATTATTTGCTCCCCAAGCAGAGGATATCCTAGAAAGTTTCTTGTGAGATTTCCCCGGCAGAGCCAGCACATTTCCTCCGACAGGAATCTTGCTCGATTATCCTTCTGCTTTCAAAGTTACTGCTTTGGTATCATTGAGGAACCTTAATGGATAAGGTACTGCTTCAATGTTCCAGAGAATCTTCAGCTTTCAAAGATACTGCTTTGGTATCGTTGAGGAACCTTAACGGATAAGGTACTGCTTCAATGCTCCAGAGAATCTTCAGCTTCCAAAGATACTGCTTTGGTATCGTTGAGGAACCTTAGTGGATAAGGTACTGCTTCAATGCTCCAGAGAATCTTCAGCTTCCAAAGATACTGCTTTGGTATCGTTGAGGAACCTTAGTGGATAAGGTACTGCTTCAATGTTCCAGAGAATCTTCAGCTTTCAAAGATACTGCTTTGGTACCGTTGAGGAACCTTAACAGATAAGGTACTGTTTCAATGCTCCAGAGAATCTTCAGCTTCCAAAGATACTGCTTTGGTATTGTTGAGGAACCTTAGTGGATAAGGTACTGCTTCAATGCTCCAGAGAATCTTCAGCTTCCAAAGATACTGCTTTGGTATCGTTGAGGAAACTTAACGGATAAGGTACTGCTTTAATGCTCCAGAGAATCTTCAGCTTCCAAAGATACTGCTTTGGTATCGTTGAGGAACCTTAGTGGATAAGGTACTGCTTCAATGCTCCAGAGAATCTCCAGCTTCCAAAGATACTGCTTTGGTATCGTTGAGGAACCTTAGTGGATAAGGTACTGCTTCAATGTCCCAGAGAATCTTCAGCTTTCAAAGATACTGCTTTGGTATAGTTGAGGAACCTTAACGGATAAGGTACTGCTTCAATGCTCCAGAGAATCTTCAGCTTCCAAAGATACTGCTTTGGGTATCATTGAGGAACCTTAACGGATAAAGGACTGCTCCGGTCACCCAAAGAGCTTTAAGTAATTTTGTTCAGTCTAAATCCTGTTACTTCATTCTGTCAACTCTCACTCTACAACACTTTACCTTTTGTGAGACAAATTTTTGGGGTATTCTTATATCTAATTGACTTCTATCCTTAAAACAAATGCTTTTTAGCGGTTCATTTTCTCGGGTTCAAGGCAATTAGATAGGGGCATCTGTCATACCCCAAATTTGTCCTAACTCCTCTTTCTCTTATGCTAATTATTTGTGTGGCCTCATTGTGGTTATGTTCCATTTCAAGCTGGGGAGATAAAGGAAGATTAGACCTTTACTCTCATATTTTTTTAGTATGGTTCAGTTAAAGATTCAGTCAGTGGGTCTCAAGGTGGTGCAAAGGCCACAGGGTGGATGAGTTAAGTTATGGTTGGAATTGTTTCTAGAATAGGATTCATGTTATGGTCATCCATGTTTTAAAGTCCAAGTTTTGGAAGGTTTCAAGAATTTTTGGCATAATCTCATGGTGATCAAAATACGTGCAGGTCATGTTAGAGAATTTTATTAAGGCATAATGTCTATGCCTTAGCATATAGTCCTATGGTGTCAAAGGATTTTCTTGGTGGGGAATGTTCGGGATGTAAGCTCAAAATTGGTTCAATGGGTAATTTCAAGGTGCAAGGCTATAATGCACTCAATGATTAAGATGGATTTTCGACCTCATTTCAAGGGCTTGGAATTGGTTTAATGATGGTTCATGATTATAGGATTAATACCAATCTCAAAGTTAAGAATTCTACTTGGTCCCAAATTGATTCAAAAGTAAGAGCCATTAAGGATGCATCCAAAAGTTACAAGGCTGCTGGCACTAATAATTAAAAAACATACAGTTTTTTTTTCTATTACAAGGCTCACCAAGATCTAAGGAGCACATTCTAATGACAAGTCATCATGAGTCAAGATGATTACAATTGATCAAAGAGTTTTCGAGTCGCATTACAAGGCGTGAGATTAAGAATTGTGATTCAATTTCTAAAAGTCAATGAAAAACAAATATTTACAAGTCATTGTTTGAACTAAAAGCAGCCCTGAACTTAGAAAAATAAAAATAGGTCATCCTTTCATTTCCCTAAACTAGCAAAATTGTGACCATGCCCAAGTTGTCTTTCATGCGAAGTATTCATACTCCTTGCTTCCATATTGCGTCTTCAACAATACCCGGATGTGTAGCACAAGAGCCAAACTTCATTCCAAGTTACCACTACCAAGCTCCTCATCACTAAAGTTCTTCATCATCCATCCAGCCACTGCTTCAATTCACGGTCCACCCAATTCAGACCTGACCCTACAAAGAAAAACGGATACGTCATAACCCCACAAATCAAAGTCATAGCAATAGCATAGAGGTTGAGGTAGTTTTAAGACATAGATGAAAAATCCACACATCACAAATTCAAAATCTAGCAGCAATTTGTCATTAACTGAGCCAGAGAGAAGATAGCTAACCAGTTACAAGTACAAGCTCTCCCTTTCCTTGCCCTTAATACCAGGTCTGAATCCAAGCCTTCATGCTACCATTTTTCTACTGCTCCCAGCTTGTCATGATCTCTCCATCAAGTTTCATGATGTTCATCTTGTATCAGTCCATCCTCCAAATCTGTGTCAAACATAACCTTATGCCAAAAATAAAGCAAAGGTTAATATACAATGCAAGAACAAGAGCCAGTTTTAATACCAAATTGCGGGAGCCATTTCAAATACACAACAAACAACAACATTTGCATTATAATTCAAAGACTACAATGACATCCTAAGGTACTTGTTAAAACGTTAAAAACCAAAACATCATGTGAACTCTACAAGGTGTACAAGAATAATGCTTAAATTCCACAAGGTTTAAGAGACAAAGCCTATGACAAGGTTCCATTTCCTAACCTCATGCTCCAAAGTATCTTCATACCAAGCCTTCAAGTTGCGAGGTCTTTCCTCTTATGCCAATCTTCAAATGCAGCATAATCCCCTCATACCAGCCAACGTTATATGAACAAGAAAAGGAATTCAATACAGTGTGTGTCATACAAGTAATGTCAGTCAAACACATAAGTAACAGAACACACAAAAAAGGTTGGCATACATGAAATTGCAGAATGGCTAGACAGGTCCAATGCCAGAATATTGGTTTCAACCTCACAAAAAAAATCAAGCCAATCCAAATTATCAAAAAGACATCCACAATTGTGATAGCAGAATTCACAACAAAATATAAAGCTTTTCAGAAATATTCATGAGAAACTCCAAATTATTCAAAAGCAGTATTATGTCAAGAGTCAACCACAAAAGCATGGTAAAAGGGTCAATAAAGGCCACATCAGCACAGTAAAAACTTTCAAATTCTTGCAGTAAAACTCAGATAAAAGCTACACGTTCTAGAAGAAATCCAGCTCACAGAACAGACAAAAATGGTACAAGCACAATCCCACGAAATCAATGTTCATTCCCATTACCTCCAACGGTCCTATTCCCTCAGAGTCACACCTCATCATTCCTCACACGATTTTGATTTTTTTTCACACGTATCAGAATACACTATATAACACACACTATTCATTCACACAGAGGAGGACGAAAAAAAAACCTACATTTCCAGAGCATTACGAGGCTGCGCAAGAAATCCCCAACCTCCATCTCTAAAGCTCTCAAAGAATCCTAAAATAACTACTCAGAGTTTCACACTGAAATTCTGAGCTAGTTTGAGCTTGACCTCACATTTTCCTGCAATCATACAAAACAACACACTCAACAATAAGGAAGAAGAAGATTTCAAAAGGAAGAAGAAGGTACTTAGAAGGAAAAGAGGAAAGAGGAGAGTTAAAGAAGGTTACCGTCGCTGGAAAAGTTTCGGATCGGAATTACTCCGATCTAGGTATCATTCATTTCTTCTTTACTCCTTGATGCTTGAATAATAATCTCCATGCTTTTGTGTGTTGAACCCCTCTATTGATTGTTTCATTTTGTTTTTTTTGACGAATCTAGGGTTTCTGTTCGGTTTCGATTAGGGGATTTAGGGTGAGTTTTTGGGTAGTATGTGTAATACCCCAAATTTTGACCACTTAGATTTCCCATCATTGTGAAAATCATCATCACAATATGGATGAACCATCATGCTTCATCAGTCTCCCCAAAGATGGGTGAGCATCCAATACAATCAAAATTAGGGTTTCAAGCCCTCTCTGAGTGCTTAGACAAAGGGTCAATCAAGAAATGACATGATCTTCAACTTGTCTAAATCTCTTAAATATCCACAATGGATCACAAAGGACTCCCACTTCAAGGATTAAGCACAAGGCTGCTCCCTTCTAGGTGGATCAAGTCTCAAGATCGACAGTGTCACCAAATTAGGGTTTTGGTCGACCAGGGCCTCCAGATGGAAATTTTCATCTGGGCACAAGGAAATGATCCAAAACATTACCTCATGAACCCATGCATTAAGTCAATTTTGCCTCAGGGGATGCATTCATCAAAAATCAGGAATTAGGGTTTCTTGACCTAATTCACCCCTAAGTTGACTTTTGGGACAAACCATGAGCCAAGACCTCAAGAGATGATTTGAGGGTCTCTAATACACCATATTGATCCATTTGGAACAATGGATTGATCCAAGAAGCTTGAGCAACAAGTCTCATTTTCATCTGCACCACAATTAGGGTTTTAAGGGAAAAGTCAACTGTAACTTTGACTTTTGACCAAGACATGCTCCCAAACCCTAATACATGATTGAATATACCCTATGACACCCATGGAACATGTCCATCAAGTTTGATTTAGGTCAAGGACATGATTTCTTGAAGAATTGCACAGTTTAGAATTCATCTGATAAAAAGTCAACTGTGCACAAAAGTCAACTTTGACTTTTTGAGATTTTTCACCAAAATGGATTTTTAACCCTAAAATGATGTTAATGTATGATTTGAATCATCATTCATCAATAAAAATCAAGAAAAGTGAGATAACTTGTAAAAGGGGTAACCATTAAACTTAGAAATTTTTCTAAGTTAAAAATAAAGTGGCAAAGGTACCAACTTTGGAGGACCATAACTCCTAAACCACAAGGCCATTTTTTCTCATCCAAAGATGGATTTGTAGCCCTCATTATCACCTACAAAAACTTCAACTACAAGTCATTCCAATTCATTAAGGATTTTGAGTTATGGAATGATCAAAGTGGCTGAAAAGTGAAAAAGTAACTTTTTCCAACACTTAGTGAAATTTTCACTAAGTCAGATTTTTGCCTCACTTTTTGCCAAATGTAGGGGGATTTTTCACTTGGAATCAAAAGAGATCAAAACCAAACTTGTTCAAACAGTTGTTGTTTCATGTAAGAGCTTTCCAAAATGGCCAAGAACATTGCCAAAGTCAACCTACATCATGAGATACAACATTGGCAAGTTGCCTTGCTGAAATCTGTCAAAGCAAGGCAGAATTTGCATTTTGGCTCAATTTGCCAAAATCAGCCAATCTCAATTGCTCCAATCCACTTGGACACCTCAGAGGATTGAATCCAAAGGGGACAATCACTGAGCCAAGCCTCAAAGGTCCAAGGAACAAAAAATAGCATGTTGAACCTAGAATGGCCAAAATTGGGACAAGACTTCAAATTTGGAATGAGGCATTCAATGGAACCATCAAGGTGGCATGGAATGAGCCATTCTCATCTGAAATCAGTCAAGACTTATCCAAGACCAAGGGGACCAAAGCTCTGTGCCCTAACCTCAAGTCAATGGCTAGAGGAGACTTTCATTTCCATTGGCCAACATTGAGGAAACCTACTTACCAGCTGCCACGCACTATTCCTTGCAAAACAAACTTGCTCTACTATAAATAGAGCTCAATTGTGGTCAACTTAAGTACACCAAAGCCATCTAACAGATGCTTTCCTCAAAATCTCTTTCTCTTGGCAAAAATGCCTTTCTTAGCAAGGTAGCTATCGGGTTTTGAGTTTGAGAGCAATTCTGCACAAACCAATCACTCACACACCTCACATACATCACATATGAGCTGATCAAACACTCACATAACATCTGGAACATCAATTTCTCAAAATCACTTGCCATCCACACAAGTTTAAAGTGAAGTTGCAGCTGAGATGCCATAAACTGATCCAGTCCATTTCAATTCAATCCAAGTGTTCAAACACACTCCATATGGTGTAGGGAAGCTGTCCAGATCATCACAACTCATCTGTAACACCTCCAACTCAAAATCACATCTGCTCTTGCTGTCACGACTTGGAGGTAAGCACATACTTGGTCATCTCTCAATCTACGCATATTTCCTCGCACAATAATTTGGCCATATGTTCATAATCATGCATGGAATGTTTTCCCTCAATTAATTGCATTGTTTGAATCGTGTATCAAAAATCCTAGCCTTCATGCAGAAATTAGGGTTCTTGAGGTCTCTTCGTGATTTCTTGTTGTATGTTTAATTTAAATGAAATTAAAGTACATAGACATGATCGTGAGGTTGAGGCGAGCATAATGATATGTGGATTGCATGATATGATTGCGTATTCATGGAGATTGGATAGAAAATGCAAATCTGGGCAAACTGAAAAACGCGCGTGTTCTTGGTGTTGTTCTTGGCGCCATTTTCATATATTTGAATATTTGAATTTTGTGATTTTGTTTAATTGATTCAAAAATTAATTTCTCTCTGAGTTTTAATGATTTTGAGTTGATTCTTTTTTTAATAATTCAAAAAAATGTTAAAATATTTTATTTTATCAAAAAATCCCAAAAATATTATTTATTTCATATAATTGATATTTTTGTAAAGAATTAATATTTTGATTGTTTTTGGCATTTTAAATATTTTTCTACATTGATTTTGCAACTTTTAATGCTTTCTAATTATTTTGTAGGTCAATACTTAATTTTTGAAGCATTAATCCAAGATCACAATTTGTTTTCCATGTGTTAAACAATTTTTGATCATCTTAATTGAATTTTTATTCAATTAAATACATTTTGAAAACAAATTAGGGGTTTGGATTAATTCAACCCTCATAAATCATTTTCAAAACACTTTGGGCCTCTATTAGAGTGTAAGACCCAATCCTTTTTTTGACCAAATTATCTTTGGGCCTCACTTATTGTATAAGTCCCGATACCGTAAAAAAAAAAACAAACGGCGCGATCGTCGCCTTTTCAAAAATCATCCGGGTCTACCCTCGTGTTATAAGCCCCACTCTTTTCTTTAAACCTTTTTGGGCCTCTTGAGAGAGTGTAAGACCCATCCCCCCTTGTACAAAAACTTTTTGGGCCTCACTCATTGTATAAGTCCCTATGTACAAGTAAACGGCGCGATCATCGCCCGTTTAAAAATAAAAACCATCTGGGCCTACCCTCGAGTAGTAAGACCCATTTCTTTTTGTTTAAAATACTTTGGGCCTCTTGAGAGAGTGTAAGACCCATCCCTTTGTACAGAAAACCTTTTTGGGCCCCAGTCACTTGTATAAGTCCCGCTGTACAAATTCAAACAGTGCGCTCACTGATAAAACCCTGGGCCTCTCCTTGAGCTGTAAGCCCCAAATCTTTCTTTTTCAAAGCACTTTCTCCTTTGATTTTGAATATACTGTTGTTTTCAATCTTTCTTTGTTGAACAACTAACCAAACAGCATGGAAGCACTACAACCGAGTAAGTGGTTATCGCTTTCATTTACTGCTTTCATATTATAAACTGTATTGTGGGGCTGCTCACTGTAAGTCTCATTTCATAAACTCATATCTACTATGTAATAATAGTATAGATATTTCGAGTTTCCCCGACAACTACGTCTAGAACTAGGTGACGCCGTTTCACTTATTCATAGAAATAGACGCCTAGATCCCCAATAGGAGCACCAGATACAGTCTTCTCTTCGGCTGTCCTCCTTAGGAATCGTCAAGAAGCTCTACTCCCCAAGATGAATGTATTCTCTGTGAATGGCATCTTTGAGTTTCTTCCCAATTCTCGAACTTTCCTAACTTGATCTATTCCTTGTGGATAGCTTGCCTTGAATGTCTCGGGGTTTGGGTACCCACTACGGTCATAATCTTGGACCTTAACTAAGGAACCCTCTTTAAAAGCTAAAAGTCGCTGGATAGTAAACCTCGCACGTTTACCAGTGGTTTTCATCTTTAAAAGAGTTATCTCTCCTAATGGAAAGGAGATGATAGACCCACGGGCTTCTTAAAAGCATCGGCCTCCTCTTGGGCATTATTCAAGGACCCTACGACTTCTTAGAAGTATTCACAGCCTCCTCTTAGGCTTCGTATAATGATCTCTTCCTCCGGGAATGATTGCCTCCTCTTGGGCTTCGTACAAGGACCCGTCGGCTTCTTAAAAGTTTCCAGCCTCCTCTTGGGCTTCGTACAAATTGTCCCGACGACCTCCTAGAGGTATAGGAACAGAACCTAGTCATCCTCATAGAACAGTCCTTTCATAGAGTCTACTACTGTTTCTCGAAGCATAGTACAAAAAGATAAAACTCTAGACACGGACAGTCTAACTTCCTTGAGTCTCAAAGACATTCTCAAGCACCTTCGTTAAATAGGAAGGAAACCCGCAGACTCGGATAGTCTCAATACCCTTTGGATTTCTCGTTTCCTCAAAGAGAAGGAAATATCCCTGATCCTCAAATCAAATCCCTGAGTACAGTATTGCTCATATAAGAACTGATTTTCTCTTTTAAATCAGTATATTGGATCTGTCACTCAACTAAAACAGTTACAATAGCCTCCATCTCGTGCTTCGTACGAGATACCAAAAATCTCCCCAGTGGATTCAAAATAACCTTTTAGCCTCTCTCTCTCAGGCTTTGTATGAGACACAAAAGATTCCCTCGTTGAGTCAATCACCCCTTTTTGCCTCCATCTCGGGCCTCGTACGAGATACAAATTCCTTAAGCAAGAGTCGAACTCTTTTAGCCTCCTCTTAGGCTTTGTATAACGATATGCCCCACTGGGTCAAAAACTTTTAGCCTCTCTCTCGGGCTTTATACGAGACACAAAATAGCCTCCTCTTAGGATTTGTATAACGATATGCCCCACTGGGTCAAAAACTTTTAGCCTCCTCTTAGGCTTTGTATAAGAAAACCACTGGTTGATCCAATCGACCTTTTAGCATCAAAGTTGTGCCTCGTTCGCAGTACACAAACATCAATAACTCCTTTCCTTTCATCTAATCGTTGTAAGCGGCAAGCCTCTGGATCATCTATATCCATGCCACTGTCCCTCTTTTAGCATGAGAAATTCCTAAGGAAAGATGGCATTGCTCTAAACTGAGTTAAAGTCTTCTCCTTCAGGTTAAAACCCTTTCTTCGGAAATTATGGCATTGCTCGGATCCGCGTATCCCAGTTAAAGTAATTCTCCTTCTCCCCTCTTTAGAGATGAGGAATTCTCTCTAAAGTCGAGGTCTTTCAGCTTCACATCTTGGGCTTTGAACAAGATACAAACTATCCTTTCGCTTCACGTCTTGGGCTTTGAACAAGACACCAAAAACCAATTTCCTCCCATAGAATAGGAGGAACTACGAACGCTCTGATTTCCCTGTTTCGGTAAACGGGAATACGTAGGCATAAGATCAAAAGAAAAGATCTTAGCGAGCGCAATCAACAAAAAACCCAAATCCAATACCTTCGTCAACCAAAAGCAGTAATTCAAAAGCACCAGTCCTAACATCCTAATCCTTATTCCCCACCAGAAACCCTTTGCCTAGAAAAAAGAAAGAGAACCGTATTGGCGAAATACGAATAACCAGTACAAAAGCCCCCCCCCACATTGATAGCATCCGTAACCTAACAGACCGCTGTTTAAACTCAGTATGCAAAGCAGGGTTAATTGGAGACATCTATTTCCCTTCCTTATTCAGCTCACAATAGGATAAAAAATGAATCGACCTGTAGTTTAAAGCTCAAACCGCAGAGAGCGACCAGCGCTTAAGAACCGCGTCCAAAATCGCTTGCTACAGAAAAGTGGCGCCCACCGTGGGGCCGATTCCTTTCTTTCTACTTTTCTTGTGTGAAAAATTACACAAATGGCGACTCTGCTGGGGAGTCTCCTTTTCTGCCTTAGGGCATCATCCCCATTTTCTACGGAAAATGGGAACTCTACCGAAGAGAAAGATTGACCTATGCTGGTCCATCTCTTAGGCAGAGAACCACAGATTGGGGCTTCCGCCGGGGAACCCATTTCTGTCAAGAACTTAAGAATCGTAGCTTTATAAGTCAAGGATGATTAGGATAAATATATATACTGCTTTTCCTAATTGCTATACGTGTTTATTTTTCTGCTACTGGGAATGCGTGTGATGCCGCATGTGGTGAGATTGAGTATACACTTAAGAAAAGCCAACCTTTTTCGTAGTGCGGAAGCTATCAGAAATAGCTGTTACGCGATACTACCCTCATTTGAGGCTGGTGATCTATTCTCGGTGAATGGCACTTACTCTAAGATTGCACACAACTCGCTGGCGATCCGCTTGTTGTTTTGCTTTCCTGGGAGGAGCTGATGATAATGAGTACAGGTACAAAAATCACCCTAGTATAAACCTTTGGGGATGGGTAGAGCCTTGACTTCATGACAACGACCCTTTAACCCCATGTTTTTTCTATGTTTTTGTGTGCTGCATTCATGCATTCATTTAATAAAACATTAAAACATTCAAAAAACTTCTCTTCTAGTCTCTCTGTTTTTCAAATTAAACTAAGACTGTGATTGCAAATATCAGAGAAAAGGATTACGCTAATGGATTTTGGTAGAAGGAGAACTCACCAGTATACCTTCAAGGTTCCAAAGCTAGGAGATTTGAGAAGGTTAGAGAGGATGATCGTTAACCCAGAGGCTTTCAGAGCCAAGCACGGTGGTTTGCTACCACTGTTAAGAGTCCATGTGATTAAGGGGATCATGGACGCGCTCATTCAATTCTACGATCCGGTTTATCATTGTTTCACATTCCCGGATTACCAGCTAGCACCAACGCTGGAGGAGTATTCTCATCTGGCTGATTTACATATCACTGATCGAGCTCCATTTTCTGGACTGGAAGAAATTCCAAAGAATCAGACTATTGCAATAGCAATTCATTTGGACGAGTCTGAGGTCAAGACTCACATGATTACTATGGGTGGCACCCAAGGTTTGCCAGCCCAATTCTTGACAAAGAAAGCTCTGTACTTTGCTAGTATGGGGAACATGACTGCTTTTGAAAGCATCTTTGTCTTGCTCACCTACGGGTTATTTTTGTTTCCCAACATCAATAACTTCGTCGATATCGACGCTATTAAGGTTTTTCTCATTGGAAACCCTGTGCCGACTTTGCTCGCAGATGCATATCATTCTGTACACTTGGGAAATTTGTACAGCGGAGGGGAGATCACATGCTGTGTACCTTTGCTCTACAAATGGTTTATCTCTCACTTACCCAAGTCTGCTGCTTTTTGGGATTGCAAGAGTGTCTTACGTTGGTCGCAGAAGATCATGTCTCTCACCAATTCCGATATAGATTGGTGTAATAAGATTTATGAGGGAATCAGAATCATTGATCGTTGTGGAAACTTCCCCAGCGTACCCGTTATACGAACTAAAGGAGGAATCAACTATCATCCGATATTAGTTCGTCGTCAATTTGGATACCCGATGAGACACATCCCACTGGATGTTCATCTGGAAGGTCTTTTCTTCAAAGAAGGAGAAAGTGACAGAGCACTAAAGATGGAAATAGTGCAAGCTTGGAAACATGTTCATAAGAAAGGACGAGAGTCTCTGGGAAAACCGGACTGTGTCTCGGTGGAGCCTTATCTCCATTGGGTACAAACCAGAGCTCTCAAGCTAAAGATGCCTTATCCTCGTTACGTAATTCTTCCGCCGAGGGAAATTGTCATGTACTTCATGACAGAAACTGAAAGGCTTCAGGTTACTCTCAACAAAGTTCAAAAGGAAAGAAGATCTTGGAAGAACAAGTACCGCACCCTCGACGTAGAGTGTATCCAAATACAGCAATTACTGAAAGAGAAAGATGCTCTGATTGAAATTTTGGAGCAACATGCTGTAGAGAATCAAGATGACCAAAGGAATTTGCTCGCTCCTTTCACCTGGCAAAGGAATGACAACCCGACAACGGCCTAAGCGCCCCGGTCAAAGAAGAGGACTCTGGACCCATTAGTTTAGGTTTCTGTTTCTGCACTTTGTAATCTACTGTATTTCCATTTCTGTAATCCTTTGGAATTCAATAAAAAGGGGTTTCCCCACTGTTTGATATTTGCAATCTAATTGTCGAAGTTTATTTTAATTAAACCTAAAAACAATTAATATAATCATTGCATTCATCATTCTCACATCGCGTATTCTCCTTACCTACGAATCTCACGTTTGTGTCTCGATTCTAGAGTCAAACTGTCTCATTCGTATAATACTCGGGCCAATCGTCAGAAAAAGATGGATGATCTTGAGGAAGAAAACAGAGAGTTGAAAGAAGAGATCGACGCTCTGAGAGAGGATATGAGAAAGCTTCGTAACGACATGCAAGCCATGGCAGAAGCTCAGCTACAAAGAACTGTGATCTCAGAGATCACCTCAACGCCCATCATAGAAAAGTATGATCCTAGGTATCAGATGCCGAAAGATCGTCCTTGGGGCATACCTGTTAACTATATCCCGAAAGGATATGTTCCGCCGATCACTGAAGATCAGGGAATCGCAACAGAAGCCGTTGGGCCTGAAGGTTACAAACTTTGGGAAAGCGAAGATGCCAGGGGCATACTGAAGACTCCTGAAGGTTACAAACTTCGGGAAACGCCAAGACTTACTGCCGAAGTCACGGTACCACCCCCTGTGGTGCACACTGTCCCGGAAGGACAGATTCCACCAACACCTTCTGGTAAGAAGGAAACTATGTTCGATAGAATGGATGAATTCCAGGAGCAATTCTTGGAAATGAAGAAAGAGCTGCAGGCCATTCGCGGTCAGGATCTATTTGGAAAGGACGCCGCAGACCTCTGCTTGGTCCCAAATGTGAAAGTCCCGCACAAGTTCCAAGTGCCCGACTTTGAAAAATACAAGGGTAACTCTTGCCCTCAGAGCCATCTGGTGATGTACGCTCGGCGGATGTTAGCTCAGACGGAGAATCAGGACCTACTGATTCACTACTTCCAGGATAGTTTAACCGGTGCCGCACTCAAATGGTACATGGGTTTAAACCGTACTACGATCAGTACATTCAGAGATCTTGGTACTGCCTTCGTCCAACAATACAAATACAATTTGGACATGGCACCCGACAGAGATCAACTCAGATCAATGTCGCAAAAGGAAAAGGAAACCTTTAAGGAGTATGCTCAAAGGTGGCGTGAAATTGCCGCTCAAATTTGTCCACCTCTTGAGGAAAAAGAGATGACAAAGATCTTCTTAAAGACCTTAAGCTCATTTTACTATGGCCGAATGGTCGCCAGTGCACCCAGTGATTTCACCGAAATGGTCGGCATGGGTGTACGTCTTGAGGAAGCCGTCCGAGAAGGACGTTTGGTAAAAGACACTGGATCAACGAGCGGTACTAAAAAATACGGTAGTGCTCTCCCTAAGAAAAAAGAGCAAGATATTGGGAATATCTCTCTCGGAAAGCAAAGGCGTCGTTATCAGCCAGTAGCAGCTGTTACTCCTGCTATCAGCCCCGCGCCGGTTCCTACGTATCAACCTCAGGTTGCGTAGAGTCAACCTGACCAACAAAGGACACAACAGCCTCTTCAGCAGGCTCGTCCTCCATATAACAACGACCGTACAACACGGCCACCAGGATTTGATCCTATACCCGTAACGTATGCAGAGCTGTTTCTGTTACTACTGGCTAAGGGGCACATTCAGACTAAGTCTCCCCTTTCAGTTCCGAAAAATCCGCCTTTCTGGTTTAAGGTGGACCAGACATGCCCTTATCATCAAGGAGGTTCAGGGCATAACATTGAGACTTGTCTCAATTTCAAATCCGACGTGCAAAAGCTTGTTAGGAGCGGGCTCTTATCTTTCAAAGATACGAATCCCAATGTTCTCACAAACCCGCTGCCTCAACACGAGAAGGCTGCAGTCAATCTGATTGAGAAAGAGACTAACAATGTCTATCAAATTCACGATGTACTCTTATTGGGGACCAATCTGGTCAAGATGCATTGTAGACAGAGTGGATATGGCCATGTGCCACCTCATAATTATCACCAGTGTGATATCTGCTCTAAAGATAACCAAGGATGTTCTGTAGTGCAAGCAGCTCTACAGGAACAAATGGATCTTGGATGGATCCAGGAGAACCGAGTTCGTGGAGTTAACATGGTCTCTATGAATTTTAACGTCATTCAAAACCGCGACATCCGTGTGATGAATGTCAACTTGGTGGCGATGCACTCAAGGCAAAGCCAATATCATAATCTGCCACGACACGATTACAGTTCCTGTCTGATTTACTCGGTAAACAAACAGGGATGCTCTTTCATACAAGAGGCCCTCCAGCGTCAGATGGATCTTGGATGGATCCAAGACTACCATGATAGGAACTCCTATCAAATCAACATGGTTCAGATCTTTGACATTCGCGTGATGAATACCAATCTGGAAGAGTTACATGCTGAGCAGGTCTGACTCGGATTCTTAATATCACATGACTATCAAAACTGTAAAGCAGGTTGCGAAAACGATCGAGGTTGTACCCTTGTCCAGGAGGCACTTCAGCACTTGTTAAATCACTGGTGGATGCCAATCTATATGGACGAAGATACTCACCAGATTAGTATCAATAACAGGAATCCTACTCGTCGTCAAAGTCAGGATGTCCGATCAATGGAAGGTAACCTAGTGAGGTTACATTGTATTCAAAGTGGGCGTGGCCAGGTGCCACCACACAACTATGACAGTTGTAGCATCTGTTCGGAAAGTAACCAAGGGTGTTACCTTGTGAGAGCAGCTCTTCAGGGTCAAGTCGATCATGGAGAAATTCGTCCATATCCAGGTTCAGGACCCATCATTTGGTCGCCGAACTACTTTGCCGATCAAGTTGAGGATGTTGTCACGATCTCTGGTCATCACCAGATCAGGGATGTTTTTGCCATCGTCCCTCTACTTGACGAATCTAAAGTTCCCAACCGGGAACGGATCAAGGTTACTTATGACGGTCAGAAAAATCAGAAGGTTCCCATAGTCATCTATCTATCGGGACCATTACCGTATGAATCAGCTAAGGCGATCCCTTACAAATACGGTGCAACAATAATCGAGAATGGAAAGGAAATTCCATTACCCTCCGTCGTGAATATTGCAGACATCAGTCGTGTAACACGGAGCGGTCGAATCTTCAACCGAGGGGTTGGAGAATCCAACAAAGAAAAGGAACTTCAGGCGAAAATTCCTGATCCACCAGTCAGTCAATCTGGTAATCCCGACTTTTCAAAAGACAAAGATGAGATGCTAAAGCTCTTCCAAAGGAGTGAATATAACATCGTTGATCAACTGTTACAGACTCCTTCAAAGATCTCAGTATTATCACTGTTACTCAGTTCAGAAGCACACAGAGAGGCTCTACAGAAAGTCTTGGAGCAAGCCTTTGTGGAACAGGATGTAACAATCAGACAATTCGATAACATTGTCTCTAACATCACTTCCGACAATAATTTGGGATTTAGTGATGAGGAATTACCTGAAGAGGGTCGCCGTCATAACATGGCGCTCAACATTACAGTTAACTTCCAGGGTGATGCTTTAGCCAACGTACTGGTAGACACAGGGTCCACCCTGAATGTTATGCCGAAGTCCACTTTGACGCAATTATCATTTAAGGGCCCTCCGATGAGAGTCAGTGAGGTCGTCGTCAAAGCATTCGATGGATCCAGAAAAACAGTTATCGGCGAAGTTGATCTTCCCATAACTATTGGTCCTCACACTTTCCAAATCACTTTCCAGGTCATGGACATCCGGGCAACATACAGTTGTTTATTAGGAAGACCTTGGATACATCAGGCTGGAGCGGTTACTTCAACCCTCCACCAAAAGCTAAAGTTCGTCAAGAACGATCAACTTGTCACGGTTTGTGGGGAACAAGCCTTGCTTGTGAGTAACCTATCATCATCTGCTTGTGTAGAACCCTAGGAGGTTATTGGAACTCAGTTCCAAGCACTATCGGTGAGCAAGGACAATCAGTTCGAAGGAGGAACCTCGATTTCCTCATACAAAGATGCTATCAAAGCGGTCGAGAGTACCGATACAAAAGGATGGGGACGGCTTGTCATTCCTATTGACAATAAAACAAAGAAGGGTCTTGGTTTTTCTGCGACCTGTACTCAGACAGCTGTCAACGATGAAAGTCTTCATCCCCTTCAAAACTTCTTCCACAGTGGAGGTTTTCTTCACCCAGTGTCTCAGACAGTTCATGCTATCAATGAGAAAGATCCCTCTGACACAGATGAAGAATGGAAGTCCTACCTTAACAAGGACGGCTATATGTCTCAGGAAGAGGTGCCTATGCCTTTTTGCTTTCCTACAGAAAGTCTGAGATTTATACCAAGATCAGATGTCGAAATGATCTACGGAGATTGTGATCCTGAAGGATGCCGTGCTCCGCCAAATTCATTAGAGGAAGACACTCTGATGAAAGACAACTTTGATCACAATTACTATGGCCCGATGAATGGTCTGCCAATGTGGCAGCCTTACCCAGGAAACTTGGGGCAAGAAAGTCAGCCGAGTAATGAAACTCAGCTGAGCGTCATTGAACAGAATACCTGTGTCCCCACCATGTCATGGGATCAACACTCAGGTCATTCGGAAATTACTCAACATGAAGATGAATTCGCAACGTTTGCAGGATTAGAATTCATCAATTATGCTTTTCCCGAGGTCAACGTCATCGAGAGGGATGACTTCTCCAGTTCCAAAGAAGTTTGGGACACTCTGGGACAACCGAGTGGAAAATACGACTTTATGGTCAAGTACACTGCTCCCGAAAGCTCTCATATCAGGCTTGAAGATATCCAGTCAACTGGATGGGGAGATACAGCTGAGAGCACCAATGCTATGCAAAATGCAACGGAGGAATCCTCCTACGACAATTCTGCTTGGGAGACAGATTCCAATGATCCTGCTCCACCAGAAATCAGCGTCATTTCTGAAGACAAATCAAGGAAGGTGCCAGACTTTGTGATTCACCGAGGAGTTCGCCGCCAATGGCTTGCCGTCGAGGTTCCGAAGGTCGTTCGTCAGTCAAAGTAATTGCCATCTTTAACCTTTCACCCTGCCCAGGTGAAACAGATGTTTTGATAGGGCTCGCTTTCTGTAAATTTCCCTCTTCGCTTTGCCCAAAGCGACAGAGTTTTGTTTTATAGGGCTGTAGTTTCAAGATTCGACTTGTTCATTAATAAAATAACATCGTTCTGTAATTTCCGCATTAATTGCTGTTTTCTCTTTTTGCTTTTTCAGAAAATGGTAATCCTAAAAAAAAAAAACATTCAATAATAAAAACAAGCAGTAAAATCAAAATACTGCACACACTTGCATTTTCTCTATCTTTTCTAAACACGAATCATCACGTCATGCAGATTGCTTGTTTTATACCCCGTTGAAACATACGATCCGATGCCTTCTTCCAACTTTGGGTTCCCGGTATTCGAGGCTGAAGAAGAAAATGACAACGAAATTCCAGAAGAGATCTCCCGACTACTCAGACAAGTGGAAAGGTCCATTGAACCTCACAAAGAGCCGTTGGAAACGGTAAACTTGGGTTCAGAAAAAGTGAGAAAAGAAATCAGGATCGGAGCACTGCTTAGTCCAACTGCCAGAGAGGGTTTGATAAAGCTTCTCAAAGAATTCCCCGATGTGTTGGCTTGGTCCTATCAGGATATGCCAGGGTTGGATACCAGCATCGTGGAACATCACTTACCGTTGAGATCAGAATGTCCGCCAGTAAAGCAAAGGTTGAGATGGACTCACCCGGACATGGCCATCAAAATCAAAGAGGAGGTACAGAAACAGATCGACGCGGGTTTCCTCGCTACATCTGAATATCCTCAATGGCTAGCCAACATCGTACCCGTTCCCAAAAAGGACGGAAGGGTCAGAATGTGTGTTGATTACAGAGATTTGAACAAGGCAAGTCCAAAGGACGACTTTCCTTTACCACACATTGACATGCTGGTAGACAGCACAGCAAAGTTCAAAGTTTTCTCCTTCATGGATGGATTCTCGGGCTATAACCAGATCAAAATGGCGCCGAAAGACATGGAGAAAACTTCGTTCATTACCCCATGGGGTACCTTTTGTTACAAGGTAATGCTGTTCGGTTTGAAGAATGCCGGGGCAACCTATCAAAGGGCCATGACTACTCTGTTTCATGACATGATACATAAGGAAATCGAGGTATATGTCGATGATTTGATTGCAAAATCAAGAACGGAGGATGAGCACGTTGAACATCTGTCAAAATTGTTCGAACGTCTAAGAAAATTCAAGCTCTGCTTGAATCCCAACAAGTGCACCTTCGGTGTCCGTTCAGGGAAACTACTAGGGTTCATCGTCAGCCAGAAAGGGATTGAGGTTGATCCTGACAAGGTCAAGGCCATTCAAGAAATGCCTTCTCCGAAAACTGAAAAACAAGTCAGAGGATTCCTGGGACGTTTGAACTACATCTCCAGATTCATATTCCTTATGACCGCCACTTGTGCGCCGATTTTCAAGCTATTGAAAAAGAACCAGGATTGCGTTTGGTCAGAAGACTGCCAAACTGCCTTCGACAGTATTAAGGAATATTTGTTGAATCCTCCAATTCTATCACCTCCAGTGGAAGGAAGACCACTAATCATTTACCTCACAGTCCTAGAGGACTCAATGGGATGTGTACTTGGCCAACAAGACGAAACTAAAAGGAAAGAGTCTGCCATTTACTATCTAAGCAAGAAATTCACCGACTGCGAGACTCGGTATACGATGCTTGAGAAAACTTGTTGCGCTTTGGCTTGGGCAGCCCAACGTCTTCGCCAGTACATGATTCGTCATACTACTTGGTTGGTCTCCGAAATGGATCCAATCAAGTACGTTTTCGAAAAACCTGCTCTCACGGGAAGGATTGCCCGTTGGCAGATGTTACTATCAGAAAATGACATAGAGTACCATGCTCAGAAAGCCGTTAAAGGAAGTATTTTAGCCGATCATTTGGCTCATCAACCGATTGACGATCAAGAATCAATCGGGTTTGACTTCCCAGACGAAGATGTCATGTATCTAAAAATGAAAGATTGCGATGAACCACTACCCAGTGAAGGGCCAGAACCAGGTTCCCAGTGGGGACTTATCTTTGATGGAGCAGTCAATCATAATGGAAACGGAATTGGGGCAATCATTGTTACCCCTCAGGGTATCCACATTCCTTTCACTGCCAGACTTACGTTCAAATGTATGAACAACGAGGCCGAATACGAAGCATGTATTATGGGTCTCGAGGAAGCGATTGATTTAAGGATCAAAAACTTGGACTTATACGGCGATTCAGCCCTAGTTATCAATCAGATAAAAGGAGATTGGAACACATACCAATCAGGATTGATTCCTTATAAAGACTAAGCAAGAAGGTTGTTACCCTTCTTCAACAGAGTCGACTTTCATCACATCCCTCGTGATGAGAATCACATGGCTGCTGCATTAGCCACTCTATCTTCCATGATTAGTGTAGGTCGATGGAATGATATACCTAAGATCGACATAATACGCCTTGAACGGCCCGCTTACGTCTTCACGATTGAAGCAGTCATAGATGACATACCTTGGTATCACGATATCAAATGCTTCCTTCAGAAACAAGAGTACCCATCTGGGGCACTCAGAAAAGACAGGAAAACCCTCAGAAGATTGGCTGGAAACTTCTTCCAGAGCAGTGACACTCTTTATAAGAGAAATTTTGACATGGTCTTGCTCCGATGCGTCGACAGACCAGAAGCAGACGTGCTCATGAAAGAAATTTATGAAGGATCCTTTGGCACTCATGCCAACGGACACACAATGGCGAGAAAAATTCTCAGGGCCGGGTATTATTGGTTGACCATGGAATCCGACTGCTACAAGTACATGAGGAGGTGTCACAAGTGTCAGATATACTCCGACAAAATTCATGTACCGCCATCACATCTCAAAGTTCTTTCTTCCCCGTGGCCTTTTTCCATATGGGGAATCGACATGATTGGTATGATTGAGCCCAAGGCTTCAAACGAACATCGGTTCATCCTGGTAGCCATTGACTATTTCACCAAGTGGGTCGAAGCAGCGTCATTCGCCAATGTAACCCGACAAGTGGTGGTCCGATTTATCAAAAACAATATCATCCGCCGTTATGGTGTTCCGAGCGAGATCATTACTGATAATGGATCTAACTTGAACAATAAGATGATGAAAGAGTTGTGTGCAGAGTTCAAGATCGAACACCATAACTCATCTCCCTACCGACCCAAGATGAACGGGGTGGTAGAAGCGGCTAACAAGAACATCAAGAAGATTGTTCAAAAGATGGTTGTAACCTACAAAGATTGGCATGAGATGCTACCCTTTGCTCTTCACGGTTATCGTACATCTGTCCGTACTTCGACAGGGGCAACCCCTTTCTCTCTAGTGTATGGCATGGAGGCAGTGCTCCCCATAGAAGTAGAGATCCCATCAATCAGGGTATTGATGGAAGCTAAGCTCACCGAAGCTGAATGGTGTCAAAGTCGACACGACGAACTAAATCTGATCGAAGAAAAGAGAATAACGGCACTATGCCATGGTCAGTTGTATCAACAGAGAATGAAGAAGGCGTTCGACAAAAAGGTCCGACCTCGTGTCTTTAGGAAAGGAGACCTCGTGCTCAAGAAGATACAATCATTTCTCACTGATTCCCGGGGCAAGTGGACTCCGAATTATGATGGTCCCTATGTGGTCACAAAAGCTTTCTCAGGCGGCGCCTTGAGACTTGCAACCATGGACGAAGAGGAATTTGCCTACCCCACGAATGTTGATGTAGTCAAGAAATACTTCGCCTAAACTAAAAAAAAAAAAAAAAAAACGTCTCGGTGGATTGAAAACTCGAAAGGGCGGTCCAGGCAAAAGTTAGAGACATATATAAAATCATCCCGATGGATTGGAAACCTCATAGTACAATCCAGGCAAAAATTAGGGATAATGGCAAGTAACTATGTTCAACAGAGGCAAGTCCTTCAGCAGCAGCAGCAGCATCACCTATCGGAGGAAATCTCCAGTCAAAGGTCATCTTCGACGAAAGCTCAGGATGCCCCGAATTCAAAGTTGGTAGAAGGATAGTGGTCGTTATGTTTCAACGTAGCCCTTTTCACTGTAAATTACCGTTTTCTAACTTTGTATATACTCTTTGGAATCACGCGTTTGGCTGATCTCCATCTTATCAATAAAATTTGAGCCCTTGTGCTTTTGTTTGTAATTCTTGCTTGTTTTAGCTTTACAGAACGACGTTGTTTAAACTTAATCAGCGATTCTTGAAATAAAACAAAAATGAATTTACTTGTTAAAACTTTTTCTGCTTTTAAAATAAAGATGGAAATTTCTTTTGACTGTTGAACATCAGAAGAACATCGATTGCTTCTCCCGAAGTAAGCAAACTTCAAAGTGCAGAATCAAAGTACTCCTTCTAAGCCAGTATGCCTGAATGAAGGGATCAACTGTGTCAGAGACCTTGTTTCGTCTGACATCCTCGGCCGAGTTCTCATCTCTTAAGCCCGATCAACATAGCTCCCAACGGGACTATCTCTCCTAAGCAAGGTGGAATTGCTATCTTGAACCAGCGATATCTCTATACGCCCCGCGATGGCCGAGTATCCAATTGTGTTCATCTGTATGTCGCATCTGTTTTGTCAGCACATACATACATACATCATGCATTTTTTATTTGCATTCACATTTCATATTGCATCACTATCACTTGAGTCGGTCTTGTCCCCTAGTGATAAACATTTTTCTCAATCGAGTTTGTCAGTTCTTTCCTCGTCAGGAAGTGTTGCGTCTGCACAATCTCGCCACCAGTGTATCTTTAGATCAGAGTGGGCACTTGGCCACTTTGATAACTTGAACCTCTGAAAAGCCAGAGAAAACTCTCAATAAACATCACTCTTCGCCATTGAAGATGATATCCTTGCTTTCCCGGATTAAGGAAAATCCACAGAGAAAGCCTCGTGATCAGAGATTCGGCAGCACGCCAGTTTTGCTCCGAAAAACCGCTGATGAAAAGGTCATTGGCACCTCAAAATTGGACCCCATCATATGGCGTTTCTCCGGGAAGATCCCGAGAAAAGTATGATGAAAGATCCCAAACGAAAACAGTCTCTCAAGAGACTCACTTTCCCCAGTAGAATCGACAAATGGCGTCTCCAACAGAGAAGTTTGTACAACTCTACAACTCAGACGACTGGGTTCCCCAGCAAGTCTGACATCAAAACTTTTTCCACTCAAATGGCATCTCCCCAGGAAAATTCGGCGAGAAGTTTGAAGGAAAGCCGCTACGAATAGCGTCCCTTGCCAGTAAAGTTTGTTGACAAAAGAAACTAAGACCAGTTCTTGGTAGGAAACCAGGATCGAGGGGAAGTTTAAATAATAAACTAAGACCAGTTCCTTGGTAGGAAACCAAGAACGAGGGGAGGTTTGTTTCAAAAGAAAACTGAGACCAGTTCCTTGGCTGAAGACCAGGATCGAGGGAAAGTTTACCTTTTCTAAGCATCATCGCTTAGCTAAAGAAGATGAATGTGTAAGCTACCATTCATAACCACCATCAAAATTTCGGATATTCCGATATTTAATCCTCTTGCACCCCGAATGCCCGAATCCCTTCGTCATTCATACCTTCGGGTCCAAGAAGATTAAATAGGGGCATCTGTAATACCCCAAATTTTGACCACTTAGATTTCCCATCATTGTGAAAATCATCATCACAATATGGATGAACCATCATGCTTCATCAGTCTCCCCAAAGATGGGTGAGCATCCAATACAATCAAAATTAGGGTTTCAAGCCCTCTCTGAGTGCTTAGACAAAGGGTCAATCAAGAAATGACATGATCTTCAACTTGTCTAAATCTCTTAAATATCCACAATGGATCACAAAGGACTCCCACTTCAAGGATTAAGCACAAGGCTGCTCCCTTCTAGGTGGATCAAGTCTCAAGATCGACAGTGTCACCAAATTAGGGTTTTGGTCGACCAGGGCCTCCAGATGGAAATTTTCATCTGGGCACAAGGCAATGATCCAAAACATTACCTAATATACTTCATGGAACCTCATGAACCCATGCATCAAGTCAATTTTGCCTCAGGGGATGCATTCATAAAAAATCAGGAATTAGGGTTTCTTGACCTAATTCACCCCTAAGTTGACTTTTCGGACAAACCATGAGCCAAGACCTCAAGAAATGATTTGAGGGTCTCTAATACACCATATTGATCCATTTGGAACAATGGATTGATCCAAGAAGCTTGAGCAACAAGTCTCATTTTCATCTGCACCACAATTAGGGTTTTAAGGGAAAAGTCAACTGTAACTTTGACTTTTGACCAAGACATGCTCCCAAACCCTAATACATGATTGAATATACCCTATGACACCCATGGAACATGTCCATCAAGTTTGATTTAGGTCAAGGACATGATTTCTTGAAGAATTGCACAGTTTGGAATTCATCTGATAAATAGTCAACTGTGCACAAAAGTCAACTTTGACTTTTTGAGATTTTTCACCAAAATGGATTTTTAACCCTAAAATGATGTTAATGTATGATTTGAATCATCATTCATCAAGAAAAATCAAGAAAAGTGAGATAACTTGTAAAAGGGGTAACCATAAAACTTAGAAATTTTTCTAAGTTAAAAATAAAGTGGCAAAGGTACCAACTTTGGAGGACCATAACTCCTAAACCACAAGGCCATTTTTTCTCATCTAAAGATGGATTTGTAGCCCTCATTATCACCTAAAAAAACTTCAACTATAAGTCATTCCAATTCATTAAGGATTTTGAGTTATGGAATGATCAAAGTGGCTGAAAAGTGAAAAAGTCACTTTTTCCAACACTTAGTGAAATTTTCACTAAGTCAGATTTTTGCCTCACTTTTTGCCAAATGTAGGGGGATTTTTCACTTGGAATCAAAAGAGATCAAAACCAAACTTGTTCAAACAGTTGTTGTATCATGTAAGAGCTTTCCAAAATGGCCAAGAACATTGCCAAATTCAACCTACATCATGAGATACAACATTGGCAAGTTGCCTTGCTGAAATCTGTCAAAGCAAGGCAGAATTTGCATTTTGGCTCGATTTACCAAAATCAGCCAATTTCAATTGCTCCAATCCACTTGGACACCTCAGAGGATTGAATCCAAAGGGGAAAATCACTGAGCCAAGCCTCCAAGGTCCAAGGAACAAAGAATAGCATGTTGAACCTAGAATGGCCAAAATAGGGACAAGACTTCAAATTTGGAATGAGGCATTCAATGGAACCATCAAGGTGGCATAGAGTGAGCCATTCTCATATGAAATCAGTCAAGACTTATCCAAGACCAAGGGGACCAAAGCTCTGTGCCCTAACCTCTAGTCAATGGCTAGAGGAGACTTTCATTTCCATTGGCCAACATTGAGGAAACCTACTTACCAGCTGCCATGCACTATTCCTTGCAAAACAAACTTGCTCTACTATAAATAGAGCTCACTTGTGGTCAGTTTAAGTACACCAAAGCCATCTAACAGATGCTTTCCTCAAAATCTCTTTCTCTTGGCAAAAATGCCTTTCTTAGCAAGGTAGCTATCGGGTTTTGAGTTTGAGAGCAATTCTGCACAAACCAATCACTCACACACCTCACATACATCACATATGAGCTGATCAAACACTCACATAACATCTGGAACATCAATTTCTCAAAATCACTTGCCATCCACACAAGTTTGAAGTGAAGTTGCAGCTGAGATGCCATAAACTGATCCAGTCCATTTCAATTCAATCCAAGTGTTCAAACACACTCCATATGGTGTAGGGAAGCTGTCCAGATCATCACAACTCATCTGTAACACCTCCAACTCAAAATCACATCTGCTCTTGCTGTCACGACTTGGAGGTAAGCACATACTTGGTCATCTCTCAATCTATGCATATTTTCTCGCACAATAATTTGGCCATATGTTCATAATCATGCATGGAATGTTTTCCCTCAATTAATTGCATTGTTTGAATCGTGTATCAAAAATCCTAGCCTTCATGCAGAAATTAGGGTTCTTGAGGTCTCTTCGTGATTTCTTGTTGTATGTTTAATTTAAATGAAATTAAAGTACATAGACATGATCGTGAGGTTGAGGCGAGCATAATGATATGTGGATTGCATGTTATAATTACGTATTCAGTGATATTGGATGGAAAATGCAAATCTGGGCAAACTGAAAAACACGCGTGTTCTTGGTGTTGTTCTTGGCGCCATTTTCATATATTTGAATATTTGAATTTTGTGATTTTGTTTAATTGATTCAAAAATTAATTTCTCTCTGAGTTTTAATGATTTTGAGTTGATTCTTTTTTTAATAATTCACAAAAATGTTAAAATATTATATTTTATCAAAAAATACCAAAAATATTATTTATTTCATATAATTGATATTTTTGTAAAGAATTAATATTTTGATTGTTTTTGGCATTTTAAATATTTTTTCTACATTGATTTTGCAACTTTTAATGCTTTCTAATTATTTTGTAGGTCAATACTTAATTTTTGAAGCATTAATCCAAGATCACAATTTGTTTTCCATGTGTTAAACAATTTTTGATCATCTTAATTGAATTTTTATTCAATTAAATACATTTTGAAAACAAATTAGGGTTTTGGATTAATTCAACCCTCATAAATCATTTTCAAAACACTTTGGGCCTCTATTAGAGTGTAAGACCCAATCCTTTTTTTGACCAAATTATCTTTGGGCCTCACTTATTGTATAAGTCTCGATACCGTAAAAAAAAACAAACGGCGCGATCGTCGCCTTTTCAAAAATCATCCGGGCCTACCCTCGTGTTATAAGCCCCACTCTTTTCTTTAAACCTTTTTGGGCCTCTTGAGAGAGTGTAAGACCCATCCTCCCTTGTACAAAAACTTTTTGGGCCTCACTCATTGTATAAGTCCCTATGTACAAGTAAACGGCGCGATCGTCGCCCATTTAAAAATAAAAACCATCTGGGCCTACCCTCGAGTAGTAAGACCCATTTCTTTTTCTTTAAAACACTTTGGGCCTCTTGAGAGAGTGTAAGACTCATCCCTTTGTACAGAAAACCTTTTTGGGCCCCAGTCACTTGTATAAGTCCCGCTGTACAAATTCAAACAGTGCGCTCACTGATAAAACCCTGGGCCTCTCCTTGAGCTGTAAGCCCTAAATCTTTCTTTTTCAAAGCACTTTCTCCTTTGATTTTGAATATACTGTTGTTTTCAATCTTTCTTTGTTGAACAACTAACCAAACAGCATGGAAGCACTACAATCGAGTAAGTGGTTATCGCTTTCATTTACTGCTTTCATATTATAAACCGTATTGTGGGGCTGCTCACTGTAAGTCTCCTTTCATAAACTCATATCTATTGTGTAATAATAGTATAGATATTTCGAGTTTCCCCGGCAACTACGTCTAGAACTAGGTGACCCCGTTTCACTTATTCATAGAAATAGACGCCTAGATCCCCAATAGGAGCACCAGATACAGTCTTCTCTTCGGCTGTCCTCCTTAGGAATCGTCAAGAAGCTCTACTCCCCAAGATGAATGTATTCTCTGTGAATGGCATCTTTGAGTTTCTTCCCAATTCTCGAACTTTCCTGACTTGATCTATTCCTTGTGGATAGCTTGCCTTGAATGTCTCGGGGTTTGGGTACCCACTACGGTCATAATCTTGGACCTTAACTAAGGAACCCTCTTTAAAAGCTAAAAGTCGCTGGATAGTAAACCTCGCACGTTTACCAGTGGTTTTCATCTTTAAAAGAGTTATCTCTCCTAATGGAAAGGAGATGATAGACCCACGGGCTTCTTAAAAGCATCGGCCTCCTCTTGGGCTTTATTCAAGGACCCTACGGCTTCTTAGAAGAATTCACAGCCTCCTCTTAGGCTTCATATAATGATCTCTTCCTCCGGGAATGATAGCCTCCTCTTGGGCTTCGTACAAGGACCCGTCGGCTTCTTAAAAGTTTCCAGCCTCCTCTTGGGCTTCGTACAAATTGTCCCGACGACCTCCTAGAGGTATAGGAAAAGAACCTAGTCATCCTCATAGAACAGTCCTTTCATAGAGTCTACTACTGTTTCTCGAAGCATAGTACAAAAAGATAAAACTCTAGACACGGACAGTCTAACTTCCTTGAGTCTCAAAGACATTCTCAAGCACCTTCGTTAAATAGGAAGGAAACCCGCAGACTCGGATAGTCTCAATACCCTTTGGATTTCCCGTTTCCTCAAAGAGAAGGAAATATCCCTGATCCTCAAATCAAATCCCTGAGTACAGTATTGCTCATATAAGAACTGATTTTCTCTTTTAAATCAGTATATTGGATCTGTCACTCAACTGAAACAGTTACAATAGCCTCCATCTCGGGCTTCGTACGAGATACCAAAAATCTCCCCAGTGGAGTCAAAATAACCTTTTAGCCTCTCTCTCAGGCTTTGTATGAGACACAAAAGATTCCCTCGTTGAGTCAATCACCCCTTTTTGCCTCCATCTCGGGCCTCGTACGAGATACAAATTCCTTAAGCAAGAGTCGAACTCTTTTAGCCTCCTCTTAGGCTTTGTATAACGATATGCCCCACTGGGTCAAAAACTTTTAGCCTCTCTCTCGGGCTTTGTACGAGACACAAAATAGCCTCCTCTTAGGCTTTGTATAACGATATGCCCCACTGGGTCAAAAACTTTTAGCCTCCTCTTAGGCTTTGTATAAGAAAACCACTGGTTGATCCAATCGACCTTTTAGCATCAAAGTTGTGCCTCGTTCGCAGTACACAAACATCAACAACTCCTTTCCTTTCATCTAATCGCTGTAAGCGGCAAGCCTCTGGATCATCTATATCCATGCCACTGTCCCTCTTTTAGCATGAGAAATTCCTAAGGAAAGATGGCATTGCTCTACACTGAGTTAAAGTCTTCTCCTTCAGGTTAAAACCCTTTCTTCGGAAATTATGGCATTGCTCGGATCCGCGTATCCCAGTTAAAGTAATTCTCCTTCTCCCCTCTTTAGAGATGAGGAATTCTCTCTAAAGTCGAGGTCTTTCAGCTTCACATCTTGGGCTTTGAACAAGATACAAACTATCCTTTCGCTTCACGTCTTGGGCTTTGAACAAGACACCAAAAACCAATTTCCTCCCATAGAATAGGAGGAACTACGAACGCTCTGATTTCCCTGTTTCGGTAAACGGGAATACGTAGGCATAAGATCGAAAGAAAAGATCTTAGCGAGCGCAATCAACAAAAAACCCAAATCCCATACCTTCGTCAACCAAAAGCAGTAATTCAAAAGCACCAGTCCTAACATCCTAATCCTTATTCCCCACCAGAAACCCTTTGCCTAAAAAAAGAAAGAGAACCGTATTGGCGAAATACGAATAACCAGTACAAAAGCCCCCCCCCCCCCCACACATTGATAGCATCCGTAACCTAACAGACCGCTGTTTAAACTCAGTATGCAAAGCAGGGTTAATTTGAGACATCTATTTCCCTTCCTTATTCAGCTCACAATAGGATAAAAATGAATCGACCTGTAGTTTAAAGCTCAAACCGCAGAGAGCGACCAGCGCTTAAGAACCGCGTCCAAAATCGCTCGCTACAGTATGACCTTAGATTTGAAATCTACGGGTTGTTTTTTGTAGTTTAGGTTGGTTTTGGGGGGGTTGCCGGAGAAGGACGGCTGCGGCCACCGCGCACCACCGTCTTCTCCGGCGGTTTTTAGGGTTTCACTTGGTTTTTTTTTAGAGAGAGAGAGAGAGAAGCGTGGAGAGTTAGTGAGAGAGAGATGAATACCAAATGATCTTTTTCCTCCGTTCCCTCGTTTTTTTTACTGAATATGACGCTGCCATGATGGAGCCTTCCACCGGTGACAAGTGTCACCGGTCCCCTGTACACTCATAATCCCACGCGCACCGTTTGGCAGTCCCACCGTGGTCATTACATCTCAGACCCTTAGATCTAGGATTCGCTTGATCCAACGCCCCCGTTTTCTCCCTTAGTCAACCATTCTAACTAGGGTCCATGGTGAACCCTCAGTCCAGCGTGGACTTCTGAGTGTTGGGCTTAGGATTTTTTTCCTCTTAACCGCACGCCCCGTTTGTTAACCATCTGGCCCATTTTCTTGTTTTCTTAAAAAAAAAACTTAACTTTATTTTATTGATAGAATCTAAATTATTTAAAAAACAGAATTTATTATAATATTATTTCTAAACCATTTAATTGATTTTATTAAAATTTTTTATTTAATATTAATTAATCTACCTATGATTAATTTTATTAAATATTGAATTTTAATTTGATTAATTATTTAATTTGGTATTAATTAAAAAATCTAAAACATTCACGCCTTTAAAACACTCGAAATCCGACAACACTCAAAATCCGACAACACTCAAAATCCGACAACACTCAAGTCTTTGATCTTTCTCTTCAATTGTTTGGGTGCGAGTTCTCTTACTCGTGTGTGGACAATTGACGCCTTTAAAACACTCGAAATCCGACAACACTCAAATTTCTTTTTCCATTATTAAAGCACGTAATCTCTACTTAAATATCGTTTCTTAAAAGGTGAAAAGGAGGGGGATCAAGTATTTGGTCTTTCTACTCAATTGTTTGGGTGCGAGTTCTCTTACTCGTGTGTGGACAATTGACGCCTTTAAAACACATGAACTTGACAAACATTCACATCTTTTAAAATCAAATTATCAAAACACTTAATCTTTACTTAAACACTTTTACCAAAGGTGAAGTGAGGGGGATCAAGTCTTTGGTCTTTCTCCTCAATTGTTTGGGTGCGAGTTCTCTTACTCGTGTGTGGGCAATTGTCACCTCTAAAATATCCAATACGTTTAAAACTCCTTTCCTCGCCCCGTGCGATCAAAACCCTAAAACACATACCGATTAAATTCTTTTCTCAATCAAATTTTCTAATACATTTAATCCTTATCTAACACAATTTCTTAAAAGGTGTAAAAGAGGGGGGCTAAGTCTTTAACCTTTCTCTCAAATTGCTTGGGTGCGAGTTTACTTACTCGTGTGTGGGCAATTGGCGCCTACATAAAAAAGACCAACCAAACAACCGTAGTACCACAAACTACGAATGCTCTGACTTTCCCATTGCACGAGGGAATACGTAGGCACAAGGGTTCTCAATCCTTGCCGAGCACACTAATAAAAAACCCACCCCTTTTCCCTTTCAAAAACAAATCCTTTTACCTTAGATGATAACAAACAAACCTACCTAACTGTCTCACGAATCGAATCAAGAGGTTCCCGTTGAGTACAACGGATGTAGAGGGTGCTAATACCTTCCCTCTTGTGTAACCGACTCTCGAACCCGTAATTTGGTTGCGATGACCAAGTTCTTATCTCCCTTTAAAGGTTTTCTCGATATTTTCCTTTCCCTCCTTTGGGATAAATAAAGTTCGGTGGCGACTCTGTTTCGAACAGTTTTATCGCGTCCATCGTGAGGATCGTATTTTTCGAGGTACGACAGAGACCCCGTTTTATTGAATTTGAAAGATTGCAGAAATGGAAATACAGTATTTTACAAAGTACTGTAAAAGGAAATGTCTAAGTTCATGGATCCTGAGTCCTCTCTAAAGAGAGATCAGATGTTGGTTCTGGTACTTTCCTTTTCTTTGATTGGGGTTCTTCAGCTGTTGTCGGGTTGTCAGTCCTTTGCCAAGCGAAAGGAGTGAGCAAGTTCCTTTGATCTTCTATAGCATGCTGTTCTAGAATCTCGATCTGAGCGTCCTTTTCTTTTAACAGTTCCTGAATTTTGGTACACTCTACATTGAGAATACGGTATTTGTTCTTCCTTTCCCTTTAAACTTGGTTGAGAGCGACCTGGAGTTTTTCCCTATCAGACATAAAATAAAGGACAGATTCCTGTAACGGAAGAACTTCTTGACGAGGGTAAGGCATCCTCAGCTTGAGGGATCTAGTTTGTACCCAATGGAGATAAGGTTCCACAGAGATACAATATAGTCTTCCTAGAGACTCTCTTCCTTTTATATGAACATGTTGCTAGGCATGCACTATTTCTTTCTTTAGTGCCATGTCATTTTCTCCTTCCTTGAAGAAAAGACCTTCCAGATGAACATAATGCGGGATATTCTTCATCGGGTATCTGAGTTGACGGCGAACTAAATTTGGATGGTAGTTGATTCCTCCTTTAGTTCCTATGAGGGGTACATCATGGCTCTACCCATCCCCAAAGGTTGTATTCTGGTGAATTTTTGTACCTGTAGAATGGGTTAAAAGTTCCCAAAATCATTGACCCCCCTAGGGATAACAACAGCAAGCTGGTTCACCCGAGCGAGCTGTAGCATCCTAGGGTAATCTCAATTGAGTGTAGTATCGCGTGTCAACTATTTCCGATAGCTACCGCACTACCAAATGGCCACATGGTTAATGTCAACTAAATCCTCAGTTTCACGGATACCACATTGGGACAATCTGCCTTCACAACGGAGTCGTTAAGCATTAAATCCGCAAAGGGTATCTCCACTAATTTGATGGTCTATCGGGATCGCTTATTCGGGAATCACTCCCTGTAAGTACACCAGTCTATGCCATCACCTATCTTAGGGTTCTATCGAACTTTCCACATGTGACATCACTCGCATTCCCATTAAAAGAAAAATAAACACGGATATCGAGTAGGAAAAGCGATATATATAGATATAGTATAATTCCTAAAACTAACATCATATACCTCTTAGGAATTCTAGTATTAATTTGGCTCCCCAGCAGAGTCGCCATTTTTACTGTAGCGTGCGATTTTTGTCGGTGACGCGACCACCTTATCGCCATGGGTTCCTCCTCACCGCAACGGTAGGGAATGGGTGCTACTTTCTGATTTCATATTTATCCCATGAAGCTGGAAGGGAAAGGGAAGCTATCTAAAACTAACCTTGCACGCGGATGTTTAACTGAACAAACGCTTAAGAGAGATTCGGGGAGTTCGGGGTCAGGTTATACAATGGGGAGTTGTCAGTTACCCATCCTATATGTTGTTATCCACAGGTTGTTAGCATTAAGTTCTGCTTTTATACTTGATGGTGTTTATCTGTAAATGGAAAAGTTTCTTCTTTGTGGGGATGTCTGTGAGAGAGAGTATATTTGTTATTTTTGGGTTTTCCAAGGTTTTTGATGAATGTGTGAAGGTACTGGACCTAGAGTTTTTGATTGGTATGCTCGCTAAGATTTCGTAACCTTATGCCTATGTATTCCCGTTTAAAGAAACAGGGAAATCAGAGCAATCGTAGTTCCTCCTATTCTATGGGAGGAAAAGATGTTTTGGTGTCTTGTTCAAAGCCCAAGATTGAAGCTAAAGGAGTATTTGTGTCTTGTTCAAAGCCCAAGATTGAAGCTAAAAGGTTTGACTGAGAGAGAATTTGTCATCTCTAAAGGGAGACATCTCGTTTGTTTATCACAACTATTGGGTGACTGTTTATAAAGGAGGATTACTTTAACTGGGATATGAGAATCCAACAATTCCATAATTTCCTTTATAGGGGATTTATCCTGAAGGAGAAAACTTTAACTCAGTAATGAGTAATGCCATTTTTCCTTAGGAATCTTTCATGCTAAGAGAGGGACAGTGGTGTGGATGTAAATAATCCAGAGGCTTTCCACTTACAGTAATTAGATGAGAGAGGAAATTTACCAGGATAAGGGATGAACGACAACTTGGATATTTGAATCTACAAGTGTGCCACTTACAACGGTTATCTGGGATTTAGGGTTTGTTTAATTTGTTTGTTTTGATGTGTGATAACACAGAGAAATGTCTTCCTACAGAGAGTTTTAGATTTCCTCTTAGGGGATTTTGGTTTTTGTATGTGCCTTGATTAAAGCCCATGGTTGAAGCTAAGAAATTGATTGACTCCACTGGGGAAGTCCTTATACAAAGCCTAAGAGGAGGCTAGAAAAGGCTGACTCAACAAGAGAGTGTTTATCTGTCTTGTACAAAGCCCAAGATTGAGGCTAAAAAGAGACTGACTCTTTTTGGGGATATCATTATACAAAACCTAAGAGGAGGCTAAAAGTTGACTTTTCCGGAGAAATATTTTGTCTGTCTTGTACAAAGCCCAAGATTGAGGCTAAAAGGGATTGACTCTACTGGTGAGAGGCTTTATCTGTCTTGTACAAAGCCCAAGATTGTGGCTAAAAGAAGATCTATTCTACTGGAGAGTATGATTCGTCTTGTACAAAGCCCAAGATTGAGGCTGAAAAGAGGGTTGACTCTGCTTAGGGAGATTAATTCCTAAAACCTAAAAAAGAAGGTTGGGAGAAATTGACTCCGCTGGGTAGATATTTATCCAGAGCTTAAGAGAAGGTTATGAGGATTTTGACTTTTTCTTGAGAAATTTTATAGATGTCCTGTACAAAGCCCAAGATTGAGGCTAAAAGGAAATGGCTCAGTTGAGGATATTTAGAGTGTCTTGTACAAAGCCCAAGATTGAGGCTGAACAAGCTGGAGAAATCATTATACAAAGCCTCATAGGAGGCTAAAAGGAGTCGACTCAACAAGAGAGTGCCTTAAGGTAATTAACTCAGCAAGAGAGTATTTTAAGATCCTTATACAAAGCCTAAAAGGAGGCTGGCCTTTGCTAGGGGAAATCATTATACAAATCCTAAGAGGAGGCTGGAAAAGATTGACTCAACAAGAGAGCGTTTTAATCTGTCTTGTACAAAGCCCAAGATTGAGGCTAAAAAAGGGTTGGCACAATAAGAGAGTGCTTTTTAGGGGATCGACTCAACAAGAGAGTGCTTTTTGAAACTAGATCTGCTGAGGAAAATCATTATACAAAGCGTAAAAGGAGGCTGGCTTCTGGTGAGGATTATTGAGGGTAACAGAAGAGTTGATGTATCAGATGACTTGATGTTCTGATTTGGGATAATGTTATATTGATGATAAGCTAACCCTGGTTAGGGAAATTTAAAGTGAGAGTTCAAAGATTGAGTTTTGAAAACCTATAGAGGTTTCAACTCTACTGGAGACGGGTTAAATGATTCGGGTTTTTCTCCTATGTTTGTAGGGAACTTGAGAATCTCTTGGAGATCCCAGAGGAGATTAGACTGTCCAAGTCTACTGGTATGGAAGGATTTATCTTTGTATAATGCCCAAGAGGAGGCATGTACTTTAAGGGATTAGAATCAACCCTAAATTGATCTGAGGTTTTGAATCTTTAGAAAGACAACTCTAACAAAAGATGATTAAGTTCTGTCTTATACCTTTAAGAGGTCTTCAGGGTCCTTGTATTAAACCCAAGAAAAGACATGAGAACTTCTAAGTAGCCGGAGGGTCCTTGTACAAAGCCCAAGAGGAGGCGGGGATGCTTTTAGGAAGCCTGCGGATCCAAACTTAAGAAGAGATCAAGAAAAGTTTCACCGAGAATAATCTTTTCTTTAGTGAACAATTCTAGGGTTTGAAGAAATTCAAGAGAGGTTTCACCGAGAATTAATCCTCTCTAGGGGAAGTGAATTTCTTTGACAGTTTCTAATAGTGACAGTATGAGAAAAGTTTCACTGGAAATAATGCCTTTCTCTTTGTTCCATATTGTTTAAGCCCAAGAGAAGGCAAGACTGTATCTGGAATTCCTATGGGGAACTAGTTTGACTGTGTTGAAAGAGTGACCAACTGGCTTTATCTAGTTCTAGACCTAATTGCCTGGGAAAACTCTAAGCAAGATAATATACAGGTATATATACAATTGATATATGACAAGCATTTAAAAGGATATGAAAGAAGGACTTACAGGTGAGCAAGCTTCCAGCAATACAGACAAATATATATATATATATATATATATATATATATATATATATATATATATATATATGAAAGAATGTAAAGAAAATTGATAAAAACTTACAGGCGATCAAGCTTCCATTGTAATAGTTGTATGGTTAGTTGATAAAAAAATTAAAGAAAGTTTTGATAACAACTATGAGTTTGAACCTAAATCAAAAGGGAAATTGTTTTGAAAAGATGTTTGGGGCTTATACTCAAGGAGAGGCCAAGAAGAAAAACAGTAATCGTACCGTTGTTTTCTAAACTGTACTGGGGCTTATACAATGACTGAGGCCCAAAAAGGTTTTGGTTTAAAAAGGTATTGGGTCTTACACTTTAATAGAGGCCCAAAGTTTAAAAAAAAAAAGAAAAGAAAAGAGACTTACAACACAAGGGTAGGCCCAGATGATTTGTTTGAAAATGGCGATCGCGCCGAGGTTTTGAAAGCTGTATTGGGACTTATACAATAACTGTGGCCCAAAATTATTTATGTAATAAAGGGGGTTGGGTCTTACACTCTTTTAGAGGCCCAAAGTGTATTTAAAAAAAATAAATATGGGACTTACAACACAAAGGGGAGGCCCAGATGGTTTTTGTTTAAAAGGCGACGATCGCGCCGAGATTTTTAAAATCGTATCGGGACTTATACAATGACTGAGGCCCAAAAAGGTTTTGGTTTAAAAATGGATTGAGTCTTACACTCTAATAGAAGCCCAAAGTTTTTGA
Organism: Lathyrus tuberosus; assembly: GCA_022829125.1. Classification (NCBI taxonomy): domain Eukaryota; kingdom Viridiplantae; phylum Streptophyta; class Magnoliopsida; order Fabales; family Fabaceae; genus Lathyrus; species Lathyrus tuberosus. Next base: position 11,992,166 of record JALAZF010000003.1, read on the forward strand.
AAAAAAAGAAAAGAAATGAGACTTACAACACAAGGGTAGGCCCAGATGATTTGTTTGAAAATAGCGATCGTGTCGAGGTTTTGAAAAATGTACTGGGACTTATACAATAACTGAGGCCCAAAATTATTTATGTACAAAAGGGGGTTGGGTCTTACACTCTATTAGAGCCCCAAAGTGTATTTAAAAAAAAGAAATATGGGACTTACAACACAAAGGGGAGGCCCAGATGGTTTTTGTTTAAAAGGCGACGATCGCGCCGAGATTTTTAAAATCGTATCGGGACTTATACAATGACTGAGGCCCAAAATGGTTTCCTGTACAAAGGGTTGGGTTTTACACTCTATTAGAGGCCCATGGTTTTTTGAAAAGATTTGTGAGGGTGAAAATATCCAAAACCCTAATTTGATTTTAAATTGTATTTTAATTGAATAAAAATTCAATTAAAATGATCAAAATTATCAAACATGTGTGAAAAGCAAGTTGTGATCTTGGAATAATGTTTGAAAAATCATGTTTCATTCATAAAATAATTTGAAAATTATTTGAATTTGCAAAGTCAAGAGAAAGAAATATTTTTAAATGTTTAAATACAAATAAAACATAATTCTTTGCAAAAATACTAAATATATGAGATAAATAATATTTATTTGTGAAATTTTTATGGAATAAAATATTTTAACAATTTTGGAAATTTTCACAAAAAGAACCAATAGAAAATAATTAAAATTGAGAGCGAAATTAATTTTGGAATTAATTAACAAAAACCATAAAATATTAAAAATAGCAAAAATATGGAAGGGTAGCAAAAAAGGTCTGGGTGGGGTTTGAACCCATGACCTATAAGACAAACACATGTGCGCGCTACCACTGGGGTGGTGATACATCTGTGTATCAAAACCACCCCATTAATACATAAGGGTGGCTTGGTTTCTAGGCCTGACCAAGGTAAGAAACCAAGTCATGGTGAATTTGCATGAAGATTGTAACTTACTCATTTCTCCATGGATTGGGATAAAATTTAGGTGCATCTGACCTAGAATTTCATGAGGAATCTAATGGTGCCCTTGGAATTTTCATAAGATGTCCCTATTTTAAAACCCGATAGTGGTTTCAAAATAGGCCAAAATTTGCATTTTCTACGCTAACACATCATATACACACTAATAGCATGGTGAATTGGTTCAAACACAACATATAACATATGTATGAGATGTGTATAATCAGTGGACTTCAAAGTAATGCATAATTCAAAGAGTTCAAGTTGTCATGCACTTACCTCTTGGAGCTCCTTGTGCTATCTGCCAAGTTCCTTGTTCCATAAGTGATCAAATGCTTTGAATACTCTTGATTGATCCCTTAGAAGCTTTTAGGATGATCAAAACCAGTTGGAATCCTCAGGAACAAGTTTTAGCTCTTTCTTGCAAAAGGGGCAAAAGTGACCAAGATAGTAACTCTCTCAAATGGTGTTCCAGATGAGGGAAACCACTTGGGACAGTTTGAGTATGATATTTGGAGTATGTTTGAGGCCTTGTTTGGTTTTGGAAGTGACTGAATCAAGACATGGCTTGAAAAATGCAGAAAAGTCGATTTTTAAGGTTTTGGAAGTTGACATTCTGATTTTGGTGTTTCAGATCAAAGGTGAGTGTTTAGACAGCTTAGATATGATATATTGAATGTGTTTGGATCATGAGCTGTGGTGGAATTGCTCTCTAACTCAAAAACTCAAAGATGACTTGCAAAATAAGGCATTTTGGCCTCAATAAAGACATTTTGAGGAAAACATCATTTGTAGTGCTTTGGTGTATTCAAACTGATCAGAAGTGAGCTCTATTTATAGTGCAACAAGTTTGTTTTGTAATCAATAGTGAATGGCAGCTGGTACAAGCCTTTGGCCAAAGTTGATCCAAGGGAATCTTTAGTCTCCTCTAGCCATTGGCTTAAGGTTAGGGAATAGGCCTATGGTTCTTTGATTCAGTGCTGATTCTTGACTCATTCAGTTAGGAAAGTGTCAGTCCATGCCACCTTGATGCATCCATTACATGCTTGGAAACAAAATTGGAGTCTTGGCACCTTTTTAGCCTTTTTAGGTTTGTTATGGCTAGGTGTAGATTCTTGGACTTTGGAGGCTTGGGGATTAGATCATTCACCTTTTGTTTTATCCTCAGATGTGTCCAAATGGATGACAAGGCTTGGAGTTATCCAAATTTTCCAAATCGAGCAAAATGCCAAAATCTGCCTTGTCCAAGACAGTTGGAAATGGTGATTTTGAGGGGATCATATCTCCCTGCTCAGGTTGAGTTATGAGAGACTCTTGTGCTTTTTAGAAAGACCTCATATGATACCAAACATGTGTGATCATAGTTTGTTTTGAAACTATTTGGATCCCATTGAAAAATCCACATGAACATTGATGTTCAAGGCTGGTAACTTACGCAGATTTTCACTAAGTGTTGGAAAAAGTGTCATTTTCATGTTTTTGTGATTTTGATCAATCCACAACTCAAAATCCATAAAGAATTGGAGTCTGAGGTAGTTGAAGCTTTTGTAGAGTATAGGAAGATCTACAAATTAGGCTTTGGATCACCCAAAATGGGTGCTTGGATCACAAGTTATGATCCTTGGAAGTTGGTACCAAAACCATTTTTGTTCCATAACTTAGAAAAATTTTGGTTTCTCATGGTTGCCCCTTTTGCAATAAACCTCACTTTTCTTGATTTTTCTTGATGAATGATGATCAATACCATACGTTAACATTATTTTTTACTTAAGGGAACCATATTTGTGAAAAAAATCTAAAAAGTCAAACTTGATTTTGTGCATAGTTGACTTTTTATCGGATGAAATCCAAACTGTGCGATCCTTTATGAAATCTAGTCCTTGACCTAAATCAAACATAATGGATGGATTACATAGGTGTTATTGGGTGAATTGAATCATGTCCCAAGGTTTGGGAGCATGTCCTGGTCAAAAGTCAAAGGTACAGTTGACTTTTTCCTTCAAAACCTTAATTGTGGTCCAGATGAAATTGAAACTTGTGAATCAAGCTTCTTGGATCAATCCATTGTTGTAAATGGATCAATGTAGTGTATTTGAGGCCCTCAAATTATGTTTTGAGGTCTTGGCTCATTCTTTGCCCCAAAAGTCAACTTAGGGGTGAATTAGGTCAAGAAACCCTAATTCCTGATTTTTTGTGAATGCATCCCCTGAGGCTAAATTGACTTGATGATTGGGTCCATGAGGTCCCATGGAGTATCTTGGGTTGTGCTTTAAAGAATTGGCTCATTCCCAGAGGAAAACTTTCATCTGGAGGCCTTGGTCGACCAAAACCCTAATTTGGTGAGACTGGCGATCTTGAGGCATGATCCACTTGGAATGTTGCAACTTTGTGCTTGATTCTTGTTGTGGGAGTCCTCTTGATCCTTTATGGGTGTTTGAGAGGTTAGACAAGTTGAAAATCATGTTAATTCTTGATTGATCCTTTGTCTAAGTGCTCTGAGAGGGCTCAAAACCCTAATTCTTGATTGTTGTGAATGCTCACCCATCTTTGAGGAGATTGATGAGGCATGATGGTTCATCCATATTGTGGTGATGATTTACACACTGATGGGAAATCTTGGTGGTCAAAATTTGGGGTATGACACCCTAATGCTGAAAACTTTCACTCTTTACAATATCTTTTGGCTCTACGGCCTGTTGGGGAGTAAGGTTGATTTGATGCACTAGTTATGTCATTCCAGAACTTATCATAGAGGAGTCCTATAGAACTTATCATAGAGGAGTCATACAGAAGTAACAAACACATAAAACTTGCAAAAGAGAGCACTTAGTGTGCTATATACTAATTGAATTAGAACAACAAAATCTACTTGAATCAACTTAATAAAGCTTACAAACAAACAAAAAATCACATAATAAGGGCTTTAATCTCCACAATCTTGAATCATTACTGGTCCTCGGGTGATGCGGAAGACAATATCAAAAAAAAAAATTACTTCACCCATTTATTACTTCAGCAACACATTTCATACAACCAGAATTTTTCTCTAAAGAACATGTCTAAAAATTGGCACAATTTGGTCTATGTCATATATTAGCCCTGTGTGTGTAGGTGTGTGTGTGGTGTGCGTGTGTGTGTGTGTGCGTGAGCGCGCATGTTGTGTGTGTGTGTGCTTGTGTGTGCGTGTGTGTGATTTTCCTTAGTAAATTTGAGAGTTAGTTGTATACCTTTACAAACAGTGATCACTCGACATAGACTCGGCGAGATTTCACACACCATCTCTTTCACAACTCTCAAGCTTATGGTTCCTTGCCACATTATCTATGACTTTAGAACTTTAGAGGAACCTTTAATGTTATATTTATAAGGCTTGAGATAACTTTTCAAGACACACACCATCATCAGACACACGACTTGAGAATAACTATGTGAGGTGTTTTGGATTTGAACATTTCATTAACTACTCACTAGCCTTCCAATACAATGGTTGAGGGTTTTCCATTATCTAAAACATTATTTCCCATTGTTCTTGACAGTGATCTTAAGGAAAACATGACCAATGGCCAATTTAGGTGTTGTGATGTCCATTGGGGATGTATAAGTGTTGAATGCCAAATATGTCTTAATTTGAACCATTATTCTTGGCACTTTTCAACTTTTTACTTATGTTTTAATTGATTTATTCAATGTTATTATGTGAATCTTCAATAAAATTGCATGTACCTTTGGATGCCTTAATTTGTGTGTTATTGTGTAGTAAGTAGGCCTGAATATCAAAGAAAAAATACACAAAAGTAAGGAAAAAGGAAGTCAAAGAAAAGAAGAAGATTTAGCAAGCTCGCAGTGCGAGCCAGAAGAGAAGTCACGGCGAGCTCGCAGTGCGAGCTCAAAGTGAGGCCAAGGCGAACTGGAACTTTTGGATGGCAGTAACGAAACATCTCACTAAACGCAGTGCGAAGTCAAGGCGAAGAAGTTTGCAGTGCGAGCTTAGATATTTTCTTAGGGGCAGTTTAATTGTTCAGAGGTACTTCATGTGCCTAAAAGTAGACTTCGTAGTGCGAAGAGGGAGTTCACAGAGCGAACGAGACCAATTTTGCAATACCATTTATGTACGTTTCTTGCTTTTTAGAATTATAACTTAGATTGCCAGAGATAGAATTTTATCTCTCTTCATTCTAAATATATTTTAGAGAGAGAACACAAAACCCTAAGAGGGAGAAGTCCAAATACAAGAAAATCAGAGTTTGATCTTCGAGTAAGTACTTCGATCTCTTGTTAGGGTTGGATGTAATCTATTGATACCTTGTGTATTTCTTCTAATCTATGTATTTGTGAACTAGTTTTGATTCAATATTGATGTTGTTTTTGATTTCATATTATTGGGTTTGAGATATTCATCTATTAATGAGCAAACTCTAGACATAGATTTATGAGTTGATATTCACTAGTATCAAGCTTTTATTGTGTTGATTGTTAGCATGAGTCATCACCTAGTGATTAATATGGTAAAGCCCATGCTAACGCTTTAGACATAAATGGTATTGTGAGAATGCGTGATAATAGAGATGAAAAACTGTGTTCACATACTTAAATTAGTTGAATACATGTTAAAAAGGGTTAATCGAATGTTCGTATTTTGATCATAGAGTTTTATATGAATCAATCATTTATCTGATATGGATATTATCCTTGTTTACTATTTTACACAATGATTTGAACCGCTATAGACATATACTCTTCAGATCTGGATTTAGGATAAATACATGTTAGGATCTAAACTCTAGACATAGATTTAGATCTCGCGTGAGTATCAGTTCTTAATACCCTGTGTTGCGAGTTGCGTGAGACATTACCAATGAGACAATACAGTTGTTCTCTCGACTTTGCGTTAGACATAACTGTTTAAATTTTACAATAGGTGGGATTTAGTTATCGTCTCCACAGGGATTGTAGATATCTTGATGCTTGCCATTCAATAGTTTATCGTTTCAAGAAAAAGTGTTTTCAAAGTTTTGTTCATAAAATTGTCACGTTTTTGTAGCAAAGCTTATAAATTCTAAGTTGTTTTATTAACAATGTATATCAATAGTAGTTTTCATCTACCCTAACTTATACGCATTCTTTCAATCTTGCATGTGAAGTCAGATTCGATTAATATCGTCACGTATTCTCTCAACACCGTCTATCTCTAGAGCGGCGTCGTGAGAAATACCCTATTCATCGCTACACGATCTCTCCATAAAACAACCAATATAGTAAGCTTTAAGTTCAACACAAATCAACTATGGACCATAAATCGATCTCTCCAATCTATAAATCGCTAGATGAATATTTTAGGTCAAGTTTCACAAAATCTATGTCTAGAGTTTTACAAAACAAGAATGGATCATTAAGAACAAAAATATTCATCATATATTAATCATCATTTGTTCACATACAAGGTCAATCAAAAGAAATACATAAAATCTAATGGTAGACTACCTCTACCTTTGATTCAAAGGAAATTAGTTACCCATAACCACGGTAGCTTGCTTTACAAGTAATGAAAGAAGATGAATGAGCATCCACGTCAAAAAAATCGAGCTTAGATGAGAATCCAGCTTCTATTTGCAAAATATCACCTTTTGGTAAAGAAATGCTGAGAAATGCAGTTTAGGGGTGAAAATAGGTTATGATCCCCAAAAAGGGTGAAAAGTACTTATATAGTACTTTTGGAATCTGTCAAGTTCGCCCGAAAAATTACTTCTTCGCCCAACGAACTCCATTTTAGGCTCCTGAACTGCCTCTGAACAGTTAAACTGCCACTGAAAAATATCTGAAGTTTGTTGTGCGAGCAATTCTTCTCCCTGCGAACTACTTCGCTACAAGTTCGGACAACAAACTTAGGGTCCTTTAGCTACTGACTTCAGTCTGAGATAGTTCGCTGGTCCTTCGCTGTACTTCACCCAGCGAATATTCGCTACCAGTTCGCCCAACGAACTTAGTGTCCTTTTCCTACTGTAACCATTCTGAGATGGTTCGCTGGGGCTTCGCCATGAGTTCACCCAGCGAACATTCGCTGCTACTCCTCGCTGGTTTTTCACCCAACAAACATGCTGAATCTCTTCTTTTCCTTTGGCTTCCTTATACAATTACTTGTGTCTTACACTTTTATGTTGTATGCCTAATTCCTGCATAATAACACATAAATCAAAGCAACCAAAGGTATTTTCAACAATATTGAACAATAGCATGATATCATGGAGTAAATCCAGTAAAACATAACAAAAGAGTTGAAAAATGCCAATAAATATGGATCAATTTAAAGCATATTTGGCATTCAACAAACTCTCCCTAACTAGATCTTTGCTTGTCCTCAAGCAAAGTATGTCTGTTATTGAATACAAGAGGACTGGCTCAAGCATTTAATTTACCGAATAATGGATTTATGGCTCAAATAAACAAACAAATGCGCACAAACAATGTTCACCACTTCCTAGAATCGAACAATGAAAAAGAATTTAGTTCTTAAACAAATATCATGCAATGCTTCAATTAACATCTAAATTATCATGCTTGAATCACTCTAACACTCCTCTTCTAATAAGAATGAAGAAATTAACGCATTTGCAACCGCAGGGCAATTTCACTCACCTGACAAACAATGCAAATACAATCTAATTCATACATTCATCTAATCAATCATCAAAGAATTCATGGAAGCAAGAAGATCACTAAGGTCTTTAAAGGTTATAGCTTGGTTAGGTTCACAACAAAGGGACATTTTTAAGGCCATGGATTCAATGTTGCCAATGCAAAAGAAACATTCACTATACAAGGTTATGTACACACTACAACTTCATCCAACACTTTCTTTTCTTAATTGTTCACCCTTCCAACACCCTTTATCCACATTATTCATTTTCTCTTTTTTTTTCTTATTCAAACAAGCATGCTTTTTTTTTTCCATAATTCATATTCACAATTTTCTTTTCAATGCTTGTTTGAAATTTTTTCAAAATTTTTAAGTAACCTACCACTTCCTTTTCACTCTCCCCAACTTGAGTTCAACTAAACCTCAAGTGAATGCTCCTTGCTTTTTATGGCTAGGAAAACAATTTAGGACATTTGTTCAAAGGTTCATGAAGAAATTTTTAGAATCCTACACAATTCAATGATGAACTAACTTTTGATTTATGTATAAACACCAAGTTCATCACTAAATTAGGATCTAAACTATTAAGCTCAAAGGGGTTAGCAAATTTTCTCTACTCACGGGTAAGTTACTTTTAGATATGATTGTGCTCAATATCAACAATTGCCTTGATCATTTCTAATGCTTCCATAAAATCAAAATAATCACAAGATTAAGCATGAATCAAATGTATTCAACAAGATTTATCAGTCATCTTATGCATTTAGTAAAAATGGAGGTTTCTCGCAAATTTGTGGCTATTGGAACCTAAGTGACACAAGAATTCAAACAAAGTTGCAAAATGGAACAAAATTACATTTGCATAAAGAAAAAAGTCTTAAGCATTCTAGCATCCTAGAAAGAGGTAACCATGTACCTTGCATGCATTTACATGATCACATACGATCATCACCATCCAAACTTGAGAGAATCTTCATTGGATACTTTTAGCAAAAGGGAACCAATCTAGAAGTTCTCACATTTAATCACCAAAAAGGGAAACATTAAAAAGCAAAACAAACTACCAACAATAAAAAACCTACTAGAGCTGAACATTCCTAAACTGAATAATTCAACTCTAAAACACATAAAAAAACAAAAGTTGAAAATTCGTGAACTGAATAATTAACTGAAAATAACATTAAAATGTTATGGTGTAGAAACACCAACAAAAATACTAGTACCCAAAACTGGTATATACAAACATTATCCAAAATGACCCACCAAGTGAATATTGTACAATACAAAAGAGAATACAATAAAGCAATACAAATATAGCAATTATCTAAGCTAACAGAAAACTTCACTTTGTAGAACCGAAGGAAGTAGCCTAAGACCATGCTCAAAATATCCAACAATAAAAACTAGTCCTCATTGGACTCGGTCTCCTCGGCGTCATCTACCTCACCAGGATCAACTACACATGCCCCTTCACCAAAGTATGGCCTGGCCTCAGGCCAATCAGCATGAGCTAGGAACTGCTCCTTAGTCATCATCGATCGCTCCATATAAGGCTCTCGGTACTATAGCTGTAACACCTGCATAGAGTCATGTATATCAATCATGGACCGCTGAGAAGCCTCCATCCACTCACAGTTGTAGTTACAGATCTCCCTCTGAAACGGATCAAAGCTCTGGGAGCTTGTAACTCCAGAACCGGAAGCCTCACCTTCTATTGAACCTGTACCAGCACCAGCACCAGAAGTCCGTCCTCCTCTCGTGCTCTTAGGCTTGCAAAACTTATTCATATAATTGTCATTAATGGCAGCCAGGATGGCCACCTGACGGCGGGAGGGTAGCTTCACCCTCGCATTCATGCACAAATCCATGATTAGACATGGGAAAACCAAGGGGTAATTAGCTCGCGACCCTGGTTTAAGTCCGCTCTCAACAACATCGTGCATCTCATCAGCGATAATCCTAGCCACATCAATCTAAGTATTAATCAAAATGCTGTGAATCAAGTGTGCAACAGGAATGGGCACAATGAAGGTATGCGTCTTCGGCTTAATGTTTGTCAACACCAAGAGAAGCACCAGATGCGCTAACAGACGCATATCCTCCCTGTGGTATCTTCTTGGAACCCCAGATGGGTTCAATTCCACTAATATTCCTTCCAACAACAATGCACCAGAAATCTCCTCAACGTCTCTGTGTAGCTTCAAAGTCAGATGATACTCATCCACTTTATCTTCCCCCAAGGTGAGAGGTTTACCCAAAACATGATTAATAGTATCTCGATCAAACCTAACCTTTCTTCCGCAAACCAGTGTAGTCCAAGAAAATACCTCGTTGTCGTCTAGAAGGGCATTAGCGTAGAACTCCCTTATGAGTTCCACATTATAACTATCATCAGGTGTAATTAACTTGTCCCACTTCTTTGCATAAAGAATTGCGGCTACCGCCTGATAGGAATCTTGAGGGTTGATATTAAACTATTTCTCAAGATGAATGCTCCTTTTCTCTAGAGCATCATATCTTGCAGCCTGCTTTGTTCCTTTGAATCGATTGATATCATATGAGATTGGTTGCGGACGGGATGAACTTCTGACCTTTCTTTTCTTGAAAGGAGTTGTTCTTGGAGGTGCCATCTGCATAATCACCAAACATAACCAGCAAACCAAACACATGGTACATTAGTAACAAAGCAATTCACAAAAAATCTGAACAAGAAATCTCAGCACAATTCAAAAATTAAAGTTGTTGTCATGTTCGCCTTGAGTTCGCCTAGAGAGACTCATCGAATACTCGCTCCAGGTTCGCCCAGCGAACTCAAGGTGAACCCTGCGAATGTTAAAAATCCAGGTTCTGCCTATTCAATAAAAACACAACAACAAAGCAATTTTTCTTCATACAATCAGTGTTATTCATAGTGTAAAATGAGTATCAATTAACAGCAACAACCAAGCCACATTTGTTCAAGCAAAGGTTCAAAGTTCATAACTTAATTCAAATCAATTTTAATTTTAACCTAAGCAAGTTCAACTCTAAAAAAATCCTAAATTTCAATACCCAAGCAAGCAAAGTAATGTAAACCAATAAACAAGAACATGCAAACAGATTCACAAAGCCTAGAAGATGTTTCTAACAATGCTCGCATCAACCCTAACAACATGTTTCTATTCAGAACAAGTAATGAATAAGGAATCTCAAACCTGAAATGAGTTGAAAAGAGATGATGGAATTTGCACTGATACTTGGTAACAAAATCTTCACTTGTACATATACGATTGAGAGAGTAGAGAAATGTGTGTTGTATGTGTTTTTGGAAAGTAAAGAGATAATAGGGAAAAGGGAATGACAAAAGGGTAGTGGGGAAAAGTTTTCCCCATAAAATCTGTAAAAAGGTCTTGGGCCCACGCAGTTTAGGCCCACATCAAATTAACACTTAAGTGATGTGGCAGAAAAAATGTGATTTTTCTCTGTCTCGCTCAGTTTGCCTAGCGAACTTCCAACGAACATTCGCCGCAGGTTCGCCTAGCGAACTCAAGGTGAATGAGACAGATTTTTGAAATTTTTTTCTTTTCATCTCATTCAACCACAACATTTCCTATACTATATTAACACTACAAAATTAATAAAGATGAAAGGGTACTTACGATGTTGGGGTGCCTCCCAACTAGCACTTTGTTTAACGTCGTTTGAGCTCGACGGTCCGACGGTTGAAATATCAGAACTAAAAGCGATTGAATTAGCTTCTGAATGAACTCGCTCTACCACAAGAGTCCTCAACCATTGTCATGACCTGTTCTTGGTCCACTTTTCTTGAAAAACGAAAAATCCCAAGGTGACTTCATCATAGCCTTCTTGGCCTCTTCATCCTACTTTTTGAACACCGCTTCCATTTCTTCTTTGTCTTCTTTCTTTTTCATCAAAGCGACTCTAGCATCTTCGTCTTTCTTTTTCCTCATTGCAACTCTAGCATCTTCCTTTATCACATGATCATTAGACTCCAATTGTTTTGAATACACCACACCTTTGAAAAGTGTAAAACACACTTCTTCATCATTAGTCCTCACCTTCATTATACCCTCATCGACATCAATTAACATCCTAACGGTCTTCATAAAGGGTCTTCTAAGGATTATTGGTGTATCCTCATCGTCTTCCATGTCCATGACTATGAAATCAACCGGAAATAAAAATTTGTCAACTTTCAATAACATGTCTTCGACAACACCATGTGGACCAGTCCTTTACTTGTCCGCAAGTTGCAACGTCATGTTGGTTGATTTCATCTCCATGTTCTCCCATATCGACCAAAGCCTTGCATTTGAAATCACTACCTATAGTTATATGTAGAGCTACTCTTCCCGGATCTCCTTCTATCCGCGGAAGAATGCTTTGGACGATTGCACTACAGTTTGTATTGAGCTCAGTGGTTTCCTTATCTGTATACCTATTCTTCTTTATAAGCATGTCCTTCATGAATTTTGCATACTTTGGCATTTTCGCTAGAGCCTCGGAAAATGGAATGGTTATTTGCAACCGACTAAATATGTCCAAGAATCTAGCAAAATACTTTTTATTGTCTTTTTTTTGTAGAAGAAATAGAGTATGGTAAATTTTTCATTCGAACGTCACCTTCATACTCCTTTCCTTCTAATTTTTTTCAACTTCTCCTCCTTCAACTTCTTTTCTACTTCCTCCATATCATTATTTTTTTCAACTTCCTTCACAATTTCATCCTTCTTTTCAACTTCAACATTTTTTTCAACTCCTACACCAATGGTTCTCCCACTCCTAATAAAGATGGTCTTGCAATGCTCCTTCGGATTCACTTGAGTATTAGCCAAAAAGGTTTCTTTATGTTGGTCGGCTAGTTGCTTGGACAATTGTCCAACTTGAGTTTCAAGGTTCCGAATTGCAGCATTCATACTCTTTTGAGTGGAGATAGACATTTGCATGAATTGGTTGAAAGTCTCTTCAATCTTAGAGCCTCCTTGTTGTACCCCAAATTTTACCCCTTAGATGTCATAATATCTTGCATTGACATTTAGGTTCAATCATCTATGCATTTTACCTAACCACTTAATTTTGCAAGTTTACTTCTTTTGTGAAAGCCAAGGTTTATACAAAGAGAGAGGGCAAAGGCCTCCTAAGCGAAGCTCTCACATGCTTCAAGGCCTCTTGAGATGCTTTTTGACTCCATACAACCTCATCAAGTGTTCACTAACTATTTGAAGAAATGTGGGAAGTTATTTGTTCAAGAAAGATAATTGAGGTCTCCAAATGCAACCAAGTGAGCTGACCTACATCCCAGAGGTCCAATTCAACGAGAATTCATGTGTGTTTGGCTCCCATCACAAGTAACTTGAGCCACAAGTTCGCTATGTCTCAAACTAGGGTTTTATCAGCACCAGTCAATCATTGTCTTTGTTGTCGATCAAGACAAGTCCCCAAGCTCAGGGACGTGATTCCACATGGTAATAGACATCACTAGAGACCACCTATAAGTCTTGAAAGAGATTTAAGGAACAAGATGGCCAAAAATTATCCAGTGGTATTCACAAGTGAGATTAGGGTTTTGACTGAGGCTTTAACCTTTGAGATTTTGATCCAAAATGAAACATCCAAGTCCTCAATCCATCATGACATGTCTCAATGATGAGTTAAGGCATGAGAGATCAAGTTTTAAGATGTTTCTTGCAAAATAAGCAATGTTTGGTCCATGAAACTTTTCAAATGTGGAAATTTCACTACTTGTGCAAAATTGCAAAGGTCATAAACTTTCAAACCACACATCCAATTTGAGTGACTCAAAGCTCAAATGGAAGCTCTTTCCATGATCTTCAAAATGTATTAGAGGACCCTTCTTCAAAAAATGCATGGTTTTTAAGTTCTAAGACTTGCACTACAACAAAAAGGACTTATAACATCTCACCTTAGACAGCGCTTTATTACAAAAGCGCTGCTATAGGTCAAAAACACGGAATCTATTAATTTAATAAAGGAAAAGCGCAAAAAAATATAAGACCTTAGACAGCGCTTTAGTGAAAAGCGCTGTCTAAGGCCTTTTAAATTTTTAAAAAAATTTAATGGAAAATATTAGACAGCGCTTTCCTTAACAGCGCTGTCTAAGGCCTTTTAAATTTAAAAAAAATATAAGACCTTAGACAGCGCTTTTAAGGAAAGCGCTGTCTAAGGTCTTAAATATTTAAAAAAATAAAAACAAAAGCGCTGTCTAAGGCCAATCTTAGAAAGCGCTTTTAAAGCGCTGTCTAAGGGCCACCTTAGAAAGCGCTTTGTTGAAAAGCGCTGACTAAGGTCTAATAAAATTAAAATATATGAATATACTCAGTTTTCATTTTTAGTTTTGCGCTCTTTCTTCTCCCTCCCCTGTTGCGAACGGATACTTGCGAACCTGAGCTAAACCCTTGCCGTCGTCCACCGCGCCGTCGTCCACCGTTCCTCCCTCATTTCGCGACTCCGACGACCTTTACTCCACCGTGACCGTCTGTTCCTCTCTCATTTCGCGTTTTCGTCACTCAGTTTGGAAGTTTAAGAGTTTCAGATTATTACACATTTTATAAGGTATGCTGATAATGTTGCTGTTGATAATGTTGTTGTTGATGTTGATAATAATGTTGTTGTTGATGTATTACACATTTTACACGTTTCAGAGTATTACACATTTTACACGTTTCAGAGTTTCAGTTTGGAAGTTTCAGAGTTTCAGAGTTTCAGTTGATAATGTTGCTGATAATGTTGATAATGTTGTTGTTGATGTTGATAATAATGTTGTTGTTGATGTTGATAATAATGTTGTTTATGTTGTTGCTAATGTTGGACTGTTGCTAATGTTGATAATGTTGCTAATGTTGTTAATGTTGTTGCTAATGTTGGACTGTTGTTGGATATAAGAATAAAATATGTGCTAACTTCATTTTTGGTGATATAGGAATAGAATCAATATAATGTGTTAGTTTAGTTTGTTCTTGTTAACATTTTTCTACATTGTTAACTATTGCTATATAATGTGTTTGTTTAGTTTAGTTTAGGTTAGTGTTAGTGTTAGTGTTAGGTTAGTGTTAGTGTTAGTGTTAGTGTTAGTTTAGAACATCTATTATAGTTTGTTCTTGTTAACATTTTTCTACATTGTTAACTATTGCTATATAATGTGTTTGTTTAGTTTAGTTTAGTTTAGGTTAGTGTTAGTGTTAGTGTAAGGTTAGTGTTAGTGTTAGTGTTAGTGTTAGTGTTAATGTTAATAATGTAAATTCTTGAGGTTGTTGTTCTAAAGAACCGAAATTCAAAGCAATTTTGTTAATGAAGTTAATTGCTTTGAATTTCTTAGTTTGGACTTGTTATGCTAATGTTAAATTCTTTCTAACTGTTAGGATTAATAAGTAGGAAAACCATGGATAAAAAATGGATGGATGCCGATCGATTGTCCAAAGAGTACGAGAATGGGGTATTGGATTTCGTTAAGTTTGTTGTTCAACACGCTGACGCTGAAGAGCTCAATCGAATAAAATGTCCTTGCTTGGGTTGTTGTTATGTTGGTAGGGTTGACGCAGATGGGTTGAAATCGCATTTACTAATGAATGGAATTGATCGAAGTTATAAGTGTTGGATACATCATGGTGAGAAAATTAACGAGAATGTTGAACCGACGAGGAAAAGTAATACAACCTATGCTTCAGATGACAAAGACACGGAAACATACGATTGTGATCGAGTCGAAGAGATTGCAGAAGCAGTTGTAGAAGATCTTCATGATTGTCCCGAAATGTTTGAGAGGTTGGTAAGCGATGCAGAGAAACCGCTCTATCAAGGTTGCACTAAATTCACAAGACTGTCTGCGGTATTGAAGTTGTACAACTTAAAGGCGGGCAATGGATGGTCGGATAAAAGTTTCACAGAGTTGTTGGCCCTTTTGAGAGAAATGCTACCGGAAGATAATGTTCTTCCCAATCGAACCTATGAGGCCAAAAAAATGTTGTGCTCTATTGGCATGAGCTATGATAAAATACATGCTTGTCCAAACGATTGCGTTTTGTTTCGAAAGGAATATGCATCGTTAACTGAGTGCCCTAAATGCGGTTTGTCTCGATATAAGAAAAAATTGTCTCCAGCCAAGGTCTTATGGTATTTTCCTATAATACCGAGATTTAGGCGCATGTTTCGTAGTGAAACCGATGCAAGACACCTGACTTGGCATGCAGATGAAAGAATTATTGATGGAAAGTTGCGACATCCGGCTGATTCACCACAGTGGTCGAAAATTGATAATGATTATCCTGACTTTGGGGAAGAAGCAAGAAACCTTCGTCTGGCATTATCTACTGATGGAATGAACCCGCATGGTCTTCAAAGTATCTCACATACCACATGGCCTGTGATTCTTATGATTTATAACCTACCTCCATCGCTATGCATGAAGCGTAAGTACATGATGTCATCCGATTATTCCAGAGGTAATTATATATATATATATATATATATATATATCTATGAAATTATATTAGTAGCTTAAATTATTTAATTACATATATACACATTAACAATGACATATGTATTTTTGGTTTTAGGGCATTCACCAATGTCAACTATTCTTATCTTCACCAATTCATCGGATGGTTGCCAAGGGAAAAGTGTTTAACAATGGGGTCACAGTACTTCATAATGAATCCCTCCCTACTGGAAGTTTGAAAGTATCAGTTGATATTGCTATGGAGAATGAAGCACTATTACCCTATCCTAACGATGATTCGGAGGTAAGAGTGGTGGGACAAGCTATAGGGTCGTTTGTTGCATGGCCGTCAAATCTCATACTCGTAGGATATGAGGTATATATGCTTAAAACCGTTATAAACCTTTGTTAATCTTAATGTGTAAATTCAAAGATTTTACGAGCATTTTATTTTCATTTTTTACATGGCAATGTTATTTAGACTCCAACAAAATCCAAAACAAAGGATAAGCGGATTCCGGAGCATACCGAGTCCGTTGTCTCAAAAAAAGAGGTACATCACAATTATATGCATAGAAAATGATAAATTGGATATCTTATACTTCATCTAACAAATTATATGATTTATAGCTGCCTGGTAAAGTGATTAGCAACGTTTCAACGCAAAAAACTGTTGGTGCTAAGAATACCAGGGTTAGAAAACAACCTATCGGCAAGGTTAGGACGTGCCTTCAGACCTTTCTACAATTAATGACGGATATTCCGACTGGAGGTGTTCGTCTGATAACTATGGAGAAAGATTTGTATGGCTTTGAATTTGACCAGAATGTTGGTAATGAAGACTTCGAGCAAGTTTTCCAACATACAGAATTGGGCGTCACTGTTGTCAATATATACTTGAGGTATATCCGATCTACTTTGGTAATTGAACAACTTATTTACTTTATTTTTCAAATGAATATTCTAATGTTAATGATGTTTTTATTTCAGGTTTCTGTATGACAGTTTTATGCGCCCCCGGGGATTGGAGCAAAGATTTGCATTCTTATGCCCCAGCGCTGTCAACTTAACCGAAATATTGACGAAACCAAATGAGGTCCATGCGTATATACGCAACGTCTTTATGGACAACCAAGAAACGGAAAAGTTGTACTTTTTACCGTTTAATACTGGGTTAGATTTTCATTCTAAATTCATCTATTATATTTTTTTTTGTATTTTGACTTCGTGTAGAAAGTTTCTATCTAACACTTGTTTAATCTTACAGTGGACATTGGTTGTTGGTTGCAATCAATCCTATCCACGGAGTAGTGTATTATCTGGATTCCGTAGGAAATGATTGGACCACATACCCGGATATGAAGGACTGTATTGACACGTAAGTGAAATTGTTCTAAATAGAAATGTGTATATTTATTTATTTATGTGAATTGTTCTAAATATTCATTTATATTTTATTAGCACTATACAAGCATTCCTAGAACATCGGGGAATCGACCACACCATTACATGGAATTATGTGAAGGTATATTAATTATCACATGTTTTATTATATTAGTGATGCTTACTTGATAAAACTTAGAATTTATCCATATTTTATTTTCATTTGTAGTGTCCTCGGCAACGCAATCAAATAGATTGCGGCTATTTCATGTTGAGATTTATGAGAGACACTATTTCGTTGGATCGAATGGAGATTCCACCCGATGTATGTATTTCTAACTTATGAGTTATTTTAACACATATCTCTCATATTGTCTAATGAAATAGTTAAAACTAAATCAAACTATATGTTATATTATTATGTAGTATTTTGAAGAATTCAGGAGTGCTACTTACACAAAGGCTCTATTGGATGAAATCAAAGAGGAGTGGTGTCAATACATTATGGAGCTCGGAATTTTACAAACTTAAGGTATAATATTATACTCTTACTTTAATTGATGAGAATTTTAATATGTGTAACTTTGGTTGGAGTAATGCTTTGGTTGGATGCAATTTTGGTGTATATACTTTGAATTGCAATTTTGGTGTATATACTTTGAATTACAAACTTTGAATTACAATTTTGGATGCAATTTTGGTGTATATACTTTGAATTACAATTTTGGTGTATATACTTTGAATTGCAATTTTGGTGTATATACTTTGAATTACAATTTTGGTGTATATACTTTGAATTACAATTTTTGGTGTATATACTTTGAATTTTAATACTTTGAATTACAATCTTTGTGTTTTCAGGACCTATAATGTAGATTGAAGCAATGTTTTGGTTGGATGCAATTTTGGTGTATATACAATTTTGGTGTATAAGTAATATGTGCATTGTAGAAAAAATGCTTTGGTTGGAAGCAATAACTTTGGTTGGAAGCAATGCTTTGGTTGGATGCAATTTTGGTGAATAAGTAAAATGTGCATTTGTAGAAAAATGTAATGATTTGTAATTATAAATAGGTGTATATACAATTTTGGTTTGTAATTTTAAATATATATATTGGTATGAAATGCCAATTTTGGATATATAATTTTGGTGTAGAAAGGCCAATGGTTTGAATTGCCAATTCTGAAAAAAATTGCTGGTTGAAAATTACAGGTCAAATTCTGGTTGAAAAAACCTGGTAAAATTGTGGTTAAAAAAAATTATATAAAATTTTTCGTACACCTTAGACAGCGCTTTTGGTGAAAGCGCTGTCTCAGGTCCACTTTAGACAGCGCTTATGGTGAAAGCGCTGTCTAAGGTGTACTAAAAAAGTCAAAAATGGAAGGTCTTAGACAGCTTTTATGGTGAAAGCGCTGTCTAAGGTGTACTAAAAAAGTCAAAAAAGGAAGGTCTTAGATAGCGCTTTTGGAGAAAGCGCTGTCTAAGGTGTACCAAAAAAGTCAAAAAAAGGTAGGGCTTAGACAGCGCTTTTGACGAAAGCGCTGTCTAAAGTAATCCATATAATGTGAAAAAGCGCTGTCTAAAAGTACCATAGACAGCGCTTTTCATTAAATACACGCCCCTTTAGACAGCGCTTTTGGTAATACCAAAAGCGCTGTCTAAACCTATAGCGTCGCTGGTTTATACAGCGCTTTAAAGCGCTGTCTAAAGGCTAAAAAAACGCTGTCTAAAACCGTTTTTCCGCTAGTGTTGGAAGATAAGTTACATTTGGGACTTAGTGAAATTTTCAAGATTTTGCCCCAATTTTGAACACTACTTCATGGCTGTTTTTCACCTAGTTCCAAATTCTAAATCAATAATCTTTGAACATGAAAGTTGTTCCTTTTTTTTCAAGATTTCTAAGCATGTGTAGAACTCCTCATTTGGATAAGCCAATCTCAAGTTATGATGTGTTAAAGTTAGGTGTTTCAAGTGGTGAAATTTCCATAACTTAGAATTTTTTTCTAAGTCTTTTTGGCAGCTCGGGGTGCATGACTTCATGGATGATTTTCTAATGATTCCAAGCTTCATATTAAGATTTCTTCCACATGAAACTTGCTCTATCAAATGCCTATTTTGCAAAGGATCAAAAACCTCACAATTTGGATCAATGGTTATTAAGTTATGGTGCACTGAAGTTGGTATGTTGGCACTTTGTCTTACACTTAGAAAAATCAGAATATCACCAAAACTTTCACTTTTCTGATGTTTAGAGACCAAATTAACACCATTTGGATCCTTTCCATGATTTCATCAAGTTGTAACCTTAAAATAACATAGTTTGGACAAGTTGGCACAAGTGGATCAAGCATGACATCATGAAAGAGAGACTTTTCAAAGCATGGGCACTCCAAACTTTGTGCAGACCTTGAGCCATGCTCCAATCCCATTAGTCCAGCTAAGAAACTCAGAAGCATAGTCTGATCACCAACTGTGTCCTTGAAACTTGGAGACTTGGTCATGCTTTCATCTTGCACGATGAAAAAAAAGGAGGTTTTGGCAAGTTGCACTTTTCTGCCCATACCTCAGCTCTTCCATTTTCTCTTATAAATAGAGTATGGAACTTCAGTGAAAGGCACCAACAATGAGAATAACAAGATCAGAATGAAAACCACTTCCAAACCTCTCCATAAACCCTCATTCAATCTATCCTGTGCCAACATTAAACAAACAACCCAAACCTTCTCTCAAAACATCAAGAAACTGGTCTAACAAGAAGAACATCCATAACAGCCACACAACAGACCAACAATCTACATAACATCAAAATCTTGAGAGCTTGTAACTTGGTGTGTTCTTTTGGCAATTGAAAAAGGGAAGGAGCATTCTTGCAGCTGTTGTTAGAAATAGAAACTCAGCTCAAACTAAGAAGGTGCAGTGGACTTATTCCACTAGGTAACCATCACCTCCTTTCATTAACTATGTTCATATTATGCATACTGTTATCATGATTCATTCTGAAATAATTTCAAAAATGATAATGAGATGTTGGAATTTATTTTGATGCACTGTCAGTTGTTGGTTTGGAAATTTGGTGTCAATGCTATAATTTAAAGTTTTGAGCTATTTCTTAAGTGTTTCATTTCATGATAGCCTAGGATAGCAACATGTAGTAGTTTGCTGGCATAACAAATACTTGCTCTCACTATCCATTAACACATAACACCATGTTTAAGATGTTGTTGATCACATAACCAAGTTTATTTGATTGCCACATTGATCATGTTGTTGGAACTTTAGATAATGTTGTTGTCTACATGAATGTTTCTTGAAGCTGACAGTGGTGAATCTTGATGTTAAGTTCATGAAGTGTATGTCTAGCACTGTCCTTAGTTGATAATCAGATGTTGGTATTTCTAATGCTAAGGAGTGTATGTTTGCAACCACCCTCAGAACATATGCTTTCTATTAAGGCAGAATTCTTGTTGGGTGTATGGTCATCCTTGAAGACCACTAGTGCATTTATTTTCATGTTTGTCTTCAATCTGAGCCATAGAGTATTTTGTAATACTCTACTTTCTGTGTAGTTTAACATGGCACTTTATTGCATGGAGTTTGAATAAGAGTTGGGTTGAGAAGTGATTGAACAAGTAATAAGTCTATGACCATTTCTTTGTTTCAATAGATTTTGTAAGAGTATTTGGGTTTAGTGCCTTGGAGCCTGAGTTAACTCTTATTTTAGTATGAGTTTAGAATATTATTTGAGCCAGTACAGAAATATTGGCATATTGGCAACATGTCCTCATCCCTAGGTATTGTTTTTTCTAAGTAGTTTTTCCTCCACCCTCTATCACACGTGCATAGGCCAGTTACCAAATTCAGATTGGTATGTGTAGAGATGTAGGTTTGCTTATTTTGAAGTGCCGTGATTGTGTGCAGGGTTATATGTTCGTTTCATTTTGAGTAAGGCTTTGAGTTTCATTGCAGCCTTACAAACATGATAGCATGAATGAAAGATTGTTTATGAGAGATCTTTTGCTATGTCAGAATGGGTGTGTAAGGTCCATGTCTTTATAATATAGTTTATGTTAGAAGGGGTCAAGCTCTGTTAGTTAATTTGGATAACATGCGAGTTTGCTTAAGAGCATGCTAATGTGACAAACCTGGTTACTATACTGTTAAGCTCATGAGAGTACCATGAACAAACTGTAGGAGATCCTTCTGCACACAACAGTTCTAGGCTGTTTTTCTTTGTTTTTTGTGGGAAACTATAGGGCGAGTTTTGTTTAGGTGTGAAAGTATTTCCCTCATGTTGTGAGTCTTGCTTTTAAGACGTTATTGGTGATTGAATTCTGTTAGCAAGGTGTTAGCAAGAGGGGAAAGGGTGGTGTGTTTGGATTTCTTTCTCATCTTGCTTTGCCAAGAGTATATCTGTTGGAGATGCATATGGTCGCATTGTTTTCCCTAAAACCCTAATGTTTATGGCTGTTGCTGAGGGTTTGTCTGTATTCTATCACATGAGGAGCATACAATGAGGTTTTGGTTCTTTAAAATCAAGTAAAATCTGAGGGAGACAATGGTTGGGCAAGATATCTCATTGCTGCTGTTTTTTTCCACGATTGAGCTATTAGTTTTGATGCATGTTTGCATGGGCATAAAGGAGAAAGGGACGTGGTACTACGTGAGTGGTCAGACCATTGGTTTTGTCTTTTGTGACTAAAATTCCTATGACCAATTGATGTTTGTCCTAACGATAAGCTTGTTTACGTTTTTTACTCATGTGATTTGAAGGAAATGCATTTTTTTAGTGCGTGTTGGTTTAAGTATTTCTGGGGCTGGCTCATACATTGGATGTATGGCCACCCCAGTGGCGAGGAGTATGCGCGTGTATGCAAGTGGTCTGGGGTTCGAATCCCCCTCGCCCCATACACCCGTTTGGTTATTTACTTTTTCCTTTTCTCCTAGTTATTTCCAATAGTGGACCAAGCGAAAATTGCTCTCCACACCCCCCTATTCAGACCCATTTCGCTGCCAGCATAAACTCTACCTTTTTAAATTTTCTAACACACCCCCACTTGGGTTCTTTTTTCTTTAATTTATTTTTATTTTATTTTCTCAAATATCTTTTACTAAAAATATTTTTCTTTTACCAAAAATTCGCAAAAAAATTTATAAATATCTTTTGATGTTTAATTTGATATTTCACTTTTATTTTGTTTTTACATTAAAATTAAAAATTCATAAAAACATGTATAACTCTTTATTTATTTAATTTTTAACTACCTTTTGAAACCACCTGACCTTTGAGTTCTGTGAGAATTCTTAGTATATGAGAGAGATGTTTTTTTGAGAGAATTCATTAGCCTTGGATAAGTTCACCATACTAGGGTTTTGTGTGGCTTTGTTACTAAGTCCTTTACCTTGAATGCTTTCCTTTTAATTTCAAACTTGAAAATGATATGTATATGCATAATTGTTGTGGATTACATAACTATCTCTTGCCATACATTGAGGTTGGAATTATGCTTTTGAGATTAATCATGCTTAACTGTTGTACATTCTCTTTGAATTCTTGAACTTATGTTTTTCATTTCAAACTCAATTCCCTTCATAACATTCTTGCTCATAAGAAATTGTTATCTTCCCCTCCTTCCAAAGGAAAGTCTCTCTATTGACCTCATAGTTATAGCCACCTCCCACCTTGACCTCATAGTCATAGGTATGCTTTGACCTCATAGTCATAGCCATCCTCCTTGGCCTCATAGCCACTTACATCACAACTTAGAATTAAGTTAGAGTTCTTGGACTCTATGTGATACTCATCACTTTGAGTATTCACATTTCACCCATTACAACTTAGACTTAGAGAGTTTCTTAAACTCTACATGAGCTCATACTCATTCCCCTTGGAACTTTGGCCATAGTCAATGGTTCCTCCCTCACCCTTATCCAGGTGAACTATGGTTGCTTTGATTCTTTAGTCAGATATGTAGGCACAAGATGCGACGTCTTGGCGAGCATACTTAGTGTATATACCCATTAGGTCTTTACCTTAGCACATTTCCCTTAGCAAGCAAACATAACATAACACAAACAAAAATAAGAGATTCCTGTAGAGTACTACAGATACTTAGGGTGCTATTACCTTCCCTTAGTATAACCAACCCCCGAACCTAGATTCTCTTATTAGGATTTTCGTTCTTTACCCTTTCCTTTGGATAAATCAAAGCTCGGTGGTGAATTTAAAAGTTTTGTGATGCAAGTTAATTAATAGCTTGTTATCCGATTCTCACAGCAACAGAAATGGCGACGTCACTGGGGAGAGTCACCCCTAAGAGGGTTAAGCCCACCTTGTTTGTACATGTGTTATTTACATGTTTGCTTGCTTGTGTTCCTGTACATATTTATATCTGTATATTTACCTGTCCTGTTTGGGTTTTTCTGTGTGCAGGGTTGTTACTATTGAGTGGTGAGATAAGTCCTAACCCGGAATTAAGCATACACTTATGATAGGATTGTGGTGTAATCAATAGTCGGTTGTTGGGAGTAGTCCTAACAATTTTAGGCATATGATGACCACGCTCAGTTGAGGCCCTTTGGTATTGTTGATGTCTGATGTGAGTAGTCGCATTGACGCCACTCTTCCCGATTTGAGAGCCCGTGATTCTGAGGACCTTAGTTACCTTCACCCCCACTTGGCCTTTTTAGGATGTAGTGCGGTGGCTATGAGGGAGTAGTCCCAAGTAGTTGTCACGCGATACTACACTCAAACGAGTTTATCTTGAGAATATTATTAACCCACGTGAGTAGTCACGTAGGCCGATAATATCCGAAGGATTTACGTAGACTCTGGGAACTTCTTAGAACCCTGTTCTACGGATATAAGAACCCTAATACACACCCTATGGTTGGTTCTTTACCCAGACTCCATGAGGTGATCTCGAACCTCGATCCTGTTGCATGTGTTTTGCATCCTGTTAGCATTGCATTGCATATCATTTACATCTTTGCATGATTCATTGCATGCGTCTGTCTGTCCAGTTACTCATCTCCACTGGTCTCTATCTTCCAATGTCACCTGTGAGTTGTCAAGCTGATTCCTCGACATAAATACCGGACTAGAGCTAACTACATACGAAGAATGTCAGAGCAAGAGGCACACAATGCTGAGGTCCGAATGGAAATCGATGACCTTAAGTCGAGCATGACTAAACTCACTGAGATGCTTCAAGTTTTGATTGCTTGAGGAGAGCAACCTCAAAGGACTGTCATCCAGGAAGTTTCAAGCGGTGATCCTCCACCTGTTCAGATGCCACCTTCAACTTGGCCAGAGTTCGGTTTGCCTCCCAACTACTCTCCACCGATTGCATATACATCTATGGCTGGTCAAACTGCTATGCATGTATTTCAAACTCCTGTTTTCGCCGTGCCCATACCTGTGGTCCATGCTGTTCCACGGGCTATTCGAGCTTCTTTTTAGAATCCCCTCTTTGAGTACAATGCTGCTAGTGTTCAAGGTGAAGAGCCTGAAGACTTTGTTGAACCTGAGGTTGTCCATGAGCAGTTTCAGATCATGGACAAAAGACTTAAAGCCGTTGAGGGTAATGACTTCTTTAATGTGGATGTAGACAACACATGCTTAGTGTCTGACCTTGTTATGCCTACTAAGTTCATAACTCCAGAATTTGTGAAGTACAAGGGCCATTCTTGTCCAAGGGCTCATTTGGTCATGTATTGTCGCAAGATGGCTGCTTATACTTGTCATACCCAAAATTTTGACCACTAAGATTTCCCATCATTGTGCAAATCATCATCACAATATGGATGAACCATCATGCCTCATCAAGCTCCTCAAGGAATTGTTGAGCATTCACTACAATCAAGGATTAGGGTTTCAATCCCTTTCAGAGCCTTAGACAAAGGATCAATCAAGGAATGACATGATCTTCAACTTGTCTAAACCTCTCCAACATCCACAATGGATCAATAGGACTCCCACATCAAGGATCCAGCACAAGGCTGCAACATTCCAAGTGGATTAAGCCTCAAGATCGCTAGTGTCACCAAATTAGGGTTTTGGTCGACCAGGGCCTCCAGATGGAAATTTTCCTCTAGGCATGAGCCAATGCTTCAAAGATTAACCCAAAATATTCTAAGGGACCTCATAAACCCAATCATCAAGTCAATTTGGCCTCAGGGGACGCATTCATAAAAAATCAGGAATTAGAGTTTCTTGACCTAATTCACCCCTAAGTTGAATTTTGGGACAAAACATGAGCCAAGACCAAGACATGATTTGAGGGTCCCTAATAAACCACATTGATCCATTTGCAACAATTGATTGATCCAAGAAGCTTGATTCATAAGTTTCAAGTTCATCAGAACCACAGTTAGGGTTTCGCGGAAAAAGTCAATTGTACCTTTGACTTTTGACCAAGACATGCTCCCAAACCTTGGGACATGATTCAATACACCCTATAACACCTATGAAATCAATCCATCAAGTTTTATTTAGGTCAAGGACTTGATTTCATAGAGGATCGCACAGTTTGGAATTCATCTGATAAAAAGTCAATTGTGCCCAAAAGTCAAAGTTTGACTTTTTGATTTTTTGATCAATTATGGTTTCCTAACCCTAAAATGATGTTAATGTGTGATTAGAATCATCATTCATCAAGAAAAATCAAGAAAA
Source organism: Lathyrus tuberosus (assembly GCA_022829125.1). NCBI lineage: Eukaryota > Viridiplantae > Streptophyta > Magnoliopsida > Fabales > Fabaceae > Lathyrus > Lathyrus tuberosus. The sequence goes on from JALAZF010000003.1 coordinate 12,018,307, forward strand.
GTGGGATAACTTGTAAAAGGGGTAACCATAAAAAACTTAGAAATTTTCTAAGTTATGGAACAAAGTGGCTAGGGTACCAACTTCTAAGGATCATAACTTAAGATCCAAGCAACCATTTTGGCTGATCCAAAGATGGATTTGTAGCTCTCATGACATACTTTAAAAGTGTCAACTACACCTCACTCCAATTCTTCATGGATTTTTAGTTATGGAGTGACCAAAATGACAAAAACATGAAAATGCCACTTTTTCCAACACTTAGCGAAATTTTCACTAAGACGGAATCTGTTTCACTTTTTTCAAAATGTAAGGGCATTTTTCACTTAGATCCAAAAAGTGTCAAGACAAAATATGATCACACATATGTTGTATCATATGAGAGCTTTCCAAAATGGCCAAGAACTCCATCAAATCCCATTTGAGGTAAGAGTTATGACAATGGCAATATGCCTTGCTGCAACTGTCATGGCAAGGCAGATTTGTGCATTTTGCTCGATTTGAGCAATTTGTGCAAATGACAAACAAGTTTATCCATCTGAATACCTCAGGGGGAGACTAAGGAGGAACAAACACTGATCAATAAGCCTCCCAAGTCTTTGGAACCAAAAGTAGCATGCCAAACCTAGAAATGCCTAAAAAGGGGACAAGACTCCAATTTTGTTTTGGAGCATTCAATGGATGCACCAAGGTGGCATGAACTGAGCCTTTTCCAAATGAATGATTCAAGGATGATCTCTTAACTAGGGAACCAAAGGCCTGTGCTCTAACCTCTATTCAATGGCTAGAGGAGACTTGAGATTCCAAAATGATCCAATTGGCCAAAGGTCTGCTGCAGTTGCCATTCACTATTGCTTGCAAAACAAACTTACTCTACTACAAATTGAGCTCATTTGTGCACAGTTTAAGTACACCAAAGCCATCAAACGGATGCTTTCCTCAAAATCTCTTCTTTCACTCCAAAATTGCCTTCCAAAGCAAGTCACTATCGGGTTTTGAGTTTGAGAGCCATTCCAACCAAACCAATCACACACACACCTCATAAACATCATATAGAAGTGATCCAAACACTTAAACCACAACTGGAACACTGATTTCTCAGAATCACCAGTCAATTACCCAATGTTTTAACCAAGTTGCAGTTGAGATGCCATGAAGTGATCCAGCCATTTCCAATCAAGTCCAGGCATTCAAACAGATTCCATATGGTGTAGGGAAGCTGTTCAGATCATCACAACTCATCTGTAACACCTCCAACTCAAAAATCACTTTGCTCTTGCTGTCACGACCTTCAAGTAAGCCTAAACTTAGTAATCTCTTAATCTATGCATATTTTCTCACACAATACTTTTTCCAAATATTCATAATCATGCATAGAATGTTTCCCCTCAATTAATTGCTTTGTTTGAATCGTGTATCAAAATTCTCAGCCTTCATGCAAATTTTAGGGTTCTTGAGGTTTTGTCTTGATTTCTTATTCCATGCTTAAAATAAATGAAATTAAAGACCATAGACATGATCGTGAGGTGAAAACGAGTAGATTGATATGTGGATTGTGTGATTTCATCAAGTATTCAGTGAGATTGGTGAGAAAAAGCAAATCTGCAGAAACAGAGGGGTGGCGCGTGTTCTTGGTGTGTTCTTGGCGTCATTTTTTGAATATTAGAATATTTGAATTTTGTGATTTTATTTAATTGATTCAAAAATTAATTTCTCTTTGAGTTTTAATGATTTTGAGTTGATTCTTTTTTTAATAATTCACAAAAATGTTAAAATATTTTATTTTGCCAAAAATTCCAAAAAATATTATTTACTTCATATACTTGATATTTTTGCAAAGAATTAATCTTTTATTTGTTTTTTAACATTTAAAATATTTTTTTCCTCCTTGATTTTCCCAATTTAATTGGTTTCCAATCATTTTGTGGATATAAACATGATTTTTCAAACATTAATCCAAGATTACAACTTGTTTTTCACAACATGTTTGATAATTTTGATCATTTTAACTAAATTCTTATTTAATTAAAATACATTTTGAAATTAATTTAGGGTTTTGATCTTAATCACCCTAAACAAATCATTTTCAAACACTCATGGGCCTCTAATAGAGTGTAAGACCCAACCCCTCTTGTAAACCAAAATATTTTGGGCCTTAGTGTATTGTATAAGCCCCGATACCGTCAAAAAGTTCGGCACGATCGTCGCCTTTTTAACAAAAATATTTGGGCTTCTCCTTGAGCTATAAGACCCATATTTATTCATTTTCAAACATTTTGGGCCTCTAACAGAGTGTAAGATCCAATCCCCTTTTAACCAAAACAATTTTGGGCCTCAGATATTGTATACGTCCCTCTGCGTTAAAAGTAAAATCTCGGCGCAATTGCCAGTTCAAAAATCAAATCATCTGGGCCTACCCTTGTGTTATAAGCCCCATTTCTTTTCTTTAAATTGTTTTGGGCCTCTAATAGAGTGTAAGACCCAACCCTTTTTTGAAACCAAAATGATTTGGGCCTCAGATGTTGTATAAGACCCACTGTGTTTTCAAAAACCTCGGCACGATCGCCGTTTTCAAAAAAATAACCTGGGCTTCTCCTTGAGCTATAAGTCACATCTCTTGTACAAAAATAAATCTTTGGGTATCTAATAGAGTGTAAGACCCATCCCCTTGTACATAAAAACTTTTTGGCCTCACATTGTATAAGTCCCTCTATATAGTTTTCAAAACAACTGTGTGATCATCGTTAAAACTTGGGCCTCTCCTCGAGCTTTAAGCCCCAACAATCTTTTCAAAGCACTTTCTCCTTTGATTTTTAATTCAAATATATGTTGTTATCAAAAATTTCTTTGTTGAACAACTAACAAAACAGCATAGAAGTTCTACAACGGGTAAGTATTTATCCGCTTTCATTTACCGCTTCCATATGTATATAACTGTATTGTGGGGCTGCTTCACTGTAAGTCTTCTTTCACATCCTTTTATATACTTGTCACATATCCACTGTGTAATACTAGTATAGTTATTTAGAGTTTTTCCCGGCAACTACGTATAGCACTAGGTAAAGCCTTGTTGGTCACTCTTAAATACAAACAAAACTAGATCCCCATAGGATTTCCAGATACAGTCTTACTTTCTCTCGGGGTTAAACAATATGGGATAAAGAGAAAGACAGTATTCTCGGTGAACCTTTTCTCAGACTGTCACCATTAGAAATTGTCAAAGAAACTCTAACTCCCCAGAGATGATCTTCTCTCCGTGAATGGCATCTCTTGAGTTTCTTCCAAATTCTCAAACTTTCCTGAAATGATCTTTTCTCTGTGAATTGCGTTTCTTGAATTTCTCTTGGTTTGGGGACCCACAGGTTTCCTAAAAGCATCACCGCCTCCTCTTGGGCGTTGTACAAGGACCCTTCGGCTTCTTAGAAGTTCTCATGCCTTCTCTTGGGCTTAATACAAGGACCCTGACGACCTCTTAAAGGTATAAGACAGAACTTAGTCATCCTTTGCTAGTGCAGTCTTTCCAACGTCAAAAACTCCGGCCATTTTAGGGTTAATACTCATCCCTTAATGCCCGCGCCTACTCTTGGGCATTGTACAAAAGACAAAACTCTAGACTTGGACGGTCTAAAACTCTTGAGTCTCAAATACATTCTCAAGTTCCTTTCAAACATAGGAAAAAACACCGATCACCCTGGATCAATCTCCAGTAGAACCCGATCTCTCTCATGAGAGTTCCCCACACTTGGACATGCTTTAGGATCTCCATAATCCTCAGCAGTAAGTCAGCCTCCTCTTGGGCTTTGTACAAATGATTTTCCCCAGCGGAGCTAACCTTTTCAGACTCTCTTGTTAAGTCAACCACCTTTAGCCTCCGTCTTGGGCTTTGTACAAGACATATAAAAACCCACTCTCTTGTTGAGTATAAAAGATTCTCTTGTTGAGTCAACTTTTAGCCTCCGTCTTGGGCTTTGTACAAGACATATAAAACACTCTCTTGTTGAGTATAAAAGACTCTCTTTTTGAGTCAACCTCATTTTAGCCTCAATCTCGGGCTTCATACAAGATAGAAAAACACTCTCTTGTTGAGTATAAAAGACTCTCTTGTTGAGTCAATCTCCTTTTAGCCTCAATCTCGGGCTTCGTACGAGACAGCAAATCACTCCCTTATTGAGTATAAAAGACTCTCTTGTTGAGTCAATCAACTTTCAGACTCTCTTGTTGAGTTAACCTTTTTAGCCTCCGTCTTGGGCTTTATACAGGACAAATAAAAGTACTTTCGTGTTGAGTCAAATCGTTTCAGCCTCCATCTTGGGCTTTATACAAGATACATTCTCCCCAACGGAGTCAAAATCCCTTTTAGCCTCAATCTTGGGCTTTGTACAAGACAGAAAGAACATTTTCCCTGGAAAAGTCAAACTTCGAGCCACCTCTTAGGCTTTATATAAGGAAATCCCCGGTTGAGTCAATCAACCTTTTAGCATCAAATTTGTGCCTTGCTCACAGCATACAAACATCAACAATTCCTCTTTAGAGATGACAAGTTCTCTCTCAGTCAAAACCCTTTAGCTTCACATATTGGGCTTTGAACAAGATACAAATCACCTTTAGCTTCATGCCTTGGGCTTTGAACAAGACACCAAAACATCTCTTTCCTACCATAGAATAGGAGGAACTACGATCACTCTGATTTCCCTGTTTTGCCAAACGGGAATACGTAGGCATAAGATTGCAAAATCTTAGGAATCATACTAATAAAAAACTCAAAATCCAGTACCTCCATACATCAATCAAAAAGCATCAGCCCTAATACCTCACCAAAAGCCTCGTAAATAGTCCAGACACTGTTTTTAAGCAAATAACCTAAGCCATACACCTCTTTTGATAGCATCTGTAAACCAACAGTTTTGACTGTTTAACCTCGGTATGCAAGCAGGGTTAATTGGAGACATCTATTTCCTTTCCTTAATCAGCTTCACAGGATAAAAAATGAATTGAACTATAGTACCAAAGCGATAGTTATTCGAAACGACAAAAACCGCGCTACAATACTAAAAATCAAAAGCTACTTATCCACTATTTTCAGGATAGCTTGAGTGGAGCATCACTCAAATGGTATATGGGTCTCGAGAAAAACTCCATCCACTACTTCCAAGATCTTGTAAATTCCTTCATGAAGCAGTATAAGTATAACCTTGACATGGCCTCTGATCACCGCCATTTGCAAAATATGACTAAGCATGAGAAGAAATCTTTTAAGCAGTATGCTCAGCACTGGAGAGAGCTGGCTTCCCAAGTTGAACCTCCTTTGGCCGAGAAAGATTTGACTGGAATATTCATGGATACCCTGTCCCCATTCTATTGGGAAAGATGATTGGAAGTGTTTCCTCCAACTTCACTGATTTGGTTACTATCGTCCAAAGACTCGAGGAAGGTCTTAAGAAAGGAAAAGTGTCAAAAGCTGCTGTGAAGAAATTCTATGGGAACTTTCAGAGGAAAAGGGAAGATCAGACTAACGATGTAATGGTTGAAGTGAGAAGGCCTCGTCCCCAACCTCAGTATGCTATTCACCCTACTGTTGCTACTGTCACTCCCGTGGTTACTTCTCCACGACCAACTCAAGCTTCCCAACGTCCAACTGCAGGGCATAACCAGTACCGTAATGGGAATCAATTTGATCTTATTCCCATGACATACACCGAGATTTATCCTAGTAAGGTTCAACAAGGTTTGATTACCACAAGGCCTTTGCCTCCTCCTCCAAATCCTCTTCTAGCCGGCTATAGGGCTGATCTTCATTGTGAATATCATCAAGGTGGTGCGGGCCATAACTTGGAAGGTTGCTTTGCATTGAAGGCTAAAGTACAAGAGCTGATGAGAAATAAAATCCTCTCCTTTAAGGACAATCCCAATTTCAGAGCAATCCTCTGCCAGGGCATGCCAAGTGAAGCTTCAGTCGACCTCAGCTCAGCTACTTCTTAAAGACAGGACAACTCATTCTTGTGTTTAACTAATCACTGGGCCTTGTTTCTTGTTGTTTGCATTTTCCTTATTTTGTACTGGCTGTTTGCCTTCAAATTATGTTTGTACTTTTGTGATTAATGAAATGAGCATTGCAACTTTTGATTCAATTCATTTTGTCCACTATTTACATTTTTATGCTTTCTTTTGCAAAATATTTTTTTTTTTATTATGCAAAGATTGGAGGGAGCATGATGAAAACATTATACCCAAATTACTGTTAGTATGCTTTCAAATAACTTTGCTGACGATGTAAGGCATTGTTTCAATTCCCAAACACTGGAGAAATAAGGAAGATAATCCCTCGTTAACCCCTTTGAGCCTTGAAGTAGGATTTTTCTTTTCTTTACAAATAAAAAACCCGCAATCTTAACCTGGGGCAGGGTAGTTCTCAGTAACTTGATTGTGCATTCAAATACAAGAGTTTCATGCAAGACACTTGTCACATAAAAGTTGCACTCATAAGTTTTCTTTCGCACATAGCAAGCAAGTGTCGAAGATGTCTTTTAAATCCAACGCCAATGATGGTTCACTGTAATCATTAAGCCAGATGTTCACAGCCTTTCAACTCTTCCAAATTAAATGAATAAATGTAGTACAAGTTGTTCCCAGAGTGAAAAATAAAGAAGAATCGTCAAGAAATCCTTACTCAAAGAATGAGTCGAGTCTCTTTCAAGGCAAAAGCTGAGAAAGATGGGAAGCTCATGACTTTGCCTTATATAAAAAAAAAGAGAAAAAAAAAGAAAAGTTTGTATGACAACCCAAAAAGAGGAAACCTTTAATTTTTCATCCTGAAAGTCCTCAATGGCAAACATTGGTGAGGAAGCAGTGATTGCCATCAAAAGTCCTGTAACTTCCGAACCATCATCATTACTATCATCAGTGCAATTCCTAACCTGTGGGAACCTGAGTGTAAAGTCTGAGTTAACTGAGCGTAGGATTGGTAGTTCATCACGAAGTTTGGGTGGGTACAAATAAACTTTGAGCTTTTATCCTTTGTTTCTTAAACCATGAACCAGGCCATGTTACAACCCTTAAAAGACCTAACTGAAGCAAGGTTATTTTGAAAGCATACTACAGCAAGGTTGCGTAAACTGACTCCCAAAGATATTTACAGGTCACTACACTTGTGCTTCACCATTCACTTTTAAATGTCTTGAAGCGCCGTGTTCAGACCAATGACTCATTTTGTTTTGCATCTTTAAAAAAATGATTTCATTTCAAAAGTTGCATGAACTCTAAAATTACCATGTTCGTACAAATACTTTTGCTTGCAAACTGGCTTTCATCTCAAGGAATTTTCAAACAATTAAGAAATTTGGTTGGTGATCCTATCAGGGGCAAGTTCTTTCCAAATCCTGTTGAAGAATCAGTTCAAGGGTTGTTGTTCAAGGAAAGTCCTTCTCAGAATTGGATTATCCAGAAGATTTTTCAAGACTCAGACTGGGGCAAGCTTTCCAAAGAGCACATCAAAGCAGTCATGTCAAGACTCAGACAAATTAAAGCAATGATTAGTTCATCTACCACAGTCAGCTAATCTGGGGCAATTCATTTGAAGAATCCCCATGCAACCTTCCATCCTTCCTACAAAGAGCATCACTTGATACAGTTTACCAGTGTGGCAGAGATGTGTCCAGCAATAGCATCTCTAGTCCCCAAGCAGAATGATAGTGATCCCCGTGTTGAGGAAACAGTCTTCCAATCTTTTCTTCTCCCCAAAAGAGTCGAGTGGTGTCGTCAGCATCTGCAATTGCATTGGGTCATATATCATCTGCATAATTCATATATGTAACGCCCCGATTTGTCTTATTTATTTAATCGAGTTGATTTAATTATTTTCGTTATTATATTATTTTATTCTTGACTTTTATTTGACAATATATTATTTCTCATCACTGTTTATGTTTTATCGCGTTTTGAGAGCGTTTGCGAGATATTTGAGCTGAGGGGTAAAATAGTCTTTTTAGGTGATTAGATATTTATATAAATAGAGATTAGAGAGAAATAGAGAGAAAAGAAAATGAAGAGAAAGAAAAGAGAAGATAGAAAGGAAGAGGAAAGAAAAGGGGAGAAAGAGGAAAATCGACATAACTCCATTTCGAGCGCGAATAATCGGGTAAGGGTGAGAAGTTTCAATTATATCTTGCTTGTGTATGTATATGTGTTGTTTGTTGTAATTGTTTTGGTTGTTTCACGACTTTTCTTATTGATTGAAATTAGGAACGATTGATAGAAATCGATGTTTTCACGGATGAAATTCGATATAAACTGAGTGGAATACTTGTTGTTAGGTTTGGATCATGTTTTGGTTGATATAGTATGAATTGGAAGTGTTTGGGGTGGGAGAATGATGAATTTGGACCCAAAATGACCTATAACAGCGCTGCTGCGAATCCCAGAATTCGCAGGTTCGCATTGTGAACGGCAGCGAAGGGGAAATCGAGCATTTGCTGGCTATTCGCACGGCGAAGGTGAGGGCGAACATTCGCCAGAGACTCACACTGCGAACGTTGTGTTGTTTTTCTTTCTGCCACGGTTCGCCGGGGGATTCGCACTGCGAAGGGGATAGTGAAGGTTCGCTGGGAGTTTGCACTGCGAAACTGTAGGCTATTTTCCTTTTTGCCATGGTTCGCTGGGGTATTCGCACTGCGAATGAGGGAGCGAAGGACTCGCTAGGAGCTTCGCATTGCGAACATGACAGCTTTTCGCAATTTGCTTTCTTTATAACTTTTGATCCGTAAGTCGGTTTGAGGCGCGGTTTGATGCGTTGGAAAGCTTTTGACATGTTCTTCCTTATTAAAATGGTTTTGAGATTAGTGATCGATTTAATTGTGTCGGGAATGTGGAGACGTATCGTTTTGTCGGCTTTTACCGTCGTAATTGTGTGTGATTGATGTGTTATCATGTGATATGCTTTTAATATGTATCGTATAGCTTGTGTGTTGTTATATGATGTGAATACATATGATGAGTGTTGGTGATGATGGTTTGTGGCCTTTTGGCAAATAAATGTGTTGTTTTGGGTTTGATTTCAATGTATGATAATGATGTTGTTGTGTGGTAAATACATTGTTGGATTGAATATCAATGTATGTTGTTATGATGTGTTGTGGGTAGCCTTTGTGGTGTGAATTCCTTGTGAAAGTAATTGTGATTGCATGATTGTTGTGGTTTGTGATGAAATGCATTGTTTGAAGTGTTTTCAATGCATGAATAATGATGATGAGATAATTCATATGGTTGAATTGTGAAGATGCATTTGATTGTCATGAGTTCTTGTGTGTTAAGCATCATGATATGCATCTTGTGATGACGTGTGCCCTAGTGGGTGTGAGCGACGAATCGATTCTAGAGGGAATCCGCTATAACATCGTGTGCCTTATACAAAGAGGTGTGAGCGATGATTATAGACGATCGTGTGCCTTATACAAAGAGGTGTGAGTGATCGGGTCGTGTGCCTTATACAAAGAGGTGTGAGCGACCAATAAACGTAGTGTACCTTATACAAAGAGGTGTGAGCGACGGGGAACATCGTTTGCCCGACGGGGAGCTACACTAAGTAACAAGCGATGATTCCAATAGTTCCTGAGTGAACTGGTGATGAGATTGATGGATGGATGGTACCGCATATGCATTGCATAGAGTCTTTGTGTCAGTCTCTGTGCATTTGCGTAAATCATGAATGGATTTATTATGTGTGAGAATTGTGAATGGATGCATTATATGTGGAAAATCATGAATGGATTGATTATGTGTGGAAATTGTGAATTAATTGATTATGTGTTGAGCTTGTGATAGCATTGGTGATTTGATGTGCATATGTGATAAATGCATTGGTTATGGATGATGTGTGTTATGTATAGCCATGTGCTATGTGATGTGGTGGTGTGTTTTCATATGTTATAACGTTGGTATGCCTTATGTGCGAATAGGTGATTATGTGAGTATAAGTGATATATGTTATGTAATTGTGACATACTATATGTGTTAGTATGTGATGTTTGTGGTGAGAATAATTATGTATGTGAAATTATATGTGTTTCCATATTATTATGCAATCTTGATTTAGTTGTTATTTCTCACCCTTCTGCTGTGGTTTGTTGCTCTATGAGGCAATAGCAGATTTGTGTCTTGGAGGCTTTTGTGAAGATTAGTTCTCCATTCTTTTGTCGGTCTTGGTGTCTGCTCTGATACGTAGCACGGGAGTCGGGGAACGATTATGTTATATATGTATACCTTTGTTAGATTTATTTTGTATTACCTTTGTATGTATATTTTGATGTTATAAAATAATTTATTTGTAAAACAAGTCAGTTATGGATCTTTCCGCTTTATTCCATAAATGAACTTCATTTTGTTGGAAAAAGTTGCCCTTTGAGATTTACTCCATTTTGTGTTATGTATCAAATAAATGAGCATAGATGTATGTTGCCTTTCTTTAAATGTGGTATCCTTGTTTCTGTCGGAAAATAATAAATTTTTATTCACTCTGATTTATTTATGTATTATTTATTCGCGATGGGAATTGGGGTGTTACATTAGTGGTATCAGAGCAGGTCGGTCCGTCCGGCCAAGTTGTTGAGTCAGTTGGTGTGACAGTTGAATACTGTCGTTGTTGTTTGTCCCTTAGTATGTGATATGTGTGTGAAACACTGTCAGTGCTTTCTAGTTTTCTAATCCTTTATCTTCAGGTGTGAGAATGAGATAAGTGGGGGAGAAGCTGGTACTTCTTCAAGTTGCTTCAGGTGTGGGGCGTTGGCTCAGTGTGTTGTGAATTGCATGATTGTAAGTGCTCTTTGGACAGTGTGGTTCCCGGTTCCAGAGGAGATGCGGAGGTAAGGTTTATGTTGACTAAGTAGTGGTGCCCTAGGTAGTTTGGTGCACAGGATGCAAGAAATGCTATTATAGTTTGGTAAAGACGGTTTATGCCCCATCATGAATGTCGGCTGTCTTTTGACAAATTGAGGAACTGATCACCCTTAATCTCTTGTTGATAGTAGACGAAATTATGTTGGATGGAATAGACGTGTCTTTCCAGCTTGATAGAGTGTGCAATGAATTGTTTGGAATTAAGTAAAGTGCTTACAGATTTTTTTGTTGAGTCGATGAAGATTCTTATACTGGAAGATGAGACGGATTAGAGGCTTTGGTATGTTGGTCCAGTTGGGAAGTTATTGAGAGAGAATGATTGGGTATCGTTAATGGTTGTTCTCAGAGAGTAGAGTGTGAACTCAAATTTGGCAAAGGTGAAGATTTGAGGTTTGGATCTACTAAGTAAGTAGAAGAATTTTTAGGAAGTGAGACGCAGATGTTGGTCATGTTTGTGATGATAGTGTTTTGGAAATTGTCAGGAAGTCACAGCGATGGGCCGTCAGTTGTGCATGGTTTTTAGATGTGTTTTTGGATGGAACATTAAGGTGTTGTCTTAGAGAGCTCCAGTATTGTTAGTAACAAAAAGGAAGGATGATTGAATGGAATAATAAGCATGATGTGTATGACGGTATTGAGACTATGGAAAGCAAAACTTAGAGTTCTGGTGAGGTTTGGAGTCCTTGGAGTTTTAGAGCATTAATGGAAATTTTGAGAGAACCCTTAGGTGTGGATGTAATATTTAAGAGTTCTTTTTGGGTTGGTTGTTGCTACATGTTGGGACTTATGGAATCTGGACTGTCACGAGAAGAAAGTGTGTATGGATTACTGACAGTTGAATAAGGTAACGATTGAGAAGAAGTGTCCACTTTCAAGAATAGATGATTGGAATGGTTTGGTTGAGTTGGATTGAAATTACAATTGTTTGGAACGTTTAATAAGGATAGCGAATTTTGTGAGTTGAGGCTTTAATCCATTTAATGTGATTGGTTAGGTTTGTTATCATCGGATTAGGCTATTATTTACTCGGTTAAGCTTGTATGTGAGTAACCAATTACCTAGTGGAAAGTTTAGCAAAAGCTTTAAGAATTATATCTTTTGGAATTTGGTTGGGCATTACAATGCACAGTGATGTTGTTCGGTGTTAGTAAGGTGTCTGGAATGTTTGTGGAGTGGACGAATCGTATCTTCCATATTTAATTGGATAAGTTCATAGTGGTTTTGATTGAGGATATTTGGATATGATATAAACTTAGAGGAAGAACAGGTAGGAGTGTTTGAGATTTGAATTACAAGTGTTGAAAAGAGACGTATTTTATGCTAAGTTATTCGAGTGAGAATTTTGGTTGAAAAAGGTTATTTTTCTTGGATATGTTATTTCAGATGAGAGTATGGTTAATGGATCCATCGGAAGTATATGTAGTTCTACATTGAGAGGCTTCGAAGTCGGTTAAGGAGATTAGAAATTTTTGGACTTTAGTTGGTTATTACCGGAGGTTATGGAAGGCTTTTCCAAGTTAGCGTTTTCGTTACTTCGATTGACTTGCAAAAGGTAAGTCGTTTGTTTTGGATGTTCATTGTGAGGAAAGTTTCAGAGAGCTAAAGTAGAAGTTGTCTACGGCTTCAGTTTTGAGTCTGTGTGATCCTGATGAACCGTTTGTGAAGTAGTGGGATGCGTCTTTGATGAGTTATGACTTTAGTTGGAATTAGCCTGTTGGTAAAGCTAAGGTTGTGTCTGATGAGTTAAGCCGGAAGTTTTTATGTAAGTTTGTTTTGATGGTCAGAGAATTAGAATTATTTGAGCAGTTTAGAGACTTATGTATGGTGTGTGAGATAACACAGTAGAGTGTGATGTTGGGTATATTCAAGTGAACAGTGATTTTTGGAGAATATGAGAAAGAGTTAGACTTTGGACGTGAGATTGGTAGACTTGATGGTTTCGAGTAATCAGAGTGCGCAGCGGAAGCGTGATGTGGCACATTTTGTATATGCGTGTGTGACTGGATAGAGTTCAAAGGGTGAACAGTGGGAGACGGTAGGAATGATGAGACCGTGGGATGTTCTATAATGGAAGTGATAAGTGGAAGGTTTCAATATTAATCAGGTACTAATATGTAGTTGGGTGTTTTGGTCGTATGTTCAATTGGCGAATCGTAGCATTGTTGTAATATTGTTGTGTGACAAGGATGTTGGTATTGTGGTTGTGTAGAGGTTGTTGAAACGATGTTGTGTCGTGGGACTTTATGTTCTTGTTTGTGTGGTTGCCTCGTTTCCATAGTGATGGTTCGAGTGCGAGTGGATAATTCCTTTGTGGGGAATTAGAGGAGTGTTACCTACGGTGATGGTAACGATCTTGTTGTGTTCTGGTTCAAGAATGAACCTGTGTGTTTGTAACTTGGGTTTTCTTTGAGTTGTGAGTTGGTCGTCAAATGCATTGTATGGGCTTTGCTCCTTGTCGTTGTAGTTGTCATCGTTGTCGAGTCGTTGTAGTAGTTGCTGTTAGCAAGGTGGTTTGTCAGTTTGTGTTATTCCTGGTGTGCCTTCGGTTGGCATGTTGGTTGGTTAGTCGGAGGCGTGAGTCGTATCCGGAGTTGTTCGTATCGGTTATATTTTCGAGGACGAAAATGTCTAAGTGGGGGAGAATTGTAACGCCCCATTTTGTCTTATTTATTTAATCGAGTTGATTTAATTATTTTTGTTATTATATTATTTTATTCTTGACTTTTATTTGACAATATATTATTTCTCATCACTGTTTATGTTTTATCGCGTTTTGAGAGCGTTTGCGAGATATTTGAGCTGAGGGGTAAAATAGTCTTTTTAGGGGATTAGATATTTATATAAATAGAGATTAGAGAGAAATAGAGAGAAAAGAAAAGGAAGAGAAAGAGAAGAGAAGATAGAAAGGAAGAGGAAAGCAAAGGGGAGAAAGAGGAAAATCGGCATAACTCCGTTTCGAGCGCGAATAATCGGGTAAGGGTGAGAAGTTTCAATTATATCTTGCTTGTGTATGTATATGTGTTGTTTGTTGTAATTGTTTTGGTTGTTTCAAGACTTTTCTTATCGATTGAAATTAGGAACGATTGATAGAAATCGATGTTTTCACGGATGAAATTCGATATAAACTGAGTAGAATACTTGTTGTTAGGTTTGGATCATGTTTTGGTTGATATAGTATGAATTGGAAGTGTTTGGGGTGGGAGAATGATGAATTTGGACCCAAAATGACCTATAACAGTGCTGCTGCGAATCCCAGAATTCGCAGGTTCGCATTGCGAACGGCAGCGAAGGGGAAAGCGAGCATTCACTAGCTATTCGCACGGCGAAGGTGAGGGCGAGCATTCGCCAGAGACTCGCACTGCGAACGTTGTGTTATTTTTCTTTCTGCCACGGTTCGCTGGGGGATTCGCACTGCGAAGGGGACAGCAAAGGTTCACTGGGAGCTCACACTGCGAAACTGTAGGCTATTTTCCTTTCTGCCATGGTTCGCTGGGGTATTCGCACTGCGAATGAGGGAGCGAAGGACTCGCTAGGAGCTTCGCATTGCGAACATGACAGCTTTTCCCAATTTGTTTTCTTTATAACTTTTGATCCGTAAATTGGTTTGAGGCGCGGTTTGATGCGTTGGAAAGCTTTTGACATGTTCTTCCTTATTAAAATGGTTTTGAGATTAGTGACCGATTTAATTATGTCGGGAATGTAGAGACGTATCGTTTTGTCGGCTTTTACCGTCGTAATTGTGTGTGATTGATGTGTTATCATGTGATATGCTTTTAATATGTATCGTATAGCTTGTGTGTTGTTATATGATGTGAATACATATGATGAGTGTTGGTGATGATGGTTTGTGGCCTTATGGCAAATAAATGTATTGTTTTGGGTTTGATTTCAATGTATGATAATGATGTTGTTGTGTGGTAAATACATTGTTGGATTGAATATCAATGTATGTTGTTATGATGTGTTGTGTGTAGCCTTTGTGGTGTGAATTCCTTGTGAAAGTAATTGTGATTGCATGATTGTAGTGTGATAGTTCCTGGATTGGCTGGAATTTTGGTAAAACAAAGGTTATTCAATGTTGATGTCAAGGTGTTGATGTTGTAACATTGAAGTCTTAACACTGGGCTGTGTTAAGTTGTTAAATGCTGAAGTTGGATGTCTGATGTCACACAGGTGATGTTGTAACATCAGACCTGTAGAATTAATAACAGCAGGATATGTTATTAGGGTACGCGTATTAGCTGGAATTGTGGAGAGTGGTTAACTCATTGGATGAGAATATCTTGGGATAGATATTTTCTGTTACATGGGAGATTTGATTGCAGATCTGTTGGAGAATTAAAAGGTTGAAGATTTAAAAAGATTTTGGAGATAAAATCTGTTTTGAAGATTCAGTTTTAATTAACAAATCTGATCAAATATTGTGACAAGTCCAAGCCCAATTCAGGAGCTATATAAAGCGCACAAGACCAAAGGAAAAAGTACAGATTGAAGATCAAGAGCAGAGGCTGAGTGTCTTAGATATTTGTACGTATCGTGAGTAAACCATTCAAGGGTGAATTGGTGATCTGTCCTCTCTAAAGCTGTGAAGCAAAGAGAGTTGTGTAATTTGATCGAAGCTGTGAAGTAAGATCAAGGGTACTCAAAGTGGTTTCTTTGAGTGTTTGTAAGGGATTGAGTGGTGTTCTCATACCTAAGTGGTTTCTTAGGTAGGAAGTCATTAGTAGAGTATAAGTTTAGGAGATTGTCAACGGGTTGTTGAGTCTGTAAATTATATCTACAAGTAGTGAATTCCATCCCTGGCTTGGTAGCCCCCAGAGTAGGTTGGTTGTAACCGAACTGGGTCAATAATTCTTGGTGTTATTTTACTGTTATTGCTGTCCATTGTGCAGAGTGTGTTGTCGTGACATCACACCTTAACATCACACGTCTGATACCAGAATTTCAATTGGTATCAGAGCAGGCATCCTGTCTGTCTCTGGGTGAGATCTAGGGAAGTTACTTTCTGGTGAAAAGATGGACAAAGAAGTTGGAGGATTCGTCAACAGACCCCCTATTTTGGATGAATCCAATTATGACTATTGGAAGCCAAGGATGACCACCATCTTAAAATCCTTGGACAGTAGGGCTTGGAAGGCTGTTATTAAAGAGTGGAAAGCACCTGTCATGTGTGAGAAGGATGATGCTGGCAAAGATAAAGAAGGCACCTCTAAGCCAAAGCCTGAAGAAGAGTGGACCAAGGAGGAAGATGAGCTTGCCCTTGGAAATTCCAAAGCTCTGAATGCTATCTTCAATGGAGTGGATAAGAACATCTTCAGGTTAATTAATACATGTGAAGTTGCTAAGCAAGCATGGGATATCTTGCAGGCTATTCATGAAGGAACATCTAGAGTCAAGATGTCAAGACTTCAGATTTTAACATCAAAATTTGAAAGCCTGAAGATGAAGGAAGATGAGACTATTCATGATTTTCACATGAGTGTTCTTGAGCTGGCCAATGCATCTAGTGCTCTTGGAGAGAAGATGTCAGATGAAAAGCTTGTGAGGAAGATCCTTAGGTCCCTACCTAAGAAGTATAAGATGAAGGTTACTGCCATTGAAGAATCACAAGACATCAGCAAGATGAGAGTAGATGAGCTCATTGGATCTCTTCAAACCTTTGAGCTTGGGTTGAATGAGGAAGAACCAGAAAAGAAGCCAAAGAGTATAGCCCCGGTGACAAATGGTGAAGAGGAGAAAGGGAAGAAATTTGAATCCCAGGAGGATCTGTCTTAGGCCATAGTGATGTTGGGAAGACAGTTCACCAAAGTATTTAAGAGAATGAATAATAACTCCATGCTTAATGTCAAGAACATGACTTCTGACACCAGCAAGAAGGATGAAGAGAAAACTGCCCAAGATAAAGGAGTGCAGTGCTTTGAGTGTGAAGGGTATGGACATGTCAAGAAAGAATGTCCCACCTTCTTGAAAAAGCAAAAGAAGGGCATGACAGTTTCCTGGTCTGACTCTGATAGTGAAAGTGAAGGCGAGTCAGCAAAGCATGTGAGAGCTTTAACAGGAGCTGTGGTTTCTGATGATGATTCTAGTGATGGAGAAGTAACGTATGAGGAGTTGGCATCCACCTATCAAGAGCTGTGTTTAAAGAGTGCTGAGATTTGTCAAGAAAACAAGTGCCACAAGCAACAGATTGCTCAGCTAGAGAATGAAAAGACTGATCTTGAAAATGAAGTGGTGCTAGTTAGAGCTCACCTTGATCAAATGACCAAGTCTGTTAGGATGCTAAGCTGTGGTACAGACACACTCGACAAGATCCTTCAGTCATAAAAAGCTGCTGGAGACAAAGCTGGGATAGGTTATGTGACTGAGGACAAAGGAACTTCAGAAGGAAGCACTTCAGGTTCAAAGAAGGAAGTGTCACAACTTTCATCTCAACATCAGCCAAAGAAGCAGGATCCTACCCCTAAGAAAGCTGATGTTTCACAACCTAAGAAGATTGAGAAGAAGACTGGTCCCTATCAGAAGAGAAAACAGCCACAGGGAGCTAGCCAATATATGCCCCCACAATACCATGAGAGCATGCAAGCTGCTCAGTTCAAACAGCACATGTCTCATCAGATGTCTCAACATCAGGACAACTGGTATGGTTATGGTTATGGATACACCAATGCTATTCCTTATATATATGGAAGAAGAAAGCCACACCATCATGGGAGACAATCCAGGAAACAGCATTCTCAGCCGTCTTATGGGAGAAGATATCAACATAATAGATGGCAGGGCAGTTATGGTAGGAGGAGATCACATTATGGATGGCAGCATAAGCAATCTCATCATGGCAGAAGATTCAGAGATGAAAGGGTGAGATGTTATTACTGTGGTAGGTTTGGACATATGCAGTACTCTTGCTACAAGCTGCATGGATACCCTCAACCTCAAAATAGATGGAGAGAGCACGGGCCCAAAGTTGTTAAACAATGGGTACCTAAGGAGAAGGTGAAGTGCTTGTTGGCCACTTGGCTGACAAAGAGTTTAAAGAAGGAACATGGTATTTTGACAGTAGGTGTTCCAAGCACATGTCTGGATGTAGATCCATGTTTGATGATCTTAGACCTTGCCCCTCTCAGGAGGTCATATTTGGCAATGGAGAAAAAGGTGTTGTTGCAGGAGTTGGGAAAGTGCAAGGTGATAGACATGAACTTGACAATGTTCTGTTTGTCAGTGGCTTAAGTGCAAATTTGATCAGCATAAGCCAGTTGTGTGATGAAGGTTACGAGGTAAACTACACTAAGGATGATTATGTGGTTTCTGATGAGCATAATCAGATTTTTATGAAGGGTGCCAGAACCGAAGACAACTGCTATCAGTGGATTTCTCTTGAAGGAGATTCAACTAGTAATGTTCTAGTTGATGTTATAACATCAGACTATGAAATCAGGATGCTGAAAGGTCACTCAAAGTTAACAAGTTTTGATGTGAGTGTTTTAAAAGGAAAGTCTTTATGGAGGGAGAAAATTAGTAATTGGTCTTTAAATACTGAAAAGATGGCGCCATACCTCAGACCATCATTCTCTAGTGCAGCAAGATCACGGTTCATCAAAGAGCATATCTTCCGCCCGTTCGTCTTCCTCTACAAGAAGAATCATCTGAACTCATACTGCCTCAAGGGAACCATGTCAAACCAGACGTCGTCTTCATCAAAGAAATATGTCGCTCAAAGCTCTTCGCGAGAGAAGGCTAAGGTTTCTTCAGAAGAGGGATTTGCAGAAGAAGCTTTGAATCTAGAACCTATCTCAATGATGCTCCCAGAATCAGGTACTTCGAGACCCACTAAACTAACTCCTAAGAGACCTGCTACTATTTTCAAGAATCCTAAAACAAAGAAGGTAGTTACCAGTGTGTTATTTGGGGACAAAACTGTGCCGAAATCGTATACGTCTCAGACTATTGAAGAGAAGTTTGATGTAGACAAAAGGATGGGTAATCTTGCCTCAAAGATTCTGGACAAAGGCATCCATGTCAAAGGAATTTCAATCCCACTGAATCAGATGCCAGCTGAGAAAAACAACATGCAGGAAGGTAAGTCAAGTCTTCAACAACTTGCAATGACAGCTATTGAAGATGCTGATCAGAGTGAAGACATGCATGAAGAAACAAATGTTGAGGAGAATGTTAGGACATCTGCTGAACCCACTTCTGTTGAAGCAGATGTTGAAGAGGAGGTTAGAACATCGCTTAGCAGGGATACTGAGACTACTGATGTAATTGATGTTGATGACTTGTCTGATAATGAAGTCATTGGAAGAGCAGTGCCTAGTCTGTCCAAGAGACTAAGAACAAGAAAAGGAAAGAAGGTTGAATCGTTGTCAAAGAAAGCTTCTGGTGAGAAGAGGAAAAAGACTGTTGTTGGGCCAACAAAAGCATGGAGTAAGGTTGATGTGAATCCCAGAAAAAGGAAGCTAATGGAAGAATCTGAATCAGAGTATGATGTTGAGGATGATGTTCAAGACATCACTCCTGTCAGAAAGACAATCTTGAAGAGAATTGCTGACAAGATACCTGAGGCTCCGGTTGATAACATTTCATTCCATTATGCAAGCAGTGCGTCGATGTGGAAGTTCATCTGTCAAAGAAGACTTGCTTTTGAAAGAGAGATTGGGAAAGAAATTATGGAGATTAAAGAAATCATAGAGGTGATCAAGGCTACTGGTCTGATGAAGACAGTTCATGGGTTCTCTAAGTGCTATGACAGCCTGGTTAAGGAATTTGTGGTAAATATTCCTGTGAAGATTTCAGACAAAAGCAGTGTGGACTACATGAAAGTGTTTGTGAAAGGAAAATGTGTTGATTTCTCTCCTGAAGTTATAAACAAGTATCTAGGAAGAAAAGATGAAGAATTTGCTGAGTTAGAAGCCACAGAGAATGATGTCTGCAAGGAAATAACTGCTGGTCAAGTTAAGGTGTGGCCCTTGAAAGGGAAACTGCCAACTAGCAAACTCAGTGTTAAGTATGCTGTCTTACACAGAATTGGAGCCGCAAATTGGGTGCCTACCAATCATAAAACCACAATAGCTATGGGACTAGGGAGGTTTATTTATGCTGTGGGTACTAAGAAGAAATTTGACTATGGAGCATATGTGTTTGAGCAGACTGCAAGACATGCCACCACTAATGCTATCAAACTGCCTATAGCATTTCCTTCGCTCATCTGTGGAGTTATGATGAAACAACATCCAGGTATCTTAACAAGTTCAGACACAGCATGTAAGAGGAAATCAGCTTTATCTTTGCATCCCAAACTGTTTGCTGGGAGCCATGTTCCAGACATTGTTGAAACATCAAGCTCTGGGATTAAGAAGGTCAGTACAAAATCTGAACTGATTAAAGAATTAAGAGCGACCTGCAAGGATCTTGACATGGTTATCAAGACCAGCACTGACAGGAAAATGAAGATTGAGCAGATGGTTAAAGACTTGGAACAGGGGAAAGACAATGGTGACACTGAGGACTCCAGGTCAGATGAGGGTGAAGAAGATGTTGATGGTACCAGCTCGAATGAAGACTAATCTCTATCTGCTGTCCTTAGTTATTAGTTTTGTTATTAGCTTGTTTTTGCCTTGTTGGTTTTGTAATTTGAATATTGTGCTGTTTTATGCACTGTTTATGCTTTTAGTTTCCTTCTATGATTTGTTTTGCCTGTTTGCTAACTGAGAGGCTAACAATGAGAGCTAGGGTGTACTGACTATAGTTAATAGGGCTTCTAACTGAAGTTTGCCTAATTGTGGCTAAAAAGGGGGAGAAAATAGCCAAAATAGTCAAGAGTTTTATTGCCATATGTTGTTAATGTGATGCAGAGATTAAGGGGGGGATAGATTGATGCTGCTAAAAGGTGTTTAGTTGAAAAGTGGTAATGCAGTTATTGAGGGGGAGTTTTGAAGATATCATGACATGTGAAGAGTGCAGCCAGGCAGACATCTAGGGGGAGTAAATTGCTGCACATTATGAGCTACTGAACAGCTGTGATGCTGGTTCATGTTTTCAAGGAGGAGCACCAATTGGTTGTTGTCAATAATGAAGATGGTGCTGCAGCAGATCAAGTGATGAAGACTATGCAAAGTGTCAAACTGCTGCTAATGAGTTTCAAATTTCTGAAGATTATTCCGCTGCTGAAATCTCTGAAGGTGCATAGTGCAGAAGTTGATTGCAGAGTGCAGAGGTTGTTTTAGCCAAAATTAGCCAAAGGGGGAGATTGATAGTTCCTGGATTGGCTGGAATTTTGGTAAAACAAAGGTTATTCAATGTTGATGTCAAGGTGCTGATGTTGTAACATTGAAGTCTTAACACTGGGCTGTGTTAAGTTGTTAAATGCTGAAGTTGGATGTCTGATGTCACACAGGTGATGTTGTAACATCAGACCTGCAGAATTAATAACAGCAGGATATGTTATTAGGGCACGCGTATTAGCTGGAATTGTGGAGAGTGGTTAACTCATTGGATGAGAATATCTTGGGATAGATATTTTCTGTTACATGGGAGATTTGATTGCAGATCTGTTGGAGAATTAAAAGGTTGAAGATTTAAAAAGATTTTGGGGATAAAATCTATTTTGAAGATTCAGTTTTAATTAACAAATCTGATCAAATATTGTGACAAGTCTAAGTCCAATTCAGGAGCTATATAAAGCGCACAAGACTAAAGGAAAAAGTACAGATTGAAGATCAAGAGCAGAGGCTGAGTGTCTTAGATATTTGTACGAATCGTGAGTAAACCATTCAAGGGTGAATTGGTGATCTGTCCTCTCTAAAGCTGTGAAGCAAAGAGAGTTGTGTAATTTGATCGAAGCTGTGAAGTAAGATCAAGGGTACTCAAAGTGGTTTCTTTGAGTGTTTGTAAGGGATTGAGTGGTGTTCTCATACCTAAGTGGTTTCTTAGGTAGGAAGTCATTAGTAGAGTATAAGTTTAGGAGATTGTCAACGGGTTGTTGAGTCTGTAAATTATATCTACAAGTAGTGAATTCCATCCCTGGCTTGGTAGCCCCTAGAGTAGGTTGGTTGTAACCGAACTGGGTCAATAATTCTTGGTATTATTTTACTGTTATTGCTGTCCATTGTGCAGAGTGTGTTGTCGTGACATCACACCTTAACATCACACGTCTGATACCAGAATTTCATAGTGGTTTGTGATGAAATGCATTGTTTGAAGTGTTTTCAATGCATGAATAATGATGATGAGATAATTCATATGGTTGAATTGTGAAGATGCATTTGATTGTCATGAGTTCTTGTGTGTCAAGCATCATGATATGCATCTTTTGATGTCGTGTTCCCTAGTGGGTGTGAGCGACGAATCGATTCCAGAGGGAATCCGCTATAACATCGTGTGCCTTTTACAAAGAGGTGTGAGCGATGATTATAGACGATTGTGTGCCTTATACAAAGAGGTGTGAGCTATCGGGTCGTGTGCCTTATACAAAGAGGTGTGAAAGATCCATAAACGTCGTGTGCCTTATACAAAAAGGTGTGAGCGACGGGGAACATTGTTTGCCCGACGGGGAGTTACACTAAGTAACAAGCGATGATTCCAATAGTTCCTAAGTGAACTGGTGATGAGATTGATGGATGGATGGTACCGCATATGCATTGCATAGAGTCGTTGTGTCGGTCTCTGTGCATTTGCATAAATCATGAATGGATTGATTATGTGTGAGAATTGTGAATGGATGCATTATATGTGGAAAATCATGAATGGATTGATTATGTGTGGAAATTGTGAATTAATTGATTATGTGTTGAGCTTGTGATAGCATTGGTGTTTTGATGTGCATATGTGGTAAATGCATTGGTTATGGATGATGTGTGTTATGTATAGCCATGTGCTATGTGATGTGGTGGTGTGTTTTCATATGTTATAACGTTGGTATGCCTTATGTGCGAATAGGTGATTATGTGAGTATAAGTGATATATGTTATGTAATTGTGACATGCTCTATGTGTTAGTATGTGATGTTTGTTGTGAGAATAATTATGTATGTGAAATTATATGTGTTTGCATATTATTATGCAATCTTGATTTAGTTGTTATTTCTCACCCTTCTGCTGTGGTTTGTTGCTCTATGAGGAAATTGCAGATTTGTGTCTTGGAGGCTTTTGTGAAGATTAGTTCTCCATTCTTTTGTCGGTCTTGGTGTCTGCTCTGATACGTAGCACGGGAGTCGGGGAACGATTATGTTATATATGTATACCTTTGTTAGATTTATTTTGTATTACCTTTGTATGTATATTTTGATGTTATAAAATAATTTATTTGTAAAACAAGTCAGTTATGGATCTTTCCGCTTTATTCCATAATTGAACTTCATTTTGTTGGAAAAAGTTGCCCTTTGAGATTTACTCCATTTTGTGTTATGTATCAAATAAATGAGCAGGGATGTATGTTGTCTTTCTTTAAATGTGGCATCCTTGTTTCTGTCGGAAAATAATAAATTTTTATTCACTCTGATTTATTTATGTATTATTTATTCGCGATGGGAATTGGGGTGTTACAATATACATATGCATATCATGAGTGTTTCATCCTCATTTGCATTTCTCCCGAGGTCGTGTCATTATCCACGTCTTACCTTACCAAAACGTTACTTGTCCTTTTCATTCAGTGCCATTCTTGAATATTGTCATTCTCTTGCGCATCTAATCCTGTTGATAGATGTTTGTCTTCTCTCGTTCCAGTGCTATTCCTGGATCTTTATATTCTCTCACTCCAGTGCCATTCCTGGATGTTCGTCTCTTATGATCTCTAGTGCCATTCCTAGATATCTTGTCTTCTCCCATTCCACTGTTATTCCTGGATCTTTATATTCTCTCACTCCAGTGCCATTCTTGGATGTCCGTTTCTTGTGATCGCCAATGCCATTCCTGGATATCTTGTTCCTCTTGTTTCTCCCAGTGCTATTCCTAGATGTTTTGCCTCTCTTCTATAATCCTCATCAAATTTTCTTGGATATCTTTCAGTGTCATTTCTGAAAGTCTTATCTGTTCATTCAGTGTCATTCCTGGATGTCTTTCTTACTATCATTCGATACCGTTCCTGAATATAGTGATTTGCCTTTACTTTCAGTACCATTCCTAAAAGTTCACAGTCATTCAATCCTGTCTTGGATACTGTGATTCCTTTTATCCAATGCTTTCTTAGATTTCACCTTTGTTCACATTCATCCAATGCTTTCTTGGATATTGCGATTCCTTTTATCCAATGCTATCTTGAGTATCCCCTTGTTCATATTCGTTCAATACTTTCTTGGACGTTGTTGTTTCTTTTTATCCAATGCCTTCTTGGATTTCACCTTTTGTCTCATTTGCATCTGATGCCTTCTCAGATATTATGAGTTTACCTTTCATTCAAAGCCATTATCGGATGATCGGTTTCTTTGCATCCAGTGCTGTCTTGGATCCCGGTTTGTTCACTTTTATCAAAAGCCATTATTAGATATTGTGATTTGTACCCTTCATTCAAAGCCATTATTGAATGTCTGGTGTCCTTTTATCCAATGCTTTATTGGATCTCTACCTTTCTCACGTTTATCTGATGCTTTCTCAGATACTGTGATTTGTACCTTTCATTCAAAGCCATTATTGGATGACTGGTGTCCTTTTATCCAATGCCTTCTTGGATCCCTGGTTTGTTCACTTTTATCTGATGCCTTCTCAGATATTGTGATTTGTACCTTTCATTCAAAGCCATTATTGGATGATTGTTTCTTTTCACCCAATGCCTTCTTGGATTACCCTTGTTTGCTCACTTTCATCTGATGCCATTCTGAGATATTGTGATTGTACCTTTCAGTCAAAGCCATTATTGGTTGATTGTTTTCTTTGTATCAAATGCCTTCTTGGATCCCTGCTTTGTTCACTTTTATCTAAAGCCATTATTAGATATTGTGATTTGTACCTTTCATTCAAGGCCATCATTGGATATCTGGTTTCTTTTGCCATCTAATGTTTTTCTGGATGTGCCTTTCTCTGTATTTACTGGCTTTTCTTGAAGATCCCGTTTGAACTCTTCAGTATAAGAAAATCCCAGAAAATCTTTTATTGATGTCTATCCTTTTATTTCAAACCGGTCCCCAGTAGAGATCATGTCTTCTTTCTGGTTTCATGCCCAGTAAAGAGTGTGCTTTTATTTCCCCTAGTGTTTCCTCAGAGTCTCCCCAGTGAGTCCCTTTTATTGGTCAGTCTGTATTCCCAGTGAGTCTTCCTCGTGGATACTAACCTTTATCCTTCCCCGGTAAACTCATCTATGGTGGTTTGCTCCTTATCTGTTGGTGGTTTATTTGTCTGCACCTTTGCATCAATCATGACATCATATCATCTTACTAGAAGTTCATGGCATGTCATCATTTGCATGTCTGGTGCTTGTCCTTAGGATCTGCATTCCATCTAAGGGAAAAAATTTTGGTTTTCTATATTTAAATACCTTTCACCTTGATGTCTCGAGGATTTCCATTCCTCGTGTCATCTGGTAAAGCTATTTAAATAGGGGCAACTGTTGTACCCCAAAATTTACCCCTTAGATGTCATAATATCTTGCATTGACATTTAGGTTCAATCATCTATGCATTTTAACTAACCACTTCATTTTGCAAGTTTACTTCTTTTTTGAAAGCCATGGTTTATACAAAGATAGAGGGCAAAGGCCTCCTAAGACAAGCTCTCACATGATTCAAGGCCTCTTGAGATACTTTTTAACTCCATACAACCTCATCAAGTGTTCACTAACTATTTGAAGAAATGTGGAAAGTTATTTGTTCAAGAAAGATAACCGAGGTCTCCAAATACAACCATGTGAGCTCACCTACACCCCAGCGGTCCAATTCAACGAGAATTCATGTGTGTTTGGCTCCCATCACAAGTAACTTGAGCCACAACTTCACTATGTCTCAAACTAGGGTTTTATCAGCACCAGTAAATCATTGCCTTTGTTGTCGATCAAGACAAGTCCCTAAGCTCAGGGACGTGATTCCACATGGTAATAGACATCACTAGAGACCACCTATGAGTCTTGAAAGAGATTGAAGGAACAGGATGGCCAAAAATTATCCAGTGGTATTCACAAGTGAGATTAGGGTTTTGACTGAGGCTTTAACCTTTGAGATTTTGATCCAAAATGAAACATCCAAGTCCTCAATCCATCATGACATGTCTCATTGATGAGTTAAGGCATGATAGATCAAGTTTTAAGAAGTTTCTTGCAAAAGAAGCAATGTTTGGTCCATGAAACTTTTCAAATGTGGAAATTTCACTACTTGTGCAAAATTGCAAAGGTCATAACTTTCAAACCACACATCTAATTTTAGTGACTCAAAGCTCAAATGGAAGCTCTTTCCATGATCTTAAAAATGTATTAGAGGACCCCTCTTCAAAAAATGCATGGTCTTTAAGTTATAAGACTTGGAAGATAAGTTACCTTTGGGACTCAGTGAAATTTTCAGCATTTTGCCCCAATTTTGTACACTACTTCATGGCTGTTTTTCACCTAGTTCCAAATTCCAAATCAAATATCTTTGAACATGAAAGTTGTTCCTTGTTTTTCAAGCTTTCCAAGCATGTGTAGAACTCCTCATTTGGATAAGCCAATCTCAAGTTATGATGTGTTAAAGTTAGATGTTTCAAGTGGTGAAATTTCCATAACTTAGAATTTGTTTTCTAAGTCTTTTTGGCAGCTCGGGGTGCATGACTTCATGGATGATTTTTTAAGGATTCCAAGCCTCATCTCAAGATTTCTTCCACATGAAACTTGTTCTATCAAATGCCTATTTTGCAAAGGATCAAAAACCTCACAATTTGGATCAATGGTTATTAAGTTATGGTGCACCAAAGTTGGTATTTTGGCACTTTGTCTTACACTTAGAAAAATCAGAATATCACCAAAACTTTCACTTTTCTGATATTTAGAGACCAACTTAACACCATTTGGATCCTTGCCTTGATTTCATCAAGTTGTAACCTTAAAATAACATAGTTTGGACAAGTTGGTGTCATACCCCAAATTTTGACCACTAAGATTCCCCATCATTGTGCAAATCATCATCACAATATGGATGAACCATCATGCCTCATTAGTCTCCCCAAAGATGGGTGAGCATCCACTACAATCAAATTTAGGGTTTCAAGCCCTCTCAGAGCTCTTAGACAAAGGATCAATCAAGGAATGACATGATCTTCAACTTGTCTAAACCTCTCAAACATCCACAAAGGATCAATAGGACTCCCACTTCAAGGATTAAGCACAAGGTTGCTCCCTTCTAGGTGGATTAAGCCTCAAGATCGACAGTGTCACCAAATTAGGGTTTTGGTCGACTAGGGCTTCCAGATGGAAATTTTCCTCTGGGCATGAGCTAATGCTTCAAAGCATAACCTAAGATACTCCATGGGACATCATGAACCCAATCATCAAGTCAATTTTGCCTCAGGGGATACATTCCTACAAAAATCAGGATTTAGGGTTTCTTGACCTAATTCACCCCCTAAGTTGACTTTTGGGACAAAACATGAGCCAAGACCTCAAGGGAGGATTTGAGGGTCTCTAATACACCACATTGATCCATTTCCAACAATGGATTGGTGTTAGAAGCTTGGGCAACCAGTTTCAGAGTCAATTTTGCCTCAGAGGATACATTCATACAAAAATTAGGATTTAGGGTTTCTTGACCTAATTCACCCCTAAGTTGACTTTTGGGACAAAACATGAGCCAAGACCTCAAGGGAGGATTTGAGGGTCTCTAATACACCACATTGATCCATTTCCAACAATGGATTGGTCTAAGAAGCTTGGGCAACCAGTTTCAGTTTCATCTGAACCACAATTAGCATTCCACGAGAAAAGTCAACTGTACCTTTGACTTTTGACCAGGACATGCTCCCAAACCCTAGAACATGATTCAATACACCCTATAACACCTATGAAATCAATCCATCAAGTTTTATTTAGGTCAAGGACTTGATTTCATAGAGAATTGCACAGTTTGGAATTCATCTGATAAAAAGTCAACTGTGCACAAAAGTCAACTTTGACTTTTTGAGATTTTTCACAATTATGGTTCCTTAACCCTAAAATGATGTTAATGTGTGATTGGAATCATCATTAATCAAGAAAAATCAAGAAAAGTGGGATAACTTGTAAAAGGGGTAACCATAAAAAACTTAGAAATTTTTCAAAGTTATGGAACAAAGTGGCTAGGGTACCAACTTTGGAGGATCATAACTCCTAAACCACAAGGCCGTTTTTCCCCATTCAAAGCTAGATTTGTAGCTCTCATGGCCCTCTATAAAAGCTTCAAACACAACTCATTCCAATTCCTCATGGATTTTAAGTTATGGAATGATCAAAATCACAAAAAGTAAAAATGTCACTTTTTTCCAACACTTAGTGAAATTTTCACTAAGTCAGAATCTGCCTTACTTTTTTTCAAATGTAGGGGCATTTTTCACTTGGATCCAAAAAGTATCAAAACCAATTATGATCAAACAGTTGTTGTATCATATGAGGGCTTTCCAAAATGTCCAAGAACTCCATCAAATTCCACTTGAGCCATGAGATATGACAATGGCAATATGCTTTGCTGAAAACTGCCAAAGCAAGGCAGATTTGTGCATTTTGCTAGATTTTCCAAATTTGTCCAAATGACAAGCACACTTATCCATCTACACACCTCAATGGGATACCAAGGAGGAACCAACTCTGATCTCAAGCCTCCCAAGTCCTTGGAACTAAAAATAGCATGCCAAACCTAGAAATCCCTAAAGAGGGGACAAGACTCCAATTTTGTTTTGGAGCATTCAGTGGATGCACTAAGGTGGCATGGACTGAGCCATTTCCAACTGAATTCAGTCAAGACTTATCCAAGACCAAGGGAACCAGCAGCCTGTGCCCTAACCTCTAGTCAATGGCTAGAGGAGACTTGGATTCTCATTGATCAACAATGGCCAAACCTATGCAGCAGTGGCCATTCACTATTCCTTGCAAAACAAACTTGCTCTACTATAAATAGAGCTCATTTGTGATCAGTTTGAGTACACCAAAGCCATCAAACAGATGCTTTCCTCAAAATCACCTTCTCACTTCCAAATTTGCCTTCCAAAGCAAGTCACTATCGGGTTTTGAGTTTGAAATATATTCCAACTAAACCAATCACACACACACCTCATAAACATCATATAGAAGTGATCCAAACACTCACATAACATCTGGAACACTAAAATCACAAAATCACTAGCCAATTGCTCAAGTTCTTGACAGATTTGCAGTTGGGGTACCATCTCAAGTTCCAGATCATTTCCATTCATTCCAAGTATCCAGACACACTCCATAGCACCTAGGGAAGCTGTCCATTTCCTTGGAACCAAGCTATAACACCTCTAACACAAAACACGATCACCAGCTGCAAGAGGTAAGCATGAGCTCTTCTAACTCTATGATCCATGCATTTTTTGCTGCACAATAATTCGGTCATATGTTTATAATCATGTATAGAGTGTATTCCCTCAATCAATTGCTTTGTTTGAATCGTGTATGGAATTTCTGAGCCTTCATGCAAATTTTAGGGCTCTTGAGGTTTCTCTTTGATTTCTTATTCCATGTTTAAAATAAATGAAATTAAAGACCATAGACATGATCGTGAGGTAAAAACGAGTAGATTGATATGTAGATTGCATGATATCATCAAGTATTCAGTGAGATTGGATGGAAAACGCAAATCTGCAGAAACAGAGGGTGGCACGTGTTCTTGCCATGTTCTTGGCGCCATTTTTGAACATTTGAATATTTGAATTTTGTGATTTTATTTAATTGATTCAAAAATTAATTTCTCTCTGAGTTTTAATGATTTTGAATTGATTCTTTTTTTAATAATTCACAAAAATGTTAAAATATTTTATTTTCCAAAAAAATCCCAAAAATATTATTCATTTCATATACTTGATATTTTTGTAAAGAATTAATATTTTAATTGTTTTTGACATTTAAAATATTTTCTCCTTCTTGATTTTTGAAATTTTAGTGATCTCCAAACATTTTGTGGATCAAAACCTAATTTTTGAAACATTAATCCAAGATCACAATTTGTTTTCCACATGTTTAACAATTTTGATCATTTTAATTGAATTTTTTATTCAATTAAAATACATTTTGAAAACAAATTAGGGTTTTTGATTAATTCAACCCTTATCAAACTTTTTCAAACACTTTGGGCCTCTTGGTAGAGTGTAAGACCCAACCCTTTGTAGAAACCAAAATAATTTGGGCCTCAATGTATTCTATAAGTCCTGATACCGTCAAAAAGTTCGGCGTGATTGTTGCCTTTTTAACAAAAACCCATGGGCCTCTCCTTGAGGTGTAAGCCCCATCACTTATACAAAAATAAATCATTGGGCCTCTAATAGAGTGTAAGACACAATCCCCTTTTAACCTAAACAAATTTGGGCCTCAGACATTGTATAAGTCCCTCTACGTTAAAAGAAAAATCTCGGCGCGATCGCCAATTCAAAAACAAATCATCTGGGCCTCTCCTCGAGCTGTAAGCCCCACCACATGCATAAAAAAAACCTTTGGGCCTCTTGAGAGAGTGTAAGACCCATCCCTTTGTACAGAAAACCTTTTTGGGCCTCAGTCACTTGTATAAGTCCCTGTACAAATTCAAAACAACAGTGCAATCACTGATAAAACCTTGGGCTCCTCCTTGAGCTGTAAGCCCCAACAATCTTTTTAAAGTACTTTCTCCTTTAATTTTGAATATAATATTGTTATCAAAGCTTTCTTTATTGAACAACTAACCAAACAGCATGGAAGCTCTACAACCGAGTAAGTGTTTACCCGCTTTCTTTACCCGCTTTCATATATATATAACTGTATTGTGGGGCTGCTCACTGTAAGTCTTCTTTCACAAACTTTTATATACTTGTCAAATATCAACTATGTAATACTAGTATAGTTATTTAGAGTTTTCCCCGGCAACTACGTCTAGCACTAAGTAAAGCCCTGTTGGTCACTCTTAAATACAAACAAAACTAGATCCCTATAGGATTACCAGACACAGTCTTCCCTCCTCTTGGGGTTAAACAATATGGAGACGTGAAAGGCAGCATTCTCAGTGAACCCTTTCTCAAACTGTCACCCTTAGAAATTGTCAAAGAGACTCTACTCCCCAGAGATGATCTTTTCTCCGTGAATGGCATCTCTTGAGTTTCTTCCAAATTCTCAGACTTTCCTGGCTTGATCTATTCTCGGTGAATGGCATGTCTTGAACTTCTCGGGGTTTGGGGACCCACAGGCTTCTTAAAAGCATCCCCGCCTCCTCTTGGGCATTGTACAAGGACCCTTCGGCTTCTTAAAAGCTCTCATGCCTTCTCTTGGGCTTAGTACAAGGACCCAGAGACCTTTACAGGTATAGGAACAGAACCTAGTCATCAATTTGCTAGAGCTGTCTTTCTAAGTCAAGTATCAGACCTATTAATGGGTTGACCTTCATCCCTTAACATACCAGCCTTCTCTTGGGCATTATACAAAGATCATTCACTTATCCGAGAATCGATTTCTCAAAACACCAGTAGACTTGGACAGTCTCAATACCCTTTGGATTTCCCATTTCCTTAAAGAACAGGAAATAACCCTGATCCTCTGATCAATCCTAAAGCACCGCTTTACCTTCAATCGTTCCCTTTATAAGAACTGATTTTCTCTTTTATCCAACGTACTGGACCTGTCACTAAACTGAAATAGTCACCAGCACAATAGCCTCCTCTTAGGCTTTGTATAATGATCATTCCTCACTGAAGTTAGCCTCCTCTTGGGCTTTGTACAATGATTCTCCCCGGCGGAGCTAACCTTTTCAGACTCTCTTGTTGAGTCAAACCTTTTTAGCCTCCATCTCGGGCTTCGTACGAGATACAAAAACACTCTCTTGTTGAGTATAAAAGACTCTCTTGTTGAGTCAAACCCCTTTTAGCCTCCATCTCGGGCTTCGTACGAGATAAAAATCACTCTCTTGTTGAGTCAAACCTTTTAGCCTCTGTCTTGGGCTTCGTACAAGACACACATAAAAGCACTCTCTTGTTTAGTTAACCCTTTTAGCCTCTCTCTCGGGCTTTGTACGAGACACATAAAAACACCCTCTTGTTGGGACAATAGCCTCCTCTTAGGATTTGTATAAGGAAACCCCGGTTGAGTCAATCAACCTTTTAGCATCAATCTGTGCCTTGCTCATAGTATACAAACATCAACAACTCCTTTTCCCCCATCTAATTGCTGTAAGAGGCAAGCCTCTGGATTATTTACATCCACGCCACTGTCCCTCTTTTAGCATGAGAAATTCCTAAGGAAAGATAACATTGCTCTACACTGAGTTAAAGTCTTCTCCTTCAGATTGAAAATCCCCTATAAAGGAAATTATGGCATTGTTGGGTTCACATATCCCCGTTAAAGTAATTCTCCTTTATAACCAGTCACGCAACAGTTGTGACAAACAGACCAAAAATCCCCTTTAGAGATGACAAATTCTCTCTAACATCAAAAACCTTTAGCTTCACATCTTGGGCTTTGAACAAGATACAAACCACATTTAGCTTCAAGTCTTGGGCTTTGAACAAGACACCAAAACAACCTTTTTTTCCTCCCCTAGAATAGGAGGAACTACGATCGCTCTGATTTCCCTGTATGTCTAGTACTGTCCTTAGTTGATAATCTGATGTTGGTATTTCTCATGCTACGGAGTGTATGTTTGCAACCACCCTCAGAACATATGCTTTCTGTTAATGCATAATTCATGTTGGGTGTATGGCCATCCTTGAAGACCACTAGTGCATTTATTTTCATGTTTGTCTTCAATCTGAGCCATAGAGTATTTTGTAATACTCTACTTTCTGTGTACTTTAACATGGCACTTTATTTCATGGAGTTTGAATAAGAGTTAGGTTGAGAAGTGATTGAACAAGTAATAAGTCTATGACCATTTCTTTGTTTCAATAGATTTTGTAAGAGTATTTGGGTTTAGTGC
Source organism: Lathyrus tuberosus (assembly GCA_022829125.1). NCBI lineage: Eukaryota > Viridiplantae > Streptophyta > Magnoliopsida > Fabales > Fabaceae > Lathyrus > Lathyrus tuberosus. The sequence goes on from JALAZF010000003.1 coordinate 12,051,230, forward strand.
CTTGGAGCCTGAGTTAACTCTTAGTTTAATATGAGTTTAGAACATTGTTTGAACAAATACAGAAATATTGGCATATTGGCAACATGTCCTCATCCCTAGGTATTGTTTTTTCTAAGTAGTTTTTCCTCCACCCTCTATCACACGTGCATAGGCCCGTTACCAAATTGAGATTGGTATGTGCAGAGATGTAGGTTTGCTTATTTTGAAGTGCCATAATTGTGTGCAGGGTTGTATGTTCGTTTCATTTTGAGTAAGGCTTTGAGTTTCATTGCAGCCTTACAAACATGATAACATGAATGAAATATTGTTTATGAGACATCTTTTGCTATGTCAGCCTTGGGTGTGTAAGGTTCGGGTCTTTATAATATAGTTGATGTTAGAAGGGTTCAAGCTCTGTTAATAATTTGGATAACATGAGAGTTTGTTTAAGAGCATGCTAATGTGACAAACCTTGTTACTATACTATTTAGCTCATGAAAGTACCATGAACAAACTGTAGGAGATCCTTCTGCACACAACAGTTCTAGGCTATTTTTCTTTGTTTTTTGTGGGAAACTATAGGGCGAGTTTTGTTTAGGTGTGAAAGTGTTTTCCCTACTATTGTGAGTCTTGCTTTTAAGACGTTATTGGTGATTGAATTCTGTTAGCAAGGTGTTAGCAAGAGGGGAAAGGGTGGTGTGTTTGGATTTCTTTCTCAGCTTGCTTTGCCAAGAGTATATCTGTTGGAGATGCATATGGTCGTGTTGTTTTCCCTAAAACCCTAATGTTTATGGCTGTTGCTGAGGGTTTTTCTGTATTCTATCACATGAGTAGCATACAATGAGGTTTTGGTTCTTTAAAATCAAGTAAAATCTGAAGGAGAGAATGGTTGGGCAAGATATCTCATTGCTGCTGTTTTTTTCCACGATTGAGCTATTAGTTTTGATGCATGTTTGCATGGGCATAGAGGAGAAAGGGACGTGGTACTGCGTGAGTGGCCAGACCATTGGTTTTGTCTTTTGTGACTAAAATTCCTATGACCAATTGATGTTTGTCCTAACGATAAGCTTGTTTACGTTTTTTACTCATGTGATTTGAAGGAAATGCATTTTTAGTGCGTGTTGGTTTAAGTATTTCTGGGGCTGGCTCATACAATGGATGTATGGCCACCCCAATGGCGAGGAGTATGCGCGTGTATGTAAGGGGCCTGGGGTTCGAATCCCCCTCGCCCAGACACCCTTTTGGTTATTTTCTTCTTCCTTTTCTCCTAGTTATTTCCAATAGTGGACCAAGCGAATATTGCTCTCCACACCCCCCTATTCAGGCCCATTTCGCTGCCAGCATAAACTCTACCTTCTCAAATTTTCTAACACACCCCCACTTGGGTTCTTTTTTCTTTAGTTTATTTTTATTTTATTTTCTCAAATATCTTTTACTAAAAATATTTTTCTTTAACAAAAAATTCCCAAAAAAATTCATAAATATCTTTTGATGCTTAATTTAATTTTCCATAATTTAATTTTTCACTTTTATTTTATTTTTACATTAAAATTAAAAATTCATAAAAACATGTATAACTCTTTCTTTATTTAATTTTGAACTACCTTTAGAAACCACCTGACCTTTGAGTTTTGTGAGAATTCTTAGTATATGAGAGATATGTTTTTTTTAGAGAATTCATTAGCCTTGGATAAGTTCACCATACTAGGGTTTTGTGTGGCTTTGTTACTAAGTCCTTTACCTTGAATGCTTTCCCTTTAATTTCAAGCTTGAAAATGATACGTATATGCTTAATTGTTGTGGATTACATAACTATCGCTTGCCATACATTGAGGTTGGAATCATGCTTTTGAGATTAATCATGCTTAACTGTTGTACATTCTCTTTGAATTCTTGAACTTATGTTAATCATTTCAAACTCATTTCCCTTCATAACATTCTTGCTCATAAGAAATTTTTATCTTCCCCTCCTTCCAAAGGAAAGTCTCTCTATTAACCTCATAGTCATAGCCACCTCCCACCTTGACCTCATAGTCATAGGTATACTTTGACCTCATAGTCATAACCATCCTCCTTGGCCTCATAACCACTTACATCACAACTTAGAATTAAGTTAGAGTTCTTGGACTCTATGTGATACTCATCACTTTGAGTATTCACATTTCACCCATTACAACTTAGACTTAGAGAGTTTCTTAAACTCTACATGAGCTCATACTCATTCCCTTTGGAACTTTGGCCATAGTCAATGGTTCCTCCCTCACCCTTAGCCAGGTGAACTACGGTTGCTCTAATTCTTTAGTCAGATACGTAGGCACAAGATGTGATGTCTTGGCAAACATACTTAGTGTATATACCCCTTAGGTCTTTACCTTAGCACATTTCCCGTAGCAAGCAAACATAACATAACACATACATAAATTAAAGGTTCCTGTAGAGTACTACAAATACTTAGGGTGCTAATACCTTCCCTTAGTATAACCAACCCCCGAACCTAGATTCTCTTATTAGGGTTTTCGTTCTTTACCCTTTCCTTTGGATAAATCAAAGCTCGGTGGTGAATTTCAAAGTTTTGTGATGCAAGTTAATTAATAGATTGTTATCCGATTCTCACCGCAACACTCCTTCTTGGTTTGTTGCGGTTGGTTGTAACTTTGGTAAGATTGACAGTTAGATTATCCCGGTTCTTGCCTTTACCCTTGTTGGTAACCTTGGCTATTACCTCTCGGTTGGTAGCCTTGGTTATTGCTTTGATACGATGACCTTGGTTGATAGCCTTGATTTTGGTTTCCCATATAAATGGATTCTTCAATGACCGATGGACAATAGCCGGTAGGATGATCACCTTTGCAAAGTTCACAACTTGCTACATGTTGATTTTAGTTGGGAACTTCTTGCATCTCTTTGATTTGATGTGGAAGCTTTGACATTTGCTTTGTCAACAACTCCATTTATTGCGAGAGCAATTTATTTTGAGCAAGAATAACATCATTTGTTCCCAACGAAATAATTCCCGATTTTCTTTGCGAAGCCCCACGGTTGTGTTGACCTTGATGATCATTTAGTTCCATCTTATCAATAATGGACACCTCATCTTCCGCACTTTTTCACATTAGAGAACCACATGCCGTAGCATCCAAAAGAGTTTTATGGACAGGTTGAACTCCATTGCGGAAAGTGTGAACTTGAGTTTAATCATGAAAACCATGGCCCTTGCACTTTCTCAGCATAGATTTGAATCTCTCCCAAGCTTCGTTGAGAGATTCGCTTCCTCCTTGAGCAAACACTGAAATTATCGTCTTGGCCTCCATAAACCGATTGTGGGGGAATAATCATTCAATAAACTTCTCCTCCAATATGTTCCAATCTATCATCAAAAGAGTAGGTTGGTCAAGATAGCATTCATTCGCTTTCCCAATCAAGGAATGCGGGAATAGTATCTTGGACAAAGGTTCCTCTTCGATTTCCAGAGCTCTAGTTGCAACCGTTATCTCATAGAACTTTGTGAGATGTGTAAACGGATCCTCATGGTCTATCCCCGCAAATGTATTTGCATATAAAAGAGCAAGGATTCCTGTTTTCATCTCATAATGCCTCCCATTGTGGGCGTTGTGGTGGTGGTAGTTCTTCCATGTTTGGCGTAACAATGGGTGTAGATGAAGAAGTTTCTATGCGCTCTTGTCTTTCCTTGGCAAGTTGCCTCCTCCGTCTAGTTCTGCTATTGAGCATACGAGTGGTTATTTCAATCTCAGGATAAAAAAGAAGTTGGTTCGCAGGTACACTCCTTCACATAAACAGAATCTGTACACTTAACAACACAAATTAAACAGCACAAGAAAATAACAGAGGTAAGAATAACAATACAAAGATCTTAAAATCAATAAACTATTGAAATGCTTCCAATATCAAACAATCTCCAGCAACGACGCCATTATGTTCAAATCGTATTATAGGTAGGTTTTTGTTATCATCTCCACAGGGATTGTATATATCTTATGCTTGCCATTAAATAGTTATTGTTTCAATAAAAAAGGTTTTCAAAGTTTTGTTCATAAAATTGTCACGTTTTTAGTAGAAAAGCTTATAAATTCTAAGTTGTTTGATTAACAAAGTATATCAAAAGTAGTTCTCATCTACCCTAACATATACGCATTCTTTTAATCTTGCATATAAAGTCGGATCCGATTAATATTGTCACGTATTCTCTCAACACCATCTATCTCTAGAGCGGCGTCGTGAGAAATACCGTATTCATCGCTACACGATCTCTCCATATAACAACCAATATAGTAAGATATAATTTCAACGCAAAGCAACTATCAACCATAGACCGATCTCTCCAATCTATAAACCGATAGATGAATATTTTAGATCAAGTTTCACAAAATCTATATCTAGAGTTTTACAAAACAAGAATGAATCATTAATAAAAAAAATATTCATCATATATTAATCATCACTTGTTCACATACAAGGCCAATCAAAAGAAATACATAAAAGCTAATGGTAGACTACCACTACCTTTGATACAAAAGAAATTAGCTACCCATAACCATAGTAGCTTGCTTTACAAGTAATGGAAGAAGATGAATGAGCATCTGTCGTAACCCAAAATTTGACCTCCTTTTTTGCCTTTTGCATAAGCATGTACATTCGCATCGCCGACATACGCATGCGCACTTTTCCCAATGTGTTTCTTTTTACAGGACTTTCAGGTTGTAAACTCGAATTAATCGAACCTTCTCAAGGTTATCACATCATCAAAACAAGCACAAAACAAGGGTTTCCATACCTATTCATCAAAACAGTAAGTGGAAAGGCGAAACCGAGACCTCAGCACTTGTTCTTGAGTGATCTGGTCAAATTTTGCCTAGAGTCACCGGTTTCTCAATAAAGGGTAACCGGTTACTCTGCGTAAAGTTGCAGTTTCTGCTGCATGTTTGGGACAACAACTCTGCACTATCTTTGTTTGGGGATTCTACTTAATTCTAGTTGTGTGTGGAACATTCTAGACATCTCTAGACATTTCAAGACTATTCAAGACACTCCACTTACATTTATTCCAATGCCTCACTTTAAATTAAGTGCACCATGTTCCTTGATTTCAAAGCACCTCAACCTTTGATTTAAAGCTTACATTGGGATTGCTACCGAGTTAACTTCTTAACTAACTGAGTTAACCGCTTGACTTGGTGACTCAAGTGTAACTAACTCCTAGCCTAATTCCAAACCACCCAAAGCTAAGTCCAAACCAAATTCCAAACCTCTCACACTCTAAACCTACACTTTATTTAAAGGAACCCTCTCTTTATTGCAAGCTCTTAACCACAAACCTCCACAATCTTAACCATTTCACACACTTCACTCTCAATTCTCTCACATTCTCTCTGAATTTTTCTACAACTTCTTAATCTTCATCTCAATTCTCTTCCCAAACCTTACTATAGCTCTTCACCATTGAAGATTAATCACTTCTACAGTGAAAGTGATTATTTCTTGAGCTTAACCTTCATCCTCTTGCAATTATACTTGGATTTCTGGATTTTTGCTAGCTTTTGGATTCAGTTCAAGTGTTTATTTCAAGATTCAACGGTTCAAATTCGTATTTCAGAGTTTCGTCGCAATTTGCTCGGTTTGGGTACGATTCGGCTATAATTGAAGATTCCTCTAGTTTTCTTTGATTATTTTCATCAAGATCACCTTGTAATAATCACCAAGCCAAATCTCCGGCTTGTAGGTTGGTAAATCTCACTTATTTTACTGTTTTGCGTATTTTCGTATCATTCGCGATGTAGTTTCGATGCTTTTTTATGTGTGAATTGTTTTTGCATTGGTTAATCCATGATCTTGATGTGTTAATTGATTCCATCACTGCTTATTTACTGCTTTCAAGCCTGATTTTCGTGCACTAATTCATACCCTAGCATGTGGTGATTTAAACAAGTGAGTTAGATGCTTTAAGTGATTTTTCAAAAGTTGTTTTTGCCACTGTTACAATGGTAACCGGTTACTCAATATAAGGTAACCAGTTACTCTTCACAAAATGTGCTTTAGCGCTGCCTTTTTCAATTGAGTAACCGGTTACTCAATATAAGGTAACCGGTTACCCTATACAATTTTCACCAGATTTTCTTTTTTCAAGCAAGTAACTGGTTGCCTACTTTAGAGTAACCGGTTACCACTGTAACAGAATGCCATTTTTGGTATTTTTCCAGCTTGTTTGCCATGCTCTCTCCCTCTAACTTCCATGGAATGATATGCTTGATTTCTAGGGATGTTTTAGGTGTCATTTAACTTCTGTTTTAAGCATGTTCATGAACTTCCGATGCACGCTTTCGATTATTCATTTTGTTCATATTGCATACACATGACCATTCTTGCACAATTTTGCTCGCATAATGACATGATTTGTGTTGCATTCTAAGTGTCATTTGATACTGTTTTTGCATTCTCTTGCATTAAGTTTGTTCTTCATAAACAAGAATCTTGTATAATCAATAATGCACCCTTTTGCTTTAATAATTTTTAATTCATTTCGGAAATTATTAGCATATCCCTCCCTTTTGGTTAATTAATCGTAACATTGTTTCGATTATTAACACTACTACAAAACACGCAAACAACAACGTCAGGCTTACAACGGATTGCCTATTCACCGTTGTAATAGATGCGCGCTTTTTTTTAATATCATTAAAAGGCTTTTAATGACGGTTAATATTCAAACCGTGGTGAAATGTGAGGCCTTTCACCACAGGTATGTTTTCAACCGTCATTATAGGTAGCGCATGGTCATGGGTTCAAGTCCCAGCACCAACATTTATGGTTTTCTTACATATTTTTTCAAAATACCCACAACCTTTCACCACAGGTATGTTTTCAACCGTCATTATAGCCAATAATTTAGTTTTAGGTCTTGCACTTCAAAAAATCGGTTTTAGGGAAAATCGTCTCCTTTTTAAGATCTGTTTCGTGCATCTGAAGCAGAAAAATCGTGCGGTCATTAGTCCCTTAATCTGGACGAGTTACGGGATTTCACCCTCAAAACCCCAAATTCATCTTTTATCTATTTTTAATGAATTTTTTACTGCTTTCATAGTCTCAAAAAATTCTAAAAAAATTCTCAAAATTCTTATTTTACCTAATTAGATTAAATTTCGTGTTTTTAGATTTTTCTGAATTTATTTTAATCATTTTTTCTTATTTTTTCAAAATGCTGACAGACCCTTTCGCAACGGGTATTTAAACCAACCGTTGTAATAGGTAGCTTTTTTTACTTATTTTTTCAAAATGATGACAGACCTTTCACCACGGGTAATTTAAACCAACCGTCATTATAGGTAGCGTCTTGTCAGGGTTCAAGTCCCAGCACCAGCATTTTTGGTTTTTTACTTATGTTTTCAATTCTCATTACCAACATTATAGGTGGCGCGCATATTGAGTTTATTCACTATCCTTAAACAAATCTTGGTCGTCAATTTAGTGATTATCAACGGCCAAGACACTACTATTAGTGATCCGCGTGAAACCTAAAACTTAGACGAACTACATCTTCTACCTCCAAACATCATCTTTCAGTTACGATACTCTATTTCTCCACTAAACCAAATTTCAGAACAAATTTCAGAACTCGAGTTAGCAATGTTAGTTGTTGGTGTTCTTTTTTAATTAGTGTTGTTCTTGTTTATTATTGTTGTTCTTGCTGTTATTATTGTTATCATTGTTATTATTGTTGTTGTTGTCGTTGGTGTTGTTGATGTTGTTGTTCTTGTTGTTATTATTGTTATTATTGTTGTTGTTGTTGTTCTTCTTGTTCTTGTTCTTGTTCTTGTTCTTGTTCTTGTTCTTGTTCTTATTCTTGTTCTTGTTCTTGTTCTTGTTCTTGTTCTTGTTCTTGTTGTTGTTGTTGTTGTTGTTCTTATTGTTGTTCTTGATGTTCTTACTGTTGTTCTTGTTCTTATTGTTGTTCTTGTTCTAATGCTGCAATTTTTTTTTATTTTATTAAAAGACATACAACAATGGTTTTTTTAAAATAACCGTCATTATAGGTAGTTCTAATTTTGTATTTTTTTTTATTTTATTAAAAGACATACAACAACGGGTACTTAAAATAACCGTCATTATCGATCCCCTGCTGAGTCTGAGATTCGCGCATCGCACGACACTGGAGCACTGCACAACTTGGAGCTGTTATGCTGTCCGTTTCAACTTCTGCACTACACCATGTATGTTAGAGAAGGAATAAGAAGGGAGAATTCCTACTCTCATTCTGACCATTTCAGGTAGGGGACGAATGACCCTGTGCCTGGCTTAGTCAACTCTATCCCCAGGCGGTAGCGTATCTCTTTCCCCAATCGAGTCGATCCTTGTCTCTTTCTATCTCTCTCTTGGTCAATCACCACATTCTTGGTTAGGATCATTGTCTTTGGGTTAGCAAACTCCCTTTGTTTCAATACCCAACTCCTTTTTTGGTGATCAATCATTGCTTTTGGTTCCCCAGAAGAGTTTCATTTCCTTTTTTCGGTTAATCACAGTCTTCCTGTTAAAACTGTATCCCCAGGAGTTCGCAATCTTCTCTTGGTTCTTCTCCCTTTGTTTTGTTAACCACTGCTTGTCAGTTAAAACACCAATTTGCACGCCTTCTTAGTTAACCACAGTCTATTTGTTAACACACTGAGTTTCGTTTTGGGTTAATCACCTTCTCTTGGTTAATCACCCGCCTTTTCAGTTAACCACAGCCAGTCTGTTAAAATACTGAGCCCTTTTGAGTTAATCACCTTCTCATGGTTAATCACTTGTTTCCTTTCGGTTCATCACAGTTTCTCTGTTAACACCGGATCCCTAGCGGTTAGTAACCTCTTTTGGTTCAATACCCTTTTTGTTGATCAAGTACTGTTTGTTTAGTCAGTATCGACATCCCCTTTGGGTCACAACCTTCGCTTGGTTCTACACCCGTTCTTTTGGTTGATCACAGTCTATTTGTTAAAACATTTCTCCCCGCAAGTTTGCAATCTTCTCTTTCCTCGGTTAACCACTGTTTATCAGTTAATATACCGAAACCCTTTAAGAGTCAAATACCTTCTCTTGATTCAGTACTTTCTTCTTTTTGGTTCCTCACAGTCTGCCTGTTGACACCAAGTCTTTTATCCCCTCCAGAGTTGTTATCTCTTTTTCTTCGGTTAATCACTGACAGTCAGTTAACCTACCGAATCCTGTTTCTCTTGGTTTTGACACCATTCCTTTCGTTTTTCCCAGTGCGGTCACCTTTTCTGCTCGGGTTTCCTCAGTATAGTTCCCTTTTCCCCATCAGAGTTTTATCTCCTTTCCTATCCAGTTAATCACTGCCAGTCAGTTAATATACCGAGCTTTTATCTTTTCGATCCCCAGTAGGGTCACTACCCTCTGGTCCCAAACACTGTCGCTTTGTTCTCTTACCTCCCCTGTGGAGCCTTTTCTATCATCTTTCTTCATTTCTTCTTTCTTGATTTCGACACCAATCCTCTTTGTTATCCCCAGCGGATCAACCTTTTACCTTCTTTTGCTCTTGGTTTTGACACACCTTTCCCTTTCCTTTTCCTTTTCCGTCTTAGTTTCACGAACTACGGAAGCTCTGATTCTGTATTCGTTCGAATGTATGATACGTAGGCACGAGATCGCGATGATCTTGGCGAGCACACTTACACCCTTCTTTCTTTCTTTCCCCTTCTTTTCCCTGGTTCCAGGAACTACGGTGCTCTGATTTCCTCATTGCACTATGAGAGTACGTATGTACGAGGGCCCTAATCCTCAGCGAGCACTTTCTTCTTCTTTCTTTCTTTTCTCTTTTCTCCTTTCTCTCTTCTTTTAGCTAGAAGCCTTTAGATAGATAACCCATCCAAGCCTAGAAGAAAACGAAATGGTTCCCATCGAGTACGATGGATGCGTAAGGTGCTAGTACCTTCCTTTCGCATAACCGACCCCCGTTCCCATTTCTCTTCCCCTTGGGTTTTATCGATATTTTCCCTGTCCTGTGGGACTAAATAAAGTTCGGTGGCGACTCTGTTGTATCTTTGAGTGTGCAATTCACTCAGGTATAAACCATCCATCTTCAGCATCCACGTCAAAGAATAAAACTCGGGTCCGAATCCAGCTTCTATTTGCAACATATCACCTTTTGGTGAAGAAATGCTGAGAAATGAAGTTTAGGGGTGAAAAATGGGTTATGATCCCCAAAAAGTGTGAAAAGTACTTATATAGTACTTTTGGAATCTGTCAAGTTCGCCCATCGAACTCCATTTTAGGCACCTGAAGTGCCTCTGAACAGTTAAACCGCCCCTGAGATATATCTGAAGTTTGTTGTGCAAGCAATTCTTTACCCTGTGAACTACTTCACTACAAGTTCGCACATCGAACTTTGGGTCCTTTTGCTACTTACTTCAGTCTGAGATAGTTCGCTGTAACTACGCCCAGCGAATATTCGCTACCAGTTCGCCCAACAAACTTAGTGCCATTTTCCTACTGCCATCATTTTGAGATGGTTCGATGGGGCTTCGCCATGAGTTTTCCCAGCAAACATTCACTGCTACTCCTCGCTAGTTCGCCCAGCGAACATGTTGAATCTCTTATTTTCCTTTGGCTTCCTTATACAATTACTAGTATCTTACACTTTGATGTTTTATGCATAATACCTGTACAATAACACACAAATCAAAGAAACCAAATGTATTTTCAACAATATTGAAGAATAGCATGATATCATGGAGTAAATCCAACAAAACATAACAAAAGAGTTGAAAAATGCCAATAAATATGGATCAATTTAAAGCATGGTTGGCATTCAACAATCACCTCGGTTGTGGGTGATACGTGAGGGTATTAGATGAATGATTGATTTGTGTTTAATTGATCAAAAGAATGCATGTGTTATCGATTGATGAAATTCCAATCTCAACAAGGCTCTGTTTATTTTAAGTCTTTACTTTATATATTTTTGCCTTTATATTTTCCGCTTTTATCTATTGTACCTTGAATCTTTTAACCAAACTGGGTCCCTCGCACCGTTGAATGGTGTTCTTTCCCTCGCACCGATCCCTGTGGAGACGACAAAACTGGGTACTCAATAATTTTTGCTTGTCGCTTTACCACGCGAACAAAATGGTGACTTTGCCGAGGATTGATGTGTAGATATTGAGTCGCAATGCAATAGTTTCTATATTTTTGAGCTTTGTAGAGTTGTTTATATTGTATATATACTTATTTCCTTTCACGTTTTCTCAAGTGTTGGTTGGGATAGATGTTGATGAGAACTTCTAGATTGGTTTCTCTTTTGCTAAAATGTATCCAATGAAGATTCTACGAAGATTGGATGGAGATGATAGGATTTTGAATGTGATGAATGCAGGCAAGTTACATGGTTACCGCTTTCTAGACTGTTAGAATGATTAAGAATTTTGTGCAACTATGTATTGTTGTTTCATTGTATAACTTGTTTGAATGCTTGAGTCACTTAGGTCCAAAAGCCACAAATTGTGAGAAACCTCCATTGTTTACTAAATACTTGGATGACTGATAACTTTGTTTAATTCGTTCAATTTATGCTTAATCTTTTGATTATTGTGATTTTGTGGAAGCATTAGAAAGGATCAAGGAATTTGTTTATATTAAGCACAACCATATCCAAAAAGTAACTTACCCGTGAGTAGTGAGAATTTGTTAACCCCTTGGAGCCTAATAGATTAGTCCCATTTTAGTGATGAACTTGGTTTATGTACATAACTTGAAAGTTTAGTTCATCATTGATTTTTGTGGGTTTCTAAAAAAAATTTCTTGAAACCTTTGAACTTTGATCATTGTTCTAAATTGATTTCCTTGCCAAAAAAAGCAAAGAGAATTATCTTGAGGTATGATAGTGTTCAAGTTGGGGAGAATTAAAGAAAAATGCTAGGTTGCTAAAAATTTTGAAAATTTTCAAACAAGTAAAGAAAAGTTGTGAATATGAATGTGAAAAAGAAAAGAAAACATGCTTGTTTGAAAGAAGAAAAAAATAGAGAATGAAAAATAATTTTGCAAAAGGATGTTTGAAAAGGTTGAGCAATAAAAAAAGAGATTGGTGAATGAAGTTGTAATGTGTAAATATCTTGTATAGTGAATGTCTCTTTTGATTGGCAACTTTGATTCAACGGCCTTTAGAAATAACCCTTTGTTGTTAACCTGGCCAAGCTACAACCTTAAAAGCCCTTAGTCATCTTTTGCTTCCATAATTTTTGATATGATTGATTGATGAATGTATGAATTGAATTGTCGTTAGCATTGTTTTTTAGTTGAGTGTAATTGTCCCGTGGTTGCAAACGCGCAATTTCTTTATCCATTAATTGAAGAGGAGTGTTAGAGTGATTCAAGTATGAGAGTTTAGTTGTTATTTGAAACATTGCATGATATTTGTTGGAATAACTAAATTCTTTATCATTGTTCGATTCTAGGGTGTAGTGAACATTGCTTGTGCACATTCTTGTGTTGAATTTGAATCGTAAATCCTTTCTTGGATGAATTTTATGCTTAAGTAAATCCTCTTGTTTTCATTAGGGCCATACTTTGATTGAGGACAAGCAAAAATCTAGTTGGGGAGAGTTTGTTGAATTCCAAATATGTCTTAATTTGAACCATTATTCTTGTCATTTTTCAACTCTTTACTTATTTTTTAATTGATTTATTCAATGTTCTTGTGTGAATCTTCAATAAAATTGCATGTACCTTTGAATGCATTGATTTGTGTCTTATTGTGTAGGAAGTAGGCTTGAATATCAAAGAAAAAAGACACAAAAGAATGGAAAAGGAAGCCAAATAATAGAAAAGATCCAGCAAGCTCGCAGTGCGAGCCAGAAGCGAAATTGAGGCGAGCGAGGCCAATGCGAACTGGAACTTTTGGATGGCAATAGCGAAATGTCTCACTGAACGCAGTGCAAAGTAAAGGCGAATAAGTTCACAGTGTGAATAATAGCTCGCAGTGCGTGCTAACATATTTTCTCAGGGGTGGTTTAACCGTTCAGAGACACTTCATGAGCCTAAAAGTAGACTTCACAGTGTGAACGAGACAGATTTTGTAATACTATTTACGTACATTTCTTGATTTTTAGAAACATAACTTAGATTTTCAGAGATAGAACTTTATATCTCTTCATTCCAAATATATTTTAGAGAGAGAAACACAAAACCCTAAGAGGGAGAAGTACAAATACAAGCAAATCAGAGCTTGATTTTCGAGTAAGTACTTTGATCTCTTGTTGGGGTTGGATGTAATCTATTGATGCCTTATGTATTTCTTCTAATCTATGTATTTGTGAACTAAATTTGATTCAATATTGATGTTGTCTTTGATTTCATATTATTGGGTGAAATTCTGGGCTGTGCAGACAGCAGATGTCAAGACATTGTGCTGCATAATCTTTTAAACTTGGAGGCGCAACTACAGACTGATACCTTGAATATCAAAACTACACACTCTCAGATGTCACAACATCTGATCCAACATGTCAGTCAAGAACATTAACAAAACTATAAATTGCAGAATGTTAAATAAGAGAGTAATTGTTAACCCAGTTCGGTGCAATTCACCTACATCTGGGGGATACCAATCCAGGATGAAGACTTCACTATCATGTAGAACTGTTACAAAGCTAAACTCCCCCGTTTACAACTTTATACCTAACATCTACCCCATGAACATCTTTACCAAGGCTAAACTCCAAGATTTGCAACCTTGATATGAGATACACCACTCACATCCTAATCACAACCTGTGATATCTCTGTCTTCTTCCAATTCAGAGTTGTCGCGGTTTCTTGACCTTCAAGTTATCTTGGACTTGCTTCAAAGCTTTGTCCAAGAACAATACAACAACCATTACCTAGAGGTTTCTGGTTGTGTCCCTGTACCTATACCTTCCACCCTGCATCCCATAATACAGAGTGGAGACTTATAACTCCTAAGAAAGCCAACGACTCTCAAACCCTAAACCCTTATTCAACACAAAGGAACTAGGTTACAAAGTTACAAGTGATACACAACGTACGGTCACTCTTCCTAGGTCTAAGCCTTCATATATATAGTCTTTTGTCTTGGGCTTTCTATCTCAGTCTTTGATCCAGTCTTTAGGAACAAAACAAATCTTGAAAAGATTTGTTACTGAATTAAACTTGCTGAAGTAATAATCAGGATGTCAGGACATCTTCTTCGACATCTTTGACTTCTGCAGTTATTTCTTTAACGTTAGGTTTTACCAAAATTTTGTCAAACATTAGGAGCTTTCAATCTCCCCCTTTTGACAAATTTTGGCTAAAACCTTCTCCCTGAATTCTTCACTGCCTGTTGATATGTATGAGAGGGAATTTGTAAATTTGTAACATACTCCCCCTCAATTCTTTGTCTTCCTTGAGGCATAAGAGAACCCACAATAAGAAGCGAAGTTTAAGTTCGTAACACAGAGTACACAACAAATGTAACTCAGGTCACAAGACACAACCTGCATCACAACTCAGATCACAAGACACAAAAACAGAAATTTGTAAGTTAAGATGATAGAACATCTTCCTCCACCATTCTTGCACCGCCACTGCTCGAATGAACCCAAAACACAGAATACAATTCTTCTCCCCCTTTTTAGCCAAAAGTTGGCAAAAGTGACCAAGACAGCTCCATATCCAGACGCAACTCATCCAGATCTTGAAAAATTCCATCGAACACTCACTTGAAGAGACAGAATTATGAGACCAAGAAGTGTCACAACAATCCTATTTATAGCAAGCAATCGCCTTTGAAAGAAACGAACCATCGAACAAAACGCTGGTCAATTTAAAGTGCCAATAACTCTACTACATGCGCACCGGCCAAGACTGTTGACTATTTCTTCTTTTGAGAGAACCGACCAAAGAACCAATAACATGCAGACATGTTGTATAACAATGTCCTGACATCATGTCAGACATTGTCTAATCTTCCCAGATTCTTCTTCTGATAAGACATTACAAAGAAATCTTCACAGTGTTGTGAGTAACAGTATGCAGAGAAAAATAAATTCCCCAGACTCAACAATGATTCTTAAGCATCCAATAAGAACCATTCAAGTAAGCATTGCCAAGTTTCCCACAACTTGCAACAATACTCTAATGTCAAGACATCCTCCTTGACATCTCAGTTTGCTTGACGCACAAATGCAAACTGGGTCTTCTACAAATAATGCCAAGCCATCTTGACATCTCAGTTTGCTTGACGCACAAATGCAAACTGGAACTTCAACAATAATGCCAAGCCATCTTGACAACTCAGTTTGCTTGACTCACAAATGCAAACTGGAACTTTAACAATAATGCCAAGCCATCTTGACATCTCAGTTTGCTTGACGCACAAATGCAAACTGGAACTTCATCTTAGATCAAGAGGCCTCTCCCCCTGACTAAGGTAACTGGTGCTCCTCCACAGAACACCCAAGCTAATGACTGGAAAACATAAGACGCATCTTCATGTCTTCAAGAGCGCACCCTCTGTTCAACACACATGCTGAACGCAATCATCAACTCTCTTATTGTTCCCTCTGACAAGAAACAATAATCACTCACACATGATCACCATCATGCTACCCGTGAGGAAGTGTATACCAACCATAACAAACTCTTGGCTTAAGATCAAAGTCCCATTGATCCCCCTCATCCTGCAACCATCTATACACCACAAGAACTCCCCTTGAATTATCATGTATAGACCTCCAGCTGCTTGACGCACAACCAATTGAATCAGAATGCTTCACATTCCTCAAAGAGACGCACAGGGACCCTTAGTTTGTTATAACGATGTCAGCTATCGTATGCATGCTCCAGAACTTCACAACTGCTAAACTTATCCACTACTAGCATGACTTGCTCCAAGGGCTCCAATGTCGTATGCAAGATTTTCCACTGACCTCACCATGCCAGTATTTAAGATAAACACCCTGCAATCCAAGACAGTCATTCCTATCATTCTCCCGTATGATAATCTGGAATACTTCTGATTTATGGTGAATATCCACTTCTAAACGCATTCAGGAAACCAGACTTCCATGTAATCAATACATGATTCACTTCAGTCTTTACAAACACTTACATCCTCCTTCCAAGGAACCCTTCTACTCCATCATTTTCCTGGATGATCATGTAGATACTTCTTGGACACGATGCAAGTAACCAGTTCATCATAGAACCTGAAATCCTTCACCAAGGATAACTAACCCAGAGATGTTCTAACATCAGTTAGGACATCCTCCACACATCACAGACACCACACACCATGGTTCTTGATATGCTTCACTACTGGACTTACTATCAGCATAGTAATCCACACTGAAGATCTTCAAACAACACTGTGCCACAAGCTTGAACAAAGAAAAATTCAGAAACCCAGAGAGAAATAAACTCTCAACCACCACAGAAGGTATGCTTCAATCCTCAACGCAGAACTTCTGCCACAAGCTCCCAGAGAACCAGAACCTTCAATAATTTCAACTAACTACTCTTCTACAAAAGAGCAATCAGTTTCAAGCATCCTGCTTGAACGTACATTGTGAAACCAATCAAATTCCACCTTTTGATTGACCTCACTCATCTTAAGAACTCCCACAAGATACCCTGATCTACTAATGAAACAAGATCTTCAAGTCACATGAACTACTTGCCCTATAGCAAGACATCTTGGATCCACCAAGTCTCTTAGTCATGTAACATCTTCTCATCCATAGCTCCTGCAAACTGCATGAGATAGACCTTTTTTAAGAATCCATCACTTCCATTCTCTTGTAGATCACCTTATCTTAAGCTGATGTGCCATATCACCAGCTGAGACTTCTGATGTTAAGCTAGATGTCAAAACATTATGACATCCAACTGTTGAATTTAGCTCTTCCTTCTGCCACTTAGAAGAACCACTTCCCTTTGCAGAAATAGATTTCCATGCTCTCACACACTTGATTGAACAACCAAGTTTTGAGTAGACAACCTCCATTCTGCTTTGAAACTCCAAAGACTTCAAACCTGCCACATCTGAATCTTCAAAAAATAAGTAGTCCAAGACTACCCCATAGCAATACCAAAGAATCCCACTTCCCTTAGTAGATCCGTCAGTAGAAAGCCAGTGATAACTGCCACTTATCCTCGACCGTCACAACCAGAGCAAACACTATGCTCCAAAGCACCTGGATCAGAAATAAACTGACCCAAGCTGTAACCATCAAGATTATGATGTCTTCATAGTCTTTCATATCCATCTTTAACAACATCACCATCTGGACAAGTCATTCACAATACTTTCCCGGAAACAGACGCTAAGCCAATAATCCCAGGTCAACACCTAGGAGACTTTTGAGCGAATGCAGAACCCCTCCCATGATTCTACAAGCCTCTGATGAAAAGATGTTAGAACATCTGACAGAACATCCTCAATCTTGACTATCAAGGATAATCAATTAAATACTTATGGATTCCACAAATAGCAATTGATCTTAAATCCTTGTACCATAACCCTTCTTCACTGGTGTAGCTGAGCTCCACCAGATCATGTCATGAACACTTATAATGTATTCAATCTTTTTGCAAGTATCTTCTTCAATAACAATGTTGAGATACCAAGGCTGCCACCCTTGACTCAAGTAACTAAGACTTTCTCTGAACAAGTCTTATTTACCTCAACAACTCTTCAATCAGATTGGATCCACTCTTAGGGTCAAGAGAGATGAATCCTTCCTTGCTGTTTTTGGATGATGAAAATAAATCACCTCCATGTTCTTCAGATTGTGTCTCAAAGAAACACCTTCTAGTAAGAAGAGTAACTAGAAGACTCCAGATACACGACATAGATGTCTTTATGAGTGGACTTGAGAGAGATCTCAAGTATCTTTGATAACCTAGTCGACCGAACATTTATCAAACTCCTAGAGCAAGAACCTAATAAACTTTAACACAACTCCTCTCCTCTTCAACTGACTCCAAACTGCACCAGGAAACCAAGCCTCCAAGTACCAAGTCATCATACCAGATATCTGATCACAACTTCCTTCACTCCATCGCTCTCGACTTTGGAATAAAAAAATGCAGATATCTTCAAATATAGAGGCCGATGATTGATACCTTCCACCAACTGTCTTCAGTAACAACTCCATAATCCCATAATTCTAGAGCTCTTCCATCAGAAACACATGCAGCGGAACCACCAAGGAACAGATCCTGCTTGCCCTAATAAGATGTCACAACATCTTACAAGACACATCAACAAGAGAACTAGCCACATCTCTTATAGTTGTTGTAGAATCTCCTCAGCAACATGAACAACCTCCGGGTTGCTCCCTTCGATCCAGAACATTCATCTCATCCATTAACACCCTTGGGTCTGTTTGAGTTGATTGATCTGATCTCCAAAACTCCTCCTTGTTTAAACGCCAGAAAGTATCTCCCAAAGATCTCATCCAGAACTATACAGGATGCCTGCTCTGCTACCAATTGAAATTCTGGCATGTGCAGACAGCAGATGTACTAGCAGATGTCAAGACATTGTGCTGCATAATCTTTTAAACTTTGAGGCGCAACTACAGACGGATACCTTGAATATCAGAACTGCCCACTCTCAGATGTCACGACATATGATCCACCATGTCAGTCAAGAACATTAACAAAATTGTAAATTGCAGAATGTTAAATAAGACAGTAGTTGTTAACCCAGTTCGGTGCAATACACCTACATCTGGGGGATACCAATCCAAGATGAAGACTTCACTATCATGTAGAACTGTTACAAAGTTAAACTCCCCGGTTTACAACTTTAAACCTAACATCTACCCCATGAACATCTTTACCAAGGCTAAACTCCATGATTTACAACCTTTATATGAGATACACCACTCACATCCTAATCACAACCTGTGATATCTCTGTCTTCTGCCAATTCAGAGCTGTCGCGGTTTCTTGACCTTCAAGTTATCTTGGACTTGCTTCAAAGCTTCGTCCAAGAACAATACAACAACCATTACCTACAGGTTTCTGGTCGTGTCCCTGTACCTATGTCTTCCACCCTGCATCCCATAATACAGAGTGGAGACTTACAACTCCTAAAAAAGCCAACGACTCTCAAATCCTAAACCCTTATTCAGCACAAAGGAACTAGGTTACAAAGTTACAAGTGATACACAACGTACAATCACTCTTCCTAGGTCTAAGTCTTCATATATATAGTCTTCTGTCTTGGGCTTTCTATCTCTGTCTTTGATCCAGTCTTTAGCAGCAAAACAAATCTTGAAAAGATTTTTTACTGAATTAAACCTGCTGAAGTAATAATCAGGATGTCAGGACATCTTCTTCGACATCTTTGACATCTGCAGTTATTTCTTTAACTTTAGGTTTTACCAAAATTTTGTCAAACATTAGGAGCTTTCATTGGGTTTGAGATATTCATCTATCAATGAGCAAACTCTAGACATAGATTTGTGAGATAATATTCACTAGTATCAAGCTTTTATTGTGTTGATTGTTAGCATGAGACATCACCTAGTGATTAATACGGCAAAGCCCACGATAACGCTTTAGACATAAATGGTATTGTTAGGATGCATGATAATATAGATGAAAAACTATGTTCACATACATAAATTAGTTGAATACATGTTAAAAAGGGTTAATCGTATGTATGTATTTTGAACCTGGCATTTTATATGAATAAATCATTTATCTGATATGGATGTTATCCTTTTTTACTTGTTTACACATTGATTTGAACCGCTATAGACATATACTCTTCAGATCTGGATCTAGGATAAATACCTGTTAGGTTCTAAACTCTAGACATAGATTTAGATTTAACATTCGCGTGAGTATCAGTTCTTAATGCCCTGTGTTGTGAGTTACGTGAGACATCACCAATGAGACAAAACGGTTGTTCTCTCGACTTTGCGTTAGACATAATCTCGGTTGTGGGTGATACGTGAGGGTATTAGACGAACGAATGATTTGTGTTTAACTGGTCAGAAGAATGCATGTGTTATCGATTAATGAAATTCCAATCTTACCAAGGCTCTGTTTATTTTAAGTCTTTACTTTATATTTTCCGTCTTTATATTTTTCGCTTTTATCTATTGTACCTTGAATCTTTCAACCTAAATTTTCACAAAAAACTTAGAAACGTAGAGACCGTTGAATGGTGTTCTTTCCCCGCATCAGTCCCTATGGAGACGACAAAACCGAGTGTTCAATAATTTTTGGTTGTCGCTTTACCGCGCGAACAATAAGTGCACGTGGTCATGTAAAATATATGGGCGATTAAATGATATTGGAAGATCAGAAAATCTCTAATGAGTCTTTAAGTTTCATTTGATGGGAAGAAGGCGTGCCTATAACATCGAAGATATTGTACGCCTGCTTAGTATTTCTATAAGTCGATACTTGCCGTAATCCCATTTTTCATATTGCTTCAATTAACCTTCTTTCCATATGTACATGTCAAAGTTGAAGATTAGCATGGTCATATGTATCATTCACTATTGGGTTCCTCCAAGGATTATCCATGGTAAAAGTATTAGGTCGGGAAAATTAAGAGATAAAAGGTACATGTTGTATAGGACTCAATCGGATATAAGAAGGTCGTATGGTTATATAATTTAGAAATCTTTTATTAACAATGCATGTCAAACATTGTCTTAATTGACTGATAAATATGTTATTTATTTTAAAACATATTTGAGTACTAAATTCAATAGAATTAGGAATTCCTTAAAAAAAGGATTAGGATGTCTAAACTTCATATTTTCATTTTGTTTTTTTTTTCATGAGGACAACACAATACTTAACTTCTATTTTGAACGAAAAAAAAATAAACATAGATAAAAGAAAAAAAACTAAAGCCACACGTACAAATAAGTGAAGATGTACGAAAGGCCAAAAGACAAAAAAGAAGAATAAGAGACAACAAAAACAAAATCTCCTATTAAGAATCCAATAACCCAAGATCCTTACTTCTCTCACAAGGGTGAAAGATCCTAACCAACTCAAAAGAGAACAAAAAAAATAACTAACAGACCATTACCAACAGCACAACCATGGAAAGGGAAACCAAACCTTAAGGGAGTAAAAATCGTTCTTTCTATAACTTCACTACCAAAGATCTGAATCCAGGGAAAAACTAATACCTTAGATTAAAAGAAAGAGATTACACAAACGAATAGGTCATTCCTCCACTTTTAATCTTAAACCCTAATACCATATGAAATTATGGCATGCATATCATAGATGTCCTATTAGATGTCGAGACATTTATGTCTGCTAAAAACTGGATAAGGACAAAACAGAAACATTCAAAAACACTTCAGGTTAAAACAATGTCGTGACAAATGTTTCAATATCAATCAAGACATACACTTCTGAGCAAGCGATCAGACTGAATTAAACATACCAGAATGATAAATAACACAAGATATGATGACTAAGTTCGGTGAACAACAACATTTACATCTGGGAGCTACCAAGCCAGGAATGAATTCACTATTAGTAGTAATAATTTAGAGCTAAACTCCCCTGTTTACAACCCCTCACTTAATCCATACTCGGTACAATTCTACCTAGAAATCACCATCTAGATAAGAGAAACTCATCTCAATTCCTAAATCACCTCAGTGATATCTAACAGTTACAATAACTCTTGAATTTTCTTAATAGCTTCATCCAAGAACAATACACAATCCATTACCTACAAGTTTCTGAATTTGTAAAACTATGTCTACCACAATGCATCAAACGATACAAAGGGTGACTTACAACACAAGAAAGTACACGACTCTCAAAACCCTAAAATCTTATTTTCTACTTTACAAAAGTCTCAATAAGAATTCTTATTCTACCCTAGGTATTGGTTTTCCTTTTATAATCTTCAGCTGTCCACGGGCTTCAAAATATCTGTTTAATCATTCCTTGATCTATGTTCTGATTGTTCCTTAAATCTTGGAACAGATTTGCAACAATCTGCTATAACAGACCAAGATGTCGAGTCCTTAAGATAGGACATCTTGTCTGACATATTTTCTTTTAACATAATTCTTCATGTTGGAACATCTTTTTCAACATTATGTTTTACCAAAATTAGTCAAATATTTTAGAGCCTTCAATCTCCCCCTTTTGACAAATTTTGGCTAAAACACCTTTTGCACAATAAACCCAGGATGCTAAGGAGAAAGGGAGTAGAAAGTCCTGAAGTCATTTCACTCGGATGACTCTTGTCTACCTTATGTTGAAAGCTTTCATTCTTCCTGTATATGAGGAAGAAGATACACGCAACTCCCCCTCAAACCCAGAACCAATAGACGTTTCCCCGGAGAAACCAAACACCACCTGAAATATCCCGATGAGGACTCAGGGGAGCAGCCTGCAACTCCGGGTAACTCACAACACAAGACACAACTTGTGTTGATAACTCATTTCACAAGACACAAAAGAAAGACTCAGAAAAGAAACTAAGACTCAGACAAGATGTTAGAACATTCCATCCAACATTCTTGCAAAACAACTGCAAGAATGGACTTTGCACCCAAAATGATATCAGTTATGTGTTGTAAGGACCAACACACAACTAAGATGAAAACACACCCATTCTCCCCCTTTTTAGCCAAAAATTGGAAAAAATAACCAACACGGTTCCAGACTCATATGGTACTTACCCAAACCCTGACAAAAGCCATGAAGACACGGCACAACAAAAGAAACACACCCTGAGAACTAAGAAGCAGCACCCCCCTTTTAATACCCAACAGTTTCTCTAGGAATTAACGGTCTATAGAAGTTACCGAAGAACAATTCAATAAAGATATAAATCTAGGTAGGTAACTTCAACATAAATAACTGTGCATCGCCCAACTAGGATTTGACTGTTTCAACATTAGGGTAAACCGTCCAAAGAATGCGCATGTACCAAGACACATGTTTAACACGCCTTCTCTTAGGCACACTCCTCATTGTCCAAGGAACACCGTCCAAGTGAACCTACTTGGAAATGCCCACAAGTCGTAAATAATGCCCTGACATCTGTTCAGACTTTGTATAGTCTCTTCTATAGCCTTTGAGGCATAGTCACAGGTGTTTCAAATAATCCCTTCCTGCTCCTTTAAACTAGGGGCTGACTAAGATGTTAGGACAGCATGTCCAACATCTTCCAACAAGGACTCACATGAACTTTAACTTATTCTGCAGAGAAAAATAAATTCTCCCAGACAATATCCAATCTTATTTCTCAGGTCTTTCCTAAGAATTAAGAACACAAGTGATATAATTCAGTAGCCTTAACAGCTCAACTTTCTATGCAGAGCTGACAAAGCAACAAAATCAACACACCACGATGTCAAGACATCTTTCCTGACATCACATCCTCACAAGAATCACATGAGCATCTTCTTGCTCATAAGTGATAAAAATATCAGGACCAAACTCCTTGTATCATAACCAAAAAACTTTGGATTGAGACCAAATAACACCATTTATCATTCTCCCCCTGAACACATCCATATACTAAACAAATTCCTCTTGAATTTTACAGCCATAGACAACCTTGTTCTTAAGAATAAATCCAATCAAATCTGGCATCCTCTCATCTATGAGATAGACATACAAGTTCTCTTAGCTTCTTGATTAGAATGTCATCCACACTTGGAAGACACCGGACCCCTTCTCCTATGAAGAGTGATACAACTTCTTCCTGCTTCCTTCTCAAACTTTAGCCTGATACAATCTTTTCTCGTGATACTTCCAACAAAACCTATCACCTGA